>OY998166.1:95230902-97730902 GCA_963921995.1 Oxystoma pomonae | reverse complement strand
TTTATTTGAAATATTGAGGTTTGCTTTGTTTTGAAAAAAAGTTAAACAGAGTAAAATGCCTCCACATAAAATAATCATAATTCTAGTGTAATTCAACCTCAGTCTAACAGTAAATATTGTTTTTCCAGCGCATTCGCCATAAAATAGTAGGATATAGAATAAACAAAATGCTCAGACATATAGTAAAGATGATTCACTTAAAGATTTTTCCAGGGTATTAGAAGGGTGTTTTGAAGAATTATTTTTTTTCTAAGGGATATTGTTAGGGAAATATTGAACCGTTACAGAGTTTGAGAGGAGCTGAGTCGATAGAGTGGTCGGATGAATGGCAATATATTCTTTGAGATGCTAGGGAACTTAAAACACTCTCTACCAACCGCCAACGACAGGAATATTTTTTGATTGTTCATTTAAGCTTAAGCACTTAAGCTTAATAAAATTAAGCGATAATATAGGCTATCCAAATTTTTGTCAAAAATTCTGTAAAAATTATGTTAGCATATGCTCTGCGTTTTAATTTAAACCTTATGTTACTACACAGTAAAAGGTATTCTCCGCTTTAAAAGCAAAATGTTCGCTTGACGCCCATTTTATTTATGCTTAGAGTTTGTTAGGTAGGTAAATAAAGTTGGAAAGAATATATACATGAATAGCTACGTTATAATATTTTAATCTAAAATATACTGCTAAAACTATAGTTCTATATTCTGACGCTACTGGTATTGACAGTATTGATATCTTTTCGAAAATTTAAATCTAGTTTTCACTTGTTAAAATCGCTGTCGGTTAACGATTTTTTAAAATATATTGTAACTATATAAAAATCCTAAAGTTTGGGTTCTATCCGAGTAAAAAAATTAACATCGTGCAAGCTTCTGTCAAAAATACATCGAACACGATTAATTTTAATGAAGAGTAATAATAAAATGTATACAATATAACTGTTGTGTGCATATCGCAATAGTTATATCTTACCACTCCGATTTTTAAAGTAAGAAGTAATTTTAATACAATAATGTTCTTTTGGATGACATGTCATAACCGGTGCCAGTCCGAAGTTTTTGAAATTAGAATGGCTCAACCAATATTTATACCAATTTCTACGCCTCTGGTACTCTTAGTGATATGATCTTGCCACTCCACCATATTTTTTTTAAAATTTAGGAATACTCGGAATGCAAAAATACCAACCGTGCAAACATCTGTCAAAAATAACTCGATCAGGAATATTTTGTGCAAAGGTGTTATAATAAAAACGAAATAATATAACTGTAAATTGTAACGCCACTGGCAATATATATTGCCGCTTTACCATACTAATTCTTTAATTTGAAAGTTATCCTTATTCAAGAGTATCAATCTGGTTGACATATGTCAAAACCGCTGTCATCCAAGGATATTGGAAAAAGGATAGGTACATGAAGTTAAAAAAATATTCCATAAATTCCTACGCCCCTGATACGAATAGTTTGTGCCTCAACCATACAAATTTTTAAAGCTGGATAATATTTGAATCTAAACAGTTTAATCGTGCAGACATCTGCTAAAACTGTCAAAAAATTTTTTTTATTTCAACTTATTTTCAACGCAAAAATATTATCTTTATTGACATATGTCAAAAGGGCTGTCAGTAAGAAATATTTGAATAAATATGATAGAATGAATTTTTAATAAAAAACTGATATTTTTGTACGCCACTGGCACTAAAAATGCCAAGAGATTTTTAACATAGCTTTAAACGAAGTATCCCTGGTCAATCTAGTAATACTGTAGAAATTCTTGTGTCACTTGGTCATTTCGTCAAGAAGATAATAAAATAAATCGATTAATAAGTGAAATCATACAATATTTTTTAAATCATAATATCTCACAACTCCACCATGAAAATTCTTAAATTTGGAAGCAATGTTAATACAAAAACATAAATAATGTTGACATATGGCAAAGCGGCTGTCAGTCAGAAAGGTTTAAAAATAATGTGTCCCAACCTTTTTTTAAAAATATTTCTTGAATTTGTACGCCTCCGGTTTTAACAACATGAGTCGCATTATTTTGAAACTTTACTTACTATGTCTTCAATGTATCTAGTGAAGCTGTGCTAAGTTTTGTGTCTCTAGATTACATAAGTGCGGAGTTATTGTCAAAAACTCGCCTTAATCTTTGATGACGTCATAGACACCCTTTGCACAAAATATCTTTACTCCACCATGGAAATTATTAATTGTGGAAGCATTTCCTACAAAAAAAAAGTATGTCACAAGGCATCTAAACATACGTGCCCACGGGAAGACATAGGCTGCAGGACTAAATAGTTTATCCAAAATATTTTATTTTTCCGATGGGCCCAATATAAAAACAAAAAAAAACTTTGTCAATATTTGTCATCATTTGAATGGTTTGGGAGGCTTAGTTAAAAGGTTGGCTGCTAAGGCAAATCTCCAAAGGCTATATGAGGCGCAGATCATGATTCCTGGTATAGTTTTCAAATAATGTACAATAGATGATTATTCAAATCACGAAAAGTATCTTGAAACAAGATTTCTTGATGCCCAAACTATCGCAGGAACACAAAAAATACACACAGTCATTCCCATATTAAAATCCAAGATAAAAGCAAAGCCTTTTTCTTTAAGCCATACGAAACACATTCATGAACTTATTTTAGCATCTGGCTTGGCAACAGTGGAACTTGAGAAAATTCATTCTGGTTTTGTTACTATCCAATATGGAGAGTTTAAAATTAATTTTTACATCCTCATGGTCCAGCTCCATCGTTTTTTTATTGAAGGCTTGTTGACACATTAATTATTGATAAAAATTTCATATTAAATAAAGTTAATCCAAATACAGCCACTGGAAGAACATACACTATTTCAAAAAAAGATATGGAAGATTCTTTTAATATTTTGCGAGAAAGAATAAATAAAAAAAAGATTAATTACAAAAAGTACTCGATATAATATATACTTTCACTGCTTGAATTTTTTTAAATGGTTGTATAATTTATGATTTACCTAATAAACTGGTTCGTAAAAAAATCTCAGAAATATACATTTATTTTATTTTACGTTACCTTTAAACCGAAAGTAATCCTTGATATATTATTTTTTTTTAGCTTTGTTATTTCCTACAACATTATAAAGTTAAAACAAAATATGTACCTTCATAGAAAACAAAATTAAAATAATATTTTGATTTATTTGAGTTGTATAATCTAATTAAATTCAAAAGTTATATACCAAATGACACATCATTCAAACTACTGCTACCGCCAATTTTATAACCAAATTGACAGGCAAAACATGAAGTTCCTGTCAGTTTACCTGACTTATTAGTTGAGTTTTTTCTTTTAGATTAACATAACAGGCTTTTTTAACAATCGTCAACTCAACAACTATCTTACCGAGATACTAACATTGCTAGAAAGCGTGGTGGCTATGTTTTTCAACTATAACTCGGAAACGATTAGCTGTGTAATAGGAGATATTGGAAAATACTTTATCAATCAGAAATTGTTTAATGTTACTCAGGTAGTAAAATCAAATTGTTTGGTAAGTGTTTATTTGTTCCCCGGGTGCTTCATTTTTTGAAAACTTCTCCCTATAAATTTTGATCAGAGATATTGGGGACATTTTGGACCACTTAAAATAACATTTTTTGTTGTTATCGTTATTTGTGCGGTTGCGTGGTAAGGGAAAAGAAAGGAGGCTAATCAAATAAGGATAACCACGGACCTTATTACGCCAAATACGAATAAAGATTTTTGTGGTTATCTTTACCACAGACTAAAAAATAGTTGGTTAATTCATTTTTTTTTCGTAAGAACGGATATTTCTCTTCATTTTCTAATTACTAATTGTAATTTAACATTTTCTATCTATCTGCTATCTATACATATATTCTAAATAAAAAGAGAAAATCCCTCGGAAAATCCAGAAAATTCACATCACGCACTGACCTCACAAAAGTTACGTTATACATTCCAAAAACTCTTTTAAATTTGACAGTTATTATTCTTATCGTTAATTACTAAAACCACAAAAATTGACATTGACCGAGAATTCCTAGACGTATCAGAAAAAAATATCCCAGAAGATGTCACTTATACAGACATTAAAAATGCAATAACCTCTTTTAAGCCTGGTTCTGCTGGTGGTTCCGATGGTCTGACACCCCAACATCTCAAGGACCTCATTTCTGGTGATCTGGGCGGGTATTCCGCTGATATACTTGCATCTCTTTCGCGATTTTCAAATTTCATTTTACAACACAAGATTCATAGCAAAATTTCTTCAATTTTTTTGGCGCTTCGCTCTGCGCATTAAGTAAAAAAGATGGTGGTATCCGCCACATTGCTGTAGGTTTTACTTTAAGACATCTTATAGCCAAAATTGTTTGTTCAAGAATACACACAACCTTTAGTCAAATATTTTAACCCTTACAGCTCGGTTTTGGATCTAAATGTGGCGCAGAAGCTATTTCACATAGTGCTCGCCGTTTTGTTAACCTTCAACACTCATCAAGTAAAAAATTTTTTAAAATTGATTTTTGTGATACTTTCAACATGATTCATAGAGATGTAATTCAAAAAAGAGTAAAATATATTATTCCAGAGTTTTCTAATTTTATAAATCAATGCAGTAAAGAACATTCAATGCTTTCTTTCGGTCAAAATTGTACTTTATCTCAAAGACGAGTCCAGCAAGGCGATCCTTTAGGACCACCCCTTTTTTGCCTAGTTATTCATCCTTTAATAAAATCCTTAAAATCAGAATTTAATGCATGGTATTTAGACGACGGTAGTTTGGGAGGTTCCACTGAGCACGTTTTAAAAGACTTGGGACTTAAAATCAATACCAGCAAATGCGAACTATTTTTTCTTCAAAATTCAATACCTGATCAACACATTTTAAAAATTTGTGAATTTTCATCATTGGAATTACTAGGTTCTCCTGTGTCATCTAATTGCATAGAAAAATCTCTTGATAACAAATTTAAAAAAATTGAGCTTTTATGTAAAAATCTCGAAATTCTAAATAACCATTTAGCTTATTTTTTATTCAGAAACTGTTTAGCTGTACCAAGACTGTCATATATTTTAAGATCTTCTCCATGTTGGAAATCTAAAACTTCTCTTTTAAAAATTAATTATCTTTTTAGGCAAACATGCAAAACATTTCAAATATAAATTTTAACGAAGAAGTTAGCATCTCTACCAGTTAGATTTGGAGGACTTGGTATTCGTAATGTTGAAAATTTAACTTTTTCAGCATTTTTGGGCTCAGTGAATAATACTGAATCACTAATTTCTTCAATTCTTCCAAAACACATTCTTAAAGAAAATTATTACGACTATGAATTTGCCTTGAAAAGCTGGTTTAATCTATGTAATTTACATTCTTTCCCGTCTCCTGGCCCCAAAACTCAAAAACAATTTGATAACTATCTCTGTGAAAATATAATTTTAAATAAAATTCAAAATTCAGTAGATCCAAAATCAAAAGCTCGCCTTCTAGCTCTTCAAGGAAAAGAAAGCAATGCCTGGCTTGACGCCCTTCCTTCTCCTTCACTGAGTACTTTATTGGACAATAACACCTTTCGTATTTCTGTCGCTCTTCGTTTGGGTCAACCGGTGTGTGAACGGCATACCTGCACTTGCGGACAATTGGTTGACATTTTAGGCCATCACGGTCTGTGCTGTTCCAATAGTGCTGGTAGGTTGTCTCGCCATCGATTCCTAAACGGCATCAATCATCGGTCTTTGGTTGTAGCAGATACACCAAATATATTGGAACCAACTGGTATATGTAGGACTGATGGAAAACGAGCAGATGGTTTAACATATTTTCAATGGAGTGAGGGAAAACAACTCGTTTGGGATGTAACCTGTCGGGACACTTTGGCAGATAGTTACATATCCAGAACGAGCGCCAAGGCAGGTGAAGCTGCCTATCTTGGTCAACAACAAAAGAGATGCAAGGATAAAGAGTTAGTGGATAAGTTCATTTTTGTGCCCTTTAGTGCGGAGGCCTTGGGGCCTTGGGGTGATGATGCAAAGCGCATGGTCAGTGAGATCTCTGCGAGAATAAAAAATTCTGGCAGAGAGTCACTGAACAGGAGTTTCATTCTCCAGCTGATTAGCTTGGCTATTCAGCGGGGGAATGCGGCCTCGATCCTCGGGACCCTCCCACACCAGAATGGCTTGGAAGAGGTTTTTTATTTAACGAATTAGTTATTGTTATTTGTTTTATAACTTTTTAAATATACACCTTGTAAGATATATTGTTTTCGTTGTTGTTCAAACTTAAGGAAATAACTTATAGCGCTTTCGGTTTACGTGCTCTGAGATCGATCCGCAATAGAGTAGTGACGTCACGAATCTACCCGCGGGTGCTCTGAATCCTAACCGAAGTGAACGCGCAGAGTGTGATTATATAACAGGCCATTTCTTCGAAAAATTACATTTTAACCTCACTTTTTTATTTATTTATTTCAGTCTCAATATTTTTGAAATTAGACAGCCGTTTAAAAAAGAGTCGAATTAACAAAGAGAAAACAGAACAGAACATTAATTAAAAGAGTAAAAGTAGTCTAGTCGTTTGTACCTACCCTTCAAATTAATCTTATTTTGCTTACTTGCTCCTCGGTATAATCAGGAACCTCCACATAATTACCTATTTTGGACCTCTTTTGGGGGCTACTCCTATCGAGTACAAGTTGGACAAACATTTCTTCCTGCTCGGAGGAAGTAGAAGAATGGAGGAACAATTCTTCAATTTCAATAAATTTTCGATGCATTGTTTTTCTCTTTTATCTCACAAAAAATTTATAAACAGCCAAAAAATGCGATAAAAATGTTGTCGAAAAAGTAAGTTTATAACATTGTTTTGCTCTCGCGATTTTGCAGAAAGACAGTGGCGTAGCCAGAAATTGACTCGGGGGGGTTTCATCATTTTAATAAAATCAATTAGTTACCTATGACAAATTTTTAAAAATTAGGTAGGATGCCTATTGCTTGAGCTTCTGAACTGAAGGAGGAGAGAGGGACGGTTTAATAAGATTAGTAGATTGGCTTGGACCTCTTTGGGGGGGAGGTTAACCCCCCAAAAGCCCCGCCCTGGCTACGCCACTGAGAAAGATCGATCTATTGAAATCCGCAGTAACAGATTCATAAAACCGAACACGGTACTCGGAGCAGGAGTACATGATCGAACATTCAAATCTTTTTCGGATCGATCTTGGTTGGAATTAGTACCCTAGAGTGCTTTTAAAGCAACAAACGAAAGCGCTATTAATTTTTAGGTAAGAATAATAAAATTTTCTTAAGGCCACAAAAACGGCATAGACTTGACAACACTGCTTTGCTGTTTTTGGCCCAATCTTTACCGGGTAGAATATCGGAAACGAAAAAACGGAATCTGTTGAAATTTGGCAGGAATGTTTATTTTTGAATTCCTCACAACCGTATCCAGACAGTTTTTTACTCGACTCTCTCATTTTCGAAATAAAATAAACACGGCTAACAATAGTCAAATATCTTACCTGGCTTTTTCTTTAGCCTCGTCGATAATACAGAAATCTGTAACAGCAATTTTTGGATTCTTTTATTTAAAAAAAATACAGCAAATTTTGAAAAATCCTTTGGATACGGTTGTAGATTTCTATAAATTCTATTATCTGATAACAAAAAAGTTATGGTTTTTTTCTTTGTAAGCAATATTCTGCTGCAATTCTGAAACCCCAACGTCACGTAATTTAGTAGCCCCAAGGAAACTGAAGTGAGTTCGATTGGAGTATTGGAGTTCAGGTTCCGTTCCGTTCAGTGTTAAAAATATTGCGGAAATTTGTTTTTTTTTTATGTCGAACAATGAGTTTTCTTTTAATTATTTTTAATTTCGAAACATTGCAATCTATGAACCATGAAGCCGAGCATCAAAATCTTTTAAAGAAGCATTAATAAATGGTTATATTCCTAATAAGTTATATATACTTTTCCTCACATATGGTGTTCGCACTGTGTTCTGAACACTGCACGATCTCACTCGAAATGGTATTAGCGATGCCACCTATTGTTGATCTGTGTGTTGCCAAATCTATGCCTTTTTTGTGGCCTTAATATATCAAATCTATCAATATATCTTCATTTGGATATCGCCCTTTATAAATGGAAATTGCCTGATTTTTTTATATGTTAAAGTACTCGTCCTAAGAAGATTTTTGTTTTATTGCGCCAACTCTTTACCCCTAGAAGTACCCAAAAAGTGACGTCGAAGTTGTCAAAATCGCACTTTTGAGGAATTTTTGAATTATTTTACGGACCTTATTTGCAAACCGACCAGAATCTAATTTTCTTTTTTGAATTTGTCCTGACTGTCTTTTTAAAAGAAAAATTTTAAATGTCAAAATTGCAGTGCCATCTTGGATCCGCCATTTTCTAAATTATAAAACGATTCCAAGACACCTAGGTGTGCAATTTTGACGTTCGAAACTTTATTTTAAAAAAAGTAGTTATGACAAATTCAAAACAGAATATTAGATTTTACTCGGTTTGGAAATAAGGTGAGTACAATAATTCAAAAATTATGGACGACATCTGTCAGTTTTCTGTCACAGTTAGGTGTTCTGAAAACGCTTTATCATTTAGAGAAAGTTTCTTTTAAATCAGATAAGAAAAAAAACATTTGAAACATTTGAAATTTTATTTATAAAAAGACGATCATGATGATAAAAAGACTGTCATTTTTGAATTTGCCATGACCGTCTTTTTATAAATAAAAAGACGGTCATGGCAAATTCAAAAAAGAAAAGTAGATTCTGGTCGGTTTGCAAATAAGGTCAGTACAATAATTGCTCGATTTCGACAACTTTGACGTCAGGTTTCGGGTACTTCTGGGAGGGGTAGAGAGTTGGCGCAATGAAACACAAATCTCCTTAGGACGACAACATATAAAAAAATCAGGCAATTCTACCGAATACAAATTTCCATTTAAAAAGAGCGATAGCCTTTGGGTAAAAACGGATGAGAATTTTTTTTTTCATCCGTGATAAAAAGCGTAGTTTTGCATGAGTCGTTTTGCGGACGGTTACTTAAATCGTATTTCTGATTTTAAAAAAAGTTTTTTTTTTGTTTTACTTGTTTTTTTTAGCTAAACGTTCCGGCCACAGTTACTGACGCATTAGCAAGGGCGAAAAGCACTGAAAATTTAGTTGAATTTTTCAGACTTTTGGAAGAAAAACATGTCCAACATCTTATAAATGTTCTTAACAATGAGCTGGATTCTCGTTACTAAAAAATTTTCGCGTATAAAAGACTGTATGTTTTGTTAAAAATCTAATAATGTTAAATAGTAAACACACCTTCGCAGTCCTCAGGGTATTTAAGTTTAATTTATTTTAGTGAACATATATAATGGAGAATTAGTTAAATGAAAATGATTTGTGTGTATACCTTATCGCAAAAGAAATATTTTATAAATTTTTTGTCTTCTAATCTTTCCTTTTTTCACATATTTTTTCTATTCATTTTCAAAAACAACCAACACATAAAAGACCTTTTCTGAAAATTTTAAATAATTTCTCTCACAGTTTACTAAAAAAATAAAAATGCCAAGAGTTCGCGGTCGCCAACAATTTCATCATTTAAACGACTTCAAGAAAGGACGCATGAAAGGGCATGAAAGAGGCTGGTTTTCGTTTACGGGAAATTGCAAGAAGGATTAATGCCAATCCATCAACAGTGTTAAGAGTTTAGAGTGATGAGACTTATAGGCGTCGTGCGGGTTCTGGACGCCCTTGATTATTTCAAGGTCGTGATTTACGGCATCTCAGACTTCTTGCTCTCAGAAAGCAACGGGACAGTATACGCCAAGTAAAAGATGTTCTAGTTGCAGCTACAGGACGAGTGTTTTCAGGGATGACAGTTAATCTAAGATGGCTTTGTATGGGGCTGAGGGTTTACCGTCCGCTTTTGGTGCTACCTTTGACCTCACAACATAAGGCTCGCCACTTGGAGTGGTGCAGAGCTCGGCAAAACTGGGGGGCTATTCCAGTGGCTCATACCGATATCGTTACGTAGCGAATTCGTTATCGCGGCAACACCGCGGTTTGTTTTGTTGTTTCACAATGGCCGCGGCCGTGTCAATTCAACTTTGACAACTAAACTCGCACAAAAATATAAGTTTTGATTTGATTGAGAAAAATTAACATGATTTCTTCTGCGATGGTTGCAGACATCGGGAAACAAAATACTTTTTATAATTCCTGCTGCCTAGTTTCTCCTGTGATCTTGTGTTCTCCAACCACCCGAATGGAAGACGAAAATAAGTTCACACCATATTTGGAGCCCACAAAGAACGGCACAGTAAGTAAAACTAGCTTTTGTTATGGAGAAATATTTGTTTTACTTATCCCAAACTTGTACATCACTGCTATTTTAAGCTGGGTTTATATTTTATACTCTTCTGTAAAGGGAATCGCAAGCCCTTATGATAGAATATAGATAAGCATGGCCCAACTAGTTGAGTTTATCACCCACTTAAATTAAAGTCAGGCTTGGCAAGAATGTGATACATTGAGATAGTTTATTTAAAATGAAAACTACTGACTTAGATGCTTGCAGTTCACCAAAGAAAAAATAACTACTTAAAGCTGTGATCAGATTTTGGATAAGTACTATTTTGATAAAACTTAAAGTGTATACTTCTTTTTAGGTATAACATGCTAGGGTATGTGAATGGAGCTACATGTATGAATCAGTACCACACAAGACCACAACTTGGGCCACAAATTAACTATGGATAGATTCAAGTAAGACACAGACCAACCTTCCAAGGCACTAAATGAAACTAGACAAAGATTCGATGTTCAATAGACATAGTGAAACTAACTTTCAGAAGAAACTGATGCAATATACATGTATGCTAAATATTATTTGTTCTCCCATTAAAAAATAATAAGATAACTTTTAATGAATTAAAAAGTTGTGTAAAATATAGTACAGAAATAAAATTTTATTATTTAATTCTGTTAGGCCACATTTGTTTAAATCAAAAAATTTAAATGTCACTTAAGTGATAGTTATAGAACATTGGACCTATTGTAACTACGATTTTAGAACATTTTCAAAAAAATTCGCAGATTTTTTGGGGGAGTCATCGAAAAAGTGTGGGCCACTATATATTATTTTAAGTTATTGCAAACTTTTTAAAATAAGGCAGAGTTTTTTTTCAAGAGCCTTTAGATTGGTTTGGTGGGGTAAGTTAAGTACAGTATTAAGTTATTTCAAGAAAGAATTGATGAAGATGTTTTAAAAAATTGGACTGATGTGATTTAATATTTACCTAAATGATATTTCTTCATTATTTTACATCCATTTTTAAATTACCTAAATGATATTTATTCCCACACACACATAGCATTGCTTGATATTTATATAGCAGTTGGCTAATTAAACAAATTATTTTAATTTTTAATACCTGAGTAATATAATTTAAGAAACCTACTTAGTACCTACTTCAAATAAAGGGCCTAAAATGTATGCTGCATTTTTAAATTAACTCTAAAGTTTTACTGACTGACATGGCAAGTTTTTTACAATGCATTTAGATAAATTTATTTTTTTGGCTAGATTAATACTTTATACTAGTTTTTAATTTAATATTACCAATTTATTATATTACAAAGAAAAAATTGATTTGAGTTGATTTTGTCACTTTTAACATTGCTATTAAAAAATAATAAAATTTGGGATAAAAAAACTGATTTATTTTACTTATTGGTTTAAATGTTACTTAGAATTACAAATTGTTTTCTAATATTTCAATAATTGGTGGATTGCATCTTTTCTTTCATCAGCTTGGGCACTGCTAACCTGAAACAAAAAATAAGATGTATTTCAAAATGAGTGAAATGGCTACTTAAGATTGAAAGCTTTCAGGTTTGGTTTATAAAATCAATCAATTACACCAATAGTAACTTTTAATCACCTCACCCTTTGAACAAGAGTATAATCCGACTTATTAGACTTACATCGACTATATCTTACCAATTTTTTGGCCACCAGTTTTATTGCTGTCTGCCAATTTAGATTCTTTTAGAAAAGTACGGACCAAGTTTTACATTACATTCTACTTTGAAAATTTTATTATTGACTATCTTTTGTTTACCCCACATCTTAATATTTAAGGTAAAGTAGAAACTTAAGTGATGGTCAATGCTTGTGTGAATTTGGTCCAACGCACTTTGATTTAGAAACTAAGGGAGAAGATAAAACAACTTTCTGGCAAAGGTCGTAAAAAAACTTGCCTGTTAAAAAAAACGATATGAATTTGGCCCTTGTATATATTATTTAGAAAAAGTAATGTAAAATGTCGATCAAAAAAACTATCAAGATAGTGAATAATAATTAAAAACCTTGGAAAAACAAAGGGAACAAGTTCAGAAAATCTAACAAGTTGGGATCCAAGTGGAAAAAGACTTGAGTTTTTCTTGTAAATTAACGAAATAAGTGTGGCTTATCCCCTAGTTACCCCAAGATCTTTAATTGTTATTTAATGTTTTTTTTTTAAATATCCTGTGGACATAAAAAGTTACCTTAAAACTTTATTCCTCCTTGAATTTTACTAATGAAAGTTGAAATATTTAGGTTTTGGTGGCTAATAAAAATAGTAGAAAACAAAAACTTAAATTACAGCAATAAAGAAGTGGAAATCTATGTGTGGTTGAAACGAAAGTAGCCAATTTTTTTAATTTTACTGATGAATTTTTGGATTTTAAAATGTTTTCTTTTTAATGTGAAGGTAGCTTACCATATGTGTTTTGTCCTGCTAAAATGTTTAGTTGCGTAGGTGGGGTGGGGTGCTGCCTGCTTAAATGTATTCATCATACATCTTAATAATTACGAGAAATCATTGATCTGAAATTAAATTTAAAGTAATTTATTATAGGTGTGATGTATGCAAATCTATAGTCTAATCAGCTAACCAGTTAGTTCACTTGAATTTATACTTCAGACAATAGCAATACCATGTGCTATTTTTTTTTTTATTTTTGCCCAATATTTTTCCAATTTTGTGCCAAATTTAAAGTTAATCTAGGCCTGAATCAAAATGATTGAATGACCTTTCAATACGAGGAAAAAAATGAGCTAACTTATTCATGTAAAAAGTTTAGATTTTTATAACATATTTTAGGTACTGTATTATCAATTTTACTTATTCTTTTTATTAGTGACATCCATAAAATCTGCATAAAATATGTAATGTGAATTAAATAATCCAATTTTTTAAACGTTATCTAACAAAAATGCATAAGATTTGTTATATAGGTGTATATGATTACCCAGTGGCGTCCCAAAGGAAGGGGAGTCGAGGTAAAAACCCTCTGATACCGGTTAAAAAACGAAATTATCTGAAATTATCCCAATAAAATGATTTCTGAGTAAAATTACAATTTATTATTATTAAATTTTTTAAACTTTACTAATTTTGTGTGATGATGGGTTAAATAATTTACTGATAAGAACTAGTAAACTTTGTAAAACAGTAGATAAAAACTAAAAGAGTTTTTAAGACAGGAATTTGATCAACAGTAGAGAGTTTGAAAAGTTAAAAGTTTTATGCATTTTGATTTTGACAAAGGTGAGAAACTTGGTCTTAAAATTATGTAGAAACGCAAAGGTTAAATATTTAAAAATGACTATTTATTACTGACATAATTGTGAAACTTAAAATGATGTTTCGTCAAAAACCACAATACTCTACTTTTACACAAAAATATTATATTTACACAAATTTTTTTGTTTACTAGATTTAAGTAAACATTTTTAAAACTCAGAATCTAAAATCTAGAGGCCAACACCTCCAATAGGTGTACGAAAACTCGATAATACCTGACAATACTTGACTGTATGGGACAAAATCTTAGGATAGTTTGCATTACTTGACAATAGGTGTACCTAGAAATTTAAAATCAGGTGTTGGAATTGAAAACTTACCAAAACTGATTTCTGTGGATAATTTATCAATATACATTGAGCAGCTACGGTAAGTGTTTATTCCCAAACTTCATAATTTATTTTCTCTCTTATTAGCACTACAGCATGGGTCCTGCTCTTGGAGATTTTCAACTGTTGACCTAAAAAAGGAACAGTAAATTATATTACATTAAAACATTAAAACTTTGAAAACCTTAAAAAAAGAAAATGTGTACATCAAAATTTGTTTTAGCAAAATCAATTTGAATATATGAAAGTTAGGTACATGACTCTTATCTGTCTGTCAGAGGGAGGGAGTTCAAAAGATCTACTATCCTGTGCAAATAAAATAATTGAAGAAGGGGGGACAGTATGAGAAGGGATGCTAAATTTTTACTTGATCGTGCATAGCAGTTCAGAATCAGCCGCCTCTCTTCAACTAGGTACTCAATGCGGTCTGTTGTAAGTACTATTATTTATACAAGGCATAATATTTAGTAATTTGGCTATAACCTCAAAAAATACAAACATAAACTGTCCAAATAAATAATATTTGATTTTTTTTCGATATATAGGTAGATATTAGTTGATGTCAGATTTTTTTTAATAAAAAGTCAGTGTAATAACCTTGGATCAAACAAATCCTGCATTCTTGAATTTCCAACTTTTTTTTCTTATAATGTATGAATATTTTGTAAAATTATTTTTCGGTTTTCTGGCCACTGGCTCACGTCTTTTCAAAATGTATAAACTGAACTTAAAACAGACCTACTATATCTTTTTGTTTACATTATGGAAGTAGTGTTCTTTAAGCACCAAAAAGAACAGAATATAATATAAGATAAAGTAAATATAAGTACTTACCCAAACAAAAAATCTGGAGGCACTTCCACACAAGGCCCATGTGGATTTTTCTTCACAGAGAACGTGGCTTTTCCAAACAAAATTCAATAACGGTTGACCACCATCACATTGTGATCAGATTTTTAGTCCATATTGCGTGCAAAAAGCTCATGAAAATTATTATTTTCCCGAAATTTCGCCGCAACAAAAATCTAAACAAACGTGACTGACTGTCGGCATTTGACAGTTGTTTTGAGAAAGTATTGCTGGTTGCGTGCCATTTAAGCCTGCTTTTTAATTAATAATAAGCGATGTTGCCGTAACAGTGAAAATAATGGCGATAGCGATCGTTATCTCATAACGATAGCCCACTGGAATTGCCCCCCTGGAATAACGAATGGAATACCATAAGCTTCAGCGACGAATTCAGGTTTTGTTTAGGCGGCCATGATGGACGCATGAAAATTGGGCGATTTCGAGGTGGGAGACAGAATGTAGACTTTGCTGTTGAACGTGGTCCATCAAGAGAGCAAAGTATCATGGTCTGGGGTGATATATGTTAAGGAAGCAGGTCACCTCTAGTCCTCATCAATGACAATCTGACTGCTCGGCGATATATCGATGAAGTGCTGCAGCCAGTTTTACATCCCTATCTACAAACTATCCCAAATGCGATCTTTCAACAAGATAATGCCAGACCGCATATTGCTCGTGAAACAATGGATTTTTTTACATGAACATGACTTTGAAATGGCCATCAAAATCGCCTGACTTATCGCCTATCGAACACGTATGAAATATGATAGGTCGCAATCTTAGTCGATTACCACGTTCCCCTAAAAACTTAGGTGAACTCTGGCATGCCTTAAGGAGGATTTGGATGAGTTTTCCTCAATATGATCTTATTTTGTCATTGCCCAATAGAACAAACGAATACATAAATAACCATGGAGGAGCCACTCATTATTAATTTTTTGATGATTATCATGGAGGAATCTTCTTGGAAATGTAATCAATTACTGAGAGTATCGTAATGTATTGATATATAATATTTGTCCTTTCCCGTCTTGCATTTTTTTTGTTCTCCAGTATATTTTATAAACAAAAATTGCAAACCTGTTATCAAAAAGTAACGAGAATGTTAAATAAAAAAATATTATTCTTAACCCTAAATCACTGGAGTCACCCACCCAAATACCCACTGAGGTCGCCAAGACTTCCGTAAAAAATATTTGTTTCAGCTTCAGCTTTTACAGCGCATTCAAAATTTGTCTGGGGTCGAGCTGACCCCAAAGTGTCTTTTAAGGTATATTTTTGGAAATGTTATGTGTCATAGTTTTTTCAGTATTTCCTATATCAGAAAAACCAATATTAATTCGTCAGAAACATGTCAAACCCGAAAATATCTCGTCCTTTAGCAAAATCTGAGTTGGATAAAAAAATATGAAAAAGGAATCCGATAATGAAATAGTGGTACTCCACTACGGATTCTGAACGTGATCCAGATTGTCGTAGCTAAAAGTAATATAGAATCTAAGCAAAATGCAGATGAAGAAGTTTTTGATGATGGCCGCAAAAACCATGTAAAAGCCTCTGAAGCAAGACAGTATTCTCAACTTGAAGACCACCTTTTACTTGATTAAGGCCTCGCTACATAAGATAAGCTTGTTCCTCAATTACATATTTTTTAAGATTCTATATGTATCTTCTTACCGTTTTTTTACGTTTCCCGATTTTAATTTAATTTTTTTAGTTTTTTATCTGATTTATACAGAATACAATACACTTTTATTGAAAGTTAGTAAATAATTGAAAAGTTAAAGTTTCTTGCGCTGAATGGAAAAACCTTGTGACATATAAACTCTGGGTTTGTGATACGAACGATTTTTTATAGGTCTATTTATGGTTAAATATATTGAAAACTAAACAAACATATTTTCGTAGAATTTTTACTGATTTCCATTGTATACAACGATATTTTTCCAATTTACTGCTTAAATTGCACAAAAATAAAATAATAACATACAAAATCGACAATAAAATTTATTCCAGATAAAAAATACAATGTTTTTAGCTTATAATATAGGGGTTTATTTTATTCGAGTGCTTTAAAATGAAAATTTAAAATATTCTACCCTAAATGGGGTTCAAGTTTAAACATTGGTAACAATATCTTCAGTAGTTCCTCCCTTTATATGGAAGAACCTTGTTACATATAGACCCTGGGATCTGTGATACCCCAGTATGTCTTTTATGTATCGTAGGAGGGAAAATGGTTACGTGCAGTTAACTAAAATTTTTATTAGGATCCTGATAAAAATATTTGCACTAATACACGTTTTTTCTCTATTTTATGTAACTTTTTTTATGTGCTGTTTGGGGTCAAATATTTCGAAATCTAAAAAAACATATACCATAACAAATCAACAATAAAATTTCTTGGAGAAAACAAACACAGCGTTTTTAGCTTATAATATAGGGGTTTATTTTATTCGTGTGCTTTAAAATGAAAATGTTAAGTATTCTACCCTAAATGGAGTTCAAGTTTAGACAATAATAAAAATCTTTAGGAGTTCTTCCCTTTAAATGGAAAAAACCTTGTAACACATAGACCCTGGGGTCTGTTATACCCCAGTATATCTTTTGGGCGCACTAAATTAAAATAGAGAAAAAACGTGGAGAAAAAACGTGTGATATTTTTATTATGATCCTAATAAAAATATATGCTGTGCTACACGTTTTTTCCCTATTTTATGTAACGAGTTACTTAGTTTAGTGTTAAATATGTCGAAATCTAAAAAAACATATTTACTGTTTAAATTGTACAGAAATAAAATAATAACAAACTAAATCAACAATAAAATTTCATAGAGAAAACAAATACAACGTTTTTAGCTTATAATACAGGGGTTATTTTCGAGTGCTTTAAATAAAACATTATATGGTAAAGTTAAAAATGCTATCCCATTTCAAAACCAAAAATACATCTTTTTAAATTTTTTTCAAAAGTATTTTTAACATTTGAATTTTGAAAAAATAGGGACTGTCATAACATCTATTATTTTAAGTCTGGTCAGATTTTTAAAACGCACTAATAAAAACGAACAATACATTTTGGAATTATTTACCTTACAGTAACAGTTTTTGTTCCTCACCTCGATCCTTATAACTGGTATTTTTTATGAATTATTATTTTGACCGCATTGCCCAAAATTGTAGTTTTTGGCTCCATATATATTTTTTATATATTTTTTTGAAAACTTACCAGGTATTTTAGTGATTTACATATATACAACGAAAATATAACAAAAGCTTTTTTGGGAAATTTTATGAACACAAATAAATGATCTTAAATTCTAGGGATGAGTTTCAACCCACTAACAGAGTTAATCCTACAGATAAGTCTTTTTAACCAAAACTTGTCTTCCTTGCAGATAAAATATGTTATATATAATAACATTGAATATTTATATCTTTTATTTACACAATCACTTGAATTTATTTTTTTCCTAAAGGTGCGTGGATTCAACTTCTTCCGGATGAGTAGCCCTGTAAGCATTTTTGGCAACTTCTGTTAAAGTTTGTGTCATCGATTCACCCGTTTCCATTACCTATAAGCAAATAAACTAACTATTCATGTCACTATAAAGGGTTCGACATATCCCGTTTAGGGTGCCAAAATGCATGTGTCTGAGTCAACGGCGTAGCAACATGACTTGGGGCCCCGAGGCAAGGACAATTATGGCCCCCTCCAACTAATTTGAATTTAAAAAAAAAATTAAAGACGTGTTAGGTAAACTGAAGTTGTGTTTTGTTCAAGTAAATAAAATACTACCAAACGTTGGTATTTTTTTATTGTAAAATATTTTAGTATGCTAAAAATGGTAACTTAAAATACTAGTAGATATACCGGGTGTCCCAAGGTGAGTAACCTATTAGCATATTTTGGAAACTGTACAACGGAATCTTTTGAAACTTCTTATTCTAATATAAGCCCATGTAAACTATCTTTGAAATACAGTGTTGCCATTTGCAGGAAAACTTGGCAACAACTTTCTTAATTTAACTTGAACACCCTGTATATTTTTGCAGTTTTGGATTTTACAAGATATTTTAGGTACATATTATGTATAATGTCCTATACCTATGTTCAACTGTTTTTAAAATATTGACAGGTGAAAATTGACATTTTTTAAATTTGACAGCCCGTAACATCGAAACGGTTAAGAAAAGAGCAAAAAAAAAAGGTTAGCTTAACCTAACCTAAGTGGGTTAAAGAAAGTATAAAACGATATCTTGTGAAAAACCAAGATAGGAATATAAAAACCGTTTTGCTCTATGCTTATCCGTTTCGATATTACGGGCTGTCAAGGAATGTCAATTTTCACCTGTCAATATTTTAAAAACAGTTGAACATAGGTATAGGACATTATACACAAAATGTACCTAAAATACTTTTTAGAATCCAAAAATGCAAAAATATACAGGGTGCTCAATTTAGAATAAAAAAGTTTTCCTGCAAATGGCAATACTGCAAATATGAGAGTATTGCATAAAGACAGTTTACATGGACTTATGCTAGAATAGAAAGTTTGAAAAGTTTCCATTATATAGTTTCCAAAATATTCTAATAGTTTACTTGGGACACCCGGTATAATATTGTTAATTATTTTATTTGCTGTATTTTTATTACTAACATTATCCCTAACAGGGGCAAGTCTTGAGAGGTCAATAATGTAAAAGTCCCTGTTCTCGCTTTTTCATTGGCAAATTCTTTTACTAGAGTCGTCCATTTCGTAAGCAACTTTCGTTTCAGTCGAAAGTAAAGCTAAGCTGCTTAATCTACTTTGACCCATTTCTGATCTTAAGTAATCTTTAAATAGTTTTAATTTACTAAATGTCCTCTCAAGAGTTTCCACTGTTACCAGTAATGTTAAAAGAAATAAAAATATTTGAACAAAGTTACTTTCTAGAACTGCGTATTGTTTAATATTTAGCTAAAAGCTAAAAAATGCTAAAAAATCGCTAACACATAAAAATTAAACATTCCTGTAATGTAATAGTCATATACTTAGAGAACAAAGAATGTGATAGGAATGTTATATTTTACCAATAGGAATATTACTGACATATGCCGGCAATAAGTTACGTTCTAGCTAATACAGGTGATATAAATGTGATAGAAACGTGACGTGAAACGTTTTTTTTTTAAATTATAGTTAAATACCTAGGCACTGACTATAACATCCCACTTAGCAAATATATATCCCTATTGAATATTGCATGGATATGATTTTGTGATTCACAACATATCCAGATAGCCACGAGATAGATATCCTACGATATGCAGTGGATATATTTCCACATGAATATCCACCAAATATTAGTCTTCTACTAAAGTGCAATTACGAAGTAGACTATGGATACAGGTACATCAATGTATCGCCATTATCTTGATGTACTACTTGAGATTAGTTATCAAAAGATTACCTAAATAACTTTTTAATCTCTCATATTTATAATAATATTACCTGCGACATAGAGAACTTATTGATTTTAGTGCCATCTACCTACAATAGATGACATTAAACTAAATTATAAATATAAATCATGTAAATCGCGGTTTTTTTACAACATAGTAATATTTTCAGTAAACATGCCAAATTCGTGACAAAAATATTATTTTTTGGAATATTCATAGAAATAACTTGATTATCACGTTATCATGGGAATATTATTATCTTATTACCAAAGAAATGTAACTATCACAAACTCTTAAAGAATGTTCAACAAAAAATAGGCCTGGAACAGTCCTGTCATGTTCGCAATAGAATATTCCAAAAATCACTTTGAGGGAATGTTTCTATAACATAAATATTCCTCCAATGTTATGTATAATTACTATAGAACGCTCTATAATATCAGTAGAACTTGTTCTAGGATTTGACCTGCAAACTGGTCAATAACATAAAAATTGGGCATGAGAGTTCTGATGTTAGGTTGGGTTAGAGAGGGGAAAAGCGCAGGCCTAATAAAATTCACGTAGGGTTTTAGATGGTTTAGTAAAATAAATAAACAATTTTATTTGCTGAAAATACTGACTCGGCCCTTGCATTGCCGGGCCCCGAGGCTATGCCTCGGGTTGCTAGATGATAGCTACGCCACTGGTCTGAGTAAGAATCCCACTAAGCAAGGTCTGTTACATTACAGGTTTCTAACGTTGAAAAAATGTAGAATTGATGTAACTTTGTATACGTTAGGAAAAATGTTTAAAAAAAAATATACAAGTTCAAAATTAACATTCTATGTCAAAGTATCGCTGATACACAAAAAAAGCGCTAATTTTACGTTAATATTTAATTTTGGATTTAACAAAAAATGTAAACGATAAAGTAACTGAAAAATGACATTATTTGATGTTTAATAAATTCTCAGTGTCGAAAACAATTTTATTTGCTGAAAATACTGACTCGGCCCTTGCATTGCCGGGCCCCGAGGCTATGCCTCGGGTTGCTAGATGATAGCTACGCCACTGGTCTGAGTAAGAATCCCACTAAGCAAGGTCTGTTACATTACAGGTTTCTAACGTTGAAAAAATGTAGAATTGATGTAACTTTGTATACGTTAGGAAAAATGTTTAAAAAAAAATATACAAGTTCAAAATTAACATTCTATGTCAAAGTATCGCTGATACACAAAAAAAGCGCTAATTTTACGTTAATATTTAATCTTGGATTTAACAAAAAATGTAAACGATAAAGTAACTGAAAAATGACATTATTTGAAGTTTAATAAATGTCAGTGTCGAAACCAATTTAAGTTTATTAAATGTCAAATTTAAAACAAATTTGGTTCTTTATTGTGACATGACAAAATACAATACTGTAAGTGCAATAAACATCAAAGTTGAAACAAGTTGAAAATGACCAAATACAATTGTAAGTTTTATGCAAAAATTCCAAAATTAATGAAACTTTTAACACAAATATAGCGAAAATTTTTGAAAAAATAAATCCTGCAATTTTTTCGATAACTTCCCACAAAACGTACGATCATTTTATGATTTGATTTTTAGGTATTTTCAGTTTTTGTTAATTTTGAAAAAATTATAATTCGATCAAATTATTGTGATTAAATATTTGTATATTTTGTTTATTGCGGCTGAAACTTTTTCATATAATATAATGGAAAAACCAATTTCTTATTTTCTGTAAAATTCGTATCAACCAATGACACCCGGCATTAATATACCGCGAATTGGTGACATTTCTTAACAAAACCGGGATGGTTAGTGGTCTAATGCGCTGAAACCCTGGTGTATCGTCTTTAGACTGAGGGATCGAGTCCCGTCAGCGGATTTTTTTTTTGCTTTTATTTTGATTATTTTTTTTATTTGTTTAAGATGTAATATCAGATATTTTAAAGCAAAAAAATATAGTTTTTATGTTGTTTGAAACAATATTTAACAAGTTAGAGGTAAATTAAAAAAAATTATTTTACCGTAACACTAAATGTTACATACAAGTCACATACTTGTTAAAAAAATCGAATGTAACACTGTTACGTAATATCCTCGTTAAGGTTACAAGCTGTGTTAAGTAACACATCACAAAAATACGTTAAGGTAATGTAAATGTAACAGGTTTCTGCTTAGTGGGAACGCTATTCAATTCAGATGCGCTAAAGAGAGATGCCGGCTAGGCAACGTTGTGAAGCCAAAAGTTTAGGAAAACTTTCAGCGCTTTAGTCTATTTTATTCGAAGACGCGGGCGTGAAGAAGATCGCAGACGTAATTTTTCTCAATTAATTACTCAGAAGATAGATATTATTTTGATATGTGAAATTATGCAAGTAAAATACCAAAAAATATTTTTTATGTAAAACCTGAAGAGCAGGTGTCCCTTCGAGACTCTGAGTACGTACGAGGAGGAAAGAGGGGCTCCGTTTCCTCGGCAATTTTTGTAAAATAAAGGATTCTACAAGTATCAGATATATTTTAAATAACACCCCTCTGTTATTAAATTTAATAACAGCTTTAAATTCGTTTTAAAGTTAAACAAGACGTGAACACGGCTACAAAAAGTATTCTAAGTAGAAATAGTAGAGGGTTGCATATTGAAAGACTGCGCTACGTTGTTTTAATTTCTTTCATTCTTTAAAAAAATATAATTTCGTTTTAAATTTATTTCAACAAGATATTTCGTGAGAACGTCAGACAGCTACGATAAATTGTCTCGTAGAGTCGGAACCTTAGCGTAACTGGGTATGGGAGGTCAGGCTTAGACTTTTCGCAGCTTTATTGAAAGAGCAACGTCAATCGGTAGTAAAAGTTTGTGGATAAATGGGCCTTTTACGTAATTTAGCGGATTCTAATTTCAAACTAAAATAAGAAAATACTCATAATTACTTTTCAAACAAAATTTATCGTTTTTGACGAGATCTTACTTGGGAATCTTTTAGTTAATTGGGGCTGACATCGGCAACAGCGTATCGGTTTCTCAAGTTTATTATTTATTTCGCTCTTATTTACTAGCCGTTACACTTATTTTTCAATACACGCTATTTCGGCACCCTACTCTCCTTTTTAATAGTAGGTACCTCATTTACGGATTATTCCACTCATGCCCCATAAGTTATGTGTAATTTTGGAAAGTTAAGGCGGTACTTTTTTTTACTTACGTCAAGGAATATATACTCACCATTTTTTCAATGGTTGGTACTTGAGCATTTTTTCATAAGAACATATGGTTTGCGTTTGTCAACTATGGTGTTTTATTAAAAAAGTTTAAAAAAAAGTAAAGTAGCTATTATATAATACTAACTACCCAAGCAACAATTTTCTTACCAATGACCACATACTTCACTTAAATGGGCGTTAATTTGGGTGTATAAATTAGTGATCTTCGACGGTCTTGCATATTAAGATAAAATTCCTTTGCTTTAACGTTACATAATACTGCAGTAACATTGTTACCGTCTACCCAACGTTTAGCCGACCTGTCACGCGTTGGTGCATATCGTATCGTGCGTATCAACGTCTAAACAACTTTCACATTACGTGAACTTGCGACGTTTCTGGCCGGTCTTGCGACGTTTTCCGGCCGGAGATTTGACGAATTTAAGTGCCCTTTTCTTGTGAAGACGGAAAGTTTCCAAAGGAACTAATGACATTATATTCTCCTTCTCTGCCGCACTTATGTACGTATCTCTCTCTAGATTTTAAATAACTGGCTCAACTGGTCAGTGATCTAATTCTTGAATCTCGAGAGAAGGATCGATTCCTCAAAAGAAGGGATGAATACCGGGGATCCCTCGAAAAAATATGCTTTTCCTTGAAACCTCTTCAAAATTTTAGATTCAAAATTATACATTTTACGCGCATGCTTGCCTGAGAAATGGGACCGATCCCTGTCTTTGGAGTTGGAGAGCGGAAACACCCAATTTTTGATAGAATGGAATGAGCGATCACCGCTCCAGAATACGAAATGCGTTCGAAGTTGGGATCATTCGACACAAATCTATGTCGTTTCCTGCTCAAGAAAGAGAGATGACATTATCCTACAAGTATATAGGCGAAAGAGAAAGACTGGTGCTCTTTAAACAGTAATGTCTGATCCACAGCTTCACTTCTTGCCGCTCACTAAAAATACTTTTTGCTTTTGCTTCCAAGAAGTAGCATCATTGAAGTGTCCTGCCATATTTGAAAAAAACAAAATTTTATTTCAGTTCCCCGACCATTTATTTAGAAAAATCGAATAAAAAGTAAGGTTATGGGGACTGTCAACAAAGTTTATTATTTATTTCGCTCTTATTTACTAGCCGTTACACTTATTTTTCAATACACGCTATTTCGGCACCCTACTCTCCTTTTTAATAGTAGGTACCTCATTTACGGATTATTCCACTCATGCCCCATAAGTTATGTGTAATTTTGGAAAGTTAAGGCGGTACTTTTTTTTACTTACGTCAAGGAATATATACTCACCATTTTTTCAATGGTTGGTACTTGAGCATTTTTTCATAAGAACATATGGTTTGCGTTTGTCAACTATGGTGTTTTATTAAAAAAGTTTAAAAAAAAGTAAAGTAGCTATTATATAATACTAACTACCCAAGCAACAATTTTCTTACCAATGACCACATACTTCACTTAAATGGGCGTTAATTTGGGTGTATAAATTAGTGATCTTCGACGGTCTTGCATATTAAGATAAAATTCCTTTGCTTTAACGTTACATAATACTGCAGTAACATTGTTACCGTCTACCCAACGTTTAGCCGACCTGTCACGCGTTGGTGCATATCGTATCGTGCGTATCAACGTCTAAACAACTTTCACATTACGTGAACTTGCGACGTTTCTGGCCGGTCTTGCGACGTTTTCCGGCCGGAGATTTGACGAATTTAAGTGCCCTTTTCTTGTGAAGACGGAAAGTTTCCAAAGGAACTAATGACATTATATTCTCCTTCTCTGCCGCACTTATGTACGTATCTCTCTCTAGATTTTAAATAACTGGCTCAACTGGTCAGTGATCTAATTCTTGAATCTCGAGAGAAGGATCGATTCCTCAAAAGAAGGGATGAATACCGGGGATCCCTCGAAAAAATATGCTTTTCCTTGAAACCTCTTCAAAATTTTAGATTCAAAATTATACATTTTACGCGCATGCTTGCCTGCCTCATCGGCGGAATTGTTGAAGCGTTTTCCAGTCGTATGTTGGGTTGATAGTAACCAACGGTCGTGGCTTCATTTGGGAATGTTTGACGACTGTGGTCTATTTACGTGTATTTTTTGGGATTCTCATAGTATTCGCCAATTTTGATGCCGTCGTGGCCGCCATTGTTTATATTTACTAAAAACGGCAAAAAATACTACAAACACCATGGAATCCTAAAAAGAGGGCTTTAGTGGCATACATTTTTTTACATTAAAAAAAGCAATATTTTTCGTTTAAACACAAACAAATCAAGGGCGCGCGTGTTTTTTCATTCCTTCTCTATATTTGTCAGTAAACCGAACTGCGTTTTTAAATTTTGCTCCCAGTGTCCATATAAATACTATTTAATAAATTTTTTGTTAAAGAGTCATTTTCTAAAGTGTATAAAAATAAGTTAATTTTAGTAACCGAAAATCCAAAATTTGAGGTGGGCAACATTTTGGGTAGTGAAACACCATCAAAAAATTATTTTGGTTAGTATTTTACTACGACGACAAGAACAATTACTATTCCGACTCCATGCCGTCACTGCAACGACGTAAGGACTCAAAAATCATCCACCATTTTGGTGGGTCGCATTTAACAACCTCGCTACGTCGTTAAATTGCTGCTTGGGTAGGAGCTAGAAATTCTCTCAAAATTTCCCTATTTCTAAAAATGTTAGCTAATTTGGTATGATTTGGTTGAATCAAGAAAATGCGTATACAGCTTACCATTTTCGCAAAATGACTTTCATCATCCTGCATCAAAATGTGGGGATGAGCAAATTCGATTACTTTCCCAAAGCCCATCACTAGTACTTTATCGGAATCCATGATTGTGTTCAGTCTGTGAGCGATCGTAAGCACTGTACAGTCCTTAAACTTTTTCCTTATGGTTTGTTGGATTAGGCTATCAGTTCTACAAAAAAAAATAGTCAATCTTCGATATTTAAAAAAAATGGCGTATGCCTCCCTCAGTAGACACAAAAAGAACATTCAGGAATTTTCGTATTAGATGAGTTACTAATCGATTACAGAGGAGGTTTTTCATGTTCTAGTTATATGTCCAATGAGCTTCACGCTACTTCGAACATAGGAAGAATCGAGTCCAATTTACTCTCCGTGCCGTACGACCGAGGTGGATTCAAAGCACGCTACAGTGTTATCTTTTGGAAATTTATTTTGTTTTTATTACTTTGTTTTATTTCTGCCTTGCTTGAAAAACAGATTGGTAAGTTCTTAAGTCAAATAATACATTTTTAAAACTAAAAGTGGATGCCGAAAAAGTACGGATGGTCAAATGGTACTATCAAGGCAGACCATTGAGACTTATTCAAGAACTTTTTTTGGAGAATTTTGTAAATCGCCCAGAACCTAGTTTATCAATCATAGGTTTGTGCAGAATTTTGAAAAGTTTGGTTGTGTAGAGCTAAGAAACCATAAAAACTTACTGTTCTGAATGACGATGATGATGATTTGCACTGCAGTGGAGGAAAATCAAAAGTTAACTAGCCACCAAATTGCCGAAGCAGTTGATACGTTTTCAGTCACTGTTTTACGTGTTCTTAAAAAGAATTGGTATCATTCTTACAAAGCGTCAAAAACGCATCAAATTTTTCCGGAGGACAACTATCGTCGTATGGAATTTTGCGAAACAACGATGGAAAGGGCTAATCGTCATGAAAACTTTCTGAGATCTATTATTTTCACAGATGAAAGCACTTTTCCATTATTGAATCGTCATAAGCCAACACACATTCAATATTGGTCGAGGAAAAAATTGCATTTGCATTTTGACGTAAGAACATAGTATGCCCTAAACTAAATGTTGCTAGGCAGTTGTTAGGTGTGTAATTTGGTGAAACATGTTGGCCTTGTTAGGGAACTATTTTATGGCCAGCTCGATCACCGGATCTTGCTCCTAATGACTTCTATCCGTGAAGTTATATCAAAAATAAAGTTTTCGGGCATTAAAGGGTTAATAATTTGGAAGAACTTCGGATTAAAATTGAAGAAGCTTTTCAAGCTATCACCCGTAACATACTTGGAAACGTTAGAAGGGGTTTTTATAATAGGCTCGGATATTGTCTAGCCGAGCAAGGAGGACTTTTCGAACATTACTCTAATTTTTTTTTGCCTGGGAGAATCTCTTTGGTTTTTAGAATATATTATTTTATTTTGAGAAGTTGCTTTTATTTTGTTTCTCCTTATTATTTTCGTTGTAACACATTGTTAGTGATAAATCAGAGCAGTTGAAAATAAAACGCCCTAATTTATCAGTGACAAAAAACAAAAAAATTACGTTATAAAAATTTGCGTATTTATTGACCAAATTACATGGTTGCGGTTAGAGGTTTACTAAACGCAAGCCGAGAACGATAATCGCAAGCCTGAGTGACTGTTGGTTGCTCCACTGATAGGAGTGCGGTGTCCCTGCGTGTACGTACATTGGCAAATTGGACTTCTTCCGGCCTATGTTCGCAGTAATCTGAAGCGCTCTGTATATGATAAGTATGTTATTATTTTTTTAAATAGTATTAGCTGTAACGTGCTAAAAACCTTCTGTAGATTACAACTGTAATGTTATATGATATAGAAATATTACTTAATAATGAAACATTTAAGAGTTACTTTTATCCAAAGAATTTTAACAAAGTTCATTAGTTTTAATCTCATTCCAGTAAGTAAATATACAATTCACGTGTAAACTGGATGAAGTTGTAGTGTGACGTCATGCTGAGTGTTCTTCTAGTTGTGTGGATGCAACTTTTTCTGTCATGCCAGAAATCTATTAACTCAACACCGTTCTCAACTAAAAAGCCAGTTATCTCCTACCGCCTCAGTGCCCTTTAGCCTAATGTGGCTGGCATTTTTATAACCAAATTGACAAGTAAAACATGGATTTTCTGTCAGTTTGGTGTCAATATGGCACCGATCATAGGCCAAAGGATACTAAAACAAAAATGAGTTAACTGGCTTTTTAGTTGAAAACGGTGTTGATGAACTATACACAAGTCAATGTCAACGAGTCTGTCTGTTTTCAACTGGTATCCAACAGGGGAACTTAAAAGATTGGTCCCATAATTTTGCAGTTCGGTGCACACTGGCCTAAACCCTATCCGTACATTTTAAGTCATACCTAGCATCTACATTTGCGGTTGCTTCATCCAATACCATAATTTTGTTATTCCTCAAAATGGCCCTAGCTAAGCAAAGAAGCTGACGCTGACCCAAGCTAAAATTGCCGCCTCCCTCAGATACATGAAAGTCCAGGGAATCTACAAGATCTTTGAGCTCTACCTAAAAAAACATTCCAAAATTTACAACTATGCAGGGTTCAAAGTGGTCAGGGAAAACCTGGAAAACCTGGAAAAGTTAGTATGCTGTCAGGAAAAAGTCAGTAAAAAAACAGAAATGACCCAAAAGTCAGGAAAAAGTATAAGATACCCATAGTGTGCATCTATTTGATTATTTTAGGAATAAACCTGGTAGAATCACAATATTTAGAATGTTTGAATTCTCCCAGATAGTTCTTACCAAAATTCTTTCGCAACCGTGCGGCATAGTGCAAAAAAAAAAGACACAGAGAGTCACTACATTTGTCTGAGCTATATTTGTATATTTGTCCTCACTAATGAGGATGTGCCAGTTTATTTGTTATTTAATTCCGCCCTTATTGCACCGGCTCTTAGCCCCATTTTCACCTACTTATTTTTATGTCTCCATTAACTAATACGTCCAGTAACAAACGAAAGAGAAAGAGATGGTTAGAATTTTCTTATTTTCCACACTTGTTGCTGAAGAGAGTTTTAGTAAAGAACAGATAAAAAATATTCGGTACAAATGGGGGTTAAAGACTCTTTTTGCTTGTTATAATTAAAGCCCCTAAAAATGTTCCTGTTTTCCTGCACAAATCTATTTTTACTTCCCTCGCTAAGGGAAGAAATGTAATCATCTAAAAATTGCACTTCGAGATTTTTATGATCCTCCACGAATTTTGAGATTCCGAATAGTGAAGAAATGTTAAATAAAAGGTAGCTTTAGTTAAGATCCAGGTCACACCCTATTATTCTATAAAATTTCTGCGTGATTAATGTACCAAAATCTAAAATTTTTGACAATAAATATATACGAGTATATATAGATATATATAGCACAGTTTTACAAAATGTTCCTAGAAACAATAAATTCTAAATCTATATATATATATATACAACACATATAAAATAAATTGGAAAAGCCCGTCTACTCGAAAGAAATTCGGGATACACACTGGAAAAGTCTGGATAAACCCGGTAAAGGTATGGTTACACCCTGGAATGTCTGGTTACACCCAGAAAAAGTCCGGATACGCCCTGGAAAAGTCTGAAAACACCCAGGAAAATTCAGGATACACTTTGAAAAAGTCTGGGAAGGCCCTGGAAAAGTCTGGATACACCCTGGAAAGTCTGGATAAATCCAGGAAAAGTCTAGATCCACCCTATAAAAGTCTGGATACTCCCTGGAAAAGTCTGGAAAGACCCTGGAAAAGTCTGGACAGGTCTAGACACACTTTGGAAAAATCTGGAGAAACACGGAGAAGCCCAGAAACACGCTGAAAAAGTCTGGAAGGACCCTGGAAGAGTCTGAATACACTCTGGAAAAGTCTCGAAAGATTCTGGAAAAGTCTGGATACACTCTGGAAAAGTCAGGAAGGACTTTGCTTAAGTCTAAAAAGACCCTGGAAAAGTTTGAAAAGACCATGGAAAAGGCTGGATACACTCTGTAAAAGTCTGAATACGCTCTAGAAAAGTCTGGAAAGACCCTGGAAAAGTCTGGATATACTCTGGAAAAGTCTGGAAAGACCCTGGAAAAGTATGGAAATACACTGAAAAAGTCTGGAAACACTCTGGAAAAGTCTGAATACACCCTGGAAAAGTATGGAAAGACCCTGGAAAAGTCTGGATACACTCCGAAAAAGTTTGGAATGACCCTGGAAATGTCTGGATACACTCTGGAAAAATCTAGAAAGACCCTGGAAAAGTCTGGAAAAGCCTTGGAAAAATCTAGAATCACTCTGGAAAAGTCTGGATACACTCTGGAAAAGTCTGGAAAAAGCCTGGAAAAGTCTGCATACTTACACTCTGGAAAAGTCTGGATACACTCTGGAAAAGTCTGGATACACTCTGGAAAAGTGTGGAAAGACCCTGGAAAAGTTTGGATAGACTCTGGAAAAGTCTGGAAAGACCCTGGAATTCTGAATGCACTCTGGAAAAATCTAGATACACTTTGAAAATGTCCGAGTACACTATGGAAAAGTCTGAATACACCACCTGAACAGTGTGGATACACCCAATAAAAGTCTGGATATACCCTGGAAACGTCTAACTGACTCAATTTAACCCATGTGTATGCGAGTAGTGGTTTTTTATATATGTTCTTCTGAGCGAGGGAAATTTTAGAGGAAACCTTTAATTAATTTTAGTACGGATTGGATGGACACTCAAGCAAAAGCTTCACTTGATTGGGTAAAGTGGCTTAAGCCAGTAGAAAAAAGTCGAAGTCAGTTTTTATGTGTCCTGTGTGATAAAAATAAGCCATTGGAACTGTCCAACATGGGTTGCTAGACAGTAAAATTCCACTTTGAAGGATCCAAACACAAAAATAAAATTAAACTTTTTCAAAAAACACAAAAACTAAATGAAGAGATTGTGATGAGAAACAAAAATAATGAAGCTAGTATCTCAAAAATTTCTAATAATATTTGTGATAAAAATAAAATGCCGAGATATTGTGGTGCCTAAATATTGTAGTGACTGTTATTAAACCCAATTATTTTGTGTTAAGCAAGGTTTATGGTTTGGCATATGCGTGATAAATAAACTTACGTTGGAAAAAAGTATATATGCTTGTATTTTATAGTTTGGTGAAGTTTTTTCAAGCAATAACTTAACTAATAAGGGAAAAAATACTGTAGAGGGACTATGAGAGTAAATTTTAAAAAGGATAATATGGACAAAAATGTCAGGAATTTTTTTTAAAAATAGTCAGGGAAAACCTGGAAAAGTCAGGGAATTTTAAAATTGAAAATCACTTTAAACCCTGCTATGTTTTGTTTTATTTATTTTCTACAGCCGTGTTTATATTTATGTTTAAATACATGAGGCTAGATTATGGGGCTTCAGTAATTTTTTGAAAACCCCTAAATATCTCATCCATTATGCAACAGTTTTGTTTTATAAATCAAGCAGTTTTTGAGTAAAATATCAAGAGGTATATGCATACTTTTTAATTTTCTATTAAAGTTCTGACTTAGATGTGTATATTTTGCACTCACCTCCTCGAGTACCTTCCACAGTGTGTCGTCATCAAACTCTTCAAAAGGATCTAAATTGTACCTCAGACTGGATGAGAATAAAACAGGCTCTTGGGGAATAATAGAAATGTGTCTCCTAAGATCATTAAGGCCAATGTTTTTGGTATCCACATGATCTATAAAAATGCAACCATCAAGGGGCGCTAAACGAAATAGGGCTGAAATTAGAGAGCTTTTGCCAGCGCCCGTCCTGCCTACTATCCCTACCTAAAATAGAATGGATCAATTACACAAAAATATTCTTATTTTTTTGAGTAAAAAAAATAAAGTTTTTTTTGGATAGGAAAATAATACAATTTTTTACCTTTTCGCCAGGATTTATAGTAAACGTTAGATTTTTCAAAACTGGGGGCTCTCCATGAACGTATGTTAGGCTTAAATTTTCAAACTGCACCAAACCGTTTTCTGGCCATGATTTTTTAAGTGTCATTTCTAAAATTAAAAAAATTATGATTACCATACATTCTAATTCAATTTTAGTGCCAAACTCTACAAAAAAAATACTAAGCGCCGACCTAATGGATCTTCAGATGCACGAAAAGAAATAATGTCCTAGAATTCCGTAATTTATGTTATCAATTTTAGAATTTGTCAATTTACTAAAATTTACTACAATATATTTGATTTTATATTCTATATACTTGAATTTAGTACACCCTAACCAAAATCTATCGATGTACAGTATTTGTGTCCAGTCTAAACTTAACAGACTCTAGTATTTGATTTAAACATTTATTCATTGAATTTTAGTACAGCTGCTACTATTATAAACATTTCTTGGTTTTAGTATTTACCATTAGACTAATTATGAGTATATGAATAATGAATACTAGTACTAGTACTAAGTTTTTATTTCTTATAAAAACTAGTATTTGTAAATTATTTTACTATCATTTAATAAGAAAGAAAAGGATAGTACAGGTAAATTAGAAATAATTCAATAATACACGTACTAAATACTAATTTTTAAGGGACTTTAACGGATGCATGATGTGCGTATCAGAGTTTGTCTTTAGTAAAATACGTGGTTTTTGTTTTCCGCATTGGACAGGATTAAACTTACTATTAAGGAGGTGAGTTACCAACTATTTAAAAGATTTTTCCTTTATACCTTCATCAAAAACATGATTTTAGTAACTGTCTGCAGATAACTAAAGCATAGCGGTTTTGGTTACCGATGCAAAAAAACTTTTTTTGTATCACGGGTGCAAAAAAAGATTTTTCTCCGTTTTTTACCCAAAGTTAAAGAGAAATAGCGGAAAATAGTAATATTGAAAAAATCTAATTATTTTTGCCTAAAAATTAAGCCATTTCCGCTACTTTTCACCAAGTATATACGAAAAAATCAATCAAAAATATCGTAAAAATATCAAACTGTCAAAGATTAAAATGTCGCAGCAATGAACGTTGCCGAGTAAAAAGGCACATCGCTATGGCAACCATTGTTATTTCATTTACCAGCCGTCTTGATTTCTAGTGTAAAGTGTAAAGATGGTGTGTTTTGCGAGAAGTGCTCTTCGTTAGAGATTTTTAAAAGTATTTTCCTGTTTTTCTTGGATTTTTTGATAAATGTATTAAAAAAAGTAGTGTTCACAACTCGCGGTTAAACTGTGCTCTTTTTTACTAGCGTTTTTAAATAACGAGCGCAGCCAACCCTTGTAAAAAAAACACTATTTTAGCCACTACTTGTGAAAACTACTATTTTAGTTAATTATATTATATTATTTATATATAATTTTTTCAAATTATTGTTTATGTATTTTTTTTTATTTCAGATTTGAGGAACATTTCAATTTCGCGTATGCTTTACTATTTAAATATATTAACTTAAATATTGTAGTACAAATCTGTAACTTGTACTATTTAATAGATTTTGTTGATATTTTATATTATATATTTTTTCCGTTACTGATAATTTAAATGTTTTGAATAACAGAAAACCATACTAATTTGTAAACTAAAATGTAGTACGCTTGTTCTAAATTTAAATTCACGTTGATCTTATATGTACCGCAGAAAATACTGTAATTAAAAATGGTACTAAATATTACTATTGAAAGGTCCCGAGTACTACATGCTAGTACAGTAAGTATTCATTTTAATCCATAAATACTACAGTTTTAATTTAAGAAAAATAAATATTAGTACAAATCCATCAATACTTACTCGAAGATTAGATTTGTAAGGTTCTATAATATTGTTTATCTTTAAAATACTGATTTCTAGTTCAAATTCAGGCAATCTTAAGATGCTATCTTGACCCCAGGATTTACTAATTTTTAGTGTGTTTTTACTAATATTTAGGACATATTTCTTTACGCGTGACTTGCCCTTGGATTCGCGAATAAGGGCTTGCCTCTTGCTACAATTGTAACTCAAAAATTCTACATGGTGATTCAAAATTTCCTGGAAATATTAGAAATACTTTAACAGTGGTTGGATGTAATTTATTTTATTTTCTTTAGGTTTAAAATCTTAGTTTTCTGGGTGAATGAAAATTTTCTTTTGATTTAAAAGTAATTAACTATGCAAGCAAGTCTACATGTCAACTGACAATGCCATGTTTTATTCCCAAGTAACACAAGGTGCTAAAAAACTTTTGCAGCAAAACTTTTTTTTTGGTCACTGCAATTACCATTGCAGCACTTTTTGCAACCAATATAGCTTTTTCAGTTAACTTAATTTAAAAAAAAACACAAAGAAAAAATGGCAAAAAAAACAAAAATAGATTTTTATACAAATAAATGGTTGATGCTGTTGCGAAAACACAATTATGGATGATGGGAATATTTATTTATACACACACTTAATATCGGATTTTTGGCCTCATCCATGGACCAAATTGACATACGAAGGCCAGTTTACTGACAATATTTACCACGAAACCTCACCAAAACATACGCGCTTCACATATTAAAAATATCAAAACAAATTTTTTTATTTAATTTTTAGGTTACATTTTTTTGTTTTTGGATTGGAGTCAAACCAAAACAGATTTATCTCTACCTTAAAAGTAGTTTTATTTTCAAAGATCTACCCTTTTTTTATAGAATTTGGATAAAATAATGTTTTTTTTTAAAGGTTGTTTTCGTGTAATGGCCGCCATTGCAACTAACAACGCGACCTAACTGGACAGCTAATATTGATGTCCTTTAGCAAATGATGTTTTTTTTCACTATTTTTTCTACTTAATATGAATAAGAGGCGGGCTTTGTTCGCGAAGCAAGCCTAAAGAACCCAACGGCTAATATTACTGTGCTTTAGCTAAAAATGTTTTTTTCTAACTATTTTTACAACTTCCTGCACAGAAAACGCATTATATGATTTTGGAGATGATTTTATTGCTTCAATTTAGTTTTTATTGCTGTCAGGACTGATTTAAAAAAGCTAAAAAGTTTGGCTTTAATGTATAGCCAACATTCTGCATACTTTTCTGCCCAAAGAATAGTATTTTTGAGCAAAGTTTAATAAACACTTTTGCTTTTAATACCAGTATGGTCATCAAAATGGGTTGCACTTACATTATGAAAGCAAAAAGTATTACAAAAACTAAGCAAGCTAATTTACAACCAAAAAGGTGCTGACAAAACGTTTTCAAAGCTTTACTTTGTTCATAAATTCTAATGTGTACAATGTGTGTTACTTGGGTTGCTTTTGTCAAGAATTATGAAGTTGTCACAGTTTTGTTTTAAACCATTTGTGCTTGTAGTTAGTAACTAATACGTAGGTTAACGGTGCTTCTGAGGAAATATTAACAATTTTTAAATGCAAATATCTCTAAAACCAAAGGGTTTTAAAAAAATGTGTAGCAATTCTTGTGCATGACAACAAAATTCTACCTACAGTTAATATCTTGAGTGAGAGAATTTTGAGGTATACATACTCTCTTCTGTCTCAAAAGGTCCTTCGGTATCTAACTTGGTATATTGCATCACCCTTTCCACGCTGGTAAGTTGGTTGATCACCTCTGCAGTTTGTCGCATACCATACTGAAGCATACCAGTTAAAATCAGAGATTGAGAAATGGCCAAGCCTACCAGACTTGGATTTACAGGAGCACCAACTAAAATATTATATACTATTGGAGTTTTACATTTAGAATAATAAAATAAAAAAATACTGAAATTGAAAAAAAAATTAATTTTTGAAAAACAGCATTTTTATTAAATGTATTCTTTTTTATAAAAATTATTTTAAAAATTTTGATTTTTTTTTTAAAATGAGGTCATGTGATACTTCATTAAAATGGCCTTCAAAATACCTTTAAAACAAGCTATCACTTGCTTTTGTGGTATGTATAGTTCTCAAGATATTCATATTTTGATAAATGCCTGTAAAGACAGTCAATTTTAACCAAGTGTGCAGGTACACAAAAAGAGTAAATGATAAGAATTGTATACCGTACGAAAGCTAGTAATACCTTGTTTTATAGGTATTTTAAATCCTATTTTGATAAAGTATCACATAACCTAATTTTTTGTTTGAAAAATATTTTTTTTTTATTTCAATTTTTTATTTAAAATACCTTTAAAACGAGTTTAATTAGTTATCGAGATATTTCATTTCTTTGGGTACATGTTTAAGCAAAATGGTAGTTTGTTTTGCCTTTCAAAAGTTAATTAAAAAAAAAATAATGGTCAAAAAAAATTCAACTTGTGATTATTCATTCCCTTTATGGGTAGAATAAATGTACCAAGAATTAACGAAATCGGAGAGATCGTGTACCAAACCTCTGGTTGATTTGATTTAAAATGATCCAATAGTGGGTTTGGAAATAGAGTGGTGTTGGAAAAAAAAACAATCGTTCTTCGGCCACGTCTCCTCTATAACTCGGATACTATTTTTAAACCTCAGAAGAAAAGAAAAAAAACATAAATGTTTAAGAAACAAAAAATATTGTATTTTTACAAGCTTTTATTTAACTTGCAATGTCAGTTCGGGTGGAATCTTGCAACTTAATTTTGACCAACTTCCCGACATCCGATCAGCTTCAAATTTGGCATTCTTATATAGTTGCGGTCACAACACAAGAATATAGTGTAATGAAATTGACAGCTCTCACTTACTCGAAGGGGGTGGAGGTGGGTACAGTTGAAGTACGCCCGATTTCGTTGAATCTTGGTGTGTTGGGGCACTTAGGGATTGAGATAACGAATTTCTAATTAGATTTTGAAAATTCAATATAGCGGATTCAAGATGGATGATTTTTGGTAATCTTTTTCTTACCAATTTTAAGTAACTTGCCTTAAAATTTGGCATGCATTGATAGTTCCGGTGACAATACAATAATATGTCATTATTAGAAACCCCTCCCCTCTACGAGGGGAGTGGAGGAGGGAAAACAACTAAGTTTGTCCAATTGGTATACGAGGGCTTTTGGGGATAAGCAATACAAATTTTTTATCAGATTTTGAAAATTCAATATGGCGCATTCAAGATGGACGATTTTCAGTCATGTTTTGCTAACCAATTTTAACTGACTTATCCACATCCGATTTTGTTCAAATTCGGTATGCGTTTATAGTTCCGGTGAAAATACAATAATATGGTATTCTCAGGTACACACCTCCTTCTAACGAGGGAAGTGAAGGGGGAAAATGATTTAGTTTGTTCGATTTCAATCAAAATTAGCATACAGGGGTTTTTAAGAATTTTTGATCAGATTTGAAAATTTCAATATGGCGGATTCTAAATGGACGATTTAAAGTACAAATCTAACAATTAAAAAATACTTTTAGAGAACAAAGAGAGAACTACAAAAGAAGAACTAAATTCTTCTTCTATTCGAATGATAAACATAATGCTTTCATCTAAAGAAGCTGAGAACGGGTGAGATTGCCGTGCTTGCCAAGCCTTTCAAAATGTCCTTAGGTTATAGAGTAATCCAACTGTTTGTTAGGTGAATCGTCGAAGTGACCGATATACGATACCTAAACTTAAAATTTTTAATCTGCGCCCATCATTTTTATTATGGTATAAGAAAGATAAAAAATTATTTTCTACTTCTGAGTGCATTTAATAAAAGTTTTTTTTTAATAAAAATGTATTGCTTCAATGAACAGAAAATATCCTTTTATAGGACAAGGGCTCTAGGAGGACCTATAGTGTACTGTTTAAGTATACTTACGATCATAAGCAAGTATAAATGCAAAAGTCACGATAAATGTAAATAAAACAGCTATAATATCAATCCATAGACCAAATGATTCGGTGCACAATATGGTCAAAAACCAGGCGGATGTGTGGACATTCTAAAAACAACATGTTATAATTATTTGGAGAAATTCGATAAATTCCAAATACAAAATACCATAAATAACCATTTATAGTTAGTTTAACCACGTTTATATAACTTAGTGGCAGATACAAAGGGGTAATTGGTAAAGTTTTTAACAATGTGCACAGTACAAATTTTTAAACAAAAATATTAAAATCTCAGCTCAAAGTTTTCACCTGCTTAATATTTTTTGATCAAAATACTTCCCTCAAAACTTTTCTTTGCGGTGCTAATTTGTTTTCTTTGTAGCCCCTCCTTTTTGAGGAAGCTCTATTTGCCTTTGTATCTTAACTCAGAATTATGGGGTAATGGATATTTTTTTTAAAATCAGAGAGAATTTTGTTATTTTTTTGGTTGTGTTGCTTAATGTCGCTTTTTAAGGTTTTAAAACTTGTATTTTATTACTTTTTATAATAGAAAACAATTTCTACTAACCTGATGGTCATCAAAGCCTTTTATTAAGGTTTTTTCCATATTTGCTGCCCTGATAGTGGTCAATCCATGTAGTGAAGATGTTATGTGAGAAAACACTGGCGATTTTGCTAAAAAAAATCAATAAAAAATTAAACGTTTTCATAAAAATGTAGCTGCAAAAGTTAAAACATTAAAAAAAGCTTTAAATAGCTCACCTATTCCTTCCAAATGTTTGATCACTTTAGCGTTCGAGATGTACCAAGCCCTTAACTTCATAAAAATAGACCCCAAAACTAGAATTGCTATGATCATGTAATAGTTTGACACGGAAACATTCACTAGGATTCCGGCCATCACCAAAACAATCTAAAAAAATTATGGGTTTAAAGGTCAGCTGTGCAGGTGAATACAAAGGGTGAGGACTTTAAAAGGATCAAATGGAAATGCATTAAAAAATGCAGACTTTGAATAAAGGCGCTAAAAATTTAGCTTCCTATATAAATTTACGGAAAAATTATAGCAGATAGTAATATAAAACGTCTATGCCCAGCAAACACGGTTCTCTCGGGCCTTCGTCGGTCGGATGTCGATTGCCGAATTTGTCGTCATCAGCACGACGTCGATTTACGACATCGGACCAGCAGTATTTTTTGTCCGCTTTGCGATGTAGGCCCAATGTATGTTTGCCGACACAGCGTTAGACTGTAGCCCGCCGTCGGACCAATGATAACTTTTTGCTGACATCGACATACCGTCGCTGTACGATTAAGGTCGGATATGGTTTAACCACATGTTACCGACCATCCGCCCGTAGCTACTTAATCTGGTCGGTCTAACGTAGGTAAGCTGGTCTCGGCCCGACATCGGTAAACTATTCAAGTCCGACATTGGTTTCCTAAAGCGGTCTGTAGGTGATCCGTGGTCTAACGTCGGCGATTGACGGAGGTCCGTCGGTGGTAGCTTAAAGCGGCCCGACATTGGCAAACTACAAAGTTTCGATAATGCGGGAGCTTAACCAGTCGGGCTGGTTTAAGTGACAGAAGCGGTGATTCTTGTAGAGAAGTATCACCATCTTGTCAAGTCTGCATTTTAGTTTTGAAATATCTGTGCTAATTATAGATATAATATTATCTTCCAATGTACAGGGAACATAGTGACATTAGCACCATCTCTACATACTAGGAAGAAACTATTAAGCAATTTAAAAATTTTAAGGTGACGTAATCGGACCATCGGATTCTCGACCAATCAAACAAAGTTCCAATCGGACCATCGTCGGCCCTAAAGCAGATAAAGTGGTAATCGGCATATAGTCGACTATAGTAAATCGGGTTATCGTCAGTTGCCGATTCTCGACCGATTAAACAAAGTTCCAACGGGCCCTCATCCGCCCTAAATCAGATAGGGTTTGCATTGGCATAATGTCGACTATAGTAAATCGCGCCATCGTCAGTTGCCGATTCTCGTCCGATTAAACAAAGATCCAATCGGACCGTCGTCGGCTCTAAAGCAGATAAGGTTTGCGTTGGCATAATGTCGACTATAGTAAATCGGGTCATCGTCAGTTGCCGATTCTCGTCCGATTAAACAAAGTTCCAATCCTACCGTCGTCGGCCCTAAAGCAAATAAAGTGGGCTTCGGCATATAGTCGACTATAGTAAATCAGGTTATCGTCAGTTGCCGATTCTCGACCGATTAAACAAAGTTCCAACGGGCCCTCATCCGCCCTAAAGCAAATAGGGTTTGCATTGGCATAATGTCGACTATAGTAAATCGCGCCATCGTCAGTTGCCGATTCTCGTCCGATTAAACAAAGATCCAATCGGACCGTCGTCGGCTCTAAAGCAGATAAGGTTTGCGTTGGCATAATGTCGACTATAGTAAATCGGGTCATCGTCAGTTGCCGATTCTTGTCCGATTAAACAAAGTTCCAATCCTACCGTCGTCGGCCCTAAAGCAAATAAAGTGGGCTTCGGCATAAAGTCGACTATAGTAAATCGGGCCATCGTCAGTTGCCGATTTTCGACCGATTAAACAAAGTTCCAACGGGCCCTCATCCGCCCTAAATCAGATAGGGTTTGCATTGGCATAATGTCGACTATAGTAAATCGCGCCATCGTCAGTTGCCGATTCTCGTCCGATTAAACAAAGATCCAATCGGACCGTCGTCGGCTCTAAAGCAGATAAGGTTTGCGTTGGCATAATGTCGACTATAGTAAATCGGGTCATCGTCAGTTGCCGATTCTTGTCCGATTAAACAAAGTTCCAATCCTACCGTCGTCGGCCCTAAAGCAAATAAAGTGGGCTTCGGCATAAAGTCGACTATAGTAAATCGGGCCATCGTCAGTTGCCGATTTTCGACCGATTAAACAAAGTTCCAACGGGCCCTCATCCGCCCTAAATCAGATAAGGTTTGCGTTGGCATAATGTCGACTATAGTAAATCGGGTCATCGTCAGTTGCCGATTCTCGTCCGATTAAACAAAGTTCCAATCCTACCGTCGTCGGCCCTAAAGCAAATAAAGTGGGCTTCGGCATAAAGTCGACTATAGTAAATCGGGCCATCGTCAGTTGCCGATTTTCGACCGATTAAACAAAGTTCCAACGGGCCCTCATCCGCCCTAAATCAGATAGGGTTTGCATTGGCATAATGTCGACTATAGTAAATCGCGCCATCGTCAGTTGCCGATTCTCGTCCGATTAAACAAAGATCCAATCGGACCGTCGTCGGCTCTAAAGCATATAAGGTTTGCGTTGGCATAATGTCGACTATAGTAAATCGGGTCATCGTCAGTTGCCGATTCTCGTCCGATTAAACAAAGTTCCAATCCTACCGTCGTCGGCCCTAAAGCAAATAAAGTGGGCTTCGGCATATAATCGACTATAGTAAATCAGGTTATCGTCAGTTGCCGATTCTCGACCGATTAAACAAAGTTCCAACGGGCCCTCATCCGCCCTAAAGCAAATAGGGTTTGCATTGGCATAATGTCGACTATAGTAAATCGCGCCATCGTCAGTTGCCGATTCTCGTCCGATTAAACAAAGATCCAATCGGACCGTCGTCGGCTCTAAAGCAGATAAGGTTTGCGTTGGCATAATGTCGACTATAGTAAATCGGGTCATCGTCAGTTGCCGATTCTCGTCCGATTAAACAAAGTTCCAATCCTACCGTCGTCGGCCCTAAAGCAAATAAAGTGGGCTTCGGCATAAAGTCGACTATAGTAAATCGGGCCATCGTCAGTTGCCGATTTTCGACCGATTAAACAAAGTTCCAATCGGACCTAAAGTGGTGTCGGCATAAAGTCGACTGTAGTAATGTGGACCTCCGTCAGTTGCCGATTATTGACCGAAAACTGGCAATCGCAATCTGACCAACATCGGGCCAGAGTGTAGTCGCCGATGCCGACACACTGCCGACGTTGTCGACATTGGCCCGCTTCAATGCCGACGATTTGTGTTTGCTGGGTGGTTTATCAAACCAAGAATTTGTCAGACCGTATTTTTTTATCCGAACCTTATTTTATTAAACCCATTCAATAACAAATTCGAAATTTATAAGACCCGGTTTTAATCGAATCATTTAATATAAAACTCACAATTTGTAAAACACATTTTTAATAAAACCCGAAATTTGTCAAACCATTATTTATCAAAACCGGATTTCAGCAAACTCGTTGTTTATCAGAAAATATTAGCTAAATTAATAGCGCATTCGCCACTAATACTTACATGAACTGGTGGCGTACACGAGGGTGGCGCGGCGTCACGGCGCACAGCGGATAGAGGTACGAGTATAGGATAACTTGGACATTCGTTTTAAAATTAATTGTCCGTTGACTATTAATTCTTTATTTTGGTTTGATAAAAAGGTAAAATGTTCTTTTTTTACATTTTGTACAGAAATTCCACATAGGTCAAAAATTCAATAAAATTAGAGGTATAATTTTACAAATATAAATTTAATAATTATAGTATCCTCAGTGAACATTGCTTGTTCGGTGGTAGTCTATTAACAAAATATTCATCTGTCTTTGATAGTATGTAATGTGGACAAAACTCGTTTTATATAAGCATAATAAAATGTTTAAAGGCTTTTTACGGATATAAAGATTTTCGCGTTATTTAGCAAACAATTTCAAGGTTTGTTTGCTATGCTCTAATAAATATCACAATTTAAAAAGTTATGGTATAGGGTGCCCCATTTAAATGATCACAACTATTGTATCTATTTACAAAGTTATGAATAAAAAGCTTTTAAAACTTCTAAGAAGCCTAAAAAATATTTATAATCTAAAAAAGGCAAGTTTCAATTTCAAAAATGTACAACTAATTATATGCCCCTGTATAATTAGTTTTGAAAAATATGGAGTTTTTTCACTGTGACTTACAACTTTATGGGTTTCAATTATAAGTCATGTTTTTCGCTTTCTTTACAAATCGTTTAAATCATATTGGACTCATATTGCATGTCTAATTAAAATGCCTTAAATTGTAAATCATAGCCAGCAAAGTAAAAATCTGTGTAACACAAGGCATAAGACACCTAACTATTCAAGGGGGTCGATTCCTAAAAACTATTTGTGTACAAAGTGATTGTTTAAAAATAATTGGGTTTTAATATATCTTAGTGGCATAAAAATACTTTTTCTTTTAATAAAATTGGTACAGAGTAACTGAAAGGTGGGGGGGGATCCCGTAAAAGTAGAGAAAAAACAATTTTTGTTCAAATAATTACGCTCTTATGGAATTTCTCTTGCTTTAAAGGTTTTTGTTAAAAATAATGATTTATGGCGGGTTGTTGGCTAAAAGGGGGGGTGTAAACCCCCAAAGTAGAATATATAACTTTTTTAATATTTAATTAAATTTTAGTTAAAAAGCTTATTTTTTTCTAGATAATTATATTTTAAACCAATTTACACGCCAAAGCAGACTTGTATCCTAAATTTATTACACGCTTATTTCGAGGGGTCGCAGGTGATCGCAGCCAATCATTAAGGATTTTATTTAGACAAAGTGCGGTCTCATTAAAATACATATTTTTAGCCCGATCTTTTGAGGCATTTTTTCTTTAAAGTCAAGAAAACTTAAAAATTTGCAAATAAAAAATAATTGATTAAAAAAAAAATTAGTACCTCAGAATTAAAAGACACTTTAAAAAACCGAATACACCAGAACATACCCAGAACATATGTTTTTGATATTCCACAAAGCGTGAGTCATAAAGCTTGGCACAAATAATTGTTTGTGATAAACTGAATATTGGTAAATATCGCAAGCATTTTTACTGACTAATTTTGGATCGCTGCTTATGGCAATGATAACAGTTTTGCTCGATTAGCTCGTAATTTCACGTTATGCGTGCCTGCGTTTTTACTATATTCTTAATCGGCTTGAGTTTCTATCAAAATAACAGTTTTGGCAATGGTTAATTAATGGTAGTGGGGCGGTGGAGCCTTAAGCACTTTGTCATTGGCTATTGTTTTGTTCGAGCAGGTAACACCGCCTCGTCTACGTGGCGACAATGGCGCGGAGTCGCGGATTTGCTCGAACCTTCTATTCCAGACTATGAGGCGCGTAAATATATGAGGCGCGTAAATATATAAGGCGCCAGCAGTGCCGCGTGAGTAGACAAAGTCAGTTTCGCTTTAATACATAACATAAGTGATCAGTTAAGAGTATGTTACGTGTGTTTCATTGTTTTTAATTTCTTAATTCGTGCTGTTGTCTTCTTAGTAGATACTCTAGCTCTATATTGTGTGCCGTTTTCCCGCTTTTGCAACATGCCAGGTTTTTCTCGTAGAGTTTGTAAAAATTCACCGGACAATTTTGTTACATTTGTGGAGTATTTGAGGTACAGTCACAGATTAGACCGATGAATGATGTTGTCAAGAAAGCATACTATGTTTATTTCAACTGCAACTGCAAAATCGGTGATCAAGATGAAAGCTGAGCCCCTCATGTATGCTGCCTAATGTGTTATGTGACCCTTACGGCATGGCTAAAAGAAAGCAATTTCCATGATATGGAGAGAGCCCCGGAATCATCATGACGACTGTTATTTTTGTTTGACAAATACAATAGGAGCTAATAAGAAGAAACAACGTGCCATTCAGTATCCAAACTTACCATCCGCAATAAGACCAGTGCCGCATGGAGAATCTTTACCAATACCTACTCCGTCAAAAAACTGGGAAACAATAGATATTACAGAAAGATCGACTGACACGATCTTGCCAACAGAAACTTATGAGGATACAACATCAAAATCCTCGGATGAAGATACGAGATCCTTTTAAAGGATGAACCTCACCTTATACTACAAAATGAATTAAATTGTTTAGTTATAGACTTGCGACTTTCAAAAGAGAAAGCTCAACTTTTAGGTGCCAGACTGAAACAGTGAAATTTGCTGGCTCCGGGAACTACTTACACTCAATACAGAAAAAGGAATGAACCTTTTTCAGAATATTACAAAATGGAAGGTTCACTTTGCGTATGCACGGACATAAATGGACTGGGGGCGGGGAGCCTTGAGCACTTAAGCCAAGATCTTGCTGCCCCATCTTCATATTAAGTTGGGCCTCATGAAAAATTTTGTCAAAGCTATGAACAAAGAGGGCGCAGGATTTAGTTACCTTAAATTAAAGGAAAAAATTTTTATAGAACCTGATATTCGTAAATTGATGCGTGATGAATTGTTTAAACAGACTTTAAGTGAAAAGGAGTTAAATGCATGGCGTGCCTTTGTCAATGTTACGAAAAGTTTTTTGGGCAAAAATAAAGACAAAAATTACGAAGGACTGGTGCAGCAACTTCTGGTCTCCTATAAAGCTTTGGGATGTTGCATGTCCTTGAAAATCCACTTTCTTCACTCACATCTCGACATCTTTCCGAAAAATCTTGGAGATGTTAGCGATGAAATGGCAGAGCAGTTTCATAAGGATATAAGAACGATGGAAACTCGATATCAATGACGTTGGGGTTCTGCAATGATGGGAGACTACTGCTGGTCAGTGAAAAGAGAAGATCCGTCGTTTTATAAAAGAAAGAAGTAAAACTGATGTTTTTTTTGCATTTTTATTAAAGTACATATTGCACATATTCTGTGTATGTGATACTATTATACTGACTTAATAAATAGTTTTTAATTGATTTTATTTAACAAATAATAATCGTCAATAAATGTATTCTAGTTCTACTGGTGTATTTATCAAATTAATTCCGTATTCATCCTCACTTACGTCATTTATTTGGCTGGTAAACATGATAATAGTTTATGAGCCCAGTAAATAATGGTAAAATTGGCAACTATGCGTTACACAAAAATACGAGCTAATGGAGGAAAACGGTTATCATATTCGCACTCAGCAACCCTAAATTGATTAGAAACAGTGGATTTTCTTTCTGTAACTTTTCAAAAGTTCAAAAACGTCGGCTAATATTGATTTTGACTCATAAATATATTATTTTCGTCTGCAATATAATCAACCAAAAGCGTTATATGGTGTTTTCTAAAAAGAACTATATGTTTGCAATACAAAAATATAATATTGGTTACATAAAATTATATTTTTGAAAAATCGTCAATGTCCGTCCATTTACATTGCTTCGAACCACTGTGCGGCGCAGCGTTTCGATGCATTTGTCGTTCTATAAAAGTATTCACAGGTAGTGTTCAATACTTTGTGTATAGATGTCGCCCCCTGCATGTACGCCTCCGGTTCATGTAAGTATTATTGGCGAATGCGCTATCAATTTAGCAAATATTTTCTGATAAACAACGAGTTTGACGAAGTCCGGTTTTGATAAATAATGGTTTGACAAACTTCGGGTTTTATTAAACATCGAGTCTGATATTGAATGAGTTTTATGAACAATGGTTTGATTAAAAACAGGTCTGTTAAATTTCGAATTTGTCATTGCATGGGTTTGATGAAATAAGGTTTGTATAAAAAATTGATGTATTGATTGATATACCGTGAGTGTCCGTAATCTGTAAAAAAAATTTCTTTGCGGACACTTTAAAAAAAAAAAAATATGACACATCTATTAACCGATTTTTCTCCATCACAAAAGTGCAATTTAAAGGTAAAAAGAATACATCGTGTATACATTTTTACACCGAATAAGACAGGGTTGTTATGTATAAGTAGCAGTAGCGGTCTCAGGAATTTGAAAAGGAGGGTTTCGATACGAAAAAAAAACCTGAATAAAAGCATCCCAGCAAATACGGTTTCCTCGGGTCTTCGTCGGCCCGATGACGATAGCCGAATTTGACCATCAGTATTTTTTGTCCGCTTTGCGATGTAGGCCCAATGTATGTTTGCCGACACAACGTTAGACTGTAGCCCGCCGTCGGACCAATGGTAAATTTTACTTTTTGCTGACATTGGCTTACCGTCGGCGTACGATTAAGGTCCCATATGTTTTAACAACATGGTACCGACCATCCGCCCATATAGCTGCTTAATTGGTCTCGGCCCGAATCGGTAAACTATTAAAGTCCGACATTGGTTTCCTAAAGCGTTCCAACGTGGGCGATTGACGAAGGTCCGCCGGTGGTAGCTTAAAGCGGCCCGACAATAGCAAACCACAAAGGGCCGATAATCGATGGATAATAAGGCCCCACATCGGCTTCTCAAAGCGGGCCGACGACAGTCGGGGTGGTTCAAGTTCATTATATTCATTCATATATAATATTATCTTCCACTGTACAGGGAACATAGTGATATTAGCGCCATCTCTACATACTAGGAAGAAACTATTAAGCGGTTTAAAAATTTTAATGTGACGTACCATTGTCTGTTTGCCGGTTATCGACCAATCGAACAAAAATCTGATCAGGCCATCGTCGGCCCTAAAGCAGATAGAGTGCGTTTCAGCATAAAGTCGACTATAGTAAATCGGACCATCGTCAGTTACCGATTCTCGACCAATCAAACAAAGTTCGAATCGGACCATCGTCGGCCCTAAAGGCCATAAAGTGGTCGTCGGCATAAAGTCGACTATAGTAAATCAGGCCATCAACAGTTCCCTAAGGCAGATAAGGTTTGTGTTGGCATAATATCGACTGTAGTAAATCGGGCCATCGTCAGTTGTCGATTCTTGTCCGATTAAACAAAGTTCCAATCGGACCGTCGTCGGCCCTAATGCAGATAAAGTGGGCGTCGGCATAAAGTCGACTATAGTAAATCGGGCCATCGTCAGTTATTCCAATCGGACTATCATCGGCCCTAAAGCAGTTAAGGTTTGCGTTGGCATAATGTCGACTATAACAAATCAGGCCATCGTCAGTTGCCGATTCTCGTCCGATTAAATAAAGTTCCAAAATCGGACCGTCGTCGGCCCTAAAGCAGATAAAGTGGGCTTCGGCATAAAGTAGTATATAGTAAATCGGGCCATCATCAGTTACCGATTTTCGACCGATTAAACAAAGTTCGAATCGGACCATCGTCGGCCCTAAAGTGGTGTCGGCATAAAGTCTGTCCAACATCGGGCCAGCGTGTAGTCGCCGATGCCGACACACTGCCGATGTTGTCGACATTGGTCCGATTCAATGCCGACAATTTGGGTTTGCTGGGATAGCTTTTATAAGGAACATATCAATATATGCAAACAAATTTTAGTAACTATAATCGCGGATTTGGTGTCAAATCAAATCAAAAATTCCATTAAAAATGCAGTTTTTGAGTCGTAAATATCAACGGTATCATAGCGCCGCACGTGAAAATTTGTAAGAAAATTGCACTAAAAAATGCATTTTTTGATATAAAATTAAACTAAAATTGTAAATATATCAATGGTTTCAGAGCGCAGCAGGGGAAAATTTATAAGAAAATGACACTACGAATGCCATTTTTAACACAAAATTAAACTAATACCGTAAATATCAAAGGTGTTATAGCGCCGCAATTTATGCCCTACTTTTGATTTTCTAAATGTTTTCATACAAAATTTAAAGCCCCCTGTTAACTACCCCCCTATTTTCCCGAAATCCGCGCTTAGAGTAACTACATATACTTTTTTCAGTTATAAAAAACATAGAAACAAACAAACCACAAACAAAACCTAATAGCTAAGTACCTTTTTTTAAGGTCTATCGTTGAAAACATTACCTTTTATATTGCATATCTCAAAAAAAAATTCGTTTCCGGTTTTTTTTGGGCAAACCGGTCAATGACTCGCTCAATTTCAATTTCAATATGTCTGAGAGTAAGTTAGAGTTTCAACAACGCAACGTTTCGAATGCTTATATATGTGAAATCGTTCTCAGGTGAATACTGTTGATGTCTGTTGATATGCAGCAACGCTAAGCCCGTCATAGTGTTTTTAAGTACTTTTATTTTCAATTTTCTGGGGCATGAGAAGCTTCTTTTTGATAAAGCATTACTTACTGACAAACATCACACATCACATAAGCTTTTGCCTAGTTCTGACCAATATTGTTTTCAGTTCAGAATTTGTCTTTTGGTTTAATCAAACTGTTTATAGTATTTAGAAATGACTTTAGTTAATTTTGCCTGGATTTTGGCTTCACGTTGTGTAAAACTTGGTATGAATATGTTCAGGTCAAAAATACTTTTTTATGTCTAAAATGGTTTTGTCTAAAACTTTTTATAAATAGAAACTCTATAATACTGTTCTGTATTTGGTTTTCGCGGTAAGTACGTCATGCATTTGTTTATTCTTGGTGTCAAGTATTGAAGGTCAAACTGTCCCAAAACACTGTGGAGAATTTCTAGAATTTCTTTAAAGGAACTTTCTGCAATTTCTCCGGGGCCCTCAAAAATGATCAATTAAAAATCTTTTCATATATACTATTTCCCCGGTTTCTACCGAATTTGTTCCACTCAACTCAACCCAACCTCACTCTGTCCTCCTCGTTGGTATTGGCTGGGGTTTAGTCCAACTCAAATAAACTAGGATAACTGGGGTCCCATAAAATAAAGAAAAGTAAAATGCAGGAATCGTTATTTATAGAAACAAACATTGGCAAAATCTTATTTTGTAGAAATCGAACTTCAGAGAAATATACATCAAAGAAATCGTAAAACAGAGAAACCGTACAACGTAGAAATTGGTGTTTTCATGGGAGTTTAGTATAAGAAAGGGCTTATAATAAGAAAAGGCCTATTTTTTTACACTCAATTTAAAGAACTGGTGGGATGGATTAAGTTGGTTAATTTTGAAGTGTTTTGGATTGATCTGGGTTGGTTTGGGCTGGTTTAAGTTTAGTTGGGACGAGTCGAGTTGGTTTAGAAAAAAAGATAACTTGATCTACGCCCTTTCTTATTCTAAGGGCACATACAAGCCGCTGTCAGGCAAAGAACAGATTTTCGCCTTACCAATTTCTACGTTGTACGGTTTCTCTGTTTTATGATTTCTTCGATGTAAATTTCTCCAAAGTTCGATTTCTATAAAGTACGGTTTCTCCATTGCTGATTTCTGTGAAATACGTTTCTCTAATGTATTTTTTCTACAAACTATAGGGACTCGGCCAACTTACCTGCACGCATTCCAACAAAACTCTTGGCAAAATCTCATCGATAGCTCCCATATCCTTCGAGAACCTGTTTAGAACCCTCCCGCTGGGATTAACGTCGAAAAACCTCATCGGAGTCTTCAGCAAACAGTGAAACATTTTGGCGTGAATATTTTTGGACGCTTCCATGGCCACCTTGTAAAACAAAATCGATCTTCCGATTGTTAAAACGATAGCGGCTACTATCAGCGCACTATAGATATACATGGCAATAGTGCTTTTCAACAATGTATAGATAGTGCCATTTTGTTCTACTGTGTCGAAGGCCTGACTCAAGTCAATGAAAGGTTTTGCTCGTAAATGAAGCGAAGGTAAATTTTGCGTATACGTATAGGGATCTAGTCTCATTGAATTGTTGCTCATATCGTACACTTCGATTTGAACGGCTGGGGAGGGATCGGGGTATGAAATTTTATGGCGGATTTCTTCTTGAGTGGTCCTAAAAAATGAGCCACAAGTGTTTTTGATCATTTTGATTAGTGGTAGCTTTGTTGCTATTTTTCTCAGAGGTTTTTCTCTAAGTCAGTATTGCAGAATTTTAATGATACATGCATCATTTTAATGAACAAATATATAGGTGTGTCATTTTTTGAGGTTTTTCATATTACTTGTTTACTACTCCTAGGAAGTTTTTTTTTGCAGGTTGTACTGCTAACTCTACTAGTTTTGTAGCTTAGAGAGTAGAGTGGAATTATAGATAGGAGAATCTCGTCCTGGGTTTCAATAGATGTATGGCCGCTACTGGGCTAAACTGGTGTAAATGTAAGTTTGCATTAATAAAGAAACTAATTTAAAAAATCGGTTTTGTAATCAAAAAGAAAATGTGACTTACCAAAAAGCAACCCAAAAATCAGCTCCAGCACAAGCAGCCTGAGCGGAAATAAGTGACATTACCATCAGAGTAACTAAACACCAATTTTTGACGGAACTAAAGTAATTTGTGAACGGGGTACTGTTTGGGTCACCAGATTCTTCCATATCATCTTCACACACGGTATTTTCGTAAAGAGACTCCACTAAACTCTAAAAATAAGAAAATATAAACGCTTTTATGGTTATTCAATTTAAAAAAAAAAAAAAAAAAACAATAGAGAAAACGGACAATAATATTGTTTATGAAGAATTCTTATAAAGTAAAAGAAAATAATAAATATAATTAATTTATTGTCTTACAACGTTTTTATTTGCTAGAAAAGAGTGGGGTTTTTTAACGAGCTTTAGTGCCAGATGTGATAACGCATCTTTCCATTTACATTAATTGGAATCAATTTAAAGTCCACTTCGAAGTTCACTTCAAAGTTGGTCAAACTGTTTGTTTTTGTAAATTTATAAATTGTAAGTTCGAATTTTTGGAATAATTCGAAATGACAGTGCTTCACATGCCCAAATAAAAAACTTTGAAAAAAAATTTCCCCCCTTCGTCAAAAATATGATTTTAGTAACTGTATGCAGATAACTAAAGTTTGGCTTTCTTGGTTACCGAAGAAAAAAAACTTTTTTTTTATCACGGGTGCAAAAAAAGATTTCTGTTCGTTTTTTACCCAAAATTAAAGAGAAATAGCGGAAAATAGTAACATTGGAAAAATTTAATTACTCTTGCCCAAACTTTGTTAAGATATCAAACTGTCAAAGATTTAAATGTCGCAAGAATGAACGTCACCGAGTAAAAAAGAAAATCGCTATGGCAACCATAGTTATTTCATTTACCAGCCGCCTTGATTTATAGTGTAAAGATGGTGTGTTGCGAGAAGTGCTCTTCGTTCGAGATTTTTAAAAGTATTTTCCTGTTTTTCTTGGATTGTTTGATAAAGGTATTAAAAAAAATAGCTTTGACAACTCGCGGCGAAACTGTGCTTTTTTTTACTCGCGTTTTTAAATACCTCGCTGCGCTCGTTATTTAAACCAACGCTTGTAAAAAAAGCACTATTTTAGCCACTAGTTGTTAACACTACTATTTTATATCAAAGCAGAAGCATACGCGTACGTACCTAACCCTTGGATGAAGGGTACGTACGCTAACTCTATTGTACATAAGAGGGACTTACATATTACATACAATTTCCAACGCTATGTACGTCATAGGTACGTCCTTGGGATATGGAAAATAAGTACCATGCATGTATATTTGTGTACACCTTTGTTTGTTGTGCGGGAAAGATTTCCTGACGGAGGATGAGTATTCATAAAATACCAATTTTTGTAAGAGAATGACAAATCCATATACAAAAGTTTGCGTTAGAAGTTAGAGAAATGTTACATAAATGAACTACTTCCAAGTTATGACAACTAAATAACGTAGTAAGTACGTACAAAAAAGGCCTACAAATGCGTTTTTACAAGCTTTTATCATTGTATTAACTTTTATTTAACTTGCAATGCATGTATATTTGTTCGGGTGGAATCTTGCAACTTAATTTTGACCAACTTTCCGACATCCGATCGGCTTCAAATTTGGCATGGTTTTACAGTTGCGTTGACAACATAAGAATATTGTGTGATGAAATTGACAGCTCCCCTCCCCTACTCGAAGGGGGTTGAGGGGGGTACAGTTGAAGTACGTCCGATTTCGTTGAAATTTGGTGTGTTGGGGCACTTGGAATGGAGATAACGTGCGATTCGGCCTAAAAAGTGTCAACTGTTTGGTCCATAAGGTTGTCCAACTTTTTTGTGTATTAAACAAAGATAAGATATTATTTTAATGTCTGTCCAGAGGCTTATCAATCAATTTTAATATGGATTCGTTTAAAATCTGAAAGTTGGTGCTAAAACATGCGAATTTTTCCATGTAAACTTGTAACATCTGACGGAAGCTGGGTCTTTTTAAAACTGCTAAAAACATGGGCAATTTGATGAAATCTTGTTAGCTTTCACACATTTCCATTAAAATCTGCTCAAAACTGCTGAAAACATGTAAAATTATCAAAACCAGTGAAATCTTATCAACTTGTTTCTCTTAATATTTGCTTAAAACTACTAAAAACATATCGATTTTCTCATGTAATCTTGTGAAATCTGATGGGTCTTTTAAAAACTGCTGAAAACATGTGCTGCATTCTCATAAAACCTTGGGAAATCTTATTAACTTAATTAAAAAAACAGCAGCAGCAGAGCAGAGCCTTTAAAATACTGGTGAAATCTTATCAATTCTTATCATAAATTATTTTTAAAACTTTCCAAAACTCTTAAAAACGGATGACCGTGCTCATGTAAAACTCATTATGTTTGACGAGTTTTGAATCTCTATCCAACATTCAAAGTTCATAAGATTTCACCCGAAAGTGGTGTTTCATAAACCGCGTGAAATAGCAACCAGAACTCGTGAACTTTCACTAGTTTTTTTATGAGTTTTGACGCGGTGTTTTTGGCAGGGATTGGAAGGGCGTATATTTAGGCTAATAATAGGTACATGAACAAAATGCTTGTTATTCAGCTAAATGAACCACTAACCATATTAGAAAGTCGTCTGCCCCCTGACATTTCCAGAGAATTATCTAACATCGATTTTTCCTTTTCTTTTTCTTCGGACTCGTTTGCATCAGCTAAAATTTTGGCAAAATCGACCTCGGATGTTGATAGATCCTCGAAAGAACCCATTGCTTCGATCCTTCCCTAAAAAAATCGGAAGGTTACAGTGTCAGTAAAGCTATTGGTGTAAAGTGGAACAAGAAAATTAATACTATAGAAAAGGCGTTAGATTACGTAGAAACAAATCTTGTAGTTGTTCAGCTTAATAACCTGCATGCATTATTTTTTTACTTTAGTATATAACATTTTATGTATTTTCTAACCGATAATGATAAAGAAAAGAAACATTTTCATAAAAAATTATAAGAAATAATACATAAATCATTATACTAAGTTTTATGATCTATGCTATGATCTATACTCAATAAATAAATTTATGATATTTTATAATTTTTGACTAGGGAAAGAAAAAAACACAAATCCTATTTCACCCGCCACTTGGCTTATAAAAGTTTACAATATTTTATGATTTTTAATATGACAATTCTTCATACAGATTTAAAAGACTCTATAAGATCTACCTGCAACACTCTAAAATAAAAAATTACTCTAGCAGTCGTAGTAGTACTAATAGTAGTAGAACTAGTAGAAGTAATATAATATGGATTAATATAGGCAAACTAAAATATAACCAAACCCAAAGTCTAAACTACGACAACCTAACCACTAATATATAATATTTCACCATGGGCTCGCAGAAGCTTTATATATCTAATAGAAATCTGTTCTGGTATAAGTACTTATTTGTCGCTAGAGGCTGGGAGAGATGTTGTATGTATACATATATTGCTGAACCATGCACTGCGACCTCACATGGGCCTATTGTGTTCAGGTACCTATCTACTGAGATTTTAAAGATCGCAGTTTAAACACATATTACCCAGGAAACCAAAAAATCCTGCAGACTACAAAACTCGATTTCGGCTTGGGAAGAGATTGATTAGATTCTATAAAGATTGCTTGCGCGTTTTTTATAAAAGCCTACAAGATTTCAAAATCCAAAAAAAATATTTTTTTTCGTACAAGTATTAACGACAGATGATTATAGTTTTTAATAAGATTTTATAAGTTTTTAAGTTGGCGAAAAAAATGTTTACGACTTAATAAACCTGTAATATCGGTAAGATTATTTTATTACTTTTATAAGTTTCTATGAGATTTGTAAGGCTATATTTATAATATTTTATTAGATTTCGTGAGCAAAAAAGATACATTTTTTTGTAGAGAGACTATTTTGATAAGTTTCTGAGAGATTTGGTGAAGCATTGTTTATAAAATTTTATTATAAGATCTCATGAGCCAAACTTTTCTTTCTAGAACTTTTTACGACAGATGTTGTTGTTAAGTATAGTTTTTTTGAAGTAGGTTTTATAAGTTTTCAGGTAGTCAAAAAAAATGGAGTGTTACGTGGTAATGTTTATTTCAAAAGTCATAATTTAGAGCAAGAAAGATTATGAAAAAGTAGTAAATTTATTATAGAAACCTATAAAATATTATCAGCCTCTCAGATTATAAAATGCCCTAGAAAACCCTACAAATTGTGGATATATTCAAACCCAGAGTACATTTTTTAAAATGTAACATTTAAAACCTTATAAAATTTTGGAAGTTTTTCTGATTATAGAAACTGTGTCAAACGAGATCTTCATAAAAACCTATAAAATTTAATAAGTCTGATATTAAAATCTTTTAGAAAACGGTGCTTTCATAAAAGTAATATTTTAAAATAAAACGTTTGTACTATAAAATTTTATACATATTTATAAGTCTGTCAGATTATAGGATCAGGTAAGAAAAGAACTTATAAAACCACATGAAATCTTACCAATATTAAAGACAAAACTCATAAGTTCTTCCAATAGACAACCATCATCTTTGTCCAAATATTTGTCTTAAATTTCAATCAAAACTTGAACACTGCAAAGTAGTATCAACCACTAAATTTAATTACAAAGAAGCCAATTTTTTATTGATGTATAATTTGTTTAATGAACAAAACTGGGATACCCAATTCTTAATAATATTTTTGAAAAATGTGTTTCAAAGACTACTCAATTGGATAAAAAAATACCCGGTTTAGTTCGATAGCGAAATAATAAAACTAATTAAGAATAAACACCAATATTTTGTTAAATCAAAAAAGTACAAATCCAATTATTGGAGACATAAAGACTCTCCTGATAATCTAGAGGAGATGAATACAGATAATAAAACGTATTCTGGATCACAGACTGTTGCTAATGGCTTTGCAGATTTCTTTAGTTCAGTTTATATAAAGGACAATGACATTGAATGTAAAACCCCAGTTTCAAAGTAATTTTTTTTTTGATTATTTTATTTCAGGAAATTACATAATGGAGGCCTTAAAATGTCTTAAAGTAAGTAACAAGTCCATTGGACCTGACGGAATACCTGTTTATATTCTGAAAGTTTGCAAACACTCTTTAAATAAACCTCTTCTTTTTCTTTTTAACTTAATTATTAAAACTTCAACATATCCTAAGATTGGGAAAATAAGCAAAGTGATACCAATATTCAAGTTAGGAGCAAGACAAAATATTGGAAATTATCGTCCTATCAGTATTGTAAGTTCAGTCTTTAAAATTTTGGAAATGATTATTTTTGAATACCTTTTTAAAGAAATATCTGGTAAAATCTCCCCCCTTCACCGTGGATTTTTTCCAAACAATCTACTTTCACTAATCTTACTATACTTAGTAAATATGTACATGAAGCCATAAATAACAAATCTCAAGTTGATGTGAACAATACGGACATTATTAAGGTATTAGAAATCTTAGATATTCGTCCGTTCCTGACTCAACTTGTTCAATGTGACAGATTTTAGTACGTAGAAATCTTTTGTTTTCAAAATCAGTTCAGGAGTGCCTCTGGGATCTAACTTAGGACCACTTCTCTTTTTAACCATAATACAGAGTATAACTGAAAATATGGAGAATGCTGTGGCACTTTTGTTTGAAGATGATTTTAAATGTTTCTTTAGAGTTAATTTTGTCAGTGATTGTGAGATTCTGGAAAATGATTTTTGTCGAAAAGTTTACATTCTTGACGAGGTATGGTTTTGCCATTTTGTTTATGTTATTGTTGTTTGTGATTTAAAATTTTGTGGAGGTATTTTCTGTGATTGCGTGCATTATTATTAGGCGGGAAACAATAGACAACACTTTTTCAATTTTTTTTTACGGTAGTGTCCACTCTTTTAATAGATTTTCCAAGAGTAAACAAAAATATTGCTGTCAGATGGTTGGATGGTTGTCAGTTGCTTTCACTTCTGACGCAATCGACGCGCCTGCCCATTACACTCCTCGTCTATGGGGTTCTTCCAGGCCAACTTGATTGGGAGAGTTATCATCGGTATGCATTTTTCTCGAGAAAAGCAAGGAAAGGGGTTATATTATCTCATAGTTATATATGGATTTTATCCACCATCCACAGAGGATGTGATAATGATTACCTTTGGAGATTATTTGATAATCTTGTCTTCAGGTCAAAGAAGAAATAAAATATTATTACGCACTATCTTTAATTTACGAAAAGGAAAGATTGACTGTTCTAAAATTTTGAGTCAAATGCCATTTGTGGTGAAGAGGTTCTTTTCTCGGAATCCTAAAGTTTTTATCTCGCATATACTCGAAAAAATTTATACAAAAACTCGCCCGTATATAGAATGTGCAATGTATTCAATTTGTATGCTTCTGAAGTTTATATTTTTATTTTTTAAATTTGTTTGTGGTTATAACTTAATTTTTACAACAGCATTATGCAAAGAAGTAATAAGTATTTGTTAAGATTTTTTCTTAGATTTTAGCAGTATCTGTAATTGGTCCCTGCTGTTGATACGTTGCTAAATAAATAAATAAATAAATAAATTATTACAAACTTTGATATACCTACAGTTCTACTTCAAAAAAGCTTATAAATCTTTAAAAACTGATAAAAATCAGGCTTGGTTTCTATGAGATTTAATGGGGTTTCCTTGGCAGAAAATCCTTATTAAAATTAAAGCTGAAAATTGTGTGTGGGATGTATGCCGCTTATTTCGATTTTTCGCGAAAGGGTTGATATTAACAATTTAACTTATTAGTTTTATGTTTCTTTTAATTTTAAGACTAATTTTTTTTCCAAAATACATGTATGAACTAAATTTTTACCTCGTTCAGAACAACAATCACATCGGCTTTCTGCAAATACTGCAACTGATGCGTGACCAAAATTCTAGTTTTCTTTGACAAATGTTTAACAATGCATTTGTTAAACAAATGCTTGCCAACATGGGTGTCTACGGCGCTCAGTGGGTCATCGAGCAAGTAAATGTCAGCTTCGCCATAGATCGCACGAGCCAGATTGATTCGGGCGCGTTGACCACCTGAAAGGGATACCCCGCGTTCACCTACCATGGTCTTGTCACCTAAAATTTAGTTTGTATTTATTTATTTGAAAAAATCTGCAATCGTCAGCAGGTGAATACTAATAAAAAACAAAGACTACCTAATCTTATTATATGAACCACAAAACTACTGGTTGGCTCCGCCCTTTCACAGTTGAAATCAGTGACCCCGAAAAGTGTGGGTTTCCAAATATCATTGATGGTGACGCTTGTTTGAGAAAATACTTTCTGGTTCCTCAGGATGAATGCTGTTTCTTTGAATTTTCGCTTGAATAGGTTTTCCTCCTTGGCGAAGATCTTTGCCTCTTTCCATTCCATATGATGTTGGTTTTCCATAGGTCGGCTGGTTTCTCCGATGTAGATATCCCCACACTCGCATGGTACCTGATGCAGTGCTTGGTGTCGTGGCGTTGTGGTTGAGTTTTTGTCAATTGACTTCTTATTGTTGTGGTCGTTTTGAAGACAGTCTGAAGATGGTATTGGTTGCTATACTTTTCTTATCTTTTCTGACACTCCTTGGACCTATGGAATTATAAGTGTAGCGTTTCTTTCAGTATTTACGTCTGTAGGCTTTGGTGTTGGTGTGGTCTTAAGTTTTATTGATCGTGTAGTTGAAGAAACCATTCCTTCAGAGATCGGATCGAATTTTTGACTATTCTTCATTAAACGCTTCTTCTGTATTGCAGATGTAGGTCGCTCGATATGTCAAAGGAGTCTCAGAAAAGATAAGAAGAATAGGCAACCAATACCATCTTCTGACCGTCTTCAAAACGACCACAACAATAAGAGGAAAATTGACAAAAACTAAACCCCAACGCCACCACACCAAGAACCGCATCTATCAGATAATACCATGCGAGTGTGATGATATCTACATCGGAGAAACCAGCCGACCTATAGAAGTTTGACTTACCGAACACAAACGCAAAACTCGACAAGGGGATACAACTGGACCGAAAATAGCTCAACATTGGAAAACAATGGAAAGAGGCAAAGATCGTCGCCAAGAATGAAAACCTATTTAAGCAAAATTTCCAAGGAATAGCATTCATCCTGAGGAACCAGAAAGTATTTTCTCAAACAAGCGTCACCATCAAGGATATTTGGAAACCCACACTTTTCGGAGGTAACTGATTTCAACTGTGAAAGGGCAGAGCCAACAAGTAGTTTTATGTAAAAAAATAAAAAGAAAGGTTTGTGGCATATCGGACACACATTTTTCATTTCAATTCATTACGATCAGGCCTCCAAGATCTAATGGATAGTCCAGAATCCTACAGGCCTGTTTCATCCTTGTTAGGAATCATCAGGGTAACACAGGACTGTACCACAGTCAGCGAATTTAAACAACGTTCGTAGTTTTATGGTTCGCTAAACACATGCTAGTATACAGAGCGCTTCAGGCTACTGCGAACATAGGCCGGAAGAAGTCCAATTTGCCAGTGTACGTGCACGCAGGGACACTGCACACCTATCAGTAGAGCAACCAACACTCAGGCTTGCGATAACCGTTCGCGGCTTGCATTTAGTATGCCTCTAACCACGGTGCTATGTGGCGCGTAGTCAGTGAACCCGGGATTTGGTCAATAAATACGCAATTTTTTTTTGTCACTGATAAATTAGAGTTTTATTTTCAACTGCTCAAATTTATCACTAACAACGTGTTACAATGAAAATAATAAGGAGAAACAAAATAAAAGCAAGTTCTCAAAATAAAATAATATATTCTAAAAACCAAAAAGATTCTCCCAGTCAAAAAAAATATCAGAGCAAATGTTCGAAAAGTCCTCCTTACTCGACTAGACAATATCTGAGCCTATTATAAAAACATCTTCTAACGTTTCCAAGCATGTTAGGGGTGATAGTTTGAAAAGCTTCTTCAGTTTTAATCCGAAGTTCTTCCAAATTATTAGCTTTTTCATTCCCGTAAACTTTATTTTTGATGTAACTCCACAAATAGAAGTAATTAGGAGCAAGATCGGGTGATCGAGCTGGCCATAAAATAGCTCCCCGTGTACTTATAACCCGATTATGAAATACATTATCAAGATATTCCCTAACAAGGCGAACATTGTGAGCGGGACAACCATCTTGTTGAAACCATGTTTCAACAAATCTCACCCCTAACAATTGCCTAGCAGTTGGAATAATATGCTGCTGCAGTAGATCCAAGTATCTAGAACCATTTAAATTGCCGTCAATAAAAAATGGACCAATTACGTTTTTTCCTACAATATCCCCAAAACATTTAGTTTTTGGGGATACTGTGTTCTTATGTCAAAATACAAATGCACATTTTCCCTCGACGAATATCGAACGTGTGTTGGGTTATGATGATTCAATAATGGAAAAGTGCTTTCATCTGTGAAAAGAATAGATCTCAGAGAGTTTTCATCACTAATTGCCATGCCATCATTGTTTCGCAAAATTCCATACAACGATAGTTGCCCTCCGGAAAAATTTTATGCCTTTTTGATGCTTTGTAAGAATGATAACCACTCTTTTTGAGAACACGTAAGACAGTGGCTGAAGACGTATCAACTGCTTCGACAATTTGGTGGCTAGTTAACTTTCGATTCAAAACAGTGGGTTTTTATAGTTTCTTGGCGCTACACAACCAAGCTTTTCAAAATTCTGCACAAATCTATGAATCGTTGATAAACTAGGTTCTGTGTGATTTACAAAATTCTCCAAAAAAAATTCTTGAATAAGTCTCAATGGTTTGCCTTAATAGTACCATTTGACCATCTGCACTTTTTCGGCAACTTCGAAGACATCCATTCTTAGTTTTAAAAATGTATTGTTTCACTTAAGTTTAAAATAGGTAGTCTTAGTTGACGATTGCAGATACATAAGCATTCGAAACGTTGTGAAAAAGTAAAAATAAAACAATGGAAGCTCGAAACTCTCAAGTTCATTATTGTCTACCACCTTCAAACAACAAGTTAAAAATAGATTCGAATTTTTATCTAAAAACACCGCTTCTGTAAAATTAAAAACAAAAAATTTACCAGCCACCGTAACGCCAACAACTTTAAGAACTGCTGAAAATAATCAACGCTACAGTATGTCCGCAAATTTAAAGTTTTGGTTGGGAAATGCTTCTTTCTTTTACCAATAGCAAAAAAGGGACAGAATGAAAACAATGAGGATTTTCCATTAATTCTCGAACATAACTCTTTTTGACATCGGTAGCCATAATAATAAAGGCATATGTACATAAAATTTAATAATATTTACAATAGTTGCCCTATTTAATACACGAAAACTATTAAAATAAATAAAAGTTATATTATAGTTCAATTACACTCTCAGAAATGATTTTAAGAATAAATTTGAAAACTGTTTAAAAATACGTTTTTTTTTTAATTCCACCAAACAAAGAAACATTCGCGTTTTCAAACTATATTGCAACGTTGCGGGAAAAAATTCAACTAATGCCTTCGGGGAATCAGATGCACCGGATAGTGATTTACAGTAGGGTTACTGCATTCTGAAGCCTGGTGTCTCCAGGAGTGAAAACAACGACGTGGTATTCTGGTGTTGTGTTTCCTCCTGCTTAAACAGTAGAAAAGGTATTCAAGAGCAACATTTTCTTTTCTGAGTCTATAGAAAAGCGAGTAGGTGATTAACTTTTTTAAACCAAATAAGGGGGTTCGAATCCTTTAACGTTGCGTGTGAAAAATATGCAGCTATTTTAACTCCTTTAGTAGAATCGGCATTTCGTTTTCAATTACTGGAAAACGCATAAGGGGCTCTTTAAATAGCTATGGAAGAGGACACGATAACATTATAATTGATCTGAAGCATTTGGTAGAGATCGAAATAAAGGCAGAAAAAAAAATTATAATGATGGAGAAACCAAAATTAACAGATTCCAAAAATAAGGCATAGAACGTGACGAAACCAAAAGAAATAAATGAAACTGAAACAAATGCTCATTCTGGATGTATAAGGACGAGAAGTCGTACGAATAATAACTTATCTATTTTGGAATTACCTTAGGTTAGGTTAGGTTTGTTATGAGTGGTTCAATACTGCGGTCAATTCTGGCTCATATTTGTCAATCAGTCTATTTGGTGAGACTTCCTCGAAATCTTGGGGCACTTTCAAACCATGGCCAAATATTGGATATGTACCGGCGTTTCCCCCTCTCCTCCACAGAATCTTCAAATCGGTGTATTGCTCACTCCAATTTTACTCATCTGTTGGTTGAGTCGGCACAGGCCTGTATACAGACCTGTGATTATTCTCAGGCTGTTCCTTGGTAATTGCAGGAGCTGCTTTGCTCTACGTTTATCTGGATTGATCAGAAAGGCTTTGGAGTGCTGAGTGCCACATCTTTTTTCTTTCAACCCACTGAGATAATTTCCTATTGACCATGGCTTTAGTTAGTCCAAAGCAGATCTCTGGCCTTAAAAACACAGATTCCGCTCCTGCCCTAGCAAGAGAGTGGCATTTTCATTTCCTTCAATTCCTGTGTGGCCCAGGACTTATACAAAAGTGATTTTGTTGGTTCCACAGATCTTTAGCAGAGTTTGAAGGCAGTTCCAAACTAAAAGTAATTGGATCTTATTTGAGCTTATTACTTTCAGAGCAGCTTGACTTGATGCTTCTGTTAGAGATGCCTTTATCGGCTATTTCTCTTGCACATATCTCTATGGCGTAAACCCCGGCCTGGAAGATTGTAGCAAGGTTACCGAATCTAACTAAAATTGCAACTTTTGAACCCGATACACCCGCTCCCACGCCGTCCTTGGTTTTTGATCCGTATGTGTACCAAACGTGCTCAGCTTTGGTAAGTTGATATATATTCCCCTCCCATTCTTCCTTCGTTGGAAACAGAACCTGAAACGGTTTTTCAAAGTTTTACTTTGGTACCCTGTGGTCTGTTGGCATACTAAGGATTCAGTTATGACAAAATACCTTAGTTAGCCCAGAACAGTTTCCCAATGCCTGATGAGGATGCTCCTGATTTAAGCTATTAGATCTTGCTAAAGTTGCTCTTGCTTCCTTCACCACCCAGATCTTCCAATATTGTTGTCTTCATTGCTGAAGTTATGCTTTTGCATGCTGTTCTCGTTGCACGCCTGCTAGTTTTTGCCAAGCAGTGACTGGCTTGGTTTTGGACCACCAAGCTATAGAGCCATAAGTCATCTTATTACCGTTAAATGGAATTTTTGGAATTATGAAAGTTATATTTGATTTTGTGATACCAGTGAGATTAATGAGCTTCAAAATTTCCAAAATAAATAACGTTTAATTTATAAATATTGGACGAATGAAATGGATTTTTAAGCCACCTGCTTCGCTGCTTCGAGGAAAAATGAATTCTGAAAAGGTGGTAAAAATAGTGAAGAAAAAAGAACAAGGTCACAGTTGCCAGGGACGTTTTTAAAAAGTGCACCATCCGATACCAAACCAGAAAAAAAACAGAAACAGTTGAAAATCTTACCGCTGAGAAACCCACCACATCCCCAAAAAACACCAATGTCAATAAATACATCCAATGACAAATATCTTTACTAAAAGGCTTTTAGTTAAAAAAAAGGGGGCAGTGGGGTATTTATATTGATTACACCTACGATAAGGGAATTGTTCAAAATCCTTCTCCAAAGCACAGACACGGGCAACTCTTTTGTAATGCGCCCGATCGTAGGGTCTTCCAAAAAGAATGTTGTTACGCACCGAGGCGGCAAACAACCAAGGTTCCTGAGATGAGTAGGCCACTTTGCCACCCAATTGAACTTTTCCTGTGGTTGGTACGATCTCTCCAAGAAGAAGCTAAAAAAGAAGAAGCTTTTGAAGAAGCAAAATACTTAATAGTAGTTTTAACAACTAGTGGCTAAAATAGTGCTTTTTTTACAAACGTGGTTTAAATAACGAGCGAGCGAGGTATTTAAAAATGCGTGTAAAAAAAGCAGAATTTAGCCGCGAGTTGTTAACACTATTTTTTTAATACATTTATCAAAAAATCAAAGAAAAACAGGATAATACTTTTAAACATCTCGAACAAATACGAGGTGGCTGGTAAATTAAATAACAATCGTTTCCAAAGCGATGTGTCTTTTTACTCGGTGACGTTCATTGTTGCGACATTTTAATTTTTGATAATTTGATATTTTGACGATATTTTTGAATGATTTTTTCGTAAATACTTGGTGAAAACTGGCGGAAATGGCTTAATTTTTTTTTCCACTATTTCTCTTTAACTTTTGGGTAAAAAACGGACAGAAATATTTTTTTGCATCGGTAACTAAAGAAGCCATGCTTTAGTTATCTGCAGACAGTTACTAGAATCATGTTTTTGATAAAGGTTTAAAAAAAAATAATTTTGACCACCAATCGTTGACGCATTTAAGTTCCTTGTAATTTTTTATGCACGGTGGTCAAAAGAATAAAATAGCATTGTCTCAATAATTTATTTCATAAGACAAAATTTAATACCTGAAATATTGAGCTTTTTCCAGCCCCAACAGGTCCCACTATCGCGCACAAACTACCTTTTGGTACGTGAAGTTCAAGTTGTTTAAGAACAGGTACGTCCGGAATGTAACTTGCTGTTACCTACAAAGAATACAATGACACGGCAGTACGTACTATTGTTTCTGTTCATAATTAAATTAAATTGACTTAATACTTACCCCCAAAATTTTAATCTCTTTCTCATCAATTTTTTCTATCACAGAATTTTGTTTCTCTTCCAAAACAAGCAATTGTTCTAATCTTTTAATCCCCACCCAAGCCTCCGCCGAATAGGTTATAGCCATGGGAAAAAAAATAGCCATGGCAGCTAAAAAAAACAAAAAATTCACTTATTAGTGATGTTTTGGAACGCTTATTTGACACTTCGTATTGGTTGTGGTAATTGCGTCTGCGCAATAGCTAAGCGCCATTCCGTTGTGGTAGTTAACCACTACCACTGCCGTAAGCAACGAATCCATTTCGTTATGGTTGTGGTTATTTTTCTGGTTAAATTTAGAGAATTTTGGCTTAATTAATTTTCAAAATAATAAAATATTACAAGGTTCCAACACATAAAACACTTATTTTGTAAAATTAAGCCAAATTTTTTATTTTTGACAGTTTTTGATTCTTAAATCTCTGGTAAAACCGATGAGTGGTAGTGGTAGTGGTTGTTAATCACTACCACAGCGGCTGTCAAAGTTGTAAAAATTTTAAGCGTTCCGAAATATCCCTATTATTAAATGAGATCCTTAAATCACTTATAGGTGAAACTCATTTTTACATAAAACGAACGCGTATGGTTTATCAGAACGTATTTAATAAAATTTTTCATCATTTCATCATTTCAATTTCATCGATTGACCATAAAAACTGCAATTTGTTAAACCAATTTTTTATCCGAACTTTACTTCTTCAAACCCATTCAATAAAAAATTCGAAATTTATAAGACCCGTTTTTAATCGAACAATATCAAACTCATAATTTATAAAACCCATTTTTAATAAAACCCAGAATTTGGCAAACCATTATTTTTCAAATCCGGAATTCGTAAAACCGGTTGTTTATCAGAAAATTTTTGCTAAATTGATTGCGCATTCGCCCATAATACATTAACCGGAGGCGTACATGCAGGTGGCGCGACGCGGCATTTCGACACGGCGGCGGTCTTCAAGGGTGAATAGGTTGACCAAAAATGTAGCCAAAAACTATTTAATACATTTAATTGTACTCCACTTAGACTCTCTAAAACCATTTTTAGGTAAATCGCAGCTGATCGAAAAGTTGTTTTTTTTTAGTTTTTAGAGAAAATCATTAAATTTAGTAGTTTTTTTTGGTAACATTTTTTTATATACAAAAAATTTGTGTAATATTTATTACACTCGAATAAAAATATCATCCTTTGGTCTTTTCAAAACCTTTTAATAGAATTATACATGATATTATTTTCAGGTAGGTAGCTACTTTTACAAAATATAAAACATTAATAAACTTTTACTAATTAAACCTAACCGTTTTGGCCATTTAAGAGCCTGATTTCTGTCCAAAAGTGGCACTAAACCTTTTCAAAATACATGATTGACCAGCCCTTGTAAAAGATGTAACTATGGTATAATACAACACTCCTTAGCGTACTTTTTGTCTTTGTCTAAAATACAGAATTTTTGAAAATGTTTAATTATATGACTAAATGTATGTTGGGAATTTGGAACCTTTGGTTGCACTAAAACAAAATTATGATTGTTTTCCACAACCCAAAACTATCATCAGGAGACGATAAACAACATTGTTTATCGTCTCCTGATGATATTAACATTGTTAGCGAAACGCGCGTCGAGTGCAAAAAAGTGTAGTTTTGGTTTGTGGAAAACAATCATAATTTTGTATCACTAAATGTACTAAAAGTTTTATAATTTCGTAAGACTCTTTTTTTCTGTAGAGAAGTCTTCGGGTATGACTGAGACAAAAAATTTAAAAAACCCATGGCCGCCGTCCAGAAACATGCAAAACACATAAAAATCAATTTTTTTGTGATGGTACAAATGATGCAATTTTTTAATATTGCTACTTGCGTACAGTATTAACTTTAAATGGTCTGCAAACCACTACGGCATGCTATCCTTGTCCCTACAGTTTTTCTATTATGAATTAAGAAATGGCACTTTAAAAGTTGGTTTATATAGAACTTACGGTGATATAATTAAACATTTTCTCTGTATTTTAGACAAAGATAGAAAGACGTACGCCAAGGAGTGTTTTAGTACCATAAATAGGCCAGTTTTTGAAGAAGCTCAAGATATGCTTGTTTTATAAAAACGTATTGTACCAGAATTATATCTTTTACAAGGCCTGGTCAATCATGTGTTTTGGAAAGGTTTAGTGCCACTTTTGGGCAGAGATCAGGATCTTAAATGGCCAAAACGGTTAGGTTTAATCAGTAAAAATTATCAGGGGGAAATATTTGAGGAGAATGCCTGCCGCAAGATGTTAAAAAATTTAGACATACTTACTGACCGAGACATACTGGACAAAATAACTATGTTTGAAATAATGCCATTCATAAGCACTTTAAAAGCTTTGAACATATACCAAAAACTTTTAGAAGCACAATGTTATCAGAAACTTTAAAAATTTACATAAGTTCAAACCATATTGAAGAAAGTCTTATATTTATTGACAAAAAGATTAAATCTCTGGTCAGAATAACCACGAGAGTCTCTCCACAGAGAGTTTTTATTAACCTAGGAAAAATATAAAATTAATCGTTTGGAGAATGCAAGGCTATGGTTTGAGTTTAAAAAAAGCAGTAGTAGATTTTTCTTATTGTCATTTGTAGGTTTAGTCATTAACGTTTTATATTTTATAAAAGTAGTTACCTAAAAATAATATAATGTATAATTCTATTAAATTTTACTGAAAAGATCCCAGGATGAAATTTTTATTCGAGTGTAAACAAAATTAGACACATTTTTTATATATAAAAAATTGTGACGAAAAAAAACTACTAAAATTTTTTCTCTAAAAACTAAAAAAATCAACTTTTTGATCAGCTGCGATTTACCTAAAAATGGTTTTGGAGAGCCTAAGTGGAACACAATTAGATGTAGTAAATAGTTTTTGGCTACATTTTTTATCAGCCTATTCACCCTTGAGGACCGCCGCGCGCCGTGTCGATGCATTTCTCGTTCTAAGTGCGCATACTTGCCTAAAAGTATTCACAAGTAGTGTTCAATACTTTGTGTATGGATGTCACTCTATTGTTCCTAACTTGAATGCAAGTGACATCTATACACAAACTATTAAACGCTACCTGTATTGGTATGCCCGCGTAGTAACGACAAATGCATCGAACCGCCACGGCGTGTACGCCTCCGGTTTATGTATTATTGGCAAATGTGCAATCAATTTAGCAAAAATTTTCTAATAAATTACCGGTCTTACGAATTCCGGTTTGAAAAATAATGGTTTGACAAATTCCGGGTTTTATTGCCCCCCCCCCCCCCCCGTTTGCTCTAGAAAAAAGTAGACAACAACATCAAAGATGCTGGTGGTAATAACCCTGAAAAAGAAAAAACGAGAAATTGCAGAAAGTTTCTTTAAATACATTCTAGAATCCCTCCACAATATTTTGGGACAGTTTTACCTTCAATCCGTCAGACCAAGAATATGCAAACGCATGACGAACTTACCGCGAAAACCATTGGAAATACAGAACAGTATTATAGAGTTTCTATTTATAAAGAAGTTTTAGACAAAATCAATTCTGACATAAAAAAAGTATCGAATGAAGCCAAAATCCAAAACACAAATTCTTGAACTTTTATTGGGAGAAGTCAGTCTTTGGAAACAATATTGGTCAGAAGTTTCCAAAGCAATAAACAATGTTTGCCAGTAAGTAATGCCTCGTCAGAAAGAAGCTTCTCATGCCTCAGAAGATTGAAAACACAAGTACTTAAAAACACTATGACGGAAATTCGTCATAGTGTTTTTAAGTACATATTAAACATTGAGCGAGTCATTGACCGGTTTGCCCAAAAAACTAGAAATGATTTTTTTTTTGAGATGGGCATCTTATGTTTGAGATATGCGATATAAAAGGTAATGTTTCAACGAAAATCTTTTTAGACCTCAAAAAAAAAGTATTTATCTAATAGGTTTTGTTTGTGGTTTTGTTTATTATCTATGTTTTTTTATAACTGGAAAAATTATACGTAGTTACTCAAGCGCGGATTTCAGGAGGATAGGGGGGTAGTTAACTCCTCCCTACCCTGGCTTTAAATTTTTTATGAAAATATTTAGAAAATCAAAAGTAGGGCATAAATTGCGGCGCTATAACACCTTTGATATTTACGGTATTAGGTTAATTTTGTGTTAAAAATGGCATTTGTAGTGTCATTTTTTTAAAAATTTTCGCCTTCTGCCCTGTAAAACCATTGATATATTTATAATTTTAGTTTAATTTCAAATCAAAAAAACGCATTTTTTGGAGCAATTTTCTTAAAAATTTTCGCCTGCGTTGCTATAATACTGTTGATATTTACGATTTTAGTTTATTTCTGCTCAAAAATTACAGTTTAATTGTAATTTTCTCAAAAATTTTCGTAAACATTTTTTAAAATAAAAAATGTATGAACTGAGTACCCCGCCCTCCTAGATTTGAGACCAAATCCTCGCTTGTAGTTACTAAGTTTTGTTTGCATATATTGATAGGTTCCTCATAAAAGCTATGCTTTTATTCTATTTTTTTTTTTTCGTATCGAAACTGCCCCCACCTTTTCAAATGACTGGGACCGCCACTGTATAAATGATGAAAAATTGCAAAAAAAATACATTTTGATATAGGCGTCGCGTCGCTTTGATCAAGTAATTGACTGCTGACTTTGGTTATGGTCAAAATCTTTAAACCTTTGACTCACACTTACTTAAAAAACTTAAAAAAATAGTAAGTTGAGGGAAATTTTCTCTTTCGCTAACGGTCTTGGGCTATAATAGTTGACAAACAAACATATTCTGTTCGTTTTAACATCTTAACTGTCCAATACATGACACATCTTTTTACTCGGTGACGTCCATTGTTGCGACATTTTAATCTTTGACAGTTTGATATTTTGACGATGTTTTTAAATGATTTTTTCATAAATACTTGGTGAAAATAATCTGATAAACTCACATGAGTTTGGACTTTCGTAAAAAAAATAAAAACCATCAACCATTTTGTACTATTTTTTTCTATGGTTAGCTTTGCAAAAACCGATTAGGAAATGTCATAGAATAAAAAACCATTACTTATTGTTTTGAAAACAAAGTAATTCGTACATAAATCGGTTTAGTTGTTTTTTAGAATTTTTCTCAAAATCATAGCGACGCCAATAAAAATAACTAAAATTAAGATCGTGCCCCCCTCCCACCTTCTTGCGCGGGAGTGGAAACTAAATATTTATGTTATTTAACTAAATATTTATGTTTTTCACTAGCTCATGGTTCTTTATCTTTATTAAAAAGCTGTATAAGTCACTCCTGTACTTCTACGATAAAAATATCAGTGGGAGGAAGCTGCATATTTTGTAACTAACTAAGTAGTAGAAAGATCTTGTTTATACTTTACCTTGTAAAATGTTAAAATACTGGGCCATAGAAAACACAATATCTGCAGTAATATTACTTCCAATGAGAACAAAACATATCACTGTCAAAAAGAGTGTTGTTCGTTCTATGAATACCATGCAGCTCATCATAAACCTAAAATAATAAAAATTAAATTTTGAAGAAATTGCCAAGAAAAAGCATCTGGGTACGATAACATTTCTCTAAAAAATTTTAAAAAGCTTAAAAAATATGTAATTCCAATAATTTTAAAATTATCAAAATTGTCATTTGAAAAAGGTAAATTTCCCAATAATATGAAAATTGCTAAAGTTTTACCTGTTTATAAAAATAACGAAAAATACAAAAGCAATAACTACAGGCCTATTTAAATACTGCCAGTAATATCAAAAATATTAGAAAAAATTAGGAATAACCAAATTCAGAATTATTTAGAATCTAAAATATTATTATTCAAATGTCAATACGGATTCCGAAAATTTAGAGATACTGAAATAGCAATATTTAACATAATGTTGACCAAATAATAAGTGCTGCATAGTATCCTTAGATTTGTGTGACAAAATTTTAATAAATTGTCTAAACAACATCGGGATTCGAGGCAAAGCTACAATCATAAAAGTTCCAAAGGAAAAATAATTTGCGGCGTTCCACAAGGTTCATCCATAGGTCCAATTCTGCTTTTAATATAGATGTATCAATTCAATCACAAATTTAAGTCTAATAGGTGAAATATAATTATTTCCTGATGACAAAACAATAGTTTATTTTGCAAATAATTATTCCCAAATTTATAGTGATATAAAAAAAAATATAAAATGATATAATTAAATTTAAAAAAAACTATAAAAAACATTTTTTTAAATTATGTAATTATTGCATTCTCTGTTTTCAATAGTAATATTGCTATTATTAGTACTTTTTTATTGCATAATTTTTTAATTTATTTATTACCACTTTTGCAATTAATATAATTTAAATTTAATAATATCAAATATTTACTTAATGCATGTTGTACCCAATTGTTTATAATGTTTTTTTTATTCCCTGTAATGGGCTACTTAAGTTGGTTGGGAATAAATGCAAATATTACTTTAAAAAAAGGCATTGTGCCGAAAATTCAATAAAAATTATTTTATTTCTTTAAAAATTTTTAATAGTCAAATTTGTAATTTTTCGTTTCAAAATAACCGTAGCATCTACAAGCTCTAAAAAAAGGTAAAAAATCCTCACCCTCTAAGATAAGACGCCTGCGTTAAGACCTTAATTTCCTTATATCTCAGTAACTGTATCATTTTTTCGAACGGCTTCTCCCATGCGTACATTTTGATAACTTGGATTCCAGAAATTATTTCACTCATTAGTTTTACTCTGGCATCGGTCCTTTCAGCCACCCTTAGACGAAGGATCGATGTGAGCTTGCTAAAGTAGGCTAAAAACAACGATAATTAGTTTTTTCCTGTAAAAAATGGCTTTGGACGACATATTATGGAAAGTGATGGCTCGTCAGGGTTGAAGCGCCGCTTTACCTACAATTTCGGATCTCTATAGAAAAACACGAAACCAAATTTGGGAGGCACATAATTTGTCGGAATTTAAAAGAAAAAAAAATAATTGGTCCGAAAAGAAATTGTCTCGAAAATTAAATGACGGGAAAATCAAATCGCTAAAAAAATTTATGAAAACACAAAATGTTAGAAAATATTTTTAACGAAAATAATTTGATAGAAACATAATAATGCAGGACCATAAAATTCAAGAACCTAAATCTAGTGGAAAATTATTTTCGAAGTCGAAGTAAGTCGTGATATTGTATTAATTTCTTTATAATGTTGTTTGTCATCGGACCTACCAAGATTTGATAGACAGTTAGACAGCCAGAAACTGTGAAGTTAAATAAAATAGTTTAATAAAAAAAAATCTCCGTGGCATCTTCCAAATAGAAAAACTTGTCAACGTCGCAATCCAGGGCCTACGGCGCGGCGCTCTAGAGATTTAAATTTGACGCATGCCCAATAGCGATTCGGCTGGATAGTGGTTCTACTCATTTAAGGATCGGGCATATTATTTTCTATCAATTTGTGTGTCGGATGTTTTTACAAGCTTTTATTTAACTTGCAAAATATGTATCTATCTATGTAACGAGATATGTATGTTCAGGTGGAATTTCGCAACTTAATTTTGACCAACTTCCCGACATCGGCTTTAAATTTAGCATGCTTATATCGTTGCGGTTACAACACAAGAATATAGTGTGGTAAAATTGACAGTTCCTCCCTACTCGAAGAGGGTGGAGGGGGGTACAGTTAAAGTACGCCCGATTACGGTGAAATTTGGTGTGTTGAGGCAATTGGGGATGGAGATGGAGATGGAATTAATAATCAGATATTTAAAATTCAATATGGCGGATTCAAGATAGACTATTTTTGGTTATCTTTTGCTAACCAATTTTAACTAACTTATACACATCCGATTGCCTTCAAAATTGGCATGCATTTATAGTTCCGGCGACAATACTATAATAGTATCTCATTATTAGGCACCTACGAGGGGAGTGAAGGGGGCAAGGTCCGATTTTAACCAAAATTGGTATATGGGGGCTTTTCGGAATAAGGAATACGAATTTTTGGCGAATTCAACATGGACGATTTTCGGACATGTTTTACTAACCAATTTTAACTGACTTATCCACATCCGCTTGTGTTCAAATTTGGCCTGCGTTTATAATTTAATTAATTGATAAAATTTACAAAATAACTTTTTATTAAAAAGAACTATTAAACATCAAGCTTTTATTAAATTCACCTAGAAGTAGAAAATAATTTTTTATCTTTCTTATACCATAATAAAATCAATAAGAGCAAATTAAAAATTTTAACTTTACGGTGACAAAGAGAGAACTACAAAAGAAGAACTAAATTTTTCTTCTATTCGAATGGTGAGGTTACCGTGCTAGCCAAGCCTTTGAAAATGTACTTAGGTTATAGAGTAATATAACTGTTTGTTAGGTGTATCGTCGATGTGACCGATATACGATACCCAAAGTTAAAAATTTTAATTTGCGCCCATCGCTTTTTTATGGTATAAGAATCTACTTTTAAGTGCATTTAATAAAAGCTTGTTCTTTAAAAGTTTTTTTTAATAAAATGTTTTTGTTTCTAGACAATTATTATCAATACTTTTGCAATTCTGATATTTTAAGGTTCGGGAAAACAATAATCGATTAAATTATATTCATACCCTTTTAAGAATCGAGTAAATTAAAATTCTATAAAATCATATATTAAGTTAAATTCGGATTTTTTGTAGGTTCTCACAATTTCCATATTTTTAATAGTTAGGATTTTAACTAACATATATGTGTCTAAATACTTACACATACATATACCAGGCTTCAGGCTACTGCGAACATAGGGGGAATCAAGTCTAATTTACTCTCCGTGCCGTACGACCGAGGCGGATTCGAAGCACGCTGCAGTGTTATCTTTTGGAAATTTATTTTATTTGTATTATTTTGTTTTATTTCTGCCTTGCTCGAACAGTTTGGTAAGTTCTTAAGTGAAATAATACATTTTTAAAAATAAAAATGGATGTCTACGAAGTTGCCGAAAAAGTGCAGATGGTCAAATGGTACTATCAAGGCAGACCATTGAGATTTATTCAAGAACTTTTTTTGGAGAATTTTGTAAATCGCCCAGAACCTAGTTTATCAACGATTTATAGGTTTGTGCAGAATTTTGAAAAGTTTGGTTGTGTGGGTACAACAAACAATAAAAATCCACTGTTTTGAATGACGAGCAGGAAGTATGTGATGAATTGCGCAGCAGTGGAGAAAAATCGAAAGTTAACTAGCCATCAAATTGCCGAAGCAGTTGATACGTCTTTAGCCACTGTCTTACGTGTTCTGAAAAAGAATGGTTATCATTCTTACAAAGCGTCAAAAGCGCATCAAATTTTTCCGGAGGACACCTATCGTCGTATGGAATTTTGCGAAACAATGATGGAAAGGGCTAATCGTGATGAAAACTTTCTGAGATCTATTATTTTCACATATGAAAGCACTTTTCCATTATTGAATCGTCATAACCCAACACACGTTCGATATTGGTCGAGGGAAAATTTGCATTTGTATTTTGACGTAAGAACACAGTATCCCCAAAAACTAAATGTTTGGGAGGGTATTGTAGGGGAACACGTAATTGGGCCATTTTTTATTAACGGCAATTTATATAGTAGCTACAGCTGCTGCAGTAGATACTTGGATCTACTGCAGCAGCATATTATTCCAACTGCTAGGCAGTTGTTATGTGTGAGATTTGGTGAAACATGGTTTCAACAAGATGGTTGTCCCGCTCACAATGTTGGCCTTGTTAGGAAATATCTTGATAATGTATTTCCTAATCGGGTTATAAATACAGGGGAAACTATTTTATGGCTGCTCCTAATGACTTCTATTTGTGGAGTTATATCAAAAATAAAGTTTACGGGCTAATAATTTGGAAGATTAAAATTGAAGAAGCTTTTCAAACTATCACCCCTAACATGCTTGGAAACGTGAGAAGGGGTTTTTTATAATAGACAATATCCGTCTAGCCGAGCAAGGAGGACTTTTCGAACATTTGCTCTATTTTTTTTTTTGACTGGGAGAATCTTTTCGGTTTTTAGAATGTATTATTTTACTTTGAGAACTTGCTTTTATTTTGTTTAACCTTATTATTTTCATTGTAACACGTTGTCACTGATAAATCTGAGCAGTTGACAATAAAACGCTCTTATTTATCAGTGACAAAATATAAGAAAATTACGTTATAAAAATTTGCGTATTTATTGACCAAATTCCGGTTTCATTGACTACGCTCCACACAGCACCGTGGTTAGAGGCGTACTAAATACTAAATGCAAGTCACGCAAGTGGTGATCGCAAGCCTGAGTATTGGTTGCTTCACTTAGAGGTGTGCGGTGTCCCTGCATGTACGTACACTGGCAAATTGGACTTCTTCTGGCCTATGTTCGCAGTAGGCTGAAGCGGTCTGTATACATAATTATTATATTATCTCATATACGGAATTCGACAGTTCTCGTCTAGGGTGCCTAAATGCATGTGTCTGAGTAAGAACACTATTCAATTCAGATGCACTGAAGAGATATACTGGCTAGGCAACGTTGTCAAGCAAACAGTTTAGGAAAACTGCTGCACATTCTATTTTATTCGAAGACGCGGGCGTGGAAAGAGATCATACACGTAATTTTTCTCAATTAATCACTTAGAAGATCTGACTGAAATAACCATTTTTTTATCACTAAAACGCAAATAAATATGGACGTGTGACACATCGTTAAAATCAAAAAAAGGAGCGTTTTTAAAAAATTGGATAAAAAATACAGGTCTCTATTTAAAAAAAGTAAGTTGATCTGAATATCTCGAAATTTTCTTAAAAAATTCCAGATTTAAAAACGTCAAAAATGCAAAAAAAATTTTTTCACGAAATTTTTATCAAAATTATACTTTTTGGTAAAACCCCCGTAACTCGCGATAGAATATTTTCTTTTAAGTCTAAAAACTGATTTTCAATGTCCACAAAAATTGCAAACTTTGTCTAATTTGACCAACCTTGTAGTTCTTATAGTTACCGAGATAGCAATATTGGCCCATGGCAATTAAGACACCCTGTGTAATATCTAATTTTAGATATTTTTTATATATTAACTGGTTTTAGCCTCTTTCAATTAATATATTAGTTTTTTCCAAAATTCTAAGGATCACAATAGGGAACAATTACAAAATTATTTAATAGTAGTTTTTTTTTGTCAGTGACCTTAGCTCAGTAAATGACAAAGGGACGTTCAAAAAAGGTCATGTGATATCCATACTTTTCGTAGTCAAATATTGGCTGAACTTTGAATGGAAGGCACATTTTGTAAAAGTAAGAAACGGCTCGGAGCATTTTTTTATTTTTTGCCCAATAAGCTAAAACTCCAATTTCAATAATTTGAAAATTTTAGCTTTTTCTGCAAGAAATCAAGCCTTGTCTTAGTTTTTATAAAATATGCCCGAAAAGTATGGATATCACATGATCCGTTTTGAAAGTCATTTTCGACATTTTCTATCTACTCTTCATAGGAAATTTGGTAAATTTGAATTTAGAATCAAAAAAGTTTAAGTTATTTGTTTTTTCGTAAGATATGTTTATCTCCACAGCTTATATAAATCAATTTGGAGCCGAACACTCTCCCACAGTCCTGGCAGCATCAGCTGCCGGATACTGTTGATGGTTTCTTTCCCTGTTTTCTTATCCTTTTCTGGGGTATTTTATGTCTTATAGCTGCGTCGATGCTAAGAAATATCATCTGTCAGGTCTGTTCAGTCAATGAGTACTTTTAGGTTAGTTGTTTTGACTTATTCTAAAACACCATGTTGATTTGTTGGTCTTATCATCTAATTCCTTTTAAGCACCGAAGTTATTATTTTTCTAGGAGCTTCATATACCTTCCCTATGTGGTCTATGTTTCAAAATCATATAATTATAAGATTTGTTATTACAAGTGCCTTGTATTTACAAAGTTTAGATCCAGATTGCATTCTCTGACAGATGGTTCCGATGCTTTTAAGCACCTGACTTAATGCATTGATAATTACCTGTTGACTTTTACGGCGTCATCAACAAAAAATATTTGTATGGCATCAGATGACAGAAAACATAATAATTCCATTGAATGAGATTAACAAATATTAGTATTTGAAGAGTCCATGGGAGAAAGGCGAAATGCCCATCCGAGATGTTTTGAAAAAATTACACTTTTTGCATGGATACTACGCCTTTTTTCCCTGTAGAGGATATTTTCAGATGCAAGGGGCCTCTATAGCTTTGGACTTTTGCAGCATAGTTAGCCCAAAACTAATATATATGTTACGCGCTCGATGTTCAAGAGAAGTCGAAAATTAAAAACCGCATTGCGATATGTCAAAGCGTTTCTGAGCTACAGGGTGATTCTCAAAAATGTGCGATTTTAAAGGCCTTCAATAACTTTTTTATTTGTAAAGATAGAGATTTTCATTAAAAACATTTTTCGAAGATTTTTTAAAGACAAATCTACCTGTTTCACCGATTTTCTCTTAAAGCCTTTAGTTCCGGAGATATCACACAAAGTTATATTTCTTTAAATGGGATACCCCCAATTTTTCTAAAAAATCAGTTTTCTAATAAAATTTCCTGTCGAACTATGTGCCATCCACCTATTTTTATTAAATAGTTTAAGAGATATTTGCATATTTTGATATTTACCATAGTAGGCGCTGTGCGCGCCCTAAATGTGTAAATAAAATTTTATTGTTTTTTTTTCATAAAAAATCAAGTTGGCTGCGACACGAGGGGACACAGCAACCTCGAACTTTAACTTCCAGTTTACTATAATTACCGACCCTAAAATAATAAACAAAAATAAAATTATTATTATAAGTTTTTATTTAATTTTTTTTAAATTAAACTATGTAACACCTAAAATCTACATCTAACAATTTTTTTTAATTCTAAAACAAATGCTCAAATTGACGGACGTTTTTTTGTAAACATATCCTACATTTTCTCTTGACGCTATTTTCTGCATTAAGAAGTTCTAACGCACGAAGCTGCCTGAATGCAGTACGAAGTGCCTCTTTCAATTCCCTTCTAGTAGTTGGGAGATTTCGAAATACAAGGTCTTTGACTCTCCCCCACAAAAAGAAGTCGCAAGGGGTCAGGTCTGGAGACCTGGGGGGCCAATATATAGGACCTTTATTTCCGATCCAGTTTTCGGCAAACACAATATTTAGCAAATTAGTAATGTCTCGTGCATTGTGAGGAGGTGCACCGTCATATTGAAAGTATAGCTCATTATTTTGCTGAAGTTGCAAATTGTCGATAAACGGAATCACCTGGTCTTCTAAAATTTGTTGGTATCTTTCGGCATTTAAATTTCCATCAAAAATATATGGCCCAATAATTTGTCCTCTGTAGATGCCTACCCATATCTTAAAACTGAACCTTCCCTAATTCGCTTGTTCCACCATAATATGGGGATTTTGCTGTTTCCCGTAATAGCAGTGATATCTGGTGAATATTACATCACTAGAAATCGTTGCCTCATCCGTCCAAATAACTTTTCTGGCACAATCTCGTTGCCGTAATTGGTGCACCTGTCGGGGTCGATAGGGCCTAAAATTGTGTTTTTTAAGCACCCGAACTGCATTGCTGCGTGGAATTGCAGTGTTTCTCTCCATAGCCCTGGTGGAAGTATTCGCGTTAATTTCTATTTCTCCTGGAACCGTTAGTTCTTCCAACTCTCTATCTCTGGCTAGGCTTCTATACGTCCTAGGCCGCGGTTTTGTAAAGGATCCGTATTCCTGTAGATGACGTTTTAACTTCAAAAATATTTTTGAGCTAGGTTGCCTTCTTTCCGGATATCTCTGGAAATATAGATTTAACGCCGTCTGTCGACTTTCATTACTTTCAATATAACATTTTATCATGTCGTAGCTTTCAAACATTCTATATCTTGACGCCACTTTTGACACTTGGGCTCCTAGATACCTAGATAGATACCCTAAAACTGCATAGGTCAGAGTTAAACACAGCCTACTATGGTAATTATTAAAAATTTTAGATATCTGTTTAACTACTTAATAAAAATAGGTGTATGACACATCGTTTAACAGGAAATTTTATTACAAAACTATTTTTTTTTAAAATTTGGGTATTCCATTTAAAAAAATATAACTTTGTGTTATATCTCGTGAACTAAAGGCTTTAAGACAAAATTGGTGAAACAGGTAGATTTGTCCTTAAAAAATCTTCAAAAAATGATTTTAATGAAAATCTCTATCTCTATAAATAAAAAAGTTGTAGAAGGCCTTTAAAATCGCACATTTTTGAGAATCACCCTGTAGCTCAGAAAAGCTTTGACATATCGCAATGCAGTTTTTAGTTTTCGACTTCTCTTGAAAATCTAACTATGCTACAAAAGCCCAAAGCTATAGAGGCCCCTCGAATTTGGACCACCCTGTACATCTAGAGGGGAGAGAAGCCCCATTTCCTTGGCAATTTTTGTAAAATACAGGAGCCTACAAGAATCAGAATTTTTTGGAAAAAATACCTCTCTGTTATTAAATTTAATAACAGCTTTAAAATCGTTTTAAAGTTAAACAAGATATGAAGCCGGTTGCATATTGAAACACTACGCTACGTTCTTTCATTAAAAAAGTATAATTTTATTTTAAATTTATTTCATAGATATTTCACGAGAACGTGAGAGTGTTACGATAAATTGTCTCGTAGAGTAAGGACTTTAGCTTAACTCGTTACGGAAGATCAGACTCAGACTTTTCGTAGCTTTATTAAAAGAGCAACGTCAATCGGTAGTAAAAGTTTGTGGATAAATGGGCATTTTAATTAATTTAGCGGATTCTAATTTCAAACTTAAATAAGAGATACTCATAATCACTGTTTTACGCCCTTTGAAGGCAATATTTATCGATAAATTTGACGGGATCTTACTTGGGAATCTTTTAGTTAATTGTGGGTGACATCGACAATAGCGTATCGGTTTCACAAGTTTATTATCGAACTGTCGAACCCTGTATAGGTACAAAATTAATAGTATGATGCTCCGGCAGGAAGGTTTTTGATTTAGTCTGCTGCGGATGGAGGGTATACTATGGTCTACGCATGCATTGCGTTTTTGGGTGGCCGTAAAAGATTGTTTCTGTTATGTGATCAACATCAACACACTAACAAACACAATTCTAAAGTAATATAGCAAACGATAAACGAATACAGCAACAATGAAAAAAAAACTTCAAATTCTGCCATAAAAAAGATTTTATCTCAATTGGCCAAAAAATGGCAGATCATATAACTAGAAATAGAATCTCACCAAATAAATATTCTCCAGTAAAACGAGTTCTACCCTCAATAGGCCTGTGATAGACCAAGAGCTGATAAACACTTTGAATGAAAAAGAAATCGTCTTCTGGTAGTGACGGTATACCCTCAAATGCATTAAAAAAAGCTGCAAACATTATTGTCAAGCCTCTTACTCACTTATTTAATCTAATTTTGGCCTTAGAAGAATGCCCAAAAGTTTTCAAAATGGCCGTTGTGAAGCCAATTTACAAAAAGGGTTACCGAACGATGGTTGAAAACTACAGGCCTATCAGATTAACCACCTCAATCTCTAAACTTTTCAAAAAAACGCTCAAAAGTAGACTTGTTGTACAATTTGGCTTCAGAGGGGGCAAGTATACTTCTAACGCCATCTCGTTTTTAATCGACAAATCATACAATGCCTGTAACAACAATAAACAGTGCGCAGCTGTATTTCTGGATTTGGCAAAAGCTTTCGACTCGGTTAGCCATCGAAAGCTTTTATCAATACTAGAAAGCTTGGGGATTAAAAAAGTGCAGTCTTTCAGGCTTATTCAGTCATACCAAACGGACAAAGAACAACTTATAAAAACAGAAAAAAACTCTAGTAAAAAAAAAATCGTCACTTTTGGCGTCCCGCAGGGAACTGTGTTGGACCCAGTATTATTTATAGCATACATTAATGATCTACTGCCTCTTACATTTCATGGTAATCTACTCTCTTTCACAGATCATACATGTTTATATGAGGAAGCAGCCGCCACTTCGGAAAACGTTGAATCTCTTATTCAAATTGACCTACAAAATACTATTTCTTGGCTTGACTCAAATCTTTTAATTTTCAATTACATATAGAAAAGCTACCTTAAAATGATATTTTCATGTCTTTACCTTTTCGACAAAATCCTACCTAGTCAATAACAATATCTTCCTCCGCAAAATACCTCGGAATAACCATAGATTGCTACTTAAAATGGAAAGACCATTAAACAACCTCACAAAAAAGTTACGTTATCTTATGTATCCCTTTAAAAAGAAAAAACAAATCTTGAAAATCAATAACCTAAGAACAATGTATTTTCCTTTGGTACAATCCCAGCCCTGTTGCCAATAGAGGACAGCTCAGACCACTGTCGAAGGGATTGCAGGGGCACACGGTTCGTGTATTGCGGTAGCCCAAGATATGCATAAGCACTGAATGTACTTTTTTTGGCTATTTGGGCTGCCAGAACTCAATATCTAGGTTGTGGTGACTCATGATATGGGCTGGGAGAATCCTGCCTTGGAGTTACCAGAACTCTGCACCTGGGTTGTGGTAACTCATGATGTGAGCTGGGAGAACTCTGCCTCTGGGCTACCAGAACTCAGCATCTGGGTTGTGGTAACTCATGATCTGGGCTAGGAGGACCCTGCTGTCGGGCTACCAAAACCCAGCTCCTGAGTTGTGGTAACTCATGATCTGGGCTGGGAGAACCCTACCTTTGAGCTACCAGAACTCAGCATCTGAGTTGTAGTATAGTCAGTCGGAGCCACTTGGAAAATTCAGTTAAGGTTAAGACACATGAAAAGTTCCAAGATATAATCTTCCTAGTTTCTCAAAGTTACCCAAAGTATTTAACATTTTTTCTTTTGAATTAGGTTTTCATAAAAAACTACATGGTTAAAAATGTTTTAGTCAACAAAATAAATGCGAATGCAAAGAAAAAATCCTGATTTTCATCTCCAGCACGAACGCCAATAAAGATAAAAAATACCGTCAACTAGGGAGCATTAAAAATGTGGTTTTCTCAACAAAAAAAAAAGAGATTTTGTGATTAAAAAATAAAACAAAATCCAACGAAGCCTTGACTCTCAAGTCGCCCCGGCTGACTATATACAAAGTAAAATGAATAAATAGCTAAGTATACAGCACTATCCATTATAAACAAGTATAGAATTTGTAACTCTTGATCAGGGCATTCAAAAGGAATCATCACTTTTTCTAACAAATTTAATATTAAAATACTTAGGCTTTGTACATGTATTTTGTTCCTTTAAATGAAACACCCTGTATTTTGTCTAATTTTTCTTTTTCTCTTGCCAACAATGCTGAATAAATTAAAAACTAAACGAGATTTTTAAATTCCTCTTAAATTGAAAAAAAAACACACAATAAACAAGGTATTAGGTTGAAAATAAAAAAACATATGTATGCATTTTGTAAATTATAAATCTCAAATTTCAGATAAGACGATAAAGTTTATAATGGATAACCCCTTACATAAAAAAACTCTAAAATATCTTTCTTAGTGTACACTGAGAAAATGGGATCAACCCACGGCCGTGGGTTGAAAATTTGGGACTACCAGAATTCACCGTGCGTTACTATCGCACACGGTCTGATTCTCCGAAACCATTTCAATTTAGCTGGGAGAACTCAGCAAGTCGTGGGCTACCACGACGCAGGCATGGGATTGCCCCAGGCCAGTTTCATGTATTAACTTTTTGGGTCTGTGGTAATTCACGGTCTGGGCTATGACAACTCAGGGTCTGAATTGTTCTAACTCATGATAATGGTTTATTTTAATCGCCGTCTAGTAAAACCCAGGGATTTTCACATGTGAATCCAATTATAGGCGGTGGTTGCCGAATGTCGAGATTTGCACATATTCGGGCTTGCGGGTTGCCCTGGCTGGCGGTTGGAGCTTTATTTCCAGTTGTGATGTAGTTGTGTAGTTCATTTGTGCAGGTTTTCTGGCCGCTGCAGCGGCAGGTTTACGAGTGAAAAATATTAACGTGTTTTGGATAGATTAACAGTTTGGATGAGATTTACTAACGCTAACTCTTTCCTAAGCCTAATTTACACCTATATATATATATATATATATATATACATATATATATATATATATATATGTATATCTGCCATTTATAGTTCAGCCTTTAGGTTTGGTTTTTAACACACCATATTTATATAAAAATGACTTCAAACGCGATATTTTAGATTTTTTTAGTTTTTTTTTTATGTCAGAGGTTATCCATCATAAACCTTATCGTCTTGTCTAAAATTTAACATTTATAGTCTACAAATTGTATAGATATGTTTTGTTATTTTCAACGTAACACTTTGTTTATGACATCATACCCATATAAGCAAAGATCAATTCCACCATTACCACACACTTTATTATCTTTTACACCCGATTCACATATCGCCTGTATTCGCAGTTTTAAATGCAGCATCAGGTGGAGCGATTTTTCGTCGGGGTGGGCACCCATAGGTGGGACCGGGTGTACAGTTTTCGAGTTCTGCCCTTCAATGAAAAAGTAACGTATAAAAAAAGATGTTCATTTTGCATTTAGTTTGGAATCTCTTTGATAATTTTGTGGTTCCTTGCTCTACATTTTATTTTTTATTTTTATATTTTTATACGTTATTTTTTAATTGTTTGCCAGGATGCCAGTTTTTACATGTTATCGGAAAAAAAACCCGCGGAACAACTTTAAGAAGAATTTAAAAATCTCGTTTATTTTTTGAGTTATTTAGCATTGTTATAGCAAGTAATAAAGCCTGATTAGCCAAAAATTACACAAAATACAGGGTGTTTCATTTAAAGTAACAAAATTCATATATAAAACCTAAGTATTCTAGTATCAAATTTGTCAGAAAAACTGATTGTTCCTTTGAATGCCCTTTTAATCTTAGATCAAGAGTTAAAAATTCTATACTTGTTTAAAATGGATAGCGCTGTATACTATACTATTTATTTATATATACTGTATACTATACTATATTTATTTCATTATACTTTGTATACCGTCAGGCGGGGCGACTTAAGAGTCAATGCTTTGTTGTTTTTTGTTTTATTTTTAAATCACAAAATGTTTTTTTTAAATACTAGTAGTCATTTTGGGTAAATTTGAACCATGGGTAACTTTGAGCAACTTTGAAACTTATATGTTGGAACTTTCCATGTGTCTTAACTGAATTTTCCAAGTGGATCAAAGTTACCCACTATGGTTCAAAGTTACCCCGACTGACTGTACTACAACCCAGATGTTTTTGATAGCCCAAAGCTAGAGTTCTCCCAGCCCAGACCATGAGTTACCACAACCCAGGCGCTGGGTTCTGGTAGCCCAAAGGCAGGGTTCTCCCAGCCCAGATCATCAGTTACCACAACCCACATGCTGAGTTCTGGTAGCCCAAAGGCAGGGTTCTCCCAGTCCAGATCGTAAGTTCAACCTAAATCCTGAGTTCTGGTAGCTCAAATTTCCAAAAAAAATATATTCCCCATCATTTTTCTCAGTGTAGATTTAGGTTAGACTTGTATCAGTCCGCCGGCAAGCATTGCAAGGCCTGCATGCAGCTCCTTGAATTGTGACAAGTGTGCAAAAATCTGTCAAAAAATTAACCAAAAAATTTAAAGGTCAATCTTTCCGTTCTACACTGGTACTTAGGTAACTGAATGTTCTTATAACCATGCTCGCAAATTGTTATATGTGTTGGTACTGTGGATATGTCGTATCGTTCATCTACTGCCATTAACAAAAATTCTACTGACCATTTCGTAAAGTGGGGCTATTTTAGACAAAACAATTAGTTTGGGGTTTAGTGAGTCCCTAGTACCTAATGTTTTTTATTTTCCAAAATTTAAATAGTTTAGATTTTTTTCTGTACTGATTTCGAATAGAAGCTTTCAAATATGTTCATATATTTATAGTCTATTTTTTCTTAAAAACATTATTTTGTGCCTAAGGACAAGAATTTTTTCGAACAAACCCCAAAAAAATTCATTTTTCTCGTCTACAATAACTCCAAAAGCGGTTATAAAATGTAATTCGTTGTATTTCGACAGTTTCTAAAATATCCTCACCATAGAAGGTAATTTTGAACGGCCCTTTGAAAATCAAATTTGGGTTCCCTATGAAAGGGGTCCCATCTTTCTTTCATGGAATGTAATATCTATGGGAAATGGGAAAAATAATTTGCAGATGTTTCCGAGATATAATCAAAAAAGTGCAAAAAAGTCTGAAATAGCCCCACTCTACAGTAGGTGTTAAATCGAGTGTTTGCAATAAAGATGGTTTTAATAATTTCTTTCTTATGCATTGGTGAATGCGCGCTTATTATGTTTTTCGTTCGCGCTTCCCCTCCTATCAAGGCCACGAACCGCCACTGATTATGGATAACTTACTCTGTATTGGCAAAGTACATAACGCCATAGACAAAATACCAGCAAAACACGATACTCCTACTGCATTCCATAAAAGGTAGGTGATTAGAGCAACTTGAAAAGGCATAATCCAAACATAATGAAGAAAGATTGTGACCATGTCGAATCTTTGGACATCATTTGACAACATGTTGACGATGGTCCCTGCTGGGATTTGACCCTGGGATGTTTTGTTCAGACGGGTAATCTAAAAAAAGATGGTAATATAAAACACTTTTTCAGGCTACTGCGAACATAGAACGGAACTAGCCTATTTTGCCAGTGTCTACGGCAGGGACAACGCACACCTTGCGTTTGGTACGCCTCTAACCACGTTGCGGTGTGGAGCGTAGTGGACGAAACCGGAATTTGGTCAATAAATACGCAAATTTTGATAACATAATTTTCTTGTTTTTTGTCACTGATACAGTAGAGCGAAAACTGCTCAGATTTACCACTAACAACGCCTTGCAATGAAAATAATAAGAAGAAACAAAATAAAAGCAAGTTCTCAAAAAAAATAATACATTCTAAAAACCAGAAAGATTCTCCGAATCAAAAAAAAATAGAGCAAATGTTCGGAAAGTCCTCCTTGCTCGGCCAGACATTATACGGGCCTATTATAAAAACCCCTTCTAACGTTTCCAAGCACGTTAGGGGTTAGGAGTTTGAATTTTAATCCGAAGTCCTACCAAATTATTAGCCCTTTCATGCCCGTACACTTTATTTTTGATATAACTCCACAGATAGAAGTCATTAGGAGCAAGATGAGCTGGCCAAAAAATAGTTCCACGTGTACTTATAACCCGAGTAGGAAATATATTATCAAGATATTCCCTAACAAGGCCAACATTGTGAGCGGGACAACTATCTTGTTGAAACCATGTTTCACCAAATCTCACACTCAACAACTGCCTGGCAGTTGGAATAATATGCTGCTGCAGTAAATCCAAGTATCTAGGACCCTTCAAATTGCCGTCAATAAAAAATAGGCCAATTTCGTGTTCCTCTACAATACCCCCCAAATATTTAGTTTTTGGGGATACTGTGTTCTCACGTCAAAATATAAATGCAAATTTTCCCTCAACCAATATCGAACGTGTGTTAGGTTATGGCGATAATGGAAAAGTGCTTTCATATTATGTTGGGAATTTGTGCTTTCATATGTAAAAAGAATAGATCTCAGAAAGTTTTCATCACGATTAACCTTTCCATTATTTTTTCCCAAAATTCCATATGACGTTATGACGATAGTTGTCCTCCGTAAAAATTTGATGCGTTTTTGACGCCTTGTAAGAATGATAACCATTTTTTTTTGAGAACACGTAAGACAGTAGCTGAAGACGTATCAACTGCTTTCGATTTTCCTCCAATGTAACGCAAATCATCACATCTCGGACTTCCTGCTCGATATTCAAAACAGTGGGTTTTTAATGATTCTTTGGCGCTACATAACCAAACTTTTCAAAATTCTGCACAAGCCTATGAATCGTTGATAAACTAGGTTCTGGGCGATTTACAAAATTATCCAAAAAAGTTTTTTCGGCAACTTCGTAGATTATTATTATTATTAGTATTATTTCACCTTTGAGAACTTACCAATCTGTTTCTCGAGTAAGGCAGAAATAAAACAATATAATAAAAACAAAATACATTTAATAAAGATAACACTGCAGCGTGCTTTGACCCCACCTCGGTCGTACGGCACGACGAGAGAGTAAATTGGACTAGTTCCCCTCTATGTTCGTAGTAGCCTGAAGCTCATTCTATAATTTATAAGATAGTTAAAGATAACATACTTTTCGATAGACTAAGGATGAAACAGCGATTCTAAGTCTCATTCCAATGCAGGCCTGTCCAAAATTGCCATGATGCATGAAAAAAATCATGATTGCGTTTAATCCTATAAGAAGACCTGCTGATCCATAGAGCCACGCTTTATCATATATGATTGACGAAGATTGAAACTGCTTTATAAGGATTGAAAGAACATATGGCTGAGGTGACCTTCAAATGGGAAAAAAACTATTTTTAGAAGTTGTAAGTCGATTATTCAAAGGCGCATTTACACAGAGCGAACAGGTTCATCCAAAAATTCGGGCCAAATCTGGCGAACCTTTTTCGACGAACATTGGCCCGAACACTCGAATATTTGCAACGAACATTTCTAGCGAACATTTGCCACGAACATTCGGGCAAATTTTCGCAAGATTTTTTGGAAATATATTTTTTGAAAGTGGGAATAGATAATATTTTTGACCTCAATGCTTGAAATTAAATTGGAACACCAAAAATATTTTATTTTATTTTTCGATTAAATAGTAAAAACCGACGGAAAGCGAAAAATTATTATTTACTGGGTGGTAGGTTGTAAGGTTGGTAGATATCTGATAAATAAGTTTGTACCTAATTGTTGCTATGCTTTATCACTTTTTGGGTTTTCCTTAATTAAGTGTTTAGGTTTTATATATTCTAAATCATTATTTTTGTGGGGTGCTTGGTAGTGCCTTGTATAGTCTCTGGCTCCTCCTGGGCCGGTCCAACCAAGTAGGTACCTATGCTTTGGATTATATTTTTAAAACAAATTTTGATAAATGTAATTCAGAATACCGGATTTTATCATTATGAAAAATCTGGTCAAAAATTAAAATATGAAGAAAAAATTTTGTAGCTCACGGCTCACCCTCTTGCACTCATAAGTACGATTTGGGTCCACTTCGGCCAAGGTCAACTGAGCCCAAACCTCACCAAAAAAAACCCCACCTCCAAACCCTACCACCAAATCCCATTAAGCCCCACCACCAAACTCCACCACCAAACCCCACCACCAAGCTCCACCACCAAAACTTACCAAACCCCACCACCGAACCCCATCAAACCCCACCACCAAGCCCCATAATCAAAACTCATCAAACCCCACCACCAAACTCCACCGCCAAACCCCATCATCAAACACCATGACCAGAACCCCACAAAATGAAATAAAGTAATACTCATTATTTTTTATCAGGTGAGTCAAATCGTTTTTCCGTCGGAAAAGTTTCAAAATTTAATTTTCATATTACAATTCAGTTCAATGATTTACGGTAAATAAATTTTTATAATATTCCACATATTTCTTTTTGCAAATTTTGTTCGAACACCATGAACGTTTTTACCCGAACCCCGAACCTTTTCGCTCGAACCTTTTGAGCGAATCTTTAAATAATTAATTCACGTGAATGTTTGTCGGCATTACGAAGATCAAAGGAATGCCGACAAACATTCGCGCGAATTATTTATTAAAAGATTCGCGCAAAAGGTTCGGAGTTCGGGTAAAAAGGTTCGTCGTGTTCGGACAAAATTTGCTAAAAGAAATATTTCGAATAAACTAAATTGTAATATAAAAATTAAATTTTAAAATCTTTCCGACGGAAAAACGATTTGACGCACTTGATAAAAAATAATGAGGATTACTTTATTTCATTTTGTGTGTTTTTGGTGATGAGGTTTGGTGGTGGGGTTTGATGAGTTTACACTTAATTAAGTAAAACCAAAAAAGTGATAAAGAATAATAGCAACAATTAGGTACAAACTTATTTAGCAGATATCTACCAACCTCACAACCTGCCACCCAGCAAATAATAGTTTTTCACTTCGATCGAAAAATAAAATAAAATATTTTTGGTGTTCCAATTTTATTTCAAGAATTGAGGTCAGTGATGTGAGAACAAAACTATTATCTATTCCCACTTTCAAAAATATATTTCTAAAAAATCTTGCGAAAATTTGCCCGAATATTCGTGGTAAATGTTCGCTGCAAATATTCGTTGAAAATGTTTGAGTGTTCGGGCAAACGTTCGACGAAAAAGGTTCGCCAGATTGGGACCGAATTTTTGGACGAACCTATTCGCTCTGTGTAAATGCGCCTATGATATAATAATAATGGCCGAGTGTTCAAATCAAATAATGTAAAAATGAGGGATGACTCTGGGCCAGGCCAAAGGGGAACCCACAAAAAAGCCGAATTTACAAATACCGAAACACAATCGAACAGAAAATAAAACATCCGAAACGAAATATGGACGAAAATAAAACGTCCAGAAAATAATGGATACTAATGTAATTTTATAAAATCTTAATTTACTCGATCGAGCAAAAGACACGTATATAATTTAACCGTTTATAATTTTCCCGAACCTTAACATATCAGAATTACAAAAGTATCGAAAATAATTTTCTAGAAACGAAAAATACCCGAACCAGAAAGTAATAGAAAATAATATGCCCGATCCTTAAATGGGAAAAACCCCAATCCATCCGAATTAATAACACCTTAATAAAGTAGATCTTTAAATCGAAAGGATATAAAGCTTCCGAAAAAAAAATCTAGAAAATTAAATAATCGAATATAATTACATGTATTAAATTAGGTTGTAAATAATGTAACCCTAATGTAAAAAAATACCCTAAATGTAAAAAAATATTTTTAGCGAAAATAATTTAATAGAAACATAATAATGCCGAACCACAAAATTCAAGAACCTCAATCTGTCCGAAAATATTTTGAACCGATATCCTCGAATTCAATTGCTACGTTGCCAGGCTTACGGCAGGGAAGAGTCGAAGTAAGTTGTGATATTGTACAGCGTTTTTGACACACTTCCTCTTAACCGATTTTGATAAAATTTAGTATACTTAAATATGTTCGATGGCAAAGTTAGACAGCAAGAATTTGTGAATTTATATAAAATTGTTTAATGAAAAAAAAAATCCCGTGTCATCTGCCAAATGGAGAAACTTGTCAACGCCGCAATCCAGGGCCTACGCGGCTCTAGAGATTTAAATTCAACGCATGCCCAACAGCGATTCGAAAGGATTATGGTTCTGCACAATTAAGGATCGGACATATTATTTTCTATCAAATTGTAGTTCGGCCGTATTTCGTTTCTAGAAAATTATTGTCGATGCTTTTGTAGTTCTGTTTTTTTAAGGTTTAAGTAGATTTTTATCGAAGATATTATATTCTTGCCCTTTAATTGTTGAGCAAATAACGCATCGCTTCAATTTTATTCTGCTCAATTATTTTCTAGGGTTTTATTTTCGTTTACATTTGATGTTTTTAATTTCGACTATTTTTCTGCAACATTTTGCTTCGCTCATAATTGCTACGTTTTCATGGGAATTGAGTTCGTTCTGAAAACGATTTCAATCCGATACCGTCCATGAAAACGCCTGTTTTTCCAGTATTCAAATCGATTTCAATCTAGATCCGACCCTGAAAATTTTTAGGGTTGGATCAAGATCGTATTGAGATCGAAATACCGATTTTCCGTGAAAACGGGGATTGAGTTTACACATGCGTATTGCGTTGGATTACCAGACAGCCGCCAAATTATATTTTATTGCTCTCACTCTTTTTGAGATAGAGAGAGAGAAATAGAAGTGAAACTGTGGAACCGGCATTCTAAAATTTGGTGGAGTATATAGAAAAAAGAAGATTAATAACATAACCTTACTTAAACAACTAAAGATTTGTTTTTTTAAAGACTTTATAAAAAAATTAATTATGGAAAATAAAAGAAATATTTGGCTCGAAAGTGTATGTGCTATGCACATATGCCAGTCCAGCATTTCTTTCTTCACTTCCACTTGCAAACAGAGTAGTAATTAAAATTTAAAAAAAATGTGTGGCAGGGGCCAACATCATCTTTTGAATAAAATACTTTTTTAAAAAAAAAGTACCAGAACTCAAAAATGAATATTTGACAACTATGAAACATGTCAGCCGCCAAATTCAAAATTTGAAAACCGTTTTCAAATCGACTCAAAATCGATTTGAAAACCTGTCAAGAAAACTCATGAAAAAAAAGTTTTCAAAACATATTGAAAACGAATTCAATATCCATGAAAACATAGCAATTATTTTCATACAAAATCTTTTCTGACATTTTGTGTTTCTATAAAAATTTGATTCGTTTAAATTTAATTCTAATATACAATTTTTTGCGGCCAATTGTTTCGGGTTTTTTATAGGCCACCTCTCATAGTGTTATGGTTTATTCAATCTTTGTGCTCTGAGCGCTACTAAATCACTAAATTTCGTTCGTTTATTCAAAATCGAGGAAAATCGTGCACTCTTTTTCAGTTCGTTTATTCATCGAGGGAATAAAGTAAGCTACTTTTTCACTTCAAACTTGTTCAGCGAGCTTGGAAAAAAATGTTATTCCACTTTTTTGTGATTGCGTGGTGTTTGATATTTTTAGTTTGGTTTCTCTGCCAACTTTCCGAATTCCGAGAAAGAAATACAAATATAATTAAGAATGCCTTTCTATATTCGGCAAAGCGGAGGTAGGGAAGGTAAATCTGGCGCGTTCGGTTAATAAATCCAGATCAATCGGAGCTAGATCGCTCTGCTCCGAATTTTAGATGGACTTTCCAGATTAATCTTAACTTTTAGGTTATGTTTTTGTGTACTTTTAGTTTTGTGTTCAAACTTTTTGGATTTTAAGAAAAAATGGTGAAAAATCAAAACAATTTAAGTACGTATTTATGTAAGCCTCACTCATAAGATAGATTGAAAACGCTCGCGACATCGGCAATGACTTGCGACAGCTTTTTTAATCAATAGCTGAGGGGTGATTTATAAACTAGAATTAAATTAAGTGACTCATTCTGAAATATTATTTAAATTGCCTGTCTCTTAATCGTGGGACTTTTTCCTCAGTATAGCCAAAGTCTTCTAAACAGTTAACCTCCTCATCATCGCTATCTTCGAACATTATTTGACGTCCGTGCAATACAGCACAAATAGCGTTATTCATGCTATCTTTGAGACTCAAAAGCCCAGCAGCCGACAAAAAAATTAAAATTGTTAAACAAAAAAAACTTAGGTTAGAAAGTCTTAAATGTGAACCCGTTCGGTAATGCGACTTGCACGGATTAATCGACGATCAGCTGATCAAAAATTCGTCTGATCTGCGATCTATATACCGAACTTGGCTTATGAAAGGAAAGGCTTTGGTCCAAAAACCCAGCAGAAAAAGCAAGATATTTTTCTAAAAAAAAGGCGTTTATTTGGGAAATTAAAAGTTATGGACCCATAATCTATTCAATCGAAAGTTCAAAAAAAACAGCATTCATACAGTAAAACCAAAATGAGTTTTCTCCACCAAGCGCCACCATCAAGGATATTTGGCAACCCATATGAGATCAATGATCAGCTAACTTCTGCGCAAGCTCTACACGCTCAACATCTCGAGCGAATAAACGTACGCAGTATAAGAGTTCTTAGCGCCATACGTATTGCTTCTTCCAACCAATCAGCATTGGACATATGGCATGGCTTTAAAACCAGTTGCACAGTGGTTAAATAGAGTAAATTATAAGATTTATTTTTAGTGTAATCTTTTTACAGTGAATTGTTAGGGCAAAACCAACTTACTTTAGCAAAACTTGGGAACAAAACGTGAACATCCCGTACCACATATATTGCCAAAAGAACGTCCTCAACATCGCTTTTAATAAACTCGGTTTATACGAGCCATTTTTATTTTCTTTTTTTCGCCTTACTTCTTCATTCCATTCGCGTTCTAAACGGTTGCCTAGCCGATCAGATTCATCACAGTCTAGCGTTTTGTAGAGGTCTGGAAGGGTTAGTTGCCGTTTTGTGCCTGTGTAGTAGAGCTTGATTATCCATCTAAACAAAAAAAAAACAAAATTGGTTTGTTTAAATAGGGTCCTTGCTCAAAACAACAATCATTAGTTTTTCTTCAATGCCGTTTTTTGAATCGATCCCCCCCCCCATCTTATTGAAGTACGCTGAATCCCTAAAAATATTCTAGAAAAGATTGAATTTAATACAGAAAAGATTTGTGGCGTAGAGAGCAAAGGGTGAGGGAATAAATCGTAATTTCTGTAAATTTATTAGGGCGCTAAATTTTCCCTCCATTAAATTTAATTATTCCCTGGAGCGTCAATAGTCAATCTGAAGTCAATGTATTAATAAGAATTAGTTTAAAATGTCATTTTTTTTATCTAATAAAGTTAAAAAGCCTGCAAATTTTAAGTACTTATTGTTTTTATTTTGTTAATGCATATCTTTTTAAACATAGGTAATTAATTCAACTGGTTATTTGCTACGTTTACCCAATATATTACAAATACCTATATTTAATATTAAGTAGGTAAGTATACAGACCGCTTCAAGCTACTGCGAACATAGGGGGAATCAAGTCCAATTTACTCTCCGTGCCGTACGACCGAGGTGGATTCGAAGCACGCTGCAGTGTTATCTTTTGGAAATTCATTTTGTTTTTATTATTTTGTTTTATTTCTGCCTTGCTCGAGAAACAGATGGGTAAGTTCTTAATTGAAATAATACATTTTTAAAACTAAAAATGGATGTCTACGAAGTTGCCAAAAAAGTGCAGATGGTCAAATGGTCAAATCGTCATAACCCAACACAAGTTCGATATAGGTCGAGGGAAAATTTGCATTTGTATTTTGACGTAAGAACACAGTATCCCCAAAAATTAAATGTTTGGGGGGGGTATTATAGGGGAACACGTAATTGGGCCATTTTTTATTAACGGCAATTGCAATTTGAATGGTCCTAGATACTTGGATCTACTGCAGCAGCACATTATTCCAACTGCTAGGCAGTTGTTAGGTGTAAGATTTGGTGAAACATGGTTTCAACAAGATGGTTGTTCCGCTCACAATGTTGGCCTTGTTAAGGAATATCTTGATAATGTATTTCCTAATCGGGTTATAAGTACACGGGGAACTATTTTATGGCCAGCTCGATCTCCCGATCTTGCTCCTAATGACTTCTATCTGTTTTTGAAGAAGCTTTTCAAATTATCACCCCTAACATGCTTGGAAACGTTGGAAGGGGTTTTTATAGTAGGCTCGGATATTGTCTAGCCGAGCAAGGAGGACTTTTCGAACATTTGCTTTAATTTTTTTTTGACTGGGAGAATCTTTTTGGTTTTTAGAATGTATTATTTTATTTTGAGAACTTGCTTTTATTTTGTTTCTCCTTATTATTTTCATTGTAACACGTCGTCACTGATAAATCTGAGCAGTTGAAAATAAAACGCTCTTATTTATCAGTGACAAAAAATAAGAAAATTACGTTATAAAAATTATGCGTATTTATTGACCAAATTCCGGTTTCATTGACTACGCTCCACACAGCACCGTGGTTAGAGGCGTACTAAATACAAGGCGAACGGCGGCGAACGGCAGCGAATGGCGATCGGAAGCCTGAGTGTTGGTTGCTTCACTGATAAGCGTGCGGTGTCTCTGCATGTACGTACACTGGCAAATTAGACTTCTTTCGCCCTATGTTCGCAGTAGCTTGAAGCGGTCTGTATACTAACATTAGTCCTGGCCCATCGTATACTCCCGCATTTTTGTATTAAAAAGCGTAAGACCAATCGAAAAAAGAGAACCACGGATCGAACGATAATTTCTTGCTGCGTTTTACGTATTCTGTTTTATGTCTATTAAAGATAAGGGTTGTCATGGAAACCGAAATAAACAGGATGGTTACACCAAATTATGTAGGTTTTCCAAAAAAATTCGCAGATTCAAGATAGCTTTTCTGATTTTATTTATTTTAAGGGATTTTATGCCTCAATCCATGATAAACTATATTTAAATGAACGAAATTTTCAATATTATACAGGGTGTCCAAAAAATGACGAAAAACGACGAAACGACGAAAGTTTTTTAAATATTAGTCAATTTTTGTAATTTAAAAAATTTTTTGTCATTACCATTTTTCTGTAATTGGACAGGGTGAGCCAGCAATGAAGGGTAAATTTAAAAAAATGGTCGTTTTGGACTTGGTTTATGAGCAAAATATAAGGTTTATACAAAAATTTTCGTCGAAATATGATTGTCTATGCCATTATCAACAATCTTAATTTAGCACTTTTGTATATATTCGGGGTGACCCAAAAAAAACTTTGGAAAATACCCTTAATCGCACCCTCTAGAATTGAGTTTGAAAGAAGAGTAACACAATAAAAGTATTTTTTTGAGGTAAGGTACCAATCTTAAAATGTTTGTACAGAGTGGCAGAAGTCGCTAAATAAATTATAAATCGAACTTATTTTTACTTATAATATTCTTAATTTATGTACAGGGTGCATCAAAACTACGCCCTATATAGATTTGAAAGCTGAGGTTACCACCTGTAGAAAAATTTATATTATTCAGGATTTTTAACCCTTATTTAGCAAAAAATACAAATTATTGTATGATAGTATAAATATATATATTTATGTCAACAGTTAAGATATAGATCATTATCAAAATATTTTTTGCCATCCTACATAAAAATGTACTGCTATGAATGCTTTGACTTCTTCTTCGTTCCAAGTTTAATTTTGAGCTGCCGTACTTTTGTATTTTCATTATCACAAAATGGACACTTAAAGACAAATTTCGAAGCAAGCGATTTTAAACAGTGTCAGTTAAATTTTTTGACTCAACCTGTGTATATATGAATACTATTACTCAATAATATAAAGAAAAATAAGTTTGCTCACCCTGTAGACAAAATTGACCAATATTTTAAAAACTTGCATTTAAAGTCGTTTTTGGACACCCTGTATAATATTGAAGAGCTATATTGAATCTGCGCATTTTTTTGGAAAACGTACATAATTTGGTGTAACCATCCTGTTTATCTCGCTTTCCATGGCAACCATTATCTTTAATAAACATAGAACATAATACATAAAACGCAGAAGCCTGGCAAGTAGGCCTCCCTGGGCCCTTTCTGCCCTACCCCAAGCCTGCCCCTAATCCACCACCTGCACCACTGGTCTGGCAGTCTGCTCATCTGCTTTCTCTGTTCTTTTTGCAAAGTCCAGTATTTTGTTCCATTTGAGCGTGTGCAGGTCCTCCTCATCCAGGGTCAGGAAACCGAATACCTGATATCTCGTCCTCTGGTATGCCTCGCAGTTCGCTATAACGTGTCGAGATGTCTCTTCCGCCCGCCCGCAGGCCCGGCAGGTCGAGTCATTCTTCACCGCGATCCGGGTCATGTGCTTCCTTAGTCGGTTGTGACCTGTTATGATACCTGTCAGCAGACCGGCGTCCCTTCACGATCTCCCCAGAAGCCATTTTTGTCTGGCTACATCCGGGCCCTTCACGAAGTCCTTGGTCTATCTGCATCCTGTTCCTCCTCTCCAAGCGGTTGTCGTGGCATCGTTGTCCCATTTATTGAGTCGACTTTGCAATTGCCTCTTGATTTTCCTAGCAGTGGTTCCGGCCCTACATACTAGGTGCTTGCCCCGATCCTGGTGAGCTCGTCGGCCATCTCGTTACCCGGCACCTCCATATGTCCCGGTACCCACATAAGTGTCACTTGTTTGCCCTCTCCCAAGGATTCTAGTGCATCTGCACATTCCTCCACCAGGGTGTTGTTGATCTTGGGCGTCCGTAATGACTTTAGGGCTGATTGGCTGTCGGAGCATATACAGAGTTCCTAAGATTTTCCTTAGGGATAGGATTTCAATAAATCAAACAGAAATGGCATAGAAAGTTCTGCGCGCACAAAAGAAACAGGTATATTGAGCAATGGTGCCAGTTTGTTATTATCTCCGGACTGCTTTCATGAGAAAAAATTGTCACCACTCTTTCATTGTGAGCATAAATCATAGTTGCAATAATAACCGTTGACAAGATGTCTGCAAATTCCGCTAGATGGCGGCCACACCATGAGATGGTCGAGGAAAATTAGATGTTTTTAGGTCCAAACCACAGCTTTTTCTTGCTTAAAGGAGGAGGCAGGGTCCATTATTTACGATACTGAGCGATAAACTCGTGAGGTTGTTAACATTAGAAAGAAATATCTTCGCTTTTAATTAAATTTCTTTCCATTCTGTTCTACTAGTGACATCTATCCGGAAACGGCCAAATCATGCAGCTAACACTAGCAGCCAAAGAAATCAATAAACGGCGCTGTTTTTTCTGCAGAGCTTTTTGCTTGCGGTATTATTGATTTTAAATAAAGCTGGTCCTACACTACATTTGATATTTTCGAGGTGTTTTATGACATGATCTCGAAACATGTAGCGAACCAATCCTTCAAAACTAGCGGGAGGGTAAAAGCGAAAAATAAGGGGCTGCCAATATTTGTAACACCCAACAAGAAGTGAAAAGATTTATTTTGCTCTGTTTCTTTACAAAAAACGTTTTTTTTACGAAAAACTTGAGCTCTGCCACTTTTTTTATTTTCTTCTTCAACTTTCTCGAAATTTTCGTCATACCGTAGAAAAAAATTATTTCCCCCATGGTCATACTCTACTTTTATTCGATCAGTTTTCTTAAAACGGGGGATCTTGGTTTCGAGTGAGAAGATAAAGGGCGCCGCAGGCAAAAATTTTTCAATTAAATTAGCCGAACGCAAAAATGTTAGAAAAACAAAGCACGAAATAAAATTACGTAATTTTGGGAACGCAAAGAAATAGGTCTAAAGAGTATAATTTTTAAGAAAAAAATATCAATTTTCTCGCCCTCCTCCACTGGGACTATAGGGGCCGTGCACAAATTACGTAATGGTCATAGGGGTGAGGGGGGTTACAAAACGTTACGTAGGGGGGAGGGGGGTTTTCGACAGCGTTTGCATTTGTGTGAAACTAAGAAAATTTGGAATTAAAATAAGTGAAAACTTTTTTTTTTGGGGGGGGGTAGTGGTCTTGAAATCGTTACGTAATATTAGGGGAGTGGCGTGCCAAACCGTTACAAAACATTACATAGGGAGGATGTCAAAAATTGGTAAAATCACCGTTACGTAATTTGTGCACGGCCCCACATCTGACTGTTCCTCCTTTTTGATTTCGAATCAAAGTGCAAAACCCGGGTTGGACGTTCGAAGGCGTCAACCCGTCCTATTTGCTTGATAAAGTTTCTACGGAAATATCTCAGTCGATTTCTCCGGCCGTGTATGAACGCTTTAGGTTAGTCATTTGCATGTATCTCAGTCCCCAGCCTGTATCAGTTTGGTATTAAACTGTAGCAAAAAGAATTTTTATTCCAGTTCTTAAGGTATGAAAATGGAAAAAATTAGAAAACAACAACCTGGAATGGATTTACTACGTGTAAGATGTAGTGCCAACATCGCTCCATGCCCATCCTTTTCTGCCTAATGTGCTTTTCCGTTTGTCTGCGTCTTATACACGGCTGCTTGGCCCCCTAAGGATTTGCTTAGGAACCTTGTGTAAACATGCTTCTGTCTACCGTTCTTTATTTCTTCCATGGTTGCAGCCATTATTATGGCATACACCTCTGCCTGAAAGACCGCGGCTTGCTCTCCGAGCGGGTAGCTCTTTCGAACCTCCTGGTCTTCCACATAAACCCCCGATCCTGTGGTTTGCCTCTACGACAGTTTGGACCCGTCGGTGTAGCAAATCACGGCGTTCTCCTCGAACTGTTCGCGGAGGTTTTCACTCTGCCATAGTTCCCTCTCTGGGATGACTACTTTGTACCTCTTGTTGAATCTCCAGGGATTTTTTGGTATTTGTATTTTAATCGCTGCTATAGGGATTTCTCTCTCGGCGATTTGGGCAATCCTAAGATGCCCCGCAGCTTCCCCTTTTTCTCTCCATTGACCTGTATCTCTCAGCCGGAGGTGGGCCGCCATCGCTTCTTTTCTGATCCAGATCGGAAGCGGCGGCGGTCCCAGAATGGTTTGAGTGCCTGTATAGGTGCCGTTCTCATAGCACCTTTGCGGGGGTATACGATGTGGCCTGGACTACATGTGTCCAGTGAACCATAAAACTACTGGGCGCTTATTCTTGAATTTCGTAGGAAAGATCGCACGGGAACAGTCCTCTCCCTGATATCGACCAATAATATGCTTTGAAGCGATCACAAGTTGTCCGAAACCTATCCGACCACGACCGAACCTCACCCGATTACCGTGTATCGAAGAAACTTTCCTACACTTTCATACACCTTCCCTCGGACCAAGTGTATGGAAGTATAGGAAAGTTCCCACGATATACATCCATCGGGTAAGCTTCGGTCGTGGTCGGATAGGTTTCAGATAACTCGTGATCGCTTCAAAGCTTATTATTGGTCGATATCAGGGAGAGGACCGTTCCCGTGCGATCTTTCCTACGAAATTCAAGAATCAGCCCCCTGGTTGACTCCGCCCTTTCACAGTTGAAATCTGTTACCTCCGAAAAGTGTAGATTTTCAAATATCCTTGATGGTCACGCTTGTTTAAGAAAATACATTTTGGTTTCTCAGGATGAATGCTGTTTCTTTGACTTTTCGCTTAAATAGGCTTTCCTCCTTGGCGACGATCTTTGCCTCTTTCCGTTCCATATGATGTTGATTTTCCCAGCAATGTTGACCTATTTTCGATCCAGTTGTGTCCCCGAGTTTTGCTTTTGTGTTCGGTTAGTCGAACTTCCATAGGTCGACTACTTCTCCGATGTAGATATCCCCACACTCGCATAGTACCTGATAGATGCAGTTCTTGGTGTCGTGGCGTTGTTTGTCAATTGGCATCTTATTGTTGTGGTCGTTTTTGAAGACAGTTCGAAGATGGTATTGGTTGCCTATTCTTCTTATCTTCTCTGAGATTCCTTTGACGTAAGGAATTATAAGTACCGCCTTTCTTTTAGTATTTACGTCTGCAGGCTTTGGTGTTTGTTTAGACTGAAGAGTTTTATTGATCGTGTAGTTGGAGAAACCATTCCTTCGCAGTTCCGATCGAATTTTTTACTTTTCTTTAATTAACGCCTTCTGTATTGCGGATGTAGGTGGCCCGATCTATAAGAGATTTTGCAATTCTCAGTTTGGATGATGTAGAGTGGTTTGATTTGAAGTTAAGATATTGTCCAGCATGTCATAGTGAATTTGATGCAGTTTCTTATTCTGTTGACATAATTGAAGAGTTGTTTTGAAAGGGTGGAGCAAACCAGTAGTTTTATGGTTCACTGAACAGATGCTAGAATACAGGGTGTTTCAAATTCGATGCTCACCATGAGAATCTCCTAAACGGTAGGAGATACAAAAAGGTTTAAATTAGGCCAAAGTTGCGCAATTTGATGCTTTACGCAAAACTAAAAATAAAGTTTGCAAAATCCGAGTAGTTCCGGAGAGAGGCGAAAAAACCCGAAATTTTCAATTTTAGTTTTTATGTTTTTCCGCCCTTATTATTAGAGTGGTCAAAAAATGCTTAAAACTTTCTACAGTCACTTTTTTAAGATCTACCAGACGAGCTATTCATTTTCAATATTTGACATTTTAGTTTGACAGGAGCGCTGTCAAGTTCATTTTTTCTTATGGGCACCTCCTTTTTTTTCTGGCCGTTTTGTTTCGGAAGCAAGGCAAATATCATTTTGAAACATTATTTTAACAGGGAGCTTGTTGTTTCGGGCTTAATGACCATCATTAGTTAAAAAAATCCCGTTATACAAGACAACTTTAAAAGCGCTTATAGTAGTATCTACAAAATTTTGGAATGGTTTCTGTCTGTCTGTCTGTCTGAGATACGATTACTCAAAAACCGCTAAACCGATTTTTATCAAATTTGACACAAAAATTCTTTGTCATCAGACGCAGAGCTGATTAGTTTTTAAAAAAAAAATTGTTTTTTTTTTAATATTTTTATACGGGAAATTTTTAGACGACAAAAAAAAATAAAAATATAAAAAAAAAATTTTTGTTAAACTGGAAAAATTTTTATTTTATTTTTTTTAAGGTTTTATGGATGGCTATACGTGCCTGCTGGCGTCATTTTTGAAACTACTACAAGCGCTTTTTAAGTTGTCTTGTATAACGGGATTTTTTTAACTGATGATTGTCATTGAGCCCGAAACAACAAGCTCCCTATTAAAATAATGTTTCAAAATGATATTTGCCTTGCTTCCGAAACAAAACGACCAGAAAAAAAGGATGTGTCCATAAGAAAAAATGAACTTGACAGCGCTCCTGTTAAACTAAAATGCCCAATCTTCTCTCTCCGGAACTACTCGAATTTTGTAAACTTTGTTTTTAGTTTTGGGGAAAGCATCAAATTGCGCCATTTTGCCCTAATTTAAATTCGAATTTGAAACAGCCTGCATAAGATTAGGTAGTCTTAGTTTTTTTGTTAGTATTCACCCGATAACGATTGCCGATACATAAGCATTCGAAACGTTGTGTAAAGTAAAAATAAAGACAATGGAAGTTCGAAACTGTAACCTTTTAACAACACTTTTGAGATTAGTGGTTGAGTTTGGTGGATTTTGGGTTAAATAAAACTACCAATTTTTTGTAAAACTCTCCGACGTTTCGTCTAATTTATAGACATTTTCAAGAAGCTCAAAATACAATAAGGAGCTTACTTTAGTACGATTTATCAAATATACTTTTATTTAAATGACAAGATATAAAAAGATCTGAAATATTAATGTGGCATACTTGTGACAGGTTGAAATAACAAACATAAGGATAAATACAAAAATAAAAAAAACTATTTAACAGTTAAAATAGAACTCCAAAAAAAATACTAGAGATGTCAAGAACATATGTATATAAAAAACAATCATTTAAAAGATGTTTTAAAAACTTTACCCTGTAATCTGTTTTATGTTACAAAATTTACGTAATTTTAGGTATAAAATGTGTCAATAGATTCCCTATTCTAGGTGATGTCACTAGAATATTGCAACTTTCACTGAACATTTTGTCATAGGTTTAAACAATAAACATAAAACTAAAACTACTACGTGGCTCTATTTTGGAAATTTTAAATATTTTTGTAAAAGGCGTCTTCTTTTACGATTAGGTTGCTTCCGGAATGTTTTTATCAGTACACCACAAAACATAATCTTTATAGGTTTTTTCGTATCGTTTTCTTGATTTGGCCGGCAAAAGATTCGTCTTCCCCTCTTCAGCGGCCTCCAGTATATCTCTAGGGATTACTTTTTCTTCAAATTCCATAACATTTTACAAGAAAAACGGTAAAAATAGCGACTAAAACGCGACATTATTTGTAATGATGACTTTATTGATATGATTGCTAATGACAAGCAACTGTTTGTCTCAGATTGCCAAAAAATCATGCGGTTGTGCATAAAACATCTGTATCTCAGTCATAAAATGCGTTTAACACCCTCAGCGTGTAAAAACCCTCGCCTGGCGGCTCGTGTTTTTATTTCCTCGCCGCGGGACTAAACGCCTCCTTTATGACCTAGATACATAAATAGCTATTATGCCCACTCTAAAATCGTTTTTAAAACCATAAACCGCTTTCTTAAGTAGCTGTAAAATAAAATCGATTTAGTGCTTAAAACGGTTCTAGTGGTGTTTATACGACAACATTTTCAAGCCACCCTTATATAAAAACGCTTTAAGAGCCCCGTATAAACAAAGTGAATGAAACTGAACCGAACATCAATTGGTTAAATATTTAATTTTTATTGGGTCTAGAATCTTTGTTAAAACAAAGCTTAGTTGTAGCTTTGTTTTAACGAAGATTCTAGAATTCTAGCTATATGGTTTTTATTAAGCTTTCCAGTGGGCTACCCACATAACATTGATGGAATATTCATGTTATAGGAATATTCCCTCAATGTGATTTTTGGAATATTCTAATGCGAATGTGACAGGAATGTTACAAAACTATTTTTTGTTGGATTCTTTAAGAGTTTGTGATAGTTATATTTCTTTGGTAATAAGATAATAATCAAAAAGAAAGGTTTTGGCATTTTTGCTGAAAATATTACTATCTTGTGAAAAGAACGCGATTTACATGATTTATAATTATAATTTAGTTTAATGTCATCTATTGGAGGTAGATGGCACTGGAATCAATATGTTATCTATGTAGCAGGTAATATACCTATATCCATAAACTACTCCGTAATTGCACTTTAGTGGAAGACTAATGCATAATTGGTGGATATTCATGTGGATATATACCCACTGCATATCTTAGGATATCCGTCTTGTGGCCATCTAGACATGTTTTGAATCACAAAATCATATCCGTGCAATATCCGATAGGGATATATATTTGCTGTGTAGGATATTATAGTCGGTGTCCAGATATATTACTATAATTCTTTTAAAAAACGTTCTGGTCGTATTATAGTCATGTTACACGTCACGTTTCTATCACATTTATATCATCTGTATGAGCTAGTGTTAGTAATATTCCCAATGGTAAAATGTAACGTTTCTATCACATTCTTTTTTCTCTAAGTATATGACTATTACATTACAGGAATGTTTAATGGTTATGTGGGTATTTGGATGTCAGAGTCAGTTGCTTTTGAAACCAGACTTTTAAAATGTTTCAAAAATAAATTTAAAAAAGCCAACCATTTTGCTGCAAAGTTCAGTGGGAAAAACGTTTTCCCAACCTTTGTTTGGCTGTAAAAAAAGGTACTATCCGTGCTACTTGGGTAATTGCAAGCTTAACCTACTTGTTCTAAATATAGTCCCTAAAAAAATATTTTTTCCCTCAGAAGACCTTGCTATTACTTAAATAATTAATAATAATTATTACGTTTGTTTACGCACACATTATCCACGTGTTTTAAAGTAAGAAGTTATCAGCTTTCCTTAACCTTGACTTCTATTGCGGGAATTCTAAAAATTGTAAAATGTACGACAAATTATATAACTAATTACCTAAGGAAAGTAAATCAATCTTGTTTTGTTTTGTATTCAGAACTGTCTACTGATTTTTTTTCAAAAAGCCCAGCCCGGGATTTGTAACAGTAAACCGGTTTTTAAAAATAAAAAATCAAAAGATCTTTGGTGGAAAAAAAAACGTTTTTATTTTACTTTAAATCTATGCCTATCCTTTTCTTATTTTGTTAGAATAAGACGATAGCTATTAGACACGGAAAAAAAAGTACTTAATTTTAAGAAATATAAAGTTTACTCAGTGGCATAGCCAGGGGGGGTTTTGGGGCTTAAAACCGCCCTAGGAGATCCAACCCAATCTACAATAAATTATTCATGATCAAAGGCCCCAGGAAGAGCTGTAGCTCCCCCAGTTTTTTGACCCTCTACTCCGGTTTGGGAAGTGTGTTTGATGTGATGTCCTAAATATTAAAAATTTTACCTGTCATGCTATGACGTCATTAATTGTTACAATTTTAGTTTATTTCTAAGGAAACGCGTAATAAATAACATTATTAATATATATATTCTTAAAATTTTCATTTGCGTCGCATTTATAATTTGGCAACAAATCTATATACAGGGTGTTCCAAATTCGCTCACCATGGGAATCTCCCAAACGGTAGAAGATACGAAAAGGTTTAAATTAGGGCAAAATTGCGCGCGCAATTTGACGCTTTGCTCAAAACCAAAAGTTAACAAATTCTGGGTAGTTCCGGAGATAGGCGAAAAAAACTGAAATCTTTATTTTTAGTTTTTATTTTTCTGCGCCCTTATTCTTACCGTTTAGGAGATCCCCATGGTAAGCATCGAATTTGAAACACCCTGTATGCCACCGCAAGCCACCTCTCCTTGGTATCTAACCCAATCTACTTTTTGAAAAATATTTTGCAAGAAACCTAAGAGATCCATATTTTTAAAGAATTTATTTTTTTTTTTTCATTTTCGCCTGCGGCCCTATACCAATATTAAATATTGGTACAAATTTGTTTAATTAACGCGTAAAAAATCGCCTTTTAGTGTGATTTTTTCTAAATTTTTGCATGGGCGCAGTTAAGGGTTAATTTTTAAAAAATCAATCTGCAAATAAGACTTGCTTGTAAAAATAAGTATTTTTGTTTCGTATACACTAACTCAGCAACTATTAAACCGCCCCTCTCCCCTCCCTTCAGTTCAGGAGCTCAAGCAATAGGCACCTACCTAATTTTTAAAAGTTTGCCATAGATAGGTCGATTTCTGGCTACGCCACTGGTTTACTCAAATAAGTTGTTTATATAGAGCAACTACACATTTTACACAACTGCTTGGTAATATTTAGTAACAAAACCATTTACTTCTCTTAAGAATATATTTTGGTTTGTAAAGTAATTGCTTTTGTAATTTAAATTGTTATATATTAAAAATATCTTAAGGAATTTTCAAAATTATCAATTATTTTTTCTTCAAAATAAAAGCTCTGGTGCTGTCATCTATCCCAAAAGCCTCAAAATAATTGCGGTTTAGAACAAACCCGATTTCCAAAAAAAAAATTGAGATATACTCACAATTTCCTCTGGATTACATTTTTCCTTTTGATATTTCTTTGCTTTAGCGAAAATAAAAACTAAGTTTCCTTTTTTCTAAAAGACTGTACACTCCGAAAAAGAAAATCACACTTCATTGAATTTGGGAGACACACGCAGTTCAAGTGTTGGCCGCAGAATTTAGACGATTCCATGGTAACTGCAGGTGTTTTGTCAACAAACTTTCAATCGGGCCGCAGTGGGACAGAAGAGTATTTTTACGTTTTCTGACAGACTAAAACAAATATGAAACCACTCCGCATGTGCGGTCGCCCGCCGAAAAAGGCCTAGCGCTACGCGGGCATTACTCCGAGTCTACCAAAGAACCAAGAGAACTTTACTGGCTCGCTGGGATTACTAGGAATTCGCATATAAACATTCGGCGCCCATAACCCCACATAATTTTTTTTTTATTTTGATTCAACCATTTTATTTAATTTAAATTATTGCGGCATAGTTATGTGCAATTGTACTCGTGAGATCTTGGAGTGCAAAAAATAGATTTTAGAGCCTCAGTTTCAAAAACACACGGATACTTGAGTACTAACAAAACAAATCAGAAAGCTCCATTTAGAGGTTGGAAAGACTCTTGCTAGTCGTTGACGCTCCTGTTTAAAATAGAATACGATTCCAATTTAACTATAAATGCACCTGTTACTTTAATACGTAATTGGGTAGTGTTTTTTAGCAGGTAATTCTGCTATAAATGGTTTTCTTTTGTTTTAGTATTTTACTTGATTTTTTAGCAGCGCAGAACGCAAAAACACAAAAAAAGTAACCTAACCCAAAATTTCTGACCCTGTGCTAAAAAATCTCTGGTGTCCCACTGTGGATAAACATAAATAGAGTAGTAAAACTTTGCAAAAAAATCAGGTCGACATAGTTAAATTGATTTCCCGTACAGTGTTGCTAAAAACAATTCCTCAGATTGTAACTACGACCTTAATAAAAAAAAAATCCCGTGTCGTGTGCGGGAGGATTGTGGTTCGGCTCATTTAAGGATCGGGCATATTATTTTCTATCAATTTGTGGTTCGGGTGCTTTTCATTTGTAGAAAATTATTTTCGATAATTTTGTAATTATGATATTTTAAGTTTCGGGAAAATTATAATCGGTTAAATTAGGTTTGTGTCTTTTAACGATCGAGTAAATTAAAGTTCTATAAATTTATATGCGTATCTATTATTTTCTGGGTGTTTTACTTTCATTCGTATTTCGTTTCGGACGTTTGTTTTTCGGTTTTTGTAAATTTGGCTTTTATGTAGGTTCCCGGTTTTAATACGACTTGGAACATCTCACAAAAATTCGGCAAGTTACATACTAACCGCCGAGTTAACTGTGTAGCCCCCTAACTCGTTACTGCAAATGACTCTTAGGCCCTCAGGCAAAAGTTCCTGATGAAGGATGGGTATTTGTAAAACACCATTTATTGTAATACAATAAAAAATACTTATACAAAAATAAAGTTCTTAGCAACACAACGAATGTATAAGGATGCAAGGAGGATAAATTATATGTATACTTGAAGACGGATAGTTTATGTATTTTAATATAATTTTGCGGCTTTTTCTTTAAATTTAAATAAAACTTGTTGGAGTTTTGGACTTACTATAATCATATGAATGTTTTCGCAAGGAAAAAACACAGGTTTTCCAAAAATGTTGTGAAAAAAATGGAAAAAAAGCAAATTGACGGCGGGTTTATCCCCGTATAGTAGGCTTTTTAACTAAAAATACTCTGTTAAATGGGTTACTTACTTATATTTTTTTATCGCTTTTTATTCCTAAATTTGCAGAGACGAAAAGATATATTCTTACACAATACTTCTCCACTATGATGAAAATATTAAATTAAAATTTATAATTCATGTATTTTTATCGATTAAAAACTGTGTGAACCGAAGAACCGAACCTTCTGAAATAAAAGAAAGCCTTCTACATCTATAAACGCGTGAACCACCATCATCTTTATAGAATTTTCTATACCTTTCTTCCTCCCCCCCCTCTCTCTTTAAATAAGGTGACAAATATTTTTAAAGTTGAAGTATTTCCGGCTTGTAACACTTACCTACTCCCCCGCGCCATTACTTAATTTATAAATGCCACCAAGAGGTTGCAATTTGGAGTTTAGGCGTAAGGCGAGGTCTCGGAAAAATGCAGGGAGGAACGCGAGTAGACAATTGCTCTCCCTCTTCCATGCTTCTGCCAAAAAATCTCCGAATTTTCATAAAAATCTAGAAAAATTGCTAAAATCACACGTTCCTCTCGCCCCTAACGCGCAAGAATTTACCGCTAAAGACTTTTACCGGCGCGTAATATGACATTATCGCACAAATCACAAAACCGCGCAAAACCACCAAAACAATAAAAAAATAAGCAAATCCCTAACAACCCAAAAAAGCCGCGGAATTTTTATTATTAGTATTTTTTACATGCGCTATTCTTCAAGTTGCGCTGAATCAATTATTAGGCGAAGGTTGTTACGTTTGCGCAGTTTGTGAATATGCCGGAATCTGTTTTACACTATAATTGCTTGCTTACTTGAAAAATAACAGCGCACAGCGGTTATAGCGCAATAAGGCTTTTTTCTTGATTAAAGAGGGCAGTGATCTCCCTGAATCAACTTAAAGTGAGATACCATACGTTCCTATACATTGTCTTAAAAAACGGGCTGAAATACCCAATCGAAGCAAAAAAAAGCCTGGAATTTGGTTTTTTAGTAATTAAAATACTTAAAAATATTTATTTTGAACAAAAAAATCAACCAAATCGTGATTGTTTTAAAATTTAAAGCAGATAAACCACCTCTTGGCGGTGGTCTATAATATACGATGATTTTACTCAAAATACAAAATCCCGTGTCACTTTGACATTTCTTAGATTTCTTGTTTATCCATATTTTAATAATATTTACGGATTATTTGGACTGTTTTAAGAAAAAAATGGACCTATGGATCGGCTTAAAATAAATTTTTTAATACCCATGTATATGTCATCCTTCAAACCAAACCAAACTTTCGATAAACTATAGTCCTTAGTAAATACCGCCCTATAAGTTTTCGGTATAAAAAAATACTACTCAATAAAATGAGCTATCTTAGTTAAAAACACTAGTTTATATGGAGTAGCTAAATTTGTGTTCAAAAAAAAACGCGCCTATTAAAAATATTACGTTACAAAGCCCACATACTTCTGATTTACACCAAGGTGTCATTTATTGAAATCGGACAAGAACTCCATCAGATATATAGTCTGGCGAAATAAGAGTATTTTAGTTCAGTGTGATGTTTTGCAACACAATTTAAATTTAGTTGAGGTAGTTTGTTGGAAGAAGTCTCAAGAAAACAAAGAGATCGTTGTGGTCTTATGCCGACGTTTCGGTCCTTTATTGGTCCATCCTCAGGGAATGAAAATTTTTAATTCTCTTCTGTCCAAAATATTTGTAGGTAGGATTTAAATGATGTAAGAAACATATTAATAAAATTTATTCAATTAAAAAATATTAATGTGTTAAGTAACAGTCACTTACACAGTCACTTTCAGTCGTTGGTAGGTCCGTAACGGTACGTACAAATACGTACATCTCTCCGTACGCAACGAATGGAGTCAGCTGTTCTCCCATCGCATCCTCCATAAAAGCAGACCTCGTTCGAAATATGCCGCAAACAAGTGAAAAATGTAGTGTCTTTTGGGTTTGTTTTGAACGAGTTAGTTATTGCGATACCGATGCGTTGAAATCGTTGAAATATTAGACCCTTAAAGTAAACATTTCATCGCATCGGTATCGGTATACCTAACGCGTTCGAAATAAAACCAAAATACTCTACAGTGTTTATGCGATGTTTCGAACGATGTCCGCTTTTTTGAAGGGTGCGATGACAGCACTGCTGATTGAAATCGTTGCCTACGTTCGTAGGTCCGTAACGCTACGTACATCCTTCCATACGTAACAACTAGAATCAGCTGTTCTGTCTTCGCACCCATCAAAGAAGCAGGCATCGTTCGAAACATGGCATGAACAAGTCAAAAATGTAGGGTATTTTGGCTTTGTTTTGAACGCGTTAGGTATATCGATACCGATGCGTTGAAATATTTACTTTAAGTGTCTGTTATCGCAATAAAATGTTCGTATTTTTACAAGATCTTCTTTAACTTGCAATGTATATATGTAACGAACTAGATATTTTTGTTCGGGTAGAATCTTGCAACTTAATTTTGACCAACTTCCCGTCATCCGATCGGCTTCAAATTTGGTATACTTATATAGTGGCGGTAAAAACACAAGAATATAGTGAGATGAAATTGACAGCTCCCCCTACTCCAGGGCGTGGAGGGAGGGTACAGTTGAAGTACGCCCGATTTCATTTAAATGTGGTGTGTTGGGGCACTTGAGGATGGAGATAACGAATTTCTAATCAACCTTTGAAAATTCATCTTTGGTCATCTTTTGCTAACCAATTTTAACTAACTTATACACATCCGATTGCTTTTAAATTTGCTCCGGTGACAATACAATAATATGTCATTAATAGGTACCCCTCCCTCCTACGAGGGGAGTGGAGGGGGCAAAACACCTAGGTTTGTCCGATTTCAACCAAAATTGGTATACGGAAGCTTTTCGAGATAGGAAATGCGAATTTTTGTTCGATTTTGAAAATTCAATATGGTGGATTCAAGATGGACGATTTAACTGACTTATCCACATCCGGTTGTATGCAAATTTGGTATGCGTTTATAGTTCCGATGAAAATACAATATTATGGTATTCTCAGGTACCCACCTCCCTCTAACGCGGGAAGTGGAGGGGAAAAAGATTTAGTTGGTTCGATTTCAATCAAAATTGGCATACAGGGGTTTTTAAGGAGGGATATTATTTAGGGTACAAATCTAAAAATTAAAAAATTAATTTTCATTAGAAAAAACTATTAAAGAACAAGCTTTTATTAAATGCACTCCAAAGTAGAAAATAATTTTTTATCTTTCTTATAGCATTAAAAAAGCGATGGGCGCAAATTAAAAATTTAACTTTCCGGTGACAAAGAGAGAACTACAAAAGAAGAACTGAAATCTTTTTCTATTCAAATGATAAACATAATGCTTTCATCCAAAGAAGCTGAGAACGGGTGAGATTGCTGTGCTTGCCAAGCCTTTGAAAATTTCCTTAGGTTATAGAGTAATACAACTGTTTCGTTTTTGCCCATCGCTTTCATTATGATATAAGAAAGATAAAAAATTATTTTCAACTTTTGAGTGCATTTAATAAAAGCTTGTTCTTTAAAAGTTTTTTTTAATAAAAATTTATTTTTATTCCAGCAGAAAATACGTTTTGGTGTAGCCAGTAAAAATGCACGGCTTTAACAAATTATTTATAATTTTAAATCCAAAATAAATACCAGTTAAAACAACATTTTTTTGATTCTGTTATCTCTTAATTATTTATATTTATTTGAAAAAAAATAAAAGCTTATGGTGGAAATAACGAAAATTCAAAATTGGATGGGTATCCTATAAGGAACCTAAATTCAGGACCTAGACGAAAAAAATTTGGTTGGATACATTTCCGAAAGTTGTTCGGACGTCATGATCTTTTTTCAGAACAAATACACTTTTTTAAATCGCTGAAAATTTGGGGGTTCCCCTCGTTACTACACCACTGAAATCATGGTGGATGACACTACTTTGGTCCTTGGAGTGTCCCTTGTGGCATACCAATCCAATTTTGAGTTTTCGTTATTTTCACCCATGAAATATTTATTTATCTTTTTGGGTCCTTTTCAGGTGAGCAACCGACTCAGAGGTTTTTTAACTTACTTCGTATTTACTGATTTGATTTTCGTCAAATTCAAATTCCACTAGTCCTCACCAAAAAATATTGTTGGATATAGAAATTTACTAATTGATTTTCAACTGTAAAATACTTAAGTTGGTTTAACAGGTTTTGAAAAACAAAGTGGTTCCTTTTAATAAACGGGACTGTGTAAGCTGCTCTTAATAGATGCAACAATGTAAGAAACTGCCGAGAGTTAGGAAAGATAAGTATAAAAAAAGGTTAACTTAACTAAGTATTTACGGTCTATAGATAGAGAGAAAAGTTGTGAAGCCTTACTCAGGGAAGAGCAACTCATTTATCTTTCCCTATAAAGGCACGAAAAAAATGTAAAAATAAAAGTCGTATTTTTAGTAGTTGCTTTTTAAAAAGAAATTATTTTCTAAAGAACTTGATTGATTTAAATTAGAATTTTGAGTTTTTGTAATTTAACATCATTTTGTCTTTGTCAAAATAAATGTATAAAACACCTTTGTGATTTTAAATTATCATCCAACTAAAATGAAATCATTTTCATTCTAGAGATATGTAAAGTAAATTAGGTAAAGTCGAGTTAGATAAAAGTTTATAAAAGAACTTAAGTTGATGATAAACCCCGTCCCGTCAATATCGTCAATACTATGTGATACCCATTTTGTAGACACACTCACTCCTGTAGTAGGGCGTTTTCACAACGGACGACACGACACCGACATGACACCGGCAACGATATCGGTGGGATTATTTGTGTTTAAATGGGCATGTTTTATACCGACCGACATATCGTCGTAGTGTCGATGCAGGGGACGACAAGTCGGTGACATAGATTAAGGAACTATAGATCCGTCACTTCACCCTTCCCGCCAATAATTATTTTTCGCGAAAAGTGCGGTTATGTTTCCGCGTGCAAAGGAACTGCCAATATAATAATATTTAGGTTGGCAATATTCTTTCTAGAAATCTGCAGCTCCTCCTTTTACCCCTTCTAGGGTTGTCCGTCAGAGGGCACATTATGACAAAAGTGACAGAATGTCGGTTATGATTCATAACTTATGAGTTCCATTTTGAAAACTGAGGTTTGCCAAGGTTTTAAAAAGTGATTTTGTGGTTATTCCTGTTCAAAAAATTGTGATTTTGAGATTATTCCTGTTCAAAAAATTGTGATTTTATCCGTCGATTACCATGGCCGAGAAACAAACAGTTAGAATGTGTTGTATTCAAAGCTGCGGAGACCGTGCCATGATCCCAATAAAAAAACGGGGAGACATCGTTTCCCCAAAGGCAATCCTGTAATTTTTCAGAAGTATAGTGAAGCCGTTAAACGCGAATAAACTAAGTGGTGCTGAAATATATAACAGATTTTACGTGTGTGATAAATATTTTGCTCCAGAGGACATTTTGCAGACTGGACACAGAGGTCTTAGAGAGTGATGTCCACACTTGCATTTGGACTCCATTTAACTATTTATATATAGTGTTAAAAGACCCTTTCCTTTTAGTATGGCTAATTTTTGTGGATATCAATAATAAGTTAGAAAATGCGACACTTGTGTATTCCAAACCAGGGGTATTAATATTATTTACACCAAGACTTTTTCTAATGTGTGGGTTTACCATAAATTGCCCCACATATACAGTAAAATTTTTTTGAGATTAAAATTATTTTTTTCTGTTTCACAAATTTAGTTTGGAATACAAAAGGGTGGCATTTATTGTTTATTATGTACTAAAAACAAGATATAAACATTTTAAAGGAAATTATTTAATATTTAAAAAAGCACAGACAAGATCATATTGTAATATTTTCTTTATTGTGAAAAATATAAACTAACATGTTTCGAAATATGCCATAATCTTTTATAACAAAACAACCAGAGGTTTTGTACTACAAGTGCATTATTATGGGTAATTTGTATTTATTTCTTAAAAATATGCTTTTTATTTTAACTTAACATAAGTAACAATTTTGTTTTGTGTTTAGTAAAAAAGCATATTTTTAAAAACTAAACACAAATTGCTTGCAAAGAAAGAACCCTACACAAATTACATTGGAAATGGCTATTGGCTAAATGTCATAATTTTTTCATATGTTGTAGTACTCAATAAACAAAGCACAAAAATAAAAAACCGAGATACGGAGCAGGATTACTTTTTGAGATATGGACCTTTAAGGCTATATCTTTGGACATGTTCTAATTTTTTTTTCACAACTTTGTTGATTACCGCCAAAATAAAATAATTCGTTTCTGTATTTGTCCTGAATGAAACACTCTTTCCATCCAAGTAAAAATGTTCTTATATGGGTCCTTTGGTACCACCAACCAACCGGCGGTAATCAACAAAGTTGTGAAAAAAAAATTTGTACCATGTCCAAAAATATAGCCTTAAAACACGTCAACTTTAAAGCTATATATCTCAGAAAGTAATCCTGCTCCCTATCTCGTTTTTTTTTTTATTTTTGTGCTTTGTTGATCGAGTACTACAAAATATAAAAAAATTATGACAATTAGCCGACAGCCATTTTCAATGTAATTTGTGCAGGGTCCTTAAAAAAAAACCGAAAATTTAAGCGAGCACCATCTAGTGGTCATATTACAAACTAACGAAAAATCGATGGTACGGTTATCGCGAATTTAACCGTGAGTCATCTAGTGGTCGTATTACAAATTAAAAAAGAAAAATCAATATACAAGTATGGTTATTGGGCGCGTGCATATCTGCGCAGACTCGCCAAACTCCAAATAGTTCCGAATCGTTTAACACGTAACTGTCATATCTATTGTAGCTCCTTAACCTATAGTCGGTGAACAGCAAGCTTCCCACTCGTGTCGGCCCAATTTTTTGTATCTTTTTGTTCATTTTTCTCGGGGTGCGTGTTGTTCCCGAATTTTATCACAAAAAAATAAAGAAAATGCCGGGTTTTAAAAACGATGTTGTTACATTGAATGAGTTGGTGAAATCTAAACCCTGTATTTGGGATAAAACGCACGAAAATAATAAAAACAACAACAAAGAATAGTAGGCACCCTCTAAATACCTCACTTTAATAATTGGATGTACCCAAAAATGCCTTTTCTTGTACCTATTTTTGCGCCTCAAGTATAATAAATATAAGAGATACAATTTGTTGACGGCCGCCATGGTAACGAAAAATTTGGCGTGCCGATGCCGTGTCGTTGTAATGTGAAAGGATCAAGCCGGATGTCGGACCGATATCGTCGCCGGGTCGATGTCGTGTCGATGTCGTGCCGTCCAGTGTGAAAACGACCATTACCCCAAAAATATTAGTTTCGTATCATCACGTCTGAATTTCGAAAAAAAAGCATATTGTTACTTATTTGGTACTTTCATTAGTTATTTGTGTAGGATTATTTCGGTAGCAGTGTCATTAGTTATCGATAAGAAAAGGTTATCTCTGGCGAGCGTCGACACGGTCCCACCAAGATATAAAGTAAGGTGACCAGCTCCCGAACAACAAAATACCGGACGCAGTAAAGATTTTTTGTCTAGTTTTAACTGATTAAAACTTTTACAAAAAAATATTGTTTTTACCTGCCTCGCTAAGAGAAGTAATGTAATCATCCAAAAATCAAACTTCGAGATTTTCATGATCCTCCACGAATTTTGAGGTTCCGAGTAGTGATAAGCACGAATCCAGACGCCGTCGCTCTGTCTGTCAGTCGGTATGTCGGTCTGTCGGTCTGTCGGTCTGTCTGTCGTCTACTTTGTAGCCACTCTAACTCAAAAACCCCTGCACCAATCATAACAACATTTTACATAGTGATTACGTTTGTTGGCGCGCAGACCCCTATCATTGTTTTTGAGCATTTCCCTGTTACACCCTTCGGAGCTACCCCCAAAAAACTTCATCCCTAAAAAAAAAAGATTTTTTTTTCTCGCAGTGTGTTTGAAACGCTTATAAAAGTCCTAGTTGAAAGGCCTCAAAATTTTTGACTGCATATATACAGGGTGAATTCTTTAAATGGCACGGTGCTTCTATCGGGGTGGAATTAGGTTTCATAAAAAAAAATCCAAAAACACGTCAACTGAGATTTGTTTACGAGGTATGGCAAAAAATATTTTTTTTTTAAATAGGACACCCTGTATAGTTTGACAAGATAGATTCTACTGTGTGGTATTGCTGAAGAGAGAATTGTTTGCAGATTTCAAAACTTGCAAAATATACAGGGTGTCCTATTTTTAAAAAAAATAAAAAATTGTCATACCTCGTAAACTAAATAAATCCAAGATTGCACGATTAAAGGAAATTACAAATATTATTTGACGTGTTTTTGGATTTTTTTATTCAACCAAATTCTAACCCGCTAGAAGCACCCTTTCGTTTAGAGAATCCACCCTAAAGTCGTTTTTTGACGTAAGAGTATTTCGAAAACTTTTCGAAATCGTTTAACTAGTGCCGATGCAGTCACGGTTCAACATATTTCAAAAGATTTCAAAACCGCCCATCCAATATGGCGGGAGTTGTCATTTGTCAAAATATGCGGGTAGTGTCAAGTTATGGAGCCCCGGCTATTTTTTTTGTTTTTTTAAATAATAAAATGATGAAGTCTGAGGTGGTAATGTGCCAAATTCAATTGGGAGAATTGCTATTAGAGGTAGATTCGGACACTGCCAGTTTCGGTCTTCCCTCAACCGCAAAAAATGCAATGCATCCATGCAAGTAACTTAAACTTACAAAAAAAAAACAAAACGCTTACAAATATTTTGTAGCAATTAGTTAGGTTAGGTGTTGTAAAACTGTCACTGGGAAGTGCATTTTGGCGATAGCAAGAACCGAGGACGTTGTGGTTGAACCGGTGAAGTTATATTTCGAAATCACGCAAGCACCGTGTTCTACGCCAAGAAACGACTATAGTTTTTATTATAAGCTTTTATTTAACTGGCAATGTATGTATAGTCCAATTTTTTGATGAGCGTACTGACGTCATTTTTTTGGATACATTGTTTCAATACCGCCTCCACGGAAGGCCCAGAATTGGATTCAAAATGGCCGCCACTTACGTTCTCACACAACACTGCTTTAAATGGGCAAATGGCGAGTGCAGCAACAGTGCCTTTATTTTATTAAAAAAAAAATAAAAAACATATGTATTTTTAATCCTTTGAAAAATTCCAAAAGCACAATTATCTATTTTGGTAAAAAAATCGATATGAACATATTGGTTCACAAAAAAGTATAATAGAAATAAAACTATAACGTAGTTTCTCCTTTTGAATCATAAACACATCAGTAATAATTTTTTACCCTCAAATTTCAAACTAGGTTGCCTAAATAGCATAGCAAACCATTCCCATAGAAAAAAATTAAAAAGAATGTTTATTATCTATAATATACATATATATATATATATATATATATATATATATATATATATATATGTATGTTTATATAATGTTTGTGAAATTCAGGTAATATCATACACTCGATGACACATCATATGAAAGGTTTTTTTTAAGACCTTTGCAACAAGCTATTACTTACGGAGTAAACGAAAACAAAAGTCAAAATTTGGCTTTTACAAATAAAAACACATTTTAAAAACACCTTTTAACTTAAGTACACCTACTAATGTTTACCTCATCGCAGTTATTCATTAAACCATTATTTTTTGTGTATGTTTTACCAAAAAATTTGTTTTGTTTTGGCGTCGATAAAGTGTTTTTTCACCCTCACTAAATCCCTTTAAAATGTTTTTTTCGTTCATATTTATATTTTTTTTAAAATTACGTATGCCCCCCTTCCTTGCAAGAGAAAAGTGTAAAATGACACCGCTGCTCTCTAGTTTTAGTAGTTTTTAAGAAAATACATAGAAATAAAACCAAAAAAAAATCCTTTTTAAAAATAACTTCCAAATATTTTTGACAGTTAGGTACTAACCAATTTTTTTACTGCAGTACGTATATTATTCACCTACTTTGGTTTACAATTGACTCTATCTTTTTTCGGTACCCTGTACCATCTCTCTACACATGCACTACCCTCCTGGCGCAGCCAAAAAGTACACAGCAGTTTTTAAAAAAATGCCAAAAATATTGCTCGCTTTTACCCATCACTTTGGTTTGCACCATTATTTAGTACATTTACTTAGTTTACCCCTTGTAAAAAGGACTCTGCATGAGAAAAAAACTTAAGAAGAAAAAACATGTAACTCAAAAATAACTTACCGCCCTTTAAACGAGGCTTTAATAAAGGAACTTCCAACAGATCGCCAGTGTTATTTAGTTAAACCTCAGACTAATAACTAAAGAGAGACCAAACATTCCCTATTGAAATCCTCTAATGTTTACAATCTAACACCCTTCTGGACGATTATATGAACAGAAAAGAGATAGTGAAATAAAACGGCAACACTGTCAAAAATTGCTTTTCCCATTACCAGTGGCGGGGTTAATTTTAATTTAAATATATAAATATGAAAACGAGATATAAGGTAGGGTTGGTCGGATTTTCTTATTCAAAAGAATTAACTGCGAGAACTTGCCTAACCACAAAAAATAGATTTATTCAAGGATAAAGTTTAGTTTGAGGAATGTAGGTATTTACGAACAGATCAAAAGTTTACCAAAGAGCACTTGAAATGATTTTTAGGTCAATTATTCAAGAAGGCTGTTATATATTTTTTTTAATTGTGCAGTATCCCACAAAACAAAAGCAAAAAAACGGTTAATAACCCGTTTTATAACGTTTTTGTCCAAAAAAAAACACGCTAATAAACGGCTTATTAAGCATTTTTTTCACTATGATAATAATGTCTCTTTTAGTTTTCTTTAGTGGAATATAAACTTTATTTATCAAATTAAGAGAACTTTTTGTGATGTTAATTATGAAAATTTTAAGGCCAACAAATTTTATTCTTTACACATTGGCTGCATGTTCATTTCTGAATACAGAACGCAAGGAAAATTTAAGGAAGAGGTAAAAAATTAATTACTAGTAGTTTTTCAGGAAACAGGAGTCAAAAGGCAAAAAAATAAATAATAAATATTAATGAAAATAAAAATAAGATTGGCTCAGAGTAAATATCTCCAAAACGGTTTTATTCACATTATAGAAAGTACCCAGGTACCCATTAAAATACAAAAAATACCTGCCCCAGTACCTGACTATCAGCACTTGGTCTTATTGTCTTCTCTTGTTATGTATAAATTATAGTAAATAAATATTTTACATGCTGCAGAAGGAGCAAAATTATCTGGTACTTTTGTTTCTTAAAAAAGATTAGTATTAGTCTTAGATATTTGATGTATTAATAGTATAATCATAAGCTTTTTACGCAGTTTTTTACCTCATACTACGCCCATGACTAACGTAAAATGACAGGATCTTTCTTACATCCGAAATATTAGTTCTGGGCTGGAATATCCGCTTTTATTGCATACCAGGCAATGGTAAACCATTTTGTTGGTCCTCAAAATAGCTTGATACAGTTCTTTTTTCACAAATAGTCACAATAAAATTCAAAAATCACCGAAAAACACAAACCCCCGTTAACAACAACGCCGTCAGCTGCAACCAAACATGTCGGCATTTATTCGCGGCTCGTCGAAAAAACGTTGCCGGCTTGTGTTCTTTTTTATAAATCTCGAAATTCTACTTATTAAAAATTAAAAAAAGTTAATTATTGAGATTAAAAATTAGGACTAAGAATTAAGTTATTAGCATAAGAAAAATTATCCTATATAAAAATCTGTCAAATAATCAATAATATTATCAAAAGAGCTTCAAGAAGTTTATGAATTGTTTTGTTTCTAGGGAAACCCAGGGGTAAATTGGCAACCATGTATTTTTTGGGAAATAAACATTGTGGCTGGTTGATCGGGGTAATATTGTTTACTGTTATATCTCATTTTTTTTATTAATCTGAGAGTTAAACGTTCAACTTCTTCAGGTTTAAAATGCACTTCACACACCTAACCAAAAAACACTTTCAGTATTCTAATTTCAGTGCATTTTTTCACCTGTATCTTACGCATGTACGCTTGCTAGGAACAAAGTTTTATCGTTTTAGGGCATGCATCCATTTATTTGCAAGTTCTTAATTTATTGGAAATTGTAAAACAGAAAGACTTGATGGACCTTGGCCCTTGTAGTAGGCATTGCTAAAAGATACACAAGCAATTTAATTACACCTTCACAAGATTTATAAATGCACTGTAAGTCCTGCAAAAATTGGTAGATTTTGGGACAAACTCTTAACAACGCACACTTTATACGATTAAGTACACTTTAATTGTCACATAAACACATAAACAGTCAGAAATAACTTAAAATCCTGTATAATTTCTCTAAAAAATACACTATAACCCTAAGAGCACTGACGATGAAAAAAGCACTAACTATCACAAATTTTGAGTCAAAACCCTAAATTACCTGTAAATACTGATACAACAAACATTTTCAAACCATTTGGAATATTTACATATAAAACTAATCAATAAAAACTCTTTACAAAAAACCCTCGAAGTCGCGATTCCTCGATGTAAACAAACAGACTACTGTCAAACAGAAACGTACGACGACGCCATATTCTTTTTATTTCTGGTTGATCCCACGCCTTCTATGTAAGTCGTATTGATTGTTTTAGACTGCGACAATAAATATGTAAAAAAAAGTCCAGTCGTTGATTGTGTCAACTGTTACTTCAATTTGACAACAACAAATTATTTGACATGCGAACTGTTGACAACAAAGAGGCAATAATGACGTCAGTCCGCTCATCAAAAAATTGGACTATATCTATCTATGTAACGCTATATGTTTGTTCGGGTGGAATCTTGCAACTTCATTTTGACCAACTTCCCGACATCCGATCGGCTTCAAATTTGGCATGCTTATATAGTTGCGGTGACAACACAACAATATAGTGTGATAAAATTGACAGTTCCCCCTACTCGAAGGGGGTGGACGGGGGTACGGTTGAAGTACGCCCGATTCCGTTGAAATTTGGTGCGTTGGGACAATTGGAGATGGAGATAACGAATTTTTAATCAGATTTTGAAAATTAAATATGGCGGATTTAAGATGGACGATTTTTGGTCATCTTTTGCTAACCAATTTTAACTAACTGATACACATCCGATTGCATGCATTTATAGTTCCGGTGACAATGCAATAATATGTCATTATTAAGCACCCTCCACCCTTAGAGGAGTGGAGGGGGAAAACACCTAAGTTTGTCCGATTTCCACCAAATTGGTATACGGGGGCTTCTGGGGATAAGGAATACGAATTTTTTATCAGATTTTGAAAAATTCAATATGGCGGATTCAAGATGGACAATTTTCGGTCATGTTTTGCTCACCAATTTTAACTGACTTATGCACATCCGACTGTGTAATATGGCGGATTCAAGATGGACAATTTTCGGTCATGTTTTGCTCACCAATTTTAACTGACTTATACACATCCGACTGTGTTCAAATTTGGTATGCGTTTATAGTTTCGGTGAAACTACAATAATATAGTATTCTCAGGTATCCACCTTCCTCTAACGAGGGAACTGGAGGGGGAACAAGATTTACTTCGTTCGATTTCAATCAAAATTGGAATATAGGGATCAGATTTAAAAATTCCAATATGGTGGATTCAAAATGGACGATTAAGGGTACAAATCTAAAAATTAAGGGTGTGTGTTCAAATTTTGTATGCGTTTATAGTTTCGGCGACTGGACAATAATATGGTATTATTAGGTACACTATCGGCATCATAAAAGTGGTACATGATAAACATATGTACTTTTTAAATTTTATGGTTAACTACCGGATTATATTTTGTGACGGACTTGTACTAAAATGTCAAAATATGGACATCAAAGATTGGTTTCAAAAATAGTTTTTATATTACAATAATAACGCATAAAACAACTGTAACAAAAATTAAAAAACACAACCTTAACGAAAATTATAAAACAGCAAAAACATATAAACTTTAATATCTAGTCATTGCGCCATTCACTTCAATTATACCATTTAACCTTCTTGGTAGAGAATCGGCCAAAATTTCAAAAAGGTTTTCATTTTCACCAATCACTTCTTCATACGCATTGACTATTAACTGGACCAACACCGTTCTCACTGGACCAAGTGATATTGATTTTCCATCACAACATTAAAGCTTTCCAGCTTTTTTGAAATTAAACCCCAGATATTTTCCATAGGATTGGAGTCTGGGGTTTTCGCAGGCTAAGGCAGTACTTCAATATGTTGCTCCCGAAATCAAGTTTGCAAATTCTGGCCATATGAGTAGCGCAGTTGTCTTGTTGAAAAATAAACTGGTCTTGGTAAAGTTCTGTGATGGCTGGAAGCATGGTGTTCTCTAAAATGTCCACGCAAACCTGTGATGTGAGCCTTCCATATTTATCGAAAATATTCCTTCCTCATAGCGCGTCCTTGGTGGACGATACACCCGAATTTGTTTTCTGTCACTACAGGACTGGAAAACTTTTTGATCGGAAAGTATTACCTTTCGCCTTTAGAGAGTAATTAAGGGTAAAAAGTAACCTGGCTTGTTTTTTTTTTTAATTTTTTTAGGAGCTACACGACATCTTAAATTAAATTCGTCCCACTCTTACACATCCTGGAAATTGGGTTGATCTCTTTGCCTGGGCAACAGATGCAAAAAGGGTTTCTTCCATAAAAGCGATAAGGTCATAATCTTCTAATCTAAACCAGTCCCTTGTTTTCTCTCTATTGTCTGATCTTCTTCCCATTGTTTTCTAATTTTTATAATCGTAATTTTACAGCATCCATAATGTCTAGCCATGTCCCTAATTGACCATCCTAGTTATAGTTTTGCCAGAAGTTGGGCTTTATGAAATAAAGAAATTTGTGGAGGCATGTTTTTAATTATTTGTCAGAATGACATACTTTGACAGTTTAATAAAAATACAATAATGGGTGACTTTGTTTGTAAAAATAGACCAAGGTATTACAACAAAAACTATTGTGTACCACTTTTATGATGCCGATAGTGTACACGAGGGAAGTGGAGGGGGGAAAAGATTTAGTTTGTTCGATTTAAATCAAAATTGGCATACAGGGGTTTTTAAGGAAGGGGATATGAATTTTTGATCAGATTTGAAAATTTCAATATGGCGGATTCAAAATTGACGATTTAGGGTACAAATCTAAAAATTAAAAAATAATTTTTTAATAAAAAGACTTTTACTAATTTTTATTAAATGCCCTCAAAAGTAGAAAATAATTTTTTATCTTTCTTATACCATAGTAAAAGCGAAAATTAAAAATTTTAACTTTATGGTGACAAAGAGAGAACTACAAAAGAACTAAATTGTTCTTCTATTCGAATGATAATCATAATGCTTTCATCTAAAGAAGCTGAGAACGGGTAAGATTGCCGTGTTTGCCATACCTTTGAAAATGTCCTTAGGTTATAGAGCATTACAACTGTTTCTTAGGTGAATCGTCAATGTGACCGATACCTAATTATGGTATAAGAAATAAAAAAATACTTTCTACTTTTGAGTGCATACTGCTGGTTCAACCAAAAAAATTCATCCACGCAGAGTAAGGTCAACAAATAAACAAAATGAAAAAAGAAGCTTTTTTATCCAAAATAACTGAATTTAAGTATGGAAATTATTAAAAAAAAGTCAAAAAGTAAATATTCATGTATTATAAAATTGCGATATATTTTTTTTGTTAACTAGTGTTATTAGTAGATTTACTTACGCAAAAAACAATTTCGAAATTGGGTTGGCTTTTTCTCTGGGATTTTTTTTCTTCAAACTAAATGCTGCATCCATTGCAACACAACGATTATCAAACTGGCCTGATGCTTTTTAATCCGGATCTTTTTCTTATCACGGTAATGTTTTGGCTTTGTAGCTCTTAGTTATCTTTAATACCAAAGTATTTAATATTTAGTTAAATTTCCAGCTACCGCCGTTTAATAGAAAATACTATTTAAACACAGGACGTTTTAGAAACTATAGTTCAAAATGCATTTTCAAAAATGGCTTAAAATTTAATTATGTATAAGTACAGTTAATTCCTTTAATTTTGTTAAATTTTACACTACGCAGAAAAACACAATTTTAAAAACTCGAAAGCACTTTTTGTTTTTTTCGCACTACGGTACTCATTTAACTGAGTTTCTCTGACACTCCAAATTTAGTTTTTATGTTAAAAAGAAAGTTAAATTACAAAATTAGTTATTGATATATATACTGTTTAATATTGTTTAAATATTTACACTGGTATCACGAAACCCAATAATGTTATCACTAAAGACCTCAACAATAATGACTACTTAATTTTTTTTATGGGATTTAATATAGGTACAGGGTGCTTTCAATTATATTTCACCAATTTATTATATCAGTTACTGTGTAGTTCAACTGGAAAACAATATGAAAGTAAAAAAATGCCCAGTAAATTTCTGCATTTTCCAAATCTAAATTTTTTTTCTAATTTTCTTAGTTAGTTTTTGAGATATTATATAGTTAATGCCAACGGTTAAAAATAAAAAGGTGTTTAAAAAATGGGGTTGGGTTAGTGTGTTACGAAAAGAAAGTACTTATATTTAAAAAAACGTTGGGACAATTCTTGATCAGAGAGGCATAATCGAATTTTATATTATCTGTTCGACTTAGATTTGTAATGCTGACAAAAACTAAAATCGTAAAAATCGTGCAGTGAACTTCAAGAATTTTAAATAAAAATGTTTGTGGCGGATTCATAATACTGAAACTACTTTTTTGGGTTTTTCGCCACTAAATTAAAGAAAATTCTTGAAAAAAAATATTTTACCTATTCGCGTGAGGTAAAGTGCTCTTTACATCGCTGTTTTGGATGTGGAAGATTGTACTTTACCGCATACTGTGCGTTAAAGTCTCTGTGCGGTAAAGTGACTACGTTTATTTCATTAAATTAAACTACAGACATTTATATTTCTTTTTTGGGAATTTTTAGGGCTTATAGGTAAAATCTTGTACCTAACACATGCGTAAAGTGTCTTTACCTCCCCTGCCGACTTGGCCGAACTCGTTTCGCTTCGTTCGGTCAACTGCCGTCGAGTGAAGTAAAGTGTCACTTTTCGCACTTAGGTAAATAACTATTTTTTTATACCTCCATCAAAAATATGATTTTAGTAACTGTGTGCAGGTAACTAAAGCATGGCTTTTTTGGTTACCGATGCAAAAAAACTTTTTTTTATCACGGGCGTTTTTTACCCAACAATAAAGAAAAATAGCAGAAAATAGTAATATTGAAAAAAGTATATGCGAAAAAATCAATTAAAAACATCGTCAAAATATCAAACTGTCAAAGATTAAAATGTTGCAACAATGAACGTCACCGAGTAAAAAGGCGCATCGCTATGGAAACGATTGTTATTTCATTTACCAGCCGCCTTGATTTATAGTGCAATGTAAAGATAGTGTGTTGCTTTTCGTTCTAGATTTTTAAGAGTATTTTCCTGTTTTTCTTGGATTTTTTGATAAAGGTATTAAAAAAAAATAGTGTTAACAACTAGCGGCTAAACTGTACTTTTTTTTACTCGCCTTTTTTAAATACCTTGCTGAGCTCGTTATTTAAACCAACGCTTATAAAAAAAGCACTATTTCAGCCACTAGTTGTGAAAACTACTATTGTTCGTTTGCCCGTGGTTTTTAACTAAAAACAAATAATGCGTACACAATCGCAAATCCTCGAATCTAAGTACTTATCTGAAGTTTCAGCGGAAACTCTGCTGCCGTTACCAAAAAAATTATTCTTTCCAAACTTTTTTAGATTTTCTAAAAATATCTGTCTGTTGTCATACAACTGACTTTGACTGATAAAATATTTCAAAAAAATACTTTTGGTGTGTCGATAGTAGTCAACAATGTATTGGGTGAGTATAATGAAATTTAAAATAAATCAATATATTCGTTTGAGTTTTTTCAATTTTAGGCATACCTAAAAACACAAAATTTCCTTGACTTAGTGGCGAAAAAGCCAAAAAATTAGTTTCAGCATCAAGAATTTGAGTTAAATTGAATTATAATTATCAAAAAAAGGGTTTGAATAAACTTAACTTATAAAATAAGTGAATTAACTTCTTATTAAAACGGCAAAGCTTTTGTTGAGTAACCACGCGACCTAATTTTTTTTTATTTTAAATGTGGTTAAATTAATTTAGAATTTTTTTCGAGTTTTTAAATAAATGCTACGTTGTGAAAAATAACACACCAAAGTTTTAAATCTGAAAGAATGCTACTTCACTGTAAAACAAATATTTTAATCTTTTTGAACGGATTTAGGCAAACAAACTAATCATCCTCTGGTATTTAAGAGATAATCGGGAGATTTTGGTCAGCCAGTTTAACGGAAAATTTCGTTACTCTTATGGTTACCGTTACCATAAATAAAAGTAACTTCAAGAGGTTAAAAATAAGACTTTTGAACGTAAACAATCGTTTGGCGGTAAACATAACCTTACTTTTTTATTGACTTTTGTTGTTTTTTCTCAAGTCTTTGTTGCTTTTCTAACCATATCATGGAGGAAAATATTAATTTAGTGATACGACTGGGAGACGGACAACCCAATCTTTGGTGAAGTAATAGCAGAAATCGATACTTTGCAAACTTATTTGTACTTAATAACCTGTTTACCAAAAAAAAAAAAGGTAAAAAAGGCACCCCACTACTACTATAAATACGGTTAACAAAAAATAAAATCCAAATAAAACAAAATTTTTGTAAAACAAAACAAACTTTTATAACCTAAAAATCTTTCACCACAGAACATCAAGTTTGGTTGGTTGTCTTTTTAACGGTAAAGGTAGTCGCTATTCGACGCTACCTTGCCAAAAAAACCTCATAAAAGATCATAGCAAATAACAGATAAAACATCATAAGTTTTTATAATCTATGCTCATATAAACTTATGATATTTTATAACATTTGACGACTGAAAGTGAAACACAAATCTCGCATAGGACTTCATCATATTTTATCAGCCAGTTGGCTTATAAAAGTTTACAATATTTCATGATTTTTAATATGACAATTCCTCATAAAGTTTTATAAGATTTTATATGATCTATGTCTAACATTCTACAACAAAAAATTACCGCTCAACTTTAGCAGTTGTAGTAATGGTAATAGTAGTAGAAGTAATGTTAGAGATTAATATACAGTCAAACTAAACTATAACCTAACCTAAACTATAACAACCTAACCCACTATAATACAATAACACTCCTTGTGGTTGCACAATATCCACATATTTACTAGAAAATTGTTCTCGTATAAGTACTTATTTATCGCCAGGAGCTGTGGGAGAGATGTTACTTTGATAATTTTCTATGAGATAAATATTTTTTTGTAGAAGTAGGTATACTAAGTATAGCTTTTTTTAAATTAGTTTTCAGGTGGTCGAAAAAACTGATGAGATTTAATGAGTTTTTTTTGGCAGGGTGGACACACAAAAATCTATAAAATGTTGCAAGACTATAAAATCTATTTAAAGAATTATAAAAAAAAATTGTTTTTACCAACTCCTAGAAAATTATAAATGTTCATAGAAATCTGACAAATTCTATGGTCTGATCATAAAATATCCCAAAATCTCATGAGAAAACGTTTTTTTACAAACTCTTAAAACATTATAAAAAGAAACAAGGGTGTAATCATAGAAACCCATAAAAGTTGATAGAAAATCGTGATTTTATAAAACCATAAAATATTTTTAAAAAAATGTCTGCACTTATCAAATTTTATAAACATTTATAAGCCTGACTAACTTTAGGATCAAATAAAAAAAAAACACATAGGAAACCACATAACCAAAGTCAAAGACATACCTCATAAATTCTTACAAACTCTTATATTCCTAAAATTTTGCCTCACAAAAGCTCATAGACCTTATAAAAACTGATAAAATTCAGCTGTGTTTTTTACGACGTTTTATGTGGTTTTTTTGGCAGGGTAATTAGCGCTAGTGCTTACCTTTAATAAAGGTAACAGCCTAACAGAGCGCTACTGCGCCTGTCCAGAATAAAGGTAATGGTAACAGACTGACAAAAAACCTGAGCAAAATCTCCCTAATTGCTTTAGTCTTGTTAGTAATATGATTTAATTTTTTCCGCCTATTGTTCAGTGACGTAATAACGGGGGTCGGGGATTGGAAAGATAAACATCCTTTCCAGTAAAATCACTTATTAAAGTAAAGATTGTAAGATAAAATACAGGGTATCACCATGGGGATCTCCTAAACGGTAGGAGATACGAAAAGGTTTAAATTAGGGCAAAGATGCGCAATTTGATGCTTTGCTCAAAACTAAAAAAAAATACAAATTCCGGATAGTTCCGGACATAGGCGGAAAAATCCGAAACATTCATTTATAGTTTTTATTTTTCGGCGCCCTTATTCTTGCAGCTGTCAAAAAACGCTTAAAACTTTCTACAGGCACTTTTTTAGTATCTATCTAGTGAGACTTTCGTTTTTGAGACCTGACATTTCAGTGTGACAGGAGCACTGTCAAGTTCATTTTTTCTAATGGACACATCCTTTTTTTCTCCTGCCGTTTGGTTCATAAAGGATGACAAATAACATTTTGCAAGCTTATTTTGATAAGTCACCTGACGCTTTGGGTTTATTGACCATCATCAGCCCAAATTTAATTTTTGCTTTTAACTTACTCAAGATAATTTGGAAATAACAAATAACTTTACCAAATATTTTAAAAATACGTTTTTGCCTTTTTATTTTAATCTTTTAATTTGGGCTGATGATAGTCTATTAACTCAAAACGTCAGGTATTTGTTAAAATAAGGTTGTAAAATATCTGGTTTCCTTTATGAACTTGAAAACGGACCTCTCATTAGGTAGATCTTAAAACAGTGCCTGTAGAAAGTTTTAAGCGTTTTTTGACAGCTTTATGAATAAGGGCGCAGAAAAAATAAAATCTAAAATTAAAGATCTCGGGTTTTCTTTTCTCCGGAACTACCCGGAATTTGTAAACTTTTTTGTTGGTTTTGAGCAAAGCGTCAAATTGCGCAACTTTGCCCTAATTTAAACGTTTTCGTATCTCCTACCGTTTAGGAAATCCTCATGGTGAGCATCGAATTTGAAACACCTTGTATATTTGAAATTTTTGACTGCAGCACCATTTTTGGTACGAGGATAAGATAAAAGCTTGCAAAAAATGTTCGACATGATTTTATTGCTGCTCAACTAAAAAGAGAGTTAGCTCCTACTGCGGCAGTACCCTTTACTGTTGCCGCCATTTTACAAGCTTTTGTTTAACTTGCAATGTATCTATATAAATATTTAGCTTATATCCTCGTTGGTAAATATTTTTGTTCGAGTAGAATCTTGCAACTTAATTTTGACCAACTTCCCGACATCCGATCGACTTCAAATTTGGCATGCTTATATAGTTGCGGTGACAACACAAGAATATAGTGTGATGACTACTACTCGGAGGGGGAGGAGGGGGGTACAGTAGAAGTACGCCCGATTTCGTTGAAATTTGGTGTGTTGGGGCACTTGGAGATGGAGATAACGAATTTTGAATTGGATTTTAAAAATTCAATAGGGCGGATTCAAGATGGATGATTTATGGTCATCTTTTAATAACCAATATATACACATCCGATTACTTTCAAATTTGGCATGCATTTATAATTCCGGTGACAATACAATAATATGTCATTATTAGGCACCCCTCCCTCTACGAGGGAAGTGGAGGGGGGAAAAACACCTAAGTTTGTCCGATTTCAACCAAAATTGGTATACGGGGGCTTTTGGGGATAGGAAATATGAATTTTTGATCAGATTTTGAAAATTCAATATGGCAGATTCAAGATGGATGATTTTCGGTCATGTTTTGCTAACCAATTTTAACTGACTTATCCACATCCGATTGTGTTCAAATTGGTATATGTTCATAGTTCCGGTGAAAATACAATAATATGGTATTCTCAGGTACCCACCTCGCTTTTAACGAGGGAAGATTTAGTTCGATTTCAATCAAAATAGGCATACAGAGGTTTTTAAGGAGGGGGATTATGAATTTTTGATCAGATTTGAAAATTTCAATATGGTGGATTCACTACCTCTAACGAGGGAAGTGGAGATGGGGAAAAGATTTAGTTTATAGGGGATATGAATTTTTGATCAGATTTGAAAATTTCAATATGGAGGATTCAAAATGGACTATTTAGGGTACAAATCTAAAAATTAAAAAATTAATTTTTATTAAAAAAACAAGACCAACAAGAACAAGCTTTTATTAAATGCACTCAAAATTAGAAAATAATTTTTTATCTTTCTTATACCATAATAAAAGCGATGGGCGCAAATTAAAAATATTAGCTTTAGGGTGTCAAAGAGAGAACTACAAAAGAAGAACTAAATTCTTCTATTCGAATGATAAACATAATGCTTTCATCTAAAGCAGGTGAGAACGGGTGAGATTGCCGTGCTTACCAAGCCTTTGAAAATGTCCTTAGGTTATAGAGTAACACAACTGTCTATTAGGTGAATCGTCGATGTGACCGATATACGATACCTAAAGTTATTATGGTATAAGGAAGATAAAAATATTTTTTTATACCTTCATCAAAAACATGATTTTAGTAACTGTCTGCAGTTTTGCGGGTGCAAAAAAAGATTTCTGTCCGTTCTGTACCCAAAGCAAAAAAAAATATATTCTGGCCTAAAATTGAAGCCATTTCTGCCAGTTTTTACCAAGTATTTGCGGAAGAATTATTTAAAAATATCGTCAAAATATCAAACTGTCATGGATTAAAATGTCGCAACAATAAACGTCACCGAGTAAAAAGGCACATCGCTATGGAAACGATTGTTATTTCATTTACCAGCCGCCTTGATTTATAGTCTAAAGATGGTGTGTTGCGAGAGTGCTCTTCGTTCGAGATTTTTTAAACGTATTTTCCTGTTTTCCTTCGATTTTTTGATAAAGGTATTAAAAAAAATTGTGTTAACAACTCGCGGCTAAACTGTGCTTTTTTTACTCGCGTCTTTAAATACCTCGCTGCACTCGTTATTCAAACCAACGTTTGTAAAAAAATGCTCTGTTGAAACCACTAGTTGTGAAAACTACTATTCTACTTTTGAGTGCATTTAATAAAAGCTTGTTCTTTAAAAGTTTTTTTTAATAAAAATTTATTTATAACCAAATTTACAGGTAAATAACGAATTTTCTGTCAGTATGGTGTCAAACCAGCCAATACCGTTACGTAAATATTACGTAAAAGTTACAACACACTACTTTGTTACATACATTTTAGGTAAACTGGAAGTCACAACAAGGTAAAAAGTGCGCACAAAGTTCCCTGCTTTTTACATTAATAATATGTAATTAAAATAACGTCACGTAATAATGTTTATGTACCTACTATACAGGGTGGATTTTTTATGCTCCTAGCGGCTTTAGGGACGAGGTTTTAAAAAATGCTAAAAACAAATCTTTAATGATTTTTTGCGGACTTTCCGCCTATGATAAAAAAATTTTGGGGCCCCCAACTGGAGGCCCAGGGCCTACCAACTATTTTTTTTAAAATAAGAAGGTACCAGTTGTGGCACTTTTTTGGAAAGCTTGTTAAAAAAGGAAGTTAAATCTTTTTTGACATCTGTCAATCAATGTGTCAAAAATTTTAAAAACCTCATTTTTTTGTCAATTGTTTTAGCTTCAAAATAAACTACATATTCCTCTATTAACCAAGCGAAACAAAGAAAATACCACACTCACTGATAGCCCAGGGCTTACCAACATTCTGATCAATGAACTTTAAAAAAATGAAGAAATTAAAGTGTCAAAATTACCTATAAACAGTAATCAAAGATTTTAAAGAACCTCCCTCCCTTAATTGCGAAAATTTTTGTAACGCCTCGCCGTTAATATTCACAATTGTTGCTTCAAAATAAACTACATATTTCTCTATTAACCAAGCGAAACAAAGAAAATACCACACTCACTGATAGCCCAGGGCTTACCAACATTCTGATCAATGAACTTTAAAAAAATGAAGAAATTAAAGTGTCAAAATTACCTACAAACAGTAATCAAAGATTTTAAAGAACCTCCCTCCCTTAATTGCGAAAATTTTTGTAACGCCGCGCCGTTAATATTCACAATTGTTGTTTAGTTTGAAACTCAGATTAATAAAAAAAATGAGATATAACAGTAAACAATATTACCCCGATCAACCAGACACAATGTTTATTTCCCAAAAAATACATGGTTGCCAATTTACTGCGGGGTTTCCCTAGAAACAAAACAATTCATAAACTTCTTGAAGCTCTTTTGATAATATTATTGATTATTTGACATATTTTTATATTTGATAATTTTTCTTATGCTAATAACTTAATTCTTAGTCCTAATTTTTAGTCTCAATAATTAACTTTTTTTAATTTTTAATAAGTAGAATTTCGAGATTTATAAAAAAGAACACAAGCCGGCAACGTTTTTTCGACGAGCCGCGAATAAATGCCGACATGTTTGGTTGCAGCTGACGGCGTTGTTGTTAACGGGGGTTTGTGTTGTTCGGTGATTTTTGAATTTTATTGTGACTATTTGTGAAAAAAGAACTGTATCAAGCTATTTTGAGGACCAACAAAATGGTTTACCATTGCCTGGTATGCAATAAAAGCGGATATTCCAGCCCAGAACTAATATTTCGGAGGTAAGAAAGATCCTGTCATTTTACGTTAGTCATGGGCGTAGTATGAGGTAAAAAACTGCGTAAAAAGCTTATGATTATACTATTAATACATCAAAAATCTAAGACTAATACTAATCTTTTTTAAGAAACAAAAGTACCAGATAATTTTGCTCCTTTTGCAGCATGTAAAATATTTATTTATTATAATTTATACATAACAAGAAAAGACAATAAGACCAAGTGCTGATAGTCAGGTACTAGGGCAGGTATTTTTTGTATTTTAATGGGTACCTGGGTACTTTCTATAATGTGAATAAAACCGTTTTGGAGATATTTACTCTGAGCCAATCTTATTTTTATTTTCATTAATATTTATTATTTATTTTTTTGCCTTTTCACTCCTGTTTCCTGAAAAACTACTAGTAATTAATTTTTTACCTCTTCCTTAAATTTTTCTTGTGTTCTGTATTCAGAAATGAACATGCAGCCAATGTGTAAAGAATACAATTTGTTGGCCTTAAAATTTTTATAATTAACATCACAAAAAGTTCTCTTAATTTGATAAATAAAGTTTATATTTCACTAAAGAAAACTAAAAGAGACATTATTATCATAGTGAAAAAAACGCTTAATAAGCCGTTTATTAGCGTGTTTTTTTTTGGACAAAAACGTTATAAAACGGGTTATTAACCGTTTTTTTTGCTATGAAAATATTTTTTTTTTACTTTTGTTTTGTGGGATACTGCACAATTAAAAAATAATAAATAAATAAATAAAAATCATTTCAAGTGATCTTTGGTAAACTTTTGATCTGTTCGTAAATACCTACATTCCTCAAACTAAACTTTATCCTTGAATAAATCTATTTTTTGTGGTTATGCAAGTTCTGGCAGTTAATTCTTTTGAATAAGAAAATCCGACCAACCCTACCTTATATCTCGTTTTCACAATTATATATTTAAATTAAAATTAACGCCGCCACTGGTAATGGGAAAAGCAATTTTTGACAGTGTTGCCGTTTTATTGCTCTATCTCTTTTCTGTTCATATAATCGTCCAGAAGGGTGTTGGATTTTAAACATTAGAGGATTTCAATAGGGAATGTTTGGTCTCTCTTTAGTTATTAGTCTGAGGTTTGAAACAATTTTTATTGGTAGAATTTAAAACGTGTAAAAAATGGCATTTTTTAGAATAATTTTCTGAACATTTTCGCGCACCTAAAGTGATTTCTATGAACCTCCTGATTGAATTGCAAAAATTTCCGAAAGTGTAGAAGAGCCAGCCTAAATTATTTTTTGACAATTTTTTAAAATTTTAAAGAATTCTCTAAAATTCAGAGAGTTCTCTACATTCATTTTATATTAAAAAATGATAATTCCTAAAAATCATTCTCCGACCAATACTATTTTTTACGTAGGTAACGGGTAACCTAAATATTGTGTTTAAATACTTTTTTGATGTTTGTTTTTTGTACACTAAAACACTACTTATTAAAATTAAAACTGTAAAAGTGTCCCGCCTTAAGTCTTCTTCTAAAATGGTCACGCTCCTAAGAATTTAAGTTTGTAAATGTTTTTTCGTCCTAATTGCCAGGTGCTACTACACTACTACCACTACCTAATCGAGTTTTATTTAAATAATTTTATTTAGCACTCTGTCCTTGACAACGGACCCAAATCGATCAGAGATATGCTTTAGAAAACAGTGAGGCAGCAAGCGATATTCGCAAAAAAAAATCAAACAAAATCTAATGTCCAATTGCACCGCAAATTCCTTAAATCTGGATTTAAGAAAAATTTTTTGCACCAGGCCACATTTAACTTTAAGACTCCGACACTCTGGCAACACTGGGAGCTGATGTGAATACATTATTATCCGCCTCAACTGAAAGCCCAATTATGGTGAAAAAAAATAATATGAGTTATTTTAGCAGAATTCTTCTATTTTTTTCATTTACATTTGCAACAGGCTACTTTTCGTATTATGCTTCTTTCTTACAAATCCTTAAAAAACGAAAAAAATTCAAAACAAAAAACAATAAAAACAAAACACCGGTCATTCAACTTTGCGCAAACATTTCTTTTTTTAACCGATTTTTTTACTCTCTTCCAAAAGCAAAAAACAAACTAAAATAAAAAAGTATTTTACCAATAGAAAAATTAAAGTGATTTTACCGTGGCTAAAATTACCACAGCCCGTTTTTTACATTTTCACAAGAAAACCAACCCCACCCAACACAACACAACTCCAGTAAACCCGACACAACACAGAAAAAGAAACTCAATCCCAAAAACGACCGTCGTAACTCTAGATACGACTGTCGTAACTTTAGCTACTGCCTTGAAATTAACGTTGTGTCTTTTGGAAAATCGTTTGTTTTCCCTTCATAACACATAATGGTGACAGATGGTTGGGCCCTTCTATTTTAAAACTCATTGTCTTCACTAACGCACTCAAAAATCTGACCAATAGGAAACAAGTTTTATGCTAAATCTGGATTTAAGAATTGGATTTAACGACCCTTAAATCCGGTTTTAAAATACGGTGCAAATGAAAACGACGTCTTCAATTTAAACCTGGTTTTAACTCTGCGGTGCAAGTGGACATAATTGTTCTCTCCTTTTTCAACCAATAAACTTCTATTTCGATGAAATATCAAACTAAATTTTTTGTCAACCAACGAACGCAAAACACAATTTTACTAATACCGAAGTTAGTAAGTAACGCACTTTTACCGGCCCACGCACTTTGTAAGATACTAAAGCCTCATGTCCAACCCCAACGGAGCAGGGCCGGTGCTAGCAGTTTCGTCCTTTGCAACAAAATTTAACAGATTAGAGTGTTTTTGGTCAATGTTTTCGACTGTCCGTTATGTTGTTGCTAAATATCCTTCCGTAGTTTATTAACCATAACGGAGTATTTAAGGTATACTTAAGAAAGAATAACTTTATAGTTATCGTTATTTTTATTTACTTGTGTTCGCAATATTTTTGAAAAGCTACTTATAAAATTGGTAAAGTGCTGGAAAAGTGCTTAACATCGTCTTCATATTCTTTATTCAAGAAACTTAGGTTATATTTAACATCAACTACAAAACTAGATCTGACCAAAAACTCTTTCTGCGACCATTCCGTTATCGTTATTAAAAATAAAAATAAGCATAACAATAGCGATAACTTCGCCGTTAAATGTACCGACCAAAAAGACCCTATTACCTAACCTACGCTATCATTCATTTTTAAGGCTTTTAAAAGTTCGAAAGTTTGTTTGGTTAGAAGATTTTTAAAGTGCAGAGTAGGTAACTTATTTTTATTTATTTACTTATTTATTTATTTATTTATTTATTTATTTATTTATTTATTTATTTATTTATTTATTTATTTATTTATTTATTTATTTATTTATTTATTTATTTATTTATTTATTTATTTATTTATTTATTTATTTATTTATTTATTTATTTATTTATTTATTTACTTACTTACTTACTTACTTACTTACTTACTTACTTACTTACTTACTTACTTACTTACTTACTTACTTACTTACTTACTTACTTACTTACTTACTTACTTACTTACTTACTTACTTACTTACTTACTTACTTACTTACTTACTTACTTACTTACTTACTTACTTACTTACTTACTTACTTACTTACTTACTTACTTACTTACTTACTTACTTACTTACTTACTTACTTACTTACTTACTTACTTACTTACTTACTTACTTACTTACTTACTTACTTACTTACTTACTTACTTACTTACTTACTTACTTACTTACTTACTTACTTACTTACTTACTTACTTACTTACTTACTTACTTACTTACTTACTTACTTACTTACTTACTTACTTACTTACTTACTTACTTACTTACTTACTTACTTACTTACTTACTTACTTACTTACTTACTTACTTACTTACTTACTTACTTACTTACTTACTTACTTACTTACTTACTTACTTACTTACTTACTTACTTACTTACTTACTTACTTACTTACTTACTTACTTACTTACTTACTTACTTACTTACTTACTTACTTACTTACTTACTTACTTACTTACTTACTTACTTACTTACTTACTTACTTACTTACTTACTTACTTACTTACTTACTTACTTACTTACTTACTTACTTACTTACTTACTTACTTACTTACTTACTTACTTACTTACTTACTTACTTACTTACTTACTTACTTACTTACTTACTTACTTACTTACTTACTTACTTACTTACTTACTTACTTACTTACTTACTTACTTACTTACTTACTTACTTACTTACTTACTTACTTACTTACTTACTTACTTACTTACTTACTTACTTACTTACTTACTTACTTACTTACTTACTTACTTACTTACTTACTTACTTATTATTTATTTATTTACACACAAAAAATTATAATAAAATATATTAGCAAAAAATAGGTCTTGCATCAATCATTTACACAAAAAAAGGAAAAATTCGAAAAGCTCATTTTTTTGTCAGGCCTTCATACAATTTTTAAATGACGGACTAAAATCAGCTGCTATCTTTGTGTCGTCATCGGGTCGAAGAGTGGGGCAAAATTACTAGACCGTATCTACTCCAGGGACCGTGGAGAGCAACGACAGCCTGTCGGAATTGGGCACGGAATTTAATGGAAGCTTGCCAAAACACAATTATAAATTTTACGTTAACCGTCCGTAAGTTTGCGGAATTTCACGGTATCCCTTAACCACTTAACTGTTTTGTGCACGACCAAAAACTATCTAGCATACCTAAGACACACCCAAGCTTGTTTTTCTGTTTGAGCGTTCTTTCATGAATAATTGAACATGCTTTAAAATGCAATTAAATAAAATGAATAAATTTGGGTGTTTTTAATTCTGTACTTTTTCTCTGAACTTAATTAAGAAGCGGGGTGACCACTGACAAAGCCGTTATTTTTTTATGAATTTATGTTTTCAGAAAAATTGTGACATTTTTATGACATATTTAAAAAATATATGTGAAATTTAACTAAAAAAATGTTTACTCTCATATACCAATTAAGGAAGGAATAATTGTGTATTATCAAAAGAAAATACATCAGCTGGAGATCATTCACTTTTAAAGAACAATTAGTCAACAATTACAATACTACTATATATACTTTTAATACTAATTAAAATATGCTAATATAAAAAAAACCAAGAGAGTTACATATGTTTGGTTTGATTTTACAGAACTATTCAGTCAACACTGAACTACTACTACCTATGTTAGGTATATTATAAACACAGACTAATATGAAACGAACAAAGTTATACAAAAACGCCTTTTTCGTGAGCATGCACTTCACCAATGCCAATTCCATCCATTTTAAAATTTTTGCATCTTAACTTGCAATATAGACCAACCAAATTAAAATAAAAAAAAAAATTAACAGCAGTTTGATGTGTGGAAATGGTAAAGTGGCTTCTGATAAACGTTTAAAAAAAAATGCGTGAGTGGGGCTTTTGCGGGATCGATTTGGTAGGGAGAAAGGGGGAGAAAAATGGTATTATTGTAATTTCCGGCAAAACTGAACGTCATAGAGCAAAAACTACAATACAAAAATTATAGACGGTGCAAAGATCTACAACTCATGTAAATGTCACTTTTTAAAATATCCTCAAAATTTTCGAGAAAAATGCGAAAAATCGTAATGTTTTTATTTTTTCGTTTCTTATTTTTCATTTCCGCAAAAAGAACTGTATTTTCACGAAACTTGGCCAAAACATACCTCTCTGTGTCCCTCCCTGCCTGCAATTTTTTTTAGGTAAAAAAGTAAAAATTTTTTTGAGACATTAATTTTTTTCGGTCAAATCACTTTTTTCCCAATAAAAAATTCTACTCAGGAAAATTCTCGTAGTATTTTTTGATGTTGCTCATTTTTTTTGTTTTGACATATAATAAATAAAGACAAATAATGGCTTTTGCAACAATGAATTTTTCAGCAATTGTTGATAATTTCTTTCCATAAAAAAAAAATCAACAACCCATTACAACATCTATTTGTACAGAAAAAATCAAAAGGAGACGGTATTTAATTTACAGTTCATAAACTAATTATAAACAATAAAGGGCAATGTGGGAAGGTAGCCCCAATGAGTATGTGAAACAAAGTTATAAAAACTATGACAATCTCATAAAATATATCATTTTTTATTTTTTTTACCATCGACAGAGACTGCATTTGGAATATAATCACGTATACAAATTGCCCTGCAAAGCAACAATGATCCAAAGAGAGTTTTTTAAATTCTGGCGAATGAGCTAGTAAAGAAATAAAAGCTCGTAATGGACAGCCACCAGATCAATAAGGACCGCACAATGTATGTACAGTGTGTCCAAAATTTGATAGTTCTAGGGAGTTTCGGATACTTCTAGAGGAGATAGAGAAAATTCGAACCCCTTTGCGAGACTCAAATTTCAAGAACATATTTTTGGTGAAAAGAAGATTTCAAAATTTTACGCCGTCTTCGAGCTACAGGGACTTTTTTAAAAATCTGCATTTTGGGATAGGGCCTATAACTTTTTTATTTATGAAAATATCTTCGTAGTGTTAATTGCATTTTTGTAGAGTAGTACAATTTAATTACCTAATCAGATTTCATTAGTCACTTTCAGTTTTTGAGATATAACACAAAATTGGTATTTTTCTTATGGAACACCCCCGTTTTTTAAAAATATTTTGAATGCTTTATTAATTTCCTTCAAAATAGTCTGGAGGCAATCAAAAAAAGCTGGAAATGAATCGTACAAGAAATTTTTTCACTGATTTGGTTAGCCCAGATACTTTATTTGGTGGTCATTTTTAAGTAAAAAAAATAGAGAAAAAAATATCTGAACATAATATAGGTAAGTGGCCCATCGTTTTAGTCGACTTTGAGGCGCTTTAATCCAAATCCGATATTATTTTTATTCCTCCCCAATGGAGGGGGGGTTGATTTTATAAAAAAAACTCGACCCACTAACATAGACATGTAATATTATACATGAATTTTAGGGTTTTTAGATTCGCTGAATTCAAATATGTGGTTAAACAAATTTTTGGGGGTAATCTGGAGTGGTGGGGGCGTATTTATGAGGCAAACAGTAAAACTGTTTATGTGTGGACTTAATGAACAAACTTCATTTAAGTTTTTTTACAGATGTCGACAGCTCTGCTCAACCCCATTATAAAAATAATTAATGACATTTGGGCATCATCCACCATCTTGGAATATATAGGTATTTTCGACAAGCCTCCATTTCGTGTTTACCCCATAAATTACCCCCCACTTCTCCAAGTTACAGTCAAATATTTTTTTAACAAACAAATTCAGCCTATACAAGAACCCTAAAATTGATGTATCTCATGCATATATGCGTCTCTTTTGATTTTTTGACCACGCCCCGTCACGACCGCCAACTTGAATATTTCAAAATGTGGGATGATTCCAAAAAGTAATTAATTAGTCTTATAACATGGTTAAGCGGAGCTGTCAAAATACCCCCCCCCCACTCTTTCAAATTACCTCTAATGTTTTTATTAACTACAGATTTGTATTTAGAGGACTGAAAAACCCTAGAATTGATGTATTACATGCCTATGTTAGTAGGTCGAGTTTTTTTATAAAATCAACCTCCCCCTCCATTGAGGTATCTCCCAGAATAAAAATAATACCGGATTTGGATTTAGACGACTCAAATCCAACTGAAATGATATTCCACACACCAATATCTTGTTCAGATATATTTTTCTGTAGTTTTTTCACTTGAAAATGGCCGCCATCTTGAATTTTTCGAAGTGCCCAAGGGTGCCAGAGTGGCATCACTCGGATTCTTGAAATAGAGCACCTTGGCTAACAAAATCAGCAAAAAAATTTCTTGTACGATTCATTTCCCACTTGACGCAAAAATCGTGGTTTGTCAACCAGACTAAAACGATGTGCCTCTTACAATAATCGGATAAATAGCTGTCGATCGAGTTATTAAATATTTTCCATAAATCATAAGGTAGGCTGTGATAAAAGCGGCACTCCACATTTAAAAAAAAAATCTAGAATACCATGGCTCTTAATCTGAGCAACGCGACCTCTACTACATGTCAGATATCGTATGCCTGATGACGGCATAATGGCCGCGACTGGCGCCTACTCAGTGTTTTGTTTACATTCAGTTAAGAAGGTTTAATTTTTTATGTTTAGCGGCTAATTTTTCATCTAAATATTATTAAAACCTTACAAAAAGTTTCTTAAATGTTTAAGTAACAGGTAACTTATTGTTTTTGTATCAAAATTTGCGAAAAAGCCTGTTTTTTTTTGTTAAATGGGTTCAGAGATTTTATGAAATGGCCTGTCGTGTCGTGTATTAAGAGGATTATGAACTATTTTTCACCGGTATAAATAGTCAATTTGTTCGAAAAAGTTTTTTTTATTTTATATAATTTAAAGATTTTTTTGTTTATAGGTACCTGTGTTATTTTATAACAAGTGAATTTGGTATAAATATGTTATGTTCTGTTTTTAGAAATGATGGCAAGAGCCATTACAAAAATAATGAACCCAATATATCTGTGTTTCAATTTCCAAATGGGGCTTAACTAACAGAAAAATAGCTGAATGCAATTAAACGTGAAAATTTCACCCCAAACAAAAGTTCAAGAATAAGATAAAGAAGTGACAAAAGTAGTGAAATTTGTGGTAATTTAAAAGGTGTTTTTGTACTTGTGAGGTATGTGAATTGCATTTTAAAGCAAATTAAGTTGTTCGTTCGTGCAAAAAAAATTTTCACAAATACTGGGGATGGATGTTCCGCTTTTAAAGCACCGACTAAAAAAGGTAGGTATAGGTACCTGCTGTTTTTTGTTTAATTATTACACGCAGGTACTACTTAGTATAATACTTAATTTCATACATTTATGGCACAGAAGGAATACATATGAGATTTAGAATATTTAATTTTCAACAAGATGTACTTACCTATGTTATTGTATATTTGCATTATAGGTTTGCACTGATAGCACCTATATGATAATTTAAAAAGCTATTTTCACTTAAATCTAGGACTTAATTGTCTAGCGTGACCATTTATAGTATTTTTCAGAGTAGGTACTTTACTCTTTTTTAGAGCTTTGTACTCTAACTCTATTAGCTTAGAACTATACTTTTTTCCCCTTATCACAGAAAATGGCCTCTGAAATGGTCAAATTTTCAAACCAAAATAAAAAATTCACATCCCACGCTAATATGACACATGTAAGACTAAAGATTTTTAACTAACTAAAGAAATTTAAATTATTATTTTTTACAATTTTAGTTAAATTTGACACAATTTTTAGCAGCTACTAATAGCCTCGCTTATAGCATTAAAATACTCTGACAATTCATGGGCACCGAAACTCACACGGTTAATTTTTTTTGACCCCCCCTTCAAAAAAATTCACGCTCTCCCAAAACTTTTTTTGCTAACTCGCCCCCCCCCCCCCACATTATATCGCGGGATATGCCGCATTTTGTCTATTAAAACAGTGAATACTCTAAAGAATACTTAATCAATTCTGGTAAAAGTTTATCAGTTCACAATAATTTTCCTACAAATCTAATATTCGCTAGTGACTTATTTAACTGTGGAAAAAATTCTTGCCAAATTAGCTTCTTAGGGCTAAATTCGCTGGGATTTGGGGGTTTTGGGTACTTCTAGGCAAGATAGCCAAAAAATAGTATACATATTGGTTCGATTTTCGAGACAAGCTTAAATACGAAAACTGCATCTCGATATGTTAAAAGGTTTTTGAGATAAGGGGGCTCTTTGAAAAGTCTGCATTTTGGGATGAGGTCTGTAACTTTGTTATTTATGGGAATATTGTTTTCATGTAAAAAACTTTTTTGTAGACATTTTGACAAAGAACTCAACCGTCAAACTGAAATTTCCCTAGCGCATTTAGTTTCTTAGATATAACCTTAAGTTGGTATTTTTCTTATGGAATGATCTTTTTTTCTTTGACTTTTTAAATCAACATAAAATTCCCTTTAAAATAATGTTTCACACTTTGTGTTTTATTTTTTGTATTTTTTGTATAATTTTATTTTTTCGATATATTTTTATTTTTTTAATTATTATCTTTTAAACTTTTTTAACGTAATTTTTACTATAAAGTAAAATTAAAAAGATAAAATAAATATAAGTATTCGTAAAAAGTAATACAAATATAAAAAAATACATTAAAATAAAAAAATACAAAAAATAAAACACAAAGTGTGATACATCTTTTTAAAGGAAATTTTATGCCTATTTTAAAAGTTAAATAAATAAAGGGTCATTCTATAAGAAAAATACAAACTTTGGGTTATATCTCAAAAACTACATGTTTTAGGAAAAATCCAGTTAGAAGGTTACGTTCTTTGTTAAAATGTCTTCAAAAAAATCTAATAACATGAAATCAATATTCTTATAAATAACGAAGGACATGCCTACTATTTTTTGGCTATCTTGCCTAGAAGTACCCAAAACCCCCGAATCCCAGCGAATTTAGCCCACCCTGTACGTGCATTACAACTCATAGAAAAATTACCTTTGGTTTAACATGGATTTTTTGTTGTGGTACTCGTCAAGATGCCTGATATCATAACCACCGTTGGTTTTCCCAAGTTGGCTCGGTTTTGCAGAAAAAAATTACAAAAACTATATTTTATAAATTTTAATTTAAAAAAAAATATATTTTTTTTGAATCTTTTGGGTACACAGCTCAAATTTGGGCCATAAATAAGGGATAAATACCTGCATCTTTTGGTAAAATATAAAAACAATACCCAGCACATTTATGGAGATACAGCTAAAGAAAAGTAAAAAAGCAAAAATATTTTTAAAAAATCACCCCCCACAACTTAATAAGGGCTAAAATTAAAAAAAAAAGTTTGACCATTGTATTGTGTAACTTTGCTACAAAAAAATGCGTTAGACACTTTTTTAAAAAGCTAACACTACTGGAGAAAATTTAGTTTAAAGTATAAAGAAAACAATTATAGTTTCCTCTGAATTAAATGAAAAACTGTGTTTTCATGAAAGAGACTTTTATTTTAGGAATCGAGTATCTACTAACCTATACTAAAAGCTAACCACAAAAACTTTTTTTAACCGATTGTCTTTGGTCTTCTGTGTTGGAACAGTCCCGTTGCAACCCCCAGCAGTAGTAATCTACCATCATGTGAATATCCCATCGACCTTAATAGCGCTCTTTCATTGTTTTAATATCTTGGCGAAATCGCTCTCCTTGCTCTTCACTATAATCACCAAGATTATATGTAAATCTGTCTGTAAATCTGCATTTTTTTTCTTCAAAATTTCAATTTTAAACCCGAACTGATAAAACTATAAACATTTTTACCTACAAGACCTTTTTTGCATGATATTTTTTATTAATAATTCTATAAAATAGTAGTTTTCATAACCAGTGGGTAAAATAGTGTTTTTTTTTGCAGTTTAGCTGCGAGTCGTTAACGTTAACACTATTTTAATACCTTTATCAAAAAATCCAAAAAATACTTTTAAAAATCTCGAACGAAGAGCACTTCTCGCAACACGCCATCTTTACACTATAAATCAAGGCGGCTGGTAAATGAAACAACAATAGTTTCCAGATGTGCCTTTTTACTCGGTGACATTCATTCTTGCGACATTTTAATCTTTGACAGTTTGATATTTTGACGAGGTTTTTAAATGATTTTTTCGTAAATACTTGGTGAAAACTGGCGGAAGTGGCTTATTTTTTAGGCTAGAATAATTAGATTTTTTCAATATTACTATTTTCCGCTATTTCTCTTCAATTTTGGGTAAAAAACTAACAGAAATCTTTTTTTGCACCCGTGATCAAAAAACAAAGTTTTTTTGCATCGGTAACCAAAAAAGCCATGCTTTAGTTATCGGCAGACAGTTACTAAAACGATATTTTTGATGAAGGTATAAAAAAAATATTTATCTACAAGATCTTTTTTCTATGTACTGTATTTAGAAATCCACCTGTATACAGAGGGACTTTTTTGTTTGTCCCCTTTTTCGGAGTGTTTTGGAGGTTAAAAATGACAGTTCCCGAGGGGGTAGGAATGGAGACTTTTAGTATGTTAAACGATGGACATTCCTAAGCTTGGGCTTTAATTTTTTCCTTTATTTTTCCTATGTAGCTTAGCCTACAACCAACACTGCTTTTACAACATATTAAAAATTATCACTGATGAGCTCACGCTGGTTACTCAGACCGAAACATCATTTAATCATTTCTCTTTTCGCTTTGGTTCTTTGTGTGTTCCTTGTGGAATGCTCATCCAAGTTTGAATTTTCGTTATTTCCACCCAAGATCTTTTGATCTTTTGTTTTTTGGTTTCTTTTCGATTGATGTAACTGATCTGGAGGTTTTTTAACTTGTTTCTTTGTTTTGATTGCCTTAGGAGCATAATCCTATCGGAAATATTAACACGCCATAACTTGGATAAGTACCAGTGCGGAACGATGCCTATTTGTGAGTGATTCAAGGTTATAAATCAAAGAGTGTGATGGGGTTGAATGATGTATGGGGAAGGTGACCAGTGAAACCACGAATGAGCTCACGCTGGTTACCCAGAGCGAAACATCGTTTAATCATTTCTGTTTTCGCTTTGGTTCTTTGTATATTCCTTGTGCAATGCTCATCTAAGTTTGAATTTTCGTTATTTCTACCCAAGATCCTTCGATCTTTTGTTTTTTGGTTTCTTTTCAGTTGAAGCAACCGATTTGGAGGTTTTTTAACTTCTTTTTTTATTTTATTTGCCTATCCTATTGGACATATTAACACGCCAGGACGAATCCGTATCAGGTAACTTGGATAAGTACCAGTGCGGAACGATGCCTATTTTTGAGTGATTCAAGGTTGGAAATCAAAGTGTATGATTGTGTTTAATGATGTATGGGGAGGGTGACCAGAGAAACCACTGATGAGGTCACGCTGGCTACCCAGCTTTGGTCCTTTGTGTGTTCCTGGTGGAATGCTCATCCAAGTTTGAATTTTCGTTATTTCCACCCCAAGATCTTTGGATCTTTTGTTTTTTGGTTTCTTTTCGTTTGAAGTAACTGATTTGGAGGTTTTTTTAACTTCTTTTTTTGAATTGTTGAAGTAGTCCATGATGATGGAGATGATAATTAAATCAGACAAATATGGTATCTCTCCACTAAATTATATTTCTTAATATGAAAAATCCGACATGTTTTGGCAGTTTAGACGACCATCATCAGGGGGTTCTGAAATAAATAAGTATAAACTTCCGAAACATGTCGGGTTTTTGATATTAAGAAATGAAATTTAGTGGAGAAAGTCCATATTTGTTTGATTTTTAATTATAATTTGCCCTAGGAGCATAATCATATTGGAAATATTAACACGCCAGGACCAGTGCAGAACGATGCCTATTTGTGAGTGATTCAAGGTTGGCAATCAAAGTGTATGATGGTGTTTAACGATGTATGGGGAGGGTGACCAGTAAAATCACTGATGAGCTCACGCTGTTTACCCAGAGCGAAACATCGTTTAATCATTTCTCTTTTCGCTTTGGTCGTTTGTGTGTTCCATGTGGAGTGCTCATCCAAGTTTGAATTTTCGTTATTTCCACCCAAGATCTTTTGATTTTTTGGTTTCTTTTCGGTTGAAGTAACTAATTTGGAGGTTTTTTATCTCCTTTTTTTAAATTAAAAATTATTTGAAATCGACCGAGATATATTTTATAAGGATGTCCAATAAGTGGTTCTTTAAACGCTGTCCACGAAAACGGAAATATACAGAATAATACTGTCCTGCAAAGTGTCAAACAATGCCCAAAATCGTTTTAGAAACCTCCGATAAAGTCTCTTAAACTATCGACGAAGGCTTTGGTGCAATCAATCCATTTTCATAAAACTCACATGGAAACACCCTTGAGGGTTATCATTTGCAATTTAGGGATGAGATTAGGGTCGGCGAGCGCCAGATAATGCGAAAGCCCTTGACAAGTGCCATCTAAAGTCACCCCTCGCTCCTTGATACTAATATATTTGACAAATAGATGTTTATTATTAGTTTTTCAAACCCCTACAATGCATTTGCCTAGGACCTATTATAATTAAATATCTTCCCGATTTTTTCCTTAAAGCATTTATTTGTTAAAAGATCAAAAATAAAATTTACCAATGTGTCAGTATATGACAGTATAATAAAAGATGACAAATTCTTGATAAGTTGCGAGGAGAAATTTTATGATAACTAATCTTGGTGTTACCCTATTGTTTATTAACAGAGACAGAGCTAAAATTTTTTGTTGAGGTTAACTTTACTTTCCTGTTTATCAACAATCCATTTCCGACAGATGCATAATTTTACTACCTACTGATGGGTATACTATGGGAAAAAGTAAAAATATATCGTATAGAAGTTTTGTAATTACTCAAAAAATATCCTTAATGTTTGTATTTTTTTTATCTTATTGAGGTATATGCAGTGGCGTAGCCAGAAGTCGACTCTGGGGAGGGTGGAATTATTTAATAAATTTCAACTACTTACTTATGGCAAATTTTTAAAAATTAGGTAGTTGTTTATTGCTTGAGCTCTTCAACTGAAGGGAGCCTAACCAGCATTTTTTTCTCTGTAAGAGCCGAAAAAACATTCTTACAGCAAAACCTGCAGGAATAAATGTCTGTATAATTTGCTTATATAAGGGTTCTGTAAGACGCTACTAGGCTGCTATGGGCAAATAAATAAAATGGGCATCACCTTATAGAGCAAATTACTTCTATTTATAAACCCATAAGAACTGTATAAAAGATCTGCGTAACTATTATGTGGTATTTATAGAGTACACTATCGGCATCATAAAAGTGGTACACAATACTTTTTGTTGTAATACCTTGGTCTATTTTTACAAACAGAGTCACCCATTATTGTATTTTTCTTAAACTGTCAAAGTATGTCATTCTGTATTTCAGTCTGACAATGCCTCCACAAATTTCTTTATTCGATAAAGCCCAACTCCTGAGAAAACTACAACTAGGATGGTCAATTAGGGACGTGGCTAGACATTATGAACGCAGTAAAACCACGATTATAAAACTTAAAAAATGATGGGAAGATCAGACAATAGAGAGAAAACAAGGGACTGATGAACAAGATAATGACCTTATCACTTTTATGGAAGAAAACCCTTTTGCATCTGTTGCCCTAGCTACTAAAAAATTAAACTTACGAAGGAAAAAAAGAGGCCAGGTTACTGTTTGCCCTTAATTACTCTCTAAAGGAACCAGAGCTTTGGCGAAAGGTAATATTTTCCGATGAAAAAGTTTTCCAGTCCTGTAGTGACAGAAAACAAATTCGGGTGTATCGTCTACCAAGAACGCGCGATGAGGAAAGATATATTGCTGTTAACAACGATCGCGCTGGAAGATATTTGGTAAATATGTGGGGTTGGATTTGTGCTAGAGGTCATGGTGCTCTATTTCGAATCAATGGAAGGCTCACAGCACAGCTTTACGTGGACATTTTCGAGAACACCATGCTTCCAGCCGTCACAGAACTTTATCAAGACCAGTTTATTTTTCAACAAGACAACTGCCCTGCTCATACGGCCAGACTTTGCCAAACTTGGTTTCGGGAGGAAAATATTGAAGTTCCTCCTTGGTCTGCGAAAACCCCAGACGCCAATCCAAGCTGGAAAGCTTTAATATTGTGCGGGAAATCAACATCACTTGGTCCAGTTAATAGTCAATGCTTATGAAGAAGTGATTGGTGAAAATGAAAACCTTTTTGAAATTTTGGCTGATTCTCTACCAAGAAGATTAAACGGTCTAATTGAGGTGAATGGCGCAATGACTAGATAATAAAATTTATATACCTATTAATTTGTTTCTCTTGTTTTATAATTTTTTTCGTTACAGTTGTGTTAGCGTATTATTGTAATATAAAAATTATTTTTGAAAGCAATCTTTGATGTCAGTATTTTGACATTTTAGTACAAGTCTGTCACAAAATATAATCCGGTAGTTAACCATACAATTTAAAAAATACCTATGTTTATCACGTACCACTTTTATGATGCCGATAGTGTAACGTATTTTACTTCTATTGATACAACCTGAACTCCTAAAGTAGTGGTTTGAATAAATATTTAAACAACAAAACGAGGTTCTAACTATGACTATTTTTCTTCCACAGTAGGTATTAATGGCGACACCAAAACTATCTTGACAATAAATAAATATTTAGCGAAAACTTTACCTATTTTAAAAAACGTACACCACAATTTGGCTAACGAACACCACTTTACTGCTAATGTCCCTATCATTTATTTAAGAAAATTTTCACGCGCCATTAACCATTTTGTTTGGAAATTAAAATACTATCTGACTAAAAATAAAAAGTAACAAAATTTACACAGAAGACGTTTTTTTAAGCTAATTATGCAATATTTGTGCATGGTTTATCATTTCTATGTATTTTTATGAATTATAGCTTCATGTTATTGAGGTTTTTGTTGCTTTTGGGATAGATTGTTAAATTCATAGAAAGACAGAACAAGGGCCTAAAGTACTTTGCAGCCACTCCGCAGAAAGAAGCATCAGAGCTTTTATAGGACATTCCTTAAATTGTTGCTGTAAGAACATGCATACAGAAAGCAAAATTATAGGTAAAAACTTATAGAACCCTTGTGATTTAAACACTGAACCAAAAAAGGCACCGTTTTCTAAAATAAAATACATTGAGCCAATGTATTTTGTATATGATTTTTGCTCCGATGTAAAGTTTTATCAATATCATAATCAAGTTTACATATATTTTATAGCCAAAACGAGTTATTGATTTTACTGCTGCAAGACACAGTTTCAAAAAAAAGTTGTTATAATATAAAGAGTCTTTAAGAATGATTTTTGTGAAGGGTGTCATGAAATCAAGGATTAAGAGACATGTTTTCATGGCTTTTAGTTACACCTAAGAATGAATTTGGTAAAAGACTGTTACATACATAAATTTCATAACCATGTTTATGTATTTTGTATGTCCGGTTCATAATTTTCATAAACTTGTACATACATTCCATAACAACTTTTAAACGACAGTCAATGATCGCCATTTATTTTCATATGCTCTTTTATTATGAAATTAACTCTGTGTTTCGGACTTCCATTGTCTATATTTTATTTATACACGACGTTTCGATCAGTACAATCTCTGATCGTCTTCAGGTGCAAACTACAATCAATTCCTAAGGCTACGTGCTTATATACTGTGAGAAATCACTCAACCTTGAAGTTTAGGAAGTTGGCTCCGCCCAAGGAGGGGCTTCCAAATATTTGGGATTTCAACACTTGGTTTACTGAAAATACCCTGATTTTGCCCAATTAAGGCAACTTTAAGGAATTTTCGTTTCTTCCAGTGTGACTCCTTGTGCAAAACCTTTGCTTCTGCCCACTTCATTCGGTGTTGTTTTGACCATGCATGTTCGGCGATTCCTGATTTCGTGGTTTCACCTTTTGGGGTATTCGTCTGATGTTCCTTAAGCCTAACAGATAGTGGTCTTTTAGTTTCGCCTATGTATGATTCACCACACTCACAAGAAACTTGGTAAATGCATTTTACTAAGAAGGCTTCTAATTGTATTACTAGATTTAAAAGCTGTTTTAATATTAAAGTTTTTCGCTACTCTTCGAATTTTCTCTGATACTCCTTTAACGTATGGGATTGTAAGGAATGCATTTGCCTGATTTTGGTCTTGTAATCTCTCTCCTGTTTGTTGAAATTTAGAAATAGTATCTGTTATAAGTTTAAGGCTGTAACCATTCTGCTGCAGATCCTTCTCAATGTTTCTTATTTCGATTTCCAAGTCATGAGGATTGTTACAAATTTGAACGGCTCTGTTATACAAAGTTTTGATTATGCCTCGTTTGGCTGTAGCAGAATGATTTGAACCTTGATTTAAATATTGTCCTGTGTGAGTGGGTTTACGATAGACTGTTGTTCTGATATCGCTTTCTACTCGTGTGACAAGTACATCAAGAAAAGGAATTCGACAATTTTGCTCCAACTCCATTGTGAATTGAATGGTGGGTCTTATGTTATTTAGGTGGTGAAGAAATTGTGACAAAAAAAGTTGTTGGTCATTCCCGGTCCAGACAATAAAAGTATCATCAACATATCTTAGCCAGAGCTTAGGTTTATATGTTGCGGTATCAACCGCGTGTGATTCGAACCACTCCATGTAAATATTGGCCACCACCGGCGAAAGCGATGAACCCATTGCGGACCGTCATCCTGAGCATAAAACCTCTCTTTCACTTGAAAATAAGAGTTATGTAGGCAGCACTCCAACAACTCCATCACTCCCTCCAGGGGTAGGCTGGTACGTTCATGAAGGGATTCGTCATCAAACAGTCTCTTTCTAATAATATCTAGCGATTCCTTTATCGGGATATTGGTGTATAGACTTCCAACATCAAAACTGACAAGTCTATCCTCGGTTCCTAAAACAAGATATTTAAGAATATTAACAAAATGGTTGGAATTTTCTAAAAATGAAGCGGTCTTCCCTGCAAGAGGTTGAATAATTTTCACAAGGAATTTAGACAAATTACTTGTTGGAGAATTTCTAGAACTTGTAATTGGGCGTAAGGGCATTGCATCTTTGTGAATTTTGGGAAGTCCGTATAGAGGAGGAGGCTTGCTATAATGTGGTGTAAGTTGAGACCTTGTATTGTCCGGAATATATCTGGAATACTTTTTCAAAATTCTATAAACCTTACTTTCGATTGATTGCGTCGGATCTTTTGGGAGAAGTTTATAGTTCCCTTTAGCAAGTACCTCTTCAACTTTCTGGTCATAGGGTTCCATGTCCAAAATCACTGTTGCATTGCCTTTGTCTGCCGGTAAGATTTTTACTGATTTGCCCTTTTGAAGATTCTTCAACGCGACGTTAAAGGAGTATCAGAGAAAATTCGAAGAGTAGCGAAAAACTTTAATATTAAAACAGCTTTTAAATCTAGTAATACAATTAGAAGCCTTCTTAGTAAAACAAAACTAGAGAACAAACAAAATAAGGAATGCATTTACCAAGTTCCTTGTGAGTGTGGTGAATCATACATAGGCGAAACTAAAAGACCACTATATGTTAGGCTTAAGGAACATCAGACGAATACCCAAAAAGGTGAAACCACGAAATCAGGAATCGCCGAACATGCATGGTCAAAACAACACCGAATGAAGTGGGCAGAAGCAAAGGTTTTGCACAAGGAGTCACACTGGAAGAAACGAAAATTCCTTGAAGCTGCCTTTATTGGACGGAATCAGGGTATTTTCAGTAAACCAAGTGTTGAAATCCCAAATATTCGGAAGCCACTCCTTGGGCGGAGCCAACTTCTTAAACTTCAAGGTTGAGTGATTTCTCACAGTATATAAGCACGTAGCCTTAGGAATTGATTGTAGTTTGCACCTGAAGACGATCAGAGATTGTAGTGATCGAAACGTCCTGTATAAATAAAATATAGACAATGGAAGTCCGAAACACAGAGTTAATTTCAAACACATCATTGTCTCAAACTTTCAAACGCTTTTATTATCTCCATAACCTGTACATACTATTAATAACAACTCTCTATAAAATGTCAAGAAACATTTTTCATTGATTTCGTAACTTCCGTTTATTAATTTCATTACTTTATATGACAATTTTTGTAACTTTTCTTCGATTTTTATAACAGTTACGTGTTATTGATGTACAATTAAATATAAAGAATTAATAAACGCCTGTTATTAATACCATGTACGATATTTTTTTTCAGTGTATTGATATGCGGTTTTCAGATTTTGTTATTCGTAAATATTACCCTAAAATGTTGTTATAAGGTTCAAATCTTTCAAAGCTACAGTTTTTGAGATATTTTCATTCTTGTTCAACACAAAATAATTGATAGTATAGAGGACTATTCGTGCTTTCTAGCACCAATTTTTTTACACTATGGTTGACGCGATCGGGTTGGTGCAAAATTGTACTCATTTTTGATCGTCGATGGTCCCTTAATCAAAAAGAAGTAGAACGCAAAATCGTAAACGTACGATTTTTAGTACACTCGACGAAACAATAAATTCATATAAAAGTATTTTAGTTCAAAGTTTTCGTTCTTACTTGATCTGTTACTGATTAATATTAAGATGTCATTAATTGCTTTGGTACAGTCAAAAAAATAATAAACTTCTTAAAATAAATCTATTTCTAAAGTCAGATTAAATCTAACAATTAATACAAATTAAACCCAAAGAACCCACAAAAATGTGTTATGTTACTATCAAAAATATAGTACTATACTAGTTACTACTACCCAAAATATATACCAGTATTAGAAAGCTGCAACAGGGTGGAGATTAGCTGTTTTGGAAATTGTTTGGATGCAAATTATACCCCCAAAATACACGCTGTTATACACCATATCCCAGAATTTATCGAAGTCACAACCGAACAGTCTCATTATTCGTTTAAAATGTTCTGCAAGAATTTTAAATTAAACAAAAACTCAGATCGATATATAAATAATTTAATACGTTGTATTTTTTCTTATAACAGTAATCATATCTAACGTAAGTCATTTTAATCAAATTATGACCTTGTAAAACACCTATAAAATATAAATTTATATTATTCTTACTAAGTATGAATATTAGTGCAAACGTTCAATATTAAAAAACAGTCAAATTGATTCTGAAGAAAATTTATTGATTAGTTGATAGTACAAAAAGCAGGTCAGAAATCAAACCTAAATAATATTTAATCAAATATACCAACACTTTCATAAAATATGAGTTTTATGGGAGTAAAAAACAGACGAAATAACTTTTCTAGCGAACATTATTGTTTCGCCGACTGTACAAATAAACGTACGTTTGTGATTTTGTATTCTACTTTTTTATGGGGGCCATCGACATTAAAAATGAAGGGTTGCAAAGTTTATACATTTTTGTTTTGAAAATAATACTTTTGCTAACTGTGTGCGCATAATTTATCAAAAAGTCTATCACAAAAAATTAAAATAAAAATAAAATACAGGTTCAACTACGTAAAAACAAAAAATAGGCAAAACTGTACTATCACAAAACCGAAATAGATCATAACGGACTGGCCTAAAACGTTAGAACCGTAAAATAGTGTAACATATTCTCTCTAGATGGCGACACAGTATACAGCTGACAAGAGCTGGACAGGAAAATCTGTGTCATGTATTGCCGCTAGATGTCTGCACAAAGCCGACAAATAAGATGTAATGCCATTGGCTATAGGGGTCAGGTGGTCGACCGATAGCGGACAAGTTTTTCTTTACGGATTTTGCCGCGCTTGTTTTTTATTGTACAGAATGGGTTGGGTTGGGTTGACTCCTTGGATAGGTACTACCTAATTTCTAAAGTGGCCGACTGTAGGCGAGGCCAGCGCCCTCTGTACCTAAAATACAGAAGGCACTGTCAAGCTAACAAATCAAACGGTGTCAGTCACATCGCAACGCCATCTAGCGGCAATATTATATTATACGATTATCGGTAACACTTGTTGGAATTGTATGGTTTTGGTATTGTAAGGTTTTGGACCAGTACGTTTTGACCAATTTCTCTTTTGCCGCTACATAGGTTTGTCATTTTAAAATTTTTGCCCAGTACTGATTTGTTATTCTAAATTTTGGGAAAGTACGTTTTTCCATTGTAGCGTTTTGCTAAATTATAGGCATTCGTTCACTGGTATATGGAAAATGCCACTAAACTTTAACAGTGGGATTTACTAAGATCTAAAATATTATTACACCTGTGGAGAGTATTAAATTTTAAAACCAATTTTCAAAAAACACTTACTTATACAGAAAAGACATAAAGTTATTGATTATTTTGTATTGTTATTGCAAAATACCACTGAAAAACTACTTTTTTCTCAAAATAAACCATATTTTAGAAAAAACTTTCATAAAACTAATTTTTTTTGATAGGTAGGTGATTTTTTTAGACCACCTCTGGGGGGTGGTTTAAAATTATAGCCCCCAGAAAGCATTGTTTTATGGCAATTAGTAATAAGTTCGTTTATAACTTCCCTAAGTAACCGTTTTTTAAGAATTAATTTACCTTATTTAATATCCCACGTTGTTCATTAATCATAAAACACCTCCAATTTTGTCCAGAAAAAATCCATATTTTAAATCAAATTTCAGAACAAAAAATATACTTATGAGGGCACTACGAGCTAAAACAAACATAAATGAAGGTCACTGATTATGCATGAAAACTGTTCCCAATTAAGAAAATTCAAAACAACTGTACCTATTCATTTATTTACAAACTGAAATTAAAACATTGCGTTTATCTCATCAAACAAAACTTTCCACTGAAATATCATACTCAAAAGTCTCAAAGCTGCAGTTTTCATCGGTACTTCGCTAATGGCCATTTTCTCATGTTCTACCAGAAAACTGGGCACCGTCCAGTTCGTTGAGCCGACATGACTCTTTTGTGAACGCATCAGTGAATGATTGGATTCAGATCTGTTTTTAGCCGCATCTGTTTTCATGACATTCTTTGATGAAATATTTTTATTTGTGGTTTGCGATTGCGATGGGTTTGTGTGTAAAGTTTTTTTCATACTTTAATACACATAAAGTTAATCTAATCTTCATTATATGATTACATATCGAAATGGTTTTGTGACAGTGTGTATTAATCGCGAAAATCAATAAAGAAGGGTAAGTTTTGATAAGAGAGTCAATTTTAATTTGCTCAACAGAGTGTTTACCATTTAGATCCCCTCTAGGGTTAAAAAAAAAGACTTCTTTTAAATTACACTAAAAAAAATAATAAAAATTATTCTTATAAATCAAACTATCACCAAAACCCAAGGAAGTTGGTATAAAATGCTTAAAAACAACAATTTCACTTAAACTTAGGACCTGTCTAAAATAAGCTAAACCCTTTTAGTAAAACCCACTGCAAGCTCTTCTGTATTCGGCACTGTCGGCAGGACCGTATTAAAATTCACATTTAGATGACGAAAGTTACAAAAAAGGTAAGGAGTTTCTATAAAATTATCTGGCACCAAATCTGTTTTACCTCAACTTGGAAAATCCACCTTACAAATTACCCTGTATAATAGCGTCAATTTGTAATAATTCACCCTCCCCACACAAGCTCTGTGTCACCCCAACATCTCATATTAAAACTGTTTGAACATTTATTAGTTTGGGGTGACCACTTGGCCATGATTAAACTTTGAGGGGGTTGAAAGAAAGGAATTTTAATACACGTCAGGCGGAGGAAAATAAATGTTCTTTGATTCTGGATGAATGAAAATTGGAAAGGTGAATTTATTAAGAGGGAAATTAAGTAAAGAAGTAGGTTTTTCTAATATTTAAAACAAAAGAACCATCAAAGTTTATCAATATTTCTTCCCATTAAAATTTGATATTTCTTCAGATGGGGCTTAACATAATTTTGGTTGGGTTGAGTTGTTGGTGGTGCGGTAAAATACACTTTACGGAATTCAGTGCAGTAAAATTAACCGTATGAAACTTTACTACACTCAGTGCGGCGAAGTGACTATGCCTACTTATATTTTTATTTTATTTTTTTAGGAATTTTTAAGGCTTTTAAATAAAATTTTGCGGAATGGCCATTGTAGTAATTAACCACTACCATTGCGGTAAGCTACGAGGAAATTTCGTTCTGTTTGTGGTTATTTTTTGGTTAATTTTGGAGAGTTTTAGCGCAAGTAATTTTAGGTTCTAACATATAAAACACTAATTTTATAAAATAAAGTTCAATTCAGTGTTTTTTCTCCTCTAATTTTTATTACGAGTGACCGCTACTTTAATGTTTTTCAAAAACTCTGATAAATTTGGCGCGTGGTAGTGGTTGGTTAGCACTACCATAACGGCTGTCAAAATTTTAAGCATTCCAAAATGTTCCTAATAATAATGCTCTCTACAGACTCCTTGTTGGAAAACCTAGAAAGGTCATTAATTGAAAAAAAAACGTATTTCTTAACTTAACGTTTACTTATATATTTTCAACTCCAATTTTGTGTTAATATTAATTTAAGTTTATTAACTACTGATTTTAAAACACTAATTTTGAAATTTAAGAATAAGCAAATAGCTAAAACAAAAAATAAGTTAAAAAACCTCCAAATCAGTTACTTCATCCAAAAAGAAACCAAAAAACAAAAGATCTTGGGAGGAAATCACGAAAATTCAAACTTGGATGAGCATCTCTCAAGGAACACACAAAGGACCAAAGCGAAAAGAGAAATGATTAAACGATGTTTCGCTCTGGGTAACCCGCGTGAGCGACGAAAGTAAAAACAAAAGTGGAATGATAATACCCTCTGAGAAATTTCACAAAAATGACCGCCTTATGCAGGTGACAGTTATGAGCCTAAAAGAACGTAGTCACATCAATCAAATCGACTTGACATTTTTTTTTTTATTTGATGTATCTTTTAGAAAATCAGTAATTGGTATTTTTTACCATGATTTTTCGTAGTATATTAAAATTTTGTTTTTTTAAATTTTTGTTAATAAAAAAAGTAATGTTATATCATTTTTAGATGGGTTTCAAGTACCCCTGTAAACATGATATATATTTGCCTGCTTTTTTTATTAGCCACACACTTGTTTGAACTAAATCAAAAGTTACTAGAATGTTACTCCGTTGTTTTTTTAGTCAAAATAAAGTGTTTTCGTTTTTTTTGCGTTTTTTTGCTAAAACTAGTATTTTGATTTGTTCAGTGCTGTTACACAACCGGAATGACTAGTTTTTTGCCTTCCATAAGTGATGTGCGATAACCCTTTTTATTATTAGCCTCAGAGTTAGGGGAATTTTGTCAATACCAACATGTCTCTCACAAATGTCAAGTACAGATAGCGGTCATTTTATTTACAGGATATTATCATTCCACTTTTGTTTTTACTTTCGTGGCGTGAGCTCATCAGTGGTTTCACTGGTCACCCATCCCATACATCATTAAACACCATCATACACTTTGATTTCCAACCTTGAATCACTCACAAATAGGCATCGTTCCGCACTGGTACTTATCCAAGTTACCTGATACGTATTCGTCCTGGCGTGTTAATATTTCCAATAGGCTTATGCTCCTAAGGCAATTAGTTGTTGAAAGTATTTAACAATGTTTTTAGAGGAATCATGTACTATTTTGTCGGTGTACGCGCACTAGCTTTGGTATGATCTGCCAAACAATGAGAATTTTATATTTTTACGCAAGTTGAGAAAATACTGCCACGGCGCCGGCGGTGTGCACCAGTTAGGCAAAACAAAGTTTTTTTTATACATGCAGCAAAAACAAACAATTGGGTGCAAAGAAAGATTTCTGTCCATTTTTTACCCAAAATTAAAGAGAAATAACGGAAAATAGTAATATTGAAAAAATCTATTGTTTTCACCAAAATACTTTCTTCTCTAGAGACGAAAACGGTTTCGGTCTATTTCCGACGCTTCTACAAATCATAGCCTACTAGATACCTTCATTGTATGGATGGTTTGCTGTCATTCATTTGATATGGGTGTGAAATATAAAACTTTCTGTGGCGTTATAAAGTGCAGATTTGGTTACTTTCGTGTGTGGTCGTAGGAAAAAATAATAAACGAACAATTTAAAAACATCGTCAAAATATCAAACTGTCAAAGTCACCGAGTAAAAAGGCACATCGCTATGTAAAGTATTGTTATTTCATTTACCAGCCGCCTTGATTTATAGTGTAAAGATGGTGTGTTGTGTGTGATGTGTGGAGATTTTTAAAAGTATTTTCGTGTTTTTCTTGAATTTTTTGATAAAGGTGTTAAAAAAAATAGTGTTAACAACTCGCAGCTAAACTGTGCTTTCTTTTACTCGCGTTTTTCAATACCTCACTGCGCTCGTTGTTTAAACCAACGGTTGTAAAAAAGTACTATTTTAGCCACTAGTTGTGAAAACTACTATTTCCAAATTATTCGTTATTTAACTGTTTTTGCATTGACTACAAAGAATAACGTGGGTCGCCGCGACTTTCAAGCAGGAGATGCCGGGTTCAAGCCCCGGGTCGTGCATCAGATAGTCTACTTGGACTTTTTCTTATAAAATTACAGAATTTTGTAAGATTAAGGTAAAACGCAGTATGAAGCGGAGTAGGCCGAGTTAGCTAGAAGGCAGGCTAATTCGATTCCATACCGTCCCTCGGAGAGGACGTTAAGAGGACGGTCCCGTGTGATCCATATATTGATAGTGGAGCACGTTAAAGATCCCTTGTCCCGACAAAGGGGTTTAGGCTAAATTAAATCCTTCCAGGAAAAGAAAACTGCCTTCCTGGGGGGTGCTCATCAGACCGGTCTGGTGAGTGGGGTAGGGGGGGTATACATTCAGTATCAGTCTAAAAATATTGCCGAATGGCAAATTCTGACCAAATAGCCATAGTAGCTGCGGTCAATAAAAGGTAAAAAGTAAGTAAGTAAGTAATAACGAGGGTATTTAAATTTTCAAACCTCTTAAATGGATGGTTGAAACAAATATATTCTGTTTGATAAATGACTTCTTTTAAGGTCGCCAAATTTTTATTTATTCATCAAGTCTAAACTTTGCAAATGACACCCAGCTAATTTTTTTACCAGATACACAAATTTTAACATGATCTTGTATTAATAAAAAACAACAACAAGTAAAACAAGTAAACAAGTAAAATAGAAACGTTTTAAAACACGCGCCAACCGTTTTTGGTTGCCTAGTCCCCTAGTCTACATCTGCACACCAAATTATACCCCTTACAAAAAATCTAACGATTTTTAAACACAAGTTTACACTAACTGCTTTTTTGTCAGAAATGATTTGCTAATATTCCTTAAAATTTAGTTTCTTAATACTGTCCAGTAAATAAAAAAAACTGTAAATTTTAATTTTTTACGTAGTTTTTCTGAAAGAACCTCTTTTAATTAAAAATGTATGTTATTAGGCTTCCTTTTGTGTGTAAAAAAACCTTAAAAACCGAAGATAGTTAAGGAATGACAGTCACTGTTCAGAAATGTCACACAAATTCTGTCATTCCTTTTACATACATGGTGAGAATTTTCGTCACTTTTAAATGTTTATTCAGTACCCTCTCCAGATAGGCCGATCAACTCATACCGATTTAGTGTCCTTTTATCCACCTTCGCCGCCATTTTCACTCAAAAGTGACAGATAATCCATTAGTTTTCTGTCAAAATGGCGGCGAAGGTGGATAAAAGGACACTAAAACGATAAGAGCTGATCGGCCTATGTGGAGAGGGTAATGGTTTATTGTTAAGCGTAGTAGCAATTTAGCTCCTCAGTAAAACTAGTCCTGCAGAATTTCTTTAAAATATGAAATTTAAAATATGTTATGAAAAAAGTTTTTTTTTCAAACGACCGAAAAATAGCCACTTTCCGTACGATTTTTCCACTCTCCAGAAAGGACCTTTTTGTTCAATTTTCCGGTCCCATTTTTGACCAAGTTGGCTATGACTTCTTGTTGACAGCTTTTAGCTTGTTTTTTTGGGCAGTTTTGACACTTCTAAAAAAGCTGTTTTAAATTTGATTACAAAATTGGACTCAGATCTAGAAAATGAGTTGAATCCGGTGGAAATAATAAAAGCTGCTTCAAGAGTCACATACACCGAAAAATCGACCACACATTTTTAATTCTCAAAGTAAGAGTATACTATAAATATAGGTAAATAAAGAAAAAACCTAGAAATCTGCCTTTTGTGAGCTCTTTTATCATTATTTTGCTTGATAAGTTGGCCATGATTGGCCATAACTGGTCGTCAGTCATCACTGATTTAGCTGTGTTAAGCTAATAGGAACTACACTATAATTTTTCTAATGTTTTATACAATTTTGCACAAGTTAAAAATACAAAAATCATTTCTAACCACAAAACTTTACTTGTTTTTCTTAGTTTTCATCTTAAAAACTACCGGCCTTAGCGGCAATGGCTATCTAGCCAACAAGAAGCAGAAAATATCAGGGGACTGTTCATTAATTACGCAACACGGCTAGGCGTCGACGAAAGTGATAGATACAAAACTGTTTTTTCTGATCGTTTGAAAAAAAAAGTACGTACGATACACGACCGGAAAGTGTCTTTACAAGTCTCCGCAGGTTTACAGGACTCGCCTGCGGCTCGCCCTGTAAATTTCCTGCGTCGACCTGTAAAGACCAATTTTCCGGTCTAGTGACGTAAATACCTATTCCTTACATCGCTGGGATGAATAAAAGGCTGTTTTTTTTTTAAATAAAGCAATAAGTACAAATCGCCATATTCCGAAATTGTGACGGGTGAGATTTTCTGTCACTTCTGAAGAAACGCGACCTTTTTGACGTTTATTGGTACGCCTAGTAGCAATTTAGCCTCGCGCCGTAATACTAGCCCTGCAGAATATCTTCAAAATATTAAAGAATCCCGCACGGATAATATGGGTTTATGGCCTACCGTAAAAGTTTTTTGATATTTTGAAAAAAATGAAATTCTATGAGGATCGTATGTCTGTGATAGAAGATATGAGCTACGAAAGAACGTATGTATACTAAACACCTACCAAGAATTTGCAAGGTACTTAAATACTGCATAGAACCAGGATTATAATTTGGGGGGCTTTAGTATTTGGGAAAGTTATTTAATAAAGAATACGCAAATGGTGGTTTCGCTTAAGGGTCAGTCGTGTTTAAAAGCTAATTTAAGGGCGTACGCAGTATATAATTTAAAGGAGGGCATGGGCTTTAAAAAGTCAATAAATAAGAAAAAGGTTAAAAACAAAAACCAACTCTATTTTTTTGCATTAATATTTTTTATCTCACTTAATCAGTGAAGTGAGTACTCTTTAAAGGTATAGGCAGTGGCGTATGCAGGGGTGGGTTTAAAGTTTTTTGCCCCCCTATCTGAAATCTGAAACTATGTTGTTACTTAAGTCCACACAGAAACCTCAAGCCCCCCCACTAGAAACAAAATTTATGCATACGCCACTGATTATGGGCCAAGTTTCGTTATTAGGTTGGGTTTGGTGGGAATAAACCAGAATAAAAATGGATAAAATCGGATTTAAAACATTGCTTTAGTCGGTTTTCTTTAAATATTTTAGTGTTGATTGTTTTAATTTTATCATTTTAGATTCTTTATCAGAGAGAAACAGTAGCATAGTAATTACTAATATTAGAAAGAACAACAACTTAGTCAGTAATTGAATTTTCAAACAAACTTTAATATCATACTATGCATATTTATTATTAATGAAACAAAGTTTTTTTGCTTCCTCGATCTGCAGTGGCTTTCTAAAACAAAAAACAATTTTCAAATACATAGATCAACACCGTTCTAAACTAAAAAGCCTGTTAACTCCTACCTCCTTAGTGCTCTTTATCCTAATGTGGCTGCCATTTTTATAACCAAATTGACATGTAAAACATGGATTTTCTGTCAGTTTGGTGTCAATATGGCGCCGATCATAGGCTAAAGGATACTAAAACGAAAATGAGTTAACTGAGTTAATGAGTTAAAGGCATCATGACCTACTCCTAATTGTTTTTCAAGGCAAAGTCAAAGCCCACTTAGTTTAAAGTTAATCTCTCTTAATCTCAATCCATTCGAATTTTGAAACAAACTGATACTTCTTTAATATCATACTATGCATATTTATTATTAATGAAACAAAGTTTTTTTGCTTCTTCGATCTGCAGTGGCTTTCTAAAACAAAAAACAATTTTCAATGACAATTACATAGATCAACACCGTTCTAAACTAAAAGGCCTGTTAACTCCTACCTCCTCAGTGCCCTTTATCCTAATGTGGCTGCCATTTTTATAACCAAATTGACAAGTAAAACATGGATTTTCTGTCAGTTTGCTGTCAATATGTCGAAAAGGCATCCTGACCTACTCCTAATTGTTTTTCTTGTATAAATCTCAATCCATTCGAATAAGATGAATATTATTACATTTTGTATTAATTTTTATGGACGTCTCCATGTATTTATGACTTCGCTAAAATAGAATTTTAGATACACCCCTGTAGCATATTTGATTACCTTTAAAATGAGGCCAAACTTGCGGAAATGTAGCAGCGAAAACAGGACAAAATAACTGTAACTCTGATTTTACATTTTTTAAAATTGGCGCGGTTTTGGCTCTCATAAGCACGGCAAACAAAATCCTAAGTACGCCTCTGTAGACTAATTCATTACCTTTTAAACGAGACTAGGCTTGAAAAAAATAGTTTCCCCAAACGGGATTAAAGTAAGTTTTTACTTTTAATTTATATGATTTTTTTTTAATTAACCCTCCCAGACAATCAAGCTTTCCTAAAATAGGATCCTGGATACGTCCCTTTGCAGTATTTTTAGCACGGCAAACAAAATCCTAAGTACGCCTCTGTAGACTAATTCATTACCTTTTAAACGAGACTAGACTTGAACAAATTAGTTCCCCCAAACGGGATTAAAGTAAGTTTTTACTTTTAATTTATATGATTTTTTTTTAATTAACCCTCCCAGACAATCAACCTTTCCTAAAATAGAATCCTGGATACGTCCCTGTACAGTATTCAGATACCTTCCAAATGACACCCCAATTACATAAATCTATAAAGTACTTTCAAAAATATGACGCAGTTTTCTTTACAGCGTTAGGATAAATATTACTTCTGTTACTTCTGAAGAATCGCGATCTTTTTGACGTTTTTTGGTACGCGTAGTAGCAATTTAGCTTCGCCCTAAAACTAATCCTGCAGAATATCTTTAAAATATTAAATTTGCAAAATTTTATAAAAAAAAAAATGACACAGTTTCTCTTACAATGTTATGATAAGTATTAAGGACGCCGTGCTTTTATTTTAAATGACGCAATAAGTAAAAATCGCCACTTTCCAGAATTGTGATGGGTGATATTTTCTGTCGTTTCTAAAAAATATATCAAAAGCATATTATCTCTGGAACTACTGAGCTTATTTTTATCGGACATAGCAAAGAACACCTAAAATACCGCCTCGATATCGGTTTACTTATTCGAGGGAGAGGTATATGCGCATACATACACACACTTTGTGGGCATTTCCAAACAATTCTAAATCCAATACTTCGTTTTGGTGCCGGCATTTCGTCTTTTATTTGCATAAATAGGCCTTAATTCAAGATCTGTTTGGACTGCCTAAACTGCTGTTTACACTGTGAACGAGACAGGCGAGTTATTAATACTTCTGTTCAGTTTTTACTTAATAAATTTTCGTTAATTTATGTGATTTTATTTCCACCAACAACAATTAGTGTCTTTTCGCACAAAGAGGTTGATTTATAAGAATGGTTCGCGGGGTTTTTATAGCCACTTAGGATGGATAAAAAGTGCTTACCGTGATGAGTGCCAAAATATTGATAGCCACTTTTTTTACGACTCCTTCCCTAAAAAATAAGTAAGAGTATTTCAGGCTGAAGGCCAAAATAACAGAAATACTTTAACTTGAACGTCATTATCTGATCACTTCCCGAAATTTTATGTAAAATTCTTAGAAAATACGTAAAAACTATTGTGGAGTCAAAAAGAGTGACGTAGCATTCATAACCAGTGCACATTTTTCCTGCAAATTGAAAAGACTGTTATTTTACGACGTCGTGCAAAATCAAAACGAACGCTGTCGGTAATATTAGACACTCAAAGTAAATATTTCAACGCATCAGTATCGGTATACCTAACGCATTCGAAATAAAAATACACATGATTTTGACTTGTTTATGCGATGTTTCGAACGATGTCCGCTTTTTTAAAGGATGCGATGACAGAACTGCTGATTGAAATCGTTGCGTACGTTCGTGGGTCCGTAACGATACGCACATCCTTCCGTAAGCAACGAGATTCTGTCATCACATCCGTCAAAGAAGCAGGCATCGTTCGAAACATGGCATGAGCAAGTCAAAAATGTAGCGTACACGGAAAAAAATCTACTCTATATTTAAGAACAGCTCTATTCTTGAAAAATTACATTTGCTTTAAGTATATTATTCTTAGTATAAGAATAGGGATTATTAAAATTAAGCAATTACTTATTCTTGATCTACGAAGGCTCTTATACTTAAATAGAAACCAAATATACTTTAAATAAGAAGAGGCGGTAATTTAAATCAAAACCAAAATTATTATTAAATCAAATAATTTCTAGAGGTAAACCGATAAGAGTTTATTTTTCTTTCAAAAAACAGGTATTTTATTTGGACTAAAACCGGAAATTCTTTTTTGAAAGCGAAAACATATTAAAACCAAGTCGAAAAAAAAATTGTCACAAGAAAAAGATAAATCTTGACCTAAAATATGTTACGAATTGATTGAATCATACTTTAAACTTAGTTTAACTACAAAGGTTTTGGATCAGGTCTTTTTATTATTGCTATAAAGCCTTACTTATTTTTAAAACAAGAAGAGCTTTACTAAAAACAAGAAATATCCCAATATCGAAACGCACCGTAAGACCGGTTGGCTAATCCATTCTCCCTCTTTGTTGTTTGGTATGGGGGCAACAAAAACTTAATAGCCTTCAGTTTCAGATTTTTATCTCAACATCTATCATTTAATATAGGTAAAACTATACTCCTATATCTTTAGTTTAAAGGTTCGGATTATTATAAACGCCTAAAAAGTTAAATACTTCCCTTATATTAATAGGAGAAACCGAGTATCATTATGTATACCCACGGTTGTTAAGAAATGTGGATGAAGTGGCGAAAGCACCTATTGTTTGGCACGGTCTTGACCGCCTCTTTTGCAAGAGCGCTTCAGAGCGTGCTGTCGCGAGAGTCGGTTCGAAATTGTGGTCATAACATCTCGCTGGCAGCTTGCGGAAGTTTTCTGATATATGCGTAAGCCGCAGAAACTCTGCACTGGAAGTGCACCACATAATCCGCCTATGGAAATGTTAGTCTTTTCAATTTGTATCCAATAATCGTGTTGATATGATTCTACTACTGGACTGAATCAGCATAGTTATAGGAGAAGGGTTATTTTGCAAGTGACGGGCTTACGCTACGTTATAGTAAAATAACATTATTATATTAGCACATATGTTATATATGGTTATAGGAGAAGGGTTATTTTGCAAGTGACAGGCTTACGCTACGTTATAGTAAAATAACATTATTATATTAGCACATATGTTATATATATGCTACTTTTGTTTTAATTACAGTTGGTGTTAAGTGAAATATGAGGTCGGTTTCAGTCAAGTATAAGAACTATTTGAGGTAAGTATAATTTTTTCTTAATAAGTATAAAATATTATTTGATTGAAGTATAGTTACTTTTGCATTAAAAACATCGTTCGAATAGCATTTGACATCAATACAACCTAAAGCAGTATTCGAAACAAGCAAAGAAAAAATTTAAATTAAGTATATCGTCCGCTTAAAGTAAAAAACCACATTGTCTTAAAATAAGTATAGACCTATATTTGAATTATCATATAAATTACACTTTTCTCAACAGTAGTCATGCATTATATTTAAGAATAGGATATTACTTAGATAAAGAATAACTAGAGTTGAGGATATCGAAGATGAAGCTATTCTTGGATCAAGATTAATTCGTTCCAAGAAGAGCGTGTATTTTGATTTTGTTTCGAATGCGTTAGGTAAACCGATACCGATGCGTTGAAATATTTACTAGTGTCTATTATTTTCGCAGAAACGTATACATCCCTCTTCTAGACTCCATAATAAACGACCTCCAGAGGTACTAACAGAATTGGCGGTTCTCCATGTCCATAAAACGTACCTATGGAATTGGAGGAAGCAATTAATCGTTTCGCGAAAAGACAGAAGGGGAAAATTGATTTTGTAATTTGATTCCATTTTTTAAGTGAAATTTTTTACTTTTTTGCGTCTTTTTTTCTCGTCTTGGGAGGGGCAAATATGCCACTGATGTGACCGCCCCTTACTAAAAAGCTGGATCTGCCCTTGCTGAATTTTTAAGTTAACGCATATTTTAAAACTGCGTAAAAATATATTTTACCCCTATCTTTAACTATAAGGGGATCCCACAAAAAATCCGAATTTACAAAAACCGAAGCACAATTGAACAGAAAATAAAATTTCCCAAACTAAATATGAACGAAAGTAAAACACCCAGAAAATAATGTACACGAATATACTTTTATAGGCTTTTAATTTGCTCGATCCTTAAAAGACACAAAATGATTTAACCGATTGTAATTTTCCAGAACCTTAATACAGGGTTCCTAAGCAAATCTTTAGGGGGCCAAGCAGCCGTGCATAAGACGCAGACAAACGGAAAAGCACATTAGGCAGAAAAGGATGGGCATGGGGCGATGTTGTCACTACATCTTACACGTAGTAAATCCATTTCAGGTTGTTGTTTTCTAATGTTTTCCATTTTCATACCTTTAGGACTGGAATAAAAATTGTTTTTGCTCGACTTTAATACCAAACTGATGAAAGATATCGTAAAAAAAATATTTTTCGGCTTTTCATTTTGTAACCACTGTCCTTACGCACTGTTTACAGGACTGAGAGTCGATTTCTTCGACCGTGTATGAACGCTTTAGGTTAGATATTTGCAGGAATGCAAATATCTAACCTAAAGCGTTCATACACGGTCGAAGAAATCGACTGAGATATTTAGATTAACTAATAGAACGAGTTGACGCCTTCGAACGTCCAACCCGAGTTTTGCACTTTGATTCGAAATCAAAAAGGAGGAACAGTCAGATGTGGGGCCGTGCACAAATTACGTAACGGTGATTTTACCAATTTTTGACCCCCTCCCTATGTAATGTTTTGTAACGGTTTGGCACGCCACTCCCCTAATATTACGTAACGATTTCAAGACCACTACCCCCCCCCAAAAAAAAATTTTTCACTTATTTTCATTCCAAATTTTCTTAGTTTCACACAAATTCAAACGCTGTCGAAACCCCCCCTCCCCCCTACGTAAAGTTTTGTAACCCCCCTCCCCCCTATGACCATTACGTAATTTGTGCACGGCCCCTGTAGTCCCAGTGGAGGAGGGCGAGAAAATTGATATTTTTTTCTTAAAAATTATACTCTTTAGACCTATTTTTTTGCGTTCCCGAAATTACGTAATTTTTGAAAAAAAAATGTAAGCGGCGCCATTTTTATTTCGTGCTTTGTTTTTCTAACATTTTTGCGTTCGGCTAATTTAATTAGAAAATTTAAACCTGCGGCGCCCCTTATTTTCTCACTCGAAACCAAGATCCCCCGTTTTAGGAAAACTGATCCCGTCTCTGTTTCTAAATTTTTTCGAATAAAAGTAGAGTATGACCATGGGGGAAATAATTTTTTTCTACGGTATGACGAAAATTTCGAGAAAGTTCAAGAAAAAAAAAATGGCAGAGCTCAATTTTTCCGTAAAAAAAAAAACGTTTTTTGTAAAGAAACAGAGCAAAATAAATCTTTTCACCCCTTTTTGGGTGTTACAAATATTGGCAGCCCCTTATTTTTCGCTTTTACCCTCCCGCTAGTTTTGAAGAATTGGTTCGCTACATGTTTCGAGATCATGTCATAAAACACCTCGAAAATATCAAATGTAGTGTAGGGCCAGCTTTATTTAAAATCAATAATATCGCTTGCAAAAAGCTCTGCAGGAAAAACAGCGCCGTTTATTGATTTCTTTGGCTGCTAGTGCTAGCTGCATGGTTTGGTCGTTTCCGGATAGATGTCACTAGTAGAAAAGAATGGAAAGAAATTTAATTAAAAGCGAAGATATTTCTTTCTAATATTAACAACCTCACGAGTTTATCGCTCAGTATCGTAAATAATGGACCCTGCCGCCTCCTTTAAGCAAGTTTCCCAGTTTTTCCTCGATCATCTCATAGTGTGGCCGCCATCTAGCGGAATTTGCAGACATCTTGTCAACGGTTATTATTGCAACTATAACCTATGCTCACAATGAAAGAGTGGCGACAATTTTTTCTCATGAAAGCGGTCCGGAGATAATAACAAACTGGCACCATTGCTCAATATACCTGTTTCTTTTGTGCGCGCAGAACTTTCTATGCCATTTCTGTTTGATTTATTGAAATCCTATCCCTAAGGAAAATCTTAGGAACCCTGTATATCAGAATTACAAAAGTATAGAAAATAATTTTCTAGAAACGAAAAACACCCGACCCAACATTGATAGAAAATAATATGCCCGATTCTTAAATGAGCAGAACCACAATCCACCCGAATCGTTAGCGCCGTAGGCTCTGCATTGCGGCGTTGACAAGTTTCTCTATTTAGCAGATGACATGGGGATTTTTTTTTATTAATCGATTTTATTTAACTGCACAGTTTCTGGCTATCTAACTGTCTATTGAATCTTGCGATTCATTTTTGTAATATATGTCCGATGACAATACAATAATATAAATAAATTTGAGGGTAGGGGGTGGTTGAAGAATGTAAAGGGGGTTAATTAATGCAATATCACAACTTACTTCGACTCTTCCTTACCGTAAGCCTGGCAACGTAGCAATTGAATTCGTGGGGTTCTTGAATTTTGGGGTTCGGCATTATTATGTTCCTATCAAATTATTTTCTAACATTTTGTGTTTCTATAAAAATATGTTTTGTTTAAATTTAATTCTATGCAGAGGTATATTTTCTAACGATTTGATTTTCCCGTCATTTCATTTTCGAGACAATTTTTTTCGGACCTATTATTTTCTTTCCTTTTAAATTCTGACAAATTATGTTTCGGCCAAATTTGGTTTCGGGTATTTTATAGGGACCCACTATAAGCGGAGAAACACGCGTTTAAAGTTGAACCTCTTGAAAAACTGCTAATTCGGGTATCATTCTCTAAAGTTTGCGCTCAGCCACTAATTTATTTTTTACGTTTTTCGCGCGGTCTTGTTGTTGTGATCGATTGGAAAATACCTATTGAAAAACTAGGGTGTTATGTGTATTGGGCGTAAAAGTCAACTGTTAAATTGGGTAGGTGAATAAAAAGATTCCATTTTTTTGGAGCGTGTTTATAATAATCCAAGAAAAAGTTTTTTTTTTGTTGTAGAGCAAAAGGAGCGTTTATTAATGCACATCTAATTAATATATATAATCCTCAAAGTTACATGAAAAAAATTAAAAAATACAATCACTTTGACGCGATCTTTGACGTGAATTGGCTGAATTAAATATTTTTGGCGATAATAAGCGCGCCTTATGGTAAAGCCATGATGGTAATTTAAGGGTTAAAATATTTTCGCATAATTTGAGGGTAACGTTTTTAATTAAGCAATTTTGACTATGTTTTTCACATTTTTATGCCATGGTTTTGCTCATATTTTAAAGCTTTCTTTCTTTCTTTCTTTTTTTCTAGAATAAAACATTCAAATTTTTCAAGTTTTCTTTTTTTTAGGTGTTCAAAAAAAATAATGTCAGAATTTTTTTTTATCTGTTGAAATAAAAATTATTTAAGGTTTTTGAAAAGAGACAGCATGCTTTAAAAAAGTATTTTGGAGAAAGATAGAAGTCAATTAAGGCAATAGTTTAATCAAAATTTCTGTTTTGTCATCTGTCTGTCATCTTTAGTGGTGTCGTGCATATGATTTTTATTTTGCCATTTTTATTCAAAAAACGGCAAACATTTTGTTTAAAACGTAAAGTGTGTAAGATATAAGGTGGTATGAATTTCTTTCAATCAAAGTTCTTTACAGTCTTTAAATTTAGAAAAAAAAGTGTCGTACTAAAAGTGTATTTTAGCGCATCTAAAAATAATTTAACAGGTACTTATTTAGCTAAATTATTTCAAGGTTCATCACGACTCCACCATTAGCGGCATCATTTCACATTTTTTATAAAGGAGCATACCGACCGTGAAAAAACACTTTATTGACTCCAAAATAACCCAAATAAATATAAAAAACAAAACAAATTTTGTGGTAAAACATACATTACAAAAAAAAATAAAAAAAGCTTTGACCTAAACACTGCATTAATGGTACTTTTGTTTGCGGATACTTATTACCCCCCCCCCCAATTGACGCCACTGTCTTATGGTTAATAGGGTCTTCTAGGTCAGTATCTTTAACGTCGAAGTAATCGCTATTGTTTTTTTTGGTCACGTTTTTTGCCAGTCTGTTACCCTTACCTTTATTCTGGGCAGGCGCAGTAGCGCTATTTCAGGCTGTTACCTTTATTAAAGGTAACCACTGGCGCTAATTAGCGTCGAATAGCGACTACCTTTACCGTTAAAACGACAACCAACCAAACTGATGTGATTTGTGGTGGAAGATTTTTAGGTTATAAAAGTTTGTTTTGTTTTACAAAAATTTTGTGTATTTGGATTTTATTTTTTGTTAACCGTGTTTTTAGTAGTAGTGCGGTGCCTTTTTTGTTTATTTTATAAACAGGTGAGTAAGTACAAATAAGTTTGCAGAGGCTCGATTTATTCTTCCACCAAAGATATCTTGCAAAATCATTTGCCTGACTAGATTTATGTTATTGGGATATCCGTCCCCAGTCCTATCACTAAATTAATATTTTCCGCCATAATATAGTCAGGAAAGCAAATAAAAAAAAAGACTTAAGAAAAAAACAACAAAAGTCAATAAAAAAGTAACGTTATGTTTACCGCCAAACGATTGGCTACGTTCAAAAGCTCTATTTTTAACCTCTTGAAGTTACCTTTATTTACGGTAACGGTAAAACTGCCTGACTAAAATCTCCCTAATAACAATAACGGAATGTTCGCAGAGAGTTTTTGGTCAGATCCACTTTTGTAGTTGACGTTAAACCTTACTTTTTTTGTTAAACATAACCCTACTTTTTTACCGATTTACTTCGAATTAACGAAGATGAAGAGGATAAAAGGCTCCTTTTTATAAATAGGTTTTTTAAAAATGTTGCGAAAATAAGTAAATAAAAATCACGTTAACTATAAAGTTATTTTTACTTAAATACAGGACTCGGTTATGGTTAATAACCATTACGGAATGACATTTAGCAACTGCGTAGTCGCAGAAATAACGATAACTATATCGAAGAGTCAAAAACATTGACCAAAAAGACCCTAATAATAATGATTATTGTAGGTATCTTTATTTTCTTTATATTTACTTCTCTCAATCCAAAACTTAAAATGGTTACTTCTTGATTAACGAGATACAGATTCTTGATGGTTTGTCAAATAACGAAAACAACAGAGGTTGTTATTTTTGTATGCTGACCAAAAACTCCTTATAACGATAATACCTGTAAGTGTTGAAAAATAAAATAACGTAAGATTTCGTTAAAGGAAACGACATAAGCTGAATTTTGTGAGATCATTAAGGTTGTTGTTATTCTTACCTGAGTTTCGTTTTTTCCATCCTGCGCAGTCGTACAAATGAGAATCACCACAATTTTTTTTTCTTTGGGAAAGGAGAAAAAATGTCGCTTTAAATCTAACGCCTCCACCCAGCAAACACAAATCGTCGGCATTGGATCGGGCCAATGTCGACAACGTCGGCAGTGTGTCGGAATCGGCGACTACACTCTGGTCCGATGTTGGTCAGATAGAGATTTTCAGTTTTCGGTCAATAATCGGCAACTGACGAAGGCCCACATTACTACAGTCGACTTTATGCCGACACCACTTTAGGACCGACGATGGTCCGATTGGAACTTTGTTTAATCGGTCGAAAATCGGCAACTGACGATGGCCCGATTTACTATAGTTGACATTATGCCAACGCAAACCTTATCTGCGTTAGGGCCGATGATGGTCCGATGGGAACTTTCTTTAATCGATCGAGAATCGGCAACTGACGATGGACCGATTTACTATAGTCGACTTTATGCCGATTTGAACTTTGTTTGATTGGTCGAGAATCGGGAACCGACGACGGGCCACAGTCTAACGCTGCATCGGCATTGGGCCTACATCGCAAAGCGGACAAAAAATACTGCTGGTCCGATGTCGTAAATTGACGTCGTGCCGATAACGATAAATTCGGCAATCGACATCGGACCGACGAAGGCCCGAGGGAACCGTGTTTGCTGGGCATATACCTCCTCGCCAGAAAAAGTTTTACTATACGATCTAATTAAACAATCTACCTAATCTATTTGCTGTGCGGACGCGAGTAAAATAAATTACTACAAAGATTTGAAATATAGGGTGCGTTAAAAAATTTTTCGCTTTTTGAACGCGATATAACTTTGGACCCAATCGGCCGATTTTCTAAATTACTTTGATAAATTAATTCGATAATCTAAAAAATTTTAGAGACAAAGGATGAAACTTTACTGACGCCACTCAAAATATGACATATGTCAAAAATCTAAGAAAGCGGACACTTTAAAAAAATTGCTAAATTTTACCCCCTCCCCCCCCTCCGATGTGAAAAATTTGTGCGCCCCAGGATTTGATTTTTGTCAATGAGGCAAAATTCCCATACTTTCTTCGCCTACCGAGGTATCACTTATCTAAATTGGTTGTAAGATAAAAAAGATATAACAATTTTAAGTCAGGAGTATTTAGACGAAAAATTTTAGGGTATGTGGGAAGGTGCACTATTTAAGGCTAGCATAACTTGCGACTTAGTCGTCCGATTTTAAAAATTTTAGGCTTCTTGGTAGGACAAGACATGGTGACGAGGCTTGCTATAATGTGGTGTAAGTTGAGACCTTGTGCTGCCCGGAATATATCTGGAATAAGTTCACAAAGATGCAATGCCCTTACGCCCAATCACAAGTTCCAGATATTCTCCAACAAGCAATCTGTCTAAATTTCTTTTGAAAATTATTCAACCTCTTGCAGGCAAGACCGCTTCATGTGTAGAAAATTCCAACAATTTTGTTAATATTCCTAAATCTTTTGTTTTAGGACCCGAGGATAGATTCGTCAGTTTTGATGTCGAAAGTTTATACACCAATGTCCCGATAAAGGCATCGCTAGATATTATTATGGTTGATGGCGAATCCCTTTATGAACGTACCAGCCTGCCCCTTAAGAGAGTGATGGAGTTGTTGTAATGCTGTCTACATAACTCTTATTTTCAGGTGAAAGATAGGTTTTATGCTCAGGATGACGGTCTGCCAATGGGTTCATTCATCGCTTTCGTCAAAATTTCTTCAGAATTTCTTCACCACCTAAATAACATAAGACCCACCATTACATTCACAATGGAGTTGGAGCAAAATTGTCAAATACCTTTTCTTCATGTACTTGTCAAACGAGTAGAAAGCGACATCAGAACAATAGTCTATCGCTACAACCAAACGAGGCATAATAAGAACTTTGTATAACAGAGCCGTTCAAATTTCTAGAAACATTAAGAAGTATCTGCAGCAGAATAGTTACAGCCTTAAACTGATAAACGATACTATTTCTAAATTTCAGTGAACAGGACAAAGATTACAAGACCAAAACCAAGCAAACACATTCCTTACAATTCCATACATTAAAAGAGTATCAGAGAAAATTCGAAGTGTAACGAATAACTTTAATATTAAAACAGCTTTTAAAACTAATAATACAATTCGAAGCCTTCTTAGTAAAACAAAACCGGAGAACAAAAAAAATAAGGGATGCATTTACCAAATAAATTGTGAGTGTGGTGAATCATACATGTGAAACAAAAAGACCACTATTTGTTAGGCTTAGGAACATCAGCCGAATACCCAAAGAGGTGAAACAACGAAATCAGGAATCGTCGAACACGCATGGTTAAAACAACATGGAGTCACACTGGAAGAAACGAAAATTCTTTGAAGCTGCCTTTACTGGCCAGAATCAGGGTATTTTCAGTAAACCAAGTGTTGAAATTCCAAATATTTGGAAGCCCCTTTAGGAGTAACCTTAGGAATAGATTGTAATTTGCACCTGAAGACGATCCGAGATTGTACTGATCGAAATGTCGTGTATAAATAAAATATGGACAATGAAAGTCCGAAACACAGAGTTAATTTCACCAAAAATTGTATTGTTTTCACAAAAACTTTTGACCCAGTGGCCTAATTTTCAAAATTTTAGGCTTTTTCAAGAGACCTGAGACTTTTTCGATACGACTTGAAATTTGACATCATATCACTTCACTTGATGAGTATTAATAAAATCTGTGTGATTGAATATCTACGGAACAAAAACTTCTTTGAAATTTGAAATATTTTGACCCGTTTTGAACGGCACTCTGACATTTTCGGCGCTATGGTAACTGGCAGTAAAAAAAGGACATCTACTAATAAATAAAAAAAATCTTTTAAAAATTTTTACTTTGAACTATCCAAACACAATAAAAAATTAGGTAAACATGATTTTTAAAATAAATAAAAATATTTTTGGTACATTTTTTTGTATTTTTTCCTAATCATCATCAATTCTTAAAGGATTTATAGAGTAAGTAGGCCGAATAGTTTCCCAGAAAACACAAATCGTCGGAATTTAATCGGGTCAATGTCGGCATCGGCGACTATACGCTGGCCCGATGTTGGACAGAATACGATTTTCAGTTTTCGGTCAATAATCGGCAACTGACAAAGGTCCACATTAACAGTCGACACCGCTTTAGGAACGACGATGGTCCGATTGGAACTTTGTTTAATCGGTCGAAAATCGGCAACTGACGATGACCCAATTTACTATAGTCGACTTTATGCCGACGCCCACTTTATCTGCTTTAGAGCCGACGACGGTCCGATTGGAACTTTGTTTAATCGGATGAGAATCGACAACTGACGATGGCCCGATTTACTATAGTCGACTTTATGCCGACACTCACTTTATCTGCTTTAGGGCCGACGACAGTCCGACTGGAACTTTGTTTAATCGGACGAGAATCGGCAACTGACGATGGCCCGATTTACTATAGACGACATTATGCCAACGCAAACCTTATCTGCTTTAGGGCCGATGATGGTCTGATTGGAATTTTGTTTAATCGGTTGAGAATCGGCTACTGATGAGGGCCCGAATTACTATAGTCGATTTTATGCCGACGACCACTTTATCTGCTTTAGAGCCGACGAAGGTCCGATTGGAACTTTGTTTGACTGGTCGAAAATCGGCAATTGACGATGTTGCTATGGTAACTGGCAGTAAAAAAAGGATATCTACTAATAAATAAAAAAAAAATCTTTTAAAAATTTTTACTTTGAACTATCCAAACACAATAAAAAATTAGGTAAACATGATTTTTAAAATAAATAAAAATATTTTTGGTACATTTTTTTGTATTTTTTCCTAATCATCATCAATTTTTAAAGGATTTATAGAGTAAGTAGGCCGAATAGTTTCCCAGCAAACACAAATCGTCGGAATTTAATCGGGTCAATGTCGGCATCGGCGACTATACGCTGGCCCGATGTTGGACAGAATACGATTTTCAGTTTTCGGTCAATAATCGGCAACTGACAAAGGTCCACATTAACAGTCGACTTTATGCCGACACCGCTTTAGGAACGACGATGGTCCGATTGGAACTTTGTTTAATCGGTCGAAAATCGGCAACTGACGATGACCCAATTTACTATAGTCGACTTTATGCCGACGCCCACTTTATCTGCTTTAGAGCCGACGACGGTCCGATTGGAACTTTGTTTAATCGGATGAGAATCGACAACTGACGATGGCCCGATTTACTATAGTCGACTTTATGCCGACACTCACTTTATCTGCTTTAGGGCCGACGACAGTCCGACTGGAACTTTGTTTAATCGGACGAGAATCGGCAACTGACGATGGCCCGATTTACTATAGACGACATTATGCCAACGCAAACCTTATCTGCTTTAGGGCCGATGATGGTCTGATTGGAATTTTGTTTAATCGGTTGAGAATCGGCTACTGATGAGGGCCCGAATTACTATAGTCGATTTTATGCCGACGACCACTTTATCTGCTTTAGAGCCGACGAAGGTCCGATTGGAACTTTGTTTGACTGGTCGAAAATCGGCAATTGACGATGTTGCTATGGTAACTAGCAGTAAAAAAAGGACATCTACTAATAAATAAAAAAAATCTTTTAAAAATGTTTACTTTGAACTATCCAAACACAATAAAAAATTAGGTAAACATGATTTTTAAAATAAATAAAAATATTTTTGGTACATTTTTTTGTATTTTTTCCTAATCATCATCAATTCTTAAAGGATTTATAGAGTAAGTAGGCCGAATAGTTTCCCAGCAAACACAAATCGTCGGAATTTAATCGGGTCAATGTCGGCATCGGCGACTATACGCTGGCCCGATGTTGGACAGAATACGATTTTCAGTTTTCGGTCAATAATCGGCAACTGACAGAGGTCCACATTAACAGTCGACTTTATGCCGACACCACTTTAGGAACGACGATGGTCCGATTGGAACTTTGTTTAATCGGTCGAAAATCGGCAACTGACGATGACCCGATTTACTATAGTCGACTTTATGCCGACGCCCACTTTATCTGCTTTAGAGTCGACGACGGTCCGATTGGAACTTTGTTTAATCGGATGAGAATCGACAACTGACGATGGCCCGATTTACTATAGTCGATATTATGCCAAACGCAAACCTTATCTGCTTTAGGGCCGATGATGGTCCGATAAGAACTTTCTTTAATCGGTCTAGAATCGGCAACTGGCAATGGCCCGATTTAATATAGTCAACTTTATGCCGACACCAGCTTTATCTGCTTTTAGGGCCGACGACGCGACGGTCCGACTGGAACTTTGTTTAATCGCACGAGAATCGGCAACTGACGATGGCCCGATTTACTATAGTCGACATTATGCTAACGCAAATCTTATCTGATTTAGGGACGATGATGGTCCGATTGGAACTTTTTTTGATCGGTCGAGAATCGGCCACTGACGATGGCCCGATTTACTATAGTCGACTTTATGCCGACAATCACTTTATCTGCTTTAGGGCCGACGACAGTCCGACTGGATTATGCCAACGCAAACGTTATCTGCTTTATGGCCGATGATGGTCTGATTAGAATTTTGTTTAATCGGTTGAGAATCGGCAACTGATGAGGGCCCGATTTACTATAGTCGATTTTATGACGACGACCACTTTATCTGATTTAGAGCCGACGATGGTCCGATTGGAACTTTGTTTGACTGATCGAAAATCGGCAATTGACGATAACGTCACCTTCAAATTTTTAAACTGCTTAATAGGTTCTTCCTAGTATGTAAAGATGACGCTAATGTCACTATGTTCCCGGTACAGTGGAAGATAATACTATATATATCATGAGCAAAGATATTTCAAAACTAGAATGCGGACTTGACAAGATGTCGGTACTGCTCTACAAGAATCACCTCTTCTGCCCCTTAAACCAGCCCTACTGGTTGAGCACCCGCATTATCGAAACTTTGTAGTTTGCCAATGTCGGATCGTCTCAAGCAACCACCGACGGACCTTAGTCAATCACTGACGTCGGGCCGCTTTGAGAGGCTGATGTGGGGCCCTATTATCCACCCATTATCGGACCTTTGTGGTTTGCCATTGTCGGGACGCTTTAAGCTACCACCGATGGACCTTCGTTAATCGCCGACGTTGGCCCGCTTTAGGAAACCAGCGGGCCGAGACCAGCTTGCCTACGTTAGACCGACCAAATTAAGCAGCTTTATGGGCGTATGGTTGGTACCATGTGCTTAAACCATATCAGACCTTAATCGTACGGCGACGGTATGCCGATGTCAGCAAAAATTAAAATTTACCATTGGTCCGACGACGGCGGGCTACAGTCTAACGCTGCGTCGGCAAACATACATTGGGCCTACATCGCAAAGCGGACAAAAAATACTGCTGGCCCGATGTCGTAAATCGACGTCGTGCCGATGACGACAAATTCGGCAATCGACATCGGGCCGACGAAGGCCCGAAGGAACTGTGTATGCTGAGTTGTTTTGCGCGTGACTGTACAAAGCATCTAAATGTCTATCCACATTTTCAAAAAATTCTTGCTTGGGATACTTTGCGAGTCTCTCGCCAATCATGTTGTCAAATTGCTTCTTAGCCTTCCTCTCTTTGACAACTCATCCCAGCATCGGTTTGTTAAATTTATGAACTGCCACGGAACTGCTTGAAATTCGGTTTTAAACCGAAAAAAGTCGCCAAAGAAACGCGCGTTTTTTGAATACCAATTGAAGGGAATTTCAATGATCTCTATATAGGAACAATAAACGTAGCTTAATCTTTTTAGGTTACAATAGTTTAAGACTAAAATTTAACCTCTAAAGACCCTCTATACATTTGACTAGGATAGGTAATCCAAGTAACACAAAATGTGATAAAAAATACCTTTTGGTGTACACAAAATCACGACCGAGCCACCCCTCGACAAAAATGCACCACTATAAGAGGCGCAGTGGACAATTTCTCAATTTTGAATACTTCCAACTTTGTTCCAGCCCTTAAGGGCTGTAAGGGTCTAATTTTCACCATTTTCGTATTCCAGAAAACACTCCATATGCACAATTTTTGATGAGGCTTAGATGAGTGGTTTTCTGGAATATAGAAATGATAAAAATCTGCCCCCGTACAGCCGGGAGCAAATTTGGATGTAAAAAATATAGGCTCTTAAAATGTATGTTTTGACTCGAACTTGTAATTCCCAAAAAATTTGGCACTTTTTGAATTTGGTATAGTAAATTTTGAAGTTGTTCGTGATTTAAAATGTTTAGCCCCTATTTAGGGGTTTGAGATTTTTATATATCATAATATTTCTTACACCACATTCATGAGTTTTGAAAATTAGATCTCGCCCGCTTACTGCGCCCCTGGTGGTGCCTTTTTGTTGATATTGGCTAAAATATAAGTGAAATATAATTTTTCAATTGATATCGACAAAATTTTTAGTCCCTAAGGTTAGGGACCTTAGCACCCATGATTTTTTTTTCGGTATAGTAGACTTGTAGGTAATAGCATCAACTACCAACTGACTGAGACTCAGATGTGCACGTGCATTAGTATGGGAGGTATGGGGGATAGTTTAAAAACGCATTTTGAGCCCCGTTGCCCCCTAGGGGTCACATATGTAATTTTTTATAACAGACGAGCTACGTTGACGGAGGGCCAATATATGTGAAAAATTTCATTGCTCTAGCTTAAACCGTCTGAATTTAAGAAAAAAAATTGACACCCTAACCCTACTTTTTGACTACAACGTTTTTGGGGCTGTTAGCAGGTTAGACAGTGTGGGTGGGTTCATTAGTAATCGATTAAAATAGGTTTCGTAAAATCTTCATCAAAATCCCACGGAACACGCTATGCCCCCTAAGTATTAGGTAATTTTATTCCTCTGAGAAAGTTCATTGCCATCTTATTAAACAAATTTTCCCTCTATAATTTCGTAAGGAGCGTTTTCCTACCAGAAAAAAAGATTCATCGAAATTTTAAAAAATATACTGAGTGTTCGTTTAAAACCAGTTTTAAGGTAGACAATTTGAAAGTTTACTACTAACGTGCTATTAAGCACTACAAAAAATCCATTATCTCGAGATGTTCTTTTAATACTTTTACCATTTTCCCAACTCACTTTTAGTAAATTTATGTCACTCCAATAATTTTATGTAGGAAAAAAAATCATACAGCCTCTTATTGGCTTCGGCTCAAAGGGCAGTCAATCTCAGTCTTTCGGCGCGAGAATATACTTAGGTAGGTAAATGGGAACATTCTTCAAGTTTTTAAAATTTAACTTTGTCAGATCTCACCTCATAAATTATTCAGTATTATATCTGCCGTCGCGGCCATAAATATTTGCTAACTTCTGTAATTTACGTGTGTAGCGAAAGGCAAATAAAAGGAGAAAAAGCGGTTAAAGTAAAAAATAAGAGAGCCAGTACAGAAACCAACATACCATTCAAAGGGATATTTGAGTAAAATTTTTAGTTTCCTGGAGTGCACGATGTCCGGAATTGTGGAGGGACGGTTAAAGCACAAACTTCAAATTTCCAATTTTTGTGCGTTGTAAAAAAAAACAAGAAGACAAAGTTTTTCTACTAGTACTTCTAAAAACCGAATTTTGCACATGCTAAACCACTCTGAAACGCGGTAGTTTTGCACATGGCGTGGCAAAAATTTTTCACAAGCTGGACACCGTGTTAAAAAGTTTTTCGCAGCCCCAGATAACATAACATAAGATATGTTAAGCAAATTTCTTTTTTCTGCCGAAAGAGGGTGACGATATTTTACTAACCAAAAAGTTTTAATAGACATAACCTGTGCATAAGAGCGCTATAAGGGTAAGAAACTTTCCATTTAACACCATCACTGAATGGTATAAAGGCGAGGAAACACCAGATTCCAGTAGTGCCTTTGAACCTTAACATAACCCCTTTTGTCTGTTTTTCGAAATATCGAGTATGAAATATGATACGGGATCCCGCGGGCTATATACTCTATACTTTTTTTAGCAATTTGTTCGGTAATATTTTCTTATTAAAAATAATTAAATAAAAATATGTGATTTTATTGTTTTTTGTACATTTACAAAAAAATTTGTAGATTTGCATATAAAATTGTAAAATTACAAAAAGTTTGTAAAACTACAATGTACTTTTACAAATTTGGTTGTTATTTTACATGAACAGTTTGTAAAATATAATGTAATTTTACGAAAAATTTGAAAAATTAGTTGTAATTTTACCAAACGGTTTGTAACCTTGCAATGCAAAACTATATTTTTACAATATAGAAGTACTAAAATTAACAAATTACATCTTACAAGTCGGGGTATCGATTCCTATAGTTACAGTACTTACTCTGTGAAAAAATGCACTATATAATACGTAAAGCACAGTTTACATATTTTTTGTAATTTTCCGATAATTATCGTTGGTCACAAAATTACCAAGTTCTTTAATTTTGCAAATCATTTTAATAGTGCGTTTCTTATTTTTGATGTAAAGATATATAGTTTGTGTTTCTAATAAATAAAAATTACGTACTTTGTTGCTTCATTTTGCAGTTGTAGAAAAAACATTGTTAAAAACTCGTTTGAAATAGTTATTTAAACAACAAGGTTTGAAAACGACTCTTTGCACACGCACGAAGGCGACGTCCACAAGTCGAGGGAGAGTGCAAAGAGGTTTTCAAACGAGTTTTTTACGATACTTTTTATACGAGTGCAAATAAACAGAGACCACAATAATCAAATTTCGATTTAACTCGTTTAATATGATAAATATTCTATTTGAAGTATCTATGGAACTCAGCCAACTGATATTGTTGGGTGACAACAACAAAAATCACAATGACGGGAGACCCGTGTGTAAAAATGACGTAAGCGTGCGTAAAAATAACGTAAGCGTGTGCACACGATGACGTGCGCAAAATGTCGTTTTCAGATTGTGTTCTCCGTGCGCAAAACCCCCTTTTTCAAGACAGTCGTATAAAAACCCTTTTTTACAACTCGCTCGGCTTGTGCACCTCGCTTACGGCTCGGTTCCACAAATTGTCTCTCCTGTGTGCAAAAAGTCGTTTTCAAAACTTGTTGTTTAAATAACTTTCCTTTTTTCCTCCTTTTTTTTCTGTACGACATTTCTTTAAGTGACAAGCTATCTTCCCCATTCGGCGCCAAAAATGTTTACCTTCCACAACGCGCCGCAAACCCCCCGCCAACCCAACAAGTGTATTTTGGCGCAAAAAGGCCAATGTTTAGGTTATGTGGGGTTGGGAGCGGATTCGCAGCGTAATAGCAGTCGTTGGTGGGAGAGGTACAGACCCCCTCGCCAACCCCATCGAACCCAAATATCGTAAGTGTATTTTGGAGACAAATAGAAGATGTTTAGATTAGTTAGGCAGTGGATGGTTTTAGCCTCGCCCTTTGCCATAAAACCAACACTTACCTTCTACAACGGGCCGCGAACCCGACCCCCCCTCTCCCTCTGACAACCCCTCCAAACAATCGATTTTTCGATCAAAATATTTTTAATAATCTTGTTTTCGATAAAATGTCGTTCGATATAATCGTTTTCGATAAAAATGTTATTCTATAAATTTATTTTTGATAAAAATATTTTCGATTAAAGTGTCGTTCGATATAACTATCATTTGAAATTTTCGATCAAAATGTCTTGATAAGCGTGTTTTCGATATTGATAGATGATGATCTGACCATGGTCAACTCTTTCATGAACCACTCGCATGTTGTCTCAGTTCTCATTGAGATGACAAGCCAAGTAGCACAGGACATCCTTAGGACGTTCCATTTAGGTCCGAATGTCCTGGGTCCGAAACGGACGTTCTATGGACGTTCGATTAATTAGCAGGGTAGGATCAAAATTTGAAGACAAATTTAGGACGTCTATAGAATAATATTGTTTGGTAATTAAGCACTAGAGATTTCCGCCAATTTTGAGTTTTGTTGGGGTTTTGCAGAATGTAGGAATTCCTTGTATCTTTTTAAGGTAGTTTTAATATTTTTCATAATTGTACTTTTTAAAAGTTCCCTTTCTTTTTTTTTACTGGGACCATCCATTACAGGATCAATGCCCAGTGTTAGCGAAGTTTTTTGCAAAGTTAAAGACAAACACAAAATATCCATGCACCTATCCGGGATTCGAACCCAGGAACTTCCGTGCGGCAGGCAGATACGATACCCACTGCGCTACGGCGGCCGGCAAATATGTTTATATGAATGTATTCATAAAGTTTTACTATTAGAATCATTAATGTCCGATACAAATTTACTGAAAATGACTTGAGTTTAAAATTGGCTTCAAAAAGTTACCAAAAATGTCCTGGAAATGTTCCAGAAAGGTCTCAGATTTGTGCCCAGGGACGTACCACGTAAGTCTTATGGACGTCGAATGTTCTAAAACGAACATACTATGGACGTCTTTGGTATGTCCTTGTGCTACTTGGGAATTGGATTCAATAGTAGTAGTATAGGGGCGGCCCGTGGGCCTCGCAGTTAGGCCTCTTTATGGGCCCTTTCTGCCATACCCCTACTTCCGCTGCACCTCTCTCTCCCGGCCTCTCTGCCTTCTTTACGAAGTTCAGTATGTCGTCCCATTTGAGCGAGTGCAGCTCTTCTTCCTCTATCGTGGGAAATCCCCACTTTAGCTGCCTTGATCTGGCATATGCGTCACACTGTGCTATCAAGTGCTGCGCCGATTCCTCTTCGAGCCCGCAAGCGGGACACATGGGATCTCCTGCTACTCTTATTTGCATCAGATGTTTGTTCAGCCGATTGTGCCCAGTCAGCATCCCTATCAGCAGTCAAATGTTCTTTCGGGTTTTGCCTAAGAGCCATTTAGTTCTGGCTACATTCGGACCATCCACGAATAGCTTGGACTGTCTGCACTTTGACTCTTGCCTCCAGGACGTCTTCAGTTTATTGTTCGCCAATTTGTCGAGCTCACTCTGTACCTGTTTTCTTGTTATTCCCAGAAGAGGTTCCGGTCCAATGTATTGGGTTTCGGCCCCTAGTCTGGCAAGTTCGTCCGCTTTCTCGTTCCCTGGTATTCCCTCATGACCTGGGACCCACATCAGTGTCACCCTTTTGTCTTGAGCCAATGTTTGCAGTTCTTCAGCGCACTCATCCACTAGACTACTGACTATTTTGGGTGCACTTAGAGCCTTGAGGGCCACCTGGCTGTCGGAGCATATGTATATGTCCCTCTTGCCATTTCTGACCTCGGGTAGGTTTGCTGCAAGGATAATGGCATTCACCTCCGTCTCAAACACCGTAACGTGTTCTCCAAGCGGATAACTCTTCTGAACTTTCAGGCTTTCCGCGTACACTCCTGCGGCTGTTGTCTGCCTGGCTGACAGTTTAGAGCCATCCGTGTAGCAGACTGTCGCATCTCTGCTTAATTCTGTTTGAAATTCTTCTCTTTGCCACTCATTCCGTTCCGGTATTGTGACCTTGTACTTTTTATCGAACCTCCATGGTGTAAGCGGTGCTTTCAATGGCAGCCTTAGGAGGGGCAAATGGTTTAAGCGGTGGTTTCAATGGCAGCCTTAGGAGTGGCAACTCTTTCGTCACTAGTCCCTCGACCGCCAGATGGCCCTCTCTTTCCTCTCTGCCCTTCCACAGTCCCTGGTCAATTAATCGCAGGTGCGTCGCCATCGCCTCCTTCTTGATCCAAGTTGGAAGCGAGGGGAGGAGACCCAAGATTGTTTCCAGAGCGTGGATGGGGGTCGTCCTCATTACGCCGGTCATCCCTCTTCAGAAGAGCTCTTGCAGGCTGGTAAGCTTTTTGGATTGGATTCAGTAACTCTTGCAGCCCTTTTCGGCATATCTCCAATTATGACAATGTCGTCCCCATATCTTAGGCTGCTGATTTTTATGCCGTTTATGGTCAGACCGTTTTCGCAATTGTGAAGTGCGTTAATTTCTTACTGCAAATATTTAACAACAACGATGACAATATGCATCAACCTTGGCCAACACTTCTCTAATGGGTCATTTTATTTAGATTTCGCTCATCCAGACCAACTTCTTTAAAAGATTCTATGAGCTTTTCGTGTTGTGCTCGATCAAAAGCTTTCTCATAATCGGTGAAATAGGCATAATAGACCTAAATATCAAATAAAGCTTCTGCTATCCCGGAATTTCAACGAAACCCAAACTGTGCATCCATATAAAGCTTAGAGCAACCAAGCAACATTTTTATGACTTCCTACCAAATCTGGAAAGGTTCCAACGTCGTCCAAGCTCCAGAAGGTGGTTACAGTTACTACCGACCAAGTTGTACACGTTCTGTTGAGGTCACTTCGACGTTGAAAATATTTGTGGGGATCTAATGCAATAAATATCAAAAATATAAAATGGAACTTTAAAATCCGATAATACGACAGAAGAATATTAATAAAAACAGTAGTTAGCCCTGAATTAATTTACATTAAATAAAGTCAAAAATTTCAAGTGATTACCAAAATATTTATGGATTTTAATTTTTGTTTGCCGATTTCCCGTAGAAAATCAATCCATATAATCTAGACAATGGTGAAAGATCCCATAAGTTGACACAACTTTTATACTTACTTTGGTGGAAAGTCGATACGTTTTGCTAGACAAAGGCAAATAAACCTCAAATTTCTGTTTTTAGGCAGAGTAATGACTCGGCCGTATTTTTATTCAAAAACTAACAAATAAACTGAAAAGTTAATTCCTGGTTTGAACAATTTCAGTAACGTCGCGAAAATAAAGCACATCTTAAGATGTACGGTTGCTTTTAGTAAGTAAAACTTAAGGGGAGGCAGAGGCACACACAAGAGCGGCAACATTAGGCGAATATTAATATGCTGTTGGACAGCCTGCAGACTTCCCACTGATAGTGACTTATGGGGTACTTCGGTACGACAAGTACTGCTGCAGTTAAGCGCTGTCAAGGTCAGAGAACTGCTTGAAATTTGCTTCTGCGAATAACTTTAAAACATATATAATGCCTTTAAATCTATCTAAATGCAACATAATGAACTTTACCCTTAAACAAACCAAGATCGTATTTTTTCCATAAAATTGAAGATCAAATCCTAATAAGGTCCGAGATTTTTATTTGACCGCCCGCCGGCGCACAGTGGGCGAAATTTAATTTCTGGTAGGACAAAAATATTCTGAAGTTTATGTTCAGGTTTTATGGCGTAATTATGTTATTTTGAATTCAGGTAAACAAGTTCTAATATAAATTAAAGAAAAAATTAATCCTATTATCCTAACTTATGTTATAAATGCGAAAGTTTGTGTGTTGATATGTGTTTGTGGTTGTTCCTTAATCAGGCAAAAATGGCTAAACCGATTTAGATAAAATTTAATAAGAAGATAGGGTGTGATCTGGTGGATTGATTTATAGGTTAATTTTTATTTAACATTTCGCTTACTGACAGCTGTCAAGTGAAATTGTTTTTGGATATTTAAATGAAACATCTGTATTATGAAGATATCTTAACTAGGTGAAAGGTAAGGGAAGAAAGGGGGGTGGGTGAAAGGGTAAAGAACGAGAGTGAGAGAGGGGCGGGTGATAGGGGTTGGATTAAGTTGGTAGGAGTAAAAAAAACGGGTATTTAGCTAGTTAGACCATAAATTAAGCAAAATTAGTTGAGTGGTTGTGCTCTGTTTATAGTAATGGTATAATATTTGCTTTAGTCATCAATTAAGTATACGTCAAAAATATTTTTGAAAATAATTTTATATTTATAGTGAAATTTAATAATAATGAACAAAATTTTTATAAATGAAATATTTTTTTTTTGTATTTAGGAAGTTGAAATAAAGAGCATTTTATATAAAAGTACTTTTTCCATGTCCCTTAACGTCCGACAAAAATGACGTGGTTAGTTTATAAGGAAAGCCGATTTACATGATTTTTTAAATTGAACACCGTATATATTTCCAAATTCTTCATATTCTAAAAAAATATGAAGTTAAAACTTCCAAATCAGTTACATCAACCGAAAAGAATCTAAAAAAGGGAAACAATTAAATGATATTTCGCCCGGGGTGACTAGCGTGGGCTCGTCAGTGGATTCAATGGTCATCTTCAATCCAGACATCATTTAACACCATCGCACACTCTGACTTCCAACTCTGAAACACTCACAAATAGGCATCGTTCCGCATGGTACTTATTATAAGTCGCCTGGTACGGGTTCGTCCTGGCGTGTTAATCTGTGTTAAATGATGTCTGGATTGAGGGTGACTAGTGAATCCACTGACGAGCCCATGCTAGTCACCCCGGGCGAAACATCATGTAATTGTTTCCCTTTTCGCTTTGGACTTTTGTGTGTTCCTTGTGGGACACTCGTCCAATTTTGAAATTTCGTTTTTTTCTCCCAAGATCTTTTCTTTTCTAAAAAAATATGTTTTTAACCATATCATTTGCCATGGACCAAGACATAGTACTCTTATATCAAATTCTTTTTATCTCAGATTTCTAGAACGAATAATAAAAAGTTTGCCACAGGGCAGGTTTATAAAAAGTCACCCTGTACATAAAATTTTGAAAAGACGAAAACCGGCGCTAATTTTTCGCCTACGAACTTTGTTTTTAGTTTTTTGATCAAGGGTGAATAATAAAGCTACAAATCAATAATCACAGAAAGTCTAGACACCTTGTATAAACTTTTATAGGCTCCAATTTAATATGAAATTATGAACTAATCTTTTATAAATGAGCTACCCAAATTTAACTGAAATTTGATAAACATTGTAAGAAAAAAACGAGTTTTTTTAGTTCTTAAATTTTATACTCCAATATATGATTATGTAACATCGGTTTTTCAAAATTAAGACTATACTTTTCAAATACCTATTATTTAACAATATCTTTTTTTTAAATAATAATAAAAATAAATTAGGTAGAATGATTATTCTTATAAGTGCACTACAGTGCAACATAAATAGTACATTTTTTGCTGCCTCCACTCCAAGTGGGGCAAATTAAATACCCAACCCTTAAACCGCTCAGGGAAACCAGATGGGAAAGTCGGGTGAATTCGATGGCGAAATATACTGGGGTACAAAAAAAGTGCAACACCAATAATCAAATCAAATTTTTTAAAGTAATTTATTTATATAATAATACATTAGTATGTTCTTAGTAACTAATTACATTTCCAAGAATATTCCTTCATGATAATCATCAAAAAATTAATACTGAGTGGATCCTCCGTGGTTACTTATGCACTCGTTTGTTCTATTAGGCATTGACAAAATAAGATGGTCTATATCATATTAAGGAACACTCATCCAAATCCTCCTTACGGCATGCCAGAATTCATCTAAGTTTCCAGGGGGACGTGGTAATCGACTAAGATTGCGCCCTATCATATCCCATACGTGTTCGATAGGCGACAAGTCAGGCGATCTTGCTGGCCATTCCAAAGTCTCTATGCCAAGTTCATTCTACATTATTTACACTCACAAAATGCCAGATATCTTTGAGCACAGCAAGTCCTATTTATATTGTGACGATACACAACTTCGTTTTGCTTTTGAACCAAGAGATTTTGGACAGACAATTACTCGTACCAATAGTGACATATCCAAACTTGTGAAATAATCAAATGATCACGGACTTAACATTAACGGAAAAAAAAACAAGACTTTTGTTATTTGGAACCAGAAAAAATCGTGCCAAAATTAATCAACAACAGTTCTCTATTAACGTTAATGATGAGGAGATCAAGCTCTCAAACACAGCACGTAACTTGGGGATTATATTTGACGGGAATCACTGCATCAGGACTGGTATTCTCGTAACTAAATACGCTCGGCGTTTCGTACTTGCTGACCGTATGATAACGTAATATTCGCATACCACGTGACCAAAGTAACAAAAATAGTATTCACGTATATTGAACGCAAGGCGTCGACGAAGTGCGCTCAGCGCGTGGCGACCGTTTGAGAAACACCTACCATTTGCCAGCTGTTTTGCCATCCGCGCGTACGATTTTCCTAGCCTACAATACTTTGTAAAGTGCTGCAGCAAATATAGTAATTTTTTCAGTTTGCGTTTTTATTAATAATAAGAAAAATAAAAATCTCTCATTAGTAGCTTGGGGACGTGTGAAAAACACATACACATCAACCTTACTATTTGATGCTCGATGTAAGACAACTTTTTTTTCCAAAAAATTGCAACAAAAACTTTTCTTATTAAAATCGACATCGAAATAATTGAGCATCCGTATAATACTAGAAATAGAAGCACTCAAAATTCTGTAAAACCAAGGGTAAAAAAAAGCCATTGGTCAGCGGTGCTTTTTGTATCTTTCATCGGATGTGTACCAAAAAATATCTGGTTTTGTTAGGCTCATGCCCACATTAATCGTTTTCTTTCAAAAATAAACTAAAAACTTTCATGAAATGAATTAGCAAACATGAAATAAATAGCTTAATTGATATAAAAAATAATTAGTAAACAATATAGGTAACTGTCTTTCTGTGTTTTCGTCTGTATGTTCTTTACTTTTCTGAAAAATCGCAGTTTTCACACTAATTACTATTTTTATGTTTTTTATCTTTTGTCATTTTATTTATTTATAACTGTACTGAAAATTATTATTTTCTTTTTTAATTCAACAGTTCCATGAAAACATACATTTTTCCACGCGCGAGGTTTCTCTTGTGGATGTATGAATTCTGTGTATGTTGTTGAATTGGTTAGGTTATGTTTTGTTATATATGTTAGGTTATGTTTTGGGTAACAAATACCTTAGAGTTTTATTTTCTGTTTCTTAACATGTAGAATACGCATGTTCACTATAATTATAAGATATAACTTACTAGATATAGAAGTAACTATTGTGAAACCATTTTAACAATAAATGCTACATAATAAAGTATCAATATCAATATACGACCGTGCCGGAAACACCACTTTCCCTGACTGAGTGCCGGAACAAATTTAAACTTTCCCGCACTGAGTGCGGAATTTTTTTGTAGGTGTGCGGTTAAGTCACGGGGTAAACTTTTTCGTAAACGTGCTACTAGCTTATATCACAGGGTCAAAGGACGGGTTTAACTCAGCTAAACCAAACCATCAAGTAATTTTTTACAGAATCAACATACACTTGTGCAAGTAACCATTTGATTTAACCTTTCTGAACTATGGATCGAAATCGATTACGTAATGGCCTCTTTCTTACACATAGAAAAAGAAAAAGAGCGACAAGGCTAACAAGAAATAAAAATGCAAAATTCGGTGATGCCAAGATGTGCTAAGCGAATTTGATTCTGTCTGCTCGCAGGGCAGCGCGTTCGGCAGAGCGAATACGAAAATTCGTCGGTCAGCGTGCCGCTGAGCGAGCTGTTCGCTATTCGTTTCGCTTAGCGACTTCAAAACGTTACGTATTACGAGAATACCGGTCCAGGACTGCTTACATCAATCTAAAATCTATCTTTTCAATTCGCCAGTTTCTTCACTTTTCAATGAAGAAAAGTTTATGCGAGTCTTTAGTTCTTTCTAGGTTGTCCAAAACTCTTGTTTGCGTTTGATTTGTGGTATTAGGCGTAGACGTCCAATATCTCATAAACTACTTGATCCACGCATAAATTGGATTAACATGAATAAACGTAGAACCTTGTTGTCTGCATGCCTTTTTCACAAAATAATAAAAAATAAATCCCCTTTATACTTATTTAACAAAATATTGTTCAGTAGAAATATACACACTCGGAGTTTAAGAAATAGTAACAAAATAGTGGTACCTAAGCACAGAATTGAATTTTATAAACGTTCTTTTACTTATCGAATCTTTAAGATGTACAGTTCTGTCCCTGATCCATTTAAGAATAAAAATTTTTTTGTCTTGAGCCAGTGTTTGCAGTGCTTCAGCGCATATGTCTTTTATGTGTTGGTTGTTTTTGAAAATGAATAGAAAAAGTCTGTGAAAAAAGGAAAGATAAGAAGACAAAAAATTTATCAAATATTTCTTTTAATATAAGGCATACAAGTAATTTTCATTCAAATAATTATTCATATATATGGTGTTGCATTTTTTTTGTTCTCCAATATATATTAATGTCAGAAATAAATAAAGCCGATGGGCTAGATCATTTTAAGGCACTTAGAAATGATAAAGAGTTTGATAGTTTGTTGGTTGATGTTACTCCTTTGCCAGATAATTTAAAAATTCCAGCTTTCTTTACCCAGGAGGTACGAACTCGACCAAGAAAGAGACATTTTGCTTATATGATGATCCCATCACTGATGCTAAATCAACATTGTTTTGTTGTTGAATGCACTCAACAATCCAAGCTATCGAAGAAAGATTTCATCTTTTAAATAGTCACTAAGCATAGTTTTCATTTTTATACAATCTTCCTCTTCTTAAGAAAATGAGCAAAGACAAACTTACTAAACATTGTAAGGATATTATTATAGACATCTGTTTAACGGATAAAAAAGAAAAATAATATAATGAAGTTGAATTAAAAGATGAAATTATCTCTATAATTTCCATTTCCGATGACTTCAATTCCCTACTTGCTACTTTTAAGTACATGGTTTTGTAACTCTTGAAATACTAATCATACTTCTAGTTTCAGATGCTACTGCCGATAGAAGTTTCTCCAAACTAAAAATTATCGAAAATTATTTCCGTTCATACAGGCCACAACCAAGACTAAATTGTTTATCACTGATATCAGTTGAGCATGAAATCGCTGCCCAAATAGATTATGGCGGTATTATTTCGCGTTTTCAAGAGAGAAAAAAGGTATTTTTAGTTATGATTCATGCCAATACCAAAACATAAGTGGTTTTTAGGTTACTATCTAAAAATGAGAACGTTTTTAATGTTGTTTTTTTTGTCAGTTTTGAGGGGTACAGTTTTAAACTAATAAAGTTTGTTTCCATTTTATGCATTTTTGATTTAAAATGTGAAAACTTAAAATTGAAATTTGATTAATTATTTTTTATTTTATATAAGGGGGGGGGGCGGCCGTTTTATGACTTTGCTCCCGGCGGTCAAATGTCTGAAGCCGGCCCTGGCAAGACGATATTAACTGCCGAATATTTTAAGATAAAATTAACTTTATATTTCTTAGGCTGGAATCTGTCTCTTTTTATTTACCGCAACTTCGAACTAATATAAACAAGTTCTGACCTTTAAATAAAATGTGCAATAACTACAACAAGATCTCCAGTAAATCATATATTTTTAACTGCAGTGTGGCCCAGATAAATAGTCTGGCTTGTTAATTGTTAATATCTTGACCTGTTATAGTCTATTCTTTGTTTTTAGTTTAGAATAGTTTTACTGTAGCAAGTTAAATTTTTTTATTTTCTTAGGGTTTTTTTTGGTCGTGTATGGCATTGGATGTTGAATGGCGTAAAATAAATAATTAAAAAAATATTCGGAAGATGGTTTCTTCGTTTTTTGAAAAGTCCCAGTTAATTGCAAACAACCTAATTAAGGCAAGTCTTAAAGATAAAAAAAACAAAAACTAATTATAAAACCAGTTATTGAGCTTCATAAATTAAAACTATAACATTCTTGAAAGTTTTTTTTTAACTAAAGTGGCTCTATCTGTAAAAATCAGGGTAAAATAATTCTTTTTATGTTGCTAAAAGACATTCCCCAGATCCAGTCGACCAAAAGAGCTGTTAAAAGCTTCAAAAACTTGAAATAAGATGAACCACTTGAACTTTTTAACACTAATAACACCAAGACACTGTAACACGTATGAAAAGCACTCAAAAAAGTTTTATAAACGGTAATAAACGTTTTATATACCCAATTTTTTTGAACACTATATCATATATCGGGACTCATTATTAGGCGGCACGGTTAAGATTTTTATCAAAGACCCGCCCCGGCAAAATTGAGCTTTTTCTCTTAGTTCTTTTGGTTCCGAGCAGAGAGATGTAAGTATGTGGGTGGATTGCGCTTTTTTACTTAAAGAAGAAGAAGTTCATTCGATATACAAGAAAATTTATTCCTAAAAAAAAACAATTCAGTTGTCTTATAACAAGAAATTTACAATTTTTACAGTAACATCTCTCGTTTCCTGTGCAATAACAAATTCCTTGAAAGTAACTCTGTGTTTCAGACTTCCATTGTCTATATTTTATTTATACACGACGTTTTGATCAGTACAATCTCTTCAGTTGCAAACTACAATCGATTCTTAAGCCTACGTACTTATATACTACGAGAAATCACTCAACCGTGAAGTTTACTGAAAATAAAACTTCAAGAAATTTTTGCTTCTTCCAGTGTGACTCTTTGTGCAAAACCTTTGCTTCTGTCCACTTCATTCGGTGTTATTTTGACCATGTATGTTCGGCGCTTCCTGATTTCGTTGTTTAACCTCTTTGGGTATTCGTCTAATGTTCCTTAAGTCTAACGTCTTTTTGCTTTGCCTACGTATGATTCACCACACTCACAAGAAACTTGGTAAATGGATTACTTACTTTGTTTATTCTCCGGTTTTGTTTTATTAAGAAGGCTTCGAATTGTATTATTAAATTTAAAAGCTGTTATAATATTAAAGTTGTTCGCTGCTCTTCGAATTTTCTCCGATACTCCTTTAATGTATGGAATTGTAAGGAATGCTTTTGTCTGGTTTTCATCTTATAATATCTGCCCTGTTGGCTGAAATTTAGAAATAGTATCTGTTATAAGTTTAAAGCTATAAACATTCTGCTGCAGATCCTTCTTAATATTTCTTATTTCAATTTCCAAGTCATGAGAATTGTTACAAATTTGAACGGCTCTGTTATACAAAGTTCTTATTATGCCTCGTTTGGTTGTAGCAGAATGATTTAAATATTGTCCTGTGTGAGTGATAAACTGATGTTTTGATGTCGCTTTCTACTCTTTTGACAAGTACATCAACAAAAGGAATTTGACAATTCTGCTCCAACTCCATTATAAATTTAATGGTCAATCTTATGTTATTTAGTTGGTGAATAGATTCTGAAAGTTGTCGGTCATTCCCGGTCCAGACAATAAAAGTATTAGCAACACATCTTAGCCAGAGCTTAGGTTTGTATGTTGCGGTATCAACTGCGTGTGATTCAAACCACTCCATGTAAATATTGGCCACTACTGGCGAAAGCGATGAACCCATTGGTATATCGGCAGCCTGAGCATAAAACATATCTTTCACTTGAAAGTAAGAGTTATGTAGACAGCACTCCAATAACTCCATCACTATCTCCAGCGGCAAGCTGGTACGTTCATAAAGGGATTCGTCATCAAACAGTCTCTTTCTAATAATATCTAGTGATAAACCAAGTGTTGAAATTAATAATATTTGGAAACCCCTCCTTGGGCGGAGCCAACTTCTTAAACTTCACGGGTTAAGTGATTTCCCATAGTATATAAGTACGCCTTCGGAATAGTTTGCACCTGAAGACGATCAGAGATCATACTGATCGAAACGTCGCGTCAGAGTCAATTTCAAAGACATCATTGTCTCAAACTTTCAAACAAACCAATTTCTTCTTTACTTGTTGAAGCCCTGAATTAGCTCTTTGTGGTGCCACTCCTGGGGTGCATTCAGATTGAAGAGTCGGGGTGAAGTCCGGCGCAGAGCGTTACTCGATAGAGAGTGCACTCCGAGTATGCCCGACGATTCGTCCAATATGAACGAACAAGACGCATTAACATAACCTCACGCTTAAGATTTTATTTTTTTTTGTAATTATGGAAGAAGTAATAGTAAATCCGATTATAAATGAAGAACTACTCGTTGAGGATTCACCACTTTTTCGCTCACTTCACCACTCTTGATTGTTCCATATAGAACAAAATTGCCTTCCTCGTCCAAAACCAAATTATGGAAATGTGTACTGATTCTTTCCATTGCCAAATACTAGACGTCAAATTTAAAAAACACAAATACAAAAAATATTGTCTCTGAAATAAGGTTAGGAATGGTTGTGCATTTGATCTGCGCATGCGGGAATAATTTTATTAACCTATTTCGTGGGGTGCGAAAGTGCGCGTTTGGGTAGCGTCCGGTAAAAATCTACCTAAAAATCTATCTAAAATGAACAGCCAGGTAAATTTTAACCAGAGCAATCTGAACGGCCACGGCGCGTCACCCGACGTTCAATCTGAACGCACCCCTGATTAAGTCTTTGTGTAGCTCCATTGTTCCTTGATGGTTTCATTTGCCCTCTGGTGAAACCCGGGCAAGGTTTCGGCCCAATGTAAAATATACCTGTGCGGACCTTTCTTGCAAAACTAGTCTACCGTCTCGTTGCCCGGGATCCTCATGTGTCCTGATACCCATACAAGTCTTAGAGAGCATTTGCGCACTCCTAGATCAATCCTTTTGACATTGTAGGTTTACAACGTGCTAATGGCAGCGTGGCTGTCCGTGGATGTGCAGTGGCCGCGAGTCCTTTTACCCACTCTCTCACGTCTCTGTTCGGTATTTTTGGTTCCGAGTAGTCGTTTCGACAAATGGCCTCTTCGGCAACCCGCGCGCGAGAAGAAAAAACCCGAGTACCTATAGGACAATTATTGGCCTTAATTTGTTTTTTGTCTGCGCGTTTGAATTGCTTTAGTTTTGCTTTGTAGGTACCCACCATAATGGTACCACCTTTAAATGTGTAAACAAATAAAACACAAAGCGTTTATTTTTGTGGGCGGTTTCAATGCTTTACTCTGCTCCACTAGATTTGCAAAAATACGTCATTAAAATAAAACACAAAGCGTTTATTTTTGTGGGCGGTTTCAATGCTTTACTCTACTCCACTAGATTTGCAAGTTGGTATCTCAGAGTATGCAGATACTTATACAGGATGGTCCAATAAGATAAATATGTTTTCTTATATCTATATTTTCATTAAAAATATTTTTTGCGCCTCAACCTTTGCAAGGCTTAGGTATAAGGGCTCCAAAATCTTTGCCAGGTAAATCGGGTGGTAACACTTATTGAAACACCCTGTATATATGCTTTAAACTTATTTTAAGATGCTGCTAGGTACCCGTAAGATGCAAATAAAGTCATTCGGTTTGTACCCGTTCCGGTCTTGGCAGATAACTTTAATTCTAATTTGTTTATGCTATTTCTGGATGGAACATATTATTTTTTATTAGATCGAGAAAATGAGAAAAAAGGAAACGGGTGTTACTTTTCACAAGAGAAGACAAAATTTTACAACACATGAGTATTTTTTTAAGCTTTGATTTCCAATTTTGAATCACTCACAAATAGGCATCGTTCCGCACTGGTACTTATCCAAGTTACCTGATATGGATTCGTCCTGGCGTGTTAATATTAACTGTAGGATTATGCTCCTAAGGCAATTAAAACAAAAAAGAAGTTAAAAAAACGTCCAAATCAGTTACTTCAACCGAATTGAATTTTCGTTACTTCCACCCAAGATCAGTTTCTTTTCGGTTGAAGATTTGGAGGTTTTTTAACTTCTTTTTTGTTTTAATTGCCTTAGAAGCATAATCCTACTGGAAATATTAACACGCCAGGACGAATCCGTATCAGGTCACTTGGATAAGTACCAGTGCGGAACGATGCCTATTTGTGAGTGATTCAAAGTTGGAAATCAAAGTGTATGATGGTGTTTAATGATGTATGGTAGAGGGTGACCAGTGAAACCACTGATGAGCCCACGTTGGTTACTCAAGGCGAAACATCGTTTAATTATTTATCTTTTCGCTTTGGTTCTTTGTGTTTTCCTTGTGGGATTCTCATCCAGGTTTGAATTTTCGTTATTTCCACCCAAGATCTTTTAATCTTTTGTAAAATAGAGGTTGTTAGAGGGTTACCCTAGTTAGTAACAACGGTTTGGCGTCGTTTCCTCGTCTATCATAGCGGTCGTTGCCAAAGATACTAGTTTTTGTACTTTATGCAACATTAATTTTAGTGTATTTCTTATTTGTGGCAACTAAGACTAAGACGCCGAAGACCATAAACCAGTTTTATCATATTTTTAGCATCAAAAACGGATTTTTGCTTTTAAATACGAACGTTATAGATCTCAAAAAAACCTTTTAGTTTTATTGGTGCAAATCATACATTCCTAAAGCATTCTTCAAACACCCTTTCCCTCTGCTAAATTGAAAGCATATTCACTATTAAATGCGCGTGTAATGCCTCTGATCAGATATTTATTGAACTAAATCGGTTTTTGTCAAAAGAATAAAAGTAAAGAAGGCTCTTTTAGATTTGATAAAGTCATGTCAGACAATAATATTTTTCTTTCTTTAAAAAAGGAACTGGACAATGTATTATCTATAAACAAGAATTTATTTGGCACTTTTTTGATTTTAGCTTATCCCGCAAAAGAAGAAAAAAGTACCTTCCATTCAAAGTTCAACCAATTCTGATGTTTATTTGACTCCGAAAAGTATGGATATCACGTGACCCGTTTTGAAAGTCACTTCGACATTTCCCGTGCTAAGGTCACTGACCGAAAAGAAAGAATCTCTACTCTTGAATATAAAAATTTCGTCCGATCCGTCTAAGTAATCTCAAATCGTACTCAGCCCTTGTTGGAACATGAGTAGGGGAACTTGGGGTATGATGACGAATGGGGTAAGACGACTAACGCGAAATTTTTCCTTAAAAATTATGCTTGGAAACTGTACATTTGGCAACATCTTAAGTGCGGGACAGCAGTCTCTCCTTTGAGCTACACGTGGATGGATTGTTTTTTGCAAGAGTCGTTATAATATTTAGTTAAAAGTATTTACAGCCCCTTGCACCGTCATTTTTCTAAGGGTTCTTTAATAAAAGAACCTTTAAATTTTAAAGGATATTTAATTTTAAATGACTTGCACAGGCTCAATTTTTTTGAACTTTTTCTAAAGGCTCTTTATTTTCTTAACAGTACGGCAACGTCGCACGTATTTAGGGATTTCTGGGGTTTTTTTGTTGGTATCTCTGTCTTCAATAACCTAAAACTTTCACATATTTTTTTTATTTTATTTTTTATGGTTCTGTTGTTTTCATTTGATATTTTTTGATGATGAATTGTTCATCTAGTCGAGGTAGCTATAGTTGTTACATGGGCTATGAACATAATATAGGCTATTGTGCAGTGCTTCAATTTCAATGGGGGCTAAAAAGAGAAAAAGGGGGCTGAATCTTAGTCCCAGGGAGCTGTCGCCCATCTATTCAATATTACTCCAAAACATCCATGGATGCTCCAGCTAGCAGTGAAACAGCTAGAGGTCAAGGGTAAGTATTTTCATAATGAAATATAGCAATCTATGTATAATGCTAAACAACATTTTCTTTAAAAGTAGGTCTCGGCCTACTTAATTATATACTCTCCAGTTTAACAGAAGATATATATATATATATATATATATATAGATCCATCTACGACAAATTTTTGATGCACTTAATTAATTGCTTCAATCCTTGCCATTCGAATTAAAATATTTGAGAATCTTTTATTATTATTATTATTATTATTAAATCCTTTATTTGGCAAATATTTAGTTTGGTTTTTAATTTATTGTAGGGTACCAATCAAAGGAGGCCATCTGCCACCGTAGTTAGAATCATGACATCAAGTACCTTAGCAGAGAAATATGACTTCCTAGCAGACAAAAAGAATATGTTTGCTGACATCACCCAATAAAAGATGGAAACAGAAGCATTACATACTGACAAAGAGCATAAACTCCGGAAGAAAAACCTGGAGATAAAAATAGAAGTACTCGCTGATTTTTTTTAACACTATGCAATACATTCAATTGACTGCGAGAGTGGATTTGGTCACATTTAACAATTCATTTAAATATATTCATCTAAATGAAGCTTTAGGAGAAACCAATCTCTCTTGAATGTGTTACATATTACATGAAAGGTAGCTGCCGTTTTTGCATTTTATTAGTTTTTTAAAATAGGTAAGTTATAATTGTTTTTTTTTGCGCCTTAAAGGAGATTTGTTGTTAAAGTGGTTATTTTGCTAGGTAAGAAAAATTTGACTGTTTTTCACAGGGTTTTACTGTTAGTAGTAGTATAAGTTTAAGAGTTGTACTTATGTACATTTTGTTACAAGTTATTTTGTCTCAGGCCTCTTTAGACTTTTGCAATCGAGCGGTATTATAATTGTTTATTTTGAGAAGGAAGTGCGTGGGCTGGCACTTATTTTTTTTTCGCTTTTTAGTTACAGGTACAGGGTGAAAAAAATCGCCTTGTGTACAGAAAAATATTTAAAATAAAGAAAATTTAAAACATGTTGTTTATTTTACCGACATATCTAAATATTAAAAAACCACCAAAAAAATTATCATAATCAACAATTTAAAAAAAAAACAGCAATTGTAAAACCCTAAAATGCACAGCTGCTTTTTTGTACGTTATAATTTTGCCAATAATAATTTCCATTCTGCATAACATTATGACGTTGGTGGTCCTGACCATACATTTCAATTTGTTGAGTTTGCATAAGATAATTTAATATTCTTCCTTCTTTATTTCTTTATTATTGGGGGCTCTGGCTCGTTAATTTCTTTGGCAATATTATGAAGCACAGAAGCAGCTACTATTATTGTCAGAACTGTGTCCAGTATAAGCCAAAGCCCATAAGCCATAACTGGAAACTAACGTTTCCAGATCCCGAATGTAGGTTCTATTGAAGTTCTTGTTCGAATTAAGGCTTCATTATACAGTTGTTCACCTGGTATAATTGGATTTGCTAAAGGTGTCAGGAGGTAATTTAAAAGACCATATCCACTCCTAAAAATAAGAAAAAAAGTAGGTAAGGAGAGGGCTATAATTTACTGACAACTAAAACAGTCACAGTTTATATGATATATATATCATTCATTCATTCAGGGAGCTGTTGGAGAAGCTTGTTTATAAACACTGGATTATTATAGTTTTGATCAATATTAGCTAAAAATCATTTTGTGTGTGTGGGAAAAATATGCATCCAATGTATAAAAACAAAAACAATTGCAATTATAAACATTTTGGGAACCAACTTTTAACCCCCTCTCACCCCGTGTAAAACATTGACTAAGTACCTACCTCACATCTGGATATTCCAATAGATCCTCAACGTGTGTTAACCTGAATCTTCGAGGCACCTTCGAGTGAAGCCAAACTTAACAAAATCCAATATTTCAAGATCATCTTCAATAATGTTTACATATTCCATAATAACGTTTGATAAATTTTCTTTTTTCTTGCGTTTTGAACAAAAATAAACTACCATGAAAAATGGGTCGCAAAACTAACCTCAAAAGAGCTAACTGAGCTTTAAAGATCGGTTAATTGACCAAATTTGGCCAGTTAGTTAATGCTCCTTTAAAGAACGTTTAAAAGACCATTAAAGTCGGTGCAAGACACAAAATACGCTAAAGGTACTTTAAAGGTCCTTAGCCTAAAGGACCATTAAAGAAAAAGTCGGTGCAAGTGGGGGTTAGTGATTTTTGCCGTTAATGAGTAAGTATGATTTTAATTATTTTTACGAAATAATGTATTGGCATTAAGAGTAAGAGAAACTGCTTGGATGTATCGATATTATTTTTGTTTTAATTTGGAAGTATTGAAATAAATTTATTTATGCATCGGGGGAAAGATGACGAGGGTAAGATGACTAAATGAAGAAGCAGAAAAAGGTTGGAAAAAAGGTTATGAAAGGGAAAAAAATAAGTTAAAGAAAAACAAAGCGGACCAAAGACAAAAATATTTAGTCAACACTCACAAACTGTGACTACAATCAACCAGGTACAAGTGGCGTTAATTAATTCTGTTAATTGGAAAAAATCTAATGAAAGTCACTACTTCTGTCCAGGTTGTAACGAAGTATATACAGATCCTTAACATAACCCTTTTCGTGGATCCAATGTTCCTCTTTTTGTTGTTGGTGGCAGGAATGTTCCTCTTTTGAAGATGGTGAATTTTTATGCGATTTTTGGGTATAAGTCATCTTACCCCAAGACGTTCGTCATCTTACCCGATATATGGGGTAAGATGACTGAAGTGCCATTTTTTTGTTTTTATTTTTTTTAGAAAAATGGTTTTATTTTTTGTTTTATTTGCTATCCAAATAATGTGGCAAATATATTTATTGTTTTAAATTTTCATTTTCGTTTTTAAAAATAAATATTTTCATTATAAATTAAAGTGTTTTTCTTAACGTCGCCATCTTACCCCCTATCACCTAACAAGCGCGGAAAACGTTAGGAGATTAACCCAATTTGTTAAACAATCAAAACCAAACAATATTTTGCATAGTGAAGATTAACATAAAATTCAGATACGCCCCACTTATTGAGTGTGTACTTATATATACTTTGGTATTTTTCAGCCTCTCATGCGGATTGTATTTTGGGGAAATACTCCCAGTTGCTACGTTTATACGCATCTAAAAGCGCTTTTATATAAGGACGGTTTTAAATAAAATCGCTTTGTCCGAGAGTTTATTCGTCCTTCACTAAATGTCATTAAATATGTCAGTTTAAAGAAAAAACTGAGGGGTCGTCAGCTGCAGACAGTAGGTGTACAAATCGTTGACATTACTTTAACAATACCTGACAATACTGGACAATAGTTGACATTACTGGAGAATACTGAGACAATACTAGACAATAATGGAAACAATACTGGACAATACCAGACAATACTAGACTATTTGACAATACTAGACAATACTTAAAAATACTGGACAATACTTAACAATCCCAGATAACCAGAGGGGTCATCCGCTGCAGACAATAGGTGTAGAAATCGTTGAAAATACTTTAACAATGCCTCACAATACTGGACAATATTTGATAATATTAGACAATATTAAAGAATACTGGAGACAATACTGGACAATACTGGAAACAATACTGAAGACAATACTGGAGACAATACCAGACAATACTGGACAATCTGTGACAATACTAGACAATACTTAACAATACTGGACAAAACTTAACAATCCTGGAAAATACTTGATAGTTCTTGACAGTAGTTGTACAAATTTTTGGCCAGCTGTTGACCTCGAGGAGTCATCAGCTGCAGAAAGTAGGTATACAAATCGTTGACAATACTTTAACAATGCCTCACAATACTGGACAATACTTGACAATACTGGACAATACGGGTCTTTAAGCCTGTTTTGGCGCGGTTAATACAGAATACCGGTATGTATAGTAACAGGCTGGCCGGTATTTTTGCGAGTCACCTTACCATGACGTCACATTTAACTTAGGTTTGACGTCATGGTTACATTGCTTATTTCTTTGGTTGGCAATCCTGAATATTAAAATAAATCTAAAATAATATTTTGTAATTTTTGTTAAATGTTTGAAAAGTTTTGTTGTGGAAACACACAACCTCAAGTTAATTAGTTCATATGTCTGCCTCGCTTATGCAATCAAAGTAAAGTACTTACATTTAAAATATGTATAACCCGACGATGAAGTGGACCAAACCTCTTGTATAAACCATTGAAAATATGGAACTTACATGCTAAAACGTGTGGCCCAGCTCTAAGAAAGTAGATAAGACTCTTTGAGAAAGTCGAGGACACTTGGGCTTCAAACAGGTGGGTGTTTTGTCAACTTACAGCAAAGGTAGAGCGATTTAGTGTAGTAAGAATCATATGGTTTGTGATAAAGTTGATTCTGGTATTTTCAGGACATAAATAGGGGACCCTTGAGTACTACGTGTGTAAATTTGAGCCTAATCTTTCACAGAGAATCTAAAACTTCCAAGATTAATGAGGACAGGAATTAAAAACTCAACAAATGGACCAACACCAGTTTCTAGTAGGGTTGTACACCAGACAGCTAAAGGCGTATTCAGAGTTCCATAAAGCTTTAAATTAAATTAAATTAAAATTAAAAAAAAATTGTTGACAAAGCAAACTTAACACTGCTAAACATATTTTAAATTTATAAATTTTTGACCTTATATTAAAATCTTTACCTCAAAAACACTTTTTTGTTTTGTCACATAGTGCCCACTAAAACTAAGGCTGGGTACACTAGTGAAATTGTTCAAAATTAGTAACTAAAAGCGACTAAAAGACATGAGTGGACAATGAGAAACACATGCTGCTCTTACCGCTTATCACTTGCGGCTTACAGAGCACTATAAACATCAGCATGTGTTTGTTATAGTTTATTTTGCTTGCGTCTTACCGCATACCTCATAGTGCTTACCTTACGGAACTCTGAATCCGCCTTTAGTGTTTTTTTGTGATAGGTACTTTATAAATCTATTTTTGTTGTTTTAGTTGACTGGGTTACTATTTGATATAATATAAGAGCAGGTTTATGCAGCAACTTAAATTAGTTACTTAATTTTTATGTATGTTAGCAAAAGATAGAAATATAAAATTAAGCACTCTCAATTGTCACAAGACAATGAACACTTCTTCGGACAAAACAACTCTCAATCGCTTTATTTCAGAAATCCGTATCCTACACACTTATAAAACTCTATAACCTATTACCACAAGCATTGAGGGATATTATAAATAATAAAATGTTTAATAAATAGTTAAACAAACATCTAGTGGGAAAATGCCTCTATTCACTAAGCGAATATTAGGAATTTAAATTTTTTTTTACTTAAAAATTATTTAATTTTAACAAATTTATAAATTCTATTTTTACGTATTGTATCCTACGTTTGACGATGTCTATACTAGGAATGAATGGTCGAGCATCAAATAAAGATATTCTATTCTTTTTATTATATGGTTGTAGACCTTTAATAAATTAAAAAACCATCCAAGACTCTTAACTAAACCGATATAACTTTTGGTGGTTTTCACCAAACTTTATATGAGAACCCCTACCTTTTTTACGACTTTTTCTAATGTCTTACTGTCAGCACAGCTTTAGTAGGTTAAATTTACGCGTCCAGATAATTTCATTAATAAGTTCGGTAGATATGCCTTTCTATTTAAGACCACCAGGGGGCACGTAGTAAAAATCCAGTTAGTAGCGCATTTTCTAGTTTGGTTCAGGTAGAAAAACAAGCGAAAGCTGTCAAATAAATTATTGGAAGAAGATAACAAATATATACGACTACCAAAAATACAGGGGCATAGATGTAAAGAAGCTCAATGCCTAAGTGTAGTTTTATTCTGTGGTACATCCCCTCTAATGATGCTCTCGTACATTTTTTGATATACAAAACAAAGTATTTAGAAAAGAAATGGCAACATATGACAAAAAGGGTTTGTTGGGCCATCTTGTATTTAAATATGGCGGCAAAGCGTATGTTTTTTTTTAAAAAGGCTTATTTGTCTTATCAATAATTTTTTTTATTGAAACTGGTAATTAAAGTTATAGCAAAAAACAATTTGTCCGGTTCTTTTCGGTTCACCCGAAATGTGCATATAATATGTCTTGGTTGTCCAGGTCTATTATACAGGGTGTTTCAAATTCGATGCTCACCATGGGGACCTCCTAAACGGTAGGAGATACGAAAAGGTTTAAATTAGGGCAAAGGTGCGCAATTTTATGCTTTGCTCAAAACTAAAATAACAGTTTACAAATTCCGGATAGTTCCGGAGATAAGCGGAAAAAACCGAAAGCTTCATTTTTGGTTTTTATTTTCCTGCGCCCTTATTCTTAAATCTGTCAGAAAACGCTTAAAACTTTCTACAGGTACTTTTTTAAGATCTACCTAGTGAGAGGTCCGTTTTTGACACTTGACATTTCAGTGTGACAGGAGCACTGTCAAGTTCATTTTTTCTTATGAACACATCCTTTTTCCACTGTCGTTTAGTTCATAAAGCATGACAGACAACATTTTGCAACCTTATTTTGACAAGTCACCTGACGTTTTGGGTTTATTGACCATCATCAGCCCAAATTTAATTTTTGCTTTTAACTTACTCAAGATATTTTGTAATGTATTTTGTAATTGTAATTTTAAAAATCCGTTTTTTTTTCTTTGTTTTTTAATCTCTGAATTTGGGCTGATCATGGTCAATTAACACAAAACATCAGTTACTTGTCAAAATGAGGTTCTAAAATATCTGTCATCCTTTAAGAACCCAACGGTAGGAGAAAATAGCAGTGCTCCTGTCACACAGAAATGTCAAATCTCGAAAATGGAACTCTTATTAGGTAGATCTTAAAAAAGTGCCTTTAGAAAGTCTTAAGCGTTTCTTGACAGCTTTAAGAATAAGGACGCAGAAAAATAAAAACTAAAAATAAAGATTTCGATTTTTTTCGCCTATCTCCGGAACTTTGCCCTAATTTAAACCTTTTCTTATATCCTATCGTTTAGGAGATCCCTATGGTGAGCATCGAATTTGAAACACCCTGTATAGTAGAAACGACAGTCCGTAGCAGAAAAAAAATGCACTGAAGATGATTTTTTTCGGGATCGAAGCTTCAAAATCAAAAAATGATATCTTATTATCAAACAAACATAAAAAGTGAACTAAAACATTTTGGTCCGTATTTAAACTTTTGTTCCTGAAGATGGTATCTACGAAACGAAACGTCAGATTAAAATTTCGAAAGGACCGTTCTGTTTTTCTAAAAATCTTGCCTCAGATATGTTTTTACAGAACTCAATTATCTCTTAAATTAAGGGAGATATGATCAATTGGTAATTTTGACCATTTTTCAACTTTCTCCTGTAGTTCAAAAACTGTAAGAGACAGAATAAATCTCTTAATACCATTTTTCAAAGCTCAAAAAAGTAAGCCAGTAATGCGAATACCACATGTCTCTATCTTCAATAACAACGGAATTTCCCACGGAATCCCATCGAAAATGGGACACCCTGTACATATACTGTAACATTTTATTTGGATAACCGGCTGTGTAACGCCTTACCCGAGTATAACAAATTTGTTATACTCGGGCCTTTTCTAGATCTAGGAATCGAATCATGACAAGTTTTTATTTTCGACGTTTATCGCCAATTTTTATTGTTGTTTTCGTAAAATTATAATTCAAGAAGTGTATAATTCTTGGCGCGATCAAGTTGGTAAATTAGGCTTGACTAAAAATATTACCTACATCTCTCAGAGTGCAGCTGCCGAACAAATCATGATTTTTATACTCTAAAGATAAGCTTATACAGCAAATAAAATAGGAGTTGATTGGATGATCATAAACCAATCAATTTGACAACTTTCACGAGTCGCGTTTGGACAATTCATATATGTATGAGCTTAAATATACGCCCTTGCAATGCTTTCGGCGTGCACAACTTTGTAAGCAGGGTGTCCTATATATATATGCCTATACCTTTCTCTTTAACTCTTTTATGACTCTTATTGTCTCTTTCTGACGTCAAAGCTTAGCGGTTCTGCACATGCGCGGCCATCGTCATCGGTTAAAGAACCAAAATCCAGTTGTCAACATTTTTCTATTTGTTTACGTTTTTGGAAAATCAGTCTTTTCTATTTTTAAATAAATAAATACATGAATAGAAATAATTTTTAGGTATTTTTACTTTTTTTCCTTCAAATTTTAAGAAAAATATCTACCAACCTGTGGAACTTCACTTTTGTTGTTTGGCGGCATCCACAAACACAGCACGTCTTTTCATGCGGCGACATCTTAAACTCCAAGATATAAGTTTTTATTATAACCCCTAAAAACTTTCGTGTAACCAAAGATTAAAAATATCACAATAAAAAAGCATAAACGAAAACGCGAAAAACGACTATGTGTGATCAAAACAAATCAACAAAAATGGCGTCTCGACCGAAAGCCGAAGACAAAGGTCGCGAAACAGGCCGCCTCGTAAAATTTTCGCGCATATGCATAGGTGCGGAGCTAAGACGGCCTGCTAGATTTTAGATATTGCTTACAAGTTTGGCCTGGGAAAGGCCTATATTTAACCTCATACATATATGGTACAATTGTACATTTTTACTCTTGCTGATTCTATGGTTTTGTAGGCAATGCTAAAAAACAAAATGGCGGGTCCAATATGGCGAAGATTTTTCTATTTACGACCGATTGAAACTAAAGTCGGTGTCCATACGAGATTTTGAAGATTTTGCGGTCAAACGATCAAAATGGCGGACATACATTTTTTTCAGTAACATTTGAACTCGATGATTTTTTATCATTTTGCCTTTAAAATACTCTTTTGTATCTGCGAGATGTATACCAACGTTATCGAATTATATATGCCTTGTAAGTATGTGGCCTATGGAAGGCGAAAAATGTGTTCTAATTGAGAATCCTGCCATGTATGAGCCATTATAAATTCCAAAAACTGAGACACGAGCGTGGACCGCCACTGGTATTAAAAGCATCCCGATTTTGTGTCCCATAAAAGCCGCGAGACGCCCATGGAATCAAAAATAATGCGTGAAACAAATATGTTTACAAACTAATTCAAAACTTAAGTAGCCTGTATATTTTTAAATCCGCAAAGAATTTATGGAAACTTCGTTAAACAAATTTTTGTTAAAATCAAAAATTGTTTTGTTAATATCATAAAAAATACATTTTGTGTAAAAACAAACTGAGAACATTCAACGTCTTGGTTTTTTGGCTGCATTCTGTGTACCTTTTTTTTGTAAAAATTCTGTCTCGCGTTTTTAAATACCTCGCTGCGCTCGTTATTTAAACCAACGCTTGCAAAAAAAAGCACTATTTTAGCCACTAGTTGTTAAAACTACTATTTTTTGTAGGTTTCTTACAATTTTATCCACGTTTTATAGTTTTCTTTTCCAAATATCTTTTTAAGTTTTTCACCGTTTTTTTAGCATTTTAAAAAAGTACTGCGAAAAAATATTTTTTTCTCTGTAAAAATCAAAAATATTGAAGGATGTTGAAGAGAGGAAACAGTATTAAAAATAGTATTTCAGAGAAAGATGAAGATAATTTAACAGCATTTTTTGATAAAAATTGCAAGCTCTGTAACGTTGTATTAACTTCTTTTGATCAAAGTCCTTAGAATTACCAAAAAACGTGTCCTACATCAAACTAGATATTTTAGCACATCTTAAAATATTTTAAGAGGTGTTTAACAATAGTAGTTTTAACAACTAGTGGCTAAAATAGTGCTTTTTTACAAGCGTTGGTTTAAATAACGAGCGCAGCGAATTATTTAAAAACGCGAGTAAAAAAAAGTACAGTTTTGCCGCGAGTTGTTAACACTATTTTTTTTAATACCTTTAGCAAAAAATCCAAGAAAAACAAAAAAATACTATACACTTCTCGCAACACACCATCTTTACACTATAAATTAAGGCGGCTGGTAAATGAAATACAATGCGGTTTCTATAGCGATGTGCCTTTTTACTCGGTGACGTTCATTGTTGCGACATTTTAATCTTTGACAGTTTAAAATTTTGACGATTTTTTTAAATAATTTTTTCGTAATTACTTCGTGGAAATGACTTAATTTTTAGGCGGGAATAATTAGATTTTTTCAATAATACTATATTCCGCTGTTTCTCTTTAATTTCGGATAAAAAACGGACTGGAATCTTTTTTTACACCCGTGATCAAAAAAAAAGTTTTTTTGCATCGGTAGTCAAAAAAGCCATGCTTTAGTTATCTGCAGACAGTTATTAAAATCATGTTTTTGATGAAGCTATAAAAAAAATATTTTAGGTTTCATCGTCACCGTAACTTTCCTGTTTCCAAAATCTCCGGATCAATATGGCGGCTGACTTTTAAACACAGAAACTAAATTGAAGTGTCATTACTACTGTCAGAAAATTGGTCCGATTGAATTTGAAATGAAGTGTAAAAATAATCCTCCTTTATATGCGACGGCTTGTGTAAAATTTAAACTCTCCTTAATTATCTTATTATTAGCTTTGACTCGGAGGCGGATGCACCTCATCCAAAATAAGGGAAAGGGAAAATCAGCACTGTTCTTAATAATCTTGGTGTAAAGTGTATATTCCACGTTTATGCTGCCGAGAAATCGGCTGATCAAATTAAATACCAAAGAGTACCCAGTATATTAAATTTATCGGTTTTAGAAGCATCGGTACCAGGCTATAAAGATAAGGTTCTGATATTATAGAACCTTTCGGTCTGGGTGGCCGCTTGTTAGCCCCTGGTTAATGCCCATCCTTAAAATGTCCTTAAAATGCTTGACACTACTAATTTTAAAAGAGGTAGCATTCCTCTCATGGGCATTTGCTTCTGTTTGATATTTTCTAATAATTATTTCTCAGTCATTCCACTGCTCCCCTTTTTTGTGATTTCCCTACATTCAATTTTCGCCTGCTTTTCTCTTATTAGCAATGCCCATCTTTTAAATCTCCTTAAAATGCTTGACACTTCTGATTTTAAAATCGGTAGCATTCCTCTCATGGGCAGTTGCTTCTGTATATCACATATTCTTCATTTTCTAGTTTATAGTTTTGAAAAAATGTGATGGAAGGTCATTGTTAACTGATGCCTATTTCCCCTCTTTTGTGATTTCTCTTCCAAAAAGTCACATAATTTTCATAAAAAACATTACGCGATGAATATATTTAATATTACACCCTATCTTTCGTAACATTTTTCTGGTGTTCTTTTAAATATTTAAAAAATTACACATTTACCCCCTCCCCTTTCCCTTCCACCAATATGTCAGCTATTAAAAATTAAACCTAGTGGCTCGGATTGTATGGAGGGGGGTGATTACCCGCCCCCTTAAACTAAAACGGCTCAAAAAAATCAAAAACTTCATGTGTACATCTGAAAAAAGATTCGTTAAACGTGGGCGCTTAAGCAGAGCCCTCTGTGTAAACAAATTATTCACGGTCCAGAATAATAAAATTAACGATTGAGCCTCTGAACCCCCAAGAACCACTAAAAATCGACGCCTAAGTTTGACTTGAATTTTCTCTTATTTTAAAATCTACCGATTGATTGCTGAGAAATACCATGATTTTCATAAAAACCACACGAAAAAAAAATACTTATGTAAATTATTAATTGAGTTTTGTGAGCAGTTACAATTTGTGTAATAAAATTCTGAAAATTTATTTCCGTGCATTATAAAATTTTCGCGATGAACGAGTTTATTCGTACACTTTTTTTTCCACTTTTGGGTTAAAACAGTAAAAATACACGTTACATCTCCAAAATTATTTTACTTACTACCTCTCTCACGCCAAGTATTCACCACTTCGTTTATACAACTAAAACGAATATTGAAACATTTGAATCGGTGGCCTTATAAAACGAAAATTTAGTATTTAGCAAAAAATCAAAAAAGTGCTCCGTGCCGTGTCTTACCCCTAGATGCACCGTAGGCACTTAATCGCCATTGGCTATCTAATCCATTATTTTTCTCTGTTAATCCCACATAAAACAAAAAAATCTATTTTTACGGTGCATCTGAGAGTTATTTGGATTTCAAAAAAATACTGGTACAAACAACGCTATGTTTCGTCTCATGTCAGAGCTTTTTTCAACCATAAATTTTAGCAAAAGCATTTGATTGCGTCAATCACTCCATTCTTCTTAAGAAACTCCACCATTACGGTTTTAGGGGTGTCGTATTATCTTGGTTTGAGTCCTATTTGAAGGGTAGGAGCCAACGCGTTGTAGTGGGGTCAGAAACTTCTGAACCAGGTAGTATTGAATGGGAGGTACCTCAAGGTTCAGTACTTGGTCCAATTTTGTTTTTGTTATTTTTTAATGATTTGGCCAATCTTAAGATTTCAGGAAAATTTACTATTTTCGCGGATGACACCACCATCCTATGGAGTTGTGATAAGGTTATTGCACTTAGAACCAAGATCTCAAAGGATCTAGATCTTATTAAGAAGTGGTTCGATGCTAACCTCTTAACTTTAAATTTTAGTAAATCAAGCATTGTCTGTTTTAAATATTCCTTAGATGTTTTGAAAGTTGGTGATGAATTATTACCAAAAAAAGATCATAGTAAATTTCTAGGTTTAAAAATTGATTATAATTTAAGGTTTGATGATCATATATGCGCATTGAGTAAAAAGATAGCTTCTTATTGTTATGCAATTAAAACCACAGTCAATGAATTGGGGTATAACTTTGGCAGATCCGTGTATTATGCGCTTGTTGAATCTCATCTCCGTTATGCTATTGCTTTTTTGGGTTAAACAAACAATGAATTGTTTAACATGATCTTTGTTTTACAAAAAAGAGCAATGCGCTATCTTTGTAATGTCAGTTTTAGAGAAAATTGTAAAACTCTATTTATTTCAAAGAAGATCTTAACCCTTATTTGTTTGTATATATTGGAAACTGTTTCACTTATTTATATTTATCGAAATGATTTTCAACGCCCTCAAGTTCACTATGGTACATGATCTTGCCAATGTATGAACTTATATCTTCCGATTCCTAAATCAATTTTGGTTCATAAATCAATTTATTACAACGGAATTAAAATGTTTAATCACCTCCCTGAGCCAATATAAACCTCGTCAAATATTAAGATCTTTAAAAAATATGTTAATAACCTTTTACTGGATAAAGCCTATTATACTTTGCAAGAATACTACCAGGAAAAATTTTAAATAAATCTTTATGTGGGGCAAATTTTTGTTAACCTGTTTAAAACAAGATTTTCACAATTTTTAAAGTATGTACTTTTTCTTTTAGAAATTTTCATTTTATTTTATTTCATAAAACTTATTTTTGATATTTTATTGTTTATTGTAACTCTTTGTGTATGGACTGATTTTAAGCATAAGTTTATTTAAGACAGGATTTAAGAAAGAAATTATTTGAATTGTTTTTTTCGTTATCTATTTATGTAGTCAATGTATATACTGTTTACTTAAATTTATATTTTTAAAAAAAATTGACTAACAGCTTACAAGTTTTTTTATATAACTTATTTTTATTTTAATAAGTATCTAAGGTATTATCCTTTCCCTTTTTTATTTTTAATATTTTTTTATTAAAACTTAAATCACTTGTATGTACGTTATTGTTGTAACGCTTGGCCCACAAAACAGAAATGTTTTTTTTTGACAATAAAGCACATTATCTATATATCTATCTATCTATCTAGTTGTTACAAAATGTGCTCGGTTCAAAGTTTAATTCTGATGTTTCTTTGACACCAAAAAGTATGGATATCACATCACCCGTTTTGAACGTTACTTCAACAATTCCTGAGCTAGGGGCATTGACAGAAAAAAATGTATCTCTACCCTTAACAACTAACAACAGATTTTTCGGCAAGAACAAGCTGGAGAGTTTGTTGAAAGCAGTGCGCTAAAGCATTTTTAAACTGTTTATACCGACCCTAAAATCGATTTTAAAGCGAAAAACGGACGCTTTCTCAAATCGCTTTAAACTCAAGTAGATTTAGTGCTAAAACGGTTTTAGTATTAGTATTAGTATTTATTTAATTAACGTAAATTACATTTTACAGAGTATTTAAAGATAACAAGTTTAATTTAAGTATACTTAATCTATTGACTTACTAGGATAAAAAAAAATCGAAAATTTAAAATAATCAAGCTCAGAACAATATTTATTTACACTGGACGATATTCTGATGGCAATGCAGCAAATAAAATGTTCTACAATATGGAACATGCAGATGAGACTGATTGCGAGTGTGGTAAGCTGGAACATGGAACCTGAATGTTTTAATTATGCCATCTAAGTCATCTCTTCTGTCTGACAATGTGTTTAAGTTAAGGTAACGCATAGTTAAATCCTGTGCAAGGTAAATTCCTGATTTTGAGAGAGTATAGCTGACGAATTTAAGAAATTTGTTCTGAATGTTATTTAACCTATCAATATGAATTTGGATATAAAGACACAAGATAATATTGGAAAACTCAAGTATGGACCTAACATATGAAATAAACAATGTTTTGAGTGAAAAAACATTATTAAAATCTTTGCATGTTCTCTTGATAAACCCTAACATTCGGTTTGCCCTGTTAATGATATTTTTATATACATATTTAGCGATCTTTATGCGACAAAATTTTTAAACCGTTTTGATATAAAAGCGCTTTAAGAGGCCCGTATAAACCAAGTAACTTTTTTGCGTAAAATTCCTGTTACAATGTTTCGAAAATCAATTTTCTCCCGACGAGATAAGTACCCACCAGCATTAAGTACCCAAATGGGAACCCTATGGGAGCAAGATGACCCCTTTTAACTTGATCGCCAATGGAGCCTTTCTTGATTAAATTTTGCTACACAACTTTACGGCCGTCGTAAAGTAGATATTTAAACGTAAAAATGTCCACAATAGTCTTTCAAGTTCCCACATTACTAAAGGTCCATAAGTCCTTGAACCCAGAATAAGAACAGAAGTAAGAAGTGGGGCATCTCAATTTACTTTTCCTCTTATCTACTGCCTTTATAAAAAATGTCGGACCTCTTCTACCTTCAATTTTTGTTCTATTATTTGTTTTAAGGGTTCATAATTGTCATTTCTTAGAATGTAGACAAAATGCTTAATGCTTTTGTTCGTGGTTGCGTGCACGTGGTATAAAGTGAAATCAAAAAAATTTTAGTATTTCGTGCAAATACCTTATTTTCTTAGAAATATACCGGTTTCGGTTATATTAGAGACGACGAGGATACTTATATTTATAGACAAAGATACAGAGGACATGATCTATTTCTACCTAACCAGTTCAACAATTGTTTTAATTTTGTTTTGTTTTTTTATATATTATAAACGTTTGTAAATTTTTGGGGCTATAATATATATATATATATAAGTAACCCCAAAAATTTCTTTAATTTTACAAATCCTGACTGATGCCAAGTGCAAAATTCATTTTTTTCACCAACTCACTCAAAAATATGAAAACTAAACAACAACTGATTGTCGAAGAGTCTACCGAGGGGTAGGACACTCTTTATAATTTGTACACCTATTTCTGAAATATATGTATTTTAATTTTTTTGTTATTGTAAGCACTTTAATGTATTTCAAAGTATTTTACACAAAATTTGTACACCTATTTTAGGAGTCTCCCACCCTTACCTGAGAAGAAAATGACAACATCGTATCTGGATCGTATTTCGAAATATTTCAAAGTATTTCCAAGAATTTTAATGTATTTCAAAGTATTTCAATGTATTTCAAAGTATTTTAATGTATTTCAAAGTATTTTAATTTATTTCAAAATATTTTACACAAAATTTGTACACCTATTTCAGGAGTCTCCCACTCATCGAACCTTAACTGACAATAAAATGTCAACATGATTTGGTCGTACCTATTTCCAAGTATTTCAATGTATTTAAAAGTATTTCAATGTATTTTAATGTATTTCAAAGTATTTTAATGTATTTTAAAGTATTTTAAACAAAATTTGTACTATTTTAGGAGTGTCCCACCCCTTGGAGTTCACCGGGCAGGCGCGTCGATTGCGTTAGAAGTGAAAGCAACTGACAGCGAAAATTTAGGTTATGTGTAAATTTTTGTTTGCTTATCAAAAATTGTGGACACTGCCGTAAAAAAAGTTTAAAAAGTGTTGTAGTATTTCCCGTAATTTCGTATCATTAAAAGGTTGGATTCCTCTAGATTTAAATATGGACAAAACAAGATTAGAAAACAAAAACCATAATCCTTGAGGCTTAATTGGTGAGTATAATTATAGAGACAGAAAGAGTCAATCTGTGGCTTTCTCCAAAGAAAACCCACTTACTAGGTATTATTGGACTTTATTTTTCAAATTTTTGCATAAAAGTTGGGCATATAAGTGTTCTTCTAGGCATTCCGTACCCTGGACTTTACAAGTGAGACATTTTGTGGGTTAAGAGATAATTAATGCGTAGTTCTTCGCTATTTACTTAAATCACGCACATAATGTTAATCACGCCACAAAATTTTAAAACACGAAAACACCGCAATAACATAAACAAAATGGCGAAACCTAACCTTGTCGACGAATTGTGCAAGAATTCCCAGAGGAAAAAATATTGATGTTGCTTTTGCGTGCATTTTTCTACTAGTTTGTTCATCAAATCGGATTAATTTTACTTTTAAACGACCCCAATGCGTTTAAAAACCTCTAAAATGAAGTACATTTAAAGTAACGTAAGATCCTTTCAATTTATTTTTCTTGGTATATTGAGCAACGTTTATATTTTTTCTATTATCTGGCATGACTTTATTAGTACATGCGCAGTAGATTTTTCGCCCTGGCCAAAGCCAACTGCGATTTTGAATTTTCTTCTTTGTTTTTCAAAGTTATTTCTGTTACACATTGTGCGACACTTGGGCCATTATAGTATCTCATAGTTATATGTGTTAACCATCATAGGCATCACTCGATACCGAGTATGATTTTCCTCTATTCTGTATCGTCGCTATCTGTTATGCGTTTTTTGATGGCTATGTAAGCCAATTCTCGAGCCGCACACCCTTCCACAGTCCTAGTACACCCAGTCTCCGGCAGCAGCCTGGTGTTTTTGGTCATCCATTCTTCCATTTCGTCGCTCTTTTCTACGTTCTATCTTTTCCGTCTCTAGTCCACGTCGTTGCTCTTCAAAAGTTTGTGCTCCCTCATGGACTGTTCGGCGTCATGAAGCCCTATCGTTTGCCGTGGTATCGAAGTTGTTTATATCGATGTGACCCTTCATCATATTGCCTTTGCCTTTTGTTGACCTCCTTGATTTCTCTTTCCCTCCTTCAGTTGTCCATAAAATATCTGCTTTGGGAGACGTGTTTGAAGATTAGGGCTTCTATACTAGTTGTTGTGGCTTCTTCTAAAACACTTATGTTTGTTCGTCGGTCTTGCCATTTGATTCTCAATATTCGTATTAAACAACTTTGATGATATTTTTCTAGTCGTTTGATATGCCTTCTGTAGGTGGTCCACGTTTCGTTGTAAACACGAAGTTTGGTCTCCGCATTGATGTCGTGATTGTTGAAGACTCTCTCCGAAAGCCGTCCGAACGCTGCGCTAGCACATTTTAGGCGATGTTTCGGCGTCAATAGTTGTCTGCCTAGGTTAAGTAGGCCACCGTCGAATCTATATAGAATTTCCACTCCCAGCGGTAGATGTTCCTCAACAAGGTGAAGCATGGCACCTAAAAATATAGAGAATAGGGTGGGCGCAATAACACACCCTTGCTTATCGCCTGTCGTAATGTGGAATGACTCTCCTGGTCCATCGTTGCTCAGGACTGTTGCATTCATATTGTCGTGTAGTAGTCTAAGAATTTGAATATATTTTTGAGGGCATCCAGCTTTTGCCAGTATTTTCCATAGAGCTTCTCTGTTGACCCAGTCAAATGCTTTGACTAGGTCTATGAAGGCTATGAAGAGAGGGCAATTTTGTTCTCTAGATTTCTCTTGCATTTCTCTGGCACTGAAGATCATGTCAGCTGTGCCTCGATTGGGCCTAAATCCACACTGTGTCTCTGGCAGATTTTGTTCAGCAATCGGAATCTTTTGATGGTTTGATAGTATCTGTGCAAGTATCTTTCCAGCAACAGAAAGCAGAGATATACCTCTGTAGTTTCCACATTAGGCCTTGTCGTCTTTTCTGAAAATGGTAACTATAGAGCCGTCTCTGAGTTCGGCAGGATTGGTCTCAGTGGTCCATATTTTACTTATTAGAATGTGTTCTTGTTAGAATTTGTAGAGTTCAGCAGCGATACCATCTGTGCCTGCTGACTTGTTATTCCTTAGCTGTGTGATTGCCTTTTCGACCTCCTCTAATCTCGGAATCTCACTTAGGTGTTGTTGTGTAGTTTTCTCCGGAATTTTGTCGAAGATGTCATTATCGACCTGAGACTCTCTGTTGAGTAGTTCTTAGAAGTATTCAAGTGTTCTTTCCATCGTGGATTGATAGAGGATCTGTCTTTAAGCAGCCTTATTTCATCTTTGGATCGTAGGGGATTGATACCTTGTGTAGTGGGACCATATATCATCTTAGTAGCTTGAAAAAATGCTCTGGTGTTGTTGGACTCAGCCAGATGTTGCATTTCATGTGATTTTTTTGTCCACCATTGGTTTTTTAATCAACGTGTTTGTCTTTGTACTTCTGCTTTGGCTTCTTGATATTGCCTTTTCTTTTCGTTAGAGTTAGGGTGGCTTTTCCAAGCAATATGGGCTTTTCTCTTCCTCTCAATAAGCTCTTGAATTTCTTTGTCATGCTCATCAAACCAGTCTTGATATTTTCTTTGTCTGTAGGCGACCGTTTCTTCGAAGGCAGATGTTATTGCTGTCTTCAACGTTCTCCAGTGATCGTCAATATTCTCCGGGTATTCTAAAGTACCCAACTTTTGATTCAGAGAAACTTGAAATTTTGTTGTGGTTTGATGATCATCTTTAAGGCGTTCTACATTGAATCTTCTTCTGATTTTGACGGCTACTTCTTGGTGGAATGTGCAAGTTTATTTTGGCTCGTATCAGGCGATGGTCTGTCCAGAAATCGCCTGCACTCGTTATTGCTCTTGTAATGTTTACATCTTTTTGATCTCTGGAACGTACAATAATGTAATCAATCAGATGCCAGTGTTTTGACCTCGGGTGTTGCCAGAAGGTCTTGAATTTGTCTTTTTGTCGGAAAATTGTATTTGAGATTATGATCTCATATTCCGAACATAAGGTTAGTTGTTGTGTTAACCAAACCTGGCTTAACGATCCTTAAATAAGGTTTTAAAATATGGTGCCAATAAAAATCGACGTTCTAAATTTAAATCTGGTTTTAACTCTGCGTTGCAAATAAACTCTCACTAAGGATTAAGCACAACGCGGCTCGCTCTAAAACAACTTCTAAGCCCTTTCTTGTTCTAAAGCTTTCTCTTTAAAATCGCAGCAGTTTAAGCAGCTAACTGCCTCTCTTAATTACCAAGCAGTCAAAGGCACCGCCTCTTTTGATGGCCTGCCGGCAGTGGCGATCAGAGTCCGATTATTTGCCATTCCACGATTTTCATAAAGATTGATATTTTTTCACTCTCCTGAATTACAATTTTTTTCGTGTTTAAAATTATAAAGGAGACTTATTTATTTTTCCCTTTTATTATGTTTAGATACTTTGATTTGTATAACCGATAAAGAGAGGCGTCCTATAATGCTGAAAAACGACACATCATTTTTTCTGGCCCTCAGCCCTGGGTCCCAAGGTAACTCTCGTTACGACACAAGAGCCTTGCTCTCAGCACTGAGAAACGGGGTCAACCGTGGGTTGAAAATTTGGGGCTACCAGAACTCACACCGTGCCTTACTATAGCACACGGTATGATTGTCCCAAACCATTTCAATTTAGCTGGGAGAACTCAACAAGTCGGGGGCTACCATAATTCAGGCATGGGATTGCCCCAGCCCAGTTTCATGTATTAACTTTTTGGGTCTGTGGTAATTCACGGCTTGGCTACGATAACTCAGGGCATGAATTGTTCTAACTTATTTATTTTTTATTTTTTTCCACCTTCTAGTAAAACCCAGGGATTTACACATGTGAATCCGATTATAGGCGGTAGTTGCCTAATGTCGAGTTTTGCACATATTCGGTGAGTGAAAAATATTAAGGCCACAAAAACGGCATAGATTTGACAACACTGCTTCGCTGTTTTTCGGCCAATCTTTACCGGGCAGAATATCGGAAACGAGAGAACGGATTCTGTTGAAATTTGGCAGGAATGTTTATTTTTTAATTCCTCACAACCGTATCCAGACAGTTTTTTGCTGGACTCTCTCATTTTCGAAATAAAAGAAACACGACTAAATTTTACCTAGCTTTTCCTTTGGCCTCGTCGATAATACAGAAATCTGTGACAGCAATTTTTGGATTTTTTTATTTTTTGAAGAAAATACACCAAATTTTAAAAAATCCTTTGGATACAAGGTTGTAGATTTTTATAAATCCTATTATCTGATAACAAAAAAGTTATGGTTTTTTTCTTTGTAAGCAATATTCTGCCGGAATTCTGAAACGCCAAGGTCACGTCAATTTAGTGGGCCCAAGGAAACTGAAGTGAGTTCGATTGGAGTATTGGAATTCAAGTTCCGCATAGCCACCGGCCACTTGTCTAATGGAACAAGCGGCCAATAAATTGATACATGTCAAGTGATAAAAATAATACGGAAATTTGTTATTTTTTGATGTTGAATAATGATTTGTCTTTTGATTCTTTTTAATTTCGAGACATTGCAATCCATGAAGCATGAAGTCGAGCATCAAAACCTTTTAAAGAAGCATTAATAAATGGTTACGATCCTAATAAGCTATACTTTTCTCACATATGGTGTTCGTACCGTGTTCTGAACACTGCACGATCTTACTCGAAATGGTATTAGTGATGCTACCTATTGTGGATCTTTCAAAAAAATAGCAAAGCAGTATTGTCAAATCTATGCCGTTTTTGTGGCCTTAATGTGTTTTATTGTATTTTCTAAATAATATGAAAGTATATAGGGTGTGCGAAATGTATAGCGTCTGTTTTGTATTTTAAACAGTTTGGCTGAGATTTACTAATGCTAACTCGAATCTTTCCTAAGCCTAATTTACACCTATATATCTGTCATTTTCCTGAGCAAATTAGTCTTAGGGACGGGTTTAGCGTTATAGTTCAGCCTTTAGGATTTTTCTTAACACACCATATTTATAATAAAATATTTGATTTTGTTTATATTTTTCACAGTCAAACAATTTCAAACGCGATATTTTAGATTTTTTTAAAGTTTTTTTTTTATGTAAGGGGTTATCCATTACCTTATCATCTTTTCTGAAATTTAAGATTTATAATTTACAAATTGCATAGATATATTTTAAACTAAAAATTAGACAAAATACAGGGTGTTTCATTTAAAGTCATAAAATACATGTACAAAGCCTATTCTAATATCAAATTTGTCAGAAAAAGGGATGATTCCTTTTGAATGCCCTTTTAATCTTAGATCCAAAGTGAAAAATTCTATACTTGTTTATAATGGATAGCTTTGTATACTTGGCTATTTATTCATTATACTTTATACAGACCGCTTCAAGCTACTGCGAACACAGGGTGGAAGAAGTCTAATTTGCCAGTGTACGTACATGCAGAGACACCGCACGCCTATCAGTGAAGCAACCAACACTCAGGCTTCCGATCGCCATTCGCTGCCGTTCGCCGCCGTTCGCCTTGTATTTAGTACGCCTCTAACCACGGTGCTGTGTGGAGCGTAGTCAATGAAACCGGAATTTGGTCAATAAATACGCAAATTTTTATAACGTAATTTTCTTATTTTTTGTGACTGATAAATAAGAGCGTTTTATTGTCAACTGCTCAGATTTATCAGTGACGACGTGTTACAATGAAAATAATAAGGAGAAACAAAATAAAAGCAAGTTCTCAAAATAAAATAATACATTCTAAAAACCAAAAAGATTCTCCCAGTCAAAAAAAAATTAAAGCAAATGTTCGAAAAGTCCTCCTTGCTCGGCTAGACAATATCCGAGCCTACTATAAAAACCCCTTCTAACGTTTCCAAGCATGTTAGGGGTGATAATTTGAAAAGCTTCTTCAAAAACAGATAGAAGTCATTAGGAGCAAGATCGGGAGATCGAGCTGGCCATAAAATAGTTCCCCGTGTACTTATAACCCGATTAGGAAATACATTATCAAGATATTCCCTAACAAGGCCAACATTGTGAGCGGAACAACCATCTTGTTGAAACCATGTTTCACCAAATCTTACACCTAACAACTGCCTAGCAGTTGGAATAATGTATCTAAGACCATTCAAATTGCAATTGCCGTTAATAAAAAATTGCCCAATTACGTGTTCCCCTACAATACCTCCCCGAAACATTTAGTTTTTGGGGATACTGTGTTCTTACGTCAAAATATAAATGCAAATTTTCCCTCGACCAATATCGAACGTGTGTTGGGTTATGACGATTTGACCATTTGACCATCTGCACTTTTTCGGCAACTTCGTAGAAATCCATTTTTAGTTTTAAAAATGTATTATTTCAATTAAGAACTTACCCATCTGTTTCTCGAGCAAGGCAGAAATAAAACAAAATAATAAAAACAAAATGAATTTCCAAAAGATAACACTGTAGCGTGCTTCGAATCCACCTCGGTCGTACGGCACGGAGAGTAAATTGGACTTGATTCCCCCTATGTTCGCAGTAGCTTGAAGCGGTCTGTATACAGTCAGCCGGGGCGACTTGAGAGTCAGGCTTCGTTGGATTTTGTTTTATTTTCAAATCAAAAAATCTTTTTTTTGGGAAAACCACGAACTACATTTTTAATGCTGGCCTTCGTCCTGGAGATGAAAATCAAATTTTTTTTCTTTGCATACGCATTTATTTTGTCGACTAGCACATTTTTAACCTTGTAGTTTTTTATACAAAATAAAAATAATTTTTGTTTTTTTTTTTCAAAATACTAGTACACTCATTTGGGGTAAATTTGAACTACTTTGGGTAACTTTGAGAAACTTGAAAAATTATATCTTGGAACTTTTCATGTGTCTTAACCTTAACTGAATTTTCCAAGTGGTTCAAAGTTACCCATAATGGTTCAAAGTTACCCCGACTGGCTATACTACAACTCAGATGCTGAGTTCTGGTAGCCCAAAGGTAGGGTTCTCCCAGCCCAAATCATGAGTTACCACAACCCAGGAGCTGGGTTTTGGTAGCCCGACAGCAGGGTCCTCCTAGCCAGAGGTCTGGGCTGTCCTCTATTGGCAACACGGCTGGGTCTAGGAGAACTCATATTTGAGTTCTCTTAGCCCACCATTTTTCTCAGTGAAGGCCGGTTTCTCAATAGCGATTTAGCGTTAAGTCGAGCCACATAACCTTGTTAAAATCTTTAAAAAGCGGGTTAAAATTAACTCCAGGGTAACCAGGGCTTCAAGGTGGGGGTAAGTTACATTACCTCAGAGTAAACCTAAAAAAATAATGTTGAGTTAGTTTAAATCTCTGGTAACCCGCTACTGAGAAAATCGGAGTTATTTGAGGTTAAGATTTCAAAATTAAATGTATTTCCAGTTTTAGTCTATTCTATTAATTAAATATTCATATTGTTACATATATTTGTGCATGCAAATACTAATCAGTGATTTCATGAGGTATTTTTAAATTTTGATTTGAATTCCATGCTTAATAGAAGTAAATAACATGGCCATCGCGCATCCAGTTGATGGTGCATTGATTTACAACGTCAGTAAAGTAGCGATAACTCGTAGGCAACGTTTGTCCACATTTATTTCTTGCTGCGTGGTAGATAGGCAACCGTGTAGACACCATAACCTTGTGTCTTTGTATTGAGTAGGGGCTACTGAGTTGCAACCAAATTAATATCAGTAGAGTCGTTACCTCGCAAATGTAATATTAAAGAGATTAAATGTGACAACTATGAAGTAAGCCTCGGACTTTAAAGTTTTTTCGTGCTTCTAGTAGTGGTGTGTAGTTATATAGTGGAATATATTACTTTCACGTATAACTTTATATTTTTACGACATTGTGGTAATTTTTTAACTGTAAAAGTGATCACACTCAGTGACAATAATGACATTTTCCCTATAAATATTCTTTTGCAGGAAATATTACTACGCTTTAACCCATTTTTGGCGGCGATGATAATGGCACCAGTAAAATTGACTAATGGTTGCTTGGGATTGTAACTTAGCGAGAAACTGTTCGATTTTAATAACTTTAAGCTTTTTTCCCGAAAAAACAAGATGGTGGACCTTTTTAAAAAATAGATATTTTTCACCTTCAAAACCACATTCTTTCCAAGCACATAGTTGTAACGCTTTAAAAATTTGGCCAAAAAATAAGGAAGTTTGAAATGTTTAAACACATCAGAGTTTACCTGTAAAATCACGCTTATTAAGAGAAATTTTACTTGTCTAAATAGTAATAACTTTTGATATAATTGACAAATTTTAATAAACTTTTAAATTTTTAGAAAGCACAGGTTTCTAAATTTATAGAACTGTTATTTACTTAAAATCCAAGATGGCGGACATGTATAAAAAAAGGTATTTTTGACTCCCTAGAAAAAACTTTTTGTGCAATACTGTATTCAGAGTTAAACATCAGTACAGAGCCACCTTTTAAGTATTTCAATGTAACACTTAAAATTTGGTAAAGAAATAAGGTAGTTTTAAATGTTTAAATAGAGGTATTCCGTCAAAATCTCTTTCAATCGTACTTATGTGATAATGAACAAAAAACAATTAAAACAGGTCTTGACAAGACACAATCTAGCAGTGTCCAGATCTTCACTGGAGTACCACAGGGAAGCGTGATAGGGTCCTGGGGATTGGTTAAATGAAACGAAAAAGAGAGTCTACTCCCATATTGAGTATGAAATTCTCTTATGGGGTAGCAGTAATCAGAGCGTTTTCGTTCAACAAAAAATGACAATTACAATTATATATTTGTTTGGGGAATGAACAAAATTTATAGGAGATAAATATTTAACATGTATACATGTTTGAGTGTGTGACATATCTAAAAAAATAGCGACAAATTAGAATATTTAAAACCGCAACACAACTAGAAAAAGACAAAACCAAAATTTCGTTAACTACCCGGCTCATAGGCTAGCTACTACTGAAAAAACTAACTGTCATTGATGAAGTTCCTTCCTTTTAGTATGTTGTTTTTTTTCTCTTGGGTATTATGTTACGTCTTTTTAAAATGACTATGTAAATGTTATTCTTTTTTATTTACACAAAATTTTAAATCGTGTTGTCTTATTTTAATCTGTTTGTATCTGTATTTCATTTATTTTATTTTATTTTCAAGATATAATAAAATTTTAACTCATTTTCGTTATAACGGAAAATTTAATTCGCCAAAGCATTTTATTCTAATAAGTCTGTATTTGTGTCCAAATAACTGCGTATTATTAAGAAATTTTTGTTTTATTTTATAAGTTCTTCAATTTTTGCGAGTTGTGAGTGTTCTTTGACAAACAATGTTAACAACATTACAATAATATTTTGAGAGTTAGAATTTTAAAAACATTATTTTCTTTTATATTTCAAAAATCATTGACGAACCCTTTATATATGATTGTATTATTTTATATATGAAGAAGGAGGGGTCAGGACTTTTACTGTTTAGTGTGTCACGAATGCTCAATCCCTGTTTTATATGTTATTTAGTTCCCAATTCACCATAGGGACCTTTCTAAGTTTCGCGAACTAAACTGGTGAACATGGTTAACAAAAATATGTCAATAAACATTTTAACTAAATCAACGAACAATTGTTGCTATCATAGATATCACTATCCACTCTACTCTAATTTTCAAAAATTATTTTATTTTTTTTTTCTCCGAACAATATAACTTCAAGAAACTCGCCTTAGCACGTAGCGAAATGTTTATTGCTCATGTGCTACGCCTATGATCGCGAAAAACAAATATTTCTGTTTTTTTTTGACAAGAATGTACTTAACCCAAATTAAAAAAAAATATATCCGTAACCTTAAAAAGTGTAAAAATAACGAAAAAATTATAATTTTTAAAAAATCCCCTGTCATTTCCAAAATGGAGAATTTATCAAAAATCCAAGAATTTAGTTTTTAGATATTAAGTGACCCTTTATAAACAAAAGAAAAAATTAGCTCCACTTTCGTTTCTATCAATTCTCGCACTTACTAAACTCGGTCAAAAATGAAGAGTCAAGATGCAGATCCTGTATAACTCAAAAGGTCCATTTATACGCCAGTGAAAACCTCAGTTCAAAATGTATATTTTCGGTACGAAAATATTTACATGTGCTCACCAGTTTATATCAGTTCAAACAAAAAGCTTTCAAACTGATATCACACTCATCGTCGTGTGCTTATTACGTAGAAGAAAATCCCGTTTCAACGCAAAATGTTAAGGCGCATTTACACAGACAAACTTTCCTTTGATGTGGAAATACCGACAAACATTTACGCGAGCCTCTTGAGCAAAATGCTCAAAGAAATGTTCGAGAAAAATCTCGTACAAAAAAACAAACCTAAATTTTGGAGAGAATGTTGAGCAAAATTTGTTTGAAGAATTGGGGGCATAAAAATTTCTTTACAAATTCAAAATATATATTTTTATCGGAATTCATTGAACTTAACTGAAAATAGAAAAACAAAGTTTTGAATAAGGTATTTTTAATCAAGTGCTTTCCGACGGAAAAACGATTTGAAGCCGAAATTCACATTTTACCTTATAAGCAACTTCGATTGATCTGATTTTTATAGGGGATATGCCAGTATACTTGTAACTTTCTTGGGGTTGTAAAAAAAACGAGAATAAAAAAAATAATAATTGGCACTTAGTTATTGTTTACGTTTAAAAGAATATCCCTTTATTTGACTTCCTAGTTTAGTCTTTTGCCATAATAATTAAGTCAAATTAAACATTTTATTAAATCTCAAATAAATGAACAAAAGCACGTTCGGTTTACATAATACCCGTTTATTACCCACTTTTACAACCCTAGGAACCCGACCCTTGTCTAAAAAATATAATTTAGCAGTAATTTAGTAGACTGTGTCGCCGATCTATCATCCCGCGTTTTGGATTTCGCAGGTAGTAGGCCGGCCACCCTTTTGAATCGCAATGTTGCCCTTTGCATATTGTTGGTTCAGTGTCAGTAATCGACCTTGATTATTACATTAAATTAAATTGACAATAAATAGCATTTTCATGAACCTTTTGCTTTTTTAAGCAACCCTTGTGACCTTAAACTAACTAGGTAAATCTGGTATGGGAATTAAAAAACAACAATAAAAGCTAAAGGTAAAGTACAGCTACAAAAATATGTTTAAAAAAATCCCCCTCTCCACCACTCCTCATAGTCGTGAGGCGCGGATTACTGCTTAAAAGTGCAATTTTTGAGTTTTTTGCAGATATTTGAAAAACTCATAATTTTTTTGGAAAAGAAAAATTTTCCTGGGTTTTTTTTTTGCCTTTAGGAAAAAAACCCTTGGAAATAAAAAAAAAACTCGTAAGAAAATCCCAAAAAAAAACCCGGGCAAAAAATCCGAGAAAAACCCTAAGAAAAAAATATTATAAGTAACCCTAATCCATGTGACAAAACTGATAGTAGAGCCAATAATAATGTTTCGCTTGCCGTCCTTTTTTTCACAAAAATTTTAAATAAAAGTTGGTGTTCCATTTTTTTTTAAGAATTGAGATCACTGTTCACGGATGTGAAATTTTATTTATTCTCATCTTTAAAAATATGTTTCCAAAATAGATAGCAATAATTTGCTCAAAAATTTACCAGAACATAATGTTCAAAGAAATGCTCACAAAAATGTTCACGCAAAAAATGTTAAATCTTTTGCACGAGCTTTTGTTTGAGCATGTTCGTCTGTGTAATTGCGCCTTTATAAAAGACGGAAGGTCTTTATCGCAAATAGGGGTATTCCCTATCTATGCTCTTTATATTGAGAATTCCTAACTAAGAAATAAATGTTAATGCGGGTTTCATACTCGTAAATAATCTCATTCATAATCACTTTACTCGATAGGCGCATAAAATTTTTAACTCAGGTGGCTTTTAAAAAAAATTGCCAATAAAAAAACCATCAAACGGGCATCAGGTTTATGGGTTCTCACATAAAATAATGGGTTTATCATCATTATCAGAGAAATAATAGGGTGCGTGAGTAGAAACGGTTCCGCAAGAAGAAATTTTATGTGGAGTTTGATTTCAAGCCAGTTGGACAAGAGTTTTTAGAAAACATTTACTTGTCACTAATTAAATCATTTAGCCTAAGACCCTGTTCACTTTTATCTCTCTTTCATCTTATTTTTTTTGTATCTTTCAAGAAAAATGAATATTGATAATTTTTGCGGGCTTTGACATTTGTGGTTTTATTTTGAAAATTTCAAATAAGCATGACTGAACTGAAACACACTGTCAAGAAACTAGATGGTGTCAAATACAAGTAAGCTCCATGATCAGCATTTATGTCATAATCTTTTGAACATAGGGGCTCAAGTGCCCCCCCCCCCCAGAACCATTAAATATCGGCTCCTCAAGACTATTGTGTTACTGAAGCTCCCCCTAGGAATAATGTCTGCTTACGCCACTGCGATTAAAACATAAACATAATTAATAGCAATTTACATAACAAGCATGTTATGATGGTCATTAAACGCGAAGATAAGTTTGAGACACGAGCCGTAGGCGAGTGTCTTAATTTATCTGAGCGTGTAATGACCATAACATGCGAGTTAGTGAACTATACATTAAGTCAACAAATACTCTTAAGTCAACAACCTTCCTAACCTGAAGTTTCAATGACGTTCTATCTAAAACGTTAAAAAAAAAAAGGTTACCAATGGACTTTTTATGTATCTTTTTAAAAACAAGGTTTTTTTTTCTTAAAAATACGTAGTATGTCAATTTAACGGGACTTATTTTCGGTTAGGTAATAAAAGTATATTGGATTTATATACGTTTAATAAATGTTTATAAGGCATATTTTGGAACGCTCATTTGAAACTTCATATTGGTCGTCATTCCGTTGTGGTAATTAACCACTACCACTGCCGTAAGCTAGGAATCCATTTCGTTGTAGTTGTGGTTATTTTTATGGTTAATTTTAGAGAACTTCTGCACAATTAATTTTAAAAATAATAAAATATTACCAGGTTCCAACATTAAAAAACTTATTTTATAAAATAAAGCCCAATTTTGCGTTTTTTCTCATCTCTAAATTTTTTTACGAGTGACAGTTTCTAACGTGTTCCAAAAACTCTGGTAAAATCAAATCGTGGTAGTGGTAGTGGTTGCTAAACACTACCACAGCGGATGTCAAAGTTGTTAAAATTTTAAACGTTCCAAAATTTTCCTATTGTATTAAAAACACAGATACAGTCGAAGGTAAAGATTATTTAAGGCCCCTCCCACATCGTTTAAAAAATCAGGTACTCATTTTACCCATCCTTTTATATATCTCTGGTTTGCTCGGCTGAAAGGTCTCTTTTCTTTTTCCTGATAAACCAAATAATCTTGAAAAGAACATAAAATTTGCGAAAACAACGATTATTTCAAGTTGCATTAGCGAAGATTACAAGCTTTTATGGATACCACACAAGAAGTTTTAGTTTCAAATGTTCCAGTGCTTTATAACTATTTTTGGTAGGTTAAAGGAAACACAATATACGAACACTAAATGTAAAACATTTTTAAATTCAATAACCTCCCATGCAAAGAATGCCTGCCAGGGAACAGTGTAATATAATCTTTAGTAGACTGTGGCCAGGGGTCCTATTTTCGAAACCATAAGAAATTATTCGCATGCGATTACGTCCGTCTTTTCCTATACCGTATAGAAAAGGAGGCAAAAGACATGCCGATATGCTGATTCATGGGTAGTACGTGAAAGAATAACCGGTTTTTCATGCAAAACAACACGAATACCTCCACCCACTCGTGAAATATTGCGTTAAACCAGTCGAATTCGAACGCGGTCCACACATACCGGCTTATCTTTCGCCTCTCATTTCACACGGTATAGAAAGAGACTGACATAAAAATTATTAGTACACGTATGCGGATATTTTCGTATGGATTCGAAAATCAGACCCCAGGACCGGTATTCTCATAATACCTAACGTTTTGAAGTCGCTAAGTGAAACGAATAGCGAACAGCGCGCTCAGGGGCACGCTGACCGACGACTTTTCGTATTCGCTCTGCCGAACGCGCTGCCCAGAATCAAATTCGCTTAGCACATCTTGGCATCACCGAATTTTCTATTTTTATTTCTTGTTAGCCTTGTCGCTCCTTTTCTTTTTCTATGTGTAAGAAAGAGGCCATTACGTGATCGATTTCGATCCGTAGTTCAGAAAGGGTAAATCAAATGGTGACTTGCACAAGTGTATGTTGATCCTGTAAAAAATTACTTGATGGTTTGGTTTAGCTGAGTTAAACCCGTCCTTTGACCCTGTGATATAAACTAGTAGCACGTTCCCGCACAGTGTGCGGGAAAAAGTTTAACCCGTGACTTAACCGCACACCTACAAAAAAATTCCGCAGTCAGTGCGGGAAAATTTAAATTTATTCCGGCACTCAGTAAGGGAAAGTGGTGTTTCCGGCGGTCGTATATTGATATTTATTATGTAGCATTTATTGTTAAAATGGTTTCACAATAGTTACTTATATATCTAGTAAGTTATATCTTATAATTATAGTGAACATGCGTATTCTACATTTTAAGAAACAGAAAATAAAACTCTAAGGTAATTGTTACCCAAAAAATAACCTAACCAATTCAACAACAAACACAGAATTTATACATCCACAAGAGAAACCTCGCGCGTGGAAAAATGTATGTTTTCATGGAACTGTTGAATTAAAAAAAGAAAATAAAATGACAAAAGATAAAAAAACATAAAAATAGTAAATAGTGTGAAAACTGCGATTTTTCAGAAAAGTAAAGGAAATACAGGCGAAAACATAGAAAGATAGTTACCTATATTGTTTACTAATTATTTTTTATATCAATTAAGCTATTTATTTCATGTTTGCTAACTTCATATTTCATATGAAAGTTTTTAGTTTATTTTTGAAAGAAAACGATCAATGTGGGCATAAGCCTAACAAAACCAGATATTTTTTGGTACACATCCGATGAAAGATACAAAAAGCACCGCTGACCAATGGCTTTTTTTACCCTTGGTTTTACAGAATTTTGATTGCTTCTATTTCTAGTAATATACGGATACTCAATTATTTCGATGTCGATTTTAATAAGAAAAGTTTTTGTTGCAATTTTTTGGAAAAAAAGTTGTCTTACATCGAGCATCAAATAGTAAGGTTGATGTGTATGTGTATTTCACCCGTCCCCAAGCTACTAATAAGAGATTTTTATTTTTCTTATTATTAATAAAAACACAAACTGAAAAAAAGACTATATTTTCTGCAGCACTTTACAAAGTATTGTAGGGTAGGAAAATCGTACGCGCGGATGGCAAAACAGCTGGCAAATGGTAGATGTTTCTCAAACGGTCGCCACGCGCTGAGCGCACTTTGTCGACGCCTTGCGTTCAATATACGTGAATACCATTTTTGTTACTTTGGTCACGTGGTATGCGAATATTACGTTATCATACGGTCAGCGATTACGAAACGCCGAGCGTATTTAGTTACGAGAATACCGGTCCAGGGGTTAACTAACATAACATTTGTGCTTTTATAAAACAAGAAGCGTCTTAAGATATGCAGTAAAAAGTGGTAAAAATCCCTTTACGCACGCGATTTCAGATGGACAAACGACGCGTCAGCGGAACAGTCACTTTACGCACGTGTTAGGTATAATTTTTTTTCTACGATCGCTTGAATGAGCCGTCAAACAGACGTAAAGAGAGTCAGGTTTACGTAAAGAAAAAAAAAGGCAATAGACACTTAAAGTAAATATTTCAACGCATCAGTATCGGTATACCTAACGCGTTCTAAATAAAGCCAAAATACACATATTTTTTACTTTTTTATGCGATGTTTCGAACGATGCCCGCTTTTTTGAAGGGTGCGATGACAGAACTGCTGATTGAAATCGTTGTGTATGTTCGTGGGTTCGTAACGATACATACATCCTTCCGTACGCAACGAGATTCTGTCATCACACCCGTCAAAGAAGCAGGCATCGTTCGAAAGATGGCAAGAGCAAGTCAAAAATGTAGCGTATTTTGACTTTCTTTCGAACGCGTTAGGTATACGGATACCGATGCGTTGAAATATTTACTTTAAGTGTCTAATAATTAAAAATCCTAGTGCGGAAAAGTATGGGCGGTTTCGGTACTCAGTGCGGAAAAGTGCAACTTTCCGCATGCCAATGGGTGCGGAAAGTGAATGCTTTGCGCACACGAGTAAAAAAAATCTTGTCTGTTATAAAATCAAAGTTGCTTCTTTTTTTCGTAATAACTACACTAAATTTAATCAGTGCAAAAAAAAACGGCTTCAAAAAACTTTATTAGACCCAGGGTTTATTACCCAACTTTAAATTTTAATAAATTTTCAGTTTCTTGGATAGGTACTGAATATAATTTATGGAGTACACAATATTCATTAAAAAACTTTTAACGTAACCCTTGAAGGTATTAATCTTGAGTTGAGACAAGAGGCCCAGGAAGAAGAAGTGGTTTGTAAATTAAGAAACAACGGGGGTAGAGGTAGAATTATAAACTCTAAAGTTTTGGGGAGAAATAAACCTTGTAATTTTTCTGGTATTTTTCCCAAAATGTTTGGTAATAAAACTTTAATCCTTATTCTTTAGTTTGGATTTTATGAAAAGTATACATTTTTTTTTTTTTGATTATGAAGGGAAAAATTCCAGATTATTTCACAGCATAGGGTTTATCGTATCAAACCTTTCTATTAAAACTATAAGCTGACTTTTTTAACTTGAAATTTTGTTGGATGGGATCAAATAAACAGAAACCAGGTTTCCTTCCAATGTCGACGTTTCGACTCGTTTATGAGTGAGTCATCCTCAGGACACTAAAAATAATGATGTACAATAGATAGTAGGTAAGTTATTTATAAATAGATATTATTTTTTTTAAATTATAGATAAAACATAATAAGCAAAACGAAATAAGATATTTTTTATAATTTTAACAGTACCTATGTAATAAAGGTGATAATTTGCGTTGGGGTACTTACTGAAAATTATTTGGTTTCCTCTGTTATGACTAAAATTACACAAAAGGACACTACATTTAAAAAAAATCTAAAATAGTAATATTAAGTTTTTAAATTTAATTTTGGGTCACAAAATTCGTCAATAAAATTCTTACTTTTTAATCAATTTCCTTGGCTCCAATTAGGTTAGGTTCTTTTTTTTACTGCATTTATTTATAAACTATCTTTACGATAGATGACTGGATGTGTTTTCAAAAAAAATTTACTTCGTTCTGTAAAATTTTGCAAGAATATTACTTAGTTAACAGGTTTCAAAAACTTGTTTTATAATATTTTACATGTAAATGACCCAAAATCTGACACTGCTCTAAAAGCTGACACTTATTTTTTATTTAAAAATACTAAGCCATCTATAATTAATGGTTTCTTGTCGATGAAATATCTTGCGTTAAAAATCGATATTTCCATTTTATTACAAAACTTGCAGGAATCGGTTTTACCGATCAGTTTTTAAATAACCAATTTTACTTGACTTGCCCAACAACAGCAAAATACTGCTAGCCGGAGATTTTAATGTTGATTTTAGTAAAGTAGACTTAATTGCTACAATTAACTTAAAAAATCTATTGACATCGTATGGTCTAAAAATGTTTGTAACTTCTCCAACACGAATATCTTCTGGGTCATCTACTGTTATAGATTATTTTTGTAGTAACTTTAATCATAATGAGATTGATTGTCAAGTGATCTCTACCGATCTCTCAGATCATGAAGCCTTGTTGGCTGGCGTCTGCCTAAAGCAACCTACTAATAAACGGCCTGCTAAATATGGTCGCAAATTTTTTTGACTTTAGGGAGAGTGTAAACAGTGCTGGATGGGATTCTGTTTTGACTGCAAATAACCCTATTGATTGTTTCCATTTTATTTTACATTCTGCTTTCAAGAGAAGCTTTCCATTGCGCAGGATGAGAGAGCGCAAGGTTAAAAAGATGTGGATAACATCTGGAATTAAGGTGTCATCAGAAAATTTAAGATCTTTAAGTAATATTGTTAAATATACTGACAGTAAATTTTTCCAAGATTATGTAAAAAATTACAGAAAATTGTATAAAAAAGTTGTGAAATTCGCAAAAAAACAGTTTTATAAGAATAGAATATCAGCAGCAAGAAATAAAAGTAGGGAAGCCTGGTCTATTGTCAATGACCTTAGAGGCAAGAACGGATTTTCAAAGGTATCTGCGGACATTGATGCCAACACACTAAATAAATATTATTGCACTATTGGTAAAAAATTAACCTCAGATCTTGTGACACGATCGGATCCTCTGGAAAACGTTAATACTCGAGTTTATGTAGACGAAAATCTTGTTTTAACTGATACAAATGTGTTAGAGTTAAAAAATGTTATAGGTGGATTTGAAAACAAAAATTCAACAGGAACAGATGAAATGTCTATTAAAGTTTTTAAAAATTTAAATGATGTTGTTTTGGAAATGTTAGCGTACGTCATAAATGACTGTTTCTCAAAAGGGGAATTTCCTGATCTTTTAAAAACAGCCTTGGTGATTCCACTACACAAAGCTGGCTCTTTAAATGAACCTGCTAATTTCAGGCCAATCTCGCTTCTAAACACTCTGTCTAAAATAATTGAAAAATTAGTAAAAAATCGAATGTTAGATTTTTTAGAAAAACATAATATATTGAGTGCAAATCAATTTGGTTTTCAAAATTCAAAGGGCACAACCGACGCCATGTTTTCGTTTTTAGAACAATTATACTTAAAATTAAATGACAAAGAATGTGCAGCTGCCATTTTTTGTGATTTTTCGAAAGCATTCGATTGTGTTAACCATGAAAAAACTGCAAATTTATGGATTTCGTGGAATATCAAACTTATTTTTTAAATCTTTTTTAACAGGTAGATTTCAAAAAGTAAAAAATGAAAATAAATTGTCTTCTTTATGTCCAATTGATACTGGCGTTCCACAGGGATCCGTTCTGGGACCTATTTTATTTCTTTTATACGTAAATGATCTTAGTTTTCTTGATATTCGGGGCCTTTTTACCATTTTTGCTGATGATACAACAATCCTCTGGCATCACAAAAATGAACAAATTCTTAAAAAAACAGTGGAAGATGACATCTTAAAAATAAAAGACTGGTGCGACTTAAACTTTTTATGTTTTAATTTCACAAAAACAAAAATTTTAAGTTTTAAATGTAACTTTGAAGACCTAATGGTGTCAGATAAAATAATTAACCAAAGTCAAAACACAAAGTTCCTTGGTCTACTTATTGATGACAGATTAAAATTTGATGCACATATCATGCAGTTGAATAAAAAAATTGCAACAGGTGGTTTTGCGGTAAAACAAACTGCTGCAAAATTAGGTTTGGATATGGCAAAAATCACTTATTTTGCTTTAATCGAGTCTCACTTACGCTATGGAATTGCTTTCTGGGGAAATTGCAGTCAATTCTTGTTTAGGTCTGTTTTCACTATCCAGAAACGATGCCTAAGATATATTTGTAAGGCAAAACTTAGAGATCATTGTAAACCTCTTTTTCAAAGGGAAAAGATTTTAACCTTAGTGTCTCTTTTCATTCTTGAGACAGTATGTCTCATTCATCAAAAATACAAAGAATCTATTAACCACCCATATCGAACAAGAAATGGCTATAACATACCTTTGCCTATCCCTAGATTCACATACACAAAAAACTCTATCATTTATCGTAGCATTAAAATTTTTAACAAGCTGCCAACAGAATTAAAAAATGTAGATATTTATAAAACTTTTAGAAGAAAAGTCAAGGAGTTGCTTGTAAATAAGGCTTATTATAATCTAAATGAGTATTTTAATGATAACTTTTAATATTTTATTTTTCTATAACTTTCTTCTTGTATTTTTTTTTGTATTGTTTTTTTATGCTTTTTTTAAATTTTTTATTCTATATTAGAAATAGGCGGTTTTAATGATTGATTTTAATCTAAGTTTTTTATATGTGTCTGTGTGTATATGTCTATATATATTTATGTATATGTGTAAACTTTACCCATATTGACTGATATTTATAATTTAGCCATAATTTGTTTTTTTTTAATACTAAGCTACATTTTAATTCTTTAGTTTGTTTTAGTTTTTTTTTTAACTTGTTTGATTGTTTAATTCTAATATTAAAAAATAATAATAATAATGTTTACACTTTTACAGTTCTAATTATAAAAAAAAAAATATTTTGTAAAATCTGTTAAGGTCTTAACCAAAGTTGCCGGATACCATTAATTAGAATTAGGTAAAATTGTTTCTTTTATATTTATTAGGTTTGGCTTTGTCATTGAAATGTTTGCATTTTTAGACAATAAAGCACATTTCTATCTATCTATCTATAACCGCCCGGCAAAACCAAAGCGTACCCAGTTGTGCTGTTCACACCCAAATTTCTTCATAAGTTGGCTAAGGATCTAACGGTAGGTAAGTGCATTTTCTTTACTATATTTTAGAGTTAATGTGAAAGTTGTGGTTTCTCTATAATACCATAGCTATAACATGTTCTTCTTAAAAAATATTTTTTAACTATTTTGTGGTTATGACAAAAAAAATTGGCGTGTCAGGATTAGTAACATATTTTATGCCAGTCAGCTTTCAGTCAGTGTTCGTTAAGGTGGCATATTTGATGTTTCTCTTTATTTTTTTCTTATTACAAGCTTGCGAAAAGCGTCTTTTTTCTACAAACACATACGAAAATGATAAATTTCCCACAGTTTGGTTTCTTAAAAATCTTTAAATTTTACAGGTGTGCAGAAATTTAAGTAAATCTTAACTGTTCGTAGGAAAACTAGCGTACATAACTCGTGAGAAAGTTACTTCCTAACACTGCCTCGCGCAAAAATATCCACTCTCATGTAAAACTTGTCACGCACTCATTCGTGCTCAAAGAGGAAAGCTATTAAGGAACAAAGAGAAAATCTAAATTTTGATTGATTTTTTTAAGAATCTTCTTATAGAAGCTGAGAATATAGAAGATATTTTAGTTGAAAAAGCTGAAGCCATGGAAAAAATTGCTTTTGAAGAAAGTGTTCCTGAATCAAACAAAAAAAAATAACAGAATAACAAAATTAATAATATTGATATTCAGTACCTACCCCCGACAATTATTTTATCTTTGAGAAAAGCAGAAGAAAATGAAGCAGAATTGCCTACGATAAGTAATAATTCTGAGAATGCATTTTTTAAGGATAAAATAGAAAAAGTTTTTGAAAATAATTTTAAACAATCGGAAGAAATTGATGACAAGGGTAAAAATACAGAAAATAAAAATGTCGTAATAATTCCTTCAAATGACATAGAATCGAAAAAAATTGATGAATCTTTAATAAGTCAAAAGAGCCCTATAAAAAGAACTCCTAGAGAGACGACACCTGATACTCTCCTAGAACAAAACGCTTTAAAAAAAAATTATAAAAGCCAATTGATAAAATGACGGTTTTAAGTCCTTTTAAAAAATGTTTATTTTGGCCTGAAAATTTGGTTGCCAAAAAACAAAACAATAAAGAAACAAAAGAAATAATTCTAAGCGTGAAAACATTGGAAGAATGGCGAAAGAAAATAGAAAAGAAAGCAAAAGAATAAAGGCAGGTTTACCCAACTTTTTAAATTGATAATTCATAACTTTAATTCATAGTGTATAAGCACAATTTTAGTGTTAATACATAATTTAACAACACCTTTTTATCCAAAAAGAAGAACAAAAAAAATGTTTTTGTTTACCTTACCTCACCAGGTTAGGTATTTTTCCTTCTTGCTAAATTTCTGTTTTCTAATATCAGCTAAAATCAATCACTCCTATTTTGAAATCAACCAACCAAAATGTTTTCTTTGCTTTTTTCATATTGATAGTGCATAAACTTAAAATTAACCAACTTTTAGATTATGCACCGTGCTTATAAATTTTGAATTATAACTATGAAAACTTGGGTAAACCCTTCTGTAAAGTTCTTCTTAGGTTATATATTATATTATCAATATGAAAAGTTGGGTAAACCTGCCTTAAGAAAAGCAATAAAGGAAACGAATGAGAGTGGAAAATATGGAAAAAAATAAACTTAAAAAACAGAAAATGGCCCAATCTAAAAGTAAGAAAAAAAAACAAAAAGGAAGGAGTAGCTAAAATTGACACACCAGAAAACGACAAAAATATTAAGGATAATAAAATTATTAGGATAGAAAATTTAAAAGAACAAGAAGTAACGTTAATAGAAGATGAGAATAAAATGAATCAGTAGCGATCCCAGCCATTTCAAAAGGGGGGGGGCGGTTTTGATACGAAAAAAAAACTCGAATAAAAGGATAGCTTTTATGAGGAACATATCAATATATGCAAACAAAACTTAGTAACGACAAGCGTGGATTTGGCCTCAAGTCCTGGGGGGGGGATACTGAGATCTTAAATCATTTATTTCATACATTTCGTATTTTATAAAATATCTAAATGCGCCGAAAATTTTTGAGAAAATTACATTAAAAATGCAATTTTGGAGTCGAGTTAACCTAAAATCGTAAATATCAACGGTCTCATAGAACCGCAGGCGAAAATTTTTAAGTAAATTGCTCTAAAAAATGCATTTTTTTATTTAAAATTAAACTAAAATTGTAAATATATCAATGGTTTCAAAGTAAAGCAGGCAAAAATTTTTAAGAAAATGGAACTACAAATGCCATTTTTAACACAAAATTACACTAATACGGTTGAAACTACTGATGAGCCCACGCTGGTTACCCAGGGCGAAACATCGTTTGTTCATTTCTCTTTTCGCTTTGATCTTTTGTGTGTTCCCTGTGGAATACTCATCCAAGTTTGAATTTTCGTTATTTCCACCCAAGATCTTTTGATCTTTTGTTTTTTAGTTTCTTTTCGGTTGAAGTAACTGATTTGGAGGTTTTTTAACTTCTTCTTTGTTTTAATTGCCTTAGAAGCAGAATCCTACTGGAAATATTAACACGCCAGGACGAATTCGTATTAGGTAACTTGGATAAGTAAGTCCCAGTGCGGAACGATGCCTATTTGTGAGTGGTTCAAGGTTGGAAATCTAAGTGTATGATGGTGTTTAATGATGTATAGTGGAGGGTGACCAGTGAAACTACTGATGAGCGCACGCTGGTTACCCAGGGCGAAACATCGTTTATTCATTTCTCTTTTCGCTTTGATCTTTTGGGTGTTCCTCGTGGAATACTCATCCAAGTTTGAATTTTCGTTATTTCCACCCAAGATCTTTTGATCTTTTGTTTTTTAGTTTCTTTTCGGTTGAAGTAACTGATTTGGACGTTTTTTTAACTTCTTCTTTGTTTTAATTGCCTTAGGAGCAGAATCCTACTGGAAATATTAACACGCCAGGACGAATTCGTATTAGGTAACTTGGATAAGTAAGTACTAGTGCGGAACGATGCCTATTTGTGAGTGGTTCAAGGTTGGAAATCTAAGTGTATGATGGTGTTTAATGATGTATAGTGGAGGGTGACCAGTGAAACTACTGATGAGCCCACGCTGGTTACCCAGGGCGAAACATCGTTTATTCATTTCTCTTTTCGCTTTGATCTTTTGTGTGTTCCTTGTGGAATACTCATTCAAGTTTAAATTTTCGTTATTTCCACCCAAGATCTTTTGATCTTTTGTTTTTTAGTTTCTTTTCGGTTGAAGTAACTGATTTGGAGGTTTTTTAACTTCTTCTTTGTTTTAATTGCCTTACGAGCAGAATCCTACTGGAAATATTAACACGCCAGGACGAATTCGTATTAGGTAACTTGGATAAGTCAGTACCAGTGCGGAACGATGCCTATTTGTGAGTGGTTCAAGGTTGGAAATCTAAGTGTATGATGGTGTTTAATGATGTATAGTGGAGGGTGACCAGTGAAACTACTGATGAGCCCACGCTGGTTACCCAGGGCGAAACATAGTTTATTCATTTCTCTTTTCGCTTTGATCTTTTGTGTGTTCCTTGTGGAATACTCATCCAAGTTTAAATTTTCGTTATTTCCACCCAAGATCTTTTGATTTTTTGTTTTTTAGTTTGTTTTCTGTTGAAGTAACTGATTTGTAGGTTTTTTAACTTCTTCTTTGTTTTAATACGGTAAATATCAAAGGTGTTATAGCGCCGCAATTTATGTTCTACTTTTGATTTTCTAAATGTTTTCATAAAAAATTTAAAGCCAGGGTAGGGTGGGTACACTACCCCCCTGTCTCCCTAAAATCTGCGCTTGAGTAACTACGTATAATATTTTCAGTTTTAAAAAACAGATAACAAACGAACCACAAACGAAAAATCTAATAGCTAAATACTTTTTTTTAAGGTTTAAAAAGCTTTTTAAGTTTGCATTTTATATTGCATATCTCTGAATCTGAATAATACTAATTCTACGACCCTCTCAACACGATTATATAATGGCTCATTTACGGTCCTAGGATAATAATGAAGCTTAGATGTAAACCACAAGATGGCGTGACAAGCGATGAATCTTTATTTTATAAGAGCTCTAATTGACGCAAAAATGTGAATTATTTTTCCATATTTTCAAGACAATAAATATTTATTAAACGTAAATAAATCTAATATAATTTTAGTACCTGACGAAAAATAAGTCCCGTTAAATTGACATATTACGCATTTTTTTTAAAAAAAAACTTTGTTTTTAAAAAGATATATGAAAAGTCCCTTAGTAGCCTTATTTGTTTTGACGTTTTAGATAGAACGTCATTGAAACTTCAGGTTATGAAGGTTATTGACTTCGAGTGTTCGCGTTTGATATTTTTAATAATTTTTGATATTTATGATGAATTTTTCATTGGTCGTAGGTAAAGTATATTACACTAACTCGCACGGTATGGTCATTAAACGCTCAGATAAATTAAGACACTCGCCTGCGGCGCGCATCTCAAAATTAATCTTCGCTACTATTAAATAATTAATAAATTAAAATAAAAGTATATGAATTATGTTTCTTTGTAAAAATTAACTATTGTGTCATTATTGGTCTTCGTGTAGTTACGGTAAAACTCACGTTTTACGTAACTACTGTATTACCACTAAAATTTGTTAAATAAAAACTTAAAATCCAATAACTTTAATTTTATAAAATACGCACAAATACGAATATTATATTATAATTCTATTCCAATACCTCTACAGCCATCTAGGGGAAAATCAGTAAACTTTCAAAAAGCAAATGTAAAGATTTTTGTGTTCTCTTTAAACATCACTAGAACTAGATTCCTTATTTTAACGAAAATGTAGAGCGTGAGCCATCAGGAATTTTAAAACTCATATAAAACAGCTTAATAATAATAAAACACTCATTAAATAATGGAATAAAATATAACTACTTGTTTCATATTTAAATACACAATCTTGATTCAAAATATTCCAATATAAACAAATTTTACAAATATACATTGTGGAGCATTTAAATTTATTAATGCTTTACATTTGGTTTTGAAAGAACTCATCTGGGATAACTTCATTGAAAATTGGGTAATTTTCTGTTAGTGTATTGGAAAAAGATAGCTAGAAATTTGGTTGTAAACATACATTCCTAACCTAGAAAAAATGCAGCTAGGAATGTCAAACTAGGTATAAACAATATTATTGTGTATTTGTGTAAATGGATTGTGTAAAAATTTTGTGAAGTATTTAACAACCAAGGCAGAAAGTGGATATTTTAAAAATTGTAGAATTAGCCAGTGTCAGTGCTTTTCCTTAAAACGAATTAACCTTCTACGTCGTGGAGACTCACAAACCCAAAAAAAAATGGAAAAAAAAACTGTTTTTCTCTTAAATCTCGACAGCTATTGGTCCAACAATTTTAGGTAGGAAACATCCACCAATTTCTAACTTGAAACGTTCTCTTTTTGGTGCAGCACTTAAAAAGGTAAGTCATTTATATGATGTTCTAAAAATTTCTAAATTTAACCACTTTTGGTTAATTTTTTTTCTTTATTTTCTTTGGGAATTAATCACAATAATGTGGAAAATATTTTGATGTAGTATTTTTTATTAATTTTTATTTTAATTCAATTTTTTGTTTGTTAGAATGCCTTTCTGGTCTCAGTTGAAAAACTGTTTCTACTGTGTTTTCTGTGAAATTTTCAGCATGGTATTTGGGAACCGTTACTCATAGAGTTTTGCCTTGTGCAGTCTACTTAATCTGGAATTCATGTTTAGAAAGTTAGATAAACAACCAGTCATATTACCTACCTATATTTTGTAATTTTTACCTACCTTTTGCCTTCCTAAGGGCTTAATTTTTTTAATGTGACAAATTGACCCCACAAATAAGTTGATGTTCTTGGCACGAAGTTCGACCACTGTTGAAGAGACCCTGATACAGGTGCGCCAAAGATTTATTTTGATAGTTATATCAATGTGCGCTATGCATATCTTTGTGTAAATTTTGTCTACCCAGTACAGAGTGTTTTTGACGAACCCTGCTAGCCTAGGCCTAGATTTGTCTCAACAATATCTAACAAAAATATTTTCCTACATTTCCTACATCTTATTGTTTTATTTGCTTGCCAATTTCAGTGTGATCACTAGAGCATTTATTGATTGTCTTTCTTTCTGATTTAGTCGTGAATTTTAGTATTCTTGTTTTCTAATTTTTTTTCCATTTTCTTCAGAAAATTGTATATATTAGTTTTTTTCTATGATTGCTTATAAATTATAAAATTTTCAAAATATTACTTAAGAAATAAATGAATATTTTATTTATTCAAAGAATAATTTGAATAACTCCTGGATGTGACTTTTTCCCAAATTTTGACTTTGTATATCTTTAATCCTTGGCTTATAAACCTTTAAAAATTTCTTTAATAGAAAAATTTAAATAATCTTATTTTGTTTTGTCATTAGCTAGTTATTCAAATTAGGTTCCTATTGAATACTAGAGAATGTAAAAAGAAGAGTTTTTTTTTCGAGTTTTTTTTGTGAAAAATTATAGACAGTTTTTTTGTTGTTCATTTATAAAAAAAAATCCCTTTTTAGATTTTCTGGATAAATAAAAGCTGTATTGTTTTTTTTTATTTATTTGAGTCATTATAATGTGTAAAACTAAAAATGTGGTAATTAATACTTTGCTGATTTGTTTTGAAACCAAAATCTTTTATTTTGCATGACCAAAGTTATTTTGAACACCCTATAGCTTTAAGTCATATGTTGTTTCAATTTTGAAACAACAAAATAGTGTGTTTTGATAAAAAGTGAACAAACTGAGAAAGAAAACATCGAAATAGGTAAGCAATGAAAATTTTCCTCAATTGTAAAGAATCTACGACCCATTTAGCCGTGGCAAAGGTTTTTTAAAAGTTTAAAGTTCCATAAACAACTTTATTTAAAAAAATTGACGACCAACTAAATAATGCAACAAATTGAATTTTTAACATAGCAAATAAATAATTTTTAACAGTGTCAGCTTTAGGAACATTAAGTGTCAGTTTTGGGAACGCATCATTTTTTGGGTGTCACCTTTAGGTGAAAGTACATGGTTTCTTAAATATTTTCATTAAAATAAGTGCTTATATTAAAATATTATAACAGTGGTGAATTTTTTTCAAGAGAGCTTCATTTTCATTAAATAAAGTAATTTTTATTCTTGTATTTGGATCATTTACTAGGTACTTTTGATCCATACTAATACAACTTTTACACATGCCATGAATGGTCCTAATGTACATGTGTGTTGATTTTTTTTTCTTAAAAAAACAAGTTCTTACTCAGCATCTTTAGTTAGAAAGTCCTGTTAGTTTCTAAATCATTGCCATCAGTTCAGAATTTTGTTCAGCATTATTTTGTTTTTAAATATTTTTCTCTCGTGTCTTTAGTCAACTATTGCAAGTATTCAAAGCAGCATGTGCATAACTATCTAAAATTAAGAGCATAAAGTAACTTACTTGATGTTAAGAGCAATAAAAAGCTAATTTAGAAAGAAATTGCGTCTTGCACCCATCAATTGTATGACCGGGTCAGTCGCAGTTAAAACAAGGCGTTAAAAATAAATCAGGATCTGTTCCAAGGACTGGCAAATCAGCCTGGAATTTCGTTGAGCTGATATTAGAACGACGTAAATCTGTCACAAAGAAAAAAGGCCGTTGGTATGCGAGAGGTATTCCACGGTAAAAAGACCGTTGTTTGTCAAATCTTAGGAAAAGCGACGGCAACTATATAGTGAATCAAGTGCTACCGGGTGTTTTGTTCGCATTCGTGTAGAAGGGGTTGATATGACGTCATCTTTCAAGATGGCGAGGACGAGAATTCCAAAAAATTACTTTCAAGGTCATCCAATTTTAAATTACTTTGAAAATCGCAAAAAACAAGATTTTTGCCATTTTCTCTTCAACAAATCTTAATAATTTGACGTTTTGTCAGACCAACTTCAAATATAGGTACCTCAAACTATTAGGCATATATGCCAAATTGGATTCTTAGAGTTTGATGCAGTTTAAAGCTTTATGACCTTAAAAAATACCCCAGTAAAATTAACAAATTACAAAAATAACATACTAAAAGGCGCTATTCATCAACTATTAAAGGGAAGAGGACCAAATTTGGTAATAAAGATAAGAAGGTCAAGTACAACAATTCTGTAAAAAAAAATTAGTTCAGCTTTGACGCGTTTCAATATGGCGGCTGATATATCAAAATGGCGATCTACAACCACATTTTATTTTATCCCATTTCGTAAAAAAGCAAAAATGACAAGTTAGTCATGAATTCTTGTTTACTTTTTGCCGCTTAATATGAAAAAAAATAGTTAAGTTCATGCATGACCTTGATTGACCTTGAACATGCCATGTACAATTGAAAAACAAGCTTTTTGTAGTGTTTTTATGAATTTACCGCTACTCAAAAACTTTAAGGGCCGGTGATGAAATTAACATCTTAGCCATAGACAAACACTTCATTTTAAACCCCCCTAATATTTTTTTTGATCTGGCGTCTTAGAGGTTTATACGATACCCCGATAAATATGACCTATATGCCTGTCGTTTTTATTAGGTTTCGGAACTGTAAATTGTATGTTCTACTCACTTGTCTAGCCAACAAAGTCATTTAAGTTACCGATAAGAGAGTTACCAGAAGTTAGATATACATTACCATATACTGGACCAGGTGTTTTAGATGCCATTTGCCAAAGTGGCGGTCGAAAAATCATAAAAATTCTAATTATGCTAGTAGGGCATGACTATACTTGTGTATTAACATTAATAATAAAATTCAAGGCTAAGGATTTAAAGGCTATTTAGTCAGACATTCATGTGCCACCCGGTGTTTTGTTCGCATCCGTGTAGAAGTGCTTGATATGGATAAAGAAGATAGGCATATAGGTCATTTTTACCGGGGTATAGCATAAACATCTGGAACGTCAGATCAAAAAAAAAAAATGGTAGGGAGGTTTAAAATGAAGTGTGTATCTATGGCTAAGATATTAGATGCGTAGTGGTAAACTGGGAGAAAACACTACAAAAAGCTTGTTTTTTAATTGAACATGGTATGTTCAAGGTCAATCAATGTCGTGCATCAACTTAACTTTTTTTTCATAGTAAGCGGCAACAAGTAAACAAGAATTGATGGCCATCTTGTCATTTTTTCTTTTTTACGAAACTGGATAAATTAAAATGTGGTTATAGGTAGAAAATTTGGCATATCAGCCGCCATATTGAAACGCGTCATAGATGAACAAAATTTTTTTAACAGAATTGTTGGACCTGACCTTCTTATTTTTGTTACCAAATTTGGTCCTCTTCGCTTTAATAGTTGATGAATAACGACCTTTAGTATGTTTTTTTTGCAATTTGTTAATTTTACTAGGGTATTTTTCAAGGTCATGACACTTTAAACTGCATCAAACTCTAAGAATCGAATTTGGCATACATGCCTAATAGTTTGATCTGACAAAACGTCGAATTATTAAGATTTTTTGAAGAGAAAATGGAAAAAATCTAGTTTTTTGAGATTTTCAAGGTCATTTAAGGTCGGATGAGTTTAAAAGTAAATTTTTTGGAATCTTCAGCCTCGATTTATATGGGATCAGGTATAATCATGCCTCGGTTGCGAAAGTTGTATTTTTTATGATTTTTGGCGCCATCTTGAAAGATTTCGTCATATCAACCCCTTCTACACGAATGCGAACAAAACAGCCGGTAACACTTGATTATGTGACTAAAGAGTTATCAATCCCACATAATCACAAAACTCCTTTATAAAAAATCCCACGGGACAGACTATTACCCATTCTAATTGTTGGCAGTAGTTCTTTTTATATTGAAAGTAATTTTGATTCCTGCAGAGTTTTGTTAAAGATAGGTATTCTTAAGTCTGCTTGTCTTCTAGATTGTTTTTTCTTAGTAGATCCTCCAGGTATTGTAAGGTATTGGGGATCGGCACACTAGGGAACAACGAACTAACATCAAACGAGATTAAAATTTCACCTTCTTGGAGTAAAACATCTTTAACTTTTTTGATAAATGCAAGGGAATTTTGAACAGAAAAACGTTTTCCTTTATAGTTAAATTTTCAAAAGACCTTTCGGAATTCCACTTTTTTCAGACAAAAAGATACCTCCGACTCTAAATTTGTATCAATTCCTTATAATCCTAATTTTACGAAAGGATTACAAAAAGTATTTAATAACACCGGTCTTAAATTAGTTTATCAATCCGGAAACACAATAAAAAGTCTACTAGGAAAGCCCAAGGATAAAACTACAGTTCTAGAAAAAAGTGGAATTTACGAAATTAGTTGCATGGATTGTGACAAAAAATATGTTGGCCAAACGAGACGCTCTATTCAAACACGATTCAAAGAACACTTAGCACACTTAAAATACGGAAGAACAGAAAAGTCACGTATGGCCGAGCATGCTTTTGAAAACAATCATAGATTCACATTAGATAACCTAAAACTATTAAAAAGTGTATCAAACAAAAGACTTGAATGCATATGAAAGTATGGAAATCATTAAATCCAAAAATAGTTTAAATAAAGATAGAGGCCCCATTCCGTTTAGTACACTTTATTCTTTAGTTGACGGGAGATAGGACTATAAAGCGTGATTAATCACAAATTATTAGTCTTATCTCCGCCCACTAAAAGATAGTATATAAGATAGAGTATAGGTTAATTTAGTTTATTGTTAATCGTCTCCTGATGATGCTAACGTTGTTAGCGAAACGCGCGTCGAGTGCAAAAAAGTGTAGTTTTGGTTTGTGGTAAACAATCATAGCTTTGTTACCAATTTTTATATTAAAAGATCAGCTTAAACTTTTTACTCTCAAATATTTTTGCACACCATTCATGAAATAATTGTAAATAAATAAAGTAGGCTTGCTAGTATTACCAAGATTTGTTCATTTTGCGTATGTAAATTACTTTTCTTGTAATTTAAATATTGTTTCTATTTTCAGTGGAAATACTCTTCCGTCCGTTATTGTTAGTTTAATTCTTAACCCTTTTGGTAAACTAGTAACAAATATTATTTAAGTGTGATTTCAACTTTACGGTTATATTAAGTTTTGGCATCTTTTGTGGTCCTATTGGCAGATAAATATATAATACAAAAATTTATGAAGATATACGTCTTTTTGCTGGACCGTCCGTTATGCATATTAAAAGATTTTTTACCAACTTACTAAAGTAAATGAAAAATAAGTTTACATTTGAATTTTTTGAGTACAATTAAAATCTAGCTAATTTTATTAATATAACAATAACTAAAAAGAAAGTAAACGGTTAAAATAAAATAAATAAATTAATTAATATGTAATTAATAATCAAATAAAATAACTACAAAGCATAAAACAATTCTTTCATACCTGATCCATGAGGGACGGTCCCTATCACTGACCCCGCATTGCCTCGTTGAATAGCAAGGCTAATTTTTTGTGTTATAATATTATATATATTATAAAACATCCCCAAAGAACCAAAAGTCTCTACAGCGAAGGAAAGAAAGACAAAGCGATCTTCCAACTCTTTATATTTTCGACGTTTTTCTTTTCTGCTAAACGTGCAGCCATACCTGATTTTTTAGATGTTAATTTGACATATGAATCCGCTAAGGTGTGCCTGCACGTGGCATCCCAAATTAATTACTTTCCGCCTCTCCAGGGAAACCATGTCATTCCATCGGCCCTTTTTCCTTCGCTGCGACAAACATTAGACGGCTCCCAAACAGAAGGGAATTCTGCTGATCTAAGAGACCGCCTAATAATGTCATTAAGTTCCCCGTGTCTCGACAACCTACCTGCACTTCTAATGCAGTTAAGGCCATGTGCTAAGAGCGATGGAAATCTGGAAAGAATTTTCATCCCGGAGATTTCCAAGAGAGGCACAAGGCAAGGCATTTAGCCAAGCATTTGACTCATGTGACTGAAGTGCCAGAAGTCGCGCCTTGTCCAGTTCTCCTGAACTTGTTGTAATAATGTCATTAAGAAGAACTTGGCATAAGGAAATATCATATTCTCTTTGAGATTTTGAAAGCCAGGAATTAAGTGCTGTTTGAAAATGAATATCTTGATAACTTCTATTTGTTTTAGGTAGTATAGATTCAAGTAAAAAAGAAACATTAGAAATTGATCCCAAGAACGCACAAAGAGTTGAGGAATCCCTAATTCCTAAACCACCAAGTTTTATGGGCAATTTGCTTTGTATCCATGATATATATCTTCAATGTTGCAATTTGTAATATATTTTAAAGTCTGGTTCAAAATTAAATCATATTTTGAAAGTGCGTTTTTGACATTCCAGCAGGGAGAACAACGTAAAATGTAAGATAAATGCGGAATATCAAAAGAGTTTTTCAAAAGATAAAATATGCATGGTGATTAATAAATTTTGATTTCTGTGATAATTTTATTAATATATTTGTTTTTTCCAGAAGTGATTTTTCCATAAGATTTTCTGAAAATGGACAACCTAATAAATTAAAATTTTCCAAAGATGTTTCTTGAATTTCTGGAGCTATTCTTACAAATTTTGATATAATTTGTGATTTCAAATCCAAATCATTTGTTATGTTTATACGTTTTTGTAATCGATCTTCAAAATTACTTTTTCAGATTTATGTGGAAAATTAAAAAATCGGCGTACAGCGTGTGCTGCAGCTTCAGCACCCGATTTTACTTTTTTATGAAATGCACAAAGAGAAGCGCCAAAGAAAATGGGACAAAATGATTTTGGAACTGATCCGTTTATAATGTGCGATGTAAAGGCGGCAATAGTAAGAGATAAATTTTAAAAAAATTACCAAGTTCTTCTGAAATTAGATCCTTTAAGTGTGGCGGCCTCAGTGAGTCTACGCCTCCCGCAGAACCAGGCCTGAAAGAATAAATTGCCTGGTTGACTTCACTTTCTGAAACAAATATAAAATGGTCTTGTCTAGGATTTCTGGGATGTTAGTTGTGAATGGTGGTGGATATTTTTCTTGTAGCTTTTTAAAAGTTTCTTCGTCGTTGTGTGCTATTCTGTCATCAGATGAAAGAATCCTTATTGCTCCTTTAACGTCTCCTTCGGATAATTTTGATTCAACTCTTTTGGAGATGTTTTCTTCTGATTGTGTATTCGGTTCTTTGGTTTTTGTTTTCTTGTTTTATGTGGAAAGATAGCTTTTTAGTAATGATTCTCGTGTAAGTAGTTTTTGTTTTTTCCATAAATTCAAATTTTCCTTTACTGCTGAAGGTAGGGATTGTTTAGTATTTGACTTTTTAGGAACACGGAGTACAGCATATGGATAAAGCAATAGATGTGTCCATGATTGGTCATCGTTTATGGATATACATTTATCTAAAAGAAAGGTCAATTCTTCTGCGATCAGTGGTCTGGCACCTTGGGGTATTCTTTTGATGATCGGAATTTCGGATTTTAGGGTAGATAAATAACTGACTAGAGAGTATTCGTCCATATTTGTTAAAGTTGTATCTTTGTGCATAGAAGTGTTATGACAGTTTAACCCTTTTATGGTTTTAAAATTTCTATTGCATTTATCGCATAAATGTTGTTTTAATGTAGGACTAGCTTGAGTGATGTCTGAATTTATTATAATTTTTGAATCGTTGTTATGGCTAATAGATGTTTATTTCCATGACTTTTTGATTTTAATTTTTAATCCCTTTTCATTTTTGAAATATTTTAAACAGATTTCGCATTGGTTATTTGAAAGATTTTCAAATAGTTTATGAAGAAGGTCAAAATGCCCGCAGTGTAAATTTTCGGTAAAGAGAAGGTGGATTGTGTTTGAGTATTGGTCATTTATAACGTTTGAAGGTTTTATGAATGAAAAGAGTTGTTCAGAACCTTGTGTTGCCATTTTATAAATGCAAATATTTAATTTATGTATTTGCAAGAGTGCAGTGCATTCGATATAAGTCCCCATATGTTGCACTTTTACCCATTTCCTTGATATAATTTTCCCTAGTAATTTCATTTGTCATAAAATTTTGAAAAGTAGTCCATTTCTCATTGATGTGTTGTATTGTTTCATTTCTAAGTGCTAGATGTTTGCATTCCGAGTTATACAAATATTTACTTACTGCTCTAAATAAACAGTTACCATCTCCCAAAATTTTAGTTTTTCTGAATTTCAGTGTCATGTACAATTAATGTATTTATTTTTTGGTGACAGCGTTAATATATTTGCAGCACCTAACGGCAATATTTAATTTTAAATTTAAAAAAAAATTGTGCAAAGTGTCCCGCAAGCAAAAAGAAAATATTGGTATGAATCAGCAATTGCTAATAGTGAGCTTTTGCTTAACGCAAAGAGTACCTAGGTGATTAATTTTAATAAATTAGGTTCCTACCTCAAACAGTTTTTCAGATTAAAAAAGCTTCATTTGATTTTAAAACTAAAAAACGCCAAGAATAAGTAGTAGGATAGTAGTAGGTTTGTTAGGTGTTTTTTCATTATTTCCAGAACTTAAACGTCTTTTTGCCAAATCCTCTCCATCTGAGTGAATGGAGGAAGTCGGTTGTTTCTTTTCATCTTCTTAAGAAACATCTGTTTTTCTCTCGAACTAAGCTTCATTTAAGTAAATGACAATATTGACTTTGGCGTCACATTCTTCTATAAAAAAAGTGGATGATCCCATTAGCCTTCTAGGTGAGGTGGGATCATCCTTAATTGTATGAAGTTACGTCCACTCTTATAGAAGAATGGCGATCTGGGATCAACCACGTTATGGCTTTGACGTCTGGGCCATCTTCAGATGTTATTATTTAAAAATAATAAAATATATACGTAAAAAAATATCGCTAGCTATCTGCGGGTGTTATTGATTTTAGGGAATTAAAATTAATTGTCTTTCAGAAATATGATTAGTGACTGCGATTTAGACCACCGGGGTATTTTTTGTAAGTTCTTCTTGATTTGCTTTTTCCTTTTTGCTCTTATCACTATATTATTTAAAATACCTGTTTGGCAAAGTATCTGTATCGGATTGATATGCAATTATAAGGGTGTTCTAATTCTGTACGTCGGTAAACAATAGTTAACATTTAGGCAGCCAAAGTTTAAGATGACTCAAATGTCAAATGTGATCGAGGAAATATAGAGAGCCAAAATTGTCTGGCCAAGTGGAACACTACTAGAAGATTTTTGGCATAGGAAAATTATAATCACTCTTACATTTATTTTTTAAATAGAAGGAATCTTTATTTAATTTACAGAACCCATTGCTACTCATCGAAAAGATTGTACTTTGATTGTTGTTAGGACATGTTAAAAGACATTGTTTTTATATTGTTTGGTCTCTTTGTAAATAATATTGTTGTCTGCGTTGAACCAGCAGAGTTTGGGCTTTTTAGATTTAACAAATGTAAAATTAGTGTCAATAAATCCATCAAACCGTCACTATCTTGTCGTCATTAATTAAAATCAAAAAGAAGCCCAAAAAGTCTAAACAACAAAACTGGCATCACTGAATGTTAAGAAGAATGGATTTTCTTCAGCTTAAACGGAATAAAATCAAGAAAAGAGTGAACTAGAGTTTCAAACTTCCATTCTCATTATTTTTTTCTTTTCCACAACGTTTCGAATGCTTATGTATATGCAATCGTCATCAGGTGAATACTAACAAAAAATCCAAGACTACCGAATGGTTGCGTTTAGTGAAGCATAATATGGTTGTTTCCGCCCTTTCACAGTTGAAATCTGTTGCCTCCGGAAAGTATGGATTTCTACGCTCTGTTGACAAAATGCATTCTGGTTCCTCTGTATTAATGACGTTTCTTTAAACTTTCGCTTAAATAGATTTTCCTCCTTGGCGACGATCTTTGCCTCTTTCCATTCCATATGATGTTGATTTTCCCAGCAATATTGAGCTCTTTTTGATCCAGTTGTGTCCCCTTGTCGAGTTTTACGCCTCAGTGCCCTTTAGCCTACTGTGGCTGCCATTTTTATAACCAAGTTGACAAGTAAAATATGGATTTTTTGTCAGTTTGATGTCAATATGGCACCGATCATATGCCAAAGGATACTAAAACGAAAATGAGTTAACTGGCTTTTTAGTTGAGAATGGTGTTGTCTGAACACATGAGTTCGTTAAACATTTCTGTATTTGTTTTTGTAGGAGAAAGTGAAAACAAACAAAAGCTGAATAATTTGTTATAAAAGTCCACAAAAAGAAAACAGAACAGAACACAAATGTTGTAAAAAAGTTTAGATAAAGGTGATCAGTGGCGGTTTATTTTCTTCACGCCTGTATAGGCCGGGGGTGACCGGACATCGCCATAAATTGAACCTGTGTGGAAAAATATAATTTATATCATAAAATTGCTATATTCTTGGAGAGATAGGTTTATCCTAGACGATGATCATAATTTCCCACCCATGGATGCTAATATCATAAACTGAAGATTTGAAACAGAACCCAAAAGATACAGGTAAGGATATTATTTATTTCAAGATGTATGTTGAATACGAGCCCTCAGGAACTGGTTAACCCAGCAACATAATGCACAATTCTTAAATTTAGGGCATAATTTTTTATCTCTCTCTTTTTCTACCATACTATGTTGGAAAAATGAAATAAGTGGATCCGAAAATTCTCAAGTTTATATATCATATGTCTGTATTTGATCTAGTTTCTTTTAAAATGTTTGTGTCCCATCTTGAATATTTTGAATTTTACAAGGGTTTCAACCTTTTGTCAAACTTATACCTTATTAAAGGACAGTGTGCTTAGCTACCAAAATCAGTCAAAAAATCTCTGTTATCAAGCACTCTCTTCAATTTTTTTGTTTTCTCTTAAAGAAAACAATTTTTCACTGCTTTAATGAAAAACATTCATAAACCTATACTTTTGTTTTTTTTTATTTTAGAACCTAACCACGTGAAGCCTAACATTTGAAACTACATGCAGCTACTACCAAAGAAGGAAGAAATAATGCATAATTTTATGTTATTTTTGTGTTTTTTTAAAGTTAGATTTCGTTTAAATGATTAGTAATAAGTATTTTTAAAATAAGTTTTTAAATTCATTCATTAAATTGCCTATAGGTATTTACAATGCCATAGTCAACTACAATACCATAGTCAAAAAAAATTAATTTTTCTGAATATTTGTTAAAATTTTATTAAATAATTGTTAATTAAAATTGCTAAAAATATTTCTACCACACAAAAATGCTATATAGTATTCTAGCCATATACACGGAAAAAAAAATTTCTACAAATGAGTATTTCAGTATGCTCAAAACTGCATCATTGAAATGAAAATCTAGAATTTTATTTTAAACAGATTATTTTAAAATAAACATATTGTTATACTTAAATACAAAATTTAATATTCTCAAATGTTTTTTTTAATCCAAGCAAAAACTATCTGTTTAAAAATTTTATAATTTTTGATTTGAAGCCTTAAGGCGCATTTACACAGACAAACTTTCCTTTGATGTTGAAATGCCGACAAACATTTACACGAGCCTCTTGAGCAAAATGTTCAAAGAAATGTTCGAGCAAAATCGCGTACAAAAAAACACACGTAAATTTTGGAGAGAATGTTGAGCAAAATTTGTTTGAATAAATGTTGGTAATAAAAATTTCTTACAAATTTAAATTTTATAGTTTTATGGGAATTCATTGAACTTCACTCAAAATAGAAAGACTAAGTTTTAAAACAAGGTATTTTTAATTAAGTGCTTTCCGACGGAAAAACGATTTCATGTCGAAATTCACGTTTTACCTCATAAGCAACTTCGATTGATCTGATTTTTATAAGGGATATGCCAGTATACTTGTAACTTTTTAATTTAAAATAAAAATTGGCACTTATTTATTGCTGTTGCTGGGTTAGGAGAAGGTAAAAACCGTAGACTAGTGAGAGGGGGTTTTGGTCAAATGCACATTGATACACAAAATTACAGCAGTGTTTGACAACGCTGCGTTCCGACTGTCTAAACTTCCCTACCCCCCCCCCCCCCAGGGAACAACTAACTACTCTCCAGAACAGTTCTCTAAAAATATCCACCTGCATTTTAAAAAGTAATTACTTCGGAGACATTTCCGTTTTCTTTTTGTAATGAAAGAAAACCAAAAAAGTTAAAGAAAAGAATTAAATGTTATTACCTCCATCATTAACTATTTTAACATTGCATATGACAAAACAGATAGCCAATAATAATGTTTCGCTTGCCGTCGCCTTTTTTTCACAAAAGTTTAAAATAAAAGTTGGTGGTCCATTTTTTTAAAGAATTGAGATCACTGATCACTGATGTAAAATTATATTTATTCTCATCTTTAAAAATATGTTTCCAAAATAGATAGCAATAACTTGCTCAAAAATTTACCCGACCAAAATTTTCAAAGAAAAGCTCACATAAATGTTCGCGCGAAAAATTTCAGTTCTTTTGCACGAGCTTTTATTTGAGCATGTTCGTCTGTGTAATTGCGCCTTAAGATCTTCATTTGGAAATTTACCGAAAACATTAAATTAGTTTATTATGAAACTCCGTTTATTTTCATTTTAAGAGCATATCTTTAAATTAGGCAAAATAGTATTTTTTATTTTAAAACATTGCAAATTTTGACATGAGACTATTGTAATTTTAATATTAACATAAATTTTGTTCTTTAGGTTCAAAATAAGTATTTAAAATACTAAAATTAAGTATAACCTTCAGATGCCTAATTGAAGAAAATTCTTGTCGTTTAATGAAAATGAACATCTCAAACGCTCGGGGATTCTCGGTTCCGAGGTAGGACGTAAGAGTCTGTCAGTCTTTTATTGTATGTGCATTGCATACAGTTGAATTTCGAGGAAAAGCTCGTCAAAAATCAGAAATTCGGAATGAAAATTATTGCGAACACCAATTATAATTTTATTATATAGTTACCTAGGTATAATAAATCACCACCCTTTTATTAATATTCTCGTCCCTATTAAAAATATTTTAGTTTAAAGTTGACCTTTGATGAGAATTTTGTGTGTTAAATATTTCGTGAATTGAACGTTTCGTTTTCCGCAACTTATTGAGAAAATTTCAAGATATCGTCATGGAGTCTATTGCTGCTGGTGGTAAGTAGAATCTCAAAAATTTTGTTGAATTGAAATATCCACAGAACTTTTTTAATTTTGATTTTTTAAAACTTTATAATGTCGTAAAAAATAAAAATAGAAATTTTTCGTCCTTTTCTAGACATAAAGTACATTTACCCGCATTACCCCATTTTTTAAATATGTATTTTTGGCAAGACCGCAAATTACGGGGAAATGTACTTTATGGCTAGAAAAGGAAAACAATTCCTATTTTTATTTTTTATGAGACTATATAGTTTTAAAAAATTAAAATAAACAAGTTCTGTGGATATTTCAATTCAATATAATAGTTTTTTTTATACCTTCATCAAAACCCTGATTTTAATAACTGTCTGCAAATAACTACGGGTGCAAAAAAATATTTGCATTAAGTATTTACGAAAAAATTATTTAAAAATATCGTCAAAATATCAAACTTTCAAAGATTAAAATGTAGCAAGAATGAAAGGCATATCGCTATGGCAACCATTGTTATTTCATTTACCAGCCGCCTTGATTTATAGTTTAAAGATGGTGTGTTGCGAGAAGTGCTCTTCTCTCGAAAGGTATTAAAAAAAATAGTGTTAACAACTCGCCGCTAAACTGTGCTTTTTTAGTTTAAATAAGCAGCGAAATATTTAGAAACGTGAGTAAAAAAAAGCACAGTTTAGTCGCGAGTTGTTAATAGTACTTTTTAAATTCCTTTATCACAAAATCTAAAAAAAAACTGGAAAATACTTTTAAAAATCTCGAACGAAGAGCACTTCTCGCAACACAGCATCTTTACACTATAAATCAATACAGCTGGTAAATGAAATAACAATGATTTCCCTAGCGATATGCCTTTTTACTCGGTGGCGTTCATTGTTGCGACATTTTAATCTTTGATAGTTTAATATTTTGACGATGTTTTTAAATGATTTTTTCGTAAAGACGTGGTGAAAGAATAATCAGGTTATTTCAATATTACTAAGAATAATCAGATTATTTCAATATTACTATTTTTTACTTTTTAATTTTGGGTAAAAAACGGACAGAAATATTTTTTTGCACCCGTGATCAAAAATAGTAGTTTTAACAACTAATGGCTAAAATAGTGCTTTTTTTACAAGCGTTGGTTTAAATAACGAGTGCAGCAAGGTATTTAAATAAACTATCCTTGAAATAATCCAACCTTTAGTTCCTGCGGTAATTTGCGGTCCTTCCGGTATTTCTCTTTAATTTTGGGTAAAAAATGGACAGAAATCTTTTTTTGCACCCGTGATAAAAAAAAGTCTTTTTGCATCGGTAACCAAAACGCCATGCTTTAGTTATCTGCAGATAGTTACTAAAATCATGTTTTTGATGAAGGTATAAAAACATTTTTAAATTCTTGCCACCAGCAATAGGCTCCATGACGATATCTTTAAATTTTCTCAATTCAGGAAATATTTAACACATTTTATTAACACTTATAAAAGTCTCATCAAAGGTCAACTTTAAACTAAAATATTTTTAAGAGGGACGAGAATATTAAAAAAAGGGTGGTGGTTTTAACTAGGTAATAAAATTATAAAATTGGTTTTTCCCATAATTTTGAATTCGGAATTTCTGATTTTTGACCAGCTTTTCTTCGAAATTCGCCTGTGTGCGGCGCGGCGGTTAGTGTAGTTAGTTGGATATACTATGTTTTAATCTGTGTTTCTTTTAGTTGATTCTTAGTTTATAAGTTAAAGTAAAACTTTCGTATTGATCATATGAAATTTAAAATTAAAGTTTTTTGAAAGCGAAAGATTCGCTTTATGTCAAAACTGATATTTCTTTGAAATTAAGAAGGAGGACAGTTTTGAAAAATTGAGAAGTTTGCTAAATAGCCTTATTCTCTTAACGTATCCGTTATTAAAATCGGTTAAGAAGTAAGAAAGTTCTTGAATGTTACGTTTGATGCTTTTTGTGTGGTCAAGACTGTCTCGCTATAAGTCATTTTCTTTTTGACGGGATGCAGTTTTGTCAAGAATAATCAGGATATAAAGATTTTAAGCCTTATGGCAAGCTAAAAATGTTATGCGCCCAATGTCCAAAATGACACGTAAAATTCAAGACGTGGAATAGAAGATGACTTATATTGGGACAGTCTTAACACACAAGGAGCATCGTAACACTACAGAACTTGCTTATTTCTTAACAGATTTAAATAAAGGAAACGTGTTTATACGTTAAAAGAATAAGGCTATTTAGCTAACACCTTATTTTTTTACAGTGGCTCAAACATTTTTTTTTCAGGAAGGGTTAAAATGATCCACATTTTAAATCTCTTCGCACTTTTAAATTTTAAATAAATTTCAGTTTTGACATCGAGGGTATATAGTTTAAAGTTTCTCTTTTTAAAAATAATTTAAATTTCAAATTTCCGATACTTAACGAATATGTAAAGTTAGGATTTTTTTTGGAATACCTTAATTGCCTTATAATATATATTAAGGGTGTTATATAAAAAAAAACCTTGCACACGTTGATTCTGCTTTGGATTAGCTAATTAAAAAACACCAAAAACTATTTGTAAAAATGGAAGAAACCCTTTTTAAACGGTCGCTTAAAGGGTCAAACGCAAGATTTGATATTTTTAGGTAGATATCTTGCCCTAAAACAATTTTCAAAAATATCCCGCTCCCAAACAGAATTGACATGTCCTTGTGTTTTCCCGCAGTTTCTTTTTAAATAAGATTTCGTATTCTTTACTATATTTGTTTATTTTCTAAAACGTAAGAAGTTATTGTAGAAAATGGAAGTAGACAATATATTTTGTACTTTTTATATACCTGTATATTTTTTTTGACTTCAGTAATTATTATTAAATCCCACAGATAAAACACTTTGGTATCCTCAATGGGAGTTACCATTCAGGAATATGGATGATAACAGGTTAGTGAAGCTATCCCTCACTCAAAATAAAAAAAAAATATCGGACTTATTTGCGCATATTGTGCGCAGTATCGCGCAACCACTTTTACCTTTTGCAACCATCTAAACGTATATTTAAAGTCATGCGGAAAACACCGCATTCGGTTGCTGCGCAAAACATAAAAGTGTTTGCGCAAAAGGTGCGCAAATAAGTTCATTTTTTTAAAGTGGGAAGGCAGCTTAACTGACTTGATGTTAACTCCCTTTAAGGATACAGTGCTTTTTCTATATTTTAAAATAAGAATATGAATATTTTCAAAATAAGTATATAAATAAGTATATAAATCTTAAATATGCGAATAACAATGTTCAGTTTGAGAAAGGCATATTCTCAAATAGAAAAATAACTAGGTTTCGCTTTAGACATTTATAATACATGTATTAAAGATTAGTATTTTCAAAAAAAAATTAAAAAAGATACAAAATTGAGATTTTTAATATTTCACATTAAAAATATTATTTTAGGAATAAGGTGAAGATGTATACCTAAAATAAAATTATGTATTTTTAAACCGAAGAAGGTAATATGAGAATTTCATATTCTTAGTTCAAAAAAATATCGTCTCGCGTATATATGATGCTAACATAAGCTTAGATCTAGTTTTATTGCTTTATATTGAGTATATCTTTTTTTCCGTGTACACCTCATTCCAAATTCTCTGGTCCAATCGGCAGCAATTTGGAATGCAGTGTAGTTGTTATTGTTCTGTGAATAACTACAATATATAAATATTTAAAATTAAGTTTTATTGTGCCACTGTGGTACCTATAAATATTACTCCGAGATGAAAAACGATCGCCCCCCCCCCTTTGCTCCAGAAAAAAGTAGACAACAAAGATGCTGGTGGTAACCTTGAAGTCTTTGGAGAAAAAAACGACAACAACAACAACAACACCCGGTAAGAGGGCCCGATCTGGAAGAATCCTTAGTGTTAGCGGACATCTATGTGCGCTGACACTAATTATTCTGCCAAACCTTTCCTTCCACCCCCACTTGACCTTCAAGTGGACCTCTTAAACTCTCCCTACCGCTAGGTAGCCTAAGTTTTGTCGATTTTTGGGGAGACTAGCTGCCTGAAGGGCTTAAATGTCGTGACTGTTCTAAAGAACTATTTGTTGTTGCTGTTGGGGGGGGGGGAGGGGAGGGAAGTGGGATTTGGAGAAGGAGGGAAGGTGAGAACTAGCTCGCTAGCTGAAGGCTAGAGGGCTAGCTGAAGGCGGGGTCTCTTGTGGCGATGACGGATGTTCTCGTCGTAGTGGACGGCCTGTCGAATAAGGGGATTTGAATGATTATCAGCTTTTTGGTATACATTATGGGCTTTTTCTGAAATAAAGGTCGTTAAGGGGGTAAGATTATTGTCTCTCATAAGTCTAGTATACGAGGTGTGCCAGGGAAGGTCAAGGGCATTACGTCTGTAGCGATTCTCAAGGTTTTGAATGAGTTTTAGATGACTTGGCGCTGCATAGCCCCAGGCGGTTGATGCATAGGATAGGATCGGGCGAAAGAAAAAAACGAGAAATTGTAGAACGTTCCTTTAAAGCAGGGTTGGAAAAAACCTGGGTTTTTTTTATATAAAACACAACCCGCTGGGCTTTTTTTGTGTTTTAGAAATGGGTTTTATTGGGGTTTTTATGGTTTTATTTTTAAATTATATACATATTGTAGTTCTTTAAAATTAGGACTTATTCTCGCGATCGTTTATCAACTATAAAATACGACATAAAAATAGGTGGAATACAGAAATCGACAGATTTTTTGTTTGTTAATAAATCAAAGCAGTTTCGGTTTAGTTTGACCAGCGCTTTTTTTATATACTTAATATAAACAAACATTAAGAAAATCATTGTTGGTTTGTGTATTTACTACACTGTAAGTACCATTTTTTTTAAAGGAAAATACCTAAGAGTAGCACTAGAAAGAGTGCTTCAGAATGGACTGAGGTTGTAGAATACAGTAATAAAAGTAGAGTCTGCAAATACCATATTACTATGAGATACTATAATGGCCCAAATGCTCCAAAATATGTAACGAAAATAACTTTGAATAAAAAACGAGAAAATTCAAGATCGCGGTTGGCTTTGAAACTATTTGGGTCACCAGGCCATAAACCAAAAATCTACTGCGCATGCACTTACAAATCCATGCCTGGCGTCGTAGTGACCTTACGGTAATTTAATGACACTTTCACTGCTGACGCAGTCGACGCGCCTGCCCGTTTACACTCTGCGTTAATCGGTTTTTTCCAGGCCAACTTGATTGGGAGAGTTATTATCGGTACACATTTTTTTCGTGAAAAGCAAGGGTAGGGCCGTTATAGTATCTTATAGTTATATGGCAAATACTGAACCATATAATTTGCATTGTTGTCCAGCTAGTGCAGCATCCATTGAAAGACATTTTTCAACTTATGGTCTTATTTGGGATTAGGAAAAGGCAACTGTTCAAAGTTTATCGAACCTTAGGATCAGATTCAAATGACTGGTAATAATATACCTTTTTTTGCGTTTATTTATTTTATTAATAATGAAAAAATCCACTTTTAAAAAAGCCCTACCTGTTTTTTTTTAAGTGGGTTTTACCAAAAAAAAAACCCAGTGGGCTTTTTCGGCTATCCACTGGGCAGCCAACTCTTTAAAGACATTCTACAGGGTTCCTAAGATTTTCCTTAGGGATAGTATTTCAATAAATAAAACAGAAATGGCATAGAAAGTTCTGCGCGCACAAAAGAAACAGGTATATTGAGCAATGGTGCCAGTTTGTTATTATCTCCGGACTGCTTTCATGAGAAAAAATTGTCGCCACTCTTTCATTGTGAGCATAAATCATAGTTGCAATAATAACCGTTGACAAGATGTCTGCAAATTCCGCTAGATGTCGGCCACACCATGAGATTAAAAATTAGATGTTTTCAGGTCCAAACCACAGCTTTTTCTTGCTTAAAGGAGGCGGCAGGATCCATTATTTACGATACTGAGCGATAAACTCGTGAGGTTGTTAACATTAGAAAGAAATATCTTCGCTTTTAATTAAATTTCTTTCCATTCTGTTCTACTAGTGACATCTATCCGGAAACGGTCAAACCATGCAGCTAGCACTAGCAGCCAAAGAAATCGATAAACGGCGCTGTTTTTCCTGCAGAGCTTTTTGCTTGCGATATTATTGATTTTAAATAAAGCTGGCCCTACACTACATTTGATATTTTCGAGATGTTTTATGACATGATCTCGAAACATGTAGCGAACCAATTCTTCAAAACTAGCGGGAGGGTAAAAGCGAAAAATAAGATGCTGCCAATATTTGTAACATCCAAAAAGGGGTGAAAAGATTTAGTTTGCTCTGTTTCTTTACAAAAAACGTTTATTTTTACAAAAAACTTGAGCTTTGCCACTTTTTTTGTTTTTTTCTTCAACTTTCTCGAAATTTTCGTCATACCGTAGAAAAAAATTATTTTTCCCATGGTCATACTCTACTTTTATTCGAAAAAATTTAGAAACAGAGACGGGATCAGTTTTCCTAAAACGGGGGATCTTGGTTTCGACTGAGAAGATAAAGGGCGCCGCAGGCAAAAATTTTTCAATTAAATTAGCCGAACGCAAAAATGTTAGAAAAACAAAGCACGAAATGAAAATGGCGTCGCTTACAATTTTTTTTCAAAAATGACGTAATTTCGGGAATGCAAAGAAATAGGTCTAAAGAGTATAATTTTTAAGAAAAAAATATCAATTTTCTCGCCTTCCTCCACTGGGACTACAGGGGCCGTGCACAAATTACGTAATGGTCATAGGGGGGAGGGGCTTACAAAACGTTACGTAGGGGGGAGGGGGGTTTTCGACAGCGTTTGCATTTGTGTGAACCTAAGACAATTTGGAATGAAAATAAGTTGGGGGGGGGGGGTAGTGGTCTTGAAATCGTTACGTAATATTAGGGGAGTGGCGTGCCAAACCATTACAAAACATTACATAGGGAAGTGGTCAAAAATTGGTAAAATCACCGTTACGTAATTTGTGCACAGCCCCACATCTGACTGTTCCTCCTTTTTGATTTCGAATCAAAGTGCAAAACCCGGGTTGGACGTTCGAAGGCGTCAACCCGTCCTATTTGCTTGATAAAGTTTCTACGGAAATATCTCAATCGGTTTCTCCTGCCGTGTATGAACGCTTTAGGTTAGTCATTTGCATGTATCTCAGTCCCCAGCCTGTAAACAGTGCGTAATGACAATGGTTACAAAATGAAAAGCCGAAAAATATTTTTTTTTACGATATCTTTCATCAGTTTGGTATTAAAGTCGAGCAAAAACAATTTTTATTCCAGTCCTAAAGATATAAAAATGGAAAACATTAGAAAACCACAACCTGGAATGGATTTACTACGTGTCAAATATAGTGACAACATCGCCCCATGCCCATCCTTTTCTGCCTAATGTGCTTTGCCGTTTGTCTGCGTCTTATACACGGCTGCTTGCCCCCCTAAGGATTTGCTTAGGAACCCTGTATAATCCCTACACAGTATTTTGGGACAGTTTGACCTTCCCAAGAATAAACAAACGCATGAAGTACTTATCGCAAAAACCACGATATTGGCAATACACAACAATATTATAAGTTTTGGACAAAATCATTTCGGACATAAAAAAAGTATTTTTGACCCGAACATATTCATACCAAGTTTTGTACAACGTGATGCCAAAATTAAGGCATAATTAACGAGTCGTTTCTAAATACGATAAACTGTTTGATTAATTCAAAACACAAATTCTTCAACTTTTATTGGGAGAAGTCAGTAGGTATTTGGAAACAGTACTGTTCAAAATTAGGGCATAAATTGCGGAACTATAACACCTTCGATATTTACGGTATTAGAGTTTACGTTTGTGCTAAAAGTGGCATTTTCGCCTGCTTAAAAACCATTGATAAATTTACAATTTTAGTTTAATTTTAAATCAAAAAATGCATTTTTAATGTAATTTTCTCAAAAATTTTCGGCGCATTTAAACATCTTTTAATATAAAAAATGTATGAAATAAACAACTTAAAATCCCTCCCACCCCTAGATTTGAGGTCAAATCCGCGCTTGTTATTACTAAATTTACTTTGCATATATTGATATGTTCCTCATAAAAGCTATGCTTTTCAAATGGCTGAGACCGTCACTGACTTTACCCAAATAATATTTTGTTAAAAGTGAGTTGAGGCTCCTGTTCGCTATGCTCTTGTACCTACCTAATACCTAGTGGGTACAATAACATTGTATACTTCATCGACCGGTCTTGTTTACGCCGAGGCCAAGACGAGGAGGATATCATCGACGACCGACGGCATCAAGCGGCGGCCGTATAAAGGGGCGTCACCATGGTTACAAGATTCCACCAATCAGCGGTTTCATTATTCCGCGTGGCACAATGTCCGGAATGGAAATATTGAGCTTTCAATGACTCCGGTAAATGTTCCGGAGTCGGAGGGTGTTTATTATTTTGTTTTGCATACAAAGCATTTTGTCTACGTTCGACGTTCTAACGATCTAAATGAATCGTTTATCCATGTAATTTTGGGTCACGTGATTTTTGACAGGCGGCCATATTGCATGAGGAACACACATATGCCAAGATTAGTGAGCAGGAATGCAATTTCGTTTGTTGCATTCTTTTACACAAATTATAAATAATAATTATAGTAAATATTTTTTACGGATGTTTTTGACTTTTTATTAGTGTATAATCAAACACACCACCAGTTTGTCATATTGATAAAATCAAAAATAAAAAGGCTTCTAAAGCAAAAAAAAAGCCTTAATTTAAGACAAACCTTATTACCCGACTACGGAACGCAAAGGAGGGATCTGAGTTTAGTTTCTTGAATGTCGGATGGAATTATTTAATAATACCAAAAATCGACATTCAAACAGCAAATAAATATATTTAAAAACAATTTTTGTTGCAAAAGAGTAATTAGACACCTAAGTTAATTTTCAGTTTTATCAGCAATCAATCAAGCAGGTGCACTTTAAAAATCATGGCGAATGCGTGACAGCTCCAGCTGATTAAATGCACGAAAACCTCGTTAGGTACGATAAGGCAGTCGTAACATTAAGTATTTGATCAGCTGGAGCTGTCCCGCATTCGCCATTAGTTTAAAAGTACATATGCTCGATAGGTCGACTCGATAGAGATAAGGATACGAATGCTGATAGACCCGAAATTTAACTTTAACAGTGAGATTTACTAAGATCTAAAGTAGTACCCCCCACAGGTCTAAATATTTACACCTGTGGGGGGTACTAAATTTTAAAACCAACTTTCAAAAAGCACTTACTCATACAGAAAAGACACAAAGTTATTGATTATTTTGTATTTTTATTGCTAAATACCACTGAAAAACTGCTTTTTTCTCAAAATAAATACCATATTTTAGAAGAAAATGCCCTAAAACTAATTTCTTTGACAGGTTTCAAAATGGAAAAAGGTGAATACGCCAAAATTTTGGCACATAATAGCTTCATAATCTGTGTTTGAGGTTATAAAATTGGTGATTTTTAGACCACCTCTGGGGGGTGGTTTAAATTTATATCCCCCAGAAAGGATTGTTTTGTGGCAATTGATAAGAAGTTCGTTCATAATTTCCCTAAGTAACCGTTTTCACAGGGATTAATTTACCTTATTTAATATCCCAAGTTGTCCAGAAAAACGCCAAATTTTGAACCCGTTTTCAGCACAAAAAATATATTTATGAGGGCACTAGGAGGCAAAACAAACATAAGTGAAGGTCACTGATTATGCACGAAAAATAAACCAAACAAAAAAACCCACAACAACTATATTAATTTATTTACAAACTGAAAGTAAAACATTGAGGTTATCTTAAAGCTCAGTCAAAAAAACTTTTCTTACAGTAGCTTTCATCAGTAGAGGTTGGTACAAGCCAAGGTGCAAACAGAGGTAAAAGATCCGAACTCGCTGTTTGTGATTGAACGCAGAGCTACTATTTTTAAACTGACATTTCGACAGTGACAGAAATGTAAAAAAACTAGCATTTAAGTTTTTTAATACATTTCATAAATAAAAACACCTTTTAAATAAATACAAAATTAATCTACTCGTTATTTTATTATTACCCATCTAAATCTTTGTGTGACATAAAGTATTAATTGGAAAAATTAATTATCAAGGGTAAGTTTTCATTAGAGTATATACTATAACCCCAATTTTAATTTGTTCTACAGAGTGTTTACTATTTAAACCCCGAGTGGGTTTAAATTTTTTAATTTTATTTTCCTCTAAATTGAAACTTTGTTTTTAAATTAAACAAAAGATTGTATTAAGATGATTATTCAATAAGCAAATTTATTAAAATTCCTTTTATAAATCAAACTATGTCCAAAACTCAAGGAGGTTTGGTTTAAAATGCTTAAAACCCGAAATTTCACTTAAACCTCGGACCGTTCTAAAATAGACTAAACCTTTTTAGTAAATCCCACCGTAAGTGTCTATTATAATCACTTGAGTTACAGAAGACGGCTGGTCTATAAGGAGAGCGACCAATCATTTTGGGGTTGACAAAATGATGATGATAAAATGAAAAAAGCGATGGATTCAAAATAACACACGACTAAATATTACTTAAAACAACAACAAAAATCATTATTGAGTGGGCGCGCCATTATTTTCAATAACACTATGCAAACCCCTGGGCATTGAAAAACTTAAATTTTGAAAATATTCATGATCTTCTGAGAGCACCTCCAATGTGCGATGAATTGCATTGCTTACTCGTACTTATAACTCTTCAGCATTTTGTGGCCTCCAGTTTTTCTGATAAATAATTTTGACAAGTCGGCCCAATATATTTTCTATTGGGCTGAACATTACCTTTTTATTGCATATCTTAAATATAAGATGCCTATCTCAAAAAAAAGGTCGTTTCCGGTTTTTTTGGATCCACGACTCGCATTTCAATATGCTGTCTGTTGATATACAGCAACGCTAAGCCCGTCAGACGAATTTCCTTCATAGTGTTTTTAAGTACTTATGTTTTCAATCTTCTGAGGCAGGAAAAGCTTCTTTCTGAGGAAGCATTACTTAAGCCGATCACACACAAATGCTGCACTGTGTGCACTGCGGTGGCATAGAGGTTTCAACCAATCGGCGTTCGAGAATTTTCAACATGCCACCGCAGTGCAGCGTTTGTGTGTGATCGGCTTTACAGGCAAACATCTAAGAAAGTTTTTATCAACGGCAAAATATCGCCACATTTGTTTATTGCCTCGAAAACCTCATCATTTATGTTTTGATTTAAGCTTTTGCCTACTTCTGACCAATATTGTTTCCAAATACTGACTTCTCCCAATAAAAGTGCAAGAATTTGTTTGTTTATAGTATTCGGAAACGACATTAGTTAATTTTGCCCTGATTTTGACTTCACGTTCTATAAAACTTGGTATGAATATGTTCAGGTCAAAAATACTTAAGAGTCTCGTTATTTAACCTTGATTTTATGTCCGAAATGATTTTGTGTAAAACTTGTTTATAAATAGAAACTCTATAATAATGTTCTGTATTTCCAATATCCTGGTTTTTGCAGTAAGTACGTCATGCGTTTGTTTATTGTTAAAGGAACGTTCTGCAATTTCTTGTTTTTTCTCTAAAGACTTCAGGGTTACCAACAGCATCTTTGTTGTCTACTTTGTTCTGGGGCAAAATGGGGTCAATCGCCCCCCCCCCCGGGCCGCCAGTGGATGGCGACATGCGATTCTCAAGAATCTTAACATATCTTTGACTCAAAAAAAAGTTAAAAAAAAACCTTTAAATCAGTTACATCAACCGAAAAGAATCTAAAAACAACAGATCAAAAGATCTTAGGTGGAAATAACGAAAATTCAAACCCTGGATGAGCATCCCACAAGGAACACACAAAGAACCAAAGCGATACGAGAAATGATTAAGCGATGTTTTGCTCTGGGTAACCAGCGTGAGCTCGTCAGTGGTTCTACTGGTCACTCTCCCCATACATCATTAAACTTCTTTTTTGCTTTTTAATTGCCTTAGGAGCATAATCCCATTGGAAATATTAACACGGCAGGGCGAATCCGTATCAGGTAACGTGGATAAGTACCAGTGCGGAACGATCCCTATTTTTGAGTGATTCAAAGTTGGATATCAAAGTGTATGATGGTATTTAATTATGTATGGGGAGGGTGACCAGTGGAACCACTGACGAGCTCACGCTGGTTACCCAGAGTGAAACATCGTTTAATCATTTCTCTTTTCGCTTTGGTTCTTTGTTTGTTCCTTGTGGGATGCTCATCCAGGTTTCAAGATCCAAGATCTTTTGATCTTTTGTTTTTAAATATCTTTGACTATTGAATCTTCCCTCGATTTGCCAAAATATACCCAAACCTCTGTAGCGCTAAACCAGCCTTACATATTCACTGAAAAATTTCTAGCTTTCTTAATGTGGTTGGTTTTCGGATTAAACCTAGAATTTGGTGGGACGATACCCTAAAATTCTTCTGCTGCTCAAAGATGACTGAAATATATTTTCTTTGTAGACCACTCTCTCCCAGAAGTCATCATCATGAAGAAAATTATTTAATGCAAAAATAACCCTCGCGTGATTTTGTTCTTCTGTTAATTTACAGCAGCTCGACAGAAAATTTGAGATTTTTTTAATCTTTCTTTAATAGTTGATAAGGAACCCGAGAACATCGTTACATTATAGATGCTTCAACTGATGTGTCAAAAGGATTTTGTCTGAGATGGTCGATAAGCCTTTCATCTTGTATCTCAGAAATTACATGCTTTCATCCTGATCCATGTTTCTATTCATCGACTTATTTTGTATCCAGCGCTTTTTCCATCTTACTATCGTCATTTTGTGATCCCCAAAATGATTTATAGACCAGCCGTTTTCCATTACTCGAGCAACACCGGTCTCAACTAAAAAACTCCTACCTCTTCAGTGCCCTTTAGCCTACTGACAGGTAAAACATGGATTTTCTGTCAGTTTGGTGTTAATATAACCGCTATAGTAGGCTAAACGCTACTAAATCGAAAAAGAGTTAATTGGCTTTTTGTTGAGAAGGAGTTGACTCGGGTGATAATTTGTGCTTTCGTATGTTGTAATTTGCGGCATATTTGACTTTGAAAATTATTGTCAAAATCAGTTTGCCGCTTACCGTCACCTATTTTAAACTGGTGAATGGAATACATACACTATTAGAAAAGTAAATTCTACGTCTTTGCTCTTCAAAAGTTTGTGCTCTCTCATGGACTGTTCGGAGCCATGTAGCCCTATCGTTTGCCGTGGTCTCGAGGTTGTTTATATCGATGTGACCCTTCATCATATTGCCTTTGAGAACGTCCTTGTACCTTTTTTGTTGACCACCTTGATTTCTCTTTCCCTCTTTCAGTTGTCCATAAAATATCGGCTTTGGGAGACGTGTTTCAGGCATGCGGATAATGTGACCAGTCCAACGAAGCTGGTGCTTGAAGATAAGGGCTTCTATACTAGTTGTTCTGGCTTCTTCTAAAACACTTATGTTTGTTCGTCGGTCCTGCCATTTGATTCTCAGTATTCGTCTTAAACAACTTTGGTGATATTTTTCTAGTCGTTTGATATGCCTTCTGTAGGTGGTCCACGTTTCGCATCCGTATGTTAGAGTTGGTATTATAACTGTGTTGTAGACACGAAGCTTGGTCTCCGCATTGATATCGTGATTGTTGAAGACTCTCTCCGAAAGCCGTCCGAACGCTGCGCTAGCACATTTTAGGCGATGCTGTGTTTCTGCATCAATAGTTACGTTTGATGATAGGTGGCTCCCAAGGTATGGGTAATGTTCCACGTTCTGCAAAGGATGGCCATTTATGGAAATGTTTGGAGCTTGGGGATTCGTACCTGGTTCTGGTTGGTGAAGAATTTGCGTTTTGGCAAGATTGACCTCTAGGCCAATGCTTTTGTAGGCTTGGCCAAATGCGTTGATCACCAGTTGTAGACCTTCCTCTGTATCGGCCATTACGACGTTGTCATCGGCGTACTGCAGTTCGATTACCGAGGTTGTCGAGACCTTAGTTTTTGCTCGCAGTCTGCCTAGGTTAAGTAGGCCACCGTCGAATCTATATAGAATTTTCACTCCCGGCGGTAAATTTTCCTCAACAAGGTGAAGCATGGCACCTAAAAATATAGAGAATAGGGTGGGCGCAATAACACACCCTTGTTTAACGCCTGTCGTAATGTGGAATGACTCTCCTAGTCCATCGTTGCTCAGGACTGTTGCATTCATATTGTCGTGTAGTAGTCTAAGAATTTGAATATATTTTTGAGGGCATCCAGCTTTTGCCAGTATTTTCCATAGAGCTTCTCTGTTGACCGACTCAAATGCTTTGACTAGGTCTATGAAGGCCATGAAGAGAGGGCGATTTTGTTCTCTAGATTTCTCTTGCATTTCTCTGGCACTGAAGATCATGTCAGCTGTGCCTCGATTGGGCGTAAATCCACACTGTGTCTCTGGCAGATTTTGTTCAGCAATCGGAATTAATCGGTTTGATAGTATCCGTGCAAGTATCTTTCCAGCAACAGAAAGCAGAGATATACCTCTGTAGTTTCCACATTGGGCCTTATCGCCTTTTTTGAAAATGGTAACTATAGAGGCGTCTCTGAGTTCGGCAGGAATGGTCTCTTATTAGAATGTGCATTTGGGAATTAAGTGCGGGACCCCCTTGTTTGTAGACTTCAGCAGCGATACCATCTGTGCCTGCTGATGTGTTAATATAACCGCTATAGTAGGCTAAACGCTACTAAATCGAAAAAGAGTTAATTGGCTTTTTGTTGAGAAGATGTTGACTCGAGTAATAATTTGTGCTTTCGTATGTTGTAATTTGCGGCATATTTGACTTTGAAAATTATTGTCAAAATCAGTTTACCGCTTACCATCATAGAAAAGCAAATTTTCTGGGATAGAAAAAATGCATGTATGAGTTGCATGCATGTTGCATTTGCAATGCAAATATTTGCCAGGGGCGGTAGCAGGAGGAGGGGCGATCGCGCCCCCCTTTGCGCCAGAAAAAAGGAGACAACAAAGATGCTGGTGGTAACCCTGAAGTCTTTGGAGAAAAAACGAGAAATTACAGAACGTTCCTTTAAAGACATTCTATATAGAATCCCTCCACAGTATTTTGGGACAGTTTGAAACAGACGAAAACCACCATATTATTAGAAATACAAAACAGTATTATAGATTTTCAATTTATAAACAACAAAATCAAGGTCCAATAACGGGACTCTTCAGTATTTTTGACCTGAACATATTCATACCAAGTTTTATACAACGTGAAGCCAAAATCAGGGCAAAATTAACTAATGTCGTTTCCAAATACTATAAACTGTTCGATTAATACAAAACACAAATTCATGAACTTTTATTGGGAGTAGTCAGTATTTGGAAACAATATTGGTGAGAAGTAGGAAAAAGCTTAAATCAAAACATATATGATAACGTTTTCGAGGGAATGAATAAATGTGGTAATATTTTTCCGTTGATAAAAACATTCTTGGATGTTTGCCAGTAAGTAACGCTTCATCAGAAAGAAGCTTCTCATGCCTCAGAAGATTGAAAATATAAGTACTTAAAAACACTATCACGGAATTCGTCTGAAGAGCTTAGCGTTGCTGCATATCAACAGATATTGAAATTGACATTGAGCGAGTCATTTCAACAAAAAAAGCATTTAGCTATTAAGTTTTGTTTGTGGTGTGTTTGTTATCTATGTTTTTATAACTGAAAAAATCATACGTAGTTACTCAAGCGCGGATATTAGGGGGATAGGTACGAAAATATTTAGAAAATCAAAAGTATAAATTGCGGCGCTATAACACCTTTGATATTTACGGTATTAATTTAATTTTGTGTTAACAATGGCATTTGTAGTGTCACTTTCTTAAAAATGTTCGCCTGCTGCGCTTTAAAACCATTGATATATTTACAATTTTATTTTAATTTTAAATAAAAAATGCATTTTTCAGTGCAATTTTCCTCAAAATTTTCGCCTGCGGCGCTATGATACGTTGATATCTACGATTTTAGTATAATTTGACTAAAAAATTGCATTTTTAATGTTATTTTCTCAAATTTTCAGCGCATTTAAACGTTTTCTAAAATAAAAAATGTATGAAATAATTAACTTAAAATATGAGTACCCCCCTAGATTTGAGGCCAAATCTGCGCTTGTAGTTACTAAGTTTTTTTTGTATCAAAACCGCCCCCCCCCCCTTTCAAATGGCTGGGACCGCCACTGTATTTGCTAGGAATATTTGGGCAATAATCACTTGCAACAGTATAGAGTAAATTTTAAAAAACTCGAAAGGAGTAGAATTTCTAAAAAGCTATGAAATAACTGCCTCTCTCTTTTTTTTAAGCATCTAATCACTCAAGAAAATTAACAGTACCATTTTGTAGTTTAACGAAATATTGAAAAAAAAAGACAATGGACCTTTTCAAATTTCCTTCATTAAATTTTAACAAATATGTCAGTTTAAAGAAAAAAAAAAAACAAATAAAACAACTAAGTTTACAACATATTTTTCCGCAAAATCAGGTTTGATTACTTCTTTAGGTTGAAAGAAAATATAAAAGCGCTTTAAGAGGCCTGTATAAACAAAGTAACTGTCTATGCAAAAATGTATTTACCAGTTTGACACATTTGACCATTGATTTGAAAATGATAACAAGGGTCTTCAAAGTTATTGTCTACCTATTCAACCAAAACTCGACCATCTGGTACGTCACTCGCATGTAAATCAGTTAGAGAAACGGAAGCATTTTTGCATGTATGTCCGTCTGGCGCTATCGCAGCTGTTCGAGATGTCAAATGTTTGTTTCTGAACTTAACTGTGTTGCCTTAGAAAAATATAGTCTCGTGACTTGTGACATCTATATTTGTTTGTTTTTGAGCGTGTTTATGGCTAGACATTTGGATAGAAAAACATTGGAATTAACCCTATTATCCTTAAATATTCTTAGTATTTGGCAGAAGTGGAATATATATCGCAGGCTGAAAGATGATAAAATGCACTTTTTAATAAAAATTGAACCATAATTATGTTGAAATGCCCAAAACATTACTTGAAACAACGCTAAACAAGATGCCTAGTTTGAATATACTTACTAACCTGTATATCAACCATATTTTATTTTATTTATTTATTCATTTATCAACAGCACAAATTGCCAATTACAGATATTTCTTAAGCCTAAAATCTATACAAATAAAGTATTCAGAAAGGTACCTACGATATACATATATAATATATACAGACCGCTTCAAGCTACTGCGAACATAGGGGGAATCAAGTCCAATTTACTCTCCGTGCCGTACGACCGAGGTGGATTCGAAGCACGCTGCAGTGTTATTTTTTGGAAATTCATTTTGTTTTTATTATTTTGTTTTATTTCTGCCTTGCTCGAGAAACAGATGGGTACGTTCTTAATTGAAATAATACATTTTTAAAACCAAAAATGGATGTCTACGAAGTTGCCGAAAAAGTGCAGATGGTCAAATGGTCAAATCGTCATAACCCAACACACGTTCGATATTGGCCGAGGGAAAATTTGCATTTGTATTTTGACGTAAGAACACAGTATCCCCAAAAACTAAATGTTTGGGGGGGGGTATTATAGGGCAACACGTAATTGGGCCATTTTTTATTAACGGCAATTGCAATTTGAATGGTCCTAGATACTTGGATCTACTGCAGCAGCACATTATTCCAACTGCTAGGCAGTTGTTAGGTGTAAGATTTGGTGAAACATGGTTTCAACAAGATGGTTGTTCCGCTCACAATGTTGGCCTTGTTAGGGAATATCTTGATAATGTATTTCCTAATCGGGTTATAAGTACACGGGGAACTATTTTATGGCCAGATCGATCTCCCGATCTTGCTCCTAATGACTTCTATCTGTTTTTGAAGAAGCTTTTCAAATTATCACCCGTAACATGCTTGGAAACGTTAGAAGGGGTTTTTATAGTAGGCTCGGATATTGTCTAGCCGAGCAAGGAGGACTTTTCGAACATTTGCTTTAATTTTTTTTTGACTGGGAGAATCTTTTTGGTTTTTAGAATGTATTATTTTATTTTGAGAACTTGCTTTTATTTTGTTTCTCCTTATTATTTTCATTGTAACACGTCGTCACTGATAAATCTGAGCAGTTGACAATAAAACGCTCTTATTTATCAGTGACAAAAAATAAGAAAATTACGTTATAAAAATTTGCGTATTTATTGACCAAATTCCGGTTTCATCGACTACACTCCACAAAGCACCGTGGTTAGAGGCGTACTAAATACCAAAGGAAAGTCATGCCAGTGGTGATCGCAAGCCTGAGTATTGGTTGCTTCACTGATAGGCGTGCGGTGTCTCTGCATGTACGTACACTGGCAAATTAGACTTCTTCCGCCCTATGTTCGCAGTAGCTTGAAGCGGTCTGTGTATAATATACCTAACTAAAGGCGCATTTACACAGACAAACTTTCCTTTGATGTTAAAATGCCGACAAATATTTACACGAGCCTCTTGAGCAAAATGTTCAAAAAAAAGTTCGAGCAAAATCTCGTACAAAAAGACTCACGGAAATTTTGGAGAGAATATTAAGCAAAATTTGTTTGAAGAAATGTTGGTATAGAAATTTCTTACAAATTTAAATTTTATAGTTTTATATGTATTCATTGAACTTAACTGAAAATAGAAAGACTAAGTTTTAAAACAAGGTATTTTTAATTAAGTGATTTCCGACGGAAAAACGATTTGATGTGGAAATTCACATTTTACCTCATAAGCAACTTCGATTGACCTGATTTTTTATAGGGGATATGCCAGTACACTTGTAACTTTTTTGAGGTTGTAAAAAAACGAGAATAAAAAAATAATAATTGGCACTTATTTATTGCTGTTGCCTGTAAAATGTAATGATAAAAATTTAAGTTTAAAAGAATATCTCTTTATTTTATTTCCTAGTTTAAAACACAATACAATAATAATTAAGTCAAATTAAAAAACCTATATACATTTTATTAAATCTCAAATATATAAACAAAAACACGTTCGGTCTAAATAATACCCGTTTATTACCCACTTTTACTAAAAAAATATAATTTAGCAGTAATAGACCAGACTTCTGAATCGGAATTTTGCTCCTTTGCATATTGTTTGTTCAGTGTCAGTAATCGACCTTGATTATTACATTAAATTGACAGTAAATATCTATCTTCAGCATTTTCATGAACCTCTTAATTTTTATGCAACCGTTGGGGCCTTAAACTTAAAACTAGGTAAATCTGGTGTGAAGAATTAAAAAAAAAACAATCAAAGCTCAGGGTAAAGTAAAGTTACAAAAACATGTTTAAAAAAATCCCCTCCCCACCACTCCTCATAAACGTGAGGCGCGGATTACCGTTAAAAATGCAATTTTTCAGTTTTTTGCCGATATATGAAAAATTTTTTTGGAAAAGAAAAATTTTCCTGGGTTGTTTTTTGAATTTAGGAAAAAACCCTTGGAAAAAAAAACTCGCAACAAAATCCCAAAAAAACTCCCCGGGCAAAAAAATCCGGGAAAAGCCCTAACTGATAGCCAAGAATAATGTTTCGCTTCCCGTCAGCTTTTTTTCACAAAAATTTAAAATAAAAGTTGGTGTTCCATTTTTTTAAAGATTGAGATCACTGATGTGAAATTTTATTTATTCTCATCTTTAAAAATATGTTTCCAAAACAGATAGCAATAATTTGCTCAAAAATTTACCTGAACAAAATGTTCAAAGAAAAGCTGACAAAAATGTTCACGCAAAAAATTTTAGATCTTTCGCACGAGCTTTTGTTTGAGCATGTTCGTCTGTGTAATTGCGCCTTAAAACATCTATTTTAATAGTAGTATAATAGTTTGTTTCATTCTGCTATTTTGTTATAACAAGATTTTTTAATGCTTTCGAATTTATTGTATCGATGTCAATATCGGACGCATACTGGTTAAATAAATGACACATTTTATAAATTGGAGAAGTTTTGTAAAGATTTGTTCTAGGATAAGTGAGGTACATGGAAAAAAAATTCTACAAATGAGTATTTCCGTATGCTCAAAACTGCATCATTGAAATGAAAATTTAGAATTTTATTTTAAACAGATTATTTTAAAATAAACATATTGTTATACTTAAATACAAAATTTAATTTTCTCAAATGTTTTCTTTAATCCAAGCAAAAACTATCTGTTTAAAAATTTTATAATTTTTGATTTGAAGCCTAAGATCTTCATTTGGAAATTTACCGAAAACATTAAATTAAAACGGCGCTAAGTTTATTATGAAACTCCGTTTATTTTCATGTTAAGAGCATATCTTTAAATTAGGCAAAAAAGCATTTTTTATTTTAAAACATTGCAAATTTTGACATGAGACTATTAGAATTTTAATATTAACATAAATTTTGTTCTTTAGGTTCAAAATAAGTATTTAAAATACTAAAATTGAGTATAACCTTCAGATGCCTAATTGAAGAACATTCTTGTCGTTTAATGAAAATGAACATCTCAAACGCTCGGGGATTCTCGGTTCCGAGGTATCATTGAAATGAAAATCTAGAATTTTATTTTAAACAGATTATTTTAAAATAAACATATTGTTATACTTAAATACTAAATTAAATTTTCTCAAATGTTTTCTTTAATCCAAGCAAAAACTATCTGTTTAAAAATTTTATAATTTTTGATTTGAAGCCTAAGATCTTCATTTGGAAATTTACCGAAAACATTAAATTAAAACGGCGCTAAGTTTATTATGAAACTCCGTTTATTTTCATGTTAAGAGCATATCTTTAAATTAGGCAAAAAAGCATTTTTTTATTTTAAAACATTGCAAATTTTGACATGAGACTATTAGAATTTTAATATTAACATAAATTTTGTTCTTTAGGTTCAAAATAAGTATTTAAAATACTAAAATTAAGTATAACCTTCAGATGCCTAATTGAAGAACATTCTTGTCGTTTAATGAAAATGAACATCTCAAACGCTCGGGGATTCTCGGTTCCGAGGTATCATTGAAATGAAAATCTAGAATTTTATTTTAAACAGATTATTTTAAAATAAACATATTGTTATACTTAAATACTAAATTTAATTTTCTCAAATGTTTTCTTTAATCCAAGCAAAAACTATCTGTTTAAAAATTTTATAATTTTTGATTTGAAGCCTAAGATCTTCATTTGGAAATTTACCGAAAACATTAAATTAAAACGGCGCTAAGTTTATTATGAAACTCCGTTTATTTTCATGTTAAGAGCATATCTTTAAATTAGGCAAAAAAGCATTTTTTATTTTAAAACATTGCAAATTTTGACATGAGACTATTAGAATTTTAATATTAACATAAATTTTGTTCTTTAGGTTCAAAATAAGTATTTAAAATACTAAAATTAAGTATAACCTTCAGATGCCTAATTGAAGAACATTCTTGTCGTTTAATGAAAATGAACATCTCAAACGCTCGGGGATTCTCGGTTCCGAGGTATCATTGAAATGAAAATCTAGAATTTTATTTTAAACAGATTATTTTAAAATAAACATATTGGTATACTTAAATACTAAATTAAATTTTCTCAAATGTTTTCTTTAATCCAAGCAAAAACTATCTGTTTAAAAATTTTATAATTTTTGATTTGAAGCCTAAGATCTTCATTTGGAAATTTACCGAAAACATTAAATTAAAACGGCGCTAAGTTTATTATGAAACTCCGTTTATTTTCATGTTAAGAGCATATCTTTAAATTAGGCAAAAAAGTATTTTTTATTTTAAAACATTGCAAATTTTGACATGAGACTATTAGAATTTTAATATTAACATAAATTTTGTTCTTTAGGTTCAAAATAAGTATTTAAAATACTAAAATTAAGTATAACCATCAGATGCCTAATTGAAGAAAATTCTTGTCGTTTAATGAAAATGAACATCTCAAACGCTCGGGGATTCTCGGTTCCGAGGTATCATTGAAATGAAAATCTAGAATTTTATTTTAAACAGATTATTTTAAAATAAACATATTGTTATACATAAATACTAAATTAAATTTTCTCAAATGTTTTCTTTAATCCAAGCAAAAACTATCTGTTTAAAAATTTTATAATTTTTGATTTGAAGCCTAAGATCTTCATTTGGAAATTTACCGAAAACATTAAATTAAAACGGCGCTAAGTTTATTATGAAACTCCGTTTATTTTCATGTTAAGAGCATATCTTTAAATTAGGCAAAAAAGTATTTTTTATTTTAAAACATTGCAAATTTTGACATGAGACTATTAGAATTTTAATATTAACATAAATTTTGTTCTTTAGGTTCAAAATAAGTATTTAAAATACTAAAATTAAGTATAACCTTCAGATGCCTAATTGAAGAACATTCTTGTCGTTTAATGAAAATGAACATCTCAAACGCTCGGGGATTCTCGGTTCCGAGGTATCATTGAAATGAAAATCTAGAATTTTATTTTAAACAGATTATTTTAAAATAAACATATTGTTATACTTAAATACTAAATTAAATTTTCTCAAATGTTTTCTTTAATCCAAGCAAAAACTATCTGTTTAAAAATTTTATAATTTTTGATTTGAAGCCTAAGATCTTCATTTGGAAATTTACCGAAAACATTAAATTAAAACGGCGCTAAGTTTATTATGAAACTCCGTTTATTTTCATGTTAAGAGCATATCTTTAAATTAGGCAAAAAAGTATTTTTTATTTTAAAACATTGCAAATTTTGACATGAGACTATTAGAATTTTAATATTAACATAAATTTTGTTCTTTAGGTTCAAAATAAGTATTTAAAATACTAAAATTAAGTATAACCTTCAGATGCCTAATTGAAGAACATTCTTGTCGTTTAATGAAAATGAACATCTCAAACGCTCGGGGATTCTCGGTTCCGAGGTATCATTGAAATGAAAATCTAGAATTTTATTTTAAACAGATTATTTTAAAATAAACATATTGTTATACATAAATACTAAATTAAATTTTCTCAAATGTTTTCTTTAATCCAAGCAAAAACTATCTGTTTAAAAATTTTATAATTTTTGATTTGAAGCCTAAGATCTTCATTTGGAAATTTACCGAAAACATTAAATTAAAACGGCGCTAAGTTTATTATGAAACTCCGTTTATTTTCATGTTAAGAGCATATCTTTAAATTAGGCAAAAAAGTATTTTTTATTTTAAAACATTGCAAATTTTGACATGAGACTATTAGAATTTTAATATTAACATAAATTTTGTTCTTTAGGTTCAAAATAAGTATTTAAAATACTAAAATTAAGTATAACCTTCAGATGCCTAATTGAAGAACATTCTTGTCGTTTAATGAAAATGAACATCTCAAACGCTCGGGGATTCTCGGTTCCGAGGTATCATTGAAATGAAAATCTAGAATTTTATTTTAAACAGATTATTTTAAAATAAACATATTGTTATACTTAAATACTAAATTAAATTTTCTCAAATGTTTTCTTTAATCCAAGCAAAAACTATCTGTTTAAAAATTTTATAATTTTTGGTTTGAAGCCTAAGATCTTCATTTGGAAATTTACCGAAAACATTAAATTAAAACGGCGCTAAGTTTATTATGAAACTCCGTTTATTTTCATGTTAAGAGCATATCTTTAAATTAGGCAAAAAAGTATTTTTTATTTTAAAACATTGCAAATTTTGACATGAGACTATTAGAATTTTAATATTAACATAAATTTTGTTCTTTAGGTTCAAAATAAGTATTTAAAATACTAAAATTAAGTATAACCTTCAGATGCCTAATTGAAGAACATTCTTGTCGTTTAATGAAAATGAACATCTCAAACGCTCGGGGATTCTCGGTTCCGAGGTATCATTGAAATGAAAATCTAGAATTTTATTTTAAACAGATTATTTTAAAATAAACATATTGTTATACTTAAATACTAAATTAAATTTTCTCAAATGTTTTCTTTAATCCAAGCAAAAACTATCTGTTTAAAAATTTTATAATTTTTGATTTGAAGCCTAAGATCTTCATTTGGAAATTTACCGAAAACATTAAATTAAAACGGCGCTAAGTTTATTATGAAACTCCGTTTATTTTCATGTTAAGAGCATATCTTTAAATTAGGCAAAAAAGCATTTTTTATTTTAAAACATTGCAAATTTTGACATGAGACTATTAGAATTTTAATATTAACATAAATTTTGTTCTTTAGGTTCAAAATAAGTATTTAAAATACTAAAATTAAGTATAACCTTCAGATGCCTAATTGAAGAAAATTCTTGTCGTTTTATTCTTAAAATGAACATCTCAAACGCTCGGGGATTCTCGGTTCCGAGGTAGGACGTAAGAGCCTGTCAGTATTTTATTGTATGTGCATTGCATACAGTTGAATTTCGAGGAAAAGCTTGTCAAAAATCAGAAATTCGGAATTGAAAATTATTGGGAACACCAATTATAATTTTTTTATATAGTTACCTAGGTATAATAAATCACCACCCTTTTATTAATATTCTCGTCCCTCTTAAAAATATTTTAGTTTAAAGTTGACCTTTGATGAGAATTTTGTGTGTTAAATATTTCGTGAATTGAACGTTTCGTTTTCCGCAACTTATTGAGAAAATTTCAAGATATCGTCATGGAGTCTATTGCTGCTGGTGGTAAGTAGAATTTTAAAAATTTTGTTGAATTGAAATATCCACAGAACTTTTTTAATTTTGATTTTTTAAACTTTATAATGTCGTAAAAAATAAAAATAGGAATTTTTCGTCCTTTTCTAGACATAATTAAATATGTATTTTTGGCAAGACCGCAAATTACGGTAAAATGTACTTTATGGCTAGAAAAGGAAAAAAAGTCCTATTTTTATTTTTTATGAGACTATATAGTTTAAAAAAATTAAAATTAAAAAAGTTCTGTGGATATTTCAATTCAATATAGTAGTTTTTTATACCTTCATCAAAAACCTGATTTTAATAACTGTCTGCAAATAACTAAAGCATGTCCTTTTTGGTTACCGATGCAAAAAGAAGCTTTTGGTCACGGGTGCAAAAAAATATTTCTGTCCGTTTTTTACCCAAAATTAACGAGAAATAGAGGAAACTAGTAATATGGAAAAAATCCAATTATTCTTGCCTAAAAATTAAGCCATCTCCACCAGTTTTCATTAAGTATTTACGAAAAAATTATTTAAAAATATCGTCAAAATATCAAACTTTCAAAGATTAAAATGTAGCAAGAATGAAAGGCATATCGCTATGGTAACCATTGTTATTTCATTTACCAGCCGCCTTAATTTATAGTTTAATGATGGTGTGTTGCGAGAAGTGCTCTTCTCTCGAAAGGTATTTAAAAAAATAGTGTTAACAACTCGCCGCTAAACTGTTCTTTTTTAGTTTAAAAAGGCAGCGAAATATTTAGAAACGCGAGTAAAAGAAAGCACAGTTTAGTCGCGAGTTGTTAATACTATTTTTTTAATTCCGTTATCACAAAATCCAAAAAAAAAAACAGGAAAATACTTTTAAAAATCTCGAACGAAGAGCACTTCTCGCAACCCAGCATCTTTACACTATAAATCAATGCAGCTGGTAAATGAAATAACAATGATTTCCCTAAAACAAAATTATGATTGTTTTCCACAAACCAAAATTACACTTTTTTGCACTCGACGCGCGTTTCGCTAACAACGTTAGCATCATCAGGAGACGATAAACGCGAGTAAACCGATTTGCCTTTTTATTCGGTGACGTTCATTGTTGCGACATTTTAATCTTTGATAGTTTAACATTTTGACGATGTTTTTAAATGATTTTTTCGTAAAGACGTAGTGAAAGAATAATCAGATTATTTCAATATAACTATTTTGAGATATTTCTCTTTAATTTTGGGTAAAAAACGGATATAAATATTTTTTTGCACCCGTGATCAAAAATAGTAGTTTAAACAACTAGTGGCTAAAATAGTGCTTTTTTTACAAGCGTTGGTTTAAATAACGAGCGCAGCAAGGTATTTAAATAAACTCTTCTTGAAATAATCCAACCTTTAGTTCCTGCGGTAATTTGCGGTCTTTCCGATATTTCTCTCTAATTTTGGGTAAAAAATGGACAGAAATCTTTTTTTGCGCCCGTGATAAAAAAAAAATATTTTTGCATCGGTAACCAAAAAGCCATACTTTAGTTATCTGCAGACCGTTACTAAAATCATGTTTTTGATGAAGGTATAAAATTTTTTTTTAAGATTCTACTTGTCACCAGCAATAGGCTCCATGACGATATCTTTAAATTTTCTCAATAACTTGCGGATAACGGAACACTCAATTCAGGAAATATTTAACACATTTTATTAACACTTATAAAAGTCTCATCAAAGGTCAACTTTACAGTAAAATATTTTTAAGAGGCACGAGAATATTAAAAAAATGGTTTTAACTAGGTAATAAAATTATAAAATTGGTTTTTCCAATAATTTTGAATTCGGTATTTCTGATTTTTGACCAGCTTTTCTTCGAAATTCGCCTGTGTGCGGCGCGGCGGTTAGTGTAGTTAGTTAGATATACTATGTTTTAATCTGTGTTTTTTTTAGTTTATTCTTAGTTTATAAGTTAAAGTAAAACTTTTGTATTGATCATCCGAAATTTAAAATAAAAGTTTTTTGAAAGCGAAAGATTCGCTTTATGTCAAAACTGATATTTCTTTGAAATTAAGGAGGAAGACAGTTTTGAAAAATTGAGAAGTTTGCTAAATAGCCTAATTCGCTTAACGTATCCGTTATTAAAATCGGTTAAGAAGTAAGAAAGTTCTAGAATGTTACGTTTGATGCTTTTTGTGTGGTCAAGACTGTCTCGCTATAAGTCATTTTCTTTTTGACGGGATGCAGTTTTGTCAAGAATGATCAGGATATAAAGATTTTAAGCCTTTTGCTTGCTTCCTTATTTCTTAACCGATTTAAATAAAGGAAACGTGTTTATACGTTAAAAGAATAAGGCTATTTAGCTAACACCTTATTTTTTTTACAGTGGCTCAAACATTTTTTTTTCAGGAAGGGTTAAAATGATCCACATTTTAAATCAGTTCGCACTTTTAAATTTTAAATAAATTTCAGTTTTGACATCGAGGGTATATAGTTTAAAGTTTCTCTTTTTAAAAATAAATTAAATTTCAAATTTCCGATACTTAACTAATATATAAAGTTAGGATTTTTTTTGGAATACCTTAATTGCCTTATAATATATATAAAGGGTGTTATATAAAAAAAAAAAACCTTGCACACGTTGATTCTGCTTTGGATTAGCTAACTAAAAAACACCAAAAACTATCTGTAAAAATGGAAAAAACCTTTTTTAAACGGTCGCTTAAAGGGTCAAACGCAAGATTTGATATTTTTAGGTAGAGATAGATAAACACTACTTCTCAACCGACCAGCCAAAACTCACTGATCAAGCAAACAAATAAAAAAATAATTAACTAAATGTATTATTGTCTCATTTTAAAAATTTTAAACTTTGTGCGTGTATTTTATATTCTCGATTTTATTTTTTGTGTTTTTAATATTCTAATTTTTATGTTTTGTGACTTAAGTATATTAGATAAATTTTAATTGTTTAACACTTTTGATATTCCAAAACATTTTAACTAAATTTTTTATTAAAAACTTGGCTTACCCACGTATTTTGTATAGCTATTGTAAAATTCATTTTTCTCTTACTTAATAACGAATTTATTACACAGAATGGACTACTATATACAAAGTTTCACGGACGAAACCCAAATCATCACAGAAATAAAAAATATAAGCTCTTTTAACAACAAATTTGCACAACACAATGAATACCTTAAAATTATTCATTTAAATATTTGTAGCTTAAGCAAGAACTATGATAAACTTTGCCTATTTTTGAATAGCTTGAAAGTGCGCTTCGATATTATCATTTTGACAGAAACTTTCAAATTACAAAGCCTAGAAAAAACTCCATTTTCAATTAAAAATTATAATTTGTTATATAATCAAGGCGCTTACAATAAAAATGATGGAGTTGCTGTGTACATAAAATCTGACTTACAGTATAGCTACAATATTGTACCTTTTGGGGTAATAAAAATTTTGGAAATCCTGGTAACCCATCAAAATAAAAAATTATTGATCACTGCAGTTTACAAATCTCCGCAAATAAATAAAGACTCTTTTAATGATAGCTTATTGGAATATTTAGATAAATGTAAAAAGTATAAAGCACATATTTTGATCGGAGATTTCAACATTAATTTACTAAACAATACGGAAGAATGCGTAGACAACTATAAAAATATTTTAGCGCAATATCTGTTCAAGAACTACATAACAAAAATTACCAGACCAAAATCAGGAACTTTCTAGACCACATATTCTTTAAAACACCCTATAATGTCACAAAAAACTCAAAATCGTTTATATTTCAAACCCATATCACTGACCACTACCCAGTAGCTCTACTCACTCCGTTTTCTCAACAATTCAATGAAAATAAAGAAGAGAATAATCAAACTAAGCGGTTTGCAAACTACAATAATCTTAGACAGGATCTAAGAGGAGAATCGTGGGAGGATAATTTAAACTCAGGAGACGTAAATGTTGGTATGGAAATGTTTATAAACAAAATACAAATCTACTTGGAAAAAACACAAAAGTCATTAAATTACAAAAAAACAAAAATAATTTTCGAAAAGAATGGATGACTCCAAATATAAATATTTCAATTCAAGAAAAAAATAAGTTATATTTAGATCTTTTGAAACAACCAAATAATATCAGTATAAAACAAAGTTATATTAGGTGCAAAGATAGATTAAGACAGCAAATTAAACAGAATAAAAAACAATATTTTCAGAAACAAATAAACTCAAATTTGTCGTCTAAATCAAATCTCTGGGATTGTGTTAATAAAATATGCAATAAAAGTAAATCAAAAACTAAAATTGAGCAAATTAAAAATAGCACCGGCATGACTCATGAATGAAAAAACTGAAATCTCAAATGAATTTAACAGCTACTTTAGCGACCTTGGAGAAAAATTTGTCAAAAAAATCAAAAAAATTCCTAACTACAAAAACAACATTCCTAACCTAGAAAATTCTATGTTTCTAACAGACGTCTCAATACCTGAAATTAAAAAAGCTATAAAAAACCTTAAACCTAAAAAATCCCCCGGATGGGACGATATCAGAAGCGAAAGTTTAAAAGAAATAGTAATCGAAATTTCACCTATACTGACTTTACTAATAAACAAAGCTTTCAATACAGGGTGTTTTCCAAACTGCTTAAAAACAGGTATAATCAAACGCCTTCATAAAAGCGGGGACAAACTAGAAGTAGTAAACTATAGACCAATCTCGCTGCTGTCTGTTTTCTCAAAAATAATGGAACAGTTAATCAAAACTAGAATCGTTAGCTTCTTTAAGAAATATAAAATCTTCTCTAACTTACAGTTTGGTTTTAGAGAGGGTAGATCCACGCAGGATGCTATAAAATTTTTAACATCACAAATAACTGACGCGCTGGACCAAAGTGATGCCTGCACTTGCCTGTTTGTGGATCTATCCAAAGCTTTTGACACTGTTTGCCATGAGACTCTCTTAAATAAACTTAAAAATTATGGTTTACGTGGGAAAATCTTTAATCTTATAAAAGATTTTTTAACAAACAGACAACAGCAAGTTAACATTGATGGAACCTTCAGCGATGAAAAAGCTGTAAAATTTGGAGTGCCCAGAGAACCGTTCTGGGTCCTCTACTTTTTACAGTTTACATTAATAATATGCTGAATCTTAAACTAAAAGGTACAATTGTTAGTTTTGCAGACGACACCGTATTATTTTGTAGAGCAAAAACTTGGCAAGAAGTTAAGAATCAAATCGAGGAAGATTTTCTAAAATTGAAAAACTGGTTTCAGCATAACAAATTAACTTTAAATATAGAAAAAACAAAATACATGCCTTTTTCATCGTACAAAAACAATCTTCCTAAACTTGGAAACCTAAAAATAGAACAGTATGAGATACCAGAAACTTCATCAATAAAATACCTTGGTATCCAAATAGATAACTTGCTAAGATGGGATGTGCATATAAACTATGTAACAAGTAAAATAAGGGGGCTTCTGTCAAAATTTTCGTTCTTAATAATGAACAGTTAAAAATACTATATATGTCATTGGTACAAAGCAATTTGACTTATTGCATTCTTTGTTGGGTTTGTGTTGCTGAAAACCATATACAAAAGCTAGCAACTTTACAAAAATGGTTCATTAAAATTATTTAGGGCAAATGCAGAACATACCCAACCAACAACCTCTTTACGGATAGTAAACTGTTGGACATGCGACAACTATACTGTCTCGAAATAATAAAAAATATTAAAAAAAGGAAAAATAGATATCTATTTTAATAACAACAGCACAACTAGAAGCAGAACACTTGCATGTTCAACGGTCACTAATAAAACGCATGGATAAAGGAGTCTAAAGTATTTTTCACCTAGGTTATACAACATGCTTCCAAATGACATCAAATCTATAAAAAATTGCAAAAGTTTTAATATGAAAACCAAATTGTGGATATCGGACCAGGGTAGAGAAACATTTAATAACTTGGTAGATCTCAAGTATCTTAAATGATAAATACACTAGCAGAAATATACTATAGGCACCTACCTACTCCCAGTTCTAGTCACTTAAATATAAACCATTTCTAGACTTTGGCACTAACCCGGCTTGTGAACCTTACACTCAATTTTGACAAACACTGATTATGACTCTATCTCAACCGAACCGGAAAAAAACAAAACCACGCACAAGCGCTTTTAGTGCTTCTGGGGTTATTTCCCGACGTTTATATTCTACATTGTAAGTTTTGTAGTTACTTGTTCACTTTTTGTACATTTTTTGAATAATTGTTTTTTGAATTTGAATTTTTTTTTTTGAGATATCACCTTGTTGAAAGTTTCATGTTTGAAATTAAAATAATTTTAATAAGCCTTGGGTCTTGCCCTAAAACAATTTTCAAAAATATCCCGCTCCCAAACACAATTGACGTGTTCTTGAGTTTTACCGCAGTTTCTTTTTAAATAAGATTTCGTATCCTTTACTATATTTGTTTCTTTTCTAAAACGTAAGAAGTTATTGTAAAAAATGGAAGTAGACAATATATTTTGTACTTTTTATATACCTGTATATTTTTTTTACTTCAGTAATTATTATTAAATCCCACAGATAAATCACTTCGGTATCCCCAATGGGAGTTACCATTCAGGAATATGGATGATAACAGGTTAGTGAAGCTGCCCCCCACTCAAAATTAAAAAAAAAATATTGGACTTATTTGCGCATCTTTTGCGCAGTATCGCGCAACAACTTTTACCTTTTGCAACCATCTGAACGTATATTCTTTAAAGTCATACGATCCGGTCTTTCTCTCGTGCGATGGGATCTATCACCTCCGCCGATCGAAAAGCATTTTAGGAAGCAATAAATTTTAAAAAAAAACCTCTTTATTACAAGTGTCACTAGATTCGAGGAGTTGCTGCGCAAAATGTTTTAATAACTGCGGAAAACACCCCACCCACAAAAAAATACCCACATTTTCCATACGGTTGCTGCGCAAATGATAAAAGTGTTTGCGCAAAAGGTGCGCAAATAAGTCCATTTTTTTAAAGTGGGAAGGCAGCTTAACTGACTTGATGTTAACTCCCTTTAAGGATACAGTGCTTTTTCTATATTTTAAAATAAGAATATGAATTCTTTGTTTAAATAACCCATGTACTTAAATTGAAAAATATTCATTTTTGTTTTAAGAATTATATTTTTGCTCTTAGGTTACACACTTAATTAATTTTAAAATATAATATAAATAATATTTTCAAAATAAGTATATAAAGAGAGGTCTATATCCTAAATATGAAATAAAATATAAATGATTTAAGATGAAAATGCGAATAACAATGTTCAGTTTGAGAAAGGCATATTCTCAAATAGAAAAATAACTAGGTTTCGCTTTAGACATTTATAATAAATGTATTAAAGATTAGTATTTTCAAAACAAAATTAAAAAAGATACAAAATTGAGATTTTTAATATTTCACATTAAAAATATTATTTTAGGAATAAGGTGAAGATGTATACCTAAAATAAAATTATGTATTTTTAAACCGAAGAGGGTAATTTGAGAATTTCATATTCTTAGTTCAAAAAAATATCGTTTCGCGTATATATGATGCTAACATAGGCTTAGATCTAGTTTTATTGCTTTATATTGAGTATTTCTTTTTTTCCGTGTAGAAAACTTTAGAATTGTAATTTGACACGATTTATTGCAAATGGCAATTGACCTAAAATTTCGGGACAATCTATTGCATCCTTGAGAATTCTACAGATAGCACGGATCACCCTGTTCGGTACTCTGTGCACATAGTACATAAAAATATTTGTGTTCTTCTTTTACTCAGCGATAATCTACCAAAAATGCCCAATAAATACCCATTATCATAGGATAAATGCCATTAAGCCTAATAAGTATAAACACTTTAAGAACTTTCGCTGTACCTTTTCAATATATGTAACCCAAACATTATATGAAATTTACCAACTAATGCCACCATATTCTAAAATTGGAAGGACTAGACTATCAAATAGATGTAAGCTTATATCAACAGTAAAATCTTTGGTATTTCTAGCGATAAAACCAGCTATTTCCTGAGCAGCTTCGATTTTAGCAATTATGTGAGGTGTAAAAGGCAATGCTGAGTCAAAAGTTACTCCTAAATCTTTTTGTTTAGTTACTCTTTTGAGGAAGTGGTTATTTGCTGATATTTAAAGTGAAACTGTTGCCAGTACACCAATTTGCAATACAACAAAAATCATTTTGTAAAGTCTCACAGTAATATATTGAATTTATTTGAAAATAACACTTAAAATCATCTGAAAAAACAAGACTTTTGGCATCACTTAAATTACTGACTGCCGTTAATAGCTATTAATAATAGAAGATGACCTAAATTTGACCCCTTGGGAATTCCTAAGGTACTCTTGTAAACTATAGATTTGCATTCCTTAATCTCAACAAATTGTGATCTAGGATTAAGGAATGAGCGAATGAGATTTTCAAGATATGGAGCGTCATCCATATCAAGGACAGATTTTACAATAACGCAGAGTCTGACCCTGTCAAAGGCTTTCTCCATATCTGCGTAAATCACGTCCACCATATTTTAGAAAAATTACTCGATGAACTTTCAAAAAGAAAGAAAAATTTTCAATAAACTAATAAAACGATTTAATTTTATTTTTTATTAGTTATTATTTTAATATTTAATGCTTTTTTTGTTTTGTTTTTGTTTGGACAGCTTTCTATTTCGATTTTTGGCAAAAAGTGTAATTGTTGGATTGAAAAATGAATTGGAATAGTTAATTATGGCAAAAATATATTATTTTTAATTAAAATGTGTGACAATATTAAGAAGAGGAAAAGTCGATTTTTTTGATTCCACCATTGCTAAATTATCTGTGATAGATCCAGGGGGAAATGCCTCTATCAATCATCATCATAATCCAAATTAGATCAGTAATCCAACCCAACACCTACTCAACCGCCCCTTCAACAATGTAAAATGATTTTCAAGACATTTTAGAAAACTTTACTCCTTAGATAGCCAAAGAGTTAGCTCACCGATTTAAAATTTAGAATTAGATTAAATTTACTTGTGCTTAATTAATCAGATTGCAGTGTGATTGCTATGGAAAATGTATTGTTTTCCTACAAGCAATAAAGTTAAAGTTAAAAGTCATATGTGAAACACTTAAATTTATGTAAAACCACGTAAAACGTCCATGGTAATGGACCGATCTTTTACTGTAAAAAATGTAGTGTGTATACTTATTTTATCAAAAATGAATTACTAAGGTTCCAAAATTCCTTAATCGACGAAATAAAAAAGTTGTCTGTCGGTCTATTGTCTGTCTGTGTACACGATAACTCAAGAATTTCAACAAAATTTGGTACAAAAATCCTCTATCGTCTAGCCATAAACCGATTAACTTTTGAGTAGGGAGTTGAGGGGTTGAAGGGGGGAAAAGGGGGTTAAAATATTTTAAAAAATTTGAACTTTGGAACAAAAACAAGTAGCGATAAGCGGTTTTCAGATTTAAGTTTCCATAAATATGGACTACAAATTTTGTTATAAAGTCCAAATTCGTGGAAGCTTTAGTTTCCGAGTTATTTGAAAAAAACCTTAAAATATATAAAGAAAAGTCATAACTTTAGAAGTAAAGCATCAAAAATTTTATTATAAAGTTCAAATCTTTCAAAGCTACAGTTTTCGAGATATTTTCATTTCCTTTCAACGTAAAGTAATTGATTGAATGGTGGACTATCCGTGGTTTCTAGCACCAATTATTTAGTCCACCATAGCAATATGGTATGGGCTGGGGACTAGTAAAATCGTGAAATTTTTACTTTTCTTAATTTTATCAAAAATGAGTTACTAAGGTTCTAAAATAACTTAATCGACGAAAAAAAAAAGTTTTCTGTCGGTCTGTTGTCTGTTGTCTGTTTTCTGTTGTCTGCTGTCTGTTGTCTGTTATCTGTTGTCTGGTGTCTGTTGTCTGTTGTCTGGTGTCTGTTGTCTGTTGTCTGTTGTCTGTTGTCTGTTGTCTGTTGTCTGTTGTCTGTTGTCTGTTGTCTGTTGTCTGTTGTCTGTTGTCTGTTGTCTGTTGTCTGTTGTCTGTTGTCTGTTGTCTGTTGTCTGTTGTCTGTTGTCTGTTGTCTGTTGTCTGTTGTCTGTTGTCTGTTGTCTGGTGTCTGTTGTCTGTTGTCTGTTGTCTGTTGTCTGTTGTCTGTTGTCTGTTGTCTGTTGTCTGTTCTCTGTTGTCTGTTGTCTGTTTTCTATTGTCTGTTGTCTGTTGTCTGTTGTCTGTTGTCTGTTGTCTGTTGTCTGTTGTCTGTTGTCTGTTGTCTGTTGTCTGTTGTCTGTTGTCTGTTGTCTGTTGTCTGTTGTCTGTTGTCTGTTGTCTGTTGTCTGTTGTCTGTTGTCTGTTGTCTGTTGTCTGTTGTCTGTTGTCTATTGTCTGTTGTCTGTTGTCTGTTTGTTGTCTGTTGTCTGTAGTCTGTTGTCTGTTGTTCGTTGTCTGTTGTCTGTCTGTATACACGATAACTCAAGAACGCCTTAATCGATTTCAACAAAATTTGGTACAGGAATCCTCTATCGGCTGACCATAAACTGATTAACTTTTAGGTAGGGTCGTGCGGGGTTGAAGGGGAGAAAAGGCGGATAAAATATTTAAAAAAATAGTAACTTTGGAACAAAAGCAAGTAGCGATATACGGTTTTCAGATTTATTTTCAATGAACATGTACTACATGAAAGTAAAACTCGTGGCATATCGGACAAAACGTTTTTGTGCATGCACACCTCTAGAATTTAAAACAAAAAGTTTGTAATCCTTGGGGACGTAGTAACTGTGTGAGTCATGTTACCTTATACTTTTACAGTGTTCTACTTTATAACCTGCTGAACGGTACAGGATTCTGTATTTACGGTATCTTGCACTTTTCAATTTTGATGTTTTTGTTTCTTGGTTTATTCGACAGGTGGCGCACACAGTTACTACGTCCCCAAGGATTACAAACTTTTTGTTTTAAATTCTAGAGGTGTGCATGGTCACTGTGTAGCTTCAACTGCCAGGTATAATCCTATGACTCCCTGATGATTCCTAATAAGGATGAAACAGGTCTGTAGGTGTCTGGATTCTCCATTAGACATTGGAGGCCTGGTCGTCATGAAGTGAGAAACAAAAACGCTTTGTCCGATATGCCACGAGTTTTACTTTCATTTAGGAGTTCAGGTTCTATCAATAGAAGTAAAATACTATATAATTGTTTCCAGAAGAACCCCCTTATAGTATAGATAGGTTTTGAAACTATTCTATAAATACCACATAAGCGTTACGTAGATCTTTTATATAGTTCTTATGGGTTTATCAATAGAAGTAATTTGCTCTATATGGTGGTGCCCATTTTGCACTTATAACCGGCCTAGTAGCGTCTTACAGAACCCTTATATAAGCAAATTAAACAGGCCAGTACCCTCTCCAGATAGGCCGATCAACTCATACCGATTTAGTGTCCTTTTCTCCACCTTCGCCGCCATTTTCACTCAAAAGTGACAGATAATCCATTAGCTTTCTGTCAAAATGGCGGCGAAGGTGGAGAAAAGGACACTAAAACTATAAGAGCTGATCGGCCTATGTGGAGAGGGTATTGAACAGGCATTTATTCCTGCAGTTTTTGCTGTGTTCTTTCGACTTACAGAGACTGGTTGCACTGCTTCGATACATTACATTGAACTTATCGATCCAGTAAACGTATCGTATCGCAGCCCGTGACGTATCCAAACCAGTTTACCTATTCTTTGGTCCCAATTTGTGATCTATGGCCCCATGCAATATATTGGGTCGATTGAATAAAGTAGATGTTGCGTTATGTGTCTAGTATCTCAAAATTTTAAGGAAAAAATATAGGTCCATGCATGCAGATTTCGACCCTCGCTTTTATTAGATCCAGAAAAACCCAGATGTTTTCCAAAGCGACAAGAAAGCCCCATTATGACTGCATTCTAAACAACAATAAACGTCAAAACAAAATGATTTAGATATCAGCGCACTTCCGCGCATATTTTACTGGCAGTCAAATTCTTCAAACTTTTTTCCTTTGAGGCCAAAGCTGCGATGGCAATAAGTGTTAAAAGACAGTGTCAAATGTCCTGTTAAATTAAGATGTATTAAGATGCATGACAGTCGTTTAGATAAGGATGACGAGTATAAGTTTACAAAGAAAATTGGTTTCTTGATCCTACTGAAGAAGGAACATAAAAAAACGCAGTTAAGTAATACTAACTATATTGGCCGTAGCAGGTTAAAAAATTGTTTCATAGAAAAATCCAAAAGCGCGTCCTAAGATTTTTAGCAGCTAAAATTTTTGGCCAATTTTTTTTGTAAACGGACCCTCACAAATGAGTATATTGACACAAAACTTTTCTTTTCAAATAAGAATACCCCGCTTGTAGCACCTTGTTGTTAAACTTATCGAAAAAGAAAAACGCTCGTGTTATTTTTTTTGACATCTGTCAATCCATGTGTCAAAATCCTCAAGAAATGATAGTGTGGGACGTCAAAACACGTCAACCAAGATTTTTAGCCGCTAAAATTTTCAACAAAAGTTTTTTGTGAACGGACCCTTAGAAGGGGGTTTCACAACAAAAATTCTTGAAAAATTGTCGTTTCGGACTTCGAAGCTTTCCAAAAAGGTGCCACAAGCGGGATCTTTTCATTTAAAAAAAAAAGTTGTATGTGAGTAGACCCCTTCCTGAGGGTAGGTTCCAAAAATTTTAAGCCGAAAGTTTTTATTGCTAAAAATATTAGGTAATGTGTTTTTGGATTTTTCTAAAAAACAAATTTCCAACCCGCCAAGGGCAATGTTCCATTTGAAGTCCAACACAATAATTTTTGTCCAAGTCTTTTTAATAGAAATTTACTTTGCAATTCTCTGAATGGCTTAAACTTTTACCTTAAAGGTACACGTCTTTTTTCATAAAAATCTGTTCATGGAAAAAGTTATGTCATAATCCGAAAAACATTATTTTTTAAAAATATTTCTGGGTGTAAAGCTAAAAAGATTTTAAACAAATAAAGAGAACACTTTTATGCCTGCTTAAATTAGGGATATTTTGGAACGCTTAAAATTTTGACAACTTTGACAGCCGCTGTGGTAGTGTTTAACAACGACTACCACTACCACTCATCGATTTTACCAGAGTTTTTGGAACACATTCACTTGTAAAAAAATTTAAAGATGAGAAAAAATAAAAATTTTGCTTAATTTTACAAAATAAGTGTTTTATATATTGGAACCTTATAATATTCTATTATTTTTAAAATTAATTAAGCCAAAACTCCCTAAAATTAACCAGAAAAATAACCACAACCACAACGAAATGGGTTCGTAGCTTACGGCAGTGGTAGTGGTCAACTACCACAACGGAATGATGTTTAGCTATTGCGCAGACGCAGTAATTACCACAACAACTATGAAGTGTCAAATAAGCTTTCCAAAATATCCCTATTGTATTATATTTATAGATGAAAAAAACAAAACCACGTTGATAAATATTTTTAATATCAAATACCACTTATTTCGCTATAATTCTTGTAAAGGCGCATTTACATAGACAAACTTTCCTTTGATGTTGAAATGCCGACAAACATTTACACGAGCCTCTTGAGCAAAATGTTCAAAGAAAAGTTCGAGCAAAATCTCGTACATAAAGACTCACGGAAATTTTGGAGAGAATGTTAAGCAAAATTTGTTTGAAGAAATGTTGGTATAGAAATTTCTTACAAATTTAAATTTTATAGTTTTATGGGAATTCATTGAACTTAACTGAAAATAGAAAGACTAAGTTTTAAAACAAGGTAATTTTAATTAAGTGCTTTCCGACGGAAAAACGATTTGATGTCGAAATTCACATTTTACCTCATATGCAAGTTCGATTGCCCTGATTTTTATAGGGGATATGCCAGTATACTTGTAACTTTTTTGGGGTTGTAAAAAAACGAGAATAAAGAATAATAGTTGGCACTTATTTATTCCTGTTGCCTCTAAAATGTAATGATAAAAATTTACGTTTAAAAGAATATCTCTTTATTTTACTTCCTAGTTTAAAACACAATAATAATCAAGTCAAATTAAAAAACCTATATACATTTTATTAAATTTCAAATATATGAACAAAAGCACGTTCGGTCTAAATAATACCCGTTTATTACCCACTTTTACAACCCTACGATCCCAGACCCTTGTCTAAAAAAATATAATTTAGCAGTAATAGACTAGATTTCTGAATCGGAATATTGCTCCTTTGCATATTGTTTGTTCAGTGTCAGTAATCAACCTTGATTATTACATTAAATTGACAGTAAATATCTATCTTCAGCATTTTCATGAACCTTTTGCTTTTTTAAGCAACCGTTGGGGCCTTAAACTAACTAGGTAAATCTGGTGTGAGGAATAAAAAAAAAACAATCGAAGCTAAGGGTAAAGTAAAATTACAAAAATATGTTTAAAAAAAATCCCCTCCCCACCACTCCTCATAGTCGTGAGGCGCGGATTACCGCTTAAAAGTGCAATTTTTGAGTTTTTTGGCGATATTTGGAAAACTCAAAATATTTTTGGAAAAGAAAAATTTTCCTGGGTTGTTTTTTGAATTTAGGAAAAAACCCTTGGAAATAAAAAAAACTCGCAAGAATATCCCAAAAAAACCCCCCGGGCAAAAAAATCCGAGAAAAACCCTAAGAAAAAAAATATTATAAGTAACCCTAATCCATGTGACAAAACTGATAGTCAAGAATAATGTTTCGCTTGCCGTCGGCTTTTTTTCAAAAAATTTAAAATAAAAGTTGGTGTTCCATTTTTTTAAAGAATTGAGATCACTGATCACTGATGTAAAATTTTATTTGTTCTCATCTTTAAAAATATGTTTCCAAAACGGATAGCAATAATTTGCTCAAAAATTTACCCGAACAAAATGTTCAAAGAAAAGCTCACAAAAATGTTCACCCAAAAAATTTTAGATCTTTTGCACAAGCTTTTGTTTGAGCATGTTCGTCTGTGTAATTGCGCCTTAAAAGAACACCTCCTTTTTATCCTATAGATAGACGCATATAAAAGGGTTGTCATTGTTTCCGATTAGCATTAATCTAATAATAAGATATGCCTGCATGTCTGATGGAACTAATCCCCCTTTTTCATGGTTTTTATCTACGCACATAATTAAAAATCAAATAAAGCAGGTGTCTGCAAATACATACTAGTCTATATGTTTGTCCCCTCTGAATCCCTCAATAAGTATTTGCTTAGATGCAACCTCTCGAATTATCAGAGCCTGTGCATAAGCTCTATGGGTATATATCCAAAACTTAGAAGTTTGCTTGGCTATTGGGCTGCTTCGTTTTCAAGTTTAAAAACAAAAGAAGGTCGTAGTCTGTTTTTGTTTACAGGTTAGGTTAAAATAAAGAAAAAAATTACACGCGGGCAGACTTTACCTCCGTTACCCTAGCGACCCCACCTCAAGAAAATCAAAATTTAGTCACACCATAATTATGTGCTAATTTCGTTTCCAATCAAAAAATTTTGTGCTCCTCTGGTTTCTGAGAAAATCGAAAAAGAAATTGGGGTAGCTAGGTTAATATTAACTTAGCAACCCCATCAGGGAACATGTCGCCAAACTAAAAAATTTTTATTTTAAAATTATGTGCTAATTATGTGTTCCACGAATTTATAAGAAAAAAACCGAATTTTTCATTTTAAATTATGTATTTAAAAAAAAAGGGTAGGGTAGCTAGGTTAATATTAACTTAGCAACTCCACATGTTTAGGTATCACGGAATTTAAAAATTTCAAAAACCAGTATTATCTGCATATTATGTGCTAATTTCGTCCATGATCGGAAAATTTTGTACTCGTCTGGTTTCCGAGAAAATCGAAAAAGAAAGTGGGTTAGCTAGGTTAATATTAACTTAGCAACACCACTTTAAAAAAAAAACATCATTTAAAATGATCAATTTTTTCTTATTTAATCGTAGAACACATAATTTTGGTGTATACTTTTTAAAATTTTAGAACCGCATTTTAGGGTGGCGTCGGTCGGTTAATATTAAACTAACTACCCCACTAAAAAACTGCACTGAAACCAAAAAATTCAGATTTTTCTTGTACATATTCATGGAGCACATCATTTTGGAATCATAAATTGTCACTTTGGAATCGCACCTCAGATATTGGGAATGCTAGGTTATTAATAATAATATAATGTGATATCCTTTTTATGGATTTTCTCGGAAGCAGATAATACTGGTTTTTAAAATTTTTAAATTCCTTGATACATAAACATGTGGGGTCGCTAAGTTAATATTAACCTAGATACGCCACCCTTTTTTTTAAAAACCTAATTTAAAATGAAAAATTCGATTTTTTTTTCTTATATATTCGTCGAGCACATAATAAGCACATAATTTTAAAACCGAAAATGTTAAGTTTGGCCCTACATTTCCTGGTGGTGTTGCTACTGTTAACATTAATCTAGCTACCCCATTTTCTTTTTCGATTTTCTCAGAAACCAGAGGAACACAAAATTTTTTGATTGAGGACGAAATAATTTTCTCATAATTATGGCATAACTAAATTTTCATTTTCTTGAGGTGGGTTCGCTAGGTTAATGGAGGTGCAGAGTTTCTGCTATGACTCGGATTGAGTCAAGGCGCATTTGTTATGGACTAATTTTTTAACATTCTTAATATAAAATCTAAAGTAATTGTTTCTCATTTCAAAAATTAAATTTTTATACGAATGTCTTGAAAAAGGGGTTTTTTTACGCACGCCGTGTGCACAACGTTTTGCACACGCTTACGTCATTTTTGCACACGGGTCTCCCGTCATTGTGATTTTTGTTGTTGTCACCCAACAATATAAGTTTGCTGAGTTCCATAGCAACCGTCACGGCTCCTTTGTTTGGTTGATTAGATACTTCAAATAGAATGTTATACATTTTATTAATAAAAACGAGTTAAACTGAAAAAATATCGTAAAAAACTCGTTTGAAAACTTCTTTGCACACTTCCTCGACTTGTGGACCTCGTGGTTCACTGTAATTTTTAGGAGCTGGCAACGAGGAGCTAGCTCCAAGGAGCTAGCTTCACACAGATTAAGAAATATAATTTTTTCGTAGGGAAACCACTGCATCTTTGCCTATCTACTGTCCCTGCGCGAATTGCGCACGGAAAAGATGAAATTAAATTCGTCATACAGGTTGAACGAAATTTTATTGAAATTAGGGTCGAAGCTATACGCAGAGCACATCAAGGGGGGTGTCTGACTTTCAAGCTTTGAACGCAGATCGGCGACCTCCTTTGGATTTGTTGGGGGGTTGCACTTTTTATTAGTTTTTATTGCGAACAGCTTCAAAGTGATATGCAATATAACGCTCCGTTTATTGCTCGGGTCAAACAGTGAAAATAGATGCGTAAAAATGATACCGAGGGTGAACAAACCTTATACAGGGTTTTATGAAAATTGTAAAACGCACGTATTAAAATAGTAAAGGTCCTCTACAGTAAGGTGCTCACAGTAAGGTGCTCACAGTTCGCCTAAGCTAGATATTTAGGAAAAAAATTTATAAATTTTGAACTATATATTTTTGAGGTAAAGATTAAATAGAAAAATTAAAGTCTTTGAACTAGCTATTTTTTGAGGGGGCATTTTTGGGGCTCATCTTATTTTTTTATTCTAATATAAAATTTGAAATTCTTATAAAATTTGCTTTTCAACGATACCCATATCAAGGGGTTCGAATACCTAGTAAGAGAACGATCATATATACCCTGAGAAGTGACCACTTCTATTAAAATCCAAAAATTCCGTATTCTGGGACCGGCCGATCGCACAAGAGTCATTCGAACGACGCACGGTGTTCGGTTTTCCGGAAAACGCGGACATAAATGGAAAAATTAAAAAATTCAAAATGTATCTAATATATTGGGTGTTTCATTTGAAAGTTTCCGTTGGCATTCTTTTTAATATATTTTCTTTTTATTTTTGTAAACTAACATTTGTACTTTAATTTACCTAATTAATAAATATATATATTTTTCCTCTCAAAAAAATCGGGTACCGACTCTGGAAGTAATAGGAAGTGATCGTTCGCCTGAGAGAAGAAAAGTAAATTCAACCAATAAACGCGCTTAAAAGCAGTGACAAGACGATTGAATAATCACCAAACTATTATGGGCACGCGCAGAGCTGCCTCGTACAACAATTTTTCAGCGAAGCCGTTCTCTCGACAAGACCCAGTAGTTGGGAGTTGTAGGAAAGCTCGTGTGAAAAACGTCACTTGTATTATTTCAGAGCACGCTATTGGATGAACGACCGATCGATATTTTACTCGCTAATGCGCATGCTACGGCAAATTTGACCGTCTTTTCGAGTAGGGCTCGCACAGTGGTCGATTTTTATAAAAACGCAGACATTAAAAAAAACTTCCACATTGTAATTTAATCGTACAAAATATTTAGTTTTAATAAACAGACAGGATAATCGTGTGAATTTTCACATTTATCTTAAGACATTTTTAAGAGGAAAACGATTTTATTAATTAGCTATATTAAAGTAAAAATGTTAATTTGGAAAAAGACAAAGAAAATATATTAAAAAGAATGCCAACCGAAACTTTCAAATGAAACACTCAGTATATTATTGCATTTTTGCATTTTGTTCTTAAATTCTAAGCATTTTTATATAACGTACCCACTTTGTCAATCTTCAACTGTTTTCGAGATATTAAACGTTGAATACTGTCATACTCTGGATCTTCTATTTGAAATTTGATGTTGAATACTGATGTGTAATGTCAAACTCGTAAAAAGCATAGTTTATTCTTTAGCCAACTATTCGCCTAGTATCTTGACAACCATATAGGGGCAAATTTAGATACATTTTGAATTTTTTAATTTATCCATTTATGTCCGCGTTTTCCGGAAAATCGACCACCGTGGTCACTTCTCAGGGTATGATCGTTCTATTACGCCCAGAATCGAGCCCCTGCAATCAAAGTCTTAGAATTTCAATTTGTAAAAGCGGTTATCTCACAAACTAACTAAGGTACCCTAGGATGTTGGGTGTCATTTTGAAGGATTTTTCAAGGATTATGTAGCTTTTGGTCGATTACGCATTTACAATGTTGATTTTCAAAAATGTTACTATTTGTAGATTCTCTAAAAAAACAGAGAAAATTGCTTTCAAAAATTGAAATTTTAAGACTTTGGTTGCAAAGATCTCGAGAACTAGGTATGCGAACACCATGATATGAGGTGTCTTTCAAAAGCAAATTGTATAAGGATTTAAAATTTGGTATCAAAAACATGAGATCGCACAAAAAAATAGGATTGCCCCCAAAAATATCTCCCCAAAAAATATTAAAGATTTGTGCTAGAAGGTCCTCTACGGTAAGGTCATTAATTAACCGATTTATATCTGTTTTTCTTTTAAATAAGATTTACAAAGAAAAAATATTTTATAAATTTTTTATAATAACAACGGTAAAGTCGGTATATTCGCTGTTGTTAAATCAAAATGTTGAAGTACACTTAATTTTAAAACATCGAAAAAATGTTTTCAAGTTTTTTTGGTGGGCTTCTATTGCAAACTAAACTAAACCCTGTATATGGACGTATCAGTGTATTTTATTAATTTGCTGATATCAAAAGGGTAAATGGTATGTGAAAACTAGGGTATGTTGAACACGTGCGTCGAACCAGAGTGCCTTTTGTTCAGATTATATCTATTTGTTCTAAATTCAAACAAAAGTTATTTAAAAACTGGAATTTTTTGTACTTAGTACAAACTGAACATCCTGATCTTCGACTTTTCACACAGAGGGTGAAACCTAGGACGACTCTGTTTCGTCCTTTTTAGAGTCTCATCAGCTAGGTGTACCACAAACCTCAACGACAGACAAACCCGATCGCGACCGAAAAATACGGCAAAGCGAAGAGAATAGTACCTACTTTACTTAACAAACCGGACAAATACATCCAAAAGCATAGTCAATCGAACATAATGTTTCTTTGGCCTGACTACATAAAGAAAATTACAGGTTGGGTCAGAAGTACTTATTTTTTTAAATTGTCTGCCATCGTGGATTTTTATAAGTTATTAATTTTGAGATCAAATTCCTAAATTTTGGATTTTCAAAATGGCGAAATTGGATAAAAGCTTTTCAAGTATTGGGCAACGTTTTTATCGAAAACCTCAGTTAAATGTTTAGGTTTGCATATCGACAATAAATTAAGTTTTTCTGATCGTCATACCACTGAGTAAAAAATATAAATACTAACAAAAAAACTCAAGAGAATGTTATTAGAATCACTAGTGTTATCACATTTTAACTAACGCAATTTCGTCTATGGGCCTTTCTTAACAGAACGTAACGTAATAAAACAAAAATACAATAAAATACAAAATTCTTGTGTGATATTAATTTGTTCAGTAAGTGAGAGTTTCAAAGAGTTGAACATTTTAAAAATGAACAAACGAACTCAATTACAATTTTCAACTTTCGTTCACAAGATCATGACAACCTCAACTCCACGCTACCTGTGATCTCGACTAACTCAGAGATGTTTGATCCATAGCAGAAACACCAGATCAGCAAGTCTATTAAACATTCAAAAACATAGAACAGCAATTTTCTCTATCAAGCACCATGAATATTTCAAACGTCAGTACAAAAAACTTCTGCTGGAAATACAATATAGTTAAAGACTTACAAACTCTAAATATTTTTTGCTTCCTTTTCTTGTTTAATTATTACTTCTTATGAAAAATTAAAAATGTTTTCTCATAGGGTCATATTTTTCTCCATTGTTACTTTTACTTTAATTATTTCTCTCTATAAGCAGATTATTAGTATAAAGATTACAAACCATGATGCAGGGCTATCTTAGTTATTATTTAAGCTATAGTTTAGATCTACTAGATAGAATTTATACTTTTTTTTTTAAAGGTTAGGTACAAGAATAGTCTTTGACGAAACTAATTTAAAAAAAAAATTCTAGTTAATCTACAATAAAATTTTTAGAGTCTGCACGATCCCTCACCAATAAACCTTTAAAAGGTGTGAAATACCCAGCCATTTAAAACGTTACTAATTATAGGATCCAAAAAAATGGTGGCTATTAAAATGTTGCTGATAAAGACTTAGTAAATAGTTTAAAAGAGATGTTTCGCTGTCTTAGCTATCGAACGTATAAAACGAGCTTCATCATTGTAACAAATATGCAGTTGTCAGACGATTAGATCTTGGTTCGGTCAGTGGCGTTACATTACTATATAGTAAGTATATCTAAAGGGTTTTGTTTGTGAGGCAAACCGTTGTGAAATAGTTACCCAGTAAACACTTTAACCTAATATTTATATAAATCTAAGGTATACATATTTATGTAAAATATTTATGTAAATCTCACATAAAAATGTTTTTATAAAAGAAAATATGTAAACATTACGTCACAACTTTGGCTGTAAATTTAAGTCATACAATACAATACATTCTTAAAAGTAAATAGTGAGACTTTAATTTTATATAAAAAATATTACATACCTATTATATAAAAAATTACATATAATATTTAAGTAATCTAACAATTAGACATTACGTTTACATTTAAAATTTTACATAACTATTTTGCAAAACATTTTATGTAATATTTATATCATCTAAATTACGTAAACGCTCTATAACATGATTTACGTCACACTAAAATTTTGAAATTTACATAAATATTATGAAACAACGTGCCCCTTAACTTTACATTGAAAATTTTACATAGTTGTTACATAAAATTTTAGCATTTAAAAAGGTAACCTGTTATGTAAAATATATGTATTTTTTACTTAACTCTTACGTAACGTGGATGTAGTATTTATTAACAATTAGGTGAGCTTTGCCCATGGCATTATGCAGAGTTTTCGCAGCTTAATGTGACTAAAATTTTATCTTATTGTGACCTCCGAGTGACCTTAAATTTACATAAGAAAATACATCTGTTATGTATATTTTACGTAATTTCTACATAACGGTGTTTACTCGGTAGTGGAATGGTGGTAATGGATTGATTGATAGTGGAATATGTGTACAAATCTCGGTACCATGTACGGAAAAGCTTAATGCTTTCATCAACTTCTTTCTTTAAGTGTCATGTTCTCCTTAACTAGAGTGACTTGCACCCCTGCTTTTCTTTTGAAAAGTGTCATTTTTCCTTTACTTTCAATTTTACAGTGGCGGTCGCAGCTTTCCCAAAAGAGGGGGGCATTAAATCAAAATTTTGTAAAAGCAGAGAAAAAGTTTTATGCAAAGGTTCTAAAATTAATGTAACCTTCGAGCCAATACGGCGCCGAAGGCGAAAATTTTTGAAAAACTCAAAAGTTTTACTGTTGTTATGAAAATCCTGCGATTTTTTAAATAAACTCTCGAAAAAAGAGGGGGGGGGGGCGATCGCCCCTCACCGGTTCCCCCCCTGCGACCGCCACTGATTTTAAGAGTTCATATTTGTCCCTTCTTAAGATATGGCCAAATATTAAAACTTCCATTTTTTTATGGTTATCTTATCTGAGGAGCATATGGATAATCTATCCTTGATAAATAAAGGATAGACTCATAACTATAAGAGACTATAATGGCCCAATCTTAGACCACCCCTCCTAAAATAAACTAGTGCATTAAAAAAAAAACACTCAATATTGATATTGCATTGCATTATAACCAAAACCAAATGAAATAACCAAACTCTTTTTTTTTACCAAAACTTTTTGACTGATGAATATTGTTTTTGTGTTTCAAATATGGTACGATCTTACACTGATCCCAGGTACCGTCACTGGTTTTCGCTTATTAATGGAACCATCGTTATTCTTTGTTTCTAGCTATAGCGGTGATTTGTTTTCAGCTCATCAGTGGCGATAGTTGAAGGACAGAACAGTACTACGTTTGGTGACGCCCGAAGTAGCGTGAGACAGAAATTCCGAAAAGGTACTGCCTTGCCGACGGTACCCTTTCACGATATAAACGGGTATTAATGACATTTATATAGTTCGCGGACATTGCTGGCCTAAAAGTACCTTGCACTGAATGCAGACTCTCCATGGAGAATAACGACAACTAGATGGCCTGATATGTACTTTGCAAACGTCCAGCGTTTGCCCGTCGAGTCACCATCATATAACTATAATGGCCCAAGAGATGCAAAATGTGTAACGAAAATAACTTTGATAAACTGTTTGGGCCAGGCCAGATAATACAAAAAATATCAACGTTGCCCGATGTACACTTAATTTAAAAAAAAAACGCATACGCATTTTTCTTTATTACAAGCTGCAAACGTCTGGGCATTGAGAAGGTTAAATTTTGAAAATACTGATGGTCTTCTGAGAGCTGATCCAATGCGTGATACAAAGCATCGCTTAACTCTTCAGCATTTCGTGGTCTCGAATTCCTTTGGTATATTATTTTAACGATTCGACCCCATATATTTTCAATTGGGTTAAGGTAAGGGCTGTTGGCTGGCCATTGGCGAACAACATTAGCCGTGTGTACTGGACAGTTGTCCGGCTGGATTTCAATATATCGTTCACTATTGAATCTTTCTTCGATTCTCCAAAAAAAACCCAAACCTCTAGCACTAAACCAGCCCCACGTGTTTACAGAAAAATCCCAGCTTTTTTAATTTGGTTTGTATATTCGGGTTCAAATCTAGAATTTGGTGGACGATAAACTAAAATTCTCCTGCTGCTTGAAGATGATTGAAAAATTTTTTCGTCAGTGAAAACCACCCTCTCCCAGAAGTCATTATCACGAAGAACGTTGTTCAGTGCAAAAATCACTCTAGCCTGTTTTTGTTCTTCTGTTAGAAAAGGCTTCTTTGCAGCAACTCGACAAAAGACTTCTGATTTCGTTACTATTCTATTTACTTTTGCTAAAGAACCCGGAAATAATGTTACATTAGCTGCTTCAAGCGACGTGGAAAAAGGATTTTGTCTAAGATGGTCAATAAGTCTCTCATCTTGCACTTCAGAACTTACTTTTGGTCGTCCTGATCCATCTTTCCTATCCGTAGAATTATTTTCAATCCAGCGCTTTTTCCATCGCATTATCGTCATTTTATTAACTCCAAAATGGGTGGCCGCTCTTCTTATAGACTAGCCGTCTTCTATAACTCGAGTGATAATTTGAACTTTTGTAAATGTATCTGTGGCATTTTTAAGGATGTCACACTGAGTTTTAAGCTGTAAGGCATACTAAGCTGGTGGGGCCTTATAATAGTATACACTAATGGAAAGCTAAATTTTGTGGTGTAGGAAAAAATTCATGTATGAGTTTTTTTTGAAATCAAGTGTACCATGAATGTGAATGAATGAACGAATGTAGAAGTGCGGGCGGGACAATTCCCACGTACTTAGGCCACCTTATACTTGGGCCTGTTGCACGCCCACTATCTTTGGTATCCATATATATAGGTGCTTGTTGAGGCAACAGTGTCCCGTTAGGAGCCCTGTTGATGGTTTCACATCCTTCCTGCGTAGTTGGAGCAAGGACTTCGAGCAGGTGCTCTTTAGTCAGCTCTGTTTCGGTTGGACCGTCCATGCTGATCACGATTTTAACCTGGAGCTTCCTGAGCTCCTTGGGCAATTTGTTGACATCAGCGGTGTCTGTAGGCGCCCCTGATGCTTTTGTAAAGTGTCCAATTGGTACTTGTGTAGTTCCCTGTCGGTGCTCTTGTGTTGGACAAGATCTACAGGGTCCTTGAAAAGTTCCTTGTTGATCCTTTTCTTTAGAGGTACTGGGTACCTGTTCGGTTCCCTGTGTTACCTCCTGGTTGTCGGAAGGTCCTTCTGGAGTTCCCACACAGACGAGTAAAGCGGCTAGAATCACCTCCCCAGCACTTCAGGGAGAAAGGTTTTTATTATGGTGCTTCATCCACGTGGTCCTGGCGTTTAAGCCAAAGCCTCCACACCCGTCCCTGATCCACCACTCAAAAAAGTCGAGAGCGAGCCAGAGTTGGGTTCACCTAAGCGCTTCCTATCTCCGGCACACCGACCCCAAAGAGCTGCCTTCCAGGGGGGTGCGGTATGACGTTCCCCAACAGTATTTAGTCACCGACTTATTCAGTCGGGTCCACCCACGCGACTTGGTCGCACCTGTTGAGAATTACCCAAGTGGGATTCAGAGAAGGGTGCTCTGGGTTTCCTTGGGCCGCATGCTTGTATCTCGCGAATTCAACCCAACACAAGCAATGGCTCCGATGTACCATACTTAAAATTAACTTACCCTACTTTAAAAGTAAAATTTATCCGATTTGATGAAGAAACTAATAGAAAAATGCACAAATAAAACATCAACACTTTTTGCTCTGGGAATTTTTGCACAACTTGGCATCGTCAAAAAGTTTACATTTTTCACGAGGTGTGGTTTCGCCATTTTGTTTATGTTATTGTGGTATTCTCGTGTTTTACAATTTTGTGGCGTTATTTTCTGTGATTAGTAGTCTTAGACCTCCCAGTCCCCTCCCAAAATAAACTAGCCGTTAATTGGCCCTTACCCCCCTAAATATTTCACTTACCATGAAATGCCTAAAGAAGCACTTGTTTGCTCAACTTTTATGAAAAAATATGAAAAAGAAGTCCAATAATACCTAGCAAGTTTTTTTTTAGAGAAAGCCATAGATTGACCTAAACTCTATAATTATATTAACCAATTAAGCCTCAAGGATCCTGGTTTAGTTTTCTATTCTTATTCTTTTTTTTCATGTTTAAATCTAGATGAATCCAATTTCCTATTGATACGAAATTACCGGAAACACTAAATAACACTTTTTCTTTTTCTTACGGTAGTGTCAACTCTGTTAATAAGTTTTCCAAAACCACACAAAAATATTTAAAATATTTTCGCTGTCAGACGGTTCTCAGTTACTTTCACTACTGACCGAGCTACTGACGCAATCGTCGCGCCTGCCCGAGGCTGATTCTAGAATTTCGTAGGAAATATCGCACGGGAACGGTCCTCTCCCTGATATCGACCAATAATAGGCTTTGAAGCGATCACGAATTATCCGAAACCTGTCCGACCACGACCGAACCTCACCCGATTGCCGTGTATCGAAGGAACTTTCCTACACGTTCAGACACCTGCCCTCGGACCAGGTGAACGAGCGCTCTCGAAAAACGAGAATCCGGTAAGCTTTGCGCATGCACCATGCAAGCTCGGCAGCTTCTAAGCCTTCTTATTGGTCGAAACGAAGGATGTGAACGTTCCCGAGCGACCTTTCCTACGAAATTCAAGAATAAGCCCCCCGGTAGACTCTTCGCCTCTGAATTATTTTCAGTCCAACTTGATCGGGAGAGTTATTATCGGTACGCCTTTTTTCTTCGGGAAATGCAAGGTCAGAGCCGTTATAGTAACAGAATTTGAAATAAAATTGCTAAAAAAAATATGCATAGAAATACAAAATATCAGAAAATAATGTTAACGAAAATAATTTAATAGAAACATAATAATGCTGAACCACAAAATTCAAGAACCCCAATCTGTCCGAAAATAATTTGAATTGCTACGTTGCCAGGCTTACGGCAGGGAAGACTCGAAGTAAGTTGCGATATTGCATTAATTTACCCTCAAATTTCTTCATAATATTGTATTGTCATCGGACATACATTACTGTTCGAAATTTTATTAAATCGGTTCGATTTGATAGACAGTTAGACAGCCAGAAACTGTGAAGTTAAATAAAATCGAAAAACTTGTCAACGCCACAATCCAGCGCCTACGGCGCTCCAGAGATTGCCCAATAGCGCTTCGGATGGATTGTGGTTATGCTCATTAAGGATCGGGCATATTATTTTCTATCAATTTGTGGTTCGGGTGTTTTTCGTTTCTAGAAAAGTATTTTCGATACTTTTGTTATTCTGATATTTTAAGGTACGGGAAAATTATTATCGGTTAAATTATATTCGTATATATATTAAATTATTATCGAGTAAATTAAAATTCCATAAAATTATATTCGTAACCATTATTTTCTGGGTGTTTTACTTTCGTTCATATTTCGTTTCGGTCGTTTTATTTTCTGTTCAATTGTATTTTGGTTTTTGTAAATTCGGCTTTTTTGTGGGTTTCCATACGGTCACCATGTATTGGGCAAGCCCCAGGGCCACGATTTGGGTTTTCGTAGGATTTGGTGATGTGAATTTTCTGGAAACGAAAAACACCCGAACTACAAATTGATAGAAAATAATATGAGCAGAACTATTGGGCATGCGTCAAATTTAAATCAAAGCGCCGTAGCCCCTGGAAAGCCTGGCAATTGAATTCGTGGCTATCGGTTCAAATCATTTTCAGATAGATTGGGGTGCTTGAATTTTGTGGTTCGGCGTTAATATATTTCTGTTAAATTATTTTCGTTAAAAATATTTTCTGACATCTTATGTTTCTATAAAAATACACAGAAAAAAGGTTTAATTGAGTCAAATAAATATTTGTTTCCCATGGTCCATGAGCTAAACAAATATTTATTTAGGTCAAATAAATATTGCTTCACAGAAATAGATATTTATTTGATTCAAATAGATATTTGTTTGGACCATGGGAAATAAATATTTATTTCGTTCAACCTTTTTTCTGTGATATGTTTCGTATAAATTTAATTCTATGCATATATTTTCTAGCGATTTGACTTTCCAGTCATTTCATTTTCGAGAAAAATTTTTTCGGACCAATTACTTCCTTTCTTTTAAATTCTGACAAATTATGTTTCTGCCAAATTTGGTTTCGGGTTTTTTATAGAGACCCCCGCAGTTCACTGTGAAATATGCAGATTTTAGCCCTAAAAACATGCGCGCTTCGATTTAAGATGATTTTGTGGAATAGAAACAAACTGAATTTTAAATTGTTTTAAAAAGGCTCTAAAGATGTTGTTTAAGCTTCCTAACGACAAAATACCAGCTTTTGCATGCTAAAAGTTCCGAATTTTGTATAAATGTTAATACTAAAATAATTTTTGTTTACGAATTAACGTGTAATGGCGTCTCACGTTCTAAGTAATTTTATCAAATCAGTCATGGCGGCACGTGTTAGTTTTTATGACAACCAAAACATTCCTGTGTCCTGAAGGATTGAACTACTTTACTGTACTTTAAAGGGATCCCCGGTTAATAGACGCGAACGCGCCTCAATTTTACCTAATGAAAATACAATACATACAATAACGTAAAAATTGATTCGATAAATATAGCGCGTTAGCGTCTACAAAAACCCGACCAGAAAACGTCGCTTTGACAACTAAGAAAACGCTGAAAAAATGGTTGGTAAAATCATTGGCGGTCCCAGGGGGCGGGGGGGGGGGGGAGATCGCCCACCCCTTTGCTCCAGAAAAAAGTAGATAACACAGATGCTGGTGGTAATAATAAGTCTTTGGAGAAAAACGAGAAATTGCAGAACGTTCCTTGAAAGACATTTTGGAATCCCTCCACAGTATTTTGGAACAGTTTGAAACAGACGAAAACCACAATATTAGAAATACAGAACAGTATTATAGAGTTTCAATTTATAAACAAGTTTTAGACAAAATCATTTCGAACATAAAATCAAGGTTCAACAACGAGACTAAGTATTTTTGACCTGATCATATTCATACCAAGTCCTATACAACGTGAAGCCAAAACCATGGCAAAATTAACTAATGTCGTTTCTTAATACTATAAACTGTTCGAATAATACAAAACACAAATTCTTGAACTTGTATTGGGGGAAGTCAGTATTTGGAAACAATATTGGTCACAAGTAGGCAAAAGCTTATATTATATATGATAACGTTTTCGAGGCAATGAATAACTGTGGCGATATTTTTCCCTTGATAAAAAGATTCTTGGATATTTGTCAGTAAGTAATTCTTCGTCAGAAAGAAGCCTCTCCTGCCTCAGAAGATTGAAAATATAAGTACTTAAAAACACTATGATGAAAATTCGTCTGACAGACCTAACGTTGCTACATATCAACAGACATATTGAAATTGACATTGAGCGGGTCATTGACCGGTTTACCCAAAAAAACTGGAAACAAACTTTATTTGAGATAGGCATCTTATGTTTGAAATATGCAATATAAAAGGTAATGTTTCAACTTAAAAGCTTTTTAGATCTCAAAAAAAAAGTATTTAGCTATTAGGTTTTGTTTGTGGTTTAAATTTTTTACCTACCTACTTTTGATATCTATGGTATTAGTTTAATTTTATGTTAACAATGGCATTTGTAGTGTCAAACATTTTCGCCTGCTGCGCTTTAAAATTATTGATATATTTACAATTTTAGTTTAATTATAAATAAAAAAAATACATTTTTCAGTACAATTTTCTTAAAAATTTGATACGTTGACATTTACGATTCTAGTGTAACTTGACTCAAAAATTGAATTTTTCATGTAATTTTCTCAAATTTTCGGCGCATTTGAACATTTTTTAAAATCTAAGTACCCCCTCCCCTAGATTGGCGACCAAATTCGCGCTTGTAGTTATACTAAGTTTGGTTTGCGTATATTGATATGTTCCTCATAAAAGCTATGTTTTTATTCTAGTTTTTTTTTCGGATCGAAACCGTACCCCCACCCCTTTTCAAATGGCTGAGAGCGCCACTGGTAAAATAGGTGGTTATAATTAGTTGTGACGGTGACTATAGTTGCGATCAACGTTTAGTCGTCTACTATTGACCTATATAACAACGTTTAAAAGTGGTGCAATTCTATTTTTAACAACTTGCAGGACTAAAAAGTGTTACTTGGGAGGACAATGAAGAAAATGTGCGGCTTATGGGTGTAAGAGTGATTGACAAATAAAAGAAAATGAGTAACTTTTCATAGGAATATAAACAATTGTGGCCTATAGACCATATAAACATCTACCAATATCTACATAAACCTGTCCAAAATTCGTTTTTAAACAGTACCAACTTAGTATGTTTTTTACGTTTTAAACAGTGAACAAAATGCCATTGTTTTGTAATTTGCAAATAGTGATTAAAATTGTGTTTTTATGGAAGGTAAAAAAAAAATTAAACACAGTATTTTTTGGAAAAAATAGTTATTTGATCCAATTATTTGGACCTCTTTGGACACCAAATTAATATTAAAATACCCCAAAAGGTTGACTGTCCATGTATCTTTGAAAAGTGAAATGGCCAAAAGGTACCGCCGTCGCCACAGTACCTTGTACGCATCCTTATCTTTCGAAGCTATGATAACCATCATTTATTTTATTTCGGTTAATCATTTCTTTAACTCGGTTGTTCCTAAGACGTTCTGACATCTGCCTTCGGTACTAACTGCTGATGATGACTGAAGGTACTGTGGTAACATAAAGAAGGTCCTATGACAGGCAAAAAAATAGCGTTTTTGATTATTCAACTGTTAGATCGATCTCGCCAAAAAGCAGTCAAAAAAAGTTCTGAGAAGAATTGTTAATAAAAGTGGCGAAATAATAATTTGTGTTTATTTAATTATAATAATACAAATTCACCCCACCCCATATAGTTCCCTGTAATATGTAACCAAACTTGGATATCTGTAGTCTGAATGGGTTTTGGATAAAAAAAACTGTGCCATTAGTCTATCCGTACATTCTGAGATGCATTTTTTTCTTATTTTACTATTTACTACAAAGCTCTCGAAGAGCCAATTAAAAATATATGTATATGAGGTTGTATGGTAAACAAAACGATTTTCCCTAAGACGTATGTAATGCTAATAAAGATCAAAATTTTGGCAAAGTGAAAAGGTGGAGATTTAACAAAGTGAGTATTTTATACACTAATCCCTTTCTGAATCAGGAGAAAATAAGCATTTTGCCAAAATGTTAGCAACAAACTCAAAATTCGCAGTTATAGCTTTCTCGCACTTACGTATAATGTAGATGCCTAAAGATCGGGCCAGATCAACACCGTTCTCAACTAAAAAGCCAGTTAACTCTTATCTCTTCAGTGCTCTTTAGACAAAGATTGCCGCCATTTTTATAACCAAATTGAAAGGTAAAATATGGATTTTCTGTCAGTTGGGTATCAATATTTCCTCAAATCTAAAGTACTCAAAAGTACCATATATTTTTGTTTTCACAAGTCTTTATAAAAACAATTTCTGTAGTTAGCACGTGCGGATGACGAACATTTAGACAACCCAAGTATTTTTTTTTTTGACGCATTGCTCTCCTTTTGTAAATTGTCCTGTATTTACCGTTTTTATAGGAGGTCGATGGCAAAGGCGTTTAACGCCCAAATTTCTTTGCCTAAATTGGGTTTTTTAACGTGGGAATTATACTATTCCGCCATGGTGTTACAAGTTTTGTTAAAATGTAACAATAATTAAAAACAAGTCACATTTAAATTAAAAATGAAAATATACCACATGCTTAGATTGATCATAAGGCCCAAATTATGCTTTTTGACATGTCCTATTTTTCATAGATAGGCCTTTTTAATTGATCATACAATTTTTCTTTCTGTGACATGTGCTAAAATTACCTAAAACTCAAAATAGATGTCATTATTTAAATAATACAACATATTTAGTGCATGATATAAACACTACACCAACCAATAAAATGGCAATAAAAACATTAGTTAAGGTAAAGGCGGGGAGTTAAATATTGGGGACAGTCATTGATATCTCCTTTCGGTGGTTGTTCCTGATGATGTTTTACTTTTATATTTTTTAAAAATTGCAATGAAGAGTGTTGGTCATAATAGTTTTGTTCGCTCCCGTATTTATTTATGAAATTTAATTTCCTATGTTGATAAACATTTTGATTCCGCTGCGAAATCGTAACACTACTAGGTCGAACGTTTACTTTTCGGTTTTGTTTTTGCTATTTTTATTCTTTAAAATACATTTTTTGTTTTGAAAATAAGAATTAAAATTAGTACCTTTTACAAAAAAGCCCAAATTGGCACCTTTATAAATTTTGACAAGCTTATGATTTCTTGATAAAATTTGCATAGAAATATAATCTTTTGATATTTGCGGCTCCGAGACGAGCTCCAAATTTTTTCTTCTAAGGCCTTTAGTGAGTTTAAAATGACATCTTCCAATTCGATTTGAAAATTTATTTTTTAATTTTATAGATAGTACTTGATTTGACCCTAAAGAATACATTTTTGGGGACTTTAAAAATACATTTTTAATGCAACGATCATTTTGTGAGACAGAAAGACATGATTCTAGATAATTAATTTCGTGGCAACTAAAAAAAGTTGAAAAATCGTCTTCAAACGATACCTTATTTTTGCTATAGTCAATAACCACTTTCTTTTCACTCAGAAATGATGTGCCTAGGATTAACGATACGGGTAGTTTATCAATAACAAGAGCAGCTATTCTATATTTTAAAAAACCAAATTTTATTTCAATGTTTGTTGTTCCAATAGGCGAAACAAAATGACCACCAGCAGTAGACAATTTTTTGTCGTATTCAATTTTATTAATTTTTTCCGCGAATGCTTTATGTATTATATTTTGACTTGAACCTGTATCAAGCAGAATATTGACATTATTATGCCCATTTATAGACCCTTTTATTTGAAGGATATTGGAGTCTGTTGTGAAAGAAGACAAATTTAAATCGTCCTTATATTCGCCATTAAGATAATCCTCCTCTTTAAACCTGAAAATTTGATCCAATTTTTCAGATGAATTTTTATTTTTACATTCGGAAATATGGTTCAGTCGTAAAACAATATCTTTTAAAGTGTCTTGTGTTATGTTGGAATAAGATAAAATTCTAAAATTTTCGTAATACTCAGAGAGTAAACAATTTTCAAAAACTTCGAGAAAATCAGAAAAGGAGATTTTTGTTTCTAGTTCATATGCCAACGTTAAGAGATTGAAATAGTAACTTTTTATGATTTCATGAACCAGCTGTTTTCTATTTTTAAAATTAGATTTCAATTTCTTGTAAGTATAATCACCTCCAAAATATTTAATAAAATCCTCTTTAATGTCTTTCCACGTTTTACTGACATTTTCGGACTTTTCCACATAGCTTAAATACCAAAAATTGGCTGGACTTTTTAGAAAAACGCTCAAGTGCCGCATTTCCAGACAATCTGACCAAAAATTTGTGTCACATATTTTGTCATAATTGTGAATAAATTTAACCGGACAATCACAAATTGGATCAAATGTAGGTGGTTGTGTAAATTGAGGAGTAATAGCGTTTTGAGTCATTTTAAAAGCGTTGCTAAGTTGATCCATATTTAAATTTAAATTAAAAATAAATTACACAACGTATATAAAAAAATTTAAATTAAACTGTAACTATTAAGAACCTACAAAAATGTTTTAAAAACATATGCACTGTCCTTAAAAAAAATTATTTACCATGGGCGATTTCAATAACGACCTACCAATTTTAACCCTTAGACAGTAACCTATCAATGCCAATCCTTAACTATTTATATTTATATCTTGTATGGTATATATAAAATAGAATTAAAACAACATTAAATTTGAAAAAAATATTAAAAAAAAAAACAATTGTTAAAAATGGAATTACTGAAAAAAAAACTTTATTAAATAAATTGTTTTTGAAAAAAAAATTGATTTTCTAATTTGAGAAATAGCCTTACAAAAAAGACAACGGCACCTCCACCATATGTCACTTAGGGGTTTTCGTGACGGGGTTGTTCTTATTAATTGACTTAATAAACCAACCGTATCGGGTTTTAATGAATTTATTATAACAAAATATAAAAACGTTACTTAATTGTAATTAATTAACATCCAACAGTCTTAATACAGCAGCGTCACAGTTCTATCTTAGGGGTAGGTCGTGGTTCAGCAGTTTATCTTATTCTTGAGAAATACATCACAACTTTCTGACTTAGTGAACTTTCTAAACTTACTGACCCCTTCTTGCTGTTCGCGATTGGTTTTATAGGATGTATGTGATAACAAAACGTGAGTTTACAAAAACATCTATTCATTGAACTTAAAACATCACATACTTCCTAGTGCTAACTGTTAGGTTCATAACCTGAGTCGTTAACATTTACAAACCAAGCAAGGGCAAGATAGAATGCCTAAAGGGCATTCACGACAATATGACCGCTATAGAAGGCTAAAGAATACTAAATCGAAAAAGAGTTAACTGGCTTTTTAGTTAAGCAGGTGTTGGCCAGATAGGCTTGAAACATTTACGACCTATGATTTGGGAGAGATGACGTTATCTACTAATACATTTGTGTGATTTCCTGTTTAATTGCGATTTTTGTACTTATTTTTAAATCTTTTAGAACATACTCATTTTTCCCTCAGAAAGAATTACTTCATAAGATCATCACTTTTTTGTGACTGGATCTCTTTTCAATTTACCTAAAATTTTGATTTAAGTTAGCATTTGATCTTATGGAAAAACGGATTGTTTACGATACAGTAGCCATATTGGATCGGTCATATTGGTTTTTCTTAGATTTCCCTATAATATAATTTTGAGTTAGAAACCCGGAATTTGTATAATTCTGACTAGACAAGTTGGAATTAGGAAGGAAGTAATAATTTCAAAGTGGCAAGTCGGAATTAATATAAATAAAACTAGTTGAAGACCCGTAGCTTTATCTGCGGTTGTATCCGTTTTTACCAACTTTACTTTTTTTAAATGGTCATAACTTTTGTTCCCGTAAACCGATTGAATGAGATAAAAAAAAAAGAATGCAGTAGTGAAAGTCCTATCAAAATCGATCCACTAGTTTTGCGTGATGCTGGAACAAACAGACAGATAGACAAAATATTTTAAAATGAAATTTTTGATATCGATCAGTTTATTATGTGTAGAGATTAGCATAATTCCTCGTTGGAAACTCAACATTATAGAATAATTACCATTGCCTATATCAGTATAATTCTTGTTCATAAGTCAAAATTGGTATGATTCGTAGCTGACAATTAGAATTATTTTTATTTGGCCCTTCCAGAACTTCGTAATTTATAATGTTTCAAAGTTTGTCTAGACATACAGCGTTGACAGATAAAACAATCTTAATCTATCTTTGAGATTCACATCTTTTTTCCCAAACCAAATTAGACATGATCGTACAGCCTACTATCTTGTAGGACACTTGTCAAAAATGATTTACGAGGGTACGACCCTTAAGACCCCTGGGATGCAGTCATCTCAAGGACCTTTTTTCACTTAAGACTAATTCTATCTTTCTTTATCTTATAGAAGTAGATAAGGAGAAAACGGTATATTCAACGAGATTTGAAAGAGAAAAAAGGTAGCCAAAAGCGAAGGTACCCCGTGGTGAACTATTGGCCGCAAAAATTTTTGTTATTGATTATTACATTGTTTCGGAATTTAATGATTTGTTTCCAGTCACTCAAATATTAATATCTTTTCTTTCGTGAGAAAAAGGCCATAATATGGAGGAACTATAGTTCTGCCATGTTAATTAAGAAGAGCGAATGTTACAAATTTGTGATTTTCAGTTTTTTGCATTTTCATAATATATATCATCAATAGCTTTATTTTAAACCACTTTTTTTAAATTCAGCGAATGTGCACTGAAATCAGTTTCCACGCAGATCATATCGTTGGTTAAGAAGAGCGAAAGCAACTGTCTGCAGCGAGTGGGCACTTTTTTCGATCCAAATATTAAGTAAGAAGAGCGAATGATACACGTTTTCAGCACATTCGCTGTTTTTCTTTAATATTTTACCCTATTTTGTAATACAATCGCTTGAAGGCTCGCCGGCCCTTACACATTCGCTGTTCTTTCTTAACAATGTATTTTTCGCGCCTGTTTTCAAGTGCGCAAGCGAATGTGATGTATTCTTATTTCCTCTAGTTTTATACTATAATAAAATATTATTTTTGAAACCAAATTTAGTTTATTATTATGTTCCTACCTTTAAAACTAGGGAATTTTACTATTTTATTATAAGTGGAGCAATGTATTCTCTATTTATTAATATATTAGAACAATTTTTGAGTAGAAAGATTTTTTTTTCTCTTACGGCGAAATTTTTACGAGTTTATAAAATTCTTGGTTTGCGCGCTGCGGTACAATTTCATTTTTCGTTAAAACTGCTTCAAATTCTACTTCTTGTTTTTTATTATATAAATCATACTAGTAAATAGTAATACTAAACTAACCTTATTTCCAGGAAATCAAAATCCCCCAAAACCAGTGCCTAGCTACGCCGCCGCTGTCTAATTTCTTATTGTTCTTTAAATATAAGATTAAAACTTATAATTCTTGTTAAAGAAGAACAAGTTACCTTAAATATCAAAATCAGGGAACATTCGTTTTGATTTTATGTTAGTTTCTAATAAAAAAAGTTAACCAAAATCAATAATTAAAAAAATTAAACAAAAAAAAGTAGGAATTTTTAAAGAAGAACACGGCATCGAAGCTGGAACACACGCGTCCTACTGAGGTGAAGAGTCTAAGTCGACCTCCAGTTCCGCATTTTGGTGAAGGTTTCACGAGTTACAGAGTTGATGATGATGGACCTAGATGGTTGATGGGACTGTTGAAGAAATTGTGAACCAGTGATGATTTCCTATTAATTTTAATTTCATGTTGTGGTAAAATTAATATAGTAAAAACAGGAAATTCCTGTGACCAAATTTAAAACAATTGATTTTTCTCATAATACTATTGGAATTTAACTTAAATCTTTAATTTATCCTCCACTCGCTGGCAAGGGAACATTATTATAAGAACTTTCCTTTAGAGTCAATCTTCGATTTTTCTATTTTTAAACTTCAGTATTCGTTTCCTATTACAATTTAAAGTTCTTAAGATAGTGTTCATGGCGCCTCTACCCTAATGAGTTAAGTAGAACGACAAAGCAGTAAAAAGGCGAAAAAACTGACGCCTTGAGATTTAAAAAAAAAGGGGAAAAAATATAAACAAAAGAAAAAGATCTTAAAAAATATAGCTAGCGAAATAACGATTTAAACGTGAGTCTTATGCCACAAATGGCTTCTAATGCTGTTTGACTGCCACAAGTAGTACAAAGCTAGGTGTTACAACTATTATATCTTCATAAGACTTTAGGCCAGCATAATGCAACTTTATAGCATTTTCCAAATTTTATCGATGTTTATTTTCCTCTTAGAATTAGATTTTTTTATTAAATATTTATTTATTTTTCGGTTTTCTCAACTTTTTAAAGTATTTTCAGCTTGTTAAGTTTTCTTACTTTCTAGATTTTTAAAATTAAACCTTTTTTAAGACTTTTTTTAGCATTTTTAGATTTTAACAATTTTTTCCAGCTCTTTCATTTTTCCTAATTTTAAGCATTTTTCTTGATTTTATATAGTTTTAATTGGATTTTGTGAAATTTTTCGATTTTATCAATATCTTTAGCTCTTATTTTTTCAACTTTTTCAATTTTTTTCAACTGACTTAACCCAGTCTAATACTTCAACTTCCTTTAAATTTTGGACATATATTAAACAGTTTGCACGCGTGTAATAGGTATTTACGTCACTAGACCGGAAAATTGGTCTTTACAGTTCGACGCAGGAGAGGAGTTATGGCCGACTATGGCCAACTTATCAAGCAAAATAGTGATAAAACAGTAGCGATCCCAGGGGTGGGGGTGGTGGGAGGGATCGCCTCCCTTTTATTCGAAAATATATTTAAAAATTCGTCGGTTTTTCATAAAAACAGTCAAATTTTTATAGTTTTTCAAAAATTTTCGCCTGCGGCGCTCCATTGGGTCCAAATTTATATTAACATCAGGTCTTTTGCATAAAACTTTTTCTTTGCTTTTACAAAATTTTGACCTCAGGCCCCCCCCTTTTGGGAAAGCTGCGACCGACACTGGATAAAACAACTCATGAAAGACAGATATCTAGGTTTGTCCTTTATTTAATTTTATAGCCAAAACGAGTTATTGATTTTATTGCTGCAAGACACAGTTTCAAAAAAAGTTGTTACAATCTAGAGAGTCTTTAAGAATGATTTTTGTGAAGGGTGTTATGAAATCAAGGATTAAGAGACATGTTTTCATTGCTTTTAGTTATTTTTTTATTTCATAACCATGTTTATGTATTTCGTATGCCCGGTTCATAATTTTCATAAACTTGTACATACATTCCATAACAACTTTTAAACGACAGTCAATGATCGGCATTTATTAAATTTATTAAAATTGAAATCGTTAATCGTTGTTTATTGTTTATTTGTTTCATATGCTCTTTTATTATCTCCATAACCTGTACATACTATTAATAGCAACTCTCTATAAAATGTCAAGAAATATTTTTCATTGATTTCGTAACTTCCGTTTATTAATTTCATTACTGTATATGACTATTTTTATAACTTTTCTTCGATTTTTGTAACAGTTCCTTGTTATTGATGTACAATTATCTATAAAAATTAATAAACGCATGTTATTAATACTATGTATGATATTTTTTTCAGTGTATCGCTTCTTACATTTTTCAAGGGGGTTATTCTTGAATCGAGAGAAAATTTAGATAAGAGAATTACTTTCTATCAATATCGGGCAAAAGTGAGAGAAACCGATTTAATCCCAAGATTTGGACCAATGAGATGCATAGAAGCGAGATAATTTAACTCCCTGGGAGCAAATTTTCTCTCGATTCAAGAATAACCTCCCAGGCAGCAAATCGAAAGTGACTTTTGAAGCAGCTTCTATTATTTCCTCCGGATTCAAATCATTCTATAGATCTGAGTCCATTTTTATATACAAAACTTTTAAAACATATCTAAAAGAGCATTTTTAGAAGTGTGAAAACTGCCAAAAAAAACAGATCAACAAGAAGTCATAGCCAACTTGGCCAAAAATGGAACCGGAAAAGGATCAAGGGACCGAAAAAACATGCGTTGTAATATAAAACTTTCCGTACGAAAAATCGTACTGAACATGACTATTTTTCGGTCGTCGAAAAACAAAATTAAAATCAGTTAAAATACACAGGATAAATCCAAATTCTCTTAAACAATATTCCCCAAATACTTATACTTATACAAACAGCGAACATAAAAAAAATTATATGAGAAACTATTTATAGAAAAATTCCAACCATTCTTCACTATCTTTTGGCATTTGAAACTTTGCATAGAAATTCTGTTAATTATGATATTTTTGCATAATTGCTATGATTTATATGAATTATTTATCATATAATGAATTTGTTTTTTACTACAAATGTTCCTGATAAAAATTTTAATGTAACCACATTCTTTGGGTTACTGAATAATGTCTTTAATTTTTTTTAACAACATTGTCTAACATTCATTTTAGAACAAGTGGCTTTAGCGCACATGTTTTCCACCCTCCTTTTTTTTTAGACTCTATTTTTGAAACTCAATAAAACGTTTTGTAGAGCTTTTTTAAGAGCTATTGTGAAATTCTTCTCCGCATTTTTTTGGATTCGTTTATATTTTGTCGGCAATATAAATTACCATTTAAGTAAAAGGATATCAGTAAAGGTGTTAAATCAGTGGTAATTGATGGTATTATCCAAATGTGTATGTGTGCCTTTTAGAGAGTCTTTGTCGTAATTTTGTGGGTATTTTTAGACCCACAATAGGGTACCAGTACGAGTAACGTAAACATAAAAGTTTTTTCTTGTTCCGATAACTTCAACCTTCAACCGATACTTCCGAATATCGGAGGCATCGCTTCAACTTTTCGGTTGCCGTATTATTTTTAAGCTAGATGTTAAAATTACACATTCATTTTTTCAATAGCGATTTAAAAAGTTAATTTTTTAACCTCACTTTTTTATTTAATTAAAGTTGCATATATTATTACTCTCTCATTACAGAACCCCGCAGGAAGGGGGCCGGGAAACTGATTGAGCTCACCAGGACCGGTATTCTCGTAATACGTAACGTTTTGAAGTCGCTAAGCGAAACGAATAGCGAACAGCGCGCTTAGCGGCACGCTGACCGACGACTTTTCGTATTCTCTCTGCCCAACAGAGCAGACAGAATCAAATTCGCTTAGCACATCTTGGCATCACCGAATTTTGCATTTTTATTTCTTGTTAGCCTTGTCGCTCCTTTTCTTTTTCTATGTGTAAAAAAGAGGCCATTACGTGATCGATTTCGATCCGTAGTTCAGAAAGGGTAAATCAAATGGTGATTTGTACAAGTGTTGATCCTTTAAAAAATTACTTGATGGTTTGATTTAGCTCAGTTAAACCCGCCCTTTGACCCTGTGATATAAACTAGTAGCACATTCCCGCACAGTGTGCGGGAAAAAGTTTACCCCGAGACCGAACACTTACAAAAAAATTCCGGGAAAGTTTAAATTTATTCTGGGACTCAGTGAGGGAAAGTGGTGTTTCCGGCACGGTCGTATATTTATATTGATACTTTATTATATAGCATTTATTGTTAAAATGGTTTCACAATAGTTACTTATATATCTAGTAAGTTATACCTTATAATTATAGTGAACATGCGTATTCCACATTTTAAGAAACAGAAAATAAAACTCTAAGGTATTTGTTACCCAAAAAATAACCTAACCAATTCAACAACAAACACGTTGAATTAAAAAAAGAAAATAATAATTTTTAGTACATTTATGATTAAATAAAATGACAAAAGATAAAAAATATAAAAATGGTAATTAGTGTGAAAAATGTGATTTTTTAGAAGAGTAAAGAAAATACAGACTAAGACACATAAATAAAGATAATTACCTATATTGTTTACTAACTATTTTTTATATCAATTTAGGTATTTATTTCATGTCTGCGAATTTCATATTTCTTCAAAGTTTTTAGTTTATTTTTTTTTAAAAATGTGGGCATGAGCCTAACAAAACCAGATATTTTTTGGTACACAGCCGATGAAAGATACAAAAAGCACCGCTGACCAATGGCTTTCTTTACCCTTGGTTTCACAGAATTTTGATTGCTTCTATTATATGGATGCTCAATTATTTCGATGGCGATTTTCTTAAGAAAAATTTTTGTTGCTATTTTTTGGAAAAAAAAGTTGTCTTATATCGAGCATCAAATAGCAAGTTTGATGGGTAAAGCCGGTCTTTTTTTTAAATTACTTTAAGAAGCCACTTTGGTGAGATGTTGAGAGTCTCTAAATATGTGTTTGTCACCCGTCCCCAAGCTACTAGTAAGGAATTTTTATTTTTTTTATTATTAATAAAAACGCAAAGTAAAAAATTTCTGCACCACTCTATAAAGTATTGTATGGTAAGAAAATCGTACGCGCGGAGGGCAAAACAGCTGGCAAATGGTAGGTGTTTCTCAAACGGTCGCCACGCGCTGAGCGCATTTCGTCGACGCCTTGCGTTCAATATACGTGAATACTATTTTTGTTACTTTGGCCACGTGGTATGCGAATATTACGTTATCATACGGTCAGCGAGTACGAAACGCTTAGCGTATTTAGTTACGAGAATACCGGTCCAGGCAGGAGATTCGAACATTCTTCTTCTTTAAGTGCCGTGCTCTCTTCGAACGTTAGCTATCATCAGCGCGACCTGTACCCTGTCCACTGCTTTTCGGAAAAGTATCGTGGTACTAACACCATACCATTGTCTAAGATTTTTAATCCGTGATATCCGTCTACGACCCTGACCTCTTCTGCCTTCAATTTTGCCTTCTATTACTAATTTTAAAAGTTTATATTTGTCATTTCAGAAAATATGGCCAAAATATTCAAGTGTCTTTCGATGGTAAATAAAACTTTAAGATCTTTATTCATTCTAAGCAAAACATCCACATTAGTTACTCTGTCCATCCAAGATATCTTTAGTAATCTACGATAACACCACATCTCGAATGCCTCTAACTTTTTGCACATGGCCTCAGTCAGTGTCGATGCTTCCATGCCATAACATAAGATGCTAAAACACATAACACCGAAGCACACGAATTTGGAGAGTGATATTAAGATCACTACTGCACAACACTGATTTCATTTTGATAAAAGATGATCTGGCCTGTTCAATTCTTGCAAGAAACTCATTGAGGAGGCAACCCAAGTATTTGTATAAATCCATGCGTTCGACTTGCTGCCCATTTACTTCTAACATGCATTTGATGTTCTTTTCCTTGGATATGACCATCCATTATGTCCCAACATTTAAGTTAAGCCCGAATTGCGAACTTTTGGCAGCAATTTAATTCAACAACTCTTGCAGGCCTTCCAACGTACTATTATGACAGTGTCGTCGGCATACCGCAGGTTGTTGATTTTTATGCCGTTTATGGTCAGACCCTCTTCGCAGTTATGAAGTGCATTTTCTATTATTTTGTTACTATAGATATTAAACAACAGCGGAGACAATATGGCGCACACCTGTTCTTATTTGGACCTCTTCGGACAGTTGGCCATCAACCTTTATTTGAGCAGTCTGGTTCCAGTATAGATTAGTACGAAAGCGTAGAAGGGCCACAAAGCAATTTTTATTTTAATTCCGACTTTGAACTCGGAATTCCGACTTACAACTCGGAATTCCGACTTTAAACTCAGAATTCCGACTTAGAACTCAAAATTCCGACTTTAAACTCAGAATTCCGACTTCAAACTCGGAATTTCGAGTTATAACTCGGAATTCCGACTTAGAACTCGGAATTCCGACTTTAAACTCGGAGTTCCGACTTTAAACCCGGAATTTCGACTTACAACTCGGAATTCCGACTTTAAACTCGGAATTCCGACTTTAAACCCGGAATTCCTATTTTCAACTCGGAATTCTGACTAAACTCGGAATTCCGACTTTAAACTCAGAATTTCGAGTTATAACTCGGAATTCCGACTTACAACTCAGAATTCCGACTTTAAACTCGTAATTCCGACTTACATCTCGGAATTCCGACTTTAAACTCGGAATTCCGACTTTAAACCCGAAATTCCGTCTTATAACTTGGAATTCCTATTTTCAACTCGGAATTCCGACTTAAAAGTCGGAATTCCTACTTACAACTCAGAATTCCGACTTTAAACTCGGAATTCCGACTTACAACTCGGAATTCCGACTTTAAACTCGGAATTCCGTCTTACAACTTGGAATTCCTATTTTCAACTCGGAATTCTGACTTCAAACTCGGAATTCCGACTTTAAACTCGGAATTCCGACTTTAGACTCGGAATTCCGACTTTAAAGTCGGAATTCCGAGGTATAACTCGAAATTTGACCTTAAACACCCCAAAAGGTTGAGGGGGGGTCCAAAACTGTTTTTCAATTCTTAAACTGTTACACTTACAACCAAAACGATTACAGTATTTTCAATGGGGAAAAAAATACATTTAATAGTTTTTTTTTTCTGTTACTCTTTATTTACTCATAACCCGTGAAATATAGGCTATTTCGAAAAAATGACAGGCCAGTGTTATGAAAGTTAGACTTTTGAATAAAAATAATTTTTATAATATCTATTCTTCTGTATGTTTTTCAATTTTTAATCTTTTGGCGGTGGGGGGGGGGGTTAATAAAAATCACATTCATTATCAGACATAGTCGTAGATTGCCCAAATCGTATTGAAAATTCCAGTCCTCAAGTCGTAATTCCGAGTTCTATGTCGGAACTCTGAGTTTAAAGTCGGAATTCCGAGTTGTAAATCGGAATTCCGAGTTCAAAGTCGGAATTAAAATAAAAATTGCTTTGTGACCCTTCTATGCTTTCGTAGATTAGCGATTATCTTTAGGTCTCGGTCATCTAGACCAACTTCCTTTAGCGATTCTATGAGTCTGGAGGACGACCCCTCCAGAGAAGCTAACTGCCAGAGAAACCTAATAAAGGGGCTGATGCTCCTCGCGAGGTCGTCAAACCTCTTAGATTAGGAAGGCACACAGCAAGAGATACAATAAGCTACGAAGCTGCAGTGTAGACAAATCAAATCAAAATGAGCTTTTCGTGTTGGACTTGATCAAACGGTTTCTCATAATCTATGAAACAGGCTTCTACTAGCACCGACACATCCCTAAATCGCTGAACTAAGACTTGAATGCCAAACAGGGCCTCTGTTGTCCCGAATCCACCACGAAATCCAAACTTCGTGTCGCCTATAAAGGATTCGCATTTTCCATAAATTATTTTATGGATAATCTTTAGAAATATTTTTAACATATGGCTCATTAGGCTGATTATGCGGTAATCACTACACTTCTTTGCTAAATATTTTTTAGGCAGTGTTACAAAGGTTAATTTTAGCTGGACATTGGTTGATTCATATACCGGACACTGCAGGCTGAAAGTACCATTGCACAGAATGGGTCTAAGTGAGGACACCGAATGTAGGCTCTGTATGGAGGAGGACGACATGGCCAGACCAACACCGTACTTAACTAAAAAGCCTGTTAACTCCTACCGCTTCAGTGCCCTTTAGCCTATTGGGGCTGCCATTTTTATAACCAAATTGACAAGTAAAACATGGATTTTCTGTCAGTTTGGTGTCAATATGGTGCCGATCATAGGCCAAAGGATACTAAAACGAAAATGAGTTAACTGGCTTTTTAGTTGAGAACGGTGTTGGCCAGACATGTGCTGCGTGAGTGTCCGGCCATCTGTCTAACAAATTGTCAACGTCGGTCTTTTAAAAATGGTGGCTGTAGGATAAACAAAGCGATTTTCCATGAAACGTAATGCTAATAAAAATGAAAAGTTTGGGAAAGTGGAAAAAGGTTCAGATTAAACAAAGTGACTGTTTTCTGAATCGGGGAGTTTAAGTTTAAGGAGGCAATGTCAGGTACTTTTATCTCTCTCGCACTTGCACAGTGTGGATAGGAATTGTCTCTCTCAGTTCATCCTGAAGATCGGGCAGATCCTCTTGAAGAGAGGCAGTTACCCTATTTGATTTGAGAGAGATGACGTTATCTATAATTACACGGGTGCGACAGAGATAGGTATTGGGACATTTCCACGTTTAATTGCGAATTTTAAGTTTATTGTTAAAATTTCGGCAAAATGCTTGTTTTTCCTGATTCAGAAAGGATTACTTACGTCTTTTTCCACTTTGCCAAACTTTTGATTTAAGTTAGTATTACGTCTTACGGAAAAACGGGTTGCTTACCCTTCAGCAGCCATATTGGATCGGCCATATTATTTTTGTTAGACTGCCCTATTCGGCAAATCACAGATCGACCTAGATCTGAAAGATGCTTTACCAAAGCAATCTTAAAAGTGAGTCACAATAGACCCGCTAGTGGTCGCTGTGGACTGTGCCAGACTGGCACACTCACAAATCATCATCACTCTCTCGGAAAGTCTAGGACAGGGCCCTTATTCTTGATTTGCATTGTAAACTGAGAAAAATATCCACTAATCCATAAGTTTTCTCATCTACTGAAGGTTATAAAATAACATATTATCCATAAGTAAAAACTTCACTTACCGTAAGTGGAGTATGTACTAACCGTTAGTAAATATATAGTAGCGCAAAACCAGTATAACTCCTAAAATATGGCTTTAAATAAAATAAAAAATATATTTATGAGCTCTAAAAAGCAGGTCCTATCACAATACACCCTAAAAAATAAAACCAAATAATAAAAAAAGTGCGGCGCTCCGACGGGGTTCAAACCGACAACCTGCACTATGTGCTTATAAAGAAATAGGTTGAAACTGCGGAATATGAGCGTTTTGGCGGATTCTTATTGGTCAACTGAATTGTTGATCATGATTAAAGCTTAATCAGATAATTTTCGCGTTTGCTTGACATATATATATATGGGCAAGCATCTCTAAACCAAGGATTACCGGTTTCTTTTCCGGTCATCAAGTTTTTATTTAACTTATTTCCATCATGATCCCCCTATAAATAGAACAATAATCGTTGCAAATACGATGGTCGAATTCTTATGATGGCAAGACATTGACAAATCATTATAGGCATGCATTATTATTAGGATGAATATATTTTTCCGCATGATTTTTCAATATTTTAATGCCTTCACTTGTTCTTAGTAGAAAAATTCACTAACCGGAAGTGAAGGGAAAGTTAAGTGAGTTGTTACATATTGGTAAATAGATAAATCACTAAGGGTTATCAAACTACTAGATAAATTTACTAACCCTAAGTGAAGCAAAAGTTAAGTGACTTTTCGCATATTGGTAAGTAGATAAATCACTAAGCAGGGTTAACAAACTAGTAGAAAAATTCACTATCCATAAGTAAAGGGAAAGTTAGGTGACTTGTTGCATATTGGTAAGTAGATAATTTACTAAGGGTTTACAAACTCGGGTTTAAGTAGTTCGTTTTACTTGCAGCTATTGAATTCATCACTTGAGGCTAAAAGGAACTTCACTTACCACTAAAAAAAAAGCTAAGTAGAAACTTCACTTGGGATGGTTTCGCGAAACAAGTGATAGCGCCTAGGTTTGCGATTGCCAGAAAGTTGTCCTCCTTTATAGAATAAGATTATAAAAGTCCCACAGTCGGATATCGTTGATCCCGTTCCCTCTTTGACGCGTCTAAATCAAATGAAATCAATCCTTTTTTAAGGTCTCTTTATCTCCGTTGAAACGTGACAAAAGGCAAAATGTGTTTTTGTATTTTTGGGGGTATTTTTAAACTAACGGCACGCGAGCCTCAGACAAAAAAAGAGTCGTTTCACCTTTCAACGCCGGTATCGTGTGTACAAACGATCCAACTTTGGTAAAGAGTGGCAAAACTTCGGTTTTAAATTGGTTTGTCAAATTAATTTTGAGTTGTGGTTAAAAATTACCCATTAGGAAAAAAAGCCGTTCGTCTTAAAGCATATTTATTCATTATTTATAAAAAAACAAATAACTATTTTAAAAAAATCTCATCTTTTTAATTGCTAATCTTAAGACGTTAAAAATAGCTATTTGCGCATTAAGAGCGCAAAGTATTATTTTACCCTCGACTTAGACACAAGATTTTTTCTATAACCAAGCAAAAAGTAGTTTCAGGAGTGAACGTTTTTTTACTTTGTCGCTCGCTTCTCGGGAAAGTGCAAATTTCGCTTTCTTTTTGAAGCACAAACATTACAGTACTTTTCGCCCGGTTGTATAAAATAGCTATTTGTGTAATAAGAGCGCAAAGTAATACTTTCGATCTTGAGAAAAAAGTTTGGCGCACGACGCGAAGCAGAGCGCGGCAATGTTTTGAAAGCGGCAAAGTTTTTGCGCTCGAATTACATACAAGATATTTTATACAACCGCACAACTAGTGGCTAAAATAGTGCTTTTTTACAAGCGTTGGTTTAAATAACGAGCGCAGCAAGGTATTTAAAAACGCGAGTAAAAAAAGCACAGTTTAGCCACGAGTTGTGAACACTATTTTTTTAATACCATTTTCAAAAAATCCAAGAAAAACAAGAAAATACTTTTAAAAATTTCGAACGAAGAGTACTTCTCCCAACACACAATCTTTACACTATAAATCAAAGTGGCTGGTGAATGAAATAACAATGCGGTTTCCCTAGCGATGTGCCTTTTTACTCGATGACGTTCATTGTTGCGACATTTTAATCTTTGACAGTTTGATATTTTGTATTGTTTAATGATTTTTTCGTAAATACTTGGTGAAAACTGGTGGAAATTACTTAATTTTTCTTTAATTTTGGGTAAAAGACGGCCAGAAATCTTTTTTTGCACCCGTGATCAAAAAAAAAGTTTTTAGTTATCTGCAGACAGTTACTAAAATCATGTTTTTAATGAAGGTATAAAAAAACAGATTTCCACCACCTTTAGTAGTACAAAGTTGTTAAAAAATAAAAGAAGAATAACCACCAACTAATTTTTGATCTGTTTTTCGTATCTAAAGTTGGTAGTTTTGTATTTTATTTACCGCGATAATTTGGGAATCAATGTAATTTATACATACTTCGAATTATTTACTAAATTTCTACCATCTTTAGTATAATAAAAAGTTTAGAAAATGAGAGTTTATAACCATACAAACTATTTTTTAATTACCTTCTATAACTAAAGTTTGAAATTTGCTTTATTTATCGCTCGATTTATCTTTATATACATAGATATAATATGTAGAATCTAAAGTTCAATTGCTTAGAAAAAAGTACATTTCTGCCACCTTTAGTGGAAGGAAACTTCTTCAGAATGATGTATTAGCCTTTCCGAACAAAATCTTTTATTGTTCTGTATAACTAAAGTTGGTAATCTGCAGTTTACAATATTTGACGTTTTCCAAATATGGTTTCCATGGTAACTCGCGAGCGTTTTGGGTACTTTGCCGCCCTGCGAGCGACAAAGTACAAAAATGCTCGCTCCTCCTCGGAAAAGTGCAAATTTGCGCTTTCTTTTCGAAGCGAAAACATAGTACTTTTTGCTCGGTTGTAGAAAAAATTAATGTTTGACACTTTTTTCTGACATGACGTACTGTTTATTATCGGAAGCCGATTTATAGTTTTAACAAACTCAGTCATCAGTTTTTGGGGGTTAAAAATCACCCTTTTAAGCGGGTGATTTTCGCTTATTAATCAGGTGATAATCAACCTGCGTGCGAAAATCTTCTTTTATATTATCTCAGTTTTTTTAAATCAAATTAAATCCAAAAAGTTGCATAATTTATGACCCACGCATCGACTTGCTCCATCCTATACTCTGTAAAAAAATTGCAGTGAAATTTCTCGACCTTTTTTGTTGCTATTTAACTCATTTTGGGGGGTCTATTGCCCCCTTTTTTCACTTCAAATTAAGAAGAATAAATCTGTTTTGGAGTAAATTTTACTCGAATAAGATACAATTTTTACTCAGAATTGAGTAAATTGGTTTGGACCTGTATTAGATAATTTTTGGACGGAGTAATATAAATGCATCCATTTAATCGAATTAAATTTGACTCACCCAAATAACCCCGATCCTGTTTTATAATTTAATAAAAAAAACTTTTAATCTATTTTTATAATGCGGGGCCCGCGCTTTCTCTTATGTTTCCACAATTTTTGTCCCAATAAATAAATTAGAAGTACCCACTTACAGGAAAAATGCAAATTTTCGCATTTTTTCTGAATTTTATTATTTAAACTAGATGCAAATTTTTACAACTGACTTTAAATTGTTCATTGAACATACATTTATGGTAATTTTCTCTACACATAAATTGATCGCACAACTGTTGCTATAAATATATATTGCAAATTTTAATTCCCCTACAATACAGAAAAAGTCGTTAAAATTAGTAGGTAATAATTGTCCTCAAATAAAAGCTCGTGCAAAAGAACTGAATTTTTTCGCGCGAACATTTTAGTGAGCTTTTCTTTGAACATTTTGTTCTGGTAAATTTTTGAGCAAGTTATTTATTAGCTATCTATTTTGGAAACATATTTTTAAAGATGAGAATAAATATAATTTTACATCAGTGATCAGTGATCTCAATTCTTTAAAAAAATGGAACACCAACTTTTATTTTAAACTTTTGTGAAAAAAAGGCGACGGCAAGCGAAACATTATTATTGGCTATCAGTTTTGTCATATGCAATGTTAAAATAGTTAATGATGGAGGTAATAACATTTAATTCTTTTTTTTAACTTTTTTGGTTTTCTTTTATTACAAAAAGAAAACGGAAATGTCTTCGCAGTAATTACTTTTTAAAATGCAGGTGAATATTTTTAGAGAACTGTTCTGGAGAGTAGTTAGTTGTTCCCTGGGGGGGGATAGGGAGGTTTAGACAGTCGGAACGCAGCGCTGTCAAACACTGCTGTAATTTTGTGTGTCAATGTTAATTTGACCAAAACCCCCTCTCACTAGTCTACGGTTTTTACCTTCTCCTAACCCAGCAACAGCAATAAATAAGCGCCAATTTTTATTTTAAATTAAAAAGTTACAAGTATACTGGCATATCCTCGATAAAAATCAGATCAATCGAAGTTGATTATGAGGTAAAACGTAAATTTCGACATCAAATCGTTTTTCCGTCGGAAAGCACTGTTTTAAAACTTAGTCTTTCTATTTTCAGTTAAGTTCAATGAATTCCCATAAAACTATAAAATTTAAATTTGTAAGAAATTTTTATTACCAACATTTCTTCAAAAAAATTTTGATCAACATTCTCTCCAAAATTTACGTGTGTTTTTTTGTACGCGATTTTGCTCGAACATTACTTTGAACATTTTGCTCAAGAGGCTCGTGTAAATGTTTGTCGGCATTTCAACATCAAAGGAAAGTTTGTCTGTGTAAATGCGTCTTAAAACATTAACTGTGTTAAACATTTTTTTTTAATTCTATGTCCAATCCAGAACGCGACTCTTAAGGCGCAATTACACAGACGAACATGCTCAAACAAAAGCTCGTGCAAAAGATGTAAAATTTTTTGCGTGAACATTTTTGTGAGTTTTTCTTTGAACATTTTGTTCGGGTAAATTTTTGAGCAAATTATTGCTATCCGTTTTGGAAACATATTTTTAAAGATGAGAATAAATAAAATTTTACATCAGTGATCAGTGATCTCAATTCTTTAAAAAAATGGAACACCAACTTTTATTTTACATTTTTGTGAAAAAAACCGACGGCAAGCGAAACATTATTCTTGACTATCAGTTTTGTCACATGGATTAGGGTTACTTATAATATTTTTTTTCTTAGGGTTTTTCCCGGATTTTTTTGCCCGGGGGTTTTTTTGGGATATTCTTGCGAGTTTTTTTTATTTCCAAGGGTTTTTTCCTAAATTTAAAAAACAACCCAGGAAAATTTTTCTTTACCTAAAAAATTTTGAGTTTTTCAAATATCGCCAAAAAACTCAAAAATTGCACTTTTAAGCGGTAATCCGCGCCTCACGACTATGAGGAGTGGTGGGGAGGGGATTTTTTTTTAAACATATTTTTGTAACTTGACTTTACCCTTAGCTTCGATTGTTTTTTTTTCATTCCTCACACCAGATTTACCTAGTTAGTTTAAGGCCCCAACGGTTGCTTAAAAAAGCAAAAGGTTCATGAAAATGCTGAAGATAGATATTTACTGTCAATTTAATGTAATAATCAAGGTCGATTACTGACACTGAACAAACAATATGCAAAGGAGCAGCATTGAGATTCAGAAATCTAGTCTATTATTGCTAAATTATATTTTTTTAGACAAGGGTCTGGGATCGTAGGGTTGTCAAAGTGGGTAATAAACGGGTATTATTTAGACCGAACGTGCTTTTGTTCATATATTTGAGATTTAATAAAATGTATATAGGTTTTTGAATTTGACTTAATTATTATTGTATTGTGTTTTAAACTAGGAAGTAAAATAAAGAGATATTCTTTTAAACGTAAATTTTTATCATTACATTTTACAGGCAACAGCAATAAATAATTGCCAAATAATATTTTTTTTATTGTCGTTTTTTTTACAACCTCAAAAAAGTTACAAGTATACTGGGATATCCCCTATAAAAATCAGATCAATCGAAGTTGCTTATGAGGTAAAACGTGAATTTCGACATCATATCGTTTTTCCGTCGGAAAGCACTTTATTAAAATACCTTGTTTTAAAACTTAGTCTTTCTATTTTCAGTTAAGTTCAATGAATTCCCATAAAACTATAAAATTTAAATTTGTAAAGAAATTTTTATACCCCCAATTCTTTAAACAAATTTTGCTCAACATTCTCTCCAAAATTTACGTGTGTTTTTTTGCACGAGATTTTGCTCGAACTTTTCTTTGAACATTTTGCTCAAGAGGCTCGTGTAAATGTTTGTTGGCATTTCAACATCAAAGGAAAGTTTGTCTGTGTAAATGCGCCTTTAACTTTTGGAATATAAAACTTAAATGAATATCCTGAATTTTTTTTTTAATGCGTATAATTCTGTGGTTCAGCTGCTTCGCTAGTAGATGAGAAAAAACTAAGGTTCGTCCCTTTTTCTGTAAAAACGATTGGTCCTTGGGATGAGGGAGCTAGAAGATTTGTCTTGGAAATCAGTCCCTCAGAAAAATCTGGTAACTTCATCGCTCATGCATAGCTATTCAAGGAGGTAATGCGGCTTCGGTGAAGGGTACCATCCAGGAGGACGGGGGCTTGGACGAGATTTTTTGCATTTGCGACTCAGAGTAACATAGGAAATTCTAAGGCTTCAGCATGGGGTATGGTGTTTTTAAGTTCATTTTATTTATTTATATTTTTTATAGTTTACAACAACTTAACTTTAGAGGGAACTAGAGTTTCGAACCTCCATTGTCTTATTTTTTACTTTTTTACAACGTTTCGCTTTTGCTTATGTATCTGCAATCGTCATCAGGTATAATACTAACAAAAAAGTAATCTTAGAGATCCTGTATACAAGTTTTGACAGTTATTGTTTTACCAGAGGTGAGAAACTCGATTTAGCACTTGTCAAATGTTGTCATAGATTGGAGGTATTTGAGAAGTCGGTCCGTTTCATAAAATCACCTTTACATGCAAATATGAAAAAAACTAGAAAGAGAGGGCAATATAAGTTGCCCGTCTCTTGTAAAAAAACAACTGTCAAATGTATAGAGAGCCTTTACCTAATCTTATATACCTACTAGCATTTTCGTTTCCAAATATCCTTGATGGTGACGCTTTGTTGAGAAAATACATTCTGGTTTCTCAGGATTATACTGAAATATTTAAAATTCCATACATCGAAGGAATCTCAGAAAAGATAAGAAGAATAGGTAACCAATATCATCTTAAAACTAATTTCAAAACGACCACAACAATAAGGAGTCAATTAACAAAAACTAAACCACAACGCCACGTCACCAAGAAGCGGAAATAAAAATGGTTTCCTTGAAAAAAGAAACACGGAAACAGTTTTTTTTGACTTTCTTCGATTCATTTATGAAAATTTGGATAGGAAGACAAAGACATTTGATTGGATCGACATTGATTAAGCATTGGGAAAATTATAAGCACTTGGATAAGCACTTGGATTTAGGGGTAAAGCGTTAAAGTATGAAGAGCAGGTCTTTGAACAAATAGTCAATCAAATCAATAAAGGTATACCACAGGGATCTGTTTCAGGTCCTTTAATTTTTATGATCTATATTAATGATCTGCCAGAGACCCTATCAGCTGAATGCTGATGATGTAAATTGTTGAGTACCTGCAAATACTAAAGAAGAACTTTTAAATAAATTAAATATATTGTATCATAATTTTTGGATATGGTATACAAAAAAACAAACTTATTGCAAATATTGAGAATTCGGTTTTTAATTAATTTTTTTACAAACAAAAATAAAATTTCTTTTGATGTGGGCGATATCGTAATGGCAGGATAAAAAATATCCTTGCTGTCCGAGACACAGTTTTTGGGTCTTAATATAGACTAAATTGGCAAGCACATCTTAATCATGTCTGTAAGAAATTAAAGGGCGCTTAACATTTACTATGCAATGGTTTACTCAGTCTTATCTTTTAATGTCATATTCTGGGGTAATGCATGTTATGCTACCAATGTCTTCATCTTACAAAAGAGAATTATTAGGCTGATTTTTGGTATTAAGCCTCGTAAAACCTGAAGGCCATTCTTAGTAGAAAATGACATCTTAATATTCCCGGCAATAAATATATTTGGATTTATAATGTACATCAAAAACAATGTAACAGAATTCAGTAAAATTTGCGAAACAAACCACTATACTAAAAAAGAAGTTAAAAAACCTCCAAATCAGTTACTTCAACCAAAAAGAAACTAAAAAACAAAAGATCAAAAGATCTTGGGTGGAAATAACTAAAATTCAAACTTGGATGAGCATCCCACAAGGAACACACAAAAGATCAAAGTGAAAAGAGAAATTATTAAACGATGTTTCGCCCTGGGTAACCAGCGTGGGCTCATCAGTAGTTTTACTGGTCACCCTCCACTATATATCATTAAACCTCATCATTCACTTTGATTTCCAAACTTGAACCACTCACAAACAGGCATTATTCCGCACTGGTACTTATCCAAGTTACCTGATACGAATTCGTCCTGGCGTGTTAATATTTCCAGTAGGATTATGCTCCTAAAGCAATTAAAACAAAAAAAAAGTGTATGATGGTGTTTATAGTGGAGGGTGACCAGTGAAACTACTGATGAGCCCACGCTAGTTACCCCGGGCGAAACATCGTTTAATAATTTCCCCTTTCGCTTTGATCTTTTGTGTGTTCCTTGTGGAATGCTCATCCAAGTTTGAATTTTCGTTATTTCCAACCAAGATCTTTTGATCTTTTGTTTTTTAGTTTCTTTTCGGTTGAAGTAACTGATTTGGAGGTTTTGTAATTTCTTTTTTTGTTTTAATTGCTTTAGGAGCATAATCCTACTGGAAATATTAACACGCCAGGACGAATTCGTATCAAGTAACTTGGATAAGTACCAGTGCGGAACGATGCCTATTTGTGAGTGGTTCAAGTTTGGAAATCAAAGTGTATGATGGTGTTTAATGATGTATAGTGGAGGGTGACCCGTGAAACTACTGATGAGCCCACGCTGGTTACCCAGGTCGAAACATCGTTTAATAATTTCCCTTTTCGCTTTGATCTTTTGTGTGTTACTTGTAGGATGCTCATTCAAGTTTGAATTTTCATTATTTCCACCCATTCTTTTCGGTTGAAGTAACTGATTTGGAGGTTTTTTAACTTCTTTTTTGTTTTAATTGCTTTAGGAGCATAATCCTACTGGAAATATTAACACGCCAGGACGAATTCGTATCAGTTAACTTGGATAAGTACCAGTGCGGAACGATGCCTATTTGTGAGTGGTTCAAGTTTGGAAATCAAAGTGTATGATGGTGTTTAATGATGTATAGTGGAGGGTGACCCGTAAAACTACTGATGAGCCCGCGCTGGTTACCCAGGGCAAAATATCGTTTAATAATTTCTCTTTTCGCTTTGATATTTTGTGTGTTCCTTGTGGGATGCTCATCCAAGTTTGAATTTTCGTTATTTCCACCCAAGATCTTTTGATCTTTTGTTTAAACCACTATAATACTGGACATGGGGGTCTACTGAGAATAAATCATCACAATAGCGCTATCTGTGAAAAGTCACCTGCATATTTTGCTGTTCAAGCTTTTAATCATTTACCCAAAATTATACAACAGATAAATGTTGTAAAATGTTTTAAGCAGGTCGTCAAAAACAAGATTTTAAAACTATGTTCGTACAATGTAACAATTTTTCCACTGTTCAATTGACTTTTAAATTTGTTTATGTGTTTTATTTTTATTTTATTTTGTTTCAGTAAACATATATATGTATAATTCGTCTTTATTTTAAATTGTATTTTATTTTTATAATGTTTGTATGCGTATCCAAACCTGAGCATATTTTCGTCTTTTAGTATATTGTTATTATTATTGTTACTATAATTGACGATTTCCATATTGTTGTAAACGGGTCATTTACGGAAATATATTATTATTTTATTTAATTCTTTAAATTCTTTATTTAACAAATAAAATAATTAAAGTACAGCTAATTTAACAAAAATGGTATAATAGTATAAGGTTTTAAAAATAATAATAAGACAAATACAAAGAAAGAGTCCTTTTAAAACAATAACCAGTTAATTAAAAATATAGGCAAATATAGTAACAAATTCTATTCTATTATATTCTAATTCAAAGAAACAGCATTCATCCTGACTCTAGTTTACTCTGAAGTTCCACATTATCTACCAGCTTCAAACAACAACTTTACTTTAAACCATAATGAATCAACTTCTAAGAAACGACACAAACCTAATATGACATAATTTCTCAAAAACTTCCGTACATTTCCCCAATTAAACAAACCAGACCAAAATTCTTATTAGTCAAAAGTAATTAGCCTAATGTTAAAAAAGAGCCGCAACTAAAACAAAGCAGTTGTGTTTCAAAAGAGATAACAGCCACGTGTGCATCTGTCTCCAAAAATGGGGCTACCATACCCAAGGAATGCGTGGTATGAAACAGTTTTAATGGTATATTACCACAGAAATTTGAACAATGTGACCCAACGAACGGGTGTTCATTATTAACTAAATAAAAATAGATTACACATTTAGATAGTTTATTTCGAGTATTTTTAGTTGTATAGAAAAGAGCGGGGTTAGATGTGTCATCTTTTATATTCCATAAGCAATATTGGTAAAATATGGATAATTTTGTAAAATTTTTATTCAGAGATAAAATATTAATTAACCGATTTTTGGTATGTGCAACTGGAATTAATTTATCTTTTAAACTAATTTAAAAAATCAAGATTAGATTGATAGCTAATGAAGCAGAGTCATAATAAAAATACGGCTTATTGAAGCGTCCTTATGCCCCTTAAAAACCCCCATAGAATACAAATTTGAAGCAAAAAAAAAGTAGGTAAATAGTTGAAAAAAATGGTTCATGAAAAACACATTGATATGAACAGCACAGAAAATTTAAAAAAAAACACGCTTTCTATACGCTCGCCTGCATTAAAATCAGCATCCAATACTTTTAAATTTCTCGAAAATATAAACATTTTTAATGTTAAAAATGTCTATACCCAAACAATTTAAATCGATCACATTAGGAACAAAATGATCTGTAAAGGCGCATTTACACAGACAAACTTTCCTTTGATGTTGAAATGCCGACAAACATTTACACGAGCCTCTTGAGCAAAATGTTCAAAGAAATGTTCGAGCAAAATCTCGTACAAAAAAACACACGTAAATTTTGGAGAGAATGTTGAGCAAAATTTATTTGAAGAATTGGGGGTATAAAAATTTCTTTACAAATTTAAATTTTATAGTTTTATGGGAATTCATTGAACTTAACTGAAAATAGAAAGACTAAGTTTTAAAACAAGGTATTTTAATTAAGTGCTTTCCGACGGAAAAACGATATGATGTCGAAATTCACGTTTTACCTCATAAGCAACTTCGATTGATTTGATTTTTATAAGGGATATGTCAGTATACCATTATTTGTTGCTGATGCTGGGTTAGGAAAAGGTAAAAACCGTAGACTAGTGAGAGTGGGTTTTGGTCAAATGAACATTGACACACAAAATTACATGGCAACAAAGAAGAGTCAACGCAGTTTTTTTATGAAAGTTTTAGAACAAATCTTTCCATAAAGAAAGGGCTCTCCGACGCAAAACAAAGAAATTCGTTTTATTTTATTGACGCGTAGAACTTGCGTTTCCGATTTTTTAAATATTGAAATTTTTGGCGATTTTTACAAGCTTTTATTTATGTTCGGCTCAAATCTTGCAACTCAAATTTGGTATTCAATTTCAGTTTTCGGTATGTGTTTATAGTTGCGGCGATAATACAATAATATGGTATTATTAGGCACCCCCTCCCGCTAATGAGGGAAGTGGAGGAAGAAAAAGATTTATTTTGTTCGATTTCAATCAAAATTGGCATACAGGGGTGTTTAGGGAAGATAATTATCGAAAGGATGGATTTATGATAGTCTAAAAATTAAAAAATTATTTTAAATAAAAAGAAGCTTTTATAAAATATAAAGTGCACTAAAAAGTAGAAAATAAATTTTAGCATTCTCATATCATAATAATAAAAGCAACGGGCGCAAACTAAAACTAAAAATGTCCATCCATATAGGTATCAGAGAAACGTAGTTTGGGTCGAGTTGGGTTGGATTTACTTCACAAAAAATTGAACTTACAATACCAGATAAAGAATTCTTTATATTTACACGTCGTAGTTGTGGTGAGAGTATTTTTTGTACTTATGGTATTTATTGTCTTTTTGATACGTTAGTTATAAACGCCTTACCACTCATATCTCTTTATATTACTTCCTAGTTTAGTCTTTTACAATAATAATTAAGTCAAATGAAAAAACCTATTTACATTTTATTAAATCTCAAATATATGAACAAAAGCACGTTCGATTTAAATAATACCCGTTTATTACCCACTTTTACAACCCTACGATCCCGATCCTTGTCTAAAAAATATAATTTAGCAGTAATAGACTAAACTTTTGAATCGGAATGTTGCCTCTTTGCATATTGTTTGTTCAGTGTCAGTAATCGACCGTGATTTTTACATTAAATTGACAATAAATATCTATCTTCAGCATTTTCATAAACCTTTTGCTTTTTTAAGCAACCCTTGGGGCCTTAAACTAAGTAGGTAAATCTGGTGTGAGAAATTAAAAAAAAAACAATCAAAGCTAAGGTTAAAGTAAAGTTACAAAAATATGTTTTAAAAAAAATCCCCTCCCCACCACTCCTCATAGTCGTGAGGCGCGGATTACTGCTTAAAAGTGCAATTTTTGAGTTTTTTGCCGATATTTGAAAAATTCAAAAATTTTTTGGAAAAGAAAAATTTTCTTGGGTTGTTTTTCGAATTTAGGAAAAAAACTCTTGGAAATAAAAAAACTCGCAAGAAAGTCCCAAAAAAACCCCGGGCAAAAAAATCCGGGAAGAACCCTAAGAAAAAAATATAAGTAACCCTAATCCATGTGACAAAACTGATAGCCAATAATAATGTTTCGCTTGCCTTCGGCTTTTTTTCACAAAAATTTAAAATAAAAGTTGCTGTTCCATTTTTTTTAAAGAATTGAGATGACTGATCACTGATGTGAAATTTTATTTATTCTCATCTTTAAAAATATGTTTCCAAAACAGATAGCAATAATTTGCTCAAAAATTTACCCGAACAAAATGTTCAACGAAAAGCTCACAAAAATGTTCGCGTAAAAAATTTTAAATCTTTTGCACGAGCTTTTGTTTGAGCATGTTCGTCTGTGTAATTGCGCCTTAATGCACGGTGCATATCAGAAAAAAATTAGCCGCCATTTATATTGCGTTTTGAACCAGAACTTTCGACAGAATGCCCATTAGTCCTGCCTCGAAGTCGATGTCTATTTACTCTGAATATGTGCAAACGCAATGTAAAAAAATTGCTCAAATAGTAGGCAAATTCTTAAAACAGTAACATCGTAATTTAAAATAAGCCTTTGATAATTGATAAACAATAAAACCAACCAGAATGGAAACCATGCACTGATATAAATAACTATGAAATATAAATATACGTTTATTGTACCAAAATAACAAAATAAATAAAGCTTATTATACTAGCTATAACTAGGGTGGGTACAAATAAACGAAGAAATCACAGAAGCTGCACTTTTTGCAGATTGTTAGTAAAGTGTTATTTTCAAATTTCAACTAAAACTGAATTACTAAGTACACCACTCAAGAAAAATAAATGTAGCAGACCATTTAGCAGCTGCATTTTGCAACCGTCCAATATCACAAGCTTCAAATGATTCAAAAAATTAAAAAGTACAGGAAAGAGAGTACATTAGCATCCCTATGTTGCGGAGGCAAACGGATCACCCGGTATAAAAGCCACATATAGTACCTGACCTTGAATAAAAGGAAGAGGTTATGAGGGTGAGGCTTTCGAATAGAAAGGCTGTTTAAGTGAGACGGCGAGCGGCAATTTTAAAGAGATACCTACTAATAAAGATAAAACAAAACAAACCATCGACACCTGCTGAATTTTAATGATTTCGCTTAACTTAAAATGTGCTCAAAATGGAGCTACTTTGTTTTGGTTGTACACACATTAGTATTGATTAATAGGGAAACATTGTCAATTTATAGCGTTACTGTATCTTTTTTTTTATTTTTTTGAATAAAATCTGTATTTTTTTCCTAAATAGAAAAAATTGTATTTTAAAAAAATGCAAACGTTTTAATATCTTTTTCTATATACTAATTACTATTTGTTGTAATTAAATTTGTTTATAACTCTAATAGAAATTATTATCTTCTTTCTTAAACTTGACATTTGCATAGAAACATATATTTTTTTGGGTAATAAATACCTTAGAGTTTTAATTTTTCTGTGCTACGCATGTTTGTTATAATTAGAAGGTATAAATTACTACATATAAAAAGCTATTGTAAAACCATTTTAACAATAAATGCCACATAATAATAATAATATATATTTTTTTTTCTTTCTTTTAATAAAATCTGTTTTTTTTTTGTTATTAGGAAAATTTTGTATTTAAAAAAAATGCAAACGTTTTAATATTTTTTTCTATACTAATCACTATTTCTGTAATTTACTTTGTTTATAACTCTAATAGAAATTATTATTTTCTTTCTTAAACTTGAAATTTCCATAGATGCATATATTTTTCCACGCGCGAGATCTTGTGGATTCTGTGTTTATTGTTGAATTGGTTAGGTTGTTTTTTTAATAAATACCTTAGGGTTTTTATTTTTTGTTTACTGCGCATGTTTATTATAATTAGAAAGTCTAATTTACTAGATATGAGAAGCTATTGTAAAGCCATTTTAACAATAAATGCTACATAGCAATAATAATATTTTTTTTCAACCGACTAGAAAACACGCAATTTTGGTGCAATTCTTTTCGGTTTTAAACATCCTTAAAGACAGTTTTGTTACTTATACTTTTATAAAAGCAATATAGCTCTTTTTTATTTAAGAAGAAATTGTTTAATGTACAGAAAGAAATTGACTGTCACACGGGATGGCAGTTCCAAGCCGTCAAGGATGAAAAAGACCTTGCATGCCTTCATTTAAATTTTAGAAAACGGTAAAGTACTCCTTCCGCACGCATAAAGGCGCATTTACACAGACAAACTTTCCTTTGATGTTGAAATGCCGACAAACATTTACACGAGCCTCTTCAGCAAAATGTTCAAAGAAATGTTCGAGCAAAATCTCGTACAAAAAAACACACGTAAATTTTGAAGAGAATGTTGAGCAAAATTTGTTTGAAGAATTGGGGGTATAAAAATTTCTTTACAAATTCAAAATATATATTGTTATCGGAATTCATTGAACTTAACTGAAAATAGAAAAACAAAGTTTTGAAATAAGGTATTTTTAATGTGCTTTCCGACGGAAAAACGATTTGATGCCGAAATTCACATTTTACCTCATAAGCAACTTCGATTGATCTGATTTTTATAGGGGATATGCCAGTATACTTGTAACTTTTTTGTAAAAAAAAACGAGAATCATAAAAAATAATAATTGGCACTTATTTATTGCTGTTGCCTGTAAAATATAATGATAAAAATTTACGTTTAAAAGAATATCTCTTTATTTGACTTCCTAGTTTAAAACACAATACAATAATAATTAAGTCAAATGAAAAAACCTATATACACATTTTATTAAATCTCAAATATATGAACAAAAGCACGTTCGGTCTAAATAATCCCCCTTCATTACGCACTTTTATAACCCTACGATCCCGACCCTTGTCTAAAAAATATAATTTAGCAGTAATAGACTAGACTTTTGAATCGGAATGTTGCCCTTTGCATATTGTTTGTTCAGTGTCAGTAATCGACCTTGATTATTGCATTTAATTGACAGTAAATATCTATATCTTCAGCATTTTCATGAACCTTTTGATTTTTTAAGCAACCCTTGGGACCTTAAATTAACTAGGTAAATCTGGTGTGAGGAATTAAAAAACAAAAATAAAAGCTAAAGGTAAAGTAAAGTTACAAAAACATGTTTAAAAAAAATCCCCCTCCCCACCGCTCACTCATAGTCGTGAGGCGCGGATTACCGCTTAAATGTGCAATTTTTGAGTTTTTTGCCGATATTTGAAAAACTCAAAATTTTTTTGGAAAAGAAAAATTTTCCTGGGTTTTTTTTTGACTGTAGAAAAAAAACCCTTGGAAATAAAAAAAACTCGCAAGAAAATCCCAAAAAAACCCCGGGCAAAAAAATCCGGGAAAAACCCGAAGAAAAAAATATTATAAGTAACCCTAATCCATGTGACAAAACTGATAGCCAAGAATAATGTTTCGCTTGCTGTCGGCTTTTTTTCACAAAAATTTTAAATAAAAGTTGGTGTTCCATTTTTTTAAAGAATTGAGACCACTGATCACTAATGTGAAATTTTATTTATTCTCATCTAAAAATATGTTTCCAAAATTGATAGCAATAATTTGCTCAAAAATTTACCCGAACAAAATGTTCAAAGAAAAGCTCACAAAAATGTACACGCAAAAAATTTTAGATCTTTTGCACGAGCTTTTGTTTGAGCATGTTCGTCTGTGTAATTGCGCCTTAAGGTATACCTAACGCGCTCAAAACAAATCCCAAAAAAACTACATTTTGACATAGTTATGCCATGTTTTCAACGAGGCGGTTTTATGGTGGATGGCGATGACCAAGGGCTCAATTCCTGAAATGAATTGGTATACTACTATTCAAGAATTTGGCCCCAGAGCCGCGCTCTTTTTGGGCGAGGATGCTACCTTTTGAAATGAAGTGGGCCTTTTACATATAAATTAACGTAGTTTCAGTAAAACAAAGAATTTCTTACATTTTCGTAATGTATATTGCACAAATAAAAAAATTTACGACAAACATTAAAAATTTTGATCGTGGTCAAAAGCGCCGTATGTCTGGGACATGCAGTAGAAGTCTGTCTTTGACCAATCTATGAATGCGCGTGCAAAATCATGTGTCACAGTTACTTTCCCCTGTTCCCCTACCTAAGTTTCGGAACTCTACAACACCGGTTTTTAACCAGTTCTTAAACTATGGTTTAAAGATCGAGAATATTCGGTCTTTTTCGTGTGAACCTTCCTATAAAGTTCAGACCCCTCTGACTCTTGCAAGAAATGTCATTTTGGCGTTGAACTGGTGACATCACGGTTAAACACATTTCAAAGGATTTCAAAACCGCCCCTCGGACTGTTTCTAAAGCGCTTCAATCACGATTCCAATATGGAGGGTTGTCATTTGTCAACATACGAGAGTAGTGTCGGGTTATGGAGCACCGGCTATTTTTTTTTGATTTTCGATAATAAAATGATGGAGTCTGATTTGATCGTGTGCCAAATTCAATTGGGAGAATTTCTCTTAAAATGCATTTTGGCGATAGCGAAAACCGATTACGTTCTGGTTGGACCGGTGGCGTGACATTTCGAAATCACCCAAGCACCGTGTTCTAATTTTTTTAAATTAGGTAGGTGCTTGAGCTCTTGAACTGAAGGGAGGGGAGAGGGGCGGTTTAATAGGTGTTGAGTTAGTGTATACGGAACAAAAATACTTATTTTTAAAAGCAAGTCCCATCTAGTCTCATTTGCAGATTTTTTTCAAAATTAACCCTTAGTTTTTACGCATTTCAAATGTTGTTTACAAAAAAAAATTGCTTAAAATTAAACAAAAATTGTAACAATATTTAATATTGCAGGCAAAAATTTTGACCAAAAAAAAACAAAAATATTTTTTAAAAAGTAGATTGGGTTAAATCCCAAAAAAAGGTGGGTTGCGGTGTTATTCACGGTTGGCTAATTAACAGGGTTCACCTGATTTTTTTCAAAAACTGTAAAGAATTGAAAAAAATGCTGAAACACGTCGATTTTATTTGTAAGACAGTAGCGCACCCAGGAATTGACCGGGGGGGGGGTTAGGGATAAATAATAAACAAAATTTAATTTGAAGTAAAAATGCGCTCGGTGCGCCAGTGTGTAAGGGGGGGGGGCGACTTGAAATTTTTATAGCGCGCATCCCCTTTGAGGGGTAAAAGTTTGCGCCTCAAAGGGAATGCGCGCTATAAAAATTTCAAGATAGCCAAAAAGTCTCCCCTTACAAACAAAATTGACATGTTTTAGCATTTCCCCAATTCTTTAAAGTTTTTGAAAAAATCCAGGTGAACCCTTTTAAATGGCTAACCCTGTATATAGATTTGTTGCCAAATCATAAATGCGCCGCAGATCAAAATTAAAAAAAATATATACTAAGAATGAGATTTATTACACGTTTTGAACGCTGGTGATAAAAATTCCTTAGAATTAAACTAAAAATTCTAACAATTAATATTCATAGTCATAGTACCGCAAGCAAAATTTTTAAAATTTAAGACATCAGACCACACAGACGTCAACCGGAGTAAAGGGTCAAAAAAGTAGGGGAGCTAGAGCTCCCCCTTTGGTCCAGAAAAAAGTAGATAACAAAGATGCTGGTGGCAAAAACCTGAAGTCTTTGGAGAAAAAGCGATAAATTGCAGAACGTTCCTTTAAAGACATTCTAGAATCCCTCCACAGTATTTTGGGACAGTGTGAAACGCTTGTAAAAAAAGCACTATTTTAACCACTAGTTTTAAAACTACTATTTTTTTATCTAAAAAAAAAGTATTTAGCTATTAGGTTTTGTTTGTCATTTGTTTGTTATCTATGTTTTTTAAAACTGAAAATATTATACGTAGTTACTTAAGCGCAGATTTCAGGGGGTAGGGCACGAAAATATTTAGAAAATCATACATTGCGGCGCTATGACACCTTTGACATTTACGGTATTAGTTTAATTTTGTGTTAACAATGGCATTTGTAGTGTCACTTTCTTAAAAATTTTCGCCTGCTGCGCAATTTTATTTTAATTTTAAATCAAAAAATTTATTTTTAAGTGCAATTCTCTTAAAAATTTTCGCCTGCGGCGCTATTATACATTAATATATTTACGATTTTAGTTTAATTTGACTAAAAAATGCATTTTTACTGTAATTTTCCCAAATTTTCGGCGCATTTAAACATTTATTAAAATAAAAAATGTATGAAATAAACAACTTAAAATCTGAGTACATCTCCCCTCTTAGATTTGGGGTCAAATCTGCGCTTGTAGTTACTAAGTTTTGTTTGTATATATTCACATTTTCCTCATAAAAGCTATGCTTTTATTCTATTTTTTTTTCGTATTGAATTTGCCCCCCCCCCCCTTTTTCAAATGACTGAGACCGGCACTGGTCCCTTGATCATGATTAATTTATTGTAGATTAGTTTGGACCTCCTGGGGGGTTTAACCCCCAAAGCCCCCCTTCTGGCTACGCCACTGTCTTTTTTTTACATGGCAAGTCACTAAAGCCTTATCAGAATTTAAGAAGATGCAGTTTACTGTTGGTACGTTCTTTTATCTGATCGATGCGCAGCGTGCGCTCCAAAATGGCAAATTCCCGTTCTTTTATTCCAAATCGAGTAAACCGTGCGCACTTTTTCGCGTTCGTTTTTAGACCGAGCGAGCAAAAAGAGCTCCTCGATTGGCTCGATGCTTTTTGAGCGAGCATATCGAGGTGCGGAAATTCCAACCTACAAATTTTGTTTATTTACCGATAGTGCCGAGTCTAGTTTTTTTAACGTTTGATTAGTTTCTACAATGCCGTTCGTTCAAATTTTCGACGAAGAAAATGTTTTATATACAACATAAGCGTAAGCGCCGAACACTATTACAAGATTATTGTGCAACGAGGCAAGTAAAATTACTTTTGGCTCATTGATGTGGCAAAGACAGTCTTTGTGATGGAAAACGTTAGCGCCTGCGAGCGAAAAATGAAAACACAACTTTTGCAAAAATAAATTTGAAGGTAAAAAAAAGGCGTTCGTTTTTTGTTTATCGCACCGTGAGCTCCATCCACGCTCGATCAAACTCTACGCTCTGCACGCTCCGCTCTCTGAGCAGATAAACGAACGCACCATCTGTTAAGGCTAGTTGCACCTAAGTTCGAGGAAGTTGCAGTGCCCGCAATGCATCCACCCTCGTTTAAAACAGAGAAAAATATAATGTTTCTTCGCGATGTTATGAACACGTTCGGTAAAGTAGGGGAAAAAATTGTGGTTCTAAAAATATGACTGTCCTTGCCTTTACGTTTTATCTAGTAGGCTGGATCCTTGCACTAAAAAAAAGGGTTACTTGGGTGCAGAGAAATTCTCTTGAATAGGGCCAACCCCCGTGTGTTCTTGACTCAGGATCATAATTATCTTGCATCAAATGAAAATTACTTGAGACAAAAAATAATTTCTTGTTCCAAGAGAAAAATAATCTTAAATCAAGGATACAGAGGGATTGGCCCTGTTCAAAAAAATTTCTCTTGAGCCAAAATATCCATTTTTCAGTGTGGTTACTGTAGTGTGCCTGCGACCTAAAATCTTCTATTTTTAAACGTATTATTTTCAGGTTTGAGCACGCACTCAAACTTTACGTTATTGAGAGAGCTCTCGTTAATTTAATGGTTAATTTAAAGTCATTCAGCTAAAAGGAAGAAAAGCAAAACATTGTGTATCAGATTTTGTGTATTATTATATGAACGAATTTAAATAAAAAATGTGCCTTCCCCAATGAATAAAAGAAAATGAAAACCAGTTCATTAAAGTTCTCAGCAAAATTTTCAACAGCAAAAATAGTTTTAGTTTTACTATATAACTAATACATACATAGATTTCTGAAATAAAAAATTAAGTTCCAACTGCACCGTTTTGTTAATCCTAGTTTAAATTTTAAAAGGTTTAAGAAGGCCGTGCAATTGGCTATTTCTTAATGTTTAAAATAACCCATTTAAGTGGGCATACGATAGCGCCGTTGTGAACGTTTTGTTTGATATTTTCAATGACAAAAAAGATTACTGAACTGACACAATCAATGATTGGTTACCGTGTGGCCATAGTAGATACTGTAAAATTATTTGATGCTTGTAATTTTACAAAATGATTGCGAATTTACTTTATATTTTACATACCTGTGTATATTCAAATTTGTTGTTGCTACTTTGTATAAAATGTAATTTACGTAGGTGAAGCATAGCTTTACATTTTAGTAATTATATTCAACACGTAATGGGGATTATACACCTTAAATTGTAAAATTGTCACAGTATTACATTTCAGAGTTTACACAAATGCGGTAATAAAAATGAAGCTGATCTGTAAAAGGCAAACATAAATTTTCATGCTTTTTATCAGAGTAGAAAAAAACATTATTTTGATAGGATTTACTAAAATTTACGTTTTTCTCTAACTTTTCCCAATCTTTTATAAGACACCAACGGTAAAACAATATAAATTGTCTCTGTCGGTTAAATAGTGGTAACAGTTGTGTTATTCCTGAAGACTCCAGACGACACAAAACATATTAATGACTCTGGGGTGCGATCTTATAGTTTAAACTAAACTGCCTACTTTTTCCACTGTTTCTATTTTATTTTTGGGTTATTTTTGGACGACAATTAAGTATTATTGCTCTATTATGGTTTGGGGCGCGAAACAACATTCTAAACTGATGTGTGATACGAAAATAGAACACACCATAATTAAATAGCATCAAATAATGAATGTTTATATTAAGGTAAGTTAACTATATTGGTAGTTTTTTGGATAATTTTTAGGATATTCTAAAAATCCATCACTCAAGAATAATAAATTATTTATAATAAAAAATTTGAAATATTACTGTAATGAAGCTTTACTGTTGCATGAAAATTTGCAGAGAAACTCCAGCTTTTATAGGAGGAAACCCGGTTTTTATGCCTGCTTTATTATTTTTTATTATCTCTTATATAATTTTTACCCTTTTCGCCGCAATGGTGTTGGAAAATCGGCTTTAGTTGGCTAAATAAAATGTCACAGCAAAAAACAATAAAGACCCATGCAAAGATTGTTTCGAATCTTGAATAAACACTGAAGAAATCTGATTGTTCAGAGAGAACCTAAAGCAGTGACTGCACTAAAATAATTTATTTACATAGTATATCATTTGAAAAAAAATGACCCCCCTTTTAATTGTCTTTTTTATTCATAACTGATTCTTATATTGTATTTCTACATTATTGTATGATTTTAGATTGTTATGTTTTTTAATTGCCTGTTAATCTGTTGACATTTTACTCTAGTTGCATTTTATTTTAATAATGTCTTACGGTCCAGTTAATTTGTTTATATTTTTTGCCGTCTTAAAATTTTTGCTATTCAACGTTGTATTTAGTTTTTATTTCGATTTTATATAATTTATTATTTAAAACATTTATTTTTTATTATATTTTATTTTTTTTACAAAATAAACCCTGTAGATTTTAGACGATGTCTATGGTGCTAAAACGGTCTGTAGACACAAAGAATTCTTTAAAAAATACCTATATTTAATAAAAACAAAATTTTGAGACAAAAAATTATGAGATTTAATATTAATTCTCTTCGAAGAATGCGTTTTCTTGAGCGTGTATGGTTCCTTTAGGTTTCTTCAGCGCAAAGGGTTTTAAGATGGTATCGTCCGATAAATTGGGTACCACTGATGGGTACCGATAGGCTAAGACAATACTGTACACTGGCAGTCTCACGACCAAAAATCTCATCGGCGGCTTCCAGTTGTACATAATTTATTATGATGTCAAGTTATAGGCAGTACCAGGCGGTACCTATACCCGAGATAAAGCTATCTTCTTTATCGATATTTATTGTTCGGATAGTTTTTGGGTTCGAGATTTTTTTTGGGTAACATTTAACTGATAGATAAATGTACCGACAAATATCCTATAGGGTCATTCCATATCAAATCAACCAAAAAATCACAAAAATTTTACGCGACCAATTCCAATTTTGATGATTTTTGGTATATATTTTCTTCTTACCATAAAAGTTGAAAATGCAAATTTTTAGATTTTTTTGATTCGTAGTTTTTTTTTTTTTAATTTTTCAAAATAAAAAAGTCAGCATTTTGACCTTAACAAGAATGTACAAAACTAGCAATATCTCGAGAACCACTTACACTAGGAAAGTATTAAATGGCTCATTTTAAAGTCATTTTGAAGCTCTTTTTTATGAAATATCACAACATAATTTTAACAAAAAAAAAAATTGGAAATAAAAAATTGAAAAAAAAAAATTGAAAAATTCAAAAAGGCCATTTTTAATTTTTTTGAAAAAAATATATAATTTTGGTCAAAGTGTTACTTAATTATCCACAAAATTTTATGATGGAGAAATGATGGGTTCAATGTCAAAAAAAATATCAAAAATATTAAGTACATTTTATAGGCGATTTTTCATGCATGTGACATTTTTAATAAATTTTTTCACATTGAACCCATGATTTGTCCATCTCAAAATTTTGTGAATAGTTTAATAACACTTTAAAGAAAATAATATAATTTTTTGAAAAAAATTAAAAATGGCCTTTTTGAAATTTTTCAAAAAAAAAATCAAAAAATTTTTTTTTTATTTTTTTTTTTCAATATATGTTATGCAATATTCTCATATGAAAGGTCTTTATAAGAGCTTTAAAATGAACCTTCACCTACTTTTCTATTATAAGTGGTTCTTTGGATATTCCTAATTTTGTGCGCACATGTTAAGGACAAATAAGTGACTTTTTCGATTTTCAAAAATTAATTCAAAATAAACAACTGGTCAAAAAAGTCTGAAATTTTGGATTTTCCAGTTTTTTGGTAGGAAAAACATGTATACTAAAAATCATCAACATCGGAGATGGTGTGGTAAAATACCCTGGTTGACTTGATATGGACTGACCCTAGGGTCAGTCCATATCAAATCAACCAAAAAATCACAAAAATTTTACGCGACCAATTCCAATTTTGATGATTTTTGGTATATATTTTCTTCTTACCATAAAAGTTGAAAATGCAAATTTTTAGATTTTTTTGATTCGTAGTTTTTTTTTTTAATTTTTCAAAATAAAAAAGTCAGCATTTTGACCTTAACAAGAATGTACAAAACTAGCAATATCTCGAGAACCACTTACACTAGGAAAGTAATAAATGGCTCATTTTAAAGTCATTTTGAAGCTCTTTTTTATGAAATATCACAACATAATTTTAACAAAAAAAAAAATTGGAAATAAAAAATTGAAAAAAAAAATTGAAAAATTCAAAAAGGCCATTTTTAATTTTTTTGAAAAAAATATATAATTTTGGTCAAAGTGTTACTTAATTATCCACAAAATTTTATGATGGAGAAATGATGGGTTCAATGTCAAAAAAAATATCAAAAATATTAAGTACATTTTATAGGCGATTTTTCATGCATGTGACATTTTTAATAAATTTTTTCACATTGAACCCATGATTTGTCCATCTCAAAATTTTGTGAATAGTTTAATAACACTTTAGAGAAAATAATATAATTTTTTGAAAAAAATTAAAAATGGCCTTTTTGAAATTTTTCAAAAAAAAAAATCAAATTTTTTTTTTTTTATTTTTTTTTTCAATATATGTTATGCAATATTCTCATATGAAAGGTCTTTATAAGAGCTTTAAAATGAACCTTCACCTACTTTTCTATTATAAGTGGTTCTTTGGATATTCCTAATTTTGTGCGCACATGTTAAGGACAAATAAGTGACTTTTTCGATTTTAAAAAATTAATTCAAAATAAACAACTGGTCAAAAAAGTCTGAAATTTTGGATTTTCCAGTTTTTTGGTAGGAAAAACATGTATACTAAAAATCATCAACATCGGAGATGGTGTGGTAAAATACCCTGGTTGACTTGATATGGACTGACCCTATATTCTCCTTATAGTTTCGATTCTAACCGAACTGTTTTTAGCGTAGCGTAGCGATAATATCTCTCCCAATCAAGTTAGCCCGGAAAAAATGCAGAGCCAAAAACTTTTTGGGCGCGAGAAGACTGCGTCAGGCATGCGCTCTAGATTTTTTGCCTTTGGCCTTGCCCAGGGCCAACCGTGATTTTTCAATGATTTTCTTTGTTTTTCAATTCAAGTTAGACATTTTGCGACAATTGGTCTATTATAATTTTATTATCTTATATAATTTACGCACACACAAATATACTTAATGTGCTGATTCTAAAACTGGCAGCAGATTTCATCAGCTCTAGTTTTTGAGATAGAGACTAATTGAATTTAGTTCTAATAAAAGGCAAAAATAAACAAATTAACATCTCTTTAAAATTCAAAATAGAAATTTGGTATTCAAAACTAGAATCTAATTAGCCAAATATACCTGAAATTGTCCGTAAACCAATAATCGTAGACCTGGCTAACCGGCATTACTTAATCCTATTAATTTTATTCGCTATTTTATATTTGGAATTCCCTATGATCCGATCTCGCCATACCTGCTCAACCCCGACTAATTGGTTTTGGAAACATAGTACCTTTTGTCTACCTTTATCATTCTCGACTTAGTGTATTGTGTAGTTTTTGCAAATAAAGTTGTGTCATAATTTTTTGGTACTTTTTCGTCATGCAGGCGTAGCTGTGTAAACCATCCAGATGTATTTTCTTATGTATGTGGCGAATACACTTTGAAAGAAAGTAGAAAAACTATTTCTGAATTTGTGAACAGGTCTTATCTTGCCTATTTTGGCGTTCATTTGGGAGATCAAGATAAATCTTGGGCTCCACATGTGGTGTATAAAACATGTGTTGAACATTTGCGACAGTGCAAAATTGGAAAAAGAAAGTGCCTGAAATTTGGGGTACCAATGGTTTTGAGGGAACCACGTAACCATTATGATGACTGCTATTTTTGTCTCGTTAATATTAAAGGCATAAATAGGAACAATCGACATAAATAGACATATTCTGATCTAGATTCTGCAAGAAGACCTGTACCGCACTCTAAAGAAATACCCATTCCAACCTTTAGCAGTCTTCCTGAAATCCCGGAAGATGATACAGAAACATCAACGTCTGATGAAGTTCAAATAATGCAATCAGAAAACGACAGTGAATTTGAAGCAGATTTGACAACTCCTCAGTGTTTTAATCAACAAGAACTGAACGATCTCGTGAGAGACCTATACCTTTCAAAGGAGTGTTCTGAATTACTTACATCCAGATTTAAAAAAAGAACCTTCTTTATCCAGGCACTAATGTTTCATATTATCGTAAAAGAGAAAAGGATCTGCTGAATTTTTTCACTCAGGAAAATAAGGTGGTGTTTTGTAACGATATAAAAGGACTCTTAGAAAAAATAGGTTTGGCAGAATACACTTCAGACGATTGGCGCCTTTTCATTGACAATTCAAAACGTTTAAAATGTGTCCTTTTACATAACGGTAACAAAAATTCCTATTATACATTCTACTACCATGAAAAAGGAGTATTATAAAGCAATAGCACAAAACCAATTATATACGAAGAAAATTAGTGGGCAATTTGTGTTGATTTGAAAATGGTGAACTTTCTCCTTAGACAGCAAAGTGGATCAACACCGTTCTTAACTAAAAAGCCTGTTAACTCCTACCGCCTCAGTGCCCTTTAGCCTAATGTGGCTGCCATTTTTATAACCAAATTGACAAGTAAAACATGGATTTTCTGTCAGTTTGGTGTAAATATGGCACCGATCATAGGACAAAGGATACTAAAACGAAAATGAGTTAACTGGCTTTTTAGTTGAGAACGGTGTTGAGTGGATATACAAATACCCCTGTTTTTTTATGTCTTTGGGACAGCGCAGTGCTAAAGATCAGCACAGGGTTAAGAGAAATTGGCCTTTAAGAGATACTATGGTTCAAGGAAAACAAAACGTAGTGAATGAACCTTTGGTTACGAGAGAAAAAATCTTACCACCACCCTTGCATATCAAGTTGGGGCTTATGAAGTAGTTTGTGAAAGCGTTAGATCGAGATGGAAATTGTTTTGGGTATTTGTCACGTAAGTTTCTTGGGATTAGCACGGGAAAACTAAAAGCTGGTATATTTGATGGTTCTCAAATAAGGCAACTTATTAAAGATCCACAGTTCACCACATCAATGAATGAGACTGAATCTAACGCTTGGGGTTCATTTGTTCAAGTAGTTAAAAATTTTCTTGGAAATCACAAAGCTGACAATTACATAGAATTGTAACATGAGTATAAAAGTTCACTACCTCCACAGCCACCTAGATCGCTTTCCAGAAAATTTAGGTGACTGTAGTGAAGAACAGGGAGGAAGATTCCATCAGGATATTAAAACTATGGAAGATTGATATCAAGGACGATGATGGCCGACTACTGTTGGAGTCTTCAGCGAGACTACACCAGTAAACTTCATGCTAGAAAGTCGTATAAATGAAAATTTGTAGGTGATACTGACTAATATGAGTATGAATGTATGTTAAGCTACTTTTTATAATAAATATTTAATTATATGTGTTTTTTTTGTTACTGGCAATAGTCATAGTTAATAATTCCTATTTTAAAAACTAGATCTGATAGACAAAATCTGATGGCTATTTCCGATTCTCCACCCAAAAATTACCCAGAAACAGTTAAAAAATCGCCGGCACCAAAATGTGTGTTGGCCTGTGAATAGTTATATCAATTACTTCAGTCAGTATTGAAGACAATTGCCACAGCTGGTGAAGTTCAATCAGAATATATATTAAAGGAGAAAAAATCTGGCCTTAGCTAACTTTTAATGAAAAACGGGAGTTTTTTGTTGACCTTCGACTTTTCACACAGAGGGTGGAACCTAGGTTGACGGGGATTCTTAGGCTGCCAAAATTCTTGTAAATGAAATATGAGAATTTATTGATAATGACCAAGCTCGATGCTGTATTACACAAAAGCATTGCTATACAACTTTGAAATGCAAGGGCCTAGATAAAAGGGGGACAAGGGGGTAATGTCCTTCCCCCAAACCGGTATCCGTATCCACATTTTTTAAAATAATATACGAAAAAATAAAATAGTGCATCTTAGGTTTGATTTTTAGAATTTTAGTTTATATCCGGTTTCACAGCAAATTTTGCCTGCGGCGCTACAACACACTGATTGATTGATTAAATTAAATAATAGAATATTTTTACAAAATTTTCGCCTGCGGCGCATTAATGCTATTATTTTAGCAACAAATCTAGGATTATTACCAGATCCTAATCCAGTTTTTTGATATTTCATAAACAAACTAAAAAAGGTCAAAATTTCTAAAGAACTTTCTAAATAAACGGAAATAAATTTGGCCTGCGGCGCTATCACACAAATGTTTGCTACAATTTTAGTTAAGTTATTAGTATATTTTGACAAAATTTTCGCCTACCACTCATTTATGACATGATTTTAGCAACAAATCTAGAATCAAAATCAGATCCCAACCCAGTTTTTTTTATATAATGCAGAACAAAAAAATGCAATTAATACATTAGGATGCTCTTAGCAATTGACTACATTTCAAAGAAGATTTATCCATGATAATCATCAAAATATTAATAATGAGTGGCTCCTCCATGGGACAAAATAACATGGTCTATATCATATTGAGGAACACTCATCCAAATCCTCCTTACGGCATGCCAAAGTTCATCTAAGTTTCCAGGGGGACGTGGTAATCGACTAAGATTACGCTCTATTATATCTCATACGTGTTCGATAGGCGACAAGTCAGGCCATTCCAAAGTCTCTATGCCAAGTACATGTAAGAAGTCCATTGTTTCACGAGAAATATGTGGTCTGGCATTATCATGTTGAAAGATTGCATTTGGGATAGTTTGTAGTTAGGAATATAACACTGGCTGCAGCACTTCATCGATATATCGCCGAGCAGTCAGATTACCGTTGATGAGCTCTAGAGGTGATCTGCTTCCTATATAAACATTTAGCACCCCATGATACTTTGTTATCTTGCTGTATCACGTTCAACAGCAAAGTGTACATTTCGTCTCTCACCTCGAAATCGCCTAACCCTCATGCGTCCATCATGGCCGCCTAAACAAAACCTGGTCGCTCATGGTATTCCATATGTCATTCCAGTTTTGCCGAGCTCTGCACCACTTCAAGCGGCGAGCCTTATGTTGTGGGGTCAAAGGTAGCACCAAAAGCGAACGGTAAGCCCTCAACCCCAGCACTCAGCAATCCTTGAAAACACTCGTCCTGTAGCTTCAACTAGTACATCTCTTACTTGGCGTATACTGTCCCGTCGATTTCTGATTGAACCATCTTCTCCAAACTCTTAACACTGTTGATGGATTGGCATTAAGCCTTCTTGCAATTTCCCGTAAACCAAAACCAGCCTCTTTCGCGCTCACTTTCTCGAAGTCGCTTAAATGATGAAATTGTTGGCGGCCGCGAACTCTTGACATTTTTATTTTTTAAGTAAACTGTAAGCAATCCAAAAAGACCAAAAACTACGAGAAAAATTATTTAAAATTTTCAGAAAAGGTCTCTTATGTGTTGGTTGTTTTTGAAAATGAATAGAAAAAATCTTTGAAAAAACGAAAGATTAGAAGACAAAATATTTATCAAATATTTCTTTTCAATCCATATCACGGAGTTGCATTTTTTTTGTTCTCCAGTATATTTGATAAAAAACGTAAAAAATATTAAACTGCAAAAAGTTTCTCTGAGGCAATTTTTATCAACAACATTTACGTGTTAAAAAATGTGTTATTACTATATTTTTAAGAAATTTGATTTTAGCAACAAATCTAGAATCAAAACCAGATCCCAACTCTCTTTTTTATATGTGTTGAGTTAAATTTTTTTATACTGTCCCCCCCCCCCCAAGTAAAAATCGTATCTACGCCCGTGTGAAAATGCGGCTTCAGTTCTGAGTAGATACTTTATTTATGATGTTTCTCTGTTTTAATTATTTTCCTGTTTATTTTTATTTTATTTATTAATTGTCTATTGTTTATATTTATTTTGTTTATTTATTGTCTATTTGGATATTTTATTATTTTAATTTATGATATACCTCTTGCTATAATAATACAAGTTTCATTAAGGTAATATATCAAGCCATCAAAAAGCGTTATGTATGTTATGAGGTTTCTTAATGGAGGGTAAAACTTAATGTACAGCTCAATTGCAAAGTTTCTCTGGCGGAAAATTCATTTAAGAAACGCGAGGCGCGTCTTTACGCTCTCTTTTCGAAGCAATTTTGAGGGGCGCATTCCGCATCGATCACTGTCTTCCCTCCCTTCTTTGTCATTCTTGTTTGTTATGCATATGCGCACTGTAAAATACATGGTTGGACCGTGTATAAAATATAGTGTACAGGGGGACCGGTTATAAATTTAATTTTATAACTTTACCTATAGTACTTGTCCTGCTTGTCACTTTCTGTTTGTGAGACGTTTTTTTCTATAGATATCCGCCGAGATAGGTCGCGATTCTTCAGAAGCGACAGAAAATCTCACCCGTCACAATTATAAAAAGTGACGATTTTTACTTATTGCCTTATTTTAACGTTGTAAGAGAAACTGCGTCATTTTTTAAATACCATAACAAATAAATAACAACGAATTTAATACTAAGATATTCTGCAGGTCTAGTTTTACGGCGGAGCTATATTGCAACTATGCGTTCGAATAAACATCAAAAAGTGTCGAGAATTCTCATCATGTAAAAGGAAAGACAGAATTTGTGTGCCTTTCCTGAAGAGTGACAGCGACATATTCCATGGCTATCTATGGCTTTGTATGTTAATAGTAAACACAAAAATGACCTTAAAAAAAGACATTTTTAAATAAAAAAAAATTGGTGCTAGAAAGCACGGATAGTCCACCATACAATCAATTTAATTATTTTATGTTGAAAGGAAAATAATAACTCAAAAAACTGTAGCTTTGAAAGATTTGAACCTTCCCAGCAAACACAAATCGTGGGCATTGAATCGGGCCACTCAGGCCCGATGTTGGACAGAATGCGATTTAAAGTTTTTGGTCAATAATCGGCAAGTGACGGAGGTCCACATTACTACAGTCGACTTTATGCCGACACCACTTTAGGACCGACGATGGTCCGATTGGAACTTTGTTTAATCGGTCGAAAATAGGAAACTGACGATGGCCCGATTTACTATAGTCACAGACTTTATGCCGACACGCACTATATTTTCTTTAGGGCCGACGACGGTCCGGTTGGAAAGTTGTTTAATCGAACGAGTCGTCGACTTTATGCCGACGCCTACTTTATCTGCTTTAGGGCCGACGACGGTCCGATTGGAACTTTGTTTAATCGGAGGAGAATCGGCAACTGACGATGGCCCGGTTTACTATAATCGACTTTATGCCGACGCCTACTTTATCTGCATTAGGGCGACGACGGTCCGATTGGAACTTTGTTTAATCGATGGAGAATCGGCATCTCACGATGGCCCGATTTACTATAGCCGACTTTATACCGACGCCTACTTTATTTGCTTTAGGGCCGAAGACGGTCCGATTGGAACTTTCTTTAGTCGGTCGAGAATCGGCAACTGACGATGGCCCGATTTCCTATAGTCGACTTTATGCCGACGACCACTTTAACTGGTTTAGGGCCGACGATGGTCCGATTGGAACTTTGTTTAATTGGTCGAGAATCGGCAACTGACGATGGTCCGATTACGTCACTTTAAAATTTTAAACTGCTTAATAGTTTCTTCCTAGTATGTAGAAATGGCGCTAATATCACTATGTTCCCTGTACAGTGGAAGATAATATTGTATGTATATATAATGAGCAAAGATATTTCAAAACTAGATTGCGGACTTAACGAGATGGTGGTACTTCTCTACAAGAATCACCTCTTCTGCCACTTAAACCAGCCCGACTGGTTAAGCAACCGCATTATCGAAACTTTGTAGTTTGCCAATTAGAGATCGGTAAATCGATTATTTTGTACTGAACGAATCTATCAGTGATTCGTTTCTAGACTGATCGAATCTTTTGAATCAATCATTTGAAATTAAAGAAAATGGTGACCAAAAAAAAAAGGTCTATGCAAGATGCAGCTAAATACGACATACTCTGCTGCCCACAAAAAATCTATAGTTTCATACAGATTACCCCGCGCGCAGGAATTCGAATCAAAGGAACGAATGAACGAAACGATCGACCTATTTCCGACTGATTCAGTGTATCGCCACAGTGGGTCAGCCAGTCGTTGATCCGTTCCGATTTGATTCACTCCTTTCATTCATTCTGTCTTCGTCGGTCATTTGACTCATTTCACTGATGGAATCATATCGACTAAACATGATTCGATCACTCAATACTCGCAAGTGATTCGATCATAGTGAACGAATCGTTCACGAATCACACATCTCTAATTTGAAATTAAATTGAAGAAAATGGTGACAAAAAAATGGTCTGCAGGATGCAGCTAAATACGACATACTCTGCTGACCAAAAAATCTCGCAGGAATTCGAATCAAAGGAACGAATGAACGAAACGATCGATCTATTTCCATCCAACTGATTCAGTGTATCGCCACAGTGGGTCAGTCAGTCGTTGATCCGTTCCGATTTGATTCACTCGTTTGATTCATTCTGTCTTCGTCGGTCATTTGACTCATTTCACTGATGGAATCATATCGAGCAAACATGATTCGATCACTCAATACTCGCAAATGATTCGATCATAGTGAACGAATCGTTCACACATCACTATTGCCAATGTCGGATCGTGTCAAGCACAGTGTTGCCAGGTCTACTATTTTAATAGTAGATCTACTATTTATTACTCACGTCTACTAATCTACTATTCTTAAGTGAAAATCTACTATAATAATTTTCTTTGAGTGAAAGTCTACCACAGCAATAGATACCAAAAGCAGCTGGATAAACAGTGAATATTATGGTGACAAAAATTGGTAATTTTCGATTATAAACTCTAAATCTATGTCTAAAGCACCGGATACCATTTAGTCTGGAGCAAATTAATGCACTGTCGGTCAGAGCACGTCTTAGCAGAAAGTATATTAGAGGAGTTCGTTCCAAAATCAGTTGATAGTTCAGAACACTTGTTTTCTTTTTCCATCACACAGGAAATTTCTAATATAATTAAAAGCTCCCGCTGTTCACCAGCAAGAGATGTTTCAAAAGTAACGTGGGTCGCATTACTCCTATCTTTTTTATGGTTTTAAACTAAAGTGAGATAACAAACAATTTATAAAGTTTAGGATAGGTTAAAAGATTAAAAATATTTTTTTTTCAGTTGTTAATCAATAAAACATTTTTTTGTAGTCTACTATTTTTTTAATAAAAATTCTAGAATCTACTATTATTTTTGTCTCTGATCTACTATTATTCTAAAAATGGACTTGGCAACATTGCAAGCAACCACCGACGGACCTTCGTCAATCACCGACGTCGGGCCGCTTTGAGAGGCTGATGTGGGGCCTTGTTATCCACCCATTATCGGACCTTTGTGGTTTGCCATTGTCGGGCCGCTTTAAGCTACCACTGACGGACCTTCGTCAATCGCCGACGTTGGACCGCTTTGGGAAACCGAGACCAGCTTGCCTACGTTAGACCGACCAAATTAAGCAGGTGGATGGTCGGTATCATGTGGTTAAAAAATATCGGACCTTAATCGTATGGCGACGGTATGCCGATTTCAGCAAAAGTTTAAATTTATCATTGTTCCAACGGCGGGCCACAGTCTAACGCTGCGTCGGCAAACATACATTGGGCCTACATCGCAAAGGGGACAAAAAATACTGCTGGTCCGATGTCGTAAATCGACGTCGTGCCGATGACGGCAAATTCGGCAATCGACATCGGACCGACGAAGGCCCGAGGGAGCTTTGTTTGCTGGGTTAGAACAAAATTTTTGGGTAATATTTACAAGAACCAAAATCTAAAAAACCGCATATCAATAGCTGCTTTACTTCTAAAGTTATAATTTTTTTATATATATTTTAACGTTTTTTAAAATAACTTGGAAACTAAAGCTCTCACGAATTTGGACTTTATAACAAAATTTGTAGTCTATGTTCATGGAAACTTAAACTTCAAAACTGTATATCGCTACTTGCTTATGTTCCAAAGTAAAAAAAAATTTAAATAATTTATCCTGCTTTTCCTCCCTTCAGCTCCCCACCACGCTATCCAAAAGTTAATCAGTTCATGGTCAACCTATAGAAGATTTTTGTACCAAATTTCGTTAAAATCGATTAAGGTGTTCTTGAGTTATCGTGTATACAGACCGACAACAGACCGACAGACAACTTTTTTTTCGTTACTTATAATACTTTTCTGTTGTTGTTAGAAAATAAGGCTTTTGTTTTATTTATGTTTTGCACCAGCTAGTCAGGCTTTAATAAGCTTACTGTGGCTAGGGTGTAGTCACTTTTAAATAAGGCGCCTAAAGAAAACTAGTCACTTAAATTTTTATTTAAAAAAATATTAATTACAATATACAAAATACCAACGTTTCTTTACGAAGCTTTACATTTTGACTAAAATAAAATTACCAAATTAAGTATAAAAAAAAAATTATTGTAAATAACAATTCAAAATGCAACAAACTTTATAATTACTCAATAAACAGAAAAATAACCTTATGGTGAAACCTCTTCTCAAAAAATATAATTAATAAAATGTATATCACACTATTACAATAAAAAACTAAACAAATTAATAGAATATAAATATTCTGTGTAGGCTTTTTACACAGCTAAAAAAATTTATAACAAAAAAACAAAATATATAAGACGCAGGCACTGTGATCACAGAATCACACACGACGAGAACTAGACAAATAATTTTTCCAAATTTACTCCTATGCTTCCTGCTTGCAACTTTTGATAAAATACTAATAAAAAAAATATAATTTATTATAATTAAATTGTAAAATTATTCAGATAAATAACTTTAAACTTAAGGTTGGTTTAAAAAAAATACAGATAAATCCCAATTCACGTAAAAAAATCTACATTGCTTCGTTTGGCAGCTACTTACTTATTTACTTATTTACTTATTTACTTATTTACTTATTTACTTATTTACTTATTTACTTATTTACTTATTTACTTATTTACTTATTTACTTATTTACTTATTTACTTATTTACTTATTTACTTATTTACTTATTTACTTATTTACTTATTTACTTATTTACTTATTTACTTATTTACTTATTTACTTATTTACTTATTTACTTATTTACTTATTTACTTATTTACTTATTTACTTATTTACTTATTTACTTATTTACTTATTTACTTATTTACTTATTTACTTATTTACTTATTTACTTATTTACTTATTTACTTATTTACTTATTTACTTATTTACTTATTTACTTATTTACTTATTTACTTATTTACTTATTTACTTATTTACTTATTTACTTATTTACTTATTTACTTTTTTACTTTTTTACTTATTTACTTATTTACTGATTTACTTATTTACTTATTTACTTATTTACTTATTTACTTATTTACTTATTTACTTATTTACTTATTTACTTATTTACTTATTTACTTATTTACTTATTTACTTATTTACTTATTTACTTATTTACTTATTTACGTATTTACGTATTTACGTATTTACGTATTTACGTATTTACGTATTTACGTATTTACTTATTTACTTATTTACTTATTTACTTATTTACTTATTTACTTATTCACTTATTTACTTATTTACTTATTTACTTATTTACTTATTTACTTATTTACTTATTTACTTATTTACTTATTTACTTATTTACTTATTTACTTATTTACTTATTTACTTATTTACTTATTTACTTATTTACTTATTTACTTATTTACTTATTTACTTATTTACTTATTTACTTATTTACTTATTTACTTATTTACTTATTTACTTATTTACTTATTTACTTATTTACTTATTTACTTATTTACTTATTTACTTATTTACTTATTTACTTATTTACTTATTTACTTATTTACTTATTTACTTATTTACTTATTTACTTATTTACTTATTTACTTATTTACTTATTTACTTATTTACTTATTTACTTATTTACTTATTTACTTATTTACTTATTTACTTATTTACTTATTTACTTATTTACTTATTTACTTATTTACTTATTTACTTATTTACTTATTTACTTATTTACTTATTTACTTATTTACTTATTTACTTATTTACTTATTTACTTATTTACTTATTTACTTATTTACTTATTTACTTATTTACTTATTTACTTATTTACTTATTTACTTATTTACTTATTTACTTATTTACTTATTTACTTATTTACTTATTTACTTATTTACTTATTTACTTATTTACTTATTTACTTATTTACTTATTTACTTATTTACTTATTTACTTATTTACTTATTTACTTATTTACTTATTTACTTATTTACTTATTTACTTATTTACTTATTTACTTATTTACTTATTTACTTATTTACTTATTTACTTATTTACTTATTTACTTATTTACTTATTTACTTATTTACTTATTTACTTATTTACTTATTTACTTATTTACTTATTTACTTATTTACTTATTTACTTATTTACTTATTTACTTATTTACTTATTTACTTATTTACTTATTTACTTATTTACTGATTTACTTATTTACTTATTTACTTATTTACTTATTTACTTATTTACTTATTTACTTATTTACTTATTTATTTATTTATTTATTTATTTATTTATTTATTTATTTATTTATTTATTTATTTATTTATTTATTTATTTATTTATTTATTTATTTATTTATTTATTTATTTATTTATTTATTTATTTATTTATTTATTTATTTATTTATTTATTTATTTATTTATTTATTTATTTATTTATTTATTTATTTATTTATTTATTTATTTATCTATTTATCTATTTATTTATTTATTTATTTATTTATTTATTTATTTATTTATTTATTTATTTATTTATTTATTTATTTATTTATTTATTTATTTATTTATTTATTTATTTATTTATTTATTTATTTATTTCAAGGCAGATAAAATACAATTTTTAGTAAATTAGTAAATAGAACTTTAACCTCTTCCAACCAAGTGAGCCTTAGAAAGCTTGTGTTTGTTGGAAGGGGTCTTTCGTTCCTTAAAATGACAAGTACAAATATTACTTAATATTACTGACCTATTATTATTCTACATTTACACATACACACACACCCACCCACACCCACATTTACATACGTATTAATATACAACATCTATGAAATACCACTGAAGTTTTAAAATTAACTACAATTTTCATATTTTTAAAAAGTTGTTATTTTTCTTTACATCTATTATGACGTTTTGACGTTATTACCTATTACCCAATTTGTTATTTTTTTTTTATTTTTGAGTAAGGGAGATTTCTCAGTTCTAGTGGAACTTTATTATAAAGTATTGGATTGTATTGAAATGTTGTAGAGGTACATATAAATTGTTTTCAGTACGCCCTCTCGTACCGATGTTATGTTTTATAATATTCTTACTACTCCTAGTCATCATTAATTTGATTGCCATTTTTGTGTACAGCTGTTCCAGATCCAATCAACCACTTTCTCCAAAAACTAAATGCGAAGGGAAATGTTTATTTTTGTGTAACATGACTTTGATGTTGTACTTTTGTGTGATTTTTAATGAGTGAAGTGCATTATCGTATGCATTTCCCCAAATAATTATCCCGTAACACAAGATTGACTGCACTAAGGCCATGTATATCATTTTCGTTGTTTTTAAATTTGTTTTTTGTCGAAGTTGGTAGAATTTTATATTATTTATCTTATTTTATTATTTATGTGTTCCTGCCAGTTCAAATGTTCATCAAACACAACACCAAGGTATTTAATCTTGGTAGTTTGAAGGAATCTGTCGCTACATTGACATTTTTTTTGTTCACAGGTTTGCTTCGATTCTTTGCTAGAATTAACACTGGGGTTATAACTTTTGCAAACTCACGTAAAAAACGTATAAATCCAGGATTACCTGCACCCTGTTAAAAAAAAAACAGCAGAAAGATAAAAGTTACCTAGCGAAGGAATCTAGAACATGTTGGTTTCAGGAGTATTTGGAAAAAAAAAACTTTTTTTTTGATAAAATTAAGAAAAGTCAAAATTTTACGATTTTAGTAATCCCCAGGTTCCAAAACACATCTGTATACACGATAACTCAAGAACACCTTAATCGATTTTAACTAAACTGATTAACTTTCGGGTAGGGTGGTGGGGGGTTGAAAGAGAAAAAAGGGGGATAAAATATTTAAAAAAAATTGTAACTTTGGAACAAAAGCAAGTAGCGATATACGGTTTTCAGATTTAAGTTTCCATGAATATGGACTACACATTTTGTAGTAGCAAGTAGCGATATACGGTTTTCAGATTTAAGTTTCCAAGAATATGGGCTACAAATTTTGTTATAAAATCCAAATTCGTGGGAGCTTTAGTTTCCGAGTTATTATACATATAAAAAAAATCATAACTCTGGAAGTAAAGCAGCTATTGATATGCGGTTTGCAGATTTTGGTTTTCGTGAGTTCAAATCTTTTAAAGCTACAGTTTTCGAGATATTATCGTTTTCTTTCAACATAAAATAATTGATTGTATGGTGGGTGAACTATCCGTGCTTTGCAGCACCAATTTTTTATCTGCGGAACAATATTAAAAAACTAAATTTTAAGGAATATTTTAATATAATAAATAGAATAAAAACACGTGAATGGGTGAAGGTGATATGACGATTTAGAGTAGGATTTCACCATAAGTTTTTGTAACTTCCCTACATATTAAACAATTAATGATCTTACTGATATCTACACAGTGACATACCGTAGTCATTTTGCTTGCGCTTAAACTATCCTCGAGCACTAAATCACTGCGTGGATGACATATTTGCAAATTTAAATTAAAAAACGATTTACGCTAATTACGATTTTGTCTTGTTTCGTATTTAGCTTGTTGAGAGGCAATAAAACTAAGCAAAGATTTATAACTCGGAAAATTTTCTTTCTTGCTACTTCAAACGGAATGCCTCATGTCGTGTTTAAGAAGCAGTTTTTCTTTAATGTTGAATAAAGTAGACATTCTTCGTTTAATTACTTTTGCGTGTATGTATCTCCAATGTTTTAAACAAATCTTTACAAGAAAATTGCTTATCATAGTTTTTATTTAGGTTGGTATTTGTTATGTCAGTTAAGGACAAAACATGCATTCAGGATATACGTTGATCGTTTGTTTTTTTTTGTCAAGGAAGTTCGCATAAGATAAATCTTTAGAGAGAGTTATAGTCTTCGCTGGCAGCTTTGCAAGAGTATTTTTTTTTTAATTTAGTCTCATTTTAAAGACCAAGCTTAAATCTAAGACCCTCTGGTAGTACTTTTTGCAATTTTTGTCTAGTATATTTGACAAAATTTAAAGTCAAAATTTAAAATCTATTACTAACGAACCCTAGATTTAAGTTTTATCTTTGAAATCAAATTAAAATTTCTGAAAATTTTCTGTATTTGGACAGAAAAATGTCGGGCTAAAAATAACCTTGCATGCGAAATTTTGCATGAGTAAGCAGTGGCGCACCCGAGAATTGGCTCCGGGGGGGGGGGGGGGTGGGTTAAGAATAAATAATTAAAAAACCTTAATTTGAAGTAAAAACTTGAGCATAATTGATACAAGGAAACTGGTGCTTATACGCACAGACCTCGGCTCAAACGTAGAGAAGACGGGGGGGGGGGGTTAACCAAATTTAAAGTGGTTTGCACAATGGATCGAAGTATAGGGAAATAGGGCATAGACTTAATCCAATATTTTTACTCATTTTTTTATGCTTTTCACGTCTGTTTTAAATAAATATAGTAAAAAAATTAATTACCGTTGTCCTTGTTTCGACTAAACCGCAAGAAATATATAAGGTGTCTCAAAAGTCTTAACCCTCGTTAATAATAATTAAAATTAGATTTTTTGTTATGAAAAAAAGTGAAAAAAAAAGAGACTACAACAACAGAGACATTACTTCTTCTGTTAAATTTTTATGGATCTTATCACATTCACGCATATGTGATATATAGGGATCGGAAAATAACAAAAGATAATGTAAAATATCTTCATTTGTTAAGGTTCTGTTTGATCGTCTCGAATGGCACTCTCTGTACCTAGGAAAATGTTTGTTTCTGGCTTCCGCAGCCTCTTCAGATAAGTGGCCTATAGGAAACCAAAAGTTTTTTATTATTTCTGCTCCATGTAATAAGACTTTGTGAAGTGACGAAGGCATATAGTACCATCCGTAGAGGCCAACATTTAGTTTGGCAGTATCTTTGGCATATTTGTCGAACTTCTTAGCATCTATATTTTTTCCTGAAGCCAGGACTTGAAGAAGTGTGTACAATATCTCTAGCAATCGCTCATTAATTCCTGTGATCCTAGATGAGGTTTGGAAACTCCAGAAAAATTTTCTGGCCGTATTTCCGGCGTTGGTTGTGCCACATCCCTGGTTTTTAACAGCTAAGCTTTTGCTAATTCCAAGCATGACGTTGTGTTTTGTTTTTGTCCATGGCCAACGTGACCTCACACACATTGCGATAACAGCAATTTTTATTAATGTGTAGTGGTAGTGGTAGAGATTGGGGAGGCCCGAAGGCTCGGCAAACATGCCTCAATGTGGGCCCTTTCTGCCACACTCCTGTGTATATGTACAGGGTGGAAACTTTAAATGAATTATTACCCTAACTGGTTGGAAATTTGTTTTGTCGAAAAATCCAAAAACAAGTCAAATATGATTTTTAGTAATCAAAATTTGCGGCATTTTGTTTTGTAAATGGACACTCTCATTTGTTTTTCTTCTTATTTAAAAAAAAGTTTTATGTTAATAGACCCCTTTCTGAAAGTCTGTTCACAAAAAAATAGCCGAAAACTTTAAGTGCTAAATCTTAGTCGAAGTGTTTTTGTATTTTTCTAAAAAATTAATTTCTAATCCGCTAGAGCCGATATTCCATTCTGTACGTACATAAAATTGCAGCACCTTTATACTGAAAACATTATATTTGTTAAAGTAGCAACGTGGAGCAGCCAATTTTGACTTGATGTGTTAAAGTAAAGTTGGTTCTTCGCATTGAATATGATATCTCCAATTAAATCGAATTACATTTTTTTATAAGTTAAGAAAACTTTTTGTATGCAATAATTTTGACTTCTACCTAAAAAAAAATGTACCTCACTTGCATCGTTTATTGTTTTTAACCTAACATTCCAATGCAGTAGACTAAGACAGTCTCTAGACACTGACTATATCTAAGAATTAAATATTTTGTACAACCATTCTAAAATGACTGTCAAATATATGAAATTTTATATTCATATTTCAAGCATTCTTTAGTTTGCATTAAATTATGCACGCATGCGCGATGGATGAATATCCAACAAACATAATATATATGGTTTACAAATCATCAATATCACTTTAACCCAAATATGTATGAACAATTTCAAATTTCGCATTTTTTAAAAATAGCTTATTTCCCTACATTAGCATTAAGTCGATCCATTGTGCGGCGCGGGCAAAATTTTTTGGGAAAATAACACTTACAATGCAACGTTTGACTTAAAATTAAATACTGTTTACTGATAGTGTTCCAAAAAAACTACAACCTTTCTATTTTTTCATCTAATCTATATATATCGACATTTCGTCCTTTTTTGGGGGATTTATCAAAAATCAAAAACTTGGGGTAGGAGGAAAAAAATAAATAAAAAACTTAAAATTAAACTAAAATCGCCATATCCAATTTCTTTTTTATCCAAATTGGAAACAAATATAAAAAAAATTAAATAATTTTATAGCGGTCATGAACGAACGAAGTCGTAAAAATGAAAGGTGTGACACCGCCACAGGCGAAAAATTTTGCAATTTATGATTTTTTAAAGATTTTTGTTAAAAAAATCCTGGCTCTTGTATTTTATTCCCTATATATTTCATTTCTACTGGTATTTGATTGTGCCAATTGTATATAACCAGCCCTCTCGAGGTTTTAACCTCAACCCTCCCCCCCTTACCCCCTCGGTGCGCCACTGGAGTAAGACAAAGAAAGCTGACAGTGAAGACTATAACGCCTAAGCTTTAATAGACTTACTCAGTTTGAAACACTCTATACTTGAAAATTTAGGTAATTTTCCAAAATTGCTAAAATTACAATTATTTTTAGCCTAAATTTTAAAAAAATTCTTGCAGAGTTATAAAATTATTGCATGGTTGTTAAAATTTGAGTTTAATTTTAAGCAAATTTAACAGCATTTAAAACAAGAGTAGATCAAAAGATCTTGGGAGGAAAGAAAGAAAATTCAAAATTGAATTAGTCCCACAAGGAACACACAAACGACCAACTCGAAAAGAGAAACAATTAAACGATATTTCGCTCGGGGTGACCAGCGTGGGTTCGTCAGTGGATTCACTAGTCACCCTTAATCCAGACATCATTTAACAACATCGCACACTCTAACCTCCAACTCTGAAACACTCACAAATAGGCATCGTTCCGCATGGTACTTATTATAAGTCACCTGATACGGGTTCGTCCTGGCGTGCTAATCTTTTCAATAGGAATATGCTTCTAAGACAATTAAAACAAGAAGTTAAAAACTTCCAAATCGGTTACATCAACCGAAAAGAATCTAAAAAAGAGAAGATCAAAAGATCTTGGGAGGAAAGAACGAAAATTCAAAATTGGATGAGTGTCCCACAAGGAACACACAAACGACCAAAGCAAAAAGAGAAACAATTAAATGATGTTTCGCCCGGGTTGACCAGCGTGGGCTCGTCAGTGGGTTCACTAGTCACCCTCAATCCAGAAATCATTTAAAAAATTAAAAAATTGCCTTTTTTGCATATTTTTTTGAATTTTTGTCTACGCCGCATTTATGACCATTCAAAAAAACATTTGAAGGTAATTCTCTAATTTTAAAGCGTTTTGGATTTGCGCCAAAGAATCATTTTTATGAGTGTGTAAAACCCATCGCATATCATTAGGGCTCGTGATTGATTATGCAACACCTTTATATAATAAGGTCTGCTCTTGTGTCACACGTGCGGGAGTTACACATGGCAACCTCTAAACATATAATGGACCGTCAAAGTAAGGGATGAGAAACCGGAAGCTAAACAATATTTATCAAATTAAACAAAAAAATTAAATATAAAATCTACCCGATTACTAGTCATGTAATAGGTATAATAGTCGACCGAACTGATTAGAAAAATTGATCTTATTGAAAAAACACTTTATCTAATTAAAATCGGTGCGGTCGTTTGTTCGTAAGTTATAAGCGTTTAAAATTTTCATTTTAAAAGGCAATATCTCAAAAAGGCAACATATATTGAAGTTTTTAAAAAGATTTTCGCCCTGTTTAATTCATTGATTAGCGTGACGTAAGATTTCATGTTTTTTTTTTGTTTTTTGTTTTTTGTTTAAAAATTGAAATACACAAAAATCAAAACACCTAAGACTAAGGCTTGTAAGCCTTGCCAATATCGGTTTACTAGTTTTTAAGTTATAGCGGTTTTTCTTAAAAATGGACAAACTTTGAAAGTCGATATCTGGGAAACTAAAAACAAATTTCTAAATGTTCCCACATTGTGCATCTACAAATTTAATTGTCTATCAAAGACTGTATATTGTAAAATATGGAAATTTTGATTCACTCAAAGGCCTTTGAGCGAGCCTTTGAGTGAAAAAATATCTCACTTAAAATTGAGTTAAATTCACTCAAAATAGTGTAAGGTAACTTAGGATTGTATGAAAAGTTTATGACATTGACAAGTTCAAACATTGTGTGTGTGGTGTCCACACAAATTCAGTTCAAATGTCAAAAAATTTGACTCAATTTTTCGTGGACTTGTTTTAACGAAATTTTTTGTCAAAACGAGTCCACGAAATGTTTAGTGAAATTTGTCGACATTTGAACTGAATTTTTGTGCATACCATTGACACAATGTTTGAACTTGTTAATGCCATAAACTTTTCACACAATTCTGAGTTAACATATATAACATCAATGACCATTGAGTGAATCAAAAATTACCTGTTTTGCGATCTGGAGAGCGTAACCATCAAATCATGTTCAGTTGATAAGTAACAGTTGTAGTGTTTTCCACTAGCATTAGTTTGAAGTTATCGTTATGTGGTTTATAACCATTGCTACCATAGGGGTCCGAAACGAGTCAAAAGTTGCAAAAAAATGACAACAAAAACCAACAGTGGGATATTGTTAGAGACTACCCCCGCATTACAAAACAGCATTTAGTAAAATCCCAGCAGATCCTTTTTTTGACTTTTTGATGTTTTTGTGTTTTGTTGCATTATTTCCACCCGCGGCGTTGCCCGCTCCAAAATTAATATAATTTGACAGCTGTCATTAAGCGAAATGTCAAATAAAAAGTAGCCTATGTTCTAATACAGGTCATACTTTATTTTATAACAAAATTTCATCCAAATCGGTTTCACCGTTTTTGCGTGATTGAGGAACAAACATACACCCACACACATTCACATACAAACTTTTGCATTTATAATATTAGTAAGATAATACTGATATAACTGCATTATGTAAATTGTAACTACATCTTTCTTCTCCCTTCTTTTTTTTTTGTGTGAGTTATAATATACCCAAATATATATTTTTTTAATTATAGGAATTTTAAAAAACATCATTCTAGGATTAGATTAGACTAAATGCTTGATATGTATTTTTAAGAAAGGTTTTCCAATCTGTGTTCAAATAATACTTATTACCTAAATTCAGAATTATGGTAAATGACAAAAAATAGTATTATTTATGAAAATATGTAACAAATAAGTTAAATTAATCTTGTATTACGAAACTTAAATATTTTTTGAGGAAAAATCAACAACAGCTTTTCTTAAATTTTTACTTAATTGGAGATTGTCCATTGTGATTAACAATTTAGAAGAATGTCTTTATTATACACTCTTTAGGAATCTGGTCCGAACAAGCACGGGAGTCCATCCACCGAGAGTTTATTAAATACTGGAATAAATATAAAGTTAATAGTACTGACAATCCACAATTTGGTAAAAATTTAAGAAAAGCTGTTGTTGAATTTACACTCCTCAAAAAATATTTAAGTTTGTAATAAAAGTTTTATTTAAGTTATTTATTAAATATTTTCATAAATAATACTATTTTTTGTCATTTACATTAATTCTGGATTTAGGTAATAAGTATATTATTTGAAGACAGATTGGAAAACGTTTCTTAAAAATTTTTTTTCTTAATTATCATAGAATAACTTTTTGTTAAAATCCCTATGATTGAAAAAAATAATATTTAGGTATATTATAACGCACACCAAAAAAAAAGAGGAAAAGTAAGAGAGTGCTGCTGTAGTTACAATTTACGTCATGCAGTTATATCAGTATTATCTTCATAATATTACAAATGCAAATGTGTGTGGGTATGTATGTTTGTTCCTAAATCACGTAAAAACGGTGGTTATAAGATAAAGTGTGACCTGTATTAGGACATAGGCTACTTTTTTTGACATTTCGCTTAATGACAGCTGTCAAATTATATTAATTTTGGAGCGGGCAACGCCGCGGGTTGAAATTATAGAAAAAAACACAAAGACATGAAAAAGTCAAAAAAAGGATCTGCTGCGATTTAACTAAACGCTGTTTTGTAATGCTAGAGACCACCCGTCTCTAACAATAACCCACTGTTGGTTTTTGTTGTCAATTTTTTGTAACTTTTGACTTGTTCCGGACCCCCGTGCTACATTGAAATTGAGCCAAAAACTCCCTAATCTGGCAACAACAGGAAAAGACCAACCGAACATAAGAAGCTAATTAACACGTTATCCCAGATGTTAGAATCAGCGTCATATTAACGATGTGGGAAAAAGAAAGAAAGCCCACATTATGCAAAAAATACTCCGCACAGTGGAGCGAGGTATAGGGAAACCCGGACATTTCAAAATAAAATTCAGTAATGACAATTTTTTATCCGATTTTAATGTTTTATACTTTTTTGGAAAGCTTAAGCAACAGCCCTTACTGTATTTTATTGAAATATTTATTATTTTGGATTATAAGATGGCGAGTCCTTGCTAAATAATATGTCTTACCGGCCAGGCTTAATTAAAATACATATATATTTATAAAGCTTCACTACAATTTTTCCAGACTGTATTTTGATAGAAATGTACGTGCTTTTCTTAATTAAGAAACAAAATTAAGATGACGGCAATCGGTATACCGGGTGGTCCATAAAAACCGTACAAAATAATTATTTAAATCAGATTTTTGAAATTCTAAACCAATTTTAGTAAAACAAACTGCGCTGTGTAGATAACCGATGAGGCTTTTATCTTTATGTATTTTTTGATCCGCCATTATGAAATCCAAGATGGCGGACAAAATCAGAAATCATGCTTGTTGTTTTAATTTTACGAAATTACTTAAATAATTACTGGAAAAAAAGCCTTGTTCTTTTTTGGTAACAAACTTATTAATCAGCAAAAACGGTGTAGTAGTTTTTAAGATACACCGATTTTAATAAACAACGATTTTTTTTTAATTTGGTAATTTTTACATACAATAAAATACTCCTCAAAAGATGGCTGCACAAAATATAACAAATAATAAACCTGGTGGATTTTAAACCTAACAAAGTTTGTTTTTTTTAGAAATGTTTTAATAAAAGCAATAAACACTTCATTTCTGAAAAAGTTGGTTACCCACATAACATTATACGCTACTCAGGGACAAAACTTAATTCGTTTCCAAATTGCGTTACAAGATATAAACGTGCTTAGTTTTATTGCTCCACTATAAGTAATAAGAAAACTACGACGCATAATCTGCACATCTATCCGTTTCGTTGGTTGCACCTTACAAAAAAAGGGGTATATATATATATATATATATATATATATACGACGTTTTATCTTTTGAGGGGGGGGTGGGGGGCAAGTCTTTACATTAGACAGGACCACTATGAACTAAGCAATATGTTAATACATGACTTTTTTTCCCTTCGAATATCCAACCTACTTTATGCTTATTTGAAATAAAATGACTATTAGATAAAATAAGGTCAGTAAATTTATGCTCTTTGTAGGGACTGTGATAAAAAAATCGACCAAAATTCAAAGAAGCTTATTTAACAAGAATCAGTCTAGATGATGGGGGAAAAAAATTACTTAATACAAGTGTTTTTTTTTCGACAAAAAAATTGCAATTTCTACATAATCACATTTGTTAGCCATTTTAACTATAAAAAAAAATAAAAATAAAATAAAAGCCAATAAATAGTGGGGACTTTACTGAATACTATTCAATGGTTTTTGTTTTAAGATTACAGTATTTTGTTTATTGCGAATGGGATCGTTCCAGAGTGCGCCGTTTAAAAAGGGACACTTAATCTTCTGTACCTTATACAGACAGTGGCGTACGCAAATGGGTCAGGTGGCTTGAGTTGTGCGTGAGTGGGAAAAATTACCTTCTTAGGAGATGATATTTGTTGACTATGTGGGGGGGCTACTGATACATGGTAATTCATAATATATTAGATAAAACTGATATTTCTTACACTATTTTGATTCCAAAGGCGCATTTACACAGAGCGAATAGCTTCGTCCAAAAATTCGGGCCAAATCTGGCGAACCTTTTTCGACGAACGTTTGCCCGAACACTCAAACATTTGCAAAGAACATTTGCAGCGAACATTTGCCACGAACATTCGAGCAAATTTTCGCAAGATTTTTTGGAAATATATTTTTGAAAGTGGGAGTAGATAATATTTTTGTTTCTCACATCACTGATGTCAATTCTTGAAATTTAATTGGAACATTTAAAATATTTTATTTTATTTTTCGATTAAATAGTAACAGCCGACGGAAAGCGAAAAATTATTATTTGCTGGGTGGTAGGTTGTGAGGTTGGTAGATATCTACTAAATAAGTTTGTACCTAATTGTTGCTATTATGCTTTATTACTTTTTTGGTTTCCCTTAATTAAGTGTAAACCCCACGACCAAATCCCACCACCATACCCCACCACCAAAACCCCACAAAATGAAATAAAGTAATCCTCATAATTTTTTATCAAGTGCGTCAAATCGTTTTGCCGTCGGAAATGTTTTAAAATTTAATTTTTATATATATTACAATTTAGTTCAATGATTTATATTTGTTTCAGCAAATTTTGTCCCAACACCACGAACCTTTTTACCCGAACCCCGAACCTTTTGGCCCGAACCTTTTGCGCGAATCTTTAAATTAATAATTCACGCGAATGTTTCTCGGCATTTCGAAGATCAAAGGAATATTCGCCTGTGTAAATGCTACTTAATATCATGGCTTATAACCCCTATTGTCCCTAGTTTCACGCTTAGAACATTGAACTACTAGAAGGAGTCTGGTCTGTCTGGTTACACTGGTTGTTTGAGTGCAACATCTACAGTGGGGAAAGGGGAGAAAGAAATCTGTGTTGCCAATTTGCCAAAACTTATTAAATTTGGATTAAGTTTTGACGCTTATTTAGTAATTAATTAATGAGGCTTAAGATATATGGTGAAAAAGCTAATATACACAATATATAATACTCACAACCTATTTAAAACTTTCGACGTTTTTTGAAAATTTAACATGTGTTTTCCTTAAACATCTTCTTTTATAGTCAACGTGGCAACATTGATTGTTTGTTGCGGTTTCTCTATGTTTCCTGGAATGTTATTATTGTTTTGAAAGTGAAAGTTTCAGCACTTGTCAATAGTGTTTTTTTGATATTTTTGTGAAAAGTTTGTGGCGAAAAATGGTTCCGAAGTATATTATTATATTCAAGTGGAAACAGAACCGGGGGACCGCAGTATTTCGTTTCACAGGTACGTTAAATTAAAATATTAACTAAATATTAGGCTAGAATTCGTCATATTTGGCCATTCTTGGTAAACAAAGGCAGGAAATCTGTGTTGCCGGCTTGTCATTAATTTCAGTGTGAATAGGGATTTTCATAGCACCTTTTTCTTATCTTTATAGTTGTAGATCCTACTTGAATACATTTTTAGGTTTTTTTTTTATAACAACATAGATTTTTATTACTATATCTAGACCATTTAATTAAACGGAACTAAAAATTATTGAAGGTATTTTAAATAATATTAAAAACAGGGGGAAATTTATTAGGTTAACATGACAACAACGAGATGAAGATGTTGAACTCAAACACCCTGCCCCTAGGTCTGAAAAAAAGCTCCTTCTACTAGTTCAATAATTACGTTTTTCTTATTAAAGTTTTAGTTCTATTGTTATCAGTTTCAAAACGTTTAATGCAATTATTATTTTATCAATTAAAAATGTGTCCTGCCTATTCGTCTAAAATAGACAAAAATAAGTGTTCCCATTATTCCTTGAAGGATACCCCCGAATACCCTGTATTAATTGAGTCCTAGTTCCAATTTCACTAATAATGGATATTTCGGTCTAGGAGATTCCCGTAGGAGTCGTTAAAATTTAAGACTCTTCTTTGAGACGGTCAAATTGGGCCGCTAATAGCTCATAAGTTTTTGGTGAATTTATGACTGTAAATAAAAATCCATTTAGTTGTTTATGAACTATATATTTTACTGCTTAGGAGAAAGTAGAAAAAGTAGATATATTTTACATAATTTTGACGACTGCTTTTGCACCTGGAAAAATTGGTTTTTATTAGCAATCGTATAAAAAGTGTATCGTAAAACACTCGTTTAAAACCACCTTTGCACACTTGCTCTACTTGCAAACGTCTCCTTTAACATACTATTATAAAATATTTTTGTATGTATTTCGTTTTTTAAAATACTTTGTTTTTTAAATAAAATAAAATAAATAAAATATTTATTTACGCAATTTAGCAATTACAAAAATGAAATTAGTCAAAAGTTAAAAGAGCACATAAAAATCTATTTAAAACATATTTATTAAAATCATATTTAAAGTATATTAAATATTATTTTGTGTTATCAGTGAGCAACTTTACATGGGTATTACCGATTTAAAACTAGTGACGAGATTTAAAACTAGTAAGAAAGTCATAAATTTAGAATAATTATATCTGTCACATTTACCTCAAGGTTATCCAAAAAAAAAATGGTTAATCACATCAACGACTTTTTTTTACTGAGACTGTCCTTCCATTATAGGATCAATGCCGACTTTTAGCAAACTTAAGGACAACAGAAAATATCTATGCACCTAGCCGGGATTCGAATCCAAGACCTTCCGTGCGGCAAGCCGATACGCCACCCGCTGCGCTACTAAGGAGTTAAGTCGATCTGTTAGAATTAGACTCCACTTCACTTAACTAAATGGTGACTTATAACTCCTTGGTGCAATTGACCATAAGAGAACATATATTAGTAAATTTTGACATCCTCTCTGACCTAATTATGACACGAAAGTCTCATAAATTAACGGAACACCAAATTGCCAAAACCATTAGAATCGGTTCATTAGTATTTCCACCCATTAGTTTACGCATCGGTGCCCTATTAAGCCAAAAAGAGGCGACAAACTCACATTGGGTTTAATAAAGGGAGATATTCATCACTTTCTTTGACGTCTTCCGCACAACATGAGATACAGAAATATTTCTAGTAGGTAAAGCAGTATGCCAGTTGGAATAAGGGATTCAGGTTTGATCACTCTTTTTTCGGCTTTAGTGGAATGTTTTCGAAGTTTAAGAATGATCCCAGTAAGCACCGTTATGTAGAAATTACGTATAATTTACATAACAGATTTACCTTGTTACGTAAATTTAAGGTCACTCAGAGGTCACAATAAGGTAAAATTTAACTCACATTAAGATGCATAATGCCATGCGCAAAGCCTACCTAATTGTTACATAAATGTGATGTAAATAAAATGACATATTTTTTACATAAAAATTACATCCATGTTACGTAAGAGTTAAGTAAAAACTATAAACTATATTTTACATAACAAGTTTACTTTGTTATGTAAATTTAAGATCACATAGAGGTCACAAGTATTTATTAATAAGGCAAAATTTGGGTCACATTAATGTGCGAAAACACTGAATAATGCCAGGCGCATAGCCCACGTAATTCTTACATAAATGTGATGTAAATAAAATTACATACCTTTTACATAAATATTACATCCATGTTACGTATATTTTATATAACAGGTTTACCTTGGTATGTAAATTTAAGGTCAGAATAAGTTATTAATAAGGCAAAATTTAAGTCACATTAATCTGCATACTCTTAGTCCGACATGAGCATGCAGCTTGAGGCGTGTCACGGTCGATGATTTACGAAGGACCGTCGGTGGTTGCTTGACACAGTCTGACATTGGCAAACTGCAAAGTTAACCAGACGGGCTGGTTTAAGTGGTGGAAGAGGTGATTCTTTTAGAGAAGTACACAAAGCATATAACTACAGGTACATATTTTGTGGAGAAGTACCACTATTTTGTCAATACCTCAAAGTCCGCATTCTAATTTTAAAATATCTATGCTCTTTATATATATATATATACTAGTATCATCCACTGTACAAGGAACATAGTGACATTAGCGCCATCTGTACCTACTAGGAAGAAACTATTAAGCACTGATAATTTGAAATGTAACTTACGGTTTAATTGACTATATAATAATTATGTAAAATTTAGAACTTAATTTGACGTAAATAATTTTACAGGGAAATTACATAACGTAGATGACATAATTAATACATAAAAATTTTGATGTAACAATTATGTAAAATTTTCAATTTAAACTTAAGGGTCAAATTGTTTCATAATTTTTATGTAAATTTCAAAATTGTAACGTGACGTAAATCATGTTATAGAGCGTCTACAAAATTTAGATGATAAAAATATTACATAAAATTTTAAATGTAAACATAATGTCTAAATTGTTACATAATAGTTATGTAAATTTTATTACTTTCATTTAAAGTAAATAAGTTTATGTAACGTTTACGTAAATTATATTACTTAAATATTACATATAATTTATTATGTAATAGATATGTAATATTTTTTATGTAAAATTAACTTCCCACTATTTACGTAATATTTACGTAAATTTTAAGAATTTATTTATAAAGTCATATTATTTACGTAAAATTAACATTGCTTATGATGACTTAAATTTACAGTCAACGTTTTGACGTAATATTTACAGATTTTTTTATAAAAAAATTTTTATGTGAGATTTACGTAAATATGTTTTAAATAAATATATGAACCTTAGATTTATATAAATATTAGGTTAAAGTCACAAGTGTGTTTACTGAGATAACACCTTCATGTTATAGAAAGCGCAAAGTAAATTATCTTCGAAATAAAGGTGCAATGCTTATGAAGCCAGTAGGCTTTTGTCGGAAAAAAAACAACATTTAGAAAACTTTTGTAACAACGTTAACTTCACCGACTGAACCAGCAGATAAATTTTCAGTTATTCAACTTGGGAATACTGTCCCTTCGGTCACTTAACGGATATACTGTATCATTGGTCCAATGGTAAATCGTTGCTGGATCAGTAACAAAAATATATTGACATAATGAAGTATTTTTGTCACATCTCACATTTGTCCAATGTAGGTGGTCTCCATCTCACCAGCAACTTTTAGATGTAACAGTAACTAGGTAGTTACTTAAATTGTAAAATATGGCCTTAAATAAAATTAAAACTATATTTTTGTGCTCCAAAAACCATGACATATCAATACGTCCTAAGAACAAAAAAAAATAAATCAACAAAAAATCAATAAAAAGTGGGACGATGACGAGGTTCGAACCGTTAACCTCCAGATTACCAAGCCAACGCTGTAACCACTGGACCATTGCCGCTATAGGAAAATTTTTATTTTTTCGGTATATTAACGTTTTGTCTGAAGATAGACAATATCGTAAAGACGTAGTTTTTTCTTCAATGGTCCAACAAAGTGAACGAATATCGGAGAGACTTAGTTTTTTCTTCAGTGGCCCAACAACAAAGCCCGTTGTATTTAAGATGAATATCCTTCTTCGTATATTACTGTTGGAAAGACAACTGTTGGGACACCAACTGAAGTTATACAGTGAGCCAATAATATATGCTCCAGTATCGGAGAGATATAGTTTTTTCTTCAATGGCTCAACAACAAAGTGCGTTGTATTTAAAATGAAGCTTCTTCTCCGTCGACTGAAAATGGAATTAGTTTGTTTGGAAGTTTGAGACAATGATGTGTTTGAAATTAACTCTGTGTTTCGGACTTCCATTGTCTATATTTTATTCAAACACGACGATTTGATCAGTACAATATCTGATCGTCTTCAGGGGCAAACTACAATCAATTCCTAAGGCTACGTACTTATATACTGTGAGAAATCACTCAACCTTGAAGTTTAAGAAGTTGACTCCGCCCAAGGAGCCGCTTCCAAATTGGAATTTCAACACTTGGTTTGCTGAAATTTTTCTGCCCAATAAAGGCAGCTTCAAGTAATTTTCGTTTCTTCTAGTTTGACTCCTTGTGCAAAACCTTTGCTTCCGCCCACTTCATTCGGTGTTGTTTTGATCATGCATGTTCGGTGATTCCTGATTTCGTTGTTTCACGTTTTTGGGTATTCGTTTTTGATGTTCCTTAAGCCGAACAGATAGTGGTCGTTTTGTTTTGCCTATATACATACATATAAACCTGTAAGCTCTGGCTGAGATATGTTGATAATACTTTTATTGTCTGAACCGGGAACGACAAACAACTTTCAGAATTTGTTTACCACCTAAATAAAATAAGACCCAGCATTAAATTCACAATGGAGTTGGAGCAAAATTGTCAAATTCCTTTTCTTGATGAACTTGTCAAACGAGTAGAAAGCGATATCAGAACAACAGTCTATCGTAAACCCACTTACAGAGGACAATATCTAAATCAAGGTTCAAATCATTCTGCTAAAAACAAACGAGGCATAATCAAAACTTTGTATAACAGAATCGTTCAAAGGAGGAGGCACTAAATACATTGTTTACCGGGATGCGTCGGATGAGCTGAATTTGAGATATGTGTCCAATTTTGAAATTTCGTTCTTTCCTCCCAAGATCTTTGGATCTTTTCTTTTTTAGATTCTTTTCGGTTGATGTAACTGATTTGGAAGTTTTAACTTCTTGTTTTAATTGTCTTAGGAGCATATTCCTATTGGAAAGATTAACACGCCAGGACGAACCCGTATCAGGCGACTTATAATAAGTACCATGCGGAACGATGCCTATTTGTGAGTGTTTTCAGAGTTGGAAGTCGGAGTGTGCGATGGTGTTGGATGATGTCTGGATTGAGGATAACTGGTGAATCCACTGACGAGCCCACGCTGGTCACTCCGGGCGAAGCATCGTTTGATTGTTTACCTTTTCGCTTTGAACTTTTGTGTGTTCCTTGTGGGACACTCGTCAAATTTTGAAATTTCGTTCTTTCCTTCCAAGATCTTTCGATCTTTTCTTTTTTAGATTCTTTTCGGTTGATGTAACTGATTTGGAAGTTTTAACTTAAGGTAGTGAGAGTTATAAAAATATTTTGCATTACCTACCCACAGGGTAGACTCAAAAATACATATCATATTAACAGAAAAGTTGTCTCAGAACTTGCGATTATTCTACAGAAAAAGAAAATCCGTATTAAAAATTAGTTCAAACATATTTACTATTAGTCCGACTAAATATGTTATTACGACTTATGCAGATTGAGTCGCGTCAAAAACTTACAGAGTGACTTAAATATTTTTTAAAATATATCAAATAAGTAGCGAAGTGCTTATCCTTATATACGTTACAGCCTTAACGTTTCTTATATATTCGACGAAAAAAATTGGAGGGGTCATCGGTTTCGTTTTCGAGAAATAATTATTAAAAGGAGAGCCACTGGAATCTTAATAATGGAACGTTTTACAGTTTAATTCTTCTAGAGCCATAGTTAAAATCTAATACCTATATTACAATTTTTTTGGTACTTATATTGAATATATTTAGATTAATTTTCATAACAATTGCTTAGCTTATTTAATACTTGCGTATAATCGCAGTTTCCCAGTTAACTTTTCTGTATAATATATCATGTACTTTTTGGCTCTACCCTGTAGGTGGGTAACGCGAGTAATACTAACCCTAATCTACAAAATAAAACGTTCTATTTCTATTTTATAAAAAAGGTATTGGAGACAAACTGTAATAAGTCATATAATTACAGAGCCAATGGCTTCCCTTCAAAGAAATAATGATCGAAAACAGGCCCACTTCCTCAATTTTTTCTGGAAAAATAGCAGGAAGGCCGGGATATTGGATATGGTATATTAGGATATAGGCATTTAATATACCTATTTTAAAATATATTTGAGTCACCCTGTAAGCTGTGACGTGCCCAATTCGTTCAAATCGTCATAATATATTCATTACGCGTTGACAACTTTCATTACGCATTGTAAACTTTGTAGTATATTCGCATATCATATAATGTACTTTTTGAGAGCACCATGTAGATAGGTAATGCCAAATATTTTATAAAAATCATACTTCCTTCCGGAAAAGTGTTCATTATCTGTAAAATTAAACTAGTTTTAGCTTCCTATCTCTTTGTTGTGCGAAGTTATAATAGAAAACCTGTAAAACGCTCCATTATTAAGATTCCAGTGGCCCTGATTTAAATAATTATTTCTCGAAAACGAAATAGATGACCCCCCAATTTCTTTTCGTCAAATATATAAGGAAGGTTAAGGCTCTAACATATCTCAAATTCAGCTTTTGCAGGGCATCCCTATATTGCGAGTATATAAGGCTAAGCATAACGGTACTTATTTGATATATTTTCAAAAATATTTGAGTCACTCTGTAAGTATTTGACGCAACCCAATCTGCATAAGTCGTCTAACAGATTTAGACGGACTAATAGTAAATATGTTTGAACTAATTTTTAATACGGATTTTCAGTTTTCTATACAATAATCGCAAGTTCTGAGACAACTTTTCTGTTTATATGATATGTATTTTTGAGTCTAGCCTATAGGTAGGTAATGCAAAATATTTTTTAATCTATCACTAACTTCTTGAAACGTGTTCGTTATCTACAAAATAAAACTAGTATTGGCTTTCTATCTCCTTTTTGTGCGAATTTATTATAGAAAAACTGAAAATGGTTCTATTATCAAGAATCCAGTGGCGCCCTTTCGAATAAATATTGGTCGAAAACGAGACCTATGACCCCCCCAATTTTTTTTGGAAAAAATACCAGGAAAGTGGGGGCTCTAACATATCTTAAATTTAGCTCATCCGACGCATCCCGGTAAACAATGTATTTAGTGCCTCCTCCTTTGTAACAATTCTCATGACTTGGAAATCGAAATAAGAAACATTAAGAAGGATCTGCAACAGATACTGTTTCTAAATTTCAACAAAGAGGACAGAGATTACAAGACCAAAACCAGGCAAATGCATTCCTTACAATTCCATACGTTAAAGGAGTATCAAAGAAAATTCGAAGAGTAGCGAAAAACTTTAATATTAAAACAGTTTTTAAATCTAGTGATATAATTCGAAGCCTTCTAAAGTAAAATAAAACCGAATATATACATACATAGGCTAAACAAAAAGACCACTATCTGCTAGGCTTAAGGAACATCAGACGAATAACCAAAAAGGTGAAACAACGAAATCAGGAATCGCCGAACATGCATCGTCAAAACAACACCGAATGAAGTGGGCAGAAGCAAAGGTTTTGCACAAGGAGTCACACTGGAAGAAACGAAAATTCCTTAAAGCTGCCTTTATTGGGCAGAATCAGGGTATTTTCAGTAAACCAAGTGTTGAAATTCCAAATATTTGGAAGCCCCTCCTTGGGCAGAGCCAACTTCTTAAATTTCAAGGTTGAGTGATTTCTCACAGTATATAAGTACGTAGCCTTAGGAATTGATTGTAGTTTGAACCTGAAGACAATCAGAGATTGTACTGATCGAAACGTCGTGTATAAATAAAACATAGACATAGGCAATGGAAGTCCGAAGCACAGACTTAATATCGAATTAGTATTGGCAAAACAATTTTGTTGGCAAATTAACAGTCATTCAGTCATCCAACCTATAAAGAACCATTAGAAATCCGTCACACCTTGTTTATAGTTGCCTTGGATTGACAGAAGTAAATATAAACTACTTCCTAACTGCAAGGTGTGCTCATTACCACCAAAAATACATTGTTTTTGCGGTTACCTTTATTTTGTTTACATTTACTTCTGTCAATTCACGTCAAAGCTTGCGTCGAAGTGTTTGTATCTGTGGATTTTTTTAAAAAGAACGTTTAGAATTGTTACTTTTTGATTAAGAAAGTTGCACAGTATATTGCTGTATGGATAAGCGTAAAAACAGTTAGGAAAATAAATCGAAATAACTTTATTCTTGCCGGTTTGTCAAATAACGATAACCACAAAGGTTGTTATTTACGCATGTTGCCCAAAAACTTCCTATTATTACTGCAAAATGTACCTAAATTTTCCTTATTTTTTTTATATTCTTGTCCCGTGTAGGTATTCTTGAGATCAGGAGAAACAAAAACAAAAAATGACAATAGTGACAGTATTTTAAATAGAAATTGGTGTGTTCTATTCTTCTCGCTAATACCATGCAGTAGAAACAAATTTTATTTCATCTCATTAGTGTAATTTTCGGCAGAATTGGCGGCGTCGATCAATAAGAATAACTTTGCATGTAAATACTGGTATATACGGTGTTTTTAAAGTATCTAATAAATAAAAGATCTGTGCGTTTTATTTAAATAATTGCTTTTTCCCCGAGTTTTCTCCCTGATTTCAAGAATAGCTACACTGTGAACCTGTTAATATAACAATTAGGGCGAGATTGTAAACTTTTTTGACATTCCTTGTCGCGATAAAATTCAACCAGAATTGAGTTAAAGCCAACTTGTTTTTTGATTTTTTTTTAATAAAATTTGTGCTTTTTTGAAAAAAAAACATTAGCTGCGTTCGGTATTTGCCTCGTGGACGCGACGGATTTTTGATCACGTGATCACAGATTAATCTAGATTTATTGTAATTAACGAACGCTCTGGATCGATTGCCTGCTTCAAGTTTTTTGTTTAAAACATAATTTGTTTTAAGTACGTGCGCATCAACGTCGGTTTTTGGTGTCACTTCATGGCTAACAAATTACTTTTAGAAGAAGAAAATGAAAGAAAAAGCTAAAGAAAAAATACAATTGTCGAAAATATAGTTAGAAAACCCAAGTAAAAACTTTTGAATAAAACAATCATTCACTCAAAGTTATATTTAAAACAAACGTCAAATGTTAAAGTACATCTAAAAGTATTTATATCAGACAATCATATAATTAACAAACGAACTGACTTTATGGGGGTAAGAAACTTTGCAAACAAATATTTTATAATAGTCAATATAAGGTGTTTCAAATTCGATGCTCACCATGGGGATCTCCTAAACGGTAGGAGATACGAAAAGGTTGAAATTAGAGTAAAATAGTAGTTTTCACAACTAGTGGCTAAAGTAGTGCTTTTTTTACAAGCGTTGGTTTAAATAACGAGCGCAGCGAGGTATTTAAAAACGCGAGTAAAAAAAAGCACAGTTTAGACACGAGTAGTGAACACTATTTTTTTTACCAAGAAAAACAGGAAAATACTTTTAAAAATCTCGAACAAAGAGCACTTCTTGCAAAACACACCATCTTTACACTATAAATCAAGGCGGCTGGTAAATGAAATAACAATAGTTGCCATAGCGATATGCCTTTTTACTCGGTAACGTTCATTGCTGCGACATTTTAATCTTTGACAGCTTGATATTTTTAGATGTTTTTAAATGATTTTTTTTTAAACCTTCATCAAAAACATGATTTTCGTAACTGTCTGCAGAAAGCTAAAGCATGGCTTTTTTGGTTAACGATTTGATCACGAGTGCAAAAAAAGATTTCTGTCCGTTTTTTACCCAAAATGAAAGGGAAATGGTGGAAAGTAGTAATATTGAAAAAATCTAATTATTCGTGCCTAAAAATTAAGCCATTTTCGCCAGTTTTCACCAGGTATTTACGAAAAAATCATTTAAAAAAATCGGAAAAATATCAAACTGTCAAAGATTAAAATGACGCAATACTGAACGTCACCGCGTAGAAAGGCACATCGCTATGTTAACGATTGTTATTTCATTTACCAGCTGCCTTGATTAATAGTGTAAAGATGGTATGTTGCGAGAAGTGCTCTTCGCTCGAGATTTTTAAAAGAATTTTCCTGTTTTTCTTGGATTTTATGATTAAGGTATTAAAAAAATAGTGTTTACAACTCGCGGCTAAACTGTGCTTTTTTTACTCGCGTTTTTAAATACCTCGCTGCGCTCGTTATTTAAACCAACGCTTGTAAAAAGCACTATTTTAGCCACTAGTTGTGAAAACTACTATTTCCTAAATACTTGGTGAAAACTGGCGGAAATGGCTTAATTTTTAGGCAAGAATAATTAGATTTTTTCAATATTACTATTTTTCGGTATTTCTCTTTAATTTTGGGTAAAAAAACGGAGAGAAATCTTTTTTTGTACCCGTGATCAAAAAAATTACTTTGATGTTTTTGATGAAAATATAAAAAAAAGAAGTACAAATTCCGAATAGTTTCGGAGATAGGCGGAAAAAGCCGAAATCCTCATTTTTAGTTTTTATTTTTCTGCGCTCTTATTCTTAAAGCTATTAAAAAGCGCTTTAGACTTTCTACAGGCCCTTCTTTAAGATCTATCTAGTGAGAGGTCCGTTTTTGATGGTTTTTGATTATGGACCCATCCTTTTTTCTTCTGCCGTTTGTTTCATAAAGGGTGACCTATAACATTTTCCGAGCTTATTTTGACTAGTCACCTGACGTTTTTGATTTATTGAACATCATCGGACAAAATTTAATATTTGCTTTTAACTTACTCAAGATATTTTGAAAACCCGATTGCAGTACTTTTTTTAACATTTTAAAAATGACAGTTTGTTTGACATTTTATTATGACAAAATAACTTTACCTTATATTTTTTTTCCTTTGTTTTTTGGTCTTTGAATTTGGGCTGATGATGGTCAATTAACTCAAAAAGTCAGGTACTTGTCAAAATGAGGTTGTAAGATATCTGTCGTCCTTTATGAATCAAACAACAGCAGAAAAAAAGCATGTGTCCATAATGAAAAAATGAAATTTCAAATCTCGAAAACGGACCTCTCATTTGGTAGATCTTAAAAACGTGCCTGTAGAGAGTTTTTTAAACCTTTGCGTACTGTCAGACTGGTAAAAAACATCATGTTATTCGTTGATAAACTATTCACCTAGTATCTTGACAACAATATAGGAGCAAATTTAGATACATTTTGAATTTTTCAATTTTTCCATTTATGTCCGCGTTTTTCTGAAAATCGACCACCGCCACATTTAAAACAAAAATACTCAGACCTAAGATACTATTAACTTATATGTTCGAAACTCAAACTTAATCAAATAATATAAAGTTCAAAACCCGAAACTCCGCGGTGCACAATATCTTAAGATGTTCGCTTCATCAAGGAGTTTCTTGGAGAAATTAATTAAATTAAGAGAGTGTTTCTAAGACACCGGGAAGTTGGCAAGGGAGGATAATCAATAGTTACCGAGTTATAAAGCGGGAAGTGAAGGATGAGGCTCGTTAGTGATTTCTGGAGAGTTAATATATGTATGTGGGTGGTAATACTGACAAAATTCAATGTTTCAGAATATCTAAAGCATCACTTACACACAGAAAAACTTTCCTTTGATGTCGAACTTTTATTTTAGTCTGTGTAAAAGTTTGTGAAAAAGTCTGTTCAAAAGTTTCTGAGAAAGTTCGCTGAAAATTGGTTTGGAGAAACATTTGATACTGAAATTTTATAAATAACAAACAGAAATGTCGTTGTGGAAAATCATTGAACTTAAGTATGAAGAGAAAATAAAAAAGTTTAAATATTTGATTTATTTAATTAAATAATTTTCAAAAAAAAACATAAAAAAAACATAGTAAACTACTAATAGTTGTGTCAAAAATTAAAAATTTATTTATTTATTGTCATCTCCTTTATTTAAATAACAATTTAAAAAAAGGGTTTTTTGGTTTTTTAAGATCAGTGATATGAGACCAAACATATTTTTATTATAATCAATCAAAATGTTTCTAAAAAATTGCAAAACTTGCTTGAACAAAATCTTCGTTAATAAACTCGTGAAAAAGCTCATAGAAATGTTCGCTGCGCTCGTTCTTTAAAAACCAAGGTTGTTAAAAAGCACTACCGTTGTAAAAACTACTATTTTGCATCGGTGACTAAAAAGGCATTGTTTTGTAATTTTCGAAAAGAAAAGAAAAATATATAAAGGGTGGGCCAAAAAATCTTGCACACTTTTGAATTTGCTATAACTTTTGATCGAAACGGTCGATTTGAAAATGTTTTGACTTTTTGGAAAGACAAGACATGAGACTTTTCCGATCCGGTCCAAAATTTGACATTTCCTAAATATCCAAGATGGCGGACCGTCCTAAATAACGAGAAATTTTCACCCCCCCCCCCCGCAAAAAAAGTATGTACGGCAATGGGAAAAATCTCAGTCTTTGGGATAAAAACCTTATGTATTCTTTCTATACCAGGGCATTACTTAATTAAATCGGTTAAGAAAAAAAAATACGGGCTTTTATATTGAGTGGAGTTGTTTACTGTAACTTTCGATAGAATATTATAAATTTTGAGCTTTCTGGAAGTACAAGACTAAAGACTTTCATATTGTGGTTCAAAATTTAACAATTCTCATAGCGGACATTTTTAAATAATGGGTAATTTTCACCCCCCACCCCCACCCCCTCTGCCCCGAAAACAAATTATATTTGGTACCTATACTGAACAAAATCTAAATTAATGCGACAAAAGTTCCTTTCCTGCTGCATATATGAAGGTATCACTAAATTAAATTGGTTAAGAAATTAAAAATTGATAATCAAGTATGGTGACATAAACTAATTGCCCCCTTGTTTAAAATTTGTCTGTTTCTGCATATTTGTACCATTGATTCTATGCCTGCAATGATGATGAAATTAAAAATCAAGGTAGCTAAGACATTGTAAAAGTATTTTTTTTGAAAAACAATTTTTATTGAAAACGCTGGAAATGATAACACTAACTTGTTTACTTCTTAACTGATTTAAGCAAGTTATACCTTCATATACCCAGCAGAGATGAGATAGAATGGCCTTGATTTTAAAACAAAAAAACAAGTTAAAAAACCTCCAAATCCATTACTTCAACCGAAAAGGACTCCTTTTTTTGTTTTAGTTGCTTTAGGAGCATAATTCTATTGGAAATATTAACATGCTAGGACGAATCCGTATCAGGTAACTTGGATAAGTACCAGTGCGGAACGATGCCTATTTGTGAGTGATTCAAGGTTGGAAATCAAAACCAGTGAAACCACTGATGAGCTTCTCTTTTCGGTTTGGTCCTTTGTGTGTTCCTTTTCGTTATTTCCACCCATCTTTTAATCTTTTGGCATTGATTTTGTTTTTTTTGCTTTTATAGGGAAGTGAAATTACCCAAAGGTTAAAGCGTGTTAAAGCTGTCCGACATCTTGGACGTTCAAAAAATGTCAAAGCCGCAAGCATTGTTCACCCAAAAATGTAAAAATGTTTAAAATCAAGTAATCCGATCAAAAGTTAAAGCAAATGCAAAAACTACGATTTTTTTTGCAAATGAAAATATCAATTCAAAAACCGATTATTTCAGAGGTTTATAGTTTTCTTATCTCTTAACCGATTTAATTAAGTAATGCCTTTGGTATAGAAAGCATACATTAGACCTTTGTCGCAATGACTTAGATTTTCTTCAGTGCCCCACGTATTTTTTTTGCAGGGGGAGTGAAAATTACCCGATATTCAAAACGGTCCTCCATCTTGCACTTTTGGGAAATGTCAAATTTTGAACCGGATTGGAAAAGTCTCATGTTTTGTTCCTCAAAAAATTGAAATCTAGCTATTCGATCATAAGTTATAGCAAATTGCGTGTGCAAGATTTTTTGGCCCACCCTATATTTAATAATTTATTCTATTCAAATATCCTCGTACCTAACCATGCTAACAATGGCATAAAGGAATCTAAGTTACTTTGTTTATACGGGTCTCTTAAAGCGCTTTTGTATAAGGACGGTTTCGTATTGAAGAAAAACGCTTTAGCGCATTTCTTCCAACATAAAGAAATACTCAACCTTGGTTTTCCAAAAAATCTGTTGGCTAGTTTATCCCCAGATTTTAATTAAAAAAAAGTACAACGCTTTGTTCTTTAATTTTTTAATCTCTTTGCCAGAGTGCACAGGGAAAACTAAACATCAGAAGTAGCTGCAATTTTGCAGGGCTGATCATTTTTAAATGCTTAAGAAAAATATCTGAAGGATTTTTATAAATTCTTAATTATTTTTTCTTCAAAATAAAAGCTCTGGTGCTGTCATCTGTCCCAAAAGCCTCTTTTTATATTTCCTTGCTTTAGCGAAAATAAAAACTAAGTTTCCTTTTTTTTTAAAGCCTGGGCACTCCGGAAAAGGAAACCGAACAATCAATCACACTTCGTTGAATTTGGGAGTTGTGTGTTGGCCGATAGACCGCAGAATTTATACGATTCCATGGTAACTGCAGGTGTTTTATCAACAAACTTTAAATCGGGCAGCAGTGGGACAGAAGAGTATTGTTACGTTTTCTGACAGAAAACCACTCCAGGTTATGTTTATCTTTCAAAAATGTGTTATCAAAAATATTGTTCTAAACAAATATGAAACCACTCCGCGTGTGCGGTCGCTCGTCGAAAAAGGCCTAGCGCTGCGCGGGCATTACCCCGAGTCTATCAAAGAACCAAGAGAACTTTACTAGCTCGCTGGGATTACTAGGAATTCGCATAGAAACATTCGGCGCCCATAACCCCACATAATTTTGTTTTTATTTTGATTCAACCATTTTTTTGAATTTAGATTATTGCGGCATAGTTGTACAGGTGTACTAGTGAGATCTTGGAGTGCAAAGAATAGATTTTAGAACCTCAGTTTCAAAAACACACGGAAACTTGAGTACTACAAAACAGGTCAGTAAAGCTCCATTTAGAGGTTGCAAAGACTCTTGCTAGTCGTTGATGCTCCTGTTTAAAATAGAATACGATTATTTCGTCTAGCGCCAGTAGCCGATTTTTAAATCTGCATGCTTTTAAGTTAACCGGTTGTCGGTATCAGCTAGTTTCCACTTCCAAATCCAACCCTAAATATTACCCTCAGTTACTTTAATACGTAGTTGGGTAGTGTTTTTTAGCAGATAATTCTGCAATAAATGGTTTTCTTTTACTATTTTACTTGGTTTTTTAGCGGCGCAGAACGCGAAAATTCAAAATAAGGAACCTAAGCCCAAATTTTTGACCAAGTGCTAAAAAATCTCTGGAGTCTCACTGTGGATAAACATAAGTAAAGTCTCCGCGTTGCCATGGAAAACAAATTCAATGACGTAAAATTTTGCAAAAAAATCAGGTCGACATAGTTAAATTGATTTCCCGTACAGTGTTGCTTAAATTAATTCCCCAGATCGTAACTACGACCTTAAGTTCTTTTATTTGTTTTTTCTTTAAACTGACATATTTAATGACATTTAATGAAGGACATACAGACCGCTTCAAGCTACTGCGAACATAGGGGGAATCAAGTCCAATTTACTCTCCGTGCCGTACGACCGAGGTGGATTCGAAGCACGCTGCAGTGTTATCTTTTGGAAATTCATTTTGTTTTTATTATTTTGTTTTATTTCTGCCTTGCTCGAGAAACAGATGGGTCGGTTCTTACTTGAAATAATACATTTTTAAAACCAAAAATGGATGTCTACGAAGTTGCCGAAAAAGTGCAGATGGTCAAATGGTCAAATCGTCATAACCCAACACACGTTCGATATTGGTCGAGGGAAAATTTGCATTTGTATTTTGACGTAAGAACACAGTATCCCCAAAAACTAAATATTTGGGGGGGGGTTATTATAGGGGAACACGTAATTGGGCCATTTTTTATTAACGACAATTGCAATTTGAATGGTCCTAGATACTTGGATCTACTGCAGCAGCACATTATTCCAACTGCTAGGCAGTTGTTAGGTGTAAGATTTGGTGAAACATGGTTTCAACAAGATGGTTGTTCCGCTCACAATGTTGGCCTTGTTAGGGAATATCTTGATAATGTATTTCCTAATCGGGTTATAAGTACACGGGAAACTATTTTATGGCCAGCTCGATCTCCCGATCTTGCTCCTAATGACTTCTATCTGTTTTTGAAGAAGCTTTTCAAATTATCACCCCTAACATGCTTGGAAACGTTAGAAGGGGTTTTTATAGTAGGCTCAGATATTGTCTAGCCGAGCAAGGAGGACTTTTCGAACATTTGCTTTAATTTTTTTTTGACTGGGACTTGGTTTTTAGAATGTATTATTTTATTTTGAGAACCTGCTTTTATTTTGTTTCTCCTTATTATTTTCATTGTAACACGTCGTCACTGATAAATCTGAGCAGTTGACAATAAAACGCTCTTATTTATCAGTGACAAAAAATAAGAAAATTACGTTATAAAAATTTGCGTATTTATTGACCAAATTCCGGTTTCATTCACTACGCTCCACACAGCACCGTGGTTAGAGGCGTACTAAATACCAAAGGAAAGTCATGCAAGTGGTGATTGCAAGCCTGAGTATTGGTTGCTTCACTGATAGGCGTGCGGTGTCTCTGCATGTACGTGCACTGGCAAATTAGACTTCTTCCGCCCTATGTTCGCAGTAGCTTGAAGCGGTCTATATAAACCTTCGGAGAAAGCGGTTTTATTTAAAACGGTCCTTATATAAAAGTGCTTTTCGGTGCGTATAAACGTAGTAAGTGAGTAGGTTGTCTTTTTTTTCTAAATAAAACGAATAAAATTTGGTAAATAATCAACGGTTTTAATACTTACAGAATTCAGACTTTGCACGGCGATTTTATACAAACTCATCTGAACAAAACATAAGGAACATTTATTCAAAATAAACGTAATTTTTTTTTAGAAAAAAATCTTGTCCGTTATTTCATAAATCGAGATTTTGTTTCTTAAACAATCAGCTATCTCAAAAAATTACTATTTAATTAAAGTTTGTACTTTTTCTATATTATACACAAGCAAATCACGGTATCACTTATTTCTTTCTTCTTAAAATTTAACTATACACAGTTGTTTCTTTAAAAGTCTTTTTTTCTAAAGGAAGGAGAGGGAGCGTGGTGAACATTCAGAACCAGTAGAGATCTTTTGAAGAGTCTTGCACTTGTGCTTCCAGGCCTGAAACAAAAGAAAAAACTGTCAAATAACTATCACTATGGTCGCGATTCTTCAGAAACGACAGAAAATCTCACCTGTCGCAATTCTGAAAAGTGACGATTTTTATGTATTGCTTCATTTAAAACAAAAACAAAAAGTCCTTAATCATTATCCTAACGCTGTAACGGAAACTGCCTCATTTTTTTAATAACAATTTCTAAAGAATCTCGCACGGATAACATGGGTTCATGGCCTACCGTGAAAGTTAACCATATTTTGATATTTTGAAGATATCGTGCTTTAGATGAAAAAAATTCCGTGAAAGAACGTAATTTGAAAAGTACTTTTAGATTTTTGTCATTGGGGTGTGATTTGAAAGGTACTTGAATACTGCACAGAGGCGTATCCAGGATTATATTTTAGGATAGCTTAATTGTCTGGGAAGGTTAATTTAAAAAAAAAACCATAAAAATTCAAAGTAAAAACTTATTTTAATCCCGTTTGGGGGAACGGTTTTTGATTAGTTTACAGAGGCGTACTTAGGATTTTGTGTTGCCATGCTTATGAGGGCCAAAACCGCGCCAATTTGCTTAAAAAAAAATAAAATTAGAGTTACACTTTATTTTGTTTTCCGCAAGTTTGGCCTAATTTTAAAGGTAATCAAATACGCTACAGGGGTGTATCTAAAATTCTGTCTTAGCGAAGTTATAAATACCTGGCGAGGTCCGTATAAATTAATGTAAAAATTCTTCTTATTCGAATGGAGGGCGCTAAATTTTCCCTCCATTTATACAGAGGTCTGGGTAAGTTTAAACTAAGTGGGCTTTGACTTTGCTTTGAAAAAAAACTGACCAAAAAAATGTTTTAAATCTGATTTATTCCCACCAAACCCAACTTATACCAAACCTTGGCCAATACTCAGAGGCTTGAGGTTTTTGGGGTTAACTTAAGTAACATTTATTTTACTTAAGACTTACAACAAAAATTTATTTTTGATTTTTGGGAGAATTTAATCTTTGGGATTTAATATTCATTATATCTAGGGGGCAAAAAAAAACCTAAACCCACCCCTGCATACGCCTCTCCATATACATTTAAAGAGTACTGACTTCATTGATTAAATGAGACCAAAAATGTTAATGCAAATAAATAGAGTTGTTTTTTTGTTTTTAATATTTTTCTTATTTATTGACTTTATGACTAACCCGTAAAAAAACTACCGGAGAAAATAAAACACAAAAACATCATTTACGTAATTTTTTTTTCTAATCTATTATTTAAGGTAAAAATCAAAAATCTTCCATATACATCTTAGAGAGCAACGCCCTATAAACCTGTAAAAAAATGCCAAAATTTCTAAAAATTAAAAAAATTCCATTTTAAAAAAATAAAAAATAGAATACATTAAAGAAAGCATTTAATTTTAAGTAAAAAATGTCCAATATACTTTTTTGTAGTACGTTTAAAATTTGCAAAAATTGGCGTTTTAGAATTCATAAAAAAAATCAAATTTTTTATAAAACGAATTTTTGAGGGATGTATAGAATCTTATATTGAGCCAAAAATTCACAAAGTTTTTTGTAGCATCTACACTTTTCTCACAAAAAAATATATCTAGTTTGAAATTCTGCAAAATTAGTCTTTTTTGCACCAAGGATTTACAAGTAATTTGGCGATAAAAGAATAAAAGACGAAATGCTAAAGATAGCTGTGTTCTTTCTCTACTAGCTAGCATTAAAAAAAAATTATATAATTATGTTCACTTTGTGAAAGTGACAGGATTTGTCCATAAGGTTATTGGCTAAGCCATAAAAACTAAGAAAAAATTAATTTTAAAAAACGTTTGATATTTTTTACCGATTTGAGTTAAAAAAAATAAAAAAGTTAAATCGTTAACATTTTTTATTTATTTCATATGCCCTTGTATCTCCATAACCTGTACATACTATCAATAAAAACTCTTTATAAAATATCAAGAAACATTTTTTATTGATTTCGTAACTTTACAGTAACAGTTACGTGCTATTGATGTACAAATATCTAAAAAAAATTGTTGCCGTTGTCAACCCCTTGTGTCCAAGCATAGAAAAAGTGACCTTGTGCCTTTTTAGCTATGGAACTGTCAGCACATCCTTACCCTTAATTTTTTAAATTGGTCGGTTGGGATATCCATTTCCTATATAATTTCCATTTTTCCTGTATTTAAATCTCAGTATAAGGAGTTTTCTTTAATCCAACATTCACTTTTTCCTTAGCATTATACATCATATTAACAGCTTTGCTTTTATTTTTCTTTTCATGTTTAAACCCATTTTCCCCTTATCAACCCCAATAATAATTTTCATTCATTATATAAACAACACATACATTAATGCTTTTTGCTCCAAAAAAACGTTGTATGTTCGCTTGAATTTAAAAACTCAACGTTATATACTTCTCGTCTCATTCTACTACCGGAAAAACAGAAAAAGAAGGCAGCAAAACAAAACGATTTCGAGGTAGGAAACGAACAGTCACGCAAAAATTCAAATCAAATAATTACACCCCTTTGCAATTTCCCTATCAGCACACTCCATCTTGAAATATCGTCAACATGAAAATGTAAGTAATATAAAACACACACTTGGATCATTTAAAGTAATTAGAAATGTAACGATATTTTAATATTTTGAAGGTATTCTACCAAAGCTCAAAACAGTGAAATTCTATGAGGATAGTATGTAGGGGTACCTATAAAAAATCGGAAGCCGTATGTGACAGAAACATAATTTGTCCGAATTTAAAAGAAAAGAAAATAATTGGACCGAAAAAAATTGTCTCGAAAATTAAATGACGAAAAACGTATTTTTATAGAAACACAAAATGTTAGAAAATATTTTGATAAGAACATAATAATGCCGAACCACAATTCAAGAACCTCGATCTGGCCGAAAATTATTTGAACCAGCCACGAATTCCATTACTACGTTGCCAGACTTACGGCAGGGAGGAGCCGAAGTAAGTTGTGATATTGTATTAATTTACCACCCCCTTTACATTCTGCAACCACCCCCTACTTCCGAATTTCTTCATAATATTCTATTGTCATCGGACCTACATTACAAAAATGATTTGCAAGAAAAATGAATTGCAAGACAGTTAGACAGCCAGATGTGAACACCTATACCTATACAAATACTTTTAACCATAACTTGAAAAGTACTTTGTAGATTTTCATGATCCTGTTCGGTGATTTGGGTCTCAAAGGTAAAGTAAGGCAGTGGCGTAAGTACCTGCAGGATGGAGGGCGGGAAGGCCTATGCCTATTAAGAATAAAATGATTACCCTCCATCGCCCCAAAGGATCGTCAGCTTCCCCCCAAAAAAAATTTCTGCGTACACAGTAAAAGATGGAAATTTTGATTCACTAAAGGGACTTGGAGTGAAAAAATATCTCACTGAAAATTGAGTATTAGTCACTAAAAATAGTGTAAGATAACTCAAGATTGTGTGAAAAGTTTATGAAATTGACAAGTTTAAACATTGTTTCAATGATGTCCACACAAATTCAGTTTAAATGACCATTGAGTGAATTAAAAATTAGTTTTTTTACTGTGTACGACACTGAGTATAGGCAGAGTTTGAAAAAAGACAAAAGACAAGACGATCCAAAAAAGCAGAAAAATGAAAAAATCAGCGTTTAGGTTCCTTGAGGAGTTGGGGGTTCAGTAACAGCAGAGTCTCTGATAACCATTGTGTTATTAATACACACTTCAAGTTAAATTTCGGGTCTATCGCCATTCATATCCTTATATCTATCGAGTCGACCTATCAAGCAGGCGTACTTTTAAAGTAATGGCGAATGCGTGACAGCTCCAGCTGATCTAATACGTCAAAACATCATTTCGTATGCAGGGACGGTCGTAATTATACGTAATGTTACAACTCCCTTATCGTACCTAACGAGGTTTTCGTGCATTTAATCAATCACCATGATTTTAAAAGTGCACCTGCTTAATTGGTCGACTCGATAGTGATAAGGATACGACTGCTGATGAAACTGAAAATTAACTTTAAGTGTCTAATTACTCATGGGGAAAATTCAATGTATGTGTATATGTCATAGTCAATTGGGGGGGGGGGGCATAAGCCTTCCAGCCCTCCAGCGTGCGTACGCCACCGTCTATACTTTTAAAGTACCCACTTAATTCGTTACATGAGACAAGAAATGTCAATGCAAAAATTAGATTCTGCCTACACCATTTAATTATCTTTTGAATGAGAGCAAACTCATAAAAAACCCAGCAGGAAAAATAAAACACAAAAACTTTTATTGACGAATTTTTTTTAATTAACCCTCCCAGACAGTAAATCCTCCGTAAGACAAAACCCTACTCCTCGAAACATTGTTTTAGCAAAAAATTTGCGAGCACTGTCTCAAAAATTGAGCGTCACAATTCATTATCTGTGTTTGAGGTTATAAAGAAAAGATTGTTTTGTGGAAATTGGTAATAAGTTCGTTTATAATATACGTAACCGTTTTTACAAGGATTAATTTACCTTATTTAATATCCAAAGTTGTGAATTAGCCAACAAAACACCTCCAATTTTGTCCAGAAAAACGTCAAATTTTGGACCCGGTTTCAGAACAAAAATATATGAGGGCACTTCGAGACAAAACAAAATAAGTGAAGGTCACTGATTAAGCACGAAAAATATACCAAACAAAAAACCCAAAACAACTATATTAATTTATTTACAAACTGAAATTAAAACATTGACGTTATCTAAAAGCTCAGTCAGGAAAACTTTTCTTACTCAAAGCCCACTCATTTTAAAACTGTAGATTTCATCAGTAAAGGTTTGTGCAAACCAGGGGACAAGCAGAGGTAAGAAATCCAAACTCGCTGTTTGTGATTTGAATGCAGCTAATACTTTAAAACTAACATTTCGACAGTGACAGAAATGTAAACAAAACTTGCATGTTTCTTAATAGATTTCATAAATAAAAACACCTTATAAATAAATACAAAATTAATCTACTCCTTATTTTATTATTACCCATCTAAATCGTTATGTGACATCAAGTATTAATTGGCAAAAGATAAGTTTTAATTAGAGGGTAAGGTTTAAATTTTTTAATTTTATTTTCTTTTAAATTGAAACTTTCTTCTTAAATCCAACAAAAGATTGTGTTAAGATGATTATTCAATAAACAAATTTATTAAAATGTCGAAAACTCAAAGAGGGTTTGTTTAAAATACTTAAAACCAAAAATTTCACTTAAACTTAGGACCGTTCTAAAATAGACTAAACCCCTTTAGTAATCCCACCGTAAGTGTTTGTGTAGGTGATGTTTATTCCAAATTCTACGGACCAATTTCAATATGGTGGCTGGTATTTAAACACAGGAACTAAATTGAACTGTCAGTGTCAAAAAATTGGTGCAATTGAATTTGGAATGGAGTGTTGTGTTAAAATCTCTCCTTGATCATGATGTTGTATAAAACCACTTTATAATACTCTGCCATGTTCTCCATTCTGACGTCGGTAAAGAATCAGTAATTAGAACCATCCCAAGAATTTACAAACACACACACACACACACACACACACACATTATACAGGGAGAAAAACGCGGGAGGGGCGGAGTCTTTCAAACAAAGAGAACACCGGATTGGTCAGCGATGGTCAAACGAGTTATTGATTATCTTGATGTCCGCAAACGCTCTCCTTATTCTCTATTTACTCACCGAGCTTTTTCGAGGTAACAATAGGGAAGAAAGAGATGAAAGTATTTGTACAGTTGCAAAAGAAAAAGGTGAAGAGAGAAACGAAATTGCTCGAAGTAAATTCATTTTTCCTGCAATAATTGAAATTGAGCCGGTTTATTGTGGAGGAACAAAAAAGAATAGAGAGATTACCGAAGTTACCGTGAGTAAGTTTCAATCTTTAAATGATCATTTAGTTCCTGCAATTGAATTAAATGATATACCCGACTCTCTTGGTGATAACGATAATAACAAGGATAGATTTTCTACCGAGGTGAGAAAAGATTAAATCATTCTTCAGATGCATAAAATATTCTTTTGTAGATTTGATCTTTTAGAAGATAGCTTTATTTTTATTTGTCTAAATGCAAAAGAAAAAGACAAGAGGATATTTGTGGCCGATTTTAATGAAGTGAATGGTGCGTGGCATGACTGTCCGACGATTCTAAAAATGCCAATGAGCAGGAGTGGAGAAGCGCAGAAGAGCATTTTAGGCGGATATGGGCTTAGAATGCCAATTCAGTTTATGACAGCAGAGCTAGCAATAGTTGTAAGAAATTAATATTCAAAATTAAGTGCTACTTTTATTTATAATTGTTGCATATAGGTACCATTATACCTAGTATAACAGAAAGGCAATTTTTTTGGGAAATCTTATACCCACTCTTGTTGACCTAATGCTATATAAGGTATACAGGGTATAAACGATCGCTTTACAAACATTTTAATAATTCATGAAATATTTGAAAAAATAGGAAAAAGTGTTTTTATGTTCTTGGAGTCAAAACTGCTGTGTTTACAAGGTAATTGTTGGTTATTAAAGTCCGCGAAGTGAGGAAAAAAAAGAAAATTTAACTATATGTTACAACTCTTCTATTAATTCTTGAAGATATAAGTATATCTAAGTTGTCAAAAAATCCCCCGACATGAGTCAAAAAATTATTTTTTAGGACCTTTATGGTCAAGCCATGATGGTAATTTAAGGCTTAAAATATTTTAGCATAATTTAAGAGGTAACGTTTTTGATAAAGCAATTTTTTACTACGTTTTTCCCATTTTTATTCCATGATATTACACACATTTTAAAGCTTTCTTTCCAAAGTTTGGATTTCTAGAATAAAACACTCAAATTTTTTAAGTTTTTACTGTTTTTTAGGCGTTCAAAAAAAGTAATGCCAAAAAACATTTTCTCTCTATTAAAATAAAAAATATTTATAGAGAGAGAGCAGAATTTTAGAGTTAGGTATATGGAGAGATAATTTAGTGACGTGCAAAAATTTTTAAGGTTGTTGAAGAGAGAGAGCAGGCTATAAAATAGTAGTTTTAACAACTAATGCCTAAAATAGTGCTTTTTTTACAAGCGTTGATTTAAATAACGAGCGCAGCGAGGTATTTAAAAACTCGAGTAAAAAAAGCACAGAAAGATGTACATAATTTAAGGCAAATGTTTACTAAAAATGTTTGTTATGTCATCTGTCTGTCATCTTCAGTGGTGTCGTGCATATAACTTTGATTTGGCAATTTTTATCCAAAAAACACCAAAAATTGTAATTTTTTAAAGTGTGTAAAACATAAGGTGGTATTAAGTTCTTGCAATCAAAGTTCTTTACAAACAATTTAACAGGTCCTTAAGAAAATTATTTTAAGGGTCATCATGGCTTGACCATTACTTTTATTTTTTTTAAAAACTATTTTACACACAAATATCTGTTCTTGTTTTTCTAATTTTTTTTTTAAGCTCAATTACTTCCCTTGTCATAACCCGACATTAAAAGCAAAACAAAAACTTGGTACCCGAGAAAATATAAATGACTTTAAATAATTTTTTGTGTATCATCAGCTAAAGCTTTTAAGGACTTTAGCGACAAAAATTCTTACACACAAAAAGAGGTTTTTGGGTAAAGTATCTAAGTATGACCTTTTTTTCTAACTTTAGTTTTTCTTAAATTTGTTGTTTTTGCTTTGTGTTTTAAAATTTCATATTTTTCACTGTAAAAAGGGTAAGACTTACACAAACCAAAAGGTTTATTAGTATGCCAAGGGGACACTGTAGGAGTAACTTGTTCTATTATTTATGTTGATAAATAAACAAATACAAATATAGTCATTCTTACACCACCAAACCACAGAATAATTTTGATTTTATGTGTATTGCATAATACAGAGAATATTATATCAGATCACTAAAACGAGCCACCGGCGATCTCTTGGGAGGGGAGTCTCCTCCCTAATATTGCTTTCAGTTGCTTGGAGTTGAGAAATATGAAGGTTCAGTTAAGAAATTTAAATATATTTTACTAAACATTTGATATTTCTAATTTCTTCATACAAAAATAAAAAAATCTCAAAATCCCCCCCAATCAAATGCCTTCGGATGGCCGGTGAAACGAGCTGGTTAGACTAATGATCAAATCTGATTTTAAGGATGATTCTTATTTTTAAATTCAACGTAACCAAATTAGTCAAAAAGGGCAAAAAATATCCGGCACCAAATTGTGTGTTGATGATGGTGTAATCTATGTATGACTAAAACAATTTAGGTTCGCTCATTTAACAGTTTGTTATTTACTTAATTAATTGAAAAAGATGAACTTACCACTCATTGAGGGATACGACGAGTACGCCGATTCTATACTAGGATGCTGCCAGTCCATCGCTTTGCACGGCGCGTGCGAACTCATGTGCAACCGCGAACCAGGCAGTAGGAGGCCGCCATATTGCGCGGCCATGTTATGATGGTGATAGTCGTGCACCGCTCTGTGGTGTTGGCTGTCAAAAAGATGAAAACGAGAAAAATTAGAAGGTTCTGTTTGAAACGCAGCTTTATTAGAGCGTTTTTGGACCATTTTTTCGCAACTTTGGTATTGTTATCCTTATTTTGCATCAGCCGCGTATCCAGCCTCAGGCGTCTGGGGGGGTATTTTATTATCCGATGTATAAGTTCACATTTTGTTGGCCGGTCCAACTAAAAAACAACAAACACTTTTGATGCGATTGTTGGCATGTCGGTTTCCGTAAAAGTCAAAGTGAAACTGGAATTCAATAGCCTTATAAAAAAGTGTATTGCTTTTATAGTTGGGACATCTAACAGAATGTGAAATACTTATACTAACATCAGTGGCGTTTGTTTCTGGAGGGGGCTTGAGCTTGGGCGAAGCTAGGTAGGGGGGCATCAAGAAAGAGAGAAAATAAAAAAAATTGGTAAATTATTTTAAAATTATGAAAAAATGTAAAATAATGCAGAAAATCACACCGAAGTTGAAAATTTTATGCAAATAAAAGTAATATGAAGTGGACCAGAAATTGCACCGCGCTGCCGGTGGCGAAGAAGTTTTTTTTTAAAGAATCGCAAAAAATGTATCTTGTTTGTCCATTATTAAATAAAAATCTTGAGCCTTTAGAAGCTCTTATCTAAAAGTTTTAGGTTTAAGGGTGGTCCAAATTCGAAGGGCCTCTATAGCTTTGGGCTTTTGTAGCATAGTTAGCCCAAATCTAATATACATGTTACGGGCTCGATTTTCAAGAGAAGTCGAAAACTAAAAACCGCATTGCGATATGTCAAACCGTTTATGAGCTACAGGGTGATTCTCAAAAATGTGCGATTTTAAAGACCTTCTACAACTTTTTTATTTGTAAAGATAGAGATTTTCATTAAAAACATTTTTTGAAGATTCTATCTGTTTCACCGATTTTCTCTTAAAGCATTTAGTTCCCGAGATATCACACAAAGTTACATTTTTTTAAGTTGGTGGACCATGAGCCATGCCTTTTTCTCAAATTATTCATTTTTGACTTTATTATTGCAATTTATCATGTGACCAAACTGTCCGAAAATTGAACTTATTGCTTTTAGTTATTTTTAAAGGGGTCCAAAAACGTAGGGTATCCAAAAAAACCGCACAATTTTTTTATCTGCAGATTTTTAAAACTTGTTCGATTTTGATAGGTAATAGCTTTTTAAAAAGCTAAGACATTAGGCATTCTCCTCCTGCATTGAAAGTTGACATTTTGTTAACTCCAAGATGGCGGACTCGTTCGAAAATAGGTGTTTTTGACCTCCCTGCAAAAAAGTGTTTGTGCGTGTGTGTGTGTGCCACTACTCTTATTAAAAATACTGCATTACAAAGCCGTATTACGCATGCTACAAAAAAGTTTTAAACCCAAAAGTTGTATAACTTTTTGCGACCTTTCAAAATATGTATACCAAAGTTGTCAAATATCATTACAGATTCACGATAAATATTTTTTGAGATATAACGCATTAAAATTTGACCGCTAAGGTGGCTAGGATCTTATACCGTATTTTTTATTTTTACAAAAGCTGTTTATAGTTCTACAGTTAAACATTTATGAAACTTTTGTAAAAATAAAAAATAAGGTATGTAAGATTATAGCCACACAAGAAAGCCTAATGTAGTGGCGCATCAAGTGAGGGTGGGTTTGGGGTTAAGCTTCTGGTGTTGTTTGGGAGAGGAAAGAGCTTAAATACAGCTATATCTTTTTGGGAACTAACTACAAATATAAAAAGAAAGGTTCGTTTTCAATTCCTTACGACCAAGCCTCCAAGATCTAATGAATAGTCCAAAAACCTACAGGCCTGTTTCATCCTTGTTAGGAATCATCAGGGTAACATAGGACTGTACCTGGCGTATGAAGCATAACATAAGCAACCACACCCAGAAAATGTTGCGTATTTTGAATATGCATGAACATTTTTAAAAAAATCTTAACAGAAAAGATTTGTGGCATAGAGGGGTGAGGGAATAAATCGGAAAAAAGTTTTTCCTCGACCAGGATTTGAACCCGGGACCTCTAGAATACCAGTCTAATGCTCTAGCAACTGAGCTACCTAGGAACTGAGGTTTCTTAATCCGAATTCTGACGATCCGATACATAATGTTATAACTAAAATAGAGACATTATATTTACCACAGTTACAAGGTAAACAATTTGGCGACGATGCCAGATTGCGCTGAAAGTCGTATACCTACACGTAATGTTTTCAGAAAGATATTATTTTTATAACTTTTTATCATTTACCTGCAATTATGCGAATTCTCTAGTTTGCTTTTTAAAACATGGAGAAACACCTTATTTGTATTCAAGGCGCCTATACTTACAGGTGATCCCAACATTTGACTGACCGCCATATTGAAACGTCATCTACCTGGGCATGGTTTTTTATTAACAAAATGGTAGCGTCTTTTTAGTTTTCTATAAATTTTTGTTTGTTTTGTTAAGATTTGTTGACAAAAATTGCAAAAACTAATTAAGCAGTTTGTGCCGGAGAAAACTTCAAGTGCATTTTTAGCAAACTGTAGATAAAACTGGATATAGAATCATACGATAAAATTTCAATCGGTACCGACGTGACGTCACAACGTCATATTGTAAATGCTGAGCTCACGTGTAAATAGGCACCTTGATTTTTATTCACATATTCACAAATCTTCACAATTTTAATTCAATAAATAATTTATAATGTGTACGTACACATCTGTTCATATAAAAAGAGGACACGTATTTGACATTTGGGAACGTAATGCCCTTGTTTTTTTTTAACACAAGTGTACATGTTTTTGTGCATATATATCCCTAATTTTGTCGGTCGAAATATCAGATATTTATCTGACCAAAAAAATAATAATTTTAATTTTTCAATATATACTGGGTATATAAAACCTACACGATGTGACAACCTCGCACTTGTAGCGGGTCACCTATTATATAACTGTGTACTACACTGCCTCATTCATTATGTGGCGTCGGAGTTGCCGCTTTAGTAGAATCGATCTGGTAAACGTAAGTTAGATGGAGCATGTGTGAGATATAGCATGCTTGGCATTGCCTGATGCAGCGTTGCCAGTGGAGAGGACAATGGTTTTCTCTACATCTAACGACCGATCGCGTTTTAAAGCCATTTATGAATGACTTGATGAGTCTATTTTTGTTGAATGTCTTTGATCCAGTGCTATTTTTGGATACGATATCGCGTGGATATATTTTCATCAAATCCCGGCGGGAAAACAGCTCCCAAAAATCGCATCGTCAGAAGGGGGCTTTACCTTCCCCGAACAGAATACCAAAAAACTCGATGATGATTTTTTTTTTGTACGGTACCTACCTGTATTGGTACCAAGCGTCCCCAGGGTGGTAGTGCTCCGAGTAGAGATCCGCCGCCGAAGTACCGTGGTGACCGCCTCCCGCGCCGCTATAGTGTTGGCTGTTCCAGAAGGAGGGGGGGAAGTTGCGCGTGGACATCGGCGAGTTATCTGAAATTTTTAAAAAAAAATGGTTAAACATGCCAAAAAATAATTTTAAATAAATATAAATTTACATATTTAAAACAATGGCCTAGCCATGGGGAATTGGAGGTTAATAACCCCCCAGGATGTCCAACGACCCAATCTATAGCTCCCCCACTTTTTTGACCCTTTGCTCCGATTGGTGTGATTAACAATTTTACCTGCTGTTATATGACGTCATTAATTGTTACAAATTTAGTTTACTTCTAAGGAATTTTTATCATCAGCATTCAAAACATGTAATAAATATCATTCTTGGTATAATAATTTATGATATAAATTTATGATTTGGCAACAAATCTATATATACCACCGCAAACCACCCCTTCTTGGCATCTAACCCCATCTACTTTTTAAAAAATATTTTACAAAAAACCTAAGGGATCAAAAATTTTAAAGAATTTTTTGTTTTCTTATTAAAAATTTTCACCTGCAGCACATACCAATACTAAATATTGCTATAATTTACAACACCTATTAATTATTAAAATTTTGCGATAGGTAGGTAGTTGATTTTTATTAAACGATGAAACCCGTCGATTTCTGGCTTAGCCACTGTTTAAAATCCATTGATAGTACCTTCCCATGTCTGGAAGGGCCAACACAGCACAGTAAATAATTTTGTTTTCTTAAAATTTATGTAACTAATTAGTAATTAGATGTGTCCCAAGCATCAGCATTTATCTGACATTTTACTAAATCTGACGTAATGCGACGTTCTTTAAAGCCAAAATTTAAGTCACTTCTTCGTTATTTGGCAAACAACGTCGCTTTCATAGCAAAAACAACGTTGTTAATCGTAAGTCAGTGTATTGAACGACCCGTCGACGTCGCATACTGTGACGTAACTTTCTACTGATTTTCAAACGTCGGGCTTACGTTGGTCTCTATCGTATACTACGACGTAATTTTCTATTGATTTCTCAACATCGGCATCGGCCTTATGTGGTTTTTATGACGTTAAACGGCCAATCGTCGTCGGAATCGATTTCGTTCAGTAATGGCTTTTAGTCTCTATTATGTCTAATAAACGTAAATTTTAAGATTCGTCGACTTTTTACAGAAAGAAAGTAAAAACTTGAATCTTCAGATGTTGAGGGGGCATCATTGCATCAGATATTATTAGCTGGGGTGTTAGTGTGTGCCCAGGTAGCTATACCTATTACTTTTATTGCACACGATGCCAAACGCGCGAAATCACGGCATACCAACAAACATAAAAATGACTAGCAACTTATATATTGGTCGGAATCAGGCAATAAGTATCCCCTTTTTTTACTCAGATATAGCGTGTCCCATTGAGACAGTCAGTGCAGCACAGAATATTTCCGTCCTTTGTACTACAAAAAAAAATATGTTTTATTATATAGGCACCCGCGCAAGGGGGCAGGGGAGGGGGAAGTTTTAATTTAATGTATTATATTTTATAATTTATATTTTAAAAACTGCTTAACTAATTTACTTAAAGATAATATCGGTTGGAAGGTTATACTTGCCGCAAAATATCTGACAAGTCTAAAGCTTCAGCAATAGTTCCGAAGGCAGCCACAAAATTACAAAATTTTGATTTAAAAAAAACAAAAATTTTAGTTTTTAAAATCTAAGTTTGATGTAGCCTAACAATTTTAATTTATAAGTTAGAATACAACTAATCAACTTTTAATTATGCCTAAAATATACTGCGTATAAGATGGTATAAAAATGTTTTATAGATTTGTTTTCATATTTAAAATAAAATATTTTTTGTCTTCGGAACAACACATTTTCCTTATTTTTACTTAATTGATTCTCATTTAAAAATATTTTTTCCTGGTAAAATAAAAACCTATTTTTATTTAGAAATATATTTTTTGTGCTTCCCATTAGTTGGTCGAAATAAAAAGTAGCTGCAACATGGGCCCTAATGACCTTGTGGTTGTCTAGATGTCGCCAAATTAGAAAAATAGAAAAAAAAATGATTTTTTCGAAAAAGCACCATTTTAAAACTATTTCTATTTTGAATAAATTTTTGAAAGGTGATTCTTGTTTTGACTACTTAACTTAACTTAACCACTAAGGATAGAGCTTTCGAATGATGTATAAAATAATATACGGCTCTATGACAAAAAAGTGAATTTTAGAGAGTCAATTCCAAGAAAATCGAATTTATAGGGATTCCGCGTTGATGTTGGGTGGATCCCCTATGTTAAATTGGTTTTGCGGTAGGCTGGAGAAACTTGCGGGGTGCGTTTACAGTTAGCGCCGGGCGATCGCACGGCGTCACCCTGCCTCCAAATTGGGTGTTCAAAGTTTTCGTCAGATAAATCTTGTCTTCGTTCACGGTTCGCGTGGAGAAGCGCCGAGCGAACAACTTTTTACCCCGCTAAATAGTTGGTGAAGATTTGTCGCGCCTGCGCATTGGTTCGCATAATACACAACCCTACTTTTCAGTTTTTATTTTCGATTTTTGTTTTCTTTATTTTTAAAATGGAATTTATATCTACCCATTCCTATGATCTTGTTGTAGATGTAGATACTCAAATGCCCATTATATCAGATGACGGAAAGCTTGTTTTATTGAACAGAAATACAGGTAAGTCAATCTACTTATAAACTAGACGTTGACGCAGACCGTGATGAAAAGGGCTATGAATAGCCCTTTTCATCGCAACTTAGATCAATCTAAAAAAATTTGCAGTAAATGACTTGCGCATGTCGTCCTAGGTTGATCTAATTAATTAATTGACCCTAACTTTGTCAGCAGAAATTTTTCAAGGGTAATTAACATCTTATTTTTAGATAATTCATTGCGCCACTGCCCAATAGAGGATGTACAGAAAGTATTTGGACCATTAACTGTACCATCAACCTGTATTATCAACAGTCCAACCTGTACCATCAACGGTCCAACTTGGACCATCAACAGTCCAACCTGGACCATCAACAATTCAAACTGTACCTAATCAAGTACCCGAGGCTTCAAAGGTACACATTTTAATTTGTATTTTAGCAAACATACAGCGCGAATACTTCTTTTTATTTCAACTAAATGAAATATTTTAGGTGCATAATACTGCATGTAAGATTTTTAATTGATGTTTTGTTAAATATTGAACTCTGACCTCAAATAATTAAAGTTTTTAAAATCTCTTTTAAATACCCTGGTAAAAAATCCGCATAGGATCTCATGAAAGTCGGTGAGTTTTTTTTGCTGTTTTACAGGATTTTTTAAAATTCTATGAGTTTTGCTCGTAAAAACTGATAAGAAAAATCTGTACTCTATGAGATTTATCTTGGTTTTTACAAGTTTGTTTCACATAACATATACAAAACATATATAACGTGATAAAGCATTATAAAATCTGGTGAAACCAAGAGATTTGACGCAGTTTTTATTGGCAGGGTATTAACAGAAAAAATAGATTATCACTCTGACTGATTGACCAACTCAACGTAATTGTGTCTTTTTTTGTAGGATAATGATCGATTCAGGATTTCATGGACCCACAGTGATATTTTAAAGTTAATTGATATATATAAAGAACATTCTTCCTTATTTAAAAGCCAAACCGTCAGGCATGAAAAAATATGGAAAATGATTTCTGACAAAATGCCATATAATATAATAAAAAATTGAAAATATGTCGGATAAAGCCAGTGGTGACAGTAAATATAGTTTTGAATATTTTGAGCAGTTTCACGAATTATTTGGAAAGGATCCAAACGTTAAACCTGTATCAACAGACTCTTCTTTGAAAAAAAGAAAACTTAGTGATAATGAACAGCAACATGTCACCTCTAAGACAGAGACAGAAGTTGAGGTTTTACCCCCAGAACATACTCAATTAAAATCATCGCCAAAAACTTTGCAACCCTCAAAACCAAAAGAAAAGAAACTTGGCAACCATGTTGAAAAAATGACTGAGGTGTTAACTCAACTAAGACAAGACCTCAGTAACCGAGAGGAAGAACGTGAAAGAAGGAATGCAGAAAATCTCAAGCAGACGGAAGATTCAACAGCTGCCTTTAAGTAATATCTTCAGTTTCTGAAGGAAAAGTATAATGAAAAAGAACACATAAAGCCTGAAACACTTTGTTGCTCCAACTTGTATTCCACAATGGAATCAATTGCAGAACTTCAAGCAGTTTTAGCAAGAGGGACAAAAAATTGCATAAAGTTGCTGTAAATAATTACATTGTGGGAGAGCAATAATAGAATATAGGGCTTGCAGCAAACTGTTTTAGGCTTTATTCATTTTGACATGAATAAAGCGCGCTTGAAATGGAGCAATAAAATATGAATTGCATGCAAGACATCTATTTTCTTGTCCCTTTAGTGAACTCAACAAAGCGAGTTGGAAAGAGAGGACTTGCACGTAATTCAAATTTTATTGCTCCATGTCAAGCAGGCCTAAAACAAGAAAACATGACGTTGACTGCATGTTTCTAAGATTTCTTGTGTCCTGTTTGATCTCAAGCCACCTTTAAGAAGGCTTTGCTATATAATCACCATTGTTGTCTTGTGTTAAAAAAAATATATAAGGAGTTCTAGTTTCCTATTTAAGTTTTTATGTTTGGTTAAAGAGCAGTAGGCTAAAATTTGCATAAGACAAAACAGTTGTTTGAAGACTTTTGTGCTTTTTTACATTTTGTCTTAAGTAAATGAACTTAGTTAAGCTCTATAATTGTTTCTTAGTTTTAGTTTAATCGATATATCTCTGATTTCGTTTGCAATATTTAGATTAATCATGGATGGTTTTAATACTTTTAAGTTGTTATTATGATTTATGTAAAACATAATATTATAAAATAAAAATATTTTCTTTGCTAATATTGACGATTAAAAGTAGTAAAGAGGGTCATTCATAGTCATTTTCAAGCCTCCTTTTCTTCCTTGGTAATTTAAAAATTCTTATGACAAAGGAAGGAGGAAACCTTGAGGTACCATTATGAATATTGCCCTAAATAATTAAAAAATTTTATTAATTATTTATTTAAAACTACTGGGAAAAGTCCATATAAATGCTACAAAAATATATTTCAAAAGAGGAAAGTGAGTTCATTTAATTGAATATAAGTTCAGCAATTTCATCTCTTAGATGTAGACCGTCTCTTCTTATTGCATCTATCGCTTCAACAACATTATCATTTTCTTCATCTCCAATAACAAAAGCATGTCCATCAACTTGATAATTATCCAACAGCTCATCTGGAAACTTAAGGCATATGTTGTGAAGCACACAACATGCTAAGATCACATCAGGAATTAGATCTACTCTGCTCATGACTAAATATTTAAGTCTCCTAAATGGGCCAAACAGGAGGGCAAATGACCTTTCTATAATTTTTCTAGTTTTTGCATGTTTTGTGTTGAAGTTCCTTTCTCTTCCTCCCAAATTTCCTCTGTCAATGTAAGGTGGAATACACCATTTTAGTGGTGGGTAGGCCTTGTCACCCAAAATTATTTCATTTTCACTAAAATAATCAGGCATATTGTTAATAGCCGCCTTAAAAAAATCTGAGTTTCTAAAAATTCTTGCGTCACCCACGGAACTTGGATAGCCTGTAAATATATCCCGAAACACTCTATTATTGTCACAGATCCCTTGCAAAGTGATTGAATAAAAACACTTTCTCTTGTTATATGATTGGGGATTTTCAGATGGTGCCTTTATGGGTACAAATGTGCCATCTATTGCCTGGTATATTACCCCAATGTACCATTTCCCTTTTAATGGATTCCCTTTCTTCCCTGGAGGGCAAACATATCACTTGTCCTGCTAGTGTATTTATTTCTTCCACAACTCTCCCTAACACATTTATGAAGAGTTGAAATGGTTGCCAGTAGTTGCTTCTTTGGCAAAATAGTGCTGGGTCCCACACCTAAGTTAGTCAGCCTTTGTTCTATTGGGCTTAAAAGCCAATTATATGACTTCTCAGAGCAGTTTTCGGCTTGCTCTACAATATTGCTTAACCTAACAATTTTTGTCTTCTCCTTGCTGATCGCAACATCAGCTACTGTACTACCCACTATCTCAAGCATCACAGTCTCTACATCACTATCCGAAGACTCACTTTCTTGTTCAATGCTTTTTTCAAAAAAATACTTAACTACAGCCGGATCCATTTTATTTACAAACACTTTTAGAGGTTAGGTCATCGCTCGCTTTCGGGTTAAAAATCCTGAACGTGGACGGTACTTCACCAGCGTTCCCCGGTAAATACCCTGGGTAAAGACAAACATTTCTGGTTGATAACTGTGAACGCACCCCAGGGGAATTACTACAAAGATATTTTTTATGACAAAGCCGCGCAAGAAATTTATTGTGCACAAACTAGATACCAAACTGATTTAAAAAAAAAATAGTATCTTATGGAAGGTGTTACCGTCCAAAACTGCTTTTAGTATTATAGTCCTGGAGGTAACAACAACAAAAAATAATTTTCTTAAATTTACAATTTTAATAAAGCAGCTAACACATTGAATTTTTACATTTGTTAAAGTTATTATATACGCCATAAAAATGTTCCAAAGAACTCTCTCCATATTTAATAAAAAAATCGTTTGTCTTAAGAATACCACATTCCTTAAAAACGTGTTTGATTTTTTTTGTCTGGTTCCTGCCATCCTCTAGCCCCTCCCCGACTCTCTCCACCCCACGTTGCCAGCGGATTAACACGTGTTCTCCTAGTAAGACGACAAGGAAAAGACCTATTAATTCTTCTCAAAATTTATTTGAAATCCCCGACCGGTTTCGACCAAAACGTTATTGTCACGGGAGGAGTTGGATCACAAATCTAACACATTTACAAAGTACGGTATATAACACAGTAACATACACACATTTTAAAAACAGAAATTTCTTAACGTTACAGGACTATTAAAATTAAAATATTTACGTGTTAAAAACTTTTGTTTATTATTTTATAATTAGCTAATGCCCCTAGAGCATCAGTTAAAAGGACAATTCCAGCCATTAAATTTTTACGAGAAATCCCAAAATCTGCCTTACTATAATGGAATAACAGTTATCACGAGATGCATCAGCTTCTAAGACTTCGAACGAAAAACAATATTTCATAGACTGAAAATTACCGTTTATTATCACCAGCGGATTAAAAACAAAAACCATCAGAGGCAAACAGGTTGACCAATTATCGCAAACGATGCGAAACCTGCGAAATCACGGCATATCAACAAACAAAAAAATCACTGGCAACTTATCAAATATTCCAGCTATTTTCGACATTTGTCATCGTCAATAAGGATTGAAAGCTGTTATTATTACAATCAACGATTTCAGGAATGTTAAATAACATTTTCTTCAATAGAAATACCGAAACGATGGGGAAACCGGGTATCAATAAGTTTTAAATAAAAGCAATTTAATCGCTGAATTTGTGAAAATGTTGAAAATAATGATACTATTATGAAAGGGTAATTTTGTTAAACTTTTAGACCCCAAAACTTGTTCTTTAGTTACGAGAAATAAGGACTCAAATATTGTTAAAATTAGATTTTGATGTGTTATTACCTTTAGTTACTCGCTTAAATTGCGAGTGGTGCAGTTAAACTAGGGGATGGCTGAAGTCAGTGAGGGGAGTTGTACCTTAAAACTTAACGCTGTCGAAATTACTTCTCTAATTAATAGGCAGTTTAAGCCGGTCATAGGACGTACGCGTAAACGTGGAGTATAGTGCAAAATTATGTCTGACTTCCGCTCGAATACAGATATCAGAGTTCAAGTTTTGCGGTCTAGCCGTGTTTTAAACCAAATAGTATTACCCTAGGGAAGATTTTGGAAGAAATATCTCCGATTCCTGTAAAAAAAAACGGTTGTACACAAAGTCACACAGCATAGTAGAGCCCTTGCTCAAATTTTGACAAAATCTGAAAATATAATGACCCAAAAAGAAAAAAAGGAACATAATTTCCAAAAAGAAGGAAACAGGAAACCAATACAACCTATTAAACAGTCAAAAAAAAAAAACAAAAACACCAGGACCCCAATTTTTGAATTGTGAGAAAAGGAACGTTCTCCTAAGCGATGTGATCGATCCTAGGATAGATCACATCGCATGCTATTCGATCGCTGTATTTTTCAACCTGCCCTTGATCGGGTGCATCATTGCCATGTTTACTTTGGTACAAACGAACTACTTTTTCATGTTAAAGGCCCACTCTAACTATTACGTTTATTCAGCCGCAGTGCCGAATTAACCTCATTTTCGAGAAAAACTTCTTTGGTTTTTGCAGTTCACCTCTTTGGTTGGTTTTCTGGGTTTTTGTAATAAAAATGAGTGAGGAAGGAGGCTCGTGCGTTCCTTTTAAAAGGAAGGCCCCACTTAACACAATCCAAAAAAAAATTATCATAGAATTTATGGCCAAACATCCGAAACTTCGAGCAGGAACTTTTTCCAACTATTTTACCTACAAAACGGGTCAAAAATTGTGGAAGCATCTCGTTGATTTTCTTACCTTAAATTTCTAAATTTATCCGTTTAAAAAAATACTACAGACAGAAAATTAAAAAAAAACAAAACGAGTAATAGAGGTTACGAAATCGTGTGTTCTACGCAGGCTTCTCTCGAAAAAAGCGGTGTTCTCTCACTTGAAACCCGCCGGATCGGATCTCTCACTTTTTGCGAGAATGTGAGCAGGTTTTCATAATTCAAAAATTCATCAAGGGATAGATCCCTACCGACTGGTGATGATTCGCACAAAAAACCACACGTTCCCATTTCAAAAATTGGGGTCCAGTTCTCAATGTGATGTAGATATTTAGCAGTTTTCTTTTGATATATTTTTAAAAAATTTTAAGCTTTAACTTTTTAGTTTTTAAAAAACTCCCTCATGAGGGGTGGTTGATCTACCCCGCACGGTTAGGGTGAGTTTGACCATATAGCAGTTTTTTGTTTTTGACTGTAGCCTAAAAAAAGTTAAAATACCGAGATTTCGATGTACGTTATATTTTTTTTTAATAAAAATATGGAGTTGTCAATTTTTGTTTTTTCCGTTGTTTGAAAAAGGTGGTCCCTCTCCCGGAATTACCCTATATTTGGAAAAATTAGCAACGCGCAATACCCTGCTTTCTGAGTTCTTATCCAAATTTCTCATAGATTCTACCAGACAGGTAACACAAAGTAAAAGATAAGGCCTAACTTGTTTAATGGTTTCTCTTTATGTAATTAGAGCCATAAAGCAGTATCTAAATTATCACTTATCCGCATCCGTATCGAAATGCGCATATGCAAACAAGATACACGTATCGTATCGCGATCCATGACGTATCCAAATCAATTCACCTATTCTTTGGTACCCATTTACGATTTATAGTCTCATTTAAGCAAAAAGTTTTTTTTTGGTCAGATTAGATATAGTAGATATAGTAGAACGCATGCATTTGGACTGTGCTTGATACCTTTGTTTGATAAGTCAGTTATCCTCTTCCGATATGTATACGGATAAGGAGAAGGATAAGTGACCGATAAGTGTTGAAATTTACGTCTCTATTATCACCAGCAATTTTTACAATAATAATGGTAAGGTGCTGAAAAAGCCTTTCAGTGGGATTTACTAAGGTCTAAAATAGTACCCCCCACAAGTCTAAATATTTACACCTGTGGGGGTACTAAATTTTAAAACCAATTTTCAATAAACACTGACCCATACAGAAAAGACACAAGGTTATTGATTATTTTGTATTATTATTGCAAAATACCATTGAAAAACTGTTTTTTTCTAAAAATATATCATATTTTAGGAGAAAATGCCCTAAAACTAATTTTTTTTGACAGGCTTCAAAATGGCATATGGTGAATACGCCAGAAATTTGGCACATAATATCTTCATCATCTGTGTTTGAGGTTATAAAGTTGGTGATTTTTTAGACCACCTCTGGGGGGTGGTTTAAATTTATAGCCCCCAGAAAGGATTGTTTTGTGGCAATTGGTAATAAGTTCCTTTAAAAGTAACCGATTTTACAAGAAGTTATTTACCTTATTTAATATCCCAAGTTGTTTATTAATCAATAAAACACCTCCAATTTTGTCCATAAAAACGCCATATTTTCAACCCGTTTTCAGCCCAAAAAATATATTTATGAGGGCACTACGAGGCAAAACAAACATAAGTGAAGGTCACTGATTATGCACGAAAAATATAGTAAACAAAAAAAACCCAAAACAACTATATTAATTCATTTACAAACTGAAAGTAAAATATTGAGGTTATTTAAAAGCTCAGTCAAAATAACTTTTCTTACTCAACACTTTAAGCCCCATGTGTATATATTTGATACACAAAAAATTTCCCGCCTGGACCCATGACTGTGTATGCCAGGCGAACACAGATAGCACGTTCTTATATGAGAAATTTAAGAGGTCTGGGCTGTGGATACCAGAATTTTTTTTGCGGTCGGGAAAAAATCTTTTAGTTCGGCAACACTGCTCTCCTGCACCACACATTGTTTTTTGCTTAGTCTCCTCCAATATTTCGAAAGCACGTGGCGAAAATTTAAAATAATCTGTGTTGTGTGTTTACAAGTATTTATTTAAAATATGTTGCGTACCTTTTTAACCACAAAATTATGTCCAGAAATAACTGAAGTCAGGACAAGGTCTGTAGTAAAAAACAAACACTCCACCGTACTCGAGTACAACTCCGTAAAATCGTACATTGATGTCTCCGACCAAGTATCACCTTACATTAATCCAGTTCGGCGCTCTATAAAATGGTACCGTAAAGTGGGAATAGAGTACTTTCGTTGTCAATGCATTAAGAAACAACAACACTGAACTGACTTGAATTTCTTAGGAAAGGTCGCACGGGAACGGTCACATCCCTGATATCGACCAATAACAGGCTTTGAAGCTATCACGAGTTATCCGAAATCTATCCGACCACGGCCGAACCTCATCCGATTGCCGTGTATCGCAGGAACTTTCCTACACCTGACTCTGGGCAGGTGAACAGGCGCTCATGAAAAACGATAATCCAGTCAACTTTGCGCGTGCACCATGCAAGCTGAGCAGTTTCTGTGTCTTTTTCTTGGTCGAAATAAAGGATGTGAACGTCCCCGTGCGATCTTTCCTACGATATTCAAGAATTAGCCCCCTGGAGGAACAAGACAAAAGAGGACGTTGTATTGTTTGCTACCAACATTACTCAGAAAGATACGGTACAGGGAATGCCTCCAAATATTCAAAACAATCAAAACACTAAATGCCCAGGCTGCCTTGATAAAAACTTTTTATGTCTAAGTTGTTTTTTTTTAAAACTCAATACATCGTTGAAAAATAATTAATGCCTTTTTTAAGTATATGTGTAGTATTTTTGCAGTTTTGTAATAAAAATTTTATTAATACATTGTGTATCATTTTGATACACATGGGCTAAATTAGGCGGAATACATAAATCCAACCTCAGTGGCCCGTGTGTATCACATATGAACACAACTCTAAAAACCAGAAAAAAAAACTTAGCTAAGATACAAGTATCAAAAATATTTTAATTGCTTTTTTAAAAAGAAATCTTCAAAAAAATATATTCGGGCCCAGATGAAGTTTTTCCAATAGTACGCCCGTGGCTTAAAGTGTTAAACCGCACTGTAGCCGTAGCTTTCATCAGTAGGGGTTGGTGAAAGCCAAAGTGCAAGCAGAAGTATAAGATCCGAACTCACTGTTTGTGATTGAACGGAGCGCTAATATTTTTAAACTGACATTTCGACAGTGACAGAAATGTAAAAAAACTTGCATTTAAGTTTTTTAATACATTTCATAAATAAAAACACCTTTTAAATAAATACAAAATTAATCTACTCCTTATTTTATTATCATCCATCTAAACCGTTGTGTGACATCAAGTATTAATTGCAAAAATCAATTATCAAGTTTTTATTGTTTAAACCCCGCGTGGGTTTCAATTTTTAAATTTTCTTTTCTTCTAAATTGAAACTTTCTTCTTAAATCCAACAAAAGATTGTGTTAAGATGATTATTCAATAAACAAATTTATTAAAATTCTTCTTATAATTCAAACTGTGTCCAAAACTCAAGGAGGGTTGGTTTAAAACGCACTTAGAATCGTTCTAAAATAGACAACCCTTTTAGTAAATCCCACCGTTTGATTTTAATTGCAAGGGTTTAGTTCTACATAAAGGCAGAGAACATATAATTGTAAATAGAGAGGACACCTAATGATAAATTTGCGACCCCGCTCAACTGACTTGAAAACACGAAAGACTAAAACCCACTTTGCATTCCACGTTTTCATTGGTCGACTCAAAGTTACATGAATGTTAGGTTATAGATATATTTTGATTTTATTAACTTTCTCCACCCTACAAATTAGAAAAAAAAGAAATAATAACCAACCCAACCAAAACCAACCCTAACCAACAAACCAATCCAGCCCAACCCAGAGCCTAACAGACCCGTGCCGGTACAGTCACAGGTGGCGAATACAAAGGGGAGCGATCGAACCCCTCTCCGACTTCTGCGACGAAATTACGTACCAAAAATGTTGTCCTGCAGCGCCAGTTTTTTTTTTCTTTTTTTAAAAATTAAACATTACTCTTTTGCAAGGTTTCGTCTTTGGCAGTCAAATAAAAAAAAAATCATTTTCTGAAAAAAAAAATTGTCTCTTCCTTTTGGAGAAGACTTCGCATGATGTGAATTGACATGGTTACGTCACAACCGCCTCCTTTGAATTAGGAGAACAGAACCATTGAAGGAATATCCAAGGAAACTTATCATATGGGACCATCAGTTTTCACATACCTTCTCACCCATTCCGATCTCCTAATTATTTGTTAACTGTAATATTAAAATTTGGTACAGAAGCATAGTTTGGGTAGTTTGCAGCAAATGTTTGTTTTTATAGCAAAATTAAAGTAACCGTAGATAAGAAAATATTTAAAGAATAAATAAAAAACACTTATTTTATACCGAAGAAATCTTAAATTATATGCTCTCTGTTTTTTCCTAAATTATAACAAGTAATAAAGGCTTGCAAAATATATACAATAAAAAGTTTCTTCCAGCTCCCTTAGCAATAACTTCATAAATCACAAATCGATATTCATTCAACGCGCGGGATTATTGCCGTTTCAATTTTAAATAAATATTACCCCGGTTCATCCTGGCGCATTCAGCTAATAATCAAAAACTCGCTGTGAATCGCATTGGCTTGCTGGTCGGATATTACCATTACGTGTCCCCTCTATTTAGATTTATATGCTCTCTGATAAAGGCTCGTACTGCGACAATATAGTTATAATTTTAAAATACATAAGTACTTTAAAAAAAATTGAAAGAAGTAAATATTGACTGCATGAAAGACAAAGCAAATTTCAACTAATTCTTCTTTGAATTCTAGGACTAATCTCAAGTAATTCTACTTTAAATTCCAGATTTGTCAACATTCATGAAATTCTGTACCAATTCCTCGTATTCGAGTACCAATTCAGCTAATTCTGTTTTCAATTCTAATTCTGCTACTTTTCCCCCAACTCTGCTACCAATTTCACCTTTTTTAACAATAACGCTACTAATTCGAGAGCTCCAGTCATTTCAATTCCAGTAATTCCATGCACCAAAATTTTATTTAGAATATTTTTGATATTTTAAAATCTTCATAAATAAGAGAAACCTGTGTCTTTCTTTTATTAATTTCTGCACTCCAATTTTTACCAAACGAAAACAAACCATTATCTTTGTCAAAGTCATAAATCTCACCTAATTTATGTCACATCCCAAGCTACTAATTACATTCATAAATCCTTCAGATTGAAAAAATATTTGGTCGCCAACTACACCAGATGCCTATCTGCTGGCTCTTGGACCTTTCATCTTATTTTTTTTACCTTCAAAAACCACAGGGACATTACTAAATGTTGTTTTGTAAACGTTAAAAGACTCATAGTCGTTTTGACTGCGTTTTGTAGTTAATAAATTAACAGGTTCCGAGAATTAAAGTGACTTTTTAAAGGGGTATAAAATTTTGTTAGCGGCAGGAGGTGCAGTTATAGAGTGGTTAGTGAGATTTAATATGGTGTTGAATATTTTGTCCTAACTGCGATGTCTAATATGTATTGATTACCTAATCTATTAGCCAAGAGTTTTATTTGATTACTGTGACTATTATTATATTAATTCATTCATTCTTAAAATTCATAAAATCATGTTATCAATTTTAGAATATGTCAATTCACAAAAATTAAGTACAATGTATTTGATTTTATATTCAATATTTTGTTAAGCTTTTATGTTATATTTTTTTCCGTTACCTACCGGTAATTTAAGTGTTAATTTCAGAAACCAATACTAATTTATAATATTAAAAGTTACTAGACTTTTACTAAATTTAAATCCACGATAAGCTTATATTTAGTGCAGAAAATACTGTAAATTAGTAGAAATAGTACTAAATATTAATATAAAAAGTCATAAGTATACAGTTTAACCCATTAGTATTAGGGAAGAATCAATGTTAGTCCAAATGTATTAATATTTGCTCCAACACTAAACACTTTTATTAAAAGTACTGATCAATGCAATCTCTATTTTTTCAAATCAAAGGCCCTATACTAATGTTTATTCTCAAAATACTAATTTAAAGTTCAAAAATAGACAACCTCAAGACCAGTTAACTTGTACTAATATTAAATACAAATGTAATTGACGCTTAATCCCAAGGTTTGCTAATTTTTAGTGTATAGTACTAATAATTAGGACACATTTTTTTCCGAGGGGATACGATGACGGCATAGAAAACAAGTTGCGATGGCACGGAGTCGCATGTTATAAGGTGCATACAATATCATTGTGAGTACCCGAAGTTTGTTTTTGATGTTGTGTAAGACTATCCTACAGCGAAAGTCTATTTTCTTTTGATGTTTAGCCATGTTGGGAATTTGGAACCTTTGGTTGCACTAAAACAAAATTATGATTGTTTTCCACAAACCAAAACTACACTTTTTTGCACTCGACGCGCGTTTCGCTAACAACGTTAGCATCATCAGGAGACGAGAAACAATGAACTAAATTAATCTACGCTCTATCTTATATACAATCCTTTAGTGGGCGGAGATAAGACTAATAAATTGTGATTGATCACGATTTTTAATCCTACCTCCCCTCAACCAAAGAATAAAGTGTACTAAACGGGATAGGTCCTCTATCTTTATTTAAACTATTTCTGGATTTAATGATTTCCATACTTTCATATGCATTCAAAAGTCTTTTGTTTGGTACACTTTTTAGAAGTTTTAGGTTATCTAATGTGAATCTATGATTGTTTTCAAAAGCATGCTCGGCCACACTTGACTTTTCTGTTCTTCCGTATTTTAAGTGTGCTAAGTGTTCTTTAAAACGTGTTTGAATAGAGCGTCTCGTTTGGCCAACATATTTTTTATCACAATCCATGCAACTAATTTCGTAAATTCCACTTTTTTCTAGAACTGTAGTTTTATCCTTGGGATTTCCTAGTAGGATAAAAAAAAGGATAAAACTACAGTTCTAGAAAAAAGTGGAATTTACGAAATTAGTTGCATGGATTGTGATAAAAAATATGTTGGCCAAACGAGACGCTCTATTCAAACACGTTTTAAAGAACACTTAGCACACTTAAAATACGGAAGAACAGAAAAGTCAAGTGTGGCCGAGCATGCTTTTGAAAACAATCATAGATTCACATTAGATAACCTAAAACTTCTAAAAAGTGTACCAAACAAAAGACTTTTGAATGCATATGAAAGTATGGAAATCATTAAATCCAGAAATAGTTTAAATAAAGATAGAGGACCTATCCCGTTTAGTACACTTTATTCTTTGGTTGAGGGGAGGTAGGATTAAAAATCGTGATCAATCACAATTTATTAGTCTTATCTCCGCCCACTAAAGGATTGTATATAAGATAGAGCGTAGATTAATTTAGTTCATTGTTTCTCGTCTCCTGATGATGCTAACGTTGTTAGCGAAACGCGCGTCGAGTGCAAAAAAGTGTAGTTTTGGTTTGTGGAAAACAATCATAATTTTGTTTTTGATGTTTAGCCAGTTTTATAATTTCCTTATAAAATTTTTTATCGTTTACCCTAAATGTATTTAAAAAAGATTATTTATAAAACTATTAAAAAAAGGTTTTAATGGTTAACCTAGGTATAATGTACCAGTATTAGCAGTGTTGGTGCTTCCACGAAGGCCTTAACTGGCATAAATTGAAGACAAATATATTAATAAGCCTAAATCAAGTATTTTTAATCTGCAGGCCACGAATTTTAGTTTCCTGGGACGTTTGGGTTTTAATTATGATATTCACTCGCCCTTAAATACTGGAAATTCCTTGTCAGTCACGTATTTTTCTTAAAAATATGATCTTGTCTGCAGCAAGAAATACACTTTCCGAAATGGTTTAGGCAAAATGAAGATTATGGGGTGTTGTATCTGACAGATATACCGAGAATTTAATCATTCTTATGGCATGGTTAAATTATATTTAGATCTGCTAAAATACTCTTATAGTAGGACATGTTATATTATTATGACCACCTTATATCTTACACAATTTACGCTTTAAACAATTACAATTTCTGCTGTGTTTTCTATAAAAATGGAAAAATAAAAATCATATGGACGGCACCACTCAAAATGACAGACAGATGACAAAACAGAAATTTTTATTAAACAATTGCCTTAAATTATTTCCATCTTTCTCCAAAACATTTTTTTATAGCCTGCTGTCTTCCTTCAAAAATTCAAACACCTTAAATATTTTTGCACTTCACTAAAATGCCCTCTCTCTCTAAATACTTTTTAGTTTAACTGAGAAAAAATGTTTTTTGGCAATACTTTTTTTGAATGCTAAAAAAATAGTGAAAACTTGAAAAAGTGAGTGTTTTATTCTAGGGATCGAAAGTTTGGAAAGAACGATTTAAAATGTGAGCAAAATCACGGCAAAAAAATGTGAAAAACATATAGGTGCATCAACAAAACTACCTAATACCCAAGTAACTATGTAGGTACATCTATCATATAAAGATGTTTTTTAAATATTCAAACACCAAAACACCGCGGAATGCGTAAACCGAATTCTAGACATTCCAACGAACATTCGTCAATTAATTAGCCGTAAGCATTAATAGGAAAAAATCCAGAAAAGCAACAAATTTGAACCAATTAAAAGAGGTTTACCGGCGCGAATTCCACCGAAGCGGTAAGGCCACGATAAAAGGAATCTTATCGACAGTACATTATTCCCCCTGATCGAGCCATATAGCGGTGACCATCGACCATAGATATATAAATGGTTAAAAGGCCTCCCACGGAAAAAAAGCTCATCTAATATCAAGGCGTAACGTCTTGATCCAAGAATAGATTCGAAATATATATAAAAAAAATTTTAGCTTATTCGGCAGAAAATCAAAAAACTGCTCCGAGCGGTGTCTTAGTTTTTACAAAATTTGTCATCCATTCAAAGTTCAGCCAATTCTGATGTTTATATTTGACGCCAAAAAGTATGGATAACACATATACCTTTTATACATATACGGCAGTGCAGTGCATCCCCGTGAAAATTTTTGTAAGCAAGATTAGTCATCTAAATCCAGGAGGCTATAAAAATTTTTGAAATTTTAGCCGTTTTACGCATGCGCCACGCCCTTCAGTGTGATGGCGGATGGCATAATATGAATGTCACGTTTCATGTTGACAGTAGTGTTTAATTTTCAAAAACCAAGCAATTTTTGTTTTTTTTGCGTAAAAATATGTGCTGCCCAACATAAAAATGTAATCTTATCGCGTTTTTAATCGAATTTTAATGATCGAAAAATGAATAAGATGCTAAAGTGCCAAGGCAGATGTTTTCTCTGGAATATACCAAAATCACAGTACACTATAGTGTGAGTACTATGAGTAAAATTAAAAACCGAAAAAACACACCAATTTCGGAATCAAAAATTAAAAGAAACAAAAATGGCGTCAGGAATAACATCAATCCAACGCACTTGCGCAAGACTACTTGACCATAATATGTTGTTAACAAAATTGCCACTTCCAGGGGGCTTATTCTTGAATTTCGTAGGAAAGATCGCACGGGAACGGTCCTCTCCCTGATATCGTCCAATAAAAGAATTAGAAGCGATCACAAGTTATCCGACCACGACCCACAGAGGAACGGCTTAATATAATATCAGAGACATAGACCAAAAAATGTTCTTTATATTTTTAAAATTAAATTCACACAATTATTTAGAAAGAAGCCCATTTATTATCATTTAATTGTAATTTTGGGTGATAGATATCTTAAGGCGTTAAATTTTGGCTACAAGTGTGTCTAATTACAAATTTTACTACTATTTAAATGATATGCCAATGAAAAGTAAATATAAAAAAAAATCTGGTATAAAATGTTGACTTTAGTAAATATTTTTGTTACATGATTGCCTAATACTGATTAATGGTTTTTTGAAATTTTTACACAAATAAGTCGTCTTTTTTATCAGAAATATAATAAAAAAATGAACAAATTAGGTAAAAATATATCAACATCTATATTTTTGTATTTACAAAATTTGATATTCGACAGGATTCGCTTTACCAGTAATCTCAATATAATTGCTGGAGTATTACGATCATGAAAATATAACATTTATCTGCTACGATCTGCTACCAAGATGGCTATGGAAGTTGAGCGTAGGGGCAAAGCGTCATTTTTGCAGTTCATTATAAAAAGCGCATTTGAGTTGTAAAAAAATAAAAAATATGTTTTTATAATAAAATTAAAAGCTCCTTCTTTCTAAAAAATTCAAGACGAAAAATTTAGGTGACATTTAAGCAAACTTAGCATATAAAAAATAGGTTTTTGTAAAACGCACTATATTTTTGGGTTGCCCTGTATACGGTTTAAATCATGTAAAGTAACTATTTTTTTTAATTTAAGACGTTGCTCTTTGTACAATATAACTGTGTATAAAACTCATTCCTGGCTTTTCCAGATTAAAAGTTTCAAGTAAAAATCCTCATGTCCCTCTGTTCCCATAAGGTCGTTCCACTGTGCGACCGAACCTCACCCGATTGCCGTGTATCGAAAGAACTTTCCTAGACTTTCATACACCTGCTCCCGGACCTCCCATGCGATCTTTCCTACGAAATTGAAGAATAAGCCCGCAGGGCGTCTATATAAAGTTTATAACTATATGGTTTTGAACGTGAAATTTTCTGAGCTAACGTCTTGAAGTAAATAAACACTAACAGTGGGATTTACTGAGATCTAAAATAGTACCCCCACAGGTCTAAATATTTACACCTGTGGGAGGTATCACATTTTAAAATTAATTTTTAAAAAACACTTACCCATACAGAAAAGACACAAAGTTATTGATTATTTTGTATTGTTTTTGCAAAATAAAACTGAAAAACTGCTTTTTCTCTCAAAATATACCATATATTAGGAGAAAATGCCCTAAAACTATTTTTTTTGACAGGTTTCAAAATTTAAAATGGTGAATACGCCAAAAATTTGGCACATAATAGCTTCATTACTACTCTGGGGGGACAGAAAGGACTGTTTCGTGGCAATTGGTAATAAATTCGTTTAAAATTTCCCTGAGTAACCGTTTTTACAAGGATTAATTTACCTTATTTAATATCCCAAGTCGCTCGTTAACCAATAAAACATCTAAAATTTTGTCCAGAAAAACGCCATATTTTGAACCCGTTTTCAGCACAAAAAATATACTTATGAGAGCACTACGAGGCAAAACAAGCATAAGTGAAGGTCACTGATTATGCACGAAAAATATATATATACCAAACAAAAAACCCAAAACAACTATATTAATTTATTTACAAACTGTTTAATTTCAGTTTCAGAGTTTATCTAAAAGCTCAGTCAAGAAAACTTTCCTTACTCAAAGCCCACTCATTTCAAAGCTATAGCTTTTATCAGTAGAGGTTGGTGCAAGCCAAGGTACAAGCAGAAGTAAGAGATCCAAACTCGTTGTTTGTTATTCGAACGCAGCTAATATTTTAAAACTGACTTTTCGACAGTAATTGGAAAAACAAATTAACAAGGGTAAGTTTTAATCAGAGTAAAATAAACTCAATTTTAATTTTTTCTACAGAGTGGTTACTATTTAAACACCGCATGGGATTAAATTTTTTAATTTTCTTTTCTCATAAATTGAAACTTTCTTCTTAAATCCAACAAAAAATCGTGTTAAGATGACTATTCAATAAACAAATTTATTAAACTTAGTTTTATAAATCAAACTATATTTATTTTAAGTAGCTAGTATTTCAACGTATCGGTATACCTAACGCGTTCAAAACAAAGCCAAAAGACACTGCATTTCTCACTTGTCTGTTTTAAACGAGACCCGCTTTTATGGTGGACGCGAGTCCTGAACAGTTAATTGAAATCGTTGCGTACGTCAGTAGGTCCGTAACGGTACGTACAAATACGTACATTCCTCCGTACGCAACGAGTGGAATCAGCTGTTCTCCCATCGTATCCACCATAAAAGCAGGCCACATTCGAATTATGCCGTAAACAAGTGAAAAATGTAGTGTATTTTGGCTTTTTTTGTACGCGTTTGGTATACCGATACCGATGCGTTGAAATATTTAGTCAAGCCACCCCCCCCCCCCCGAAAAAAACTTTTAAAAATTTTAAACCACACTCCTTCCCTGATTTTTTTTATATTCAAAATGTAGGGTGCAGCCGGACGTCAAGGTAAAAAAAAACCAGGAAAGAGTGTTCTTCAAAATTTTTAAAAGTGGTTCAAAATTAGTTCGAAATTATAAGCATATTAAAACTCGAATATCTTTCGGAGGGGGGGGATGGCTTGATTGACCTAAAAATAGGGACATTTACCTATATTATTTAAACTTATCCGTGTATACTTATATACCTAACGCGCTCAAAACAAAACCAAAAGGCACTATATTTTTGACTTGCTTTGTGCCATGTTTCCAATGTGGCCCGGTTTTATAGTGGATGCGATAGTAGGATAGCTGTCTGCACTCGTTACGTACGTCTCGTTCGAAAAATAGCAGAAATAAAGGGAAGTTTTGGCTTTGTTTTGAACGCGTTACGCTTACGTATACGGATGCTTTTAAAAAATAGTTAAAAGTACCTAATATCTACTCTTAACAGTTTGGATGTCCATCTTAACCCTTTATATATCTATGGTATCGACAAGTTTTGCAAAAAGATCTCAACCACTATGCAATAAAACTCCCATTATTCATTCCTGCACGACCACAACCACCTCCTTATCTCTCTCGTTTCTCACCAACGGAACAAAGACAGACATAACCGCAAACACACCATAAAAACGAATATCGGAATTCCGATACGCTCCGTCCTTTACCGTCTCGATAAATTAAAGAGAGCCGGAGGTAAACGGGTGCAATTAAAACAAAAGAATCGGTTAGGCACAAAGAAAGCTGGATAGGTCAGAATGTTGCTTGGTCGCCTTCCACAAACAGTGATTTATATAAAATGCTATCTGATTATTTTTTATTTCTGAATGTTAACTTCAGTTTTATATTGTCCGCGCGGGCTTTGTGCTCGCCGGTCTTCTTTCGGCTCCCGATTCCCACAGCCAACTTCTGGCCGGTCGGTGTCGTGATAAATGCCCCTTGTTTCCTGACGAATAGCTCAAACTGATACAACTATTAATTGTCGTCCTTCTAAAAGGGTTCTTCTGTTAGAGGATTTCGTCGTTTTTTTTTAACCTTTGCGGTTTTTGGCGACTCGAAGGTTATGGCCGACTTTTACAAAAAAGAGAGATGGTCAAGAGGTCCGCACAAATTTATGCAAAAGCTCGGTCGGGTCGTGTGAAAATTGACTTTGAATTGGAATTTTGGGAATCTGATTTTCATCGAAAACCAAATGGCAGTCATAGATAATACAAAATATCGTTTTTTTGACTGCTGTTTTTTCCACTACTTCCCTCTGTTTTTTTGTTTTAAACTTGAGGTTCTTTAAAAAACTTCCCTTAAGAACGGTAACGTCACTCACACCCCCCTTTTTAGAAATTTACACGTTTTTTATAATTAACTAATTGTTGATTATTATTAATGCTTTTGACAACAATTAGTTGATTGAGCGAAACTGAAGAAACAGATTTTACTCGATAAAAGGAACGGCAAAGTTACCCCGGACGTCATCGAGTGATATTTCTGTCACTGTCTATCAAGAGAGACAAACAAAGACGGTAGTAGTTTTTGGGCGAAAGAACAGGCGAAAAGATTGCACGGGAACGGTCCTCTCCCTGAGAAGTGATCGATTTTCCGGAAAACGCGGATATAAATGGAAAAATTAAAAAATTCAAAATGTATCTAAATTTACCCCTATATGGTTGTCAAGATACTAGGCCAATAGTTGGCCAAAGAATAAACTATGCTTTTTACGAGTTTGACATTATGTATCAGTATTCAACATCAAATTTCAAATAGAAGACCCAGAGTATGACAGTATTCAACTGTTAATATCTCGAAAACAGTTGAAGATCGACATAGGGTACCTATATAAAAATGCTTAGGATTTCAAAACAGAATGCAAAAATGCAATAATATACTGGGTGTTTCATTTGAAAGTTTCGCTTGGCCTTCTTTTTAATATACCCTATATACATAAAAATATTCTAGTATACTGTAACATTTATATATTGTGTCAATTACTTTAAAGTTAATTTGATTGTCGTAAACTAACATTTTTAGTTTAATTTTGTGAAGTGAGCTTAAAATTAAAATATCATGTGACTTTAACTGTAACCAAAATTATCACGTGACTGAACACTTTTAAATAGTCACGTGACCATCAGTGCTATATTCAAACTGTATTTGACATCCCAACTTTTGTGGCTAAATAAAACCCATTTAAGTTCCCCCCTCACACACGATCATCCTGTGTATCAGCTAAATAAGAATTATTTATTTATGGAAGTTTTTTTTAATATCCGCGTTTTTACAAAAATCGACCACTGTGCGAATCCTACTCTAAAAGATGGTCAAGACTGCCGTATCATGCGCATTAGCGAGTTCGGTCACGTGATGGTTTCGTCCAAAATTCTAAAATAATACTAGCGACGTTTTTCACACGAGCTTTCCTACAACTCCCAAATACTGAGTCTGGTCGAGAGAACAGCTTCGCTCAAAAATTGTTGTTCGGGGCAGCTCTGCGCGTACCCATAATAGTTTGGTGATTATTCAATCGTCTCGTCACTGCTTTTAAGCGCGTTTATTGGTTGAAACTACTTTTCTTCTCTCAGGCGAACGATCACTTCCTATGACTTCCAGTATCCGTACCCTGATATCGTCTAATAATAAGTTTTGAAGCGACCGAACCTCATCCGATTGCCGTGTATCGAAGGAACTTTCATACACTTTCATCAGTGGCGTAGCCAATAATTGAATCTGGGGGAGGTTTCATCATTTAATAAAAATTAACTACCTACCTATGGCAAATTCTTAAAAATTGGGCAGGTGCCTATCGCTTGAGCTCTTAAACTGAAGGGAGGGGAGAGGGGCGGCTTAATGAGTGTTGAGTTGGTGTATACGAAACAAAAATACTTATTTTTAAAAGCAAGTCTCTTCTAGTCCCATTTACAGCTTTTTTTCAAAATTAACCCTTAAATGCGCCGCAGGCAGAAATTTTGGAAAAATTACACTAAAATGCTAATTTTTACGCGTTTCAAATGTTGCTGACAAAAAAATTGCTTAAAATTAAACATAATTATAACAATATTTAATTTTGGTGTGGCGGCCCAGGTGAAAATTTTGACAAAAAACCAAAATTTTTTAAAAATTTTGATCTCTTGTGTTTTTTGTAAAATATTTTTGAAAAAGTACATTGGGTTAGATGCCAAGAAGGGGTGGGTTGCGGTGGTGTATATAGATTTGTTAATAAAAAATAATAAATGCGTCGCAGATGAAAATTTTAGGTTTTGAAAATTTGTAACAATTAATGACGTCATAGTACCGCAGGAAAAATTTTTAAAATTTAAGACATCACACCAAACACACAAACCGGATCATGATTAATTTATTGTAGATTGGGTTGGAACTCCTGTCGGAGATTTTAAACCCCCCCCTTCCTGGCTACGTCACTGCTTTCATACACCTTTGTGCTTTGCGCGTGCACCATGCAAGCTTGGCATCTTCTGAGCATTCTTATTGGTCGAAACGAAGGATGTGAACGTTCTCGTGCGACCTTTCCTAGGAAATTCAAGAATCAGCCCCCATGAGGTCATTACTTTTTTGTGTGAGTGAAAAATTCTGACGCCTTTGAAAGTCTAAGCACAGTATCGTGACTGTCCACGTCATCATCCAGCAATTTTTTTTTTTCACTTTTTTAAATAACAATATATCACACTTCCAATATTGTGACGTATGTATTTTAAAAAATATTTCAAAATTTCTTTATTTAATTTTTTTCTGTTATGATTCTAGCCCGTTTTGACAAATAATAAGTGAACTACGTCAAGGCCATATACAACACGGCTAAAAATTTTAATTGAGTCTTATGTAAAAAACTTCAAAAAAGCGAACTGTGCAATTTTCATCATATTAGGGCCTGCCATTTTTGAGATATGGCAGTTTTTGTAGAAATGCATTTTTTTCAATTTCGAAAAATCCTCAAGACTCAAAAATTAAAAACCAACTAAATAGTGACCCAGCACACATCCGGCCTTACCATTGTAGAAAACTTGATTCGGATCGGTTGCTTAGTTTTTGAGTAGTGATTTGATATATTTTAAAAAACGGCAGAAATTTCGTCCTTTTGAAAAATGGGACCCTGGCTTTTTCCGATTTAGCCCATTTTCAACAGACTTTGTCGCTGTACTTAAAACCTAATTTGTGCAAAAATTTAAAACGATTAGTCAACTTCCTGGACAGTTAGAGCGGAACAACGGAGGTACATCTTAAAATCTTTCATCTCCCTCTAGTGCTTAACAATTATGTCAAGTTTCGTTGCTTTAGGTCAATCCTTTCTCAAGTTATCGCGAAACACTCGAGGGGAGCTAGCTAGTAAGCTAGTAAGTAATGGCGAGACTCATGCCAGTTATTGATTTGCTCCGCCCAAGGCAGCAAATCATTAAATATTTTCTAAATTGGATACCCTGTATATTATCTCATTTTCTAAATCCCTAAAAAATAATCTCTTTAAAAATACCAGACACTTGGTCTATCTTTCATCTTCTCCTAGATGTTCAAGTTTAAATTATGGGAAATCGAAATTAACTACAGAATATTAATACCTATGTTACTTATTTTCCCATTTCTTCCACACAAATTTAAACTTGAATATCTTGGAGAAGATAAAAAATAGACCCAGTGTTTGTTATTTTTCCAAATCTATTTGTAATATATTTAAAAAAAGATAAGTTTGTGTCACATTTGGTTTTTGAGACACCCTGTATAACAGGGTATAATGATCCTATATACAGGGTCCCTAAGCAAATCCTTAGGGGGCCAAGCAGCCGTGTATAAGACGAAGACAAACGGAAAAGCACATTAGGCAGAAAAGAATGGGCATGGGTCGATGTTGTCACAACATCTTACACGTAGTAAATCCATTCCAGGTTGTTGTTTTCTAATGTTTTCCGTTTTCATACCTTTAGGACTGGAATAAAAATTATTTTTGCTCGACTTTAATACCAAACTGATGAAAGATATCGTAAAAGAAAATATTTTTCGGCTTTTCATTTTGTAACCATTGTCCTTACGCACTGTTTACAGGCTGGGGACTGAGATACATGCAAATGCCTAACCTAAAGCGTTCATACACGGCCGGAGAAATCGATAGATATTTCCGTAGAAACTTTATCAAGCAAATAGGACGGGTTGACGCTTTCGAACGTCCAACCCGGGTTTTGCACTTTGATTCGAAATCAAAAAGGAGGAACACTCAGATGTGGGGCCGTGCACAAATTACGTAACGATGATTTTACCAATTTTTGACCCACTCCCTATGTAATGTTTTGTAACGGTTTGGCACGCCACTCCCCTAATATTACGTAACGATTTCAAGACCACTACCCCCCCCCAAAAAAAAAAAACTTTTCACTTATTTTCATTCCAAATTTTCTTAGTTTCACACAAATGCAAACGCTGTCGAAAACCCCCCTCCCCCTACGTAACGTTTTGTAACCCCCTCCCCCCTATGACCATTACGTAATTTGTGCACGGCCCCTGTAGTCCCAGTGGGGAAGGGCGAGAAAATTGATATATTTTTCTTAAAAATTATACTCTTTAGACCTACTTCTTTGCGTTTGTAATTGTAATTGTAAGCGGCGCCATTTTTATTTCGTGCTTTGTTTTTCTAATATTTTTGCGTTCTGCTAATTTAATTGAAAAATTTTTGCCTGCGGCGCCCTTTATCTTTTCACTCGAAACCAAGATCCCCCGTTTTAGGAAAACTGATCCCGTCTCTGTTTCTAAATTTTTTCGAATAAAAGTAGAGTATGACCATGGGGGAAATAATTTTTTTCTACGGTATGACGACGTTTTACAAATATTGGCAGCCCCTTATTTTTCGCTTTTACCCTCTCGCTAGTTTTGAAGAATAGATTCGCTACATGTTTCGAGATCATGTCATAAAACACCTCGAAAATATCAAATGTAGTGTAGGGTCAGCTTTATTTAAAATCAATAATATCGCAAGCAAAAAGCTCTGCAGGAAAAACAGCGCCGTTTAGTGATTTCTTTGGCTGCTAGTGCTAGCTGCATGGTTTGGCCGTTTCCGGATAGATGTCACTAGTAGAACAGAATGGAAAGAAATTTAATTAAAAGTGAAGATATTTCTTTCTAATGTTAACAACCTCACGAGTTTATCGCTCAGTATCGTAAATAATGGATCCTGCGGCCTCCTTTAAGCAAGAAAAAGCTGTGGTTTGGATCTGAAAACATCTAATTTTTAATTAGATTAGATGTGTGGCCGCCATCTAGCGGAATTTGCAGACATCTTGTCAACAGTTATTATTGCAACTATGATTTATGCTCACAATGAAAGAGTGGCGACAATTTTTTCTCATGAAAGCAGTCCGGAGATAATAACAAACTGGCACCATTGCTCAATATACCTGTTTCTTTTGTGCGCGCAGAACTTTCTATGCCATTTCTGTTTGATTTATTGAAATCGTAGCCCTAAGGAAAATCTTAGAAACCCTGTATAAGTTTTTTTTTACCATATTTCTCCCAAAAAATTCATTATTCCAGACTTTTGGGACACACTGTATGAGAGTGTTTACTTGTACTTTAAACAGGTAGATATGTGGAAAGAAAATATGTTGGTTTAAAAGAATGAAAAGAAAGTTTCGGAAAGTCAGAAACATTAGATTTAAATTCGACAACAAATATCAAACGTAAAAAACAATTATTTTCCTCAAATCAATAATGACATCTGCATTACTAACCCGTTTTTGGTCACCGATACCGTGTTAAATAACATTCACCCTCATAAATTTAAAGATCCTCTTTACTCACAAAGCGTTAAATTCCCCGTATTACCAACAGACAATAACAATATTAATTAATTAAAAATACTAAAGCGTACAAACAAGATACAAATTTCAAGTACAAGTTTCAAATATAGTAAAACTACTGCAGCATCAGCAGCAGAAGAAGTTGGCAAATTAAAAAAAAAAACATTCAAATATAGTAAAATTCTAGTGGAGCTATAATATGACGCGCGTACGTACGCAAGCATGAAAATACGCAAAAATGCGTTAATGTTTTATTCTTTCGTCGACAAATAACAGTCTCTCTTTCGTCAAGTAACTGAAGGTTATTTAGGCGCGATTATAATTGATCTGCTACCTAACTTTATAGGATATTTTCGCTCATGTGCAAACGAACGACCAAGTTTGACCTGAGTAAGGCGTATATTTAATCTATTAGGTTCGATCGAATTTCAATATGGTGGCTGACATTTTTACAAAAAACTCAATGGAAGTGTCATTGTCAGTGTCAAAAAACTAGTCGGATCAACACCTGCTTAACTAAACAGCCAGTTAACTCTTTTTCGATTTAGTATCCTTTACACCAACTGACAGAAAATCCATGTTTTACCTGTCAATTTGGTTATAAAAATGGCGGCAATACGTGTACCAGTTGATTTTTCGTGAGGGGGTACTACTACATTTTATATATATATATAATATATATATGAGAAAATGATGGAGGTTACCAGATGCATCAAAGTACCATCAAAATTGCTTGCCCTTATCTACAATTTTGAAGCACAAGACTGACCATTTGGAAAGAACAAAAATAAGTCCCTACAAAATTGGAGGTAAAGAGAGATTTAAGTTGAAAAGTCATTAAAAAGCTAAATCGTTTTTGCCACTTTCACTTCTGACTATTTTATAGTTTCATGAAAATTAACGATTTTAGTAACTTACTACTTGCTACTAGTAGCATTGTCAATCGAAAGGATTTTGGAGGAATTTTGGAAAAACCCCTCTCGCAAGAAGCCATACTGAGTAAACTTTATAGCAAAGTGATTCTGCCTGTACCTATTTAGCCAAATGATAAAAATGTTTTCCTAAAGTTAAAAATTAGTTAGATTTTAGCAAAAAAAGTCTTACCTTCCATTTTAGCAAAAAACTTTTTGGTTTCCATAGCAAGACTGATAGACGTGGATTCACCGTAGGCCCCATACGTATTTATAAAATATTTGGTGTCCATCGGTCCCGTTTTTAAAGTTACCGACGGATCCATCAATCCAACGATCGATTGCCATCAGGTCCCACCAACTTTAGAGTCGGTGGTCCGGTTGTGATGGATTAACGTAACCTTAAAAAATAGTCGCTAGATCTTCGGAAGATGGGCTTGAACTAATTTTGGGTAAAACGAGAAAGAAACACACAATAGAGAATTATATAGACAACACAGTTCTCAATTACGATCTTTCAGACTTTATACTCAGAAAAGTCAGACCTTTAGATCTCACTTCGGAATGTCGAATAAATGAGGTCCGGCACACAGGTGATTTTTGGTCTGGTAGTACTACTACTACATCATTTATGTGAAAATGGTGGGGGTTACTCTATCTACAATTTTGAGGTACCGGATTGTCCATTTCGTATTCAGGACGAGAAAATGCACATCTTATCAAAAAATGGCGAGGGTTACCTAACCATCATAATTTTTACTGCGAACACTTGTACTTAGTATCTTATGGTCTTCGACCACACATCTCAGGAATAACAAGACCGGACTCACAAGCACAACTTGACAACATTTACTCTAATATAGCAGCTGAGGACCTAGACTCTTCAGAAATGATACCTACTGATCTCTCTGATAACTATGCTCAAACATTATGCTTTAAACATACAAGTAGAAATAATAGCATATTTTTAAAAAAATGTAGGTCATACACACAGAACAATATTGGAACACTTTTTTGAAACTGACGATCCTAACGAACAATACGATAAATTCTATAAAATATTCTTATACTACCTTGACATTTCTTTTCCAAAACAAACCAAACGAATCCGAGATTCAAATACTTGGGTTAACAAAGAAATCAGAAACTATGGCAGTTATATGAAGGACCTCTATATAGATATCAAAGTTCTCTATCAAACATACAAGTCACAAAAAAAGCAATACAAAAAATTTCTAGCTAACTATAAAAAATCGATAAATGACTACAAAATCTACAACTCGAAAAACAAAACAAAAACGTTATGGTAGTAGTAGATATAACCAAATACCTTTTAATAATTACAGTAAAAAAAATTTTAAATTCTTTGTTTCTTCTTCCTACAGATGAGGTTGAAATAGCTAGCATAATTTGTATTCTACCAAACAAATTCTCATCAGGTATCGATGAAATACCTCCAGCTATTCTCAAAAAAGTCGGCGGCTTAATATCATTTCCACTTTTAGAAATCATCAACAGTTTTTTCCTAACTGGAATCTTCCCATCAAAACTAAAACTTGCAAAAGTGGTCCCAGTCTATAAGAAGGGTCGTCAGGACGAGGCTCAAAATAACAGACCAGTGTCAATCCTTCCAGCTGTGTCAAAGGTCTTCGAGAGAGCGATCTACAATGGACTTATTAATCCAATAACATTTTATCAAAATCTCACACTATTTTTTTGAATCTTATGCCAGCAAGTGCAGATTATACAGCAGGGTTGCCGCTCTGTACGAAACGGATTTAAATTATGTTTGCGTTATGCGCCGGCCTCCGTAGCGTATCAACATGCCGCACAGAAGGTATCGGGTTCGAATCCCGGCTAGTTGCTGTTTGTCTTTAACTTTGCAAAACTTTGACTGACACTGGTCATTGATCCTATAATGGATGGAAAGTCCCAGTATATAAAAAAATTATGTTTGAGGTTAGAAACACATCAGTCCAGCCAGGTGGTACTCTCATATCGAATAAATTTAAAATTAGTAACAATAATATCCTCCTTGGATAAAGAATAGCACAAACTTTACTTCTAACCTGACAAGATCGGCAAGGGTTCCTGATAAGATAAAGTTATTTGTTTTTACTTTAATATCATTATTTTTTGTTGTTTATTCTGTTTCATTCTTAATTTTACTAATAGCTCCTTTCTTGAGCTAAAATTATATAAATTAAAACTTCATTTTTACAGTTTTATCGTCACTTATTCTCTGCTTAACTTTTATCAGTGTTAATAATGGCACGTACCGTTATATGTTTAAGTGCATTTAGGAAAATGCAAGGGCAGGACCATTATAGTATCTCATGTAGTTATATACGGTTGCAGTAGATATTTTTCTAAGTGGCCCCAAAAAGCTTTTAATGTCAACCGTGTCGCTACCGCTTTTAAATAGACAAACCCTATATACGGCGGTTGCAGGTATCTCTGGTATATGACTGCGTACAAGACAAATCTTGCAACCGCCATTTAAATTCTAACTAAACAGGTGTCGTAAACGGCAACTTAATTAAAAATCTATTTGCGTGTGCGGTTGCCAAAGTTGGAAGCTTATATTCCGCTTTGGAATATGACAGAACAAGTCGTCGGAATTTCGCGACAGAATTCCGAAATCTATACGCTTGGGAATTGTTTGTCCGATCTAATGAAATGATTGGTTCGGTTTTATGTAATTCGAGATTTATAAATGACAAAACATTGTTTAATTACCAGATCGAACAAAATTTTATTCGTAAGATGATTTACACAGAAACGCGCAGCGAGGACAGAGGGGGTGCGGTTCTATAGTTCTACTGTTTATTGATTTGTTTTCTACAATCACAAGATGTTTAGGAATTTCTTTGACTCTTGATACTGCATCTGGGTTAGCCTATCGTAAATCCCCTGCTGAATTTATCAGATAGGTGCAGAAACCTTTGTTTCCAGTGTTTTCAAATAACCTCCAACCTGGATAGTCCTCCAGTGAGGGCTGGACGTTCAAATAAGATGAGATGAGAGCATATTTTACTATGAGATACTATAATGTTGCAAGGGTTTAAAAATGTCTAAAAATAGTAACTTTGAAATAAAAAGAAAATAATTGAAAAATCAGGCAATTTTTCGCCCTGTTGATGGTCAAAGGCGAAAAATCAGTTAGTTTTTGCCTCTGTATTTTTTCCAGGCTAACTTGATCGGTACGATTTTTTTTCCTGAAAATGTAAACGTAGGGCCGTTATAGTAGCTTATTTGCATTCACCCTTTGCAAGCGCCTTCATCACTGTGTTAGAATCTTAACCCTTCGTTTCATCTCGTTGCAAATTTGCAACATTCAAACTTCTACCTATACATGACTAGAATGTGGTAGTCTATCATGTTGTAGCTATTTTGCAACACACTTCTGTGTTATAAACTACTTTATTTTCCTATCAATAAATTTAGTTTGATCAGAACCTACAAGACAGGTGCAAACCGCATAGCTATGGTTTAGTGATTATTTAAGTAAAATAGTACTTTTTTTGTTGAAAATAATAAGGATCGATAGCTGGAGTTATAGTTAAGTAAGTGGAACAACGTTTCGTGTATTAGTGTAATTTTGAGTTGAAAAAAAATGTATGTTGCAGATTTGCAACCGCATGTATGTGCCTGCAATCGTAAAATGTAAATATTTATTTTGTGCAAGTATGTAAGTACAAGGTAATTCAAATTGGGCACTTTTGGGGGGTTTAAGATACTTCCAGGACAGATAGAGAACGCGACGCTCGATTTTCAAGACAAGTTGATAGGTGGAAACCGTATCTTGATACGTCAAGTCATTTTTACGCTACAGGTGTTCTTTGAAAGTCTGCATTTTGGGATGGGGTCATAACTTCCTTATTTATCAAAATTTTGCTTCCGTGTAAAAAGCTTTTTGGTAGATTTTTTCTTGAGGATTTCGAATATCGAATTTGTTGTTTTGTAGAAGTTTCAGTTTCTGAGATATAACCCAAAGTTGCAATTTTTCTTATGGAACACCCTGTATTTTATTTCATTTCTGAACGTCCCATAAAATTCCCGGTAAAGTGACGTATCACACTTAATATTTTGGCTTAGCCGTTTTAGAGATTTTTGTTTTTTTTCATTTATATCTAGTGTTCCATGGCTAATGAATTGTTTTGACAGTAAAAGCAGACAACTTTTTAACTTTAATGTCATGGCCTACTATGTATTATTTTGAGAAGTGTACCATGAGAAACATTCATATTATTTTATTTTCATTTTGAACCAAAAACACATAGTTTTCAGTATGTGATAAATAGAAGCTGTGGTCTCCCTTTTTTATGGTCATAAATATTTATAAAAGCTAATTATTAATATTTCTAATGTTTTATATTGATATTGTATAGATAATTTACATTTTACACTAAACTCTAAAGAAAACATTATTAAAGAAGATGCTCAAAATGGCGACCATTTTCATTGACGCATAAGCGGCATCTTTTCAGTGCGTTTCTTGCAGCATTGATCAATTCTATGTTTCGAATTGAATCAAAAGCATCATTCAAATGATCCTCTAGATCTTGCCTGTTTTCTATGCGATGCCTGAACGTTTTGTCAGTTATTTTCCCCCAAAAATAATAATCGCAGAGGGTCATGTCTGGTGACCTCGCCGGCCAGTGCTTGCCAAAAAGTCTATTCAAAAAAGTGGTAGCTGGTTGCGACGTATAGGGATGGGCCCCATCCTGTTGGTAGTAGAACGGTTCAGCATAGTTTATTAGGGGTATATTTTCAAAAAAGGGTTCTACAATGTCTTCAAGTATCTCAATATACCTTTGATGATTTAGGTTCTCTTTATAAATGTATGGTCCCAACAATTTGTCCCCTAAACACCCCCGACCATACATTAAAACCAAATCGTCCCTGGTTAACCATTTCCACGGTAATATGCGAGTTTTCCTGAGCCCAGGTATAGCTATTATATCTGTTGAACAGCCCGTTACTGGAAATGTGCACTTCGTCCGTATAAAGCACATTCAGGGGAAAGTTTTCGATGGCTCGAGTTCTTTGTAAAAACCAATGGCTGTAATCCATCCTGAGCTGAAAATCTCTCTCGAAAAGCCGGTGCACTTTCCTTGTTCGATAAGGTTTGAATTTATGTTTTTTTAGAATCCTATGAATGCTGGTGTAGGGCAAACCTGTTCCTGTTTCTAATTTTCTTATAGAAGTGGTTATCAATGTTAATCTCACCGAGCACACCAAATTCTTCCAATTCTCGCTCCCGCCTAGCTTAGCTCTGGTTTTGCAGAACGCCCCGTATGTGATCGGGTTTCTTTTTCATCTGGGAAATATATCCATATATGGCTGCTGCCGCTCTGGATATCGTTGAAAATAGAGATCTCCTGCATCCTCACGATTCTCATTCGAATCAATGAAGCACTTGAGCATGTCAAATTTTTCTTCATTTTGATACATTTTTGGCGAAAGTAATACGAAAAGATGCAAGCAAATAATTTTTCATACTGTCATGCCTGTGAATCCATAGCTTACTTGATCAATTTAACTGTTTTATTTGGAAACCACTTGATGACAAAATCCTTCCTAAACTACTGCCTTATCTAATAGGCTTTGAAAACTGACATTACTCATCGAATTGTAAGTTATTATAAAAAATATAAAAAATATCTAAAACTGCTTAGGCAAAATATCAAGTGTGATACGTCATTTTAATGGGAATTTTATGACAAGTTTAGAAATGGAATAAAATACCATAAAAAAAATTGCAACTCTGGGTTATATCTTAGAAACCGAAACTTCTAGAAAAACATCAGTTCAATATTCAAAATCATTAAAAAAAAATCTACTAAAAAGCTTTTTACACGGAAGCTAAATTTTCATAAATAACGATGTTATGGACCCCATCCCAAAATGCAGACAGACAGAAAAAACCCCGTAGCGTAAAAATGACTTGACATATTATGATACGGTTTCCACCTATCAACTTTTCTTGAAAATCGGGCGTCGCAAGTGGGGGTCAGTTTTTCTCTAGCTGTCCTGGAATACCTTAAACCCCCCAACAGTGCCCAATTTGGATCACCCTGTACAAATGGACGTTTGCATAAACTTTTGTGTGTACACTTATACAGGGTTCCTAAGATTTTCCTTAGGGATAGGATTTCAATAAATCAAACAGAAATGGCATAGAAAGTTCTGCGCGCACAAAAGAAACAGGTATATTGAGCAATGGTGCCAGTTTGTTATTATCTCCGAACTGCTTTCATGAGAAAAAATTTTCGCCACTCTTTCATTGTGAGCATAAATCATAGTTGCAATAATAACCGTTGACAAGATGTCTGCAAATTCCGCTAGATGGCGGCCACACCATGAGATGATCGAGAAAACACTGGGATTCACAGGCATTTTTATTTCCTTTCTAGTCGTTTCAGTTTCGTAAATTTTGTGTTTTTAAAATGCTGTATACTCGAGAAGAAAAGATTTTTATTATTAAAAACTACATAAAAAGGTCACGAGGTCATTGGGCTTTTTGTTTTTGCGTTTCCAGATCGACCGGTTCCTGTGAAAGGTACGGGTGCATAAATGGTTGTAGAAAGTGTTACCACGACGGCGAAATACCAGAGCATCCCGTTCTATCACACAGGGTGGAACGAGACGAAATGGTATACGGTTACGTTGAGGCACATCATGAACCATGTCCAACGAAACCGATTGCGGAGGCACTGGATATTCCCAACAGTACTTGCCAATGGATCCTAAAAAAATACGGCTACAAGTTGTTTAAGATTGGGAAGTCGCAGGAATTGCAACCAGGTGATTATTTTCGCCGGTCAGAATATTGTGAGGTTATGAGGGATAAATGTGACAGGAACGAAAATTTCCTATAAAAAGTTTTGTTTAGTGACGAGAAGACATTTGAACTTCATAGCTCTCACAATACACAAAATAGCCGCTATTGGTCCCGCGAAAATAAACATCTGCACGCAAGTGTTAGAACGTAACATCCTCAAAAATTAAATGTTTGGAGCGGTATTGTCGGGGATCACATTATTGGACCCTTTTTCATTGAAGGGAATTTGAATAGCCAAAAATATGTTGATCTCCTCCAACACCAGGTTTTACTACGGTTGAGGGAACTCAACATAAATTTGGATGAATTGTGGTTTCAGCAAGATGGCTATTCATCACACAATTCACGCCAGGCTACAAATTACCTTCGTCAGGTATTTGGTGATAGAATTATTTCCACGTATGGAAATATCCGATGGCCTCCTCGATCACCAGATCTTGCGCCAAATGACTTTTTCCTATGGGGTTGTTGGCACGACAAAATTTTCCAACACCCTCACTTACGGCCTACAACTATACAGGAGTTGAGGGCGAAAATTTTGGAGGCGGGCAACTCTATCACCCCTGAAATGTTGGCTGCTACGCGCCAAGAGTTTTACAATAGATTGGGATATTGTGAGGCTCAAGAAGGGGACAGATTTGAACATCTAATCTAATTAAAAATTAGATGTTTTCAGGTCCAAACCGCAGCTTTTTCTTGCTTAAAGGAGGCGGCAGGGTCCATTATTTACGATACTGAGCGATAAACTCGTGAGGTTGTTAACATTAGAAAGAAATATCTTCGCTTTTAATTAAATTTCTTTCCATTCTGTTCTACTAGTGACATCTATCCGGAAACGGCAAAACCATGCAGCTAGCACTAGCAGCCAAAGAAATCAATAAACGGCGCTGTTTTTCCTGCAGAGCTTTTTGCTTGCGATATTATAGATTTTAAATAAAGCTGGCCCTACACTACATTTGATATTTTCGAGGTGTTTTATGACATGATCTCGAAACATGTAGCGAACCAATTCTTCAAAACTAGCGGGAGGGTAAAAGCGAAAACTAAGGGGCTGCTAATATTTGTAACACTCAAAAATGGGTGAAAAGATTTATTTTGCTGTTTCTTTACAAAAAACGTTTTTTTTCACGAAAAACTTGAGCTCTGCCACTTTTTTTATTTTTTTCTTCAACTTTCTCGAAATTTTCGTCATACTGTAAAAAAAAATTATTTCCCCCATGGTCATACTCTACTTTTATTCGAAAAAATTTAGAAACAGAGACGGGATCAGTTTTCCTAAAACGGAGGATCTTAGTTTCGAGTGAGAAGATAAAGGGCGCCGTAGGCAAAAATTTTTCAATTAAATTAGCCGAACTTGCAGACAAGACCGCTTCATTTGTAGAAAATTGCAACCATTTTGTTAATATTCTGAAATCTTTTGTTTTAGGAACCGAGGATAGACTTGCCAGTTTTGATGTTGAAAGTCTATACACCAATGTCCGGATAAAGGAATCGCTAGATATTATTAGAAAGAGACTGGTTGATGACGAATCCCTTTATGAACGTACCAGCCTACCCCTGGAGGGAGTGATGGAGTTGTTGAAGTGCTGCCTACATAACTCTTATTTTCAAGTGAAAGATAGGTTTTATGCTCAGGATGACGGTCTGCCAATGGGTTCATCGCTTTCGCCGGTGGTGGCCAATATTTACATGGAGTGGTTCGAATCACACGCGGTTGATACCGCAACATATAAACCTAAGCTCTGGCTAAGATATGTTGATGATACTTTTATTGTCTGGACCGGGAATGACCAACAACTTTCAGAATTTCTTTACCACCTAAATAGCATAACACCCACCATTAAATTCACAATGGAGTTGGAGCAAAATCACACGCGTAGAAAGCGACATCAGAACAACAGTCTATCGTAAACCCACTCACACAGGACAATATTTAAATCAAGGTTCAAATCATTCTGCTACAACCAAACGAGGCATAATCAAAACTTTGTATAAAAGAGCCGTTCAAATTTGTAACAATTCTCATGACTTGGAAATCGAAATAAGAAACATTAAGAAGGATCTGCAGCAGAATGGTTACAGCCTTAAACTTATAACAGATACTATTTCTAAATTTCAACAAACAGAACAGAGATTACAAGACCAAAATCAGGCAAATGCATTCCTTACAATCCCATACGTTAAAGGAGTATCAGAGAAAATTCGAAGAGTAGCGAAAAACTTTAATATTAAAACAGCTTTTAAATCTAGTAATACAATTAGAAGCCTTCTTAGTAAAACAAAACCAGAACACAAACAAAATAAGGAATGCATTTACCAAGTTCCTTGTGAGTGTGGTGAATCATACATAGGCGAAACTAAAAGACCACTATCTGTTAGGCTTAAGGAACATCAGACGAATACCCAAAAAGGTGAAACCGAATGAAGTGGGCAGAAGCAAAGGTTTTACACAAGGAGTCACACTGGAAGAAACGAAAATTCCTTGAAGCTGCCTTTATTGGGCAGAATCAGGGTATTTTCAGTAAACCAAGTGTTGAAATCCCAAATATTTGGAAGCCCCTCCTTGGGCGGAGCCAACTTCTTAAACTTCAAGGTTGAGTGATTTCTCACAGTATATAAGCACGTAGCCTTAGGAATTGATTGTAGTTTGCACCTGAAGACGATCAGAGATTGTACTGATCGAAACGTCGTGTATAAATAAAATATAGACAATGGAAGTCCGAAACACAGAGTTAATTTCAAACACATCATTGTCTCAAACTTTCAAACAAGTGATTATTTTGTTATTTAGAAAGAAAAACTTAAAATTAACTCTGTGTTTCGGACTTCAATTGCCTATATTTTATTTATACACGACTTTTCGATCAGTACAATCTCTGATCGTCTTCAGGTGCACACTACAATCAATTTTTAAGGCTAGGTACTTATATACTGTGAAAAATCATTCAACCATGAAGTTTAAGAAGTTCCGCCCAAGGAGGGGCTTCCAAATATTTGGAATTTCAACACTGAAAATACCCTGATTCTGCCCAATAAAGGCAGCTTCAAGGAATTTTCGTTTCTTCCAGTGTGACTCCTTGTGCAAAACCTTTGCTTCTGCCCACTTCATTCGGTGTTGTTTTGACCATGCATGTTCGGCGATTCCTGATTTCGTTGTTTCAACTTTTTGGGTACTCGTCTGATGTTCTTTAAGCCTAACAGATAGTGGTCTTTTTGTTTCACCTATGTATGATTCACCACACTCACAAGGAACTTGGTAAATGCATTCCTTATTTTGTTTGTTCTCCGGTTTGTTCAAAGGGACAAATCAGTTAAAATCTTACGGGCGGACAAAGGCAATGCAACAGTGATTTTGTACACGGAAACCTATGACCAGAAAGTTGAAGAGGTACTTGCTAAAAGACAATATAAACTTCTCCCAAAAGATCCGACGCAATCAATCGAAAGTAAGGTTTATAGAATTTTTAAAAAGTATTCCAGATATATTCCGGACAATACAAGGTCTCAACTTACACCACATTATAGCAAGCCTCCTCATCTATACGGACTTCCCAAAATGGACAAAGATGCAATCTGTCTAAATTCCTTTTGAAAATTATTCAACCTCTTGCAGGCAAGACCGCTTCATTTGTAGAAAATTCCAACCATTTTGTTAATATTCTTAAATATTTTGTTTTAGGACGCGAAGATAGACTTATCAGTTTTGATGTCAAAAGTCTATACACCAATGTCCCGATAAAGGAATCGCTAGATATTATTAGAAAGAGACTAGTTGATGACGAATCCCTTTATGAACGTACCAGCCTACCGCTGGAGGGAGTGATGCAGTTGTTGGAGTGATGCCTACATAATTCTTATTTTTAAGTGGAAGATAGGTTTTATGATCAGGATGACGGTCTGCCAATGGGTTCGTCGCTTTCGCCAGTGGTGCCCAATATTTATATGGAGTGGTTTGAATCACACGCGGTTGATACCGCAATATATAAACTTAAGCTCTGGCTGAGATATGTTGATGATATTTTTATTGTCTGGACCAGGAATGACCAACCACTTTCAGAATTTCTTCACCACCTAAATAACATAAGACCCACCATTAAATTCACAATGGAGCAGAAAGCGACATCAGAACAACAGTCTATCGTAAACCCACTCATACAGGGCAATATTTAAATAAAGGTTCAAATTATTCTGCTATAACCAAACGAGGCATAATCAGAACTTTGTATAACAGAGCCGCTCAAATTTGTAACAATTCTCATGACTTGTAATCAAAATAAGAAACATTAAGAAGGATCTGCAGCAGAATGGTTACAGCCTTAAACTTATAACAGATACTATTTCTAAATTTCAACAAACAGAACAGAGATTACAAGACCAAAGCCAGGAGAAAATTCGAAGAGTAGCGAAAAACTTTAATATTAAAACAGCTTTTAAATCTAGTAATACAATGCGAAGCTTTCTTAGTAAAACAAAACCGGAGAACAAACAAAATAAGGAATGCATTTACCAAGTTCCTTGTGAGTGTGGTGAATCATACATAGGTGAAACAAAAAGATCCCTAACTGTTAGGCTTAAGGAACATCAGACGAATACCCAAAAAGGTGAAACAACGAAATCAGGAATCGCCGAACATGCATGGTCAAAACAACACCGAATAAAGTGGGCACAAGCAAAGGTTTTGCACAAGGAATCACACTGGAAGAAACGAAAATTCCTTGAAGCTGCCTTTATTGGGCAGAATCAGGGTATTTTCAGTAAACCAAGTGTTGAAATTTCAAATATTTGGAAACCTCCAACTTCTTAAACTTCATGGTTGAGTAATTTCTTACAGTATATAAGACGATCAGAGATTGTACTGATCGAAACGTCGTGTATAAATAAAATATAGACAATGGAAGTCCGAAACACAGAGTTAATTTCAAACACATCATTGTCTCAAACTTTCAAACAGAGGAAAGACTTGTTGTGCATACTATATACAATTAATCCGATTGCAAATTTAAAACCATAAGATGCCTAGTTTTTTTGGTTTTTCCATTATTTAATGATGAGCCTTTTCACTAAAAAAACTCATAAATGCAGCTACCTATGACAAAATTAATATAAGTAATATGACAGGCACCGGGTATTTAATTAGGACCATAAGAAAAGAAATGATGAACAAATACAAAAAATCAATAAAGAAAAAAATACTAGTCCGTATTTATTCTAGAGACCGACCCTTTATATAATTAATAGTTACATGGATACTATAATCAATCAGGCTTGCCCATGGGCAAGGTCAGAGGATTTTTTGGCTCTGCGTTTTTTCCAGGCTAACTTGATTGGAAAAGTTATTATCGCTACCACTTTTTTTTCGGAAAATGCAAAGGCAGGGCCATTATATTATATGACCATAGTGTACCAAACAACTTTCCTTGTCTTATTTACTTTTCGCTATTATTACTTTGTTTTCCAATATTCAAGCATCTGCTTTCGCCGGCCACCCGTTGCTTTCATATAGTAAATTGTCCGTTACAAACCAGTATTTAGCGAAATAGCGAATATAATATGTGGACAATTTCATTCCTCCGTAAGCATTAGATGCATTTAACTGGCTTTGACTGCTATTATTACTAAATAACTAACTCTGGTAGCAATAAGTTAAGGTAAATTTATTTCATCAATATACGTAAATATTTTTCTTATACCTTCATCAAAAAAGGATTTTCTATATCGATATCGATGCAAATAGTAGTTTTTACAACAAGCGCCTAAAGTTGTGCCTTTTTAACAGCGTCGGTTTAAATAACGAGCGCAGAGAGATTTGAAAACGTGACAGTTTAACCAACACTATTTTTAGTCCACCACACGTAGGGTATGGGGGACTATTAAAATCCATAACACCTTAATCGACGAAAAAAAAGTTGTCTGTCGGTCTGTTGTCTGCCTGTATACACGATAACTCAAGAACGCCTTCCATTGAATTTAACGAAATTTGGTTTAAAAATCCTCTATTGGCTCACCATAAACTGATTAACTTTTGGGTAGGGTGGTGTAGGATTGAAAGGGGGAAAAGCGAAATAAAATATTTAAAAAAAATATACTTTTGAAATTTCAGATTTAAGTTTCCATAAGTATGGACTACAAATTTTATTATAAAGTCCTTTGTGAGGGCTTTAGTTTCCAAGTTATTTCAAAAAACGTTAAAATATATAAAGTTATTACTTTAGAAGTAAAGCAGCTATTGATATGCGGTTTTCAGATTTTCGTAAGTATTGCCCAAAAATTTTGTTATAAGGTTCAAATATTTCAAAGCTACAGTTTTCGAGATATTTTCATTTCCCTTCACATAAAATAATTGATTTTATCCGTGTCTACTAGCATCAATTTTTTATACCTTTTTCAAAAAATTAAAAGAAAAACAAAAAAATACGCACATAAAAGTCGAACAAAACTAACACCCGCCATTTTCATTCGCTTTCAAAACTATTGTGAAAAAGCGAATCGAAAAGCGAATACAAGTTTTTTTTTCGTTTGCCCTTCCTCAGTTCAATACGCCTTTTTCTGGGATCGTATTGGAATCTAGTGTGGCGAAAACGCGGATCGTATCGAAAACTAAAATTATTTATTATGTTGACCAGACTAAATTTGACAGTTTATTCCGTAGCTGAGATAACCAAAATGTTATATGTGTTTTCTAATTTTAGAAATGAAAAAACGGTACAATACGAAAAAAAAAACAATTCAAAAACTTTTTTTTTAAATCGCTTCATTAATGATACAGGATAGAAGAGGATACTGATAAATAATCTTTGATGAGTAAGAAATGAAGCTATTTTAGATTTAAAAGGATTTTAATCATTTAATTTTTACTGAAATACTTTAAATTTCTAGACTTGATGCCTATTAATGAAAGAAACTGTCCTGGAATCAAGGAAAAATACACTGAAAAAATATCGTACATAGTATTAATAACAGACGTTTATTAATTTTTTATAGATAATTGTACATCAATAACACGTAACTGTTCCAAAAATCGGAGAAAAGTTATAAAAATTGTCAAATAAAGTAATGAAATTAATAAACGGAAGTTACAAAATCAATGAAAAATGTTTCTTGACATTTTATAGAGAGTTGTTATTAATAGTAGGTTATGGACATAATAAAAGAGCATATGAAATAAATAAAACATGTTGACGATTTTAATCAATGCCTTAAATAAATTTAATAAATGACGATCATTGACTGTCGTTTAAAAGTTGTTATGGAATGTATGTACAAGTTTATGAAAATTATGAACCGGGCATACAAAATACATAAACATGGTTATGAAATTTATGTATGTAACATTCTTTTACTAAATTCATTCTTAGTTGTAACTAAAAACTATGAAAACATGTCCCTTAATCCTTGATTTCATAACATCCTTCACAAAAATCATTCTTAAAGACTCTTTATATTGTAACAACTTTTTTTTGAAATTGTGTCTTGCAGCAGTAAAATCAATAACTCGTTTTGGCTATAAAATTTATGTAAACTTGATTATGATATTGATAAAACTTTACATCGGAGCAAAAATCATATACAAAATACATTGGCTCAATGTATTTTGTTGTAGGAAACGGTGCCTTTTTTGGTTCAGTGTAGTTGTTCTGCAGTTACATAGTTTATTTTCAGTCAGTGACCTTACAGGACCGTTAGCCATTTTAGTTTTAGACGTTTGTTATTTTCGCGTGTTTTCAAAATTATTTTTTTGTGAAAACTTCGACAAAAACTTAAGGGGAAAAGATCTTGTGAGTAGAAATAATTATTTGTTCCCAATTTTACCATTTTCCACTATTTTTTTTAAATTTGGGTAAAAACCAGATCATCAAAAAAGCTAGACTGCGTTCAAAATGCCCACACCAGTGTAAAAGTTGCCGTTAAGGAATATGAAAATGCCCGGCGGGTCTTATTTTCGTCGTTCAGGAAAGGTGGTGTGTCCACTGGTGCGTTTATAGCGTTATTAGCAAGGCCACTAACATGCGGCAATAAGGGTCAAAATTGCACATATTTATGTCTATTTTAGTGAGCTTATCACACCACACCGTCACCCCAGTTTCGACTTGGGCGATGGATGGTGTGCTTGAATGAGGTTGGATTTGGATAATTTTTAACGACAAGACTGTTGAAATATTTAATTGTATTCAATTTTTTTCAACTAACTCTGTATAATACATGGTTTTTCCATGATTTTTTTTTTCTAGAGTCGTTCTTCTTCTTTCTAATATATGATGTCTTATTAGTCTAGTATATAGGTATACTTTATTTATAGGAAGTCTCAAAAAGTTCTTACTGATACTTGATCATTTTAAAAATTTTGGAATGTTTTTATGTAGCTTTTCAATGAGCTCATATTTAAATGATCCGCTAAGAAATAAAAAAGTGGTGGGGACGGTTTTAAAAACTATCCAACATTTTTCTGCCCACTTGTAGCCTAAACACATGCCTTTTTTTGGGTCATTGGATAATCCATCACTCGAAAATAAGAGAGGACAAAAAGACTATTTTTACATTTTTCTACCCACTTGTAGCGCAAAAAAATATATTTTTTGGGTCGTTTCTTATTAGATCATGTCACATAAGAAAAGCAACCCCAGAAACCAACCCAACTTTCGAAAATAAGAGGAAACAAAAAGCCTATTTTTATTTATCCCAACAATCCCTTGTTTTTTGTTACGTGGTGCATGTTTATAATTTTTTTCCAAACAAAGAAATTCCAAAAAATTAAAAACTGAGCAGTTGTATGCTTTTTTGTCTAGTTTTCTATATGTTTTTGCATTTTTCGATTTTTTTGATGAAGGTATTTTAAAAAATAATGTTTACAACTCGCAGCTAAACTGTGCTTTTTTTACTCGCGTTTTTAAATCAATCGCTGGGCTCGCTCTTTAAAATGCACTATTTTAGCCACTAGTTTTAAAACTACTATTTATTTTAAGATACACTATAAAAATGGGGTTCGTGCATCGTTTTTTTTTAGTTATTTTTAGGACCCTCAAATTAATGAAAAGTTTTGTAATGCTCAGGAAATCAGGTCATTGGCAATGACTCGATTTTCTTCCAGTACTATAATCACGGTGGTGTCCAAGACTCGTTTTTTTTTTAAAGCTAGAACTCTTATGGCACCCGTGTTTTTATTTAGAATCATTAAACAATTTTTTCAAGTTTTTTATTAAGTATACCCTTTCTATAAATCTGCATATCAAACAAACAAATCGCAGGAAAAAAATTGTTGCCAGAAAGTACATATATAGTCCACCATACCATCAATTATGAAAGTTAAAATATCTCGAAAACTGTAGCTTTTTTTAAGATTTAAACCTTATAACGTTACAATTTTTTTAAATATTTTGTCCTCCTTTTTGCCCTTTCAACCCCTACCACCCTACCCAAAAGTTAATCAGTTCATATTCAGCCAATAGAGAATTTTTGTACCAAGTGTCGTTGAAATCGATTAAGGGGTTCTTGAGCTATCAGTTAACGGACCGACAGACAACTTTTTTTTTGTCGATTGGTGTTTTGGAACCTTAGTAACTCATTTGTGATAAAATTAAGAAAAGTCGAAATTTGACGATTTTAATAGTCCCCCATAATACCACATACCACATAGGTTGTCATGAAAGTTGCTGAAGATTTTATGAGATTCTACTAGCTCTCTTTTTCTTCGTAAAAACTGTACTTTTTTTTAGTTCGTTTCAGATAACGCATATAAAAAACCTATGGAACTTTCCTGAAAGATTTGACGCGGTATTTTTGGCAGAGATTATTTTTAACGCCCGATAAGACAGAATCCATGATCCGATTTTGATACGGTTCGATATAGAAATTGTTCGTGAAGGGTTGCGTTGGGTCGGGTCAGGTCTACACACATATGTCAAGGAATTTAAGGTATGATGACAAATAAAATCCGGTGTAACTTCTAAACAGTTCAATCGAATATGGTGAAATTTGATGTGTACGGGGTTATCGGTTATAAGTGTTCCGTGAGATAACTTTTTTTTAAACAGACGCAGCAGATCCAGAGAAAAACTGGGTGAAAAGGTATTTTATAGGACTCCTCAAAATCATGAATAAAAATTAATCAGTTTTAAAAGTTTAAATTAGAGCAAATTTACGCAATTTGACGCTTTGCTCAAAATCAAAATAAAAGTTTACATATTCCGGGTAGTTCCGGAGATAGGCGAAAAATCCGACATCTTTATTTTTAGTTTTTATTTTTCTGCGCCCTTATTCTTAAAGCTGTCAAAAAACGCTTAAAATCTTCTACATGCACTTTTTTAAGATCTTGCAAAATATTATCTGTCATCCTTTATGAACCAAACGCCAGGAGCAAAAAAGGATGTGTCCATAAGAAAAAACGAACTTGACAGTGCTCCTGTCACACTAAAATGTCAAGTCTCAAAAACGGACCTCTCACTAGGTAGATCTTAAAAAAGTGCCTGTAGAAAGTTTTAAGCGTTTTTTGACAGCTTTAAGAATAAGGGCGCAAAAAAATAAAAAATAAAAATGAAGATTTCGGTTCTTTTCGCCTATCTCGGAAACTATCCGAAATTTGTAAACATTTTTTTTGCCCTAATTTAAACCTTTTCGTATCTCCTACCATTTAGGAGATCCCCATGGTGAGCATCGAATTTGAAACACCCTGTATACTTCTGCGGCTATTAGAAAAAAAGTTATTAAAGGGAACACTTATAACCGACTACCCTGTACATGTAGATTAGGCACTAGTTTAATTCATTTTCGTCAAAATCCCTTTACACTAACACGGATCAAACAAGTATAGTTTTTAGAAAAATTCGCATGTTTGTCGAAGGTTTAAAAAAAACTATTTTAATTGTTATATTGTTTTTAGTGTTTTATAAGATTCTACGAGCCGGGATGTCCTCCTCATAATAACTGATTAAAAAAATCTCTACATCAAGTTTGTTTCACATACCGCTTAAAAAACTTATAAAATATTATAAAATCTCTCAACTTCTCTGAAAGATCTAAAGCAGTTTTTCTGACAGAGATTATTTTGTATGTACGTAATCCAAACAACTTTACCTTTCGCATGCGCCGTTTTGTCCAACGCCCTATTAAAGTGTTCGTCGACCACTGTTGCCGCATCGCCTTGGTAGTGGGTGAAAACGACGCAGTTGGCCGAGACGTACTGCGCCCTCGAGCCGCCGCCATCTTGGCTGTCGTCGTCCTCGCCCTGATGATGGTCTGCAAACAAAAACGAAACGTTGGTTAGAAGAAGAAGAAAGACGCAGAGAAACAGTTTATTTTTCGGATAGTTTGGAACAAACTATTAAAAATCCTCTGGATATAAAGTTGATAAGTTTCTCCTAGTATGGAACATTGACATTTCGGTCGGCCGTCATTCGGTATCCATTTTGGCGTTTAGAGAGAGAGAAACTCACTTTTTTTTAGATCAGGAGAATAATAAAATGTGGGTGCGGCTTTTAGATGCAAAAGTGGCTGATAAAAAAGAGAACATGGTTGTTAGGTTTCACAGGAAAATAAAAAATCGTTGTATCATAATGTTAAATAGGCATATCTATCATATTCATCTACTAGGATGACCATAAAATAATCGGTGTTCTTTTTCTTCTATGGATTCGTTTATAGACAAATAAATTAAACCGAATGACTTCTCAAAAACCACCAAAATACCGACTAGACTTCTGTTTTTTTTTCCTTGGGCATAACACTATTTCTCTAATTGGAATGACATTTTTATAGATGTCGCTATCATCTCAAGATCATCGAAAAATTTAAATTCGGACGGCTCCTAAAACCGCATACCTGCGTTTTAAACGAGCCAGATCTTTAAAGTCAGATCACTAAATTATTATCAAATCAAGTGGTCTTATCGCACGTTGGGATCTATGATCTTACACATATTTTTGGGTTAAAGTGAATGGTTTTTAAATTTATAATTAAGAATAAGACAAAAAATGTTTTTAATTTATTATATGCATTTTTTTTGTCTATTTAAGGCTTAATTTTGTACGGGTCTAGGGTGTTAAAAAATGGGTTGTTTAAAAGGAAATATTAAGCAGATTAAGAATCCCGAAAAAATGTTTGGGACATCTTCAACTTTTTGAGTTATGGACCAGCATGTCCTTTATAATTATAAAGGTTAAGGGGTAATTTTGAGGCACTCTACGGGTCTGAGGGAGTTAAATAGACGGTTGTTTAAAAGGAAATTTTAAGCAGTTTAAGAATACCAAGAAAATTTTTGAAGACATCTTCAACTTTTTGAGTTATGGATCAGCATATGAAACGTGTTCTTTATAATTATAAAGATTAAAGAGTAATTTTGAGGCAATCTAGGAGTCTTGGGGAGTTAAATAGAAGGTTGCTTAAAAGGACATTTTAAGCAGATTAAGAATCCCGAAAAAAATTTGAGGACGTCTTCAACTTTTTGAGTTATGAACCAGCATATGAAACGTGAACTATAGGATTATAAAGATGGCTTGTTTTGAGGCACTTTACGGGTCTGGGGGAGTTAAAAAAAAAATTGCCTTTAATTATTTTTATAAAAATGAGGTTTTTTTTTTGTTAATTTATCAACTATTACCTACACAAAACGTTTTATTTGCAATATTAAAATAGTGTATATTACGTTTGGGAATCGTCGGCTTAATAATCTGCTGGCTCGATCTGCCAGCTTCACACCGGTAAATTACATCAAGTTGCATAATTTCAGGTACACAAAATTTGACGATTTTTAAACACAAGTTTACACTTAATACCTTTTTGTCAGGACTATTTGCTAATATTCCTTGAAATTTAGTTTCTTAATATTGTTCTAGTAAATTTCTAAAAACCCTGTTTTTATCTAAAAATGTATGTTAGTAAGCGTATTTTTATGTGTAAACAAACCTTTAAAACTTTTAACGTACAAAACCATAGATAGCCATGAAATATTTCGATGTCACTGTTCAGAAAAGTCACACAAATTCTGTCTTTCCTTCTACATGATGAGAATTTTCGACACTTTTTGACGTTTATTGGTAAGGGTAGTAACAATTTAGCTCCGCCATAAACTATTCCTGAGGGAATATTTTTAAAATATTAAATTTACAAAATGTTATTAAACCGGTTTTGGACCATGCGATCAGGAACGTTTGATTTTCATGAGATCCGTAAGATCGGATCATCGCTCATCGGCCCATGTGATCATTCACCATAGATCTATGCCGCTCTAAATTTTAAATTACAGATTATCCTTAACACCCTTTTTTGCTTTTTCTGAGAATGGGCTATTTCCCCATAGGATAATATTGTAGTTAAGGTGTGTAAATATTCAAAAAAAGCTGTGTGGGGACTTAAATGCTTAAATAAATAAAAAAATTTTAAAAATTAACCTAAAATTCTATTTTTGACGCGTTTCTAATGTTGCTGACCAAAAAATTGCTTAAAATTAAACAAAATTGTAACAATATTTGATATTGGTGTAGCGCAGCAGGCAAAAACAAAAAAAATTCTTTAAAAATTTTGATCTCTTAGGTCTTTTTAAAAATATTTTTAAAAAAGTAGATTGGGTCAGATGCCATACCAAATCATAAATGCGCCGCAAATGAAAATTTTAAGAAAAATTATACTCAGAATGCCGTTTATGACACGTTTTCAATGCTGGTAAACTAAAATTGTAACAATTAATGACGTCATATCACAGCAGGCAAAATTTTTAAAATTTAAGACAATACACCAAACATACGTCACAAACCGGAGTAAAGGGTAAAAAAATAGATTGGGTTGGACCTCCTAGGGGAGGTTTTAACTCCCAAAACACCCTCCCTGGCTACGCCAATGCGAGTCAGGCTATGCAGACTTTATGTATCGATAAGTCCCTAATAAAGGACGGCATTAACTTCAATTATGTCAACTTTATAGGTGGCACGATAAGAGGATGTTTAGGCGACACCAATGTCAGTAATAGTAGCAAGAACGTTAGGTAACCAACTTATAGAGGCCATCCATAAATTACGTAAGGCAGCAAAGAGATGGATAGGTGTAACTGTTATAATATCTTACAGCGAGGGAGAGAGGATTCACACGAGAAATGCGAGCATTTATTCTAGTAATGCCATAGTGTTATAGTCGGGGGTTTTTGATATCTTTCTTCCAACGTATAGGAAGATTTTTGATTATTTTGTTTTAAATCTGTACACACTTAGGTATGGGGTCATTTTGACAGCTGCATCTCGTTCAAGTGTCAATATTCTAAAATTTTGGTTAAACCTCTTAAAAGGCTATAAAATGGCCCTTAATGTGGTATGCAAAACATGATATTTTACTTCCGGTTGAATGCATAAAAAATAATCAATTTGAAATTTAAAATCAAATAGTATTTTTTTTCTAAAAATTTACAAAAAAAAATTCTATTGTCTATTTATGAACGGGATTGTGCAAATTCATTTTAAAGGGACTATTAGAAGGTCCTGCAAATTCACGCCACGGAAAAATCACAAAAAAATTGGAAATTGACGCATGTTCAGAAAATTTACAAAATCTCAATTTTTTTTACCACGGCTGCTTAACTTCAAAATTTTCAATCCACATTCCCTTTACTGACCTGCCACTATCTTTTTTAAAAGGCTATATAACACGAATATTAAATGTAACAAGTCACAATGAGCCTCCAAATTTTAATAAAATTAAACAACATACATAAAAAATAACAAAAGTTGTGTCACGCTTTATATTTTGTCGTGTATTTAAGGGATTCCTGAAATTTTTACAGCAGCTTGAAGATAATGAATTATCCTTTTAAAAACACTAAACTTGAATCTTGAACGCCTTCAGGATTTTTGTCTGTGAGCTGTCGAACATAGATGATTTTTACAAGTCGTCCAATTTTACTCAAAAAACCATTTCTTCTTTATTTTATTCAGTTTTGAGTAGGTAAGTATTCGTATCCGTGTGGGTGCTAATCAGCAATATGTACATAAAACTAAAAATTTTTACCGCACCCTCTTCACTCGTCCCTCCCATTTGATGGTTTAATCCATAATAACATAAAGGAAGGGCCAGAAAATCTTAAATTTAATTTCCTAATTACTTTTTTGTTCCTTAGCCAAATTTTATAAAGTTTGACATTTTAGAAAGTTAAAAAAACAAAGTTTTACTATTTTTGTACAAAAGATGTAAAATGTCAAAAATTCAAAATGGAGAACAAAGTCAAAAATTTAGTCTGGAAAAAAATATCTGCAACTTTTTTTCAACCTCCCTGTAATTTTTCTTGCCAAGATAGGAAACCATATGCCTTTTTACGTCTAACGAGGTACCACACATAAAATTCGGTTAAGTAGTACAAAAGTTGCATTGCCTCAACATATCGCATAACGTTACGACCAACAAATTATGTCTCTTTTTATTTAGAACTTTCCTATACCGCTATATCGGATTTTTACAGGTTGTGTATCCTTTCTGCCAAGGTAAATAAAACAAGTCAAAACGTCAAATGTCAAAAACCCAAGATAGCGGACATACCTAGTCAAAAATTACTTTTCCAAAAAAAGCTACGAAAACGACGATTCTTATACTTTGCACTACTTAACCGAATTTATGCGTGATATCTCGTTCAACGTGAAATGGTTTTCTAGATTTGCAATAAAAGATAACAGGAAGGTCATGTCCGTTATCTTGGGTTTGTGACATATGACAGTTTATTGATTTTCCAGAAATAATATAAATTTGTAAAAATCCAATAAGATATAAAAGAGTTCTGGGGAAACAAAAAGAGACATTATTTTAGGGTGGTTAGAATATGCGAAATTTTGCGCCAATGCCAATAAACGAATTTTATGTGTGCTACCTCGTTAGACGTGAAAAGGCATAAGGTCTCCCATATTGGCAATAAAAAATTACAGTGAGGTCGATAAAAAGTTTCAGATTTTTTTTTTCCAGACTAAATTTTTGACTATGTTTCTACTAAAATAGTAAACTTTGTTCTTTTAACTTCCTAAAATGCCAAACTTTATAAAAATCGGCTAAGGAACAGAAAAGTAATTAGAAAATTAAATCAGTCCAAGATTTTTTGGCCCTTCCCATATATTATTATGGATTAAACCATCAAATGGGAGAGATGAGTGAAGAGGGGGCGGTAAAAAATGTTATTTTTATGTACGTATTGCCGATTAGGTTCACCCACACCGATAAAAAATACTTACCTGCTCAAAACTGAATAAAATAACAAAAGGAGCAATGGTGTTTTAAGTAACATTGGACGACTTGTAAAAATCTTCTATGTTTGACAGCTCACAGACAAAAGTCCTAAAGACGTTCAAGATTCACGTTTGATGTTTTTAAAAGTATATTTCATTCATTCATTTAAGTTCCGAAAAAATTTCTAAACACACGACAAAATATAAAGCTTGACATAATTTTAGTTATTTTTGAAGTTTTTAGCAAAAAGCTTTTTTTATGTCTGTTGTTTAATTTTATTAAAACTTGGGGCCCCATGGTGCCTTGTTACATTTAATATTCTAGCGTGTTATATATCCTTTTAAAAAACATATTTGGTAGATCTGTAAAGAAAATTTTTTGTGATTTTTCTGTGGCATAAATTTGCATTTTTTTAATATCCGCGAATAGCTAGGACCTTCTTACAGTCACTTGAAAATTAACTTTCACAATGCTGTTCGTAAATACTGAATAAAATTTATGTTTTAAATTTTAAAAAAAATACAATTTTTTTAAATTTCAAATTGATTATTTTTTTATGCAATTAACAGGAAGTCAAAAATAATTTCTTGCATACCTTATTAAAGGCCATTTCGTAACTTTTTAAAAGATTTAACCAAAATTTTAAAATATTGATACATGGTCAAAATACAGCTGTCAGAATGACTCTATGTTCTAAAAAAAGTTTAGAGCGTCGCGACTCCTAACGTAGGCCGAAAAAATTTATATTGGTTTGATGGTCCCCGGAGTCATGCCTAAGTGTGTGCCAAATTAGAACAAAATCACCAAAAATCTTCCTATAGGTGTGAAAAAACCCCCGACTATTGGGCAAAGTGCCTAAATATATGCAGTTAAGGCTATAGTTTCTCTCCAGATTTTAAGTAAAAAAAAGTACAACTGGCAACGCCTTGATCTTTAATTTTTCAATCTTTTGCCAGAGTGCACAGGGAAAACTAAACATCGGTATTAGCTGAAAATTCTCAATTATTTTTTTTCAAAATAAAAGCTTTGGTGCTGTCATCTATCCCAAAAGCCTCAAAATAATTGCGGTTTAGGACAAACCCGATTTACAAAAAAAATAGAGAAATACTCACAATTTCCTCTGGATTACATTTTTCCTTTTTATATTTCCTTGCTTTAGCGAAAATAAAAATTAAGTTTCCCTTTTTCTAAAAACTGTGCACTTCGAAAAAGAAAACCGATCAATGAATCACACTTCATTAAATTTGGGAGATACACACAGTTCAAGTGTTGGCTGACAGATCGCAGAATGTTTGCAAGTGTTTTGTCAACAAACTTTAAATCGGGCCGCAGTGGGACAGAAGAGTATTTTTACGTTTTCTGACAGAAAACCATTCGAGGTTATGTTTATCTTTCAAAAATGTGTTTTGAAAAACATTGTTCTAAAACAAATATGAAACCACTTCCCGTGTGCGGTCGCCCGCCGAAAAAGGCTTAGCGCTGCGCGGGCATTACCGCGAGTCTATCAAAGAACCAAGAGAACTTTACTGGCTCGCTGGGATTACTAGGAATTCGCATAGAAACATTCGGCGCCCATAACCTCAAATAATTTTGTTTTTATTTTGATTCAACCATTTTTTTTAATTTAAATTATTGCGGCATAGTTATGTGCAAGTGTACTAGTGAAATCTTGGAGTGCAAAGCATAGATTTTAGAACGTCAGTTTCAAAACCACACGGATACTTGAGTACTAATAAAACAGGTCAGTAAAGCTCCATTTAGAGGTTGGAAAGACTCTTGCTAGTCGTTGACGCTTCTGTTTAAAACAGAATACAATTATTTCGTCTAGCGCCAGTAACCGATTTTTAAATCTGCATGCTTTTAAGTTAACCTCTTGTCGGTATCAGCTAGCGGGAGTGTTTCCAATTCAATTATAAATGCATCTGTAAATGCAACCTTAAACATTAAACCCAGTTACTTTAATACGTAGTTGAGTAGCGTTTTTTTAGCAGGTAATTCTGCAATGAATGGTTTTCTTTTATTTTTAGTATTTTACTTGGTTTTTTTGCGGCGAAGAACGCGAAAAGTCAAAATAAATAACCTAACCCCAAATTTTTGCCCTGGTGCTATAAAATCTCTGATGTCTCACTGTGAATAAACATAAATAAAGTATCCGCGTTGCCATGGAAACCAAATTCAATGATCTAAAATTTTGCAAAAAAATCAGGTCGACATAGCTAAATTGATTTCCCGTACATTGTTGCTAAAAAAAATTCTCCAGATTGTAACTACGACCTTAAATTAAATTCAGGCTATGGCAACTTTATGTACCGATAAGTTCCTATTATGTTGTGTACCAATAAAAAAGATTAAATGCCTTTTTTTTGTAGGTACTTATATAGCAGCCGTAAAAACCACAAAGTAAGAAAATTATATGTTATAAAAAATAAAAATCTAAATGGCAAGGTAAAAAATAAAAGTTAATTCACTTGTATATGACACCTTTGAAGCGGATCTGTTGTCTTATAATGGAAGGACCTTGCGTGCATTTTAAAAACATACCTATTTGTTATAAAATTATATGTTTAATATTATTTGGTTCTTAGGTTAATTCAAAATCTTAAATTTTTGTATGTTTTGCCTTTAATTTGTGTTTTAATTCTTACCCCTTACAAAAGAGTTGCATGACAAAATAACCCACAATCTAGATTGTATTGTGGTATGCTGGACCTGCAAAAATTTCTCCCCAGAACAATTTTTTTAGATTTCTTTTTTAAAATGTTGTTTTGCGTTTCTTGCACAGAACCAATCTCTTTCTGGACTTGCTGAATTCCGGGATTAGTCCTTTCGCTATGAGGTCCGTTAAGTGGTTGTAATTTCTGGGAACAATATTTATTCATGTTAACTTTTTTGCTATAAGGCCCCACACATTTTCCTTGGGATTGGCGTCAGGAGTTTTTGCCAGCCTTGGCAAAAACTCGATGTTGTTTTGATGGAACCACTGTTTAGAAATGCGTGCGGTATGGATAGGACAGTTATCCTGTCGATACACAAAACCTTTTGGATGAATAATGGTCGCTTCTGGAAGCATTACATTTGTCATCATATCAACATCAACCTCAGCAGTAAATCTTACATGCATTCTAAAAAGAGCCCTATATGTCCTCTCGCCGGTATTCAACTCCACACACCACACATTCACGGAAAATTTTCCAGCCCGGTCTTCGTTCCCAACAATATATTTTTCCTACGAGCCTGCGGAAAAACGCTTGTCTCACACTCATTTCCATGTGAAAAGTGCTACTTTTTGGCGCATAGCGTGCGTGAAAAAAAATGTCCGCACGCCATGCGCGAAAAAAAATTTGTTGCTGTTGTGTCGCACTACCTTAAAACAAAAAAAAAACAGCAAAAAAGATTGAAAAAAATTACATGACACGTCTTGCTTTTAGCCCACAGTTTATCAAAGACACGTTCGCACAATATCAAAGAGTTTTTTCCCTGTAAATGAACATTTTCAAAATTTATTTTTTTTTGTTTAAAGAAGGATTTTGATTTTTCGCGTCCTTAGTCGTTAAAAACTGACGATGACAAAACAAAAATATTGTCAGTTTTTGACGTTTTTCACTTTTCAAAGTCGTGTAATTTGCTAGTTCAATTTTAGTTAACGGTTGCTATGACAACAAAGTATAAACGACGCCAGTTTTTTAAACGAACAGCATTCAAAATGTTTGAAGAGATTCCGGAACACTGGGAAAAATGTGTGGATTTATTTTGCACAATTGTGTAAAATTTTCACACAAATTGTTCTTAGATTTGCACCAAGAACAATTTGTGTGAAAATTGTACACAATTCTATATATAGTAACACCAAAAATGTACTTTATTAGAACAATTTATTGACAACATTTACACAAAATTGTTCTTGGTGCATATTTTTTTCTGTGAACAAATTCTAATTGCAGCCGATACAGCGAACTCGGAGCTTGTACCGCAAAAGTCTAAAGAGAGGTATGAAAAAGAGTTTATTAATTTTGAAAAATGCTGCTCCCGAAAGCATGTTCAAAACACACTAAAGGAGGAAGTATTTCTTGCGTATTTTTTCCCCACTCTGGTCAAAGTTATCGATGCTTAATTAATCAAGGTAAAATTGCTAAAAAATCTTGTTGTTGGTCAATTTAAAAAACTTATTGCTTTCCTAAAAACAAAAAGCGTTGGATCAGTTTCAAAAAAATCTAAAATTTTTGGAAAACACGAAATTGAAAAATGTCTCTCTGAAGCGCCAGAAACTGTGTACTTGATGATGAAAGTAGTTGCAATTTTTGGAGTTGCAGGGGCATGTCGCCGGGAAGAATTAACCTATTTATCTGTCAATGACATAACAGAAAGAGAAGGCATGCTGGTAATTACCATTCCGGAAACCAAAACGTATGTATGCAGAAAGTTCATTGTTCTGAACGAGCAAACAAATTATCTACATTTTTACCAAAAATATGAAGCACTGCGGCCTCCATCTACAGCCCATGAAAGATTTTTTTTTAATTATAAAAATGGAAAATGTAGTACTCAATGTGTGGGCATCAACAGTATCCTTGGTTTAAAAAAACCCTGAACAATACACTGAGCACAGCTTCCGTCGAACATCAGCTACAATATTGGCTAACGCCGGCACAAGTTTGACTAACCTAAAACGCCACGGCGCGCGGCGGCTGGAAAAGCAGCACGGTAGCCGAAGGCTACATAGAAGATTCCATCCAAAATAAAAAAAGAATTGACAGGTAAAATTTTAAAACCACCCACATCAAGAGAACAACGACCGCAATACATCGAACAACAGCAAGAAAATCCTGCCAGGGGTAGCGTTCCTAGCGTCATCAGGAAGACTTGAAGTCGACGATGGCATTAAGCAACATGAGCAGTGGTACTTTCAATGTTACCGTGATTAATAATTACCATAAAAATGATGTTTTTAAGCTTGTTAAGGTTTAATTCTGAATAAAACATAAAATTCGTAGTTTTGACTATTTTTTCATTTTTACTCAGCTAGGTTTAACTAATATTCCGCACGCTCATAGCTTGCGCGTCGTTTGTGCAAACGCCGGTGCGTGTGGAAAAGTATAACTTTCCGCACTTGTTAGGTAAATAACAATTTCGAGATAGCGTGCTCGTGGCGGGCGATATAGCAAAATTTGTTTGCTGTCATTGTGGGACTGAAAGATTTTTTCATCCGTGGAGACCCACGGTTGCCAAAATTATTCTTCTTGTAGCGACTAGTTTAGTGCAAAAATTTACCTAGCGTGCTTCTTTACCACACTAAGTAAGATTTCTTTGCAGCAACGCGACATCTAAGCCTAGAACGGCTTATCCGTCTGCGCGTCGCTCTTATGGGTCCAGGAAAGTGTGCCTCAATTTTCGCCTCTGGGGCCATCGAAAATGGGTGGTCTTCAAGACAGTCGATCAGTTGCTGATCCTGCTGAGGCGCACTGTGCCATCGGTGCCTCGCCTTCTTCGAACAGTTCCTTTTTCTTGATATTTTCCGATCAACCACCGTCTAATTTTGAAAAAATTTGGGCTTTTTCGAATTCGTTTAGTTGATGCATTTTTTTCATATAAGCATATGACAACAACAAAACCTGACGGTGACATTTTTTGTAAATTTGAAATAACTAAAAGGTTACTGAGTTACGAGGCCCATAATACACTATACAGGGTTCCTAAGCAAATCCTTAGGGGGCCAAGCAGCCGTGTATAAGACGCAGACAAACGGAAAAGCACATTAGGCAGAAAAGGATGGGCATGAGGCGATGTTGTCACTACATCTTACACGTAGTAAATCCATTCCAGGTTGTTGTTTTCTAATGTTTTCCATTTTCGTACCTTTAGGACTGGAATAAAAATTGTTTTTGCTCGACTTTAATACCAAACTGATGAAAGATATCGTAAAAAAAAATATTTTTCGGCTTTTCATTTTGTATCCATTGTCTTTACGCACTGTTTACAGGCTGGGGACTGAGATACATGCAAATGCCTAACCTAAAGCGTTCATACACGGCCGGAGAAATCGACTGAGATATTTCCGTAGAAACTTTATCAAGCAAATAGGACGGGTTGACGCCTTCGAACGTCCAACCCGGGTTTTGCACTTTGATTCGAAATCGAAAAGGAGGAACAGTCAGATGTGGGGCCGTGCACAAATTACGTAACGGTGATTTTACCAATTTTTGACCCCCTCCCTATGTAATGTTTTGTAACGGTTTGGTACGCCACTCCCCTAATACTACGTAACGATTTCAAGACCACTACCCGCCCCCCAAAAAAAAAAACTTTTCACTTATTTTTATTCCAAATTTTCTTAGTTTTACACAAATGCAAACGCTGTCGAAAACCTCCCTCCCCCCCTACGTAACGTTTTGTAACCCCCCTACCCCTATGACCATTACGTAATTTGTGCACGGCCCCTGTAGTCCCAGTGGAGGAGAGCGAGAAAATTGATATTTTTTTCGTAAAAATTATACTCTTTAGACCTATTTCTTTGCGTTCCCGAAATTACGTAATTTTTGAAAAAAAATTGTAAGCGACGCCATTTTTATTTCGTGCTTTGTTTTTCTAACTCACTCGAAACCAAGATCCCCCGTTTTAGGAAAACTGATCCCGTCTCTGGTTCTAGATTTTTTCGAATAAAAGTAAAGTATGACCATGGGGGAAATAATTTTTTTCTACGGTATGACGAAAATTTCGAGAAAGTTGAAGAAAAAAATAAAAAAAGTGGCAGAGCTCAAGTTTTTCGTAAAAAAAACATTTTTTGTAAAGAAACAGAGCAAAATAAATCTTTTCACCCCTTTTTGGGTGTTACAAATATTGGCAGCCCCTTATTTTTCGCTTTTACCCTCCCGCTAGTTTTGAAGAATTGGTTCGCTACATGTTTCGAGATCATAAAATACCTCAAAAATATCAAATGTAGTGTAGGGCCAGCTTTATTTAAAATCAATAATATCGCAAGCAAAAAGCTCTGCAGGAAAAACAGCACCGTTTATTGATTTCTTTGGCTGCTAGTGCTAGCTGCATGGTTTGGCCGTTTCCGGATAGATGTCACTAGTAGAACAGAATGGAAAGAAATTTAATTAAAAGCGAAGATATTTCTTTCTAATGTTAACAACCTCACAAGTTTATCGCTCAGTATCGTAAATAATGGACCATGCCGCCTCCTTTAAGCAAGAAAAAGCTGCGGTTTGGACCTGAAAACATCTAATTTTTAATTAGATTGGATGTTCAAATCTGTCCCCTTCTTGAGCCTCACAATATCCCAATCTATTGTAAAACTCTTGGCGCGTAGCGGCCAACATTTCAGGGGTGATAGAGTTGCCTGCCTCCAAAATTTTCGCCCTCAACTCCTGTATAGTCGTAGGCCGTAAGTGAGGGTGTTGGAAAATTTTGTCGTGCCAACAACCCCATAGGAAAAAGTCATTTGGCGCAAGATCTGGTGATCGAGGAGGCCATCGGATATTTCCATACGTGGAAATAATTCTATCACGAAATACCTGACGAAGGTAATTTGTAGCCTGGCGTGAATTGTGGGATAAACAGCCATCTTGCTGAAACCACAATTCGTCCAAATTTATGTTGAGTTCCCTCAACCGTAGTAAAACCTGGTGTTGGAGAAGATCAACATATTTTTGGCTATTCAAATTCCCTTCAATGAAAAAGGGTCCAATAATGTGATCCCCGATAATACCGCTTCAAACATTTAATTTTTGAGGATGTTGCGTTCTAACACTTGCGTGCAGATGTTTATTTTCGCGGGACCAATAGCGGCTATTTTGTAGATTGTGAGAGCTATGAAGTTCAAATGTCTTCTCGTCACTAAACAAAACTTTTGATAGGAAATTTTCGTTCCTGTCACATTTATCCCTCATAACCTCACAATATTCTAACCGGCGAAAATAATCACCTGGTTGCAATTCCTGCGACTTCCCAAACGACTTGTAGCCGTATTTTTTTAGGATCCATTAGCAAGTACTGTTGGGAATATCCAGTGCCTCTGCAATCGGTTTCGTCGAACATGGTTCATGTGCCTCAACGTCTCGTTCCACCCTGTGTGGAAGAACGGGATGCTCTAGTATTTCGCCGTCGTGGTAACACTTTCTACAACCATTTATGCACCCGTACCTTTCAAAACGATGATAAATGTTGTAGACAGTTTGAGCCACAGGAACCGGTCGATCTGGAAACGCAAAAACAAAAAGCCCAATGACCTCGTCCGCACTGTCACTTTTTATGTAGTTTTTGATAATAAAAATCTTTTCTTCTCGAGTATACGGCATTTTAAAAACAAAATTTACGAAACTGAAGCGACTCGAAAGGAAATAAAAATGCAATGCCTGTGAATCCCAGTTTTTCCTCGATCATCTCATGGTGTGGTCGCCATCTAGCGGAATTTGCAGACATCTTGTCAACGGTTATTATTGCAACTATGATTTATGCTCACAATGAAAGAGTGGCGACAATTTTTTCTCATGAAAGCAGTCCGGAGATAATAACAAACTGGCACCATTGCTCAATATACCTGTTTCTTTTGTGCGCGCAGAACTTTCTATACCATTTCTGTTTGATTTATTGAAATCCTATCCCTAAGGAAAATCTTAGGAACCCTGTATAAGCATATGACAACAACCAAACCTGACGGTGACATTTTTTGTAAATTTGAAATACCTAAAAGGTTACTGAGTTACGAGGCCCATAATACACTTTATAAAATCGTCGTACGCATTTTACGTGGCCGGAAGTGTACCTCTCTAGGCATTATATGGCCAAACTAAAGACTCTCCTTTTGGTATGTGTGCGAAAAATGGTAGGTCCCTCCCTGTCATACTGGGCGACTCCACCCCAACCGTTGCCTTTTGGTCTACTTTAGTCTACACCATCATTAAGCTTACTTTGTACCTGTTCCTATACATTTTATTAGAGATAAATGGTTCCCGGAAAATCTCAAAAGAAGAACCTGAGTCCGGCGGTTGCTTATATATATATCGTTCGAAACCGATTGTAAGAACCACACTCCGCATTTATAATTACCGCATCGTCACCGTCGAAATTTTAATCATTAATTAGTTAAGTAGAACCCATTGGTACCCATCGCGAGGGCAAAAAAGTGGTCGCGGAATGTCACAATCGAACTTTTCCGAACGGCCGCGCAGAAGACAATAGTGTGGTACTTTTTCTGATGCGTCGGTATGTCTGACCGAGTTCCGAGTACCATTCAAACAAAAATGGTTCCATACAAAACCCGCCATCGGTTATGAATATTCACAAAAATTGTTGTTACGTTATTATTTGGTCGGGAATGCGTGCAGTAAGGATCGACCCAGAACGAACTTGGAAAACTAAACTAAAAATGATTGTTTTGACAATTTTTATAAACCTTATACAGAGTGTTTCAAATTCGATGCTCACCATGGGGATCTCCTAAACGGTAGGAGATACAAAAGAAAAAACCGAAATCTTCATTTTTAGTTTTTATTTTTCTGCACCCTTATTCTTAAAACTGTCAAAAAACGCTTAAAACTTTTTACAGACACTTTTTTAAGATCTACCTAGTGAGAGGTCCATTTTTGAGACTTAATATTTCAGTATGACAGGAGCACTGTCAAATTCATTTTTTCTTATGGACACATTCGTTTTTTCTCCTGCCGTTTGGTTCATAAAGGACGACAGATAACATTTTGCAAGCTAATTTTGACAAGTCACCCGACGTTTTGGGTTTATTGACCATCATCAGGCCAAATTTAATTTTTGCTTTCAACTTACTCAAGATATTTTGGAAATAACAAATAACTTCACCTAATATTTTAAAAATACGTTTTTTATTTGTTTTTTAATCTTTGAATTATGGCTGATGATGGTAAATTAACTCAAAACGTTATGTACTTGTCAAAATGAATGAACCAAACAATGAAATGTCAAATCTCGAAAACGGACCTCTCATTAGGTAGATCTTAAAAAAAGTGCCTGTAAAAAGTTTTAAGCGTTTTTTGACAGCTTTAAGAATAAGGTCGCAGAAAAATAAAAACTAAAAATAAAGATTTCGGTTTTTTCCGCCTATCTCCGGAACTACCCGGAATTCGTAAACTTTATTTTTAGTTTTAAGCAAAGCGTCAAATTGCTCAACTTTGCCCTAATTTAAACCTTTTTGCATCTCCTACCGTTTAGGGGATCCCCATGGTGAGCATCGAATTTGAAACACCCGGTATAGGGTACCGCATTTAATGATAATTAGTTTTAAGAATTCATCAATTCCCTTACCGTCCGTACTACTCCTCCCGTGCAAACTGCAATCTTCCTCTTTGCTGGGCCGAAGGGGACTGATTGGGGAATTTCCTCCGGTGGAACTGACCGATCCCCCGCTGCTGTGCGCAGAGCCTTGGAGGTAGAGAGGGTGGTGGGAGTGAGGGGGTACGTTGGGATGCGCGTCCCCCAAAACGCCCCCCGGCACTGACGTGGCCGTCGCGGCGACGGCGCTCGACACCGTACTTTGGGCGGCCGATAGGTTGTGAGCATCTTGGAGTCGTTGAACGTTGAACTGGAAAGAACAGTGCGATAGTAAATGCAATGTAGAAAAATGAACTTTAAAATACAGGAAGCCCCACGAAGCAAGGTATGTTATATTACAGGTTTTCAACGTTGAAAAAATGTAGAACTGATGTAAATTTGTATACGTTAAGAAAAATGTTTAAAAAAAGTAAAATGTAAGTTCAAAATTACCTTTAAAGGCGCAATTACACAGACGAACATGCTCAAACAAAAGCTCGTGCAAAAGATCTAAAATTTTTTGCGTGAACATTTTTATGAGCTTTTCTTTGAACATTTTGTTCGGGTAAATTTTTGAGCGAATTATTGCTATCTGTTTTGTATAAATATTTTTAAAGATGAGAATAAATAAAATTTTACATCAGTGATCAGTGATCTCAATTCTTTAAAAAAATGGAACACCAACTTTTATTTTAAATTTTTGTGAAAAAAAGCCGACGGCAAGCAAGCAAGACGGCAATTCTTGACTATCAGTTTTGTCACATGGATTAGGGTTACTTATAATATTTTTTTTCTTAGGGTTTTTCCCGGATTTTTTTACCCGGGGGTTTTTTTGGGATATTCTTGCGAGTTTTTTTTATTTCCAAGGGTTTTTTCCTAAATTCAAAAAACAACCCAGGAAAATTTTTCTTTTCCAAAAAAATTTTGAGTTTTTCAAATATCGCCAAAAAACTCAAAAATTGCACTTTTAAGCGGTAATCCGCGCCTCACGACTATGAGGAGTGGTGGGGAGGGGATTTTTTTTAACATATTTTTGTAACTTTACTTTACCCTTAGCTTCGATTGTTTTTTTTTTCATTCCTCACACCAGATTTACCTAGTTAGTTTAAGGCCCCAACGGTTTGCTTAAAAAAGCAAAAGGTTCATGAAAATGCTGAAGATAGATATTTACTGTCAATTAATTGTAATAATCAAGGTCAATTACTGACACTGAACAAACAATATGCAAAGGAGCAACATTCCGATTCAGAAATCTACTGCTAAATTATATTGTTTTAGACAAGAGTCTGGGATCGTAGGGTTGTAAAAGTGGGTAATAAACGGGTATTATTTAGACCGAACGTGCTTTTGTTCATATATTTGAGATTTAATAAAATGTATATAGGTTTTTGAATTTTACTTAATTATTATTGTATTGTGTTTTAAACTAGGAAGTAAAATAAAGAGATATTCTTTTAAACGTAAATTTTTATCATTACATTTTACAGGCAACAGCAATAAATAATTGCCAAATAATATTTTTTTTTATTGTCGTTTTTTTTACAACCCCAAAAAAATTACAAGTATACTGGGATATCCCCTATAAAAATCAGGTCAATCGAAGTTGCTTATGAGGTAAAATGTGAATTTCGACATCAAATCGTTTTTCCGTCGGAAAGCACTTAATTAAAAATACCTTGTTTTAAAACTTGGTCTTTCTATTTTCAGTTAAGTTCAGTGAATTCCCATAAAACTATAAAATTTAAATTTGCAAGAAATTTCTATACCAACATTTCTTCAAACAAATTTTGCTTAACATTCTCTCCAAAATTTCCGTGAGTCTTTTTGTACGAGATTTTGCTCGAACTTTTTTTTGAACATTTTGCTCAAGAGGCTCGTGTAAATGTTTGTCGGCATTTCAACATCAAAGGAAAGTTTGTCTGTGTAAATGCGCCTTAATATAATCTTGGATTTAACAAGAAATGTAAACGATAAAGTAACTGAAAAATAATATTATTTGAAGTTTAGTAAATGTCAGTGTCCAAACAAATTTGCTTCTTTACAGTTACATGGTATTGAGTACGGTGTTGCATGGTATTAGATAATATTCTAAGTTTTTTAAATGTCAAATTTAAGACCAATTGTGACGTGACAAAATACAATATTGTAAGTGTAATAAACATCAAAGTTGAAACAAATTTAAATTATTAATGGTGATGATGATTAATAGGGAAATTTTGGAACGCTTAAAATTTTGACAACTTTGACAGCCGCTGTGGTAGTGTTTAACAACCACTACCACTACCACGCATCGATTTTACCAGAGTTTTTGGAACACATTAAAAACTGTCACTTGTAAAAAAATTTATAGATGAAAAAAAAATAAAATTAATTGCGCCAAAATTCGCTAAAATTAACCAGAAAAATAACCACAACGAAATGGATTCGTAGCTTACCGCAGTGGTAGTGGTTAACTACCACAACGGAATGAGGTTTATCTATTGCGCAGACGCAGTAATTACCACAACCACTACGAAGTGTCCAAATATCTCTAATGTCACCTTGGTTGCTTATTAGGAATGCATATTAGTTCTATACAAAAATTCCAAAATTAATGAAACTTTTAACCCAAATCGATATTGAAAAGTTTACTGTTTTTAAAATCCTGCGATTGTTTTGATAACTTCCCACAAAAGGGAAAATATGATTTTTTTTTACAGTTCGAGGAAATTATATATTTTCAGTTTTTTTTTTAAATTTCGCCAAGTTATGATTCTATCAAATTATTGTGATTCGATATTTGTATATAATTTTTTTATTGCAACTGAAACCTTTTTTATTAAAAACAATTAATTAAATTAATAATAAAAAAAAAATCCTAATTTCTGTAACCAATGACACCACTGCATTAATATACCATGAATTGGTGACCATTCTTAACAAAACCGAGATGGTGTATCATCTTTGGTGCTTCGAGTACCGACAGCGCATATTTTCTTTTTTTTTACTATTCGAAAATCAGATATTCTAAAGCACAAAATATATTTTTTATGTTGGTTGAACCAATTTTGAAGAAGTTAGATGTAAATTTAAAAAAAAATTATTTTACCTAGCCATGTTACATTAAATGTAAAGGCGCAATTACACAGACGAACATGCTCAAACAAAAGCTCGTGCAAAAGATCTAAAATTTTTTGCGTGAACATTTTTGTGAGCTTTTCTTTGAACATTTTGTTCGGGTAAATTTTTGAGCAAATTATTGCTATCTGTTTTGGAAACATATTTTTAAATATGAGAATAAATAAAATTTCACATCAGTGATCAGTGATCTCAATTCTTTAAAAAAATGGAACACCAACTTTTATTTTAAATTTTTGTAAAAAAAAGCCGACGGCAACCGAAACAATATTCTTGACCACAACGGAATGAGGTTTAGCTATTGCGCAGACGCAGTAATTACCACAACCACTACGAAGTGTCCAAATATCTCTAATGTCACCTTGGTTGCTTATTAGGAATGCATATTAGTTCTATACAAAAATTCCAAAATTAATGAAACTTTTAACCCAAATCGATATTGAAAAGTTTACTGTTTTTAAAATCCTGCGATTGTTTTGATAACTTCCCACAAAAGGGAAAATATGATTTTTTTTTACGGTTCGAGGAAATTATATATTTTCATTTTTTTTTTTAATTTCGCCAAGTTATGATTCTATCAAATTATTGTGATTCGATATTTGTGTATAATTTTTTTATTGCAACTGAAACCTTTTTTATTAAAAACAATTAATTAAATTAATAATAAAAAAAAATCCTAATTTCTGTAACCAATGACACCACTGCATTAATATACCGTGAATTGGTGACCATTCTTAACAAAACCGAGATGGTGTATCATCTTTGGTGCTTCCAGTACCGACAGCGCATATTTTCTTTTTTTTTACTATTCGAAAATTAGATATTCTAAAGCACAAAATATATTTTTTATGTTGGTTGAACCAATTTTTAAGAATTTAGATGTAAATTAAAAAAAAAAAATTTTACCTACGTAAATGTTTAGGACAATTGATGTATTGGCAATGTAATATCCTCGTTAAAGTTACAAGCCGTGTTAAGTAACAGGTCACAAAAATACGTTAAGGCAATGTAAATCTAACACGTTTCTGCTTATGGTAACCCTCTCCAAACTACTAATTAATTCAAAATTTAATAGAATTTTCCTAAAAATCTAATTTTGAAAATGCTTGGTAGGTACAGGAGTCAAATCCAGTTAGTTTGACTATAATTAAACATAGAACTTTGCAGTCTCTAAAAGATATTTTTGGGCGATAAAACTGGATATTCTGTCTTATATCTAACTAAGATAAAAAAAAACATTTTCATTTTGGGACGAAGTTTTTGATTTTTTTTAAAGACATAATATGTTTGTTGACTTACAAAGCAAATAAAATCATTCTTTGAAAACTGTTATTTCATAAAGTAATTAACTACTTTATGTTGTTAGGAACACTTGGATTCTAAATCCAATATTCTTCCCAGCGGCAAAGTTAGTATTCATCCAGTTCTAAACATTCTATAGTGCAAATGTCTTTGCCCAGTTCCAAACATTCTATAGCACAAATCTCTTCAGTCAGTTCCATACATTCTATAGTGCAAATTTCTTTACCCACAGTTCGAAACATTCTATAGCACAAATTTCTTTACACAATTCTACACATCCTTTTAAATCAAATCAAATATTTTTTTTATTTGCCCATACCTCATTAAATTTTATCAGTGGCGCACCGAGAAGCCAGTTTATGGTCACATGTTTAATTTAAATTAAGTTTTTTATTATTTATCCCTCCCCTCCCCGAAGTCAATTCCTGGGTGCCCCACTGATTTCATAACACTTATTATTAAAACTAAAACACTTAACAAATAAAAAGTCGATTAAACTAGAATAAATGACTAGAAGTAAGAATATCCTTAATTAATAATTGATACGAAACTAATTAATTTTTATGATAAACTATACCTTTATAATAATAGCACAAATTTCTTCAGTCAGTTCTAAACATTCTATAGTTCAAATTTTAGTAAGAGGCCGGCGAAAAATTTCAATTTAATTTTAACGTACGGATTTTGGCTTATTTTTCGTCTATAACTGTAACATAATGTTCTTTTTTTTATACCTTCATCAAAAACATGATTTCTATTCATTCTAAACATTCTATAGCACAAATCTCTTCAGTCAGTTCCATATATTCTATAGTGCAAGTTTCTTTACCCACAGTTCGAAACATTCTATAGCACAAATTTGTTTACACAATTCTACACATTCTTTTAAATCAAATCAAATATTTTTTTATTTGCCCATACCTCATTACATTTTATCAGTGGCGCACCGAGAAGCCTGTTTATGGTCACATGTTTAATTTAAATTAAGTTTTTTATTATTTATCCCTCCCCTCCCCGAAGTCAATTCCTGGGTGCGCCACTGATTTCATAACACTTATTAATTAAAACTAAAACACTTAACAAATAAAAAGTCGATTAAACTAGAATAAATGATTAGAAGTAAGAATATCCTAAATTAATAATTGATACGAAACTAATTAATTTTTATGATAAACTATCAGTTCTAAACATTCTATAGCACAAATTTCTTCAGTCAGTTCTAAACATTCTATAGTTCAAATTTTAGTAAGAGGCCGGCGAAAAATTTTCAGTTTTAATTTTAACGTACGGATTTTGGCTTATTTTTCGTCTATAACTGTAACATAATGTTCTTTTTTTTTATACCTTCATAACTTCCTGCAAATAAATAAAGCATGGCTTTTTTGGTTAGCGATGCTAAAAAAACTTTCTTTTTATTGCGGGTGCAGAAAAAGATTTCTGTCAGTTTTTTATCCAAAATTAAAGAGAAATAGCGAAAAATAGTAATATTGAAAGGTAATTGAAAAAATCTAATTATTTTTGCCTAAAAATTAAGCCATTTCCGCCAGTTTTCACCAAGTATTTACGAAAAAATCATTTCAAAACATCGTCAAAATATCAAACTGTCAAATATTAAAATGTCGCAACAATGAATGTCACCGAGTAAAAAGGCACATCGCTATGGAAAGCATTGTTATTTCATTTACCAACCGCCTTAATTTATAGTGTAAAGGTGGTGTGTTGCGAGAAGTGCTCTTCGTTCGAGATTTCTAATAGTAGTGGCTAAAATAGTGCTTTTTTTTACAAGCGTTGGTTTAAATAACGACCGCAGCGAGGTATTTAAAAATCTCGAACGAAGAGCACTTCTCGCAACACATCATCTTTACACTATAAATCAAGGCGGCTGGTAAATGAAATAACATTGTTGCGACATTTTAATTTTTGACAGTTTGATATTTTGACGATGTTTTTAAATGATTTTTTCGTAAGTACTTGGTAAAAACTGGCGGAAATGACTTAATTTTTAGGCAAGGATAATTATATTTTTTCAATATTACTATATTCCGCTTTTTCTCTTTAATTTTGTGTAAAAAACGCACCGAAATCTTTTTTTGCACCCGTGATCAAAAAAAAAGTTTTTTTGCATCGGTAACGAAAAAATCCATGCTTTAGGTATCTGCAGATAGTTACTAAAATCATGTTTTTGATGAAGTTATAAAAAAAAGTATTTTCCTGTTTTTCTTGGATTTTTTGATAAAGGTATTAAAAAAAATAGTGTTAACGGCTAAACTGTGCTTTTTTTTACTCGCGTTTTTAAATACCTCGCTGCACTCGTTATTTAAACCAACGCTTTTAAAAAAGCACTATTTTAGGCACTACTTGTGAAAACTACTATTATACATATATATATATATATACGTGAGTCTGTACCATGAATGATCTTCGTACAGGAAGACTTGGTCGTCCGCAAAGTCAAGGATCGCTGATGACGAATTTATCTGGTATAAATTATTTATGTAAAGTATAAACAATACAAGTCCTAAAACCATTCCTTGAGGAACTCCGTATGAGATGTTTATTTTTCTAAACTATATGTATTATTTATTTTTGTTTTCTGTTTCCTTTCGGTCAGATAGCTCTTAAATAAGTCCCAAAACCTTCAACATAAGCTTATGATCAACAGTATCAAAGGCCTTAGAAAGATCAGGAAAAACTGCCAGCTAGCGGTTTTTTATTATTTTCCAGAGAGCTGTAGATTTGAGGAGTCAAAGAGGCAATTGCATCTTCTGTCGATTTACCTTGTCTAAACCCATATTGATTTTTGTTTAGTATTTTGTTTTCTTCTAAAAATTTGACTAATCTTTCTTTAAGGATCTTCCCAAAAATTTTTGAAAGATTACTTATAAGGATGATAATCTTAATTGGAAAACCCAGGACGGTTTGTCCTATTCAAGATCATAAGACATTAATTCAGGATATCTTTTTTCCATCCTTTAGAACTGGAGTCAATTGATTGATTGCTTTGGTTTTTTACAAGTAATTAGTTATTAGTGACCAAATTTCTTTATAGAAACTATCTCAAGCGTAGTCTAAAATTCAATAAAGGCATTTATTAAATATCAAAAGCATGCATGTGTGCCAAAGGATTTGCATGATTTTATTAACTAACATTCCGTCTTTGTCGAACCTACGAAAATTATCTTGTATAATGCCTTGTATCGAGGTTGTATCCCACCTCTTGCATCAGCATGTTAATAAGTCGCGTCCGATGCGCCTTTTTGTCGTATATATAAAGTGCCCCACACACTACGAGTTCTGTCGCAAGAGAGGTTGCGAGGTGTTGTTGTATTGTGTTTGTGTGAGACCGTCTTAATGTGACCGTCACCGGCGGGAAACTGATACAACGTCGCGACGTCGATGTGTTTATTGATAAATCTCGCCAGATTTGTCTACTCAGTTTTAAATGTTAGGAAGAATTTAAAGAAAAATATAACCCATGTCTAAGGGACGTTAAAGCAAATACTTATATAGATAGAAACCGAAAAAAATTATGCAATTCTTTCAAGAAACCAATTATGTATTTCGACAAAAAATAATAAGCCTACTATGACACCAAATGATTTTTTTTTTCAATTCAACTTCAAAAAGCTCGCGAAAGCCTGATACTGATACTTGCGATACTAATCAAGGTGTGGGGACTATTGAGACGGGAAACTGTTTTACTAGAGACTTCGCCTCGCAACGAGACAGATCTCATAGTGTGTGGAGCACTTAAGAGTATAACGACTAGCCTACTCGATTCATCAAAATTATTGACGTCTTAATAGGTACGCTTTGACATTATATCGCGGATTCTTCGGATTCAGTTTTTCGACGAATAGACTTGGTGCGGTACCAAGACTTTACCAAAATATTGTAATAGCGGTTTCTATTGAAACTGGATGCGCCATTGGTTTTGCACTAACACTCAAATAGTGCATTCCCAATGGAACATGATTCAGAATATCTAGGCTACCAAAACAAAACTGCTTGAATGTTCTTCTCAAGAAGAAATTTCTACAACCTTCTCTACTGTTCTTTTGAAAGATTATTCAACAGCGTTTTTACAAAACAAGGATTCTTTTGGTTCTGCCCCTTCTTCTCACAAAAGAACCTCATGCCTGACTTAAGACATTTTGACATGCGTTTTACCACTTCGTCAATCTGTGGTCTCCAATCCAGTCTCAATCTGTCATATAGCATCAATCCCAATATTTTTATTTTTTCTGTTGTCAATTTGAGTTGGTTGTATGCAATCAAAATTTAGTCTAATTTTTGATTTAAGTTTATTATTTGTGTTTTTATAACATTTATATTGAAATTGTTTTTGTGATTGAAATTGTTTTTGTGAACTCATTTAGAGTATTGAGTGAATCCTCTATATTATTTAGGGCCGCTTCTGTGGTTTCTTCATCTAGCATGACAGCCTTATGGTCAGAAAACAGTATTAATTCGTTATTTAATAAGTTTGATATTTCGTTAGTGTAAATCATCTAAAGGGAAGGACCTGAAATTAAACCTCGTTTTTGAACATTTCTTATCCTAACTAGCTTAAACTTCTGACAGTGTAGATCATGATCTACACTGTCAAAAGCCCAAGAGAGCTCAAGACAGATAGACATTATGTTTTAGATCGATATAGATTGCTCTGATAATTGTTTTGAATATGTGATTTTTTCAAAAGTTTTGCTTATGTTTTCCAAAGTGAGAAAGGTCTTAACTTATAGGTTTAATTTGGATATTTGGTTCGTTTTTAATTTGGATATAAGAATTTGTAACGAACGGTTGACAATATGGATGGTTGATTTTTCAATTATTTAAGAGCTTGCTTTGAGGAGTGAAACTAGTATTTTATCATACTTTTTGCTCCAGCCGGTGAACTAGTGTTAGTTTCAGCCCTATTAGACAAAAGCAAGAACATTTGCTAATAAAGTTGCTGTTGAAAGAAAGTTGCCTATTCGCCTCATTAGTGCATTTAGGCGCACACTACTTTTTTGCAATAGTATTTTAACTCAAAAACACACATGGATGGTTTGACGTCACAATACCTAACTGAAATTATTTTACGGAATTATTTTAAGAGTCCCAAGTTTAAAGCGAAGTGAAGTAGTCGAAAAAATTCTTGTGAGAAAAATGTTCAATACCTTGATTAAATGTCAACGTAAACCTTTATGTATATCTATAGTCCTTTTCCCCACATCAGGCTAAACTCAAGTATTATTACATGACCAAATGCAGTGTCAAGTTAAAATAAATTAATATTAATCTTCGCGTATTTTCCTCTTTGTAACACCGCCATTCCGACAAAAGCGAGAATTTATTGGTAGACACTACAAAGCACTACAGGTTGCCAGGGCAACGTTAAGGATTTTTTTAAAATTTAATTTGCAAAAATGCACGTGAAGTTAGATAACAGGCGAGAAATTTCCCGCTGTTTTTAGCAGTTTATGTTGAAACGCCGCCTATTTCTTTTAGCTTGTGTAAATTTAGGTATCCAAAATTTTAGTAGTTGAATATTGAATATGGCAAGAATTTCTTACTATTGATTTAGGATTTCAACAATCGATATAAAGCACATGTATTTACAGAAATAAATGCAAAAATAAAATGCTTGTATGTATAGAAATATGGAATTTTGGATATTTCCAACTTAAAATCTGAAATATTTCAAGTAAGTATTTAAGAAGAATTTTGATCATATCGAATTTGATTATAATGTTTCCCACTAAAAATATTACAAAAAACATGATGATGATCTATGTCGCATTCCATTATCTGCCGTGATAAATATTTGAAAGACAAAGTACCTTTAACATGTAATTTATTTGATTTGTCTAGGTATGCTACCGTGTCATACTTATAGGTGGGAAAATTCTTCTAAGCCACTAGCGACTGTCAAAAAATGGTCGAAATTCCTCAGTGCCAAGCCATTACCCGACAGTATCAACCAAGAAATCGCGTATTAAATTGTATTTGTAATCTATTTCGGCTTTCTTTATCGATATTTCCTTTCCGACGATCACAAACCTCATCCTCTGTCTTTTCCATTGATCTGTACGTTAAATACTCTTTTCTCATCAGATGAAGTAGGCTTTGGTTAAGTTAAATCCAAAGCAAAACGATTGCAAATTCCCGCATCCTTGATATTCAATTCGTTTTCCAAGTCTTCGTGATTTTATGTACCTCGGTCTCTCACTGATACAGTGGACGTTCAATTCTTTTATTGTTTCGAATGATTGCGAGAGACGAAACAACCGCGTAATGCATGCATTTTTATTTCTTTAGAAGTGAGTACCTTTGGTATGATTTCGTCTTCTTCTAGCACATCAAATCCTGCATTCTTGTCATGGTTAGGATGACTTGATTCTTGTGTATATGCAGGCAGTTGTCCAGCTGTGACCAGTTGATGAATCGACAGAACACAAAAACAAGGCAGTTGTCGAAATTAGAAGTCCGGGAAGCGAGGCCAGGCCGGCGCCTTAGGAATGCTTTAACAACACCGCCCTTTTATGCATGAACTGGTGTATGCAGTTGCGTACCAAGAAATTGGTTCACAACAAACTGAGTAGGAATATTTTCAATTTTCTTCTTTTACTGAAATGCTCTCCTCCAACGTTGGCTATATTTGTCATTTTATTTATTTACTTATTTACACCAACAGGTGTTAACCAATTACAGAGTAGGAAACTAACAGAATAAACTTAATAACAAATTTAACATACTTTAACACTTTGTAGGAAAATATTAGAGAAGAAAAAAATATACAAAAAAGCAGAAAACAAAAAAAAAACTTCTGCGCGATTTGCAATGCATGCTCTTTTTATTTGAGTCAGTCCAAAACTGAAGATATCGATATCTAATAGATTATAAGTTATACACACTGTCTAGAGTTTTGGCGAGGTACAAGAAAGTAAAGTGCTGTCAATGTTGTTGTGCAATATTTTGTACAGAAATGACTGGAATAAAACTTTTCTACGTTGTTCTAGGGCTTGCACATTAAAATGTTGTAAAAGTTTCGTTTGAGGGTAAACCTGAGGTGGGTAATTATCAGTCATCTTAAAGAACAAAAATTTGAATACCCATCTTTGCATTTCTTCCAAGGATTCGACATGCGTACATAATTGTGGCGACCAAACGACTGAGACATATTCTAGCTTAGACCTAATAAAATCCAAATAAAGAATTTTGATGACGCTGACATCCTCAAAGTCTCTTGCCACTCTTACAATAAACCCATACGTTCTGGTAGATTCGGTGATAATGTTTTCAAGGTGTTTATTGAAGGTCAGATGTGGATCGAATGTGACTCCAAGATCACGAATGAAATCTGGTTTAATTAATACGTTGCCGTCAATTGAGTAATTATACAAAATTGGTATGTTGAGCAGATAGTATAATATCATCAGCATATCTTTTAATTTTTGAAAACTTGAGACAATCATCTCCTCTATCTATGAAGAGATCAAAAAGAAGTGGTCCCAAGACTGAGCCCTGGGGGACACCTGATGTGGCTACTATTTCATCAGATTTAATCCCCTTCAACTGCACAAATTGTTTGCGTTTAATAGTTAAGAAAGTGTAAATATTAAAAAGGTTATCCGAGATCCGAAGTACGATAGCGTGTCAAGGAGAAGCTTGTGGTCCAGCTTATCAAATGCTTTGCAGCGGTGAATTTTAATTTTGACTTTTTTAGTACGCCGTAGACTTCGCTTTCAGAGAAATCTATAATTTGTATACGTCCAAAATATTTAAGTGTAGGTCTTTTGGTGGTAAATAAAACTTCACGATCGGTATCTAATATGAGTAGAACATCATGTACACTATCCATCCAACATATCCTGATGAGCAGCATGACATTTGGAATTCTCCCATCAACTATTGCCTCATGGTAATCAGAGTCAATGCCTCCTACGCCATAATATAAAAACAAAGCTCATAAAAATGAAGCATCCGATTTCCGAGAGTGGTATTAAGATCTCGACTACACAAAACTGATATTTTATTTTGATAAAAGATCGACGCGGTCAAATTATTGGCCATTATGCCTCTATTGAATTTAAAAGCTGATATTTTGAGTACTTCTTAGTGTCTGTGTTTCGGACTTCCATTGTCTATATTTTATTTATACACTACGTTTCGATCAGTACAATCTCTGATCGTCTTCAGGTGCAAACTACAATCAATTCCTAAGGCTACGTACTTATATACTGTGAGAAATCACTCAACCTTGAAGTTTAAGAAGTTGGCTCCGCCCAAGGAGGGGCTTCCAAATATTTGGGATTTCAACACTTGGTTTACTGAAAATACCCTGATTCTGCCCAATAAAGGCAGCTTCAAGGAATTTTCGTTTCTTCCAGTGACTCCTTGTACAAAACCTTTGCTTCTGCCCACTTCATTCGGTGTTGTTATGACCATGCATGTTCGGCGATTCCTGATTTCGTTGTTTCACCTTTTTGGGTATTCGTCTGATGTTCCTTAAGCCTAACAGATAGTGGTCTTTTAGTTTCGCCTATGTATGATTCACCACACTCACAAGGAACTTGGTAAATGCATTCGTTATTTTGTTTGTTCTCCGGTTTTGTTTTACTAAGAAGGCATCGAATTGTATTACTAGATTTAAAACCTGTTTTAATATTAAATTTTTTCGCTACTCTTCGAATTTTCTCTGATACTCCTTTAACGTATGGAATTGTAAGGAATGCATTTGCCTGGTTTTGGTCTTGTAATCTCTGTCCTGTTTGTTGAAATTTAGAAATAGTATCTGTTATAAGTTTAAGGCTGTAAACATTCTGCTGCAGATCCTTCTTAATGTTTCTTATTTCGATTTCCAAGTCATGAGAATTGTTACAAATTTGAGCGGCTCTGTTATATAAAGTTTTGATTATGCCTCGTTTGGTTGTAGCAGAATAATTTGAACCTTGATTTAAATATTGTCCTGTTTGAGTGGGTTTACGATAGACTGTTGTTCTGATGTCATTTTCTACTCATGTGACAAGTACATCAAGAAAAGGAATTTCACAATTTTGCTCCAACTACATTGTGAATTTAATGGTGGGTCTTATGTTATTTAGGTGGTGAAGAAATTCTGAAAGTTGTTGGTCATTCCCGGTCCAGACAATAAAAGTATCATCTACATATCTCAGCCAGAGCTTAGGTTTATATGTTGCGGTATCAGCCCATTGGCAGACCGTCATCCTGAGCATAAAACCTATTTTTCACTTAAAAATAAGAGTTATGTAGGTAGCACTCCAACAACTCCATCACTCCCTCCAGCGGTAGGCTGGTACGTTCAAAAAGAGATTTGTCATCAACCAGTCTCTTTCTAATAATATCTAGCGATTCCTTTATCGGGACATTGGTATATAGACTTTCGACATCGAAACTGACAAGTCTATCCTCGGGTCCTAAAACAAAAGATTTAAGAATATTAATAAAATGGTTGGAATTTTCTACAAATGAAGGCGTCTTGCCTGCAAGAGTTTGAATAATTTTCAAAAGAAATTTAGACAGGTTGCTTGTTGGAAAATTTCTGGAACTTGTAATTGGGCGTAAGGGCATTGCATCTTTGTGAATTTTGAGAAGTCCGTATAGATGAGGAGGCTTGCTATGATGTGGTGTAAGTTGAGACCTGGTATTGTCTATAATATATCTGGAATACTTTTTCAGAATTCTATAAACCTTACTTTCGATTGATTGCGTCGGATCTTTTGGGAGAAGTTTATAGTTTCCTTTAGCAAGTATCTCTTCAACTTTTTGGTCATAGTTTTCCGTGTCCAAAATCACTGTTGCATTGCCCTTGTCTGCCGGTAAGATTTTAACTGATTTGTCCTTTTGAAGACCTTTCTATTCCTTTTGAAAATTATTCAACCTCTTGCAGTCAAGACGCCTTCATTTGTAGAAAATTCCAACCATTTTGTTAATATTCTTAAATCTTTTGTTTTAGGACCCGAGGATAGACTTGTCAGTTTTGATGTCGAAAGTCTATACACCAATGTCCCGATAAAGGAATCGCTAGATATTATTAGAAAGAAACTGATTGATGACGAATCCCTTTATGAACGTACCAGCCTACCGCTGGAGGGAGTGATGGAGTTGTTGGAGTACTGCTTACATAACTCTCATTTTCAAGTGAAAGATAGGTTTTATGCTCAGGATGACGGTCTGCCAATGGGTTCATCGCTTTCGCCAGTGGTGGCCAATATTTACATGGAGTGGTTCGAATCACACGCGGTTGATACCGCAACATATAAACACAAGCTCTGGCTGAGATATGTTGATGATACTTTTATTGTCTGGACCGGGAATGACCAACAACTTTCAGAATTTCTTCACCACCGAAGTAACATAAGATCCACCATTAAATTCACAATGGAGTTAGAGCAAAATTGTCAAATTCCTTTTCTTGATGTACTTGTCACACGAGTAGAAAATGACATCAGAACAAGAGTCTATCGTAAACCCACTCACACAGGACAATATTTAAATCAAGGTTCAAATCATTCTGCTACAACCAAACGAGGCATAATCAAAACTTTGTATAACAGAGCCGTTCAAATTTGTAACAATTCTCATGGCTTGGATATCGAAATAAGAAACATGAAGAAAGATCTGCAGCAGAATGGTTACAGCCTTAAACTTATAACAGATACTATTTCTAAATTTCCACAAACAGAGACAGAGATTACAAGACCAAAATCAGGCAAATGCATTCCTTACAATTCCATACGTTAAAGGAGTATCAGAGAAAATTCGAAGAGTAGCGAAAAACTTTAATATTAAAACAGCTTTTAAATCTAGTAATACAATTCGAACCCTTCTTAGTAAAACAAAACCGGAAAACAAACAAAATAAGAAATGCATTTACCAAGTTCCTTGTGAGTGTGGTGAATCATACATAGGCGAAACTAAAAGACCACTATCTGTTAGGCTTAAGGAACATCAGACGAATACCCAAAAAGGTGAAACAATGAAATCAGGAATCGCCGAACATGCATGGTCAAAACAACACCGAATGAAGTGGGCAGAAGCAAAGGTTTTGCACAAGGAGTCACACTGGAAGAAACGAAAATTCCTTGAAGCTGCCTTTATTGGGCAGAATCAGGGTATTTTCAGTAAACCAAGTGTTGAACTCCCAAATATTTGGAAGCCCCTCCTTGGGCGGAGCCAACATCTTAAACTTCAAGGTTGAGTGATTTCTCACAGTATATAAGTACGTAGCATTAGGAATTGATTGTAGTTTGCACCTGAAGACGATCAGAGATTGTACTGATCGAAACGTAGTGTATAAATAAAATATAGACAATGGAAGTCCGAAACACGGAGTTAATTTCAAACACATCATTGTCTCAAACTTTCAAATACTTCTTAGTTGCCGTAATAGTAGAAATACTGTAGCGGAGGTCTTTGTTCTTGGCAAGTTTTTATATTCAGTAAAAAATCAAACACGCATTTTCTCTAAAAAATAAAACTCAATTGCTCAATAAAATTATCGTGGGCTATATGTTGATGTTTGTGGTTTAAAAGTATTTTCTATTGCTAAGGTCTAGAAAATATTTAAAAACTCAATCAATTTGGTACATTCAGAATGTATGTATCAAAAATACTTTTAAGCTTCTTACTTAATAGTTTTAGTTCTATAAGAACTGCATGCAGGATATTTCTGCCTATACTGATCTGAAATGAACTTGTATATGAGCACATAAATGTTCATTCAACAAACAATGCAGAATGATGCAAATGTAGATGCACTGTTTGTAATTTAATACCTATCGAGGCATTAGCCAGATGAGTAACTATTGAACAGGAACTCAATCTGTCAAAGGGAAGTAGACCAACCTTGTGTTCAAACTCAACCTTCATAACCTCAAAGCAATAAAATAATTTAAAAACTTCAATACCAGCAGAACGGTAGGTATTTGATTAAACCAAACAGTAGATGAGCAATGACAAATAAAAAATTAATATCGAAAAATTTTCGGATTTTTCTCAAGGTACTTTAAAGTAATCTAAAAAGGCATACAATAAATAACATTTTATTTTTAAAATATTGATTTATTAAGATAAGAAAATTATAAGGAGAAATCTTGACTAGATTTTCATCAAATGAGCTAAAAAATATGTTGTATCTATTATTTTGTGTATATACACTATACCTATGTATGAAAACAAACTGCAGTTACAAAACTTGTTCTTAAAATATATATAGTGAGGACCAAATTAAGCGTTAAAACCTGATGTCATTCTAAGTTCTAACTCATTGACTTTCTTATTGAAGACTTAGGTAATACCAATAGCAAGGAGATATTAATTAGTTTGTTTCTATCATTAGCTTGCTTTTATCATTTGTATTAATTAAATTAATATAGTTATCATGTGTGATATACTATAACGGCCCTAGGAATCAGGGGCGTCATTTGACATTTCTCTTGGAGGGGGGGGCATACCTAATATAAAAAAAAACAACCCACCAATCAAACAAAAAAAAAACACTTTATTGATGCAAAAATAACTCAAATAAACATATAAAACAAAACAAATTTTTTGGTAAAACATATATTTAAAAAAATAAAGAAGCTTAGGCCTAAACCTAAACTCTAAATTAATGGTTTAGTGGGTAACCTTATTGCAGCAAATTTGTCATCTAGTTTTTTCCAGGTCAAACAATTTGCCCCCCACCCCCCAATTGACGCCGCTGCAAGGAATGCAAAATGTGTAACAATAATAACTTTGAGAAACAAAGAAAAATCTACTGCGCATGGCTGACGCAGTCCACTCACGCCCAGAAGAGTGTTTGCCTCTGCATTTTTTTGAGGCTAACTTGATTGGGAGAGTTATTAGGTATATATACAATAAATAAATCATTATCTTAACTTGTTTAGTCGTGATATGAAATATAAATCATGCAAATCTTATGTTCATTATAAACAGATAGGAAAGTTGCAGTATAAGAACTAAATAAAATAGAAACTAAAGTGTCGTAATAAAAAACTGCGGACCATACAGAACTATAACTCCAAAGAATAAAGAACAGATGTTCTAGCCAAGAAGGAAGCAAGAGAAAACCCGCTTGAACTAATCCTACTAGTGCATAACAGTGCACGAGAACAATCAGGATGAAGGCTTCCAAAACAATGGAACCGCCAGGTGGCATTCTACGAGAGGATTTCGCAAAGCAATAACCACCACTCCAACGCGATACTAGGGACTTATTAGGCGTTACTCTATAAGGTTTTACCATAATAAGGGAAAACCGTATTTTATTTAGGTTGAACCTTAACCATACTTTAAAAAAAGTGTTATTGGAAGTCACATTACTTCTCCTTATTCCTAACCTAAAATTTCTAACCTTGTAGGGATTTTCCCTGATAAATTCTCGCAAAAGAAATATATCGTCAGTGTAGCTGAACCTCAACCTTGTAGGTCTCTACAATTTATTCATTTTTTCATATAAATTTTACAAATCCACAAGACTATTTTTGTTTATAACCAAAAAACTAAAAATGCAAAAAATATTAAAAAGTCGTGTGGAAAAACAAACCAACCAATCATTATCATTATCATTATCCGTGCAAATTGAGGTTATGTTTAAAGATAAGGGACGTACGGTAACTGTACCGAATTAAAGGAACACCGTATTTTATTACAGTTCCCTTAATAAAAACGCAGGTTACGCGCATGCTTAGATGGCAAATGTCAATTTTCCTTAATGAGGGAACGCGAAAATGTACGCCCAATAAGTCCCTACTGAAGTTATCTGACCACATGATCTGACCACATGGGTAGGTCTATTCTTGAATTCAGGGAGAAAAATCATTATTTCAAATACACATGATTTTTGATGAGATTTGTTTCTACCGGTCTTTAATGAGAAAAATAAAAGATATAGGTTTCTATTTAAAATACTGTCATTAGTGTCATTTGTGAGAGAATGAATGACATCGACCAATGGGAACCACGCATTTCAGGGAAATAAGTATTTTATCCCTGATTTCAAGAATAGAGGCCCTGGAAACTCCGCAGCCCAATATAGAGAACATGTAATTCAAGCAGGATACTGAGCTTTAGCTGCGAGGCTGGTCAGGCTAGTGACTCTATATGTTCCGAAATTCTAGTCTCAGATATAATGCCAAAATTTGAGTTTTATCATTTTTTGCGCCACTAATGTTCAAAATAAATTCTATATATATAAATAAAGACATTTGAAGAACAAATATCGAATGCTCTATCATTTTCTTGAAACCTCTGATGTCCTTACCAAAGATGATGGACATTTTAGAATGTTCGTTTAATTCAACTTCATAAATTATTTCTTTTTGACCAATTTTTAGCAAAGCATGCATGCAGGTTGCCAATTTGTGTGTTTCCGTATAGATGGGACAGAGCCTTTAACGTAGCTTGTTGTTAAAAATAAAAACTTATTGTCAGTCGCCATATTGAAATTGCTTCGGAGAATTTGGAATGAGTTGTATGTTACTCCATGAAGGGTGAACCAACCAAAGTCCATTCTAAAATATCTAACATCTTTGGTCCTTACGTAGCGATTTTACTTATATAGGCTTACTTCCGTGATGCAAAAATGTCAACATTAATACCGTAAAAACCTTGTTGCAAAATGCAATTATCTCGTCATTATCTGCGTATAATTGCGCCGGTAATCGTCTAGTCGTTGCCTTGCAAATTTTATGTATCTGTTTAGCTTTCAATACCAGAATATATAAATAAATAAATAAAGTAGATAATAAGTGTATTAGCAATGTTTGGTTTTTGCGTGACGTATATGCATCGGTTTGTGGCAGAAATAGTGGAAATCCTAAAATTCCTATGCAATAAAAAAAATATTATCAATGGGAATAAATAATTATATCAGTAAAGAAACCTAGAGAGTAAAATCTTCTCACCATAAAATCACGGATATTTTTAAATTGGTCAATTTCCTCTTTATCCAGCGCGTTTTTCCCAAGATATTCCACAATAAGTTACACAAGATTATTATCCTTTATAATTTGAAATTTAGTGTGCTCTTCACTCCAACTTTTGAAGGCTTACCCCTTACAAGCTAACAACTTGTTTTGGTGAGGAGACACCGTTTAGTAGAGTATAATTTATTGAGTGAAAAATTAATTTCTCCATATTAAATATGAACTTTTACCTCGACTTTTACAGTGTTGAATATATATTTTTTTAATTCATCTCTATTTTCCTATATCTATTAGATAGATATATTTATCTTAGAACTAGTGTTACTTGAACAAAAAGGCAATAATAAATTAAGGTGTATTACGCGATGTATATTAACAGTTTCTCTGTAGATTTCTATACCGATTATGAAGTGACTTATTAGGTCATCTAACGTTTTGTTTTTGTTGGCTTTTAAATTTCTTATGAGAGTGATACTTGTATTACAGTTGGTTTTCATCACATGTTTGTCAGAAACACTAATATGGTGATTCTCAGATATATATATATTTAGACCAGTATTTAGATATATTGCTGCAACCAACCAAATATAAGTGGAATGAACGTAAAGGAAGAATCCAATTCAGTAAGCGTCCTGTGGGATAGAAGGAGCATATAACTAACAGGCCTACTGGTGGCATAAGTGCAACGGAAACACGTTAATTAAATTTCTCGAATTTTCCCAGTTTTTATTCACCATTTGTAAAAAATTCCAATTATTTGAACTTACCTACAAATAAGCAAAAAAAAAACAGGAATCATTAAACGATGTTTCGCCCCGGCAACCAAATCATTTAAAACCCTCATCACTCACTATTGTCACATATTTTCTTCAAGCTTCTTTTTGGTTCTCTTTATTAAATTTCGCAAGTTTTCCACTTGTATACCTCAATGTTTTCTTTTCCATTTCGATAACTCTTCCATTTTACTGCGCTAAGAGCCTTAGTCTTAATCCGGATTTCGTTCGTAAAAACGGTTCACGAATGCCTAGCACTCTCTAGTCTTAAACCTAATAATTCAACCAGCAACGTCAAAGAATTCGCAGCTCCTATAGCAGATGCAAAAACATTAAAAGAAGCGACCCATCAAACAGTTAAAGAATTTGAAGAAGAACAGTCGGTCTTTTTGATGTTGCCCCAATATAAAAAATTAAGCAGGACTGATGAGAAACGCTGGTACAAAAAACAAATTCAGGTTGTGAAGCTGTTAATGAAAATAATGATTTTACTAAGAAATAAGATTCTCATGAACCTGATTCGTTTCAGAAACATTGGCGTCAAGTATAAGCAGCTATACCACAGTGTATATATGTTAGATGGCTATACTTATAGAAAAAAATGACTAAGAATATTTGCAAGCATAAGTAAATAGGTAGTTAATATTAAAACTCATTTTTGGGCATAAACTATGTATGATTTTTGCATATAATATAGCGCAAGTCAATGAAGGAATATACAAAATCTTACTCATTTCATATGCAGAATCATTTATGATTTAGAGCAAAATGGACACATCTCAATTTTAATTTGTTAACATGTTATTCACAGTTTCAAATGTTTCTATACACTTCATCAAGAATAGTTCAAACATAAGCATAATACAAATGTATCAAAGTATTTTAAGAAAAAACGATGTCGAAACCAAAAAAACTAGCGGCCAAGTGAAAGATCTAAAACCCATAACTACCGATGATCGTTTGAATTCCGAGGTCCCCATAATATTCGATTTTAGTGAAGCACGGCAACATAAAAAACCATGTCACAATATTATTTTGTTTACAATAAATTTGGACAGATAAAATCAAACGACCCATGTGATTTTTTCTCACATCTCTCGCCGGAGATATTCACGGGAATAGGATTTAATTAGATGGCCGACAAAAGAGTGGAATCGATGTCGTTTTGTTTTTAAGAGTAACCATAGCCATGCGGCCGGACACCGTTTGACAATCCGAGCCCGAATACTGGTTTCTACTGCGGGATAAATATTTCTAATCGGTCCGGTATAATTTTTTATTGGGACAACATCACAAGGGCCGAAGGTTTTTCTTTGAATTCCTCGACTGTTTAAGACGGGTCCTTTACTGTTTTTGCAATATTCGGAAGGAGATTTGTTTCGTTCGAGGATTAGATCTCACATAGCATGAACATTTATCTGTTCTATTTCTGTTTCATCGTTAGCTACATCTGTAGTCTAAAAAAACTGCTAATAGATCTAGGTTATTAAAAGGCGTAAATAGTGCTGTTATTTTAGAGAAGCTTGAATTTGTGTGCCTTTGTGCTTCATTTCAGATGTGAGAGTAGTTTGGAATTGTGGGTCGGCTGCAAATGATTTCGGCATATACGGAAACAAAGTTTTATTTATTTCTTGAAAATAATTTGTGCTTTGGTCTGCTAATAGTTTTACAGATCACTACCTATACGATTTGGCAGGTCTAAAGGAAAAGTGAATGCTTTCCTGCATTTCTATATTTTTATCGCTGCTTTTAGTCTTTGTTCCTCTTTTCCCATAGTTTACAAAAGTATAGATGGGAGCTATACAAAACTATTTAGTGTTGGCAAAGTTCTTTTAAATCCTTATTGTGCTTGCATGAAAATGTATGTCAGAAAGTAAGAAAAACCTCCATTTAGAAAATCTTTAAAGTCAACATATTTTCCACATTTGGTTATTTTTTTCATGACTTAAGCAAGTCAATATATACAGGGTTCCTAAGCAAATCCTTAGGGGGCCAAGCAGCCGTGTATAAGACACAGACAAACGGAAAAGCACATTAGGCAGAAAAGGATGGGCATGGGGCGATGTTGTCACTACATCTTACACGTAGTAAATCCATTCCAGGTTGTTGTTTTCTAATGTTTTCCATTTTCATACCTTTAGGACTGGAATAAAAATTGTTTTTGCTCGACTTTAATACCAAACTGATGAAAGATATCGTAAAAAAAAATATTTTCCGGCTTTTCATTTTGTAACCATTGTCCTTACGCACTGTTTACAGGCTGGGGACAGAGATACATGCAAATGCCTAACGTAAAGCGTTCATACACGGCCGGAGAAATCGACTGAGATATTTCCGTTATCAAGCAAATAGGGCGGGTTGACGCCTTCGAACGTCCAACCCAGGTTTTGCACTTTGATTCGCAATCAAAAAGGAGGAACAGTCAGATGTGGGGCCGTGTACAAATTACGTAACGGTGATTTTACCAATTTTTGACCCCCTCCCTATGTAATGTTTTGTAACGGTTTGGTACGCCACTTCCCTAATATTACGTAACGATGTCAAGACCACTACCCCCCCCAAAAAAAAAAAACTTTTCACTTATTTTCATTCCAAATTTTCTTAGTTTCACACAAATACAAACGCTGTCGAAAACCCCCCTCTCCCCTACGTAACGTTTTGTAACCCCCCTCCCCCCTATGACCATTACGTAATTTGTGCACGGCCCCTGTAGTCCCAGTGGAAGAGGGCGAGAAAATTGATATTTTTTTCTTAAAAATTATACTCTTTAGACCTATTTCTTTGCGTTCCCGAAATTACGTAATTTTTGAAAAAAAATTGTAAGCGGCGCCATTTTTATTTCGTGCTTTGTTTTTCTAAGATTTGCGTTCGGCTAATTTAATTGAAAAATTTTTGCCCTTTATCTTCTCACTCGAAACCAAGATCCCCCGTTTTAGGAAAACTGATCCCGTCTCTGTTTCTAAATTTTTTCGAATAAAAGTAGAGTATGACCATGGGGGAAATAATTTTTTTCTACGGTATGACGAAAATTTCGAGAAAATTGAAGAAAAAAATAAAAAAAAGTGGCAGAGCTCAAGTTCTTCGTAAAAAAAAAGTTTTTTGTAAAGAAACAGAGCAAAATAAATCTTTTCACCCCTTTTTGGGTGTTACAAATATTGGCAGCCCCTTATTTTTCGCTTTTACCCTCCCGCTAGTTTTGAAGAATTGGTTCGCTACATGTTTCGAGATCATGTCATAAAACACCTCGAAAATATCAAATGTAGTGTAGGGCCAGCTTTATTTAAAATCAATAATATCGCAAGCAAAAAGCTCTGCAGGAAAAACAGCGCCGTTTATTGATTTCTTTGGCTGCTAGTGCTAGCTGCATGGTTTGGCCGTTTCCGGATAGATGTCACTAGTAGAACAGAATGGAAAAAAATTTAATTTCTAATGTTAACAACCTCGCTCAGTATCGTAAATAATGGACCCTGCCGCCTCCTTTAAGCAAGAAAAAGCTGTTGTTTGGACCTGAAAACATCTAATTTTTAATTAGATTAAATGTTCAAATCTGTCCCTTTCTTGAGCCTCACAATATCCCAATCTATTGTAAAACTCTTGGCGCGTAGCAGCCAACATTTCAGGGGTGTTAGAGTTGCCCGCCTCCAAAATTTTCGCCCTCAACTCCTGTATAGTCGTAGGTCGTAAGTGAGGGTGTTGGAAAATTTTGTCGTGCCAACAACCCCATAGGAAAAAGTCATTTGGCGCAAGATCTGGTGATCGAGGAGGCCATCGGATATTTCCATACCAAATACCTGACGAAGGTAATTTGTAGCCTGGCGTGAATTGTGGGATGAACAGCCATCTTGCTGAAACAACAATTTGTCCAAACTTATGTTGAGTTCCCTCAACCGTAGTAAAACCTGGTTTTGGAGAAGATCAACATATTTTTCAATGAAAAAGGGTCCAATACCGCTCCAAACATTTAATTTTTGAGGATGTTGCCTTCTAACACTTGCGTGCAGATGTTTATTTTCGCGGGAACAATAGCGGGTATTTTGTGGATTGTGAGAGCTATGAAGTTCAAATGTCTTCTCGTCACTAAACAAAACTTTAGGAAATTTTCGTTCCTGTCACAGTTATCCCTCATAACCTCACAATATTCTAACCGGCGAAAATAATCACCTGGTTGCAATTCCTGCGACTTCCAAATCTTAAACGACTTGTAGCCGTATTTTTTTAGGATCCATTGGCAAGTACTGTTGGGAATATCCAGTGCCTCCGCAATCGGTTTCGTCGAACATGGTTCATGTGCCTCAACGTAAGCGCATACCATTTCGTCTCGTTCCACCCTGTGTGGAAGAACGGGATGCTCTGGTATTTCGCCGTCGTGGTAACACTTTCTACAACCATTTATGCACCCGTACCTTTCAAAACGATGATAAATGTTGTAGACATTTTGAGCCACAGGAACCGGTCGATCTGGAAACGCAAAAACAAAAAGCCCAATGACCTCGTCCGCACTGTCACTTTTTATGTAGTTTTTAATAATAAAAATCTTATCTTCTCGAGTATACGGCATTTTAAAAACACAAAATTTACGAAACTGAAGCGATTTGAAAGGAAATAAAAATGCAATGCCTGTGAATCCCAGTTTTTCCTCGATCATCTCATGGTGTGGCCGCCATTTAGCGGAATTTGCAGACATCTTGTCAACGGTTATTATTGCAACTATGATTTATGCTCACAATGAAAGAGTGGCGACAATTTTTTCTCATGAAAGCAGTCCGGAGATAATAACAAACTGGCACCATTGCTCAATATACCTGTTTCTTTTGTGCGCGCAGATTTTTCTATGCCATTTCTATCCCTAAGGAAAATCTTAGGAACCCTGTAGATACCTGTTGTTTGAAGGTGGTAGACAATGTTGAACTTGAGAGTAAACTAGAGTTTCGAACCATTATCTTTATTTTTACTTTTTCACAACGCTTCGAATGCTTACGTATCTGCAATCGTCATCAGGTGAATACTGATAAATATCTAATATACCTTCTTGTGTTTGCCTCCGAGGGAATTTACCCATTGAAAACGTATCCGCACAATTATAAAACAAGTCATAAAGGAAACCACTGAAACTTACTTCTTCTTCTTCTTCAAGTGCCATGCTCTTTTCGAACATCGGAAAAGTGTCGGAGTACTAACACCATACCATTGTCTAACATTTTAAGTCATGATATCCGTTTACGACCCGGACCTCCTCTGCCTTCAATTTTGCCTTCTTTTATCAATTTTAAAAGTTTATATTTGTCATTTCTCAAATGGTAAATAAAACTTCAAGATCTTTATCTATTCTAAGCAGAACATCCACATTAGTTACTGATTACTTGCACGAACTCCCCCTCCCAAGTATTTGTATGAATCCACGCGTTCGACTTGCTGCCCATTTACTTCTAACATGCTTCTAATGTTCTTTTTCTTGGATATGACCATCCATTTTGTTTTCCCAACATTTAAATTGAGCCCGAATTGCGAACTTTTGGCATCAATTTGATTGAACAAATCTTGCAGGCCTTCCAACGTGTTTGCTATTATGACAGTGTCGTCGGTATATTGCAGATTGTTGATTTTTATGCCTTTTATGGTCAGACGCTCTTCAACCTTGGCGCATACCTCTTCTTATTTGGAATTCTTCGGACAGTTGGTCGTCAACCTTTACTTGAACAGTCTAGTTCCAGTATAGATTAGCGATCTCGGTCATCTAGACCAACTTCTTTTAGCGATTCTATGAGCTTTTCGTGTTGGGCTCGATCAAACGCTTTCTTATAATACATGAAACAGGCATATACTGGCACCGACACATCCCTAGATCCCTGAACTTAGACTTGAATGCCAAATAGGGCTTCTTTTGTCCCGAACCGACCACGAAATCCAAACTGCGTGTCGCCCAGAAAGGATTCGCATTTTCCATAAATTCTTTTATGGATAATCTTTAGAAATATTTTTAACATATAGCTCTGGCGTCTGGCTCTACCGCTTTTCTGTTTTTATCTGATTGTACTTACTTACTTACTTTTAACGTTGTAAGCAAAACTGGGTCATCTTCTTGATAAAATTTTGTAAATTTAATATTTTAAAGAAGTTCTGCTACTACGCGTACCAGTAACATTTAAAAATGAACAGTGATGGTGAAATAAACTATTACACGACACAAGAAAAAATAACTATGATAAATGGCATTTTTCCAGAAATAGTTTAAGGAATCTATCAGACCATTTTGAAGCAGCATTTTCCAACCGCCCAATTCCGCAAGCTTCAACTGTGATGCGAATAGTTAATAAGTTTGATGAAACCGGGGAGTGTGCTGAACAATTTTAAAGGGGAACGTGATACGAAATGAAGAAAGGGATATGCAATTTGTATGGCTCTTGAAGAAATTAGAGTCCGGTAGTATCCACCTTAAAAAAAAATTTAATTACAAATCTTACAGGTATCAAAATCATCAAGAAATTCTACCAGAAGATAACTTACGAAGAGCTGATTTTTGTTTAGAAGCGATGGAACATGCCAACGCAGCCCCAAATTGGTTAGGTAACATTTGTTTCACAAACTAAAATATGTTTACCAAACAAGCTGAAACAAATGTTTAAAATTTTCGATGTTGGGCTACAGAAAATCAGTATCGAATTGTACCCGCAAACATTTAATAAAATTTCCTACCACTGCTCCAGGAAGACAGTGCTATTGATGCCGTTGCAGGAAATCATGTTAGACCAGACATGGTTCCAAATGAATGGCTGCTCCGTTCATAATACCCGAATTGTGAGAACATATTTGAGAAACGTGTTTGACAATAGATTAATTGGACGCTTCGAAAAGATTATATTTGGCCAGCGAGGTCTCCCGATCTCGCTCTCAATTATTTCTAGCTAGAATATGGTTTCTTGGGGGTCAACTTTACGTAGAAAATGGGCATGACACAATACAAGACTAAAAAGAGGCCTTAGCTAAAATATGCTGAGAAATGACCATATAAAATCAGCAAAATAATAGAAATGAATTTTATGATAAGTTGGGATAGTGTCGATATTAAATTAATATTTCTAGGTAGTTGGTTATTTTTTTTCGTCGTGCAGTAATAGTTCATTTTTAGTTAAAACTTCTGACAATAAAAATATTAACAAAATTCTGTCATTTCAATGGTCTTCATTTTAGCTGGTACTTTTTATTTTTTTACTAAAGACATTGTAATTAAAATTTGCATAAAAGTCCTGGAGGCAAACTCATTACGAGGTATCATAATCTTTATGAACTTTAGGGATTAAAATTTCACTTTTAGTACCTCTTTTAGGGACTAAAGTGGTACTTTTAATCCCTAGGGATTAAAAATAATAAGTAATTAAAAGTGAATATCGAAAATGTTGCACTGAACCGAATGCATCAGAGAATTTTACCGATACAATAACCTCACAACTTTTGACATTTTTTTTTACTTTTTTTTTACCGTTTAACAACAACAACTGACTGACTTTTGAAACAAAAAAGTTAAAAAAACATCCGAATCAGTTACTTCAACCGAAAAGAATGTAAAAACAAAAGACCAAAAGATCTTAGGTGGAAAAAACGAAAATTCAAACCTGGATGAGTATCCCACAAGGAACACACAAAAGACCAAAGCGCCATGGGCAGCTGAATTAACTGATTCGGAGGTTTTTTTAACTTCTTTTTGTTTTAATTGCCTTAGGAGAAACCATATTGGAAAGATTAACACGCCATGACGAACCCGTATTAGGTGACTTAGATAAGTGCCAGTTTGGAACGATGACTATTTGTGAGTGATTTAACGTTGGAATTCAAAGTGTATGATGGTGTTGAATGATGTTTGGGTAGGGTGGCCAGGGCGAAACATCATTTGATTATTTCTCTTTTCGCTTTGGTCTTTTGTGTGTTTCTTATGGGATACTCATGCAAGTTCTTTTGATCTTTTGTGTTTAACTGACTTTTGTTTATTACCATATCAACACTTCTAGAGCACACCAAATTTTAAATGAATCCACCACAACAACAAGTGATGCGAGTTGACATCCCGAAACTAGAGTACCGTTAGGTGTTCTATAATAATTTTTGTAATTTTCAGCTTTTCGCTTTCTAAAGTGCATAAAATAGTATATACTAATGTTAGCTTTTTCTGCTTTCAGAGGGATTTGAGCAGGCAAGTGGCCAGCGCTCTCTGTAGAATTTGGATGTATCTACACTCTCATTAAATTAGAATGACGGAAATTAGTAACGGAATTATTGGAATTACTGTTTGTAAAATTGGTAAAATTTGGAGCGGAATTAGTTCTATTGGCATTGGACTTGAAATAAGATACGAAAGCAATTATTAAACTGATTTTATAAAATTAGTATTTTGATGTAATTTCGAGTTTAACAAAACCAAAAATAATTCATCTAACACTCGAATTTCGATCTACTCGAAATGTGCTAGTTGGGAAAAAACGAAGGAAAAACATAAAAAAGTATATACTTGGATTAAGTGAAAGAAAGCACAATAGTGAGATTGGAAATTTGTCTTAAACATACCTAATACTTACTTAGGTTCACATTTTTTTAACAGCAAGCTAGAAAGTGTGATGTATGAATTTCGACATTATTTTAAAAATGCATAAGTAATGTAACATCAAAACCTGATTGATTTATTTTCTACAATGAGGAACTTCCGACACTGCAACTGGTTTGCTACTGTTTGCTTAGTGTTCCTATTCCTTACTTTACCTATACTCGGATCCAATCTACCGAAATATGTTTGAGACGTGTCCGGTGTAGCAACCTTTTCATTATCTATAGTGTTTTCAGGTAACCTTTCTCCCTTAAGTAGAAGATAAGTTCCTCTTTTTCCAACAATTGTTAAATCCTGTCAGTACCTATTTGAGTGCCAGGCACTCAAATAACATGCATGGGCTAAATCATCGTCCTTCGCACCGTTCCGCAATTTAATTTCTAGTTTTAGAATCCCAAATGCCACCAGGGAAACTAAAGGCGATTTCGCCTTGGTGTTGCTGCATGGAGATGAATGTTTGAAACATAGGTTAAGGAGCTACAATAGATACGACAGTTACGTGTTAAACGGTTCGGAACTATTTGGAGTTTGGCGAGTTTGCGCAGATATGCACGCGACCAATAACCATACTTTTATATTGATTTTTCTTTTTTAATTTGTAATACGACCACTAGATGACTCACGGTTAAATTCGCGATAACCGTACTATCGATTTTTTGTTAGTTTGTAATATGACCACTAGATGGTGCTCGCTTAAATTTTTGCTTTTTTTTAAGGACCCTGCACAAATTACATTGAAAATGGCCGTCGGCTAAATGTCATAATTTTTTCATATTTTGTAGTACTCGATCAACAAAGCACAAAAATAAAAAAAAGAGATAGGGAGCAGGATTACGTTGACGTGTTTTTAGGCTATATTTTTGGACATAGTACAAGTTTGTTTTTCACAACTTTGTTGATTACCGCGTGTTGGTTGATGGTACCAAAGAACCCATATAAGAACATTTTTACTTGGATGGAAAGGGTTTTCATTTAGGACAAATACAGAAACGAATTATTTTATTTTGGCGGTAATCAACAAAGTTGTGAAAAAAAAATTAGAACATGTCCAAAGATATAGCCTTAAAACACGTCAACTTTAAAGCTCCATATCTCAGAAAGCTGCTCCGTATCTCGGTTTTTTATTTTTGTGCTTTGTTTATTGAGTACTACAACATATAAAAAAATTATGACATTTAGCCAATAGCCATTTCGAATGTAATTTGTGTAGGGTTCTTTCTTTGCAAGCAATTTTTACTAGGCACAAAACAAAATCGTTACTTATGTTAAGTTAAAATAAAAAAGCATATTTTTAAGAAATAAATACAAATTACCCATAATAATGCACTTGTAGTACAAAACCTCTGGTTGTTTTATTATAAAAGATTATGGCATATTTCGAAACATGTTAGTTTATATTTTTCACAATAAAGAAAATATTACAATATGATCTTGTCTGTGCTTTTTTAAATATTAAATAATTTTCTTTAAAATGTTTATATCTTGTTTTTAGTACATAAAAAACAATAAATGCCACTCTTTTGTATTCCAAACTAAATTTGTGAAACAGAAAAAAATAAGGTAATTATGCAGTATACGGTTTTCTGCCATTTTTGATTTTTTTTGAAAAATTCTTTATGGGGGCACCTTCTAGGGTCCCTAGGACCCCAAATCCGCCTGCGCCCGATTTTTTTTTTTTTTAACGAGAAAAAAAGGTGCCCAGGGGGGGGGTTGTAAAGTGTTTTTTTAATTGTTTTGGGTTGGTTTGGATTAGGTTGGGTTGGACTGTGTTGGTTTGGTTTGTTTTAGTGAAAAAAAATTTAAAAAAAACAAAAAAAATCAAAAAAAAAAACCAACCGGCGCAGACGGATTTGGGGTCCTAGGGACCCTAGAAGGTGCCCCCATAAAGAATTTTTCAAAAAAAATCAAAAATGGCAGAAAACCGTATACTGCATAATTACCAAAAATAATTTTAATCCCAAAAAAATTTTACTGTATATGTGGGGCAATTTATGGTAAACCCACACATTAGAAAAAGTCTTGGTGTAAATAATATTAATACCCCTGGTTTGGAATACACAAGTGTCACGTATTCTAACTTATTATTGATATCCACAAAAATTAGCCATACTAAACTTAATGAAATAAGGAAAGGGTGTTTTAACACATAGGTATAAATAGTTAAATGGAGTCCAAATGCAAGTGTGGGACATCACTCTCTAAGACCTCTGCCTCCAGTCTGCAAAATGTCCTCTGGAGCAAAATATTTATCACACACGTAAAATCTGTTATATATTTCATCAGCACTTAGTTTATTCGCGTTTAACGGCTTCACTATACTTCTGAAAAATTACAGGATTGCCTTTGGGGAAACGATGTCTCCCCGTTTTTTTGTTGGGATCATGGCACGGTCTCCGCAGCTTTGAATACAACACACTCTAACTCTTTGTTTCTCAGCCATTGTAATCGACGGATAAAATCACAATTTTTTGAACAGGAATAATCACAATATCACTTTTTAAAAACCTTGGCAAACCTCAGTCTTCAAAATGGAACTCATAAGTTATGAGTCATAACCGACATTCTGTCACTTTTGTCATAATGTGCCCTCTGACGGACAACCCTAGAAGGGGTAAGAGGAGGAGCTGCAGATTTCTAAAAAGAATTTTGCCAACCTAAATATTATTATGTTGGCAGTTCCTTTGCACGCGGAAACATAACCACACTTTTCGCGAAAAATAATTATTGGCGGGAAGAGTGAAGTGACGGATCTATAGTTCCTTAATCTATGGTTTGAAACTTGGCAATACTGGAAGAAAATCCACGTGTAAGAAAACAGATTAGGAAATACTGAGTTAGCTGAGTTACCATTACATAAAAATTACGCTAAATGTTTACAACACAACTATTTACAGGAAGAGCACATGAATTGTCATTTTATTAATTTAACCCTAGCTTCGTTTTTTTGTTTGGGGGGAGAAGTAAAAACCTTCATAGGCACCCAAGTATTGATTCTTACCAGATACCGGATTATGTTAAAAATCTTAATGTGGAACCATTCTGTCGAATATAACGTCACTATCAGACCTTATTGTCTGTTCATCTTAGTCTATTTCGATTACTTGTACCATGCGTACTTAATGAATTGTTTTATTTGCATTAGCTACATACCTCTTACGCATTTTATTGCGTCATTCCATTTGTGTTTGGTTTTTAGCATCTATTTAATTATTATTATCAATGCCTGCAGTTCGTATGACCATATACACTATTTGACTTTCATACCTAAGTATTTTAATAGAAACTTACGGTAATTATGCAATACACGGTTTTCTGCCATTTTTATGTTTTTTTTTTAATTTTGGACGGTTATAATATGCTTCGCCAGAAGTACGAAACAGTGGGCGCGTTCTCACGGTAAAATATGTCAAAATATACGCAAAGGGTCGAACTTTATGCGCCACGAAAGAATATCAACACGATATTTTTGGATTTTCTAGCAAAACCTATTAAGAAGACTTTTTGGTTTGTTGGTAGGTCATCCGCACGGGCGCACAGGGCATATTTTTCGCGCGTATTTTTAAACTCGTTTTTATTTGACCTTTTATAGGACAGTGACAGAATGAGTGCACCTTCACCAAAACTTTAAACACCGCGCGTATAATATGCTTATGAAAGGCTAGCCTTAGGTAAAACCAACTCAACAAAACAAAAACAAAGTAAATGAAGTCTGGGCTAAAAAATTTTCGAAAACACAACCCAAGCCACCCCAACGCTTCTTTTATGAAACCAAACTGAACCCAAAAACCAAATCAACTAACCCCTAATCTTTTTTGGTTAAAATCTATTCAATCCTTTTTGAAAACTCAACCCAACCCTTCTTTCCCAAAACCAAAAACAATCTAAACCCAATGTTACTCAATTAAATGAAAATTTTCAAATCTAAAAAACGCGCCAAAATTAGAAAGTTGATAAACGCACTCTCTCCCTGTGCGCCCGTGCGGATGACCTACCAAATCAAAAAATATCGTCTTGATATTCTTTCGGTGATTTTTCGGAAAATTAAAATTCAAAAAAAATCAATAAACCCAGCAAACACGGTTCCCTCAGGCCTTCGTCGGCCCGATGTCGATTGCCGAATTTGCCGTCATCGGTACGACGTGGATTTACGACCTCGGACCAGCAGGATTTTTTGTCCGCTTTGCGATGTAGGCCCAATGTATGTTTGCCGACGCAGCGTTAGACTGCAATGTAGCCCGCTGTCGGACCAATGGTAAATTTTACTTTTTGCTGACATCGGCATACCGTCGCTGTACGATTAAGGTCCTATATGGTTTAACCACATGGTACCGATCATTCGCCCATAAAGCTGCTTACTTTGGTCGATCTAACATAGGCAAGCTGGTCTCGGCCCGACATCGGTAAATTATTCAAGTCGGACATTGACGGCGATTGAAGAAGGTCCGTCGGTGGTAGCTTCAAGCGGCCCGACAATGGCAAACCACAAACGTCCGATAATGGATGGATAATAAGGCCCCACATCAGCCTCTCAAAGCGGCCCGACGTCGGTGATTGACGAAGGTCCGTCGGTGGTTACTTCACACGATCTGACATTGGCAAACTAGAAACTTTCGATAATGCGGGTGCTTAACTAGTCGGTCTGGTTTAAGTGGCAGAAGAGGTGATTCTTGTAGAGAAGGACCACCATCTTGTCCGCATTCTAGTTTTGAAATATCTTTGCTCATTATATATATAATATTATCTTCCATTGTACAGGTAACATAGTGACAATAGGAAGAAACTATTAAGCAGTTTAAAAATTTTAAGGTGACGTAATCGGACCATTGTTAGTTGCCGATTCTCGACCAATCCAACAAAGTTCCAATCGGACCATCGTCGGCCCTAAAGCAGATAAAGTGGTCGTCGGCATAAAGTCGACTATAGTAAATCGGGCCATTAACGGTTGCCGATTCTCCACCGATTAAACAAAGTTCCAATCGGACCATCGTCGGCCCTAAAGCAGATAAAGTGGTCGTCGGCATAAAGTCGACTATAGTAAATCGGGCCATTAACAGTTGCCCATTCTCGACCGATTAAACAAAGTTCCAATCGGACCATCATCGGCCCTAAAGCAGATAAGGTCAGTTGCCGATTCTGGTCCGATTAAACAAAGTTTCAATCGGACCGTCGTCGGCCCTAAAGCAGATAAAGTGGGCGTCGGCATAAAGTCAACTATAGCAAATCGGGCCATCGTCAGTTGCCGATTCTCGTCCGATTAAACAAAGTTCCAAACGGACCATCGTCGGTCCTAAAGCGGTGTCGGCATAAGGTCGACTGCAGTAATGTGGACCTCTGTCAGTTGCCGATTATTGCCGATGCCGACACACTGCCGACGTTGTCGACATTGGCTCGATTTAATGCCGACGACTTGTGTTTGCTGGGAAAGGACACATAAGGTTGGATTCTTTGCCTATATTTTGACATATTTTAGTGTTTTAAATAAAGAATGTACCCCACCCAGCACCCCTTTTCATTCCGCGCTCCCCTAAGTTTGATATTTTTTCAACTGTAACTTTTGCAAAAAAAAGGAATTTTTTTGACACGCCGTCGGTTTCGTACTTATTGCGAAGCATATTAACCGTCTATAAAGGAATTTTTCGAAAAGCTTACGAAATGGTAGAAAACCGTATACTGCTTAATTAACAAACTTACCCCTAAAGTAATAGAAACTTACCCTATCATATTGGTGCGCAGCGCCGAACGGCGAACTAAAAGGACCCGTCCTGGGCACCGGGTGAGCCGAGACCGGCGGCGCCGCCCCCGCCCTTTGGTACAGATACGGATAATAAGCCTGGTACATAACTTCAGAACAACTCATTATATACAAAAACACATAATAATACCAAAAAAAACAATCAATAGTTCTGTTGCACTAAGACAATTATTATTATTCACTAAAATCATTTGGTCACTGATGCAAATTTCATTTAAAAATATTGTTTAGGAACTTTCACTATCGTACACTATATCGTAGTCAAGGTGTGTGTCAGCGCATAGCTAAGATTCTTTCATAGTAGTTTATTAAATAGCGCAAGTAATTACCTACAATTATGCGACGCCAAAATGCACTCAAATCCAAAATCACGACGCTCTTCAAACGTGAAAACCGGTACTGAACTGAACTTCCAAATCAGTATAAAAATTCCTTACCCCTAGCTTTCAGTAGGCCACGCCTTTACGTTCCCACCGCTTAACCAAATCTGCCCCGCCTCTGATGTAGTGATTAAAATATTCCTTCCGGTGCGGCCAATCCGGCTCGAGCTAAAAATGGTTTTGACCAATGGTATGCGAGGCATGAGGCGAGGTATGCTGATCAGGCTCTTTCTCTGCACAGGTTTTGTATTATTTAATAATTGCGCCCGAAAGGGGTTATGGAGTATGGCGACTTATTTTGATTTCGGTGGCGGTACAGACGACCGCGACGTCCATGGGTTTTGTTTGTTTGTTTACTTTTCTTTATATGCGTGCGTGGTTCATAAAATAAGGGTTTTATGTTTATTGTAGGTGGAATTTATGATTACGTGGTTAATTGGTTTAAAAGTACCTATTGTGATTTATATTACACTGTATTTCGAATTCAATGAAACCAATTATTTGACCCTGACAGTTAAATTTAGTTGTTGGGCCCAACTGGTTGGGTCAAGCGCAGATTTCGGGAGGGGGAACGGACCTTAATAATTTAACCCCTTTATGCATTTGCGAAGACTTTTTTATGTGTCCTTTACGGAAAGAAATATGTCCTAAATATTAGTACTATGCACTAAAAACTACCCAGCAAACATGAATTTAAAAAATAGTACTTTTTAAGTACTTGCTTTTCGCGCTGCCAATAACGGCAAAGTACTGTAGAGAAACTGTTTGCTCAGGGGGTTCTTTGGGAAAGTGAAAAGAAAACCGGCGGAGGATTGAGTTGGAACTTGTTTGTATTTCAATATGGAGAGCCTTAAAAAAGAAAATAAATTACAGTTAGACAATATCCAAGAATAATTTGAGCAAACAAATATTATTAATATCTTACAGTAACTTAACCACACACACAATTATAAATAAATACTAATTACCTTGAAAGACCAGGCCGTGCTTGTTTAAAACGTAAAGTTTTTCGGAGCGAGAAACCCAAAAGGTTCTTTCGGGCTCTCGTTGTTATTAATAAATCGGCATACCTTTGGTTAATGACGAGCAGGCACGGTAGCACGCTAAAGCAAGCAGTACTCGGCAGTTCCCCCTCTCCCTCTTGAATTAAGCAATGTGCGTCGGTTGAACCGCGAATAGAGATTTTGAATAAACGCGGGAAAATGTAAAATGATTCTGAATTAAATAAGTAATGGGGGTGTATCCTTGTTCCGTTACAGTACTAAGTAGGAAGTACTTAGTTAGGAGTGATTTGGAACAACGGTCTGCATCAGGCCAGCATGTATTTATTAAGTACAAAAAAGGTTGTACTTTTACTTTAATTTTTCATTTGTATTTTTTAATAATGGTAAAATCATAACGAATAAGTACTAAGTAGAAAGTAGTTTAAAAAAGAAATAAAATAAATTAAAATAAAACAAACATCATAATCTCACACCCTAATAGCACAGTACATCCCACTCATTCCAGGGATATCCCCGAAATGATCCATTAGGGATGTTCAAAATATTCCAGGGAATAGGGATTGCCTAAATTCCCCACACAACCCGCATAACTCCAAAAGATTAGATGTATCACCATCATATTTCTTATTTATTCTTGATAATAATTTTCAATTTCCAGATCTGGCAGTCTAAACAAATATATCTAATAGCAGTATCGTCTGTGGAGCAAAAATATTGAAAGTAGCGCCATCTACTTACAATAGATGCAAGCTAACTATTTTGTAACAAGATGTAAATGTTTTGTACAATACTCGCTGATTCTAATCTCTGTTGTACATGTTTGCCACTACTTATAATATGGTTGATTTTTTTGTATTTTTTTTTGTACAAATTACACGGAAAGAAATATATTATTACTATACACTAAACACTAGTAAATCTTGGGATCAACATAGCGTCAATAACATTTGTATTTAATATTAGTACAAGTTAACTGATCTTGAGGTTCGCTGATTTTGAACTATAAATCAGTATTTTAAGAATAAATATTAGTATAAAATCTCACTAATATTTATTTTGAAAAAGTACGGGTTGTATTAACATTAAGAAAATTTCTACTAGCAATAACTCTTTGTCGGTACTTTTAATAATAGTATTTAATTTAGTATTTGCTGAACTAAATCTCAAACATCTTGGACTAAATATTAATACATTTGTACTAATATTTATTATTTTTAAACTAAAACCGTAGTATTTATTGTACTAGCTTTTAGTGCCACAAATGCCTTTTATTACTGATATTTAATACTATTTTTACTAAATTACAGTTCTATTTGCACTACATATAAGCTTATCGTAGATTTAAATGTAGTACAAGCGTACTAAATTTTAATATATAAATAAGTATTGGTTTCTGAAATTAAAAACAATTATTAAATTTTATAGGTAACGAACAAAAAATATATAATATAAAATTTTTAAATTATTAAATATTACAAGTTACAGATTTGTATAGGTATTACTGTAATTACTCATTACCAGGATAACTGGTTGGAACGTTGTTCTAAAGTCATGGATAATAATTTAAAAAATTACATAATGAAATTCGTAATTATTTTTAAAAAAATACTTATTTTAAATAGTTTGTTTAACATACCTTTAAAATAATAAGTTTTTTCCTGTCCAAAACTGAAAACAAATACCACGTGTTTTGCAAGCGAAAACCGTGCCATAAAAGACAATAACTCGTACAACATATGCACCCGTGAAAGTTCTGGGATAACTGACATGATCCTGATAAAAACTTTCAATAAAAAACACCGTTAAAAATTAGTACAAATAAATTTATCTTTAGTACGTGATACTGAATATCAATACACCTGCATTGATATTCATTTTATTGAATATCTCTAATTCACCTGTACTAGAATCTATCTTTATATATATACTGAGTGGTATAGTAACATAATTTACTAATACCAATTTTTATAAGGAATAAAAACTATTGCTATATTTAAGTACTAGTTTTCAGTACTTATGTACTTATCGTTAGTTCAATGAAAACCAATATATTCTTATAATTATATTTAGTACACGGAAAAAAAATACACAGTAATTTGTAATATTTTGTATTTTAAAGAAATTATTTTAAGACGTAATACATTTTTATTAAATGTTTAATAGAGCATATTTTCATTTCAAATATTTTTTTATGTTTAATTAGTTTATTTTAAAAATGAATACCTGAGGTGGGGATTTTTGTGGAAATAATGTTTAGATTTTTAAAACAAAAATATTTTAGGAAATAAAAGATCAATATTTTACCATTTTGTTTAAAAATCCGAACATTTTATGGAGGAAAATACCAGATTTTTAGTGTATAAAACAAGATTTATTAATTTACAAAATTAAAATACAATATATTAAACTTTTCCTTAAAAATAAAGCTGTTAGTAAAAGATATATTCAAATTCGAGTATACAAGATTTTAAGATAAATAAAAGTTAGTCAGTTCTTGTGCAAAACTCGAGGGGTAAGGACGTGAACGTGCCGTGTCGCTCTTGCAATCTTGCAAATTGAAATCCGCGCGCAAAGAACGATGCCGACGTGAATCGATCAAATACTACTACATCGTTGCCAATCTGTGGTTATTTTGTGTATTTGTGTTGTATTGCGGGTACTCATTGGAGTAAAACATTTTTTTAAGTGTTTTGTGCTTTCGCGGCGGCCGCGGAGTGTCTTTCTGGTAAAGTTTTTCTTATTCCATTTTTTTTATATTCGCCGCAGGTAAAAATTACTTTTTGTAGAAAAATTTAAAGACATTCCGCCGCCGCCGCCGCGAAAGCAAAAAAACACTTAAAAAAATGTTTTACTCGAATGGGTACCCGCAATACAACCCACATATATATACCCAAAATTCCCACAGATTGACAACGCTGTAGTAGTATTTTATTTTATATTTTAAAATGATGTATTATTATAAAATATAAAGAAAAGGATATTAACATCTTAATAAACGAGATTGTTTTTCTTAAAATATCATATTTTATATTTTAAAATAATGGATGTTGAAAATTGTAATTTAATAATATATGTTTTTATTTAAAAGCAATAAAGTCTATATTAGAAATAAATAAAAATTATATTAGATTATTAAAAATACATTTTATTTCCTTTTAATCAATTGAATTTTAGCTTTCTTCAAATACTGTATTTTACAATAGTTAAAATAAAATATATTAACTTTTAAAATACTACAACCTTAGAAGTAAAAATCTATTTGAGTATATTTTTAAATTAGTTTTTAAAATATTGGATAGTTGTCCTATATAGTAACATAAAATGTATTAGTTTTTGAAATAATTATTTTTAAATTTAAAATATTTTTTTTTCGTGTAGCAGCATATACTAGAGTTTAGTGCTTAAAAGTTTAAATCAAATATTAGGGTCTGTTAAGCTTATACTAGCGTTAAATACTGTCCAAAGATTGATCTTAGTTAGACCGTACTAAATTCAAGTATACAGAAGATAAAATCAAATATATTGTACTAAATTTTAGTAAATTGACAGATTCTAAAATTGATACCGTGATTTACTGAATTCTAGGACATTATTTCTTTCCGTGTTTAACTAAATCTCTTGAACAGCAGGAGCCTTAGGACAAAAACTCTTTTCTCACCCGTTGTTAAAGAAAGTTTTAGTTAGAAATACATTTAAAAAATCAAAAATTTTAAGGACTTTTCTTAAATTACCCCAACACGTGTGTAGCTCTGTTTTACACTGGAAAAGTGAATTAGTAAAATTTCACTCAAAAAGTATCTAATTTCGGTCCACACCAGAATTGAGTGAAAATTCACTCAATGTAACTGAGTGTAAAGGCGGTTTAACTCAGAGGGTTAGTGACTTTATGCGTTAAGGAAATTACTTAAGAGTGATTGTCAAATCATACACTGAACCAAAAAAGGCAGCGTTTCCTATAAAAAAATACATTGAGCGAATGTATTTTGTATATGATTTTTACTCCGATGTAAAGTTTCATTAATATCATAGTCAAGTTTACATAAATTTTATAGCCAAAACGAGTTATTGATTTTACTGCTGCAAGACACACTTTCAAAAAAAAGTTGTTACAATATAAAGAGTCTTTAAGAATGATTTTTGTGAAGGGTGGTATGAAATCAAGGATTAAGAGACATGTTTTCATAGCTTTTAGTTACACCTGAGAATGAATTTAGTAAAAGACTGTTACGTACATAAATTTCATAACCATGTTTATGTATTTTGTAAGCCCGGTTCATAATTTTCATAAACTTGTACATACATTCCATAACAACTTTTAAACGACAGTCAATAATCGCCATTTATTAAATTTATTTAAGGCATTGATTAAAATCGTTAACATGTTTTATTTATTTCATATGCTCTTTTATTTTCTCCATAACCTGTACATACTATTAATAACAACTCTCTATAAAATGTCAAGAAATATTTTTCATTGATTTCGTAACTTCCGTTTATTAATTTTTCATTACTGTATATGACAATTTTTATAACTTTTCTCCAATTTTTGTAACAGTTACGTGTTATTGATGTATAATTATCTACAAAAAATTAATAAACGCCTGTTATCAATACTATGTACGATATTTTTTTCGTGGTGGTTTAAGTGGCGGAAGAGGTGATTCTTGTAGAGCAGTACTTACCACCATCTTGTCAAGTCCGCATTTTACTTTTGAAATTTCTTTGCTCATTATATATATAATATTATCTTTCGCTGTAGAGGGAACATAGTGTCATTAGCACCCTCTCTACATACTAGGAAGAACGTACCATCGTCTGTTGCCGGTTAACGACCAATCGAACAAAAATCTGATCAGGCCATCATCGGTCCTAAAGCAGATAGAGTGCGGCATAAAGTCATCAACTATATAGTAAATCAGACTATCGTCAGTCGCCGATTCTCGACCAAACAAACAAAGTTCCAATCGGACCATCGTCGGCCCTAAAGCAGATAAAGTCTTCGTCGGCATAAAGTCGACTATAGTAAATCGGACCATCAACAGTTGCCGATTCTCGACCGATTAAACAAAGTTCCAATCGGACCATCATCGACCCTAAAGCAGATAAGGTTTGCGTTGGCATAATGTCGACTATAGTAAATTGGGCCATCGTCAGTTGCCGATTCTCGTCCGATTAAACAAAGTTCCAATCGGACCGTCGTCGGCCCTAAAGCAGATAAAGTGTGCGTCGGCATAAAGTCGACTATAATAAATCGGGCCATCTTCATTTGCCGATTTTCGACCGACTAAACAAACTTCCAATCGGACCATCATCGGCCCTACAGTAGAAAAGGTTTGCGTTGGCGTAATGTCGACTATATAGTAAATCGGACCATCGTCAGTTGCCGATTCTCGTCCGATTAAACAAAGTTCCAATCGGACCGTCGTCGGCCCTAAAGCAGATAAAGTGGGCGTCGACATAAAGTCGACTATAGTATAAGTCGGGCCAATCGTCGGTCCTAAAGTGGTGTTTGAATAAAGTCGACTGTAGTAAAGTGGACCTCCGTCAGTTGACGATTATTGACCGAAAACTGAAAATCGTAATATGTCCAACATCGGGCCAGCGTGTAGTCGCCGATGCCGATACACTGCCGACGTTGTCGACATTGGCCCGATTCAATGCCGACGATTTGTGTTTGCTGGGAAGTGCACTTTATCATTTAGTACCAATAACTAAACATTGAGTTACCTACCTTAACTCAATATTCAAGTAAAAAGTACTCTGATTTTGAGTATTTTTACTCCATGCGGGGTGGGATTCAGTCGATGTAAGAGTATATGTGACTCTAATTTGAGTCAAGTTCACTAAGATTCAAGGATAATATTTACTCCAAATAGAGTGAAATTCACTTGATTTTTAGTGAATGGTACTCGATTCCTGATACTTTTGCTCAAAATAGAGTTTATTCACTTGTTTTATGAGTTAATTTCACTTTTTTAGTGAAAAATGCTCTATTTCCGAGTACTTATAAATTTGCACAAAATAGAGTTTATTCGCTCGTTTTATGAGTTTTAAGAGTACGTTTAAATAAGATATTAAAAGCTAAACAAATCATATTCCAAATGAGTTCTATATAATCAAGAAACCGCTAACAGTGAACGGAACTAATAAGTATCAACGAGGATATAAGCTGTTGAAGTAAATGGTGAAATTTCTTGTGGTCGTTGTTGTTGTCGTTCGTATTTAAAAATAGAGTAGTCCTAATTTAGTTTAGTTATTTATACATTTGACATAGAAATTACATTTGACATTTTCTGGCAAAATATATACAGATCGCTTCAAGCTACTGCGAACATAGGGCGGAAGAAGTCTAATTTGCCAGTGTACGTACATGCAGAGACACCGCATGCCTATCAGTGAAGCAACCAATACTCAGGCTTGCGATCACCACTTGCATGACTTTCCTTTGGTATTTAGTACGCCTCTAACCACGGTGCTGTGTGGAGCGTAGTCAATGAAACCGGAATTTGGTCAATAAATACGCAAATTTTTATAACGTAATTTTCTTATTTTTTGTCACTGATAAATAAGAGCGTTTTATTGTCAACTGCTCAGACTTATCAGTGACGACGTGTTACAATGAAAATAATAAGGAGAAACAAAATAAAAGCAAGTTCTCAAAATACAATAATACATTCTAAAAACCAAAAAGATTCTCCCAGTCAAAAAAAAATTAAAGCAAATGTTCGAAAAGTCCTCCTTGCTCGGCTAGACAATATCCGAGCCTACTATAAAAACCCCTTCTAACGTTTCCAAGCATGTTAGGGGTGATAATTTGAAAAGCTTCTTCAAAAACAGATAGAAGTCATTAGGAGCAAGATCGGGAGATCGAGCTGGCCATAAAATAGTTCCCGTGTACTTATAACCCGATTAGGAAATACATTATCAAGATATTCCCTAACAAGGCCAACATTGTGAGCGGAACAACCATCTTGTTGAAACCATGTTTCACCAAATCTTACACCTAACAACTGCCTAGCAGTTGAAATAATGTGCTGCTGCAGTTGATCCAAGTATCTAGGACCATTCAAATTGCAATTGCCGTTAATAAAAAATGGCCCAATTACGTGTTCCCCTATAATACCCCCCCCCAAACATTTAGTTTTTGGGGATACTGTGTTCTTACGTCAAAATACAAATGCAAATTTTCCCTCGACCAATATCGAACGTGTGTTGGGTTATGACGATTTGACCATTTGACCATCTGCACTTTTTCGGAAACTTCGTAGACATCCATTTTTGGTTTTAAAAATGTATTATTTCAATTAAGAACTTACCCATCTGTTTCTCGAGCAAGGCAGAAATAAAACAAAATAATAAAAACAAAATGAATTTCCAAAAGATAACACTGCAGCGTGCTTCGAATCCACCTCGGTCGTACGGCACGGAGAGTAAATTGGACTTGATTCCCCCTATGTTCGCAGTAGCTTGAAGCGGTCTCAACAACTTTTCTTTTGAATTTTTTTTTCTATCTTTAATATTAACTGAACTAACGGGAGTGCAAAAATCCACCAAAAATATGCAATATCTGAAAACTGTGATATATTTTTGAAATATGAAAGGAAAATAAAACTTGACAAAATAGAAACATACAGGGTGTTCAACTTAAAATAAGAAAGTTAATGTCAAAATTTGAAATATGTAAAGACATTTGACACGTTTTGTCAAAGTTTTCAAAAAATTTGGACAAAATTATTAAAATCTTACATTACAACATTTTTTCCATCTCTAATATTAACGGCTATAACCGGGTTGTCCAAATATAATGAATCACTTCAAGTAAATCCTCGTCTGGAGGGGCGGTCAGTCGAGAGTCAGAAAATGTCCCTGGAGTAAGACACTCTAGGTTAAATTAACATGCACTGGGATAAAACTGTCAAAATTTCTTCAAATGACAGAATTTGCTGTCCAATTACACAGTAAAGATGGGATTTAGCTTTTACCCCGCCCAGACTACCAAAGACCCCCAAAATGTGGAGCGGAAGGTGGGTTAAATTGCCAACGAATGGATAGCTTTTCAGCTGCAGATTCACAATAGGACATGATTAAGACAAGATCAAAAGATCTTGGGAGGAAAGAACAAAAATTCAAAATTGGATGAGTGACCCACAAGGAACACACAAAAGACCAAAGCAAAAAGAGAAACAATTAATTGATGTTTAACCCGGGGTGACCAGCGTGGGCTCGTCAGTGGATTCAGTGATTCACTGACTTCCAACTCTGAAACACTCACAAATAGGCATCGTTCCGCATGGTACTTATTATAAGTCACCTGATACGGGTTCGTCCTTGCGTGTTAATCTTTCCAATAGGAATATTCTCCTAAGACAATTAAAACAAGAAGTTAAAACTTCCAAATCAGTTAAATCAGCCGAAAAGAATCTAAAAAAGAGAAGATCAGAAGATCTTGGGAGGAAAGAACGAAAATTCAAAATTGGATCCCACAAGGAACACACAAAAGACCAAAGCGAAAAGAGAAACAATTAAATGATGTTTCACCCGGGGTGACCAGCGTGGGCTCGTCAGTGGATTCAGTAGTCACCCTCAATCCAGACATCATTTAACACCATCGCACACTCTGACTTTCAACTCTGTAACACTCACAAATAGGCATCGCTCCGCATGGTACTTATTATAAGTCACCTGATACGGGTTCGTCCTGGCGTGTTAATCTTTCCAATAGGAATATGCTCCTAAGACAATTAAAACAAGAAGTTAAATCTTCCAAATCAGTTAAATCAGCCGAAAAGAATCTAAAAAAGAGTAGATCAGAAGATCTTGGGAGGAAAGAACGAAAATTCAAAATTGGATGAGTGTCCCACAAGGAACACACAATAGTCCAAAGCGAAAAAAGAAACAATTAAACGATGTTTCGCCCGGGATGACCAGCGTGGGCTCGTCAGTGGATTCACTAGTCACCCTGAATCCAGACGCCAATAAAATTTGTTCCTAGGTCAATGTATAGGTGACCACACCTTCCACGGGGGGCTACAAAGCGTTTGAAGGCGGTAATTAAGGAATGGCTCTGAAGTAAGATGACCAACTCCTAAAGGGGCAAAACCGGGACACTCCGGCCATTCAATGTATTGTATATCATGTATTTTTTCTTATATGCCCCCCTAATAATATTAATGTATTTTCCAAAATACTTTTTAAAGAAAAATAATTTAAGTAAGGTTTCAATTCAAATTTATAGATGGCAGACAATCCGCTTCTTTAATTGCAGTGATTTTAAAGTTACAAAATACAGTGGTATCAAAACCAAATACAGAAAAATCGGGACTATCCGGGACTATCTGAAGTTAAGTCCGACACAGGCTCTAAATGTAATGCCTTGGTTGAGATACAAATATAAACTTTCTGGCTTTTTACACCTCGAAGTCTAGATATAGTTACAGCTACCCGAGTAGCACAGGACGTCCTCCATTTAGGTCCGAATGTCCTGGGTCCGAAGCGGACGTCCTATGGACGTCTAATTAAGGACCAGTTGAGGATCAAAATTTTAAGGTATCTTTAGGACGTCTTTTAGTAATTATACACTATATAGGGGGTTTTTCGCCAATTTTTAGCATTAAGGTTAGAAAATTTTCAGATAGGTTAGGCCGACTTTCGCAGTTCCTTGAAAAAAATTTCTAAAAACTCAAAACAGACAGATCGAGATTTATCGAGTAATCGGGATTAGTTCAGCAGGACTACGTTCAGATTACACGCCGGATGTCGGCGGTGATATTTCTCTCTCTCTCTCTCTCTTCTGTTATTTTTATTTAATTTATCTCAGATTTATACCTAGGGACGTCTTGAACCGTCATCCTTAAGACGTACTGAAATGTACGTCTTATGGACATCTGGTTTTGTAACAAAAGATGTCCTAAAGACGTCGAAAGTCCTCCCAGGGACGTCCGAATGTGCTGAGCGGACATACTATGGACGTCTTTGGTACGTCTTTGTGCTCCTTGTGTGACAAAGGTTTAACTTGGGAAACACACACTTTCGGAAGATCTTCCATCAAAGGATATACAGGGTTTGCTCAATACAGAGTGAATAACTCGATTTATGGACATAACCCTGACAAAAATACCGCGTCAAAACTCGTAAAAAAATACCAGTGAAAGTTCACGAGTTCTGGACGCTTATTCTTGACCGACCGTGAGCTGAGGTGAGCGAAATTCCCCGTGGAAAAAGGTGGTGAAAAAAGCGCACCTAACCTCACGGTCGTTCCAGAATAAGCGTTTTGGACGCTTATTCTTGACCAACGGTGAGGTGAGCGAAATTCCCCGTGGAAAAAGGTGGTGAAAAAAGCTCACTTCACCTCACGGTCGTTCAAGAATAAGCGTCCAGGTCGGTATTTCATGCGGTTTAGAAACAGCACTTTCGGGTGAAATCTCATGAACTTTAAATGTTGGAAAGAGATTCAAAACTTGTCAAACATAATGAGTTTTGCATGAGCACGGTCATCCGTTTTTAGGAGTTTTGAAAAGTTTTTAAAATAATTTATGTAAGAGTTCATAAGATTTCACCAGTATTTTAAAGGCTCTGCTTCCACTGGTTTTGTTAATTAAGTTTTGAGCAGATTTTAATAAAAATTTAAATCAAAGATAATAAGATTTCACAAGGTTTTAAAACACCCACTCTCCATCAGATTTCACAAGATTACATGACAAAATCTACATGTTTTTAACAGTTTGAAGCAGAACAAGTATGTAAGATTTCACTGGTTTTGACAAGTGTTGGTAAAATTGTCTCTTTGTATTCCTTCTTTTATAACTTGGCAAATCTCTTAAAATTTCTTGCAGTCCGAGGGGAAAACCACTCATAGCATTACCCATATAAATTAACATGGCATTACTGGCAATACATATACAAATTCCTTGGCATTACTATCAGATTAACATGGCATTACTCACAACAATAATTTACTTTTATTATATAGGTACTCATAAAACCTTTTCTATTCTCATTCTCATCATTCATTCATTCATTCTCATTGAAAAACTTGCTTGTCAAAAAAGTGCTGTGCGTGTCTATTTTCTACACTTGACAAAACTCTTCACTTTAGTTCTCATGAAATCTTGTAAAATCTTTTAAAAATATCCCTTCATTTGTACTTTTAAGCTCTCATCAAAATCCTGCTTGCTAAATCTCATGAAATCTCCTGTGTCTGATATAAACTTACGAAATCTCTTAAAATATCTTGATATTTTGAAATCTTTATTATGTATATATTCTTTTCAGTTCTCATCTTGTTTGTCAAATCTAGTTGGTGCTTGTCTATTTCATTTAATAATTATATAACCTTGTCAAATCTTCACAACCCTTTAGCCTACATTTCTCATGAAATCTTATAAAAACGTCCCTTCTTTTAGACTTGTGAAATCTTGTAAAATCTCATAAAAATCTAGCTTGCTAAACCTAGCAAATCGTCGGCATTGAATCGGGCCAATGTCGACATCGGCAGTGTGTCGGCATCGGCGACTACACGCTGGCCCGATATTGGACAGATTGCGATTTTCGGTCAATAATCGGCAACTGACGGAGGTCCACTTTACTACAGTCGACTTTATTCCGACACCACTTTAGGACCGGCGATGGTCCGATTGGAACTTTGTTTAATCGGTCGAAAATCAGCAACTGACGATGGCCCGATTTACTATAGTCGACTTTATGCCGACGCCTACTTTATCTGCTTTAAGGCCGACGACGGTCCGATTGGAACTTTGTTTAATCGGACGAGAATCGGCAACTGACGATGCCCCGATTTACTATAGTTGAAATTATGCCAACGCAAACCTTATCTACTTTAGGGCCGATGATGGTCCGATTGGAACTTTGTTTAATCGGTCGAAAATCGGCAACTGACGATGGCCCGATTTACTATAGTCGACTTTATGCCGACGTCCACTTTATCTGCTTTAGGGCCGACGACGGTCCGATTGGAACTTTGTTTGATTACTCGAGAATCGGCAACTGACGATGGTCCGATTTACTATAGTCAAATTTATTCCGAAACGCACTCTATCTGCTTTAGGACCGACGATGGCCTGATCAGATTTTCGATTGGTCGATAACCGGCAATAGATGATGGTACGTCACATTAAAATTTTTAAACTGCTTAATGTCACTATGTTAACCCTGTTCAGTGGAAGATAATATTATATATATAATGAGCAAAGATATTTCAAAACTAGAATGCGGACTTGATAAGGTGGTGGTACTTCTCTACAAGAATCTTCTCTTCCGCCACTTAAACCACCACGACTGGTTAAGCACCCGCATTACCGAAACTTTGTAGTTTGCCAATGACGGATCGTGTCAAGCAATCACCGACGGACCTTCGTCAATCACCGACGTCGGTCCGCTTTGAGAGGCTTTGAGGGTGAACTCGCCAGTGCGCCGGCCCCCTCCACCCAGAGGTCGGCCTTTTTCGACTTTACTTCACTATAACTTAAAATCTGGTCGTTTCCTCTCTACCTTGAGTATTTATCTATAAACCACAGTAAACTAACCCAATAAACTGTCAACCTTCTGTCACCAAAACATTATTTCTCCCGCCAATTTTGTTAACGGGTACTGTCAAAAATTGGCGCCAAAAGTCAGTGTGATCTAGATTCTGAGGCATCATGGGATACTGAAATTTGGTGGAAGATCGGAACCCAAAATTTCAACGATAAGTTAAATAATGGTTAAATGGTATTTAGATAGTTTTGTACTATTTTTTAGTGCAAAAAATTTAAATAATTAATTTTGAGGTAATAAAATGAGGCGGTCGGTGACTGGAATTTTAAGTTACGGAACTTGCCGGTTGCCGGCCCCTATGGCCGACCATTGAGCTAGAGAAAAACATTTTATTCTACTTTTTTGAAGCTTTCGGATTGTAAAATAAGGATAATTATTTCATGGTTGTAAAGAATCTAATTTAAAAAATAGTTTAACCAGTATGCGGGCGGGTCTAAACTGTCAAATAAATTATTTAAAAGGCAATAAAAAAAAGTTACACCTACACTTAGTTTCCAGTGATCGGCCTTTTTGGAGTAGATATTATAATTCTGAAGTTTTCTTGTTTAATTAGTTTAATTCAAAGTTTTTTTTATTTAATTAGTAGTTAAATGTTATTTATTTAGAATTAGGTACCTATAGTAATAGATACACACCTTTTACCTGGTTTAATTTGGTACCTATACCTTTGTAAACGTTGCAGGATTATTACCTTATAATGTTTTTAAATTGATAGGTATTATTAAAAATTTAAAAAAATCACTCGTCCAACTTTTATGCTTGTTTTACCCTCTGTAACATTTAGAAAAACCAAGCTCAGAATACATCACTCTTACTTAAAATGCACATACTTTTGGGGGCCGACCACTGGCAAATTGACGGCTGGAGAATGATCATTTAAACTGGAAAAACTGACATTTTCAGAAAAAAAAATATAGAAAAAAAAATTTTATTCCTAGGTACTATCTGTCGTTTTCTAATGAAAGATAAATAGACAATCTAAAGAAAGGCACACAAATTGCACCTTGATAAGTTGAAATGAAACTTTAGAACATGGCAAAAAAGGCCGACCACTGGCGAGTTTAACCTACTTGGGCCAAAACAGTATTCATAGTAACGCTAGATCGCCTATGAAGACCTAAGGAATATGAAATAGAAGGTCGCCTTCGGCGAAGAAACGTCAAGCCACCATTTAAGGGAGGTCTATGAATACGGCCCTCAATATTTTACTTTCAGTCCGGCCGGTTGTTAATAAATAGATTTACCAACACTTCTGAATTGGTCCACTGTAAACTTGTATGTCGCTGACTTTACTTCTTCTTTTTTTTTTTAACTTGGACTAATAGCCATTCCAATGTTGCCAAGCCATTCTGTCAACTTTTATGTTGTAAATTTTTTAAAGCAAGGTAGTTCGTTATTTTTTTTTCTAAAACAAACAAACAAGAAAAACCAAGATATAGCCGATATTCTCAAGAGTGCCCTAATTATGAATTCGAAACGAAAATTAAATTCAGCAGTCAGTAAGTACATTAACAAGATATATATGCTCCCAAGGAGATGGAGATGTTGGGTTGCCCATCTTTTTTATAAAAAACGAAATTTTAAAACAGGCCTTAAAGAACCTCATTAAAAGAAACGGTAATTATGCAGTATACGGTTTTCTACCATTTTTGATTTTTTTTGAAAAATTCTTTATGGGGGCACCTTCTAGGGTCCCTAGGACCCCAAATCCGCCTGCGCCCGATTTTTTTTTTTTTTTTAACGAGAAAAAAGGGTGCTCAGGGGGGGTTGTAAAGTGTTTTTTTAATTGTTTTGGGTTGGTTTGGATTAGGTTGGGTTGGACTGTGTTGGTTTGGTTTGTTTTAGTGAAAAAAAAAACCAACCGGCGCAGACGGATTTGGGGTCCTAGGGACCCTAGAAGGTGCCCCCATAAAGAATTTTTCAAAAAAAATCAAAAATGGCAGAAAACCGTATACTGCATAATTACCAAAGAAACCTCCCCTCATATCTTTAGAAATGTGACTAAAGATTTGCTAAAATCCAAGTATGAATCATACCTTAATTCAATTTTTAGAACCAACATACTCTGCAGACTGGAAAGTGAAAACAAGAAACACTTTGGCACCTGATTCAGAAGGTAAAGGGGGATTCAGAGTTCTGTTAGGTAAGCGGTAGGAGGTATGCGATAAGACACAAAGAAAATAAACACACTGCTGTTCATAGTAGGTATGCTGTAAGGTAAAAGCAGCAAGCATTTGCTATAGTTTATTTTCCTTGCATCTTACTGCATACCTCATAGTGCTTACCTTCAAGAATTGTGAATCTGCCTTCACAACATATTAGATATTGCTCAATTCAATACCATTTGTTTATTGTCTAAAGGCAGGATTACCCAGCAACATAATGCACAATTCTTAAATTTAGTGCTTAATTTTATATCTATATTGTTCCAACATAGTATGATAGAAAAAGACAGAGATTAAAAACTAAGCTCTAAATTTAAGCATTGTGCATTAAGTTGCTGCAGAAACTTGTCATAACAGGAATAATCCCAATATAAAGACAATTTAATTATTGCATAAAATAAACAAAACTAAGAAAATAGGCTTAGAAATAAAAGAAAAAATCTACAATAAGCAATTAAAATACAATTAAACAAAAAGTTAATATAAAAATTAAGCCTGTCAATATGGATTTCACAGTTGGATATTGTAATTTATGTATGTAATTTAGATATTATTAAGGAGTTATTCAAAGTGATTAAGCTTTCTGTGTTTTATAAAATCTTATCAATCTAATGATGAACCCAAGTGTTTTTAAAGTTGACTTTATGATCTCATTAATATGCCCATTCAATTCAATTCAATTTTTTATTGGTGCTATAGTATGCTTAGGCACTTACACAAGTCAAAAGTTCATTACAATTTAAAATAGGTTGTCCATAATTTGCTGACCCGGTCGAATTCTGCTGACCATGATATATACGTTAATCCTTAGCTCATATAGAACACCTTTGGATAAATTTTATCCACCTCCCCCCACCCCTGTAGAGATATCCACAAAAGTTGTATAAAAACTTGCTGACCAGGCATTTCTAGATCGAAATTTTGCTGACCATGATATACACATTGATCCCAAACTCAAAAACACCTTTGTACAAATTTTACCCCCTCCCCACCCCTGTAAAGATATTAACAAAAATTATATAAAAGCTTGCTGACTAAAATTTGTGCGAAGGTGTTCTATTTGAGTTAAGGAATTTTTGCCCAGAAGTACCCGGTCAACAGAATTCGACCGGGTCAGCAAATTAGGAACACCCTTTAAAATATAATATAGTCAGTAATTAAAATAGAAATTAAATATTAAAAGTAATTAAAGCTTATGTTAGATTAATTTAACTTTTAAAAATACCTAATTAGACTAGCTACAGAAGTGAAAAATAACATAAACAGTTACAAAAATAATTCTAGGTCACAAACAAAAATATATTCCAAATTATAAAAAGACATGCACAAGAACATAAATAAGGTTAATAAAACTTAAAATGTAAACAGGGTACTTTAAAAAAAAAACAATAAATATTGTAAACAAAAAGTACATAAGAACATGTTGCTAAAATTCTGACAACATAATATAGCATGTAGAAGTCCAGGTCTTTGGTGTGCTTTCACTGAGGTGTGAGAAAGAATGCCAATAACCATGCAAAACCTGACAAAGATAGCCTGCATTAGCAAAGGCATAGATTGAGAAAGCATGTGGCTCTGACAGTCAGACACTTGGGCTATCTTTGTCAGATTCATGTGGTTCTGAGCCATTCTCTCAAATCTCAATAAAAGTGCAACCAAGAGTTGAACTTGGTACACCCTATATATATAGCACATATAAAATCTAATAGAAAAGTTTGGATACACCCAAGAAAAGTCTGGATACCCTGTGAAAAAATCTGGATACACTCTAAAAAAGCCTCTATACATCCTGTAAAAGTTTGGATATACCATGTAAATGTCTGGATACACTCTGAAAAAACCTGGAGGCACCCCCGTGTTATTGTAATCATGATGGTTATCTTTACTTTATATGTGGTATTTAATAATGTTATTTGATTTTTACCTCAAGTGAAGTGAAATTTTTTTTATTTGAAATATACTTATATGTTATTACATTGACCTATATTAATAACAAATGCACTTGCTTTATACACAGGGTTCCTAAGATATTCCTTAGGGATAGGATTTCAATAAATCAAACAGAAATGGCATAGAAAGTTCTGCGCGCACAAAAGAAACAGGTATATTGAGCAATGGTGCCAGTTTGTTATTATCTCCGGACTGCTTTCATGAGAAAAAATTGTTGCCACTCTTTTATTGTGATCATAAATCATAGTTGCAATAATAACCGTTGACAAGATGTCTGCAAATTCCGCTAGATGGCGGTCACACCATGAGATGATCAAGGAAAAAAAAAATTTGGACGAATTGTGGTTTCACCAAGATGGCTGTTCATCCCACAATTCACGCCAGGCTACAAATTACCTTCGTCAGGTATTTGGTGATAGAATTATTTCCACGTATGAAAATATCCAATGGCCTCCTCGATCACCAGATCTTGCGCCAAATGACTTTTTCCTATGGGGTTGTTGCCACGACAAAATTTTCCAACACCCTCACTTACGGCCTACGACTATACAGGAGTTGAGGGCGAAAATTTTGGAGGCGGGCAACTCTATCACCCCTGAAATGTTGGCTGCTACGGGCCAAGAGTTTTACAATAGATTGGGATATTGTGAGGCTCAAGAAGGGGACAGATTTGAACATCTAATCTTATTAAAAATTAGATGTTTTCAGATCCAAACCACAGCTTTTTTTTGCTAAAGGAGGCGGCAGGGTCCATTATTTACGATACTGAGCGATAAACTCGTGAGGTTGTTAACATTAGAAAGAAATATCTTCGCTTTTAATTAAATTTCTTTCCATTCTGTTCTACTAGTGACATCTATCCGGAAACGGCCAAACCATGCAGCTAGCACTAGCAGCCAAAGAAATCAATAAACGGCGCTGTTTGTCCTGCAGAGCTTTTTGCTTGCGTTATTATTGATTTTAAATAAAGCTGGCTCTACACTACATTTAATATTTTCGAGGTGTTTTATGACATGATCTCGAAACATGTAGCGAACCAATTCTTCAAAACTAGCGGGAGGGTAAAAGCGAAAAATAAGGGGCTGCCAATATTTGTAACACCCAAAAAGGGGTGAAAAGATTTATTTTGCTCTGTTTCTTTACAAAAAACGTTTTTTTTTACGAAAAACTTGAGCTCTGCCACTTTTTTAATTTTTTTCTTCAACTTTCTCGAAATTTTCGTCATACCAGAGAAAAAAATTATTTCCCCCATGGTCATACTCTACTTTTATTCGAAAAAATTTAAAAACAGAGACGGGATCAGTTTTCCTAAAACGGGGGATCTTGGTTTCGAGTGAGAAGATAAAGGGCGCCGCAGGCAAAAATTTTTCAATTAAATTAGCCAAACGCAAAAATGTTACAAAAACAAAGCACGAAATAAAAATGGCGCCGCTTACAATTTTTTTTCAAAAATTACGTAATTTCGGGAACGCAAAGAAATAGGTCTCAAGAGTATAATTTTTAAGAAAAAAATATCAATTTTCTCGCCCTCCTCCACTGGGACTACAGGGGCCGTGCACAAATTACGTAATGGTCATAGGGGGAGGGGGGTTACAAAACGTTACGTAGGGGGAAGGGGGGTTTTCGACACCGTTTGCATTTGTGTGAAACTAAGAAAATTTGGAATGAAAATAAGTGAAAATTTTTTTTTGGGGGGGGTAGTGGTCTTGAAATCGTTACGTAATATTAGGGGAGTGGCGTGCCAAACCGTTACAAAACATTACATAGGGAGGGGGTCAAAAATTGGTAAAATCGCCGTTACGTAATTTGTGCACGGCCCCACATCTGACTGTTCCTCCTTTTTGATTTCGAATCAAAGTGCAAAACCCGGGTTGGACGTTCGAAGGCGTCAACCCGTCCTATTTGCTTGATAAAGTTTCTACGGAAATATCTTAGTCGATTTCTCCGGCCGTGTATGAACGCTTTAGGTTAGGCATTTGCATGTATCTCAGTCCCCAGCCTGTAAACAGTATGTAAGGACAATGGTTACAAAATGAAAAGTCGAAAAATATTTTTTTTTTTACGATATCTTTCATCAGTTTGGTATTAAAGTCGAGCAAAAACAGTTTTTATTCCAGTCCTAAAGGTATGAAAATGGAAAACATTAGAAACAACAACCTGGAATGGATTTACTACATGTAAGATGTAGTGACAACATCGCCCCATGCCCATCCTTTTCTGCCTAATGTGCTTTTCCGTTTGTCTGCGTCTTATACACGGCTGCTTGGCTCCCTAAGGATTTGCTTAGGAACCCTGTACATAGATGGTTATGTATAATTGGCTGATGTCCAGCAACATTAAATGTCAAAAACACTGACCAAAATACTGTACACATATTAGTATTTCTTGTGCATTATAATCTTAACATTAGTTAATAAAATGAATGTTGCTTTTTTTAGGAACTTCTCAGCCGCACAAATTCAAAAAAACAGACAGTGGAGTTAGAAAGGGCCTTTTTCAATCACCAATAACAATCACCTGTGCATCAGGGCGAAAAATGGTTTTGAGACCTTTAAAATTTGCTAATTCTGTAAAACCAGTGCATGTAGCAACAGAAAATAAGGTAGGTAACAAGAAATATTTTTAAACCCAATTATTAAAAAAAAAATGGCGCCAGCAAGGCACGTATAGCCAAGAGTATAGCCATCCATAAAATCAAAAAAAAAAATTCAATTTTTTTTTTTTTTTAAAATGTTTTCAATTTGTTTTGGTTGAAAATGCAATCTGTCTTAGCGTGAAAACCGCGTGTCGTTATTTGCTACAGTTCATGAGTTACAATTTTTAAAAAAGTTTAATCCCCCCCCCTTCTACCCTCTTGCGAGCAACTAGCGACACGTGGTTTTCACATTAAGATAGATAATTGCATTTTCAACCAACAAAAAAATAATTTCAAACTTTTCAATTTTTTTTTCAAAAATTGTTTTCAAAAAATTTTCTCAATTTTTTTTTTTTGGTTGAGAATGTAATTTTTGGTCTTAATGTGAAAACCACGTGTCGCTAGCTGCTACGGTTTTTAAGTTACATTTTTTAATAAGTTTAATCCCCTCTCCTACCCGCTTGCCAACCCCCCACCCCCGTCAAAAACTAATCACCTCTGCGTAGGGTGACAAAGAATTTTTGTGCCAAATTTGATAAGAATCTGTGTAGAGGTTTTTAAGTAATCATGTTACCGAAAGACACAGACACCTTGAAAAAATATATTAGGTCTTTTTTTGACCCAAATAATTTATTTTTAGTGGAAATAAAAAAACTCTTTTTTTGACGATCCCAATAGCCACCATACTATGTATGGATGGCTAAAAATAAATATACTTATGATGGTTTTTTTATTTTTTATTATACTTTGACAGGACCACACGCAAGACCACACTCCACAACCTGTCAAAACGGCAGAGGCTGCAACAGAAACTGAAGAGAGCTGCTTCTTAAAACCAGCCACTCCTCACACACCATTACAACACAGTTCTCCCATTCACAACCGTACTTTTACCCCAGAAACACCCCATTTGCAAACACCACACTTGCCCCTTGACATATCCCTTGGCATGGCACAGTTACCTGCCACACCCCAGTTGCCTGCCACACCCCAGTTGCCTGCCACAAACCAGTTACCGACCACACCCCAGTTGGTTATTCCTAATTCTCAGCAAACAAAAGTAGATCTAGCAAATCTCATAGTATTTAGTCCTATTAATGAAGAAAAATCACAAAACAAACCTGTTAATACCTGGGCAGCTCCTGTACAATGCTCACCGCTTCTTTCTATTACACCTACTTTTCAAAAGTCAGGCTCAAATGAGGATTTTTTGAAGTTTGAGGCTTTATGTAAGACTCCAGTGGCTCACAATCATAGTTATTTGTCACCCTTGACATCTGTTTGCAACTTGTTTCAGAATAATATGATTTTAAATAGCATTAGGTGAGTATACAATATTATTATTATTATTAATATTATTATGGTTTAGAACGATAAGCGGCATAGCCGATGAAACTGTTCTTTCATTTTAAAAGTTAAAAGTCAAAAGTCATGCTTTACAATTTTACACAATATTAGGTTTGATAATTATTTTCCATAGTGCACTAAATCTGTACTTTTTTCTGACAGTTACCTGTTCAATCTATTTTTAAATGTATTAACATTGTTGGCCATAACAGTCTCTACCCCTAAACTATTCCACATATATTTCACTATTTGTTAAAAAGTTTTTTCTTTGTAATTTTTGACACTTTTCCTTTTTAAGTTTTTTCGAATGTCGCTGATTTTGAATATACTTTTTACTTTGTAGTACCTATTTACTGGTCCACTTATATGCTTCAATCAAGTCTTCTCTCTTTTAGTGTTGAAAGCTTTAGTTTCTTCAGTCTTTGTGGATAAGTCAATTCTTGAATGGATTTTGGTATTTTGTAATTTTGTATTTTCTTTGGACTTTTTCCAATAATTCAATATCCTTGACATTATATGGATCCCAGACCGCCTGTGCAAATTCTAATTTAGGTCTTATATATGTTTTGTATAGTTTTAGTATCATTTGTTCTGATTTGTCTAGAATTGCTTTTTGCATGAGATAGATTAGACTGTTTGCTTTTTTTGTAATATGTGATATATGTATTTCCCACTTTAGGTCATGAGTGATTGTTACTCTCAGGTCTTTTTGTGCTAAGACTGGTTTGATCTGTTTTTGTTTTAGTTTGTATTCATACTTTGGGTTGTTATTTCCCAAGTGCAGAACAGTGCATTTGTCGTGATTTAGAGGCAGATGCCATTTATTAGACCAGTCATCAACTGCTTTAAGATCTTCGGCTATCATCTGATGATGGGTCAAAGGGTTGGCAAAGACTTTTTCATCATATGCAGAAAAGAGACCTTTGCTAGAGATTTTTTTAGCCAGGTCACTGGTATAGATTGTGAAAAGTAAAGGTCCCAATAATGCACAACGCCACTGTTTACTGGATAACTTTTGGAGATTGTTTCATTTACTCTGACTTGAAACTCTCTTCCTATCAAGATGATACATGATAAAATTTCCTCTAATGCCAAGGTGTTCAAGTTTGTGCAGCAGTCGTTTATGTGGGACTTTGTCAAAAGCTTTTTTGTAGTCTAGTATTTTGTAGTCCAGTGTTCTTGACCACTTTTCCACCCCAGTTAGGAGATTGGTTGTAACCGACCTCTTTGGTAGGAAACCATGTTGTTCCTCTGGTATCACATGGTTTAAAATCATAAAGTCTGTCAACTCCTTTGTGATGATTTTTTCCAATATAATAATAATGGATAAGTGCCAGTGCGGAACGATGCCTGTTTGTGAGTGATTCAAGGTTGGAAATCAAAGTGTATGATGGTGTTTAATGATGTATAGGGCGGGTGACCAGTGGAACCACTGATGAGCCTACGCTGGTTACCAAAGGCAAAACATCCTTTAATCATTTCTTTTTTCGTTTTGGTCCTTTTTGTGTTCCTTTGTGGGATGCTCATCCAAGTTTGAATTTTCATTATTTCCACCCAAGATCTTTAGATCTTTTGTTTCTTTTCGGTTGAAGTAACTGATTTGGACGTTTTTTTAACTTCTTTTTTGATTTAATTCTCTTAATAGCATAATCCTATTGGAAATATTAACACGCCAGGAATATCCGTATCAGGTAATTTGGATAAGTACCAGTGCGGAACGATGCCTAATTGTGAGTGATTCAAAGTTGGAAGTCAAAGTGTATGATGGTGTTTAATGATGTATGAGGCGGGTGACCAGTGGAACCACTGATGAGCCTATGCTGGTTACCCAAGGCGAAACATCGTTTAATCATTTCTCTTTTCGCTTTGGTCCTTTGTGTGTTCCTTGTGGAATGCTCGTCCACATTTGAATTTTCGTTATTTTCACCCATCTTTTGATCTTTTGTTTTTTATGCTTACTACTACTACTACTACTAAAAGTATGCAAATTATTCATTGAAGTATCATACATATATATAATCAATCAAGCAATTTATTTGTTTAAAGTAGGATGTATCCCAATATACATAATAAAAAAAATCACAATAACAATGGTTAAAAAAGTAAAATCTACTTAGCCTTTTCGACCTGAAAAAAGTTAAAAGTCAAAAGCAGAATACCTCATGAACTAACCTTATAATCATTCAACTTTTTTTTTAAAACTGGTAAAGATGTTGAATGTTTAATAGAAACAGGAAGTTTATTCTATTCATCCAACCCTTTGTACAATAAACAGTTTTAGGGTACTGGATAGCCTTGCTTGTGGTACATGAAACTCATTATTGGTATTAGCCCTTGTTACGTAATTGTGAATGTCTGAAAATATTTAGGTTGTAAGCTATTTAAATTTTTTTAGATGAAAAGCATAGATAATTTATACAGGGTGTCCTAAAAATCCGAGTCCACCCCAATCTCCAGAACCAAAAGAGACATTGAAGTAAAATTTCACATAAATTTATGGTTTACAAAACCTTATCGTTCTGGATGCTAATTGCTAGCAATTAGGGCCCTAGGGCGGATACACTACTTTTTTTAAAATGAGATACCCTGTATGTTTTTTAAAATTTCAATAGAACTTTTCATTCTGTTTCCAAAAATACCTAATATCTTTTTCTTTTTCTCTAACCGTTTTTAAAAAAAAATTCTGTTTTCTTATTTAACTCATTGGTCTTATGAAGATGATTTTCCTATTTTATTTAAAAACCGTTTGAGAAAAAAGTAACATATTAGGCGTTCTTGGAAACAGAAGAAAAAGCTCTATTTAACATTTCTTCATACAGGGTATCTCATTAAAAAAAAAACTATTATCGCCGCCCTAGCTCCGCCTCCTTAATGACGGGTGCGATGATTATCATCCAAAAAGATACTGTTTTGTAAACCATCTAACCACGTGAAATTTTAGTTCTCTGTCTCTTTTGGTTTTGGAGATATTAGGGTGGACTCGAACTTTTGGGATACCCTGTACAGTCTTTGAGACACTGACAACCACTGTAATGCTTCCAACATAAATGTTATATTCGTATATTTGTATTTTTATCTTATTCTTATCAAAAGAGTACAAAAGGCTAGCACAATAATCAAAATGTGGTTGAATAATACAGTTATACAAAGTAATTTTTGAGAACATAGATAGATGGTAAGATATTCTGGAAAAGAAGTAAAGTTTCTTCGCAATTTTTTTTACTCTTACAAACTCTATTTTATCTCCTGTAATATTTACATTTAAGAGATTGGTGTCTATATTTGACAATTTAATTTAAAATATTTAGTTTAAGTTTATTTTGTTCAAAGTAAGTATATATATATATAAGTATAGTAAGTAAGGAAGACAAAGACATATTTGTTTTATAAATAAAAGAATTTAAGTCCGGGCCCGATACTGAACAAAGCGCATCATCGCAAAAGAGATTTAAAAAGTCACAAATATGAAAGAGGTCAATGTCACTCGGGTATATAAAAAAAATATAGGACCCAACACACGCCACTGTGGGACTCCGCATTTGGTAGATCTAGCAGAAGAAAAACTATTATCGATTTTTGTTATTTGAAATCTGTCATTTAAATAATCCTTAAACCATTCTAAAACAATTCCTGGAATTCCAGTACTTTTTAACTTTTCTATAGGAATGGTTCGGTCTATAGTTTCAAAGGCTCTCTTTTTTAAGTCTAAAAAAAACACCGCAAGGGAGTAGTGCCCCTTCTCAAATGATCTCTTCCATTTTGTTAAGGTCAGTTGTTGCGGATTCGCAGGAATGATGTTTACGAAATCCCGATTGTTTAACGAGTAAGATATTGTTGGACTCTAAATATTCTACTAACTGGTTGTAAACAACCAACTCTATATAGTAACAAAAACCCCTAATCGCTGAATATTCTCATAACTAAATAAAAATCGGTAAGCTTCTGCGGCGGGTTGTTGTGCTTTGTTATAAGTTAAAACAATATCCACTAATTCGCTGTTTAATTTCCCAAAAAATGATAGTTGTATGCCATTTTTTACATCAAAATAGAAAACAAAATAACTGAACAAAAAATAATACTCCGCATAGATTGTTTATAGTTCTAATTTGGCACACACTTAGGCATGACTCTGTGGACCACCAAACCAATATAAATTTTTTCGTCGACGGCGTACGTTAGGCGTCGCGACGCCCTAAACTGTTTTAGGGCTTAGGGTCATTTTGACAGCTATATCTCGGTCAAGTGACAACCTTTTAAAATTTTGGTTAAACCTCTTAACAGGCTATGAAATGACCCTAATATAGTATGCAAAACATATTTTACTTTAGGTTGATTGCAAAAAAAAATAATCAATTTGAAATTTAAAAAAAAAAAGTGTTTTTTTCTAAAAATTTGCAAAAAAGAATTTATTCTCTATTTTGAAGTGACTGTAAAAAGGTCCTAGCTTTTCGCCGATATCAAAAAAATGCAAATTCATGCTACGGAAAAAAAAAACAAAAAAATCGAAAATTTTCAAAATCTCAATTTTTTTACCCCAGCTGCTTAACTTCAAATTTTTTAATCCATATTCATTTTACAGATCTGCCAAATATGTTTTTTAAAAGGCTATATAACATGCTAGAATATTAAATGTAATAAGGCACGATGGGCTTCCCCAAGTTTTATTAAAATTAAACAACATACATAAAAAAAGCTTTTTGTTAAAAACTTCAAAAATAACAAAAATTATGTCACGCTTTATATTTTGTTGTGTCTATAGAAACTTTTCCAGGGAATTCCTGAAATTTTTACAGCTGATTGAAGAAATGAAATATCCTTTTACAAAACACCAAACTTGAATCTGGTACGCCTTTAGGATTTTTGTCTGTGAGCTGTCAAACATAGAAGATTTTTACAAGTCGTCCAATGTTACTTAAAACACCATTGCTCCTTTTGTTATTTTATTCAGTTTTGAGCAGGTAAGTATTTTTTATCGGTGTGGGTGAACCTAATCGACAATACGTACATAAAGATAACATTTTTTACCGCGCCCTCTTCACTCGTCTCTGCCATGTGATGGTTTAGTCCATAATAATATATGGGAGGGGCAAGAAAATCTTGGACTGATTTAATTTTCTAATTACTTTTTTGTTCCTTAGCCGATTTTTATGAAGTTTGGCATTTTAGGAAGTTAAAAGAAAAAAGTTTACTATTTTTGTACAAAAGATATAAAATATCAAATATTCAAGATGGCGGACGTAGTCAAAAATTTAGTCTGGAAAAAAAGATCTAAAACTTTTTATCGACCTCCCTGTAATTTTTTATTGCCAAAATACGAAACCTTATGCCTTTTTACGTCTAACGCGGTAGCTCAGATAAAATTCGGTTAGGTAGTAGAAAAGTTGCTTTGGCTCAAAATTTTGCATATTCTAATCACCCCAAAATAATGTATCTTCTTGTTTCCCAAGAACTTTCCTATTTCTTATCGGATTTTTACAAATTATATTATTTCTGGAAAGATAAATAAACCGTCAAAACGTCAAATGTCAAAAACCCAAGATAACGGACATTGCAAAAAATTACTTTTTTGACCTTCCTGTTATCTTTTACTGCAAATCTAGAAAATCATTTCACGTTTGACGAGATATCACTCATAAAATTCGGTTAAGTAGTAAAAAAGTATAAGAATCGTCGTTTTCGATAAAATTAGCTTTTTTTTACTAGGTATGTCCACCATCTTGGGTTTTTGACATTTGACATTTTGACTTGGTTTATTTACCTTTGCAGAGAGGATACACCAGTAAAAATCCGATGAGAAGTAAGAAAGTTCTTGGTAAATAAAAAGAGGCATAATTTGTTGGTGGTAACGTTATGCCATATGTTGAGCCTATGCAACTTTTGTACTATTTAACGGAATTTTATGTGTGGTACCTCGTTAGACGTGAAAAGTCATAAGGTTTCCTGTTATGGCAATAAAAAATTACAGGGAGGTGGAAAAAAAAGTTTCAGGTCTTTTTTTCCCAGATTAAATTTTTGACTACGTTCGGCATTTTGAATTTTTGACATTTTACATCTTTTGTACAAAAATAGTAAACTTTGTTGTTATGTTCTAATAACTTTCTAAAATGCCAAACTTTATAAAATTCGATTAAGGAACAAAAAAGTAATTAGGAAATTAAATCAGTCCAAGATTTTCTGTCCCTTCCTATATATTATTATTGATTAAACCATCAAATGGTAGAGATGAGTGAAGAGGGGGCGGTAAAAAATGTTATTTTTATGTACGTATTGCCTATTAGGTGCACTCACACCGATAAAAAATACTTACCTACTCAAAACTGAATAAAATAACAAAACAAGCAATGGTTTTTTAAGTAAAATTGGACGACTTGTAAAAATCATCTATGTTTGACAGCTCACAGACAAAAATACTGAAGGAGTCCAAGATTCAAGTTTGGTATTTCTAAAAGGATAATTCATTACCTTCAAGCAGCTGTAAAAATTTCAGGATTCCCCTGAAAAAATTTCTAAATACACGACAGAATATAAAGCGTGACATAATTTTTGTTATTTTCGAAATTTTTAGCAGAAAGTTTTTTTATGTATGTTGTTTAAAGTTTTAAAAACTGTTGAAAAAAATAATTAGTAAACTAAGTTTAAATTTGGAACTCTTTGTTACAGAGACTAACTAATATTGTTGTTTGAAAGACATTTTTTTTTAGAAAACCACCCTTGGAAAAACCCAAAAACCAAAAGGAAATATTGGAGTGTCTGGATTATTTGTTACATGAAAATAAGGAAATAGAAAAACAACTTGAAGAATTACATAAGAAAAGGAAAGAAAATGATGGAAAAGTCTTTGATTTTGTAAACAAGTTAAGAGATTTTGAGAATGAAGAATCTAAAAGTAAAGATTGTCATGATAAACCTGAGAAACACGAGGATGATGAAAGTCCAGAAAAAATGGACGATAAGGAGAATAATATTTCAATTAAAAGGAGGTCACTTAGGATTTTAAAGAAAAATGTATTTAAGGTAAATATTAAGAAAATCCAACAAATTTTGTTGTATGAATAGAGGTATTGACCTCTGTGTGTCGTTTTAATTTTAGCACACCTCCCCTCTCTAACGTCACACCTCCCCTCTCTAACATCAGCCTTTCCTAGTATGACTGCTTTGAATTTTTACACATTTTAGCTTGCTTAACTTATGAGGTATCAATAATATCTTTATTTTTAATTCCAAACTCACTGGCTAGCCTAGTAGTAGTAGTAGTAGTAGTAGTAGTAGTAGTAGTAGTAGTAGTAGATGGGCGGCCGTAGCCTGGCAATTAGGCCGCATAATGGACACTTTTTGCCATACCCCCCGTGCACCCCTAACTGATGCACGTGCCCCTTAGGATGCAAGTTTTCTTTCTCTAACAGGCCTTAATTTTTGCCTGACACCTGCCTAGCAAGTATACACAGTGGACCGCCGGCTTTACACCCCCTCCGAAGGGTGGTCCTGCTACCCGAAGGTGCTGCGGCCTCTTTCCAAGTCACCCTCTGTCGACTCCTGCTACCAAATCGGTCGGAGTCCAGCCGCGTCCCATGAAGTCCCGATCTCGTAGTCCAGTTCGTCCTTTTTTGGGTCACCGGCTAGTCTCCTCTACCCAGTTTGGTGGGGTACTCGGCCGTCCACCTTTGAGTCCCGCAAAGTTTTCGGTCAACCGTGCCGCCTACTTCTACCTCGTTTGTTGTTATTCTATGCACAACGTCAACTGCGGAACTGCTGAGAAGTGGGCGCCCGTCGTCGTCTCGAGTCACATTCGGTGTTGTGTGAAGCAATGTATACTTGCCGAGATCCGATGCCGCGATCTCTGTTCTGCAGGCTAAGACGCTGTTCACAATTTTAAAAAAATGTAAGAGAATTATTGCCATGAAAACAACAATGAAATACGCCATCTTGTGTCAAAGCATAGAAAAAATGAAGTTTCCCCAACCGTTATGCCTTTTTAGCTATGTAACTGTCAATCGCATTGTTACCCCAAATTTTTTAGATTAGTCGGTTGGGATGCTGTTGGTTGGGATATCCATTCTCTATTATGTATGTTCTATTTTTCCCTGTTTAAGTTTAAGTTTAACTAGCTAGATGGTTTCTTGAATGGATAACGACTGTTGATATTTAGTTTTTAGGAATAACAGGATTTTCTATTTTAATAAAACTCTTTTATAAACCCAAGCTTTCGGAACGTTTTGTTCCTTCTTCAGGGCTAAAATTAAATAAAACACAGAAATGACATTCAGAAGGAGTTTTAATAAATTAGTTTTATGCACTTTTAGTCCCTCATTTTAGGGATAAAAGGGGCACTTTTAATCCCTCAGGTTTTAAAAATAATTTTAATCCCTGGGAGATTTAAAGTAAATTTTTCCAAATTAAACAATAATTTTATTGAAATTTTATTTATTTGTTAAAATGTATGAACGAAAAAAATAATTAGCATATGCATTACTTAAATCTAGTTCGGTCATTATCTCTCTTTAGAAATGTGAGTTTACTATATTTGCTGGTGTCGATGTTTGTTTCAGATATTATCGTGGCTTTGATTTGCCTTGAGATTCTTAGACTTCTATATGAAGTATGCCAGGACCACCTTCCGCGGCCTATTCAATGTTCATTTTCAAAAAAAAATGCTCTACGATTTTTCTGGACTCACCGTTTGGTGACGCCGTTAGATAACAACTTTGTGATAACAACAACTGACTGACATTTGTTTTGTGCCATAGCAACACTTCCATGGCACAATAAATTTTGAGTGAATCCACCATGTCAACAACAATCAATGACGACTAGTTAGTTTTGTGACTTTTTGTTTTTAGTTTCTCGCATTCTAAAGTGCAAAAAATAGTATATAAACCTTGTGACTAAAGTGTATTTTAATCTCTTGGCGTGTGAACTGTGAATAGCCTTAGTAGATTGTTGGCTTTTATTATATTTATATAATATATTATTTTAGCCAAATAGTCCGGGAGGTTCGCCAGTAGTCCTCAAATCAGGAGATTTAAGGAAATCAACCCTGACAAAAAGCCTAGTCACAAAATGCCAAAAATATCAAATCGCGACCCCCAGAATAAATAAAGGACTAGAAATGTACAATTCCAAGTTTAGATCGACTTGTAGCAGTTTGCTGACGCCGAAAATTAGAAGAAAATCAGCAGCAAATACCTCGGTAACTCCTATTTTTATTTAGGTCGTGGCTAAAGTTACGACAGTTGCGTGACCTTCCCTAACTTTTTTTACACAGGCTGTCGTAGCTTTAGCCTAAATGAAAAAGTTACGACACTAAAAAAAAAACGCATAAAATGGCAAACAGTCGAACGATAAAAGTGTCGTAACTTTAGGCACCGCCTTTTATTTAATACCTATTTGAGTTTTCAATAATTCTCTTTGGACCATTTTTCAAAGCTTAAAAATGTAGCACAGTAATGTAAATGTAATGCACGTCTCTAGCTTTAATAATTACGGAGTTTCCCATTCAGTTCAATTGACATGTGATTCTGGGATTTTATTCATCTTATACAAATTAAAAAATGAAATGTTTTGCATAAAATTATGTATATTAGAAAAACTTGAATCAAGCAATATGCGTCATTTTTATGTTTGATATTTCCAATTGTTGTAAAAAATTGAAACTTTTTGATTTTTTTTACGTGTCTACTCTGTAGTTATTTCAAAAACATTTTAAGAGACATTCTGAACTCATCAATAGCTACCGCACGATCTATTTATAATTAGGGAGATATTTGCAAAAAACTACCTCCTACAACAAATGTTAAAACAAATATCCAACCAGCACTTAAAGCTTTGTTTACAGAGCGACTTCAATAATAGTCCGGTCATACTGGAGGTAGACCCGGACAAAATTAGGTGCAACCTCTCCAAACCCCCCTCCAATCTCTGCATTTTTTCAGTTTTATTCGTGTTTCTCAAAAACTACGCTCCGAAGCATACTTTATTACAGGTAATAAAATTTCCTTTATCGCTTATTCTATGGTTGGCAGTCCAGTGGCATACGTTAATTAGGGTTATTTAAAAAAATCGACAAAAAATTATTTTTATTCATAATTTCATATTGAAAAAAAAGAACATCAAATTTACATTAAAATCATTGGCATGGTTTGGGCATGCGCAAATTATTTTTGCGTACTTTGTGGAACTTACCGTCGAGTCGGTGGGTTATTACAAACTGCAATCAAGCAAGTACTATATTTTGTGAATAAGATGAAGTTTGTTTTAACCAGGCCTAACAGATTATCATGATCCTATAGGAAAAAACACAGTGGCGTCCACCTATAAAGGTTGTAAATAAATCGAGTTGTATCAAATATGAAAATGTTTTTTTTTTTAAATAATCGTTACATTTTATTTATTGCCGTTTTACAGTAAAAAACCAAAATAACAAAAAAGTAAAAACACTAAAATAAACTAAATGAAATAATTTTCTTTCGAATTTGTTGCTAAAGAAATACATGAAATTAGTCTAATAAACCGTCCTCAACTTCAACCAAAGAATTGACATTTCTGCAGTGGAGACTCGTAGTACATTTTAAATTGACTTTATTGTAGCTGCACATTCTGCTTTGACAGTCAGATTGGCAACTGCAAAAAAGTAATTTCAAAATAAATTCTGGAGCAATTTCCTTCAAATTATGGACAGGATAAAAATTACCATCTTTCTTATCCCATCCCAGGAGCCTACAGGGAACTATAAGCAGAGGGATAACCGGCGCTATGAGGGCGGCACCTATACAGGCACTTGAAACCATTCTGGGACTGCCGCCGCTTCCGATCTGGATCAGAAAAGAAGCGATGGCGTCCCACCTCCGGTTGAGAGATACAGGTCAATGGAGAGGAAGAGGGGAAGCTGCGGGGCATCTTAGGATTGCCCAAATCGCCGAGAGAGAAATTCCAATGCCAGCGATCAAAACACAAAGATCAAAAAACCCTTGGAGATTCAACAAGAGGTACAAAGTAGTCATCCCAGACAGGGAACTATGGTAGAGTGAAAACCTCCGCGAACAGTTCGAGGAGAACGCCGTGATTTGCTACACCGACGGGTCCAAACTGTCGGAGGAGCAAACCACAGGATCGGGGGTTTACGTAGAAGACCAGGAGGTTCGAAAGAGCTATCCGCTCGGAGAGCAAGCCACGGTCTTTCAGGCAAAGGTGTATGCCATAATAATGGCTGCAACCATGGAGGAAATAAAGAACGGTACGGAGGAGCACGTTTATATATGCTCCCGACAGCCAATCGGCCCTAAAGAGTGGTGGAGGAATGTGCGGATGCACTAGAATCCTTGAGAGAGGGCAAACAAGTGACACTTATGTGAGTACCGAGACATATGGGGGTGCCGGGGAACGAGAAAGCCGACGAGTTCGCCAGGATCGGGACAAGCACCCAGTATGTAGGGCCGGAACCACTCCTAGGAACAACCAAGAGGCAATTGCAAAGTCGGCTCAATAAATGGGCCAACGATGCCATGGCGACCGCTTGGAGAGGAGGAACCGGATGCAGACAGACCAGGGAATTCGTGAAGGGCTCGGATGTAGCCAGACAAAAATGGCTTCTGGGGAGATCACGAAGGGACGCTGGTCTGCTGACAGGAATCATAACAGGTCACAACCGACTAAGGAAGCACATGACCCGGATCGCGGTGGAAAATGACTCGACCTGTCGGGCCTGCGGGCGGGCAAAAGAAACATCTCGACATGTTATAGCGAACTGCGAGGCATACCAGAGGATGAGATAGCAGGTATTCGGTTCCCTGACCCTGGATGAGGAGGACCTGCACACGCTCAAATGGGATAAAATACTGGACTTTGCAAAAAGAACAGTAAAACCAGATGAGCAGACTGCCAGACCAGTGGTGCAGGCGGCGGATTAGGGGCAGGCTCGGGGTAAGGCAGAAAGGGCCCAGGGAGGCCTACTTGCCAGGCTTCGCGCCGCCCCTTTTCTACTACTATCCCATCCCCAATTCTCAGGATTTAAGCGACGTCCCAACCAAGTTTGAATGTGCAGATAAACCCTCATCAAATGAGGTTGAACTGCTTCGCTGGTGGGAGGCAAAGACCCTAATTCGAATTCTATGAACAATTTTTGTCGAGTAATAATTTGATTGTAAATTTATCTTCTAAATCTCCTACGTGGAACATTTTTCAATTACAGGAAAAAGAGAGGCGTTCTTGTTCCACAAAAATTCATAATAAGTCAAGTTTTTTCTAAAAAAAAAATGTTGTTTACATAAAATCCCAACGCGTTTCAGCCTCAGTTGAAAGCCCTTCAACTGAGGTCGAAACGCGTTAGGATTTTATGTAAATAAAGTTAACATTTTTTAAAAAAAAAACTTGACTTATTTATGAATTTTTGTGGAACAAGGACGCGTCTCTTTTTCCTGTAATTTGATTGTATTTTTTATGGCGAAAATTGTACAAACAGCCAGATAAATTCCTCGCGTATTTTACACAGCAATTGGTTGTCTCTGTTTTAAACAGCAAAAACTGTGAAGCCAAAGATTTATTCTTTTCTATGACGTTCATAGAACCTTGTTTGGATTTTTTAAATAGAGCGGAAGTTGTATCACATCCTGAAGCAGCATATAGGAATAAAAGGTCTTCCACAACACACTTTTCTAATTGAGATTTTAGATTACTAATATTAGTTTTCTTGCCAATACCAAGTGAATTATTAGGCCATTGTTTCTAGATAAAATATAATTTCATCGGTGGAGTTTTTAAAAAAGGCTGTATTATTTTTAACAAACGCCACTGTAAACGTGGGGAGAGGGGCATACTAATCTTCTAGAACTATTAAAAAAATTGTTATATTGTGCGGCATTAAAACAATTTTTTTTAACAAAATTAATATATTTTTTAGATTTTTGGTCTTATTTAGTTAAGAATTATTGTATATCTTCTGAACGGACGCCACTGGACTGTCAACCATGATGTAAGCAACATTGTGGCCTTTGCCTGTGTTGGGTTGGATTGGCAAGATACAAGCATTAACCCGGTCCAAGGAGACCCAGAGCTTCCTTCTCTGAATCCCACTTGGGTAATCCTCAACCGGTGCGTCCAAGTCGCGGAGGTGGACCCGACTGAATAAGTCGGTGACTAAATCCTGTTGGGGAACGTCATACCGCACCCCCCTGGAACGCAGAGCTCTTTGGGGTCGGTGTGCCGGAGATAGGGAGCGCTTAAGTGAACCCAACTCTGGTTGGAACAGGTACTCAGTCCCAATGAGCATTTTCAGAAACTTCTGGTGACAGATATTTATATAATTATTATAAAGAGGGTTCCATTGATACCCTAGGGTATTTAGAAGTTTCCTACAAGAATTGAGTTTGTATATTTGTTTTATTAAAGGCTCTAAATTGATGGTACCCTAAAGTAACATAAAACTGGCGTTAACAATATTTCCACGGACATCTTTATAAAAATTAAAGTCATCGGTTCAAATGTTATATAAATTGGTGTTAACAATGTTTCCACCAACATATTTATAAAAATATAAGTCATCAGTGACAAAAGTTATATAAATTGGTGTTTGAAATATTTCTGTCAACCCACCTATAAAACCGTAAGTAACTATCAATTAAAGATATATAATAGATTGGTTTTTAAAATGTTGCTATAAACCCACTTATAAAACTTAATTAACCAACAACAAATTGATATAAGATAAGATTGAAAATATTTCAAGAGACACTTATAAAAACTTGGGAACTCACACACAATAGTTATATAAATTGGTGTCTGTAATATTCTTATGAACTCCTTCATAAACCTGTTTTGCCCATAAGGTTTTTTCTATAATGTTGTTATTAATTTCTTTATATAGTGATTATAATACAACTGTTTTTAGAACAAAAAAAAAAACAATTTTAATTTATTTTTGGCAATTATAATAACAAAACAAACAAGATTTTTTAAGGTTAATTTTGTGACATCAAAAGGCGCGTTTTTGCGACATCAAAAGGAGCGTTTTGCGACATCAAAAGGCGCGTTTTTGCGAGATTACATACCATTATTATCTTGTTTTAATTACATCAATCAGAGAGAGATAAGAGATCCAAATCTTCTTGAGATAGTTGCCGATGACAGATATCGGGATCGAATGCATTTTACACCCGATTCCCACCAGCGTTTCCCATGCGCAGTCACCCTGACTCAAAAAACTCATCACGTGGTCCGACATGAACTTTATAGGCAAATCTCGCTTAGACCACGTGATACGTGTTTTGATTCGGGGGACCCACGAATGAGAAACGCATAGATGGGAACCGTGTTTTAGAGAAAGAGAACAATATAGTAACCGTGTTAATGTCGCAAAAACGCACCGTGAAACGTCGAGCGCATACGCTGATACTGCTGGTCGGCGGCAAATGTGAACACCCCAGAAAATACTCGCCTGTACACCCTTCGACCCCGCAATCTATATTCTTGAGATAGTTACCTCTGACAGTTATGCGGGCTTGAAGTGTGTGGAGGCGGGTATTTTTCCTGGTATGTGTAGTATGCTGGATCTCTCGAGGAATGCATTTAGGAAAAGAGAACAATGGTAACTATGTTAAGCTCGCAGAAACGGAACATCAGTGTTCAACACTGCGCCATCTGCAGCCCTTTGTTCCAAGTAGCATCATTTTTTAAAAGGGTCATAAAATAGTGTTTGTCGAGGTAAACAGTGGTATAGTTTTATTGGTTTTTTTTTTATAAAATTGTCGGAAATTTTCTCCATTTTGGATTACAAAAATACGTTTTTGGCCTAAATAAAAACGTTATTTATGGGGTTTCAACATGTGTTTCAATCGAAATATTGCTTGTTAGGGTTAAGTACAACATACAAAATTCAATATTTGTCCCAGAAAGAAAAAAACGCGTATGAAAAAAAACTGATATTTAAATGAATATTTTTTTCCCGTTTTCTCAAGTATTTTATTTGACTATAGTATATAAATATTCATATTCCGGCTTCAGCTTATCTCACTTTCATTTTTATTTATTTTAGAAGATTGCTAAACACCATTTTATAAATTTTTTTATTGTAAAAAGAAAAAGAATAATACATAACAAGCAAAGGGAAGAAAGATGGAAAATCTATATTTCTAAATCCATAACAACCTTTAATTTGTTATGTAGTGTTGTTAGAACAGTAAAGAAGTTTTATAAAATCTATATGTTATTTTTCTATCCATTACTATGTACCATAAATTTTTATAAGCTGGTGTTGAACAGTTGTTTTTCAAGTCTTTTTTACTCATTTAAGAGATATATTAGAGTTATAAAATTATCACCAACACTAAATAATATAACTTTTGGTTATTTTATGCAGGTTTTATATTATTTGCTGTAACTTTTATATAGACAAAAATGCTCATTGGGGTGGAACCTCTAAAGATAAGGATCAACAAGGAACTGTTCAAGGACCCAGTAGATCTTCTTAAACACAAGAGGCCCGACAGGGAACTGCACAAGTACCCATTGACATTCTACAAACGCATCAGGGTTGCCTACGGACGCCGCTGATGTAAGCAAATTAGCCAAGGAGCTCAGGAAGCTCCTGGTCAAAATCGTGGTCCGCATGGACGGTCCAACCGAAACTGAGCTCACTGAAGAGCATCTGCTTGAAGTCCTTGCTCCACCTAGGCAGGAAGGATGTTAGAGCAGCAAAAGGGATCCTAACAGCACACTGTTGCCTCAACAAGCACCTAGAGACCCTGGGAATCGCCGGAGACTCAGAGATTCGATGGTGCATGGAGGACGAAGAACCGTCCTTGCATGTCCTGCTGCAGTGTCCGGGTCTGGCAAGGTCAAGAGGGTCGCACCTTGGGAACTATCTGTTGGTCCCAGGCGATGTAAGGAGGTTGCAGCCCAGAAAAATCTCTTCTTTTGCGAAAGAAGCAGGTTTCCAGGGGTAAACCATGGGCGTGCAACGGGCTCATCAAGGTGGCCTACGTACAGGGAGAGCGTCTATAATGCCCACCCCCCCTTAACTTTTTTAATATTGGTCGTAGAAAGGTTAAGCGAAAACGGGATGGATTATGAAAATGTGAATATTTTTATGCCAATTTTACATTTTTTAAAAAGCTGTCCGTATACAGGGTATTCCATTGAAGCAAGCTATATATTTTTAAATTCTCCTTAAAATTACCTTTATAAAAATATATAACACTATACAATTTTCTTTTGTAGTTTTTTTATAATTACTCGTAGGCAGATAAAAAAAATTGTCTTAATCTAGTAGCCTCTGGAAAAACAAAACAACACAACCATGCATTTTCATTGTAATAATAACGTTTATTTTTAAAAAGAAAATTCCACACAAAATACATATATTTAAGCCTAAGTTTAACTTAATCATATTAAATTTTAATTTTTTCAATTAACAAAAAAACCAAAGAAAATGATTTTTCGCCTCAAAAGGTGCTCAAACCTTTCTCTTCTTACTTGAATACAGTTTTGAAACCGTTCTCTTAATCCATTAATGGCATTTGTTAGAAATTCCGGAAAATTTCCGTTTAACTCATTTATAGCTAATCGTATTAATTGCCTCATCTGGTTGATATTTTGGATGTCCCAGTCCTAAACGTTATTTTTAAGGTACTTAAAAAAGGCGCACGGAGTCAAATCGTAGCTGTTCGGTGGCCAACGTATTGTCCCATTTTTTCCAATGCACTCCATAAACTCATTATTTAAAAATCGTTGAACAGCTACGATATTGTGAGGTGTTGCACCATCTTGATGGAATATTAAAGTTGCTCTACGAGGTAGCGGCAAATCATCAATAAAGTTGGTAAAATAACTTTCCAAAAAGTTCAAATAGGCTTATCCTGTAAGGGACCGCTAAAAAAAATGGTCCTACCACTTTGTCAACAAAAATACCGCACCAGACATTTGCTGAAAACCTTCCGGACTTAATTTCTTTGGTAAAGTTAGGGTTTCCTCTGCTCCAAAAACGTTTATTTTGTCTTTTTGGTACGCCACAACTTACAAAATTCATCTGACCATAAAATATTGAAAATAGAATTTGGATCTTCATCCATCCTACCCAACATATATTCACAAAATTCTACTCGTTTTGTTTTTCGCTCTTCGGTAAGTTTTTGAACCTTTTGAAATTTGTAAGGTTTGTATTTGTTTTTGTTTAATACTTTTCTCACTTTGCCATAGGAGGTCCTTCCTGCCTTAAAGTTTTTGAAGTAGGATTTTCTTCAAAATGCCAAAGGATATTTAAATTTGCTTCTTCGTTTTCCGCAACTGTTCGTTTCTTTCTTTTTAAGCTTGATGTATTTCTAAATTTTCGAAACAGCCGACGAATAGTTTTCAAAGATGGACAGTTTCTTTCCAGAAACCTATTTCTGTAATTTCTTCGAGCCGCAACCGCATTAAAATTATGTTCTACATACGTTAACACAATATCTTGCTTTTCTTCCTCAGAATAAATCATTTTCCAAAATATACGAAAAGTAAGATTTTTGTGAACTAAAATGACAGTTTATTATAATTAAAATGCATGGTTGTGTTGTGTTGTTTTTTCCAGAGTCTACTAGATTAACATAACATATATAAAAACTATTGAACTTAGTTATGTCTCTCTCTTTTTTGTTTTGTTTTAAAGCAGCAATAAGCAATAAACTGTAAATGTCATATTTTGATTTTCCAGGGGCTACTAGATTAGGACAATTTTTGTTTTACCTACCGAGTAATTATAAAAAAAAACTACAAGGGTGTAATATAAATAAAATAAATGTAAATATCTAAAAAACTACAAAAGAAAAATGTATATTGTTATATATTTTTGTAAAGATAATTTTAAGGAGAATTAAAAAATATAAAAATATATAGGGTGTTCTATTTTAAAAAAATTGCTTCAATGGAACACTCTGTAAACAGTTAGCTTTTTTAAAAATGTAAAATCGGGGTAAAAAAACTCACAGTTTCATAATCCATCCAGTTTTTGTTTCACCTTTCTATGACCAATATTAAAAAAGTTAAAGGGGGTGGACATTTATAGACGCTCACCATGTACATGGGAATGGTCCAGCCCGCACTTCTACATTCATTCAAGCAATACTGTGCATTGTTAAAAAGGAAGTTTTATTACCTATAATAAAGTGTAACACACATTTTTCTCTTGGGAGCTTGGTTTTTGAGAAAAACGGGTAAAACTGAAAAAATGCAGATTTTGGAGGGGTTTCCACCGATTTTGGAAGATTTTCTTGGGGATACTATTTGGACCCCCAAAATTAGCTTGTATCTAATTATATCCGGGTTCGGCTCTAAAATGGCTCCAAATGAAGAAGGACATGGACAGTTTTGATTATTTTTTATGCCAGATATTATAGCTCTACAATACCCAGAATGACAGAAGGCATAATAACAATAATGTTTCTTTTGTTAGTTGGCGAGTCCTGACACCAGCCAAAGAATAAACAGCTTATCTTTGAAGGTACAGCAGCAGTGTATAATGTTGCAAGACACACCGTTACACAAGTAAGGCTAGATTTAAGGGCTTTTTTTTGTTGCTTTGGATTTTGAGAAATTGAGCATAGATCTGTAAATTTTTTTTATAAAAAAAAACTGCCACCACAGAAAAAAAGAATGCTATTATTGCTTCACTTCGGCTCAAAAAAGTTTGGCAAACAAATTTCCCTAGTGGGATGTTGCTTTTCTCAAAGGTTTTAACCCCTAACTTCAGAATTAACATAACCTTATAATTATGGCTATTAACAGTAAGGAATGTAAATTGAACATATTTTATTTTTATTTTTGTAGTGTTTTCACATACATTATAGTGGATACTCTTTACTGAGTGGGAATGTACAGCTGGGTCCTTTAAATTTTAGGACGACTTCAGAAAGTGTTTGATTATTGTGAGCAGTTTATACCATTAAGTTGACATTAAAAATTTTGTAGGTTATTTACAACTACAGGATGATCTATGTTTCTTTAAGGGAACCTCTTATACTTCGTACACTAACTTATTTTTTTATTTTGTTTACTTTATTTATAAGACTTTTATACCAAAAATAATAAATACATTTTGTGTGTGTCTATGTATTTGTTATAATAATGACAAAAAACTACAAAAAATTAATATTTTGTCATGTTTCCGGTTACGTCGATAACGTTTTGTAATCTGCGAAACATTGATTCATAGAAAGACACCGTGAAATTTTCTTGGCCTGCAGGGTCTTCCCATATCGTTGTGATTTCTTCCCAGAAATGTTCCGCATTTTGTGGTAAGAACCTGCGTTTGTTGGAGTCTGTATACAATAACACTCCAAACATATCTGGGCTGTAACTTGACCAATGAAGCAATTCAACGTTGTTTTCTTGTAACCACCTTGTTATGATGTTCGCGGTATGAACCGGACAATTATCTTGTTGATATAGAAAATTGTTTTCTGGAAAAACCTGTTCCACACTTGGCAGCATGACATTGTCCAATATCTCTAAATAGGTTTGTCCCACAAATCTTCCGTCAATTCTCCATATCACCCCCAATCCTCTCGCTGACATACATCCCCATACATTCACACTAAAATGATCAGCTGCTCGGTAGTGACTCACATACTGTGGATTGAATCTGGCGTTATCTGGCCTATACACTCTAATTTTGCCTTTCTTTGATGACTGAAAAGTTTTTTCATCCGTAAAAATCACGCGGTTCCAAAAATCTTGATCTCTGTTGATATAATTCATAGCAAAAAGCAAGCGAGATTGTTTCTGTTGCGGTGTGACCTCAGTTTTAGTAGCAGCAACACGGCAATTTAAGTGTGATCTCTTTATCCTCCTGAAAGCAGTCTTGCATTCTGGGAACTGAGACAAAATCCTTGCTTGTTTTGCTGTTGTCTTCGAGTCTTTGAATGAGACCTGCATCTTCATCCTGGCTGGAAACTGCGGGTCTGCCTGATCGTCCCCTCCTCTCTAGCGTTCTTTCTTCCCTACACCTTTTGTTAATCAAGAATACAGTATTCCAGTTGAGATTGAAATGTTCTGCCACAGCTGCAAGAAACCATCCGTCCTCGAGCTTCGTTACAATCCGTGCTCTCAATTCCTTCGTCGTGTGTGGGGCCATGATCTGAGTTTCTTGACTAAATTTAAGAATTTTATGTGACTGGACTTTGACGTTGAAAATAAATTTTTGAAGTAGAATGACACTATAATTTGACTGACATTAAATTGAAATAAAATAAAATACACTGCTTAAATTCAAGAAAAAACTGCTTTAAGAGTCGTCCTAAAATTTAAAGGACCCAGCTGTACATCGCCACACTACGCCTGGATCCACATGCATACATGATACACAACCAATTGAAACGTCCGTCATTTTATTCCCTTCAAAGTTCATTGCTCGGAATTGATCAGGGTTCCTAGAATAGATACGGTCTAGTAATTTAGCCCCACTCTTCCCTGCCAAAAAAAATTCATAAAATTATTATTTTTGACTAGTGAAAGTGAAACACAAATCCCGCATAGGAGTTCATCATATTTTATCAGTCAGTTGGCTTATAAAAGTTTACAATATTTTAAAATGACAATTCCTCATAAAGGTTTATAAGATTTTGTGAGATCTACCTGTAACATATAACGAAAAAAAAATTGCAGCTCCACTTTAGCAGTTGTAGTAGTAGTAATAGTAGAAGAAGTAATGTAAGAGATTAATATACAGTCAAACTAAACTATAACCTAAACTATAAACTACAACAACCTAACCCACTATAATACAATAACACTCATTGTGCTTGCACAATATCCACATATCTAATAAAAAATTATTTTCGTATAAGTACTTATTTATCGCCAGGAGCTGTGGGAGAGATGTTACTTTGATAAATTTCTATGAGATTTCATAAGCCAAAAACTATTTTTTTTACAAGCTTTTATTTAACTTGCAATGTATATATGTAAAAATTTTTGTTCATTTGGAATCTTGCAACTTAATTTGGACCAACTTCCCGACATCCGATCAGCTTCATTTAACTTGCAATATATCTATGTAATATGTTTGTTCAGGTGGAATCTTGCAACTTAATTTTGACCAACTTCCCGACATCCGATCGGCTTCAAATTTGGCATGCTTATATAGTTGCGGTGACAACACAAGAATATAGTGTAATGAACTTGACAGCTCCCCCCTACTCGAAGGGAGTGGAGAAGGGTACAGTTGAAGTACGCCCGATTTCGTTGAAATTTGGTGTGTTGGGGCACTTGGGGATGGAGATGCCGAATTTCTAGTCAAGTTTTGTTCATCTTTTGCTAACCAATTTTAACTAACTTATACACATCCGGTGACAATACAATAATATGTCATTATTAGGCACCCCCCCCCCCTACGAGGGGAGTGGAGGGGGGGGGGAAACACCTAAGTTCGTCCGATTTCAACCAAAATTGGTATATGGGGGCTTTTGCGGATAAAGAATACGAATTTTTGATCATTCAATATGGCGGATTCAAGATGGACGATTTTCGGTCATGTTTTGCTAACCACTGACTTATCCACATTGTGTGAGTTCAAATTTGGTATGCGTTTATAGTTCCGGTGAAAATACAATAATATGGTATTCTCAGGTACCCACCTCCCTCTAACGAGGGAAGTGGAGGGGGGAAAAGATTTTGTTGGTTCTATTTCAATCAAAATTGTCATACAGGGGTTTTTAAGGAGGGGGATTATGAATTTTTGAGCAGATGGAAGTCAAAAAATATTTTTTGTAGAAGTTTGAGGTCGAAAAAACTGATAAAAATCAGGTGTATTTTTTATGAGATTTAATGAGGTTTTTTTCGAGGTTTTTTTTGGCAGGGTGGACACATAAAAATCTGTAAAATGTTGCTAGTTTGTCTGACTATAAAATCTATTTAAAGACTTATAAAAAAAATTGTTTTTACCAACTCCTAGAAAATTATAAATGTTCATAGAAATCTGTCAAATTCTATGAATTGGTCTGATTATAAAATATCCCAAAATTCATGAAAAACGTTTTTTTACAAACTCTTAAAACATTATAAAAAAACAAGGGTGTAATCATAGAAACCCATAAAATGTTGGTTTAACTATAAAATCTGTCAGAAAACTATAAAAACATCGTTTTATATAATCCCATAATACATTATAAAAGAAAAAGAATGTAATTATAGAAAGTCATAGAAGTTGATCGTGCTTTTATAAAACAATAAAATATGTTAAAGAAAATGTCTGCACTTATCAAATTTTATAAACATTTATAAGATTGACTGATTATAGGATCAGATAAAAAACACACATGAAACCACATAAATTCCTACCAAAATCACAGACATACCTCATAAATTATCACAAACTTTTATAATCCTAAAATTTTTCCTCACAAACTATAAGGTGCCTTGTTTTTTTGATGTTTAATGATGAGGCTTTTCACTAAAATGTAATATCACAGGGTATTTAATTAAGGCCAGAAGAAAAGAAATGATTCACCTTATAAAAATTCAGGTGTGTTTTTTATGAGGTTTTATGCGGTTTTTTTTGGCAGGGTTCGATCCGATGACGAAACAAAGATAGCAGCTAATTTCTGTCCGCCATTTAAAAATTGTATGAAGGCTTGACAAAGAAATTAACTTTTCGGATATTTCTTTTTTTTAGTTTAAATGATTGATGCAAGACCTATTTTTTGCTTGTATCTTTTATTATAACTTTTTGTGTATAATTATATATAATTTATTTTTGGCCTGCATGCCTTGATCTTTCACCAAATAGAAATTAAGATGATTACTCATCGGATGAGTTGGAGTTCGTGTTCGTAGTTCAGAAGTTTCGTAATGTAGTTGTTATGTTTCCTGTTTTGGAAGCTATTTTATTTTGTACTTGATTTTTGTCACGCATTTTTGGCACAGTGATTATTTTGTTATTTAGAAGGAAAGACTTGCTGTGTATACTATATGCAATAAATCTGATTGCAAATTTAAAACTATAAGGTGCCTTGTGTTTTGATGTTTAATGATGAGGCTTTTCACTAAAATGTAATATCACAGGGTATTTAATTACGGCCAGAAGAAAAGAAATGATGCACAAGTACAATTTTTACTACAAAAATTTATGCAAAAATAATATAATCTCAAAGGTCACCCATCAAAAAAATCAATAAAGAAAGCAAGCTGATATCTTTCTGTCGTCATCAGGTGAGCGGAGCAAGAAAATTACTAGACCGTGTTTATTCTAGAGACCGTGGGAATTGATCACGTGGTACAAAACGGATGCGTATCACGCATGCATGTGGATCCAGTCTTACAAAACTGATGTGTGTCAAGTTTAGTGTTCACCTCTTACAGTGTCAGTGTTCTGAGGAAATTCCAATAAGTTTTAGTTAAATTTTCTTGTTTTAGGATTAACCATAGCTTCTCCTCACTGTTTTAAAAGTATATCTAATATTTTCCCCTCGGTTCTCTATGGAAAATTCTAACAAAACATATTTGTTTCCCCCCCTTCTCTCCGGATGACGTCACCAACAGTCGGCCATTTTGTGTCCTTCGGCACACAAACCATATGAGTGAGTAATAGATACAACGTTTTGCCAGATTATTTTTGAATATTTTGCAAAAAACTCATTTTTTCCATATGCACAAAGGATCAGTACTTAAAACAGTACCTTTTTTAAAACTACGTAGTCGTTTTTGTAAAATTGACGTTTTTGTTAACACTGCGTCTTATGGAAAAACGGTCCCACGCTCAATGTTTCCAATTCTCCATTATTTACAAAGGCAGCTTTAAACAGTGGTTGCCCCTTTGACAATACATATATTCTTTTGTTCTGATTGAACTGATTATAGGAGGTGAAAGTGATTTTTAGTTTGAATTTAGTTTGCTAACTTCATTCACATTAAAGAATTTAAGGGCTGATTCTAAAGTGCGATTTTTTAGAAATCCAAAATTTTGAGTTTCGCTAGTATTAAGGTAAGAAACTTCAGAAAATGTAAAGTAAAACAAATTTTTGTCAAATTTTTTGCTTTTCTGTATTTTTTTCTTATTTATCGTGGTCACGACGTTCCGAATCTGCTAGGCTTAAGAAAACGGAGTAAATTTTATTTTCTTCTGAATCAAACAGGTTAACTCATACTTTATTATTCACCTTTGGAAGTGTTAAACAATCCAAAAATCCAAAACAATTTTTGTTTACTTTTAATTGAGGTTAGATTAACTGAGCTAAGCAAAGTGCGCGCAAAAATATATCCATCACTTGTGGCTATGAGTAAAGTGATTGCAATCAATTGGTGAGCATGGTGGGGGAAGTTCAGGACGAAAGAATACATGTAATATAGCCGTCTGTCAATGGAGTCTTCCTCAAATGCCTAATTTTTTTAGGTAGTTTCATTGAAGTTCATCTTTAAAAAAAAACTTTAATAAGCCTCATATGTTATAATTATGTTACTTGTTAAAAATAAAGTCCCTGACTAGGAGGCCACCACAAGGGACCACCAATATGAGTATTATTGCCGGTTAATGAAAATGGTGGTTTGTTGACGTTTTTACCCTCCAAAACTTATTTTGTTTAATAAAAGTTTGTTCTTGTTTGAAAGATATAGGACTTGAATAAATAAATACTTAAATAAAAGTTGTCTAGTTATGTTTTTTTTTTTAAATATTGCCGTTTTTTACACTAGTTTCACTAACGCACATACATTTTTAATTCAAAAGTCTGCTACTCGGAGAACCTTTTTTAATTAACGATTTTATTTAACCTTACAGAGCCTGGCTGTGTGTCTATCAAATCTGGCGATTAATTTTTGACACACTTTCCGTGAATCGATTTTAATGAAATTTGGCACACTAATGTAGGTCCGAAGACAATATAATATTATGACAAAGTTTGGGAGGTAGGGGGTGGTTGAGGGGTGTAAAGGGGGTAAATTCAGAACTTTTTAAAGGAAACAGATACATAAACATGCGGTTTTCAGAAGCAGGGCAAGCTTATCTTGCATTGAGTCGTGTGAGATCGCTTGATGGATTTAGGATTGAGGAATTGGATTGTACAAAATTGACAGGAATGAAACCTTGTATTGTAATAATGAGGCATTGCTAGAAATGGAAAGGTTAAAACCAAAAAGTAAAAAATAGAATAACTTTAAAAAGTTAAACGATTTATTAAAAAGTAATTTGGCAGATCTCTGTTTACTACAGTCTAGATTTAACAATAACGTTAATGGCACATTATATATTTTTAAGTTGGATATAAAATCGTGGCGCTATTATTAAAGATACCCATCAATTTTAAGTTCGATATGAAGGATGGGCCAAAAAATCTTGCACACTTTTGAGTTTGCTATAACTTTCGATCGAATCGGTCGATTTTAAAATGTTTTGACTTTTTGGAAAGACAAGACATGAGACTTTTCCGATCCGGTCCAAAATTAGTTTTAAATAACGGGAAATTTTCACCCCCCCTGCAAAAAAATATGTGCGGCACTGGAGAAAATCTAAGTCATCGTGACAAAAGCCTTATGTATTCTCTCTAAGAAATAAAAAAATACGGGCTTTTATACTGAGTGGAGTTGTTTGCTGTAACTTTAGATAGAAGTACAAGACTTACTTTTATGTTGTGGTTCAAAATTTAACAATTTTCATCATCCATGATGACGGACATTTTTAGATTATGGTTAATTTTCACCCCCCCCCCGCTTCCCCGAAAAAAAAATGTTTGATACCTATACTGAACAAAATTTAAATTAATGCCACAAAAGTTCCCTTCCTGCTACATATATGAAGGTATCACTAAATTAAATCTGTTAAGAAATTAAAAATTGATCATCAAGTATGGTGAGATAAACTAAATGCCCCTTTGCTTAAAATTTGCCTGTTTCTGTATGTAGGAAAATGTCGCAGATTTTATTGGCCTATTCTACAGAAATGGTCATAGCTACGGCGACATTAACGAACCGTTTGTTTGAAAGTTTGAGACAATGATGTATTGGAAATTAACTTGTGTTTCGGACTTCCATTGTCTATATTTTTTTAAATTTATACACGGCGTTTCGATCAGTACAATCTCTGATCGTTTTCACTAGTTTTCACTACTAGTTTGTACTGATCGAAACGTCCTGTATAAATAAAAAATATAGACAATGGAAGTCCGAAACACAGAGTTAATTTCATCAACGAGCCGTGTCAAGGCATCACAGAGGCCCATCGAAGTTTGTCCCAAAGAAACATTATTAGTTGCGTTCTGTTTTAAAAACACATGGGGATCAGCTTAGAAAATCTGAGTAGTCCGATCTAGATTATTATACCTTAACTAATGGTTATTTTTATTCAAATGTATAAGTGTGCAAAAAAAATTATAAAAAATATAACTGTTTGATGATTAATAACAAAGTAAACTCAGCTTAAGCTCGGCTAAATAACCAATATATGACACTCTATCTAAAAAATCAGAGGTCTAAAACCACAGAAATTTTGTAAATTTGATTACAAGTCCCAATTTTTATTGAAAACACTGGAAATGATGACACTAAAACTTGTTTACTTCTTAACTGATTTAAGCAAGTGATACCTTCATATACCTAGCAGGTTCATACAACGGTAGCAGATATGGGAGGTAGAATGGCCTTCATTTTGTTTTGTTATAGGGGAGTGAAATTACCCAATGGTTAAAGCGTGAATGTTCGAAAAATGTCAAAACTGCAAGCTTTGTTCACCCAAAAATGTAAAAATGTTTAGAATCAAGTAATCCGATCGAAAGTTAAACCAAATGCAAAACTGCGATTTTTTTTGCAAATGACAACGTCGAGTCAAAACCCACTTATTTCAGAGGTTTATAGTTTTCTTATACTTTTAACCTATTTAATTAAGTAAGGCCTTGGTATAGAAAGCATACATAAGACTTTTGTCGCAATGACTTAGATTTTGTCCAGTGCCGCACGTATTTTTTTGCAGGGGGGGGGTGAAAATTACCCGATATTCAAAACGGTAAAAAAGTTTAAAAAAATTTAAATCGAGCTACTCGATCAAAAGTTATAGCAAATTTAAAAGTATGCAATGCCCCACCCTATATAATGTGCCGTTAACACTGTTGTTAAATCTATTCTGTAGTAAACAGATATCTGCCAAATTATTTTTTACTTTTTACTGCAATTTTTTCATAAAATCGTTTAACTTAAAAAAACATTTTTTTTATTTATTTCTTTATATGCTTATCTTCTAATAATTGTTTCTTTTATCAAATTAAGTTGAAGTATCTACTAAAAAGTGTCAGCAAGATTTCGTTTGCTTACTGAAGCTGTGCTTGAAATTTTAAAGTAATCGTACTAGGGGAAGGCCGGGCTGATGTCAGAGACGTGTAGCTAAAATTAATATCAAGATTGTCTTAAGTCAAAGACGTGTTTCAACATCTTAAAATGTGGAAAAAGTGTTAAGTTAGGTTTTATGTATTTTTTTTATAATTTAAAATTGTTTTAAATAATGAAAACGACATACAAAACACCAAACAGAATACAATACCTATTAAGAAAAAAAAAAAAAATTTTTTGCTAAAATCGATATTTTGAAATTATCGAATTATCGAAATTATGCAAAATGAAAAAATATGGTACTTAAAACGCCTTTAACACACGTAATCAGCGTCACTTTCACTCAAGAAAGAGAAGACACAACATTGATAATTATTATTTATTATTATAGACTTTCTATGAAGCATTTTAGAAAGAGGTTCGTAACTACGCCACTGTTTAAAATTTTTCATGAACTTTGCAGAAACATACAAACCTACCCACCTGTCAAAAATAAATTAAATCACATCGAATGTTATTTACCATAAAAAGCGGGGAACTTTAATTTGTAAAAGGTAAAATGCTAGGCAAATAGAAATGGCAATAAATCAAGAAGTTGTAAAAAGTTGCACAAATTATTTATTTTATTGAAAAGCCATAAGAATAGAGAAAAAAACTAGGTATCAAAAATACGTATCTATATGTAGCAAATTCAGATATTTTTGGTCAAATTAACTAAAAATTACTACGTTTATACCGGGGATTAACTGCCCGGATTAAGATTAATTAGACAAGCGTTTATGTCGTGGATTTACAAGTTAGATTTATTTTTTTTTATTTAAAACAAAAAATAAAAAAAAACAATTCATAACCTTAAAAAATATCAGCTGGGCGAGGCTACTAGCCCCATAAAGCCGTTAAATGCGATTTAACCGTTTATGCCGTGTATTTAAAGTCGAAAGATAAGTCAATCCTAAAAAATTGTTGGATTGGATTATCTTAAATCGTATTAGTATCATAGACTAAGGCAAAATTAATCTTAATCCGGACAGTTAATCCCCGGTATAAATGTAGTAAATATGTACTTCGTTGCAAACATTTGCATCAAATGAATAACAGAAAACAAATGGCTGAAAAACATCACCTGCTTGAACGCTATTCATCACAAAAATATTTTGTAATTCGCGAACAACAAGTTGTTGCATAAGCTGGTTATAAACTGCTTTTTGATAATAGTGTAGAAGATTATGTCGATAATTTCTATTCCGTGGGATTTTGAATGAAGGAGTTTTGTGGCTACGTGGGATTGATAGCTCTTTAGTCACACAATCAAGTGTTACTGGGTGTTTTGTTTGCATCCCTGTAGAAGGGATTGATATGACGTCATCTTTCAAGATGGAGGAGGATTTCAAAAAATTAACCTTCAAGGTGAAACGACCTTAAATGGCCTTTAAAATCGCAAAAAACAAGATTTTTGCCATTTTCTCTTCAAAAAATCTTATTAATTCGACGTTTTGTCAGACTAACTTCAAATGTACCTCAAACTATTAGGCATATATGCCAAATTCGATCATTAGAGTTTGATCCAGTTTGAAGCTTTATGAACTTAAAAAATACCCCAGTAAAATTAACATATTACGAAAATAGCATACTAAAGGGGCTATTAATCAACTATTAAAGCGAAGAGGACCAAATTTGGTACGAAAGATAAGAAGGTCAAGTCCAGTAACATTGTTAAAAAAAATTGGTTCAACTTTGATGCGTTTCAATATGGCGGCTGATATATCAAAATGGCGACCTATAACCACATTTTAATTTATCCAATTTCGCAAAAAGAAAACAAAAATGGCCATCAATTATTGTTGACTTATCGCCGCTTACTATGAAAAAAAAAGTTTAGTTGATGTATGACCTTGATTGACCTTAAAAATACCATGTACAAGTGAAAAACCAGCTTTTTAAAGTGGTTTTTCCAATTAACCACTACGAAAAAACTTAAAGTGCCGAAGATGAAATTAACATCTTGCCCATAACTAAACACATAATTTTAAAACTCCCTATTATTTTTTTTTGATCTGGCGTCCAAGGTGTTTACGCTATACCCCGGTAAAAATGACCTATATGCCTGTCGTTTTTATTAAGTTTCGAAACTGTGAATTTGATGTTCTACTCACTTGTCTAGCCAACAAAGTAATTTAAATTACCTATAAGAGAGTTAGCAGAAGTTAGATTCACATTACCATATACTGGACCAGGTGTTTTAGATGTTATTTTCCAAAATGGCGGTCAAAAAAGCATAAAAAATTCTAATTATGCCAATAGGGCATGACTATACTTGTGTATTAACATTCATAATAAAATACAAGGATGAGGTTACAGCTATTTAGTCACACATTCATGTACTACCAGGTGCTTTGTTCGCATCCGTGTAGAAAGTTCCTAAACTTAATAAAAACGACAGGCATATAGGTAATTTTTACCGGGGTATAGAATAAACATCTTGGACGTCAGATCAAAAAAAAAATGGTAGATTTAAAATGAAGTTTTTAGTTATGGCTAAGATGTTAATTTCATTTCCGGCACAAAGTTTTTGCGTAGTGGTAAATTGTAAAAATTACTACAAAAACGAATTTTTCACCGGTACATGGTATTTTCAAGGTCAATCAAGGTCATGCATCAACTAAACGATTGATGGTCTCCTTGTCAGTTTTGCTTTTTTACAAAATTGGATAAAATAAAATGTGGTTATTGGTCGCCATTTTGATATATCAGCCGCCATATTGAAACGCATCAAAGATGAACCAATTTTTTTTAACAATGTTACTGGACCTTCTTATCTTTTGTACCAAATTTGGTCCTCTTCGCTTTAATAGTTGATTAACAGCCCCTTTAGTATGTTATTTTCGTAATATGTTAATTTTACTGGGGTATTTTTCAAGTTCATAAAGCTTCAAACTGCATCAGACTTCAAGGATCGAATTTGACATATATGCCTAATAGTTTGAGGTATATTTGAAGTAAGTCTGACAAAACGTCGAATTATTAAGATTTTTTTGTAGAGACAATAGCAAAAATCTTGCTTTTTACGATTTTCAAGGTCATTTAAGCTCGTATGACATTGAAAGTAAATTTTTTGGAATCCTCGTCGTAGAATTATATGGAATCGAGTATAATCATGCACCCGGTAACACTTGATTATGTGACTACAGAGCTATCAATCCCACATAGTCACAAAACTCCTTCATTCAAAATCCCACGGACTTACACATGCCCCTTCACTATAAGATTATTTAATAACTACTAACAATAACAAATCCGCCAAACTTTTGTACGCGTCTACGCGTCTCCATGGCAACGCATCAATATGATTCCATTGTTTTGGGATGCTTCATAGCCTACTTAACCATGATATAAAAATATTGGGAAGATATTTGCAATTTCATATTTTTGAATAATTCACTATTTTAAGGGTTTCTGGCCGACAATGCGTCGATAATACTCTTAAGAGTAGAAATTATTTTTTTCTGTCAGTGACTTTAGCACGTTCAAAACGGGTCACGTGATATCCATACTTTTTGGGGTAAAATAAACAGACTTGGCTGAACTTTGATGGAAGGCAAATTTTGTAAAAAAGAAGACACGGCTCGGAGCACTTTTTTTATTTTTTGCCGAATAAGCTAAAATTTCTTTTTAAGGCCACCGATTTAATGCTTTGAATATTTCGAATTGGTGGCCTTAGAAAGAAAATTTAGCTTATTCGGCAAAAAATCAAAATAGTGCTCCGAGGCGTGTCTTAGTTTTTACAAAATGCGCCTTTCATTCAAAGTTCAGCCAATGGTGATGTTTATTTGACTCCAAAAAGTATGGATATCACATGGCTTGTTTTGAACGTCACTTCGTCATTTCCTGAGCTAAGGTCACTGACAGAAAAAATCCTACACCTAACGGAAGTCTAAAATATGTTTATTTTTTTTTCAACATGCACAAATCGTACTTCTTTAAATATTGAATAATTTCTCTATCTACTTATAGCATCCGAACGACAATTTAATCCCATACCCTAACCCAAGAATTTATTTATTATTAATTTAAAATGTAATTACCTAAGCTATTTAAGCTTTTTTTACTTTTCGTATACAACTTATCTTTAGTTATTGTTATTATTATTAATTTTCCATTTACATTATGTAATATTAGTTTTCAAGATAATAAACAATAAAATAATGATAAATTTTTATTACAGTATTGAGATGGCAAATTTTAGGTTATTTTGTGTAATTTAAGGTGGATTAGTAGCACTTATAACGTAATTTAATTTAATTTAACTTAATTTAACCAAACTGCCAATTTCTACTATTATCAAAAATTTTGTCAGCTACCCAATTAAATTCTTCCTTTGATCTTTTGTGTGTTCCTTGTGGGATGCTCATCCAAGTTTGAATTTTCGTTATTTCCACCCAAGATCTTTTGATCTTTTGTTTTTTAAATTCTTCCTGTTCGTGAATTTATTTATAAGTTATGAAAAATGATCATAACTTTTGTTCTCATAAACCGATTTTGATGAAATAAAGCCTAGGTTCTGCTCAAGAGTCCACCTAATCCAGTAGTGAACAAACAGCTAGTCTAGACAGACAAACAAAACAAAACAAAAAAATTCTAAGAATTGAATTTTTGCATTTGAATGTTTTGTTTAGATGCCGATATAGTGTGGGATTTTTTATGAAGGAGTTTTATGACTATGTGGGATTGATAGCTCTTTAGTCACACAATCAAGTGTTGCCGGGTGTTTTGTTCGCATCCATGCAGAAGGGGTTGATATGACGACATCTTTCAAGATGGCTTTCAAAAATTGTCAAAAATACAACTTTTGCAACCAGGCAATTATTATACTCGCTTCCATATAACTCTAGGACGAGGATTTCAAAAATTTTACTTTCAAGGTCATCCGACCTTAAATGACCATGAAAATCGCAAAAAACAGGATTTGCCATTTTCTCTTTAAAAAAATCTTAATAATTAGACGTTTTATCAGACCAACTTCAAATGTACCTCAAACTATTAGGCATGTATGCCAAATTGGGTTCTTGGAGTTTGATGCAGTTTGAAGCTTCATGACCTTGAAAAATACCCCAGCCAAATTAACAAATTGCAAAAATAACATACTGAAGGGCGCTATTCATCAATTATTAAAGCCAAGAGAACCAAATTGGGTAACAAAGATAAGAAGGTTAAGTCCAACAATTCTGTTAAAAAAATTTTTGTCAGCTATGCCGCGTTTCAATATGGCGGCTGATATCTTAAAATAGAGACCTATAACCACATTTTATTTTATCCAATTACGTATAAAAGTAAAAATAACAAGATATCCATCAATTCTTGTTGCCTTATCTCTGCTTAATATGAAAAAAAAAATTAGTTGATGCATGACCTTGATTGACCTTGCAAATACCATGTAAAATTGAAAAACCAGCTTTTTGTAGTGCTTTTTTACAATTTTCAACTACGCAAAAACTTTAAGTGCAGGAGATGAAATTAACATCTTAGCCATAAATAAATAGGTACTTAATTTTAAACCTCTCTCTTTGATCTGGCGTCCCAGATGTTTATGCTATACCTCGGTAAAAATGACCTATATAAGCCTGTTGATTTTAGTTTCGGAACTGTGAATTTTATGTTCTACTCACTTGTCTAGCCAACAAAGTAATTTAAATCACCTATAAAAGAGTTAGCAGAAGTTAGATATATATTACCATATTCTAGATCAGGTGTTTTAGATGCCATTTTCCAAAATGGCGGTCGAAAAATCATAAAAAATACAATTTTTGTAACTGGTGCGTGATTATACTCTATTTCATATAACTCGAGGAAAAATTACTTTCCAGGTCATCCGACCTCAAATCGCAAAAAACACGATTTTTGTCATTTTCTCTTTAGAAAAATCTCCATAATTTAACGTTTTGTTACACCAAAATCTGGAACGCCAGATCAAAAAAAAATGACAGGGAGGTTTAAAATGAACTGTTTTTTTATGGCTAAAATGTTAATTTCATCTTAAAGTTTTTACAAAAAGCGGGTTTTTCAATTTTACATGGTATTTTCAAGGTCAATCGAGGTTATGCATCAACTAAACTTTTTTTTTCATAGTAAGCGGAGATAAGTCAACAAGAATTGATGGCCACCGTGTCATTTTTACTTTTTTACGAAATTGGATAAAATAAAATGTAGTTATAGGTCGCCTGGTAGGTAGATAGCCTGAAGAAATTTTTTTTTAACAAAATTGTTGGACTTGACCTTATTTTTGTTGCCAAATTTGGTTCTCTTCGCTTGAATAGTTGATGAATAGCGCCGTTTAGTATGTTATTTTTGCAATTTGTTAATTTTACTAGGATATTTTTCAAGGTCATGAAGCTTCAAACTGCATCAAACTCTAAAGATCAAATTTGGCATACATGCCTAATAGTTTGAGGTACATTTGAAGTTGGTTTGACAAAACGTCGAATTATTAAGATGTTTTAAAGAGAAAATAGCAAAAATCTTGTTTTTTGCGATTTTCAAGATCATTTAAGGTCGGATGACCTTGAAATTAAAGTTTTTGAAATCGTCGTCCTCGAATTATATGGAAGTGAGTATAATAATTCCCCGGTTGCAAGAGTTGTATTTTTTATAATTTTTGACGTTGTCGGATGACCTTAAAAGTAAATTTTTTGGAATCCTCGTCTTCGAATTATATGGAATCGAGTATAATCATGGCCTGGTTGCGAAAGTTGTATTTCTTATGATTTTTGACCGCCATCTTGCGATGCGAACAAAACACCCGGTAACACTTGATTGTATGACTAAAGAGCTATCATTCAAACATAGTCACAAAACTCCTTCATTAAAAATCCCACGGACTTACACATGCCTCTTCACTAATACCAAAAATTAAAGAAAAATATTCAATGTACACTACAAAAGTTTAAAAGATTTATTATATGAATAGTATATTATAAAATTCCCAATAATTCCAGGCATGAATTTATTTGAATGTTAAGTTCTCTTTTTTGAAGTAAAACAATTTTAAAAATGTAGAAACTACTCTCTTTAGTGAGCAAAAATTTGACATCTTCATTACGAATATGAATACCTGTTAAACTTTATTTGATTGTTATTTGACTTTAATGGTCAAGCCATGATGAACCTTAAAATAATTTTCTTAAATACCTGTTAAATTATTTTTAGATGTGCTAAAATACACTTTAGTAGGACACGTTTTTTGGTAAAATTAAAGACTAAAGAACTTTGATTGAAAGAAATTAATACCACCTTATGTTTTACACACTTCCACTTTGAAAAATGACAATTTTTGCTGTTTTTTGGATAAAAATTGCAAAATAAAAATCATATGCACGACACCACTCAAGATGACAGACAGATGACATAACAGAAATTTTTAGTAAACATTTGCCTTAAATTATGTCCATCTTTCTATAAAATACTTTTTATAGCCTGCTGTCTATATACTGAGATGAAGCTACCCCGGGTGGTTTTAAATAAAATAATAGGGGGCGATCAAAGGTTTTCATCTATCCTTCTATATCTTTAGTTTAAAAGTTCTTATTACTATAAACGCCTAAAAGTTAAATACTTCTCTTATATTAATAGGAGAAACCGAGTATCATTACGTATAGCCACGGTTGTTGAAGTGTGTAGGAAGTGGTGAAAGCACTTATTGTTTGACACGATCTTGACCGCCTGTTTTGCAAGCGCGCTTCAGAGCGTGCTGTCGCTAGAGTCGGTTTGAAACATTTGTCCTAACATCTCGCTGGCGGCTTGCGGAAGGTTTCAGATTTATGCGTGAGCCCGCAAAAAGTCGGCATTGGACGGATACCACATTTTCCGACATCGAAAAAAAACATCGATGGTGAAAAAATATTTTTTGCCTTTTTTAGAGACCGTTATTCAAAGAAACTGTTTTATTTAACACCTAGTTAATTTTACACAATACTTATAATAAGCATGCAAATAAGAGATTTAAAATAATAATTAATCGGTACATGATATACAAAAACTATTAAATATCTACACTAAAGAACCACAAAAAAAATAAGTAGTATACTCAAAAGAAACTATATATTACATATATAATTGGTTCAGATTAGGTAGCGACATTTATTGGCGGCAAAGCCGACCGACATCTCCAAAATAGGCAATTCCTGTTTTTGAGCCGCAGTGGGTATACAGGGTTCCTAAGCAAATCCTTAGGGGGCCAAGCAGCCGTGTATAAGACGCAGACAAACGGAAAAGCACATTAGGCAGAAAAGGATGGGCATGGGGCGATGTTGTCACTACATCTTACACGTAGTAAATCCATTTCAGGTTGTTGTGTTCTAATGTTTTCCATTTTCATACCTTGAGGACTGAAATAAAAATTGTTTTTGCTCGACTTTAATACCAAACTGATGAAAGATCATTTTGTAACCATTGTCCTTACGCACTGTTTACAGGCTGGGGACTGAGATATATGCAAATGCCTAACCTAAAGCGTTCATACACGGCCGGAGAAATCGACTGAGATATTTCCGTAGAAACTTTATCAAGCAAATAGGACGGGTTGACGCCTCCGAACGTCCAACCCGGGTTATGCACTTTGATTCGAAATCAAAAAGGAGGAACAGTCAGATGTGGGGCCGTGCACAAATTACGTAACGGTGATTTTACCAATTTTTGACCCCCTCCCTATGTAATGTTTTGTAACGGTTTGGCACGCCACTCCCCTAATATTACGTAACGATTTCAAGACCACTACCCCCCCAAAAAAAAAACTTTTCCCTTATTTTCATTCCAAATTTTCTTAGTTACACACAAATGCAAACGCTGTCGAAAACCTCCCTCCCCCCTACGTAACGTTTTGTAACCCCCCTCCCCCCTATGACCATTACGTAATTTGTGCACGGCCCCTGTAGTCCCAGTGGAGGAGGGCGAAAAAATGGATATTTTTTCCTTAAAAATTATACTCTTTAGACCTATTTCTTTGCGTTTCCGAAATTACGTAATTTTTGAAAAAAAATTTTATTTCGTGCTTTGTTTTTCTAACATTTTTGCGTTCGGCTAATTTAATTTAAAAAATTTTGCCTGCGGCGCCCTTTATCTTCTCACTCGAAACCGAGATCCCCCGTTTTAGGAAAACTGATCCCGTCTCTGTTTCTAAATTTTTTCGAATAAAAGTAGAGTGTGACCATGGGGGAAATAATTTTTTTCTACGGTATGACGAAAATTTCGAGAAAGTTGAAGAAAAAAATAAAAAAAGTGGCAGAGCTCAAGTTTTCGTAAAAAAAACGTTTTTTGTAAAGAAACAGAGCAAAATAAATCTGTTCACCCCTTTTTGGGTGTTACAAATATTGGCAGCCCCTTATTTTTCGCTTTTACCCTCCCGCTAGTTTTAAAGAATTGGTTCGCTACATGTTTCGAGATCATGTCATAAAACACCTCGAAAATATCAAATGTAGTGTAGGGCCAGCTTTATTTAAAATCAATAATATCGCAAGCAAAGAGCTCTGCAGGAAAAACAGCGCCGTTTATTGATTTCTTTGGCTGCTAGTGCTAGCTGCATGGTTTGGCCGTTTCCGGATAGATGTCACTAGTAGAACAGAATGGAAAGAAATTTAATTAAAAGCGAAGATATTTCTTTCTAATGTTAACAACCTCACGAATTTATCGCTCAGTATCGTAAATAATGTACCCTGCCGCTTCCTTTAAGCAAGAAAAAGCTGTGGTTTGGACCTGAAAACATCTAATTTGGTGATTGTGGATGGTGTGGCCGCCATCTAGCGGAATTTGCAGACATCTTGTCAACGGTTATTATTGCAACTATGATTTATGCTCACAATGAAAGAGTGGCGACAATTTTTTCTCATGAAAGCAGTCCGGAGATAATAACAAACTGGCACCGTAGATAGAAAATACTTAAGATATGTAACTGATAAGTGGAAGTGAGAATAGTCCGTTGCACTTCCACTCGTTATAAACCCTGATCAGGCAAGTGGTGCCCCCCATTTACCTTGCGGAAAGTATGGAAACCAAAAATTTTGTTTTGCCGAGTAACTGTTAGAGGGCGCTAGCGGAGACCGCAATAAATAGGTAGTGCTGGCAACGAGGATACATGCCAATATCCGACGAAAGCCGACGGTATCCGAACAGCCAGCCAAGCCATGAAAGGGGAATTACCGCAAGTTTTTGATTCTTTGCTGAATACCGGTTTATCAGTGGCGTAAATGAATGAACTTGTTGCTAAGGGAATGGGAGCTGGTAGAGAGATCATAATATAAATTCATGAATATGCTGAATGAAGCAAGACAGTTTTTATTATTATTAAACGATTATATTTAACTTTACAGTCTGCCTGACTATCAAATTTTGCGATTCGTTTTTGACACACTTCCCGTAAACCGATTTTAATAAAATTTGGCACAGTAGTGTAGTTCGGATGATAATACAATATTATGAAAAAAAAATTGGTGGGTAGGGGGTGGTTAAGGTTTAAAAATAAGGGGCTAAATTCATTGACACACTTCCCGTGAACCGATTTTAGTGAAATTTGACACAGCAAAGTAGATCCGATGACAATACAATATTATGAAAAAAGGGGGGGGGGTAGTGGGTGATTGGGGGGTGTAAAGGGGGTAAAGTGGTCTAAAGGGAGCAAATTCAGAACTTTGAAATGAAAACAGATACGAACATGTGGTTTTCAGATTTATTATTGAATCTGGTGACAATACAATTTTATAAATCAAAATCGGGGGTAGGGGGGGTAGTTAAGGGGTGTAAAAAGGATAAATTCAGAGCTTTGTAATGAAAACAAAAAACTGACATTTAGTAAAAATCCAAGATGGCGGGCCTATTTAAAAAGTAGCCAAATTTCACCCCCCCTAGAAAAAACTTTCTGAGACACTTTATTCAATCTTATTTCTTGTCCGAATTTTTAAAATGTTTCATCGATGTGGTTCGAAAGAATGTGGCTTCGTAACCGATGTTTCAGATTTATTACAGTTTCCCACACAAAAAAATATCTACGGGGGGTTAAAAATACCTATTTTTCAAATTGGTTCGCCGTCTTGGATTTTTAGGAAATGTCGAGTTTGAAATTGGTCCTATAAATTTTGAAGCTTTGGCTTTTTAAAAAGCTTAATATTATTAAAATCGGACCGGTTTTTTTTCTGCCACATCCTATACATTTTGCATTTTGTTTCTTTTTGATTAGGAAAATGTGAAAAATAAAACAAATATTTTTTTTAACTTGAACGATTTTATTAAAAAATTGCATTAAAGTAAAAAATATTTTGGCAAATCTCTGTTTACTACAGCCGTAAATGGCACATTATATATTTTTAAGTTCGACATAAAATCATGGTGCATATACACTATTTTATAAGTATCTTTAATAATGTTTAACCATTGTATAATACTTCTTTATACAATGGTTTAACATAATATTTTGTTAAACTTTAAAATTATATCCTCTGCTACCATTCAGAATAATTTCCACACATAAAATAGCCATGCCGGTCCGCGTAATGTTTTCGACCTTCTCTTACAAAATTTAAAATTTTACTAGCTGCATGATTACTAAGTTGGCAGTACAAAAATCCCAAAAAATTACCATTATTTTGTTATTGAAAGTGGGCAACAAAAAATAAACAGCATGTGAGCATGCCTGCCCAGAATATTGTCGATTGATCAGTTTTCAACTAATTATTTTATTTCGCATTTTGAGTTGGGTTGCCTGGATAGAAATACAGCGTGTTAAAAATGGATAAAATTTAAAAAATAATATAGTTTTTAAATCGTGTTTTTTGCAAGCTTGGTTTTAAAGAACAAGCGCGAAGCGCCTTGATTTATAGTGTAAAGGTGGCGTGTTGCGAGAAGTGCTCTTCGTTCGAGATTTTTAAAAGTATTTTCCTGTTTTTCTTTGATTTCTTGATCAAGGAATTAAAAAAATAGTGTTAGCAACTCGCGGATAAACTGATGTACGTTTTTTTACTCGCGTTTTTAAATAACTGCTTGCTGCGTTCGTTATTTCAACCAACGCTTGTAAAAAAAGCACTATTTTATCCACTAGTTGTGAAAACTACTATTTTACAACAAGTGGCTAAAAGAGTGTTGTTTTTTACGTCCGTTGTTATTTAAAAACCCGAGTAAAAGAAAACAGAGTTTAGCCGCGAGTTGTAAACACTATTTTTTTAATACCTTTATCAAAAACTCCTAAAAAAACAGGAAAAAAACTTGCAAAATAAATTTCAATCGACGTGACTTTGCATTTTTTGCATTGCTGAACAATATAAAATTTGGGGCAAAATGTTTTTCATAAATGACAAAATTTTTCAGTTCTTCCTCGGTTTTACAAAGAATGTTTAAGCTTCCTGAATGTTTCTTCCATTTTTCCAATATTACAATGTCGTTAATTGGAAAATAAAAAAAGCAACATCTTCGTTTCTATTTTTATGGTTGGGGAAGTTCCAATACGAACAACACCTTGTTGACATTCTGTAATTTATTTCGATTAAAATTCAGGAGACAATTCAATTAAAATAGTAAGTAGCACGAAAGACCTGTATCGTAAACTTTTTGGATAAAAAAAAACACACAAGAAAAAAAAAACAGAAATTTTTAGTAAACAATTGCCTTAAATTATTTCCATCTTTCTCTAAAATACTTTTTAATAGCCTGCTGTCTCTCTTCAACAACCTTAAATATTTTTCATTTTAACAGAGAAAAATGGTTTTATTGCAGTACTTTTTTGAAGCTAAAAAAAAAGTGAAAACTTGAGAAAACTGAGTGTTTTATTCTAAAAATCGAAAGTTTGGAAAGAAGGCTATACAATGGGAACAAAATCTTGGCATCAAAATTTCTTAAACAAAAACGTTACCCCTTTAATTATGCTAAAATATCTTAAGCCAAATTTATTTATATTTAATATTTTGTTTATAACTGAAATTTTCTAGGAAATTCCCGAACTGCCCGATGTTTTTTTTTTTAAATAGTTCCTACCTACTTAATTATTAATGCGAAAAAACGGTAATTATGCAGTATACGGTTTTCTGCCATTTTTGATTTTTTATGAAAAATTCTTTATGGTGGCAGCTAGAGTCCCTAGGACCCCAAATCCGCCTGCGCCGATTGTTTTTTTTTATTTTTTTTTTAAATTTTTTTTTCACTAAAACCACCCAACCCAACACAGTCCAACCCAACCCAACCCAAAACAATCAGAAAAACATTACAACCCCCCCGCCCCCGGGCACCCTTTTTTCTCTTAAAAAAAAATCGGGCGCAGGCGGATTTGGGGTCCTAGGGACCCTAGTATAGGTGCCCCCATAAAGAATTTTTCATAAAAAATCAAAAATGGCAGAAAACCGTATACTGCATAATTACCGAGAAAAATAAGGAACACTTATCTGTAAGCGTTAATAAATCACAAGAATAAAACTGTTTTTGTTTCAAAAATCACAAAATCAACAAGATAATCTTTTTTTTTCTAACACTAAAAAAGTACTGATAAGAACAAGAAGAATATTCTCTATGTCGTCATAAAAAGTTAAATTCAATGATATACGGTTCGATTTCCACCAAATCTAAACAATGGCAGTGATATTTCTATTTTCTACACTATCTAGCGCAGGAGGAATGTTAATGCTAAGTTAATAACGCCACCTATACGAAGTCAAGTGAAACATTGGAGAGTTATTACAGATTGCAAAGGAAAATTGATTATGTCTTCTATGCTTACAGATTTCGCTGCGGCGAAATGCACTGGGTTGATGACAGTCGAGTTGTCCAAAAGCGACTATGCGCGCTCTGGGGAGTTATCCACGAACGAAATTTTTGCTAACATTTTAGCCCGTAAGGTTACCTATCTTCAGTATTTCCTCTATCTACGCTGGCACCATGGCTCAATATACCTATTTCTTTTGTGCGCGCAGAACTTTCTATGCCATTTCTGTTTGATTTATTGAAATCCTATCCCCAAGGAAAATCTTTGGAACCCTGTATAATACAAGTGCAAACTTCTCAGACACAATTTCCCATAATTTTTTTTTGGATCGATGTTCGATGTTCCGATGTTAAAAAAAAGTATCGATGTTTTAACATCGATGATATTTTATGGACATCGATGTTTTTAACATCGATGTTTTGTGCCCATCACTAGAATTGAATCATCCTGATTGTTGGAAGGGGAGGGGAGTAGGCTCCGAAATGATGTCTTCAGAGATGGGTATATCGATCATTTTGTACTAGTGATGTTCACATCGAAACAAAAAATCGAAGTCAACATGGAAACTCAACATCGATGGCGAAATAACATCGGAATGAAAACATCGATGTTTATTTTTGCCCTTTTTAGAGAGTATTCCGTTATTCAAAGAAACTCTTTTATTTAAGACTTATTGTTAATTTTACAGACAATACTTATAATAAGCTTGCAAATAAGAAATTTATAATAATAATAATAATAGGTACATGATATACAAAAGCTATATTAAATATCTACGTTAAAAAATATGAGTAGTACAGATTAGGTAGCGACACCTACCCCCAGATGCACCGTAAAAATATTCGGATTAGTTTAGGTAATCCATGTTTCCTCTTTGTTCATTTATGTGAGATTAAGACAGAAAAGGAATCGATTAGATAGCCAATCGCGATTAAGTGCCTACGATGCATTTAGGGGTTATTTGGCGGCAAAGCCGACCGAAATCTCAAAAATAGGTAATTCCTGTTTTTTGGGCCGCAGTGAGTATATAGTACAAGTGCAAACTTATTTGCTATATTTTTTTTGTTCGATGTTCCGATGTTTAAAAAAAGTATCGATGTTTTAACATCGATGATATTTTATAGACATCGATGTTGAACAAAAAACATCGATGCCATCACTATTTTGTTCTGAAAGAATCAATCAGTGATTCGTTTCTAGACTGATCGAATCTTTTGAATCGATCATTGAATCAATCATTTGTTTGAAATTCAAGAAAATGGTGACCAAAAAAAAAAGGTCTATGCAAGATGCAGCTAAATACGACATACTCTGCTGCCCAAAGAAATCTATATTTTCATACAGATTACCCCGCGCGCAGGAATTCGAATCAAAGGAATGAATGAACGAAACGATCGACCTATTTCCGACTGATTCAGTGTATCGCCACAGTGGGTCAGTCTGTCGTTGATCCGTTCTGATTTGATTCACTCGTTTAATTCATTCTGTCTTCGTCGCTCATTTGACTCTTCTCACTGATGGAATCATATCGAGCAAATATGATTCGATCACTCAATACTCGCAAGAGATTCGATCATAGTAAACGAATCGTTCACGAATCACACCTCTCTAAAAGGAACGAATGAACGAAACGATCGACCTATTTCCAACTGATTCAGTGTATCGCCACAGTGGGTCAGTCAGTCGTTGATCCCTTCCGATTTGATTCACTCGTTTGATTCATTCTGTCTTCGTCGGTCATTTGACTGATTGAATCATATCGAGCAAACATGATTCAATCACTCAATGCTCGCAAGTGATTCGATCATAGTGAACGAATCGTTCACGAATCACACATCTCCAGTTGTTTTGCATGTGACGGGCTTAGGCTACGTTATGGTAAAATAACATTATAGGGCCTACCCCCCAATGATGTCTTATTGGACGTGTCGTCGAGCGCAAGCTATCGTTATGGCAATATGACATTGTGAAGGGATATTTTGTATGTGACGGGTGTAGGCTTCGTTATAGTAAAATAACACATAAGAAGGACCAAATTATATTCTTTCAATATTAATGTTTTGATACATTGACGCGACCTCAGAATTCTGTCCGTGTATGGTTATATTATTGGAGAATATGTTCGGTAATCGTTTTGGTGTAGGCACGACATGTTAGTGTTCGGTAGATCACCTGCAGGGTTTTGTATGAGACATAAGAAACGAAATTTTATCTATATTTGTTGAAATTATTTACTTTAAGTAGATAACAGTAGACAATGAAATTATAAGAAATTCATGAGTTTAAGGCTAAAGGTAAATGGTTCTTTTATAGTAACAACTTAACGAAGAAATGGATCAAGGGTCAGAGGGGTCTGTAGATAGGTGCGTCTCAATCCATAGTGTTGTACAATTCAGGAAGCAAAACAAAGCTATGATTGTTTTCCACACACCAAAACTACACTTTTTTGTACTCGAGGCGCGTTTCGCTAACAACGTTAGCATCATCAGGAGACGATAAACAATAAATTAAATTAACCTACGCTCTATCTTATATACAATCTTTAAGTGGGCGGAGATAAGACTAATAATTTGTGATTGATCACGATTTATAATCCTATCTCCCCTCAACTAAAGAATAAAGTGTACTAAACGGGATGGGTGTACTATTTCTGGATTTAATGATTTCTATACTTTCATATGCATTCAAAAGTCTTGTTTGGTACACTTTTTAGAAGTTGCTCGGCCACACTTGACTTTTCTGTTCTTCCGTATTTTAAGTGTGCTAAGTGTTCTTTAAAACGTGTTTGAATAGAGCGTCCCGTTTGGCTAACATATTTTTTGTCACAATCCATGCAACTTATTTCGTAAATTCCATTTTTTTCTAGAACTGTAGTTTTATCCTTGGGATTTCCTAGTAAACTTCTTATTGTGTTACCGGATTGATATACTAATTTAAGACCGGTGTTATTAAATACTTTTTGTACTCCTTTCGTATAATTAGGATTATAAGGAATTGATACAAATTTTGAGTCGCAGGTATCTTTTTGTCTGAAAAAAGCGGAATTCCGAAAGGTCTTTTGAAAAGAATGTCTATTTATCAGCTTATTTATTAAGCCTTCGTCTTTCTTTGTTTAAGGGGAAATTTACTAATCTATATGTAAAAAAGTGCAAACTTGCAAGCTTATGTTGTAAGCAATGAAAAGAGTCATTTGGAATATACCTGTTGGTGGTCGTTCTTTTTCTGTATAGGTCAAAGTCCAATTTATTTTTATTTCTTATGACTAAAGTGTCTAGAAATGGCAGTGTACCGTTGTTCTCTGTTTTATAAGTAAATTTAATTGTCGGAAATTTGTTATTTATTTTTTCCATAAAATTTTCAACACTAGTTACTTTAGTGTTGAATACTGCAAACACATCGTCTACATACCTGAACCATACTCTGGAAAAATACTCAAATTCTTTACTTATATCTGATTCAAATTTGCTCATAAAGAGGTTTGTAGTAGTTATTTTTATATTGAAAGTAATTTTGATTCATGCAGAGTTTTGTTAAAGATAGGTATTCTAAAGTCAGTTTGTCTTCTAGATTGTTTTTTCTTAGTAGTTCCTCCAGGTATTGTAAGGTATTGGGGATCGGCACACTAGGGAACAACGAACTAACATCAAACGGATTAAAATTTCACCTTCTTGGAGTGAAAAACCTTTTTCCTTTATAGTTAAATTTTCAAACTTGTTTGCTAGCCATTTCGAAATGTAAGTAGGTGATCCTACAGCAGAAACTATAGGTCTAACCGATTTTCCAGACTTGTGGATTTTCGGAAGACAATACAGTTTCGGCATAGTGGGATTGCTTACTTGTAGCTTATATTTGATATTGTGTTTTTTACTTCGTTAATCATTTTTGGTAAGGGGTTCTTTGGGACTTGTTTCTAGGGTCCATTTTTTATTAGTTTATCTACCCTTTCGAAATAATCTGATTTATCTAATACAACAACTTTATTACCCTTGTCAGCCTTTAGATAGAAAACATCTTTTTCTCTCAAACTTTTAATTGTTTTATTCTGATTTAATGTACTATTTTTGTTGTTTTGAATGATGTTTTTAGAGATCTGATATCGGCAAGCAACTGTTAAATCGAGCGGCTACTACTACTAATTTATACCGTAACTTTCTTAAGGTGTTAGTTTTGTTAACTTCAATCAATTCTATCAATTTACTCTTAAGATGATTTGTAAGTGTTTTGTAACCTGATAAAGAATTTTAGAAATAAATCGTGGAAACCTATAGACGTGCTGTTTTCTTTATACTGTCCAACCGTTCATACCTCAAAGAGTTTGGGTTTACTACACACAACACAGGTTTCCAGGTGGCCAGGTTTCTTATGGTTCGAAAGAGAATTCCAAAGGTTTCGTTGTCGTTGCAGAGAATTTTCATCGATGGATATTGAGTTGGCTAATGAATACATGGACGTCTACGAAGGGTCAGTAGTGTGTCAAAGTATGTGTTTCTTAAAAAAAAATATATAAAGGAAAAGAAAATATAAATTAAAAAAAAATAAATAAATAAAAAATAAATCATAAAAAAAGAGATAAAAAAAACCGAAAAAAAGAAAACAAAAAAAAAGAGAAAAAAAATTGAAAAAAAAGAATTATAAAAAAAATATAAAAAGAAAAATAATAATAAAAAAAAAATTCATAGAAAAAAAATGAATGACAAAAAATGAGATGGAAAAAAACGTGCGAGTGGATGTGGCTGCATGCTACTGACTTCTTCTCAAGAAAAACAGGCAGGAGTGCGATTCGCTTCACCAACAACCTTAAATATTTTTCATTTTAACAGAGAAAAAATGTTTTTTGGCAGTACTTTTTTTGAACGCTAAAAAAACAATGAAAACTTAAAAAATTTTAGTGTTTTATTCTAGAAATCGAAAGTTTGGAAAGAAATCTTTAAAATGTGAGCAATATCATGGCATACAAATGTGAAAAACATAGTAAAAAATTGCTTCATCAAAAACTTTACCCCTTAAATTACCATCATGGCTTGACCATAAAAGATGTAAAAAATTAATAATAATGGAAATATGGCGAAACATGGATTAAAATCGGATGGAAAATATATTTTTTTTTAAAGAGGAAAGTGTAGGTATATTTTGTCCAATACTTGGCACACATCCTCATAAATCACACGTGAACCCATTCAAAAATACAATTTTGGGACATTTGGTAAATATAAATCAATCAGCATACTCATTTGCCAAAAATTTGGGGAATAATGGTAGGAATTTTGTGATTCACTAATATTTATTTTTAAATATTTTTTTTATACCTTTATCAAAAACATGATTTTATTAACTGTCTGCAGATAACTAAAGCGTGGCTTTTTTGGTTACCGACCGAAAACACACTTTCTTTTTGATCACGGGTGCAAAAAAGATTTCTGCCCGTTTTTTACCTAAAATTAAGGAGAAATAGCGAAAAATAGTAATTCTTGCCTAAAAAGTATTTACGAAAAAACCATTTAAAAACATCGTCAAAATATCAAACAGTCAAAGATTAAAATGTCGCAATAATGAACGTCACCGGGAAAAAGGCACATCGCTATGGAAACCATTGTTATTTAATTTACCAGCCGCCTTGATTTATAGTGTAAATATGGTGTGTTGCGAGAAATGCTCTTCGTTCGAGATTTTTAATAGTAGTTTTAACAACTAGTGGCTAAAATAGTGCTTTTTTTACAAGCGTTGGCTTAAATAACGAGGGCGGCGAGGTATTTAAAAAGGCGATTAAAAAAAAGCAAAGTTTAGCCGCAAGTTATTAACACTATTTTTTTTTAATACCTTTATCCAAAAATCCAAAAAAAAAACAGGAAAATAGTTTTAAAAATCTCGAACGAAGAGCACTTCTCGCACACACCATCTTTACATTATAAATCAAGGCGGCTGGCAAATGAAATTATAAAGGTTTCCATAGCGATGCACCTTTTTACTCGGTGACGTTCATTGTTGCGACATTTTAATCTTTGACAGTTTGATATTTTGACGATGTTGTTAAATGATTTTTTCGTAAATACTTGGTGAAAACTGGCGGAAATGGCTTAATTTTTAAGCAAGAATAATTAGATTTTTTCAGTATTACTATATTCCGCTATTTAAAATAATAAAGAATTATTTTCCTGTTTTTCTTGGATTTTTTTGATAAAGGTATTAAAAAAAATAGTGTTAACAACTCGCGGCTAAACTGTGATTTTTTTACCCGCGTTTTTAAATACCTCGCTGCGCCCGTTATTTAAACCAAGGCTTGTAAAAAAGCACTATTTTATTTTAATAAATGCACTGCATATAAACAGAAAACAACGCACTTGAATATCTTCATTTGCTGTTTTCTTGCGTTTTTAAAATAAACCGATTTTTAATTATTTTTACTGCTAAAAATCTAATTATAACTGGTGCCAGTCCAGACTTTTGTCAACAAAGCGCATTTTTTCATGGATTTTACGGCCTGTGAATTAAACACTTAAGGAATGCAGTATTCCAGATTGAGTGAGGCATGATAGAGTGCCACCCGGCACAGAATATTGACTTGTGTACGGTCTGTTTAGACGTGTACCAATAAAGTAGGTATAAGCCCCGTCTGCAGTTCACCCAAAGGACGGTAAGCGCAAGAAAACAAAACGTGAAAATCTTGGGAAGAATAATGGATATTTTTATGGATATTTTTAACCCTTCGTCTGTGTGGTGTAAGGACACTAAGCCTAGAACAAGCTCTAAAGGAAGCGAATCGTGACATTACTTTGAAAGTTTGAGTTGTCATTTTTGATTTGTTTGCCTCGCTTTTGTCATGGGCGGCTCGTTCTTATTTTAAATATTTTAATGAATGATAAATACGATAAGAAAGTATTTTATACTCTTAGTCCGGGTTCTCTGTATTTTGATAAAGAAGTAAAACGACAGGCATTTAGAATTACTAAAGTTATGAATAAATTATCAATACGAAAAGTTGGGTAAACCCTCTGTAAAACCGGACAACAAGATTTTCAGGTAAGTACTATTCTGGAAACGTATATTGATATCTGTTTCTTTGCTTCAAAAATTATGTTTTAAAGAAAAATATTTTAACACCTCTTTTAAATATTTCAAAAACTTAAGCTCTTAGTAATTTGAACCAAACTGCAGAAAAATGTTTATTTCAAAGTTACAATTTTTTTCAACTATTTCACACTTTTCTCTTCCTAAACCCCCATAATTCTATCCAACATTTACTTGGTGGGTGGCCAAAAAAACGCTTTGGTACCAAATTTTGCTTCTCTATCATGTGTGCAGACCGACAGAAAATCCTTTTTTTTTTTGTAGATGTAGGTGTTTTAGGACCCAAATAGCAACTAAATTTTTGATGAACTACCGTAACATACGTTGGTATGATGATGGTGTACTAATAACACATTTTGTGTCACTGTGTTTCAAGTAAGAATTAAAACAGTTTTTTTTTTCTTTTTTTTTTTTACTAGTATATTTATACTTATACGTAAAAAAAATAATTATTCCGTAATAATTACAGAAAACTGATTAAAGTTATCTAAATTATTCAAATGAACTTAAAACTACATTAGATTTATAATGTTTAAAATCTTTTACAACATACAACGCATCCTTATCACAGTACCTATATGTTACCGTTAAAACACGGGTTTTCCTATTAAAAACTAGTTATAACTGTTAACTCTATATTAGATTAGATTAGACTAAATTATATAAGTTTAGATTAGATTTTGATCTGACCTAATCTAAACTAGTTTTTCCTAGGAAAACCAGGTTGTAACTGAAATCGGGGTTTTACGGTAACATATATATAGGCGAATACTTGCCTCAAAAGAAGTACTTAAATTCTTACCATAAACTAAATAAATATATACCTATATCTTTAAAAAATGATTTTTTTTTACCAAGAATAGGTACTCGATTAAAAATCAACTTTCACGACGCCGTAATAATTTTTTTACTAATTTCGGATATAAAATGGGACACACAAGTTCACACACCAGGCACGCAAATACACAAGGAATCGAATTTATACTTTCACTTTATTAAGCCCTATCGTCGGGGCAAAAATAGGTACTGTTATGCCGGATTCACAGCTTCACTTCTAGCATAGAATAGAAAATATATTGCCCTCTTTTTCTAAACGACGAAGAGAGAAATAGAAGTGAGCTCGAAGAAGTGAAACTGTGGATCAGGCATTATAAAACTTGTCTCACAAATCCTTAAATTTTCGTGCTGCTTAAAGTCTTGTCCGAAGGCTTCTATTTGCCGTTTGATTTTCCTAATAAAAATACTTCTTCACTCATTATAACTTACTTTCAATAGGTACTTGAAAGGGCTGAACTCCGCCGCAGTACTATTTTTTGCAGCCTGGCACACAACAGGAATAAATAATAAAATCGTTTGATAAAAAAACTATTTACAATAATAACGAGCCGCCGATGACAGAAGCAAGGCAAACAAATCAAAAATGACAACGCAAGTGTCAAAATAAATGTAAGTCTTCGCTTCCTTTAGAGCTTGCTCTAGTGTGGTGGAGCAACACCGTTCTTAACTAAAAAGCCAGTTAACTCATTTTCGTTTTAGTATCCTTTGGCCTATGATCGGTGCCATATTGACACCAAACTGACAGCCACATTAGGCTAAAGGGCACTGAGGCGGTAGGAGTTAACAGGCTTTATAGTTAAGAACGGTGTTGGGTGGAGTATCACATACGGTATTTAATAGGCCTTCCATCTACTCGAGTTTTAGTAAGCGTTGAACGTATGTGGCGGGCATTTTGACAATTAACTAATGTAATATCTGTCAACAGTGTCAAAAATGGCGGCGGCATACGTGGAAAAGGGTACTAAAACGAAAGGTGTTGGCTGGCGTCCATGTCGGAGGTATCGTCTAGGTGTGTTATACTCCACTGCCGTTTTTTTATGAGTGACCTATAGTGCTCAGTAGCTGTTTTGAAACTCGTGAATATACAATATTCTTCTTGAAAAAATATTGGTGTGACTAGACTGGCGAGTGACTAGTTACAATGCATTAAAATCGCTTTGGGCATTACATATACCACTCCATTAACCTGTATGTTCTTTTTAGCCAAAAAAAAAATTAAAACTGTTCCCACCAAAGAAGCCATCATTTTTGTAAAAGAGCGAAGGTTTTGGTCCGCGGTTAAGTGTGTTGCTTGTATTTTGTTCTTGACGAACGCCCACGGTTTATCAGAATGTGAAAAATCAAATCCGTTAAATAAAAAAAAGTTTAATCATAAAATCACTCACTATAGAAACTGCAACCAATTTTTATCCGAACCTTATTTCTTCAAACAAATTCGAAAGAACCCCGCACGAAATACATGGGAAAATGGAGATATGAAACTTTTATCGAGATTGTAAGTCTAGTTCTTGAGATATTGAGGGTAAAAGTTCGGAAAAAAAGGTAGATTTGCTGACAAAAAAGTACTATTTCTCAGCTGTAATCGTGATAGGTATAAATTAATTTGTGTTGTCGAAGGGTGGGTCATATTTACCAAATAAACATTACTGTCAAAAAATAGTTAGTTCTTATAAGGGGTGTGTTCAAAAAAATTTAAATTTTGAATATGCATTTGACATTAGTTTAGAAGAAAAAACCAAACATGCCCCAGGATTCTTCTATCTGAATTTATTTTCGATAGTTAAAATAGGATCAGTTCATTTTTGACCCATGTTTTTCACGGTAAAATTTTTTGAAGTTGGACTGTTTTTAATAGCTTCAAAAACTCAGATCTTTGAGCAGTTTTGTCCCACGTTGAAAACCTATTCTAAATCTACTGTTTGCCATTGTTAACACGATTTTCGTATTAATGTTGAGCATGAACAGTTGATGACAGAAAGTCTTTGTTTTATTACGGGGTCCATTCAAAAATATTTTTTTGTTCAACGTTTTTTTAATATTTACTTTTTTTTCTGTGGTCAGTGAGTGAGTAAGTCAATTTTCACAATATTTTAGTCCAATGATACTATGCCAGGTTCGTAATATTTGTATGAGTTAGACCAACTTTCTATGTCTGGTTTGTGAACTATGAATTTAAAAGAAAAGTATTTTTTTCGTATGTGCATGTGATAAAACAAAAACAGCTGACTGATTAATTTGAACGTAAATGGGCTAAAACAGTGACCACTGTGACCACAAGCGGGTCTATCGTGGCTTACCCAATCATCCCTTTATAATAAAAAACAGTTGGCTATGTCAAGTGGCTAGCCAAAAAAAAAGATGTTTATTTTTGTTTTATCGCATACACATACAAAAAGAATACTTTCTTTTACCATCAAAAATTCATAGTTAAAAAATCAGACATAGAAAGTTGGTCAAACTCAAACAAATAATACGTACCTGTCATACTATCCTTTGAGTAAAATATTGTGAAAATTGACTCACACTTACTGACCACAGGAAAAAAAGTAAATATTCAAAAAACTTTGAACAAAATAATTTGTTTTAATGGACCCCGTAGTAAAACAAGGACGTTCTGTCACCAACTCTTCATGCTAAAAATTAATACGAAGATCATGTTAACAATGACAAATAGTAGATTTAAGAAAGATCTGAACCATGTCGAGTTTTTGAAGCGACGAAAAACAGTCAAACTTCAAAAAATTGTACCGTGAAAAACATGGGCAAAAAATGAAGTGATACTAAATTTCAACTATCTAAAATAGATGCAGATGAAAGAATCCTGGTGCATGTTTGATTTTTTCTTCTAAACTAATGTCAAATGCATATTCAAAAAATTATATTTGTTTGAAGACGCCTCGTATAAGAACAAACCATCTTTTAGAGGTAGTGGTTATTTGGTGAATATAACTTCAACCACACAAGTTCATTTATATCTGTCACTATTTCAGCTGAGAAATAGTTCTTTTTTGTCAGCAAAGTTACCACTTCAACGCGCTTTTCCGAACTTTGACCCCCAATATCTCAAGAGCTAGACATACAACCTCGATAAACCATGATTACTACTAACAAATGTCAAAGTTACATCAAATTCGGGTGAAGTTCATTTTCCCATGTATTTCGTGCGCGGTTCTTTATAAGACCCGTTTTTAATCGAATCATTTTTAATGAAACCCGGAATTTTTTAAACCATTATTTTTCAAAACCGGAATTCGTAAGACCCGTTGTTTATCAAAAATTTCTGCGCAGGTGGCGCGGCGTTTCGATGGATTTGTCGCTGCTACGCGCGCATACTTGTACAGATAGCGTTTAATAGTTTATGTATAGATGTCACTTGAATTCCAGTTAAGAACAAATTTCTGATAAACAACGGGTCTTACGAATTCCGGTTTTGAAAAATAATGGTTTGACAAATTCCGGCTTTGATTTACAAATTACGAGTTTGATATTGAATGAGTTTGATGAACAATGGTTCGATTAAAAACGGGTCTTATAAATTTCGAATTTGGTATTGAGTTGCTTTGAAGAAATAAGGTTCGGATAAAAAATTGGTTTAACAAATTGCAGTTTTTATGGTGAATCGTTTTGTTACCACATACCATAAATGCTAAAGTAACGACAGTCGCAAAAAAGCCGTTTTTACATTTTTAAACGAAAATTAACAACACTAAATCATATTAAGTAAAATCTGTCATAACCTGACCCTACCCAACCATAAAACTGTCGTTACTTTAGTCACGACCCTTTTTATTAAAAAAAAAGAAAATAAATACCTCTTTTAGATTATTAAAAGGTTTTTCTTTTTATACATTTTTTAAAACACGGGTACTCTAACTTTTAACACAACTTTTAACACAAATATTTTCTGTGGAATGCGCCTCTTTTGAAATTGAGTCAAATGTTCTGTTTTATTTTGATTCAGAGAGCATAAGCATCATAGACTTTTTTACTCGAGCAAAAAGAACTAGAGTATGCATGGTTCTTGGTGAACTGGGAAATCGGGAAGAGTCAGGGAATTTCTTATCCTATGCAACAAACATCAAAGTCGGGGAAAATCTGGAACGCCATCTGAAAAAAAATTCACAACCAGAAACAGTGCACAACAAGAAATAAGTCTTTCAGCAGCAATGGTTAACGATTTAGTAACCATTGACTACACTGTTAATTTCTCAACAAAAAAAGTTTTTTTGAAAATTTTCCATGCGGCGCTATATTTTTTTTTATTAAAATATTAAAACTACAAATAAGGTTCCTCAAAAGTTTTCCTAGTCGTTTCTCCTTCTTTTGGAGGAGCTGTCTCATCTACTTTTTTAAAAGATTTTTCGTAAAATTACATATTTTTCAAACCTTATTTACAGCATAGCACAACTCAAACTCAGTACGGACGCCTTTACCTGGTTAAGATAACGAGATACATTTTGAAATTTTAAGAAAACCCTGCACAACTACATTGGGAATAACTAAATCTCACAATTCTTTTATGTTATATAATACTGGATAAAAGTGCAAAAAAAGAGATATTAGCGTTATATATATTAGTTCCTGTATAACTTTGTTAATTGCAGCAAATATTTTAAAGGATTTTTGGTACAACATGGAAGGGCAGGGAAGAAAGAGTGGGTCATCTGGCGGTCGAGGGACTGGCGAAGAAAGAGTTGCCCCTCCTAAGACTGCCAGTGAAAGCACCGGTTAAACCAGGGAGGTTCGATAAAAAGTACAAAGTCACAATACCAGAACGGAATGCGTGACAAAGGGAAGAATTCAGAACGAAATTAATCAGAAGCGACGCACGGTCTGCTACATGGATGGCTCTAAACTGTCAGCCAGGCAGACATAGGCGCAGGAGTGTACGCGGAAAGCCTAGAAGTTGAAAATTATCCATTTGGAGAACGCGCTACGGTGTTTCAAGCGGAGGTATATTGTAACAGTAAAATACAGCTACGTGGGGTGTCTTTTAATACCCTTAACTATATCCTGTTTAAATTCGTTATAAGCTTTCACTTTTAACGACCGGAGGTCAGAAATGGCAGGAGGGGGGCCCCGGTAGCCAGGCTGCTCTTAAGGCTCTAAGTGCACTCAACATAGTCAATAGTCTGGTGGAGGAGTGCGCTGAAGCACTGCAAACACTGGCTCCAGACAAGAGGGTAACACTGATGTGGGTCCCAGGTCATGAGGGAATACCAGGGAACAAGAGTCTACGGGCCGAAACCCAATACATTAGATCGGAACCTCTTCTGGTAATAACAAGGAAACAGGTACAGAGTGACGCAAGAGTCAGAGTGCAGACAGTCCAAGCTATTCTTGGAATGTAGCCAGAACTAAATGGCTCTTAGGCAAGACCCGAAAGGACATTGGACTGCTGACTGGGCACAATCGGCTGAACAAACATCTGATGCAAATAAGAGTAGCAGAAGATCCCGTGTGTCCCGCTTGCATGCTCGAAGAGGAATCAGTGCAGCACTTAATAGCAGAGTGTGGGATTTCCCACGATAGAGGAAGAAGAGCCGCACTCGCCCAAATGGGCCGACATACTGAACTTCGTAAAGACAGGAAGGCCCGGAGAGAGAGTAGTAGCGGATGTAGGGGCATGGGGGCCTAATTACCAGGCCCTCGGGCCGCCCCTGTACTACTATTACTACTACTACTGGTACAACAAAAAAATTCACTTATTTATAATGTATTAAAATCAAAGAAAACCAACTTATTTTTTAAAAAATAGCATTTAAAAAAGTAAGTGAATTTTTTATGGTACCAAAGAACACTTAAATATTTTTTTACATATGTTGAAAGAGTGTTTGGTTTCCGGCCAAAAGAGAAACAATTCATCTTATTTCAGCTGTAATTAACAAAGATATACAAAAAACAATTAGACCATGTTCTAATTAATTGCCTAAAAACACGCCACATCTTTGAAGATGTATATATCTCAGAAACTAATTTTTTTATTTTTATGGTCAAGTGGTCCAGTTCTATAACATTTAAAAGAATTATGACATTTAGCCGTAAACCATTCCCAATGTACAACTTATTGCGATTTTTCACTGTGTTGTCTATATGAAACGTAAGTTATCTATGTCTAGTGTATAAAAATTTTCAGGTAAATAGCGCGACTCCCTGACTCAAATATTTCAGTGTTGTTTAAGTAGCTTTTCAGTGACTTTTCACTAAGATATCACGGATTTCAGGAAGTTTTTTTTCAATGAGCTTTTGGACGCGCCGCAAAAAGTTGAGTGGTTTATATGCTTTTTTTGTTAATCAAGTTGGATAAAAAGTGTATCTTTGAAGAGAAAGTAGGCTTAGAAAAAGGTAAATATAAAATAGTTTTAAAAAAAATCATATTCTCTTTAGAGGGAAATTGTAAAAAAGAACAGTTTTGCCCGGTGAAACCTTAGTTATATTATTTCGATTGATATTTTTGTACCTATTTATCATATACTTTTTCATAATTTAATAAATAATAAAGTGCTTAAAAAACAAATAAAACAAGAATAAACATGTATGGAACTAAAACAAAAGGTCTAAAATATTTATTTTCAAAATATCAATTCCCTCTTTTATCGAGTATTTTATGATTATTTTTTCTGTTTGTTTATTTTAGGGATTTTTCCTTCGTGAAAAAAAATGGAGATAGAAAGTATGATTGAGAGCTCAAGAAGTCAAAATTTTGAAGCGGAAAAAATAACTACTGTTCAAGATATTTTGAGTAACAGCTTAGAACATGAGGTTATTGATAACAAGTAAGTATTTTTTGTTGCTTATTTTCAATTGAAAAATGACTTCTAAATTTAGATTATCAAGTGTTAAGGAACAGACATCAAATGTAGAAATGTTTGTTATCTTTTCATTAGGAAACTGCATACATAAGTATTAAAGCAAAATGAAGTCAGTGAAAGTTTCAAAATAGATTTTAGTGGTTATATTGAGAAACAACTTTTTGTGATTTTTTTAAAAAAAGCACATTCTAAAAAATTAAAAATATGCGAAATTATATTTGGGCTATTCCACGGCCAATATCTTCACATTTAGGTCAGCTTCTTTCTTTATAAAATATTAAAGTTTAAACCCTCCAAAATCGGCCATAAAATATGTCAAACGTCAAACTGAGAAGCCAAAATTTTTTTTTGGTTTTTAGCCAGACCACATTTTTAAAATTTATGTGAAAGTTTAATTGTTCAAGAAATAGGCAGACAAAATTTTTACTTTTTCAAATCTACGTCCGTATTTTCTCAAAATTAACCATTTATTAAATTCATATTTCTTATTTTTTTTATTACGTACGATATTTATTTCTGTCGAGCCTACCCTAAACAATAAACAAATGAATTTATAAAATGTTAATACACAAATTGATTAACGGCGAGTAGAAAAACAAAAACTAAATTGTTTTAAACATTGTATCAAAATTAATGAGTCCAATAATCATTTTTGAAATAGTTTAATACTGGGTGGTTGCTAAAAAATTTTTTTTTAATTGTACGTTTTTTAATTCAAACTTATTTCGACGTAAGTTTTCTTATTAAAAAGATACTTTTAAGTTTTTTAAAAATTTAAAAATACTACAAAGTTCCTATAGTTAGAAAATATTAAAAAGCTTTTTTTTACAGCATGTAAAACTCCATCCACTGTTGTAAATTAACTTTTTGTTTGATAATTAAGACAGAATACTTATAAAAAAAAAATTATAATTATACCATCGCGGTTTTTTTGGGACCACCCTATACAGACCGCTTCAAGCTACTGCGAACATAGGGGGAATCAAGTCCAATTTACTCTCCGTGCCGTACGACCGAGGTGGATTCGAAGCACGCTGCAGTGTTATCTTTTGGAAATTCATTTTGTTTTTATTATTTTGTGTTATTTCTGCCTTGCTCGAGAAACAGATGGGTAAGTTCTTAATTGAAATAATACATTTTTAAAACCAAAAATGGATGTCTACGAAGTTGCCGAAAAAGTGCAGATGGTCAAATGGTCAAATCGTCATAACCCAACACACGTTCGATATTGGTCGAGGGAAAATTTGCATTTGTATTTTGACGTAAGAACACAGTATCCCCAAAAACTAAATGTTTGGGGGGGGGGGGTATTATAGGGGAACACGTAATTGGGCCATTTTTTATTAACGGCAATTGCAATTTGAATGGTCCTAGATACTTGGATCTACTGCAGCAGCACATTATTCCAACTGCTAGGCAGTTGTTAGGTGTAAGATTTGGTGAAACATGGTTTCAACAAGATGGTTGTTCCGCTCACAATGTTGGTCTTGTTAGGGAATATCTTGATAATGTATTTCCTAATCGGGTTATAAGTACACGGGGAACTATTTTATGGCCAGCTCGATCTCCCGATCTCCTAATGACTTCTATCTGTTTTTGAAGAAGCTTTTCAAATTATCACCCCTAACATGCTTGGAAACGTTAGAAGGGGTTTTTATAGTAGGCTCGGATATTGTCTAGCCGAGCAAGGAGGACTTTTCGAACATTTGCTTTAATTTTTTTTTGACTGGGAGGATCTTTTTGGTTTTTAGAATGTATTATTTTATTTTGAGAACTTGCTTTTATTTTGTTTCTCCTTATTATTTTCATTGTAACACGTCGTCACTGATAAATCTGAGCAGTTGACAATAAAACGCTCTTATTTATCAGTGACAAAAAATAAGAAAATTACGTTATAAAAATTTGCGTATTTATTGACCAAATTCCGGTTTCATTGACTACGCTCCACACAGCACCGTGGTTAGAGGCGTACTAAATACAAAAGGCGAAAGGCGGCGAACGACGATCGGAAGCCTGAGTGTTGGTTGCTCCACTGATAGGCGTGCGGTGTCTCTGCATGTACGTACACTGGCAAATTAGACTTCTTCCGCCCTATGTTCGCAGTAGCTTGAAGCGGTCTGTATAACAAAAAGCACACGCACATTAGAGTACGCGTTCGGTGCAAAAAGGACCAATATATCATATTAGAGGAAGAGTTCATCATTCATCAGGGATTTTTTCACCCCCCTCAATACTTAAAGTTACATATATTGGTTCGATTATGTACTCCTGCTCCGAGCAGCGTGTTCGGTTTTCCGAATCTGTTACTCCGGATTTAAAACAGATCGATCTTTCTGCTCCCGCAAAATCGCGAGAGTAGAGGATTTAGAACAAAACAATGGCATAACCGTATTTTTCAGCCCACCATACCAATATTTGGAGGGGGGAAAGGAGGATAACATATTTAAAAAATTGTAACTTTGGAACAAAACCAAGTAGCGATATACGGTTTTCAAATTCCATGAATATGGACTACAAATTATGTTACGAAGTCCAAATTCGTGGGAGCTTTAGTTTCCGAGTTATTTGAAAAAAACGTTAAAATATATAAAAAAACATCATACTTTAGAAGTAAAGCAGCTATTGATATGCGGTTTTCAGATTTTGGTTTTTGTAAATATTACCCAAAAATTTTGTTACAAGGTTCAAATTTTTCAAAGCTACAATTTTTGAGATATTTTCATTTCCTTTCAACATAAAGTAATTGATTTTTTGGTGGACTATCCGTGCTTTCTATCACCAATTTTTTGTCAACATTTTTATCTTTTTTTGCTGTTTATAAACTTTTTTTGGGGGAAAGTTTATTGAAATTGATGAATTGTTCCTCAATTCTTCTACTTCCTCTGAGGAGGAAGAAATGTTTGTCCAACTTGTACTCGATAAGGGTAGCCCCCAAAAACGGGCCAAAAAATACGTAATTATGTGTCCCCGATAATACTGAGGAGTAAGTAAGCAAAATAAAAATAATTTTGAGGGCTAGGTGGGCCACGACAAGCTCGGATGATGCGCGGCGTTCGTCTGTTGTCTCTGTTTGAGGCAGGGCCGAACACTGTGGCAGGGCCGTAATAAGTTGAGGAATTATAAAATGATAAAAAAATATTATTTGCAAGCCGTTATTTTGATTTTCGTTAGTTGATATGTTGTTGAGTTCTCAAATAATTATTATTATTATTTAAGAGGATACCATACAGGTGTAAAACGCGGAACAAAAATGAGCCGTTCCTATCAACCTAATCAAAAGCTGCTTCAAATAAATTTTGTATTGGAGTCATTAATTTTTTGAGATTTCAAGTTTTAAGAAAATATTTCGCTATTTCACATTTTTTGTAAAAATCAGGGACTTTCCAATTAATTTTAATAAATTTAAAAGGTATCCTACTCGAAATATTTTTTGAAAAAATTCTCACTTTTTTTCAAAATTATTTCTAATTTTCAGCCTTCTGCCTATTGTTTCCATGCATTTTCCGTTCGCCACCTGTTGACTACGACTTCGTCTTAACAAAATATTTTTTAAACAATGGAAACATAAATAAAACAGATGACATCATGATCAACAGATAATAAGATGATGATGTCGAAACTACTTTTTTTTGGATTTTTCGCCACTAGTTAAGGAATTAAAAAAAAAATATGTTAATTTGTTCATTTGTCAGTGGTTTTTAAATAAGATAAAAAATTTGCCTACACACACGCAAATCCTAACTAGAATCTAAGTACTTATCTGACGTTTCGGCAGAAACTCTACTGCCGTTATCAAAGAATTATTCTTTTCAAAATTTTTCTCGATTCTTTTTTTACAAAATATCTGTCTGTTGTCCTACAACTTTTTTAGTGGATTTTAACATTTTTGAAAAAATGTCGTTAACTTAGTGGCGAAAAACGCAAAATAAGTACTTTCGACGTTGTGAATCCGTCACAAACATATAGATTTTATTTACAATATAATACAAATAAGTTGAAAATGGACATTCCCCCCTTTTCCCGAGTACCCTTCATGTATTAATATTTAAATTTACTTTTTTTTTGAATGGATGTTAGCCCAAGTAACAATTGGTCGACGTTTTAACGTTGCCAAAGGCGACTTAACGTTGTGTGAAAACGCCGTATAAACGTTCTAGCAACTCGCATTTGCACCAATTTGGCGGAGATTTTTTGAGTTGTGTTGACGTTGCCTGCGACTAGAGTCGCTAGCGCAAAGTTTCCACACCATCGCCGAAGCGACTACGACTGACGTGCCCTCTGGATAATATTTTTATTAATATAATTGATTTGAAATCAAGACCTCCACGTCTCTGCAACCACAAATGGACTAATTTCCAAACGCCATCTATCAATAATTCTAAAATACGTAAAATTCAGTTAATTTATTACATTAAAGTGACTTTTTAAAGGTTCCCACTAACTAAATTTAACAACGAACCTTAGTTTTCCGTCAAAAATAGACTTTTTGGCTTTAAAAAATAAGGGGGCCTTCAATCCTTCTTACTTTTTTGCTAAATTATTTTTTTCAAAAATCTGAAATACTGAAAATTTTAAAAATGCTTTAAACCTATTTTAAACTGTAGCCAATCTAAAAGAATACTTAAAAATTTCCAAAATTAACTAAGAATCATCAAAATCCAGTAAAAAAACAAGATTCTTTTCACGATTTACACAAATGGTGTAGCGGCGCAAATCAGGAAAAGAAAACAGTATGGCAGCAATAATAATTTCTCGATGTGCCCTCTATAGTTGCCTTATATTTTGAAATTGGCCGAAAGTGCTAATAGCTTTTTCCTTTTGCTGCAAAAATTTGCACTAATTATATCTATCCCTTATATTTATACAAGCTAGAAAAGGATATGTGCATCAAAAGAAGAACCTCACAAATTAATTTCAAGGTAGTCTGACTCTTCGTTACTTGGTATCTACAGTCGGTCAGGGAGTCTGACCATAGTCTGACTCTGGGTCACTTGAGGGGCGTTACATAGTTTGTAGGCAGAAAAACAAATCAAACAATTACAGCTGCTAACAAAATTACGTCGCAATTTTTGATTGTGTGGCGTCACAAACGTTTAGGGTCGTGGCCCCTGCATGGTCTTTTAACCCCTCTTTCCTTCCTCGTAATACTTTTGCAAATTGTGCAACACTTAATGAATATGGAAAACCCCCCTAAAATAAAAAATTAATTTTTTATTATTTTTTACATTATTTTTGGAGTAAAACTGTTACGGAGCGCAGTTACTTTATAAAACTTTCACCCCCTTCTACCCCTTGCCGTGTTTTATTTATGGACGCAGCCCTTTTCTAGAGCCGGTTTAACGGCCGTTAATTTATATTTCAAGATAGTCTGACTACTGGTCACTTGAAAACTCACCATTTTTTTGTGCCTCTAGTAGACCAACTATGTTGACGTTGAGTAAACGGCCAGGAAATGTTAAACTGACGCGTCCTAAAAACGTTGTTTGCGACGTCACGAAGTCGTTTATGTAGGGTATACAAATTAACCCTAGTTAATTAACAACCTTATGGCGTCGTTGTTCCGTCGTTCATTGCGGTCGTTGAAAACCCCACAATATTCCAGTAAAAATAAAAATTGTTAGAGGGTTTTCAAATTTACCCTAGTTAGTAACAACGGTGTGTATGTTACTGTTAAAAATAATAATAAATTGACAAGGGATGCTTTATGTAAACGAGATATTTATTTATAAAATAGTAAAATCCATAAAATTTTGGAAAATTAAGTGCAATAAACAGATTAGAGCGTCTACGCCTATGACTCCATTTGGCAAACCGATCGCGAGCTAAGTGGGCGGGCTTCAGACGAAAATGGGTTTCTACGCACATTCCTTAGCTGGCCCATTTACTTCTTAACCGGACTCTACAAACGACTAATTTTACTTATTTAATTAATATTCTGTTCTGTTTTATCTTTATCAATTTCAAAAATATTAAAACTCAAATAAATAAATAAAAAAATGGCTACGAACGGCTTGTTTCATAAATAATCACTCTCTGCGCGAGCACTCCGTTTAGCAGTAGATTCGTCACGTCATTACTCTACTACGGATCGATCTGAGAGTACGTTTTCGGTTGTACTGGTCCTTTTTGCACCAATCACAATAGTTTAAAAGCGCACTGTAAACCTGAAAATTATTTGGCATCATTCCTGCACCGAATATTTCCTGCATACCTGAGCAGGAATTCGGCATGCATTAATTTTGATGTTTGCGAAGCGTGTGTAACTATTTTTAGACTTTTTTATACGCACACTTTTTTTGTAATCAAAATTGATAGTTTTTTTTGTAATTTTTCGTCCCTAGTCGGTTGTTTGACCTGTTTTTACATATACAGGCTGTCAAAAAGGCCGCTGCAACGGATAAAAAACATGATTTGATTTTTAGGGAAAAAACCTTAACATTAAAAAATTATCAGAATATGTTCACGTTTTACCTGGGGAACTCTTTTTAAACCAGAAATAAATAAAATAAAACAGTTTAATTCAAACCCAGCAAACAAAAATTGATTGCTCAGTGTTGGCCCGATACTTGTCCCCCGGACTTCACGGTATAGGGCCACAGTTAGATTGCCGGTGCGGTTGCCGGATCGGCTAGGTTCCTTCCGGGCCGTTGAGAATCGAGGACCGGGAGACAGATGATTTGCCGTACCGGCCCGTTGATAGCCTCGTGATTGCGGCCCGAAGCCATTTGGCCAGATGTGGGCCAATGCTATCATACAGCAATGGCCACCTGCTCGTGATATACTTTAAATGGCCATAAAATTAGACGACATACAAGTTTGTTAATAAATTTTGAGCTCTATACTTTTTAGACGACCCTAATTGCCAGTTGCACCAATTTTAAGTCTGTCTTTCAAGTCTTAACTGAAAAGTTCTCTCTCTCTCTCTCTTATTGCGTGCTTCTGAGAGATATATATCAAAACTTTTAAGTCAGACTGAAAACACAGACTTAACGTTACGTTGGTGCAATTGCTAATAATCTAAATTGCACTAAACACTTTGCTTTTCGTTTAGGCGAGGAGGCTCTTAGAATTATTTGAACATAAACGGCCATTACTGGCCCATGCGTTCTTTATCCGGACCGGTAAATCGTACGTAAAAAAGCAGGGGGCCGGTATAGTTTCGCAGATACAGATGGTTACCCAACGCTGACAGCAATCGGCCAGACATAACCCGGACCACCACTCCCAGCAAACACGGTTCACTTGGGCCTTCGTCGGTCCGATGTCGATTGCCGAATTTGTCGTCATCGGCACGACGTCGATTTACGACATCGTACCAGCAGTATTTTTTGTCCGCTTTGCGATGCAGGCCCAATGTATGTTTGCCGATGCAGCGTTAGACTGTGGCCCGTCGTCGGAACAATGGCAAATTTTACTTTTTGCTGACATCGGCATACCGTCGCCGTACGATTAAGGTCCGATATGGTTTAACCACATTGTACCGACTATCCGCCCATAACTGCTTAATTTGGTCGGTCTAACGTAGGCAAGCTGGTCTCGGCCCGACATCGGTAAACTATTCAAGTCCGACATTGGTTTCCTAAAGCGGTCCAACGTCGGCGATTGACGGAGGTCCGTCGGTGGTGGCTTAAAGCGGCCCGACATTCGCAAACTACAAAGTTTCGATAATGCGGGTGCTTAACCAGTCGAGCTGGTTAAGTGGCAGAAGAGGTGATTCTTGTAGAGAAGTACCACCATATTGTCTAGTCCGCATACTAGTTTTGAAATATCTTTGCTCATTAAATATATAATATTATCTTTCACTGTACAGGGAACATAGTAACATTAGCGCCATGTCTACATACTAGGAAGAAACTATTAAGCAGTTTAAACATTTTAAGGTGACGAAATCGGACCATCGTCGGTTGCCGATTCTCGGTCAATCAAGCAAAGTTCCAATCGGACCATCGTCGGCCCTAAAGCAGATAAAGTGGTAGTTGGCATAAAGTCAACTATAGTAAATCGGGCCATCGTCAGTTGCCGATTCTCGACCGATTAAAGAGAATCCAATCGGACCATCATCGGCCCTAAAGCAGATAAGGTTTGCGTTGCGTTGGCATTGGATTAAAGAAAGTTCCTATCTGACCATCATCGGCCCTAACGCAGATAAGGATAGTAAATCGGGCCATCGTCAGTTGCCGATTCTCGTCCGATTAAACAAAGTTCCGATCGGACCATCGTCGGCCCTAAAGCAAATAAAGTGGGCTTCGACATAAAGTCGACTATAGTAAATCGGGTCATCGTCAAATCATCATCGTGAAATTTCTTTGCTCATTATATATACAGACCGCTTCAAGCTACTGCGAACATAGGGGGAATCAAGTCCAATTTACTCTCCGTGCCGTACGACCGAGGTGGATTCGAAGCACGCTGCAGTGTTATCTTTTGGAAATTCATTTTGTTTTTATTATTTTGTGTTATTTCTGCCTTGCTCGAGAAACAGATGGGTAAGTTCTTAATTGAAATAATACATTTTTAAAACCAAAAATGGATGTCTACGAAGTTGCCGAAAAAGTGCAGATGGTCAAATGGTCAAATCGTCATAACCCAACACACGTTCGATATTGGTCGAGGGAAAATTTGCATTTGTATTTTGACGTAAGAACACAGTATCCCCAAAAACTAAATGTTTGGGGGGGGGGTATTATAGGGGAACACGTAATTGGGCCATTTTTTATTAACGGCAATTGCAATTTGTATGGTCCTAGATACTTGGATCTACTGCAGCAGCACATTATTCCAACTGCTAGGCAGTTGTTAGGTGTAAGATTTGGCGAAACATGGTTTCAACAAGATGGTTGTTCCGCTCACAATGTTGGCCTTGTTAGGGAATATCTTGATAATGTATTTCCTAATCGGGTTATAAGTACACGGGGAACTATTTTATGGCCAGCTGGATCTCCCGATCTTGCTCCTAATGACTTCTATCTGTTTTTGAAGAAGCTTTTCAAATTATCACCCCTAACATGCTTGGAAACGTTAGAAGGGGTTTTTATAGTAGGCTCGGATATTGTCTAGCCGAGCAAGGAGGACTTTTCGAACATTTGCTTTAATTTTTTTTTGACTGGGAGAATCTTTTTGGTTTTTAGAATGTATTATTTTATTTTGAGAACTTGCTTTTATTTTGTTTCTCCTTATTATTTTCATTGTAACACGTCGTCACTGATAAATCTGAGCAGTTGACAATAAAACGCTCTTATTTATCAGTGACAAAAAATAAGAAAATTACGTTATAAAAATTTGCCTATTTATTGACCAAATTCCAGTTTCATTGACTACGCTCCACACAGCACCGTGGTTAGAGGCGTACTAAATACCAAAGGAAAGTCATGCAAGTGGTGATCGCAAGCCTGAGTATTGGTTGCTTCACTGCGTGCGGTGTCTCTGCATGTACGTACACTGGCAAATTAGACTTCTTTCGCCCTATGTTCGCAGTAGCTTGAAGCGGTCTGTATAGTATTATATCTAAGCAGTTTAAAAATTTTAATGTGACCTACCATCGTCTGTTGCCGGTTATCGACCAATCGAACAAAAATCTGATCAGGCCATCGTGGGCCTTAAAGAGGATAGAGTGCGTTTCGGCATAAAGTCAACTATATAGTAAGTCGGACCATCGTCAGTCGCCGATTCTCGACCAATCAAACAAAGTTCCAATCGGACCATCGGCCCTAAAGCAGATAAAGTGGTCGTCGGCATAAAGTCGACTATAGTAAATCGGACCATCAACAGTTGCCGATTCTCGACCGATTAAACAAAGTTCCAATCGGACCATCATCGGCCCTAAGGCAGATAAGGTTTGCGTTGGCATAATGTCGACTATAGTAAATTGGGCCATCGTCAGTTGCCGATTCTCGACCGATTAAACAAAGTTCCAATCGTCCATCGTCGGTCCTAAAGTGGTGTCGGCATAAAGTCGACTGTAGTAATGTGGACCTTCATCAGTTGCCGATTATTGACCGAAAACTGAAAATCGCAATCTATGTTGACAGGAATGAAATCAACATTTATACAGACAAATCAAAAGCAAAAAACAAGTGGCGAAGTGTTTTGTAGGTTCCAAACTAAAAATTGTATCTACCATATTTTCTTTAAAAACAAACTACAAAAAATAAAAGTAAATAGAGCAAAACATCAAAGAATTGAGGTTAGATATAACAAAGACAAGTATGAATAGTGAGCAATTTTTAAGACTAAAACTATAACTAACACTATAACAAAACCAAATATCAAGTGACTAAGCCTATGCCTTTTATGAACAATCCTCTAGATATACAGCACATAAAAAATGCAAAATAACTCTTGAAAAATTCAATTTTATGTGCTATATAATTCAAGTCATTGAGCGGAATGTCATAGTAGTCTATGTTAATGTCCAGGTTACACTCTATTTTCTTACCAAATTTCATCCAACTCGGTTTTGCCGTTTTTGCGTGATTGATGGACGAAAACCTAAGTCTGGATACACCCTGAAACAGTGGGGGTCCCGGGGGGGGGGCGATCGCCCCCCCCTTTGCTTCAGAAAAAAGTAGACAACAAAGATGCTGGTGGTAACCTTGAAGTCTTTGGAACGAGTAATTGTAGAAAGTTCCTTTAAAGCAGGGTTGGAAAAAACCTGGGTTTTTTGTATAAAACCCAAACTGGGCTTTTTTCTGTTTTACAAATGGGTTTTATTGGGGTTTTTATGGTTTTCTTTAAAAATTATATACAGATTGTAGTTCTTCTTTCAAATTAGAACTTATTCTCGCGATCGTTTATCAACTATAAAATACGACATAAAAATAGGTGGAATACAGAAATCGACAGATTGTTTGTTTGTTAATAAATCATTGCAGTTTTGGTTTAGTTTGACTAGCGCTTTTTTTATATACTTAATATAAACAAACCTTAAGAAAATTATTGTTGGAGTTTGTGTATTTACTACATTGTAAGTACCTGCTTACTTAGTATGACATAATAGTATACGATTCAAGTTTTCGTTTTTTTCGAGGTTATTAACTCTCAACCACTTTTTTAAAAAGAAAATGCCTAAGAGTAGCGCTAGAAAGAGTGCTTCAGAATGGACTGAGGTTTTAGAATCCAGTAATAAAAGTAGAGTCTACTACTGAACCAGAATCTTTTTTTTATAATTTGCATTAATGCCTAGCTAGTGCAGCATCTATTGAAAGACATTTTTCAACTTATGGTCTTATTTGGAATAATAAAACAAGAAATTGTTTGGGATTAGAAAAATATTTGCAACTGGTCAAAGTTTATAGAACCTTACGATTAGATTCAAACGACTGGTAATAATATACCTTTTTTACGTTTATTTATTTTATTAATAATGAAAAAATCCACTTTTAAAAAAGCCCTACGTGTTTTTTTTAAAGTGGGTTTTACCCCAAAAAAAACTTTTTCGGTTACCCACTGGGCAGCCAAACTCTGCTTTAAAGACATTCTATAATCCCTCCACAGTATTTTGGGACAGTTTGACTTTTCGTCACACCAAGAATAAACAAACGCATGAAGTACTTATCACGAAAACCACGATATTGGAAATACAGAAGTTTTTTATCTTTCTTATGCTATAATAAAAGCCATGGGCGCAAATTAAAAATTTTCATTTTCATCTAAAGAAGCTGAGAACGGGTGAGATTGCCGTGCTTGCCAAGCCTTTGAAAATGTCCTTAGGTTATAGAGTAATTAGAAATTAGAGTTTCTATGTAATTTGTAAATAAGTTTAAGACAAAATCATTTCGGACATAAAAAAGTATTTTTGACCTATTTTGAACATATTCATACCAAGTTTTTTTACAATGTGAAGCCAAAATTAATCATTTCGGACATAAAAAAGTATTTTGACCTATTTTGAACATATTCATACCAAGTTTTTTACAACGTGAAGCCAAAATTAAGGCAAAATTAACTAGTCGTTTCTAAATACGATAAACTGTTTGATTAATTCAAAAGACAAATTCTTGAACTTTTATTGGGAGAAGTCAGTAGGTATTTGAAAACAGTATTGTTCAGAAGTAGGCAAACGATTAAATCAAAACATACCTGATAACATTTTCGAGACAAGAAACAAGTGTGGCGATATTTTCCCAAAGTAGGGCATAAATTGCGGCACTATAACACCTTTGATGTTTACGGTATTAGAGTTTAATTTTGTGTTAAAAGTGCTATTTTTAGTGTCATTTTCTTAAAAAATTTTCGCCTGCTGCGCTTTGGAACCATTGATATATTTACAATTTTAGTTTAATTTTAAATAAAAAAATGCATTTTTAGTGCAATTTTCTTTAAAAATTTCGCCTGCGGCGCTATGATACCGTTGGTACTCATGATTTTAGTTTAATTTAACTCAAAAATTGCATTTTTAATGTAATTTTCTTAGAAATTTTCGACGCATTTAAACATTTTTTAAAATAAAAAATGTATGAAATAAACAACTTAAAATCCCTCCCCTCCTAGATTTGAGGTCAAATCCGCGCTTGTAGTTACTAAATTTAGTTTGCATATATTGATATGTTCCTCATAAAAGCTATGCTTTAATCCTAGTTTTTTTTCGTATCGAAACCGCCCCCCCCCCTTTTCAAATGGCTGGGACCGCCACTGCCTGAAGTATTTTCTTGAGCGAGTGAAGTTTTGGAGTAAATATTAACTCAATATATTTCTTGTGTTGTTTGAACAAATTGTGACGGAAAAATAAAAAAAAATCTCTGTATCGCTATTAAAATGTTTTACATTGTATAAAAGGATTTATCAAAATTGTCAACTGTTTTTAGAAAATTTTTTACAAGCTTTTATTTAACTTGCAATGTACCTATTTATGTAAATATGTATGTTTGTTAGGGTGGAATCTTGCAACTTAATTTTGACCAACTTCCCGACATCCGATCGGCTTCAAATTTGGCATGCTTATATAGTTGCGGTGACAACACAAGAATATAGTGCGATGAAATTGAGAGCTCCCCCCTACTAGAAGGGGGAGGAAGGGGGGTACAGTTGTAGTACGCCCGATTTCGTTGAAATTTGATGTGTTGGGGCACTTGGGGATGGAGATAACGAATTTCTAATCAGATTTTGAAAATTTAATATGGCGGATTCAAGATGGACGATTTTTGGTCATCTTTTGCTAACCCACTTTAACTAACTTATACACATCCGGTTGCCTTCAAATTTGGCATGCATTTATAGTTCCGGTGACAATACAATAATATGTCATTATTAGGCACCCCTCCCCCCCTACGAGGGGAGTGGAGGGGGAAAACACCTAAGTTTGTCTTATTTCAACCAAAATTGGTAAACGGGGGCTTTTGGGGATAAGGAATACGAATTTTTGATCAGATGTTGAAAATTTAATATGGCGGATTCAAGATGGACGATTTTTGGTCATGTTTTGCTACCAATTTTAACTGACTTCCACATCCGATTGTGTTCAAACTTGGTATGCGTTTATAGTTCCGGTGAAAATACAATAATATGGTATTCTCAGGTACCCATCTCCCTCTAACGAGAGATATGGAGGAGGAAAAAGATTTAGTTTGTTCGATTTCAATCAAAATTGGCATGCAGGGGTTTTTAAGGAGGGGGATTATGAATTTTCGATCAGATTTGAAAATTTCAAAATGGACGATTAAGGGTACAAATCTAAAAATTAAGGATGTGTGTTCAAATTTGGTATGCGTTTATAGTTCCGGCGACAATACAATAATTACAAATCTAAAAATTAAAAAATAAATTTTTATTAAAAAAAAACTTTTAAGGTTTTATTAAATGCACTCAAAAGTAGAAAATAATTTTTTATCTTTCTTATACTATAATAAAAGCCATGGGCGCAAATTAAAAATTTTCATTTTCATCTAAAGAAGCTGAGAACGGGTGAGATTGCCGTGCTTGCCAAGCCTTTGAAAATTTCCTTAGGTTATAGAGTAATACAACTGTTTCTTAGGTGAATCGTCGATGTGACCGATATACGATACCTCAAGTTAAAATTTTTAATTTGCGCCCAACGCTTTTATTATGGTATAAGAAAGATAAAAAAATATTTTCTACTTTTGAGTGCATTTAATAAAAACTTAATTGCTCTTTAAAAGTTTTTTTTTAATAAAAATTTATTTTATTTTACGAAATTAGAGAAAACCAAACAAATTGCCGTTACAAGGAAATTGTAGCTTATTCGGCAAAAAATCAAAAAAAGTGTCTTAGTTTTTACAAAATATGAATAAATAAATAAAAAATATGAATACCACTTGGTTCACTGTGAACGTCACTTTGTTATGTAATGTTAATTAAAATTACTGAAAATAAACTCTGATTTTAGCTGCAGGCTTCAGCTTCCTCTGTCCGCAACCACAGTGTCCCTCCTTACGGAGAACCTCATACTGACCTCGGCCTCAAACGTCACCCCCGACCTGATTGACAGTCTGAACATTACCTGCATCATAAACTGCGCGCCAGAGTTGCCAGATTTCCATCTGAGGGAGGAGGACGTGATCTATCGCAAAATTGAGGTGCAAGATAGGCCATGCGAGAATATTTCGAGATTTTTTGAGGATGCGGCAGATTTAATTGAGGAAGTAAGTAGATTTATATTGATTTATGGTAACTCCAAAGCAGCCTGTTAGTGATCTGAAAAAAGATTTAAGACTTACTCTTTTTCAGATTAGTCTATGTCTACTTTTTGAGGTGAAACACGTGCATAGTAAGCATGGTTCACTTTTCCTACCTTTTAAGCCAATAGCAAACGATCTTAGAACATTTAACTACTAGAAGAAGTCTGGTCTGTCTGGTTACACTGGTTGTTTGAGTGCAACATCTACAGTGGGGAAAGGGGAGAAAGAAATCTGTGTTGCCAATTTTAATAACAAAATTATGCAACAAAAAACTTATTAAATTTGGATTAAGTTTTGACGCTTATTTATTAATTAATTTCTCAGGTTTCCGATATATGTTCCGATAAAAGCTAATATGCACAATATATAGGGTGGACCACTTTTTGGATTGGCTATAACTTTTGACATGATTACGCGATTTTGAAATATATTGGCTTTTTGAAAAGATAAAACGTTGGAGTTTTTCGATTCGGTTAAAAATTTACAACTTTCAAAAAATTCAAGATGGCGGACAGTTCTAGAAAATGTATAATTTTCACCCCCCCTGAAAAAAATTTATGTGCGACTCTGAACAAACTCTAAAGCTTTCACTACAAACGCTCATTGTTTCTGTGTATATTGAAGTATCATTTAACTAAATCAGTTGGGAAATAAAAAAGGTTTAAGTTTATATTGAAAAATATCACAAAATTACATACATTTTCCATTTACTATATCTTTTGACATAATTATTTAATTAAGAAAAATACTAAAAATCTAAATACCCATTACTTTTTTATTTCTTATCCGATTTAATTAGGCGATACCTCGATGTACGAAGAAAAAAGGGAGATTTGGAAATACTAATTTTTATTTTGCCCAGTGTCTTACTTAAAAAAAAATAATAACCCTTTTTAAACTATCCGCCATCCTGATTTTTTTTTAATGTCAAATTTTGAAGAAACAGACGCAACTCTCATGTTTTGTATCTTTAAACAATATTTTTTTTAATTAACTAATCAGGCCAAAAGTTACAGCAAATTAAAAAATATGTAATTTTGTAATATTTTCCAATGTTAAGCCCAAACACTCATAATCTATAAGCTTATAACTTTTTCATTTCTTAACCGATTTAAGTAAGTGATACGTCAATATACACATAAACAACGAGCATTTGTAGTGAAAGCTTTAAAGTTTGTTCATTGTCATACATAAATTTTTTTCAGGGGGGGGGGTGAAAATTACACCTTTTTTAAAACTGTCCTCCATCTTGGATTTTTGAGAAATTTTAAATTTTCAACTGAATCGAAAAAGTATCACGTTTCATCTATCTAAAAAACTAATACCTTTAAAAATCGAGCGAGCACTTATGTCAAAAGTAATAGCCAATCCCTATGTAATACTCACAACCTATTTAAAACTTTCGACGTTTTTTGAAAATTTAACATGTACTTTTATTAAACATCTTCTTTTGTAGTCAACGTGGCAACATTGATTGTTTGTTACGGTTTCTCGATTTTTCCTGGAATGTCATTATTGTTTTGAAAGTGAAAGTTTCAGCACTTGTCAATAGTGTTTTTTTGATATTTTTGTAAAAATTTTGTGGTGAAAAATGATTCCGAAGTGTATTATACCTATGCAAGTTGAAACAGAAGCCGGAGGACCGCAGTATTTCGTTTCACAGGTACGTTAAATTAAAATATTAACTAAATATTAGGTTAGAATTCGTCATATTTGGCCATTATTGGTAAACAAAGGCAGGAAATCTGTGTTGCCGGCTTGTCATTAATTTCAGTGTAAATAGGGTTTTTCATAGAACCTTTTTCTTATAATATTTTTATAGTTGTACGTCCTACTTGAATACATTTTTAGGTTTTTTTTATAGAAACATAGATTTTTATTACTATATCTAGACCATTTAATTAAACGGAACTAAAAATTATTGAAGGTATTTTAAATAAGATCAAAAACAGGGAAAACGTATTAGGTTAACATCACAACAATGGGATGAAGATGTTGAACTCAAACATCCTGCCCTAGGTCTGAAAAAAGCTGCTTCTAGTAGGTCAATGTTCTAAGCAAACGACTCTTGTTTTCGTTGGTATACCCTGTGTATATGTATTATAACGGAGCAAAAAAGTTTAAAACATTTTTAGTGAAATGAAAACTTAGTAATACTTTCTGTTTTTAAAAGGATCCTTAATGTATTTTTCTTTCGCTAAATTAAACATCTGGCAAAATCGCTGTCCAAATGTAGTGACACATATTTCAAAAATGCAGCATGAATTTTCTCAGGTATATGATTTTTGTGCATTTGCCAAATTCTATGCGTACAAACAATTTCAACAAGTCGTTAACTATGAGATACTTCAAAAGTGTGATGATTTAGGAGCGCATTAAATATGAAAAATTAGTCAAAAAACGCCAAAAAGTTTATTTAACACTGTATTATAGATCAAGGAACTAAAATGACAAATTTTATCCCGAAACGGAAAGTTTATAGGCTAAACAAAGTAAGGGCTACAGGTCGCTGACGTTGACGTTGAAGTGTTTTTTACTGCGCCTTTAAAATACAAATAAAATTTAAAATACATTATTTTTGAAATAAATTAAAAATATTTTGTTGAATACAATCAAGGTTTAAAATAAAATAAACAGAATATTGACCTTATTATTTTTGAAATAATAACACTTTTCCAAAAATAAAAAATGGTAACATAAATTTTGAACTTGAGTACATTAGCGTTGGTCAGCAGCTTTAATAGATTTTTCATTTCGAAAATAACCAACAATATAAAAAGAACACAACAATGTAAAAGTTATGTGGACAAGTGCGAAAACAGAAAAATATGTTGGCGCCAAAGTATTAATAGTATATTACATAACAAGAGAAGAGAGTGACAAATTTCACACGGGCGAGAAAGTCGTGAACGAGGCGCTAGACGAGGGAAACAAGACGCGAGTGTAAGAAAGTTACTTTCGATCGAGTTGTGTGCGTTATTTTTCCTACGAACAATGAAGAATTGCACTAATTTTTGTAAAAGTTGGTGTTTAATTTTGCACAAATCAAATGAAACTGCACACGGCTGAAATTTAACGTTTTATAAGGATGCAGATCGCAGGGTGACCACTTGCCAGAATATCATAATTTGTCATAATTAAGGTGACCAACCGTACCAGTTTGGCCGGGACAGTCCCGATTTTTCAGCAAAAGTTCCGGTTTGCCCCGGTTTTGATACCACTATATTTTTCTCTGCCATCTATAAATTTGAATTGAAACCTTACTTAAATTGTTTTTCTTTAATAAGTATTTTGGAAAATACAACTTAATATTATTAGGGGTGCATATAAGAAAAGTTTGAGTGTCCCGGTTTTGCCCCTTTTGGAGGTGGTCACCTTATCATAATTTATGAAGATGTGTCCTAAAATTGGCTAAATGTCATAAAAATCATAAAATTTGACAATCTACCCTTTGCGAATCACTATTTTTTAAGACAGTTTTGTAATTTTACAACTTTTATTTTGCAAATAGCCTCTGGGTCATATTAACCTTTCTCTCTCTAGAGATGTGTATTGGAAAGAGAAATAAACGGACGGAACGGACTATTTCAGTGATTGAATTCTACTATACCCTGATCTTTCTTTGTTTTATGCTTTTGAAAAGAGATGCAGAATACCTTGGTTTTAAAAAAGTTGTGTCCAATAGCGGCTTTTTTATAAAAAAAATGTGAAACAAAAACATAAGGGGAACAAAAACAAAATATAATACTGGAAAAATAATATAATATATTGCAAGTTATGTTGCAAAATTTTTTAAATTGAAGGAAGTGGCATTGGTCAAGTCAAGGCTCACGGAAAAGGCGTTTTTATATAACGTTTTGGTTTTAGTGTGGGTTTATTATAAATATAACATAGTAGTTAAGTGTTGACCGAATAGTTCTCCAAAATCAAACCCAACATATGTAACTTCCTTGTTTTTTTTATATTAGCATATTTTAATTAGTAGCTAAGTGTTGAATAATAGACTAATAGTTCATAAAGATGTCATACTTTTTCTGAAAAAATGTCATAAATTTATAAAAAAATATCGGTTTTGTCAATGGTCACCCTGAGATCATGTGAAATCCATCATTTTCATATGCGGTCCTAGGAAAATACATATATCTATGAGATACTATGATTGCCTAAGGATCCCAAAATGTGTAACAATAATAACCCTAATAGCACAGAAATATTCCCCGAAAATTCGCTAAATGTTCAGCTAGGATATTAGGAACACTCCCTCAATGTTCTCTCAAATCCTCTAAGCATACCAGGGATGTTCAGGGAAAAAAAGTTTTTAAACAACGATGGGATTCGAACCCTCAACCTTCTGGCATCCATATAACACTTTTCTAACGACTTAAACTTTTGCGCTATGGGGGTTTATGGGAGAAATTATATATTAGCGGGGTATAACCTTTTGGACATTGTTTTCTGTTAGAAAAGCATGGTGAATTGTTTTTTTTACATAAAATCAGGATCACTCCTGAGCAGCTCAACGGATTTTTATAATTCTTTTTTTATGGGATAAAAATATCATCCCCCTCCCCGAATCCTCCCAAGCGGTAGTGGAAGAGGATTATGTTATTTGTTGCAGGATAACTCCCGAACGGCTCAACCGATTTTCAAAATTATTTTTTTATTGGAAATAAATATTAGCCTATCCCAAGAAGCTTTTTGAACAAAATAAAATCAATTCTGCTGCGCAAGCATGATCGTAGATAAAAAATGTTATTTCCTTTCATGGCATGATTTCATGATATTTTTTTAGGCCAACAAAATGGTTTTTTCTTGTAACTAAAAAGAAAGTATTTTTTTTTAATAAAAAGAAAACTTGGAGCGACAGATAAAAATATCCCGAAAAAAATCTTTACCGCAGCTGTTAGAATAAAAAACGTTACAATATTGTAATATTTTTAGGAGTTTGGTAGAACATTGGTAGATTATCCTGACTAGAATATTTTCTGAGTGTATTACCCAGGACATTCCCAGAATAATGTAAGGACATTTTTAGGACCTTACCAGAACATTAATGGAATATCCTGCATAGAATATTTGGTGAATGTACTGTTCAGGATTTGTAAGAATGTTTTTTAAATGTGCTGTCCATATCCAAAAGGAAAGGACATTTTACGGAAATTGGCAGAACATTCCCGGAATATCCTGCATAGAATATTGCCTAAATGTTCTACCCAGGAAATGTATTTTCAATGTGCTGTCGATATCCAAAAAAGGGCGTTTTCCGGACTTTAGTAGAACATTCAGGGAATATTCTGCATGGAATATTTGCTGAATGTACTGTCCAGCATATTCTAAGAATGTTTTTTAAATGTTCTGTAAATGTCCAAAAAAGGACATTTTTCGAACTTTCACAGAATATTCCTGGAATATCCTGCATAGAATGTTCGCTGAGGATACTAGGTGGGATATTCTGAAAATATATTTTAAATGTGCTGTTCATGTTCGGCATGTTGAAAGTTATTCAGAGCACGTTTTTGGAACATCCTACGTATATACTGTAAATGTGCCAGAACATTCAGACATTTACAGCACCTTACTGGGATATCCCTGGAATATCCTGTGCTATTAGGGAATAACTTTGAAAAACCAAGCAAATAATTTCAAAATCATGGTTAGACCTGGGCAAGAGCAAAATCTACCGCGCCTGCCTGATGCAGTCTACTGGCGACCAGAAAGAGTTTTCGTCTCTGCATCTTTTCCAAGCTAACTTGATTGGGAGAGAGTTATCGGTACGACTTTTTTTCGGAGAACGTAAGGGCGCGGCCACAAAACATCTGATAGTTATATGATCAAACACATACAAAGGGTTGAAAACTCTTTGTCCACTCAGGAGCGGAAAATAACTGCTTTTTGCTCCCTCAAATGGGATTTTTGCTTTTTAACGTTATTCAAAAAGATTAAAGTTATTGGCCGCGTGTACAAAACCTTTTAAAGGACATTTTTATCTACTTTAACAATAGCATTATTATTATAATTTGTTGTTTTATAACTTTATCAGAAGTTTAAAAACGGCACATTGACATTTTTTTTTGTCGATTGGTTAATGGATAGATACAAAAAAGTGTTTTCCTACGACCACATATGATAATGATGGATTTCAAACGATTTGCATCCTTAGAAATCGTTAAATTTCAACGGTGTGCAGAAATTTTTCCGCACAAGTAGTTGTTCCAAAATTGTGTGCAAAATTAAAGACCAACCTTAACAAAAATTAGTGCCATTCACTAGTGTTCGTAAAAGAAATAGCGTACACAACTCGATAGAAAGTGACTTTCTTACACTCGCGTGTTGTTTCACTCGGCTAGCGCCCCGTTCACAACATTCACGCTCGTGTGAAATTTATCACTTTCTTCTCTTGTTATTCCATTTAATTTCTGTGTGTAAATGTCAATCGCCATATTGAAATTGGTCCGGAGAATTTGGAATGAACAGTACGTTCCACCCAAGGGTGGAAAGTTAGCACTTTCTATAGTCCAAGTTTATTTTTAACCTAATTAAAAAGGTGTTCAAAACGAAATAAAACTTTTTCGCCACTGACTAATCTTTTGATAGAAACATTGTATAACAATCATAGAAATAAACATTTTCCACCTCGGTATGTTTTCTGTTATTTTTATTTAACATTCCAATCTGTTTTTCACGTGTCGAATAGTTTTCAGGATGTTTTTGATTTCTTTCTAAATAATGTGTTTAAAAAAAAAGTTATGACGTAAGTTGCGGCGAGTATGTTCTAAATAATCGTACACCCACAAGAGACGGTGTCATGAGCATTACGTTATAAATACAATGTCTACGTTTTTTTCTAAAATGAATAAGATAATAGACACGTTCAGTGGGATTTACTAAGATCTAAAATAGTACCTTGCATTTATTTACACCTGCGGGGGGTACTAAATTTTAAAACCAATTTTGAAAAAACACCCATACAGAAAAGACACAAAGTTATTGATTATTTTGTATTATTATTGCAAAATACCATTGAAAAACTGCTTTTTTTCTTAAAATATCCATATTTTAGGAGAAAATGCCCTATAACTAATTTTTTTTGACAGGTTTCAAAATGGCAAATGGTGAATACGCCAAAAATTTGGCACATAATAGCTTCATTATTTGTGTTTGAGGTTATAAAGTTGGTGATTTTTTAGACCACCTCAGGGGGGGGGTGGTTTAAATTTATAGCCCCCAGAAAGGATTGTTTTGTGGCATTTGTTAATAAGTTCTTTTATAATTTCCGTAAGTAACTGTTTTTAGAAGGATTAATTTACCCTATTTATTATCGCAAGTTGTTGTATTGTTGTACCCAATAAAACACCTCCTATTTTGTCCAGAAAAAACGCCCTAGTTTGAAACAGTTTTCAGCACAAAAAATATGTTTATGAGGGCACTACGAGGCAAAACAAACATAAGTGAATGTCACTGATTATGCACGAAAAATATACCAAACAAAAAACTCAAAACAACTATATTAATTTATTTACAAACTAAAACTAAAACATTGAGGTTATCTAAAAGCTCAGTTAAAAAAACTTTCCTTACTCAAAACGCATTCATTTCAAAGCTGCAGCTTCAGTAGAGGTTGGTGCAAGTCAAGGTGCAAGCAGAGTTAAAAGATCCTAACTCGCTGTTTGTGATTGAACGCAGCGCTAATATTTTTAAACTGACATTTTGACAGTGATAGAAATGTAAAAAAACTTGCATTTAAGTTTTTTAATATATTTCATATATAAAAACACCTTTTAAATAAATAAAAAATTAATCTACTCCTTATTTTATTATTACCCATCTAAATCGTTAGGTGACATCAAGTATTAATTGGAAAAATGAATTAACAAGAGTAAGTTTTAATTAGAGTGACATATAGCCCCAATTCTATAGAGTGTTTACTATTTAAACCCCGTGTGGGTTTAAATTTTTTAATTTTCTTTTCTTCTGAATTGAAAATTTCCTTTTCAATCCAATAAAAGATTGTGTTAAGATAATTATTCAATAAACAAATTTCTTAAAATTCTTCTTATAAATCAAACTATGTCCAAAACTCAAGGAGGGTTGGTTTAAAATGCTTAAAACCAAAAATTTCCCTTAGACTTAGGACCGCGCGTTCTAAAATAGACTAAACCTTTTTAGTAAATCCCACCGTTAAAGTTAGTTTTCAGTTTTATCAGCATTCGTATCCTTATATCTATCGAGTTGACCAATCAATCAGGTGCACTTTTAAAATCAAGGCGAATGCGTGACAGCTCCAGCTGATTAAATGCACGAAAACTTCGTTAGGTACGATAAGGGACCCAAGCAACAATTATAGTCAATTTCACTGGTGCCATTGTCATTGCCACCAAAAAAGGGTTAAAGCGTAGTAATAGTTGCTACAAAAAACTATTTATAGGACAAATTTCATTATTTTTACTTAGTGTGGTCACTATTACTGTTAAAAAATTACCACACTGTCGTAAAAATATAAAGTTAAACGCTAAAGTAATATATTCCACTATATAAATATATACCATTACTAGAACCACGAAAAAACTTTACAGTGCGGGGCTTACTTCATAGTTGTCACATTTAATTTCTTTAATATTACTTTTACGAGGTAACGACTCTACTGATATTAATTTGATTGCAATTCAGTAGCCCCTACTCAATACACAACTACAAAGTTATGGAGTCTACACGGTCGCCTATCTACCACGCAGTAAGAAATAAATGTGCATATAGTGTAAAAATGTTACCTACGAGTTATCGCTACTTTACTGACATTGTAAATTAATGCACCGTCAACTGTATGCGCGACGTCGCCATGTTATTTACTTCAACTAAACATGTAATTCAAATCAAAATTTAAAAATACCTCATTAAGTCATTGATTAGTAGTTGCATGTATTTGCATGTATTTTTTATCAAAAAATCAGCATTTTTAATCAGTAAAGTGCTATGCGTTTATAAATTTAAGATGCTGTGACTTCAGAAGAGTGTTTAATAAAATGGTAATTATTAGCTATAGGTTATGATATAGACAATATTTTTGTTTTCTGTCATGTCTTCACATATTTTATGGGGCGTGTCCTGATATAGTTCAGAAGAAGATCAACATATTTTCAATTAATAATGTGAGAAAAAAAAACTATAAAAACCCTAAAAAGTCAGAAATATTACTTTATGTGGTAAACAGGACGTCGGGATAACGTGCCCGTTTACTACCCGCGACGACCTAATTCCTATATCAAGAGTAATCTTTACCGTCGCGATGTAGTTGTCTAACCGTCCCAATGCATTCCCAAAAACGGTGAATACCTCGAGGTATAGTAGTAATAAAACCGTCGTCGTGATATGACGCCACAACTCTATTAAGGATAGGGCGTGGAGACGGCCACCACGTCGCGACTGATTTTGTTGCTTGGGGAGTCATAACATTACGACCGTCCCTGCATACGAAATGATGTTTTGACGCATTTGATCAGCTGGAGCTCTCACGCATTCGTCATTAGTTTAAAAGTATAGATAGAAATAGAGATAAGGATACGAATGCCGATAGACTCGAAATTTAACTTTAAGTGTTTAATAATCGGTTTATTCACTTTATAAAATATATATATATATATATATATATTTTCGCAAGAAAACCTTATTTTAGCTGAAAAGAATAACAGAAACATATGACACAACAGTTTCTTTTTGCACCAACCAACGTCAACATGATTCTCCAGCTTTTAAACTCTATACCTCCAATACTAAAGTGAAGTCGTCCAATAACATGCTCTGCTGACCCTGGGTCAACTCTAACTCTGGGTTAACTCCCGAGTTAAGTCGAAAAGTGTTTATCCAAGCTTTTTTAACTCAGGGCTGGTAAATCTCGGGTTCTTCGAATTATGTAACGTTGCCCGCTCACTTTTGTCGATTTTTTTACTTTTTCCCGTCATAACCTTACTTTTTTCTGTTATTTTTTTGTCAGACGTAGACAAAAATTTTGCGTTAAAAATCTTTTGTTATTTTGCAAGAGTAAAAATGTCTGAAAAAAAAAGGGTCAAAATTTCACCGAAAAAGACGTCCAAATTTTAATCGGAAATAAAAAAAATAATAAATCGGAATGTAACGGATTTTTTCTACTACAAATTTCTGTAAAAAAAATGTTAAGGTTTTAAAAAAAAACTTTAAATATATACTTTACTATATTTTTAACAAAACAAATATGACAAAATAACGAAAAATGATTAACACTAGGAACTTACGGTATCTTTACAAATCATTAGATCTGCAGGGTAGAGGGAGTAAAAGTGAACAAAACTCCTGGAATGAGGCAAAGTAAACACTCCCTAGGAAGAATAAGAATTGTGAACATTATAAAGAAAAGGCATAGAGAGGTAGTGCTTAGTTATGAAAGCGGCTGCTTGCAATGCAATGCAATGTAATTATTGTATGATCGATAAATTTAGTAATTCATATTTTTATGTAGAAAGAAAACAGAAGATATAAAATTAGGCACTATAAATTTATTCAGTAGCCATTATATTATTGTATAAACCTGCCCTAAAGTGTCCCAATACAGTACCTACCTAAAAAATAACATCAAATTTTGAGGTTAACCCAGGGTCAAATACTCTAACTTGCCGTGAGAACGCTGGTTAACTTTTTCCTGGGATAACTTTCGAGTTAGCAGTTGAACTTGGATGGATAAACACTTGTCACAACTTTGACCCAGGGCTATCCCTACCTCATGGGGTAACTCACTATTGATAAACCGGCCCTGAGAGTGTCACAAGATAATCCGACCGCTAGACCTTTTTACTAGTTATGGGCAAGAAAACGGCTTCTCCTATGGTTTGTTCGGGTTCCGAATTTTAAGGCACATTTACACAGACAAACTTTCCTTTGATGTTGAAATGCCGACAAACATTTACACGAGCCTCTTGAGCAAAATGTTCAAAGAAATGTTCGAGCAAAATCTCGTACAAAAAAACACACGTAAATTTTGAATAGGGTGTTGAGCAAAATTTGTTTGAAGAATTGGGGGTATAAAAATTTTTTTACAAATTCGAAATATATATTGTTATCGGAATTGAACTTAACTGAAAATAGAAAAACAAAGTTTTGAAATAAGGTATTTGTAATCAAGTGCTTTCCGACGGAAAAACGATTTGATGCCGAAATTCACATTTTACCTCATAAGCAACTTCGATTGATCTGATTTTTATAGGGGATATGCCAGTATACTTGTAACTTTTTTGGGGTTGTAAAAAAAACGAGAATAAAAAAAATAATAATTGGCACTTATTTATTGCTGTTGCCTGTAAAATATAATGATAAAAATTTACGTTTAAAAGAATATCTCTTTATTTTACTTCCTAGTTTATTCTTTTACAATAATAATAAAGTCAAATTAAAAAACCTGTATACATTTTATTAAATCTCAAATATATGAACGGGATGTGATCCAGAGTGTCTTAAGTTTATCTCTTTATTTTTATCATAAAATAAATATTTTACCGAAAATTTTCCATGAATTGGTTCTCATCATATAGTTCCACAGTTTCTTCTACAAAATTCATAGCTTTTATGTTTCTACAAAATTCATAGTTTTATATTTTTTTACATTGCATTTAAAAATCTGCCAATGGCTTCATCATCACCACTCCTTGTTAACGAGGTAGAACCTTGCCTTAATTCTTCCAAAGTGAAATTCTGCAGTTTTTGAAAGAACATAAATTTAACACTGAAAAAGCTGAGTTTTTGGGTAGGCAGAGATTCCCCTTCTTTAGGTCACACCATACAAAACCCTCGACAAAACCTTTATAAAAACACACGCGTATAATAAAATAATACAAGATTACACCTCTGGCTTTATATTATTTTTCGTAAAAACCCCTTTATTTGGGTATATTTTCAAGGAACAAATTATTCTTTCGCACAAACTTTACATGCATAAATGAATTTGCGCATATGTCAGAAAATAGTTCTAAACAGTTCCATTTAATTCCGCCCGGCTTCACGGGACTGTACAGAACAGTATTAAACCGGTCCTGGACAAATTTTGGGTAGTAACCCGAACACAAAACTTTTCAGTTCAGAACAGTTGTGGTCGAACCAGAACGCGTTTTTTAAGCGCGCATGCTCCGGACTCTTTAGAACAGGAAATGTCGACGAACCCGAACAAACCACTATAAACGGTGTATGCGGCAGCTCTGCGCGTGCTCTGTAAGAACTTGACTACTCTGCGATCGCCTCGTGCTTGCTTTTTATTTAAGATCAGAATGAGCACCCTGGCGTCTAAACGTAGGATGAGCACCAGGGTAACCCTAGACGTATTGATTGACCTTGACATACAATGCTCGTTTATACACTTCAAGTTTTAATCGAACTTGTGCTAAAAATATTGTTAACTACTTTGATCAATCAGATAATAACAACATTTATCAGCCATTCCAGCTAAAAGTTGCAAAATACGAATTAACGAAGGCATTAACCTACTCTTTGTGACCAATTATGTATTTTTTTGCCTCCAAAAGCTGAAACTGTTTCTATTAAAAAAGTAATTTAAAATGCTTCTTTGTGACAAAAAAAATGTCAAAAACAGGAAATTTGGGCGTTTTCTTATATTAAAAGATTCGCTTAAACTTTTTACTCTCAAATATTTTTGCACACTATCCATGAAATAATTCTATAAAAAATCAATAAAGTAGGCTTGCCAGTATTACCAACATTTATTCATTTTGCGTCAATCACTTTTCTTGTAATTCAAATATTGTTTCTATTTTGAGTGGAAATAGTGTTCCGTCCGTTACGTTCCGTCCGTTACGCAACATTTTGTTTGTTCAATTCTTAACCTTTTCGTTTTTTTTGTAAAATAGTAACAAATATTATTTAAGTGTGATTTTAACTTTACGATTTTATTAAATTTTGGCATTTTTTGAGGTCCTATTGGCAAATAAATAAATAATACAAAAATGAATGATGGTGTGCTTCTTTTTCCTGTTGCGTTCGTTACGCATATTAAAAGGCTTTTTACCAACTTAATAAAGTAGATAAAAAATAGGTTTACATTTGAATTGTTTGAGTACAATTAATGTATTTATTTTTTGGTATCAGCGTTAACATATTTGCAGTGCCTAATGGCAATATTTAATTTTAAATTTAAAAAAATCGTGTTACGCTGGAATGGCTGTTATTTGTGATATTATTGAAATCAATGTTTTGAAATAAATGAGGACTGGATTACACTTTTTGCCATTCACTAAAAATGCTATATGAAATTCCAATGAGCACTCGAAATCGAGTCAGATTCCCTGTTTCTGTGGGATATTTTTAGCGGTATTTTTCGAAATTTTTTAAATAAAACATCAAAATATTTGCGGAATTTCAAATCGTTGAAAAACAAGGCGTTTTAAACTGCCGTTAATTAATGTCTCAACGGATCTTTTAGAAACAAAAACAGCATCCTTTAATATAAAAAAAAAGCGTATTGGAAATTTATGAGGTCAGACCTTCTTAAATTTTATTGAGGACGCGAGTTTTATTGATGATATTTTCATTATTTCTTTGAAAATTGAGAATTTACACTTTTAGTGATGATTTATTTTATCAATATTGATTTAAAACTCGTAAAGCAAGTACAAATTTGTAAATATAAAAGGTAAATAAAGAAATAAAAATTGGAAATATTCAATAAACAATCTGTTTTTATTTCTCCGTTTATCAATTGATAAAAAAACATATTTTAGTCGGAGGGCTCACAAAAAAACATACAAACACATACATCATCACTTTGACTATATGAAAAGCAGGGGCGTGTCAAGCGCCCCCGCCGCCTTGCCTTAAAAAAAGCAAAAAGAAAAAATATAATATATAAAAACGAATTCGCACACAAATACCTTTCGGCTCCTTTAAAATTGCATATATTTTGAATACTAAAACACAGTTTATTGGTTTTCTTCATAGTTAGTTTTATTATATATTATAAATATTTCTAATCGTAAATTACAGGCTAAAATATCAGGGTTTCACATTAAAGATGGCCTCCACATTAACTTTCTTGTTGTCGAAAAAAAAAAATCGAGTAGAACAGGGGCACACCCTAAAAAAATGTTGCGGGGGGACCTCAGGAAAATCTGAGCGCTTCTGATGAAAAGACAGTAGAAGCAGAAGAGATCGACGTAGAAGAGCATTGTAGGAGGTATTTAGTACACAGTTTAAATTTTTTCAATCGATTACTTTCCAAAATATTTTAATGCTGGGACAATCATCTTGAGACACCCGTCGTCTGGAGTTTGGTATTGAATTGCATTTTTGAAAACATTTTTAGGATACCAATTATTTTTAGACCTTCATTGTTCAGCTTGCTGAATACACAGTCCTTTTATATCAGGGAAAAAAATAGAGGAATTGATATCCCAACCCACCAAATTGACATTTTCATAGTTAAAAAGGCATAACGGTTGGGGAAACATCATTTTTTCTATGCTTTGACACAGCGGCTTTTCAAAATGGCGTATTTTATTGTTGTTTGTTAGTTAGTTTAGAATTAAAAATAAGGACAATATTGATACCTCATCTGCTATTTGCAAAAAATACTTAATTTTTGTACAATCCGCGAAGCAGGGCAACTCTGGAAGCAAGTTATTAGATATTTTAGAGAAAAGACTTAAAAAAAAGGCCAAGAAGTTCCAACCTTAAAAAGTAAAGAACACAAAAGAAAAAGCAAACAAAGTAAATTTACCTAACCGTTATGTCTCTCAGATTGCTCCATCCGCTGGTTCTAAATTTTCTACTTTTTCTTTGGTGATATCCATTCCCTATTTTATATGGTCAATGGATAGTCCATCTAAAAAAAATTATCAGCCCTTCCAAAGCTCTTGCACGTTTTTTCGCGAGCTCTTGTACTATAAGGTAGGCCATGAATTTCAAGTCATAATTTTTCTCTTGTTTCAGATAGCCCAATCAGGCGGTCGCACTCTGATCTTCTGTGTGGCGGGCGTCAGCCGCTCGGCTAGCATCTGCTTGGCCTACTTGATGAAACACAGACATTTTACCCTATTGGAGTCCTACAACTACGTGAAATCCAGACGGCCTAGAATTAGACCCAATTGTGGGTTTTTTAAACAGTTGATAGACTTTGAACGAAGACTGTTAGAAGTTAACAGTGTAAACATGGTTTTTAATGAGTTAGTTCAGATGGAGATACCGGATGTCTATGATAGCGAGTACAGGGTGGTTAGGAGGTATGATAGAAAGAAGAGGGAGAGGATATAAGTGATGTAGACATAAAAAAATTAATGCATCTTTATTGTACCTTCTGAATCGTTCTAATGCCGTCAGGGAAATGCCGACCTTCTCAAAACCGCAAAAATATTAACAGCGGTCTATAACCCTCGGAAAATCAAAACGCTACTCGTGAAAATACTTCTGCAATGTTTTAGATTTCGTTGAAAGTTCTTCGCTAAAAAAAGGATATCTTGGCTCAAGAAAAATTTTCTTGAATAGGGCCAACTCCCCTGTGTCCTTTAAAGACCAGTTTTCTCCTGGAACAAAAAAAATTCTCTCGTTGTAAGCAATTTCCTTTTGATTCAAAATAATTATGATCTTGAATCAAGGACATAAGGGGGTTCACTCCATTAAAGAGAATTTTTCTTGACTCAAATAATCCTTATTTTCAGTGTTTAAAAAAAATTCGTAAGAATAAAGTGAGGCCAGAGATATTGGAGAGAATTGACTATTTTATTACCAATGTATACTTAATTATGTAAAAGATCTCGATAGTTTTTAATATTCATAAGATTGAGGTAAATTCTAAAAAAATTGTATATAATCTAGATTTAAGATATAAGGGACCATTTTATGTAAGACTTCTTAAAAATAAAGTGACAATTTTATTGAATAACTTAATTTTTTTGACCAACATTTTCTAATACTTTTCATAATGTGTTGTTCGAAAATACAGCAAATCAAGTTGTAGTTGTATAATAAAAACCTCTTGGTTTATTATACAAAAGTTATAATAATTTATTCTAATTTGTACCCAGTGAGTCATTCCGATACCGCGTTCGTTTATTCGCTTGAGGAGCTGAGCGTGTGGAGCTTGAGCAGAAGTCAGCTGATCATCAAGCTCTGCCAAATAAGCATCTTTTTTATAAAAATTTCTTTATGTTATAGTAGAAGAGAAACATATGTTTAAATAGTCCTTGAGAAATACATTTTTCAAAATTCAAAAAAAAACTAAAAATTATTTTGCTTTAACAAAGCTATAATTTTAATATGTTTTATAGTGACAGGCGATTTCAATGGTTGCATCTCCGTGCAACACCGTTCTTAACTAAAAAGCCACTTAACTCATTTTCGTTTTAGTATCCTTTGGCCTATGATCGGTGCCATATTGACACCAAACTGACAGAAAATCCATATTTTACTTGTCAACTTGGTTATAAAAATGGCATCCACATTAGGCTAAAGGGCACTGAGGCGGTAGGAGTTAACAGGCTTTTTAGTTAAGAACGGTGTTGCTCCGTGACAGGCGGGAATATACCTACTCACTATATTTTATGAATTTTTTATGTTGCTGTAACAAAGCTACAATTTATAAGAGATGTTCATGCATCTATTGCAAGGCACTATGCAAAAGGACTGGCGAGAATTTTTCTTTAAAAAAAGTTTGCTTTTTTAATAAAAATTAGGTACACTAACTTGCAGATAAATTGCGTATATTGGAATAGTAAAATTGTTTTTTTTGTAAGCAGTGTATGTAGATGACAAATATTTATGACAAACAGGTGTCAACATGAAGTTTTGTCAGTTGCGATTCAATATGCCGAGACATTTGTCTACTTTTGTGAAGATAATAACTCGACTTAGTGAAGACCGGTGGTCGGTGAGAAGATCGGCTGACCACTATGGTGTTAACAAAGCCACAGTTTGCAGAATAAGAAGCCGTTGGCTGGCTACACACAGTTTAGAAAGAAAAGAAGGTACTGGCAAGGTTAAAAAGACTAGTGAACAAGAAGACGAAGCGTTGCTCATTCACTTGAGGGAAAATCCATTCGACTCCACAGTGAACGCAGTCTCAGTGACAAATTTTCCTGCATCCTGCTCCACGGCAAGTAGGAGAATAAAAGGTTCAGAGTTACGTTGCCGTACTGCTGCAAGAAAAACAAAACTAACTCAAGAACAAAAACAGGCAAGATAATTTTTGCCCTAAATCATCTCCGTGATGAAAATTACTGGGCACGAGTAATATTTACCGATGACAAAATATTCCAATTCTCCTCAGATCGCAGAAGAATTAAAGTTTATCGGCCTCCACATTCTCGGCTTGATGAGCGATACACAAATCAAATAACCAGGGCGGGTCATTTTTTAAAATGTGGTCAACATGTGGGGCTGGGTTAGTGTACGGAGGCTGAGGGTATGTTGGCAGATTGATGGTCGGTTCACTGCAGTACGTTATCTGGAGCTTCTTTCGGACGTCATGTTGCCATCGGTTGAAGTTCTCTATCTAGCCGTGCACACTGCCAATGTTTGCAAGACATGGTTCCGAAACCAGAACATTGAAGTATTAGCATGGCCATCGAACAGTCCAGACCTGAATCCGATGGAGAATGTGTGGGGAAGATTGGTAAAGATCAATTACCAAAGAAATTGGAGGCCTCGAAACCAGGCAGAACTACTAGATGCCATACTGAATGCGTGGGAGGAGATCGCTGACGATGTTCAGTATTGTCGAAACTTATCAAATTCCATGGTTCGACGTCTACAAAAACTTTTGGACAAAAATGGTGCTGCCACCGGATATTAAGATTATTTTTTTTATTTTAGTCAATAAATTAATTTGAAGACGATATGTATATTTTCACTTGATCAAAATTCTAACTTGTTACAAGAGCAACAGTGCGCTGATTTTTGTATTAAGGCCACTGATCTCGAAACAATGAGCTGAATTCTATATTAAAACCTTGCTGATCTCGAAACCAACACCGTTCTCATCTAAAAAGCCAGTTAACTCATTTTCGTTTTAGTGTCCTTTGGCCCAAGATCGGTGCCATATTGACATCAAACTGACAGAAAATCTATGTTTTACTTGTCAATTTGGTTATAAAAATGGCAGCCACAATAGGCTAAAGGGCACTGAGGCGATAGGAGTTAACAGGCTTTTTAGTTGAAAACTGTTTTGTCGAAACGCGCGTTTCGAGATCAGAGGCCTCAATACAGTATTCAGCTCACTGTGAGTGTCCTTTATCTGTATGAGAATGAGTCTGAGCTTTAGTGTGCTTACATAACAGCTAGTTACACTGCTTAAAAAAACTAACATTTTACTGCCTGTGTACACTATCGGCATCATAAAAGTGGTACACTATCGGCATCATAAAAGTGGTACACAATACTTTTTGTTGTAATACCTTGGTCTATTTTTACAAACAAAGTCACCCATTATTGTATTTTTCTTAAACTGTCAAAGTATGTCATTCTGTATTTCAGGGACGTGGCTAGACATTATGGACGCAGTAAAACCACGATTATAAAAATTAAAAAACGATATAAAGAAGATCAGACAATAGAGAGAAAACAAAGGACTGGTTTATTGAAAGTTTCAACTGATGAACAAAATTATGACCTTATCGCTTTTATGGAAGAAAACCCTTTTGCATTTGTTGCCCAGGCAAAGAGACTAACGCAATTTCCAGGATGAGTAAGAGTGGCACGAAATCGCGTAAGGAAAGGCTCTAATTTAAGATATCGTGTAGCTGCTAAAAAAATTAAACTTACGAATGAAAAAAAAAACAGGCCAAAAAAAACAGTTTTGGCGAAAGGTAATATTTTCCGATGAAAAAGTTTTCCAGTCCTGTAGTGACAGAAAAGAAATTCGGGTGTATCGTCCACCAAGAACACGCTATGAGATCGCGCTGGAAGATTTTCGGTAAATATGTGGGGTTGGATTTCTGCTATAGGTCATGGTGCTCTATTTCGAATCAATGGAAGGCTCACACAAGACCAGTTTATTTTTCAACAAGACAATTACCCTGCTCATACGGCCAGATTTGCCAAACTTGGTTTCGGGAGAAAAATATTGAAGTTCTTCCTTGGCCTACGAAAACCCCAGACGCCAATCCTATGGAAAAAATCTGGGGTTTAATTTCAAAAAAGCTGGAAAGCTTTAATATTGTGCCGGAAAATTAACATCACTTGGCCCAGTTAATAGTCAATGCTTATGAAGAAGTGATTGGTGAAAATGAAAAGCTTTTTGAAATTTTGGCTGATTCTCTACCAAGAAGGATAAACGATATAATTGAGGTGAATGGCGCAATGACTAGATATTAAAATTTGTTGAAAAATAAACTAGTCTTGATAAAGTTCTGTGACGGCTGGAAGCATGGTGTTCTCTAAAATGTTCATGTAAATCTGTGCTGTGAGCCTTCCATTGATTCGAAATAGAGCACCATGACTTCTAGCAGAAATCCAACCCCACATATTTACTGAAAATCTTCCAGCGCGATCTCATAGCGCGTTCTTGGTGGACGATACACCCGAATTTGTTTTCTGTCACTACAGGACTGAAAAACTTTTTCATCGGAAAATATTATTACCTTTCGCCAAAAGTCTGGTTCCTTTAGAGAGTAATTAAGGGCAAAAAGTTACCTGGCCTATTTTTTTTTCATTCGTAAATTAGAGCCTTTCCTTACTCGATTTCATGCCACTCTTACACATCCTGGAAATTGGGTTAATCTCTTTGCCTGGGCAACAGATGCAAAAGGGTTTTCTTCCATAAAAGCGTTAAGGTCATAATCTTGTTCATCAGTTGAAACTTTCAATAAACCAGTCCCTTGTTTTCTCTCTATTGTCTGATCTTCTTCCCATCGTTTTTTAATTTTTATAATTGTGGTTTTACTGCGTTTTAATGTCTAGCCACGTCCCTAAATGACCATCCTAGTTGTAGTTTTGCCAGGAGTTGGGCTTTATCAAATAAAGAAATTTGTGGAGGCATTTTTTATTTATTCATCAGACTGAAATACATTTGTTTGTAAAAATAGACCAAGGTATTACAACAAAAAGTATTGTGTACCACTTTTATGATGCCGATAGTGTACCTATTAAGTTAAAATTAAAAAAAAATTGTACAAGCAATTTTCTTTTTAAAAGAGCTTTCTAGCAAGATGCTACACCCCCTAAAAGGGGTAAAAAAACGTTTTTTTTAGTATGACTGGAAAGCAAAGAAAAAAACTCAATCAACGTGTTTCTGCGTTTTATCTGCATTTATCACCCTGAAGCTGTAGCGAGTTTGCTCCAGTTAAAGTCCTCCCCTGTATACTAAAAACATACTAGAATGATTTTGCGCATCAAAGTAGCCTATGAAAATGTGTCACTGTCATATCGATCATTGTTTTAAAAATTACGCGATAAAAAACTTAGCTTATTAGCTTAGGTTTCAATCATATGTTTCAATGCTTCGTTGGGCAGTTTTTACAAATTTTTTTATTAAATAAGAAAAAATTTGTGATATGAATGAATGAACGGTCGAACGATCTTTGCGTAAATTGTAATTTATAATTTATAAATATTTTATATTACCATGGTAAATGAACCATATAATATTGACAAAAGCCGCCGCTAAAAGAAAGTAGGTATATTAATCATGAAATAAACGAAATCACACCACTGGAAAAATAAAGAGATAAGTTAAGACGTTTACTTATTACAGATAACGAACCAGAGGTTGGGGACCATTTTGCTTCGGAAGATAAATGCTATTCAATGGACGAAGATTAAAAAATGTTTCATAAGTAATTTTTTTATTAAAAAAATGTTTCGTAATTATTTTTTCAAATATTTTATTGCTATCAACAAGTTAAAATAATAATTTATCCGAATAAATCAGTATTAGGGGCGTACTCAGATTCTCAAGGCCCTCAGAGCTCCTGAAAGCTAGATCTTTTATTAAAAAAATTTCGCCTACGACGTCATTTTTTGCAGAATTAACAGTATTTTTTACAAACATTTTTTTTTATTATAAAAAAACTGTACATTATTTTTTTTTTAATTTTCGCCTGCGGCACAATTCCTGTTTTAATTTACATCGTTTTATTAAAATTTTTAATTTTGAGGCCATTATCGCAATATTTTTTTGCTTTTTTTTTCAGAAAAAACTTGAGGTGCCCCCCCCCTGACCTAACCTCAAGTCTCAAGCCCCCCCCCCTAGAGAAAAAGGAGTATTCAGTAAAAGTGGATTTATCCCGTATCCCCTTAAATATTCAAACAACCGTGATAAACACTATTATTCCCCTGCAACCTCCTGTAAAATATACTCGCCTGTCAGTCACTTGTAACCAGCAGAATCGCCAGTCCTTTTGCATAGTGCCTTGCAATAGATGCAACATAAAAAATTCATAATAAAATATAGCGAGTATATGCCCGCCTGTCACGGAGATGCAACCATCGAAATCGCCTGTCCATTGTTTTTTGATATCAGACGTAGACACTATAAAACATATTAAAATTATAGCTTTGTTAAAGCAAAATAATTTTTACTTTTTTTTTGAATTTTGAAAAATTAATATTTCAAGAACGCAACCCGGTACGGTTTGGCAGGTCAGTACCATTTTTATTAACGACTATTTAATGTTTACAAAATTCTAGCCTTGTCAAAACACGTTAGTCGATTCGGCCGCTGGCTTTCTTTTATCGATGACTTCCTATTATTTATGGACTAATTACAGGAGTTTGAAGAAAGACGAAAATTAAAGGTCACTAACGCGCTCGCTGAAAAGAGTAGCTCACGGTTTCCTCGAATAAACGAACACAGTACGAGTATAAACAAGAGAGCTGCCGGTATCTCTTTCTTTTATTAAAAACGATCTCTTGAGCGACAACTTTTACCCATAGATGCAATAAACTGTCTGTGCATGTCGCTATTTATTGTCGGGAAACCGACAAAATATTTTATTTAATACTGTACTGTAAATTCTCACTTTGTGTTTCCACATTTTTTATTCGTTCATCTTAAAAGCCCGATTATCATATTCATACTTGGGCGGATCATCAGTCGTTGTAGTATCAGCTCCCTTTTCGTTGATATTAGTGACTTTTTCTGGTTTGTACGTCACCGAAGGCTCTTTTTTCCCTTCGTTTTTGACGGCCCAAGTTTGAAGGCTGGCCGACGCAAAAATAGTGTAAAAAATCGCCGTGAACAGGTAGACACCGGCTGTTATAAAGAACACTATTTGCCATTGAGATCTTGTCTGTAAAAAAAAGAAAGTAAAATTATTTGTTAAACAGTGTCAAACGCCTTGTTTGAATCGACGAGAATTTACCGATGTATAAAAATAATTATATCTCGGAAATGGCGAGGCCGAATTTAACGAGATTTGGTAGGTGGGTGTAGTTTAGGTACGTGATTATTCCAAGTTATTTCAGTTTTCAAGAGTTTTCAAAAAGTAGCAAAATTTGATTGTTATACTTACAGGGTGGTGTGTATCTACAGCATACCCAGCAATAATTGGACTAATTACTCCAGAAAATGCTCCACATGTATTACTGAGTCCCAAGATGATACTTGCATATTGCGGAGCTATGTCCAGGGTATTCACACTGCAAACAAATTGAAATCAGTTAGTAAAAAGGATTGCAAACTGTCAGGATTTCAGAGAGAACAATTTATATCTCACCTGAACGTGGTAAACGAACAGCCGCCTAAACCAACGCTCATGCAGAGCAGTATCACGGTGGCTATGGAATTGTCCCACAAAGCTACAGCAGAGATACAAATAAACTGAGAGATGTAACCGATGAAATTGAAGATCTTGCGCACTTTGATTTTGGTCAAGGTACCCTTGGATATGAGCCAATCGGAGAGGTAACCTGCCACCGGCATCACGATGGCCATGCACAAGTAGGGAAGACCGGATAGGATACCTGATTGGCCGAGGTCAAAGCTGAACATCTCTGCAAAAAAAATATATATAAGCATTCAGCTAAACTAAAAACAGTAGAAAATATTACAGAAGTAGCTATTCTTGCTTTCAGGGAGAAACATTTATTTCTCCGGATTCTATTGGTCGACGCCACCCTTTCCCCCGACAATAACACTAATGTACACACTTTTTATAAGATTTGTTTCTACTGGTCTTAAGTGAGAGAAATAAAAGATACCGATTTCCATTTAAAATACTGTCATTAATGTAATTTCTGGGAGAAACGACATCAACCCATGGAAACCGCGCATTTCAGAGAAATAAGTGTTTTTTCACTGATTTCAAGAACAGAGGCCCAGAAAGAACACAAAGAAACCCTCTCAAGCCTAAACTAAAATATCTTCTTGTACCTTTTAAATATGTTGGCAACAATGTTAAAAAGGTATAAAAACCCCAGGCTTCTCCAAAATTGGACACTATAATCGACCACACTGGCCATGAAGTTAACATTTCTTTCCACGGGACCTTTCTCGTATCTGATTGGTTGCTTTCAGCCACTTGAAGAGATTCTTGAATGTATTTTTTCTCTGATTCTGTTATGCTTTTGTCCTGTTCTGGAGTGTCCTGGACTATGATCATCCATAGGACGTACCAAACTAGACCAAACGCACCTGAAATTGGATGAAACATGATGTCAAACGTTTTCTTGAAATCTAGGAATGTTTAATTATAACTAAAATCGTTAGTAATGAGCTTCAGGCTACTGCGAACATTGAAGGAATCAAGTCCAATTTACTCTCCGTGCCGTCCGACCGAGGTGGATTGGAAGCACGCTGCAGTGTTATCTTTTGGAAATTTATTTTGTTTTTATTGTTTTATTTCTGCCTTGCTCGATAAACAGATTGGTAAGTTCTTAAGTTAAATAATACATTTTTAAAACTAAAAATGGATGTCTACGAAGTTGCCGAAAAAGTGCAGATGGTCAAATGGTACTATCAAGGCAGACCATTGAGAATTATTCAAAAACTTTTTTTGGAGAATTTTGTAAATCGCTCAGAACCTAGTTTATCAACAATTCATAGGTTTGTGCAGAATTTTGAAAAGTTTGGTTGTGTAGCGTGAATGACGAGCAGGAAGTACGAGATGTGATGATTGCGCTGCAGTCGAGGAAAATCGAAAGTTAACTAGCCACCAAATTGCCGAAGCAGTTGATACGTCTTCAGCCACTGTCTTACGTGTTCTCAAAAATAATGGTTATCATTCTTACAAAGCGTCAAAAATGCATTAAATTTTTCCGGAGGACAACTATCGTCGTATAAAATTTGGCGAAACAATACTTACTTATACACTTTTTCATTATTGAATCGTCATAACCCAACAGACGTTCGATATTGGTCGAGGGAAAATTTTCATTTGTATTTTGACGTAAGAACACAGTATCCTCAAAAACTAAATGTTTGGAGGGGGGTATTGTAGGGGATCACGTAATTGGGCCATTTTTTATTGACGGCAATTTAAATGGTCCTAGATACTTGGATCTACTGCAGCAGCATATTATTCCAACTACTAAGCAGTTGTTAGGTGTGAGATTTGGTGAAACATGGTTTCAACAAGATGGTTGTCCCGCTCACAATGTTGGCCTTGTTAGGTAATATCTTGATAATGTATTTCCTAATCGGTTTGTAAGTACACGGGGAACTATTTTATGGCCAGCTCGATCACTCGATATTGCTCCTAGTGACTTCTATCTGTGGAGTTATATAAAAAATAAAGTTTACGGGAGTGAAAGGACTAATAATTTGAAAAAACTTCGGATTAAAATTGAAGAAGTTTTTCTAACTATCACCCCTAACATGCTTGGAAACGTTAGAAGGGGTTTTTATAATTGGCTCGGATATTGTCTAGCCGAGCATGGAGGACTTTTCGAAGATTTGCTCTAATTTTTTTTGAGTGGGAGAATCTTTTTGGTTTTTAGAATGTATTCTTTTATTATGAAAACTTGCTTTTATTTTGTTGTTATTTCATTGTAACACACAAAAAAACGCTCTAATTTATCAGTGACAAAAAACAAGAAAATTACTTTATAAAAATTTGCGTATTTATTGACCAAATTTCAGTTTCATTGACTACGCTCCACATGGCACCGTGGTTAGAGGCGTACTAAACGGAAGCCGCGAACGATGATCGCAAGCCTGAGTATTGGTTGCTCCACTGATAGGTGTGCACTGGCAAATTGGACGTCTTCCGGCCTATGTTCGCAGTAGCCTGAAGCGCTCTGATGATGATGTATATTTACCGTTAGGCGGGGTAGGTAAGAATTTCGGACGTGTCTATAAATTGTTTCAGACGGCTTTTTATTATCATCCATAGGATGTACATATAGATAGAGAGGTGGTGGCAATTGAGGTGCATGATTTCATCCACATTATAATTAGTATAAAACTGCAGTTTACATCCATACGAATTAAGTAAAAATACTATGATTCTCAGGTGGTGGGGCTTTTTTTACAGGGAGGTCCTAAAACTTAAAAAAATAATAGCTCTATGAAGTCATTTCATCTCTTTTCTTATTAGTGCCATTATGTTGAGGGCCACACCAAGATAACAAAAAAAATATTGGACAGCTCTGGGTGGGGGTGTTTTTTACAGTGAGTAAGTTTTGACGCCTCCCTGTAAAAAACACCCCCACCCAGAGGTGTGTAATATTTTTTTTTGTTATCTTGGTGGGGCCCTTAACACAATAGCACTAACCAGAAAAGAGATGAAATGACTTCATAGAGCTATTATTTTTTGCAAGTTTTGGGACCTCCCTGTAAAAAAAGCCTCCACCTCGAGGCGTGCAATATTTTTTTTTGATATCTCGGTGAGTACCTTAACATAATAGCACTCATTATAAAAGGGATGAAATGACCTTTAATGTATCATAAATATTTTAAAAAATATTAACTACTCGTAAACGCTCCGCCATAGGCGGGTACCGTTTGATTTTTTTAAGTCCTAAGGCAAGTAGATTGTTTTAATATAAATTGCAGATGGAATGACATGAGTTCATACAGCTATTATTTTTTTGCAAGTTTCGAGGCCTCCCTGTAGAAAAATCCCCCACCTAGACGTCTGAAAATATTTTTTTTGTTACAAACTACAAAACTATATAAACGTCAAATGGGATGAAATGATTAATTTTTTACTGCCATCACCTTTCTATCTATAGAGCAAACGCACCTGAAATTACGTACGAGTATCTTACTTATCTAAAACTTGTTCATAAAAGGTTTAGATAATTTTCGGAAAGTATCCAACTAGCAATTTGTCGACGACTCAACGGTGTGCACCGCGTTCTATCGTTGCGTCACAAAGTTTACTTATATTTAAACCCACTGTTGCACTAATTTGGTACATTTCCTGATTCAGTCAACGATGCGATCGCGAATCTCTTAGGGCCGGTTTCTCAATAGCGAGTTTCCAAGCAGCAATTTGCCAACTTCAACCACGTTCTACACCAAAATTAACGTTACGGTTCGTGCAGATATCAGTCATTTTTGAAACGAATATTATCTAACCACGAAACAACGGTCATTTAACGTTAAACGCAACTTCGATTATAACTCGACGTTGCAATGTCCACTGTAGCAACCTTTTCAATATCACTATCGTAGTTAATATATTAGGTTTTATAGTGACGTCAGGAAAACGTTGAAACCATAACCTTAGTTTACTCAAGAGTTTATAATGCAGATGACGTTAAATGGAGAACCGGGTAATGGTTGCTTAATAGTTATTATTAAAACGTTTCCTTAACGTTTCCGCGGCGACTCATTAGACCTCACATTAAATTTCAGCATTTTTCAGCATCTTTGTTCAAAAAAGTGAGAGGCCATAAAAATACATACATGCGGTTGGGGTGCGTTCAGTTTTTAGTTGCCAAAGCTCTTTCCGTTGGGAGTGGGTAATGGTTTGGGTTGATAGAACAACCGAAGTAGACATATTGGTCAATCTTTTACACTCCACAACCCGAGTTAACCGAATCAACTGGTTTACGCCTACGCTATTTTGAATGCCTCAACCTGGCTGCCCGTACTCCGCCATTGTTGCAATTGAAATGTAAACATAAAGAAAAATTCTTATTTTAAGCTTAATATTAGCTTTTGGTTGCAAATAAATATACCTACATGATTAGCTTTTATTGTTTTATCAATTTTTACATGCAATTTTTTAATTTTGAATAATAAGGTTTTGTTGTAAAATTTCTTCAATTCATGAATATCGCAACGGATTCGTGGCGCGCGCGTTTTTCATCCATATGTCACTATACAGGGTTCCTAAGATTTTCCTTAGGGATAGGATTTCAATAAATCAAACAGAAATGGCATAGAAAGTTCTGCGCGCACAAAAGAAACAGGTATATTGAGCAATGGTGCCAGTTTGTTATTATCTCCGAACTGCTTTCATGAGAAAAAATTGTCGCCACTCTTTCATTGGGAGCATCAATCATAGTTGCAATAATAACCGTTCACAAGATGTCTGCAAATTCCGCTAGATGGCGGCCACACCATGAGATGATCGAGGAAAAAAAAATGAGATGTTTTCACGTGCAAACCACAGCTTTTTCTTGCTTAAAGGAGGCGGCAGGGTCCATTATTTACGATACTGAGCGATAAACTCGTGAGGTTGTTAACATTAGAAAGAAATATCTTCGCTTTTAATTAAATTTCTTTCCATTCTGTTCTACTAGTGACATCTATCCGGAAACGGCCCAACCATGCAGCTAGCACTAGCAGCCAAAGAAATCAATAAACGGCGCTGTTTTTTCTACAGAGCTTTTTGCTTGCGATATTATTGATTTTAAATAAAGCTGGCCCTACACTACATTTGATATTTTCGAGGTGTTTTATGACATGATCTCGAAACATGTAGCGAACAAATTCTTCTAAACTAGCGGGAGGGTAAAAGCGAAAAATAAGGGGCTGCCAATATTTGTAACACCCAAAAAGGGGTGAAAAGATTTATTTTGCTCTGTTTCTTTACAAAAAACGTGTTTTTACGAAAAACTTGAGCTCTGCCACTTTTTTTATTTTTTTCTTCAACTTTCTCGAAATTTTCGTCATACCGTAGAAAAAAATTATTTCCCCCATGGTAATACTCTACTTTTATTCAAAAAATTTAGAAACCGGGACGGAATCAGTTTTCCTAAAAGGCAAAAATTTTTCAATTAAATTAGCCGAACGCAAAAAACAAAGCACGAAATAAAAATGGCGCCTCTTACAATTTTTTTTTCAAAAATTACGTAATTTCGGGAACGCAAAGAAATAGGTCTAAAGAGTACAATTTTTAAGAAAAAAATATCAATTTTCTCGCCCTCCTCCACTGGGACTACAGGGGCCGTGCACAAATTACGTAATGGTCATAGAGGGGAGGCCCCACATCTGACTGTTCCTCCTTTTTGATTTCGAATCAAAGTGCAAAACCCGGGTTGGACGTTCGAAGGCGTCAACCCGTCCTATTTGCTTGGTAAAGTTTCTACGGAAATATCTCAGTCGATTTCTCCGGCCGTGTATGAACGCTTTAGGTTAGGCATTTGCATGTATCTCAGTCCCCAGCCTGTAAACAGTGCGTAAGGACAATGGTTACAAAATGAAAAGCCGAAAAATATTTTTTTTTTACGATATCTTTCATCAGTTTGGTATTAAAGTCGAGCAAAAACAATTTTTATTCCAGTCCTAAAGGTATGAAGATGGAAAACATTAGAAAACAACAACCTGGAATGGATTTACTACGTGTAAGATGTAGTGACAACATCGCCCCATGCCCATCCTTTTCTGCCTAATGTGCTTTTACGTTTGTCTGCGTCTTATACACGGCTGCTTGGCCCCCTAAGGATTTGCTTAGGAACCCTGTATAATTAACAGTAAACTTGGTTGCGTTTGCGTTTTTGATTTTTGACCGGAACATTTGTTTTTATACGCATTTGTAAAGCTATTTTACATCATCATTGTTCCGAATATTTCTTGGGAATGAAATTAGCTTTTGTTAAGTGTCCATTTTATACTATAGTTAAATAAATGGTTAATGTTTCGACTCTTGTCCACACCAAGATAATTTCCAAATAGCGCCCTCTAGTTGCACTTGAGTTAAACTGGCAACGTTAAAAGATCGTCCCGCTAGAACCCATAGTTAAAAGCAACTAGAGATAGTTGCGTAACTTCGTCGGAACGTTAAATTGCTACTTGGATTACCAGAGAGTTAAATTAATTCGGACTATAAATCCCATGCAGTTTTTTGCTGTTTTAAGGAAATATTTTTGTTAGGTTAACCCCAAGGTAAGGTACGTTTCCCCCACCTTGAAGCTTTGGTTGCCCTGGAGTTAATTTTAACCCGCTTTTTAAAGACTTACTAGGTTATGTTGCTCGAGTTAAAGCTAAGTGTAGTGACGTGACGAATCTACCCGCGGGTGCTCTGAACCCCAACCGGAGTGTTCGCGCAGAGAGTTATTATCGAACATGCCATTTGCTTGAAAAATGCCCTTTAATAACACTTTTTTATTTATTTATTTCAGTTTCAATATTTTTGAAATTGGACAGCCGTTTGAAGAAGACGCCGGTGCACAAAGAAACCAGAACAGAATATTAATTAAAAAAGTAAAAGTAGTCTAGTCACCTCAGACACATAATTAAGTAAAACAGATATATTAGACACTTACAGATCTAAAATAGTACGTCCCACAGGTCTAAATATTTACACCTGTGGGGGGTAATAAATTTTAAAACCAATTTTTAAAAAACACTTACCCATACAAAAAAGATACAAAGTTACTCATTATTTTGCATTGTTATTGCAAAATACCACTGAAAAACTGCTTTTTTTCTCAAAATATACCATATTTTAGGAAAAAATTCCCTAAAACTATTTTTTTTTGACAGGTTTCAAAATGGAAAATGGTGAATACGCCAAAAATGCTTCATTATCTGTGTTTGAGGATAAAGGTGGTGATTTTTTAGACCTCCTCTGGGGGGTGGTTTTAATTTATAGCCCCAGAAAGGATTGTTTTGTGGCAACTGGTAATAAGTTCATTTATAATTTCCCTATGTAACCGTTTTTACAAGGATTAATTTACCTTATTTTTATATATATAGTTGTTTATTAACCAATAAAACACCTCCAATTTTGTCCAGAAAAACGTCATATTTTGAACCCGTTTTCAGAACAAAAAATATATTTATGAGGTCACTTAGAGGCAAAACAAACATAAGTGAAGGTCACTGATTATGCATGAAAAATATACCAAACAAAAAAACCCAAAACAACTTTATTTACAACCTGAAATTAAAACATTGAGGTTATCTAAAAGCTCAGGCAAGAAAACTTTCCTTACTCAAAGCCCACTCATTTCAAAGCTGTAGCTTTCATCAGTAGAGGTTGGTGGAAGCCAAGGTACAAGCAGAGGTAAGAAATCCGAACTCGCTGTTTGTGATGAACGCAGCTAATATTTTGAAACTGACATTTCGACAGTGACAGAAATGTAAACAAAACTTGCATTTATGTTTTTTAATACATTTCAGAAATAAAAACACCTTTTAAACCAATATAAAATTAATGTACTTCTTATTTTATTATTACCCATCTAAATCGTTGTGTGGCGTCAAGTATTAATTGTAAAAATTAATTAACAACGTTAAGTTTTAATTAGAGTGAATATAACCCCAATTTCAATTTATTCTACAGAGTGTTTACTATTTAAACCCCGGGTGGGTTTAAATTTTTTATTTTCTTATAAATTTAAACTTTCTTCTTAAATGCAACAAAAGATTGTGTTGAGATAATTATTCAATAAACAAATTTATTAAAATTCTTCAACTCAAGGAGGGTTGGTTTAAAATGCTTAAAACCAAAAATTTCACTTAAACTAGGTGTACTTTTAAACTAATGGAGAATGCGTGACAGCTCCAGCTGATCAAATGCGTGAAAACATCGTTTCGTATGCAGGGAACGTTTACGACTCCCTTATCGTACCCAGTTTACCTGATACGAATTCGTCCCGGCGTGTTAATATTTCCAATAGGATTATGCTTCAACTTCAACCGAAAAGAAACTAAAAAACAAAAGATCAAAAGATCTTGGGTGGAAATAACGAAAATTCAAACCTGGATGCCTTAGGAGCATAATCCTATTGGAAATATTAATACGCCGGGACGAATCCGTATCCGGATAAGTACCAGTGCGGAACGATGCCTATTTGTGAGTGATTGGAAATCAAAGTGTATGGTGGTGTTTAATGATATATGGGGCGGGTGAGCAGTGAAACCACTGATGAGCTCACGCTGGTTATCCAGGGCGAAACATCGTTTAATCATTTCTCTTTTCGCTTTGGTCCTTTGTGTGTTCCTTGTGGGATGCATATCCAAGTTTAAATTTTCGTTATTTCCACCCAAGATCTTTTGATCCTAAGTTTTTTAACAACTATTTACCTATATAAAAACGTTTAAAGCTGGTGCAATTGTAATTTTAACAACTTGCCCGACTAAAAATTGCTACTAAGGTAAGTTTGAAAGGTTGATATGTTTTTTCGTACCGGAAAAGTAAAAGACACTCCTCCATCCCAGGGCAGTGGTTAAATAAGCGTCCAAAGGCATTGAAACTACAGTTCCTATAAAATTTCCCGAAAGGGCAATTGATGAAATTCTCGTCCTTTCGTGGGGCGGCGCCCATTTTGCCCACACTGCTTGAAGGGCCGGCAGGGTCGCCCCCTAAAAATTTAAATTTACAAAATTTAGATGTTCATAAAGTTAACTTTTGAATATTGTTTTGCCGGCTCATGGCACTTGTTTTAAAAATGGTGAATGCGGCGGTAGAACTTTCGTACAATTGGGAAAAAATGTTTCTCGAATCGGGACAATTTCAAAATGGCGATGGCGAAATACGGCTGAATGAATTCAACTGAAAAATTTCACTTTTAAGTAAATAGTAGTTTTCAAAACAAGTGGCTAAAATAGTGCTTCTTTTTACAAGCGTTGGATAACGAGCGCAGCGAGGTATTTATAAAAACGAACGTAAAAAAAGGGTTGTTAACACTATAAAAAAACATTATAAAAAAATCCAAGAAAAACAAGAAAATACTTTTAAAAATCTCGAACGAAGAGCACTTGTCGCAACACACCATCTTTACACTTTAAATTAAGGCCGCTGGTAAATGAAATAACAATGGTTTCCATAGCGTTGTGAATTTTTAATTGGCGACGTTCATTGTTGCTACATTTTAATCTTTGACAGTTTGATATTTTGACGGTGTTATTAGATAATTTTTTCGTAAATACTTGGTGAAAACTGGCGGAAATCGCTTAATTTTTAGGCAAGAATAATTATATTTTTTGAATATTACTATTTTCCGCTATTTCTCTTTATATTTGGGTAAAAAACGCACAGAAATATTTTTTTGCACTCGTGATCAAATTTTTTTTTGCATCGGTAACCAAAAAAGCCATGCTTTAGATATCTGGAAGACAGTTAAGTATCGTTCATACAAAGCATACGTCTTTTGTTTAATTTTTGTTACAGTCCTAATCATAAAAAAGTTAAAACCACTGTGTCTTATAAAAGGGTTCATGCAATGCTTTTGATTATGCTTTGTCATAGGCTTATAGTCACAGTCCTAAAGAAAAGTTGGCAACTTTTAACTTTTATGACTAAAATTACGACTATTCCTATAACAAATTCAACTTTTATGACTAAAATTACGACTATTACTATAACAAATATAAGTGCGCACACGCGAGTTCCAAATTAGCGGCCATCTTTGTTGACAAGAATAAAATCAATATTTTCAAAATTTTTATACAGGCAAATTAAAAGCAAAAAACAAGTTGCGTGGGCTAAGTGTTTTGTAGATTTCAAAAAAAAACTGTTTCTATTAAACTTTATTTTCTTTGAAAACAAACTTCAAAAAATAAAAGTAAACAAACCAAAACATCAAAAAAGTGAGGTTAGATGTACTTGCTTGGTGATTGTTATGGCTACAACAAAGACAAGTATGAACAGTGAGCAATTTTTAAGACTAAAACTATGACTAACACTATAACAAGACCAAATACTAATCAAGTGACCAAGCCTATGCGTTGTATGAACGATCTTTTACTAAAATCATGTTTTTTTATGAAGGCATGCTTATCGACTACTTGCCTCGAAAATTCCAGCAACGGCTCTTACAGCTATAAACAAAAAAACACTGACTTTGGCACACCAAGGGGTAATAAGGGTAAATGCAGCAGTAACTGCAACTCCCGTTCCAAAGATTATTTTACCGCTCCATCTAAAAAATAACAGCAAATTCAATTTTATTGTAAAACAAAAACTAAAAATTAGTGCTAGAAAGCACGGATAGTCCACCATACAATCAAGTAATTTATGTTGAAAGGATATGAAGATATCTCGAAAACTGTAGCTTTCGGTAATATTTACGAAAACCAAAATCTGAAAGTTATGATTTTTTTTATATATTTCAACGTTTTCTCAAATAAATCGGAAACTAAAGCTCCCACAAATTTCGACTTTATAACGAAATTTGTGGTCCATATTCAAGGAAACTTAAATCTGAAAACCGTATATCGCTACTTGCTTTTGTTCCAAAGTTACAACTTTTTTAAATATTTTATCCCCCTTTTCCGCACTTCAACTCCCCACCACCCTACCCAAAAAAAATCAGTTCATGGTTACCCGATACAGGATTTTTGTACCAAATTCTGTTAAAATCGATTAAGGCGTTCTTGAGTTATCGTATATATACAGCTAGACAACAGACCGACAGACAACTTTTTTTTAAAAAAAAAAAGAAGTTAAAAAACCTCCAAATCAGTTACTTCAACCGAAAAGAAACTAAAAAACAAAAGATCACAAGGATCTTTTGTGGGTTCCTTGTGGGATGCTCATCCAAGTTTGAATTTTCGTTATTTCCCCCAAGATCTTTTGATCTTTTGGGTTTTAACTTTTTTTTTGTCGATTAAGGTGTTTTGGAACCTTAGTAACTCATTTTTGATAAAATTAAGAAAAGTTAAATTTTCACGATTTTAATAGTCCCCCATACCATGTTGGTATGATGGACTAAAAATGAGTTATTTGAGTCAAAAATGAGGTTTGAAATATTAGATAGTTTTTCGTTATGCCCAAAACAGCCCGACGACTAACGCTATTTGACACTGTTGACATTTGAACTTCATACATGATTAAGAGCTCCCGTGAAACGCTGCAAATATATGGACGGTTAACCGCTCAGTACCCAAAACACACCCAAGCGTGTTTCTTTCAGATACCTGGTCTAAAACCACTTTGATGTCTCGAAAAAGCTGGGGTTTTTCGCAATAAAACCACAGACGTACGAAAGCGTAGAAGAGCCACAAAGCAATTTTTATTTTAATTCGGAATTCTGACTTTAAACTCAGAATTCCCACTTTAAACTCAGAATTCAGACTTTAAACTGGGAATTCAGACTTCTCAGAATTCCGACTTACAACTCAGAATTCCGACTTTAAACTCGGAATTCCGACTTACAACTCAGAATTCCGACTTTAAACTCGGAATTCCGAGTTATAACTTTAAACACAACAACAAATTGGACTTTAAAAACCCCCCAAAAAAATAAAACAAGAAAAAAATACCATTTTTTTTATAACCCAAAAATTCAGCAAAAATTAATGACTTTTTTTGATATAAATTAATTATCCTTAAAAAACAGAACATTCCTTATATTTAACTTTTTTTTCTAAATCTTTTATAGTTTTGGCTGGAGAAAATTGAGGGGGGTTTTTTTATTCTTAAACTGTTACACTTTTAACAAAAACGATGAAAATCTTTTCTATGGAAAAAAAATATTTAATAGTATTTTTTTTCTTTTACTATTTATCGACCCGAAATTATTTTTTTATCATAATCCGTTAAATATAACTTTTTTCGAAAAATGACAGAAATAAAAGCAATTTAATTTTTTTTCCAACATTTTTCCAATATATTATTTTTTTAATATATAAGAGGGGGCCAGTGTTATGAAAGTCGGACTTTTGAAAAACAATAACATTTATAATATCACGGACTCATCCTAACCAATTTTTCTGGGTGTTAAATTTTTAATCTTTTGTGGACCTTTTCTGGAAAACTTTCAGTGGGGGGGGGGTTAATAAAAATCATATTCGTTATCAAAAATAGTTGTAGATTGCCCGAATCGTATTGATAATTCCAGTCCTCATTATATTAAATTTTTTTATTTATAAATATTTTTTTTTTAACACTTTCGATTTGGCTTCTCGTAAGCTATCTGCAAATTTCATTTTTCTGGGGGGAAAAATAATCTCGCGTGGATCCCTTACGTACCTTCTCTGAAAAACTGGCAGGAGAGGGTCTTTTTCTTTAATCGACTAATACCCTATTGCCCGAATTTCGGCCTCCAATCTGGGGTCTGATTTTCGAATCCATACGAAAATATCCGCATACGTATACTGAATAATCAACAATTTTTATGTCAGTCTCTTTCTATACCGTGTGAAATGAGAGGCGAAAGATACGCCGATATGTGCGGACCGCGTTCGAATTCGACTGGTTTAACGCAATATTGCACGAGTGGGTGGAGGCATTCGTGTTGTTTCGCATGAAAAACCGGTTATTCTTGCACGTACTACCCATGAATCAGCATATCGGCATATCTTTTGCCTCCTTTTCTATACGGTATAGGAAGAGACGGAAGTAGTCGCATGCGAATAATTTCGTATGGTTTCGAAAATACGACCCCTGGATCTGTTTTGGTTTCGAAAATATACGAAAAAAAATGGCAGGGGGCTACAAGGACACCTATGGGCTCCTATCAGATTTTTTTTGTATCTTTGACAACAGTCGTATGCTACGACTTTCGATCATCTCAACCGTTTATATTTGAAAAATTACGCTCATCCCTCCCGATTTTCTTTTTGTGCGCGACTTGCCCCGTTATGGTTGGCAAAAATACAGAGACTTCTTAATCCTTTTCTTTCAACGCCACTCGTTTGGAAAATATATTTTGGGGGTGTTTTCGACCTTTCTCAAGAAAAATTGGTTGGTTGGTCGCCAGTTTAAAAACAAACATAAAAAAATTCCCCCCCCCCCTTAAAAATTTTATAAAATAAATTTTTAATATAATGAGGACTGGAATTCTCAATACGATTCGGGCAATCTACGACTATGTCTGATAATGCATTTGATTCCCCCCCCCCACTGAAAGTTTTCCAGAAAACTTACGCAAAAGATTAAAAATTTAAAATTATCCAGAAGAATAGGTTATGAAGAGTTCGTGATATTATAAAAATTATTATTATTCAAAAGGCTAACTTTCATAACACTCATGATTGAATTAATATTTATAGTACTTACTCAAAAAAATATATTAAAAGAAAATATATTGACAAAAAATATTTTTTTTTTATTTCTGTCATTTTTTCGAAATAACCTATATTTCACGGGTTATAAAAAAAAATCTTTCGGGTAAATAAAGAGTAAGAGAAAAAAATACTATTAAATGTATTTTTTCCCCATTGAAAAGACTTTCATCGTTTTTGTTCTAAGTATAACCGTTTAAGAATTTTAAAAAACGCTGTTTTGGACCCCCCCCTCAATTTTTTCCATCCAAAACTATATAGATCTAAAAAAAAGTTAAATATAGGAAATGTCCAGTTTTATAAGGATGATTTATAGCAAAAAAAGCAATTAATTGTTGCTTACTTTTAGATTTCAGATACAAGAAAAAGGATTTTTTTTTGGGGGTGTTTAAAGTTCAATTCCGACTTTAAAGTCGTAATTCCGAGTTTAAAGTCGGAATTCCGAGTTTAAAGTCGGAATTCTGAGTTGTAAGTCGGAATTCCGAGTTGTAAGTCGGAATTCCGAGTACAAAGTCGGAACTAAAATAAAAATTACTTTGTGGCCCTTGTACAACAGAGTACCGTTGGTAGGTGATCCGTGCTTCTACGCTTTTGTAGAGAAGAGATAAAACCTCGAGATAATCCGTATACGAGGGTATTTTGATATTTACCTCACCTGTACGTATACGAGGTTTGATCCACAATGCTTTATTTGCATGCAGGATGTTATAAATTTCAAAATTGTTGAATAAAAACAAAATGATGTTAAATATACTTTTTTTATTGACTTACAGAATTAAAGCTTACACAATTAGAATATCAAGAGCTTAACTGTAAGATAACTACAGATTGGACCTGTATTTTTGAAGATACAGCATCCATTTTCAATAGTTTCCCGGAAAACAGCATATTTAAGATCTCCAGTAAAACCTGTTCTTCCATTGTTGACACTTATAAAAATAACAAAAAGGTTATCATAATATCTCAATTTTAATTTATTAAACACTTAAGTATGTTTTATGATACGGGTACTTGTAAATGATAAAAAAAATCGGTTTTCATTACAATAAATTATCTTACGTGAAGTTTAAAAATGAATTTATTTTATGTTTTGGCAAATATTTAACTATTTTCTTTGTGCTAATCAGGTAATACGACAGAAATAGGATCCTTTATTAAAGCCTTTTCCCAGAGTGTTTTTTTAATTAACCTGAAGTCGTGCTTAACCCAAATCAAAATTAAAACATCTCGAAAAAATGCAAACGGTTTTACACACACAACAGTGACGGTTTATACTATCTAACGCTTTGTAAACACATTTTTCGGAAAAAGGCAAAATATTAAAAAAATATTAAGAGTTGCGCTAACTGCACAAATTAATATCAAAAATCACATCGAATTTAATACTGCTGCATATTGTACCACTAGTGTATGTGAAACTTTTTTAAATCAAAAGTTACTTACCTCGCCAGATCCCTCGGAAGTCGAAAAAATTAAACATTCTGATTACTATCAGTCTTGCACCAATCCACCGAACAGTACTAATAACTGGTCATTTTATTTTGGTTGCTCTGTACACTTCTTTGTTGTTCACGTTTTGTTCACTTCTTTGTTGTTTTGTGTTAAAACGCATTTTAATAAAAGGATATCGCCCTTTTTAAATGGAAATTAGTATTCCGTGGAATTGCCTAATTTTTTTATATGTTGTAGTACTCGTCCTAAGAAGATTTTTTTCATTGTGCCAACTCTCTACCCCTCCCAGAAGTACCCGAAAAGTGAGCATTTTTGACTTATTGTACTGACCTTGAATGAATATGCATTTTTACATCGATTGCTTATACATCTTAAAGTCAATAACATTATAACAAAAAACCAACATGGCTTTCAACATGGAAAAAGTACAATGTCAGCGATTCATGCATTCTATGAAAATCTTGTACAGTTGGTTAGCGCAGGCGATTGTCCTGCTGGGATCTTTTGTGATCTCAGTAGGGCGTTCGACTGTTTTGACCACGGTAAGTTTTTACTTATTTTGGAAAAGTATGGATTTGACAAAAAATCGTTTGACTGGTCATAGGCTTTTTTGAAAAATAGAGAGCAGTATGCTGCAATTAAACATGTGAATGCGCAGAATAATCTGAGAAGTGTAACTTCCGCTTCGCGAAGGGTTAAGAAGGGGGTTCCTCAGGGTTTTATTCTGGGTCCCGTTTTCTTTAAGGAAAAATTAGCTTTTTGCAGTAGCACGAAGTTTCTTGGACTAAGCTATGTTTTAAGGCAGTTACAAACTATTTTAACAAAAAATCAATTACTTCAAATATATTTTGCAAATGTGGATTCCAGGTTGAGGTATGGGGTGTGCTTTTGGGGTTGGTCAGCTCTCTCTGAGGATGTATTTTTAGTTCAGAAACGATGTATACGTTCAATTGCTGGTATTCCTGCTTCACATAGTTGCAAGGAACTTTTTGTAGATTTTAATATTTTAACGTTACCGTCTTTGTTTATTACCAGAAGTATTTCAAGTATTTATACAAATGTATATAAATCTAAGGTAGCATTTAGATCACCTAATAATTTAGGTCTTCTTCTATTGAATAAATTACCAGGTAATATTAAAGCTTGTAAAACTCTTAATAAATTTCAAGACGGATTAAAAGAGCTCTTAATCGAGTAGATGAGTATCTACAACTTTTAATATAAGAATTTATTGGTATTTAGATTGTAGGAAAAACTTGACAATTTCGACATAATTTTTGTAATTTTTTTATGGAAATAAAGAATCTTATCTAATCTAATCTCATCTTGTTTGCAAACCGACCAGAATAAAATTTTGTTTTTTAAATTTGCCATGACTGTCCTTTTAAAAATAAAATTTTAAACGTCAAAATTGCACTGCCATCTTGGATCCGCCATATCGAACGTTTTTATTTCTTATCTGATTTAAACGAAACTTTCTCTAAATTATAAAACGTTTCCAAGACACCTAACTGCGACAGAAAACTGACAGATGTCAGTCCATCTTGCGTCGGCCAAATTGAACTTCGTTATTTTTTGTCCGATTTAAACGAAACTTTTTTTGCATAAAGCATTTTCAACAATATCCAATTTAGATCCAAAATTGACATATGTCAGTATAGTCATCTTACAAGGGTCATATTGCATTTTGTTATTTTTTGCCCGATTTAAATAAATATTTTTATACATTTTAAGATTTTCTAACATCACTTAAATATGATGCATGTGGGTGGGCAGAGGAATCAGCGGTGCACCTGATAGGAGAGTGTGACGGGTACGCCAGATTGAGGCAGCAGACGTGGGGTGCCCCACAATAGAAGAGGAGGAAGGACGTGCTGTGTTTCGTAAGGAAGGCAGGAAGGCCCGGAGAGAGAGAGGCAGGATATATATCCTATGTATAGGGAGTGGGAGGATAAGGGTGCGAGACGGGATATGGCAGAAACTACTCTTAGGACGAGTACTTTAACATATAGAAAAATCATGCAATTCTACCGAATACATACATTAAAGGAGTATCAGAGAAAATTCGAAGAGCGGCACAACTTTAATATTAAAACAGCTTTTAAATCTAATAATACAATTCGAAGCCTTCTTAGTAAAACAAAACCATAATGGTGAATCATACATAGGTGAACCAAAAAGATCTGTTAGGCTTAAGTAACACCAGACGAATACCCAAAGAGGTGAAACAACGAAATCAGGAATCGCCGAACACGCATGGTCAAAACAACACCGAATGAAGTGGACAGAAGCAAAGGTTTTGCACAAGAAGTCACACTGGAAGAAACGAAAATTCCTTGAAGCTGCCTTTATTGGGCAGAATCAGGGTATTTTCAGTCGAAGTGTTAAAATTCCAAATATTTAGAAGCCCCTCCTTGGGCGGAGCCAACTTCTTAAACTTCCCGATGTATTGATATATTTCCCATAGTATAGGTATAAGTACGTAGCCTTAGCAAAACATTGTAGTTTGCACCTGAAGACGATCAGAGATTGTACTGATCGAAAAATCGTGTATAAATAAACTATAGACAATGGAAGTCCGAAACATAATGTATACTTACAAAAAAAGAAGTAAAAAAAACCTCCAAATCAGTTACATCAATCGAAAAGAATCTAAAAACAAAAGATCAAAAGATCTTGGGTGGAAATAACGAAAATTCGAACCGGGATGAGCATACCACAAGGAGCACACAAAGGAGCAAAGCGAAAAGAGAAATGATTAAAATATGTTTCGCCTTCCACTGGTCACCCTTCCCATAGGGTCATTTCTCTTTTCGCTTTGGTCCTCTGTGTGTTCCTTGTAGGACGCTCATCCATGTTTGAATTTTCGTTATTTCCACCCAAGATCTTTTGATCTTTTGTTTTTTAACTTCTTTTTTTGTTTTTAATTGCCTCAGGGGTATAATCTTATTGGAAATATTAACACGCCAGGACGAATACGTATCAGGTAACTTGGATAAGTACCAATGCGGAACGATGCCTATGTGTGAGTGATTCAAAGTTGGAAATCAAAGTGTATGATGGTGTTTAATGATGTATGGGGAGGGTGACCAGTAGAACCACTGACGAGCCTACGCGGGTTGTCCAAGACGAAACATCTTTTAATAATTTCTCTTTTCGCTTCTCCAGGTTTGAATTTTCGTTATTTCCACCCAAGATCTTTTGAGCTTTTGTTTTTATAGTGTATACTTGTTCAAATGACATGCACTAATATTAAGCACTATCAAAACCAAGTTATGCTTGGATCAAATGCATCCTCTTGGTACCAGTATATTTTTTTTTCCGTGTGATAAATTAAAGGGACTTGACCCTACCTTGTGGCAAAAAATCCCCCAAGAAGCTGAGTCGTCATGTAACCGTAAAAAAAGGCGCTTAGGACGTAACCTTTGACTTCGTTGCTCCAAGGAAATTCAGGTCCCTAAAAATATAGATAAAAATTAATAAAACTAGTTCGCATTATTTATCCACGATCTCTAACAATACTATAGTAACACAGGAGTGCGCGCGTCGCTGCAAATGTAAGTCCCCTCATAATACGAACTTCTACATATTTTTAAATAAATGAAATCAGAAATTATAAAACTTTTTTTTTATTATAAAAAAATTGAAAAAATATCGAAAATAATACCGACTCTTACTCCTCACCACTGCTAAAGGATAAACTACAGGGTGGTCTAAATTCGAGCAGATTGGCGACAATCTAATATACATGTTATGGGCTCAATGTTTAAGCCGTTTTTGAGCTATGGGTGTTTTTTGAAAAATTAGCACAATCAAATATTAGCAGAAATAAAATTTAAAAAAAAAAACTTTAAAATATCATAAATTGCAAAATTTTTCGCTTGCGGCGCTATAAGACTTTTCATTTTTACGATTTCGTTTTAAAATGGTCTGTTTAATATAATTTTATCAAAACATTTTGCCTGCGATTTGGTGTCAAAAATTGCATTTTAAGTTTCATTTCCGCTAAAATTTTCGCCTTCGGCGCATTTTTACAAACAAATTAAGGGTAAATAAACGACTCAAATTCCCAAAAGCCCATCAAGATTTACGATTTTAGTTTAATTTTAAGTCAAAAATTGCATTTTAAGTGTAAGTAAAACGATGTATTTTTCATATTTTTATTTTTTATGTTCTTAATAATCTTCTTATATTTGTATTTTATTTGATTGTCATTTTTTGTAAAAGGTACACTAAAAAATAAACGAAATATAAATAGGTATTAAAAAAATAAAATATCATGTGCGATACACCCTTTTAAAGAAATTGTTATGCTGAAAAAAAAAATGTAATTTATCTGTATAACGTTTAGTTTTTGAGATGTAACACTATATGTGTTGATATATTTTTTTATAAAATGACCGGCTTTATACTTGATTTTTGAAACCAGCTTAAGATTTCCTTTAAAACGATGTATTTTCAATATTTTTCTATGTTTATTTTTTTATGTTCTTAACAATTTTTTTTTTATATTTGTATTTGATTTTATTGTAATTTTTTGTAAAAGGTACACTATAAAACTAAATAAGTAAATAATAAAAAAAAATTAAAAAATAAACAAAATATAAATAAGTAGATATTAAAAAAACAAAAAATAAAATATCATGTGAGATACACCCTTTTAAAGAAAATGTTATACTGAAAAAAAAAAATGTATTTTATCTGTATAACGTTTAGTTTTTGAGATGTAACACTAAGTTGATGTTTTTTTTAAAAAAATGATCGGCTTTTTACTTAATTTTTGAAAGCAGCTTAAGATTTCCTTTAAAGCGATATATTTTCTTATTAATTTTTTTATATTTGTGTTTGATTGTATTGTCATTTTTTGTAAAAGGTACACTATAAAACTAAATAAGTAAATAATAAAAAAATTAAAAGATAACCAAAATATAAATACCTAGGTATTAAAAAAACAAAAAATAAAATATCATGTGCGATACACCCTTTTAAAGACAATGTTATGCTGATAAAAAATAGTTCATTCCATAAAAAATATACCAACCAATCAGCCATTCCAGCATAACGGACGGTACACTTTGCACGATTTTTTTAAATTTTAAATTAAATATGGCCATTAGGCGCAACGTAAATTTATTTTTTATCTATTTTAGTAAGTTGGTAAAAAGCTTTTTAATATGCATAACGGACGGATCAGCAAAAAGAAGCATAACTTCATTCATTTTTGTATTATTATATTATTAACCGTAAAGTTAAAATCATACTTAAATACCAAAAAACCCACTAAGCAAGGTCTGTTACATTACAGGTTTCCAACGTTGAAAAAATGTAACATTGCTGTAACTTTGTATACGTTAAGAAAAATGTTTAAAAAAAGTAAAATGTAAGTTCAAAATTAACATTCTATGTGAAAGTATCGCCGATACACGAAAGAATCACTAATTGTACGTTAATGTTTTTATTAATGTTTATGATTTGATTTTTTTACGATTCGACGAAATTATATATTTTCAGTTTTTTTTAATTTCGCCAAATTATGATTCGATCAAATTGTGATTCAATATTTCTATATATTTTTTTTAATTGCAACTGCAACCTTTTTATATGTATTTTATGTATTTATAACAATTATTTAAATTAATAATAAAAAAAACAAACTCCCTATTTTCTGTAAAAGCAATCAATGACATCACTGTGTTAATATACCTTGAATTGGCGAAAGTTCTTAACAAAACTGAGATGGCTTATTTGTCTAAGGCGCTAAAACCCTCGTATATCGTCGTTAGAATAGTGGTTCGATTCCCGTCAGCGCATGCATATTTTTTTTCTTTTATTTTTATTATTTCTAAAATTTTTTTAAGATGTAACCACGAAGATCAGATATTTTAAGGCACAAAAATATATTTTTTATGTTGTTTGAACCAATATTTAACAAGAACCAATAATTTAACACAGACTTGATAAAAAAATCGAACGTAACACTGTTACGTAAATGTTTAGGACAATTGATGTACTGGCAATGTAATATCGTCATTAAGTTTACAAGTTGTGTTACATAACAGATTACAAAAATAACAGGTTTTTGCTTAGTGGGAACGAAAGAGTTAAGAATTTAACTAACAAAATTATGCATAACGGACGGAACACTATTTCCACTCAAAATAGAAACAATATTTAAATTACAAGAAAAGTGATTTAAGCAAAATTAATAAATCTTGGTAATACTAGCAAGCCTACTTTATTTATTTTTTATACAAATATGTTATGGATAGTGTACAGTAGTTATTTAAACAACAATGTTTGAAAACGACTCTTTCCACACGATCGAAAGAGTTTGGTGGACCGTGCCAAAACGAGTTTTCTACGATACTTTTTATACGACTGCAAACAAACAGAAACCAGAAAAATCAAATTTCTATTTAACTCGTTTTTATTAATAAAATTTCTAATATTCTATTTGAAGTAGGTATCCAATCAACAAAACAAATTTAAGGAGCAGTGACTGTTGCTATTGAACTTAGCCAACTTATATTGTTGGGTGACAACAAAAAAAATCACAATGGAGGGAGACCCGTTTGCAAAAATGACGTAACCCAGCATTGAATCGGGCAAATGTCGACAACGTCGGCAGTGTATCGGCATCGGCGACTACACTCTGGCCCGATGTTGGCGAGATTGCGATTTTCACTTTTCGGTCAATAATCGGCAACTGATGGAGGTCCACATTACTACAGTCGACTTTATGCCGACACCACTTTAGGACCGACGATGGTCCGATTGGAACTTTGTTTAATCGCTCGAAAATCGGCAACTGACGATGGCCCGATTTACAATAGTCGACTTTATGCCGAAGCTCACTTTATTTGCTTTAGGGCCGACGACGGTCCGATTGGAACGACGGTCCGATTTGAACTTTGTTTAATCGGACGAGAATCGAGAATAGTCGACATTATGCCAACGCAAACCTTATCTGCGTTAGGGCCGATGATGGTCCGATAGGAACTTTCTTTAATCGGTCGAGAATCGGCAAATGACGATGGCCCGACTTACTATAGTCGACTTTATGCCGACGCCTACTTTATCTGCTTTAGTGCCGACGACGGTCCGATTGGAACTTTGTTTAATCGGACGAGAATCGGCAACTGACATTATGCCAACGCAAACCTTATCTGCTTTAGAGCCGACGATGGTCCGATAGGAACTTTCTTTAATCGGTCGAGAATCGGCAACTGACGATGGCCCGATTTACTATAGTCGACATTATGCCAACACAAACCTTATCTGCTTTAGAGCCGATGAATGTCCGATTGGAAATTTCTTATATCGGTCGAGAATCGGAAACTGACAATGGCCCAATTTAATATAGTCGACTTTATGCCGACGACCACTTTATCTGCTTTAGGGCCGACGATGTTCCGATTTAATAGTTTCTTCCTAGTATGTAGAGATGGCGCTAATGTCACTATGTTCCCTGTACAGTGGAAGATAATATTAGATATATAATGAGAAAAGATATTTCAAACTTATCTACAAGAATCACCTATTCTGCCACTTAAGGCAACCCGACTGGTTAAGCACCCGCATTATCGAAACTTTGTAGTTTGCCGCTTTAAGCTACCACCCACGGACCTCCATCAATCGGACTTGAATAGTTTACCGATGTCGGGCCGAGACCAGCTTGCCTACGTTAGACCGACCAAATTAAGCAGTTATGGGCGGATGGTCGGTACCATGTGGTTAAACCATATCGGACCTTAATCGCACGGCGACGGTATGCCAATGTCAGCAAAAAGTAAAATTTACCATTGGTCCGACGACGGGCCACAGTCTAACGCTGCATCGGCAAACATACATTGGGCCTACATCGCAAAGCGGACAAAAAATACTGCTGCTCCGATGTCGTAAATCGACGTCGTGCCGAAGACGAGAAATTCGGCAATCGACATCGGACCGACGAAGGCCCGAGGGAACCGTGTTTGCTGGGAAGCAAAACGTTTACACACGGCGTGCGCAAAATGCCGTTTTCAGATCGTGTTCTGCGTGCGCAAAACCCCCTTTTCAAGACGTATTTGAATAGGAAGTATAAGAAGATGTATTTAAAAGTAAAAAGTTTAAGCTGATCTTTTAATATAACAAAACACCCAAATTTCATGTTTTTGGCATTTTTTTGACACAAAGAAATATTTTAAATTACCTTTTTTTTAGAAACAGTTTTAGCCTTAGTATGCCTTCGGTAATTCATATTTTGTGATATTACCCGTGGTGGATTTTTAACTGGAATGGCTACAATGTTGTATCTCAAAAAATAAACATTTAAGATAAAATCCAGTATGACAAATAAATTCTACTTTGAATTATCGACTATGTTGGGAATTTGAGAGTTAGCGAAACGCGCGTGGAGTGCAAAAAAAGTGTAGTTTTGGTTTGCGAAAAACAATCATCCACTGACGAGCCCACGCTGGTCACCCCGGGCGCAACATCGTTTAATTGTTTCTCCTTTCGCTTTGGTCTTTTGTGTGTTCCTTGTGGGACACTCATCCAATTTTGAATTTTCGTTCCTCCCAAGATCTTTTGATCTTCTCTTTTTTAAATCATAACTTTGTTTTGAATTATCGATAAAAAGCCAATTTACACCAAATTAATATGTGTTTTTCGCCACTAAGTTTTCTTAAAAAATAAATAATTCGTACACAAATCCTAACTAGAATTTAAGTACCAAGTACTGCCGTTATCAAAGAAATTATTCAAACTTTGAAAAGAATAATTTCTTTGATAACGGCAGTAGAGTTTCTGGCGAAACGTCAGATAAGTACCTGTATTCTATAGTTAGGTTTTGCGAGTGTGTACGAATTATTTATGTTTTAAGAAATTTCCTTAACTTAGTAGCGAAAAACCAAATAAAGTAGTTTCACCATAAAAATTATAAGTCAAATTCTAAAACGCATATTTTTTGAAAAAGTTCCCATAGCTCAAAAATGGGTTAACCATTATTCATTTCTCAAAAATCGAGAACCTAACATGCATATTAGTTTTTCGCTATCACCCTGTGGGGTACACAACTTGCATGTGATAGACTATTACACGCCCAGATAATTAAGAGGCTCACGTATTTGCAGGCAATGTGTAAATAAATATATTAAAAATAGATTATTAATTTTGTTTTGACTTGTTTAGAGATTGACGTCCAAAATATACGACGGTCACGAAACAACCTACAATTTTGTGGGTGTACAAAAATTATCTAATAGTGGATGTGAATACCCACATTGCAATTAGAAAATTGTTATTGCAGGATATATACAATTATTTTTATCCTATTTTAAGTCATATACTAGGTTGACGAAGGATCTAATATTATTGTAAAAATTATACATATTTACTTTTTTATTTTTGTTAAAAACGCATTGGAATTGAAGGGATCGTACGCTTCTGAATATCCTTATTTTGTATTATCAAGGGGAGGGAGGCCCACGAGAGTGTTTATGTTGATTATCTCAAATAAATTTTATTTAATATAGTAGAAATTTCTAAATCAAAATCAATAAAAAAATATTAAACATCACAAATTTTTAACTGCCCTTTTTTTAGTTTTGGGTATTTTGTCTCACGAATATCAAAAAGGGTACAAAGAAATGCCTTTTTTAAACAATCTCTTTCACATTTTTTGTGGAATATTAGCTGCTCAGGGGAGTGTTTTCGGTCCTTTGTTTTTTGTTATTTACTTAAATGACATGCATATAGTTTTTGCTAAGCCCATTACAAACACAAATTTCGCTGATGACATAAAAGTTCTCATAAAAGCAAAAACGTGATTGGACGTAAACAAACTAATTTTAAATGAGGAAAAAACCAAAATCATAGTTTTTAGCAACCAAAAAACTGAACATAGTAACTTTAGTTTTAACAGCAAAAAAGTTGCACTTGTCAACCATAGAAAATTACTAGGACTAATTCAGTGGCGGTCCCAGCCATTTGAAAAGGAGGGGGGGGGCGGTTTCTATACGAAAAAAAAACTAGGATAGCTTTTATGAGGAACATATCAATATATGCAAACTACACTTAGTAACTACAAGCGCGGATTTGACCTCAAATCTAGGGGGGGGGGATTTTAAATTGTTTTTTTATTTTAAAAATTTTTAAATGCGCCGAAAATTTTTGGGAAAATTACATTAAAAATGCAATTTTTCAGTTAAATTAAAATAAAATCGTGTGTATCAACGGTATTATAGCGCCGCAGGCGAAATTTTTTAAGAAAATTGCACTAAAAATGCATTTTTTGATTTAAAATTAAACTAAAATTGTAAATATATCAATGGTTTCAAAGCGCAGCAGGCGAAAATTTTTTAAGAAAATGACACAACAAATGCCACTTTTAATACAAAATTAAACTCTAATACCGTAAATATCAACGGTGTTATAGCGCCGAAATTTATGCCCTACTTTGGAAACATATCGCCACACTTGTTCATTGCCTCGAAAATGTTATCAGGTTTTGATTTAATCTTTTGCCTACTTCTGAACAATATTGTTTCCAAATACTGACTTCTCCCAATAAAAGTTCAAGAATTTGTGTTTTGAATTAATAAAACAGTTTATCGTATTTAGAAACGACTTTAGTTAGTGTTGCTTTGGCTTCACTTTGTACAAAATTTGGTATGAATATGTTCAGGTCAAAAATACTTTTTTATGTCCGAAATGATTTTGTCTAAAACTTGTTTATAAATTAAATAGAAACTCTATAATACTGTTCTGTATTTCCAAGTAGAGTTGGCTGCCCAATAAAACCGAAAAAGCCCACTGGGTTTCTTTTTAGGTAAAACCCACTTTAAAAGTGGATTTTTTCATTATTAATAAAATAAATAAACGTAAAAAAAGGTTAATTATTACCAGTCGTTTGAATCTGATCGTAAGATACGATAAACTTTGACCTCCCGGACATGTAGGAAATATATTTGTACATACAAAAATACAATTTGAAGGAGATATTTTTATTGAAGCTTGTGGAAGATATCAAACTGGAAAAGAGTATGCTATACCAAGGATTATTGTAAATCACTCAAGATATGGAAAAACAGTTTTACCAGTTATCAATTTATCGGGTCAAGATTTAATTTTAAATCCAAAATACCCAATAGTTCGTGGATATCCATGCGAATTAAATAAAACAAAAGCCAAAGAATCTGTATTAAAATCAAACTTACAACAATTACCTCTCTACAACTACAACTTATCAAACTACTACAAGAATTTAGAGACCTTTTTGCTACTGATAACTATAAATTGAGTGTGGCTAAAACTTTTGGATGATACACCGTTTACTTATTTACAGGCCTTATAGATTAGCAGTGTCCGAAAAGGAAAAAGTTTGAAATATGGTATCAGAATTACTAGTATTATACGTGAATCAGAATCAACTTATTCTTCTCCAATACTCCTGGTTAAAAATTTTAAAGTTACTACAGATTAAAATGTTTTAAAAACAGCCAGCTCTAAAAGAGATCTCGTACCAAGAATAGCAAGCTGGTGGTTACAACTTCAAGAGTATTCTTTTACAGTTCAGTATCGTGCAGTAAATCATATGCAACATGCTGACGCTCTAAGTCGTAACCCAAATCATACTAAAAAATCGCCGTCAGAAAATATAATTTTAAAAATTGAAGAAGCAGATTGGATACTTTCTGCACAATTGAGTGACAAAAAAATTAGGTTAGTTTTTAAAATTTTGTCTAAACCATCAGAAAGTGAATATGAAAAGAATATTTATAAAAGTTATGCATTACGCCGAGGAAGAGTTTATAGAATCACCGCATTAGGAATTGAATGGGTGGTCCCTCAAGGATTTAGGAGACAAGTTGTCCAATGGTCTCACGATGAATCAAGTCATTTTGCTACTAAGAAAACACTTAAGAAGTTGTGTGAAAAATATTGGTTTCATAATGCATACCACGCGCGAAGAAGACTACCTTCATCCAATAGCTAAAGAATCCTTAACATTTCATAAAATCCTAATTGATCACTTGGAACTTTTTCTAAAAACTCCAAAAGGCAACATGCATTTAATTGTTATAATTGATGTATTTACCAAGTATGTACAACTTAAACCAGTAAAGTCCACAAAAAGTCAATCAGTCATTATATTTTTGGAAACAATTTTTGAAACGTATGGAGTACCAACAAGAGTTATTACTGATAGAGGGACAGCATTTACATCCAATTATTTTAAAAACTCTTGTGACATAATACGCAACTAATTTTAAATTCTGTCGCAACCCCAAGAGCAAATGGTCAAGTAGAGAGATTAAATCGCACAATCTTATCAGCTTTATCAACAACAAGTAGTAGTGAAAATAAGTGGGATCAACAAATTAATAAAATTCAATTTAATATAAACAACACAATTCACGATATAACAAAGGAAACCCCAAGTCAACTTTTAATGGGATATTCTCCAAGACCAAAGGCAGATAGTATTCTAACAGCAGAGCTTGATATACATCATATAGAGGAAGATATTTAAGACATAAGACAGAAAGTTTCAGAAAGAATTGACTTTAAACAGAAAGAGCAAAAACAGCGTTTCGATAAAAGCAGGAAAACAGCAAGAAAATACAACATAGATGAACTAGTACTTGTTCAAATTAACAAACATGTTGAAGGGCAAAGTAGTAAACTAACTCCAAAATATGCAGGACCAATGGTTATAAAAGAAATATTACTAAAGGACAGATATCGTGTTCAAGACATGCCCTCATCTACCCGCAGCCAAACGAAAAAGTACAATAATGTAATAGCAGTAGATATAATGAAACCTTGGATACCTCCAGGAGGCATCTCGGATGATTCAGATAGTCCAAGTGTCGAAGATAAAGACGGATTAGTACTTCCTACTACACGGGGACGTGACTTTTGTCAGGTTGGTCGAATGTGACGTTGACTTTTATTTTAACCTGTTAGTTAGTATTTAGGTAGTCAGAAATATATATTCGTACTTTTATTATTTTCATTATTATAATCGAAAATCCTTTTGAAACCTAAATACTTGAGTTACAATATTTATTGCTTACGGGGCAGGCAGGCAGGCAATGGAAAGATTAAGATTTGTTTTTAAAAGACAGTTGAGCTTCGGTCATAGACGAGAAAAGAGCTTTATTGAAGCATGTGGTGATTTTAGAGTAAATCATAGAGTTTGAATTAATAAAGAGAGAATAATAATGAGTTGATATGTAGAAAGTGAAATTATGTGACAGTGACTAGGGTAGGCAAAATGGCGGGCCATTAGATGAGATGTATTCTAGTAGTGTAGGCAATATGGCGGTCCACTACTAATGGAAAAATCCTGGGGACATAGGTGCCCGCCGGCGTTCCTTCAGATTGGTACTTGTAAGTTTGAGGGGTTCTTACATGCTTTCTGAATGACACATCAAGGTGGAAGGGTTCATAAAGGGCAACCCTATCACTTGGATGTTGGCTTGGCTTGGCAATGAAGCGTCCGGGGGAAGCCCCTTTACTAATTTTAGGGTGACATGCGGAAGAAAGAATAATTAGCTAATAACAACTAAACACCGGTATTAAATTGAAATAAGATATAAGGAGATGATTATGACCAGATGATGTTGTATGAATGATATGAGGGCGGAATAGGGCCCCCGGTGAGTAAAACCACGCTTTTGCTAGTTGATCAAACAGTAAGTTCTTGATTTATTTTTTTATGTGTTTGCTGACCTGCCTGTCAAGACGTATTAGAATTATTAAACAGGACGATTGATTAAAAATTGCAAAAGCAGTGATTGATGATACCTTGGTAAATATCCAGTGCTCAAAAGGTGAGTTTTTTAATTAAAAATTTACCTAATTATGAGGTACTTAACAAACAATAATTTTCTTAAGGTTTGTTTATATTAAGTATATAAAAAAAAGCGCTGGTGAAACTAAACCAAAACTGCTTTGATTTATTAACAAACAAACTGTCGATTTCTGTATTCCACCTATTTTTATGTCGTATTTTATAGTTGATAAACAATCGCGAGAATAAGTCCTAATTTTAAAGAACAACTACAATCTGTATATAATTTAAAAAGAAAACCATAAAAAACCCATTTGTAAAACCCAAAAAAGCCCACTGGATTGGGTTTTATATAAAAAAAACCCGGGTTTTTTCCAACCCTGCTTTAAAGGAACGTTCTACAATTTCTCGTTTTTTCTCCAAAGACGTCAAGGTTACCACCAACATCTTTGTTGTCTACTTTTTTCTGGAGCAAAGGGGGGGGGGCGATCGCCACTGACTAATTATAGATAACAAAAGTTATTCTGAGCATATTCAGAGTTTGTGTTCAAAGTTGAGTAGGGCGTGTTATGCGATAACAGTTATGGCAAACATCTTAAAAAAACAGCAATAATTTACTATGGCATCTTTTATTCTCATATCAAATATGGAATAATACTTTGGGGAAGTAGCAGCCATGCAGAAAGTGGGGAACCCACAAAAAAGCAGAATTTACAAAAACCGAAACACAATTGGACAGAAAATAAAACGTCCGAAACAAAATATGAACGAAAGTAAAACACCCAGAAAATAATGGATACGAATATAATTTTATAGAATTTAAATTTACTTGATCCTTAAAAGACACGAATATAACTTAACCGATTATAATTTTCCCGAACCTTTAAAATATCAGAATTAAAAAAGTATCGAAAATAATTTTCTAGAAACGAAAAACACCCGAACCACAAATTGATAGAAAATAATATGCCCGATCCTTAAACGAACAGAACCACAATCCATCCAAATCGCTATTAAATCTCTAGAGCGCCGTAGGCCCTGGATTGCGGCTTTGACAAGCTTCTCTATTTGGAGAATGACACGGTGACTTCACAGTTTAATGTCTATCGAACCTTGCGATTCATTTTTGACCCACTTCCCGTAAACCGATTTTAATATTATGAAAAAATTTGGGAGTAGGGGGTGGTTGAGGGATGTAAATGTAAAAATGTTCCTGCTGCATTTTTGGACAGATTGGGGCTCGCGTATTTTGTGTTTCGGGGTATTATGTTTCTATTAAATTATTTTCGTTAAAAATATTTTCTGACATTTTGTGTTTCTATAAAAATATGTTTCGTTTAAATTTAATTCTATGTATATATTTCATTTCATTTCATGTTCGAGATAATTTTTTTGGGACCAATTATTTTCTTTTCTTTTAAATTCTGACAAATTATGTTTCTGCCAAATTTTGTTTCGGTTTTTTTATAGGGACCTAGAAAGTGTCTTTGACCAACAAAAAATAGCGAATTATATTTAGCAATAAGTTGGGTCAGAGCTGTGGGGGAATATTTGTGGCAAACAAGTATCTGACTGTTTTTATGTATATCTAAAAGAGAACTTCCGCAAAAAAAAATTTTGGGCTCATCTCCTTATCTGATTTGTTTAAATTCTAAAATGCGGGGTGCAGCTGCATGTGCAGCCCCACCCAAAACAAAAATTATGTTAGAATTACGGGCTAATCATCTGCGGCAAAAAAAATTTGGGCTCATGCCCTTATCCCAATTTCACCATGTGTTTTATAGGTTGTTGATAAGTCAAATCTTGTTAGTCAATTTTGACTAACTCCGATCAACTTGAAATGTGGTATGCGTTGAGTTCCGGTGATAATGCAATTTTCTAAAAAAAAATTACATTAGTGAAAGGTAACCGAGAGGGTAAGGAGAGAATTTACTTATTTAAAAATAAAAACTGTTGCGGATATAATTGGTTTGGATGCATGCCCTAACAACACACATTCTAAATTTTTTGTTGCAGCAGATGATTAGCCCGTAACTATCCCGTAATTCTGACATACTTTTTTTTGGTTACCGCTATTATTAAAGGAGGCAGGGTGGTACTGCACACCCAGCAAACACGGTTCCCTCGAGCCTTCGTTGGTCCGATGTCGATTGCAGAATTTGTCGTCATCGGCACGGCGTCGATTTACGACATCGGACCAGCAGTATTTTTTGTCCGCTTTGCGATGTAGGCCCAATCTATATTTGCCGACGCAGCGTTAGACTGTAGCCCGACATCGGACAAATGGTAAATTTTACTTTTTGCTGACATCGGCATACCGTCGCCGTACGATTAAGGTCCAATATGGTTTAACCACATGGTACAGACCATAGCTGCTTAATTTGGTCGGTCTAACGTAGGTAAGCTGGTCTCGGCCCAACATCATTCAAGTCCGATATTAGTTTCCTAAAGCGGTCCAACGTCGGCGATTGACGGAGGTCCGTCGGTGGTAGCTTAAAGCGGCCCGCCATTGGCAAACTAGAAAGTTTCGATAATGCGGGTGCTTAACCAGTCGGGCTGGTTTAAGTGGCAGAAGAGGTGATTCTTGTAGAGAAGTACCACCATCTTGTCAAGTCCGCATTCTAGTTTTGAAATATCTTTGCTCATTATATATATAATATTATCTTCCACTGTACAGGGAACATAGTGACATTAGCGCCATCTCTACATACTAGGAAGAAACTATTAAGCAGTTTAAAAATTTTAAGGTGATGTAATCGGACCACCGTCGGTTTCCGATTCTCGACTAATCAAACAAAGTTCCAATCGGACCATCGTCGGCCCTAAAGCAGATAAAGTGGTCGTCGGCATAAAGTCGACTATAGTAAATCGGACCATCGTCAGTTGCCGATTCTCAACCGATTAAGCAAAGTTCCAATCGGACCATCATCGGCCCTAAAGTAGATAAGGTTTGCGTTGGCCTAATGTCGACTATAGCAAATCGAGCCATCGCCAGTTGCCGATTCTCGTCCGATTAAACAAAGTTCCAATGGGACCGTCGTCGGCTCTAAAGCAAATAAAATAAGCTTCGGCATAAAGTCGACTATAGTAAATCGGGCCATCATCAGTTGCCGATTTTCGACCGATTAAACAAAGTTCCAATCGGACCATCGTCGGTCCTAAAGTGGTGTCGGCATAAAGTCGACTGTAGTAATGTGGACCTCCGTCAGTCGTCCAGAGTGTAGTCGCCGATGCCGACACTCTGTCCACGTTGTCGACATCGGCCCGATTCAATGCCGACGATTTGTGTTTGCTGGGCATGCAGCTGCGCCCCGCATTTTAAACTTCTAAGCAGATGATTAGCCCGTAATTAGCCCGTAATTTGGACATACTTTTTTAGGGTACCGCTATTATTAGTGGACGCGGAGTGGGACTGGACATGCAGCTGCACCCCGCATTTTAAACTTTAAAAAAAGTCAGATAAGGAAATAAGCCCATTTTTTTTGCAGTAGGTAATTAGCCTGTAATTCCTGCATTACAAAATTTTTGATTTTCCGAATTTTTAGGTCCGTGCAGCTACACCCTGTAGCTGCACGGACCTAAAAATTTGATCATTTAATGCCCAATCATGATCATGATACACGAAGCAAAACCTACAAAGATTTTCTTAACTATCCAATTCATAGGTTGAAATCAACAGAAAAAGGCCCTGACTATGCCGCAATTGGATATTTTAATAAATTGCCAGAAAGAATTCGAAAAGTGAGCAATTTTAAAGTATTTGAAAAGGAGTCTTTTAATTTTATATGCAATATTGAACCCTATAGCATAGATGAATTTTTAAACGGTAATAGCTGAATTTTTCTAGTCACGAAATTGTATTTTATCTATGTTACATCACCAAATTGCCGAAGCAGTTGATACGTCTTCAGCCACTGTCTTACGTGTTCTTAAAAAGAATGGTTATTATTCTTACAAAGCGTCAAAAACGCCTCAAATCGTATGGAATTTTGCGAAACAATGATGAAATAGGCTAATCGTGATGGAAACTTTCGGAGATCTATTCTTTTCACAGATGAAAGCTCTTTTCCATTATTGAATCGTCATAACCCAACACAGGTTCGATATTGGTCGAGGGAAAATTTGCATTTGTATTTTGACCTAAGAACGCAGTATCACCAAAAACTAAATGTTTTGGGGTGGTATTGTAGGGAAACACGTAATTGGGCCATTTTTTATTGACGGCAATTTGAATGGTCCTAGAGACTTGGATTTAGTGAAACATGGTTTCAACAAGATAGTTGTCCCTCTCACAATGTTGTTCCTGTTAGGGAATACCTTGATAATGTATTTCTTAATCTTATAAGTATACGGGGAACTATTTTATGGCCAGCTTGATCACCCAATCTTGCTCCTAATGACTTCTATCTGTGGGGTTATATCAAAAATAAAGTTTACGGTTATGAAAGAGCTAATAATTTCGAAGAACTTCGGATTAAAATTGAAGAAGCTTTTCAAACGATCACCCCTAAAGGCGCAATTACACAGACGAACATGCTCAAACAAAAGCTCGTGCAAAAGATCTAAAATTTTTTGCGTGAACATTTTTGTGAGCTTTTCTTTGAACATTTTGTTCGGGTAAATTTTTGAGCAAATTATTGCTATCCGTTTTGGAAACATATTTTTAAAGATGAGAATAAATAAAATTTTACATCAGTTATCAGTGATCTCAATTCTTTAAAAAAATTGAACACCAACTTTTATTTTAAATTTTTGTGAAAAAAAGCCGACGGCAAGCGAAACATTATTCTTGACTATCAGTTTTGTCACATGGATTAGGGTTACTTATAATATTTTTTTTCTTAGGGTTTTTCCCGGATATTTTGCCCGGGGGTTTTTTTGGTATATTCTTGCGAGTTTTTTTTATTTCCAAGGGTTTTTTCCTAAATTCAAAAAACAACCCAGGAAAATTTTTCTTTTCCAAAAAAATTTCGAGTTTTTCAAATATCGCCAAAAAACTCAAAAATTGCACTTTTAAGCGGTAATCCGCGCCTCACAAAAATCCCCTCCCCACCACGCCTATGAGGAGTGGTGGGGAGGGGATTTTTTTTTAAACATATTTTTGTAACTTTACTTTACCCTTAGCTTCGATTGTTTTTTTTTCATTCCTCACACCAGATTTACCTAGTTAGTTTAAGGCCCCAACGGTTGCTTAAAAAAGCAAAAGGTTCATGAAAATGCTGAAGATAGATATTTACTGTCAATTTAATGTAATAATCAAGGTCGATTACTGACACTGAACAAACAATATGCAAAGGAGCAACATTCCGATTCAGAAATCTAGTCTAGTACTGCTAAATTATATTTTTTTAGACAAGGGTCTGGGATCGTAGGGTTCTAAAAGTGGGTAATAAACGGGTATTATTTAGACCGAACGTGCTTTTGTTCATATATTTGAGATTTAATAAAATGTATATAGGTTTTTGAATTTGACTTAATTATTATTGTATTGTGTTTTAAACTAGGAAGTAAAATAAAGAGATATTCTTTTAAACGTAAATTTTTATCATTACATTTTACAGGCAACAGCAATAAATAATTGCCAAATAATATTTTTTTTATTGTCGTTTTTTTTACAACCCCAAAAAAGTTACAAGTATACTGGGATATCCCCTATAAAAATCAGATCAATCGAAGTTGCTTATGAGGTAAAACGTGAATTTCGAATCATATCGTTTTTCCGTCGGAAAGCACTTAATTAAAATACCTTGTTTTAAAACTTAGTCTTTCTATTTTTAGTTAAGTTCAATGAATTCCCATAAAACTATAAAATTGAAATTTGTAAAGAAATTTCTATACCCCCAATTCTTCAAACAAATTTTGCTCAACATTCTCTCCAAAATTTACGTGTGTTTTTTTGTACGAGATTTTGCTCGAACATTTCTTTGAACATTTTGCTCAAGAAGCTTGTGTAAGTGTTTGTCGGCATTTCAACATCAAAGGAAAGTTTGTCTGTGTAAATGCGCCTTAACATGCTTGGAAACGTTAGAAGGGGTTTTTATAATAGACTCGGATATTGTCTAGGCGAGCAAGGAGGACTTTTCGAACATTTAGCTCTATTTTTTTTGACTGGGAGAATCTTTTTGGTTTTTAGAATGTATTATTTTATTTTGAGAACTTACTTTTATTTTGTTTCTCCTTATTATTTTCATTGTAACACTTTGCTAGTGATAAATCTGAACAGTTGAAAATAAAACGCTCTAATTTATCAGTGACAAAAAACAAGAAAATTACGTTATAAAATTTTGCGTATTTATTGACCAAATTCCGGTTTCATTGATTATACTCCACATGGCACCATAGGTTAAGGAGCTACAATAGATACGACAGTTACCTGTTAAACGGTTCGGAACTATTTGGAGTTTGGCGAGTCTGCGCAGATATGCACGCGACCAATAACCATACTTTTATATTGATTTTTCTTTTTTAATTTGTAATACAACCACTAGATGACTCACGGTTAAATTCGCGATAACCGTACTATCGATTTTTTGTTAGTTTGTAATATAACCACTAGATGGTGCTCATTAAATTTTCGCTTTTTTTTTAAGGACCCTGCACAAATTACATTGAAAATGGCTGTCGGCTAAATGTCATAATTTTTTTATATTTTGTAGTACTCGATCAACAAAGAACAAAAATAAAAAAAAACGAGATAGGGAGCAGGATTACTTTCTGAGATATATAGCTTTAAAGTTGACGTGTTTTTAGGCTATATTTTTGGACATGGTACAAGTTTTTTTTTCACAACTTTGTTGATAACCGCCGGTTGGTTGGTGGTACCAAATGACTCATATAAGAACATTTTTACTTGGATGGAAAGGGTGTTTCATTCAGGACAAATACAGAAACGAATTATTTTATTTTGGCGGTAATCAACAAAGTTGTGAAAAAAAATTAGAACATGTCCAAAGATATAGCCTTAAAACACGTCAACTTTGAAGCCCCGTATCTCAGAAAGCTGCTCCGTATCTCGGTTTTTTATTTTTGTGCTTTGTTTATTGAGTACTACAACATATAAAAAAATTATGACATTTAGCCAATAGCCATTTCCAATGTAATTTGTGTAGGGTTCTTTCTTTGCAAGCAATTTGTGTTTAGTTTTTAGACTAGACACAAAAAAAAAATTTTACTTATGTTAAGTTAAAATAGAAAAGCATATTTTTAAGAAATAAATACAAATTACCCATAATAATGCACTTGTAGTACAAAACCTCTGGTTGTTTTATTATAAAAGATGGCATATTTCGAAACATGTTAGTTTATATTTTTCACAATAAAGAAAATATTACAATATGATCTTGTCTGTGCATTTTTAAATAATAAATAATTTTCTTTAAAATGTTTATATCTTGTTTTTAGTACATAAAAAAACAATAAATGTCACTCTTTTGTATTCCAAACTAAATTTGTGAAACAGAAAAAAATAATTTTAATCCCAAAAAAATTTTACTGTATATGTGGGGCAATTTATGGTAAACCCACACATTAGAAAAAGTCTTGGTGTAAATAATATTAATACCCCTGGTTTGGAATACACAAGTGTCGCATTTTCTAACTTATTATTGATATCCACAAAAATTAGCCATACTAAACTTGATGAAATAAGGAAAGGGTGTTTTAACACTATATATAAATAGTTAAATGTAGTCCAAATGCAAGTGTGTTACATCACTCTCTAAGACCTCTGCGTCCAGTCTGCAAAATGTCCTCTGGAGCAAAATATTTATCACACACGTCAAATCTGTTCATCAGCACTTAGTTTATTCGTGTTTAACGGCTTCACTATACTTCTGAAAAATTACAGGATTGCCTTTGGGGAAACGATGTCTCCCCGTTTTTTTATTGGGATCATGGCACGGTCTCCGCAGCTTTGAATACAACACACTCTAACTCTTTGTTTCTCAGCCATTGTAATCGACGGATAAAATCACAATTTTTTGAACAGGAATAATCACAAAATCACTTTCTAAAAACCTTGGCAAACCTCAGTTTTCAAAATGGAACTCATAAGTTATGAGTCATAATCGACATTCTGTCACTTTTGTCATAATGTGCCCTCTGGCGGACAACCCTAGAAGAGGTAAGAGGAGGAGCTGCAGATTTCTAGAAAGAATATTGCCAACCTAAATATTATTATGTTGGCAGTTCCTTTGCACGCGGAAACATAACCGCACTTTTCGCGAAAAATAATTATTGGCGGGAAGGGTGAAGTGACGGATCTATAGTTCCTTAATCTATGCATGGCACCGTGGTTAGAGGGGTACTAAACGCAAGCCGCGAACGGCGCGAACGCAGCGCGAACGGTTATCGCAAGCCTGAGTGATAGGTGTGCGGTGTCCCTGCGTGTACGTACACTGGCAAATTGGAGTTTTTCCGGCCTATGTCCGCAGTAGCCTGAAGCCCTCTGTATATTTATTTTCACTTTCTTATTTGATTTTAAATCAATTTAATTTTTTGTTTGTCATATCTTTAAAACTGATATTCTCTTTTTCTACACTAATATTGGCAATCATTGTATTTTGTTAACATACAATAGGACTTTAAAGATATAGGTGTATTATTGTATATTTTTTAGCTTTAAAACTTGACACACCATATTTATATAATGTATATTATGGTAAATAAAATTTATCTACCTATTTATGAGCATATTTTAGTACAGTAAAATTGTCATAAATAAGAGGGGTACCTCGAAAAATATCCGGTGAGAATAAAATTTTTATATATTGTTGGGGTGGGGGTCTAAAATTAAGATCCTTAAGTTTGTGTTTCCCACACTGCTTGGGAACCATCCGCCACTTTGAAAAAACTTTGTAATTGACTTTTCTTCATTTCTATTGTCGGAGTCGAAAAAGTCTGAGAACGAAAATATTCGGCATAAAATTTTCAACATTTTTGTCTAAGTGCTCAACTCTGTAGTTAGTTCCCAAAACTTTAGATGGCTACAAAAAATCACAAAAAGTGATTTTTTTAAAAAAACTTTAAATGAAAAAGTTGTTTCAAAAGAATTTTTTTTTTGTCATACCTCGTAAACAAAATAAACCTGTTAGAACCGTTCCGTTCAAAGAATTTACCCTGTATATAATTATTATTTATAGCAAGAGCGGTACAAATGAGTTATCAAATTAAAGCTTGTGACGTGTGCTACGCAAGAGCTCCGGTCTATCGGCATGAAAATTGCTGAAAGTATCTGACAGACTGACATTTAGTCCTCAAACTGATTTTTCGTCACTTCAACGCCTTCTATCTGTTTAAAAACTAATTACACAGAGTTAAACGTCTAACAAAAAAAAAATTTGTTTCTACACTTTTTTGCCCCCGATCAACAGAAATGGAGAAAATCGGTTCCAAAGTTTTTTCGAAATGGCGGATAGTTCCCGAAGAGTGGGGAAAACGCAAACTTGGGAATTCTACTTTTAGACCCCCCAAAGAATATACAAATGTACTACCATCAATTATGTAAAACCATTTTTCCAAATTTTTACCCCTCCCCCCCCCCCTGCAACACTTTACAATATTTTTGCAACCTCTTCCCCCTCCCTCTTAACACTTAATTTAATAATACTTCTGCCTACTCCTAAAACCCCTCTTGATGCGTTTATGTAAGTGATGCAAGGATGGCCCGTTACCCAAACGGACTCTCGACTATCGGTACCCTGTCTGTCAGATATTTCGACAATTTTCATGCCGACAGAGTCGTTTGTGTAGCTTACATCACAAGTTTTAATTTGATACCTCATTTGTACTGCTCTTCCTAAAAATAATAATATATAATAGTGTAGGTATAATGTCGATAATTTCTATCCGGTGGGATTTTTTATGAAGGAGTTTTATGACTATGTGGGATTGATAGGTTTTTAGTCAGAGAATCAAATGTTACCGGGTGTTTTGTTCGATTTCGTGTAGAAGGGGTTGATATGACGACATTTTTCAAGATGGCGGCCAATTTTTAATAGTTGATGAATAGCGCCCTTTAGTATGTTATTTTTGCAATATCTTAATTTTACTTGGGTATTTTTCAAGGTCATGAAGCTTCAAACTGCATCAAACTCTAAGGATCGAATTTGGCGTACATGCCTAATAGTTTGAGGTACATTTGAAGTTGGGCTGACAAAACGTCGAATTATTAAGATTTTTTAAAGAGAAAATGGCAAAAATCTTATTTTTTTGCGATTTTTGAATCATTGAAAATCGGATGACCTTGAAAGTATTTTTTCTGGAATCCTCGTCCTCGAGTTATATGGAATTGAGTATAATCATGGCCCGGTTGCGAAAGTTGAATTTTTTTTTGGCCGCCATCTTGAAAGATGTCGTCATATCAACCCCTTCTACACGAATGCGAACAAAACATCCGGTAACAATTGATTGTGTGACTGAAGAGCTATCAATCCATATGATCACAAAACTCCTTCACAAAAAATCCCACGGACTTAAACATGCCCCTTCACTATAATCCACAACAGGCGACTTCATGCATACCCAGAAAGCGGTTCTAAAAGATTTTAAAGACTTTCAGTCGCTGTAGCTCAGAGACTGTTTAGTTAATGATAAATAATATTTTTATAGGATTTTTCCGAGATCTCCAACTTTCTCACTCAAAGTTTTTGGTGGGTCAAAATACGTTAAAACTGATTTTCTGTAATTTTGGCGCCCTCCAGCTTTTTGGAAACTAAGTACAGAAAGTTAAACACTTGGACAAAAATGTTGTTAATTTTTCGCCGAATATTTTTGTTCTCAGACGCTTTTGCTTCCGACCAATAGAAATGGAGAAAAGTCGGTTACACAGTGAGAGAGGAGTGGAGGAAACAAAAACTTGGGAAGTTTACTTACAGACCCCCCAAAATAACATACCAAAAACTCAGTCTGCCCTCGACCCCCCTCCCCCCCCCCCGAGAAGCCTGGTTATGGTCACATTTTTAATTCAAATTAAGTTATTTTATTATTTATCCCTTATCTCCCCCCCCCCCCCCCCCCGAAGTCAATTCCTGGGTGCGCTACTGCAGAAACAGTCAGTAACGCAGCAAGGTGAGGGAAGAGGGGTAGCTGGAAGTGTTACAAGGGGAGATTCTCGCGAAAAATGTGGAGATTTGTTCCGGTTATATCATAGCAGTTGGGTAAAGTGCTTAAAAATATGTAGCAGTTGTTTGACCTTCGTGCGGAACTGCCAAAAATAGTGTCGACTTTATTAAAGTCGGGGCATGCCTCTTAATTAAAATATGGATTTGTTTTGTTTTGACTTACAATATTAACTGTGGATCCATTTTCCAAGGTGACGTATCGATCTTGGGTGGTCATGTCGATAATTGCAATGCTCAAGTTAACTCGTAGAGCGTATACGTTGAAAAATCCAAAAAATGCCAAAATCGAAATGACATAGCGTCGTTTTCGCCAGAAAAGAGTGAGGGGAACTCCATCGTTTTTTCTAAAAAATAACAAAAAATAAATAGCGCGATCAGGCACGTATAGAACCCATAAAACATTTAAAATAAATTTAAAAAAATCATTTTTTTAAATATTTTCTTTTTTAAATAAAATTACCCAAAACCGCTGCATGTCGTTAGCTGCTACGTTTCGTGAGTAATAATTTATTTTAAAGTTTAACCCCCCTTCCTGCCCTCTTACCAACCCCCCACCCTAAAAAAAAATCAGCTCATCGCCTGGTGGTTATGGCAAATTTCATAAGAATCGGTTTAGAGGTTTTTAATTTATGCTGTCCACAAATCATCCCAAAATTTATGACGAAAGGGCTCGCGTAGAGCCTAGTCGCCGGACCGGGAACCCCCCTTTATTCCACTATCCCAAAATTTTGTAATTAAGTCTTTTTTGAAACTTTCTATTCTATCATAAGTCCATGTAAACTATCTTTATGAAATACTCTCATATTTGCAGTGTTGCCATTTGCAGGAAAACTTTCTTATTTTAAATTGAACGCCCTGTATATTTTTACATTTTTGGATTCTACAAAATATTTTAGGGACATTTTATGTATAATGTCCTGTACCTATGTTCAACTGTTTGTAAAATATTGACAGGTAAAAATTGACATTTTTTAATTTGACAGCCCGTAACATCGAAACGCTAAGAGAGACAGTTTTTACATTCTGGGTTTTTCACAATCTATCATTTTATACTATTTTTAATCCAGGGTTAAACTAACCTTGGACATGTTAACCCTGGGTTTAGATATAATACGATAGCTTGTGAAAAACCAAGATAGGAATGTAAAAACCGTTTTGCTCTGTCCTTAACCGTTTCGATGTTACGGGCTGTCAAAGTTAAAAAATGTCAATTTTCACCTGTCAATATTTTAAAAACAGTTGAATAAAATGTAACTAAAATATTTTGTAGTAAATGTGTTCAATTTAAAATAGGAAAGTTGTTGCCAAGTTTTCCTGCAAATGGCAACACTGCCAAGAAAGTATTTTAGAAAGATAGTAAGTAAAGGTAGGAGATACGAAAAATTTAAAAATTAGTGCTAAGTTGCGCAATTTGATGCTTTGCTCAAAACTAAAAAATAAAGTTTGCAAATTCCGGATAGTTGCGGAGATAGGCGGAAACAGCCCAAATTTAATTTTTGTAGTACTTTTTTTAACATTTTACTTTACCTAATATTTTAAAAATACGTTTTTTTATTTGTTTTTTAATCTTTGAATTTGGGCTGAGGATGGTCAACTAACTCAAAACGTCAGGTACTTGTAAAAATTAGGTTGTAAAATATCTGTCATCCTTTATGAACCAAACGACAAGAGAAAAAAGCATGTGTCCATAAGAAAATTTGAACTTGACAGAGCACCTGTCACACTGAAATGTCAAATCTCGAAACGTACCTCTCATTAGGTAGATCTTAAAAAAGTGCCTGTAGAACGTTTTAAGCGCTTTGAGAATAAGGGCGCAAAAAAATAAAAACTAAAAATAAAGATTTCGGTTTTTTTCGCCTATCTCTTTTTGGTTTTGAGCAAAGCGTCAAATTGCGCAACTTTGCCCTAATTTAAACCTTTTCGTATCTACTACCGTTTCGGAGATCCTCATGGTGAGCATCGAATTTGGAACACCCTGCTTATAATATCTGTGGGTTTCCAGAAATGCCTGATCTACAGTTTCACTCTTTCTACTTTCCATTCTATTGCCCGACAAGGAAGGAAATAGAAGTCAGCGGCATGAATTAAAATTGTGCATCAAGCACTGAACAAGAATTGGTTTGGTTACGTCGTACGTTTTAAGCACAACTTTAACTCTTTTTTACAAGCTTTTATTTAACTTGCATTGTATGTAACTATGTGTTTGGGTGGAATTTTGCAACTTAATTTTGACCAACTTCCCGACATCCGATCGGCTTCAAATTTGGCTTGCTTGTATAGTTGCGGTGACAATACAAGAATGTGATAAAATTGACAGCTTCTACTCGAAAAGAGTGGAGGGGGGTACAGTTGAAGTATGCCCGATTTCGTTGAAATTTGGTGTGTTGAGGCACTTGGGGATGGAAATAACGAATTTCTAATCAGATTATGAAAATTCGATATGGCGGATTCAAGATGGACGATTTTTGGTCATCTTTTGCTAACCAATTTTACTAACTTATACACATCTGATTGTCTTCAAATTTGGCATGCATTTATAGTCCAGTTTTTCCGATTTCAACCAAAATTGACCACAAGATGGACGATTTTTGGTCATGTTTTGCTAACCAATTTTATCCACATCCGATTGTGTTCAAATTTGGTATGCGTTTATAGTTCCCGTGAAAATACAATAATATGGTATTCTCAGGTACCCACCTCCCTAACGAGGGAAGTGGAGGTAGAAACGATTTAGTTTGTTCGATTTTAATCAAAATTGGCATACAGGGGTTTTTAAGGACGGAGATTATGAATTTTTGATTAGATTTTAAAATTTCAATATGGCGGATTCAAAATGGGCGATTAAGGGTACAAATCTAAAAATGAAAAAATATTTTTTTATTAAAAAAGAACAAGGTTTTACTAAATGCACTCAAAAGTAGAAAATGCTTTTTTATCTTTGTTATACCACAATAAAAGCGATGGGCGCAAATTAAAAATTTTAACTTTACGTTAACAAAGAGAAAACTACAAAAGAAGAACTAAATTCTTCTTCTATTGGAAAAATAACCATAATGGTTTCATCTAAAGAAGCTGAGAACGGGTGAGATTGCCGTGCTTATCAAGCCTTTGATAATGTCCTTAGGTTATATCGTATAAGAAAGATAAAAAATTATTTTAAGGACGCTTTCACAAACGCATCCAAGATACGCTAACAACAAGGAATCAAAAATAGCTTGCCAACTAAGTGTTCAAATAATAATTTAAACTGGAGCATTACCGTTAACGTTTATACATAATTTTATTGTTGCTTGCATTAGTAAAAATTGTTCAGAAATAACCCAGAGTTATGTTGGGAATTTGGAACCTTTGGTTGCAGTAAAACAAAGTTAATGACACTTTTTGTACACTTTTTAGAAGTTTTAGGTTATCTAATGTGAATCTATGATTGTTTTCAAAAGCATGCTCGGCCATATTTGACTTTTCTGTTCTTCCGTATTTTAGGTGTGCTAAGTGTTCTTTTAATTCGTGTTTGAATAGAGCGTCTCGTTTGTCCAACATATTTTTTGTCACAATCCATGCAACTAATTTCGTAAATTCCACTTTTTCTAGAACTGTAGCTTTATCCTTGGGATTTCCTAGTAAACTTCCTATTGTGTTACCGGATTGATATACTAATTTAAGAACGGTGTTATTAAATACTTTTTGTAACCCTTTCGTATAATTAGGATTATAAGGAATTGATACAAATTTTGAGTCGCAGGTATCTTTTTGTCTGAAAAAAGTAGAATTCCGAAAAATCTTTTGAAAAGAATGACTATTTATCAGCTTATTTATTAAGCCTTCGTCGTAATTTTGAATGCATATGAAAGTATGGAAATCATTAAATCCAGAAATAGTTTAAATAAAGATAGAGGACCCATTCCGTTTACTACACTTTATTCTTTAGTTGAGGAGAGATAGGATTATAAAGCGTGATCAATCACAAATTATTAGTCTGATCTCCGCCCACTAAAAGATTGTATATAAGATAGAGCGTAGGTTAATTTAGTTTATTGTTTATCGTCTCCTGATGATGCTAACGTTGTTAGCGAAACGCGCGTCTAGTGCAAAAAAGTGTAGTTTTGGTTTGTGGAAAACAATCATAACTTTGAACCCAGAGTTATGTTTGAAAGTTTGAGAGTTAATTTCAAACCCAGTGTTAGTTAAAAAACTAAATTTCAATTTTAGTTCGGTAAAGTTAGTGATGTAACATATCCTTTCCCGGATTGAAACCGATTTGAACCGATAACGTAATGGAGCATATTACAATACAGTATGAAGTAAAACTATTTGCACTTATACCTTTACACTCTGAATTATAGGGTACCTATAAAGAACATCGAACTTGATACATATTAGGATCCTGTCTATCTTTCGATTTCTTTTATTTTTGATATGTTGTTTTCCCAGGTCATAGAAACATTTTTGGTAATTGAAACTTTTGTGTGGCTCTTCCGTTTAAGCAAAAAATTATCCCCTAACTCTTAATATTTTTGATATTTAGATCAGCGTTATTGCTATTTTTTAAAAAATACCCTTTATTTTTTTTAAGCAGATTAATTGTGATAAATGAAGTAAGACGCCTTTAACCTTTTTTGCGAAAACTGCCAAAGTCAAATTCTAACTGCTAAGGCGTGACCTTCAGTCACTAATTATAGCCTACCAACTCGGTTGTCAGAATAGATCAGCTGTGGATAGAAGCAAAAATGCCGAACGTTTGCTGTGTTATTAATTGCAAAGGCAAATGAATCAATGCCATAGAGCGACCACATTTTGTGCCGAGCAAAACTTCTAGGGTAAGTTTTTATTTTTGTATGATACTTATAGATAGATAATTCTTTTTTAGCAATGAAAATTAAAATATTACAAAAAAATCCATTCCTATAGTAAAAATAATTTATAAACAATACACACTAGAACAAAAAATTAATAATATAATTTTAATATTTACCTACAATAGCAACTACCTATTTTATTATTTTATATCACAATATATAAGTAGAAGAAATCCTGATCAATCTCCTATATATGAACAACAAGAATTCTAATCCCCTTTTTCATAGGTCTGTGAGTTGCATTTCAAAGCAAGCGGCTTCATAACATCGATGAAGAGTTTTGATGAGAAATCGGAAAAAGTTGTATCAGTACCATTAAGACGAATCAGACAGAAGAATTAGTTGTTTATTATTATTAGCTATGTAATTACTTTATGTCATTCTGTATTTCAGTCTGATGAATAAATAAAAAATACCTCCACAAATTTCTTTATTTGATAAAGCCCAACTCCTGGCAAAACTACAACTAGGATGGTCAATTAGGGACGTGGATAGACATTAAAACGCAGTAAAACCAACTGATGAAAAAGATTATGACCTTAACGCTTTTATGGAAGAAAACCCTTTTGCATCTGTTGCCCAGGCAAAGAGATTAACCCAATTTCCAGGATGTGTAAGAGTGGCACGAAATCGCGTAAGGAAAGGCTCTAATTTACGAATGAAAAAAAACAGCCCAGGTTACTTTTTGCCCTTAATTACTCTCTAAAGGAACTAGACTTTTGGCGAAAGGTAATATTTTCCGATGAAAAAGTTTTCCAGTCCTGTAGTGACAGAAAACAAATTCGGGTATATCGTCCACCAAGAACGCGCTATGATATCGCGCTGGAAGATTTTCGGTAAATATGTGGAATTGGATTTCTGCTAGAGGTCATGGTGCTCTATTTCGAATCAATGGAAGGCTCACAGCACAGCTTTACGTGAACATTTTAGAGAACACCATGCTTCCAGCCGTCAAAGAATTTTATCAAGACTAGTTTATTTGTCAACAAGACAACTGCCCTGCTCATACGGCCAGAATTTGCCAAACTTGATTTCGGGAGCAAAATATTGAAGTTCTTCCTTGGCCTGCGAAAACCTCAGATGCCAATCCTATGGAAAATATCTGGGGTTTAATTTCAAAAAAGCTGGAAAGCTTTAATATTGTGCCGGGAAATCAACATCACTTGGTCCAGTTAATAGTCAATGCTTATTAAGAAGTGATTGGTGAAAATGAAAAGCTTTTTGAAATTTTGGCTGATTCTCTACCAAGAAGGTTAAACGGTATAATTGAGGTGAATGGCGCAATGACTAGATATTAAAATTTATATACCTAATAATTTGTTTCTATTGTTTTATAATTTTCGTTACAGTTGTGTTTTTTTATTTTTGTTATAGTTGTTTTATGCGTTAGCGTATTATTGTAATATAAAAATTATTTTTGAAAGTAATCTTTCATGTCAATATTTTCACATTTTAGTACCAGTCTGTCACAAAATATAATCCGGTAGTTAACCATACAATTTAAAAAATACCTATGTTTATCACGTACCACTTTTATGATGCCGATAGTGTACCTATAGGTAAAAAATAAAGAATAAATAATGTAAAATCGATTAGCACACTTATAAGCAAATGTCTAATGTCTTTAATTATATGACGGACTTCTTATTTTTCCTGAAACGCCAATGAACATGACAATAATATTGGGTAACCTAAAAGAGGTAATTTGACTGATATTAACTGGAGAAACCACTATCAACAGCTGATTGGTAGGCTGATTAGTGACCGAAGGTCACGGCTAAGGTTACTAAATATTAGAGACCTTTTGCACCTCTTACAAAAAATTCCCGTTAGGTGACTTTATCGTTTAATAACGCGTTGTGGCGTAGCTAACTTCACGTTATTTTTAAGACAGCATTTTTAGTTTTTGCACGCCGCCTTTGATTTGTTTATGGCCGACTTTACACGGTATTTATTATTATAAAGATTTACAAAAAGAATTTGTCCAATGATATTTTTCATTTAGAATATCTTATTCTTGTGTTTTTTACGGCGAATTTTAATTAATTATTAATCTTTAAAAACTCAAAAACAGAACAGAGAAAAGGGAGGTTATGATAAACAGATCGGAATCACTTGTCTTGCCAGTGCAAATCAATGTTTTACATTTACATACGAAATTCTAGCCAAAGAAAATGATTAAACAAAAATTGGCACTTATCTTTACAATTAAAAAGAATGCAAAACATATTTTCATTCAAAAATCAATTTAAATTTTTTGTTTTTCTACTTAACGTTTTACTATCGGCAACTATGTCAATTATAAGGGATACGGTATTCTTCCGCAGGAAACGTCAAACTTTATCGGTTAGTAAGGGATTCCGTTATTACCTCGTAATTGCGCATGACCGAAATAAGCGATAAAGTAAAAAGGCATCAAAATTATAGGTGCCACTAACTAAAATTCGTGGCCATGTGAAAAATAATAAAGTTTAAAGACGATTTTTCGCTCATACGAAAGAGGCACAGAGTTGTAATTACCAAAAATGCTTCTTTGAAAAAGGACAACATCAACATATCAAAACATAAAAGAAATCGGTAGATCCAGTAGCGTATCCAGAGGGGGGGGGTGTGGGGGTTAAAACTCCCCCCAGGACGTCCAACCCAATCTACAATAAATTAATAATAATCAAAAACCCCAGGGAGAGCTGTTCTTTTTTGACACTTTACTTCGGGTTTTTGTGACGTGGTTTTAGTTCTGGCCCCATCGTATACCCCCGCAAAAAAATCTAGGTCCGGAGATTTTAACTTTTAATCCATGTTTTTGGCTCATTGACCACCCGGCCCAAACTATTTTAGTGACCACCCTGTATTTTTGTATTAAAAAGCTTAAAATTTGCATTTTTTGTGTGCTTTTCTTGTGGAAAATGACTAAAAATCAAAAAGTACTTGACCAATCGAAAAAAAAACACGTATCGAAAGACAATTTCTTTCTGCGTTTTATGTTATATGTATTATGTCTATTACAGATAACGGTTGCCATGGAAACCGAAATAAACAGGATGGTTACACCAAATTATGTACGTTTTACAAAAAAATTCACGGATCCAAGATAACTTTTCTGATTTTAGTTATTTTTAGGGATTTTATTCCTTAAGCCAAGATAAACTATATTTTAATCAACGTAATTTTCAATATTATACAGGGTTTCCAAAAAAACGGCTTTAAATGAAAGTTTTTAAAATATTTGTCAATTTTTGTAATTTTTTAATATGTGATAGAGAATATCCTATCAAACATTTTTTGTCATTACCATTTTCCTGTAATAGTACGGGGTGAGCCAGCAATGCAGGGTAAATTTCCAAAAATTGCCGTTTTGGATCTTAGTTTATGAGAAAACTATAAGGTTCATAAAAAAATTCCCGTCGAAGTATGATTCTACATACCATTACAAACAATTTTCATTCGGCCCTTATCTTGGTATATATTCGGTGTGACCCAAAAAAAAATTTCAAAAATACCCTTAATCGCACCCTCTAAAATTGAGTTTCAAAGAAGAGTAACACCATAAAATTATTTTGTTTGAGGTAATACCAGGAATTTGAAAATACTTTTTTTTTCAAAGGTAACATCTTAAAATTTTTGTACAGGGTCAGCCAAAAAAATGGTCTTTGGAAGTTGCTAGATAAATTATAAATCGAATTTGCAAACATTTTATAAATGATTCTCTTGACCACGATCTACTTATTTTTCTTTATTTTATTTCGCATTTACGTACAGGGTGAGTCACAACTAAGCCCATAGATTTGAAAGTTGAAGTTACCATCTGTAAAAAAATTTATATTATTCAGGATTTTTAACCGTTATTTGGCAAAAAATACATGTATGTATTGTTATATGCGGAATGTTGGCTATACATCAAAGCCAAACTTTGTAGCTTTTATAAATCAGTCCCGTCACCAATAAAAACTAAATTGGGGCAATAAAGTTGTAAAGTCAGAAAATAACATTTTTGGCTATATTACAGCAAGCTTAGCTGTCGGGTTTTTTCGGGTCGTTTAGACAATAATGCGCTTTCTTTGAAGGAAGTTGTAAAAATAGTTAGAGAAAAACATTTTCAGCTAGAGCACAGTAATTTTAACCGTCGGGTTCTTTCGGCTTGCTTCGCGGAAAAAGTTCATATTAAGTAGAAAAAATAGTGAAAAAAAATCATTATTTGCTAAACTACAGCAATATTAGCTGTCGAGTTAGGTCGCGTTGTTAGTTTCAATGGCGGCCATTACACGAAAACAACCTTAAAAAGAACATATTTTTTCCAAAATAAAATCAAAAATTCTATAATTAAAAAGAGCAGATTTTTAAAGCTAAAACTCGTTTTAAGGTAGGGATAAATCTTTTTTGGTTATTTTGGCTCCAATCCGAAAACAAAAAAATGTAACCTAAAAATTAAATAGGATGAAGCCAAAAATCCGATATTAAAAGTGTGTGTATAAATAAATATTCCCTACATCCATACTTGTATTTTAAAAACCGCATCAACCATTTATTTATATAAAAAATCTATTTTTGCTTTTCTTGCCATTTTTTCTTAGGGTTTTGTAGGAAATGTTTTTTTTTTAACTAAGTTAACTGAAAAAGATATATCGGTTGCAAAGTGCTGCAATGGTCATTGCAGTGACCAAAAAATGATTTCCAAATTGGGCTAGGTGACGTTTTATCAACACTTTCAAGACGTTGTGGCAGACAACAGCAAAAACACAACAGTAGAGAAGTTTTGCTGTCGCAGCGTTTTTGCAAAAGTTTTTCAGCACCTTGTGTTACTTGGGTATATTGAATCTGCGAATTTTTTGGAAAAGGTACATAATTTGGTGTAACCATCCTGTTTATCTCGGTTTCCATGGCAACCCTTATCCTTAATAGACAAAGAACATAATACATAAAACGCAGAAAGAAATTGTATTTCGATCAGTGGTTTTCTTTTTCCGATTGGCCAATTACTTTTTGATATTTAGCCTTTTTCCACAAGGGAAACGCACAAAAAAATGCAAATTTTAAGATTTTTAATACAAAAATACAGGGTGGTCGCTAAAATAGTTTGGCCCGGGTGATCAATATCTACCCAAGATAAATTACTTCTACAAGGATCCAAAAACATGAATCAAAAGTCAAAATCTCCGGACCAAGATTTTTTTGCGGGGGTATACGATGGGGCCTGGACTATTTGGTATGATGTCTTAAATTTTAAAAATTTTGCCTGAGTTACTATGACAATTTTAGTTTAATTCTAAGGAATCACCAGCATTCAAAAAATTTTTCTTAAAATTTTCATCTGCGGCACATTAAAATGAGAGAGTCGATTTCTGGCTACGCCACTGGTAGATCGCCAGGATTTTATGTATCCAGTGCGATGGTTTTTCCTTTATAGAATTAAAGTTTGTTCAATTAGTCAAGAAAGCTTTTTAATAAGCGAAGAGGATCAGACTAACAATTAGCAATATTAAACTTGTTAATCCCTTTTAATCAAAAATCAAATAAACAAAATATTCTTGAATAAACCAAGGTCGGTTTTTTTAACATAGTAACATGTGAACATGGTTATCGTTTTAGTATTTTTTTTAATGATGATATTCTGTGGATGTCATACCTGCACTGTTGTTAGCTGAGCGTTGGAAATATTAGGGAGATTTTGGTCAGGATTTTTGTCAGTCTGTTACCCTTACCTTTATTCTGGGCAGGCGCGGTAGCGCTCTGCCAGGCTGTTACCTTTATCAAAGGTAGTAGTAGTAGTAGTAGAGAAGGGGCGGCGCGAAGCCTGGCAAGTAGGCCTCCCTGGGCCCTTTCTGCCCTACCCCGAGCCTGCCCCTAATCCACCGCCTGCACCACTAGTCTGGCAGTCTGCTCATTTGGTTTCACTGTTCTTTTTGCAAAGTCCAGTATTTTGTCCCATTTGAGCATATGCAGGTCCTCCTCATCCAGGGTCGGGAAACCGAATACCTGATATCTCGTCCTCTGGTATGCCTCGCAGTTCGCTATAACGTGTCGAGATGTCTCTTCTGACCGCCCGCAGGCCCGGCAGGTCGAGTCATTCTCCACCACGATCCGGGTCATGTGCTTCCTTAGTCGGTTGTGACCTGTTATGATACCTGTCAGCAGACCAGAGTCCCTTCGCGATCTCCCCAGAAGCCATTTTTGTCTGGCTACATCCGGGCCCTTCACGAAGTCCTTGGTCTGTCTGCATCCTGTTCCTCCTCTCCAAGCGGTCGTCATGGCATCGTTGGCCCATTTATTGAGTCGACTTTTCAATTGCCTCTTGGTTGTTCCTAGGAGTGGTTCCGGCCCTACATACTGGGTGCTTGCTCCGATCCTGGCGAGCTCGTCGGCCATCTCATTACCCGGCACGCCCATATGTCCCGGTACCCACATAAGTGTCACTTGTTTGCCCTCTCCCAAGGATTCTAGTGCATCCGCACATTCCTCCACCAGGGTGTTGTTGATCTTGGGCGCTCTTAGTGCCTTTAGGGCTGATTGGCTGTCGGAGCATATATAAACATGCTCCTCCCTACCGTTCTTTATTTCTTCCTTGGTTGCAGCCATTATTATGGCATACACCTCTGCCTGAAAGACCGTGGCTTGCTCTCCGTTCGGGTAGCTCTTTCGAACCTCCTGGTCTTCCACATAAACCCCCGATCCTGTGGTTTGCCTCTCCGACAGTTTCGACCCGTCGGTGTAGCAAATCACGGCGTTCTCCTCGAACTGTTCGCAGAGGTATTCACTCTGCCATAGTTCCCTGTCTGGGATGACTACTTTGTACCTCTTGCTGAATCTCTAGGGGTTTTTTTGGTCTTTGTGTTTTAATCGCTGTCATAGGGATTTCTCTTTCGGCGATTTGGGCAATCCTAAGCAGCTTCCCCTCTTCCTCTTCATTGACCTGTATCACTCAGCCGGAGGTGGGTCGCCATCGCTTCTTTTCTGATACAGATCGGAAGCGGCGGCAGTCCCAGAATGGTTTCGAGTGCCTGAATAAGTGCCGTCCTCATAGCGCCGGTTATCCCTCTGCATATGGTTCCCTGTAGGCTCCTAAGCTTGAGGGTAGTAGTGACCTTCTCCACTGCTGGCCACCAGACTATGGATCCGTACTGGATCCTTGGTCTTAGTACTGCCGTGTACATCCAGTGGAGGTTTCTGGGGCTCAAACCCCAGGTCCGGCCAACCACTCGACGCAGTTACCACATCGTTGCCTGCACCTTATTGGTCAATTTCGCAACGTGTGGTGTCCAGGTGAGCCCCTTGTCTAGGGTGACCCCTAGGTACTTCAGTTCTGAAACCAAAGTCAGGGGTCTCCCGTACATCTTGGGTGCTCTGAATCCCTCCATTTTCCTCTTTCTTGTGAACAAGATCATCTCTGTCTTTCCTGGATTGACAGAGAGACCGTTTTGTTGACACCAGTCTTCTATGATTCGTACCGCCCTTTGCATTCTGTTACAGACGGTGTTTAGGTGGTGGTCTACCACCTTCACGACACCGTCGTCGGCGTATGCGTGGGCGTCGAATCCTTCCTCTGTTAGGCGTTGTGGGACAGTATCTATGATCAGACACCACAGGTGTGGGGATAAGCAGCTACCTTGTGGGCAGCCTCCCGTTGCCTCTATGTTGACCCTGGACTGCCCTAGATTAGCCTGGATCTTTCTCCCTGTTAGTGCAGATTTTACCCATTCGGAGATAAGAGACTTTTCTGCAAAGCTGTTGTTATTACCTGCACTTTCGCCTTGTCGAAAGCTCCTTCGACATCAAAGAATACTGCCAGGGCGTACTGTTTGAATTGAAGGGCTTTTTCTGCCTTATGCACTAATGCGTGTAGGGCCGTGTCGGTAGACCTTCCCTCCACGTATGCATGTTGGTTTCTGTGGAATGGTTGGTTGGTTAGGACTCCCCCTAGTAGGTGTCTGTCCACCATTCTTTCCAATGCTTTCATCAAAAAGGATGTTAGACTAATGGGTCTGAAGGATTTGGCCGCCGTATAGTTTTTCTTTCCTTTTTTCCACTCTGTCGGTACATATCCCATTGCTATGCTGGCACTCTTGGCCTTTGTACAGGAGCGCCGGGAATATGTCGTCAGGCTCCGGGGACTTGTAGGGGCTGAACTCGTTGATTGCCCAGGAGATGGTAGCATCCGAGACCACTCGGTCCGCCAGTCTCCAGTCAGGTTTTTGCCCCTCCCGGGGTCCGGCGGTCCTCTGCGCCCCCGTTCGCCGCCCTCTCCCGGGAAGTGAACCACGAGCAGGTGTCGTATTGACTCCTCGCATGAGGCAGTCCAGCTCCCGTCTGGCCTTGTTAACGATGTTAGAGTTTGTTTATTCTCGCTGCTTAGGATTTTGAGAAGTCTGGAGGTCTCTGGAAGGGAATTAATCTCTCCGCAGTATTTCCTCTAACTGTCTCTTTTGCAGTTTCTTACCTCTTTTTTGAACTCCTTTCTAGCTTCTCTGTATATTTCCCAAGAGTCATTCTCCCCATCCCTCATCGTCTTGTTTAGTGCCTTTTTGGTTTTGCTGCGAAACCTGTCTAGCTTGCTGCTCCACCATGGCACTTGTCGGGTCGACTGGGTTTTTAGGGGGCACGCCTCTTCGAAACTTGTTGTTATGACAATTTTAAGCCTGTCGACTGCCTCTCTATTAAAGGTAACCAGTGGCGCTAATTAGCATCGAATAGCGAATAGCGACCACCTTTACCGTTAAAAAGACAACCAACCAAACTTGATGTGGTTCTGTGGTGGAAGATTTTTAGGTTATAAAAGTTTGTTTTGTTTTACACAAATTTTGTGGATTTCGATTTTATTTTTTGTTAACCGTGTTTATAGCAGTAGTGGGGTGCCTTTTTTACCGTTTTTTTTATAAACAGGTGAGTAAGTACAATTAAGTTTGCAAGGGCTCGATTTCTTCTATTACTCCACCAAAGATATGTTGGGGTGTCCGTCTCCCAGTCCTATGACTAAATTAATATTTTCCTCAATCATATGGTTAGAAAAGCAATAAAAAAGAGAGAAAGAGAAAAAAACAAGTCAATAAAAAAGTAAGGTTCTGTTTACCGCCAAACGATTGACTACGTTTAAAAGCTCTATTTTTAACCTCTTGAAGTTACCTTTATTAACGGTAATGGTAACCATAAGAGTAACGAAATTTGCCTTTAAACTGCCTGAGCAAAATTTCCCTATTAACTTTAAACAATATTTGAATTATTATTAAAAAAATCACAAAAATACATTGAATTTGACATGGGATATGCAAAACCTAAACCAGTGGCGTAGCCAGAAATCGACTCTGGGGGGGAGGGTTTCATCATTTAATAAAAGTCAACTACCTATGGCAAATTTTTAAAAACTGGGTAGGTGCCTATTGCTTGAGCTCTTGAACTGAAGGGAGGGAAGTGGGGCGATTTAATCGGTGTTGAGTTAGGTTATACGAAACAAAAATACTTATTTTTAAAGTGTCATCTAGTCTCATTTGCAAAAATGCTATTTTTTACGCGTTTCAAATGTTGTTGACAAAACAAATTGCTTAAAATTCATATAACTATGAGATACTATAATGGCCCAAATGCTTCAAAATGTGTAACGAAAATAACTTTAAAAATCAAAGGAGAAAATTCAAGATCGCGGTTGGCTTTGAAACTGTTTGGGCCGCCAGGCCATAAACCAAAAATTTACTGCGCATGCACTTACAAATCCATACCTGGTGTCGTAGTGACCTTACGATAATTTAATGACACTTCGACGCAATCGACGCGCCTGCCCGTTTACACTCTACGTTTATCGGTTTTTTCCAGGGCAACTTGATTGGGAGAGTTATTATCGGTACGCATTTTTCTCGGGAAAAGCAAGGGTAGGGCCGTTATAGTATCTCATAGTTATATGTTAAAATTAAACAAAATTGTTACAATATTTAATATTGGTATACCGACGCAGACGAAAACTTTGACAGTAAAATATTTTTGAAAAAGCAGATTGGGTTAGATGCCAAGAAAGGGTGTGTTGCGGTGGTTTTAAGGAAAATTATACTAAGAATGCCATTTACTACACGTTTTGAATGCTCGTGAGAGAAATTCTTTAGAACTAAACTAAAATTGTAACAGTTAATGACGTCATAGCACCGCAGGCAAAATTTTTAAAATTTAAGACATCACACCAAACACACGTCACAAATCGGAGTAATGAGTGAAAAAAGTGGGGGAGTTATAGCTCTCCCTGGGTGCTTATTCCTGAAAGTAAGAGAAGGGAGCGCTCCCGGGAAAAAGTACTAAAATTAAAATTAATAACGAATTTTAGCGGTGTATTCTACTCCCTGGCTAAGTTCTCTTACATTGAACTAGGAGAACGTACCTCCCCGACAGTTAATAAGCACCCTGGGGCCCTTGATAATGATTAATTTATCGTAAATTGGGTTGGACCTAATGGGGGGGGGGTTTAACTCCCAAAGCCCCCCTGGGTGCTTATTCTTGAAAGTGAGAGATGGGAGAATCCCCGGGCAGCTCTCGGGGATTGATCCCTGGCTCACGGTCCCCGGGAGAAAATATCCGCATTCTTGAGATATGGGGAGTGGGCGGGTCAATCTAGTCCCTGGGAACACTGTTGCCAGTTTGTGCAACCAATCAAAACGCAACACATTTAGACCTACCAAACCAACCAAAATTTTTCTCAATGTACATAACGGTGTTTTTCGTTTGTTGTTATTTTTTACAAAATGAAAAAACAAGTTGTAAAAGCAATGTGGACAAATCCAGGCCTTTATCGAGCGAACAAAAAGATTTGCTCATGGAATTTGTCTGTGCTAGGCCGAATATATACAGTGGAACTTTCTCTGTTATGGAAAGAAATATCCGAATAATTGGACATATTTATGTTCCGTTAAATCAAAGGGGTTTCTTTTCTCCAAAACATCCCTTGGAACCCCTAGTTGTTCCACTGCATCTTTCACTTCCATAAAATTATGTTGTTGAAGACTTCAACATTCATTTTAGCCTTTTACGCTTTACGCTTTTACACAAAAAAAAAACAAAAACAGATAAAATTAATATAAAAATTCGGTTAGAATACCCAGGGATTGGCCTCTACTACTGGGTCTTACTACAAGAACATGGCTGCTCTCTCGGGAGCAGCTCCCTCTCTTAACTTTTTTTCAAGAATACAGTTTTGCCAAATTTTTAGTAAACCCCGCCTACTTCTCTCGCCTCTTCTACTCCCTACCCGTCAGGAATAAGCACCCTGGCTACGCCACTGCCTAAACTCAGGTTGTAATAATATAATTATAATGAAAAAAAGTCAAAAAATAATTGCATGTAATAACAGCAATTATTTTTTTAACTAGAGAAAGTGTTGCAAGGAAGGAACGAAGGTTTCTGGGTGCGTTACATGACGATGACATTGACAAAGTAAATTAAATGTTATCTAAATAATTTTACGGTGGATAGTTCGTGGACAATGAGGGTGAAGGCAAGGGTGTAATTTCCCCGCCTGGTTTGAATTATGAATTATTCTAGTTCTTATTTTTTTGTCGTTCAATAAAAAAAGTTTTGCATTTTTTTACATTCATCTCCTCCAGGCAGATACAACTTGTATTACAAAAACAAAAAAATGTATAAAACATTTATAAAATCAATTAATTATGAAAGCCTTAAATCCTGTTTTCCGTAAAAGAAACTATTCAAAAATACCAAAAAACTGAAACAAGCAGAGTCACCTATTCTAATTATAATTCGACTAAAATAAATCCATTTAAGTTCTTTTTTCTTTTGGACTTTTTTACATATAAACTAAATCTTAAGAAATTATCTAGCATTAGTAGGTCTAGTAGATATTAAGCATAAATAACATATTTATATTGCGCTAAGAGTATATATTGAAGAAAGTGGGAAAAGCTACGCGCTGGCAGAAATACTGCCTTAGTAGCAATCCCTTCCTACTTTATTCATATTCCTTAAATTTTTATTTTATTTTATTTTTATTTATTTATTTATTTAATAAATTTTAACTTATTTAATCCGATTTTATATTAATTGTAATTATTTTTTAGTGTGGATTTTGAATAAAGTATTCATTCATTCAAATAAAAATCGCCACTTGTGTGAATTGTGTCGGGTGAGATTTTCAGTCGTTTCTGCAGAATCGTGACCTAGCTGTCAAAATTAAAGAGTCTTAAACCTTGGGCTTGCAAGGCTAACGCAATTGTAAAGTTTTCTCTTCGACTTTCAGAGTTACGTATATGTCAGTTAATACGTTTATACGCACCTTAACGGGTTTTATATAAAGACGGTTTTAAATAAAATTGACTCAAATTCAAATAAAAATATTTTATATACTATAAAAATGTTTTTAAGTTATTACGAGAACCCTCCCCCCCACTTTCCCTGATTTCTCAGTTGTGCCAAGGTCCAAAGTAACCAAAATATTAGTGTTAACAATTAGAGACCAGCAGACGTTATTCACTCTTTTTAAAACATTTTGAAAATTTACACAATATTAGGAATTCCAGTACAGACGATTGTGGGTTTGTGCCCTTATATAAACTTTAAACTATGAATTATTATCTTTATTAATTTCTAATTACATATATTTTCATAAAGTTTTAGGTTTAACCCAAATTAGTTAGCCCACCTCCTTACTTATTTTGTTTATACGAGCCTCTTAAAGCTCTTTTATGTAAGGACGGGTTGAAAATGTTGTCGTATAAACAGCACTAAAACCGATTTAAGCACTAAATCTGAATCGATTTTATTTTGAAGCGGTTTATCGCTTAAAACCCCTGGGGTCGTTATAAACACTTCAAAAACGCTTTAGCGCATTTTTTCTTCCAACCTAAATAAATACGCAAACCTTGTTTTCCAAAAAATCTGTTGTTAACTAGGTTGTTATTTGTTTCTTTTTAACTGACATATTTAATTAACTTCTCAATATCGAGTTAGCGTTAACTCGAGCAACATAACCTTTTAAAAATGTTTAAAATGCGGGTTAAAGTTAACTCAAAATCAAAAGATCTTGGTGGAAATAACGAAAATTCAAACTTGAATGGGCATCCCACAAGGAACACACAAAGGACCAAAGAGAAAAGAGAAATGATTAAACGATGTTTCGCCTTGGGCAACCAGCATAGGCTCGTCAGTGGTTCCACTGCTCACCCTCCCCTTACATCATTAAACACTATCATAAACTTATGTTTCCAACTTTGAATTACATCACAAATAGGCATCGTTCCGCACTGATACTTCCAAGTTACCTGATACGGATTCGTCCTGGCGTGTTAATATTTCCAAAAGGATTATGTTCCTAAGTAAAATAAAAACAAAAAAAAATTAAAAAACCTCCAAATCAGTTACATCAACGGAAAAGGATCTAAAAACAAAAGATCAAAGAACTTGGGTGGAAATAACGAAAATTCAAACCTGGATGAGCATCCCACAAGGAACACACAAAGGACCAAAGCGAAAAGAGAAATTATTAAACGATGTTTTGCCTTGGGCAACCAGCATTTTTCTCGGGAAAAGCAAGGGTAGGGCAACGGAAAAGAATCTAAAAACAAAAGATCAAAAGAACTTGGGTGGAAATAACGAAAATTCAAACCTGGATGAGCATCCCACAAGGAACACACAAAGGACCAAAGCGAAAAGAGAAATTATTAAACGATGTTTTGCCTTGGGCAACCAGCATAGGCCCGTCAGTGGTTCCATTTGGAGGTTTTTTAACTTCTTTTTTTTTTAATTGGAAATATTAACACGCCAGGATGAATCCGTATCAGGTAACTTGGATAAGTACCAGTGCCGAACGATGTCTATTTGTTAGTGATTCAAAGTTTGAAATCAAAGCTTTATGTGTTTTTTTAAAGTGTTTAATGATGTATGGGGAGGGTGACCATTGGAAACACTGACGAGCCTACGCTGGTTGCCCAAGGCGAAACATCGTTTAATCATTTCTCTTTTCGCTTTGGTCCTTTGTGTGAGGGGGTTAGGAGCTGTTTTAGCTAAACGATGGGAGGTTTAAATTAAATTTGATTAAGAAGGTGACATTTTTGTCGATTCAATTATTTTTTATTTTGTTGTATTAAAATACTCTATACTAGTTTTGTATCGGCTTAACACAGTGAGTCGATTTATTGGATCCATCACTACATAGAATTATATTTATTATATATTTTTAATTTTGACGTTTCAATTAAAGATATTGCTTATTATTTTTTTAGCCCACGAGAAGTTAATACTCATAATTTGGAGCAATTGTTGATTGTTTTTATGTAATTCCCATGATTCATAATTTTTTTTAAATGGTAATTTTTACCTTCGATGAAAGTTTACTAAAAGTTTTTTTTCTTTCCCCCCCCCCCCCCGGAATAAAAACGTATAAGTACCTATATTTCCAGTCAATTTAAAAGTTCTTTAAATTGGTTCAACTATAGAAAAACTATGAAACTAGCTAAAATTTTTTTATAACTTTACCAAATAAAAAAAAAATGGGAACATTCTTACAAAAAACTCGAACAAAACAACCACTGATCAGTCACCGTTTTTTTATAGTACTATAAATCGAGGACCGCTGGTAGTGATTGGTAGTGGTAGGATAACACAAGAGCATTTATTACGCGGTTTTTTTTTACAGCCTCCTACGATTTTAAAATTCACACGTACTGGCGTCATCTAACAAAGATGTTACCCAAGCAACAAAATCAGTCGCGACGTGGTGGCCGTCTCCACGCCCTATCCCTAATAGAGTTGTGGCGTCATATCACGGCGACGGTTTTATTACTACTATACCTCGAGGTATTCACCATTTTTGGGAATACATTGGGACGGTTATTCAACTACAACGCGACGGTAAAGATTACTCTTGATATAAGAATTATGTCGTCGCGGGTAGTAAACGGGCACATTATTCCGACATCCTGTTTACCACATAAAGTAGTATTTCTGACTTTTTAGGGTTTTTATAGGTTTTCTCTTTCCCACATTATTAATTGAAAATATGTTGATCTTTTTCTGAGCTATATCAGGACACACACCATAAAACATGTGAAGACTTGACAGAAAACAAAAATATTATCTATATTATAACCTATACCTAATAATTGCCATTTTATTAACCACTTTCCTGAAGTCACAACATCTTAAATTTATAAACGCATAGCTCTTTACTGATTAAAAGTGCTGATTTTTTGATAAAAAAAACGCGGGCCCCCCAGTTTTGTCCTAGTTTTATCTAAAATGTCGATAAAAAATCGGAATTACTTGAGGTTAGGATTTCCAAATTAAATGTATTTCCAGTTTTAATATGTTTTATTAATTAAATATTGATATTTTGACTTTTATTGATACATGAAACTACTAATCAATGATTTAATGAGGTATTTTTAAATTTTGATTTGAATTCCCTGTTTAGTAGAAGTAAATAACATGGCGGCGTCGCGCATCCAGTTGACGGTGCATTAATTTACAATGTCAGTAAAGTAGCGATAACTCGTAGGTAGCGTTTTTCCACTATATGCACATTTATTTCTTACTGCGTGGTAGAAAGGCGACCATATAGACTCCATAACTTTGTAGTTTTGTATTGAGTAGGGGCTACTGAATTGCAACCAAATTAATATCAGTAGAGTCGTTACCTCGTAAAAGTAATATTAAAGAAATTAAATGTGACAACTATAAAGTAAGCCCCGCAAAATATTATTAACTTTAAAACCTACAATACATGTCGATAATACACGAAAATACGATAAAACCCGAGTGTAACACCAACCTCGGATACTAGTACTAAAATATTTATAATAATAGCACTAAAATAAACTATATAAACTGACTGACCAATACCCTCTTCACATAGGCCGATCAGCTCTTATCGTTTTAGTGTCCTTTTCTCCACCTTCGCCGCCATTTTGACAGAAAACTAATGGATTATCTGTCATTTTTGAGTGAAAATGGCGGCGTAATAAATGGCATTTTTAGTATAATTTTTCTTTTCATTTATTATTTGGCAATATATCTATATACACCACCGCAACCCAACCCTTCTTGGCATCTAACCCAATCTACTTTTTAAAAAATATTTTACAAAAAACCTATGAGATCAAAATTTTTAAACAATTTTTTGATTTGTTGTCAAAATTTTCGACTGCGGCGCTATACCAATATTAAGTATTGTTACAATTTTGTTTAATTTCAAGCAATTTTTTTGTCAACAACATTTGAAACGCGTAAAAAATAGCATTTTAGTGTCATTTTTTCAAAATTTTTGCCTGCAGCGCATTTAAGGGTTACTTTAAAAAAATCTGCAAATGAAACTACAAGAGACTTGCTTTTTAAAATAAGAATTTTTGTTTTGTATACACTTAACTCAACACCTATTAAACCGGCCCTCTCCCCTCCCTTCAGTTAAAGATTTGCCTTAAATGTAGGTAGTTGACGCCACTGATTTCTGTATACTGTATATTGAATATTTTTTAAAATTTTGGGTGTAGACACTGTAGGCTTCTAAACAAAACCATATATCAAAAATACAATTTTTATAATTTTTGCCTTCATCGTCTAAAAGTAATTTGATCGCCATAAAGTGCCAAATCGACGTTGATGCTGGTGGTAACCCTGAAGTCTTTGGAGAAAAAACGAGAAATTGTAGGACGTTCCTTTAAAGCAGGATTGGAAAAAAAGTTTTTTATATATAAAAACCCACCCCACTCGGCTTTTTTGGGTTTTATAAATGGGTTTTATTGGGTTTTTTAGGGTTTTCTTTCTAAGTTATATACAGATTGTAGTTCTTCTTTAAATTAGGATCGTTTATCAACTATAACATACGACATACAAATAGGTGGAATACACATATCGGCACTTTTTTTGTTTGTTAATAAATCAAAGCAGTTTTGTTTTAGTTTGACCAGGATGCGATGTTCGTATCATCTTTTCTTAATGTAAACAAACCTAAAGAAAATTATTTTTGGAGTTTGTGTATTTACTACACTGTAAGTACCTGCTAACTTAGTATGATATGATACTATACGATCCAAGATTTTGTTTTATGGTAAACATTTTTTTAACATGAAAATGCCTAAGAATAGCGGTAGAAAGAGAGCCTCAGAATGGACTGAGAATCGTTTTTTTTTTTAATAAGCTGTGTTGCCCAGCTAGTGCAGTATCCATTGAAAGACATTTTTGAACTTACGGTCTTGTTTGAAATAATAAAATAGGAAATTGTTTGGGATTAGAAAACGCTATGCAACTGGTCAAAGTTTATAGAATCTTACGATCAGATTCAAACGACTGGTAATAATATACCCTTTTTACGTTTATTTATTTTATTAATAATGAAAAAACCCACTTTTAAAAAAGCCCTACGGGTTTTTTTTTATGTGGGTGGGTTACTCACTAGGTAGCCAACCCTCCTTTAAAGACATTCTAGAATCCCTCCACAGTATTTTGGGAAAGTTTGACCTTCAATTCGTCACACCAAGATTAAAAAGACGCATGAAGTACTTACCGCAAAAACCACGAGATTGGAAATGCAGAACAGTATTATAGAGTTTCTTTTTTTATAAACAAGTTTTAGACTAAATCATTTCGGACAAAAAAAAGTATTTTTGACCTGAACATATTCATACCAAGTTTTATACAACGTGAAGCTAAAATCAAGGCAAAATTAACTAAAGTCGTTTCCAAATTGCAAATACTATAAACTGTTTGATTAATCCAAAACACAAATTCTTGAACTTTTATTGGGAGAAGTCAGTATTTGGAAACAATATTGTTTAGAAGTAGGCAAAAGCTTAAATCAAAACATACCTGATAACATTTTCGAGGTAATGAACAAGTGTGGCGATATTTTTCAAAAGTAGGACATAAATTGGGGCGCTATAACACCTTTGATATTTACGTTATTATTTTAATTTTGTGTTAAAAGTGACATCTGTAGTGTAATTTTCTTAAAAAATTTTCGCCTGCTGCGCTTTGAAACCATTGATATATTTACAATTTTAGTTTAATTTTAAATCAAAAAATGCATTTTTAGTGCAATTTTCTTAAAAAATTTAGTTGATATTCACGATTTTAGTTTAATTTCACTCAAAAATTGCGTTTTTAATGTAGTTTCTCAAAAATTTTTGACACATTTAAAATTTATGTATAAACTAAACAACTTAAATCTGAGTAACCCCCCCCCCCCTAGATTTGAGCCTAAATTCGCGCTTGTAGTTACTAAGTTTTGTTTGCATACATTGATATGTTCCTCATAAAAGCTATGCTAGTTTTTTTTTCGTATCGGAACCGCCCCCCCCCCTTTTCAAATGGCTAGGACCGCCACTGGCTATTGACTGGTAATAGTAATTGTTTTCAGAAAAATGCTCATGATTAAAAAAACATATATTTTAGCATTTTTGCACTCAATTAACTTTTAGAACAGGGCCCTTCGCGAGAGCCTAGTGTGCCTAATGAAAGAACCTCCGCTACGTGCACCGGAAAACCTCTCGAACGCGCAGAGTGAGGGATTTTTTCTTTGTTGCTAGGCTTAAAAAAATTGGCTGAAGACGACATTTTTCGAAAATTTCCATTAGGAAATATTTTATGCACGTGTTAAGGCGCACACACACAGACAAACTTTCCTTTGATGTTGAAATGCCGACAAACATTTACACGAGCCTCTTGAGCAAAATGTTGAAAAACAAGTTCGAGCAAAATCTCGTACAAAAAGACTCACGGAAATTTTGGAGAGAATGTTAAGCAAAATTTGTTTGAAGAAATGTTGGTATAGAAATTTCTTACAAATTTAAATTTTATAGTTTTATGGGAATTAATTGAACTTAACTGAAAAAAGAAAGACTAAGTTTTAAAACAAGGTATTTTTAATTAAGTGCCTTCCGACGGAAAAACGATTTGATGTCGAAATTCACGTTTTACCTCATAAGCAACTTCGATTGATCTGATTTTTATAGGAGATATGCCAGTAACTTTTTTGAGGTTGTAAAAAAAACGAGAATAAACAAAAAATAATTGGCACTTATTTATTGCTGTTGCTGGGTTAGGAGAAGGTAAAACCTTAGACTAGTGAGAGGGGGTTTTGGTCAAATTTATATTGACACACAAAATTACATGACAACAAACCAGGTTCAACGCAGTTTTTTTATGAAAGTTTTAGAACAAATGTTTCCATAAAGAAAGGGCTCTCCGACGCAAAACAAAAAAATTTCCTTGAGCTTTAATTTGTTTATTTCATTTTATTTTATTGACGCGTGGAACTCACATTTTGGATTTCACAGGTAGTAGGCCGGCCACCCTTTTGAATCGGAATGTTGCCCCTTTGCATATTGCTTGTTCAGTGTCAGTAATCGACCTTGATTGATTATTACATTAAATTGATAGAGATTCACTTTGTTGATATCTATATCTTTAGCATTTTCATGATCTTTTTGCTTTTTAAAGTAACCCTTGGGGCCTTAAACTAACTAGGTAAAAAAAACAATCAATGCTAAGGGTGAAGTAAAGTTACAAAAATATGTTTAAAAAATATCACCCTCCCCCCACTCCTCATAGTCGTGAGGCGCGGATTACCGCTTAAAAGTGCAATTTTTGAGTTTTTTGCCGATATTTGAAAAACTCAAAATTTTTTTGAAAAAGAAAAATTTTCCTGGATTTTTTTTTTAATTTAGGAAAAAAAAGCTTGGAAATAAAAAAAACTCGCAAGAAAATTCCAAAAAAACACCCGGGCAAAAAAATCCGGGAAAAACCCTAAGAAAAAATATTATAAGTAACCCCAACCCATGTGAAAAACTGATGGCCAATAATAATGTTTCGCTTGCCGTCGGCTTTTTTCCACAAAGATTTAAAATAAGAGTTGGTGTTCCATTTTTTTAAAGAATTGAGATCAATGATTACTGATGTGAAATTTTATTTATTATCATCTTTAAAAATATGTTTTCAAAATAGATAGCAATAATTTGCTCAAAAATTTACCCGAACAAAATGTTCAAAGAAAAGCTCACAAAAATGTTCACGCAAAAAATTTTAGATCTTTTGCACGAGCTTTTGTTTGAGCATGTTCGTCTGTGTAATTGCGCCTTTATGTTTTGATAGGAAATTTTTCGAGTATAAAGAAGTTTATAAAATTTTTATAGGTAATAAGTTGTCATTGTTATGAAACCATAAATGCTAAAAATGAAAATTCTGGAAATTTCTTAAGGATATTTTCAAAAATTTACGCTTTTTAATTTTCGGAAATTTACCTGTAAAATTTTCAGTTAATTTGAACAAGGAGAATTTGCGAGATAATTTTTAACTATAAATGTATGGGAGAAATTCCCCCTAACTTTTGCAGAATCTTCAAAAAAAAACTAAAAAAATAACTAATTTTCTTCCTAAAAAGTAAATCAAAATTTTTAAAAAATGGTTGCTTACTTTTTTATTAGAAATATTGGATGACTGTATGTACACGGTGATCATTTAAAAAGTTTTCCTTGGGAAAAGTTTTTTGCTATTGGACTTGGGAAAATATTTTAAAAAGCAATTATTAAGATCGAAAGCCTAATGAATGTTAATTATCTAAGTAATTGAAATTTGACTTTTTCGTGTAGTGTAATTTTCTTAAAAAATTTTCGCCTGCTGCGCTTTGAAACCATTGGTATATTTACAATTTTAGTTTAATTTTAAATCAAAAAATGCATTTTTAGTGCAATTTTCTTAAAAAATTTCGTTGATATTCACGATTTTAGTTTAATTTCACTCAAAAATTGCATTTTTAATGTAGTTTCTCAAAAATTTTTGACACATTTAAAATTTATGTATAAACTAAACAACTTAAAATCTGAGTAACCCCCCCCTAGATTTGAGCCTAAATTCTCGCTTGTAGTTACTAAGTTTTGTTTGCATGCATTGATATGTTCCTCATAAAAGCTATGCTAATTAGGGAGAAATTCCCCCTAACTTTTGCAGAATCTTCAAAAAAAAACTAAAAAAATAACTAATTTTCTTCCTAAAAAGTAAATCAAAATTTAAAAAAAATGGTTGCTTACTTTTTTATTAGAAATATTGGATGACTGTATGTACACGGTGATCATTTAAAAAGTTTTCCTTGGAAAAAGTTTTTTGCTATTGGACTTGGGAAAATATTTTAAAAAGCAATTATTAAGATCGAAAGCCTAATGAATGTTAATTATCTAAGTAAGTGAAATTTGACTTTTTCGCCTCGTTTGGTTTTTAGAGATATTTCACTCTGTAATCAAAGGCATTTATTAATTGAATTCGACTTCACCCGCAAAAATCTGCCTTGAATAAAGGTTGGATATTACATTGCAAGGTTTAAGGTAATGAAAACTGATAATACTTTTACTCAACGAACCATGATAGTGTTTTATTTCATTTCGACGGTTTTTAATATTTATTTTATGGTTATTAAATATACTACGGTTCCAGGGTGGAATTTAAAAAACATATATTTTTGCTTTGCCATAGTTTCTTCCTAGACAAGAAAAAAAGCTACAACTGGTAACGTCTCTTTTTATAATTTTTTTAAATCTTTGCTAAAAGTGATCTTCGGGAAACTAAACATCAGAATTAGCTAAAATTTTCTATGGTTGTTCACAACTGTGAATTTTAGGTTCTACTCACTTGTCTAGCCAACAAAGTCATTTAAATTACCTAGAGAGTTAGCAAAAGTTAGATATACATTACCATATACTGGACCGTTTTAGATGCTATTTTCCAAAATAGCGGTCAAAAAGACATAAAAAATCTAATTATGCCAGTAGGACATGACTATACAAGGATGAGGTTACAGCTATTTAGTCACACATTCATGTGCCACTGGGTGTTTTGTGCGCATCCGTGTAGAAAGTTCCTAAACTTAATAAAAACGACAGGCATCTAGGTCATTTTTACCGGGGTATAGCATAAACATCTTGGACGCCAGATCAAAAAGAAATGGTAGGTAGGTTCAAAATTAAGTTTTTAGTTATGGCTAAGATGTCAATTTCATTTCCGGCACTTAAAGTTTTTGCGTAGTGATAAATTGGAAAAATTACAACAAAAAGCTGGTTTTTTTCTTTCAGATGGTATTTTCAAGGTCAATAAAGGTCATACATCACTTAAACTTTTTTTCATAGTAAGCGGCGATAAGCCAATAAGAATTGATTTTGGCCACCTTGTCATTTTTTCTTTTTTACGAATTTGGATAGAATAAAATGTGGTTATAGGTCGTCATTTTGATATATCAGCGGCCATATTGAAACGCGTCATAGCTGAACCAAATTTTTTTTAACAATAATTTTGGACCATTTTATCTTTCTTAGCAAATTTGGTTCTCTTTCCTTTAATAGTCGATGAATAGCGCCCTTTAGTATGTTATTTTTGCAATATGTTAATTTTACTGGGATATTTTTCACAATAGTGAAGCTTCAAACTACATCAAACTCCGAGGATCGAATCTGGCATATATGCCTAATAGTTTGAGGTACATTTGCAGTTAGTCTGACTGTAGAGAAAATGACAAAAATCTTGTTTTTGACGATTTTCAAGATCATTTAAGCTCGGATGATCCTGAAAGTAAATTTTTTGAAATCTTCGTCGTCGAGTTATATGAAATCGAGTATAATCATGCCCCGGTTGCAAAAGTTATATTTTTTATGATTTTTGGCCGCCATCTTAAAAGATGACTCCATATCAACCCCTTCTACACGGATGCGAACAAAACACTCGGTAACACTTGATTATGTGACTAAAGAGCTATCAATCCCACATAGTCTCAAAACTCCTTCATTCAAAATCCGACGAACTTACACATACCCCTTCACTATTATATACTCATGAAAAATTTGGCTTGCAAGTGTTTTTGCAACCAAATTTTTCAATCTAAATACAAAAATTTTTCACACATTTTGATATAATTTTAAAGATTGAATCTCTAGTGATAATTTTTGCAATTTTTGTCTAGTTTTGCAGACATGAGCAGGTAAAATACGTCACATTTGGATCCATATATTTCACAAAAATGAAAGAAAAAACTATTGCTAGAAAATCCTAGAGTTAAGCTTTATCTTCAAAATGAGACTAACATTTCTGTATTTGGATAGAAAATTGTGGAACCAAAAATACGGGTTACGCTCCTAAGGCGATTAAAACAAAAAGAAAACCTCCGAATCAATTACTTCAACCGAAAAGAATCTAAAAACAAAAGATCAAAAGATCTTGGGTGGAAAAAACGAAAATTACCTACTTACTTACTTATTCGTTTATTGTCTTTCATGAAAATTAATTCATATGACAAAAAGGTTAAGTTTTACAAATAAATGGGAAAAAAATACTTAAATAATAACATTTTCACAAGAAATTGAAGAACAACAGAAATAATTTAAAGAAAGAAAAAAGAACTTTAATTACAAAAAAAAGGGAACTTGAGATATTACTTAAAGAGTAACAATTACTTAAATAGTAAGAATGCCAAAAGTTAACAGAAAAAGAAAATTAAAAAATTGAGCAATTTCCCTGATATTCTGGTTTATAGGTACAAATTGAAATAATGAATTAATATTACTCATTTATTATAAAGGACCTTAGTTTTAAACTATTAATTAGTAGGATTTTCCAATAGAAGGTTTATTAATGAAAGTGATAAATTCATCATTTGAGTGAAACAACTCAGCAGTTGCGGGCGAACGAAGACTCTCATCAGGGCATTACAACAAGACGTGGCAAATTGTTTCTGGTTTTCTTAAGTTACAAATCGTAAATAAAAGTTTTTGATCGATCTTTATTTTGTTAAAACAAAAGGCTGACGCCATTCTAAGATTAGCTACAATTCTAGTAAATGAAATGTCAAGATATGATTGAGGTTTTGAGTATAATTGAAAGTAGTTGTAGAATTGAGGGTAGTTAGACTCCTGAAGAGACTGCAGTCTGCCTGTCGCAGAAAGCACTCGTACGACTTTAAGAAAGAAGTTCGTGCTTTTTTTAGATTTCCTAATGACAAATTGTTCCATGAATGTTCTTCTTGTTTATTTCTCTAAAAATTGCTTTTAATTACATCACTCACCCAATTATATTTTGACTGTTCGCTTTGGAACGAAAGTAGCATTTCAAAACACATGCGAGGGTATCTTGTGGGAACCATGACTAACAGTTTTTCATTCTAACTCAGGCAAAGCTTAAAAACAATACATTTAATTGCGAAGGTACCAGTCTCGAACCGGATCATACAACCTGGGGTGGATTGAGGTAGATAAAGTAAGGAAAATTAATTATTAGTTAATTAATTAACACGCCAGGACGAACCCGTGTCATGTGACTTAGATAAGTGCCAGTGCGGAACGATGCCTATTTTTGAGTGATTCAAAGTTGGAAATCAAAGTGTATGATGGTGTTGAATGATGTTTGGGGTGAGCTCACGCTGGTTGCCTAGGGCGAAACATCATTTGATCATTTCTCTTGGTCCTTTGTGTGTTCCTTGTGGGATACTCATCCAAGTTTTAATTTTCGTTTTTTTCACCCAAGATCTTTTGATCTTTTGTAAAATAGCTACAAAAAGGCTAAAAAATGTAGCATTGAAAATATTTGGGCTCGTTATGATGGTCGCCCCCCCCCCCCGGTTTGAAATAGTTACTATGACCTTGAGTACAAGTTTGCGGCTGTAAGAAAATTTGTTTATTTTTAAATATTTCGAAACTTGCTCCACGACTAAACTTATTATTTACTATGGGCCAATTTCACCGCGTGGTTAAACCTATACAGTTTAAACCTAATTGAGGTTTAGAATGTGACATATTGGTATTTTAAGTGCATTGTGGTAGCACATTCCAAACGCCGACTAAATTTAAAGTAGGTTTAACAATAACGGTAATATTGGCAGAAAAAGTTTTATCGCGAGGTTTTATAGACAAATTTTTTTCACCGATGTCATCGGTTTTATGACAAATGAAAAATTAAAAAAACGCGATCAAAATCAGTCAGAATTTAGCTGTAGCCTAGATTTTTTTTAAATTTTTTTGTAAGTGAAAAATTTGTGCTTTTTCGAAAAAATCCCATGTATTACATACAATAAAGACGAACGAAAAATCCTCGTAGGGCTTCAGGAGGATATGGCGGGGATAAAACTTATGTCCATCTTATACCCAAATTGAAGATTTATTTATCTCCTTATGCCGGGTTTATAATGCGAATAAAATATCATGTGATCACAAATATGTATTTTTTTATTGGGTGATCTTATTATTATATTATTTTATTTTGCTGGATAAACTCAGCATTAGGGCTAATTTTACAACCAAAGGTAAAACTCCAGATTAAACCATAGTTTAAACTTCAGTTTAATCTTTGGATTAATCCATCGGTAAACAAGTTGCTCAATTTTATAAGTCGGAGTTAAACCACGGCCATGAAGAAAGACTATATTTGCTTTACATATATAGGGTTGATTATTTTAACCAAAATGGCACCAACTAGAGCCAAACTTGATAAAAATCAATCAAGTACTTTTTGAGATATCAGCGTTGGTTACAGACAGACATACAGCCAGACGACAAAAATGTTCAGATTTGTCAAAAAGATATACAGTATATATATATATATACATATACGTGTGAGCTCGATGTGAGAATAAAACTTGCTGGTCTGTGGGATGTTCCAACTCTTGTCGAATTTCCTTGTGCACAATTTCGCATATCTCTTCTAGATAATTCAAACCTCTTTTTAAAATCTACATATCTTCGGACTCCTCCAAAGGATTTGTTCTAGGACAAATAACATTTGGTCTTCGTGCTTCGACAATGTCAATAATTTCGTCATTCTTCATCCAGTTGACCAAAAATAAATTTAAGGTCATTGATCATAGCGATTTCACTAAATACTTGCAGTCTTTTTACCAAAAATAATTTTTTTATAACTTTTTTCAGGTTAGAATCTTTCGGTAACTATTAAACTGAAGTTTAACAAACACCCAGACCGCTGGTAATGGTTAAACCGAAGTTTGTTGGTAAACTGCACCTATAAAACGTAAAAAAGTCGACATCTGTGGTTTAAACTGAGGTTTGACGTTTAACTATGAGTTGTAAAATTGCGCATTAGCCATCGAAAACTGTCTTTCAAATAGTTTTAAGGCGACTTCTTATCAAGACGGCATTGTTTATTAAAGAAACATAAAAAAATTTAAAAACAAGATAACAACTAGGAATTTATTTGTCATCACTTTTTAACATTTTTTTAATGGTGTATACGTATAATAAAAGTACGTGGCACATCGGACAAAGCGTTTTGGTTTCTCACTTCATTACAACCAGATCTCCAATGTCTAATGGAGAATACAGACATGTTTCATCCTTATATTCCCTATTAGAAATCGTCCGGGAGTTAGAGGACTTTTACCTGGCAGGTGAGGCTACACACACAGGCAACGTTGCACACCTGTCAAATTTAAAACAAAAAGTTCGTAATCCGCGGAGACATGGTACCTGTGTGCTCCACCTGTCGAATAAACTAAGAAACAAAAACAAGCAATATACAGAGAACTAATAAAATATGGTTTAAGTTCTCTCCAATATATATACAGGGTGGATTCTTTAAACGGAACGGTGTCCTATTTCAAAAAAAAATATTTTTTTGCCATACCTCGTAAACAAAACGACATAAAAAATCCAAGTAAGCGCGATTAAAAAAAATTAAAAATCTCAGTTGACGTGTTTTTGGATTTTTTTATAAAACCAAATTTTAACCCGCTAGAAGCACCGTTCCGTTTAAAGAATCCACCCTGTATATATATACAATATAATGTCCACCAGTAAAAAATAAATATTGTGATTTGACAAAATATGAAAAATAATTTTACAGATTAGTTGAGTTAACCTAACTTGTGCTACGCTGATCAGATCAAAATAAATTCGAAACGCCTGCTTTTTTTACTTCCCTCGCTAAAGGGAAGTAATGTAATCATCGAAAAATCCCACTTCGAGATTCTCATGATCCTCCACGAATTTTGAAGTTCCGAATAGTGATAATCACGAATCCAGACGCCGCACGGTGGTAAGGTCATATGAAATCATGCGGCCAAAATTGCTTCAAATAAAAATAAAAAATATATAAAATATTTCATGCCATTATTTTATAACCACATCTAACATAATAAATATTATATAACTAACACCATAAAAAAATTACTACCGCAAAAAATTAATTTCAACATCAGAAGTTTTTGCAAGGCAAGTAAATATTTTAATAAAATGAAAAAACCTTCATGAAGTTGAAGTAATTTTCCCCAATGGATGTTTTGGAATTTATCCCTAAAGTTCTTTTTTTTTAAATTATATCATGTTTTTTTATTTTAATCAATAATATTTGGTTTTCCAAAATATCTTTCTTTTAGTTCGATAAAGTAAATTAGCTACTATGATACACATTAATTTTTTTAATGAAATGTTTCACTTTCTGCAAGGAAATAAATATTCTGCGAAGTTTGCCGAAGATTAGATTTGCACTAAAAATAAACTATAACTCACCGTCTTTCATAACTAATTACTTGTATCTGCCCAAGTTGGCCTATTCAAATGATATAAATTTTTAAAATAGTCACTTGTTTTTTGTAAACGTCAACTTATTTGATGCGTTTAAAAATAGTTTAGTTGAAAGTGTCTTTTTGATAATATTATAGACTTAAAAGTTAATGTTTAAAAATGTTTAGAATTAGTAGAAAGTGTCTTTCTGATAATGTTTTCGAGTTAAAAGGTGATGAGAATATATTTTTACGTAATTTGAAACAGCAGTATAAATTATCCGACGATGACTTTAAAATAGTTAAACAAACGATTAACTTGCCGATTTTCAATGTTTTTATCTCAAAACGGCTAAAGTTAGGTACAGACATAAAATATGTCTAGAAATCTTATAATCTTAAAATTAAATAATATATTAGGTCTTTATTGTCCCATTTAAAATAAGAGAGTAGATATCTACTTCCGATATAACCGGAAGTTCCGCCATCTTGAAAATATTTCAGCCGAGTTGCCTCCATCGACATTGGTATACTGTCAAATTTTCAAAATTTTTCATAGCCCACTTTTTGAAAAATCGATCGTGTCGATTTTCGTCGTGGGACACCCTGTATGTACAAATATATTTTTTTAAATTAGTACAGACAATCCAAAATAATAAAGTTTAATTACATTAATATAATAATAATATTAATTTTAATGTTAAACAAACTTTAAATATATCTTCAATTATAAAGGACAAAATTAAGGCTTTCGTTACTTATCTAAAAAATGCAATATTTTCTTAGTTTCTGATAAATAAGCTAATTTTTACTTGTTCTTTCTTTAAAAGCTCTCTAGCAAACTTATTTTACAATAGATCTCTGGATTTAAAAACAAAATTAATAGTTTCTATATTTTGGCCACATAATCTCACATGACCTCACCACCGTGCGCCGTCGCTCTGTCTGTCGGTCTGTCTGTCGCCTACTTTGTAGCCACTCTAACTCAAAAACTCCTTCACTAATCACAACAAAATTTTACATATTGATTACTTTTGTTGACGCGCAGACCATTATTGTTTTTAAGCATTCTCCTAGTAGACCTTTCGGAGCTACCCCCAAAAAACTTCATCCCTAAAAAAATTTTTTTTTTCTTGCCGTGTGATACCTCCTTGGAAAGCTTATAGTAATTGTAGTTGAATGGCGCCAAAATTTTTGACTACATATATATATATCTCAAACAAAAAAATGCAAAAAAACAATTGAAAAATTCAATTTTCTGTGCCATATATCTCGAGTTATGAAACGAAATCTTAAATAAAAATTAGCTTAGGATAAGATCCAGGTCACACCCTATTGCCTTATCAAATTTCATGAATCTATATAGATATATATATATAGCACATAGAAAATGTATTCGAAAAGTCCGTGCACCCTAGAAAAGTCTGGATACACCTTGGAGAAGTCTGGAAAGACTCTGGAAAAGTATGGAAAGACCCTGGAAAAGTCTGGATACACTCTGGAAAGTCTGAAAAGACCCTGGAAAAGTCTGGAAAGACGCTGGAAAAGTCCGGAACGACTCTGGAAAGGGCTGGAAAGACCCTGAAAAAGTCTGGAAAAGTCTGGAGAAGTCTGGAAAGACTCTGGAAAAGTCTGGAACGACCCTGGAAAAGTCTGGATACACTCTGGAAAGTTTGGAAAGACCCTGAAAAAGTCTGGATACACTTTGGAAAAGTCTGGAAAGACCCTGGAAAAGTCTGGATACACTCTGGAAAGTCCGGAAAGACCCTGGAAAAGTCTGGAAACACTCTGGAAAGACCCTGGAAAAGTCTGGATATACCCTGGAAAAGTCTTGAGAAGCCTGGAACGACTCTGGAAAAGTCTGGAAAGACCCTGGATAAGTCTGGATACACTCTGGAAAGTCTGGAAAGAGCCTGGAAAAGTCTGGATACACTCTGGAAAGTCCGGAAAGACCCTGTAAAAGTCTGGAAACACTCTGGAAAGACCCTGGAAAAGTCTGGATATACTCTGGAATAGTCTTGAGAAGCCTGGAACGACTCTGGAAAAGTCTGGAAAGACCCTGGAAAAGTCTGGATACACGCTGGAAAAGTCTGGAAAAACCCTGGAAAAGTCTGGATACACTCTGGAAAAACCTGGATACACTGTGAAAGTGTCCGAGTACACCATGGAACAGTCTGAATACACCCCTGAACAGTGTAAATACACCCAAGAAAAGTCTGGATATACCCTGGAAAAGTTTGACCAACCCAATCGAACCCCTGTATATATGAGTAGCGGTTTTTTTGTATAATATATGTTCTTCTGAGCGAGGGAAGTTTTGGAGTAAACCTTTACTCGATTTATTTAATTTGGTGTTCAAGATACCTAATTATAACAATTTACATGCTGTTGTTTTTTTAATTAATATTTCTACTGATTTTATTACTATATAAAAACTGCATTTTTTATGCCAATAAACTAATAAGTTCTATGTTACGTACCTGGGTAATCTAAATATCTGAATAAAATCATTAATTTAGATAAATTCTTATGTAAAAAATAAAGGTCACAAACAAGAAAGCCTATAATCTTGTGATTTTTTTTCAACAAAAAATTTAAGCAAATAACGAGGCTTTTGCAAAAACCATTTATAACTCATGGATTTTTTTCAATTACAACTCAATATAAACAGAAATGGTAAGTAACTAAAAAGTTTAAAATAAATTTAGGGAATAAATGTCACTAAATAGTTAAAAATAATTTTTTTTAAACCTTCATCAAAAACATGATTTTAGTAACTGTCTGCAAATAACTAAAGCATGGCTTTTTTGGTTACCGATGCAAAAAAACTTTTTTTATCACGGGTGCAAAAAAATATTTCTCTCCGATTTTTACCCAAAGTTAAAGAGAAATAGCGGAAAATAGTGATATTGAAAAAATCTAATTATTCTTGCCTAAGAATTAAGCCATTTCCACCAGTTTTCACCAAGTATTTACGAAAAAATCATTTAAAAATATCGTCAAAATATCAAATTGTCAAAGATTAAAATGTCGCAACAATGAACGTTACCGCGTAGAAAGGCACGTAGCTATGGAAACGATTGTTATTTCATTTACCAGCCGCCTTGATTTATAGTGTAAAGATGGTGTGTTGCGAGAAGTGCTCTTCGTTCGAGATTTTTAAAAGCATTTTCCTGTTTTTCTTGGATTTTTTAATAAAGGTATTAAAAAAAATGTGTTTACAACTCGCGGCTAAACTGTGCTTTTTTTACTCGCGTTTTTAAATACCTTACTGCGCTGGTTATTTAAACCAGCGCTTGTAAAAAAAGCACTATTTTAGCCACTAGTTGTGAAAACTACTATTTTGCGATTTATTACGTGTATGGTCATAAACCATGTTTTTATACCTTCATCAAAAACACGATTTTAGTGACTGTCTGCAGATAACTAAAGCATGGCTCTTTTGGTTAACGATGCAAAAAATCTTTTTTTTCTTTTTGATCACGGATGCAAAAAAAGATTTCTGTCCGTTTTTTACCCAAAATTAAAAAGCGGATAATAGTAATATTAAAAAAATCTAATTATTCTTGCCTAAAAATTAAGCCATTTCCACCAGTTTTCACCAAATATTTACGAAAAAATCATTTTAAAACATCGTCACAATATCAAACTCTCAAGATTAAAATTTCGCAACAATGAACGTCACCGAGTAAAAAGGCATATCGCTATGGAAACCATTGTTGTTTCATTTACCAGCCGCCTTGATTTATAGTGTAAAGATGGTGTGTTGCGAGAAGTGCTCTTCGTTCGAGATTTTTGAATGTTTTTCCTGTTTTTATCGGATTTTTTAATAAAAAAAATAAAAAAAATAGTGTTAACAACTCGCGGCTAACCTTTTTTTACTCGCGTTTTTAAATACCTCGCTGCGCTTGTTATTTTTAAAAAAGCACTATTTTAGCCACTACTATTTCCATAAATTTTTCAATACATCCTTGTCTCGTATTCTTAAAAGTCGGCTAATTGCCATATAGGGTCTCCGGAAAACGTTTTGTAAAACCGTAATGAGCAAACAAAAACTTCAAAATGTTTTTACAGAATTTTGAATATATGTCTTGTCATATTTTGTATTAATTTTTATAAAACGGATTTGTGCTACCATGATTAATTAAATTAAAGAAAAGTAAGAAAAATAAAGGAATCGTGGTCTTAACCGCGCAAAAATTACCGCTTACGCCTTAACCGCGCAGCCCATATCCGCTCAAGATGTTTACCGCGCAATATGGCATTACTAATACCGCGCATAACATGTACCGCGCAAGAGCAATACCGCGTATAATATTTACCGCGCTTAACATTTAACGCATAAAACCAATACCACGAATATTGTTTACCGCGCAAAACACGGGACCGCGCAACCCAACCCAAACCTTACCAACAAAAAAATCAAGCCAATCCAACCCAACCAGGTATTATGCGCCGTAAATGTCTTGCGCGGTTTTTGACCGTGCGCGGAAATTATCCTGCGCAGTAAAATCCTTGGTTTTGTAGTGCGCGGTAATTTTTACGTGGTAAAAACCGCGATTCAAAATAAACATGCACGGTTTTTTATTTTAACAACTTTTTGTCTTTTAAACTCTCTCCCAAAAAATCTAATTTATCAATTTTATAAAAACGACTCAAACTTACCCATCAAAATGTAAATTTTGCTTTTCAAAATACGATTTTTTTTCCAATGCCAAATCCATTTTTCTTATTCCAAACACTTGTCACTTCCTTTTTTTTTAATGAGCAATTTTTAATCACTTTTTCACATTAACTGTTTTTCTTTAATTACTTTATTTAATCATTTTTAATTTTGTTTTAAAGTACACTGTGACCCCATTCTTGATAGATAAAGGCACGGATAATTTTCACCGATATGAAGACTTCCGAGACTGAAGCAAACATAAATATTCCTACCTCTTTCGAACAACAGTGGGTATATGTACTTAGTTTGTATTTATTATTTTTATTGTAACTTTCATCATTGATTTTACTGTTTTAAACCATATACCATACCTAATATTATAATTCATTTATAATTATAGGTAATTGCTCCTTAGCTAATGAAGCTAACATAGAAGGCCATGTTCACAAGCCCCAGCTAGTTATACGCAGGCGCAACGGCGCGACGCATGCCCATAACGAGCTGAGGCCCATAACGAGCTGAGGCCTGTAATCACGGCCTACTATGTTGGCTTTATTTTCTAAGCTCCTTTGTAAATATATGAACCACGGACGGTAAACCTGTCACCCGAAAAAGACGGTGGTCACCATTATGCTTGCCTCAGTTTCTTAAGCCCCAATTATTTATATATCATTAACTATAAGACACTAATTATTTATGTAAACTTCTGATACATTCGTATCCTTTTAAAAACCTGTTCATAATAATAATAATACTGTTGTCACTACAAAATTTTAAAAAACATCAACCGTTTAATTTTTTAACCGAGCTTTTTACAGTAAGCACCTTCAACCTGTTCTCATTGATAGTATTCACTTGAAAATGTACCAAAAACGTTATTGTTGTTTTCAATTATTGTAGTCTAGGAATGTTTATTATAGCTTTATGGAGAAGGGGGAAGGCGTTTAATCTTATGAGCGGTTACAAAAGTCTTTTTCATTCAGATATTTAGTAGTTCTTTACCACTTAAAATAACATATTTTTTGATTATATCGTTATTTGTGCGACTTTGAGAAAAGGGAAGGCTAATAAAATAACGATAACGATGGAGTTTATTTGTGCCAAATGCCAAACGATTAAAGTTTTGACGACTTTAACAGCATTTAAGCTAGTGTTTAACAAAAACTACCGGTACTACCACGCGGCAATTCTACTCCAGAGTTTTTGGAACACGTTTAAAACTGTCACTTACAAATATTTGATTACTTGTTATCTGCAGTGGCGTACTGACGAGGGGAGGGGCGGTCCGCCCCGGACCCCGGGTTACGGGGGCCCCCTTGGGATCCCACATGTACACAATTATCACAATTATCTAAAAACCTACTCTAAGTTATAGGTACGAAAACCGCATAGGTTCTTATGAAAGTTGAAGAATTTTTATGCTACTTGAAGGCTTTTATAAGGTTCTATGAGCCAAGGTGTCTTTCTCGTCAAAACTGACAGAAAAAGTTCATGAGATTTTATTAGATTTTGAAGTTTGTTTCACATACCGCATAGAAAACATATAAAACCCGGTAAAACATTATAAAAAATCTCGTAAAGCTTTTCTAAGAGATTGAACGCGGTTTTTTTGGTAAGGATAAGATAAAAGCACCAAGTTTACGCATGCAGGGGTGGCCACTTTCTGGAAAACTGGTAAAAGTCAGAACTCATCGTCGTTGATGCATAAATAGGTATAAAATACCTAAAATGATAGAAAAAAATATCCAGTATTCCGGTACACACAATCTCTCTCTCAGTTATAGTTTAATTTTTGTCTAATAATTTGAAACAGTATGTGTAGTAAAAAAGCTGACAAATAGAATAATAGTTTTCACAACTAGTGGCTAAAATAGTGCTTTTTTTACAAGCGTTGGTTTAAATAACGAGCGCAGCGAGGTATTTAAAAACGCGAGTAAAAAAAGCACAGTTTAGCCGCGAGTTGTGAACACTATTTTTTAATAACTTTATCAGAAAATCCAAGAAAAACAGGAAAATACCTTTAAAAATCTCAAACGAAGAGCACTTTTCGCAACACGCCATCTTTACACTATAGATCAAGGCGGTTGGTAAATGAAATAACAATCGTTTCCATAGAGATTTATCTTTTTACTCGGTAACGTTCATTGTTGCGCCATTTTAATCTTTGACAATTTGATATTTTGACAATGTTTTTAAATGATTTTTTCGTAAATACTTGGTGAAAACTGGCGGAAATGAGTTAATTTTTAAGCAAGAATAATTAGATTTTTTCAATATTACTATATTCCACTATTTCTCTTTAACTTTGACTAAAAAACGGACTGAAATTTTTTTTTGCACACGTGATCAAAAAAAAAAGTTTTTTGAATCGGTAAACAAAAAAGCCATAAAAAAGATAAGACCAAAAGATCTTGGGAGGAAAGAACGAAAACTCAAAATTGGATGAGTGTCCCACAAGGAACACACAAAAGGCCAAAGTGAAAGGAGAAACAATTAAACGATGTTTCGCCCAGGGTGACCAGCGTGGGCTCATCAGTGAATTCACCAGTCACCCTCAATCCAGACATCATTTAACACTATCGCACACTCTGACTTACAACTCTGAATCACTCACAAATAGGCATCTTTCCACATGGTACTTATTATAAGTCAGCTCATACGGGTTCGTCCTGGCGTGTTAATATTTTCAATAGGAATATGCTCCTAAGACAATTAAAACAAGAAGTTAAACTTCCAAATCAGTTCCATCAACCGAAAAGAATCTAAAAAAGAGAAGATCAAAAGATCTTGGGAGGAAAGAACGAAAACTCAAAGTTGGAGGAGTGTCCCACAAGGAACACACAAAAGGTGAAAACTGGCGGAAATGGCTTAATTTTTAGGCGAGAATAATTAAATTTTTTCAATATTACTATTTTCCTTTATTTCTCTTATATTTTGGGTAAGGCACGGACAGAAATCTTTTTTTGCATCGGTAACCAAAAAAGCCATGCTTCAGTTATCTGCAGACAGTTACTAAAATCATGTTTTTGATGAAGGTATAAAAAAAAAAATTATTTAAATTAATTTTTTCAGCTTTCTTAGTTGGCTGAAATTTCTTTTTTGTGAATAGGTACGTGTAAACATCATATTTATAAAAATGTTAGGATTTAATATTGTGTTTTTCTCAAATAAAAATAATATAAGTATATAGAAAAATGAGAGGGAGGGGTCCCATCTGAAGATAACGCCCCGGGCCCCACGTTTTCTTAGTACGCCGCTGGTTATCTGTATAAACTGGGTGATTCAAAATTCCCTAGAAATATTTTTTTACAGCGCAAACACGTGGCAAGAATTAAAAACCATCGCAGAAAGAGACTTTCTTAATATCTCAAGTTGGTTTTAAAATAATAAACTTTCACTTAACATCCGAAAAACCAAGTATATAAGTTTTACCTCATACAAAAATAACCTCCCTAAAATTGGACCAGGTTAATCAAGATATAGCGATTCTCGAAACTAAAAATATTAAATATCTTGGCATTATCTTGGATCAAAATTTAAAATGGAATCTCCATGTTAAAGATGTTGCGCAAAAAATAAGATGTTTAATATTAAAATTTAAATATTTAAAAAATTATCTGGGCACAGTGGCGTAGCCAGGGGGGTTTTGGAGGTTAACCCCCCCTCAAGAGGTTCAACTCCATCTACAATAAATTAATAATGATCACTTCTTTATTCCGGTTTGTGACGTGTGTTTGGTATGAGGGGTGAATCGGTGCCAATTTTTTGTACACCAACGGGTATTGCAATGCCGAATCGTCTGGCAATCCCCACAATACCCAAAAAATACCTAAAAAATGCCCGCAATGCCCCCATTACCCATGAAAATGCCCGCAATGCCCTTGGCAATGCCTGCAATGCCCGCAATGCCAATGCCCGCAATTCCCAAAGGGCGCGTGGGAAATTTTTATGTTATAATTCATTGGACATCAGACTATTGGTGCATTAATTAAAATACACTCTGTATTTCGGGCAGTAAACTATTCTTTCTGTGGGATAATTACTCGATATTTGCCCAATACATAAAATAAAAAGAATAAAGTTGGTCTTGTAGTACAGTAAAATTTGCCCTTTTTGGTGCGTGAAGGGATAACTACAAGAACTTATTATGGTAGGTAGACAGCCTTACCAGGGTATGCGTAAGCATACTAATAACCCTCAACGCGGTGGGGAGGTGGGTGCCAGGCAGTCATCTCTGAAAACATGGAAAAGCCTAGACATCAAAGTGAATCTCCGCAAAAAAATATTAATCCAGACACCTACAAACCTGTTTCATCCTTATCAGGAATCATCAGGGAGTCATAGGATTGTACCTGGCAGTTGAAGCTACACAGACCATAAGCACACCTCTCGAATTTGAAACAAAAAGTCTGTAATCCGCGCAGACGTAGTACCTGTGTTCGACAGGTGGCGCACACAGGTACTACATCTCCGCGGACTACAAACTTTTTAGTGTGTAGCTTCAACTGCCAGGTACGATCCTATGACTCCTTGATGATTCCTACTAAGTGAGAAACAAAAACGCTTTGTCCGATATGCCACGAATGTTACTTTAAAGCCTAAACATTGCAACAAACTTAATACAATATCTCTCTTGGATGAGTGGTAACTCATTTCCAGGAGCATTGTATGGCTCTTCTGCTCATATATGAAAAAAAAAATCAAATATTTCATTTTTAGCTTTTTTTAAAATTATATAGCTTTCAAGTTTATGTGGTAATTTTAATAAAAACTTTCCAGAATTTCCTCCAAACCCTTACCTTTGTCCGTGTTTACTTTTTTTTATTAAACCCCAAGAGATTGTTTTAATATGGAGTAATTCATTGGCGGGGTCGGATTTTTTTTTGTTTTTTGGAAATTGCGACCTTCCGCGACTTAAAGGTAAATAAAAAATTTTTCTATTTCATTGATTTTAACATCTGACTTTAAAAAGGGGATAAAATGGGCTTTATAACAAGCAGGTCATTTCACAACCCAAACTTTGGACCCATAGATCAGGCAGTAGTTATGGGGTGATTTTGATTAGACCTTTGCAAAATCCTCCTGGACTACCGCCGCTATGGACCGCCATCCGTAAGGTTTAAATAAAAAAGTTAGACAAGTACCTCATTTAGATTTGGAGTAAATAGCGGTTTTATTCAATAAACCCTTTAGTATGCTAAAGAACTTCATATTAAAATAAACAAAGAAACGCAACAAAAACCTTCAGAAAAAAAAATATATTTTTTAAAATTTCGAAAAAGTTGAGGTAATCAATAATAAACAATAAGAGGCGAAATCAGAAAATATAGGTCTAATCAAAATTACCCCCTAACTACTTCCTGATCTATGGGTCCAAAGTTTGGGTGGCCATTTTACAACTTAAAATAAAATTCATATTTTACAATTATGTTACCACTAAATCCTTGTTCCTGGGTGACCCATGCCAAATGTTTGTTATAAAGCCCATTTTATCCCCTTTTAAAAGTGCTATCGGATGTTAAAATCACCAAGATAAAAAAAATATTTAACTTAAAGGAGCAGAAGATCGCAATTTCCAAAAACCGAAAAAAAGCCCCGATTCCGCCAATGAATTACTACATATTAAAAAAAGCACATGAGGTTTAATAAGAAAAAACAGGAACGAAGGTAATGGTTTGCGAAAATTCTGAGAAAAATTTAAAAATAAATTATTTCATTTTTTTAAATTTTTTAAATTTAAAACTAATTTAACGCCAAAGTACGACTAATTGTATTATGTGTCATACATGAGCGGAAGCGCCATACGATGCTCCTAAAAATAAGTTACTGTTCATCCAAATCGAATAAGTGGTTTCTAAAATATTGTATTAAATTTGTTGCAATGTCTAGGCTTTTTCATGTTTTCAAAGATGGCCGCCTGGCCCCCCTCCCCCCCTTACGCATACCCTGGCAGGGCTGTCTACCTAACATATTAAGTCCTTGCTGTTATCCCCTCGTGCATCAAAAAGGGCAAATTTTACTGTACCATTATAAATTATCGGGTAAATTACTCATTTGTTATATTTTTTCTTCACCACCAACAAAAAATTATGTTTAAAAGTGCAAATAAGTCATTTTTGCTCTATATAAACGTAGAACTTTATTGAACGAAAGAACATATACACTTCCGGCCATATAAAATGCGTACGCCGATTTTAGGTAGTGTATTATGGGCCTCGCAACTCAGTAAACTTTTAGATATTTCAAATTGACAAAAAATGTCACCGTCAGATTTTATTGTTGTCATACGCTTATATTTAAAAATGCCCCAACTAAACGAATTCGAAAAGGCCCAAATTTTGGCAAAATTAGACGGTGGTTGGTCGGGTCGAAGAGTAGACCATTACGGACGAAACAAGGCTACAATTGTAAGAATAAGAAGAACCATTCTTCATCGAGAAGGTTTTGTGTATCAACAGGATAACTGTGCTATCCATACCGCACGCATTTCTAAACAGTGGTTAATGGAGCTCATAGTCAGTTCAGATCCAAATTTATTTAAAAATTTAGCAGATTCCATGCCACGAAGACTGGAAAACATTATCGAGGCTGAAGGGGCAATGACACGCTACTGAAGAAACGTTTTCTTGTTTTATTTTAAATTTACGTATTGTTTTTTTAATAATTATAATTTCTTTTTGATTTTGAACATTGTTGGTTGTCTGCAAAGACTTGGATTACTTAAATTTACCGATCCTGCAGAAGTGCGCTGACTATGATTAAGTTATTGCTTTCCTTTCGCCAAACAGTTCCTTCTTCTTAATACTTTGTTCTTATTCCCACAATTGTGGTCTTGTTTCGTCCATAATGAGCTTTAAGAAAAAAAAATTATAATAAAATGTTGAATAATTTAAAAAAATTGGTAATCATTAGTTTATTTATAGTCTTTTAGTAAAGTGTCACCAGTTTCCTTATCTTTGTGTTTACAATGTCAAAAGGTCTAATATTTAAATAACCCGTAATTCGAAAACGTCAAAGTCAGTTACAATAAGCAACGCAATAGCAAATAAAATAATATGGACGAGGAGCAGACTTATTTCTCGACTAGTGAAATAGCCTTTAAAATATTAGGGGGCAAGAAACAGGTCATTTTTCGACCACCTAACTCAAAAGTAGTCGAACAATAGGCCGGTTTTTCGACCACCTAAAATTTACCAATTTTAAAGCTTCTTATTTCTTAAACTACGTCAAAAAAGGGTAGTCGGAAACCGGACTTAAGATTCTTCGCAACCAGAAGATCTAATTGCGCTAAAAAGGCAATGCATATCTAAAATATAACATAACATAACATAACCGTCATTTTTCCCTTTTTCGACCATTTGGTCGAAAAACGGATTTTGGATTTTTTCATATTCCGGTTATCCGACTACCTTTATTTTTCAAAAAAAAAATACAAATTCACCAAAAAAAATATGTGTATCTGATTAAAAAAACATGTTTGTATATAAAAATCACAAAAAATTATAATAAAATACTAATCTCTATTACTTACCCGCTATTTTCACCGACACTGGACACTAGTAAAAAACTACTAAAATCGAATTTTTCAAATTAGCGTCTACACGTCTCGAGAAAACAGCCTATACTGATGTTATTTTAGGAGGGAGGACTGTCATTTTTATTTGGGTGGTGAAGAGCGCATTGAAGAATGCGTGGAAATGATTCGCGGAAGACATATGGTTCCTGGTTTCTTATTTTTGGGCAAAAACCCTGAAAATAGTCGAAAACCGGCTCTGGTCGGGTAACCGGCGCACCCACCCTATTGAACGCAAGCTGTTAGTATGCGCGCGTAACAGCGACAAATGCATTCAAACGTCGCGCCGCTGCGCCACCTACCAGTACGCCTCCGGTTCATATGGTATTGACGAATGCGCAATTAATTTATAAAAAAAAATTTGATAAATTACGGGTTATACGAATTCCGGGTTTGATATTGAATGAGTTTGATGAACAATGGTTTGATTTCAAACTTAATAAATTATATCAAATTATAAATTTCGAATTTGTTATTGAATGGGTTTGAAGAAATAAGGTGCGGATAATTGCTCTTCCCATAGTAAATCATTTTATAATTGCACTTTCTTTTATTTAACGAGTTTGATTTTGCACATTCTGATAAGTCATGGGCGTCCCTTTCGAACCTGATGTTTTCTCTCGAAAACTAAGTATCTAGTGAGAAACTAAGTAGTGATACAAATATTGATCGTTTGAGGACTTTATTTAGATATTGCCAATATATTGTCAATATAAAGTATTGACAATAATATTGATCGTGTGAGGGCCGCTTTAGCCCTGCCCTAGTCTGATGAATGCATTTAGTTTCTATTCACACAACAGGTACTTAATCCGACTATAGAAGTAAATTTTATAAAAAAGAACAATCATAATCAAAGTATTTAAAAGGATTCTCTAGTACCAGATTGTTTAAATTAATGTTTATGTGTTTAAGAAATGAAATCACCATTGTTTAGAAAAAAGTCTGAAAAATAAGCTTTACTTAGTAGGTTCTTAACTAATCAAAATAATCAATTTGAGAAAGGGAGCAAGGGGCAATATCCTAAGGGTTAAAAACAGCCCCCCCTCAAAAAAAAGGTTGAAAAATAGCGACGCAGTCGAAAAGTTCCAAAAAAAATCAGTATTGTTTTGACTAAAAATAAATAAATTTACAAATAACATCTACCTTTTCACTTAAGAGTGGAGATTCTTTTTTTCGGTCAGTAACCTTAGCTCATCAGGAAATTCGAAGTGACGTTCAAAACAGGTCATGTGATCCATACAATTTGGAGTCAAATAAACATCAGAATTGACTGAACTTCGAATAAAAGGCACATTTTGTAAAAACTAAGATACGGCTCGGAGCACTTTTTTGATTTTTGGGCGAATAAGCCAAAATTTCTTTCTAAGGCTACTGATTGAAATATTTCGAATTGATGACCTTAAAAATAAATTTTAGCTTATTCAGCAAAAAATCAAAAAATTGCCTAGAGGCGTGTCTCAGTTTTTACAAAATTATGATGTTTATTTGACTCCAAAAAGTATGGATATCACATGACCCGTTTTGAACGCCACTTCGATTTTTCCTGAGCTAAGGGCACTAACAGAAAAAAAAGAATCTCTACTCTTGAAGTTCACTGCACAGTCAAAATTTTGTAGGAACTAAGGCTGTAAAAAATGACGAAACACTGCACAAAAATTTTGCTTTGTAACTGTGCAATTTAATTTTTTATGAAAATTCAAGGATTTTTTAAAAAAGAGATCGCAAAACAGAAAGAGCGATGGCTTAAAGACCACCAATAACTGCTTAATATACCTGCGTTCGCGGGGTAAAAAATATGACATTATAAAAAACAAATAAAAACATTTTAAATCTCAACTTGACCACAATTTTGAGCAGCATTTCGTCAGAGAGCATATAAATGAGGGTTCTCTCTCTCTCTTTTCCCATCTCTTTACCTCACTTTTTCGACTCCCGTACGCACTATTAACCTAACTGGACGGGTCAGCAAGTACTTTCGAACACCAGACCAGGTTACCGGCCTAGGGAGTGTGTAAACTAGGTCTGCCTCTACGTGATATACGATCCCATCCGGCCTGGTTACCGGCGTGAATGGAGGGGTCGGACCTAAGATGCATTTTGCGCCTATTTTCCCTGGGTTCCCCTCACCCTGCTCACCAGACCGATCTGATGAGCGCCTCCTAGGAAGACAGTTTTCTTTTTCTAGAGGGATTTAGACCTAAACCTCTTTGTCAGAGCTAGGGATATTTAACGAGATCCACTATCAATATCTGGATCACACGGTACTGGCTTACCCCGCTCCATAAGGCATTTTTCCTTAAACTCACAAAATTATATAATTTTATTGACGAATTTTGTGACCCAAAATTAAATTTAACTTGAAATTTTGTTGGTTGGGATCAAATAAACAGAAACCAGGTTTCCTTCCAATTTCGACGTTTCGACTCGTTTATTGAGTCATCCTCAGGACACTAAAAATAATGATGTACAATAGTACTGGGTTTGTTTCTACCTAAGTATCTTCTTTTTATAACAATTTTTATAATATATATATAGAAAGTAGGTAAGTTATTTATAAATAGATATTTTTTTTTAAATTATAGATAAAACATAATAAGCAAAACGAAATAAGATATGACATAATTTTTTGTTTTTCTTTTTATAATTTTAACAGTACCTATGTAATAAAAGTGATAATTTACGTTGGGGTACTTACTGAAAATTATTTGGTTTCCTCTGTTATGACTAAAACTATACAAAAGGACACTACATTTAAAAACATTCTAAAATAGTAAAATTAAGTTATTTGGTTTTTTATATCACAGATTATATGGTGTATTGTATACCTTATGTAGGTTGTTGCCGTACTAAAATTAATATAAATAAAATGTGTTAAAAAAAATTTTTGTCGAGTCACCTTATCTGGTACTTGCTTGAAAGAAAAAAAAACAAAAGAAACAACAAGCGACAAAACCACAAACAAACTAAAAATAGCCCTTTTTTGTCAAATTGTCAAAGACAAAGAGAAACAAACCCAGTACTATTGTACATCATTATTTTTAGTGTCCTGAGGATAACTCAATAAACGAGTCGAAACGTCGACATTGGAAGGAAACCTGGTTTCTGTTTATTTGATCCCATCCAACAAAATTTCAAGTTAAAATTATGTAATTTTATAAGAAAAAGTTCAAGTAGACTACCGACGGCCCCGGGGATCGAACCTGGGTCTCCTGCAGCGGCGTAGTGTGATTTAAAGGGCAAAAAACAATATGTCATTGTCAGCACACGTAGACTTTCTTGGTAAATTATTTTAAAGGCGATTCTCAAAAAAATACGAAAATCTTACTTCTAAATTCAGAGAAAAAAAAAATTGAAATTTAAACAAAATAATCACGTAATTTTTCTTAGATTAATGATATCTTATATAACCACTGTTCAAATCTTTATGGGAAATTTTTAATCACCCTGTACATAGTGTAAAAAAATGTATGACTACAATTCTTATAAAAAAGAAAATTTTTTACATTTTATGTTAACTTTAAACTAAAAATTAAGTCTATCAGTTTTTACTGACTTCATGTAGTCCAGTATCACATCGAAATCAATAGTATGGCTATATTCCCGCTCAATACTAATTATACCAAACTCATTCAGGTTGTCTTCGGTCATTTGTTTTTTTTTTTCTTTTTCACAATTTTTATTTTTTTTTAGTCTGTTAAAAGTGCGTTTAGCTTCAGCACTGCTATATAATTGGTGTAGGGGCATATGTATATAATTCCTATCCCGTGAAATTTTTTATGAAGGAGTTTTGTAACTATGTGGGATTGATAGCTCTTTAGTCACACAATCAAGTGTTACCGGGTGTTTTGTTCGCATCCGTGTAGAAGGGGTTAATATGACGACATCTTTCAAGATGGCGGTCAAAAATTATAAAAAATACAACTTTCGCAACTGGGGAATGATTATACTCGATTCCATATAACTCGAGGACCAGAATTTCAAAAAATTTACTTTCAAGGTCATCCGAACTTAAATAAACAAAATGTTTACCATTTTCTCTTCAAAAAATCTTAATAATTAGACGTTGTATCAGACCAACTTCAAACTATTAGGCATGTATGCCAAATTGGGTCCTTGATGTTTGATGCAGTTTGAAGCTTCATGCCCTTGAAAAATACCCCAGCAAAATTAACAAATTGCAAAAATAACATACTAAAGGGCGCTATTCATCAATTATTAAAGCCAAGAGAACCAAATTGGGTAACAAAGCAAGAAGGTCAAGTCCAACAATTTTGTTAAAAAAAATGTTGTTCAGCTATGACGCGTTTCAATATGGCGGCTGAAATCTCAAAATAGACACCTATAACCACATTTTATTTTATCCAATTACGTAAAAAAGTAAAAATAACAAGATGGCCATCAATTCTTGTTGACTTATCTCTGATTCATATGAAAAAAAAATTAGTTGATGCATGACCTTGATTGTCCTTGAAAATACCATGTAAAATTGAAAAAACAACTTTTTGTAGTGTTTTTTACAATTTACAACTACGCAAAAACTTTAAGTGCAGGAGATGAAATTAACATCTTACACTTAACTTTAAACCTCTCTACAATTTTTTTTGATCTGGCGTCCCAGATGTTTATGCTATACCTCGGTAAAAATGACCTATATGCCTGTTGTTTTTATATACTATAAAAGAGTTAGCAGAAGTAAGATATATATAAAAATTATAAAAAATACAATTTTTGCAATCGGTGCGTAATTATACTCTATTTTATATAACTTGAGAACGAGAATTTCAAAAAAATTAATTTCAAGGTTATCCGACCTAAAATGACCTTTAAAATCGCAAAAAACACGGTTTTTGCCATTTTCTCTTTAAAAAAATCTCCATAATTTAACGTTTTGTTACACCAACATCTGAAATGCCAGATCAAAAAAAAAAATGATAGGGAGCTTTAAAATGAAGTATTTTTTTATGGCTTAGATGTTAATTTCATCTCCGACACTTAAAGTATTTGCGTAGTGGTAAATTTGAAAAAACACTACAATTTTACATGGTATTTTCAAGGTCAATGGGGGTTATGCATCAACTAAACTTTTTTTTTCATAGTAAGCGGAGATAATTCAACAAGAATTGATGGCTACCTTGTCATTTTTACTTTTTTACGAAATTGGATAAAATGAAATGTGGTTATAGGTCGCCATTTTGATATATCAGCCGCCTTATTGAAACACGTCATAGCTGAACAAATTTTTTTTTAACAAAATTATTAGACTTGACCTTCTTATCTTTGAAATTAACTCTGTGTTTCGGACTTCCATTGTCTATATTTTATTTATACACGACGTTTCGATCAGTACAATCTCTGATCGTCTTCAGGTGCAAACTGAAGACGATCAGAGATTGTACTGATCGAAACGTCGTGTATAAATAAAATATAGACAATGGAAGTCCGAAACACAGAGTTAATTTCAAACACATCATTGTCTCAAACTTTCAAACTTCTTATCTTCGTTGCCAAATTTGGTTCTCTTCGCTTGAATAGTCGATGAATAGCGCCCTTTAGTATGTTATTTTTGCAATTTGTTAATTTTACTGCGGTATTTTTCATGGTCATGAAGCTTCAAACTGCAAAATTTGGCATACATGCCTAATAGTTTGAGGTACATTTGAAGTTGGTCTGACAAAACGCCGAATTATTAAGATTTTTTGAAGAGAAAATAGAAAAAATCTTGTTTTTTGCTTTTGCAATTTTCAACTACTTTAAACTACTACACTAACACTTTAAAATTTTAAATAGATAGGGGAGTCGAGTGAGACCTTGTTTAAAAGGTATTTTAATTCCCTATTTAAAATTTTAATCTTTTTAAAAATCGGTGTATTACTTACAAAGTTATGAGCATTTGTAATTATAGTTTGCGCACCTCTCTTCTTACTTTTGAACGAATTCAGTTGACTTTAAATAAATTTTTTAAGGTAAGACCATAAGGTCACTAGCAACTTAAAGTTTTTATTAATTTTGAGTAGTACTCTGTAAGTCGTAAATCGATTTCTAAAAAAAGTAAAATTTTAAATAGGGAATTAAAATACCTTTTAAACAAGGTATTATTCGACCCCCCTTTTTATTTAAAATTTGAAAGTAGTTAGTGACCTTACAGAATAACGTCAATATGACGCTTATAAAAAATACGTCAAAAAGTGGTAAAATTGTTATCATTATGCATGTTTTTTATTTAAAGTCGATATCTCATATTCGTTCAAAAGTAAGGTGAGGTGTGTATAACTCTGTAAGTCGTAAACCGATTTTTTAAAAAATTAAAATTTAAATCGGGTAAGCAAGGTATCACTCGACTCCCTTTCTATTTAAAATTTTAAAGTAGTTAGTGGCCTTATAGACCTACGTCAAAAGTGTTATCTTATCATTCAACATGGTTTTTATTTGAAGTCGATACCTCAATCCGTTTACGTAGTGGAAGTTAGCTTCAGATTCAGATTTAGATTTACTTAAATTACAGCGGACCAATTGAATTTTCCTTAAAATCTGTAAAAGCTTTATTTAAAGGTGTAAACATTTTTTTAAAGCACACTTGGGACAAGAATGGATTAAAAGAAAAAATCCACCCTACCACCTGATAAAATTCAGCGTAGTGGACGAAATTCGGGATTTGTTATTTCTCAACTTTTTGTGTTAAACTTTGTGCTTGAATGGCGTAATTATGCTTAAGAGGGTTTTAAAAATAATCCCCACCATCAGATTTAGGAAAGTAAAGTAGGTATGTTGGTTAATGAATACAGGGGTGAGTAAATTAAAAAAATATATTTTTAAGAAAATAGTTAATTTAAGGTTGTAATAACTTCTTTTAAGCATATTTGGAAAGAAAATATGCCAGACTATTAAATTTATTACACCAGATGTTAAAGTTAGGTCTGCGAAAATTACTACGGGAGTTAACTATTTTAAACAAGTTTTTCCTTGGAAAATTCAAATATCATTTATCTAAAGTTGTAAAAACTTCTTTTATGCAAATTTAAAAAGAAAATATGCCAGACTATGATATTTAGAACACCGCCTGTCAAAGTTAGGTCTGGGAAAATTAGTACGGGAGTTAACTATTTAAAACCAGTTTTTTTTTTGAAAATTCAAATCTCATTTATCTAAAGTAGTAAAAACTTCTATTATGCAAATTTAAAAAGAAAATATGCCAGACTATTAAATTTATCTCACCAGATGTTAAAGTTAGGTCTGCGAAAATTAGTATGGGAGTTACCTATTTTAAACAAGTTTTTCTTTGGAAAATTCAAATATCATTTATCTTAAGTTCTAAGAACTTCTTTTATACGAATTTGAAAAGAAAATATGCCAGACTATGAAATTTATAACACCGCCTGTCAAAGTTAGGTCTGAGAAAATTAGTACGGGAGATAACTATTTAAACCCAGTTTTTCTTTGGAAAATTCAAACATCATTTATCTAAAGCTGTAAGAACTTCTTCTATACAAATTTGAAAAGAAAATATGCCATACTACGAAATGTATAACACCGCTTGTCAAAGTTAGGTCTGGGAAAATTAGTACGAGAGATAACTCTTTAAAACCAGTTTTTCTTTGGAAAATTCAAATATCATTTATCTAAAGCTATAAGAACGTCTTTTATGCAAATTTGAAAAGAAAATATGCCAAACTATGAAATTTATAACACCGCCTGTCAAAGTTAGGTCTAGGAAAATTAGTACGGGAGTTAACTATTTAAAACCAGTTTTTTTTTTAATTCAAATCTTATTTATCTAAAGTTGTAAGAACTTCTTTTATGCAAATTTGGAAAGAAAATGTGCCAGACTATTAAATTTATTACACCAGATGTTAAGTATTTTTCCACCCTTTCTACATCTAAGCACCAAATTTTAACAAAATTCAACAAACTTAAAAAATTTCGATGTTCCAATTCTTTTTAGTTATTGCTCTTTTAAAAAGTGTTTATCTGCCGTTATTAGACCTTACTTTTATATTATAACTAATTCCATCCTTACATTCTAAAAGTCGTCATATATTAAATCGCCATTTTCAATTTTTCAGTTGTTACTCGTTAAAAGTGTTTTGCTATCTTTACTCCACCGAATTTGATACAAATTTTAGTGAAATCCAAAAAGGTAATTAAAAAATCGCCATATTGAATCCGCCATTTTTAATTTTTTAGTTTTACTCTATAAATATGTTTGTTTATTTTTACTTCACCTATTTGTGAAATTTTATTCAAATCCAACATGGTACTCAAGACGACGCCATATTTAATTGGACATTTTAAATTTTTTAAATTTTACTCAAAAAAATGTTTGTTAATCTTTACCTCACCCATGTTTCAAATTTTATTCAAATCTAACAAGGTAATCAAAAAGTCGTCATATTGAATACGCCATTTTAATTTTTTTTAGATTTTTTCTAACAAAATGTTTGTCTATATTTCACCCACGTGTCAAATTTTTGTTCAAATCCAACAAAGTAATCAAAAAGTCAGCATATTGGATCCGCCATTTTGAATTTGATTTTTTTAAATATTTCTTTGAGGTTCCCATTTGTAGTTACACTACAATGCAAAATTTTATGAAAATCCGTTAAAAAATAAAAAAATTTATTTTTGAAACGCACCTTATAAATAAGATTTTCCCGAAATTTATGGGCCTGAAATCTTTTTAGGCGTGTAACTTTGTAAAGGTGCTTGCTTACCGAGCGATTTATACCGTGTTTTACATACTTTCTTCGTATTACCAAACTACTCCAAAATGGCTAGAAAACTGCCTAGAAATCAAGTTTCTACAAGCCGGGTTATTAAGGCCTTGCATTTTTTGCATTTATCTTTAGAGGATGTTTGTGCAACTAATTCCTATACCGATCCTAATGATTATTTAAAGAGGATTTGCCATTTAGTACACTTAGACGCAAATCGGTTTAATAATCGCATTTATATTCAAACCAAACTACGCCGTTCAATGGCCGATCAGTCCACTGAAGAAAACCTTGCGCATTCTTCAAGAGATGCTGAAATAGACGCTAAAATCGTAAAAATAAACACCCTTTTGTCCAAGTATCCTATTTACACAAAATCTTCGCCATTACCAGACATGAATAATTTCGTCAAAATTAAGAGTCCTTTAAAAAATAATCTCGAAGTTGAGAGTCAGGCAACAGAATCAGAATGCATTGATGTTACAGACATTACCCAAGAGAGTTTAGTAAGTGAAATAGCTAAACAAAGTTAGTTCAGCAAAATAATCCACAAAATTAACACTGATTTTACGCCATCGTCACATTTAAATTTTTCGGTTGAAACAGATACTAAAAATACTATTAGTACATCATTTACTTTAGAAAACTACAAAGAGCCAAAACTACCTTTAAATAAAGAGAGCACCTATAATAATTACGCTGATCCCGATAAAATAAATAATAAATCAAACACAGTTGCAAGAAATAAAGAAAAGGTATTTGCATGTCAAATAGTTGAGTCAAATATTAAAAATACCTTTTTAAACGAACCTGAAAAAAGATGAAAACTTATCTTGGAATTACTTATAAAAAATAAATTATTTTGTGTTTGTGTCTTTAAAGGTTTTCGAATGCAAAAAAAACATCTGTTTTGGTTGAATATGGCAAGTGTCTACATACAAACTGTCGCCAATTTAGGTTTGATTTTGACGAAACAACTATATTAATTAATTATTCCAAATATCACGATAACCATTGTGGGGAAGAATATTCGTATTAGCTGCGTGACTCAAAAAGAAAAGTCATGAAACAACAGATATTATCTAGTCGTCCCAATAAAATGCGTTGCAAAGATATTTTAGACAGTGATGCTTATATTCATAATGTTCACGGAAATTGGCAAAATGTTCGCTCCCTATGTGTATATCAAAAAGCACGATCAGAGGCAGAAAACGATTTAGATTTGCATCCAGATGATGAGCTCTTGATATTTAACTGCCTTGTTGGAAGACTCTAATCTACATGTGGAGTAAAAATCAAGTTAGTTTGATAAAGGAACCACCAATTGTTTATTTCGATGCAACTGGTAGCGTGATTAGACCAATTTTTCGAGATGAAAAAAAACCGATCTATTACTATGCTATGGTAGTAAATATTAATAATCAAATAGTTCCAGTTTGTGAACTTCTTTCCGCTAATCAAGAACAGACTACCATATCGGTGTTTTTACAGCACTTTAAACGATTTGTTGTAGTTGTCTGTAGAAAGCGGTGGCCACTGTTTAAAGCAGTTGTTGTAGATTGGAGTTTTACGTTGATAACTTCCACTTGTCAGTCATTCAATGATATTATGTTATATTCTTATTTGCAAATTTGTTATAAATATGTTACCTCACATAATGAAACTTGCATGGAGCATACAACTTTGATTAAGTTATGCTGTTCTCATTTTGTTAAAATGTTGATCAACAGAATGAAAAAATTTAATTTTAAGAAAACGAAAAAAATTTTTCTGGTTAAAATATTTTGCGTGATTGTTGTTAATCTTCGTTTAATGAAATAACTACTATTTTTACCAATCTGGTAATACTACTTTTAAGTAAACAAAAAAACAAAATAGCGAAGCTTTAGATCACCTTAAAAAGGCTACTCAACAAAATTTTCAAGATATTGACATTAATCAAGATGAAAGCACAATACAAAAAATTGATTATGGTGCTGATGAAGATCGTGTTCGTGGTAGTTACATGGAGTCTCCATTTTATATTCAATTCGCAGCTATAGTGGCGGATGTGGAAAAAGAGATAGATGCTATAAATAATAAAAATAATACAGAAGAAAACCAGTTTTTTTCTAAAGATTTTCTTGTTTATGTTTTAAAACACATAATGCCGTTTTTACCCCTGTGGAGCAATATTGTAAGCGCCCATGTCAATAAAAATTTTCCCACACGTTTAAGTAATTCTAATGGCGAATGTTGGTTTAACACGGTGAAAGAAGAGATTTTAAGTAGAGAGACATTTTTAAAAGCAGGTCGTTTCATTGAATTGTTAAACGAAAAAAATCAGCACTACTTAAAATAATTAGTATGGATATTAAGAAAAAACCACTTAAGAAGGTTAAATTTTCATTAGATTTAAAAAATGAAATTGACAAGCCTTTATCTGAAGAAAGAAACCACCACAGACTTATTTTTCTAAAAATGAATTTCCTCCTTCCGTCAAAAAGATAATTTCGGACGCCAAAAACAACGACTCCTTTCAAAAAGAATCATTACCAAGCTTTGTCAAAAATGAGAATGAAAATATTCCGAGATTATATGAAAACAGCATTGCCCTTAAAAACGGGCTTTTATTTTTAAATGAATATTACATGCAATTTTGTTTTTGCAAAAATATTCATAAATTTGCTTTTGGGAAGTACATTAAGGACAGGTTGGAAATAAATTTATCAAGCAAAGAATTTTTTAGTTTAATTTTGGAATATAATAATTGTTTAGATATTAACAACACTAAACCTGTGAATAAATGCTTGCGTATTTTCGTTTTTAAAAGGAACTGAACATAACTGTCTGTATATAGACACAGTGTTCGCCCAATATATGTTTGCAAACAGTTCCTTACCAGAAAAATTCGACCTGTTTAAAATATCAATTCAAAATCTTAGGTTTATTTGTTTACCCTATCATGTGCCATCACATTGGTGTTTATTACTCTTTGATTTATTGAATTCAAAAATTTAATTTTTAGATCCACTTGGTAATGAGTGCAAACCCGAAGTAATAAAAACAGTTTTAAAATTTATGCAGACTTTTGATCGGCACAACTTTAACAGTACATCAAAATTTAATTTTAGAAAATGGAGCTTGGCAACAAACAAACAGTACCCCCTTCAGATTGATTCACATAATTGTGGAGTTTATGTAATTTACTATATTTGGCATTTATTGACTAGTGAAACAATTGAAACCTTTTTTGAGACAATTGATATGGCATTTGATCCCAAATCCTTTTGGATAGTTTTGCAACAAGTTTTGATTTTACAGTCAGAAAATATGACAGAAATGTGTTTGGTTTGTGGAACATAGCAAGAACAAGTATGCAAAAGATGTATCTCATGTCAAAGGGCAGTATGTAATTCTTGCCCATTTGGTAATGAAAAACATTGTGTGCTCTGTAGCTATAATGAAATTTATAAGAATCCATTCAAACGCCAACAAGTTAGAGATATTGTTCTTAACGAAATAGTTTTGTATTATTTTGTTATTAATTACAAATCTGATATAAAAGCAATTTTTGAAAACTCCAAAAGTCACATAGAATCTCAACGATTTTTAAATAGAAGAAATAATTTGGAAAATATTAAGTGGGATTACTTGACCGCGTACTTTTCTTTAGAAGATAGCATCAAATTAAAATCATATATAAATAAAGAAATTTTAGGATTGGATCAATATTTTGTATGTTTTGTTCTGGTGCCTTTTGTAACTAAAAAAATCTTTTACCGGTATTATAGGTATCGTGAGACCGAAATCGACATGTTTAAAGCATACAAGCTGGACTTCAACTTAAAAGATGATGCTGAGTATCCTTCACCGTATACCCTTTTAGATTTATTAGACAAATAGACACCTATTTCACAAAATGCTTGTTCACATAAGCAATAATAATCTAAAAGGGCTGCTATTAAAATAACCCACACTCAAAATCTAATCTTGATATCTCCAATTAAAAAGGACAAATAAATATGGATGCAACAAATGCAGGGTTACGTATACATAATAAATCCTAAAATAAAAGAAGTTCTTACAACGTTACATATGTATATTAGTTTTGGGATTTTAAAAAACTTGTTTAAAAAGTTTACTCCCGTACTAATTCTCGCAGACCTAACCTTGACAGGCGGTGTTATAAATTTCATAGTCTGCCATATTTTCCTTTTAAATTTGCATAAAAGAAGTTCTTACAGCTTTAGATAAATGATATTTGAATTTTCCAAAGAAAAACTTGTTTAAAATAGTTAACTCCCGGACTAATTTTCGCAGATCTAACTTTAACATCTGGTGTAATAAATTTAATAGTCTGGCATATTTTTTTTTTCATATTTGCATAAAGGAAGTTCTTACAACTTTAGATAAATTATATTTGAATTTTCCAAAGAAAAACTGATTTTAAATAGTTAACTTCCGTACTAATTTTCCCAGACCTAACTTTGACAGGCGGTGTTATAAACTTCATAGCTTGGCATATTTCTTTTCAAATTTGCATAAAGGAAGTTCTTACAACTTTAGATAAATAATGTTTGAATTTTCCAAAGAAAAACTTGTTTAAAATAGTTAACTCCCGTACTAATTCTCGCAGACCTAAATTTACCATCTTGTGTAATAAATTTAATAATCTGGCATATTTTCTTTTCAAATTTGCATAAAAGAAGTTCTTATAACTTTAAATAAATAAGATTTGAATTTTCAAAAAAAAACTGTTTTTAAATAGTTAACTCCTGTACTAATTTGCCCAAACCTAACTTTGACAAGAAGTTCTTAGAACTTAAGATAAATGATATTTGAATTTTCCAAAGAAAAACTTGTTTAAAATAGGTAACTCCCATACTAATTTTCGCAGACCTAACTTTAACATCTGGTGAGATAAATTTCATAGTATGGCATATTTTCTTTTCACATTTGCATAAAATAAGTTCTTACAACTTTAGATAAATGATATTTGAATTTTCCAAAGAAAAACTGATTTTAAATAGTTAGCTCCCGTACTAATTTTCCCAGACCTAACCTTGACAGACGGTGTTGTAAATTTCATAGTCTGGCATATTTTCTTTTCAAATTTGCATAAAAGAAGTTCTTACAGCTTTAGATAAATGATATTTGAATTTTTCAAAGAAAAACTTGTTTAAAATAGTTAATTCCCGTACTAATTTTCGCAGACCTAACTTTAACATCTATTGTAATAAATTTTATAGTCTGGCATATTTTCTTTTCAAATTTGCATAAAAGAAGTTCTTACAACTTTAGATATATGATATTTGAATTTTCCAAAGAAAAACTTGTTTAAAATAGTTAACTCCCGTACTAATTTTCGCAGACTTAACTTTAACATCTGGTGAGAAAAATTTAATAGTCTGGCATATTTTCTTTTCAAATTTGCATAATAGAAGTTCTTACAACTTTAGATAAATGAGATTTGAATTTTCAAAAAAAAAACTGTTTTTAAATAGTGAACTCCCTTACTAATTTTCCCAGACCTAACTTTGACAGACGGTGTTAAAATATTATAGTCTGGCATATTTTATTTTTAAATTTGCATAAAAGAAGTTCTTACAACTTCAGATAAATGATATTTGAATTTTCCAAAGAAAACCTTGTTTAAAATAGTTAACTCCCGTACTAATTTTCGCAGACCTAACTTTAACATCTGGTGAGATAAATTTAATAGTCTGGCATATTTTCTTTTCAAATTTGCATAATAGAAGTTCTTACAACTTTAGATAAATGATATTTGAATTTTACAAAGAAAAACTTGTTTTAAATAGTGAACTCCCGTACTAATTTTTCCAGGCCTAATTTTGACAGGCGGTGTTAAAATATCATAGTCTGGCATATTTTATTTTTTAATTTGCCTAAAAGAAGTTCTTACAACTTTAGATAAATGATATTTGAATTTTCCAAAGAAAAACTTGTTTAAAATAGTTAACTCCCGTACTAATTTTCGCAGACCTAACTTTAACATCTGGTGAGATAAATTTAATAGTCTGGCATATTTTCTTTTCAAATTTGCATAATAGAAGTTCTTACAACTTTAGATAAATGATATTTGAATTTTACAAAGAAAAACTTGTTTTAAATAGTTAACTCCCGTACTAATTTTCGCAGACCTAACTTTAACATCTGGAGTAATAAATTTAATAGTCTGGCACATTTTCTTTCCAAATTTGCTTAAAAGGAGTTATTACAATCTTAAATTAACTATTTTCTTATTCATTAACCAACATACCTACTTTACTTTCCTAAATCTGATGGTGGGGATTATTTTTAAAACTCTCTTAAGCATAATTACGCCATTCAAGTACAAAGTTTAACACAAAAAGTTGAGAAATAATAAATGATGATTTTTTTTACAATCCACCCCCGAATTTCGTCCCCTACGCTGAATTTTATCAGGTGGTAGGGTGGATTTTTTCTTTTAATCAATTCTTGTCCCAAGTGTGCTTTAAAAATTTTTTTATACCTTTAAATAAAGCTTTTACAGATTTTAAGGAAAATTCAATTGGTCCGCTGTAATTTACGTAAATCTAAATCTGAATCTGAAGCTAACTTCCACTGCGTAATCCGTTTAAGAATTAGCAGGGGGGGGGGACTTTTTACGTCCACACTGTATACGCTATCTGATTAATTTGATATTTTATGAAAATCCGTAATGATGCATGCTTTTGAAACATTAAATATTTTTCACTCCTTGCCAAACTTTTTTATACGCCAATGTACCTGATTTCAATTATCCGGAAAGTCCCGCTTTTTCCATGTACCAATCGGACAAGAACTAAAAAAGCTTTGTTTAACGATAAAGGTGCTGTTTTTAAACCCGTATAAAATAGATTTCAATTATCCGGAAAGTCCCGCTTTTTCCATATACCAATCGGACAAGAACTAAAAAAGCTTTGCTTAACGATAAAGGTGTTGTTTTTAAACCCGTATAAAATAGATAAAAACATAAAGAAAAAAGTACCTCAAAAGGTTATGTTGCTTTTTATTACAATTTTAGTTTTCTGGACACTCTATAAAATAACTAAATCAAAGCATCCACGGAAATAAAATGTTTTGAACGTCTTACGGAACCGATTGACGTCTCAGATGGTGTGTTGCAAGGGGAGTCATTAAGCCCATTTGTATTTGCTTTGTTCATAACAGATACACTGAGAAAACGGCGCCAGTAGTAGTAGTAGTAGTATAGGGGCCGTCCGTGGGCCTGGCAATTAGGACTCTTCATGGGCCCTTTCTGCCATAATCCGTTCCTTGCCCCTATGCCCCTACTTCCGCTGCACCTCTGTCTCCGGACCTCCCCGTCTTCTTTACGAATTTCAGTATGTCGGCCCATTTCAGCGAGTGCAGCTCTCTCTCGTGGAAAATCCCCACTTCAGCTGCCTTGATCTGGCATATGCATCACACTGTGCTTTCAAGTGCTGCGCCGATTCCTCTTCGAGCCGATTGTGCCCAGTCAGCATCTCTGTCAGCAGTCCAAGCCGTTTAGTTATGGCTACATTCGGACTATCCACCAATAGCTTGGACTGTCTGTACTTTGACTCCTGCCTCCAGGACGTATTCAGTTCATTGTTCGCCCATTTGTTGAGCTCACTCTCTACCTGTTTCCTTGTCATTCCCAGAAGAGGTTCCGGTCCAATGTATTGGGTTTCGGCCCCTAGTCTGGCAAGTTCGTCCGCTTTCTCGTTCCCTAAAAAAAAACGGCGCCAAATAGATTATCTATTTAGACTGCAGTCAAACGCATTTAATGACGTTTCCATTTTTTTAAGGGGGTTGCCCATTTGGGCTAAATAAAGTCGTCTATTTGGAGGAAATTTACTACTGATTTTTCCACTTGCCACTGACAAAGTCTTAGAGCTCAGTCAAGCTACAGCCCCCCTTAACAAAAATTATGTACGATACTTTAGTCCCCTTTTAAAAAATTTTGTACTTAATGAATAACGGAGTTATTCGTACTTAAAGGGGAGGGGTGTGTCTTGGCGCTAAGCTGCACCCCCCCCTTATATAAGTCATAATTTGGTACTCATTATGTACTCTTAAAAAAAGGGTACTTTTAGTTTACAAAAACCATCGGTTCCTAAGGTTTTTGTTTGTTTGTTATGGGGTGTGTAGCTTGATATCAAGGTACACTTCCGTCTGCTTAGGAAAGAGTTTTGGCCCAAAGTGACTATGCCAGAATATGGTACTAATTATGTACTAATTTCTCCTCCTTCTGAAAAATTGCCTACTCTCAAATTAACTTAATTTTTTTTTTATGAGGTGTGTAGCTTGATATTAAGGCACATTCCCCTCTGCCAAGGACAGAGATTTGAAAAAAACATAATTATTCCATAATTTGCTACTAATTATGTACTAATTTTGTTCCCCTCTAAAAAATTGCCTAATCTCAAGGTAACTTCATTTTTTTTGTTTATATTGATATCAAGGCACATCTTCTACAAAATAAAGGTGTTTTTCTTTTCTTGTTAAGTATAAAATATATGATTGCCTGTCGTCGTATGTACACTTGATTTAAAAAAAATCGCATACATTCAGTCACAAAATTGACCTTTCTAAAAGTGTATAATATATACGGACTACCAGCTAAAATGCCTAAAAACTTCAAAAGTACGAAAATTTGTCATATTGTTTAAATAGGTCTCTAAAACTGAAAATATTTTTTTACTTAAATTAAAGGCAACCTTATTTTTATATTATATTTTGCAATACTAAAAAATTAGCAAAAATAATGTTTTAGTAAAGTCTTTATTGAACAATATCAAATTATCACTCGACTAACGGACGAAGACTGTTCTATAAAGAGGGCGGTAACCCATTTTGGAGTTGATAAAATAACAATAATACGTTGGAAACAGCCGCTGGATTAAAAACAATTCGACGAATAGGAAACTTGGATTAGGACAAAAACGATGGTAAACTTAATACTAATTATTTTAACTTAAAAAAGAACTAAAATAAATAATTTAGTATTTAATAGGATCACCATTTTTCTCTATTACAAGCTGCAAACATCTGGGCATTGAAGAGCTGTTGGCTGGAAGGAAGTGTTTCTATATTATTATTCTGAAACCATTGGCGAACAACATTAGCCGTGTGTACTGGACAGTTGTCCTGCTGATAAACGAAGTCATTATTTTCATGTAAAGCCTGTACAGATGACAGCATAATTTTTTCAAGGATTTCAATATATCGTTCACTATTGAATCATCCTTCGATTCTCCAAAAAAAACCCAAACTTCTAGCACTAAACCAGACCCACATGTTTACAGAAAAATGTCCAGCTTTTTTAATTTGGTTTGTATATTCGGGACGATAAATTAAAATTCTCCTGCTGCTTGAAGATGATTGAAAAATTTTTTCGTCAGTGAAAACCACCCTCTCCCAGAAGTCATTATCACGAAGAACGTTGTTCAGTGCAAAAATCACTCTGGCCTTCTGTTAGAAAAGGCTTCTTTGCAGCAACTCGACAAGAGACTTCTGATTTAGTTACTCTTCTATTTACTGTTGCTAAAGAACCCGACGTTGAAAAAGGATTTTGTCTGAGATGGTCAATAAGTCGTGATCCATCTTTCCTATCCGTAGAATTATTTTCAATCCAGCGCTTTTTCCATCGTCATTTTATCAGCTCCAAAATGGGTGGCCGCTCTTCTTATAGACCAGCCGTCTTCTATAACTCGAGTGATAATTTGAACTTTTGTAAATGTGGCATTTTTAAGGATGTCACACTGAATTTTAAGCTGTCAGGCATACTAAGCTGGTGGTGCCTTATAATAGTATACACTAATGGAAAGCTAAATTTTGTGGCATACGAAAAAATGCATGTATGAGTTTTTTTTTAAATCAAGTGTACCCTAAACAGACGGCTTAACGTGGAGCAGGAAATACCCTTCTATTTATATGAGAAAAACGTGCAAACATATCAAGCTGCAAACTTTGGTTTCAGATAACAGTGTCTCCGATGAGGAGCATCTCACAAATACAAGACTTCACAGCCTTTTGTTCGAGCTTTTGTCATAGTTGAAATTCCTGGTGAGAAATTTGTGGTTAATATTGTTATTTGGCTCAGCTTTTCTAAGATCTATCTAAAAAGCTATGACTTTGGTTAAGAAAATTGAAGGTTAGTGTTTTTGGCATTGGATTTTACTCCAAAAGTGGGTTTATATAGTGTTAACGACGGTGTAACATGCATGCATTTATACTTTGTACAATTTTTTGTAAATGCATTTTTTCAAGTTAGGATATAGTAAATGTAATCTTTTTTTTTTGTTAATGCTCACTCAACTGCACTCATTAAAATAATAGCACTATTGTTTGTACCTATACTCATTATAAAGTAAAATTAAGCCTTAAGTAGCATTTACACAGGCGAATAGTCCTTTGATCTTCGAAATGCCGCCAAACATTGGCGCGAATTATTTATTTAAAGATTCGCTTAACAGGTTCGAGCCCAAAGTTTCGGGGTTCGTGTAAAAAGGTTCGTGGTATTCGGACAAAATTTGCTAAAAGAAATATTTGCAATAATATAAAATATAGAAAAATTCATATTTTAATTTTTGACCAGATTTTTCATAAAGCGCTTGAAATTCATAGATACCTACTTGATTGGACCGACCCGAGAGCAGCCAGAGACTATACAAGGCACCACCAAGCACCCCAAAAAAAGAAATATTTAGGATATACATATAAAACCTAAACATTTAATTAAGGAAAACCAAAAAAGTGATGAAGCATAGCAACAGTTAGGTAGAAACTTATTTAGTAGATATCTACCAACCTCATAACCTACCACCCAGCAAATAATAATTTTTCGCTTTCCGTCGGCTTTTACTATTTAATCGAAAAATAAAATAAAATATTTTTCCAAAAAATCTTGCGAAAATTTGCCGGAATAATCGTGCAAATGTTCGTTGCAAATGTTCGAGTGTTCGGACAAACGTTCGTCGAAAAAGGTTCGCCAGATTTGGCCAACACCGTTCTCTTGAGAACAGTGTTGATTTGGCCCGAATTTTTTGACGAACCTATTCGCTCTGTGTAAATGCCCCTTTAATGATAATTTTAAACGTAGTTACAAAAAGTAAGATACACGCAGCGTTAAAAAAATTTGCATGCATTAGTTTCAGAGTCATAAGCAGACATGTGATTGACATTCACTTTTTCTTGTATTCTAAATGTACTAATGGTAATTGATGAACCTAAAGATGTGCTAAAATACAATAGTAGGACAAGTTTTTTGATAATTTTAAAGACTGTAAAGAACTTTGATTAAAAGAAATTAGTACCACGTTATTGGTAAAGCCTTGATGATAATTTAAGGCTTAAAATGTTTGAGCATAATTTAAGGAGTACCGTCCCGGGTAACGTTTTTGTTTAAGCAATTTTTAGTATGTTTTTCACGTTTTTATGCCATGATTTTGCTCATATTTTAAAGTTTTCTTTCCAAACTTTCGATTTCTAGAATAAAACACTCACAGTTTTCAAGTCATACTCTTACCTAGGGGTTGAATTTTCGTCATCAGCGATATTCAGAATAAGGGTCTGCATTAACTCTGACAAAGCAAATGTAAAGTACCTCAATAATTAGGTAAATTTTTAATTATAAAACTCACCTTTTGAGCACTGGATATTTACCAAGGTATCATCAATCACTGTTTTTGCAATTTTTAATCAATCGTCCTATTTAATAATTCTAATACGTCTTGACAGGCAGGTCAGCAAACACATAAAAAATAAATCAAGAGCTTACTGTTTGATCAACTATCAAAAACATGGTTTTACTCACCAGGGGCCCTATGCCGCCCTCTTATCATTCATACAATATCATCTGATCATAATCATCTCCTTATATCTTATTTCAATTTCATACCGGTGTTTAGTTGTTATTAGGTAATTATTCTTTCTTCGACATGTCACCCTAAAATAAGTAAAGGGGCTTCCCCCGGACGCTTCATTGCCGCTAAACAATTAGCATCCCAACATCCAAGTGATAGGGTTGCCCTTTATGAACCCTTCCACCTTGATGTGTCATTCATTCAGAAAGCATGTAAGAACCCCTCAAACTTACAAGTACCAATCTGAAGGAACGCCGGCGGGCACCTATGTCCCCAGGATTTTTCCATTAGTAGTGGACCGCCATATTGCCTACACTACTAGAATACATCTCATCTAGTGGCCCGCCATTTTGCCTACACTAGTCACTATCACATCATTTCACTTTCTACATATCAACTCATTATTATTCTCTCTTTATTAATTCAAACTCTATGATTTACTCTAAAATCACCACATGCTTCACTAAAGCTCTTTTCTCGTCTATGACCGAAGCTCAACTGTCTTTTAAAAACAAATCTTCATCTTTCCATTGCCTGCCTGCCTGCCCCGTAAGCAATAAATATTGTAACTCAAGTATTTAGGTTTTCAAAAGGATTTTAGATTATAATAATGAAAATAATACAAGTACGAATATATATTCCTGACTACCTAAATACTAACTAACAGGTCAAAATAAAGCAAGCTAGCGTCTCCACTTTGTTTATCATTTCTTACTCAAAACTTACTCAAAAATGAACTTCTGTGAGTCGAAAGCTCAACTATTTGATTCGTTAATTTTAAGCGTTCTATTCAAGTGCATTCCCATATGGGATCCAAGCTATCTTGAAATTATTGAAAGAGTGCAAGTCAACTTTTTTAAAAGACTTTTTCCGCACTCCTGATAGCATAGTGAGATTGGACTCAAATAGAGTGAAACTTTGTTTTAATGTTTTTAAATGCATTATTAATTGGCTAATCAAGTCACTGGATATCGCAAATAACACATTATACTACTAGCGCATTTCTAAAACAAAATAAGTCAAAAACCTCTGTAATACATTAAAAGATAAATATGGAGCAAGCTTCTAGATCTACCTTTCTATCGATTTATCCCCTTCTTAACTCTTCTATTAGCGGAGTTCCAAATTATCTTAAACTAAAAATCCCTATAGAAATGCAAAGAACCATACCTTTGTTCAGAGTCGCAAATAGAGGCTCAATATATCAAATCAACCCAAACCATTTGTACACTTGCAGAAAGAAAAAAGTCTGTGTCATCTCCTTTTGAGTATCCAAGTTTGAGACAATGATGTGTTTGAAATTATCTCTGTGTTTCGGACTTCCATTGTCTATATTTTATTTATACACGACCTTTCGATCGGTACAATCTCTGATCGTATTCAGATGGAACCTACAATCTATTCCTAAGGTTACGTACTTATATACTATGGGAAATCACTCAACTGTGAAGTTTAGGAAGTTGGCTTCGCCCAACAAGGGGCTTCCAAATATTGGAACACTTGTTTTACTGCCCAATAAAGGCAGCTCCAAGGAATTTTCGTTTCTTCCAGTTTGACTCCTTGTGTCAAACCTTCTCTTCTGTCCATTTCATTCGGTGTTGTTTTTACTATGCCTGTTCGGCGATTCCTGATTTCGTTTTTTCACCTCGTTGGGTATTCATCTGATGTTCCTTAAGCCTAACAGATAGTGACTTTTTGTTTCACCTATGTATGATTCACCACACTCACAAGAAACTTGGTAAATACATTCCTTATTTTGTTTATTCTCCGGTTTTGTTTTACTAAGAAGGCTTCGAATTGCATTATTACAGCTGTTTTTATATTAATGCTGTTCGGTACTCTTCGAATTTTCTCTGATACGCCTTATGGAACTGTAAGGAATGCATTTGCCTCGTTTTAGTCTTGTAATCTCTGTCCTGTTTGCTGAAATTTAGAAATAGTATCTGTTATAAGTTTAAGGCTGTAACCATTCTGCTGCAGATTCTTCTTAATGTTTCTAAGTAGAAGCCATTGACCAGTGAGGAGCGGTTTTTGACCGCGGTTATTCTTTTGGTCATTGATTTTGAGGTTAGGCTATGACGTAGTTCACAATAACCGTAACCTAACGGACCGTTTGATTGGATGGAACGGTCAAACTGACTGTTTGGAAAATTTTAGTAATAGCGACAGGGGCAAAAAGTATCGGGTTAGGACCCACCCAACTTAAGTTCAACGGTAACACAGTGTAGTCTATAAATGGGGCGCAGCTCTATAACCCCGGAGTTGTTCGCCCTATATATTTTTCCACACAAAACTTTGAATCACCTTTAAATCTAATATCCAAAGACATAACTCACCTTCAGATCAAGATTCTCATCGAATTTCGCAAAATAAATTTAAAAATCGCTATTTGAAAATATACCCCTCTCCAACACTAATGACCAGAACGATAACTCACCTTCGAAGCGCGGTCTTTGGTCAAGGACAAAAGTAAAATTGCTAATCACTGAGGTCACAATTTCCTCTATTTTGGTTAAAATCGGTGTCGCTTAGATGCATTGTTCTTGACCAAATATGACCGGTCATTATTGGTCAATGGCTCATAAATCACTCTTATTTCGATTTTCAAGTCATGGTAATTGTTACAAATTTGAACGGCTCTTTTATACGAAGTTCTTATTATGCCTTATTTGGTTGTAGCAGAATGATTTGAACCTTGATTTAAATATTGTCCTGTGTGAGTAGGTTTACGATAGACTGTTTTTCTTATGTCGCTTTCTACTCGTTTGGCAAGTACATCAGGAAAAGGAATTTGACAATTTTGCTCCAACTCCATTGGAACTACATTGGAGTTGGAGTAAAATTGTTGGGTTTAAGGAATATCAGACGAATACCCAAAGAGGTCAAAACAACACCAAATGAAATAGACTGAAGCAAAGGTTTTGCACAAGGAGTCACACTGGAAGAAACGAAAATTCCTTGAAGCTGCCTTTATTAAGCAAAATCAAGGTATTTTCAGAAAACCAAGTGTTTAAATTTGGAAGCTCGTCCTTGGGCAGAGACAACTTCTTAAACTTCATGGTTGAGTGATTTCGCATAGTAAGGTATGGTCCGTTTTGGGAAAATTTACCGAGGTTGATAACTCCTATAAACATTATTTTCTATTTTTATCAAAATTATAAACAATCTATCTATTATGATGCGGAATTTAAATTATCGAAAAGGGACCGTAATCTTCGATTTGCCTCAGTTTTCCCCTGATGGGCGGCGTCGCAATTTTGTGCTTCCCATCCGGTATTGTAGACTTTCCGACACAATATTGCTCAAAACTCTTCAATTGGGCGAGTCTAAGGTAAGTTAGGGGGATTGTCCACTTTTGGTACAAAGTTAATGTTGTTAACCTCATACTAGTCTCTTGTGATTCTTGCGTAATGGTATGAGGCAAGATCTGGCCAAAACATAATTTCATCCTCTGCATGACGTGTGTTTAAAAACCGGATGAGTTTGGAGAGACATCTCTGGATGTAACGCTCTGCATCCAAGACTTCGCCCCGAACAACACCAATTTTGTCGTCAAACTTTTTTTTGCTTTTTAATCTAACATCATCAGGGACATTCTCGTAATCGTCCGTGTAGAAACCGTTATTGCCCTTCATCTCAGAGTTGGACAAAGTAAAATATTTTTCGTCCATCACGATCAACTTGTTGACGAAGTGTACTCGCCTCAACGCGCGGCAACACATTGGTATTCTCTCTAACTGAGCTTCTGTATATTTTGGGGCTTTCTTTCTTTTTCGGATGGTTAAATTATTTTTTGCCAGGGTCCTAAACACCGTGGTTTTTCCAATATTGAACCTCCTGGCCAGCTTTCGCTGTTAGATCCCATTTTTTTTTGTTTTTAGCTGCTTCAATACGTTTTCCCTCTCTTAATTGGTTCAACACCCTCGGCCAACCACCTTTTGGCAAGTTTACACATGGTATTCCTTCTTCACATTCTTTAATTGTTCGATAAATTGTCGATTTGCTTATGGCGCCCAACAAGATTTCGTAAAGCATAAACTAAAAATGTTTGCTTTATTTATTAAGATGACATGACCGGTGATAATTGGTTTCCATGAACTACTTCGTTAAATGCATTGTATCACTCAATTATATCAGATGAACATTTTCCCAAAACTTTCGGACCATACGTTAAGATGCAGTTAGACTGTGGTAGTGTAGTCGTCGTTGCATTGCAGCTGTAGTGAATTTTTTTCCATAGATAATGCAGAATAGGATATTTTACAGATAAATAGTTAACAATATTTTTTGGTACACACTTTTTAATATAATTTACCTTGTTTAATGTTTTAAACAAATATTGGTGATAATAGACCCTCTTGCAAAATTTTTGAACATGTTTAAAAGATCCACCTTACATATTTCTTTTGTATTATCCAAGAAAGTTCCGTTTTTTCTTCATATAAGTTCAAAATTGCTTTAGTTTTAAAATTAGGGTTGATGGGGTACCAAGGATGGACAAAATAAAACTTGGGGAAGAAAAAAATGTGGTAATTTTGTATTTGTATACATACATACAGTCAATAGTGTGTTCAGTGGCATTAGTGATAAATAATCAAGGTACTATAGTAGTTATATCTGATCCGTTGATTAATCATTCTGGTTTATTATAATTGCGAAGAAATTAGAGCCTTTTTTCTAAGTGACAAAAAGCGCTTACTTTTAGCATTACTTTTTTTGCATGGACAAATTATATTAAATAATTGACCTTCTTAATCTTATATATTGCTTTGGTAATAACCTTTAGAACAGTTATAGTACCGTATTATCATCGGTGCACGGTGGTTGTAGTGAAAAAAACTCACACAGAGATAGGTAGATATTTTCGGGCGCACATGAAAGAGATGGCATGAACAGTTGAACAGACAGTTGATATTTTTAATAAATGAACAAAGTATCATATTTACTTATGTCCCTATCCCCAGACCAGCCGAAGTTAATAATTAATAATGGTACCTATACCTACAATAAACAGCTGCGCTATATTAACCCTCTCCCCTTTTCTACGTCAAACTAGTAATTTTCTAAAATTGTTTATAAAACTGTTTAAAAGTAACTTTTTTAAAGAACATTTTCCCTCAAATATTACTTATATTACCCACGACACATATTACTTTTATTACACACTAGACACCGCCGCGCCGCTTTGCATGCGGTTTTACCAATTTTTCCTGCTTTTATTCCTTTAAATGCCATAACTTTTGTTTCCGTAAACCGATTTCGATGAAATAAATGCCTATGTGTTGCCTAGGAACACAAGGAATGCAATAGTGAAAGTCAGATCAAAATCGGCTGGGCGGTCTATGCGTGATGCTGGAACAAACAGACATACGTACAGACAAAAATTGTAAAAATTGCATTTTTGGTATCTCGTTTGGTCAAACAATAAAATATAAAATAATAGTCAATGTACAATTCAATGTACAGAAATGGTCCTTTTAGAGATGTAGATATAGATAAACAACTAATTATAGTCAGGGGGATAAGTGGCGATTTTTCCAAATTTCATAAAATTTCGGTTCAGTGGATTTTGCCTAATCGTCTCCCAAACAGACAAACAGACACCATCAAAAAATTTTAGATTTAGGTCTTTCTTTTTGACGATCCCATTAGCCTATACTATAGTATGGATAGCTAAAAATAGAGTTCTAGATTACTACATAGCCGGTACCTATTAAGTGTTTGTTTATGGGTAATAAAAATAACACGACCGCCTTATTTATAATATTGCTATTGCTATTTTGATAGAGTGGTGAAAAAAAATTTAGAGATAAAAAGTTTAATCACCTCTACTTGATAGCTGTAGGTATTGCAGTATGTATATTGACCATATAAGGCTATAGGTATTTATATTTTTTGGTGTAAAAAATATTCAATGTAAAAAAATGGGGGGAGGTTTACTGTATCGCCTGCGTATTGTAGGTAGGTAACATTAATATTTGGATGGGGACATAGGTAAATATAATACCTTCTTCATTTTATTTTATTGCAAAGATCGACTGTATGCTTTTCCACGAAATCATTCCATCATACGCGCCCGAAAATATCTACCTATCTCTGGGTCAGTTTTTTTCACTACAACCACCGTGCACCGCTGATAATACGGCACTATAACTTTTCTAAAGGTTATTACTAAAGCATTATATAAGATTAAGCAGGTATATTATTTGATATAATTTGTCCATGCTAGCGAAGTAATGCTAAAAGTATGCGCTTTTTGTCACTTAGAAAAAAGGCTCTAATTTCTTCGCAATTATAATAAACCAGAATGATTAATCAGCGGATCGGATATAACCAGTTTTAGTACCTTGTTAATTTATTGCTAATACCACTGAACACACTATTGACTGTATGTATGTACGCAAATACAAAATTACCACATTTTTTTCTTCCCCAAGTTTCATTTTGTCCATCTTTGGTACCCAATCAACCCTAATTTTAAAACTAAAGCATTTTTGAACTTATATACATAAGTGGCAGCCTTAGGAATAGATTGCAGTTTGCACCTGAAGACGATCAGAGATTGTACTGATCGAAACGTCGTGTATAATTTTATGGACAATGAAAGTCCGAAACACAGAGTTAATTTCACTTTGAATTATCTTGAAGTGCAGAATTGCTGAGATATTAGTTAACCAAATTTGAGAAAAAATTCGGCTAAGATCATTTATCATAAACGAATAATAGGTTAGAATTAAACTTCCTTATCACACTTGTCCTTTTAGTGTAATTTAACAATGTCATTATAATAATTATTCTTGGCTACAGTTATATTGTTATTATTATTAATAATTTTTTTCCCTTTGATTGTAAGCATTTATTTTAAGCCAAACTTATTGTTATAAAACGTACTGTTTTTATAAACAAAATCGAAAAATAAGTAAGTTTCAAAAGCGTACGCATGCGCCATTACGGATTTTGATAAAATGCCAAATTTGACATATACCGTATAAAGGTCAGAGCCTTAGCTTCCCGCAGAGCTCAAAATCTAAAGAATAAGAACAAAAGCTAGCGGTTTTTAGACCTATGTTTTACAACCCAAGTAACATTTTAGGTTGCTACATAGTTTTATTATTTTTGAACTTTTTTATAAGGGGTTAATAGGGGTCGTGAATATTTATAACAATATTTATAAGAAAACTTTAACATCTTCATGTTTATAAAGGTAATTAAAAAACAGACGAGCATTATTCGTCCAAAATTAGCAATCATAATATTCTTATTACTATATTTATAAAACTTTTATCTTAGGTTTTATAATATAGCAAACAAAACGTTCCCTATAAAACTTTTGGTTTTTGAGTTTTATAATTTAGGAATCAAAACCTTTTGACGACATTTCTTATAAAACTTTTAGTGTAAAGTTAACAAGTTTTATAAGATCGTAATCAAAAACTTTTAAAAACTATTGTAGTAAAACTTTTAGCTTACAGTGTTTCAAGTTTTATAAAATAGTTAGGAAAACATTTTACAAACTTTTCTTATAAAACTTTTAGTTTAAATTCATTTAGGTTTTATAAGATAGAAAGAAAAACTTTTTAAAGATAATCATTACAAAACTTTTGGTGTCCATAGCAGCACAAGCTTTTATAAGATAGCAAGGAAAACTTTCTGAAGATTTACCCTAAGCTTTTCATGTGTAAGAGTTTTTTAAGTTAGGTAGTAACCAAAACCTTTTCAATAATTTTGATATAAAACCTTCGCTTTAAAGAGAAAGCCAAAATCACGTGACTAGGCAAATTAGCCATGCAGCTGACGCGTAAAAGGCCAAGTGCCCAATACATAAGGGGCCTCAATATTTTTATGTTGTTCGCGCGTGTGCACGATTTTAAAGATTTTATTTTTAAAAAACAAATTTTTCTGGCGAAATCATCCGCGCGCACTGACAATGACGGAAGATGCTGTCAAATATCAAAGAAAACATTTTGGTTAGTTAAAATGGCTAAGTGGCCACTAGGACTACAGTATGTAATTTTGTATTTTTGACTTTAAATTCCAAACAGTATAATAAGTTATGTAATAATAGTTGATTCATTAATCGTTCGACCTGCATTTTGTTATTTGTTCATTGTTTGAATTACAGAAACTTTAAGAAAACTACCCTTACTTTTTTCTCCATAAATTTGGTTAAAAATTCTTTAAATTACGGTTTTTTTTAAGCGCGCATGCTTTTAGAAGGCAGAAATGAATTCTACACGATAAAGACGATAACGACGAAAAGTTTCGTCATTTCTGTAAACATTTTACTTGATGCATTTAGACAAAGATGAAATTATACAAAAACGCATGCATTGTAACTTTAAAGAAGGAAAGCAAATACCATATATATTATATGGTTAAATCAATAAGGGGCGGGGTCAAATTGGACGAGCTAAAACCCTCTGACAACCATTTGAAAACTACTTGTAGTTGACTTGAGATTTTATAAAGGGTTAGAGAATGTTTTTAAAGATATTTTTTAAAACTAAAACTCATGTGAAAGTAGTAATGTATCCCTTTATAAAAACTGACACTTAAGACGTATAAGGGGTTTATAAGAGTCCTGAAAAGGTTTTAAAGAGAACCTAATACAACTTTTTGTTTTATTAAGTAGTTGCCAGAAGGTATTGATGGCCATTATAAAAAAATAAATGTTTCTTGGGAAAGGGTTGAAACACCACTTACTTCATTGGCGTTGAGCTTTGTTACTTCTTTTCCGATTTTTAGAAGTGATACCTCTCTGTGCACGACAAAGAAATGTTTTTATGACAAATGTCTAAAGCCGAGTACAGTGGCGCACATAAAATTTTGGCGGAGGGTGTTAAAAATGGAGAAATTTAAAAATCATGCGCCATCTTGGATTTTAAATAAATGTCAATTTTGACAAACAGTCTGAAGCTTTAGCTTCTCACAGCTAAAATCACAAAAATCAGACTTACGATACATTTTTATGTCTTTTGCGCTGGGATAAAAGAACGGCTTGATTGAAATTTTTAGCCCTCTTTCCTTCCTAGTGGTGGTATCTTTTTATCATTATTTTACCTGCTAAGTACTTCTTTTTTATTCTTCTTGCGTTTATTTTCTGTCTCATTATCATCCATGTTATTTTCTAAATTTAAAAACAATGAAATAGATAATATTTACGAACCGCATGCGTACACACAAAAATAATGCGATTTTCTATTAAAATCAAAACTAAGGAACACTAAATAAAATTTAATTTAAGCCGCTTTAGTGTATTGACTGTGCGACGTTTGGGTGTTTTAAAAATAATGAATTACCTACAGGGTTTTTATAAACGTTTATTAAATTAAAGCCTATAAGCTTCTCTGAAAATGCATTTATATAGGTGGACCAAAAAAAACGGGACTTTTTTGATTGTTTATTACTTAAAACTACCTGTCAGATTTTAATAGTTTTCATCATTTGGAAAAGGCAGTTACATCAATATTTTGGAATCTGATGTCAAAATTGATATTTCGTAAAAATCCAAGATGCGGACAATTTTAAAAATAGGTATTTTTGATCCCTCTTACAAATTTTTTCTGGGCACCACTGGTGCAAAAAGTGCAATTCGAAAGCCACGTTCTTCCTTAGTTTACCGATATATCGTTTGTTAAAAACGGGTAAGAAATAAAAAATTTATAAATTTTTCGAATAAGGGCATTTGGTCTTCTTCTTCTTTAATTGCCATGCTCTCTTCGAACGTTGGCTATCATCAGCGCGATCTGGACCCTATCCACTGCCTTTCTGAAAAGTGTCATAGTACCATACCATTGTCTAAGATTTTTAAGCCATGATATACGTCTGCGACCTGGACTTCTTCTGCCCTAAATTGTTCCTTCTATTATTAATTTTAAGAGTTCATATTTGTCATTTCTCAAAATATGGCCAAAATATTCAAGTTTACGTCTTTTGATGGTAAATAAAATTTCAAGATTCTTATTCAATCTAAGAAGAACATCCACGTTACGTACTTTGTCCACCCAAGATATCCTGAGCATTCTACGATAGCAATACATCTGGAATGCCTTCAATTTTTCGCACATGGCATGAGTCAGTGTTCATGCCTCTACGCCGTAATACAAAATGCTAAACACATGGCATTGGCAAAGGATGATCTAGCCTGTTCAATTCTTGCACGGACTTCTTGCATGTTGTCCCAGTTTTCATTGAGCTAACAGCCCAGGTATTTATACGATTCTACGCGTTCGACTTGTTGGCCATTTACTTCCAGTATGCCTCTTATGTTTTTTTGTTTGGCTATAACCATACATTTTGTTACATTCAAGTTGAGCCCAAATTGCGAACTTTCGGCTGCGACTCGATTTATCAGCTCTTGCAGGCCTTCCCACGTATTCGCAGTTATGACGGTGTCGTCAGCATATCTCAAATTGTTAACTTTTATGCCGTTTATAGTTAGACCCTCCTCGCAATTGTGAAGTGAATTCTCGACGATTTTATTACTATAGATATTGCAGCGGAGACAATATGCAGCCTTGGCGAACACCCCTTTTTATTCGGACTTCTCCGGACAGTTGACCGTCAACTTTTATTTGAGCTGTTTGACTCCGGTATAGGTTGGCAATTATTTTTAGATCTCGTTCATCTAGACCAACTTCTTTAAGAGATTCCATAAGCTTTTCGTGCTGGACTCGGTCGAAGGCCATCTCATAATCTATAAAACAGGCATATACTGGAACTGACACATGTCTAGACCGTTAAACCAAGACTTGAATTCCAAATAACGCCTCTCTTGTCCCGAAGCCTCCACGAAATCCGAACTGCGTATCGCCCATAAAGGATTCCCATTTTTTATAAATTCTCTTATGAACAATATTTAAAAATATTTTTAGCATATGGCTCATTAGGCTAATTAGACACACTTCTTTGCTGAATGTTTTTAGGCAATGTAACAAATGTTGATTTTAGCCAATCAGCTGAGATTTTACCACTGCGATAAATCAGATTAAAAAGTTTGACGAGAATATTCAGCGACTCTTCGTTTTTGATAAGTTTTAAAACTTCCGTGTGTACTTCGTCTTGCCCTACTCTTTTTAGCTAAAGATATTACATACTGTACTTCTTCCGGTGTTATATCTAAGCCTTGACTTGATAATTCTTCTGGATGTTCAGACCGATCATCTCTAAAGAGATTTTCTATGTAGTTACACCATTATTTTAGTTTTTCTTTGGTATCAGGTAAGATTTTTCCTTCACTGTCAACAAGGATTCCTGTTTGTCTCTTATTAACTAAACCGGCCGCTTCCTTTATACGTTTTTGTAAATTAAAAGTTACATGTTTAGCATCCAGATATTCTATTTCTTGACATTGTTGTGTTAGCCATTCTTGTTTTGCTGAATTGATTTTGTCTTTTATTCCTCTATGAATTTCTTTGTACTGAGCGGTGCCTTTTTTATTGCGCCTTTTATCCATTAGGTCCAGGATTTCATCGGTCATCTAAACTTTCTTTTTTTTTCCTTAGTTCACCCTTGCATAGTCGTGCTGTGCTTTCGACTATGACGCTTTTAACATCAGTCCAGACCATTTCTGCAGCTTGTTTGGTAGATGTATCAATATCTCTAAGTTTTTTGTTCAGTTCGACTCTTAGTTCAGCTGCTTTCATGGTATCTTGAAGTTTGTCAATCCTGAGTCTGGGTTTGTTATTTGTTGGGTGATTTTTCTTTAGGGTAAATCTAATTTTGGCTACAAATGGATTATGATCTGAATTTACCTCTGCGCCAGGGTAGGTTTTTGCTGATTTAATGCAGTTTTTGTATCGTTTATTAATTAATATGTAGTCTATTTGATTCCTAACGATACTCTCTGGAGTGTCAGCAGGAGAGGTCCAGGTGTATAGGCGCCTGTTGGGAAGTTTAAAGAAAGTATTCGATACGACAAAATCCCTTTCCTGGCAGAATTGGAAAAGGCTCATTTGGTATACCAAGACCGTGCTTTCCAACAATATCTTCTCTTGAAGTGTTTCCAATTTTTGCGTTGAAGTCCCCCATAACAATGGTAATTTCTGATTTTTTAGCAAAATGAAGGGTATTCTGAACTTCATTATAGAATGCCTCTACAGCATCATCTGGAGATTCTCCGGTTGGAGCGTACACCTGAATAATATTGACGTTAAAAGGCTTTGAGTTTAGTTGAAGGAAAATGACTCTGACTGATTTTTGAGTTTCTTTATTTAAAACGACTGCTACGCCGTTATAGTAATTTGGGTCGTTATTGCCTGCATAATAGATATGGTGTTCGTCTATCTGGCATTCCCCTGAGTTAGGCCATCTTACTTCGCCAACTCCCAAGATCCCTATGTCTAATCTTTTCATTTCTTTGAGAACATTGTCCACTCTTCCTGGCAGAAACATACTTTGTATGTTCCAGGTTGCAATCTTCATCATGACTGGACCGGAGTTTCTAAGCACCCTCTGATCACTTAAGACCTGCCGGGGACTGATGGCCTGGGCTTTTGGTTTTCCAGTCATGGTGATAATTTTCCTGGGTATTAGTATTAAAACCGTTAAAACAATCCTTGTCACGCCTTTAACTATGTAATTTGTTACCGTTTTGTTTTTTATATCTAGAAATACGCCGAACAGTTACTTTTAGTGTTGCTGCTTCCCAACACTAATTGTCTCGCCATATCTGGCTACCTTTACATAGTTTGGCCTGCAGGTCGATGCAGTTACCGGGGTGTGGCACGTGGAGCCATATGTAAGAGCTGACCGCCCTGTGAGGACCAATTGTTTAAAACCATCTCCAGTCTATGACTCTCGATGCGACCATCTCAAACAAGAGGGACTACCTCTACAGCGCAGCCCAAACACCCATTTGGTACCAAGCCTAATTCAGTAAAGTAAAAAAAGCATCATTTTTACTTGGCTATGCTTTTCGATGTATTTGTCCGTTTTTAATAATGCACGATAGTGCTGACCATTTTGAAATTGAATACTTTTTTGGAAAAATTGACATTTCAAAAAAATCCAAGATGGCGGACAGTTTTAACCTCCTCCAGATTTTTTGTGTGCGCCATTCCCGAATCTACTGATGTATCGATTGTAAAAATCGGGTAAGAAGGAAGAAAAATATAAACAATGTCTTGCCAAAACTTTGACACTAAATTAGCTAATTTAAACGTACTGATTTTAAAAATAGTCAACAGCATTCCAATCGGACTCATTTATCCAAAAGCCCAGCCAAGCGAATATGATGTTTTTTTTTGGCCTGACTAAATTTAGTTACCAAAGGCACCCTCTGAACAAATTGTAACTTTCTTATATCTTACCTGATCCTTATAAGCGATACATTGGTAGACACGCAAAATTTAACTTTTGCACCAGTGGCGTACACAAAAAATTTGCAGGGGGGTCATAACAACCTACTTTTTAAAACTGTCCGCCATCTTTCATTTTTACTAAATGTCAATTTTGCCAAAAAAGTCATAAATTTTGAAACGGTGGCTTTTCAAAATGGCCAGCGGTATTGAAATCCGACAAATACATCGAAAAGCATAGCCAAGCAAAAATGATGCTTTTTTATTTGGCTGAATTAGGCTTACCAAACGCACTTATTTATCAAATTATAACTTTCTTCTTTCTTACTCGATTTTAACAAGCGATAATTAGTAACTTAAGGAAGAACATGGCTTGCGAAATATATTTTTACTTTTGCACCAGTGGTTCATGCAAAAAATTAACAAGGGGGGTCAAAAATTCTGATATGATGGCTTTTCAAAATGATCAAAATTTTTAAAATCTGAAAAGTAGTTTTTAAGTAATAGACATTCCAAAAATATCGCCATGGGTAGAGCGAGAATGTTGATGAACACAAAAATCTTGTAAAGAGCAAGACGACGATGGGTCTTGAACCATTTTGACCACATAAGGCATTGTAAAATAAAAACAACAAAAAATTTAACCATAACGCCAACGACTTTGAGAGCTGGTGAAAATAATCAACGCTAGAATATGTCCGCAAATTTAAAGTTTTGGTCGGAAAATGCTTCTTTCCTTTACCAATACTGCCGTGTTAATAGAGAAGAGCAAATGTTACAAATTTGTGATTTTCACTTTTATGCATTTTCATTCATTCATCAAAGTTTAATTTTAAATATTTAAAAAAAAAATAATTAAATTCAGCGAATGTGCCATGAAATCAACTTTCATATCATTTTGTTGGACAAAAAGAGCGAAAGCAATAGTCTGCAGTGAGTGAGCACTTTTTTCGGTCAAAATATTAAGTAAGAAGAGCGAATGAAACACGTTTTCTGCACATTCGCTCTTTTTCCTTAATATTATGCCCTATTTTGTAATACAATCGCTTGGAGGCGCGCGAACCCTTACACATTCGCTGTTCTTTCTTCTCAATGTATTTTTCGCGCTTGTTTTCAAGTGCGCAAGCGAATGTGATAAAATAGTTTTACATTATAATAAAATATTATTTTTGGAACCAAATTTAGTTTATTATTATTTTCCTACCTTTAAAATTAGAAAATTGTATAATTTTATTTATTTTTACCTTTTTAATAAAGAAAGATTTTTTTTTCCTCATACCGCGCAATTTTTACGAGTTTATAAAATTCTTGGTTTGCGTGCTGTGGTACAATTTCATTGTTATGTAAAAACTGCTTCAAAATGTACTTCTTGTTTTTTATTATATAACTCATACTAGTGAATATTAATACTAAACTAACCTGTGCCTGGCTACGCCGCCGCCGCTGTCTAATCCTGTTCTTTAAATATAAGATTAAAACTTATAATTTTTGTTCGACATTCGCTGATTTTGACAAAATGTTGCTTAAATTCTGTATATAGTAATGTTAACAAAGAACGGCGAAAGTGGAATCTCATCCAGAACGGAGAAGTTTTTATCATGATTTTATAAGTTCTATAAGATTCAATGAGAAGGCTAATATTTTTTTCTATAACATTTTATAATCTTCTAGAAGCAGGGAAGATTATATAGGAAATATATAATATTTTATCAGCTTGTACTTTTAGAATAATTTATAAGATTCGATAAGACTAGTTACTTTTATGAGAATAAGGGATGTTTTATAAGACAGAAGTCTAGGACATTTTATTAGTTTGTATAAGGGTGCCGGCTTGGAGAAGATTTTTTGAACGCACAAATATACATTTTTACAGGAGATTTGATGGGAATGGGGTATTGAGGTTGTTTGAGGAGATTTTATCAGTGTCGCGATTCTAGGAGTTTCTATAAGCAATAATTGTGGAGAAGTTTCTATGGGTTCTTGTGGGGTCGGATTCTAGGATATTTGATAAGATTCTATCAGTATCATGATTTTAGAAGAACTATCGTGATTCTATGAGTTCCTTTAAGCAAGTATTTTAAAGAAGTTTTTATGGGTTTTTGTGGGATCAGTTTCTAGGATATTTGATGAGATTCTATCAAAATCGTGATTTTGGAAGATTCTATAAGGAATGATTTTGGGGAAGTTTCTATAGATTCTTGTTGAATATGTTTCTAGGATATTATATATCAGTATAACAATGATTTTCTTCATTTCTTGTTCGATCGGTTTCTAGAATATTTGATGAGATTCTATCAGTATTGGCATTGTAGAAGATATAAGTAATGATTTTTGAGAAGTTTCTATGGGTTCCTGTTGAATCGGTTTCTAGGATATTTGATGAGATTCTATAAATATCGTGATTTTAGAAGATCCTATGAGGAATTTGGAGAAGTTTCATGGGTTCTTGTGGGATCGGTTTTTAGGATATTTGATGATATTCCATCAGTAACCTGATTCTATAAGATGCTAAGAGATTATGAAGAACTTTTTTCTCTCTATATCTGATATTTTGGAGAAGTTTACATGAGTTTTTATGGGATTGGTTTCTAGGAGATTTGAGGAGCTTTTATCATGACATTATGGTGATTATAGAAGATCCTATAGGCAAGAAGATTTTATCGGGGTTGGGAATTCCTCAAATCTTCTAAAAACAGTCCCATAACAACTATATAGTCTCCTCCAAAATCATAGACCCACACTGGGAAAAATGTGTGGATTTATTTTGCACAATTGTGTAAAATTTGCTTTTTTTTCTTAGATTTGCACCAAAAACAATTTGTGTAAAAATTGTACACAATTCTATACATAGTAACACCAAAAATGTACTTTATTAGAACAATTTGTTGACAATATTTACACAAAATTGTTCTTAGTGCAAATTTTTTTCTGTGCATAGACCTAATAAAATCTTCTAGGATCTCATTGAAATCTGTTCCAAAACCGATCTAAAATCCGATAAAATGTCCTCGCCCATAGGATCTTCTAAAATCACCATAACGATAAAACCTCCTCAAATCTTCTAGAAACCAATCCCATAACAACTCCTATAATCTCCTCCAAAATCATAGACCCATAGACCTAATAAAATCTTCTGGAGAGATTCGATGGAAAAATTTCAGCAGGGTATTAACATGACAAAAAAAGAGACAGAATGAAAACAATGACGCTTTTTCGTAAATCTCGGACATATACCTCTCTTTGACATCGGCATCCATAATAATAAAGGCTGATCTACATAAAATTTAATGAATTCTGATAAATTGTACAATATTTGCGGATATAAATCAAAGTAATACTTCTATCACAGTCTCACAAATGATTTTAGGAATAAACTTGAAAACTGTTTAAAAATACTTAATTCCACCAAACAAAAAAACTAACGCAACGTTGCGAAAAAAAAATGCAACTATACTTAGGTCCATATTTTTATGTACGTTTTGATATTTTTAAAAATTAGACCTGTTTGAGTGCCGTCCAAAAACGGAAGTTGTATCTACCAAGCGGAGAAAATTGCTTAGCTGGTTTTGCAGATATAGTTATTATCCTAACTAGTGCGAAAAGTTAATGTTTCCCACACGCAACCGCCCTTGATCCGAACGACGCGGAGCGGAATTCGTGCAAAGGCGGGAAAGATACTTTAGGCATGAGTTAGGATAATTATTTTTGACATCCTGAAAATAATAAAAAAGCCGATAATAAAAAATCCGAATGCAAGAAAAAAGTTTACCTTGTTAAAATACACACGTTTAAAAAATTTGTCATGTTTGCAGTTTTTGGTAATAAATTCTTTAAGGTTCTGTTTCAGAAATTAGAAAAATATAAACACAAAAGTACTCAGGCCTGAACTAATTTACACTCAATAAAGTTCAAAATTTCAAGTGACCAAAATATTTACTGATTTTGATATCCATAATATAATATACTTGACCCAGTGGCGCACAAAATGTTTAGGGGGGGGGTTGAATTGATTTTAAGATAATATAAAAACCATTAAAAAATATTTGGAAGGTTTCAAAAAGTTACAAAATTTTTGTATATAAAAAAATTTTTGTTGCATGCAGGATAACAAAAAAATTATGGTAGAAGAGATATTGAAATAAGAAAAAAAAATTGGTGCTAGAAAACACGGATAGTCCACCATACAATCAATTATTTTATGTTGAAAGGAAATGAAAATATCTCAAAAATTATAGCTCTGAGAGATTTGAACCTTATCACAAAATTTCTGGGTAATATTTACGAAAACCAAAATCTGAAAACTGCATGTCAATAGCTGCTTTACTTCTAAAGTTATGATTTTTTTAATATATTTTAACGTTTCTTAAAATAACTTGGAAACTAAGGCTCCCACGAATTTGAACTTTATAATAAAATTTGTAGTCTATATTCATGGAAACTTAAATCTGGAAACAGTATACCGCTACTTGCTTTTGTTCCAAAGGTACAATTTTTTTAAATATTTTATTCCCCTTTTCCCCTCTTTAACCCCCCACCACCCTACCCAAAAGTTAATCAGTTCATGGTCAGCCGATAGAGAATTTTTGCACTAAATTTCGATAAAATCGATTAAAGCGTTCTTGAGTTATCGTGTATACAGACAGACAACAGACCGACAGAGAACTTTTTTTTTTCGTCGATTAAGGTGTTTTGGAACCTTGGTAACACATTTTTGATAAAATTAAGAAAAGTCAAAATTTTACGATTTTAATAGTCCTCCATACCATAGTGGTATGGTGGACTAAAAAGAGAAATTACAAATGATAAGTTAGGGCAATACCGTCTCCACGGAAGGCCAAGAATCGGATTCAAAATGGCCGCCACTTACGTTTTTTTTTTGCTATATGGTGTGAAGTGAAAGCTTTAATTTTTTTAAATTTGCTTAACTTATTATAGGATGACCTTTATTTTATCAAAAAAATAACAAACATATATATTTATTTTTAATCCTTGAAAAAGTTCCAAAAGCACACTCATTTATTTCTGTAAAAAAATCAAAACGAACATTTAATATTGGTTCACAAAAAAGTATAATAAACTATAACGTAGCCTTTTCTTTTTAATCATGAACATTTGGAACTAGGGTGCCTCCATAATCACATAAAAAAAATTAAAAAGAATGTTTAAGATATATAAAAAAAGGATTTTTAAAGATCTTTGCAACAAGCTATTACTTGCCTCTCTAGTTTGAGTAGTTTGTAAGAAAATACCTGAGACAATACCATTTTTGTAAGTACCAAGCAAATAAATAAAACCGGCTACCCAATGCAAAAAATTTAAAATTTTGGGTTTTTAATTTAACTTTTAATTAATTTTAATTAACAGTACAGTAAACCAAAAAAGGTGCCGTTTCCTAAAACAAAGTACATTGAGCCAATGTATTGTGTATATGTTTATTGCTCCGATGTAAAGTTTTATCAACATCATAATCAAGTTTACATAAATTTTATAGCCAAAACAAGTTATTGATTTGATTTTTTCGAAAAAAAGTTGTTACAATATAAAGAGTCTTTAAGAATGATTTTTGTAAAGGGTGTTATGAAATCAAGGATTAAGAGACATGTTTTCATAGCTTTTAGATACACCTAATAATACAAAAATACATAAACCATGTTTATGTATTTTGTATGCCCGGTTCATAATTTTTATAAACTTGTACATACATTCCATAACAACTTTTAAACGATAGTCAATGATCGCCATTTATCAAATTTATTTAGGGCATTGACGCATATTTCATATGCTCTTTTTTTATCTCCATAACCTGTACATACTATTAATAACAACTCTCTATAAAATGTTAAGAAACATTAGACACTTAAAGTAAATATTTCAACGCATCGGTATCGGTATACGTAACGCGTTCGAAACAAAGTCAAAATACACTACATTTTTTACTTTTTTATGCGATGTTTCGAACGATGCTTGCTTTCTTGAAGGTTGCGATGACATAACCGCTGATTGAAATCGTTGCGTATGTTCATGGGTCCGTAACGATACGTACATCCTTCCGTACGCAACGAGATTCTGTCATCACACCCGTCAAAGGAGCAGGCATCGTTCGAAACATGGCATGCACAAGTCAAATTTGTTGACTTTGTTTCGAACGCGTTACGTATACCGATACCGGTGGGTTGAATATTTACTTTAAGTGTCTATTTTTCATTGATTTCGTAACTTTATTAATTTCATTACTTTATATGACAATTTTTATAACTTTTCTCCGATTTTTGTGTGTGTTATTGATGTACAATTATCTATAAAAAAATTAATAAAAGCCTGTTATTAATACTATGTACGATATTTTTTTTAGTGAACGTATATTATTTGCCTACTTTGGTTTATAATTGACTTTATCTTTTTTTAATACTCTGTATTATCTCTCTATACATATACTACCTTTTTGGCGCAGCCAAAAAGTACTCAACAGTTTTTAAAAAAATTCCAAAAATATTGCTCGCTTTTGCACCATAAATTTTAGTACATTTATTTAGTTTACCTAGGAAATTAAAATAAAACAGAAGTTGGAAATATTAACACGCCAGGACGAACCCATATCAGGTGACTTAGATAAGTACCAGTGCGGAAGGATGCCTATTTGTGAGTGATTCAAAGTTGGAAATCAAAGTGTATGATGGTGTTCAATGATGTTTGGGGAGGGTAACCATAACCAACCTGATGAGCCCACGCTGGTTGCCCAGAGCGCAACATTGTTTGATCATTTATTTTTTTCGCTTTGGTCCTCTGTGTGTTCCTTGTGGGATGCTCATCCAAGTTTGAATTGTCGTTCTTTCCACCCAAGATCTTTTGATCTTTTGTTTTTTTATAAACCAACATAATTCACAATAAAAAATGTAACATTATAAAAATAGAATTAAAACTAGATGTATCCCCACCCAACCTCCCTTGCCAACTTTTTTTTAAATATTTTACAAAAAAACGTGAAGGATCAAAAATTTGCCTGCGATGCATTGATTGGTAAAGCGCAATATGTTTTAATTTTAAGAAATTTTTGTCAACAGCATTCAAAACATAGAAAACAAATGTGGTTTCCTCGGAATTTTCGCCTGTTACAGATTGGTTCAGAAAAGGGATCGGGTTGGGTTAGGAGACGCCAAATCCCTTGTTTGCCTACACTAAATTTGGCCCTATCTACGGCCCTGCTGCTGGGGGGGGTTCGAGCTCCTTTCCCCTTAAGCCTGCAAATTACTTATCAGACAAATCAGATTATAATTTAAAATATTTAATTTTAAACCAATTTAATTACGTAAGGCGCCTTAATTACTAAACTACAAACTACATTACGGTTTAGGCTAAGAGACGTGTGTCCTGCTGTTCTTTGGGTTAAATGTTTATTGACGGATTGTTACTTTTAGTTTTTTACAATGGGTACAAAAATCAGGCATTAGGATGAGGAGGAATACCCCTCCCCAAACCTTAAATTTTTCACAAATAACATTTAAAAAAAGCAGACGGTTTTGGCTTTCTTCTAGTATTTGACCTGTTATTGTTTGACCCAACTTTTTGCTAAATTTTCTAATTGAACTTTTCACCAAAGGCTCTGTGGTGATAGATAAGAATTAACATTAATTTAACAATTTCAGTGGATTTTCTGTAAAGGGCCGTTTAGTTTATTCATCAATTAAGTAGCGCTTTAACGCTACAAAGGGGTGGAGGTTAGTCTCGTTTCCCGTTACGTAATGTCCAAACTTAACAACGACCTTTTGAACACTCAAATTTCATTATAAAATGAACATTTTATTTTATTTTTAAATTTATCAACTCCAAAGCTTAGGATATCTGTAAAGATAAAATCCGTAGAGACGCGTAATTTTCCTTCAAACTAAAGGTACATCTGCTGCCGATTCTGCAATTTGATAGATGGTTGTCTATTATATGAATCCTGTGTCAGATTTTGTCATCATCATTTTATCTCCTAATTCCTAGCACCGTACTGATGAGCACCACAAGTGCGAAATCCGGATCTACGGTTACCATTACCTTGTTTGAGGAAAAGTTCCCCATTCATTGATTTTGTCATTTATTCACTCTCGCTAAATCTCTTTTTAAATTTATTAACTCCAGAGCTTAGAATATCTGTAAAGATAATTATATCTGTCTTGCTTAATTTTCCGGTGTCATTTTTTCATCATCATTTCATCTCCTAATTTCTAGCACCGTACTGATGAGCACCATAAGTGCCAAATCCGGATCTACGGTTAACATTACCTTTTAACTTCAGACAACACTGTTCTCAACTAAAAAGCCAGTTAACTTATTTTTGTTATAGTATCCTTTGGTCTATGATCGGTGCCATATTGACAAAAAACTGACAGAAAATCCATGTTTTACTTGTCAATTTGATTATAAAAATGGCAGGCACAGTAGGCTAAAAAGCACTGAGGCGATAGGAGTTAACTGGCTTTGGTTGAGAATGGTGTTGATCCAGAGCTTAGGAAGTCTGTCAAGATAATTACATCTGTTTTTGAAGGTACACTATAAGCATCATAAAAGTGGTATGTGATAAACATAGGTATTTTTTAAATTCTATGGTTAACTACCGGATTATATTTTGTGACAGGCTTGTACTAAAATGTGAAAATATTGACATCAAAGATTGCTTTCAAAAATAATTTTTATATTACAATAATACGTTAACGCATAAAACAACTGTAAGAAAAATTAAAAAACACAACTGTAACGAAAATTATAAAACAATCAAAGACGTTTAACTAAAAAACAATGGAAACAAGTTATTCGGTATATAAATTTGAATATCTAGTCATTGCGCCATTCATCATTACGCCATTCACCTCAATTATACCGTTTAACCTTTCATTCATTTTCACCAATCACTTCTTCATAAGCATTGACTATTAACTGGACCTATTGATGTTGATTTGCCGGCACAATATTAAAGCTTTCCAGCTTTTTTGAAATTAAACTTCAGATATTTTCCATAGGATTGGCGCCTGGGGTTTTCGCAGGCCAAGGAGGAACTTCAATATTTTGCTCCCGAAACCAAGTTTGGCAAATTCTGGCCGTATGAGCCGGGCAGTTGTCTTGTTGAAAAATAAACTGGTCTTGATAAACTTCTGTGACGGCTGGAAGAATGTCCACGTAAAGCTGTGCTGTGAGCCTTTAGCAGAAATCCAACCCCACATATTTACCGAAAATCTTCCAGCGCGATCGTTGTTACCAGCACTTCTTCCCTTATAGCGTGTTCTTGGTGGACGATACACCCGAATTTGTTTTTTGTCACTACAGGACTGGAAAACTTTTTTGGAGAGTAATTAAGGGCAAAAGGTAACCCGACCTGTTTTTTTTTCATTCGTAAGTTTAATTTTTTTAGCAGCTACACGACATCTTAAATTAGAGCCTTGGATTAATCTCTTTGCGTGGGCAACAGATGCAAAAGGGTTTTCTTCCATAAAAGCGATAAGGTCATAATCTTGTTCATCAGTTTAAACTTTCAATAAACCAGTCCCTTGTTTTTTCTCTGTCTGATCTTCTTCCCATCGCTTTTTAATTTTTATAATCGTGGTTTTACTGCCTCCATAATGTCTAGCCATGTCCCTAATTGACCATCCTAGTTGTAGTTTTGCCAGGAGTTGGGCTTTATAAAATAAAGAAATTTGTGGAGGCATTTTTTATTTATTTGTCAGAGTGAAATACAGAATGACATACTTTGACAGTTTAAGAAAAATACAATAATGGGTGACTTTGTTTGTAAAAATAGACCAATGTATTACAACCAAAAAGTATTGTGTATCACTTTTATGATGCCGATAGTGTACATCTGCCGATTCTACAATTTGACAGATGTCTTTTACATGAATCTTGTGTCAGATTTTTTCATCATCATTTCATCTTCTAATTCCTAGCACCGTACTGATGAGCACCACAAGCGCGAAATCCGCATCTACGGTTACCATTATTTTTTTTTGAGGGAAAAATAAACAATAATGTTTTATTATTTAAGTAAAGGGGAGGGAGTAGCTAGTGTTACGAAATTTTAGAGGAGGGTCTGAGGTTTCGTTGCAGGTCAACATTTCCAAATTTTTGCGTTACGTAATTTATGATGAACAGCCCCTAATATTCCTAGGACAAATGGTAGAAAAGGCATAGAAAAGTACGTTTATAAAACAATCACACTGTATACTTCAAGGCAAAAGCCTATAAATTTTGCAAAGCTAGGTGTTTAAAAGATTTACACCGATTTAGATAAAACTGATTTTCTTTAATAAAGATAATAATGTCTGTAATTTTAAAAGGTATAAAATTGTAATTTAGCATATTCTACAAGTGCGGAGATTAAGTACGAATACTATTGTTCAGATATTCTCCTTTGTAATCAAATAGATACAAAAGGTAAAAAATTATATTTTTTTCCGACGCATTGATTAATTATGTATTATTATTATCATTATTCTTAAAATTGAAAATAAATAGGTACCTACCTATTAAGCATTGTGATATATTAATTTACTTACTTTTCCACTTCATAAAAAAGACAATTTTAGCCACCAATATCAGCAAATTATACAAAATAGTTGCTTTTCGGTTGCCGATGTAAAAAAACTTATATCCTCATCAAAAACATGATTTTACTCACTGCTCGCAAATAACAAAACCATGGATTTTTGATTGACGATGCCTTGCATTTGTTTATTGTTCAGGGGTGCAAAATAATTCTTTTTATGCACTTTAGGGATAAAAGGGGCACTTTTAGTCCCTCAGGGATTACAAATAATTTTAATCCCTGGCGGATTTAAAGTAAATTTTTCCAAATTAAACAATGATTTTATTGAAATTTTATTTATTTGTCAAAATGTATGAACGAAAAAAATAATTAGCATATGCATTACTTAAATCTGGTTCTTTAGAAATGCCGTGAGTTTACTATATTTGTTGCTGTCGACGTTTGCTTCAGATATTATCGTTGCTTTGATAATGGAATATTGGCTCCATACAGAAGATGCCTTGAGATTCTGTAGGAAGTATGCCAGGAGCACCTTTTCATCCGTAAAATTCTCTGCACACTGTTCATCGCACCATTTTCGGTAATCACGAAACTGTTTCTTGTAAACCTCGCAAGATTTTTGCCTTTTTCAATGTTCCTTTTCAAAAAAAATGCTGTACGATTTTTCTAGACACACCGTTCTCAACTAAAAAGCCAGTTAACTCATTTTCGTTTTAGTATCCTTTGGCCTATGATCGGTGCCATATTGACACCAAACTGACAGAAAATCTATGCTTTAATTGTCAATTTGGTTATAAAAATGGCAGCCACAATAGGCTAAAGGGCACTGAGGCGATAGGAATTAACAGGCTTTTTAGTTAAGAACGGTGTTGAACTGACTGACATTTGTTTCGTGCCATTTTGAGTGAATCCACCATGCCAAAACAATCAATGACAACTATCAGTAATACGAGCCGTCAATCTTGAAACTAGAGTACCGTTAAGTGGTCTACTGTTAGTTTTGTGATTTTTTGTTTTTAGCTTCTCGCACTCTACAGTGCATAAAATAGTATATAAACCTCGTGACTAAAGTGTATTTTAATCCCTTGGCGAATTGTAGCCCTCCCTATGGTCAGGCTACAAACCTTTCGACGCGGGATTAAAAGAGGCACTTTTGTCCCTAGATTTATAATGTACTATTACCTACGACCAACAAATATTACTAATTTCACGACCCTCTCAACACGATTTTAATTCTCATTTACGGTCCTAAAATAATAATAAAGCTTAGGCGCAATTGTTTATTGAGTGAGGTGTTGTACAGGGTGATTCATTATATTTTGACCCTGTTGAAATAACTATATGGCTTTTTATTATTAGTTTGCGAACAAACTCAAATAAAATTAAACGAAAAATCGACGTTCATGACAACAATACCAAAACCTTTCATTTACAGTAAACCACTCGCTTCTGTCATTTGTTACTTTTTTTGTCAATTGGCATATGGTAAACTACAAAATGGGAGGTGCTCAACTGTTCTCATAGTCGCGAGTATACTTTTAAAACAATTAATATTAATAACAGTTTATTTACAAATACCTTGCAAATATTTAAGGCATGCCATATATTTTTGGAAAGCGAGATTTCTGATCCATTCAAATACTAGGACCAGATTCATTTAAAAAGGTAAGTTATCTCAGAAAATGATATTTAGTAGACGTATAGCAAAAAATCGATTACATAGGCTAAAATGTGTTTGTAGCAGCTATCTTCTGACACCAAAATCATAATTCTATCTTAAATAGTTATCGAGATATAGCCGCCCAAACCTGCTCAAAATATCATGGATCACTTTGTTTGAAAGTTTAAGACAATGATGTATTTATGTATTTATAAATAAATATAGACAATGGAAGTCCGAAACACAGAGTTAACTTCATAATGGATCACCCTGTACAAACCACCACCATAGGTGTACTAATGGTGCACCCAGGAATTGACTTCGGGGTGGATTGATACAAGGAAACAGGTGCTTACAAGATCGGACCTGCGCTCAAAGATGGGGTTGTTAACCAAATATACCCAAAATTTGATTGATGTCAAAATCATGCTTCAATGCTCCGCAGCTAAACTTTTTTGAGAAAATAGAACTTAAAATGCACTTTTTGACTTAAAATGTTTTAATAAAATAACATTAAAAAGACTATTTTGACGCGAAATCGTAAAAATGAGGCGCTATATTTTTTGCAATTTATGATTTGTTAAAGATTTTTGTTAAAAATTAAAGTCCAGACTCTATATATTTTATTTCTGCTATTATTTGATTGTGCCAATTTTAACCAGGCTTCTCGGAGGGGGAGGGGGTTAAACCCAACCCCCCCTTTTGGTGCACTTACTTTACCCAGAAAGCAATAAGAGCAAGAGGGAGAAGGCAATTGTCCCTGGATATTTTTTCTCCGTGTTAACTTTGGAGGGATCTGTATCCGGCCTGAATTGATACACCTCAGGACACCCCTTCTCTCTCTCAGCACCCTTCCCCCAGGTCCCCTTCCCAAAAAAAAAGGTTCTAGATCGGCCAATTATAATTACAATATTTCTAATTTAAATTAAAGTAAAAAAAGAACTTACATTTCATCTGGAAATAGTCCAAAAACAGATTTTACTCTTCTGCAAAGAAAAAAAATATGTGTATTATTACATTATGACAACAAAAAGTTATAATCTGAATATAAGAATAATAAGTCTCGAGTTCAGCTCAGTCAGGCTACACCCCCCCCCCTCAACGGAGCTCAATTTGTTTTTCAATTATGTACTAACGTAGTCCCCTTTTAAAAAATGTTGTACTTAATAAATATCGGAGTTATTCGCACTTAAAAGGGGAGCTGGGTGTGGCTTGGCGCTAAGCTGCACACCCCCCATGCTTAGGATAAAGTTGATATGTCATAATTTTGTTCCAATGATGTACTATTAAAAAAGTGTACTTTTAGTTTACAGAAACCATCGGTTCCTAAGGTTTTTGTTTGTTTGTTATGGGCTGTGTAGCTTGATATCAAGGTACACCCCCCTTTGCTTAGGAAAGAGATTCGACGAAAAATAACTATGCCAGAAGTTGGCACTAATTATGTACTAATTTCGTCGCTTTCTAAAAAATTTAACTTGATTTTTTTTGTTTATATGGTGTTTGGAGCTTGATATCAAGGCACACCCCCCTCTGCCTAGAAAAGAGATTTGAAAAAAAGAAACTATGACATAGTTTTCTAACAATTACGTACTTATTTCGTCCCATTTTAAAAAATTGCCGACTCTCAAAAGAACTTGATTTTTTTTATTTTGTGAAGTGTGCCTTGATATCAAGCTACACACCCCATATAATTTTAAAAAATTAAGTTATCTTAAGAGTAAGCAATTTTTTAGAAAGGGGCAAAATTAGTACATAATTAGTACCAAATTCTGGCATAGTCACTTTTCGTCGATTCTCTTTCCTAAGGGGGCTATACTTTGATATGAATCTACACACCCCATAATAATTAGTCTAAAATTATGACATATCAACTTTCATTAAATCCATCTCCTAAGCATGGAGGGTACTTAGCGCCAACGCTGAACCAAAAAAGGCACCGTTTTCTACAAAAAAATACATTGAGCCAATGTATTTTGTATATGATTTTTGCTCCGATGTAAAGTTTTATTAATATCATAATCAAGTTTACATAAATTTTATAGCCAAAACGAGTTACTGATTTTACTGCTGCAGGTCAGTTTCAAAAAAAAGTTGTTACAATATAAACAGTCTTTAAGAATAATTTTTATGAAGGCTGTTGTGAAATCAAGGATTAAGAGACATGTTTTCATAGCTTTTAGTTACACCTAAGAATGAATTTAGTAAAAGACTGTTACGTACATAAATTTCATAACTTTGTTTATGTATTTCATATGCCCGATTCATAATTTTCATATTTAGGGCATTGATTAAAATCGTTAACATTTTTTATTTATTTCATATGCTCTTTTATTTTATCTCCATAACCTGTATATACTATTAATAACAACTGTCTATAAAATATTAAGAAACGCCTGTTATATATACTATGTACGATATTTTTTTCAGTGAAGGCCAGCCCCCCTCCTTTTAAGTGCGAATAACTCCATTAAGTACAAAATTTTTTAAAAGGGGACTAAAATAGTACAAAATTTTTACAATATACAAATTCAGTTTAGTTGGGGGGGGGGGGTGTAGCTTGACTGAGCTCTTGATATCTGTACATTGAATTTTTGTTTTAATTGTTGGTTGTCTGTTTGTTCCACTTCCAGCATCACACAAAAACTACTGAACCCACTTACTCTTTTATAAACATTATTAAATACTTCGCAGAACTATTTGCTTACTCTTAAATATAGCTTAATTATTATACAAATAAGTAAAAAAACGCATTAAATGTACATCTTTACCACAAACTCTGACGACGAATAAGTAGTTCATTTAGGTTGTATGTCATGGTTTAGGTTAGGTTATGTTTAGTTCGCTTTGTTGGTTTAAGAGTATAATCTATTTGAATCAAATATAGGATTCCTTGATTAAAGGAATTCTTATTCTGAGTTTAATAAAAAATTGGGTGTTGGATTAAGTATATAACATTTATTGTTCCAAGCAGGCAATCTGGTCGAATAAATTTCTTTGATTCAAGTAATTCTTTTTCATCTTTGGAGGTTGGAGTATGAGTTTTGTGTTGAATTAAGTCTAACAATAATTATTGGTGTAAATAGTCTCTTTACTTTCAACTAGGTATTACTTAGATTTGCTCTCTCTATGAAGGACTATCAAATCGAAATTTTGCTTGGATCAACATTTATCCTCTTGGTACCAGTTTACAGTGTCTCCCAAAAGTAGGGATTTTTTTAGGGAACTATGAGTTTTTTCAAAAAAAACCTAATAGTAAATTTGCGACACCGCTCAACTGACTTAAAAACCAAGTGGCGCAGCCTTATATGTATGAGCTTAAAAATAATAATAAATATTGTCTCTTTTTGGCGTCAAAGCTTAGCGGTTCGGTTAACCAACAAAAATCCAGAAAGATAGCTGCGAAGTTGTCAAAATTTTTCTATTTGTTTACGTTTTTAGAAAATCAGTATTTTCTATTTTTACATAAATAAATATATGAATAGAAATAATTTTTAGGTATTTTCACTTTTTTTCCTTCAAATTTTAAGAAAAAATAGCTACCAACCTGTGGAACTTCACTTTTGTTGTTTGGCGGCATCCACAAACACAGCACGTCTTTGTATGCGGCTACATCTTAAGCTCCAAGATATAAACAGTTTTTATTATAACTCCTAAAAACTTTCGCGTAACCAAAGATTAAAAATATCACAATAAAAAAATTTGCATAAACAAAAACGCGGAAAACGATTATGCGTGATTAAAACAAATCAGCAAAAATGGCGTCTCGACCGAAGCGCGAAGACAAAGCTCGCGAAACCGGCCGCCTCGTAAAATTTTCGCGTATGTGCATAGGCGCGGAGCTAAAACGGCTCCATGGCCTGCTAGATTTTAGATCTTGCTTACAAGTTTAGCCTGGGAAAGGCCTATATTTAACCTCATACATATATGGGCGCAGCTATCGTTTTTTTGGTTCTTGGATTGGAAACTTGGTGCGACACTTTCGCTTTCGCTTTTGCCTATTTTTATGTATCCAAAGCAGTGGCGGCGCACAGGAAAATCGTATTTTTTGGACGAGTTCCGTGCTGGGAACTATCCATAATATCCATTACCCGCGTTGCGCTGCAGACAACAGACGCGTGCCGTTACAGTCACAGGTGGCGAATACAGAGGGAGGCGATCGACCCGCTCTCCGACGAAATGACGTACCAACTTTCCCAAAAATGTTGTCAAATTTTTTAAAAAAATCATAAAAAGAATTTTGGAGAAGACTCCCCATGATAGGAATTGACACGGTTACGTCACAACCACCTCTTTTGGATTAGGAGAACAGAACCATTCTGATCTCCTAATCATGTATTTTTCAATCATTCGGAAATGACGGGATTATTAAAATTTGAAGTAAACTTGGATAGCAAAATATTTAAAAAATAAATAGAAAAACACTTACGGTGGAATTTACTAAAAGGGTTTAGTCTATTTTAGAACGGTCCTAAGTTTAAGTGACATTTTTGGTTTTAAGCATTTTAAACCAACCGTCCTTGAATTTTAGACATATTTTGATTTATAAGAAGAATATGAATAAATTTGTTTATTGAATAATCGTCCTAACACAATCTTTTGTTGGATTTAAGAAGAAAATTTCAATTTAGAAGAAAAGAAAATTAAAAAATTTAAACCCACGCGGGTTTTAAATAGTAAACACTCTGTAGAACAAATTATATATGTCATATTTCACTCTAATTAAAACTTACCCTTGTTCATTAATTTTTCCAATTAATACTTGATGTCATACTACGATTTAGATGTATTTTTTAAGAGGTGTTTTTATTTATGAAATGTATTAAAAAACTTAAATACAAGTTTTTGTCTACATTTCTGTCACTGTCGAAATGTCAGTTTCTAAATATTAGCTGCGTTGAAATCACAAACAGCGAGTTCGGATTTCTAAACTCTGCTTGTACCTTGGCTTGCACCAACCTCTACTGATAAAAGCTCTACAGCTTTGAAATGGGTGGGCTTTGAGTAAGGAAAGTTTTCTTTAGTGCGCTTTTAGATGACCTCAATGTTTTAATTTCAGTTTGTAAATAAATTAATATAGTTGTTTTGGGTTTTTTGTTTGGAATATTTTTCGTGCATAATCAGTGACCTTCACTTATGTTTGTTTTGCCTAGTAGTGCCCTCATAGATATATTTTTTGTGCTGAAAACGCGTTCAAAATATGGCGTTTTTCTGGACAAAATTGGAGGTGTTTTATAGGTCAATGACCAATTTGGGATATTAAATAAGGTAAATTGATCCTTGTAAAAACGGTTACTTAGGGAAATTATAAACGAACTTATTACCACTTGCTAGAAAAACAATCTTTTCTGGGGGCTATAAATATAAACCACCTCCCAGAGGTGGTCTAAAAAATCACTAACTTTCTAACCTCAAAAACAGATAATGAAGCTATTATGTGCCAAATTTTTAGCGTATTCCCCATTTGCCATTTTGAAACCTGTCAAAAAAAATTAGTTTTAGGGCATTTTCTTTTTTCAGTGGTATTTTGCAATAACAAGAAAAAAATAATCAATAACTTTGTATAGTTTCTGTATGGGTAAGTGTTTTTTGAAAATTGGTTTTAAAATTTAATACCCCCCACAGGTGTAAATATTTAGCCCTGTGGGGGGTACTATTTTAGATCTTAGTAAATCCCACTGTAATTTTTTACCGAAGAACACCTAAATTATATGCTCTCTGCTTTTTCCTTAATTATTACAAGTAATAAAAAATATATACAATAAAAACTTTCTGCCAGCTCACTTAGCAACAAGTTCATTTAAAGTTGCATTAAATATAGGTATGTACGCCAGTGATAAACCGATATTCATTCAACGCGCAGGATTATTAACGTTTTAATTTTAAATAAATGTTAGCCCGATTCATCCTGGCGCATTCAGCTAACAATAAAACACTCGCTGTGAATCACGTTGACTTGCTGGTCGGATATTACCGTTGCGTGTCCTCGACCCTATTTGGATTAATATGCTCTCTGGTTTTAGGTAAAAAATCGGTTTCAAAAAATGGAAACTCTTTCATACAGGATGTCCCAAAAATTAAAAACTTATCTTTTTTTAAATTGGACATCCTGTATATTATCTCATTCAGTGGCGGTCCCAGCCATTCGAAAAGGGGGGGAGGGCGGTTTCGATACGAAAAAAAATAGAATAAAAGCATAGCTTTTATGAGGAACATATATATGCAAACAAAACTTAGTAACTCCGATTTGACGTCGTTTATTTCATACATTTTCTATTTTAAAAAGTGTGTAAGGAAATTTTTTAGAAAATTGCATTAAAACTGTAATTTTTGAGTCGAAATAAGCTAAAATAGTAAATATGTACGGTATTATAGCGCCGCAGGCGAAAATTTTTAAGAAAATTGCTCTAAAAAATGCGTTTTTTGATTTGAAATTAAACTAAAATTGTAAATATATCAATGGGTTCAAAGCACAGCGGGCAAAAATTTTTAAGAAAATTAAACTAATATTTTTGATATTCTAAATGTTTTCATAAAAAATTTAAAGACAGGATAGGGGGGGTTAACTACCACACTAACACCACTAACAAAAAAACCACAAACAAAACCTAATAGCTAAATACTTTTTCTTTAAGGTCTAAAAGCTTTTTGTTGAAACATTACCTTTTATATCGCATATCTTAAACATAAGATGCCCATATCAAAAAAAAAATAATTTCCAGTTTTTTGGGCAAACCGGTCAATGACTCGCTCAATGTCAATTTCAATATGTCTGTTGATATGCAGCAACGCTAAGCCCGTCAGACGAATTTCCGTCATAGTGTTTTTAAGTAGTTATGTTTTCAATCTTCTGAGGCATGAGAACCTTCTTTCTGACGCGGCATTACTTACTGGCAAACATCCAAGAATGTTCTAATCAACGGAAAAATATTGCCACACTTGTTCATTACCTCGAAAACGTTATCAGGTATGTTTTGATTTAAGCTTTTGCCTACTTCTGACCAATATTGTTTCCAAATACTGATTTCTCCCAAAAAAAGTTGGAGAATTTGTGTTTTGGATTAATAAAACAGTTTATAGTATTTAGAAACGACTTTAGTTAATTTTGCCTTGATTTTGGCTTCATTTTAAACTTGGTATGAATATGATCAGGTCAAAAATACTTTTTTATGTCCGAATTGATTTTGTCTAAAACTTGTTTATAAATAGAAACTCTATAATACTGTTCTGTATTTTCAATGGTTTTCACGGTAAGTTCGTCATGCGTTTGTATATTCTTGCTCTGACGGATTGAAGGTCAAACTGACCAAAATATTGTGGAGGGATTCTAGAGTGTATTTAAAGGAACTTTCTGCAATTTCTCGTTTTTTCTTCTTCAGGGTTATTACCACCAGCATCTTTGTTGTTGTTTTCTACTTTTTTCTGGAGCAAAGGGGTAAGCGATCGGTCCCCCCTGCCCCCCCCCCTGGGACCTACACTGTTTTATTTTCCTGTCCTGAAACCTTGTATAAAAGAGTATACATTTTTCTAAACCGCTTTTTTTACCTAAAATGATCCTATATAAGTTTTTTTTTCAAACCCCATAGTTCTCCCAAAAAATCCATTATTCCAGACTTTTGGGACCCACTGTATATTTTTTCCATTCAATCGGTCCACGCAAATAAAAGTTATGACCATTTAAAGCATTAATTTGAAGTTTTGTTGTCGTTTAAAAACAATTCTAAAACCAAGCAATCCTATATTAAATTGAACAATAAACCACACCGAAAAGTGACTGCAAAAAAAATATATAAAGATTTTTATCTACCCCAAAGTAGTTTTTTTTCGATGGAATAAAAAAAATAAGACCTGGCTTATTTTCTCATGCGTATAAAACTTACACGTTTAGAGTTGGTTCAACCTTGTTCATTCTCGGCGAATTGAATTTAAAACTTGATATCCATGAAAACAAAAGCTTTAAACATAAGAAAACAAAAATACAACCTATTGCCTAAACATTACCCAAACTAAAACAAAGATTTTAAGAATTACTTTTTCCACTCAGTGAGGAAAAATATATTATTTTTTTTAATGTAACTCCATTATCTAAATTGCAAGCCACAGTTTACAAATAACAAAAGCATGGCTTCTTAAATACCTTCTGTGCACTGCTTAGTTTATTCTAAATACTAAAAGACGAGCATCATAATGCTAGTAAACAACCCATATTTTTACTCTCCCTGAAGTGCTAAAAATATTTCAAACAGCCCTTTGGCTAAAGTGGACTTTCTTAAAGTAGGTACAGCCTATAATAGAGACAATGCTTTAACCTTTAGTTGTATAAACTAGGTACGATTATAACTTATTGCATGTGTGCATCAATAACATATTTTGCTTGTTATGATGGTGTGTGGTTCAAAATTATAGTGTTTAACAAACACGCGTAGACAATTAATGACATGAAAGCTACCTGAAAATGACTGTTGTATTATCTACTATTTAGATAGAGAATACCCATATACGCTTTTATAGTCATACCATATAGTTCACAACTTCTCCACACATAAAATGCAAGTATCTATTTGGTAAAACTCCAATCTGAAAACTGGTTATTCGTAGCAGCTTTGGTTTCAAAGTTATACATTTTAAAACGTATAAGCCCTCCTCTCATTCTTTAACGCCCATCATCAACACACCAAAGGACGCCCACTTTTTATCAGAACGTGCAAAAACCCGTTAAATAAAAGAATAATAGAAACTGCAATTCGTCAAACCCGTTGTTTTTCAGAAAATGTTTGCTAAATTGATTGCGCATTCGCCATGAATGGTACATGAACCGGTGGCGTACACGCAGGTGGCGCGGCGGCGCGGCGTTTCGATGCATTTGTTGCAGAAGCGACTAAAACCCACCTTGCGTTCCACTATTTCATTGGCCGACTCAAGGTTGCATGTTTGTGAGGTTACCAACCAACCCAAACCTAGATAGATGCCCCCTAGTTCTAGGGAAACCCTAACCCGTCACCTAAATTGAAATGGCTTGCTTGTCAAATTTTAAACGTACCCCTGGCTAGGTAAGCAAAACATTCGGCAACTTCGCAAATTCTGTCAAAAAAACGTCATTCCTTGGGTTCTCTGCCATTTCTCTGTGCCTCCGTCGCCCAAATTTTTTAGCAAGTACTTAAACAGGTGAAAAATTGTTTTCCGAAAGATATATGGTTGACATTGATTTTTCAGATTTTTCTAATTTATCGGAATATAAATGTTACAGAGAGGTTATGCATACACGCAATATTTGTATGCCTGCCTCTGTGTGTGTACATTTTTGCTATATAGTGACAATATTCTTTCAGTGAGGTGGTGCGGTATGGTAACAAAACCAATATCCTATTAACCCTGGATTTATAAACTTGATGGTATTGTTAAGGCTTATTTACTTAACTTTTAATGAATAGTGCTTAATTTTTTACCTCTGTCTTTTAGTATGTTCTTTACTGTTCGGCGGCGATACAACCTTGACCCTTTTTCTTTTGCTAAGGGAAAAAGAGACATATTTATAGTATAAGTATATAATCATGACCGTTGAGTTTATAAATCCGCAGGGCTTACCGGTCATGAGGATACTCCAGCTGATTTTCAATCTGCTCCAAAACTAACATCACAGTTGGTTTCGTTAACCTAAACCTTTTGAAAAAAGTTAGATTGTCCATATCCTCAAAATGATTGGACCTGTTATAAACTTGACGTGGAAAGCCATTCTCAATTATTTCTAACAGCTCCAGATCATCGTCCCACGCCTCCATATCCAAAAAAATCATTTTTACAACACAGTCACAAAAAAAAGATTGTGGTTAGTTAAATTTTGAGGTTATATTATCAATAGGTAAGAGTAAGGTGGGAGATAGGGACCCAAAATCGACAACCCAGATTTAGGGCTAACTTAACACGTTTAGGACTCACCTAAATACTTCAGCAAGTGAAAACGGACACCTACCTAAATTTAGGGGTTACCTAGGGCTAGGTGTATCCTTAAAACGTTGGTGCAAGTGGCCATAAATCTTTCTCACCATCACCTCATATTTTCAAACGCATCCCAACAGGATTTATTTGGTTAGATTGCAAGAAGAGTTAGGCTCTGGGTTGGGCCGGGTTGGTTGGTTGGTTGGGTAGGGTTGGTTTGATTGGATTGTGTTGGTTTTGATTGGGTTGGGTTGGGTTTTTTAATTTGTAGCGAGGAGTAATATAATAAAATCAAAATATATCTATAACCTCACATTCATGAAACCTTTAGTCGACCAATGAAAACGTGGAACGAACTTTGCGTTTGGTTTTAGTATCTCGTTTTGTCGCTGCTACGCGCGCATACTTGTACAGGTAGAGTTCAATAGTTTGTGTATAGATGTCACTTGCATTTCAGTTAAGTAGGATCACTGGATCCTGAAACCTGCGATCTCTAACATAACCTAATTTGCGCAAAACTCAAATTTGACACTGTCACAGGCGGCGATTTCAAAAAAAAAAATTAAAATAAATTTTGACCACTTTTGACTGATGCAAAGAACACATTTGTCAATACTGATATGAAATTTTTGTAAACATTTCCATACATTTATCCGCGCACGTTTTCATCCTATACGTTCAAGAATCCTCAAATATTAAAAAATACTTAAGTATCGCCATTCGCGTGTGTCCATCTAAGTGCCTATTTATATAGTTTTGCGTCAATGCAAGACAATGCCGCTAGTATTACACAAGAATTATTGGAGTAATTTCGGTATTAGGATGTTTTTACGTAGAGTTTGGACAGGTAATATAATCGTACAAGCAAGTTAACAGAACCCAAGTACCTACTACTGAAGATTTAATGGATACGCACATTCACAGGATGTGTTTTGGGCATTCCCGTATGTTCCTAGAATATTGACGCAATATATCAACATTTTTGCTATATATGTGGGGTTGTTCATTAGGGCTTTGTGAAATTATTTTAAGTACATGAATAAAATATCATAATCGCAACCAAAAAATCTTCGTATTGACCCACACCGCACGTCACACCAAGCCTTATCCCAAAACCCATTACGAAGTACCAACCTACATTTTTTTTATAAAGCAAAGAAATTATAATTAAAAGAAAATTATTTTTAGCTATTTTTAAAAAATTCTCCAAATATCTCCTAAATTATGTTGTTATAACCTTACAATTTTTCACAACAAAAAAAAACCTAGTAACATTTTTTTTTCTTAAGCTGACTAAAAGTGAGTTTTATTATAACAGTTTTTCTGTCTCAGACTGTATAAAAACGAGTGCGGTCAGGTGACTCGTGTCGCTACCCCTGGGACCGCAGGTTTCAGGATCCAGTGACCCTACAGTTAAGAACAATAGAGTGACATCTATACACAAAGTATTGAACACTACCTATGAATACTTTTAGCCAAGTGTGCGCACATAGACGGACAAATGGATCAAAACGCCGCACAGTGGGCGAAATTTAATTTCTGGGAGGACAAAAATATTCTGAAGTTTATGTTCAGATTTTATGGCGTAATTCAAATAAACAAGTTCTAATATAAATTAAAGAAAAAGTCTATCCTACTAATGTTATAAATGCGAAAGTTTGTCTGTTGATATGTCTTTGTGGTTGTTCCTTAATCACGCAAAAATGGCTAAACCGATTTGAATAAAGTTTAATAAGAAGATAGGATGTGACCTGCTGTATTGACTTAGGGGTTACTTTTTATTTAACATTTCGCTTACTGACAGCTGTCAAGTTAAATTGTTTTTGGATATTTAAGTGAAACCTCTGTATATTATGAAGATATCTTAACTAGGTGGAAGGTAAGGGAAGGAATGGGGGTGGGTGGAAGGGTAAAGAACGAGAGTGGGAGAGGGGCGGGTGGTATAGAAGTTGGATTAAGTTGGTAGGAGTAAAAACAACCGGTTATTTAGCTAGTTAGGCCATAAATTAAACAAAATTAGTTAAATAATTTTGCACTGTTTCTGGTAATGGTATAATATACTTGCTTTACACATCAATTAAGTATACGTCAAAAATATTTTTGAAAATAATCTTATTTTTTTATTTTTATAGTGATACTTAATAATAATTAACTGAATTTTTATAAATCTTCCCTTGACGTCCGACAAAAATGACGTGATTAGTTTATAAGGAAAGCCGATTTAAATGATTTTTTAAATTTAACATCCTATATATTTTAAAATTTTTCATATTCTAAAAAATATGTTTTTAACAATATCATTTGTCATGGACAAAGTACTCTTATATCAAATTTTTTTATCTCAGCTTTCTAGAATCAATAATAAAAAGTTTTCGACGGGGAAGGTTTATAAAAATTCATCCTCTACATAAAATTTTAAGAACACGAAAATAGGCGCTAATTTTTCGCCTACGAACTTTTTTTTTAGTTTTTTGATCAAGGGTGAATAATAAAGCTACAAACCAATAATCACAGAAAGTTTAGACCCCGTGTATAAACTTTTATAGCCTCGAATCTGTTATGAAATTATGAACAAATGTTTTATAAATGAGCTTGCAAAATTTAACTGAAATTTGATAGACATTATAAGAAAAAACAGATTTTTTTTTAGTTCTTTTTCTACTCCAATATATGATTATGTAACATGGTGCCAAAAATACTTATATACATTCGAAAGTCGCAAATAGACTAAATAGAAACTATATTTTGCTGCATTAAAGAAGGGAATGTCGGCTTTATACCTTCATCAAAAACATGATTTTACTAACTGTCTGTTACCGATGCAAGAAAACTTTTTTTTTGATCACGGGTGTAAAAAATGATTCTGTCCGTTTTTTACCCAAAACTAAAGAGAAATAGCGGAATATAGTAATATCGAAAAAATCTAATTATTCTTGCCAAAAAATTAAGCCATTTGCGCCAGTACTCACCAAGTATTCAGTATTATTTTAAAAACATCGTCAAAATATCAAACTGTCAAAGATTAAAATGTCCCAACAATGAACGTCACCCAGTATAAATTGATTGAATGATTTATAGTATAAAAATAGTGTGTTGCGAGAAGTGCTCTTCGTTCGAGATTTTTAAAAGTATTTTCCTCTTTTTGTTGGATTTTTTGATAAAGGTATTAAAAAAAATAGTGTTAACAACTCGCGTCTAAACTGTACTTTTGTTTAGCGACTAGTTATTAGAACTACTATTTTTTACCTTTTTTTTAAATGCCTTCTAAAGTTTGACAATATAAAAAATGCCTTCTTTTTTTGTAGCATTTTTTAGAAGTCCCAAAAAATAAGTTAGTTGAAATAAATTAATATTTTAAGATTGTGTTAAATTACCCAGCACACTCTATATCTCCCGACTATAACATTATAGTACATTTATACATATATAGTACATTTTGATAAGAAAATCTCAAACTTTGTAGAATTTTACAGAAAAAAACGATTCATTGTTGCAATTTAACGGCCCAATTACATCCTTAAACCGGCAACGCTGTTGGGTCCGTTTATTAGGCAATTCTTTTTCCGCATGTTTCTCGAAAACGGGACTTCCAAATGGCCTGAAATTTTGCCTAAATTGTTTATTGGACTATGTTTTTCCATCAAATCTTGGTACTTTTTTAAAATTTTGTTTATTTTTTGAAAAAAACTGTTTTAGCTTTTGTGGTGTTTCAAAATTGCCGCGTCCATATTACGTCAGAAACAGTCAGAAATACCCTTTATAGAGACCTGTAAAACTAAATTGGAAATATTTGTAATTTTCCAAATAATGGACACCTAATTTCAAAAACTCTCTAGATTGTATTAATAAGCTTTGTAATCCTTTTCCTCTAATAAAAAACAAATTGAGTATTATTTTCCTCTAAAGCTAAAACATGCGGAAATGTAAAAACATGGACTATAAGGGTTACCTATCAATATTAGTTATATGCATAGCATCAAAAATTACTTAAATGGTTATATTATAGATACCGCCACCATCAAAATTAACCATCCACGTCTTTTTTTTGTGAGCTTACCCTAGGCATAGTTTCTAGTGTTCTCCTTTCCTAAATGTATTCGGCTAAGAGAGATCTAGCATATATACCTAGGTAACACCCCTTACCAGGAAAAAAAATTATGCCATGCAAACATCGAAATTGGTCGACTCACTGTATTTGCAACTAACCAATGTCAGTGTGTCTGCCTGACATTCTTCATAACCTTAGTTTTGTCGTTTTGTTTTGGAGTTCGTCGGTCTGGTTTTTGTGTTTTATTTAATAATTTTTCCTTTGGTGAAAAGCTACTTTTTAGAACCCTTAAGTGGTCTGTGTGTATGACCATTTGACTAGTTGTCACTGCTCTCAATTCGATCACCTAGGTGATAAATAAACAATCCCTCAAAGGGTCACTGGATCCTGAGACCTGCGGTCCCAGCCGCAGGTTTTAGGATCCAGTGACCCTAATCCCCAATGATTCGCGGCGCAATCTGTGAACAGGAGAATACAGTAAAGAAACCAGAGATAGATAATGAGTGGTAGATGACGTATTGAAATCGATTGAAAAATTTATATTATCTCTGGATTGTTCTTGCGCCGTTAAGTTGACTTGCAAGTTAGCGCTTCTTTTTTGTCTCACCATGACCTGCTATGAGAATAATAATTAATGTAATGGTTAAACAACAGGGACATATGTATTTTAAAAAATAATAAAAAAAATACTTTATTTAAAGTTCCATTTTAGTGTTTTTGTCCTCCCAGTTTCGTCAACTGCGTGTACGCCTTCGGTTGATGTATTACTGGCGAATGCGCAATCAATTTAGCAAAAATTTTCTGATAAACAACGGTTTTTACGAATCCCGGTTTCGAAAAATAATGGTTTGACAAATTCCGGGTTTTGTTAAAAATGGGTTTTACAAATTACCTACGAGTTTAACGGCGCAAGAACAATCCAGAGATAATATAAATTTGTCAATCGATTTCAATACGTCATCTACCACTCATTATCTATCTCTGGTTTCTTTACTGTATTCTCCTGTTCACAGATTGCGCCGCGAATCATTGGGGATTAGGGTCACTGGATCCTAAAACCTGCGGCTGGGACCGCAGGTCTCACGATCCAGTGACCCTATGGGGGATTGTTTATTTATCACCTAGGTGATCGAATTGAGAGCAGTGACAACTAGTCAAATGGCCATACACACAGACCACTTAAGGGTTCTAAAAAGTAGCTTTTCACCAAAGGAAAAATTATTAAATAAAACACAAAAACCAGGCCGACGAACTCCAAAACAAAACGACAAAACTAAGGTTATGAAGAATGTCAGGCAGACACACTGACATTGGTTAGTTGGAAATACAGTGAGTAGACCAATTTCGATGTTTGCATGGCATAAATTTTTTTTCCTGGTAAGGGGTGTTACCTAGGTATATATGCTAGATCTCTCTTAGCCGAATACATTTAGGAAAGGAGAACACTAGAAACTATGCCTAGGGTAAGCTCACAAAAAAAAGACGTGGGTGGTTAATTTTGATGGTGGCGGTATCTATAATATAACCATTTAAGTACTTTTTGATGCTAGGCATATAACTAATATTGATAGGTAACCAGTATAGTCCATGTTTTTACATTTCCGCATGTTTTGGCTTTAGAGGAAAATAATACTCAATTTGTTTTTTATTAGAGGAAGAGGATTACAAAGCTTATTAATACAATCTAGAGAGTTTTTGAAATTAGGTGTCCATTATTTGGAAAATTACAAATATTTCCAATTTAGTTTTACAGGTCTCTATAAAGGGTATTTCTGACTGTTTCTGACGTAATATGGGCGCGCCAATTTTGAAAGACCACAAAAGCTAAAACAGTTTTTTTCAAAAAATAAACAAAATTTTAAAAAAGTACCAAGATTTGATGGAAAAGGATAGTCCAATAAACAATTTAGGCAAAATTTCAGGCCATTTGGAAGTCCCGTTTCCGAGAAACATGCGGAAAAAGAATTGCCTAATAAACGGACCCAACAGCGTTGCCGGTTTAACGATGTAATTGGGCCGTTAAAATTATAAACGCGTCTTATAAATTTCAAATTTGTTATTGAATGGGTTTAAAGAAATAAGGTTTCGGATAAAAAATTGCTTTAACTGCGGGCGTTTAAAACTGTACTTTTTGACCTAGGGGCACAAATAACTATTTTTTCTTGTTTAATTATTTTATTTACAATCTTATAAAAAATACATATATTTATTTATAAAAAAAATCACAGATCTTCATCGTTCGCAAAATTCTTATTTTCGAACCCGTACTTTTCACTATTTTCCAAACTTTTTCCTTTTCTTCCATTATTTTCCACGATGGTGGTGTTTTTCTCCTCCACTGCCCAGGGCTGCAGTTGCCCCGAAGCGTTGGTTCCATAAATAAGGGCACCGAAAAGGTAGATGCCTGCCGATACGTAGAAGACGATTTTCCATTCACTGGGTTGCTGAAAAAGAGCAGAAAAATATACCGTTTAACAATCGGAACATTAGCTTTAGAGTAATAGTAAAACAAAGTCTTTAGGGTTCCACAAATTATTAGGAAGTGCAAAATCAGAATCGTTAAATATCAGAACGCCCATCGTAGAAACAATTGAAAACATAGGTAATTTGTCATAAAAAAGGTGTATTATAAAAGCCAAAGTTGGGTTTTACACATACAGACCGCTTCAAGCTACTGCGAACATAGGGCGAAAGAAGTCTAATTTGCCAGTGTACGTACATGTAGAGACACCGCACGCCTATCAGTGAAGCAACCAACACTCAGGCTTCCGATCGCCATTCGCTGCCGTTCGCCGCCGTTCGCCTTGTATTTAATACGCCTCTAACCACGGTTCTGTGTGGAGCGTAGTCAATGAAACCGGAATTTGGTCAATAAATACGCAAATTTTTATAACGTAATTTTCTTATTTTTTGTCACTGATAAATAAGAGCGTTTTATTGTCAACTGCTCAGATTTATCAGTGACGACGTGTTACAATGAAAGTAATAAGGAGAAACAAAATAAAAGCAAGTTCTCAAAATAAAATAATACATTCTAAAAACCAAAAAGATTCTCCCAGTCAAAAAAAAATTAAAGCAAATGTTCGAAAAGTCCTCCTTGCTCGGCTAGACAATATCCGAGCCTACTATAAAAACCCCTTCCAACGTTTCCAAGCATGTTAGGGGTGATAATTTGAAAAGCTTCTTCAAAAACAGACAGAAGTGATTAGGAGCAAGATCGGGAGATCGAGCTGGCCATAAAATAGTTCCCCGTGTACTTATAACCCGATTAGGAAATACATTATCAAGATATTCCCTAACAAGGCCAACATTGTGAGCGGAACAACCATCTTGTTGAAACCATGTTTCACCAAATCTTACACCTAACAACTGCCTAGCAGTTGGAATAATGTGCTGCTGCAGTAGATCCAAGTATCTAGGACCATTCAAATTGCAATTGCCGTTAATAAAAAATGGCCCAATTACGCGTTCCCCTACAATACCCCCCCCCCAAACATTTAGTTTTTGGGGATACTGTGTTCTTACGTCAAAATACAAATGCAAATTTTCCCTCGACCAATATCGAACGTGTGTTGGGTTATGACGATTTGACCATTTGACCATCTGCACTTTTTCGGCAACTTCGTAGACATCCATTTTTAGTTTTAAAAATGTATTATTTCAATTAAGAACTTACCCATCTGTTTCTCGAGCAAGGCAGAAATAAAACAAAATAATAAAAACAAAATGGATTTCCAAAAGATAACACTGCAGCGTGCTTCGAATCCACCTCGGTCGTACGGCACGGAGAGTAAATTGGACTTGATTCCCCCTATGTTCGCAGTAGCTTGAAGCGGTGTGTATATCTATGAGATACTATAAGGGCCCTGCCCTTGCATTTTCTGAGAATAAAGCCATAGTGATTATAACTCTCCCAAACAAGTTTTCCTGAAAAAAATGCAGATAACAAACAAAAGAAGGAATGCATTTACCAAGTTCCTTGTGAGTGTGGTGAATCAAACAAAAAGACCACTATCTGTTAAGCTTAAGGAACACCAGAGGAATACCCAAAGAGGTGAAACAACGAAATCAGGAATCGCCGAACATACATGGTCAAAACAACACAAGGAGTCACACTGGTAGAAAATAAAATTCCTTGAATCTGCCTTTATTGGGCAGAATCAGGGTATTTTCAGTAATCCAACTGTTGAAATTCCAGATATCTGGAAGCTCCTCCTTTGGCGGAGCCCACTTCTTAAACTTTAAGGTTGAGTGATTTCCTATAGTATGTAAGTACGTAGCCTTAGGAATAGATTGTACTGATCGAAACGTCGTGTAAATATAGACAATGGAAGTCCGAAACAGAGTTAATTTCAAAAATGCAGAGCTTACAGCAAGGTGTCGTAACGTGATTAGAACGTTCTTAGAATATGAAATAAATATTCTTCGAACATGAAAATAATACTTTTTGGAGACGTGACATGAATATTCCTCAAATCTACTAGAGAATGTGCGACCAAAACGGCAGAATATATTTATAGAACAATCGTAGCACATGCACAGAGACATTTCTAAATCATTTACCTCATTCATTATAAAAGCTTTTCACCTGATTATTTAGCGAAAATTTCCCGCTCAGGTGAAACTCTCACTTGTCAAAACTGAAAATATTCGTTGTCAAAAATGATAATTGCTCTTTTCAAGACTCAAAATCACAGGTCTGTACCAGCAGGTTTTTATTGTCGATGTGTCGTTTGATGATATATAAATAGCGAACATTGACATTTTGGTTTGTTGTCCGTTTTTTAATTTGGTAAATAATCTTCAAAATTCATTTCGGGATGGTGAAATAATCGGAAAATCATTCTTAGATTATTTTCCATGAGGAAACCGCTCTCGGGCAAGGTCTCGAGGTTTTTACGAAAAAAATATTCGACATGATTTTCAATAATTCCCTTTCCCTTAATAAATTACTACAGAACATTTCCTGCAAATTTGTTGAGTCACTGAATATTCTTATTAAATTTTGTCGAATGTTGTTCTGAACATAGAGAAAGTAATAGCTACGCGAGAGTGACTGATACTGTGTTTTACTTGGGGAACATTGTTTGACAACGACACGAGTGCAGCCGGTGGCTACAGGGTGGTACTACTTGTAGAGCCAGACGCATAATAAATACATATATTTACATAATTTTTTACAGATACTTATTTATAAAAATATATGAAAAAACTTAACAGGCGCCGTTATTCCATACTTTTTAGTGTTAAAAAAGCAATGCATTCGCGAAAGGTTTTAGCTCTATAAGTTATTTGGACCGTTTAAAAATCTAAAATAGGAGGAGGGGGTTATAACTATGTTGAGGAATATTATTAAATATTAAAGATAACAACATTTTATAATGTTATTTTCTTTTATTAATTGGGAAAAAATTTCAGTATAAAAGTCTTATAGATTTTATAAATGTTTTAACCTATATATATCTTGTTGCTTAACTCTGTATAAATCATCACAATATTTTATTCCCATGCTCTCTAGCTTTAATGGTAGTGATCCATCCTGATTTGAATGGCATTTTAGACTTTACAATACGTTGTTAATCCGCTATATAGCTAATTACATAAACTAGCGCGATTTCCAACCAAAACTGATTAAAATAACTCACTTTTGAAAATCTAAAAAAAACGCTTGCCAGGCTTGACAGACTTTGATAAGCGGTGGCAAAAACCGGCAGGTACAAAATCAAAATTGTTTGAAATATATTTCGACATGAAAAAATGTTCTATCTTTCTTTTATGATCATATGGAAAGAGATGGACGGGATAAGGTAGTGGTCGGGCAGCAAAACGCCATTTTCGTCAATTTTTGGGCGATTTTTATAAAAATTAGCACACATGTAGATCGATCCAAAAAAAGTAAAAAACAAAAAAAATTGGTTGTTACTACACTCTAAACTGCGTTTCAGTGCCCTTAACTTTATGTTTTGCATCTTCCCACTTTTTTCAATATATCTAAAAAGCAAAAAAAGTTAAAATATTTTTAATTTCGGTTTTAGTTAGCTTTCACCTATCTCAATCGGCCCACGTAACACAACTTTAAGATATATTTCTTCATTTCAAGAAAAACAATGTAAAATTCAAAACTTTGACAAATTTACCAAAGTAGTGATTTTTTAAATTTTGAATTTTTGGACCCTGTCAAGAAATTTCTGGTGCGGATTTTATCTCTACTACTTTTTTTTTCTTCCTTTTGAGTCTGGCTATATCTGGCTTTTTAAAATATGAAAAAATATTGCAGGGAAAATGTGTAGTAGAATGAGAAATACCAAGCTGTCGCGTTTTTCGCAAAATTTAAAGATTTTAAACTGGTTATACAAAACAATTTTTTAAAACTTTATTTGACCAAAATTTTAAAACGTTTTTACTGTATTTGAAAGAGAACTAAATACTTAATTTACAATTTAAAAAAAGTTTGTGGAAATATAATTCAAAATGTTCAAAAATTTACCGCAAGCATGGAAAATTCGCTGGTTTAAAATAACGGTTTTTTAACCGAAAATGACACCTTTGGAGATAAATGGCTGGGGATTTTTTAGTTTGCGGTGAATTTTAGGTCCCCCAAAAACATTTGTTTTACTATAAACATGCTTACGGTATGAAAATGTTTTCAAAATATCCTTGTCAACTGTTAGTAAGAAAGCGTTTAAAGTTGTGTATTTTTTAGTTTTTATACAAAAATGTCAAAATTATATACTATCATGAGCTGTGCTATATTTTCGGGTCTATTTCTTTAATTTGACAAACCTAGGCATAGTACAACTTTTTACAAAAATTTAAAAGCTTAAAATTAATGCAATTTGGTACATTAGTAAGGGTGCTAACACCATTTTATATTTTTAACAAAACTCGGAAATACTTATAATTTTACAAGCGAGTGATATTTTACATTTTTAATAAATGCAAGAGGTAACAAAACAGAATATTAGGTAGTATGGGTGCTAACCCGACTTTGACTTTAAAAAACGCCACTGCAGATGCAGGTATGAAATTGAAATAATGCCTCATAAATACAAGCGAGCCATTAGAAAAAATTATTTTTTAATTTTACATTACATTACATACAAATACAGTAATAGGCCTATAAATTCAGTCGAGCCATTAGAGAACCTACACCCATATAAAAAACATAAGATTGTGCATGGTCATATTCTAAAGCCATGGCTTAAAGAACCAAGGAGAGCACTAAATATTTTTAACAAATTGCTGCCAATTTAGATCAAATTTACTAGAAATTTTTGGACAAATTGCGGATAGCTTTGAAAAGTTGAAACATAATATAATAATTAAACATGTATCTACCTAACAAACAAGAAGTCCTGTCATTACTTACTTTATTTAAAGAAACAATATTACACCGAGTATGAAAAACTCAAGTTTCGTCAACTCCAAAAGTGCCTGCATTGCTAGGGGACCTGTGTAAGTTGTTAAATTATTTTCATGTTGCCACAAAATCTGTTTTATTTTTCACGAATGCGAATCCCACTTTTTAAATACAGGAATAACGATCGTAGAAGTGCCCGAACTTTTGGAGTTGGCGGGACTTTGTTAAAAATTCGTATTTTAGTAGTATGAACAAAAAAATCTACCTATTTCATTTGTTTATATCTTCCAAAACATATAAAGTCGTTAATAGATGTGTTTTGTGTAATGTAATGTAACAAAGCATTATTGTTTTTTTTTTAATTTAAAAAAGGATTTAGCGAGGGTGAATAAATAAGAAAATCAATGAATAGCGAGCTTTTCCTCAAAAAAGGTAATGGTAACCGTAGATCCGGATTTCGCACTTGTGGTGCTCATCAGTACGGTGCTAGGAATTAGGAGATGAAATGATGATAAAAAATCTGACACAGGAATTATGTAAAAGACAACCATCTGTCAAATTGCAGAATCGGCAGATGTACCTTCAATTTGAAGGAAAACTAAGCGTCTCTACGGAGACAGATATAATTATCTTTACAGACATCCTAAGCTCTGGAGTTGATAAATTTAAAAAAGGATTTAGCGAAGGTGAGTAAATAACAAAAGCAATGAATAGCGAGCTTTGCCTCAAAAAAGGTAATGGTAACCGTAGATCCGGATTTCGAACTTGTGATGCTCATCAGTACGGTGCTAGGAATTAGGAGATGAAACGATGATAAAAAATCTGACACAGGAATTATGTAAAAGACAACCATCTGTCAAATTGCAGAATCGGCAGATGTACCTTCAATTTGAAGGAAAATTAAGCGTCTCTACGGAGACAGATATAATTATCTTTACAGACATCCTAAGCTCTGGAGTTGATAAATTTAAAAAAGGATTTAGCGAAGGTGAATAAATAACAAAAGCAATGAATAGCGAGCTTTGCCTCAAAAAAGGTAATGGTAACCGTAGATCCGGATTTCGCACTTGTGATGCTCATCAGTACGGTGCTAGGAATTAGGAGATGAAATGATGATAAAAAATCTGACACAGGAATTATGTAAAAGACAACCATCTGTCAAATTGCAGAATCGGCAGATGTACCTTCAATTTGAAGGAAAATTAAGCGTCTCTACGGAGACAGATATAATTATCTTTACAGACATCCTAAGCTCTGGAGTTGATAAATTTAAAAAAGGATTTAGCGAAGGTGAATAAATAACAAAAGCAATGAATAGCGAGCTTTGCCTCAAAAAAGGTAATGGTAACCGTAGATCCGGATTTCGCACTTGTGATGCTCATCAGTACGGTGCTAGGAATTAGGAGATGAAATGATGATGAAATAAACGGGGTTGTGTCACATCCCGTAATTGCGTAATACTAATATGTCAAATATTCATTTCATACCTTTTCATTTTATTAGGAACTTACAGTATTAATAAAGGCCCGCTTAAACTTATGAGGGATTAAGTACGTAATTCAAATGTCTTAACTGCAATGTGTTAAAAAAAGTTAAAAAGTCGGCTTGCCACCCATATTACTTAATGTGTCAAAAAATCGTGTTTCTCTTGGCCTTTTAAATTTATTAAGAGCTTGCTCCTTTGTATTTATTATAATTTTTTCTGAGTTGCATTGTGGTTAAAATAATGGGTTCAGGACCCCTACTAAGGTGTAAAATTGCTTGTAAATTTCAGTAAAAAGTTACAGTATGTCTATGTTTGTCAAATTTAAGAAATATACCGGACAATATAGCACAGTTCATTATAGTATATAACTTTAATATTTTTACGTGAAAACTGAAAAATACCCAACTTTAAACGCTTCCTTACTACCAATTGCCAAGTATATTTTGAAAAAATTTTTATACCGTTTGAAAGTTTGTCTATAGTAGAACAAACGATTTCGGGGGACCCAAAATTAACCGCAAACTAATAAATCCTCAGCCATTTGTCTCCAAAGGTGTCATTTTCGGTTAAAAAACCGTTATTGTTAACCATCGAATTTTCCATATTTGCCATAAATTTTTGAATATTTCTACAATTTTTTTTTTGTGTAAATTAAGTATTTAGTTCTCCTTCAGGAACGGTAATTACGTTTTTAAATTTTGGTCAAATAAAGTTTAAAAAAATTGTTTTCTATAAGCAGTCTAAAAGCCTGAAATTTTGCGAAAAACGCGACAGCTTGGTATTTCTGATTATACTATAAGAAAACAAAGTAGTACAGATAAAATACGCATAAGAAATTTCTTGACAAGTAATTCTTTAAAAAAAATACTACTTTGGTAAATTTGTGAAAGTTTTGACTGTGACATTAATTTTCCTTAAAATAGGGAAATATATCTAAAAGTTGTGTTACATGGGCCGATTAAGATAGGTCTTACCTAATTGAAGCCGAAATAAAAAACATTTTGACTTTTGTTGATCTTGAGATATTCAAAAAAAAGTGGGATGGTGCAAACCTCAAAGTTAAGGGCCCTAAAACGCAGCTTAGAGTGGAGTACCCACCAAAATATTTTTTTTGTTACTTTTCTTGGGTCGATCTATGAATGTACCAAGTTTTATCAAAATCACCAAAAATTGCGCTTTGCTGCCCGACCATAGGTGTTTACTTAATACAAGCATTACTTTCACACTCCGCCGCAATGCAATACAAGAACGCAGTTACTGCGCGGCCCTATCTTTCTGTTAGTCTCCATAAGTTATTAAGTTGTCTCTCGCAGAATATTCTTCAGAAATAATATATGAACATTTCCACTTGAATCGACGTTTAATTAAAAACGCCCTCTCCTCCTACTATCCTAAAGGAACTTCGTAGGAGAGAATGTTTCCAAAAAGAATGTAAACCACTAAAGATAGATATGCTTTTTAACCAACAGTTATAGATAAAAAACCTTACGCAAAGCACTGAAAGTGTACCGAACGAGGCGCCATCTCGACTCTAACGATACCACTTAACAAACGCAAACCACTCGACTTTTACAGAGCATTCATAGAATATTCCAAAGAATATATTCTAAGAATATTTGAAAAGTTTATTTCATGAATGCGCAATTTTCTCCCATAAAAGAATATTTAATTTTTTCTACTCCCAGAAGATAATAATATAATAATAATTAATAAATTCCAGCAAACCCAGAATGATACATTCTTTGAATATTCCATAAGGACCTTCCTTAAATGTGTTATTTATGTGCTTTATAAAAAGATTTAATTTCTACATATCCTCAAGAAGAAAATTCTCGAGATAAAGCACTGACTTTAGTTATTATCCGTATTACTAAAAATATTTATTTACCCAAAAATACTTCAAATGATATTAGAAAAATTGCAAAAATATTATTAAAAATACGTAAAAATATATACTTAACCAAATATGCTTAAAATGATATTAGATCAATTGCAAAAAAAAATATATTTTTTAGAAATATACTTGAAATATTCTGGAATGAATATTCAGAAATTTAATATTCTTCGAATATTTTAGAGGCACATCCAGAAGAAAATATTTCAGGAATAATACAAGAATGTGACAAGAATATATAGAAATATTCTTAGAATATTATGTAGAAAATATTCTTAGCATATCCTTAAGTAATATTCTTATTCCGTTTGTGTTTACTGGCAAGTCCAGTAAAAATACCTCAAACTTATAAAATTGTGTCGTACTTACAGGGTTTTCTGTAGAAACTACATATCCAGATAAAATAGGACTTAAAATTCCTGGAAGAGTGGCAAAAGTGTTTCCAAAGCCCATCAAAACGCTAGCATATTGAGGTGCGATGTCCAGATGATTTACACTAAAAATAGAAGTTTTATGGTTATTATTTAACTCACAAAATAAGGAATCCATATTTGACTTATACTATATTTCATATACTATCTATAAAATCCCAAAAAAAAAAATAAGACACGATTGATCAAAAATTACCTGAATCCGGCCCACGCAAATGCACCCAATCCCACTGCGAGCGTCAAACAAAAAACAGTTCCAATCCTGTCACTCCAGAAGGCTGCTGCCAACATAAAAACTGTCTGAGCCACAAATCCTGTACAATTAAAAATAATACGGACCTGGAAAAAACAATAATATTATTTCATTTAGACGACTGAAACCTTTGGTGTACTAAATAAATAGTTCTAAAACGTTTTGCCACTTTATCAAAATTATACTTATTTTTAAAAAAATACCAGAAAAAAACACCCCGTATACTTATTGCAATTATTAGAGTACCTGTGTCGTGGTAAGAATTCCCTTCACTCTAAACCAGTCGGCCCATTGACCGGCAAACTGCATCAAGATTGCCATGACTAAGTAGGGAAGACCTGACAAGAATCCTGACTTGCCCAAATCGTAGTTGTGAATATCTACAATAATTTAGAAACATACCTTCTAAAATATTTAAAAACCAATTGAACAGACGAAAAATATATATTACAATGGAATACTTATGACTACTTGAAAAAAGCGAAATTTTGCATAAAAAATAATTACACTTTATACTTTCTAATATATTTTTTTTAACGTTCTTTTTTTCAGGTTTATATAATTTTTTTTATAAAGGACGTTTCTGATATATCATTTAACGCTTTTTAATATACCGTAAACAGACCTACTTGAACATAGGGTGGCGTAAGTTTATTTACATTACTTTTCTATGTTTCTTAAGAATATTAGTTCAGTTTAGACTTAGACTTAACACTGTGTATTTTTCCATGTTAAAATACGCGTTATTTAAAATGTTAATTTTAATATATTATTTGACTGAAAAAAAAGAAGATATGCGTAATATTTTGGTAAAAAATGAACACTCATATGTTCAAGTAGCCCAAAATACGAACCTACTTGAACACAATTTTCAGCTTACTAGACATTTAAAGTAAATATTTTATCGCATCGGTATCGGTATACCTAACACGTTCGAAATAAAGCCAAAATACACTAAATTTTTGACTTGTTTATGCGATGTTTTAAACATTGGCAGGTTTCTTGAAGGGTGTGATGACAGAACTGCTGATTGAAATCGTTGCGTACGTTCGTGGGTTCGTAACGTTACATACATCCTGTTCTGTCATCGCAGCCGTCAAAGAAGCGGGCATCGTTCGAAACATGGCATGAACGAGTCAAAAACGTAGTGTATTTTGGCTTTGTTTCGAACGCGTTAGGTATACCAATACCAATGCGTTCAAATATTTACTTTAACTGTCTAATGGCTGACTTTTTTGCAATTTTTTTTTACCTCAGTTAGGTCGTTACGATGCATTATTTTTGAAGTACATATCTCAAAAACTTCGCTAGATATTTTCATATAAATGTCTGCACAACATGTTCAAGTAGCCCCGTTTTACACGCACACCCAACAACACAGCGCCAATCAAAACAGCGTATATCAAAATACCGGCTGATCGAAATAGCGACTTACCAAAACAGCGCAAATGAAACCGGCCAGTTTTAATAGCACCTGAGTTTTTTTTTGTTTAGGAACATTTTAACATATTTTAGAACAAATCTAGGCCACTGCACCAAAAAAATTGAACAAACCCTTAATAGGGGCTTGTGTAAGTCCGTGGGATTTTAAATGAAGGAGTTTTGTGACTATGTGGGATTGATAGCTCTTTAGTCACACAATCAAGTGCTACCGGGTGTTTTGTTCGTATCCGTGTAGAAGGGGTTGATATGACGTCATGTTTCAATATGGCGGCCAAAAATCATAAAAAAATACAACTTTTGCGACCGGGGCATGGTTATTCTCGATGCTATATTATTCGAGGACGAGCATTCCAAAAAATTCACTTTTAAGGTCATCCAACCTTAAATGACCTTAAAAGTCGCAAAAAACAAGACTTTTTTCCATTTTAATCTCTTCAAAAAATCTTAATAATTCGATGTTTTCTCAGACCAACTTCATATGTACCTCAAACTATTAGGCATGTATGCCAAATTCGAATCTTAGAGTTTGATGCAGGTTGAAGCCTCATGACCTTGAAACATACCCCAGTAAATTAACTTATTGCAAAAATAACATACTAAAGGGCGCTATTCATCAACTATTAAAGCTAAAAAGACCAAATTTGGTAAGAAAGATAAGAACATCAAATCCAACAATACTGTTAACTAAAATTTGGTTCAGCTATTATGCGTTGCAATATGGCGGCTGATATATCAAAATGGCAACCTATATAACCACGTTTTATTTTATCAAATTTCCTAAAAAAGCAAAATGACCAGGTCCACCAATTCTTGTTAACTTTTTGCTATAATATGATATAACTATGAAAAAAAAAGTTATGTTTATGCACGGCCTTGATTGACCTTGAAAATACTATGTACAAGTGAAAAACAAGCTTAAAAATATTGTTGTACCTGATCTTCTTATCTTTCTTACGAAATTTGGTCATCTTCGCTTTAATAGTTGATGAATAGCGCCCTTTAGTATGTTATTTCTGCAATACGTTAATTTTACTGGGGTATTTTTCAAGGTCATGAAGCTTCAAACTGCATCAAACTCTAAGGATCGAATTCGGCGTAAATGCCTATTAGTTTGAGGTACATATAAACTTCGTCTGACAGAACTTCTAATTATTAAGATTTTTTGATTACGCCATTTAATTAATTGAAGCTGTTTTGATCCTATTTGAATGTGGTGCCATTTTGATCGGCGTTACTTTTTTTGCACATTTATATATACCACGGCAACCCACCTTGGCATCTAACCCAATCTACTTTTTTTAAGCAATTTTTTGTTTTTTTTGTCAATTTTCGCCTGCGGCGCTATACCAATATTAAATACTGTTACAATTTTGTTTAATTTTAAGCAATGTTTTTGTCAACAACATTTGAGACGCGTAAAAAATAGCATTTTAGTGTAATTTAATTTTTGCCTGCGGCGCAGGGTTAATTCTGAAAAAAATCTGCAAATGAGACTAGATGAAACTTGCTTTTAAAAATAAGTATTTTTGTTTCGTATACACTAACTCAACATCTATTAAACCCCTCTATCCCTCCTTCAGTTCAAGAGCTCAAGCATAGGCATCTACCTAATTTTTAAAAATTTGCCATAGGTAGTTAGTTGATTTTTATTAAATGATGAAATCCCCCCAAAGTCAATTTCTGGTAACGCCACTGTTTTATTGGCACGCTTTTTTGATAAGGCTCTATTTTGTTAAACGCTATTTTGAAGGTATTTCGTTGGGCGCTGTTTTGTGACAGATGCGACTCACCAATTCAATTTACTTTGTTTATGCGGGTCTCTTAAATCGATTTTATTTTAAAGCGATTTAAAAAAGCGGTTTATCGTTCTAAAATCGATTTTAGTGTCGGTATAAACACTTTTAAAACGCTTTAGACAATTGTTTCCAACCTAAAGAATACTAAACCTTGGTTTTACCAAAAAATATGTGTAACTTAGTTGTTTAATTAATTTTATTTTTAAACAGACATTTAATGAAGGACGTTTAAATTGTCGGAGAAAGCTATTTTACTTAAAACCGTCCTTATATAAAACCGGTTTAAGGTGCATATAAACGTAGTAATGATATCTCGGTCACACTAACTCACAAAAAATTTTCTGACTTATCAAACTAATATTAATTAAATATGAGTTAACATTCTGGCGCAGATATACTTTTTTGCACTTTTGACACTAACAGTGGGATTTACTAAAAGGGTTTAGCCTATTTTAGACAGGTCCTAAGTTTAAGTGAAATTGTTGGTTTTAAGCATTTTATACCAACTTCCTTGAGTTTTGGACATAGTTTGATTTATAAGAATAATTTTAATTGTTTTTTTTAGTGAACACAATCTTTTGTTGGATTTAAGAAGAAAATTTCTATTTAAAAGAAGCTTTTTTTAACCCTCGGGGGGATCTAAATGGTAAACAGTCTGTTGAGCAAATTAAAATTGACGTTATATGTTACTTTTATCAAAACTTACTCTTGTTTATTGAATTTCGCGATTAATACTCACACAAAACCATTTCGATATGTAATCATAAAATAAGAATTGATTAACTTTGTATTTATTTAAAAGGGGTTTTTATCTATCAAAAGTATGAAAAAACTTTACAAATACAAACCCATCGCAATCGCAAACCACAAATAAAAATGTGGTTAAAAACAGGCCTGAATCCAACTGATGCGTTCACAAAGGAGTCATGTCGGCTCAACGAACTGTTCGGTGCTGCAGAGTTGAGACCTTTGAGTGCGATCTTTCAGTGGAATGCTTTGTTTGATGATTAAGCTTTTAGATAAACTCATTGTTTTAATTTCATTTCTGTTTGTAAACAAATGAATAGGTACAGTTGTTTTGAATTTTTTTCATTGGAGTTTTCGTGCATAATCAGTGACCTTCGCTTATGTTTGTTTTGCCTCGTAGTGCCCTCATAAATATATTCTTTGTGCTGAAAACTGGTTCAAAATATGGCGTTTTTATGGACAACATTGGAGGTGTTTTATTGATTAATAAACAACTTGGGATATTAAATAAGGTAAATTAATTCTTGTAAAAATGGTTGCTTAGGGAAATTATAAAGGAACTTATTACCATTTGCCACAAAACAAGCCTTTCTGGGGGCTATAAATTTAAACCACCTCTTAGGGGTGGTCTAAAAAATCATCAACTTTATAACCTCAAACACTGAAGCTATTTTTGGCGTATTCACCATTTGCCATTTTGAAACCTGTCACAAAAAATTAGTTTTAGGGCATTTTCTCCTAAAATATGGAACATTTTGAGAAAAAAAGCAGTTTTTCTGTGGTATTTTACAATAACAATACAAAATAATCAATAACTTTGTATCTTTTCTGTATGGGTAAGTGTTTTTTGAAAATGAGTTTCAAAATGTAGTACCCCCCACGGGTGTGGATAAGATCGTAGTAAATCCCATTATAAACCTTTGAACTAATATCTCTTTTTAACCTTTAACGAATTGTAGCTCGTCCGGAGGGAAATTTTCGCCGCGGTATACAAAGTGACACTTTAGTCCCTTGGCTTATAATATACCATTTTATACCTACCTTTTAAATATTTTGGCAATTGAGTCAACAAAGTGTAATACCCCCAGTTCTCGCTAAAATGTGAGACGACTATTGCCCACACGGCTCTCGATCGCACTATCCTTCCCCACGGAACGGGAGGTCGCACTCCACTCTGTTTTTCTAGGGAACTCTCGATATACTCCAGTTCCCATCTTGTAATTTTTGGATCTTGTCCTGGCGAGTCTTGAATCATAAAGTACCACAGACCGTACCAAACAAGGCCTATAACGCCTAAAAATAAAGAAAAATTTAAGAAAGCGTATATATTTTTTTTGAAATTCACAAATATTTCTGTGAATTCACAACCTTTTCTGTGAATTCACAAAGAGTCCTGCCCGGATAACATGGGTTTATGGCCTACCGTGAAAGTTAACCATGTTTTGATATTTTGAAGGTATTGCACTTTAGGTGAAAAAAATGAAATTCTATGAGGATTCTATATGATCGTATACTTAAATACTGCACAGGGGGGTATCCGGATTATATTTTAGAAGACCTTGATTGTCTGGAAGAATTAATTTAAAAAAAAAACATAAAAATTAAAAGTAAAAACTTATTTTAATCCCGCTTGAGGGAACGGTTTTTTTCAAGTTTGGTCTCGTTTTAAAGAACATAACCGCGCCAATTTGCTTTTTAAAAAAATGTAAAATCAAAGTTGTCCGGTTTTCGCTGGTAGTTTTCCACAAGTTTGGCCTTTTTAAAGGTAATCAAATACGCTACAGGGGTTTATCTAAAATTTTATCGTAGCAAAGTCATAAATACCTGGAGAGAGGTTCATATAAATTAATACAAAATGTAAAAATTCATCTTATTCGAATGCATTAAGATTTATACAGAGATTCTTTCCAATATAAGTATTTACTACGCTACTCTTTTTCTCTCATGAAGACTCTAATATGATAAAATTAAAACAATCAACACAAAAATATTTGAAGAAAACCGACTAAAACAATGTTTTAAATCCTATTTTTTCCATTTTTCTGATTTGTTTCCACCCATACTCAGTGGCATATGCAGAAATTTTGTGTCTAGGGAGGGGGGTTGAGGTTTCTGGGGGTAACTTAAGTAACAACATTTTTGGGCAAGTTTAATCTTTAGGATTCAATATTCCTTAGATCTAGGAGGCAAAAAACTCTAAACCCGCCCTGTATACGCCACTGCCTATACCTTTATCTTCATTGATAAATGAGCCAAAAAATGTTAATGCAAAAAAATAGAGTTGGTTTCTGTTTTTAACATTTTTCTTATTTATTGACTTTTTAAATTCCATGCCCCCCCACAAATTATATTCCTCCTACGCCCTTAAACTACCTTTTAAATACGACTAACCCTTTAAAAAAAATCATCAGACAAAATAAAACACAAAAACATTTTAGTCTCATTTACTTATTTTTTTTTTAAATTAACTTTCAGAAATAGTAAAGCCCCCCAGATTGATCTGTGAATTCACAAATTTTTCTGTGAATTTTCAGATTGATCTGTGAATTCACAGATTACCTGTAAATTCACAAATATTTATATAAATTCACAGATTTTATGACCTGCACTCACCCTAACTTGTACGAAAATAGCCGACTGGCCAAGTCTTGCTAAATGGCTTACTTGGCCATTTAGCCTTTTATCCACATTGACCAGAATTCTGACTTTAAACTTGAAATTCCGACTTTACTCGGAATTCCGACGTTAAACTCGGAATTTTGACTTTAAAACCCGAATTCCAAACTTAAACTCGGATTTCCAACTCAAAACTCGGAATTCTGATTTTTAACTTGGAATTCTGGCCAAAATTTATTTACTTACTTATTATATTTATTATTTATTATTATTATTTATTTATTATTTATTTACTTATTTAAAAGCTAAGCGGCCAAATGAGTCGGCTTTTTTCATACAAGTTAAGATGAGTTCAGGTCAGAAAATCTGTGAATTCGCAGAAAAAGTTGTGAAATTCACAGAAATATTTGTGAATTTCAAAAAAAAATATATAGTAGAAATTTTCTAAATACAAAGAAAAATGTCGAGGTGCTAGCTTTTTCGTCCAGCGCTCTTTTGAGCTTTTGACATTTGCCTGATGTATTTTGAGGACAGTTTTTGCCAATTTTACTTCTTTGTTTGCTTTTTTAAAGCGAATAAGTTTACAACACCATAATATAATTAAAATAAACATACTTTTTGCAGGAGTATTGGAAGTGCTAACAGCTTATTATTGATGTCATCAGTCAGTTCGATAAGATACCCGTCTTTATTCAGTTAGATCCCAATACGATACCCAAAAAAGCGGTATTAAACTTGGACGTGGTCAACGAGAAAAAAGTTCGATTTCCAGCGTTTTCATGGAAGGTTTGAAAGTGAATCGTATTCAAAATGTATCCAGTTCCACGTAAATGGTAAAATGGTGCAGGATTAAAAAAAATAGGCGCAGGATAACAAACCGCTGGACAAAAAAGCGTATAGAAAGAATAGCGTACGTTGCAATAGAACAGGACATAACAAAACATTATTTCTATGTATTACTTATTTAAAAATTAGGCCACTTTGATTTGTGGAGCAATGGCATTAATGATGCAATTGTACAGTTTAAATGACCTCCATTAATCTAGCGACCCCACCTCAAGAAAATTAAAATCAAGCGACCCTACCCCAAGAAAATGAAAATTTATTCACACCATAATTATGTGCTAATTTCGTCTCCAATCAAAAAATTTTTTGCTCCTCTGGTTCCTGAGAAAATCGAGAAAGAAAATGGGGTAGCTAGGTTATTATTAACTCAGCAACCCCACCAGGATATATGGCGTCAATCTAAACATTTTTGGTTTTAAAATTATGTGCTCCACCAATATATAAGAAAAAAAATCAAATTCATTTTAAATTATGTTTTTTTTTAAAGGGTGGGGTAGCTATAGGTTAATATTAACTTAGCGACCCCACATGTTTAGGTATCAAGGAATTTAAAAATTTCCATGTCCATGATTAGAAAATTTTGTACTCTTCTGATTTCCGAGAAAATCGAACTATTAACTTAGCAACCCCACCTTCTTAAAAAAAAATAAAATGAAGAGTTCGATTTTTTTACATAAATTAGAACCTCATTTTAGGGTGGGATCGCTAGGTTAATATTAAGCTAACCTCCCCACTAAAAAACTGCACTGAAAAAAAATTGGGATTTGACACATAATTTTAAAACCAAAAATTAAAAAAAATATATTTATTCACCCTCACTTTTTATTTTTATTTTTTTTATTTTTAATTTGTCCCTATATTTCCTGGTTAATATTAATCTAGCTACCCCATTTTCTTTTTCGATTTTCTTATTAACCAAAAGAGCACAAAATTTTTTAATTAGGGACGAAATTAGCACATAATTATGGCATAACTAAATTTTGATTTTCTTGAGTTGGGGTCGCTAGGTTAATAGGGGTAGATAAATGTGTGTGTGGGTGGGTGTGGGAGAGTGTGTGTGTGTGTCTATCAAAAAAAAAAAACCAAACGTAAATAAGTAAAAAAGTTTTAGTAAAATTTATTTTAATTTTCAAAAACTGGATTTAATGCGTTTTGCTGACTCTTTGCACAATTATTGTATAACTTACCCCAAAAATAAAATATACTTTGCCAACCGAAAGCGTTAGATAAGTAAGCACATGCGGGCATAGCTACCACCGTGCCGGCATAGCTGCCCGAGAAAGCTATGGTAGCTAGTCTGCTTCTTTCCATTGGAGGGGCCCATTTCGACCAGATGGCGTGAACGCAGGGGTAGGTGACGCCCTAAAAATATTTTATATTTTTTTAAATACAAAATTAGGCCATGGTTGTTTGTATTGTTTTGTATTTTAGCAAAGCATGTAATGTGCAAGCAAAAAATATTTACCTTTTTTTTTAGTTCGTTTTGATTTTTTTCCAAGAAATTTTATGACAAACACCTTTCATCAGCACAAATAGTGGAGTAAATTTGTAAAAAGAAACTGCAAAAATGGTATATTTTTTCTATTTGGCAATGCAATACCTACCCAACAAATAGGAATTAAAAACACTTACTTTTTAAGCACTGGTTTTCCAAGCTGCCAATAATGGCAAAGTACTAAGTATGAAGTTAGTATATAGTTAGTATTGATAGCTATAGGTATAGTCGATTTTTATAATGTGTGTGCCAAGGTTTATGCCGACCTTTAATAAAGGACTGCAATAACTCATAATAAATACTTAATAATAATTATGTCAACTTTATAGGTGGCGCAATGTAAGCATGTTTGTGTCGTAGGATCGCCTTTTTTCAGTAACTTTTTAAACATCTAAATCAGTATTCCAGCTTCTTGTTTTATTCCGGAGTAACCTTGTATCCCGGGATCTTGCTCTCTGAAGGTGTTATACTAAGTTATCTGAGTGATAGAAGATTTGAATAAGTTTAAAACATCATATTTTGTTTGATCTTTTCACGAAAGCGCGAATAACTCCGGGACTATTAGAACTGGTGAAGGTTGGCGTATGTCAAAGTAAGCGTCTTGCCGAGCCTCACATTTTGGTGTGATTAGGTTTTCGGACCGACGCTTGATAACGGAGTTATTGGCTATTAAGAGTTTAGATTGGAAAAAAGTCAAAATATTAAATATCTTTTAAAACGAAAACTTTTTCAAAAATATGTTATAGCCACAAGTTGCGCATCCTTGCGACACAAATTTTGATATATTAAATGTCTTAGGTTAGTTCATATTAACGGAGCTAGGGCCTAGGCAATGTTTTTTAGATTTCAATTCTTGAAATCTACTTTTTTGTTTTTGAACCGAATTGATTGAAATTTGGTATATAGTAGGCTTAGGGGTGTTAGAGACTTATAGCGCTTTTAGACTTTTGAGTGCTTTTGGATTTTTTACGATGTGACTTGTTACACGGTGCGGCTTTGACTGCGCTCCGCAAAATGAGTTTTGGGGTATATTTATAACCTCGGTTCGCGCGAAGGTTGGCCCGGAGGATATTTGGGGGTTGACCATTTTTTGGTATAGCGCTCGGGGTAAAAGATTATAAATATGTTTTTTGTGCATTGGAAAATTATGAGCCGATGTCCTGCAGTTTTGATATTATTAAAATATCTGGGAACTTCAAGATTCGTCTAGCAGTAGTCTGGTGCAGCGAACGAAGCTGAGACTCCCGGTGCCATCTGGGACGTCACATTGGCCGCCATCCTGCCTCATCCAGCACACTAGAATTTTCGACGCTCATCATCTGACGACGCATCCGCCGTCCAGCCCTAGCAGCTTGCAGGGACAGCACAGATAACCGGCCCACGGTTTATACAGGGCGAGAATTCATCCTAGTGCCGTAATATAACTTTTGCTCGGTTGTGAGAATCCGTCTCGAAACATCGGGAAAAGAATTCGAACTGAATCAAACCATAACTTTCTTCCAACACACTCTAGTACACCCTTACAGCGCTCGGGGAAAATTATTCACGGTTGTATTATTTTCTACGAAGTAATCACGTACTCCAGTGGATTAATCTCCTAACCCTTTGAACTGTTTCAAGGACCATAGTTGTTTCGAACTATTTTGTGTTTTGCCTAGTGGCCATTTATTCCGCTACTGTTTGCGAAGAACTACTTTTCAGTAGTTTAGTTTTAGTCGGGTGGAAGTCGCTTGTGCCATCTCCTTTTTTAATTGTTTGATGTGTATAGGTGCCCCAAGTGCAAACAACTTGGCCATATTTTAAAAGTCACGTCAACTCACAGCTTATTCAGGCAGCAGCCATAGTTCGTGTGTCACGTGCACGTTTTATTTTATTTGTTTGAGGCGCCTGACTGAAGGTCGGCGGGAAGGTGGAAAATGTTTTGGGACCTCTAAGCTTTTGGCCAGGGTGTTCCAAATTTTAATTATGCCTTTTCGGGGAGTAGAGACCCGGAGCATGGCCGCTCGCCGGCTAACTGCCGCTGACCGTATCTTAGATACGTCTGATCGCTTGTTGATATCCAACACTACACCAGTAAGTTCAAATCACTTATCTGATGATGACAATTTGAGGAATATGGGAAAGGACGACATTTGGACGAAAAAAATGTCAGAAATAGCAGCAAGAACGTTAGATAACCAACTTAGGGACCATCCATAAATCACATAACGCAGCAAGGTGGGAGGGATAGGTGTAAACGTTACAAAGTGCTACAAGGAGGAGAGGGGGGTTTCACACGAAAAATACGAGTATTTGTTCCAGTAATTTTATAGTGGTCTATGCCGACTTTATATGCACCGATAAGTTCCTACTATCATTAAAGTCTAAAAGACAAATAGAAACATATTTTTTTATAGGTGTATGTTTTTCACTTACCTCAAAAACCCCCATGACTATCCTGACAGCTATCAACAAGTAAACATTGATCGAAGCTAGCCAAGGCGTTACCAAAGTGAACACAGCGGTGATGGCTATTCCCGTCCCGAAAATCATTTTTCCTCCGAATTTTCCCGCAAAATAGCCTCCCAACAGCTGGGTCGTGATGTAGCCGTAGAAAAAGGAACTCAAAATGTATCCTTGCAGCTCGTTGTCCCATTTGAATTCCGGGCCCTAAAATTTGATGCGAAATAATCCAGGCGCGGATCTACCTCTAATAAGCCGCCAAATGAAATTCCCAGATCCGCCCCTGGATAATCTAAGTATCTAAGTAGTTGCGTTTTCTTCCGCAACGTCTTGGTGGAAATTTTCACGTCATTCAACACCAAACGTTGTAAATCTGAAAATTTTAAAACATACATGCAGTTTAAACAAGTTAAAAATAGATTCAAATTTTTATCTGAATGCAAAATGATTCGATGTAATTTTAAAAATATACAATAGCTACCTAACCCTCTGAATTTTGTATAATTTTTTAAAACACCTATATCGGATAATGTTCATAAAATATGAAAAAAAAACTATCAGTAAATTTGTATTTACCCGTGAAATTTCAGTCCCATTTTCCAGAACTTGAACCCTATCTTGCGTCATTGCAACTACTGCAATGCTCATGTTTACTCTAAGGCAATACGCGTTGAAAAATCCAAAAAATGCCATAGTAGCCACCACGTATCTTCGTTTTTTCCAGAATTTCCATGATGTTTTGTAGTCTTCTACACTAAAAAAAACATTGAGGATAGGGGGACTTCCCTAAAGCTTGTTTTTTTTACAAATAATATTTTAAAACTAAAGAAATTCACAGCTTTTTTTGGGGAGGAAGAGGTAGTGGTTGAGTTTTGTATTGGTGTGTACGAAAAGAATAATAATCCAATTTTTTAAGGAGCAGACTGACCTCATTTTTTTGGATCTCTATTTGATACATTGATTTAGACAGCGACAATAAATATGTAAAAAAAAGTTATGTCGTTAATTATTACAATTGTTACTTCAAAATGAAACAACAAATTGTTTGACATGCGAACTGTTGACAACAAAGAAATACGTTTCCAGAGGCAAAAATTCGCTCAATAAAAAATTGGACTATACTTATTTATACTTACAAGCAGGGGCGGATCTAGTCAAAATAATTCAAGATTGGATGCCAAAAATAAAGAAAATTCTAAAAACTGAACTAAAATTAAAACTATCATTTACTTTGTTTATACGCTTTTATATAAGGACTGTTTAAAAATTTTGACGTATTAACATCAATAAAACCTTTTTGGTAACTGACGATCTGATAAAGAGTGTTGACGAAAATAAAATGACTGTTTTGGTGCTTTTAGATTATTCAAAAGCTTTTGATCGAATCGATCATACTTTACTACTTGCGTTGTGTAATTTTTTAGGCTTTTCTAGTGAAGCGATAGGGACTATCAGGAGCTATTTATTCGGACGCACCCAAGCAAATAAAACTCAAAAAGATCAATACTCTAGTTACCAAGTGGTTCATTGTGGCGTGCCGCAAGGTTCGGTGTCGGGCTCTCTGTTTTTTATGTTGTATACCTCACAATTTTACAAAGTTTTAAAGTATTGTCTTGCTCACTACTACGCTGACGATTCGGAATATTACTTTAGTGTTCCCGAAAAAGAACTAGGAAATGCTTTCCAAAAAATTAATGCAGACCTTAAGAATATTGTTGAACTTTCAAACAGCTATTGATTGTCCATTAATGCAAAGAAATCTAAGGTATTGCTATTCGGTCGAAAGGTGGCACAAAAGCGATGTCTTGACAGCATAAACATTGAAATTGATGGTCAAGAACTAGAGATTGCTGACACTGCAAAAAGCTTGGGATTGGTTCTAGATTCATCCCTTAATTTTGAAAGTCACGTGACTACTCTAATTAAGAGAGGATATTGTAATTTAAAATTAATTTATTCCAACAGACATTACTTAAACAAATATGCAAAAAAAGTATTATGTGAATCCATCGTCTTGTCTGATCTTATTAGGGCAGTCTAACAAAACAGCTGATAAGATGGCCGCTGTGGCGTAAACAAAAACAATGAACTTTTTTATAGTTTTGTGAGAGAGTTGGTGTATTTTTTGAAAAGTTTATTGTGTTGTGTTATTAATAGGACATTTGTGAATAGTTCTGAGTGAATTTCATACGTAATCACAAAAATGTCCTTTGCTTAGAACAGAAAAAAAAACTGTTGAAAAACTCACCAACTTTCTCAAAAAACTACAAAAAATTCATTGTTTATTGTTTTCACACGGCGGCCATATTGAATTGGCGACTTTGACATGACTTTAACAATTTCTTAGATTGCCCTATTATTGTGACGTAGTTTTTGGGCCATGCATTAGGGAATCTGATAAAAGAAGGCTTCAGCTTCTACAAAATTCATGTGTCAGATTAGTATGTGGGCTCCATAGACGCGACCATATCTCAGAACCTCGAAAACAGCTTGGATGACTCAGTATGGAGCAACGAAGACATCTGCATTGCGCGGTGTTTTATCACAAATTAATTACTAAAAAACAACCTATTTATCTATGTTGGGAATTTACCTATTTATCTGTTTAAAAAGATTTCATTTATGCATCGCAACACGCGTTACAAAAATAAAATCTGTGTTCCCAAATATAAAACCAACATTTATCAAGGTTGCTTCTCATATTGTGTAGTTAAAATTTACAAAAAAATTCCAGATAATCTAAAAAATTTAAGGGCATTTGGCTTTAAAAGAAAACTGAAAAAATATTTACTTCAGAGCAAATAACAATAAAATTTAACAATAAAATTTACTGACTCATTTTCGTTACTATTTGTTATTTATTCTATCTATTTTCATTGTCTTTAATTGTATGGTTTTAACGCCACAATAAATCTTTATAATTTATTGATCGGTATCGGTCACTTAAGGCGCATTTACACAGACAAACTTTTCTTTGATGTTGAAATGCCGACAAACATTTACACGAGCCTCTTGAGCAAAATGTTTAAAGAAAAGTTCGAGCAAAATCTCGTACAAAAAGACTCACGGATATTTTGGAGAGAATTTTAAGCAAAATTTGTTTGAAGAAATGTTGGTAATAAAAATTTCTTACAAATTTAAATTTTATAGTTTTATGGGAATTCATTGAACTTAACTGAAAATAGAAAGACTGAGTTTTAAAACAAGGTATTTTTAATTAAGTGCTTTCCGACGGAAAAACGATTTGATGTCGAAATTCACGTTTTACCTCATAAGCAACTTTGATTGATCTGATTTTTATAGGGGATATGGCAGTATACTTGTAACTTTTTTGGGGTTGTAAAAAAAACGAGAATCATAAAAAATAATAACTGGCACTTATTTATTGCTGTTGCCTGTAAAATGTAATGATAATCATTTACGTTTAAAAGAATAGCTCTTTATTTCACTTCCTAGTTTAAAACACAATACAATAATAATTAAGTCAAATGAAAAAACCTATATACATTTTATTAAATCTCAAATATATGAACAAAAGCAGGTTGGGTCTAAATAATACCCGTTTATTACCCACTTTTACAACCCTACGATCCTGACCCTTGTCTAAAAAATATAATTTAGCAGTAATAGACTAGACTTTTGAATCGGAATGTTGCCCCTTTGCATATTGTTTGTTCAGTGTCAGTAATCGATCTTGATTATTACATTAAATTGACAGTAAATATCTATCTTCAGCATTTTCATGAACCTTTTACTTTATTAAGCAACCCTTGGGGCCTTAAACTAACTAGGTAAATCTGGTGTGAGTAATTAAAAAAAAAAAACAATCAAAGCTAAGGGTAAAGTACAGTTACAAAAATATGTTTGAAAAAAAAATCCCCTCCCCACCACTCCTCATAGTCGTAAGGCGCGGATTACCGCTTAAAGTGCAATTTTTGAGTTTTTTGCCGATATTTGAAAAACTCAAAATTTTTTTGGAAAAGAAAAATTTTCTTGGAAACAAAAAAAAACTCGCAAAAAATCCCAAAAAACCCCCGGGCAAAAAAATCCGGGAAAAACCCTAAGAAAAAAATATTATAAGTAACCCTAATCCATGTGACAAAACTGATGGCCCTTTTCGCCGGCTTTTTTTCACAAAAATTTAAAATAAAAGTTGGTGTTCCATTTTTTTAAAGAATTGAGATCACTGATCACTGATCTGAAATTTTATTTATTCTCATCTTTAAAAATATGTTTCCGAAACAGATAGCAATAATTTACTCAAAAATTTACCCGAACAAAATGTTCAAAGAAAAGCTCAAAAATTTTAGATCTTTTGCACGAGCTTTTGTTTGAGCATGTTCGTCTGTGTAATTGCGCCTTTACAAAGTAGAATTTCAAGATAAAGAACATAAAACATATCTTCTTGTTATTCATTCTTCCTTTATATTAAAATAGTTTTTTTGTACTAAATATATCTATATTATTTTTTTTTTAATTCAAATCTTGTAAGGAAAGGTTAAATTCATTAGTATTAAGTTTTCAAACTCGAGGTTAAGTGGAAGAGTACTGCCCCTTGATTGGTTCCATAGGGTACCCATAAAGGCGCATTTACACAGACAAACTTTCCTTTGATGTTGAAATGCCGACAAACATTTATACGAGCCTCTTGAGCAAAATGTTCAAAGAAATGTTCGAGCAAAATCTCGTACAAAAAAACACACGTAAATTTTGGAGAGAATGTTGAGCAAAATTTGTTTGAAGAATTGGGGGTATAAAAATTTCTTTACAAATTCAAAATATATATTGTTATCGGAATTCATTGAACTTAACTGAAAAAAGAAAAACAAAGTTTTGAAATAAGGTATTTTTAATCAAGTGCTTTCCGACAAAAAAACGATTTGATGCCGAAATTCACATTATACGTCATAAGCAACTTCGATTGATCTGATATGCCAGCATACTTGTAACTTTTTTAAGGTTGTAAAAAAAACGAGAATAAAAAAAATAATAATTGGCACTTATTTATTGTTGTTGCTGTAAAATATAATGATAAAAGTTTACGTTTAAAAGAATATCCCTTTATTTTACTTCCTAGTTTAGTCTTTTTCAATAATAATTAAGTCAAATTAAAAAACCTATATACATTTTATTAAATCTCAAATATATGAACAAAAGCACGTTCGGTTTAAATAATACCCGTTTATTACCCACTTTTACAACCCTACGAACCCGACCCTTGTCTAAAAAATATAATTTAGTAGACTGTTGCCCTTTGCATATTGTTGGTTCAGTGTCAGTAATCGACCTTGATTATTACATTAAATTGACAGTAAATATCAATATCTTCAGCATTATCATGAACCTATTGCTTTTTTAAGCAACCCTTGGGACCTTAAACTAACTAGGTAAATCTGATTTGAGGAATTAAAAAACAACAATAAAAGCTAAAGGTAAAGTAAAGTTACAAAAATATGTTTCAAAAAAATCTCCCTCCCTGCCACTCCTCATAGTCGTGAGGTGCGGATTACCTCTTAAAAGTGCAATTTTTGAGTTTTTTGCCAATATTTGAGAAATTCAAAATTTTTTTGGAAAAGAAAAATTTTCCTTGGTTTTTTTTTTAGGCAAAAAACCCTTGGAAATAAAAAAAACTCGCAAGAAAATCCCAAAAAAACCCCGGGCAAAAAAATCCGGGAAAAACCCTAAGAAAAAAATATTATAAGTAAACCTAATACATGTGACAAAACTGATAGTAGAGCCAATAATAATGTTTCGCTTGCCCTCGGCTTTTTTTCACAAAAATTTTAAATAAAAGTTGGTGTTCCATTTTTTTAAAGAATTGATGTGAAATTTTATTTATTCTCATCTATAAAAATATGTTTCCAAAATAAATAGCAATAATTTGCTCAAAAATTTACCTGAACAAAATGTTCAAAAAAAAGCTCATAAAAATGTTCACGCAAAAAATTTTAGATATTTTGCACGAGCTTTTATTTGAGCATGTTCGTCTGTGTAATTGCGCCTTAAGAAGGTGCGAACATGCTTAATCAACGACAATAAAAACATATAATAATAATAATAAATCGATTTTATTTTAAAGCGATTTAAGAAAACGGTTTATTGCTTTGAAACATATTTAAGGGTCGGTATAAACACTTTAAAAAAGCTTTCCAAAGTAACAATTTTTAGTTGCCTTAGTTGCCACAATTACGAAATACACTAAAATTAACGTTGCATAAAGTAAAAAAACTAGTCATTTGTGCAATGGCCGCTATGATGGACAAGAAAACGACGCCACACCGTTGTTATTAACTAGGGTAAATTTGGCAACCCTCCAACAACTTTTATTTTTACTGGAATATTGTGGGGTTTTCAACGATCGCACTGAACGACGAAACAACGACGCCATAAGGTTGTTAATTAACTAGGGTTAATTTTTATACCCTAGTTTAACGTTTCCTGGCCGCTTACTCAACGTCAACATAGTTTTGGTCTACTAGAGGCACAAAAAAATGGTGAAAGAGACATAATTTCAAAAAATCAGCTTCCAAGTGACCAGTAGTCAGACTATGTTGAAATCTAAACTAAGGACCGTTAAACCGGCCCTAAAAAAGGGCTGCGTCCATAAATAAAACACGGCAAGGGGTAGAAGGGGTTTAAAGTTTTATAAAGTAACTGCGCTCCGTAACAGTTTTACTCCAAAAATAATGTAAAAAATAATCAAATATTAATTTTTTATATTTTTAGGGGGGTTTACCATATTCATTAAGTGTTGCACAATTTGCGAAAGTATTACGAGGAAGGACGTTAGATAATTGACCGACCATGCAGGGGCCACGACCCTAAACATTTGTGACGTCACACAATCAAAAATCGCGACGTAATTTTCTTAGCAGCTGTAATTGTTTGATTTGTTTTTCCCTACAAACTATGTAACGCCCCTAAGTGACCCAGAGTCAGACTATGGTCCCTGACCAACTGTAGATGCCAAGTAACGAAGAGTCAGACTACCTTAATGTGTGGGGTTCTTCTTTTGATGCACTGATGTGCACTAAATGTATCTATGTTTTTTTCTAGCTTGTATAAATATAAGGGATAGATATTAGAACCAAATTATGATTGTTTTCCACAAAACCAAAACCACTTTTTCTTGCACTCGACGCGCGTTTCGCTAACAACGTTAGCATCATCAGGAGACGATAAATAATGAACTAAATTAATCTACGCTCTATCTTATATACAATCCTTTAGTGGGCGGAGATAAGACTAATAATTTGTGATTGATCACGATTTTTAATCCTATCTCCCCTCAACCAAAGAATAAAGTGTACTAAACGGGATGGGTCCTCTATCTTTATTTAAACTATTTCTGGATTTAATGATTTCCATACTTTCATATGCATTCAAAAGTCTTTTGTTTGGTACACTTTTTAGAAGTTTTAGGTTATCTAATGTGAATCTATGATTTTTTTCAAAAGCATGCTCGGCCACACTTGACTTTTCTGTTCTTCCGTATTTTAAGTGTGCTAAGTATTCTTTAAAACGTGTTTGAATAGAGCGTCTCGTTTGGCCAACATATTTTTTGTCACAATCCATGCAACTAATTTCGTAAATTCCACTTTTTTCTAGAACTGTAGTTTTATCCTTGGGATTTCCTAGTAAGCTTCTTATTGTGTTACCGGATTGATATACTAATTTAAGACCGGTGTTATTAAATACTTTGTGTAATCCTTTCGTATAATTAGGATTATAAGGAATTGATACAAATTTTGAGTCGCAGGTATCTTTTTGTCTGAAAAAGGTAGAATTCCGAAAGGTCTTTTGAAAAGAATGTCTATTTATCAGCTTATTTATTAAGCCTTCGTCGTAACCGTTTTCGCCAGCTATATTCCTAATCCTATTCTTTTCTGCTTCAAATCTTTCTTTGTTTAAGGGGAAATTTACTAATCTATATGTTAAAAAGTGCAAACTTGCAAGCTTATGTTGTAAGCAATGAAAAGAGTCATTTGGAATATACCTGTTGGTGGCCGTGCCTTTTCTGTATAGGTCAAAGTCCAATTTATTTTTATTTCTTATAACTAAAGTGTCTAGAAATGGCAGTGTACCGTTGTTCTCTGTTTCATAAGTAAATTTAATAGTGGGAAATTTGTTATTTATTTTTTCCATAAAATTTTCAACACTAGTTACTCTAGTGTTGAATACTGCAAACACATCGTCTACATACCTGAACCATACTCTGGGGAAATACTCAAATTCTTTACTTATATCTGATTCAAATTTGCTCATAAATAGGTTTGCGATAAAAGGTGATAAACTATTACCCATTGTGGTTCCTTCTAATTGCTGGTAGTAGTTATTTTTATATTAAAAGTAATTTTGATTCATGCAGAGTTTTGTTAAAGATAGGTATTCTAAAGTCTGTTTGTCTTCTAGATTGTTTTTTCTTAGTAGTTCCTCCAGGTATTGTAAGGTATTGGGGATCGGCACACTAGGGAACAACGAACTAACATCAAACGAGATTAAAATTTCACCTTCTTGGAGTGAAATATCTTTAACTTTATCTGATTCAAATTTGCTCATACTAACATCAAACTCCAAGAAGGTGAAATTTTAATCTCGTTTGATGTTAGTTCGTTGTTCCCTAGTGTGCGGATCCCCAATATCTTACAATACCTGGAGGAACTACTAAGAAAAAACAATCTAGAAGACAAACAGACTTTAGAATACCTATCTTTAACAAAACTCTGCATGAATCAAAATTACTTTCAATATAAAAATAACTACTACCAGCAATTAGAAGGAACCACAATGGGTAATAGTTTATCACCTTTTATCGCAAACCTATTTATGAGCAAATTTGAATCAGATATAAGTAAAGAATTTGAGTATTTCCCCAGAGTATGGTTCAGGTATGTAGACGATGTGTTTGCAGTATTCAACACTAAAGTAACTAGTGTTGAAAATTTTATGGAAAAAATAAATAACAAATTTCCCACTATTAAATTTACTTATGAAACAGAGAACAATGGTACACTGCCATTTCTAGACACTTTAGTTATAAGAAATAAAAATAAATTGGACTTTGACCTATACAGAAAAGGCACGGCCACCAAAAGGTATATTCCAAATGACTCTTTTCATTGCTTACAACATAAGCTTGCAAGTTTGCACTTTTTAACATATAGATTAGTAAATTTCCCCTTAAACAAAGAAAGATTTGAAGCAGAAAAGAATAGGATTAGGAATATAGCTGGCGAAAACGGTTACGACGAAGGCTTAATAAATAAGCTGATAAATAGACATTCTTTTCAAAAGACCTTTCGGAATTCTACCTTTTTCGGACAAAAAGATACCTGCGACTCAAAATTTGTATCAATTCCTTATAATCCTAATTATACGAAAGGATTACACAAAGTATTTAATAACACCGGTCTTAAATTAGTATATCAATCCGGTAACACAATAAGAAGCTTACTAGGAAATCCCAAGGATAAAACTACAGTTCTAGAAAAAAGTGGAATTTACGAAATTAGTTGCATGGATTGTGACAAAAAATATGTTGGCCAAACGAGACGCTCTATTCAAACACGTTTTAAAGAATACTTAGCACACTTAAAATACGGAAGAACAGAAAAGTCAAGTGTGGCCGAGCATGCTTTTGAAAACAATCATAGATTCACATTAGATAACCTAAAACTTCTAAAAAGTGTACCAAACAAAAGACTTTTGAATGCATATGAAAGTATGGAAATCATTAAATCCAGAAATAGTTTAAATAAAGATAGAGGACCCATCCCGTTTAGTACACTTTATTCTTTGGTTGAGGGGAGATAGGATTAAAAATCGTGATCAATCACAAATTATTAGTCTTATCTCCGCCCACTAAAGGATTGTATATAAGATAGAGCGTAGATTAATTTAGTTCATTATTTATCGTCTCCTGATGATGCTAACGTTGTTAGCGAAACGCGCGTCGAGTGCAAGAAAAAGTGGTTTTGGTTTTGTGGAAAACAATCATAATTTTGTTTTGGTGCAGCCAAAGGTTCCAAATTCCCAACATAGATAGATATTAGTGCAAATTGTTGCAGCAAAAGGAAAAAGCTATTAGCACTTTCGGCCAATTTCAAAATATAAGACACCTATAGAGGGCACCTCTTTAGTCGCAAAATGGTTAGCTTTTCAGTAAATCAAGAAATGATTATTGCCGCCATACTGTTTTCTTTTCCTAATTTGCGCCGCTACACCATTTGTGTAAATCATTAAAAGAATCTTGTTTTTTTGCTGGATTTTGATGATTTTTAGTTAATTTTGGAAATTTTGAAGTATTCTTTTAGATGGGCTACAGTTTAAAATAGGTTTAAAGCATTTTTAAAATTTTCAGTATTTAAATAAAAAAATAATTTAGCAAAAAAGTAAGAAGGATTGAAGGCCCCCTTATTTTTTAAAGCTAAAATGTCCATTTTTGACGGAAAACTAATGTTCTTTGTTAAATTTAGTTAGTAGGAACCTTTAAAAAGTCACTTTAATGTAATACTACGTATTTTAGAATTATTGATAGATGGTGTTTGGAAATTAGTCCATTTGTGATTGCAGAGTCGTGGAAGTCTTGATTTCAAATCAATTTCGTAGTCGCTTCGGCGACGGTGTGGAAACTTTGCTAGCGACTCTAGTCGCAGGCAACGTCAACACAACTTAAAAAATCTCCGCCAAATTGGTGCAAAAGCGAGTTGCTAGAACGTTTATACGGCGTTTTTACACAACGTTAAGTCGCCTTTAGCAACGTTAAAACGTCGACAAATTTTTACTTAGGTTAGCATATTTCTTTCATCCTAAAGAAATACTCAACCCTCCTTTTACTGAAAAATCATTAGTTTTTTATTTGTTTTTTTCTAAACTGACATTTAATGACGTTTAATGAAGGACGTATAAAACCTCGGAGAAAACGATGTTATTTAATAACGTCTTTATACCTATACAAGCGGTTTTAGGTGCGTATAAATGTAGTAACTGATCATTACAGCAGCTTAAGCAGAAAATTATTTCACAATTTCGATTTCTTTCAACTTTTTTGTGAAATATTAAAAAAAGTGGGTTGGGTAAGCTGCCAAAGTAGGGGCTGGATTGGATTGAGATCTAGTCTCGATTCTAGATTTGTCAAAATCACAATGGCGCACCCAGGAATTGACTTCGGGGGGGGGGGGGAGGAGGTTAAGATTAAATAATAAAAACCTAATTTGAAGTAAAAAGGTGGCCATAACCAGGCTTCTCGGAAGGTGGTTTAACCACAACCCCTTCTTCCCCTCTCGGTGTGCCATTGAAAATCGTGTCATAAATGCGCCGCAGGCGAAAATTTTTTACTTATTGTGAATACTGTTGACAAAAATTGGGGTTTTTTAAGATAATAAGGAATTTAGATTTGACATCAACATAGAAATATTTTCCAGAGGATTTTAATTTTGATATTGAATTAAAGAACCACACACAATTTAAATGGAAACTGGATTTCAGTGGGATGTCAACGCCATTTAAGTATGTTATTGGGACAGCATTTTGTCTTATGGGAACAGGTTCCAATATCTACAGGGTGAGCCAATAATAGCTGTCACAGTTTGAGATGAGCTGATTTTTATGATGCTTATGATGACAACGCTTAAATTTACAAATGTCATTGATTTTGGCACATGTCAAACCATATCAACATGGCGAAAACTTTTTAAATTCTCGACCTTGTCGAGGTAATATTTCCCACAATTTTTTAAAAGGAATAGATATAAGGCGGACAACTGAAGTTTGTGTCAACATTCGTAGAAACATATTTTACTTCACTGATCGTTTTGTCTATGACAGTTACGACAGGGCTTGACAGATGTCAAAACTAATAACATTTTTGAGTTTATCGACCTCAATTTAGTGTAATCCGAGTCCCCACTCGTAAATATGTGTCATCGAACCAGTGCTTTTCCCAATGACAGTAAATGACAGTTGACACCTGTCACTTTTTTACGGTTTCTAACTTAATATCTTCACCAGGGCTCCGATTATCTTATAATAAGCTCCAAAAATCACTATTTGCCTTAAAAAAAAACTTTAAATTTAACCGATGTTTAGAATGCGCTTCCACATAGAAGTTAAAATATCAAGGTTTTGCTTTCTAAATAAATAAAGACAGTGCTGTGTGACCCTAAAAGGTAACAGATTTTTTGAATTTATTGTTATTTAGCATACTTAAAATAATAAAAATATCAAAGAAATCGCTTTACACTATTAGTTAAAGACAAATGCTTTTATTTCGCTTTGAATATAACTCAACGACGACTTAAAAAGAAATATAAAATCAACAAAACAAACAGCTTTTCGAAATTCCATCGAATTGACTCAAATTATCCTTTTTTTTTAGTTTTTTGACGATTTTTTTGCTAAAGTTTAAGGTAAACTCGTCAACAAAAAGTTAGTTATTAAATATCTGGTTTACATAAAGTACAATAAAATGCATTTTTAAAGAAAAATGTTTTAAATCCTCCTTATTATACGTTTTTATCGGCAAGAAGCCGATTTTATCCGATTGATTTAAAGAAATTTCATTTGTTTCAAAAAAGTTTGAAAAAAAGTTAGAAAAAAAAGTTGTAAATGTGGATAAATCGGACCCCAGAGTAAAGAGAAGGTATTCGCTTTTCCAAAAACTTCAAGTTCATTGATTATTTTTTTGCCTTTTTGACAAGGTTTGACAGGTGTCAAAATAAATGTCATTGATGCTTTCTTACCCATATCGATTATCATAATAAGCTCATCCCAAACTTTGGCAGCTATTATTGGCTCACCCTGTAGATATCTGTATCTGTGCCCATAAGACAAAATGCTCTCAGGGACTGTCCCAATACCGTAGTTAAACGGCGTTGAAATCCCACTGAGATGCAGTTTCCATTTAAATTGTGTGTGGTTCTTTATGTATTTTTTTTTTAGTTTTTACTAACTATGTTGGCGGACTACGAGTACGTAAGAATAACTACCTGTTGTTGGTTTTCCCCGTTTCCAATACAGCACCGTCGTTGATTCCATAACTTTTTGAGCCGTTGTTTTCGTCGGACAACCCCATTTTGTTCGTCTTTGTGTTGCCACTTTACTCACGCCTTACACACGGCATATGTGCAAAATTTCAATTGTCTTGAGATTCGATTAAATCGCAAAAATTCGAACGTTTTGCTTACTGCGGAATTTAACAATAGGTATTCGTGCGATCTGCAATAAAAACAAAGTCAGTAATAAAAAGTTGTAAAATTTGAATTGCTAAGATTTGGTAAATTTGTTATAATAATGTTTTACAGCAATTTGTTTGCTGGAAAATTTTAGTATTTTTGTTTGGTGGCAAAATCATCTGCACGCAATGAAAAAATACTTACCTGTTACAATTCAAATAGTGCGGATGCCAGAGCTCAACAGCTTGAAATAAGTTAAAGTTGAAATAATGTAAGAAATAAACCAAATATTAAAAAAAAATATGTAGTTATATATCGCTGCCTTTAGAGTTACAAGGTTTTATATTGATAGAATGTAGCGATATAATAAAGGGTGCGTATAGTCATGTACTTTTTACTTCTCTCGCTAAAAGGAAGTAATGCAATCATCAAAAAATCGCACTTCGAGATTTTATGATCCTCCACGAATTTTGAGGTTCCGAATAGTGATAAGCACGAATCCAGACGCCGTCGCTCTGTCTGTCGGTCTGTCTGTCTGTCTGTCGTCTACTTTGTAGCCACTCTAACTCAAAAACTCCTTCACTAATCATAACAAAATTTCACATAGTGATTACTTTTGTTGACACGCAGACTCCTATTGTTTTTGAGCATTCTCCTAGTAGACCCTTCGGAGCTACCCCCAAAAAACTTCATCCCTAAAAAAAAATATTTGTTTTTACCGTGTGATACCTCCTTGAAAAGCTTATAAAAATTGTAGTTGAATGGCGCCAAAATTTTTGACTACATATATATATATATATATATATATATATATAAATATAAGGTTTTATATTAATATAAGGTAGCGATATAATCAAGGGTGCGTATAGTAATGTACTTTTTACTTCCCTCGCTAAAAGTAAGTAATGTAATCATCGAAAAATCGCACTTCGAGATTTTCATGATTCCCCACGAATTTTGAGGTTCCGAATAGTGATAAGCACGAATCCAGTCGCCGTCGCTCTGTCTGTCTGTCTGTCGTCTACTTTGTAGCCACTCTAACTCAAAAACTCCTTCACTAATCATAACAAAATATTACATAGTGATTACTTTTGTTGACGCGCAGACCCCTATTGTTTTTGAGCATTCTCCTAGTAGACCCTTCGGAGCTACCCCTAAAAAACTTCATCCCTAAAAAAAAATATTTTTTTTTACCGTGTGATACCTCCTTGAAAAGCTTATAAAAATTGTAGTTGAATGGCGCCAAAATTTTTAACTACATATATATATATATATATATATATCACATAAAAAATGCAAAAAACAATTGAAAAATTCAATTTTCTGTGCCATATATCTCGAGTTACGAAACGAAATGTTAAATAAAAAGTAGCTTAGGATAAGATCCAGGTCACACCCTATTGTCTTATCAAATTTCGTACAAATCGGTTTAGCCGTTATTGCGGAATTAATGGACAAAAATCTTATGTAGACGAGAATATATACATATATATATATATAGCACATGTAAAACGAAATGTTTGTAGAAACAATAAAGTCTGAATCTATATAGATAAATATATAGCACATATAAAATGTATTGGAAAAGTCCGTGCACCCTAGAAAAGTCTGGATATACCCTGGAGAAGTCTGGAAAGACTCTGGAAAAGTATGGAAAAACCCTGGAAAAGTCTGGATATACTCTATAAAAGTCTGGATATACTCTAGAAAGACTCTGGAAAAGTCTGGAAAAACCCTGGAAAAGTCTGGATACACTCTGGAAAGACCCTGGAAAAGTCTGGAAAGACTCTGGAAAGACCCTGGAAAAGTCTGGAAAGACTCTGGAAAGGTCTGTATACACTCTGGAAAAGTCTGGATACACTCTGGAAAAGTCTGGAAATAACCCGGAAAAGTCTGGATACACTCTGGAAAGTCAGGAGAGACCCTGGAAAAGTCTGGAAACACTCTGAAAAAGTCTGGAAATAACCTGGAAAAGTCTGGAAACACTCTGAAAAAGTCTGGAAAGACCCTGGAAAAGTCTGGATATACTCTAGAAAAGTCTGGAGGAGTCCGAAACGACTCTGGAAAAGTCTGGAAAGACCCTGGATAAGTCTGGATACACTCTGGAAAGTCTGGAGAGACCTTGGAAAAGTCTGAAAATACTCTGGAAAAGTCTGGAAAGACTCTGGAGAAGTCTGGATATATTCTGGAAAGACCCTGGAAAAGTCTGGAAACACTCTGGAAAAGTCTGGATACATTCTGAAAAACTCTGGAAAGACCCTGGAAAAGTCTGACTACACTCTGGAAAAGTCTGGAAAGACCCTGGAAAAGTCTGGATACACTCTGAAAAAGTCTGGCAAAAACCCTGGAAAAGTCTGGCTACACTCTGGAAAAACCTGGATACACTGTGAAAGTGTCCGAGTACACCATGGAAAAGTCTGAATACACCCCTGAACAGTATAGATACACCCAAGAAAAGTCTGGATATACCCTGAAAAAGTCTGACCAACCCAATCTAACCCATGTATATATGAGTAGCGGTTTTTTATATAATATATGTTCTTCTGCGCGAGGGAAGTTTTGGAGTAAACCTTTACTCGATTTATTTTACTTACTCGAGATGTGATGCGGAAAGTTGTATCCAGTAGTTTTAACGTTATTACTTCACACACTGAGGGCGCCAAATTAACTATACTTCCGTTTATTTTAGAAAAGAAAAATTTCAAGAATTTTTGAGACTTACTAAGTAATTTTACTGCCAAGCTAAGCTTCGCGTCGTTAGGGCATTTCTCACATAAATATATCTATTACCAGACCTACATGCTCCTTTGGGTGCATAAAGCTGTGCTTTCGAGTACTATAAAGTGACTACTTTATATTATTTCAGAAAATTGAATTATTGTTGTATGATCAGCTGATAATACAAGGCTTATAGGTAGATAGATTGTACTTTTTTAAGATACCTTATAATTTAGATTTCAAAGATATTAGGGATCTTTTGGAACGCTTAAAATTTTGACAACTTTGACAGCCGCTGTGGTAGTGTTTAACAACCACTACCACTACCACTCATCGATTTTACCAGAGTTTTTGGAACACATTAAAAATTGTCACTAGTAAAAAAATTTAGAGATGAGAAAAATAAAAAATTTGGCTTAATTTTACAAAATAGGTGATTTATATGTTGGAACCTGATAATATTTTATTATTTTTAAAATTAACTACGCCAAAATTCTCTAAAACTAACCAGAAAAATAACCACAACCACAACGAAATGGATTCGTAGCTTACGGCAGTGGTAGTGGTTAATTAATAAGCGTTCCAAAATATCCCTATTATAGAACGCGCCGAACTGTTTTTTAATTGAGGTTTTTTTTATTCTACTTACCTAACGTTGTTTTACATTTTCAGCACCTTGACTGAATGTCAATTTCTTAACAAAAAAGCTACATGCCTTTAAATTTTGTTTAAATAATGACCTAGCATTTTTTAATATAATTTTTGTATAGATATCCATACTTTATATACTTTTTTGGCCTGAATAAAGAATTGACACTTACCTTTAGATAATATTCCCTTAAAAAGTTATCAACTGGCACTTTTCCAATTTTTACATTTTTTATACTGTTTTATTTTTTGCACAATGTTACACTAATTGTAAGAGAATTTTTACCAATATGGTAGATAATGTTGCATGATCATTTAGCGTAAAAGAAATACTTTCTAATATGTATGGGTGAGCACATGGTCAAGTCATATTTCAAGGCAAATTCTTTGTCGAGGTATTAAACCTGATTTATAAAATTAGATTCATCTAAAAATGGCAAAAAAACTAAATTATAAACAAAATGTTTTTGGCAAATTATTTATTTAAAGGATAATTTTTGCGTTTTTCGCCATTAGACAATAACAATTGCTAAAAAACTATCTACTAAAATATAAACAGTTGCGTACAGAGAGGGTGGGGGATTATAAGCCCCCACCCAGAGGTTTAAAAAATAACCATTCTTCAGGACAATAATTTAAAAAAATATACATAATAACATTCTTATCTTATCATTACCTATATTTTGTTTTAATTTTGACGCCTGCGGAATTATTTTTGGTAAAAATATTGAACCTAATATATAAGTTTTCTCGAAGAAAATATCTACCATAAAAGCAATGGGCGCAAATTACATTTTCATCTTAAGCTTCTTTCAGAATGAATCCAATAGCGAAGTGGAAAGTCGGCACGAAATTTACTACCGAATTGCCAGTGGAGCACCCAGGAATTGACTTTGGAGGGGGCGGGTTAAGGATAAATAATAAAAAAAACTTAATTTGAAGTAAAAATGTGACCATAACCAGGCTTCTCGGGGGGGGGGGGGAGGGTTTGACCCCCCCGTTGATGCGGCAGTGGAATTGCAGATGCGCATTTTGTTCATTGTTTGTAGTTTGTAAATAAGACCAGATATTTCGCATCCTCATTCGGCCCTGCCCTTCCATTTTTCTAAAAAAAAGCCGTTCTCAATCAAAAGTAAGCCAGAAAAAAATGCAGGACGTTTTAAACCACTAAAATCGCTTTAAGCACTAAATCGATTTTATTTTAAAGCGATTTGTTTATAACAGATTTTATTGTCGCTATAAAAACTTTAAAAACGCATTTGCGGCTTGCTTCAACCTAAAGAAATACTCAACGCTGGTTTTACCAAAAAATCTGCTTTTAACTTAAGACTCAGTGGTTAGGGGCGCCGCTAGGCGCTCCTGATAAGGTAGAATTTGAGTTACGTTTGGCAACGCCGGCGCCGAATCCGCTATTAATCGAACCTCGAGCCCGAGAGAGCAGAGCAAGTTTCTAGAATTTCCAGAAGCCCGTTTTCGACCTGCGCGTCGCTTGACGAGAATTTTCGCGAGCGCTGTTTGACAGTATTTAAGTCGCCGTAGTCCGCTTTGCTAGGTTGGTTTACCGTAAGAGGAATTGTAAGTGGTTGAATTGTTATGATAAATAGAAGTAGTAATAGAGAGTTTTAGTAGTGATACAAAGTGTTGTGATTTACGAACTCAGGACACAAACGTTCCAATATCGGATCGGTTGCTTCGTTTTTTCGTAAGAAGTTAGTCACAAGATGGAAAGATTTTTACTAAATAAGGAAATTGAAAGATCGAGACCGAGTGATCAAGTATCGACAAGTGACGGAGGAGTAAAAAGAAATACGAAACTTTGGTTTTACTTCAGTAGAAGTAAATCATGAGGAAAGACCGCAGTGTGTGCTCTGTTTGAAAATTCTAGCAGTCGAAAATATGCTCCCAAGTAAGCTAAAACGACATCTCCAAACCATTCATCCTACGATACATCGTAGGATCGATGCTTGGAAAGTCACGCGAATTTTTCACAAGAAAATTGCAGAATGTACAAAAAAAAAGAACGTGTTTACTCAACAAACTTCAGTACCTAGCAACGCACTGCTGTCCTCTTTCAAAGTGTCATACAGGGTGGCGAAGTGCAAGAAACCTCAGACCATCGCAGAAGAACTTATTTTACCGGCTGCTGTTGACATGGTTAACATTATGATAGGAGAATCGACGGGAAAACTAATTTCAAAGGTACCTTTATCTAACAACACTATTAGTCGAAGAATCCATCATATAGCTAAGGATCTTACTGATCAATTGATAGAGAAAATGAAAGGCAAGGAATTTGTTTTGCAACTTGATGAGGCTACTGGCAGTAATAAAGATGCACACCTTATTTGTTACGTACGCTTCCTGGATGATAATATTATTGTTGAAGACCTTCTTTTCTGCAAAAGTATCGATGAAAGCGGAAAGGCTCAAGACGTTTCAAATTCTTGACAAGTTTATAACAGAGGATAATTTAGATTGGAAGAAGTGTATTGGAGTTTGTACTGATGGCGCTCGATCAATGTCTGGCCATTATGGTGGATTGCAAGCACTTATTCGCAGTAAAGCACCCTATGCCATGAGGACCCATTGCATCATTCATAGGGAAGCACTTGCATACAAGTTTTTGGGATGTGAATTGAATTTGGTTACCATAGACGTAGTTAGCTACATAAAAACTAGGCCTCTAAAAACCAGACTATTAAAAATTCATTGTATGGACATGGGAGCTGAACACACTGCGCTGCTATATTACTCCAGTACACGATGGCTTTCACGTGGAAACGTATTATCCCGTACATTCGAGCTACATCAAGAAATCCACATTTTCCTGGAAGAGGAAGTTCATGCTCACCCATCACACTGATTTGTTTTTTTTTTTCATTTATGCGTTTTGTAACTAGTGCCAATATATTTACAATGGTGTTAAATAAAGTGTTGTACAACGCTTGCGCTTTGCTACTATACAGTAGGCAAGTTGCAAAGCACATATTTTATACATTATACATATGCAACACTTTGTTGGACATAACTATATATGCATATTGCGTGTAGGGCGCCCTGACAAAATACTAAACCTGTAAGTGCGCCACAAACTGAAAAAGTTTGGGAACCACTGACTTAAGTAGTTGTTTTATTTGTTTTCTTTTTAAACTGACATTTAATGACATTTAATGAAGGACGTATTAAACCCTCGGAGAAAGCGATTTTATTTAAAACCGTCCTTATCAACGAGGATATAAGCTAAAGTCCTTATATAAAAGTGGTTTTAGGTGCTTATAAGGATTATTCTTCAAAAAGTCGCAAAAACCCGGTTACAAGGAAATATTTGCGAGGAAATAAGGGATTTTAGATTCTTTCTGTAATACTAATTATAATTACACTTTAATTGATACATTCAAAAAATTAAATTAAAACAAAAACAAAAATTTGTAGCGTTTTCGTGACCACAGAACGTGATATATCATGTCCATGGACTGTTACCAATATACCTATTGAAGTTTACTATCCCTTAGAAAAAATCTGGCAGACTTCAAATATTTTGCGTGGATTTAAAAATTTGTTTTTTCGTTAAAAACTGCCCTAAACATGCACAAAAATATTTAACTTAAAATCCAAAAAGATTTACAGTTTTATGTTGCTGTTACCAAAGAATCGCCACGTCTGTGGACAGAAATTAAAATTTATAAAATCCCGCGCCCGCTCTGGTATTGCACGCATATCTTGTATTAGGGATGTCAGAATTTTTGGAAAAATCCGGTTTTTCGGTTAACCGGTTATGTTTGCACTAATTTTAGCTGACCGGTTATAACCGATAGAAAACACCGGGTATTCCGATTAACCGGGTTTTCGGTTGTTTTAAAAAATAATAGTGATTATAAATCAAATCACCGGTTATTCAGGTTTAACGTTATTTTTTTTTCGTTTTTTTTAATAATAACAGAATCCTGAATTTATAATGATGAATAAGATAAAAATGTTAATAAAAGCAATTTTTAATTCACAATTTTTTTTTATTGAAAAAAACTTACAAAAACTTAATCTACCCAGTAATATTTCGGAACTCTGTTCATAAAGACCTTTTCTGTTATATGGCTGTTAGTAAGCCGACTTCTATCATCCTGCACAACATTATTTAATGTAGAGACTAATCTTTTCGAGGAGACAAAGCTACCCACTATTATTAAATATATAAAACGTCTGTGGATGCCAAAAAATGTAAGAATAAAAAACATTTTGCTTTTGAACGAACACTATAAACAAAGAAAAGTAAGTTAGATTTAGTTACAAAACGATTAATAACATAACCTCAAAAGCAAAATTCCTGACCGGCTAAGAGCATATTGTTCATCACGTCCGTGGACGTCACGTCCGTTGATTACCGTACGAATATCCACGGACGTGATATTTGCCACGGATGTGATTCCGTGGACAGTTAAGTTTTGTTCTCACGTTATATATAGTCAATGAAAATATATACTTACTGCAATTAAGATAAACGACGCGAGACACTTTACGCATGTGTACAACATTTTACCTACTAGCATCTTATATCCTTTAAAAACCATAACAATTTGAAAAATTCTTACAAATATTTTTTTTTTTTAATTTACAAAAGTACACTTTCCATTTCCCGCACGCCGTGTGCCGTGTTTCTTATCTGCACGGCGCGTGCGGTAAATAACTATTACCTAACAAGTGCGGAAATTGAAACTTTTCCGCACGCGACGACAGTTGCACGAACGACGCGGAGCAAAGTAAGGGGCAAGCCCTAAAAGCAACTTTTCGCACGTGTCAGGCACAAATTTTTTCCTACTTGCGTAAAAATCGTCTAGGCAACAATATATTTTCATTTTTAGTTATTAAAATACTCGTTAAAATAAGAATAAACTTTTTTTTGTATTTTCTTTACACTTAAGTTATCTAAAAAGTCGAATTGCACTTAAAAAAATTGGTAAAAAAAAGCGTTCGGAAAAGTATTTTTTACGCACGCCGTGCGCGAAAGGACACAGGGAAAATCCATTCCCGTAATGCGTGCGTAAAAGTGCACTTTTACGCGCGTTAGTAGGAAAATAACTATTTAGAGATTCTTTTTTGCTGAGTGCAGTAAAGTAACTTTACCGCACTCAGCGCAGAAATTAGTTATGTTTTTTGTTCAACGTTGTAAATGACTAAAACTGATTACCAAAAATTTGTTTTTTATTTAACTTATTAAGTGGTACCTGGTTATCACGTTCGTGGTCCACTCAAATACTTCTTTACAAATTTTAGTCAAAATAAAAATTATCTAGCTTGACCACTATAAACACTGCAGAGAACAACCTAGTTTTGCGAAATTTCCTTATCACAATTACTTATTGAAAGCAATTTAAAATTTTGAAATTTCATCAGTCATATTGGGCAAAATTATGAGAATAACCCATAAACGTGGTAAGTGTTGCACATTGTGCGACACTTGGGCTCACTATAGCTCACACCTGCCCTGAACATGAAACAAGTCGACCAAATTCTTCTTCTTCTAGGCCAAATTCTTCTTCTTCTAGGCCCTTCCCTCATTCTAAACCTACCCAAAAGCAACGAGGATTAGCTTATATTCTCGTTGCTAAAAGTAAATCGAAGTTGATCGTTTTTGCAAAAAAAAAAACATTTTTTTAGTAAAATTATGAAAACCATAAATATTCCATTCCCCTAGATTAGGTGATTTATGGTAGCCACTTTCATAAAAAAAAGTTTATATTTAGTGCAGAACAAAAATATTAAAATATTTTTGTTAAAAGAATTAAGGCCCGTTTTAGTTTTATTTTGACGAGTTAACACATAAATGACAGTTATAGTGTCATTTTCGTCAAACTGACTCAAGAAATTTATCAAAAATATAAGATTCGCAAGTAATTAATATAATATTTTGAGAAAAAGTACAACAACAATAATAATTTTTTAATAAAACTTTTATATTACAGATGGCTAGAACTAAATTCAACAAGATATTTTAGCAATTGAGTTTTAAATCCTGAATCATTAACGTTATTTATCTTATATCTACTCCAAAATTGCAAAAATTCTTTATGTACTGACTCGATTGATTATCTTCCAAGAATGCTAAGCACTCGATCAAATGATTTTTTAATATATGGATTTTTAATGTTTCGCTGCCATCTGTTGCTTCAAGAACTTTTGAAAGATGTTGTATATTTTTCTGTAAGTCACCCTTATTAGTAACTGAATTAGAAGAAAAACAGCCACTGACAATTTCATGCATTGTTTTTTTTTTGTCATAATCCAATTCGAAAGGTGACAAAACCAAATTGCAACAACAAATTCGAGGCAAATAGAAACACAAAAAAAAACAACAGAATGTGACCAGTGTGGGTATGTGTATGTTAGTTATGCGGGTTTCTCATATTTTTTATATGTTTTTATTGTCAAAAATGACATTGTAGCTGTGATTAAATGACATTTATCAAAATGCCACTAAACATTGGCTTACTTTTGAGGGTTAATAAGTATCTGGCAACTATGTACACAACAAATAGATATACCTCGACCACTGCCTTGGGTTTCTATTTTTTTAATATTTTTGTTTCGCACTAAATATAAACATTTTTTTTATACAAGTTTTTCATAATTTTCCCAAAATAGTAATTTTAACAACTATTGGCTAAAATAGTGCTTTTTTTTACAAGCGTTAAAAACGCGAGTAAAAAGGCACAGTTTAGCCGCGAGTTGTAGACACTATTTTTTTTAATACCTTTATCAAAAAATCCATTAAAAATAGGGAAATACTTTTAAAAATCTCGAACGAAGAGAACTTCTCGCAACACACCATCTTTACACCATAAATCAAGGCGGCTGGTAAATGAAATAACAATCGTTTCCATGGCGATGTGTCTTTTTACTCGGTGACGTTCATTGTTGCGACATTTTAATCTTTGAGAATTTGATATTTTAACGAAATTTTTAAATTATTTTTTCGTAAACACTTGGTGAAAACTGGCGGAAATGGCTTAATTATTAGGCAAGGATAATTAAATTTTTTCAATTTTACTATTTTCCGCTATTTCTCTTTAACTTTGGGTAAAAAACTTTTTTTTTGCACCCGTTATCAAAAAAAAAGTTTTTTTCCATCGGTAACCAAGGGCAGGTGTGAGGTATCTCGTAGTTATATATTATATATTATTATTATTAACCATATACAGGGTTCCTAAGATTTTCTTTAGGGATAGGATTTCAATAAATCAAACAGAAATGGCATAGAAAGTTCTGGGCGCACAAAAGAAACAGGTATATTGAGCAATGGTGCCAGTTTGTTATTATCTCCGGACTGCTTTCATGAGAAAAAATTGTCGCCACTCTTTCATTGTGAGCATAAATCATACTTGCAATAATAACCGTTGACAAGATGTCTGCAAATTCCGCTAGATGGCGGCCACACCATGAGATGATCGAGGAAAAAATTAGATGTTTTCAGGTCCAAACCACAGCTTTTTCTTGCTTAAAGGAGGCGGCAGGGTCCATTATTTACGATACTGAGCGATAAACTCGTGAGGTTGTTAACATCGCTTTTAATTAAATTTCTTTCCATTCTGTTCTACTAGTGACATCTATCCGGAAACGGCCAAACCATGCAGCTAGCACTAGCAGCCAAAGAAATCCATAAACGGCGCTGTTTTTCCTGCTGAGCTTTTTGCTTGCGATATTATTGACTTTAAATAAAGCTGGCCCTACACTACATTTGATATTTTCGAGGTGTTTTATGACATGATCTCGAAACATGTAGCGAACCAATTCTTCAAAACTAGCCGGAGGGTAAAAGCGAAAAATAAGAGGCTGCCAATATTTGTAACACCCAAAAAGGGATGAAAAGATTTATTTTGCTCTGTTTCTTTACAAAAAACGTTTTTTTTACGAAAAACTTAAGCTCTGCCACTTTTTTTATTTTTTTCTTCAACTTTCTCGAAATTTTCGTCATACCGTAGAAAAAAATTATTTCCCCCACTCTACTTTTATTCGAAAAAATTTAGAAACAGAGACGGGATCAATTTTCCTAAAGGTATGAAATGGAATCTTGGTTCCTAGTGAGAAGATAAAGGGCGCCGCAGGCAAAAATTTTTCAATTAAATTAGCCGAACGCAAAAATGTTAGAAAAGCACGAAATAAAAATGGCGTCGCTTACAATTTTTTTTTCAAAAATTACGTAATTTCGGGAACGCAAAGAAACAGGTCTAAAGAGTATAATTTTTAAGAAAAAAATATTAATTTTCTCGTCCTCCTCCACTGGGACTACAGGGGCCGTGCACAAATTACGTAATGGTCATAGGAGGGAGGGGGGTTACAAAACGTTACGTAGGGGGGAGGGGGGTTTTCGACAGCGTCTGCATTTGTGTGAAACTAAGAAAATTTGGAATGAAAATAAGTGAAAAGTTTTTTTTGGGGGGGGGGTAGTGGTCTTGAAATCGTTACGTAATATTAGGGGAGTGGCGTGCCAAACCGTTACAAAACATTACATAGAGAGGGGGTCAAAAATTGGTAAAATCACCGTTACGTAATTTGTGCACGGCCCCACATCTGACTGTTCCTCCTTTTTGATTTCGAATCAAAGTGCAAAACCCGGGTTGGACGTTCGAAGGCGTCAAGCCGTCCTATTTGCTTGATAAAGTTTCTACGGAAATATCTCAGTCGATAACTCCGGCCGTGTATGAACTCTTTAGGTTAGGCATTTGCATGTATTTCAATCCCCAGCCTGTAAACAGTGCGTAAGGACAATGGTTACAAAATGAAAAGCCAAAAAATGTTTTTTGTTACGATATCTTTCATCAGTTTGGTATTAAAGTCGAGCAAAAACAATTTTTATCCCAGTCCTAAAGGTATGAAAATGGAAAACATTAGAAAACAACAACCTGGAATGGATTTACTACGTGTAAGATGTAGTGACAACATTGCCCCATGCCCATCCTTTTCTGCCTAATGTGCTTTTCCGTTTGTCTGCGTCTTATACACGGCTGCTTGGCCCCCTAAGGATTTGCTTGGGAACCCTGTATATTATATATGGTTTTAGATAAGAAATACTAGTTATGCTTGGTCACCATGGGTCCCTGTAAAAAACCCGAAACCAAATTTGGCAGAAACATAATTTTTCAAAATTTAAAAGAAAATTGTCTCGAAAATAGAATTAAATTTAAACGCAACATATTTTTATAGAAACACAAAATGTTTTTAACAAAAGTAATTTGATAGAAACATAATAATGCCGAACCACAAAATTCAAGAACCCCAATCTGGCCGAAAATGATTTGAACCGATAGCCACGAATTCAATTGTTGCCCGGCTTACGGCAGGGAAGAGTCGAAGTAAGTTGTGATATTAGAGACTTTTTGCACCTATAATTTTGATGCCTTTTTACTTTATCGGTTATTTCGGGCATGTGCAGTTACGAGGTAATGACGGAATTCCTTAATCCCTTATAATTGACATTGTTGCCGACAGTAAACCGTTAAGTAGAAACACAAAAAATTTAAATTGATTTTTGAATACAAATATGTTCTGTATTCTTTTTAATTGTAAAGATAAGTGTCAATTTTTGTTTAATCATTTCGTAAGAAATGTAAAACATTAACTTGCATTGGCAATTATGACAAGTGATTCCGATCTGTTTATCATAAGCTCCCTTTTCTCTGTTGTGTTTTTGAGTTTTTAAAGATTATTAATATAATGAAAATTCGCCGTAAAAAACACAAGAATAAGATATTATAAATAAAAAATATTATTGGACAAATTGTATTTGTAAATCTTTGCAATAACCCAGCAAACACATCGTCGGCATCGGCGACGACACTCTGGCCCGATGTTGGTCAGATTGCGATTTTCAGTTTTCGGTCAATAATCGGTAACTGACAGAGGTCCACATTACTACAGTCGACTTTATGCCGACACCACTTTAGGACCGACGATGGTCCGATTGGAACTTTGTTTAATCGGTCGAAATCGGCAACTGACGATGCCCGATTTACTATAGTCGACTTTATGCCGAAGCCTACTTTATCTGCTTCAGGGCCGACGACGGTCCGATTGACGATGGCCCGATTTACTATAGTCGACATTATGCCAGCGCAAATCTTATCTGCTTTAGGTCCGACGACTGTCCGATTGGAACTTTGTTTAATCGGTCGATAATCGGCAACTGACGATGGCCGGATTTACTATAGTCGACACTACTCCAACGCAAACCTTATCTGCTTTACGGCCGACGATGGTCCGATTGGAACTTTGTTTAATTGGTCGAGAATCGACAACCAACGATAGTCCGATTACGTTACCTTAAAATTTTTAAACTGCTTAATAGTTTCTTCCTAGTATGTGGAGATGGCCCAACATCACTATGTTCCTTGTACAGTGGAAGATAATATTATATATACAATGAGCAAAGATATTTCAAAACTAGAATGCGGACTTGACAAGATGGTAGTACAAGAATCACCTCTTCTACCGCTTAAACCGACTGGTTAAGCACCCGCATTATCAAAACTTTGTAATTTGCCAATGTCGGGCCGCTTTAAGCTACCACCGATGGACCTCCGTCAATCGCCGACGTTGGACCGCTTTAGAAAACCAATGTCGGACTTGAATAGTTTACCGATGTCGGGCCGAGACCAGCTTGCCTACGTTAGACCGACCAAATAAGGCAGTTATGGACGGATGGTCGGTACCATGTGGTTAAACCATATCGGACCTTAATCGTACGGCGACGGTATGCCGAATTTCTTAATAATTTATAATAAAAATTAATCGAAAGATTTGCTAGACAGTTAGACAGTCAGAAACTGTGAAATTAAATAAAATCGTTAAATAAAAAAATCCCCGTGTCATCTTCCAAATAGAGAAACTTGTCAATAGTTGCCCAATAGCGATTCGGTCGATTGTGGTTCTACTCATTTAAGGATAGGGCATATTAAGGGAGACCTTTTGCACCTCTTACAAAAAACCCAGTTAGGTGTAGTAGTAGTAGTAGAACAAGGGGGGGGGCTCCTGGCCCGGCGACTAGGCTCTACGCGAGCCCTTTTCGCTATCCCCCAGAGCTTCCCCGCTCCCACTCCACCATGGTCGAACCTTCCCGTCCTTTGGTGTTCCGGCTCGAACACTTCCTCTCCGAAGATTCCCTCTCTGATTCCTATGTAGGCCGGATGCAAGATAGTGGTGTGAGGATTCATCCTCTTCCCAGCACTCTCCGCAGGTTGAGTCCCGCACTACCTTCATCCTTGCCAGGTGCTTTTGGAGCGCGCAGTGTCCAGTGAGGACTACTATTAGGGGTCCTATCTCTGTTCGTTTCCTGGGCAGTAACCAGTCCCTTCTTGTTTTGCTGAAGCCCTGGATGAGCTCCTTGGCTTACCTGGCGTCCCCTGTGTGTTGCCACTCCTGAGTTAGTCTTGTATGGGTCCATTCCTTGGTGGCAGATTTCATGTGACCTCTGGTAAATCCCAGACACGGTTCCGGTCCGACGTATGCTTGAGCTGACCCCCTTTCCTTGCAAGCTCGTCCGCCATCTCGTTACCTGGGATCCCCATATGTCCTGAAACCCAGACAAGTTCAACCTCTTTTTCCCCTGCTAGATCCTGGAGGGCGTCCGCGCATTCCTGGACCAGTCCTTTTGGCATTTTAGGTTTACAAAGTGCTTTTATGTCAGCCTGGCTGTCCGTAGACCTTATCTTCTGCTCCGGTCCTTAGGTTAGGTAACTTTATCGCTTAATTGACAAGGGTATTTTTGGTTCCATATTTTTCTATCCAAATACAGAAATTTTTCAAACATTTTAGTCCCATTTTAAGGGTTCTCTAATAGCGGTACCTTTTGCAATTTTTATCTGGTCTTGCAGATATAGTAGGCAAAATACGCCATCTTTCACAAAACCGAACCCAACCCTAGATTTAAGCTTTATCTTTAAAACTGGACTTAAATTATATCTGAACTTTTTATTGCAAACAAACATCTCGTACCTATACCGGGTGTCCCAAGGTGAGTAACCTATTGGAATATTTTGGAAACTATCCAATGGACACTTTTCAAACTTTCTATTCTAACATAAGGCCATGTAAAGCTAGAAACACACGATTCAACTTTTCCATGCATCATTTAGTTTTTACAAGATAAAAAAAGACGCAAGCAGATTGTATCTCCTTTTAACCTGTTAATAGAAAATTTGATGCATGAAAAAGATGCATCGTGTGTTCCTAGCTTAAACTATCTTTATGAAATACTCTTATATTTGCAGTGTTGCCATTTGCAGGAAAACTTGACAACAACTTTCTTATTTTAAATTGAGCACCCTGTATATTCTTGCATTTTTGGATTCTACAAAATATTTTAGGTACATTTTATGCATAATGTCATACATTTTTTAACATTTTTTGACTTTGACAGCCCGTAACATCGAAACGGTTAAGGATAGAGCAAAACGGTTTGTATTATCTTGATATTTCACAAGCTATCGTTTCATAATATTTTTAACCCAGGGTTAAACTAACCTTGGGATATTTTAACCCTGGGTTTAGATATAAAACGATAGCTTATGAAAAACCAAGAAAGGAATGTAAAAATCGTTTTGCTCTATCCTTAATCGTTTCGATGTTACGGGCTGTCAAAGTTAAAAAAATGTCAATTTTAACCTTTTAAAAACAGTTAAGTGTAGGACATTATACATAAAATGTATCTAAAATATTTTGTAGAATCCAAAAATGCAAAAATATATAGGGTGTTCAATTTAAAATAAGAAAGTTTTTGCTAAGTTTTCGTGCAAATGGCAACACTGCAAATATGAATGTATTTCATAAAGATAGTTTACATAGACTTATGTTAGAATAGAAAGTTTGAAAAGTTTCCATTGCATAGTTTCCAAAATATTCTAATAGGTTTCTCACCTTGAGACACCCGGTATGTTTGCCAAAAAGCACATCGAGAGAGAGAATATTGATTTTCCAAGGATTTGTCACTATAAATACAACAACAAGAAAAGTTTTATTTAACGGTTCAAAAAACTATAATTCTGAAAGGATATTTTTTTTCTTGTCCCCAACAATTTCTAAGCACGCAAATCCTTGATTCGATGAAAAATTTTGTTTGTTTGTTTTCAAGATGAAAGTTAAACCGACTAAGTCATGTTGTATAGTTTAATTATAGTATTAATAGTATTTAAAGTAGTTTAATATAGTATAATATAAAATTATGTAACAAGGCCATTAGCGTGGCTCAGGGGGGGGGGAAGAGGGGCCCTTCTGATGTCCCTCAGGCCCCTCCTGAGAGATTCAGAAATCAGAGAAAACATATTCAATCTACCAACCAGTAACGTAGCAAGAAAAAATTTCGGGGAGGGCGGGAATATATAAATTTAGGGCGGGGGTCCCCCCCCCGTTACGACGCCATGCAACTTGTGCGGTTTTTTTTTGATATGCAACGGTAACGGCGTGACAGGGATCAAAATCTTTAAAGAATTTTTGGCTCAAACTTGTTATGAGCATTCAAAAAGTATGTGTAAATAATGGTATTTTGGGTATAAATTTCTCAAAAATTTCGCCTGCGGGGCATTTAGGTCTGACTTTTGATTTTGGAAGCACATCTATCATTGAAATTACAACACACCACTCCTTGGCAGCTAAAGCCAACCCACCTTTTAAAGATATCAAAAATTTGTTTAAATCGCAAAAAGAATCACTGATTGATAAAATTTTAGTACATCAGTTGTCATGGTATTTTTAGTATAATTTTCTCAAAAATTTCGCCAGCTGCGAGTGCGGCGCATTTATGAGATGTTTTTGCAAGAAATCTTAAAAAGGACATATTTTAGTATAATTTTATAAGAATTTTTGCCTGCGGCGTATTTTTTGATGTGACTTTAAGAACGAATCTACAATTGAAAATAGATCCGCAGGAGGATCCCTCCTTACTATTTAATATAAGCGTAAGTAAATAGTTTTTTGTAAATACACCTGGGCAACGGTCCCCCCTCCCTGAAAACTAACTAGCTACGCCAATGAACAAGACTTAAATTCGACCTAATTAAATCGATTCGTTTCATTGCACCATCATTTAGGTTTTACTTAAGTTAAGCCCTTTGTAATTAAATTATTTATTTATGACTTATATTGCGTTGTTTGAACAGCTTTTTATACCAGAGATTTTATAATGAGATTATTTACCGCCGGACCTATTTGCCCAACCTTGCCTTACAAAAGCTACAAAAATTATTTCAGTACTTTTTAAAAAGCCTAAAATATTTTGTACCTCTTAAAATATTTTTGAATGTTCTAAGTTAAAATACTTTCCCCTATTACACCCTTCGGAGCTACCCCCAAAAAACTTCATCCCAAACAAAAAATATTTTTTGTTTTTACCGTGATACCTCTTTGGAAAGCTTATATCGTAGTTGAATGGCGCCAAAATTTTTCACTACATTTATATATATATATATATATATATCACAAAAAAAATGCAAAAAACTCTTAAAAAATTCAATTTTCTGTGCCATTTATCTCGAGTTATGGAACGAAATGTTAAATAAAAAGTAGCTTAAGTTAAGATCCAGGTCACACCCTATTGTCTTATCAAATTACATACAAATTTAGTTAGCCGTTTTTGCGCGATTAATGAACAAAAATGTGGATTCTTTAAACGGAACGGTGCTTCTAGCGAGTTAGAATTTGGTTTTACAAAAAAGTTCAAAAACAAGTCAACTCTGATTTTCAATTTTCTTTAATCGTGCTATCTTGGATTTTTTTTATGTCATTTTGTTTACGAGGTATGGCAAAAAAATATATTTTTTTAAATAGGACATCCTGTATAGTTTGACATTTTTAAATTAAAAAAAAAATATCTTTTTGACAATACTACACACTAATACTCTACCTCTTATGCCCATCAAACACAAATCATCGGCATTGAATCGGGCCAATGTCGGCAATGTCGGCAGTGTGTCGATATCGGCGACTACACTCTGGCCCGATGTTGGTCAGATTGCGATTTTCAGTTTCCGGTCAATAATCGGCAACTGACGGAGGTCCACATTACTACAGTCGACTTTATGCCGACACCACTTTAGGACCGACAATGGTCCGATTGGAACTTTGTTTAATCGGTCGAAAATCGGCAACTGACGATGACCCGATTTACTATAGTCGACTTTATGCCGAAGCCTACTTTATTTTCTTTAGGGCCGACGACGGTCCGATTGGAACTTTGTTTAATCGGACGAGAATCGGCAACTGACGATGGCCCGATTTACTATAGTCGACTTTATGCCGACGCCTACTTTATCTGCTTAATAGTTTCTTCCTAGTATGTAGAGATGGCGCTAATGTCACTATGTTCCCTGTACAGTGGAAGATATTATTATTATATATATAATGAGCAAAAATATTTCAAAACTAGAATGCGGATTTGATAAAATGGTGGTACTTCTCTACAAGAATCACCTCTTCTGCAACTTAAACCAGCCCGACTGGTTAAGCACCCACATTATCGAAACTTTGTAGTTTGCCAATGTCGGGCCGCTTTAAGCTACTACCGACGGATCTCCGTCAATCGCCAACGTTGGTCCGCTTTAGGAAACCAATGTCGGACTTGAGTAGTTTACCGATGTCGGGCCGAGACCAGCTTGCCTATGTTAGACCGACCAAATTAAGCAGTTATGGGCGGATGATCGGTACCATGTGGTTAAACCATATCGGACCTTAATCGTACGGCGACGGTATGCCGATGTCAGCAAAAAGTAAAATTTTCCATTGGTCCGACGACGGGCCACAGTCTACTGCTGGTCCGATGTCGTAAATCGACGTCGTGCCGATGACGACAAATTCGGCAATCGACATCGGACCGACGAAGGCCCGTGGGAACCGTGTTTGCTGGGTGGTTTCCAAGATAGAGGCATTTAAACTTGCATGAAATTGTTATCTATTCCCTGTTTTACGGGGGATATTTCAATGAATATCGAAGTTTTCCATACAGATTTAGATAAAAATACTATTGCTGAAGAAAGAATTGTTCGCAGATTTCAAAAATTACAAAATATACAGTGTCCTATTTACAAAAATGTTTTTTTGCCATACCTCGTAAACAAAATGGCATAAAAAAAATACAAGATAGCACGATCAGTTGACGTGTTTTTGGATTTTTTTATTCAACCAAATTCTAACCTGCTAGAAGCACCGTTCTGTTTAAAGAATCCACGCTGTATATAGAGCACATGTAAAACGAAATATTTTAAGAAACACATATAAAATGTATTGGAAAAGTCCGTCTATTCAAAAGAATCTCTGGATACACCCTGGAAAAGTCTGGATACACCCTGGAATGTCTGGATACACCCAGGAAAAGTCCGGATACGCCCTAGAAAAGTCTGGAAACACCCAGGAAAAGTCAGGATACACTCTGAAAAAGTCTGGAAACACCCTGGAAAAGTGTGGATACACCCTAGAGAGTCTGGATACATCCAGGAAAAGTCTGAATACATTCTGGAAGACCCTGGAAAAGTCTGGATACACTCTGGAAAAGTCAGGAAAGACCCGGGAAAAGTCTGGATATTCTCTGGAAAAAACACTCTGGAAAAGTCTGGATACACTCTGGAAAAGTCTGAAAATACCCTGTAAAATTCTGGATACACACTGGAAAATCTGGATACACTCTGGAAAAGTCTGGAAAGACCCTGAAAAAGTCTGGATACACTCTGGAACAGTCTGGAAAGACCCTGGATAAGTCTGGATACACTCTGGAAGAGTCTGGAAAGACCCTGGAAAAGTCTGGATACACTCTGTAAAAGTATGGAAAGACCCTGGAAAAGTCTGGATACACTCTGTAAAAGTATGGAAAGACCCTGGAAAAGTCTGGATACAATCTGGAAAAGTGGAAAAACCCTGGAAAAGTCTGGATACACTTTGGGAAAGTCTGGAAAGGCCCTGAGAAAGAGGAAACTGTAAGAGTCTGGCTACACTCTGGAAAAGTCTAAAAAGACCCTGGAAAAGTCTGGATACAGTCTGGAAAAGTCTGGAAGAACCCTGGAAAAGTCTGGCTACACTCTGGAAAAACCTAGATACACTCTGAAAATGTCCGACTACAAATCTGAATACACCCCCAAACAGTGTGGATACACCCAAGGAAAATCTGGATATACCCTGGAAAAATCTGACCGACTCAATCTAACCCATATGTATACGAGTAGTGGTTTTTTTTTATATATGTTCTTGAGCGAGGGAAGTTTTAGAGTAAACCTTTACTCAATTTATTTTTGGACAAAAATCTCAAAACAAAAATCATATGCACGACACCACTCAAGATGACAAAACAAAAATTTAAAAATTTTACCACCACCACACACGAAAGTAACGAAATCTGCACTCTATAACGCCTCAGAAAGTTTTATATTTCACACGCATATCAATTTTATTTTCGTCTCCAGAGACGAAAATGTTTTCTTCTCTAGTGACGAAAATGAATGACAGCACCATCCAAACAATGTAGGTATATATCTAGTAGGCTATGATTTGTAGAAGCTTCGGAAATACACCGAAACTATTTTCGTCCCTAGAAAAGAAAATACTTTCTTCTCTTGAGAAGAAAATGAAAAAAAATATATTAATAATAAGAAATACGAATTAAATCCTAAAGTGATCGTAGGAAAAATAGCGTACACAACCCAGACAGCATCATTCGTCCCAGGGACGTACATTTTACATCCATTTTACGTGTTTACGTCCAGGGACCTACTAGGTACGTACGACGTACGTACGAAAGTGTGCGTAAAATGTACGTACAGCAAAAACGTATTTTTACGTTATTTTTAGGTTTTTTTTTTGTACGTACATTCAGGGTTTTAAGTTGTCATAACTTGGACGTAGTTCATTTATGTAACATTTTTCTCACTTCTAACGCAAGCTTTTGTATGAGTATTTTTCATTCTCCTAAATAAGTAATTGGTATTTTATAAATACCCATCCTCCGTCAGGAATTCTTTCCCGGATAGTCAACCAGCAGAGAGGAGTTTTCGGGGTTTAAAATCGCCGCCCGCCCTCCCTCTAGGCATAAAAAAATATTTTGTATTTTATTTATTTACGTCCCCCAAGGTACGTACCAAAAACGTCTCCTGTATGTACCCCGTACGTACATCGTACATTTTACGTCCAATTCACGTCTTTTATTGATCCCCGCGGGACATACAGAGTACGTACCTGGTACGTACACAAATGTACGTACATGGTATATATTTTCCATATCCCAAGGACGTACGTAAGACGTACGTAGCGTTGGAAAGTGCACGTAAAATGTACGTCCCTAGTACGTACATTGGAGTTAGCGTACGTACTTTTCGTCCAAGGCCTAGGTACGAGGTATGTACCTGGTATGTAACTTTGCTGTCTGGGAACTCGATGGAAAGTAACTTTCTTACACTCATTCACGCTCGTGTGAAATAGGTCACTTTCTTCTCTCGTTATGTAATATACTATTCTTCTTTCTGTAAAATACTTTTTTTATTACTGCTTTCTCTCTTCACAGTGGCAGTACTTTTTTTAAACGCTAAAAAGAACCATGAAAATTTGAAAAAATTGAGTTTTTGTTCTACGAATCTATATTTTGGAAAGGAGACTATAATTAAAATTACGGCTTAAAAACGTGAAAAACCTATACAAAAAAATCTGATAAATTAAAACGGTACCGCTTTTACGCTAAAAATAATGACAAAAACTCAATTACACCAGCCAACAAATCTTTTTTTATATGTCAAATTAATTGTATGTCATTCCTGTCTATGTGCAAGGAAGTCAAACGAAACATTTCTATCACATCACAATTTTATGTTATATCAATATTATTTTTTTTACTTTTTAACAATCTCTATATTTTAATCTTTATAATACTATAATTTATTTCCTTTGGACGAAAAAAGCTTTCCTTTTTATTTTTTTCATTTGTCGATGGTACTCCGTGGTTGGGGTTTCTCTAATTATCAACCAGAGTCTATCAGCATCGCAGGATTTAATTTTCCTTGACATTGTTTTGCAATAAAAGCTAAATCTTGGTTGAGCCGTTCCGACGCGATTCTCGCCAAAGATAACTCCTTCTTTTAGACTAACTAACAACACTTCTACCAAAATAATCCTCCACACTACCTAATGAAGCTTAGGCCTATAAAACGTTAACAACTACGAAATTCGTAACAGTAATGTTAGACCCACGATAGACCCCAAACGGCTGAACCGATTTTGATAAAAGTGGTTCCGCTAGAAAGATGAGAGTCCCGAAAGTCCTGTTACCTATACGCTATATTTTATTTTAAAAAAATCAAAATGATGGATGGATTTGGAGACATAGACCTGCCCACTCACACCGTCTGCATTTCGCGGATACAGTTGTTTCGCCAACTCTAATACGATGTTCAATCGACGAAGTAGGATCTTCATCTTAAATACAACGGACCTTTTGTTGAGCCATTGAAGGAAAAACTGCATTTCTCGGATACTGGACCATACATTATTGACACACTGAATAACTTCAGACGGAGAAGAATCTTCATCTTAAATAGTCCGGGCTTTGTTTTTGGGCCATTGAACAAAAAACTACATCTCTAGAGCATACATTATTGGCTCACTGAATAACTTTAGTTGGTGTGCCAACACAGTTGTTTTGCCAACAGTCAGTGGCGGTCCCAGCCATTTGAAAAGGGGGGGCGGTTTCGATACGAAAAAAAAAACTAGAATAAAAGCATAGCTTTTATGAGGAACATATTAATATATGCAAACTTAGTAACTACAAGCGCGGATTTGGTCTCAAATCAAGGAAGGGGGTATTCAGATTTTAAATCGTTTATTTTATACATTTTTTATAAAAATTTTTGAGAAAATTACATCATCTTTCTTTAAAAAAAATTCACACACATCGTTATTCCCACCCAAGATCTTTTGATCTTTTGTTTTTAAATTATTTTCGGTTGATGTAATTGATTTGGAGGTTTTTTAACTTCTTTTTTGATTTTTAATTGCCTTAGGAGCATAATCCTATTGGAAATATCATCAGGCCAGGACGAATCCGTATCAGGTAACTTGGAAAAATACCAGTGCGGAACGATGTCTGTTTGTGAGTGATTCAAACTTGGAAATCAAAGTGTATGATGATGTTTAATGATGTATGGGGAGGGTGACCAGTGGAACCACTGACGAGCTCACGCTACTTACCCAGGGCCAAACATAGTTTAATCATTTCTCTTTTCGCTTTGATTCTTTGTATGTTCCTTGTGGGATGCTCACACAGGTTTGAATTTTCGTTATTCCCACCCAAGATCTTTTGATCTTTTGTTTTTAGATTCTTTTCGGTTGATGTAACTGATTTGGAGATTTTTTAACTTCTTTTTTAGTTGCCCTAGGAGTATAATCCTATTGGAGATATTAACACGCCAGGACGAATCCGTATCAGGTAACTTGGATAAGTACCAGTGCGGAATGATGCCTATTTGTGAGTGATTCAAAGCTGGAAATCAAAGTGTATGATGATGTTTAATGATGTATGGGGAGGGTGACTGATGAGCTCACGCTGGTTACCCAGAGCGAAACATCGTTTAATCATTTCTCTTTTCACTTTGGTTCTTTGTGTGGTCCTTGTGGGATGCTCATCCAGGTTTGAATTTTTGTTATTCCCACCCAAGATTTTTTATCTTTGGTTTTTAGATTCTTTTGGGTCGATGTAACCGATTTGGAGGTTTTTTTAACTTCTTTTTTGATTTTTAATTGCCTTACGGGCAATCCTATTGGAAATATTAACACGCCAGGACGAATCCGTATCAGGTAACTTGGATAAGTACCAGTGCGGAACGATGCCTATTTGTGAGTGATTCAAAGTTGGAAATCAAAGTTAATGATGTATGGGAAGGGTGATCAGTGCAACCACTAACGAGCTCACGCTGGTTACCCAGGGCGAAACATCGTTTAATCATTTCTCTTTTCGCTTTGGTTCTTTGTGTGTTCCTTGTGGGATGCTCATCCAGGTTTGAATTTTCGTTATTCCCTCCCAAGATCATTTGATCTTTTGTTTTTAGATTCTTTTCGGTTGATGTAACTGATTTGGAGGTTTTTTAACTTCTTTTTTGATTTTTCATTGCCTTAGGAGCATAATCCTACTGGAAATATTAACACGCCAGGACGAATAAGTATCAGGTAACTTGGATAAGTACCAGTGTGGAACGATGCCTATTTGTGAGTGATTCAAAGTTGGAAATCAAAGTGTATGATGGTGTTTAATGATGTATGGGAAGGGTGATCAGTGCAACCACTAACGAGCTCACGCTGGTTACCCAGGGCGAAAAATCGTTTAATCATTTCTCTTTTCGCTTTGGTTCTTTGTGTGTTCCTTGTGGGATGCTCATCCAGGTTTGAATTTTCGTTATTCCCTCCCAAGATCTTTTGATCTTTTGTTTTTAGATTCTTTTCGGTTGATGTAACTGATTTGGAGGTTTTTTAACTTCTTTTTCGATCCCTAATAGGATGTTGAATTGACAAAGTAGGATCTCCGGGCTTTGTTGTTGGGCCATTGAAGAAAATCCTACGTCTCTCCGATATTCGTTCACTTTGTGGGCCATTAAAGAAAAAACTACGTCTCTCCGATATTGGTTCACTAACTTCAGCCAAAACGTTAATTACCGAAAAAATGTAAATTTTCCTATAGCCGCAATATGGTCCAGTGGTTATATCGTTGACTTGGTAATCTGGAGGTTAACGGTTCGAATCCCGTCATCGTCCAGTTTTTTTTAATTTTTTGTTAATTCGTTTCTTTTTTTTTTTGGAGCACAAAGATATATTTTTTATATTATATTAAGGCCATATTTTAGGATTTAGGTAACTATAGTTACCGTTAAATCTAATAGTTGCTGGTTAGATGGAGGCCACCTACATTGGACCAATGACTGTTACAAAAATCCTTCATTATGCCAATACATTTTTGTTACTCATCCAGCATCGGTTTACCATTGGACCAATGATGTGGTATGTCGGTTAAGTGACTGATGGGCCAGTATTCTCAAGTTAGACAAAAAGTTACCGGCAAGACATCTGCTACCTTCAGTGGTCTATTGAACGAATAACTGAAAAATTTATATTGGGCTAATATTTATCCGTCACAAACTGTTTATAGGGTGAATTTTTTCGAAAATTGATCAAAATTTTAAAAAATTCCAAAAAATGTTGATTTTGTTTGCAAGGGGGACACAACCAGAATTTAAATAGGGAAAGTGGGTCAAATTTTAACTTATTTTGAAATTCTCCCTGCCAAAAATACTGTATCAAATCTCTTGGAGAAACTAGACAAGATTTTACCAGATTTAATGTGTTGATGCGGTTTGTGAAACATCCCTCATAGGATCTCTTAAAATCTTGTCAATTTTTGAGTACCACACTGAAAAAAAAGGATATCTTGGCTGAAGAGAAATTCTCTTCAATCGTTTCAACCCCCCTGTGTGACTAAAGAATATTTTTCTCTTGGAACAAAAAAAATTCTCTTTTTGCAAGCAATTTTCTTTTGATTCAAAATAATTATGATCTTCATTCAAGGACACGGGGGGGGGGGGGGGGGGGTTGGACACATTCAAGAGAATTTCTCTTGACACAAGTAATCCTTCTTTTCAATGCAAAAATTATTTCTCGTAAAAATATGGTAAAAGCTGATAAGTTTTCACAATTTTTCACGGCACAAAGAACTGGCTCGTGAAATCTGGTCAAGCTATTAATCAAATCTCTTAATATCTGTTGAAGACTTGAACAGGTTTTAAGAGTTTTGATGCGGTTCTTTTTGCAGGGCTGTCAAATGCCTTTATAAAAGTGGTAACATTTTTCAAATAATTTCTGACTATTGATAACTCACAAGATTTCAAAAGATTATAAAGACAATAAAAATTGATGTTTAGATGTTTTACAAGATTTCATTAAGTTACACCAGACACATGAGATTTCATGAGGTTGAGCAAGCAAGATTTTTCTGAGATTTTACAAGATTTCACAAGTCTAAAAAGGGACGTTTTTAAAAGATTTTACAAGATTTCATGAGAAATAGGGTAAAGGGTTGTGAAGATTTGACAAGATTATATAAGTATTAAAGTGTAGAATATAAACATGCAAGCACAACCAGATTTGACAAGATTAAATAAAAGATTTTTTGAATGAAGAATATATAGTAAAAGATTTAATTATCAAGATATTTTAAGAGATTTGAGTTATAAACTTACACAGGAGATTTAGCCAGCAGAGTTTGATGAGAACTAAAGTGAAGAATTGTGTCAAGTGTAGAAAATAGACACACACATCACTTTTTTGACAAGCGAGTTTTTCAATGAGAATAGAAAAGATTTTATGAATACCTATATAAAGATAAGAAATTTTAAGAGATTTGACAAGTTATAAAAGAAGGAATAGAAAGGGACAATTTTACCAAAATTTGTGTAATTATGTAATCTTGTGAAATCTGATGGAGGATGGGTCGTTTAAAAATGGCTGAAAATATGGGCAATCTCGTGAAATCTTAACTTTTATAATTCTGTTAAAATCTGCTGATGTCAAAACCATTGAAAACCTATGAACTTGTTTCTCTTAAAATCTGCTCAAAAACTGCTACAAACATGTAGATTTTCTCACGTAATCTTGTGAAATCTGATGGAGGGGGGGTCTTTTAAAAATTACTGATATGTATTCTCATAAAAACTTGTGAAATCTTATTAACGTTGATTTAAACTTAAAATTCTTTTAAAAACTTTTCAAAACTTCTAAAAACGAATGACAGTGCTCATGCAAAACACATTTGACGAACGTTTTGAATCTCTTTCCAACATTGAAAGTTCATGAGATTTCACCCGAAATTGGTGTTTTATAAACCGCATGAAATACCGACCAGAACTCGTGAACTTTCACTAGTTTTTTTTTAACGAGTTTTGACGCGGCATTTTTGGCCGGGTCGCGGCGTGTTCGTAACATCATATTTCTATGGTTCGCAACGGTTGAACTTAAAAGGCAGATTTGATATAGAAGGCTCGTGACGTAGTGGTAGAGTATCAGACTCTCACCCGGGACGCCCAGCTAGGTTCGGATCCCGGTTGCGTCCAACACTTTTTTTTTAATTACAGATAAAATACTCGCGCCCACCCGCCTGTCGGCCGACACGTACCACAGCGGTCATGGGCGGTATATATGCCGCGGCGCCCCAAGTTGTCGAGCCGCCAGCTGCCTTCTGAAAAATTGTAAGAGATGCGCTAGCGTCCAGATTAAGATTTGGTCCTGGTTCCGGTCGACATTATTTTCACATAAATTTTGACAGCGGTTATAAAATAATGACGTCATTTGAAATATTGTAAAGATATCTTTGATTTTACTCAACAAAAGGCTACCTATAATTTTGCAAAATTTAAGGGGTAATGTTAAAATTTTATAACCGAGTTGCAACTGTGACGTCATTGTTTTAAAACGAAAGGACCGGTTCTCCGGTTCTAGTTCAACCAGAACCAGGACCAATTGTAAATCGTAAAGTCTTGTTGTGTTTGTTGGTTGTATATTCTATTCTATTCTGTCATATATATAATAGGTACCTGCTTCCGTTGTATGAACAGCTTCATGTTCATACAACGTTGCTACACATTACCAACGAGGATAAAAGCTATTTACTTACCCCTAAATGCACCGTAGGCACTTAATCGCGATTGGCTATCGAATCCATTCTTTTTCTCTCTTGATCCCACATAAATAAACAAAGAGGAAGCATGGATTAGCTAAACTAATCCGAATATTTTTGCGGTGCATTTGGGGGTTATACAACCTACCGGTTTTAACTTTGACTTGTCGTTATTATATAGTGCGACTACTAACAGCGCGTGGATAGCAAGCGGCAAAACCGAGGATTTATGGTGCCTTGTCGTTCTTGTACCACAGCTTATCGCTGGTGCGCATTTATACTAGCCACCACCAGCCCTCGGGAGTCCAGGGTATTGTATAGTGGCCATGGACCCGTATTAGCTAGTCGCAGAGTATTTCCCGCCACCCTTTTGTGTTGTTCCTGAAATTATGTCATGAAAATTATACTCAAAGTACAATTTTTACACGTTTTGGATACTTTAAATTAAGTTTAATCAGCAATGTTTTTTGCGAATAAGCAGAATTTTTTCCAAAAGTTTTTCGTGTAATTAGATACAAAGGGGAACGGCAATGTCGGCAATACTTTTCTAGAGCGAGTAATTTTTTCTTCCACAGTGGGCAATGCTCACTCTCTTAGGAACGGGCCTGTAGAGGGTAAAAGCTGTTCATACAACGGTAAAAGGAATAAAGTTTAGGGAGGACAATTTTTGAATTTAAAGCTTTTCTGGCTTGTAATACTTTTCTGAGCCACTGGAAAGAACCGATTTTTGAGAATTTTAACCCAGTCAACAGAGGGAGCTACATCGCCCTTAAAAGTCAAATGCTTCTTCTGTTTGCAGCATGCATGGACTTCGAGCCAGCTGGCTGCAGTCTGTCACTTTTTTTTCTTTAATATAATATATCTATGTCTGTCACCACAAAAACATGTCAAATATTTTGATAGAAATTAGTATTAAAAAAATGTTCGTAATGGTCATAGATTACCTTAACCTATGGTAATGGTTATGTTTTTGTGTGAAAGTTCCCTTATGTAAATAAATAATGTTATAGAACCGTAATTATGGCCTACGTTAACGTAAAAGACTGGTCTGTAGACCAGGTTATGGAGTGGCTTAAAGGTGAGTTTATGGACAAGTTCGAACTGGTTAGAATTCCTGGAATATGATAACTTTCGTATATGAATAATCCGGATTATTTGAATTTAAAAATCACAAAAATACAGAAGAAAGTTCAAACATTGAAAATTATATTGATTTAATCTTGCTTTACCTATCATTAGTTTAAAAAATTAAACATAACTCAAGGCATAGGACTTCCTAAGGAAGAAGATGAGACATGGGTTACACCTCAGGATACATTTAAATTTATGCACTACCAGTGAATTTGTCATTTTAAAGAATAATTTAACAAAGATTTTACTTATTTATCATTTTAAGTAACATAGAAAAATTACTTATGTGTTAATACTACAAACACACACATCAACAAAATTGGAGTTTGGAATTTCCCTAGGAGATTCTTATTAATTTTGCTGATCTCTTGGTGGAAAAAGTATTATACAGTATTTGACTAAGTTCCTCTTCCTGAGCTTACTTTTTTCAACTTTTAGATTAAATAACAATAACTTCAACCAAACTGGCAGAAGGTATACAAAATATTTGGCAGGACCTACATTATAGGTTTTGTGAAATCATAACTGAAAAAGGCCTATATACCATATCCTGTCAGGTCCTATGTTATAGGTTTTGTCAGATCGTAACTGGAAAAGGCCTATATTCCATATCCTGTCAGGTCCTGACACCTGGGGCTGGATTCTTGACCTGTGAACTCACATAAATGGGCATACAGATTATAATCTCCCATTCTGTAATTAAAGTTCTCTGTTGAGTGGGTAAATAAATAAATAAATAATTTATTTCAAGAGATATACATGTGTATAAATAACTATTTTATATTCATTCAATTTATTTTTGATAATTTTGTTTTTCTTTACCAGGGAGCATTCACTTCACAGAAGTGAAAGTTTGTGTACTTAAAATTCAAGAATTCAGCCCCTGGCAGAACCCAGAATATGGGCTCTTTTTGTGTGTACAAAAACTGCAACACCAGTTAAAGGCTGAGTTTATAGACATACATAAAGTGTGTTCCAAAGACGTTTATTTAAAATAGACCCATCAAGTCATTCATAAATTGCTTTGAAACGCGATCAGTCGTTAGATTTAGGGAAAACCATTTTATGTTCCACTGGCAATGCTGCACCAGACATGCTCCTCCTCACACATGCTCCAACCACCTTACATTTAGCAGCGGCCAGAAGCGGCTCGTTATTTATAAATGTAAAAAGGTTTGGTCCTAATTTTCAGACTTGTCAAATATTTTTTAATTAATAATTGATATTGAGGTATGGAGAGATATTATATTTGTCATTGTGAAAAAATAATTGATACCGAGGTATGGACAGGTATTATATTTGTCATGGTGAAAATATTTATGTAAACATATAACATAGAAAATATTAATTTTCTTAAATGTTCCCCAGTTAGTTGCCTAACTAGTGCAGAAAGTGATACTTTTACACATGGGAGGAGTCCGGGCGGGAAAGGCACTTCCGCAAGGGTTGGGTACAATTTTTTTTCTGCAAGTGTTTATGATTACTTTCTTAATCAAAAAATCAAAATTTAAAAATGTGGGGAAGTTGAACTTTCCACATTAAAATTGATATGTAACAGTAGACTTTTTCACATGCATTTGCGAAGTAGTTTCTTTACTTTTATTTAATGTCAAGTGACCTGCCAAACTTTATTAAAAAATTATCATAGGTAAAAGTAAATTTCTTTCCTATATTTTATTTTATATTTATTGCAACACTAGTTGCGCGACTATGGCGGCCTATGACAAGATAGCATCGAAAAAACATATGATAACTAACTTGTGAAATGTTTGGTTTTCACCTGCAATCTCCAGTTTTCGTCACACTACGCACTTTGTCACCTCACTTTTGCCACAAACACTTAAAAATCTATTAAAAAAATATTAAAAACTCTCCAATAATCTATAAAATATACCAAAACCTAAAGCTACAATGCCGAAGAGAAATTATGAATGGAGCAGCATACAAATGTGAGGTTGTCACATTGTTGTAGGTTTTATTCCTGATATATATTAGGAAATAAAAATAATTATTCTTTCATCCAAAATATCAGGTATTTTATATGATATTTCGATCGAAAAAATGAGGTATATTTCAAGTATCATAACATGTACTTGGACATTATAAATTCTTTATTGATTTAAAATTGTGAAGATTCAAGGAAATTTATATCCAATTATGTAATATACCTAAATTTCTTTATATATTTGAATAAAAATAAGGTGTTTCTCCATGTTTTAAAAAACAAACCGGAGAATTTGCAAAATTGCATGTAAAGAATAAAGTTATAAAAATAATATGTTTTTAAAAACATTACATGTAGAGATACAGCTTTCAGCACAATCTGGCATTGTCGCCAAATTGTTTATCTTATATCTGATCGCAACTGTGGTAAACATAATGTCTCTATTTAAGTTATACCTTTATGGTGTGTTCCAATATCACAAGATATCATATGTTTTTTAGTAAGTACATTGTTTTGGTCCCCCCCTTCCAAATCCCAAAACAGGATTAAGATTTTTTCTCCATGCATGCTTGAGCTGGGTTTATACAGGAAAATAAAAATTAAAATAATATTAACAAATAAAAATTAAAATAAGAAATAATTTTGGTTTATACAGCCACATAAAAATAAGAATAAAAATAACTTTAAACCAATCAGCACACGCAGCTTCTGCACAAGTAAACAAAAGTGAGGGACACCAATAATTGAAATAGTTAAACTAAACCATACTTCTTTCCTAAATAATATCTACTAAAAACAAACCAAAAAATATAAAATACCTGGGGTATGTTCACTTTAAAACGTCGGGCGAGACATCTTGCCGAGTGAATGACGTCATGGATAAATCGCCGAACGTTGGTTTAATGTGAACTGGATTAACGATCAACAAGATGACCTCAAAAATTCATTTAATTTTTTTTCAATTTTTTTTGGGGTGCTTGTACATGTGATTTTTTATGAGAAGAGAATAGTTTGAATATTTATTGAAAATACCACAGCCTCTGATTCCATTATTTTCGCTCACCAATCTAGTAAATAATATACCAAAGCAAAAATTATCGCTGGCTTTTAAACCAAAATTTTTCTTGCTCTCCTTCAGTTCTATGGATTTGCGTGTTTTCTGGTCACCAGCAAAATTCTAAAATACAAAATAATTCAAAAGGTTGATTTTGGTTAGGTTTAACTGTTTATAAACCTACTGCAAGACGAGCGATTTTAAACCACCTCCTTTAGCAGGGTGTAAAAGGCGAATCGCCAGACGATATTTTCATCAAATCTGAATGCGGGTAATTTTCACCCAGTGGATTTAAAACCTTTAGAGCGCACCCGACGACGCCTGACGCTTTAAGAAAACATATCCCTGAAAACACCCATTTAAATTTGTAATTTCTTATTTTTATTTATGCTGTATAAACTCTGATAAACTCCCACACTAGGCTAAACTTTTATTTTAATTTTATTTGATTATTATTTTAAAATTTGCCTGTATAATCCCAGCTCTATTATTTTTATTTCAAGTTTTATTTTTATTTGTCTGTATGAACACAGCTTTATAGATGCATCATGAAACATCTTTATTTTAGGTCTAGACAATGTAATTCTTCAATACCATGCAGCATTTTTAAACAACATGATCACAGGACACCAACTTTTAAACTTACGAGCGGATGACTTGGAAAATCTTGGCGTATTGGCTTTAGGGCATCAGGAGATTATATTGGAAGCAGTTGAGCATCTAAGAGATTTTGTAAGTGTGTTATTAATTAATTATAGGTATTTAGAGTTTTGTTTGTATTCCGGTTGGGCAGAATTGAACAAGATTTCTTGACTGATTTAGACCAAAAAGTAAAACATTGTTGTTTTTGGTTTTGTAGGACTTTATTATGCTGGTTTTTTTTAGCATTTCGAATTAGAAAAAGAAAACCTTCAGAAACTAGCTTTTCGTCTGTCGTGTGCAGCAAATTCACTTTTTAAAGAACTCTTACTGGTTGATGATGGATCTAGCACTATTACTGCACAAGTAATGTCTGATGTACACAACATTATTGCTACTATTAAGCCCTTGGTTTTGTGGCTTGACAGGTAAAATATTTAGTTGGTTGCTTTTAATGTTCTCTTTTTTTTAACATCTTTATACACAGAAACCTAACACTTGAGTTACACATTCATAAAACACATTAAACCTTAAGTATTTATATTACATTTATTGGGTTGTTTTTTGTATTTGTTTTTGTTATTTTACATTTAATATTAAGATGCTCAATCTAAAAATAAGGAAAGTTCATTATCACTTATATTTTTATTGTAAAATTCAATAATGAATATGCAAATGTTTTCAATGTTAATCTTTTCTACCTTCTGTTGAATTTTTTTTTTAATGTTTTAGTTTTTAGTTATTTAAATTTCAACTTGTCTTACTTTTATTTATTTATCAATTACTTATGTTTGATCTTTTATGAAAATATTTCTTTTTTCTCTTTTCTACAGCTTTGTCAATAAGATATTCTCTTGTACAATCAAGCATGTTTTTATTAATTCATTCAGTCATTCATAATTTTGTCAAAAACTGGATTTTTTTTCCAAAAAATTTAAGTCAATTTTCTTTTTAGGGCCCCATTTACAAGGGACAAGGACTACATCGAAAATAAGCGAGAGTTACTTAACTTAGGTTTTGTAATGGCCACTTGTGCACACAGAGGCATGTTTGCAGAAAACCCTGTTAAAACCATTAGAGAAATTTGCGAAAAGTTATCTAGGATTGCAGACCACATTATACAGGTAAAATATAATAATATAAAAAAAAATAATATCAAAGTTTTACTATAATATAGCAATAAATTTGAAAAAGTCAAAGTCAGATTTTTATAATCTGAACAAAGTTTTTTTTTTCAAAATTAAAAGATTGTTAGGAAAACTGATTTGATTGAAATGTAACCAAATTAAACTTTGGACTGAGCTTTTTAATTTCGGAGATATATTCGATTTTAAGGACATTTGTGACCCTATGATCCTGCAACCTGCCTCCTTGGACTTGGCTACCCTAAAAAAGAAAGAGCAGGACATTGGTTTTTTCATCCTGCCCAACTACCAATCAATTCACCAAATCGTTGACATCAAATTTGGTTCTCCTGCGCATGGCAGCACCAAAATAGAGGAAGGAGACGAGATAGTACAGGTCAATTACCAGACTGTGGTTGGATGGCAAAGCAAAAAGGTATCAGTCAGTTATTATTTTGTCACTACACCATGGCAAACAGAAATTATTGACCAAAAACTTATGAAACCTATTTTTTTTATTGGCTTATTTGTCAATTTAAAACATATTTCAGGTGGCAGCCTGTTAATTTAAAAGGAAGATTTTACACAAAATGTTTCACAAGGTAGAATAATATATAGTTTTTTAAATATAATATCTTACAGAATTTATATATTGATTTATCTATTTATTTATTTTTTTCTTTCTTTTTCTATATTTACAATAATTATTATTATACCTAATGTAAAGAGTAACAATCAAAAATCTAAATAAAAAAAATATAAGATGGTCATTAACAACAAAACAAAACAAAAATCACCAGACCCAAATTCAACACTACACAAAGCATGAGGAAAATCTAATGGACAGTATTTTATTCAAACAAAGAGCCTACCTAGTTACTCTATCAAATAATTGTAAATTTTGGTAGATATATTTCTTACATTTTTTATTAAATGGCTTAATTTTTTTAACGTTCCATAGTTCAGGTGGTAAATAATTGATAAATTTTAAGTTTATAGTTCTTCAGCTATGGGGAACAATCAGATTATTGGCCAGATTACTTCTGGTCCCATAAGAATGAGCTAGAAATAATTTATTTGTTTTTTTCAAGTTAAGTGTAAGTTTTTCTAATAATTAGTTTGTACCTTTTTAAAACCCAAACCTTTTCGTATGTCTCCTCCCAAGTTTTACCACTGAATTTTAGGACCGTATCGTCTGCATAAGTAGCAATTTTCCAATCGATTTTTAACTTTAGTAAAGAGTTTATATATGTTATAAACAGAATAAGGCCTAAAATGTTTCCTTCACTACAGTGTGAAACGCCTTCGTCAGGACGGCGCTGGCCTTATTTCCCACATTAAGATCTTGCGTTAATTCAGAAGTTAGTTTATAAACGGCGTCCGCTGTACTTAAACCAGCTGATAATTCGAATTGATTTTCCGATATGATTTTATTCGCTTTAGAAAAATTTACAAGCCTATCCTTTAGGCATTTCTCAAACAGCTTAGCAAAGTCTAATAATAAACTTATAGGTCTGAAATTTTCAAGTTTTTTATTGGAGCCAGTTTTTTGAATAGGGCTAATTACGGACTCTTTAAAATAGCTGGGGACGTGGCCATTTAAAAAAATTATCGACAGAGAGAGAATCGACACTTTTAATCATTCGAGTCGTTATTCCGTGAGGACCCGGTGAAGAATTATTTCTTAGTTTAGAAATTTGGTTTATGACTTCATTAATGTTTAGGGGATTTAGGAACATTGACGCTTCTAATGGGTCTGACGTGTCAGTATTTTTAAATGGATTTTCTGGTTCATGTACCGGGTGGGCCATAAAAAACCGGACAAAATTTTTTTCGTTATATCTTTCGAACCATACCACCGATTTTAATGCAACAAATTGCTCTTTGCAGGGAATTGAGCAAGACTACGGAAGATTTTGGATTTTTTTTATGAATTCGTAAAAAAGCGAGGTGCGAATCATTAAAATCGGTTAAGTGGTTCTCAAAAAAAAAAAATGTGTGTGTTTTAGGGATTATGCGATTGCCGTCTCAATTTTGTCTGCATACATTTTCTCATAAATTCATTATAACTAAACCGATTTTGATGAAATAAAAAGCCTCATGGCAAAAATCGATTGTTCTTTAACCACTGCTATTGAAATCCAAGATGGCGGACAGAATCAACCTTGACCCTTCAAAGAGGCTCGTTTATTCATATTTTCTGAAAACTTTTTAATTTTTTTTTATTCGTTGAGAAGTTCTGCTTTCACCACGCACAACGAGGTATAAATCATTAAAACCGGTGTAGTGGTTCTTAAATATGAATTTTTGTTTCCATCATTGTTTTCCAGATTATAAGATTGCCTTCTCAATTCCATGTGCATTAATTTCGTCATAAATTCATAATTACTGAACCGATTTTAATTTAATAAAAAGCATTATGACAAAGATTCATTGAACTTTAAAGACCACTATTGAAATTTGTCGTAATTTGTAAACCCAAGATTGCGGACAAAAGCAAATTTGACCCTTCAAAGACGTTCGATTATTTTTATGTTTCGAGAATCTTTTCGACTTTTTTTAAATTTGTAAAAAAGTTCTGTCTCCGCCGCGTATAACTAGATACAAATAACTAAAAACGGTTTAGTGGTTATTAAAAAATTAATATAAATATAAAAAGGTACAAAAATTACTCGCAACAAAAAAAAGAGCGGCTTTTTTAAATGGTGGGAAATTTCAATGGCGATCTTTAAAGAGAAATCGATTCTTACCATGATGTTTTTATTTTATCAAAATTAATTTTTTGAGAACCACTAAACCGATTTTAATGATTCGTACCTAGCTATGCGCGTTGGAGAAAGGGCATTTTTAGGTTCTTGAAACTTAAGAATAAACGAGATTCTTTGAAGAGATAAATTTCATTGTGTCCGCCATCTTGGGTTTCAAAATGGCGACAAATTTCGATTGTGATCGTTTAAGAGTTTTTGATCTTCGCCATGGTGCTTTTTATTTTATTGAAATCGGTTAAGTATCAATTTGAGAAGGCAATTGTTGTGCGTGGCGAAAGCAGAACTTTTGTACAAGTTTACAAACATATTTAAAAGTTTACAGAACATATGAATAAACGAACCTCTTTGAAGGGTCAAGTTTGATTCTGTCCGCCATCTTGTATTTCAATATGACGGCAAATTTTAATAGCAGTGGTTAAAGAACACTCGATTTTCACCATGAGACTTTATTCATCAAAATCGGTTTAGTAATAATGAATTTATGAGAAAATGTATGCAGACAGAATTCAGACGGCAATCGCATAATCCGTAAAACACTGATTGAATTTTTTTTATTTTTTTTGGAAACCACTTAACCGATTTTAATGATTCGCATCTCGTTCTGCGTGGAAGAAATAGAGCTTTTTTACGAATTCATAAAAAAATCCAAAAATCTTCAGTAACATAAAAATAAGCGTGGTTCTTTAAAGGGTAAAGTTTGATCTTAGATTTTAAGACTGCGGACAAAAAAATATTTTTACACAAAGTCTTGCTCAATTCCCTGCAAAGAGCAGTTTGTTGCATTAAAATCGGTGGTATGGTTCGAAAGTTATAACGGAAAACATTTTGTCCGGTTTTTTATAGCACACTCGGTATTTGTTTGGCCATTTTTGTGCCGATGTTAATGTAATAGTTATTACAGTTTAGTTTTTAGTTTAGTTTATTATATTTACGGACAAGCCAGTTACAAGTTTACATAGTAAATAAATTTATAATGACTAACATGTTTAGATTTACTTAAACTAAGTATCACAAGTCATAATAACAAAATAAAATTCCTTAATTATCACAGGTATAGATATCAATACTACAATTAATCACAATAATTAAGATCAAAAAAACCAAAAGTGAAACAGAGAGAAATACTTGACTTTTTACTATTTTAATAAATTTTGCTAATATCGTGTTAAAAAAATCGACATCAGTTTTTTCAATTAGTTCATTACCGAGCCTACTGAGTCTGTTGATTGGGGAGTTAAAACCATAGTTAGTGTAATTTCTTGTGTTCCGTGATGGCACATGAAACTTGATTAATAATAATAACTCTACAGAGTCAATTTCATTATTTAGTATTTTAAACAGAGTGACAAGATCATAGCACTTTGTACGATTGTCTATTTTTGTTAAGTTCAACAGACTCATCAGCTGGTCATAATCAATCCACTCAACATATATAGCATATAAAGCGCAAAAACTTTCTTTGTATTTTTTCCAAACGATTTTTATGAATCTCATAATATGGAGACCAAATAGTACAACCATAGTCTAGAATTGACCTTACAATTGCAAAGTAAGCATTTCTCAATGTAAAAATGTTGTTTACGTCTTTCAATGTTCTAAATAAAAATCCTAGCAATTTCATAGCTTTATTTGCAATAATATCTATGTGTTCAACAAAGATGAGTTGGCTTCCCCAAATTGGAGTTATCTAAGTGATAAGTGAAATCTATATGGTTTAATTTTCTATAAAAAGATACAGTTTTACATTTGTCAACATTCAGGGATAAATTGTTGTATTCACACCATGCTGAAAACCCATTTAACTCATGTTGCAAAATATGGCAACCCTCCCAAACTTCTTATAATTCTAAAGAATTTTACATCATCAGCAAGAAGTACAAAGTTACAGTTTTCCAAAGCGGAAGATATATCATTTATAAATGCTTTAAATAACAATGGAGACAAATGTCCGCCCTGGGGGACACCTGACAAAACGTTAAACTTTGCTGAGACAGCATTCTCTATTTTTATTGCTTGGCGTCTTTCAGTTAGATTACTCCAAAACCAGTTGAAAGCTGAGCCATGGATACCCATAACTTTAGGTTTATCAAGCATTAGGTTATGATCGACCCTGTCAAAAGCTTTGGACAAATCGGTATAGATAACATCTACCGGATACCCACTTTCCAAGGCTTCCAACAAAGTTTCTTCATATATCAAGAGATTAGTAATTGTTGATTTACCTTTTGAAAACCCATGTTGTTGGTTTATATTTATGTTTTGAAAATATGGTGTAATTTTATCTGTGACTATTGCTTCAAACAATTTAGGAAATAAAGAAATTTTTGAAATACCTCTGTAGTTTTTAATATTTGACTTATCTCCGTTTTTGAATATTGGGGTTGGAAAATATCCTGCAGAAAATGATCTATTACAAATTTTAGCCAAAATACTGGACAAGAAAAACTTACAGTTTTTGTATGAAAATTACTGGTAAACCATTTGGGCCACAAGTTAAACTATTATCTAAAGATTCTATTTTGTTATAAACATCCGTGACAGAAATTTGAAAATTTGCCAAATTGGAGGAAGTTTTAATGTGGTCGAAGTTTTTATCTACATTAGGATAATCTGAATATACTGAAGAAAAGAATTTTTTGAAAAGTTCCACTGTTTCCTCAGGTGAACTACTTTCCTCATCGTTAAAATACATAATGCAGTAGTTTGCCATATCCTTGTTTGTTTCAAATTTTCCATTGTTTTCGTGTACTATTTCAAAACTTTTATTGTACGTTTGTTTTTTTCATTTCATCAGAATAGGGTTCAACTTTTTTTGACTAATTTATAGGTGATGATTCTCCTCCAAGACTCCCCTCCAGAAATAGTCCTGACCCTGAAAAAACGACCGAGGCATTCGAAAATGTACGGGCAAATTCTTTACGAAAAGTACCGTTTGCCTAGTAGGAAGAGAGGGGATAACTGGAGCAAGTGGACCGATAACTTGCCGTCGCCAAGGTTGTTGCCCATTTTGGATTTGCCGCCAATTATGATCACAAAGTAAGTAACATTAAGTTGACTTTAGCTGGGAAAATTAGTGGTATATTTTTTATAATATTTATAGGTAGCTTTCAGAAGTCTACGTCAAGTCCTTTTTAAATGATAATCTTTATTTAGATTAAAACAAAACCAGAAACACAAAAATCCTACTTTTCAAAAAGCTAACAATTATACAAATAACCCATTATTTAACACTAGTTTTGCTTATAAAAAGTTATATTTTTAGATATTTTTTTTTTAATTTTTCATAAGACTAATTATGGTTCTAATGAACCAATTTCAAGATTGCTTGCGGAAGCAAATCTGGTATCAGGCTCAATCAACTATACGATAAATTTAAAAACCAGTTAAAACATATTTAACATTATTTATTTTTTATAATATACATGAATGAACCTGCTACCTAACCTTTTTTGTGATTGTATAACTGTATTTTAAATTAAATGTAATCTAGGTATACTAGTAGATATTTTGTATACATAATGTAAGCAATTTTTTAACTATTCCTAAAGACAAACAAAAAATAGAAGAAGAAGCCGCCCACGCACAGTGTTACAATAAAACTGTGTTTTTGATGAAGGTGTAAAATAAAAGTTGTTTTTTTTTCTGCAGAAGCGAAGATGACGACTACCATCAAACCCCTGACGAAACGGAACTGAGTAGTTCCGACAGCGAACCGCCTGACAGTCCGCTGGACGTCAACTGTCGCATGTGCCCCGTCAAACCGAGGCCCATTTTGCAACGCCGGAACACCATCACCGGTACGACGCCCACCTGCAAGAGGCCGTACGCGACAATTGATCAGGTGAGATGTAACTTGCACTCGTCACCTAGCCCAAGCAACAATTATAGTCCATTTCCGTGGTGCCAGGAAAAAATTTCATTATTGTCACTTAGTGGTGTCACTATTATGGTTAAAAAATTACCACAATGTCTTAAAAATATAAAGTTATACGCGAAAGTAATATATTCCACTATATAACTACAGGGTGGATTCTTTAAATGGAACGGTGCTTCAATTCAATTCAAAAATAACTTTATTGTCTGAATTACATTGAGGTATTCTTTGACAAAGTTGCTTGCTTATCTAATAAATTTTTGTTGTTGTTGTTGTCCTAATAAATTTAACCAATACTAAATCACTTAAATGCTATAAAATTTAAGGTCTAGATTTTGGCGTGCTTAATTAAAAAACAAATAATAATGTATATAAAGAAGTTTACAAATTACAAGTTACCTACACAATAAGCTTCTAGCAGCTTTAGGGAAGAGCCTTTAAAAAAAGCTAAAAGTGAATCTTTAATGATTTTTTACGGACTTTCCGTCCATGATAAAAAAAAATTGGGGCCCCCAACTGGAGGCTCAGGGCCCACCAACTATTTTTTTCAAAATTAGAAGGTACCACTTGTGGCTCCTTTTTGGAAAGCTTGTGAAAGAGGAAATTTAACGCACTAGCTTTTTTTGACATCTGTCAACCAATGTGTCAAAAATTTTTAAAAAATTATTTTTTTGTCAATTGTTTTTGCTTCAAAATACACTACATATTTCTCTATTTACTAAGCGAAATAAAGAAAATACCACACAAGGACATTATTGGCGGCCCATTTGGGGGCCCTCACTGAAGGCCCAGGGCCTACCAACATTTTTTTCATGAGGAGCTACTACTTGTACTGCTTGTGGCACCGTTTTGGAAAGCTTGTTAAGAGAGAAATTCGATTAAATAACTTTTTGAGATCTGTCAACCCATATGGTAAAAATTTTAAAAACCTTTTTTGTGTCAATTGTTTTAGCTTCAAATTAAACTACATATTTCTCTATTTACTAAGCGGAATAAATAAACTACCACACAAAGATATTATTGACGCCCTATTTGGGGGCGCATCCTAATAGCCTTTTTTTTATTTACTAGATATTAGATAAAAGGAAAATAGATTCAAAGCAGACGTCGATTTTTTTTTCCACTCAACCATCCTTAACGACAAAAAATAGATTTTTATAAAATTCTTAACGCATGGGTTGACAGATGTCAAAAAAAGTTATTTAATTGAATATCTTTTTTAACAAGCTTTCCAAAAAGGTGCCACAAGTCTTACCTCCTCATGAAAAAAATGTTTGTAAGCCCTGGGCCTTCAGTGAGGGCCCCCAAATGGGCCGACAATAATGTCCTTGTGTGGTATTTTCTTTATTCCGCTTAGCAAATAGAGAAATATGTAATTTATTTTAAAGCTAAAACAATGGGGTTTTCCCACATTTTTGGGAAGCAACGGAATTTGGTACCTTAGAGTGAGTTATCCAAAACGCATTTATTATTTCTTCTGAAAAACTCTTGGTTTTGTAGAAAAAATTTTTTAAAGTTGGAGTTCTACAAAAACGCTCAAAAAAATTTTTTAGCCAACTAACTTTACGAGAAAAGTAGCGAGTGGTGACCTTTTTCTCAGCCTCTTCCTAACTTCAGTTTAATGCTTAGCTGTCACTAAATGTCATTTCTGTTTAGTAAACAATCTGTTAAAAGTTGTATTTATTTTTTCTCGAGCTTTTTCTGCATCAAAATGAAAAAGTGCGTTTTCCGCGGATGTGAAAATAAATAAATGTCAGAATTCCCCTGGAAATTTAAGATATTTTTGCCCTTCCCTTTGTGACCAAGAAGAAAATTGTGGCTCTAGAGGCACTAATGCTGAAAAAATTATCCACGGCTGGGCGCAATAGTGTGTGAAGATCACAGCTGAAATTCAAATACAACCCCATTAGAGACATCGCCACCCAAAGGAAAACCTTTACCTTTGATGGTTCTCGCGTAAAATAACCCCCGTACAATCTGTTAAGACAAGTAAAATTTAGTTCACTTCTTGTTTAACCCATTATTCTTATAGCAATAAAGTTTTTAAATAAAAAATAGTTTTACCAACCACCACTGGTTTCAGACACAGTCCATCCACCAGTCGGCCCTTCAACTATAACGAATCGATAACAAAAACAATGAACTTTACAAAATGCACCGGAGTACCACAAGAATACATACCGGGTGCGACTTGGAGAATAAACGCAAACATGTGTTTCACCCTTGTTGGGGATCATCGGTATGCCATCATGAACAAATGCTCGGCAAAACATTATAGATAACAGGATGAGAAATGATGGCTACTATGGATAGTGGGAATTTGTTTGAAACCAGTCAGTGGTAGAACTAGTGGAGGAGCCCAAAAATCCAATAGTTTTGTGTTGGTAAAACTCTTTTTTTTATTTATATTTAACTCCACTATAGACATTGGGAATTTATATCTCATTCTGTAATAAGACTTTTGTTGATTTGCTTAAAAACTGGAAAGAAAAGATTTATTTAAAATTGAACGAGCCAAACTTCCCACTTATGACATAGAAAAGTCTGATAAGGTCAGTCCTCCCCACCTTTATAGGAATCTAGGGACGTATAAAACTTCTGTAAAACTTTTTTTTAGTTCCAGTGATGGGAGTGAAAAAATATGGTAAATCACTTCAAGTTATTTTTTTCTAATATTTTTTCTTCAAGTTTAGTGGAATTTTTTTAAACTTATATTTAAATTTATTGCCTCAGGGTTAATTTTTTTGAAGTTTAAGAAGTTCATAGCAAGTAATTTAGAGAGATGCATTGATTAGCAAGAGTCAATGTTTCTTCCCAAATTTTTCTTAAACCAAAAACTTCTGGGTTAGTTTACCTGCCAAGGACTGGGTTGGGGTCGAATCTCGTCTTAATTTTAGATGTTGGGAAAATCAAGTTACTAATGCATTGCAGACGAAAATTTGTGAAAAATGATATTAAAAATGACATTATTTTCACATTTGTTAATGCCATTATAGAGCCACAAGCAAAATTTTTGAAAGAACCCCTGCACAAAAACTTGTAAAATGTAACCGTATTTTAATGTATTGTACCAAAGGTCAAAATAGTGAAATTCTATGAGGATTTTATATGATAGGACATATGAGCCGTCAAATAACAGATGTCTGGCAAACACCCAAGAAGACTTTTTTCTCATAACTTTCAACCGAAAAAAATCTTGGGTGGAAAAACGAAATTCAAAATTGGATGCGTTTTTTTTAACTTCTTTTTTTTATTTCTCTTTTGTTTTAATTGCCTTAGGAGCATATTCCTATTGGAAATATTAACACGCCATCGCCAGGACAAACCCATATTAGATGACTTATAATAAAGTACAAGTGCGGAATGATGCCTATTTGTGAGTGATTCAAAATGATGTTTGGGGTGGGCGCCTGGTGGTTTTATACTGTCTGAAATTGTTTCAATCTTTTTTTAGACTTCAATGGAAAAAATTGTCATTTTTAATATTACAATAGTTTTATATAATTTTTATTTTTAATAAGTGAAGTGAAATAAAATCATTGCCTGTTCTTTTGTTTTGTAAGAAATAAATATACCTACTGTAGAGCGTTTACCATGTTTTATGTATCCTAAAACTCAAGCTTTTAAAGGCGGACAAAAAAATATCAAGACTATAGTTAAATAGTTTTATTAAATAATATGGTCAAAAATACGTACTATTTAAACAAAAGGAGTGTTAGATACACAAGAAAATAGTAAATTATTAATAAAACAAAATAAATAAATGTACTATTTTAATTCTACAATTTTTTATTATTCTAAATATATAAAACTTTAATTTTATATCTGAAGGAATCCAGAGAGGTCGAAAAAATATCCACATTATTAGCAGAGCTACACATTCTTCGTATAGGTCTATTAAGGTTGTAATTTGTATTATAATATTCTAAGTTAAAAATATTCCTATTTCTTGTACTCCGCTGTGGAACCCTTAAGCCAATTCTATGTATTAATTGAGGAGAATCAAACATTGCATTACAAATCTTGAAAAGAAAAGCTAGATCAAGACATTACTCTACGGTTTTCAAGAGTTGTGACCTTTAGAAATTTTAAAACATCACAATAAACTATTTCCCCAGATAGAATTTTAAGTTTGAAAGCTACAAAACGTAAGAATTTCTTCAATACCCTTTCCAGATTTTCTACATGACATTTATAGAATGGGGACCATATGGAACTACAATATTCTAATATTGATCTAACAAGAGAACAATAAACATTTTTAAAACAGATTACATTTTTAAATTCAGATAGGCTCCTTTTTAAGAAACCCAGTAGTTTAAAAGCTTTGATACAGATAAAGTTATAGTGATTTTTAAAGCTTAAGCTTGGGTCAAATAATACTCTTAAGTCTTTAAATTTTGTGAAAAAGTGTTGAGATCATTCTGCACTCTTTCACAATCCCTAAAATCTTTAACAATTCTAAAAATATTTTAATCGTCTGCATATAGAAGGATTATACAGCAACAGAAACAGTTTGAAATATCATTAATAAAACAAATGAAAAGAATTGTTGACATAGGTCCCCTTGTGGTACTCCAGACTTCACTAATATCTCTTCAGAGAGACAATTTTTTATCCTAACAGCCTGTCTTCGATTTTTATTATGCCAAGATTTGTACAGGGAATCAAAACAATGTATTAACATCAATCAGTGAAGATTTTTTTTCTTGCAAAATCTTTGTCAAAAGACCTTTTTAGCAATACCAAAAACCTATAATTTATTTGGCGGTACCTTACATTGAGGTTTTATCTCTTAACAGTTTTTTTAAGTTTTTGATGGTCCTGTCATAAGACTCCTCTGTAAAAAATTGTGCTCCACCAATTTGGATAAAATTTTAGTATGTTATTGTCGTAGTCAAAATACACAATACAGAAATCATAACGAAAATTTCATAAAAGTGTTTTATAACACTTATTTTAAGTCTTTAGTAGTAATTTTAATCACGATATCTGATTTACCCTGTACATTATAAATGGTTTACATGAAACAAAAAATTTTATTCAAATTGGCGAAAAACAATGTTTCACATAAAACATTGCAAGATTTGATAAATAACGGTACTTCACTTTGGGGGTCATTTGTGATCTATCACTTTGAATTTTCTACAGAGATAAAAAAATTCAGGCTGACAACATTTTTTGGAATTTATCATATATTTTTGTGATTTTCACAAAAAAAAATCCATGTTTTATAAATAATTTCCGCGTTTTATTAAACAACTCAATGTTTTGCATTAGTTTAGGTAGTAACTATATTTTTGGTATTACTGTAAGTATGCGCGTTTTGAGATATCTACATTTTTTATGGCACTTTGAGATGAAATTTTTGTTTTATGACCAGATATTTAAGTAACGAATGAGACTTTAAAAAAATATAAACATTAAAAAACCAAAAAAAAACCGCAGATATTAATTAAACAAACACGGATTTTTTAAAGTGCTTTAGCAGACACATATATCGCCCAAAGAACCTTTTCTTGAATATCTCTAGCTAGCAGCTACAGTAAGTAAGGATGTTTTTAAAAGTTCAACCCTCTTTCCAACCTCCCACGACCATTAAAAACTCATTGCTTGATGCCATAGATATTTTGTAAATTTTTTTATAAAAATCGGTGTAGCAGCTCTCCACTAATGTAACAAAAAGACACCACACCAAAACATGGGTATTGGCTTCTCAGGTACAAGCCTCCACTGCCTCAGTGCCCAGGTGTTTAGAAGCGCCAAAAATAGCCTCAGTTAACGTTATTCTGCCAAATCGCAAGCTGTGCCATAATGGAGAATTGGCTTGAAGTCGAGTATCCGTTTCAGCTTCGACACACAAGGAATCGCTCATATTTGACCGCATGTAATTAATGAACCTGTCAACATTCCATTTGGTCCATTTTCTCTGCAGTTTTAAACTTGAACCAGAGCTGGTATACATCGATATAGGTGTACTTGTCTTCAGATCGCAAAAGTGTATATATTACCCCTTTGTTATCTGCGCAGATTTACATCAATTGAGACACATAATTATGACTTTTTGGTCCGAGGGCTGGCACGTCTTCGTTTAAGTGACTGCAAATCCATTTTGGCATTTCCAACATCATTGTAGAGGTGCAGGCTGGTTCTTCACTTCTTCTGTGAAGCCAAAAAAGAACAGCAATGGCATGCTTGCAGCCCCCTGTAAGTATCAAAAAAGAAAAGTTAAAAACAGTTAAAAATTTTCTAATAACAGGTTAAAAGGAGACACATTCTGCTTGCGTCTTTTTTTATCTTGTGAAAACTAAATTTGCATTGTGTGTTCCTAGCTTAACAGAAACTGGTACAAAAAATACATCATAGTTAGAAAATACCAGAAAAATATTTTTTAAAACATGACACCAGCAGGCATGTATAAATTTTATTTTTCTTCAATATCTCAAAAATTACTGATCTGCTAATTTTTGTTGAAAATATAATTATTTCTTTTAATGTGAAAACTGTATGTGTGTTGCTAGCTGATACGGTTTGTGAGTTATGATTTTCAACCCCCTTTCTTACCCTCTTTACAATCTTCACCCTCATCAAAAACTAATCAGCTCATTCTTTGGTTCCAAAGGATTTTTGTGCCAAATTTCATCAAAATCGGTTAACTTTAGTGGCTTTTCAGTCATCGTTGTCCAGACAGACAGGCAGGCACCAATTAAGAAATTTTGTATTTAGGTCTTTCATGTTTATTTGAGTTATTTTGGTATAAATAAAGTGTTTTTGTTTCGCTCATATTTTTGTTTTTGAAGTTAGGAATGCCCCCCACCAGAGAAATGTGAAATGACGCCGAAATTTGATAATTAAACAAGTCTCGGAGATGGTTTGGGGATACAACCTTTTAATGTCTAAAAAAATTATTCCAATGTTCATAGCTCCTCATTTTGTCCTAACAAACGTAACTTTTTGTGTTGGTATGCTCTAAAAACTCTATGCATAAAGGTCAACTTTTAAAAAATTTTAAGCAGTTTTACTTGGATTTTCCACCACAGATATGTACAAAAAAAAGAGCAGCGCCTAATATTCTGTAAGTTTGGATACCTTAAAGATATAATTTTCCTACCAAGTGTAATTGCAAAACAGTGGCAGCTGCTATTCTGTAAGTTATAATTTTACCTCTTTTTCTCAAAAAATGTAAATAATAACAATTATTAAGTAATTTTAAGAAGACTTTAAAAAGAGATTAACCAAATATTTTTTTTTAAATGTAATGTAAAATATGTATAGTTTCAAAAGTTTTTAAAACTACCTGCAGAAGCAGAACAATCTTTGCACTCAGAATGCAGCACTTTTTCCTCCTTCTCATAAACAGAAATTTCCACAGTATAAGGAGTATTTCTTACTCTGTGCTCCGGAGTTATTTTCGCCTTGACTGTGCAAACATCTCCTTCTCTCTTAACTTGTCACCATAGACCTCCTTCGTAACTCTAAAATAAACAATAACACTTAAGCCTCCAATCATCTCATTTTTAACACCAAATCAACCAGACCATGTACATTTATGTACATTTTTAAGGTACAAACAAAGTAAAAATAATTTCATATACACGTAGAATTGCAACTCTCATATGACACGAGAATAACTGATAGATAGACAAAACTTCATATGTCCAGTTTACATACCATGAGTCCTCTAGGTATGGCAAAAGTTTAGAAATCATATTTTTTTTGTAATGCACTGAATGGCATGTGGTGACACTTCATTAGCTGTTAATTTTTCATGCTATGATATTTTTCATAACATGAATGAAATTTGGAACTTCTTTGAGATTAAAAATATAAGATAAAAAAAATACAATTTTTTTTATATTTTTACAAATCTTGAGACAAATCTGTCTTAGTTATATACCTCAAAATAGTTTTCCCAGATTTTACAGCTGTGGTTAATTATTTCTGATAAAGCTTTTCTAAAATTTTCTTTTAAATTTTATAGCAAAATTTTAGGTGTACCTACAAATGACTTTTTTATTATCTTCACATTTTGCAGCTTTTTACTGTTACAAAAAAATCCAGGATGTTTAAAATATAGTAACTGTAATAAATTACTTATTTACTGTCATTTATATTTTGCTTTTAATAAGTTGGTCAAAACCTTGGTCAAAACTAGTAAGAAATCCTGTTGATTCCAATATTTCCTTGAATATCTGAAAAACTACAAATCTGATATAGTTTTTGTTGGAACTGTAATTATCTATCTAAATATTAAAACCACGTGTTGCTAGCTGCTAAAAGTATATTTTATTTTCCTTGAATATTTCAAGAACTACAGATCTGACTTCAACGTAAATGTAATTGCTAGCTGCTACAATTCCACCCTCTTCACAACAAATTAATTGACTATTATATAATGTTTTGTTTTAAAAGTCATTTTAACTAAATGTTTGGGATTTTCTTTGAAAGATACTTGAATGATTTAATAAGCTAGTCATCAGGTTTTATTAAACCCAAAATCCTAATTTTAAATATTTATTTTTAGTTTAGTTTTTTACTTTATTGACATTCTTTTGTATTTTTTTTAAACTAGCTTTTTCTAAGTATATAAATTAACCTCGAAATTAACATTGCATTTTTCTGAAAAAACTTTACCGTCATAAGCCTAATGTGTTAGTAAAGAAATTTGATGGTAATGTAGCACTAAATTATCATCATGTCAGAATTTAGCTCAATCTTGATAGTTTAGAGATGCATAAAAAATTACTGACATTTGTTTGATGCATAAATTAATTAACGGTCTAACTGACTGTTAGACATCATCATACTTTTCACATTACTTTTCATACAACTGACTATAGACAAAAAAATAATTTATTGAAAGAACTTTATTGCTTAGCTCAGTAACCAGTTATTAATGTTTTTAATGTATCTGTTAACTCCTTAAAAAGACTAACAAAAAGAATCTTATCAGACTAAATATTTTTTTTAGTTAAATTTTATACTGTTGTGTGTCTGTTTTCAAATATTTTGCGTTGTTCATACTATAACTCCTACTATACTATATTTCATGTCTTTATTTATTAATTAGTATTCAGTGTTGACTATGTAAATTTTTTTTCTTTTGACAAGGTATTGATTTTAATGGGGTTTCTGTTCCCTATAAATATAAATAAATATATTAAATTACTTGTGCTGAGGTCCTTTCTCAAAAAGTTACCTTGCTTCTTCTTACTTGGCATAAAAAAGTAACAAGGTTTGTGTTTTTGTAATCGGGGAAAAAAAAGTTAAATTTAAAAAAATATGTACAGGGTGTCCAAAATCATATTTCAAGTCACTTGACAAGGTTTTTATAACAAATGCTTAACAGTCTACTCATATATTTTGACACAATTTGGATTTTTAATGTGCGCAGTTAAACCATACTCACTTTCCAGTCTTAACATTCTTCATCTCAGCGCTAAAGAAATCCATATTATCCAAATAATATAAATTAATCATCTCATGATCCACTTTGGGTAAGTTGTTAGAATCACCCTTCACAAATCCCTTCTCCATATTCTGAGCCATATTCTCTAAAAAAAATCAAGAAAAAATCTTAACAAAATTCAAAAAGTTAAAAAACTACTTACCTACAGCTCTCTTTAAAAATCTTTTTATCAATACCTTTTTTAATATAAATATTGAAACCTTTAAAATAAGTGCAAAAAAATTAAAAGAACAGAATATTATCGCTTTAGAATAGATAGCTGTATTTGAAGTCTGAAAATACCATCATGGCTGTACCCAAGGGGTGAACCAATCCAGCAAGTGCACAAAATATTTGGCAGGAACTATATTTTAGCACTTGCAGGCCTCCTATATTATGAGTTTCATTTTATCCTAAACCCAGGAAGAACTGGAATATGGACACTTTTTCCAGGAGACGTACAAAATATGGGATCATTTCACCCGTTGGCTGTACCAATATACAGATTTTAAACAATACCAGAACGTAGTTTTTATAATGTTACTAGTATGAATCTACACTTTTGCAAGCAAATAAGAAAAGCTATCAAAAGATATAGATTTTAGGAGAAAATTCTGTCTTCTAATAGACATGTAGCAAGCATGAAAATTGTTGGATCTGGGGTTGAGTTTTTATGGTGGTTTTTGACGATGCGTCAGAAAGCGGCTTTATATAAAGAGAGTGTCTAAAGAGCCGACAATTTATTATGTATTTTTCATTTTTTTTTTAAACTAAATTAACCCAACCTAACCTAAACAGTCTCAATCCAACTTATGAAAAGCCAAAACAACCCAAAAAAACACACTTTAAACTAAATTAACCCAACCTAAACAGACTCAAACCAACTAAATTCACCCAACCTAACCTAAACAAACCAACTTATTCAAAGCCAAAACAGCCCAAAAAAACACTACAACCCCTACATCTTTTTTTGGCACAAAAAATGTTTGGGTTGTTTTGGCTTTTAATAAGTTGGTTTGAGTCTGTTTAGGTTAGGTTGGGTTAATTTACTTTAAAAAAATATGAAAATATGAAACACATAATAAATAATTATTGTCGGCTCTTTACCCTCACGACTATTTAGCCAAATTGTCGGCTCTTTATAGACACTCCCTTATATAAAATTACTTAAAAAAACTTACCAAATATCAAAATTTGTATGCGCACACTCTGTTAAAAATCGCAATCAAAAGTTCTTATTCTTCTTGTCTCCGAATTAAGCTTATAAACCCAGCTTAAATTTTCTTAGCAGCTAGGGCTATGGTAGACAGGAACCGTACTGTTTGTAATAACATTCACTACATATATAGTTGTATATTACTTGTAGGCTTTCTAAACAAGAAACAAATATAAACTTCCGCACTACTAAATGTTTATAATTTTATAAATTAACTTCAAAAGAATCACAACAAAAAAAGCAAAACACTTAAAAAAACGAATTGACAGTATGACTTAAAGTTAGCCGCAGGCCGCAGTTCGCAACCCAGTGGTCCAAATAAAAACTGCACTTGACAAATTACAATGGACCAGCCAAAAATGACGTCACCTGTATTGATTATGACGTCACCTATATTCGTTTTAAAAAATCGTAAGGCCACTGAATCGACGATTAAAAACATTATTTTTCACATAGAAAACCAAAATTTTTTGGGGAAAAAAGTTTTTAGATGGATTTCTTGGACCTTTATGTTTATGTATATTCCAAAAAAAAGGTAACTTTTTTTTTATGGGAAAGCCCCATTGATAAAAAAATAATTTTTTAAAAATGTTTGACACATTGGTTGACAGATGTCAAAAAAAGCTAGTGCGTTAAATTTCTTTTTTAACAAGCTTTCCAAAAAGGTGCCACAAGTGGTACCTTCTTATTTAAAAAAAATAGTTGTTGGGCCCTGGGCCTCCAGTTGGGGGCCCCAAAAGTTTTTTTTATCATGGACGGAAAGTCCGTAAAAAATTACTAAAGATTTGCTTTTAGCATTTTTTAAAACCTCTTCCCTAAAGTCGCTAGAAGCACCTTTCCATTTAAAGAAAACCAAAAAAAAAGTTTACAAATTCCGGGTAGTCCCGGAGATAGGCGAAAAAACCGAAATCTTTATTTTTAGTTTTCAATTTTTTGCGTCCTTATTCTTATACCTGTCAAAAAACGCTTAAAACTTTCTACAAGCACTTTTTTAAGATCTACCTATTAACATTGACATTTCTGTGTGACAAGAGCACTGTCAAGTTCATTTTTTCTTATGGACACATGCTTTTTTTTCCTGCCGTTTGGTTCATACAGGATGACAGGTATTTTAGAACCTCATTTTGACAAGTATCTGTACCTGTACCTGAGTTAATTGATCATCATGAGCCCATATTGGAAGATTAAAAAACAAATAAAGAAACAGATTTTTAAAGTGATAGGTAAAGTTATTTTGTTATCACAAAATATCTTGAGTAAGTTAAAATCAAAAATAAAATTTGGGCTGATGATGGTCAATAAACCCAAAACGTCGGGTGACTTGTCAAAATAAGGTTGCAAAATGTTATCTGTCATTCTTTATGAACCAAATGGCAGAGAAAAAAGGATGTGTCCATAAGAAAAAATGAACTTGACAGTGCTCCTGACGCACTGAAATGTCCAATCTCAAAAACTGACCTCTCACTAGGTAGATCTTAAAAAAGTGCCTGTAGAAAGTTTCAAGCGTTTTTTGAAGAATAAGGGTGCAGAAAAATCTCCGGAACTATCCGGAATTTGTAAACTTTTTTTTTAGTTCTGAGCAAAGCATCAAATTGCGCAACTTTGCCCTAATTTAAACCTTTGCGTATCTCCTACCATTCAGGAGATCCCCATGGTGAGCATCGAATTTGAAACACCCTGTATACCATTGCTAGCACATTTAATGTTTTAATACTACTTTTACGAGGTAACGTCTCTACTAATATTAATTTGGTTGCAATTCAGTAGCCCCTACTCAATATAAAAGTACAAAGTTGTGGAGACTACACGGTCGCCAGTAAGAAATAAATGTGTATATTATCGCTACTTTACTGACATTGTAAATCAATGCACCGTCAACTGGATGCGCGACGCCGCCATGTTATTTGCTTCTATTAAATATGGAATTCAAATCAAAATTTACCAATACCTCATTAAATCACTGATTAGTAGTTGCATGTACCAATAAAAGTAAAAAATTAATATTTAGTTAATAAAACATATTAAACCTGGAAAGACATTTAATTTGGAAATCCTAACCTCAAATAATTCCGGTTTTTTATCAACATTTCAGATAAAACTAGGTCAAAACTGGGGGGCGCGCGTTTTTTTTTATAGTGGTAACGTCTCTAAAGTATAGTAAGTATGTGCTTTAAAGTGCTATGCGTTTTTACCGATTTTCTCGAAAACCAGAGGAGTACAAAATATATATATATATACAGATAATACCGGTTTTTAAAATTTTTAAATTCCGTGATACCTACACCTTGGGGGTCGCTAAGTTAATATTAACCTGGCTACTCCACCCTCTTTTTTTCGAAAAACAATTTAAAATGAAAAATTCGATTTTTTTCTCATATGTTCGTGGAGAACATAATTAGCACATAATTTTAAAACCAAAAATTTTTAGTTTGGCCCCATATTTCCTGGTGGGTTTTCTAAGTTAATATTAATCTAGCTACCCCATTTTCTTTTTCGATTTTCTCAGAAACCAGAGGGCACAAAATTTTTTGATTGGGGACGAAATTAGCACATAACTAAATTTTGATTTTCTTGTGGTGGGGTCGCTAGGTTAATGGGTTAAATAAACGGAGCACTTTTTTGATTTTTTGCGCAATAAGTTCAAATTTCCAAGGCCACCGATTCAAATATTTGAACATTTCGAATTGTTAGCCTACAAAGAAATTTTAACTTATTCGGCAAAAAATCAAAAAAAAGCTCCGAGTCATGCATCAGTTTTTACAAAATGTGCCTTCCATTCAAAGTTTATTTGACTCCAAAAGGTATGTATATCATATGACCCGCATTGGACATCACTTTGACATTTCATGAGCTAAGGTCATTGACAAAAAAAACATCCTCTCATATGAAGCTAAGCATTGCTATTGTAGTATTGAAAGCGAGGAGGTAACAATGGCGTACGCACGGGAAGGGATAAGAGGGATAAAGTCCTCCATGGACCATGAAAATAAAAGGTTTAAAAGAGTTACCATTTTTAAAATAATTTTATCCGAATTTTCGTCTGCGGCGCATTTATAACACGATTTTGGTAACGAAACTATAATTGAGATATCCCAACCCACCCTGGCAGATAACCCAACCAACAATTATAAAAAAAAGTGAAAGAGATCAACATTTAAAAAAAAAATTTCTTGCTTAAAGTACCCCGTTCAAAACTGCTTCTATTCTATAAATGAATTTCTCGCCTCTTAATTTCAAATGTATTAGTGGATAAACTTTTTTTGCCTTCTTTAGTGTAAAATTAGTTTCATTAATTTTTCATTCAGTAGTTGAAAATATTGTAGAGCATCTATTTGACAATGTGTATACTTTGTATAAAGTCTTGTACAATAAACAAATAAATACAACACCGAAAATTTTCCCCTGCAGCGCATTTAACACATGATTGCAAACAAATCCAGAATTGATACAGGCAGAAGATCCGCTCCCATAATTTTTTAGCACATTCACAGTACTTTCATTTTTGGGAGAACTTTTACAGATTTTTAAAAGTTTTTTAAAAATTTTTTGAATAATTTCAAAATGAATAATCTATTTTAGAAAGGTTTTAAATTATCCTCTTTTTTCTTAATTATTAAGGGACCAAATTTGGCATCACATCAGTCTCCCTTGCCTAAACAATCGTTATTTTAGTGGTGGATTTTTTTTTGGTCAATTTAAGTTAAAACACATGTTTTGAAATTTTTAAAGCTACATAAAGTTTGACACAACACCTGCGCAAAATATATGAAATACTTGAATATACTATTTAATGGATTTTACATCATTTAATATTTGATTTTATTTTACTACACAGGAAAAATAAAACTATTTAGATTTACTTTTTATTAACATGTTTGCGCCAAATATAGTTTTTAACACTTATCAACAAATTTAAAATTTCGTCGTGAGTCAGAGTCAATTCAGTTGTTTCCTGTGCCAGATAAATAAAAATTGTACAATACATATTCAACATGTTTTTGAAAACTGTGTGTCTGGGATGAATTCACTCTCTTTTTATCATAAAATGGTGTTTGTTCTTTAAAAACGTGACTATAGTGATCAAACTGAATTTTATGTGCATGAATTCTAGGTGTTTTTTCTTTGTTAACACAGAAACAAATTATTTGTTACAAATAATGTAGAGATGGTACAGTGGCTTCTAGACTTCTGAAAAAGTGTTAAGACAAAGTTTATCATTTGTGCGTATTTTGATCTTTTTGAAATTTATATACATACAGGGTGTGTCAAAAAAGTTATTTAAAAAAATCTCTCGATTGCGTTGAATTTTTTTGTGCAAGGGTGTGAAAATGAATAAAAACTATAGAAGTATTATTTTTGACATTTGCATCACACTTAGCCAGGTCATATTTAAGAATAATATACACAGGGTGATCCAATAATTGAGCGCCGAATTTATCTAACTTAGGCCTGGCTTTTTATTAAAAATATTTTTGTGCGACTCTGCCTTCCCAAGGGGTCTTAAACTTTTCCCAGATAAATCCGGTGGCCAGACTTATTGGACCAACCTGTATATAAACCTTAAACCACATCAAAAACGCTATTAAAAAAAGCACAGTTTAGCCGCGAGTTGTTAACACTATTTTTTTAATACCTTTATCAAAATATCCAAGAAAAACAGTAAAATACTTACAAGTCCGTTCCATTTTTATTTAACAGGGTGACTATTTTCTGGAAAACCGGGAAAAGTCGGTGAAATGTCAGGAAATTTTGACAAAAATCTGGAATTTTAAACAGCATAATAAAAAAAGTGTTGGACCATAAGTTCCTTGAAATTTAAAAACAACAGAACTATTTAAAAATATCTACTTTGTAAAAAGTTTTTAACAAATTCAGAGTTTTAACTTAGCAAAAGTATATTCTTATATTCTTTAATAGTAGTTTTAACAACCAGTGGCTAAAATAGTGCTTTTTTACAAGCGTTGGTTTAAATAACGAGTGCAGCGAGGTATTTAAAAACGCGATTAAAAAAAAGCACAGTTTAGCCGCGAGTTGTTAACACTATTTTTTTAATACCTTTATCAAAATATCCAAGAAAAACAGTAAAATACTTTTAAAAATCTCGAACGAAGACCACTTCTCGCAACACACCATCTTTAAACTATAAATTAAGGCGGCTAGTAAATGAAATGACATATATTGGTTTCCATAGCGATGTGCCTTTTTACTCGGTGACGTTCATTGTTGTGACATTTTAATCTTTGACAGTTTGATATTTTGACGATGACTTTAAATGATTTTTTCGTAAATAACTTGGTGAAAACTGGCGAAAATGGCTTAATTTTTAGTCAAGAGTAATTAGATTTTTTTCAATATTACTATATGCCGCTATTTCTCTTTAATTTTGAGTAAAGAACGGACAGAAATTTTTTTTTGCACCCGTGACCAAAAAAAAAAGTTTTTTTGCATCGGTGACCAAAAAAGCCATGCTTTAGTTATCTGCAGACAGTTACTAAAATCATGTTTTTGATGAAGGTATAAAAAGAAAGTTTTCATTAGTCAAATATTTTTTTTAATTTCAAATATCTTATGGCAACTTGACAGATAATTTAACAACAAGGTGGGCACACAAGCAAAACCACTAAGCTAAAGGCGGTGTCCAGAATCAAGCCACTGCAAAGTGGAGTATGACTAGGGGAAAAAGACTTTTTAGTTATCCCTTTTTTCTAAGAAAAAAAAATCGGTCCCTCAGCTTTGCAGCTTACCCAACTCAACGTTTTTTTCATGTATATAATACAAAAAAATCATTAATTTTTAAAGAATTGCACGGATAATATGGACCTACAGCCCGTGGGAAAATGTATCCATATTTTAAAGGTATTGCACCAAAGGTCAAAATAGTGAAATTCTATGAGAATTGTATGTATGTGATAGGAGATTTGAGCCGTCAAAAATTCTCTTACCGTTTAAAACCTACTTGAAATTCCATTTTTTAAAATATATTTACCATTTTAATTACGATTGATATCCACCTCTTGGAAAACTTAAGAAATTGGGTGGGTAATAGTTATTTACCTAAAAAGTGCGGAAAACTTTTCCGCACGCACCGGCGTTTGCCGGTAAATTTGGAAAAGACGATTTCCACATGCGTTAGGTACCACATTTTTCCTACGAATATTTTAAAAAAATGTACAGAAAAGTGGCACTTTCCGCACGTTTATAGGAAAATATTATTACATAAATGTCATAAAATGTTTCAAAATTGTCATAAAATCATTTAAAAAATTAGTTTTTTTCCCAAAAACTGCATTTGGATCCTTTTTCCCCTTCCCATCAGTAGTGGAAGCGCTAAATTTTTATTTTTAGCTTTAATATTTGTTAGGACTAATGCCAATTTTACAGGATTATCGCATGTATGGTTTCCCTCTCCCTTTCTGTTAACCCCCCAGCCCCTTATAGCTGACTTTTGGAAACTCGTTAAAATAAGTTGGGTCAATTTTTTGTTATTAAATCTTGAAAAATTAGGGATAATCTTTGCGAATATTAAATTAAAAAAAATTGAAGGAAGCGGGAATAACTAAGCAAGATTTGTGTTATTTTTTTTAGTACTGGGACATAATAAACTCTCGCACCAATACCAATCACGCCATCAGCTCCTACAATATCAACCAAAACTCGAAATTCGACCCCATATTCCCGAACCTGCGAGACAAAAGCGCATCTTGCAATGTCGGCTTAGAATTGAGCCCCCGACCCACCACCGTTAACATAGGCCACATCTACAGAAAAGATTCGAATAAGAAGAAAGACAGACGAGGTATCGATTTGAGCGACTTTAAGGATGTTAAGTCGAAAAAGCGGGTTAATTTTGATGAAGTTAACAACCTTAAAAGGGAAGAAAATTATCTGCAGGTTCCAAACGACACTACAAATTTAAACGAGGAAAAAAGTTTGAGTGTGACAAGCTTGTCGAGCCTATCAAACGAAATTATCGATTTTATCGATGAGAAGGAGAACGAACTCACGGATAGGGCGGGGATGACGTTCGACAAAATCGAAAATGAAAGCAAGAAAGAGGAAAAAAGTCTCGAAGCGGAATCGAAACAGACGAATCTCAAAGATCCGATTCTGGCCGACATAAACGTCCACAACATCATTAAAAGGTTTGACGAGTCTCAGATGCGATCTCCGACAAAACAGTCGATAGCCAAGCCGAAAATTTTGCCGAGAAATCAGCCGAAAAAACCGCCGGACGTGCCGCAAAAACCTGATAAGAAGCCGGTCGTACCGCCGCGAGCCAGCACTACCAAGTTGAGGGGGAAGCTGGATAAGGCCCACAGTACGCCTGCGTATGACTTGACAGGTAGGTGGAACTGTTTTTTTCCTTTCAGTTACTTAGTTTATGTTACCGGGTTAAAACTGAGTTAAAGGTCAACTCCGATCCTAGCAAATTTCTGAATAAAAGCACGTAACCAATGCCTACTCATTCAGAAAATAAACAAAAAAAAATTGCCTCAAACATCACAGAGATACACCTTACAGATGATATATAGTTGGCCTTGTGAAGTTTGCTCTCTTGCATATGTTTAAGGGGCTTTATTGACAAAGTTGTCAGCTGTGTTATTTGTCTGGCAGCTAGCATTTATAAAAACATATTTTTTGTAACCTTTTTTTCCTGGTTCCAAAAATATGTAATATTTTTTTATTTATTTTGGACGGTCCTCGAGTAAAAAGAAAAATACTTTTCCATAAATACAGACAAGTAAACATAGTTTAAGTGGTTCTTCGTTCAACACATTACTCTTATGGAAAGTATTTTTCCATTTACTTGAGCATCATACAAAATAAATCCAACATATTATATTTTTTACCATTCCAAATTTGAAAAAATATACTATTTAAAATAATAAAGTTACTTGGGTTAATGTTAAAATTTGACAGTTGCGATCACAGATGCTAATTTTTAAGGACATCTAAACAAAACTTTTTCGATTTCAATATGCGGGGGGAAAGTCTTATTCGCGCCCCTCCTTTCATGTTTCAAGATGGAACATGGTTGTGATTATGTGAATTACAAAAGTTTCAAAGATAACTCTTATTTTAGGTGATGACGAAGAACCTTCTGTTTTACGACTTATACCCTTGGAAAAACTACCGGACATAATCCCCAAAATACCGGACACCATAACCGAAACCTCGCCCATCAAAAAAGAACATGAAGATTCGATTTTTCGGGATCCCTTGTCGGATAGCCAGAACGCTATCGAAACGTCGAACATTGCTGTGATCGATAGGATTAAAGTTTCTGAAGAGACAAATAGCTCAAATAGTTTTAAATCTGACACAATTTTGCTCTTAAATGACTCTAATGAAAACGCTAACACAAAAGAAATTAAAAGTACAACAGAAGGAGAAACGAAAGAAAGAAAACTTGTTTTAGAGGATGTAAAAAGCAACGAAATCGAACTAAAATCTTCCTACGAAGAAATCATGGATGTGGTTAAAACCAAAAGGGTTGTTCCACCAAAACCACCTCCAAGAAATATCCTCGATCCACCCAGACCCACTTATCCTGCGGACTCTCCTAAGCCGCAATGTTATGACGCAACCTCGTCTCCCAGGCCTCAGTTTGTCGACGTGACCTATCTGAAAGTCCAGCAACAGAGAATGTTCGACTTCTCAACGGTCGACAAAAACGACATGTCGAGAACGGCTTCTACGCAAAGTGTGGATTCTAACGATTATTTGATTCCCGTGGAAGTAAAAAATCGCGAACACCAACAGCAGCGATTTAGTGGAAAATCTAGGGGATTTGAGCCTAAACAGTCTTCGACACCAGTGGCGAAAAACAAAATGGATTTCAGCGAGTTTGATTGCATTGGATTTAAGCAGTCTCCCAGTTACGAGGCGCACTGCAAAAGCGGTGTTGGTGACAATAAAGTTTCGCCGACCAATTCGATAGTAAAGGCTATAATTCCAAAGAATAAGTCTGGAAGGAAGAAAAATAACATTATTGCGAGTAAGTAGAGGATTGATTATTGTATTGATTTTACCTGATTCAGGTGTGAGCCCGGGTGTAAGTGCGTCAATACGACTTCTTTCGATATTATCACTAGTATTGTCAAATATTATCAGGTATTGCCAAGTATTGTATGAATATCTAGAGTTCCATCTATACTGAACGAAACTACAAGTTGTGTTTTTTTTACGAATTTTACCAACATTGAAATAGAACAAAAATGTACTCAGCATAGATGAGAGATAAAATTGCTTAAGAAGTTCGTAAACAAAACACTGAGTAAGCAAATACAACTTAATGTGTTAAATATTTATTCTACCTGTAAAAACGGCTCAGGGCACATTTTTCCCTCTTGAACAAATTTTAAACATTTTAACAAAAAGGGTGAACTGTTGAATCCATTGAGTTAATATAAGTAAGCTAAAAAGTAAATCAGAAGAAAACATCATATTTTAATATCTCAGACAGTTTGCTACTTTCTCAATCGCACGCAACATGAGTGCGAAAGCGATACGACTGGCATGAGTAATATTGTTCGTGAATTTTCCTTGCTGGTTAAGTACCTACGAACATAAAATATACACTATGAATATAATATAGCCGAGTTTTCACCTTGCACATAGACACCCAGACGTACTTTAGAAAAAAGTGAGGCAGTCAAAGTCAGCTGATTTAAAATGGTGGTTTTCTGGTAAACAAATCATTTTTTCCTAAGGAGTAATACTAATCTAAATTAAAATTTTGACAAAGTGTCTACTGTATTCTCTCTCAGTTCAGGCTGAAGATCGGCATAAAGTAAAATAATGGACTGTCTGATTTGAGAGAAATAACATTATAATTATGTATAACAAGTCCTATAATAATAATAATAATTCCTTTTTAATTTGGAATTTTTGTACTTATTTTTAATACTTCAAAACGATGTTGAATTTAATAGAATAATAATTAACAAATTAAAATAGTAAAATAGACAATAAATAAATAAAATAATATAAAAAACAAGCACCTTCCAAACCAACATCTTCAGGAACTGTCCCCAGCACTGAAGCCACATTTTCACGTTCTATAGCAATTATTATTTTCATGGTTTCAACGCTTAATGGTGAAAAAATGTAACCCCTTGTTTCCAGTTCTTTTTATTTTTAAATTTTTGGTGGATTCACCGACACGTGCGGCTTCTCCGGCTTTCTTGGAGGTTTTATTTAAATAAGGAACAAAGGCAATCCTGCAAGTTAAAGCATAATTCCCAATCGATTTTTTTTTGCTCTTAAAGTTTTTGAAGGATAAAAGAAGTTTAAAGCCTCTAAAAAATCATTATGTTGATGGCAAACGACACTTTATGGACACACTGTGTATCAGAAAGCGGCCATATTTTAGCGAATGAGCCGTTTTGTTATATTGTCCTATGGTCAAACCTATATCGTAACAACCCATTGCTTTAGCTTACATAGTGATATTAACATTATTTTTTTAGAACGAAGAAAAGTGACAGTTCAAGATCTGAGTCCGGCCAACATCCAAGGGTATCTGCACCAACGATTTCGAGATAAGCACAACACGCAAAACGTTTACTGGGAAAAGCGGTGGTTCGTGTTGCTGGGCAACTGTTTTTACGGGTACCGGAATAAAGACGACCCGAGGGCGGCCTGTTTGATCTTTTTGAGCGGGTTTACTGTGGCTGTCGCGAGTGAGGTAAGGAATTACTACCTTTTTGATAAGCCAGTTTAATGTTTGGTATAAATAAACTTTTTTACCTTAGGGCCAAATTCAAGGTCAATAAGAGGGTAAAAACAGGTAATTTTTACTCGTCTGTTAGTCTGCCGGTCTCTTGTCTGTCTGTATACACGATAACTCAAGAACGCCTTAATCGATTTTAATGAAATTTGGTACAAAAATCCTCTATCGGCTGACCATGAACTGATTAACTTGGGTAGGGTGGTGAAGGGTTGAAGGGGGAAAAGCGGGATAAAATTGTAACTTTGGAACAAGAGTAAGTAGCGATATACGGGTTTCAGATTTAAATTTACATGAATATGGACTACAAATTTTGTTATTAAGTCCAAATTCGTCCAAAACGTTAAAATATATATATAAAAAAAATCATAACTTTAGAAGTAAACCAGCTATTGATATGCGGTTTTCAGATTTTGGTTTTCATAAATATTAACCAAAAATTTTGTTATAAGGTTCAAATCTTTCAAAGCTACGGTTTTCGAGATATTTTCATTTCCTTTCAACAGAAAATAATTGATTGTATGGTGGACTATCCGTGCTTTCTAGCACCAATTAAATAAAATGTTGTCCTGAAGTGATAAAACAAGATCAATAGTTAACTCTATGTTTCGAACTTCCATTGTCTATATTTTATTTATACACGACGTTTCGGTCAGTACAATATCTGATCGTCTTCAGGTGCAAACGGCTGAAGACGATCAGAGATTGTACTGATTGAAACGTCGTGTATAAATAAAATGTAGACAAGTGAAGTCTGAAACACTAGAGTTAATTTTAAACACATCATTGTCTCAAAACTTTCAAGATCAAAAGTACTCGACCAACTGGAAGACAGAAAGAAAATGAAGATTCTTGGATGGTTGTGAACATTTTAAAATTTATGTCATGGTGGTGGGGGTGTCAGAGTTTTGTGGACACAGAGATTATACTGTGACCAGAAGGTCAGTCAATCTGTATCTACTGATAGAAATTATCTAAATTCGGATTCAGAGATTCATTTGGATTTTTAGGTAAAGTCTCGTTCGAACGCCTTTAAAGTCTACCACACAGGAACGGCTTTTTACTTTTCGGCCGAGGATTCAGATACGTTGCAGAGTTGGCTGGATATGATACGTCAAGCCTGCCTTTTGACAGATCCTAAGAGTCAGGATGGTAAGAAATAATCATCAGTATTAACCTCAGAATGCTGCCAGCCGCACCATTTTTCTTAAAAGTTAAATAAAGTAAACTAAATATTTAATGAAATAATATACTTTATTTTTTTCATTATAATCATCTGAAATACCCGAGAAAGTAACCTTTGGGAAAACATGTACATTTTGACCTGCGGTACTTTCCCAATACTTTTTCAGTACCTCTTTTTACATTACTTATGATCCCATAACTTTTCAGCACTTTTGCAGTATTTCGCAGAAAAATTACCATTTTTCAGAATACATATGCAAATTTTAGAAGAAACACCACACCAAAATACCAGGCTTACTTCGTACCAAATAACTAAACCAATCTTTAATCACAAAATAATTTTGTGATCATATAAAAGAATTGTGTACACAGCTTGTTAGAAATTCGCCGTTATCCATCACGTCAAATACACTAGTTCCTTACTAAAAGTTGCGATAGAAAAAAGTACCGTGCAGAAAAAAGACATTCAAAGTGAAAAGCTTCAGAAGCACTCTTGTTACATGGACTTTTTTCTTGTTTCCTCTTCTCCGTTGACACTTGACAGGTATTTGACATATTTTAGGTAATTTCTACTCGGAAACCGACGAATCGGACTCTGAAAAACCGAAACCGATAGAAAAAGAAAAGACGGACTCCCTTAAGAAGTTTGGCTCGCTAAAAAAATTCGCTTCGAGTTGCAGTAGTTCGAAAAAATCCTCCCCCGAGGCGTCGCACGGTGGAGGCAGCACCAGTCTGGACCGGAAGTGGTTTTTTCATAAGTCGTCGTCGGCCAGTAGTCAGCAGGCTAAAAATTCCAGCCTTCCTGTTCCGACGGCGCAGGTGAGATGCATTTTTTATATCTCTGAAATATTTTGTGAACAAATTTTTGTCTTGGAGCTACAGTTACAATAGTTTTTAATATATTTCAGAGTTAAATTTCCCTTATTACTGATTCAAAAAATAATTTTAACTAAGCCCAGCGATATCTTACAAAGCGAAGTAGCTATTGAGATGCGGTTTTCTAATTCTGATTTAGTGAGGTTTTTAACAAATTCTATACTATCGTTGAATGTAATCAAAACGTTAACTTTCAAGATTTTTGCAATTTCGTTTATACCAAAAATCCGACTAATTAAACGTATATCATATCCCTTAAATGGAAGCATCTGGAAAAATACGGTTTTAATCGTTTTATTCGTAAATATTTTCTTAAAAAATTGTGTCTGTGAGTTATTATTTGTCAGTGTCAGTATTTTAAGATATTTCGAATTTTTATTTCTCGGATTACCGAAACAAACAAATATTAAGATACGGTTTTATATTCTTATTCACTGGTTTTTCTTTTAACAAATTTTGTACAACCACTGAAGTTGGTCAGAACATTAGTTTTTAAGAAACTTTCAGTTCCGCTTATACCAAAAAATATGTCCAACAAAACGCAGCCGTATTTCGAGAAAAGAGGCACTCGAAAACATTTTGTAACAAATAATGTCCAGAAAGTACAGTTGGTCAGCGTAATGTTGGAATTTTTATTTCTCTGATTACCAAAATCCAATCATATCTTACAAACGGAAACACCGTTTTAAAGACGGCCTTCAGCTATCGATTCTTCAAAATTTCTGTAACGAACTTCATGTCAGTCCTCAAGATGTTGGAGCTTTATTTTCACAGATATCTCAAATTTTCAGTTCCGTTCCTATCGAAAATTCCGTCCCCCAGAGCCCATAAGCGTCCGCACGGGCAACTTCACCTCTCACGTGCCTATTTTCGGAGGGCCGATCAACCTCAGCAACCTTCAACATCAAACCCAGAACGTCAGCGTGCCAAATTTGACGGTTGACACGTTGTCGAGTCACGCGAGCGCGGCGAGCAAGACCAGCACCATGGAGAATGGTGGCGGCGCCAAGGAGAAAAGGGGTACGTTTGTGCACGCCAGTAACCCGAGCTTGGGCAATTTGAGCGAGTATAGCGTCGGATCGAGTTCAACGGGAAAGGGGAGTTATAGGGGTGAGTTCAAATAAAATAATAATAGTAATAGTAAAGGTATTTTGAACTGCTAGCCTAATGGTAAGCTAACTGTACATTCGGCCAAACTGTCTGGTCAGTTTTAAGCGGTGCTCTTGTGAATTAAATGCTCCTTCCCCAACACACATTTTGGATATTATGGACTTTTGAGGGCTTCGTCACCTTCAGATTACTTTTCTAGTTAGAATGGATACCTTGTAAATAAAACTATTTACTTTAATTAGGTGGCAATGAAAATTTTGAAGGCTTCGTCACTCTAACTGAGCTGATGAACAAACAGGCACAGGAAAAGAAATTAAATCAACACCACATCATAGAAGAAATGCAGATTAATTTAAATCTGATTCAACCCGATGTTGTTTATGGTAAGTCTAAAATAGAGAGTTATTTCATTTCTGCGGCCTGGTCTCCAAAAAAACCGGCTTGTGCGGCTAGATTTTCATGGGCGATGTCAGTTTTTATCATTTGCAGACTTTTGCAAATATCTCGCTTGAATTAAGAAAAAAACATTTAAGAAATAATAAAAGCGAAAGAGGCGTTAATTTTTTTTCTGTAGGTGAACTACCAATCCGCTCCACCCAAAAACCCCCCGACATCGACCCGTCCGCACTCCCCCCAACCGGGTTAACGCGCTCGTGCTCGCAGTCGGAAAAGCACGAATCCACCTCGTCGTGTTTTGGCAAGCGACTGGGTTCCTTAAAGAAGAACCAAAAGAATGAAGATAGCGAGGACAAGATGGCCACTTATCCCAAGGCCGTCAAAGGATTCGAGTTTAAGAGCAACCGGAGCTTGCCTAGGGCTCATAAAATGCAGGAACCAAACCTAGGTAATAGGGCACTTTGTCACTTGTGTTAATATATATCCCTCGATATATCCTATATCAATAAAAAGCTTGGATATTCGACGAGTCAACACGGATTTTATGAACCGTAAATTAACGACAAACCTTCATAAACACAATGTATTGCCAAATCTTTAGATAAACATTCTCAAGTCGACGTGATTTACACAGACTTTTCAAAAGCCTTTGACAGGCTAGACCATAATATTCTATTACGAGCATTTTAGTGTTTTGGTCTACGTTCCTAATGTTAGCAGTACAAAGTCAGCAGTGCAAAGATTTTATGATTGGAAAAATTAGTGCTAATTAAATGCCAAGTCACAAAATTTTGTGCTCTTGTAGGTTCCGAAATATGACCTGCACCGCTAGCTACCCGTTAAGATAGCAGTGCACCATGCTAGAATGGATCTGAAAAGTGGTAGAGTGGTCTAAATGGTCCAGAAAATTAAATGCTAATTACATGCTGCCATTAAGAAAATTATTAATTTTTTAATTTTTTCAGCATATCTTTTAAAATTCACTCGGTGCACTGCTAACTTGGTCATTGGAATAAATTAGTGATATTTAGGTGCTAACTAAATGACAAGTAACCAAATTTTGTGCTCTTGTAGTTTCCGAGATATGGCCTGCACTGCTAGCTACCAGTTAAAAATAACAGTGCACCATGCTAGAGTGCTCCAGAAAAGTGGTAGGGTGGTCTGAATGATCTAGAAAATTAAATGGTGCCATTTCAATAAAAAAATATATATTTTACTTTTTACTGCTTATTTTTAAAAATGAACTTGGTGCACTGCATATCTCGGAAACTATAAGAGCACAAAATTTGGTTACTTGGCTTTTAATTAGCACATAAATAGCACTAATTTATTCCAATATCAAAAACACAACCAACGTCTTCTTTCACGAGAACTCAAATATGTGTACGACCTAAAGTTAGCAGTGCACCAAGTTTATTTTAAAAAATATGCAGAAAAAAGTAAAAAATACAATTTTTGAAACGCAGCATTTAATTTACCATCATTTAGACCACTCGACTACTTTTCTAGAACATTCTAGCATGGTACACTGCTATCTTTAACGGGTAGCTAGCAGTGCAGGTCATATTTCGGAATCTAGAAGAGCACAAAATTTTGTGACTTGGCATTTAATTAGCACTTTATTAGCACTAATTTTTCCAATCATAAAATCTTTGCGCTGCTGACTTTGTATTGCTAACTTTAGGGACGTTTTGGGTCTCTCAGATTATCTCATTTTATTATTTGAAACGTCCCGTCCGTAGCATGTTATGGTCGTACCTCGAGGAAAATATTGGCTCCCTCAAGGCTCTATCCTTGGGTCTGATTATCGAAACCATACGAAAATATCTGCATACCAGGACTTTTGAGTGTTAAATTATAGGCAGTTTTTACGTCAGTCTCTTTCTATCTATGAGAGGCGAAAGACAAGCCGATATGTGTTCACCGCTTTCGAATTCAACTGGATTTGATAAATTTTACTCGAGTGGGTGGAGGGCACTCGATCTGTTTCGCACGCAAAACATGTTATTCTTTCACGCACTGCCCATACATCAGCATATAGGCTTGTCTTTTGCCTCACCTGCACGCACATAAGTTTTTTTTTCTATGGTTTCGAAAATAGGACCCCGGGGTACTCTATTTTTCGTAGTAATCATCAATAGCATCCTCAAAAACATTTAAGTATTGTTGGCTATACGCTGATTTCTTTTTTCAAAATGTCTGACACAAATTACAACAGGCGTTGGATATTGTCAGCACCTGGTATCACAAGTTTCTTGTTTCTTGAGAAAGCAAGTTATTCAGTTTGACCACGCATTTTGCAATCCTTGTGCCTTTATTTATTACTCGCATCTGTAACCGCAATCTATGAAACACTTTAGTTTTGTTTCATTGTACAGAATGCGAAGAATATACTCTTTCCAACCTCCATTACGCTTCTGACAAGAACTTGTGCTCGAAAGATTGTCGAAAAAAATCTTACGAAATGATCTACTGTCCCGAAACTGTCAATGAAGGGAAGTTTGCACAGAATAGGCTGTTGGGCGATCAAGACACCTCGAAGAAGGCGGGGAAAATTAAACAGCAAAGAAGTTTTACGCACAAAGATAAGGTAAGATTGAAAATAATTTTACTTTTTTACACCTAAATTTATGTACTAATATATGTTCAGTGTAGTCATGAAGTCACTTGGTTGGTCCCGCAGTTAGTCTGTTACCTCCGAAAAGTATTAGATTCTAAATAGGATTGTTGAGAAAATACATTCTTGGAACTTTTGTTTAAGTAGAATTTCCTCTTTGGCAAGACCCTTGACTCTTTCCATTCCATATGGTGTTGATTGTCGCAACAATGTTGTGCTATTTTTGGTTCAGTTGGATCCCTTGTTGAGGCTTACTTCCATTGATCGACTTGTTTAACCAATGTAGATATTCTATGCCCACACTTTCACGGTACCTGATTGATGCAGGTCTTATTATTGTGTGTCGAAGGCAGTTCGAAAATGGAATTGGTTGCCCATTCTTTTTATCTTTTTTGAGAACTTTGTTATGCATGAAATAAGTGTTGCTGTCGTCTCTTGTTTTGGTTTATTGATCGTGAATTTGGAGAAACCATTTTTTCGTTAAAAAAATAGCAAAACATTGCAATGGAATTGAAAGAAGCAAAGGTAGTCTCCAAGAGGAGAAAATATTTAAACTAAAACTCAAGCAGAAGGAGCGTCAATACAGAAAAGAACCAGAATGTATTTTCTCAGAAAGTATAACGAAAGTTTGAAACTCTCTGTAATTTCGTTGACTATCCACTTGTTTCGTTTATAAAAATTCACCTTGTACATTCCTTTTTTTATAGGTGGGAGATTCTTCTACAACTAAAATCAAACTAAAATCGGCCTTTCAATACACCCCGATGTCCCTGCCTCTCGCTCAGGACGAAAAATCCAAACCGAAATTCGCTTTTGAACTGAACCTCGACGAAAAAAGTCACCAACACAAGCAAAGCAAACTGAGGCAGATGTTTAGCAGTTCCAGCACGAAGGCAGAGAAAAAAGAGAAAACGTTCTTGGGCTCGCCGAAACTGCACAGGGCGATTTTTAAGAAGCAGGTATCCTGCGACGCGGGGTGGGGCGGCGAGGGAACTTACATCGTAACCAATCAGGTAATGGACGATTGTTGACAAAAAAAGCCACATTTAATATTTCTGGTCCGAGGTCTGCCGCCCTATTGGGGGCCTTTGAAAATAATTATTAGATGGATGCTCTCCATACGGACTTCTCGAAGGCATTCGACGAGGTAGACCAAAACATTCTGTTACAAAAATTAAGTGGGATAGGTCTAGGACATCTATTTCGAAAAATCACAAAAAAAACTTCCAAATCCAAAAAACGAGAAGCCACACAAACACAGTTGATTAAGGTCATTCAATAATTGTCATTTTGGTGATCAATGGCGATGGTTCGAAACGGTGACGTTGCGGTTGAAATGGTCACGTATGTTTTCAAAATGTGCTTTCGAAAACATCGGTCGCGAAAAGACGTCTTTGGTAACAGCACATTTGGAAAAGAAATTGATCCGAATTTTTTTGGCAGTGGTCAAGAATCATTAGCAACCCCGTTTAAAAAGGAACAAAAATGACCTCCTTGTAATATGACAACTATTTCAGAAGAGATAAAGTTATTTTCCTCTCGACCTAAGCTAAATTTCCCAGAGATACATAACAGACTGGTCTGTATAGACGTATAGACAACATGCATCTAATCCTTATTCTCTAAAGCACCCAATATGGCTTGTTTGTCCAAGCAGGACTTTTGGGCTCCTTTTTTTGGTAGTTTTGGGCGCTAACAAAGAAAAAAATTAGGAATAAATCAACTTGTTGATTTATGTCGCTTTATACACGTTTCGAATTAAGTTGAGTAAGGAAAGGCGTATTCCGTGTAAAATTTCCGTGTAACGTTTTCGTGCCGAGCCATCTTCAGCACCACTTTGTCAGAGGTTAAAAACGTTTCCTTCCATTGTAGAACATTCTGACAAAGGTTAAAACATTACGTGTGGACAATTTACAATATCAATAATACATTAACAAACAATTTAAAATTCAACACATTCAAATAATAATAGGTTTTTTCAATATGTTGAACTTTAAATCATTTGTTAATGTATCAGTGATATTGTAAATTGTCCACACGTAATGTTTTAACCTTTGTCATAATGTTGTACAGTTTTATTGAAGGAAACACAAGCCGTAAACGTTCCACTGCTGGTAGAAATTTATTTAAGAAAAATTTACACTGAATACGCCTTTCCTTACTCAAAATAAATGAACTTAACGTCACCATCTATTTTATTAAACTTTACCCACTAAAAGAAAGAAAAAGTGATACATTTACCTTTCTTCTTTGAATCATGCTCCTTAAATTTTTCCTTTACTCGATTTGGATAGGTGCCCAAATGTCCGGCGAGCAAACCTTAAAGGGTGCCTTTGAGAATATGTATCAGATGGATGCTGTCTACATAGTCTTCTCGAAGGGATTTGACAAGGTAGACCAAAACATGTTAAAACAATTAAGTGGGATTGGTATCCATGGAACCTTTGGCTCTATAGAAGAGAAAAATAACTTTATCTCTTCTTTAATAGTTGTTACATGTTCCCCAATCCAAGGTGATTATTAGATACATATTGTCTACACAGACTTATCGAAGGCATTTGACAAGGTATACCAAAATATTCTGTTAAAAAATTAAGTGGGACAGGTTTTTATGGAAATTTTAGCTTTTTTCGAGAGGAAAACAACTTAATCTCTTCTGAAATAGTTGTCATATCGGAGGAGGATATCATTTTTTAGCGTTCTTTTGTAAAGGGGTTTGTTTATTATGTTAATCAGATTCTGGACCACGGCCATTTTCTTTCTTTTGATGATGGTTTTAAGCTATTTATTTAATATTTTAAAAAATGTGAAAAATATAAATTACTTAGGAAAGAAAAAACTGATCAAGGATCTTCAATTATGGCTTGACAACTGACCATTTTTTTTTTAACTTTGGATTATTGTTTTATTTTGTGTCATTTGACATACTAGAGAATGATATATTTTTTCAGCCCCTATGTCAAAGCACCACATCTCTCGACGCTCCCATGGTAACCCACCCGCACGCGCACCCTTACCCCCCTGGCATGGTGATGCGTCCCCACGCCGACTACCCCGGACTCGAATACCCTCCGGTGTTCGAACCCGAGACCTACAGCCTGGCAGACCCGCAAAGTTTGAGGAGTCGAGGCCCCAAGGAGGCGAGTGGTGGTAAGGAGAATGTGATAAGAAGGAAGGAGAATAATGAGGAGTGGCGAGAGGACAAATGATGTTTTTTTAGTATGTGGGATCTTTTAATTTCGGAATTCACTGTGAGGATCTTTTACAAGGTATTTTTTTGTCAAATAATTTTACAAGGACTTTTTGAGACCTTCGTAATGACACGCCTCTTACCACGACAACTATTATTTTGCAATCTTATTTGGACAGGCAACTAGGCGTTTTGAGCTAAATTATGCTCATCAGTTCAAAATTCAAGTTTGTGCTTCCGACTCCTTCGTTACAAAAGCTATCGGACCTAATTTTTTTAGTTTGTTGTTGACTTGGTTGGAATTGGGGTCAGTGGTGATTGATCAAAGAAACAACTTAATTATTGCCGACATATTTCGCATTTATTTCAATGCATCCTCAGGACTCTGAAAGAACCGAGAAGAAATGGTTTTTAACACAGCATAAAAGAAAAAATATTTTACAGAGAAAATTACAAGAATGTTTAGAGCAGAAAAACTTTTTTTATTTTTTATTTTAAATACTCAATACTAAGTAGATTTAGGCGTTATTTTTTGTGGTAAGTCTTTAGTCAACAAAATTAATTTTTTCAAAAATTTTAAAAAACCTTTTAAGAAAATTTTTAAGAATTAAAAAATTTTTAAAAAAAGTCCTTTTTAAAAATTTAAATAGTCGTACTTATAGAATAAAAACAAACTGTTAAAAAAAGGGAAAAAAAGACAGAAACATAGTACAAAAATACAATTACCATTTAGCTAGAAAAAAACAAAAAAGTCACAAAAAAAAAGTTTTCTCACTTACCTAATTTTAGTTTCTTTCGGTCACAGTGAAATCTTAACATGCTATGATGTTGCTGATAAAAAACATAAATATAACGACGCAGAACTGTACACAATTAAAAACCCGTTAAAAGGACTAATAGGATGTCTTATAATAAATAATTTCTGTCTGTTTTTGATCTGTTTGTTCAATCTAGTTACTTCGACTTCAACAACTTATTCTATAAACAAATTTCTGGTTTTGAAATGGGAAATTGCATGTCGCCAATATGTGCGGACATTATAATGTAGGAACTCCAAAATACCTGTCTATCTATCTACCTGTAATGAAATATTACAGATCTTTAACTTTTATCATCCCAAACTCAAATTTACTATCGAAATGGAAAAATTTTTGGATGTTACGATAATAAGAAATAAAGATAACACCTTATTGACTGATAGGTATCACAAGCCCACTTTTTCTGAAAGGTTTCTCAACTACCACTCTGCCCACGTATTTCAACAAAAAATAAATATAATCAATAACTTATAATATAGAGCTTTAAAATTATCAAATCCCATGTTTCATAACAAAAACATAAAATTCATTGAAGCAATATTGCATAAAAAGAACTTTCCAAAATCACTGATCAAAAAATGTTTAACCCAACCCCCAATTCATAACACTAACACCAAAGTTACAGTAAATCCTTTATACTTCAGTATACCATACGTGGGCAACCTATCAGAGAGAGTGACGAGAGTCCTGTCAGATAAAGATACAAAAATTGCCTTTAGCAACACAAACACAATTGGAAAAAACTTTTTTACTAAACTTAAGACTAAAACACCAAAAGATTTAGAATCAGGTATCGTCTATGGGATTCCGTGCAAGACTTGTCCTCAAAAATACCATATCGACCAAACAGGCAGATATTTTAAACAACGTATGGCTGAACATAGACCAGATGCACAAAAAAGAAATGTAGCAAATCCCACAGCATTAGTAGAGCACATTAGAGAAATAAACCATGAATTTGATTTTGAAAATGCACAGGTCTTGAGTAGACAGAAGTACCTAGCCAAACGCCTTCTGGATGAAATGATTTGTATAAAAAAAATACGACTCTGTCAACACTAGACGGGACATTGAAAATCTGAGTCAATCATATTATAATATCATACAACGTCTAACAACCTAACTTAATATTCCTTAGAAAAAACAAAAAAGAAAAGAACCAATGTAAACATTTATATTATTATTTTTCACCCAGTACATTTTCTTCGTAACAAGAATTAAAAATTTCAATTTGTTGTTGTACCTATCGAATCATATTGGTGCTATCAACAACAACAAAATAATTATTATTTATTATAAGACATCCTATTAGTCCTTTTAAGGTGTTTTTAATTGTGTATAGTTTTTCGTCGTTATATCTATGTTTTTTATCAGCAATATCATAGCATGTTAAAATTTTACTGTGACAAAAAGAAACTAAAATTAGGTAAGTGAGAAAACTTGTTTTTTGAGTCTGTTTTGTTTTTTTCTAGCTGAGTGGTAATTTTATTTTTGTACTATGTTTCTGTCTTTTTTTCTTATTGTTTTTAACAGTTTGTTTTTATTCTGTAACTACCACTATGTAAATTTTTAAAAAGGATTTTTTTTAATTCTTAAAAATGTTTTGAAAAGGTTTTTTAAAATTTTTGAAAAATTTAATTTTTTTGACTAAAGATTTATCACAAAAAATAACGCCTAAATCTACGTAGTATTGAGTATTTAAAATAAAAAATAAAAAAAGTTCTTCTACTCTAAACATTCTTGTAATTTTCTCTGTAAAAAAATTTTTCTTTTATGCTATGTTAAAAACCATTTCTTCTCGGTTCTTTCAGGTCCCTGAGGATACATTGAAATAAATGCGAAACATGTCGGCAATAATTAAGTTGTTTCTTTGATCAATCACCACTGACCCCAATCCCAACCAAGTCAACAACAAAATAAAATATAAAGCATCAACAAAATGTGTTGATCATAGAAGGGATGGAAAAGATACATTGCCTTGTGTATTTTAAATACGTCAGTTTTTATTTGGGTCGCAAGTATGTAATAGTTTATTTATTTTATTTTTTGTTTAAAATTTTTTACTATACAGGGGATAATTTAAAAACTCACAATGGCTTTATTTTCCATAAATAAACGTAATAAAAAAAATTATCGTTTTTAGAAAAGCGGGATTTTCTTCCCCCATTTTTACTTTGTTGTAGATTGCACGACCTTCGTTTAGTTTAGAAAATAAAGTCATTGCAGATGTTTAAGTTGTCAACCTGTTAGGAAACATGTTATATTGTGATATCAAAAAGATATTAATATTTTTTGTGTAAACGCACGGATTATATTGAGGGTTTTTGAACCCCGTTAAGTTAAAAAATAGCAAAAGAAAATAATGAATATTTACAGGGGTTTGAAATCTCAGGGTGGTTCTGCAAAAAATATAAAAGATAAATAGGGAATTGTCGCTCATGAACTTTATTTTATTGGAGTCGATTTTATTTGGTTCAAAGGCAATTAAAGCCAATTACCAATAGTGTTTGTATCCGCATCCGTATTCATACATTTGGGGGGAGATATTTGTCTATTTCAGCCGCTTTGAACCGGGGTTTTTTAGAAGTTCGCATTTTGGTAGAGGTTTTTTGTGTATCCTGGGAGTCAGTGTTACCGGTTTTAGATTTCGATCTAGCATGACGTCACACTACAACTTCACGGAGTTTACACGAGCTTGACTTCGACAACTTCCTCGACCAATATTAGAAATCCTAAAAAAACCACCACGGTTGTTTTTACTTTTTTAACGAACAATAGTGTTTATTTATAGACTAAACAAATGTAAAATATACGCGCAAATAATGTTACTAAACAATAAGATCTGATTTCTTTTTTTATTCAAGCACGACACCGCAGTATTCTATTCTGCACAAGACTGGAAAGCATTAAAAGATAAAGTGGAAATAGATTTAAAACACGTAAATAACTGGTTTCAAGAAAACAAGCTAACTAAATTCTTACATTTTTCGTCCTATGCAAATACTCTACCAGATTTCGAACAACTTAATATAAATGAAAATACTGCGCTTTCCAAAGCTGATTCTACAAAGTACTTGGGAATCACTATAGACTGTCATTTGAAATGGAACAAACACATTCAAAACCTTACTAATAAAACAAGATATTTAATCACACGATTTTCCTATCTTGGAGATTTTCTTAATGTTAAACACTTAAAACAAGTCTACTTTGCGCTGTTCCAATCTCAAATAAACTATGGAATTGCTGGATGGGAAGGAGTTAGAGACATTTACCCTCAAAACATTGATGTGATACAAAAATGGGTCCTAAAAATCATTTTTCAATAGGTAATCAATCAGTAGGTTCGATTACTCTAGTGATCGCTTATACTCCGAGTCAAAAATATATGACATTAGGCAATTTTAGTTTTTAGAACTACTTATTTGCATACACCGAAAAAAAATTACCCTTAACACGGTATCACACCCACACAATACAAGATTCAAAAACGAGTGTAAGACAGTACCATTAAATAGAAAAGAAATAGGACACAGGTCGTTCTTGCACATGGCTCCAAAATTCTACAATTTCCTACCAAATAACATTAAGTCAACAATATTTAAAAAAAGATTTAAAAATAATTTAAAAAGATGGATAGATCACATAATCTATTTAAAACTATGTTATAATAAACTGCTATTATCTTTTGATAGTGTAGATAGGAATTATATAGCGTTTACCAATTGTGACAATTTTGACCCAAAAATTGACGTGAAACCAAATTGTGACATTGAAACCTGAATTTGACAAAACAAACCTGATTTATGACTTTTTAACACTAACAAGAAACTAGAAGTTTCTTCGGTGTTTATTTCATTAGATTTAGAGATTGATCATGTATTACTATTTGAATTTGAAATAAAACATATATACATATATGACTTAATAGAAGCACCCTTATAAAATATTTCCTGAGACATTTTATGAAATCAAGTAGGCGGGCTTGTAGTATGACGTCATAATAAATCGAAATCTAAATCTAAAAGCAACAAAATTGACCCCCTGATATTATAAATCAGTAATTCAATCGAAATAATATCAAATTAAAAAACATACAGAGAAAAAATACAGCTGTCATATTTAAAAGACCACATCTGGCTGGACAAACATTTCGGTGTATTAAATTGGAGTGCAGTGCCTTTTAGCGTTAGGGTATTACGAGTAGAGCAAAAAGAACTGACTCCATAAGCCACCTTGCGAAATATACCTACACCAACGTAACACCAGGAACAAACAAAAAACCAGAATATAGAAACTAACAGTTGGAGGGCTCTAGTTACTAACGATCGTAGAAAAGATGAAAAGCCAGACCCATGTTGTTATTTCTAGTCATCAAGTCGCAAAATAGACGTTTTCAAAGAATTTATGGATTTGTCTAGATCAATAAGGTGGAGAGTATAGTCCAAGAAAAGAAGTTAGGCTATTCATGTCTTAGATGTTTTCATCAAATAGGAGACTGCAGAATGGGTGCAGAAAAAAACATCATAAATTACTACACATATATGAAACACAAGGTTTAGAAAATAAGAACAAACAAACAAGTCACAAAATCCAATGATGAAAATACAGATAAAGCGGAACCTTCGTCAATAACTTCTACTAGTAGACAGTTTATGAGTTATATGGAGAATGTAGAAGTTTTACTTAAAATTGTTTCGGCAATTATAAAGGTTTGCCACAGAGAAGTAGAAATAAATTGCCTGTTTGATAAATGTTTTCTTGGTAGATGAGGAGCTAGCAAACGATTTAAATTTAAATGGAATAGAGACGACACTGGATTTAAGATGATAGATAGATAGATAGTGTGCTTTATTGTCATAATATTACAATTTGATTTGTGGACAAAGCAAAACTTAGTAGATGAGCCAACATGCACACCTGCAAACATTTTTTGACACGCAAAATTTTCTTTGAAATCCGAGGAAAGTATAAAGAAACGTTTTATGATATGACAGCGCCAAAGCCTTAAAATTGACGAACTAAAAGAGAAATGGAGAGGGTATAATTGTAATAATGAACTATTGGCACCTGATAACCACTAGAAGACTGATTAAAGGGTCCAAATACGCACCAGCTGTTCCAGACACTAAACTTGGTTAAATAATTTATGGACACTTCAACGAATTCAAATAAAAATTAGATATGCAGAGAGTAAATTTTATCAGTGCCTACAAGAAAGATCCAGAACTACATCAAATAGAAGAACAGTATTTTACTAAAGAATCACTGGGAGTAAAATTAAATAAATCTGAGGGACAACATACCGACGAATACAAGAGAGCTGAAGACTTAATAAACGAAATTACACAACGTAGAGAGAACCCTAAAAGTAGATATTTAACAGAGAAAAGATTAAAATACATTTACAAAGCAAGAAAAACAAATGAAGATTTTTATAAATAGAACAAAGCAAATCTACAAGAATATTTAAAATAAATGGCGCCAGCAGGCACGTATAGCCATCCATAAAATCTTTAAATGAAATAAAAAACATTTTTTTTCAAAATTTAAAAAAAAATGTTTTTAATTCTTTTTGTGGTTGAAAATACAATTATCTATCTTAATGTGAAAATTTCGTGTCGCTAGCTGCTACGGTTCTTGAGTTACAATTTTTTTTAAAGTTTAATCCCCCTCCTACCCTCTTATAATTTTAAGAAAAGCAGAAATATTACCCAAAGTTTGCCTTTTTATATCCAAAAATCAACAAGCACCCCTAGAAAGACTATTAAGTATTCCAAGACTTAAACTCCAAGACGCAGTTCTGACAATCCGTTTAGCATCACACAAAAATTACTATTCGAAACCCTCATTTTTGGATAGATTCTACAACTGTTTTACATTGGATCTGGAATAAGAAGAAAAAATAACGTATCTTCGTAAACTATAGAATTAAAGAAGTAAAGAACTACTGCTTTGCACAACAAAAAGATTGGAAATAGCTGACCTCATATGGGAGACTTCTGTGGAGACTCATTAGATTAAACAAAAGCGCTATGAAAATTATTTTAAAAGAAACCCACAATAGTAGACCTATTACGTCCAAACCACCTGTACTATCACTATCACAATAATTAGCAGAACAATTTTGGAATAGATAGATGAAAGAATACATGCCCACAATTATAACAAGAAGAAAAGATAACACATATAGTTAGAGCGGTAGATGTGAACACCCCCACTAGAGTGTATCGAAGGCCGGTAGTCAATTATATCGCCTATATTTCCTGGGGCAGTCTAGGGGAGAATGTTGAAAATGATCACTTTTTATTGTGTTTGGTTTTTTGAAGTTGTCGTTATCATTGTCAATTAAAAAAAAAAGTTAAAAGGTGCATTTATTTTTTATTATTTGATATTTTTTTCAAACTCCACTCCAACACATTCGACTATTACAATTCCACTCCATACACTTTGCCGCGTTCTCACTCCACTCCTACACCACACCACTCCTACTCTTTAATATAACCGTGAGGAAAACAGGGTCACCTATGTTTCTAAAACTTTTTCTTCCCTGAAGACAATAGGCTTTGGGCTTCTCACCTCCAACACCCAAGTTTTGATATCTTAAGCGGATGTACTATTGCTAGCAAATCCAGGATTTACCTACGCCCAACCAAATTTTTAAATAATTTATATTCTTTTTGTCTTTTAATTTATTATTTTCTTAATTTTGGAGGTTCTTAGGATTAGTCTGGGGTGTATGAGACTATCAGAATTTTGTATTTATAATTAATAGCACACGTGCTGTGAGAAAAACGATTTGATACGCATTCGGATAACGATACGACTGATAATTGGTTTTAAGTGTTTATTACTCACTCAACGTCAGCGTCAAATAAAGGATTTTCGATTTACAATTGGTCCTGGTTCCGGTTGAACCAGAACCGGTCCTTTCGATTTAAAATAATGACGTCAGAGTTGCAACCCGGTTACAAAATTTTAGAACCAGTTTGACAGGTTGGTTCGGCACTTTGGTTGTAAACATAACCCCTAAAATTTTGAAAAATTAACCGAATTCTTTTTTTGAATAAAATCAAAGATATCATCAGAATATTATAAATGACGTCATTATTTTAGAACCGCTGTCAAAATGATGTCAACTGAACCAGGACCAATTTTAAATCGAAAATCCCTATAATCCGTAATATCTATTATTGTATAGTTTTAAAACTACTTAAATATTAGGACAATTTTAGATTACATGCTAAGTTTACTGAACTTAGATATTTAGCTGATATTTTATGCTTGGAGGCCATTTTTTGCTGTTTTATAGAATTTATCGTTCCTAAAGTTAAGGCTTTATAGATTACTCAATTATTTTGGTATTTAATTTTTTTTCTGGGGCATTATTATTCAGGGGCCCACAATTTATCAGAGAGAGCAAGATTAGAATTACTAATTGACAGAACGCTCATAATTTATAGAAATTTGTCATAATCATTCGATAACGTCATCAAATTCGATAATTCGATAAGATAGTGGGGCCAAATTAATCTGGGGTGACATGGATCAGGTTATCACGTGATTATTATTTGTATATTAAGGCGTAAGACCACGTGACTCTGTCTATCCGAACATTATATGGGGAGAGACTGCAGAAACGGCTTCACATGATTGCAGGCTTGACGTAAATTGAGGTTATATTCGGTGCTTTTTTTCCTTATGCTTTTTTATGGCCGGGTTAGCAAGGATTTTTAGAAACAGACGCCAAGATTTAGGATCAGGTGAAAGAGACGTCAAAAACAGTTTAATGACGTCAAAAAGTAAGAAATTACTTTCCGTCAAGTGTTTTTGCCACTTAAGGGTGAATTTGAATAAAAAATGCGCTTCTTCCATTACTTAATCTAAAAAAACTGTTAATCAAATTTCTATCAAATTTTGTACGGTGAACGTTTAAAGCATTATCCCGGAACCATTTTATGGATTTTGCATAATTTTAAGTTTTACCAGCAGCCTCCGCTGTGCAAAATTTTGTTAATTTTTGATGTGCGGTTTATCTGTTTAAGTAAACGAACTGTGTTTAGGATTTCAATTCACTCTTAATATCCGTATATAGTTACTACGTTTATACGCACCTAAAACCTGTTTTATATAGAGACTCTATACGTCCTTTACGGAATGTCAATTACTACGTTTATACGCACCCAAAAGCGCTTTTATATAAGTATGGTTTGAAATAAAATCGCTTTCTCCGGGGGTTTATACGTCCTTCATTAAATGTCATTAAATATGTCAGTTTGAAGAAAAAATAAATAAAACAAATTTAGTGTTTATAACGATCCTAAAATGGGGTTTAAAGCAATAAACTGCTTACTTAAATCGCTTTAAAATAAAGTCGATTTAGTGCTTAAAACGGTTTCAGTGGTGTTTATCCGACAACATTTTTAAACCATCCTTATATAAAAGCACTTTAAGAGGCCCGTATAAACAAAGTAATAAAATGTCAGCTTAAACAGAAAACAACCAAGTTAACAATAGATTTTTCGGTAAAACTAGGACTGAGTATGGGCGCGTTCGTAAAATCAACTGAAATTCGCCGATTTGTTGAGTTTGATTCCATGAATTTGATAGACAGATGGGTATGACGCTCAGATATGACGTCATTACCGATGATTTTCCGGTGGCATCGCAAAAATACAGGAATGTGATGGAATTTATTTAGCTTGTGAAACATACCTCTACAGTCTCTCGAGACATTCTAAATTGGGCGTTAAAATAGACTAATGTATATGCAGGTACTGTTTCGCTTATAAAGTTGTGAATTCGAACATGTTTTTGTTTTTAAACAAGGAGGTCCTCCTCATCAGTCTGATGAAGAAGATTCTTCCGCGGTCATTTTTAGCACCAATTGGCCTCCTACAGGCAAAACGTGATTATTCATAACTAGTTAATAACTTATTTAATTATTAAATTAACACTCGTGGCGTATCGGACCAAGCATTTGTAATCCGCGGAGACGTAGTACCTGTGTGCGCCACCTGTCGAATAAACCGAGAAACAAAAACATCAAAATTGAAAAGTGCAGAAGACCGTAAATACAGAATCCTGTACCTTTCAGCAGTTTATAAAGAAGAAACCTGTAAAAGGACAAAGTTACTGTAACATGACTCTTAAAAAGAAGTAACGTTCGCAGCAGCACCGCCCCCAATTGGAGCTTCATACTACGCGGCCCTAATTTTAAGGCATTAGCAAGCAATCGCTCCGTTGTTGTTTTTTAAATATTTTGGCTTTTTAGCTCTGCGCAACAAGCCTCCTCCGGAGCGATTGCTTGCTGATGCCTTAAAATTAGGGCCACGTAGTATGAATCTCCAATTGGGGGGTGTTGCTGCGACATTGGAGTCCTGGTCGTAATGAAGTGAGAAACAAAAACGCTTTGTCCGATAAGCCACGAGTGTTACTTTAATTTTTATTTGCGGACACGAGATTCACTTGTTTTTTATTTATTTATTTTCATGAAAATATTAAGGTTATGTTTCAATCCAGCAATCCACCGCATCAGTTTCATCAACCTCGAAAGCCGGTTGCTATTGACGGCATCAAATGATGGAATCAGAAATCCATCAGAAAATTGACGAACGCGATTGATGCCATCGTATAACTTTACTAACGCGCCCTATTTAGTTAGGTTAGAATCAATGCGCTAAAGCGTTTTTAAAGTGTTTATATCGACTAGTGCTTAAAACAATTTTGGTGGTGTTTATACGACAAAATTTTCAAGCCGTCTTTACGTGGCCAACCGACCCAGAAATATTTTTTTGTTTTGGCTTCTCCCATTTAACGATTTTCTTTTGTTTTTCTGTCAGTAACCTTAGCTCAAGAAATGTCAAAGTGACGTTCAAAACGTCGTGTAATAGCCAACACCTTCCATTTTAGTAACCTTTTACACGTATGCAGCCGCCATTTTTGTTAGTTAGTTGTTAGTTAATTGTCAAAATGGCCGCCACACACGTTCAAAACTCACTAAAACGCGAGTAGACGGAAGGCCTATTAAATATCGGAGGCATCGATCCAAATAATTCAGACAAATTGTAATTTTTCTAGGAACTAAAAACGAACAAGCTTAACTATAGATTTGCACCATTCTCACGCCCTTAATTTCGGCGCCATCTTGAACCAAAGGGTTAAATCGGTTTTTCGCTCATAACTTCTGTGAATTTTGCACTAGAAAAAAATAAAAAAAAGCATTTTGTAGGGAAAAACAATACCTACAAAACGACGTCTTTCAAAATTATAGTAACTTTTTTGTTCATACTCAGATTTCCATTATTTAAACAAACTCAGCATAATGATATCACTTTTTTCTCTATTTTTAATTTTCTGTTAATCTGATTGAATTTTTTTTAACAAAAATTGTAGAGCAGCAGATTCTCTACATTTTATGTTGGAACATTTCTTTTCTTAAACTAATTCTTTTTGTTGTACACCGCGCCAAATGTTAAACAAACTTAACGATCTTGCAGTCGCTCTGCGCACGATTTAAAAATCGGTGGAGGAGGAGGATTCATTATAGTATCACTACCATTTTATGGCCGTTTTTCGTCATTTGTTCACATAAGCCTTATTTAAAGCTCTAATGATGTGTGGAATGTGGCCTGCAGTCACGTGATAATGATGACATAATATGTATTAAACTACGTCAGCGCCATCTACAAAACAGGTAAAATATTTGATTGCTTCTTATGTAAAAAACTTTAAGAAAGCGAACTGTGCAGTTTTTATGACATTAGAGCTCGCCGTTTTTGAGATATGGCGATGTTTGCGCGTTTTTGGATATTTTGTCCTAAAACTCAAAAACGGTATGTCCTAGAGTACTCAAAACTTATTTACAAATTATTTTGGATCTTTTTTTAAAAAATAGTAGTTCAGAAACCGTCAAAAAAAGAAGGGATAAAAAAATTATTTGTCACTAAAGATTTTAGATAATTTTCGAAAAATCCTCAAGACTCAAAAATCTAATCTCAAAAACCAACTATACAGTAACTGAGCACACATTTGGCCTTATGATTGTACAAAATTTGGTTTAAATCGGTTGGCTACTTCTCGAGTAATGGTTTGAAATGGTGAGAATATTTTAAAAACCAGCAAAAATGCACTTGTCTTTTTCCAATTTAGCCCATTTTCAATAGGATTCGTTACTGTACTTGAGGCCAAATTCGTGCAAAATTTGAAAACGATTAGTCAACATCCTGGACAGTTAGAGCGGTACAACGGAGATACATCTTAAAAAGGCATATTTTTGACACTTTTTCCCATTTCCACTGTACTTGCCGTTTTCCGATTTTTCTGAAAATCAATAGGCTTCATCTAGTGCTTAGTAGTAGTAGTAGTATAGAGGGGCGGCCCGTGGGCTTGGCAATTAGGCCTCTTATTCATGGGCCCTTTCTGCCATACCCCGTTCCTTACCCCTATGCCCCTACTTGCGCTGCACCTCTCTCTCCGGGCCTCCCTGTCTTCTTTACGAAGTTTAGTATGTCGGCCCATTTGAGCGAGTGCAGCTCTTCTGCATTTCCTCTTCGAGCCCGCAAGCGGGACACACGGGATCTCCTGCTACTCTTATTTGCGTCAGATGTTTTTTCAGCCGATTGTGCCCAGTCAGCATCCCTGTCAGCAGTCCAATGTCCTTTCGGGTCTTGCCTAAGAGCCATTTAGTTCTGGCTACATTCGGACCATCCGCGAATAGCTTGGACTGTCTGCACTTTGGCTCTTGCCTCCAGGACGTCTTCAGTTCATTGTTCGCTCATTTGTTGAGCTCACTCTGTACCTGTTTCCTTGTTATTCCAAGAAGAGGTTCCGGTCCAATGTATTGGGTTTCGGCCCCTAGTCTGGCAAGTTCGTCCGCTTTCTCGTTCCCTGTTATTCCCTAATGACCTGGGACCCACATCAGTGTCACCCTTTTGTCTTGAGCCAGTGTTTGCAGTGCTTCAGCGCACTCCTCCACCAGACTACTGACTATTTTGGGTTCACTTAGAGCCTTGAGGGCAGCCTGGCTGTCGGAGCATATCCTGCCATTTCTGACCTCGGGTAGGGTTGCTGCCATGATAATGGCATACACGTCCGCCTGAAACACCGTAGCGTGTTCTCCAAGTGGATAACTTCTGAACTTCTAGGTTTTCCGCGTACACTCCTGCGCCTGTTGTCTAGTGCTTAACAATTGTGGCTAGCTTTTTTGTAGATGGTGCTGACGTAGTTCACTTAATATTTGTCAAAACAGGCTAGAATCATAAGAAAAAAAAATAAAGAAATTTTGAAATATTTTTTAAAATACATATGTCATCATAATGAGGCTTATGTAGAGATACCACAACGAATCCTCCTACTCCAGGGATTTTTAAATCGCGCGTAGAGCGACTGCAGGATCGTTAAAGTTTTTTGAACATTTGGCGCGGTGTGCAACAAAAAGAACTAAACCGGGTGCACTAAAAACGCATATTTTATATTTAGGAGAGTATCTTAACCTCTGTAACTTTTTTAGGTTTCATTATTTTTAAATGGGGTTTTTGGTATCGTACAGCTGATATTTTTTTCTAAAAAAAGGTTAAAACCAAAGTTTGCCATTTTGTATTTTGTTCGGTATACAAGGTGTGACAAAAAGTAATGTTTTTTTTTTGTCAGAGTTTAAAGTTAACGAAAATTAAAAAAAAAAAATTGGGAAAAATTTAAAATTATCAAATTGGTTTTCAAATCTTTCTTAACAAAATTAATTCTCAGATTTTTTATTTTTTCTTGTGTTTTGGGTTATGATTTTTTTTTCAAAATTTATGCGTATTACATTCTTTTGCCTCGTGGATTTGACCGGATTTCGCAAATAATTTTAAATATGCATTTTCGCAATCTCTGGTAGGCCTATTAAAAATAAAACGTACCCAAAGTTCTTTCGAAAATTAATCTTGATTACCAGTGGCGTCCAAGTTGTGGATTGTAACAGATGTTTACAAAAAATACTTTATATGTTTCACATCAATTTTCTCGCTATTCATTAAAAAAAAAAAGATAATTTTTTTCAGTTATTAGTAACTAGTGACCATTTTTACCAAAGCGGTTTTTTATTTTTTTTAAATGTTAACCAGGGACGGAGCTGGATTTTTTGTCAGAATACACTTTTATTGATATAAAATGGTTACATAAATTAGAGAAAGCAGGTTCAGCTTATATTTTTTTAAATTATTATATAAACATTTTTTTTTTGATAACAAATAACAAGCACATCAGGGGCGTGCATAATTTTTTATTTTAAAAAGTTTTTATTATTACAAAATATTATGTTAGTTCTGTGTGATCCTAAAGTGAATTAGGGAATCTCCAAAACAAAAGAAAAAAATTAAAAATCTGAGAATTAATTTTGCTAAGAAAGATTTGATAACGAATTTAATAATTTTAAATTTTTCCAATTTTTTTTTTTTTAATTTTCGTTAACTTTAAACTTTGACACAAAAAAACAGTACTTTTCGTCACACCTTGTATACCGAATAAAATACAAAATGGCAAACTTTGGTTTTAACCTTTTTTTAGCAAAAAATACCAGCTATACGATACCAAACACCCGATTTCAAAATAATAAAACCTAAAAAAGTTACAGAGGTTTAAAATACTCTCCTAAATATAAAATATGGGTTTCATAGTGCGCCCAGTTTAGTTTAAGAAAAAAAATGTTCGGACATAAAATGTAGAGAATTTGCTGCTCTACAATGTTTGTTGAAAAATGTTTTCAATCAGTAACAGGAAATTAGAAGCAGCGAAAAAACTGATATTATTATGATCGTTTATGATAAAATCTGCTTTCTTTACAGGGGGCTGTTTTCAGATTTGGGTTTGTGACATTTAGAGATTCTGATTTTGCGCTTTTTGATAAATTCTAGGTACTTATATTATTTATACTCGTTTTAGGCAATAATTTTTTGTAACCCCCAATAAATATTTTTATATATCTCTTTTTAACTAACACAAATTTTTATCACAGTATTATTTCGTATCGTTTTACTAATTTTGTACATAAATAACTAGAAATGTAAAGGAAAAATCCTATATTATGTATGCTGTTTTATATTAGTGCCAAACAAAAAAGGAATTATATATTTTAATAAAAATACCTGAAAACCAATTTGCAATATAATAACATTCGAGGCTTAAAGGGATTTACCTCGACAGGAAACAGAATTACATTGCTCCTATAAAGTTTTAGTTATTTTTTAAAGGTCAAAGTAAGCTCCTTTAAGCGCTGCAGTGGATTGTTTATATTTTTTTATTCCCTTAAAAAAATTACACCAAAATACTATTTACCACTAACCTAACATTATTCCTAAACTATAAAAATAATTAAAGGCAATGGGGAAATTTTGTACCGCTTAAAATTTTGACAACTTTGACAGCCGCTGTGGTAGTGTTTAACGACCACTACCACTACGACTCATCGATTTTACCACTTGTAAAAAAATTTAGAGATGAGAAAAAATAAAAAATTTGGCTTAATTTTACAAAATAAGTGTTTATATGTTGGAACCTGGTAATAGGGACTTATCGGTACATAAGGTCGGCATAGCCTGACTTTAATAATGCCGACACTATTTTTGACAGTTCCGCACAAAAGTTAAAGGGTATCTGACATTACTGTCATCGTAAAATATTGTCAAAGTAATGTTTACTTTCATAAAGGATGGCATTAACTTTAATTATGTCAACTTTAGGTGGCACAATTTAGGGTTTTCTGGATGACAACAAAGTGACAGTAGTAGTTTTTCTTCAATCGGCAAAACTGCCAAAAATACTGCCGAATTTATTAAAGTAGGGCTTATACCGATAAATCTCTAATATTTTATTATTTAAAATTAATTGTGCCAAAATTCTCTAAAATTAACCAGAAAAATAACCACAACGAAATGGATTCCTAGCTTACGTAGTGGTTAACTACCACAACGGAATGACTTTTAGCTATTGCGCAGACGCAGTAATTACCACAACCACCACGAAGTGTCAAATAAGCGTTCCAAAATATCTCTAATAATTAGGTTTCAGTCGAAGATCAATAACTTTTTGCCAGTCACGACACCACATTTTTTAAATGTTTACATGCTTGTTTTATAAGGTTGGATTTTTTCAAGACCAATTTGGACACGTGTCACTTACTTCAAAAAGAATTATTCTTATAGTGCCCAGCTAAAAGCCTATTTTTTTTTGTCAGCCCCGACGCCACATTTTCCGAAGCCGGAATTTTTTAAACAAATTATACAACTAATCCGCTTTTCCGTAACAACATATTAAAATAAGTGTGGACACCTAACACTTAAGTACGTATTAAGTTCTACCGGAAAACAAACCCAACAACCCATTGTAACTACTCAAAGTGCCATGATCCAGCATAAAACAAATGATAAAACTTTAAAATAAAGTCTATAAGAACAAGGATTAAAATTTAATAACAGCCTATTCAATTCATATCCTGATTGTTTTATAAGCTGGAATTTTTACACAATTTTATTGAGCATGTGTCCCTTACATTTAACCACTTTCTTAAACAAATGCCATGAAAAATGTGGTTAATTTGGCTGTTTTCGTCCGTTTTTGAAAATTTGATAGTCGTCGCGTTTGGCAGGTTCTTAATTTTCTTCAAAGCGTCGTTTGTGTGTACCTTAGATTAAAAAGAGACAAGATATCTGGTCCAACGAAAACTCCTTGGCAAATAATAACCACTGGTGAGAAATATCGAGTCAAATGAGATATTTTCGAACGTTTTTATAAGGTTTTTTTCGAGGTTTTTTTATAAAGACGATAAAATAAAGCATACTTTTGATGAAGTAGTTAATGCGCAAATAAGATATTTTCGAACATTTTTTTTTAAAGACCATAAAATAAAGGTGGGTAAAGTCCTTAAACCGATTTGCAAACAACAATAAAAGTTAATTTACATGTGTTCAGGTTTGTAAGAATATTTAATTCCTACCTCTTATCAGAATATTACGGTTGATTTATACTGCCGCCGTTGCCATCTGTGCTCGCCCTTCGAATTGATATTTAAATCTTTTTCTCTGTCCTATTATTATTGTGTACTGAAGAAGTAAGTTTCTGCTAATGACCAGAAAACATAACAAAATTAACAAACACAATAACATAATTTTTAGCTAGTGGGTAATATTTTTTTTTTTCTTGATGTTCCAGGTGCTATGTTGTGTTTCTTTGTTTTAATGTTTGGCATAATTTTATTGTGTTGAAAATTGAAAATGCTATAAATCATATACAAACTTTGTAATAAATTTCTTTTGTATAAAATTATACTACAAACATTTATTGTTAGGAAGCTTCCAAAGCTCAAATTGGCAGAATTATTTTTTGCATGTTTTTTAAATTATTTTGCAGATTTCATATTATAGTAATATTTTAATAATATAATCCATGTGTAAATTTCTACTTAAGTAGGTACGCTACTGGTGTGTTCACTGTAAACAACAGAAAGGTAAACATTGTTCCATATAATAATATAACCAAAGTTTCCGTAAGTGTCATGTATCTTGTCTTTTTTTAATCTAAGGTGTGTGTGTGTTTTTAATTTTAGAGTTTTCAAACCAAAAATGCATTAAATGGGATGGCTCAAAGTTTTTTATGACCTGAAAATTTTTTTCGTTGTGTCAACCACCAACGAGTAATTGCCATGGCGTCAATTTTTAAAAATAGGTTGGCTAGTTTCTGTCTATATTTTCTCATAGTTTGAAAATTTCTCTAATCAACTCAGTAAAAATTAGGACAATTGAAGAATTAGTTTTTAAGATATTTCGTCTAAAAAATTTCGATTTTTTTTTCACATGGTATACGCATCTCCTCAATCTTTTGACGGCATTTATTTCAAGGTTATTTAATTTTGTCACTCTTTTGACAGAATTTGTTTTAAGGCCACTTAAACCACATTATTATAGCAAAAAGCACAAAAACATCGCAAAATAATAGAATAAGATAAATAAGTAATAAGAACGTTTATTTACAAAACCTTAAGCTACGACAATTTAAAAAAAAAAATAACAATAATTCTTAATAAATGCTCAAAAACGGTGTCCGTTTTGCTCTATGCACAGCTCCAATCTACGTACTAAATGGTTGATTGCGTTGGTAATGAACTCTAGATAATTTTAAGTTCTTCTACTGTGGTAATGTCGTATCGGTAAATTTTATCTTTCAAGTAGCCCCATAAAAATGTATCTAGTGGTGTTAAATCAACACTATTCGCTGACCAATGGATCGGCCCAAACCTTCCCAACCATTCAGGACCCCATCTTGCTGGAATGTGATCTCAGCTCTTTGCTTTTCAGGCAAATGGTCGAAAAGATTTTGAAACTGGCCTTCCAGGAACTCCAAATATGTTTGTCGCGTTAATGTTTCTTGAAAAAACTGAAGTCCTATTACCTGGTTACGATTGACTCCGCACCAAACATAGTCTTCTGCCCTTGAGCAACGAGTACGGTGTTGCCTTGAGAAGCTATCTCTTTAACAAAATTGGGGCGATCAGTCAATGTCTAAAATTTTATCTGTTAGGAACCCCTGCTGTGGAATAACTGTCTGTTCATAAAATTTTTTACAAAAATAAAGGATCTTCCCTCAGTCGTTCTAACATCAAGTTGCAGAATTCTACCCTTATAAGGAAAGTATCCTGATTTTTCCAATAAAGCCTGAACGCTTGGATAGGAGGTTGAGTACAGCCCTTCTTCGTTGATAATCTTTACGGCACGTCGGCGTCGTATCGATAAGTTGGACTGGTCCCCAAAATGCAAAAGAATGTGTATATTTTTCTCATAATTGATTGGAACTTCTCTTTGCTTTTGCTGGATATTTCCTGTTTAATTTTAAGAATATTCTATTTATTGTGGATTTTGATGGCAAATGTCTGCCAGGATAAAGCTGCCGTTATCTTCTGCGCGTAAGAGCCGCTCATTGATTGTTTCTAACGTAGCATAAGACAATATCACGTTTTTCTTCATCTGAATAAACCATTTTGACCAATATTGACTGATAAACTAATCGTTTAATTTCTGTCAACTATCAACGAGAGTATGTCAAACCAAAAATTTAGCTAGACAGATTGACATTTTATATTTATATACAAGGTGCCATTAATTTTTTTTATCCTAAATGTTTGAGACGGAATATCTTGAAAAGTAATCGTTCCACTACCTCAATTTTTATTGAGCCTAGTCAACCTATTTAAAAAAAATTGACGACTTTGCGATTACTCGTTGGTAATTGACACCACGAAAAAAGTTTTCAGGTCATAAAAAACTTGGAGCTATCCCATTTAATGAATTTTTGGTTTGAAAATTCTAAAATTTAAGAAAAGGTCAAAACCTGGGGGTCCAATTATAATGGATCGCACTGTACATTAAGTAATCCGTTTTTCCGTAACACCAAAACTAAAGTGCGTGGGAAATTCGGCCTTTTCAATGCCCCGTTGAAAGTAGTAAGATGTGAAAGCAAATTTCTGTCACGTTTCCGAAAAAGGTCTCGTAAAAAATGTAATCGTCTAGTTTTCCCCAAAAAGACGCTCTTGCCGCGTCGTATAAATACAAGCAGTAGTTTATCAATGAAATAAACACTTTTTCCAAAACGGCGGCGTCAAAAATAATCGCCGCGATCAAAAACGGCGACGTGGAATGCGTTCTCAAAAGAAAATACAAAAAAAAGTGTCATTACCCCAGCATAAAACAAATGCTGAGACTTTTAAAATAAAGTCTAAGAACCAAACAAATTAAAATAAACATTTCTTTGTTAGGAACAAACATTAAAATTTAACAGCAACCATTTAATTTTTTGTCACCAAATTTTTTAAATATTTACATGGTGATTGACTATAAATTGGGTTCTTTTAATAAAATTTATCTCTCAAAAATAGGTATTTCGTGACACATTGGGCATGTGTCCCTTGCATTTAACCACTTTCTTAAACAAATGCCATGAAAAATATGATTACATTTGGTTACCTTGGGAACCCTGTACATAAAGTAACCCGCGTTTCCGTAACACCAAATATTAAAGTGAGCGTGGACACCCAAAACTAAAGTGCGTGTGAAATTCGGCTTTTTTGAATGCAACAGTGTAAAGCTCGTTGAAAAGTAGTAAGATGTGAAAGAAAATTTCTGTCAAGTATGAGACGCGAGCCGATGGATAGTGTCTTAATTTATCTGAGCGTGTAATGACTATAACATGCGAGTTAATACACTATAGTTTACCTACGGCCAATGAAAGTTTCATTATAAATATCAAAAATTATTAAAAAGGCATAATTTGTATTATTTATGCAACATTACTGATTCTAAGAGAATTATGTCAAAATTGTGACATTCAGTTTTGGAAATTTGAAAATATTTTAATTTTGAAAATTTTTAAAATATTTTTGGAATTTTGAAAATGTTTAAATTTTTGAAAATTTTAATTTGTTTTGAATTTTGAGAATTTTTAAAAATTTTGTGTTTTTTTTTGTAATTTTGAAAATGTGTAAAATTTTCACAATTTTATTATTTTTTTTAATTTTAAAGATTTTCAAAAATTTTGTGAATTTTAAAAATTTTTAAAAATTTTGTGAATTTCTTTTTTTATTTTTCGTCGTGCTTGGGATTTTTTAAACAAATTTATCTCTCAAAAATAGGTATTCCATGACACATTGGGCACGTGTCCCTTACATTTAACCACTTTCTTAAACAAATGCCATGAAAAATGTGGTTGCATTTGGTTACTTTGGCTGTTTTCGCCCTCATTTCTTGGTAACATATGGAGCTCACGTCGTTGTTTTTGAAAATTTGATAATACGTCGCGTTTGGCAGGTTTTTAATTTTCTTCAAAGCGTTACCCGGTTGTGTGTACATAAAGTAATCCGCTTTTCCGTAACACCAAATGTTAAAGTAAGCGTGGACACCCAAAATTAAAGTGCGTGTAAAATTCGGCTTTTTAAATGCAACAGTGTAAACCCCGGTGAAAAGTAGTAAGATGTGAAAGCAAATTTCTGTCACGTTTCCGAAAAAGGTCGCGTAATAGCAGTTTACATAACATAAAGTATGTTATGACGGTCATTACACGCGAATATGAAGTTTGAGATGCGAGCCGAAGGAGTGTGTCTTAATTTATCTGAGCGTGTAGTGACTATAACATGCAAGTTAGTGTTCTATAGTTTACCTACGGCCAATGAAAGTTTCATTATAAATATCGAAAATGATTAAAAATACCACATCTGAACACTCCTAAGTACATAATTTGTATTATTTATGCAACATTACTGTTTCTAAGAGAATTATGTCAAAATTGCGACATTCAGTTTTTGAAAAACTTTGAAATTTTGAAAATTTTTAAAATCTTTTTGGAATTTTGAAAATGTTTCAATTTTTGAAAATTTTAAGAAATTTTAATTTTGTTTTGAATTTTGAGAATTTTTTAAAATTCTGCGTTTTTTTCTGTAATTTTGAAAATGTGTAAAATTTTCACAATTTTATTTTTTTTTTATTTTTAAAGATTTTCAAAAATTTTGTGATTTTGAAAAATGTTGTAAATTTCTTTTTTATTTTTCGTCGTACGTCACCACATTTTTTAAATATTTACATGCTGATTGATTATAAATTTGAATTTTTACACAATTTTATCTCTCAAAAATAGGTATTTCGTGACACATTGGGCATGTGTCCCTTACATTTAACCACTTTCTTAAACAAATGCCATGAAAAATGTGGTTGCATTTGGTTACTTTGGCTGTTTTCGCCCTCATTTCTTGGTAACATATGGAGCTCACGTCGTTGTTTTTGAAAATTTGATAATACGTCGCGTTTGGCAGGTTTTTAATTTTCTTCAAAGCGTTACCCGGTTGTGTGTACATAAAGTAATCCGCTTTTCCGTAACACCAAATGTTAAAGTAAGCGTGGACACCCAAAATTAAAGTGCGTGTAAAATTCGGCTTTTTAAATGCAACAGTGTAAACCCCGGTGAAAAGTAGTAAGATGTGAAAGCAAATTTCTGTCACGTTTCCGAAAAAGGTCGCGTAATAGCAGTTTACATAACATAAAGTATGTTACGACGGTCATTACACGCGAATATGAAGTTTGAGACGCGAGCCGAAGGAGTGTGTCTTAATTTATCTGAGCGTGTAGTGTATATAACATGTATAACATGCAAGTTAGTGTTCTATAGTTTACCTACGGCCAATGAAAGTTTCATTATAAATATCGAAAATGATTAAAAATACCACATCTGAACACTCCTAAGTACATAATTTGTATTATTTATGCAACATTACTGTTTCTAAGAGAATTATGTCAAAATTGCGACATTCAGTTTTTGAAAAACTTTGAAATTTTGAAAATTTTTAAAATCTTTTTGGAATTTTGAAAATGTTTCAATTTTTGAAAATTTTAAGAAATTTTAATTTTGTTTTGAATTTTGAGAATTTTTTAAAATTCTGCGTTTTTTTCTGTAATTTTGAAAATGTGTAAAATTTTCACAATTTTATTTTTTTTTTATTTTTAAAGATTTTCAAAAATTTTGTGATTTTGAAAAATGTTGTAAATTTCTTTTTTATTTTTCGTCGTACGTCACCACATTTTTTAAATATTTACATGCTGATTGATTATAAATTTGAATTTTTACACAATTTTATCTCTCAAAAATAGGTATTTCGTGACACATTGGGCATGTGTCCCTTACATTTAACCACTTTCTTAAACAAATGCCATGAAAAATGTGGTTGCATTTGGTTACTTTGGCTGTTTTCGCCCTCATTTCTTGATAGCATATGGAGCACACGTCGTTGTTTTTGAAAATTTAATAATACGTCGCGTTTGGCAGGTTTTTAATTTTCTTCAAAGCGTTACCCCGTTGTGTGTACATAAAGTAATCCGCTTTTCCGTAACACCAAATGTTAAAGTAAGCGTGGACACCCAAAATTAAAGTGCGTGTAAAATTCGGCTTTTTAAATGCAACAGTGTAAACCCCGGTGAAAAGTAGTAAGATGTGAAAGCAAATTTCTGTCACGTTTCCGAAAAAGGTCGCGTAATAGCAGTTTACATAACATAAAGTATGTTATGACGGTCATTACACGCGAATATGAAGTTTGAGACGCGAGCCGAAGGAGTGTGTCTTAATTTATCTGAGCGTGTAGTGACTATAACATGCAAGTTAGTGTTCTATAGTTTACCTACGGCCAATGAAAGTTTCATTATAAATATCGAAAATGATTAAAAATACCACATCTGAACACTCCTAAGTACATAATTTGTATTATTTATGCAACATTACTGTTTCTAAGAGAATTATGTCAAAATTGCGACATTCAGTTTTTGAAAAACTTTGAAATTTTGAAAATTTTTAAAATCTTTTTGGAATTTTGAAAATGTTTCAATTTTTGAAAATTTTAAGAAATTTTAATTTTGTTTTGAATTTTGAGAATTTTTTAAAATTCTGCGTTTTTTTCTGTAATTTTGAAAATGTGTAAAATTTTCACAATTTTATTTTTTTTTTATTTTTAAAGATTTTCAAAAATTTTGTGATTTTGAAAAATGTTGTAAATTTCTTTTTTATTTTTCGTCGTACGTCACCACATTTTTTAAATATTTACATGCTGATTGATTATAAATTTGAATTTTTACACAATTTTATCTCTCAAAAATAGGTATTTCGTGACACATTGGGCATGTGTCCCTTACATTTAACCACTTTCTTAAACAAATGCCATGAAAAATGTGGTTGCATTTGGTTACTTTGGCTGTTTTCGCCCTCATTTCTTGATAGCATATGGAGCACACGTCGTTGTTTTTGAAAATTTAATAATACGTCGCGTTTGGCAGGTTTTTAATTTTCTTCAAAGCGTTACCCCGTTGTGTGTACATAAAGTAATCCGCTTTTCCGTAACACCAAATGTTAAAGTAAGCGTGGACACCCAAAATTAAAGTGCGTGTAAAATTCGGCTTTTTAAATGCAACAGTGTAAACCCCGGTGAAAAGTAGTAAGATGTGAAAGCAAATTTCTGTCACGTTTCCGAAAAAGGTCGCGTAATAGCAGTTTACATAACATAAAGTATGTTATGACGGTCATTACACGCGAATATGAAGTTTGAGACGCGAGCCGAAGGAGTGTGTCTTAATTTATCTGAGCGTGTAGTGACTATAACATGCAAGTTAGTGTTCTATAGTTTACCTACGGCCAATGAAAGTTTCATTATAAATATCGAAAATGATTAAAAATACCACATCTGAACACTCCTAAGTACATAATTTGTATTATTTATGCAACATTACTGTTTCTAAGAGAATTATGTCAAAATTGCGACATTCAGTTTTTGAAAAACTTTGAAATTTTGAAAATTTTTAAAATCTTTTTGGAATTTTGAAAATGTTTCAATTTTTGAAAATTTTAAGAAATTTTAATTTTGTTTTGAATTTTGAGAATTTTTTAAAATTCTGCGTTTTTTTCTGTAATTTTGAAAATGTGTAAAATTTTCACAATTTTATTTTTTTTTTATTTTTAAAGATTATCAAAAATTTTGTGATTTTGAAAAATGTTGTAAATTTCTTTTTTATTTTTCGTCGTACGTCACCACATTTTTTAAATATTTACATGCTGATTGATTATAAATTTGAATTTTTACACAATTTTATCTCTCAAAAATAGGTATTTCGTGACACATTGGGCATGTGTCCCTTACATTTAACCACTTTCTTAAACAAATGCCATGAAAAATGTGGTTGCATTTGGTTACTTTGGCTGTTTTCGCCCTCATTTCTTGATAGCATATGGAGCACACGTCGTTGTTTTTGAAAATTTAATAATACGTCGCGTTTGGCAGGTTTTTAATTTTCTTCAAAGCGTTACCCCGTTGTGTGTACATAAAGTAATCCGCTTTTCCGTAACACCAAATGTTAAAGTAAGCGTGGACACCCAAAATTAAAGTGCGTGTAAAATTCGGCTTTTTAAATGCAACAGTGTAAACCCCGGTGAAAAGTAGTAAGATGTGAAAGCAAATTTCTGTCACGTTTCCGAAAAAGGTCGCGTAATAGCAGTTTACATAACATAAAGTATGTTATGACGGTCATTACACGCGAATATGAAGTTTGAGACGCGAGCCGAAGGAGTGTGTCTTAATTTATCTGAGCGTGTAGTGACTATAACATGCAAGTTAGTGTTCTATAGTTTACCTACGGCCAATGAAAGTTTCATTATAAATATCGAAAATGATTAAAAATACCACATCTGAACACTCCTAAGTACATAATTTGTATTATTTATGCAACATTACTGTTTCTAAGAGAATTATGTCAAAATTGCGACATTCAGTTTTTGAAAAACTTTGAAATTTTGAAAATTTTTAAAATCTTTTTGGAATTTTGAAAATGTTTCAATTTTTGAAAATTTTAAGAAATTTTAATTTTGTTTTGAATTTTGAGAATTTTTTAAAATTCTGCGTTTTTTTCTGTAATTTTGAAAATGTGTAAAATTTTCACAATTTTATTTTTTTTTTATTTTTAAAGATTTTCAAAAATTTTGTGATTTTGAAAAATGTTGTAAATTTCTTTTTTATTTTTCGTCGTACGTCACCACATTTTTTAAATATTTACATGCTGATTGATTATAAATTTGAATTTTTACACAATTTTATCTCTCAAAAATAGGTATTTCGTGACACATTGGGCATGTGTCCCCTACATTTAACCACTTTCTTAAACAAATGCCATGAAAAATGTGGTTGCATTTGGTTACTTTGGCTGTTTTCGCCCTCATTTCTTGGTAACATATGGAGCACACGTCGTTGTTTTTGAAAATTTAATAATACGTCGCGTTTGGCAGGTTTTTAATTTTCTTCAAAGCGTTACCCCGTTGTGTGTACATAAAGTAATCCGCTTTTCCGTAACACCAAATGTTAAAGTAAGCGTGGACACCCAAAATTAAAGTGCGTGTAAAATTCGGCTTTTTGAATGCAACAGTGTAAACCCCGGTGAAAAGTAGTAAGATGTGAAAGCAAATTTCTGTCACGTTTCCGAAAAAGGTCGCGTAATAGCAGTTTACATAACAAAGTATGTTATGACGGTCATTACACGCGAATATGAAGTTTGAGGCGCGAGCCGAAGGAGTGTGTCTTAATTTATCTGAGCGTGTAGTGACTATAACATGCAAGTTAGTGTTCTATAGTTTACCTACGGCCAATGAAAGTTTCATTATAAATATCGAAAATGATTAAAAATACCACATCTGAACACTCCTAAGTACATAATTTGTATTATTTATGCAACATTACTGTTTCTAAGAGAATTATGTCAAAATTGCGACATTCAGTTTTTGAAAAACTTTGAAATTTGAAAATATTTGAATTTTGAAAATTTTTAAAATCTTTTTGGAATTTTGAAATTGTTTCAATTTTTGAAAATTTTAAGAAATTTTAATTTTGTTTTGAATTTTGAGAATTTTTTAAAATTCTGTGTTTTTTTCTGTAATTTTGAAAATGTGTAAAATTTTCACAATTTTAATTTTTTTTTTATTTTTAAAGATTTTCAAAAATTTTGTGATTTTGAAAAATGTTGTAAATTTCTTTTTTATTTTTCGTCGTGCGTCACCACATTTTTTAAATATTTACATGCTGATTGATTATAAATTTTAATTTTTACACAATTTTATCTCTCAAAAATAGGTATTTCGTGACACATTGGGCATGTGTCCCTTACATTTAACCACTTTCTTAAACAAATGCTATGAAAAATGTGGTTGCATTTGGTTACTTTGGCTGTTTTCGCCCTCATTTCTTGATAGCATATGGAGCGCACGTCGTTGTTTTTGAAAATTTAATAATACGTCGCGTTTGGCAGGTTTTTAATTTTCTTCAAAGCGTTACCCGGTTGTGTGTACATAAAGTAATCCGCTTTTCCGTAACACCAAATGTTAAAGTAAGCGTGGACACCCAAAATTAAAGTGCGTGTAAAATTCGGCTTTTTGAATGCAACAGTGTAAACCCCGGTGAAAAGTAGTAAGATGTGAAAGCAAATTTCGGTCACGTTTCCGAAAAAGGTCGCGTAATAGCAGTTTACTTAACATAAAGTATGTCATGACGGTCATTACACGCGAATATGAAGTTTGAGACGCGAGCCGAAGGAGTGTGTCTTAATTTATCTGAGCGTGTAGTGACTATAACATGCAAGTTAGTGTTCTATAGTTTACCTACGGCCAATGAAAGTTTCATTATAAATATCGAAAATGATTAAAAATACCACATCGGAACACTCCTAAGTACATAATTTGCAACATTACTGTTTCTAAGAGAATTATGTCAAAATTGCGACATTCAGTTTTTGAAAAACTTTGAAATTTGAAAGTATGTGAATTTTGAAAATTTTTAAAATCTTTTTGGAATTTTGAAAATGTTTCAATTTTTGAAAATTTTAAGAAATTTTAATTTTGTTTTGAATTTTGAGAATTTTTTAAAATTCTGCGTTTTTTTCTGTAATTTTGAAAATGTGTAAAATTTTCACAATTTTATTTTTTTTTTTATTTTTAAAGATTTTCAAAAATTTTGTGATTTTGAAAAATGTTGTAAATTTCTTTTTTATTTTTCGTCGTACGTCACCACATTTTTTAAATATTTACATGCTGATTGATTATAAATTTGAATTTTTACACAATTTTATCTCTCAAAAATAGGTATTTCGTGACACATTGGGCATGTGTCCCTTACATTTAACCACTTTCTTAAACAAATGCCATGAAAAATGTGGTTGCATTTGGTTACTTTGGCTGTTTTCGCCCTCATTTCTTGGTAACATATGGAGCACACGTCGTTGTTTTTGAAAATTTAATAATACGTCGCGTTTGGCAGGTTTTTAATTTTCTTCAAAGCGTTACCCCGTTGTGTGTACATAAAGTAATCCGCTTTTCCGTAACACCAAATGTTAAAGTAAGCGTGGACACCCAAAATTAAAGTGCGTGTAAAATTCGGCTTTTTAAATGCAACAGTGTAAACCCCGGTGAAAAGTAGTAAGATGTGAAAGCAAATTTCTGTCACGTTTCCGAAAAAGGTCGCGTAATAGCAGTTTACATAACATAAAGTATGTTACGACGGTCATTACACGCGAATATGAAGTTTGAGCCGCGAGCCGAAGGAGTGTGTCTTAATTTATCTGAGCGTGTAGTGTATATAACATGTATAACATGCAAGTTAGTGTTCTATAGTTTACCTACGGCCAATGAAAGTTTCATTATAAATATCGAAAATGATTAAAAATACCACATCTGAACACTCCTAAGTACATAATTTGTATTATTTATGCAACATTACTGTTTCTAAGAGAATTATGTCAAAATTGCGACATTCAGTTTTTGAAAAACTTTGAAATTTTGAAAATTTTTAAAATCTTTTTGGAATTTTGAAAATGTTTCAATTTTTGAAAATTTTAAGAAATTTTAATTTTGTTTTGAATTTTGAGAATTTTTTAAAATTCTGCGTTTTTTTCTGTAATTTTGAAAATGTGTAAAATTTTCACAATTTTATTTTTTTTTTATTTTTAAAGATTATCAAAAATTTTGTGATTTTGAAAAATGTTGTAAATTTCTTTTTTATTTTTCGTCGTACGTCACCACATTTTTTAAATATTTACATGCTGATTGATTATAAATTTGAATTTTTACACAATTTTATCTCTCAAAAATAGGTATTTCGTGACACATTGGGCATGTGTCCCTTACATTTAACCACTTTCTTAAACAAATGCCATGAAAAATGTGGTTGCATTTGGTTACTTTGGCTGTTTTCGCCCTCATTTCTTGATAGCATATGGAGCACACGTCGTTGTTTTTGAAAATTTAATAATACGTCGCGTTTGGCAGGTTTTTAATTTTCTTCAAAGCGTTACCCCGTTGTGTGTACATAAAGTAATCCGCTTTTCCGTAACACCAAATGTTAAAGTAAGCGTGGACACCCAAAATTAAAGTGCGTGTAAAATTCGGCTTTTTAAATGCAACAGTGTAAACCCCGGTGAAAAGTAGTAAGATGTGAAAGCAAATTTCTGTCACGTTTCCGAAAAAGGTCGCGTAATAGCAGTTTACATAACATAAAGTATGTTATGACGGTCATTACACGCGAATATGAAGTTTGAGACGCGAGCCGAAGGAGTGTGTCTTAATTTATCTGAGCGTGTAGTGACTATAACATGCAAGTTAGTGTTCTATAGTTTACCTACGGCCAATGAAAGTTTCATTATAAATATCGAAAATGATTAAAAATACCACATCTGAACACTCCTAAGTACATAATTTGTATTATTTATGCAACATTACTGTTTCTAAGAGAATTATGTCAAAATTGCGACATTCAGTTTTTGAAAAACTTTGAAATTTGAAAATATTTGAATTTTGAAAATTTTTAAAATCTTTTTGGAATTTTGAAATTGTTTCAATTTTTGAAAATTTTAAGAAATTTTAATTTTGTTTTGAATTTTGAGAATTTTTTAAAATTCTGCGTTTTTTTCTGTAATTTTGAAAATGTGTAAAATTTTCACAATTTTATTTTTTTTTTATTTTTAAAGATTTTCAAAAATTTTGTGATTTTGAAAAATGTTGTAAATTTCTTTTTTATTTTTCGTCGTGCGTCACCACATTTTTTAAATATTTACATGCTGATTGATTATAAATTTGAATTTTTACACAATTTTATCTCTCAAAAATAGGTATTTCGTGACACATTGGGCATGTGTCCCTTATATTTAACCACTTTCTTAAACAAATGCCATGAAAAATGTGGTTGCATTTGGTTACTTTGGCTGTTTTCGCCCTCATTTCTTGGTAACATATGGAGCTCACGTCGTTGTTTTTGAAAATTTGATAATACGTCGCGTTTGGCAGGTTTTTAATTTTCTTCAAAGCGTTACCCGGTTGTGTGTACATAAAGTAATCCGCTTTTCCGTAACACCAAATGTTAAAGTAAGCGTGGACACCCAAAATTAAAGTGTGTGTAAAATTCGGCTTTTTGAATGCAACAGTGTAAACCCCGGTAAAAAATAGTAAGATGTGAAAGCAAATTTCTGTCACGTTTCCGAAAAAGGTCGCGTAATAGCAGTTTACATAACATAAAGTATGTTATGACGGTCATTACACGCGAATATGAAGTTTGAGACGCGAGCCGAAGGAGTGTGTCTTAATTTATCTGAGCGTGTAGTGACTATAACATGCAAGTTAGTGTTCTATAGTTTACCTACGGCCAATGAAAGTTTCATTATAAATATCGAAAATGATTAAAAATACCACATCTCAACACTCCTAAGTATATAATTTGTATTATTTATGCAACATTACTGTTTCTAAGAGAATTATGTCAAAATTGCGACATTCAGTTTTTGAAAAACTTTGAAATTTGAAAATATTTGAATTTTGAAAATTTTTAAAATCTTTTTGGAATTTTGAAAATGTTTCAATTTTTGAAAATTTTAAGAAATTTTAATTTTGTTTTGAATTTTGAGAATTTTTTAAAATTCTGTGTTTTTTTCTGTAATTTTGAAAATGTGTAAAATTTTCACAATTTTATTTTTTTTTTTATTTTTAAAGATTTTCAAAAATTTTGTGATTTTGAAAAATGTTGTAAATTTCTTTTTTATTTTTCGTCGTGCGTCACCACATTTTTTAAATATTTACATGCTGATTGATTATAAATTTGAATTTTTACACAATTTTATCTCTCAAAAATAGGTATTTCGTGACACATTGGGCATGTGTCCCTTACATTTAACCACTTTCTTAAACAAATGCCATGAAAAATGTGGTTGCATTTGGTTACTTTGGCTGTTTTCGCCCTCATTTCTTGGTAACATATGGAGCACACGTCGTTGTTTTTGAAAATTTAATAATACGTCGCGTTTGGCAGGTTTTTAATTTTCTTCAAAGCGTTACCCCGTTGTGTGTACATAAAGTAATCCGCTTTTCCGTAACACCAAATGTTAAAGTAAGCGTGGACACCCAAAATTAAAGTGCGTGTAAAATTCGGCTTTTTAAATGCAACAGTGTAAACCCCGGTGAAAAGTAGTAAGATGTGAAAGCAAATTTCTGTCACGTTTCCGAAAAAGGTCGCGTAATAGCAGTTTACATAACATAAAGTATGTTATGACGGTCATTACACGCGAATATGAAGTTTGAGACGCGAGCCGAAGGAGTGTGTCTTAATTTATCTGAGCGTGTAGTGACTATAACATGCAAGTTAGTGTTCTATAGTTTACCTACGGCCAATGAAAGTTTCATTATAAATATCGAAAATGATTAAAAATACCACATCTCAACACTCCTAAGTATATAATTTGTATTATTTATGCAACATTACTGTTTCTAAGAGAATTATGTCAAAATTGCGACATTCAGTTTTTGAAAAACTTTGAAATTTGAAAATATTTGAATTTTGAAAATTTTTAAAATCTTTTTGGAATTTTGAAAATGTTTCAATTTTTGAAAATTTTAAGAAATTTTAATTTTGTTTTGAATTTTGAGAATTTTTTAAAATTCTGTGTTTTTTTCTGTAATTTTGAAAATGTGTAAAATTTTCACAATTTTATTTTTTTTTTTATTTTTAAAGATTTTCAAAAATTTTGTGATTTTGAAAAATGTTGTAAATTTCTTTTTTATTTTTCGTCGTGCGTCACCACATTTTTTAAATATTTACATGCTGATTGATTATAAATTTGAATTTTTACACAATTTTATCTCTCAAAAATAGGTATTTCGTGACACATTGGGCATGTGTCCCTTACATTTAACCACTTTCTTAAACAAATGCCATGAAAAATGTGGTTGCATTTGGTTACTTTGGCTGTTTTCGCCCTCATTTCTTGATAGCATATGGAGCACACGTCGTTGTTTTTGAAAATTTAATAATACGTCGCGTTTGGCAGGTTTTTAATTTTCTTCAAAGCGTTACCCCGTTGTGTGTACATAAAGTAATCCGCTTTTCCGTAACACCAAATGTTAAAGTAAGCGTGGACACCCAAAATTAAAGTGCGTGTAAAATTCGGCTTTTTGAATGCAACAGTGTAAACCCCGGTGAAAAGTAGTAAGATGTGAAAGCAAATTTCTGTCACGTTTCCGAAAAAGGTCGCGTAATAGCAGTTTACATAACAAAGTATGTTATGACGGTCATTACACGCGAATATGAAGTTTGAGGCGCGAGCCGAAGGAGTGTGTCTTAATTTATCTGAGCGTGTAGTGACTATAACATGCAAGTTAGTGTTCTATAGTTTACCTACGGCCAATGAAAGTTTCATTATAAATATCGAAAATGATTAAAAATACCACATCTGAACACTCCTAAGTACATAATTTGTATTATTTATGCAACATTACTGTTTCTAAGAGAATTATGTCAAAATTGCGACATTCAGTTTTTGAAAAACTTTGAAATTTGAAAATATTTGAATTTTGAAAATTTTTAAAATCTTTTTGGAATTTTGAAATTGTTTCAATTTTTGAAAATTTTAAGAAATTTTAATTTTGTTTTGAATTTTGAGAATTTTTTAAAATTCTGTGTTTTTTTCTGTAATTTTGAAAATGTGTAAAATTTTCACAATTTTAATTTTTTTTTATTTTTAAAGATTTTCAAAAATTTTGTGATTTTGAAAAATGTTGTAAATTTCTTTTTTATTTTTCGTCGTGCGTCACCACATTTTTTAAATATTTACATGCTGATTGATTATAAATTTTAATTTTTACACAATTTTATCTCTCAAAAATAGGTATTTCGTGACACATTGGGCATGTGTCCCTTATATTTAACCACTTTCTTAAACAAATGCCATGAAAAATGTGGTTGCATTTGGTTACTTTGGCTGTTTTCGCCCTCATTTCTTGGTAACATATGGAGCTCACGTCGTTGTTTTTGAAAATTTGATAATACGTCGCGTTTGGCAGGTTTTTAATTTTCTTCAAAGCGTTACCCGGTTGTGTGTACATAAAGTAATCCGCTTTTCCGTAACACCAAATGTTAAAGTAAGCGTGGACACCCAAAATTAAAGTGCGTGTAAAATTCGGCTTTTTAAATGCAACAGTGTAAACCCCGGTGAAAAGTAGTAAGATGTGAAAGCAAATTTCTGTCACGTTTCCGAAAAAGGTCGCGTAATAGCAGTTTACATAACATAAAGTATGTTATGACGGTCATTACACGCGAATATGAAGTTTGAGACGCGAGCCGAAGGAGTGTGTCTTAATTTATCTGAGCGTGTAGTGACTATAACATGCAAGTTAGTGTTCTATAGTTTACCTACGGCCAATGAAAGTTTCATTATAAATATCGAAAATGATTAAAAATACCACATCTGAACACTCCTAAGTACATAATTTGTATTATTTATGCAACATTACTGTTTCTAAGAGAATTATGTCAAAATTGCGACATTCAGTTTTTGAAAAACTTTGAAATTTGAAAATATTTGAATTTTGAAAATTTTTAAAATCTTTTTGGAATTTTGAAATTGTTTCAATTTTTGAAAATTTTAAGAAATTTTAATTTTGTTTTGAATTTTGAGAATTTTTTAAAATTCTGTATTTTTTTCTGTAATTTTGAAAATGTGTAAAATTTTCACAATTTTATTTTTTTTTTATTTTTAAAGATTTTCAAAAATTTTGTGATTTTGAAAAATGTTGTAAATTTCTTTTTTATTTTTCGTCGTGCGTCACCACATTTTTTAAATATTTACATGCTGATTGATTATAAATTTTAATTTTTACACAATTTTATCTCTCAAAAATAGGTATTTCGTGACACATTGGGCATGTGTCCCTTACATTTAACCACTTTCTTAAACAAATGCCATGAAAAATGTGGTTGCATTTGGTTACTTTGGCTGTTTTCGCCCTCATTTCTTGGTAACATATGGAGCACACGTCGTTGTTTTTGAAAATTTAATAATACGTCGCGTTTGGCAGGTTTTTAATTTTCTTCAAAGCGTTACCCGGTTGTGTGTACATAAAGTAATCCGCTTTTCCGTAACACCAAATGTTAAAGTAAGCGTGGACACCCAAAATTAAAGTGCGTGTAAAATTCGGCTTTTTAAATGCAACAGTGTAAACCCCGGTGAAAAGTAGTAAGATGTGAAAGCAAATTTCTGTCACGTTTCCGAAAAAGGTCGCGTAATAGCAGTTTACATAACATAAAGTATGTTATGACGGTCATTACACGCGAATATGAAGTTTGAGACGCGAGCCGAAGGAGTGTGTCTTAATTTATCTGAGCGTGTAGTGACTATAACATGCAAGTTAGTGTTCTATAGTTTACCTACGGCCAATGAAAGTTTCATTATAAATATCGAAAATGATTAAAAATACCACATCTGAACACTCCTAAGTACATAATTTGTATTATTTATGCAACATTACTGTTTCTAAGAGAATTATGTCAAAATTGCGACATTCAGTTTTTGAAAAACTTTGAAATTTTGAAAATTTTTAAAATCTTTTTGGAATTTTGAAAATGTTTCAATTTTTGAAAATTTTAAGAAATTTTAATTTTGTTTTGAATTTTGAGAATTTTTTAAAATTCTGCGTTTTTTTCTGTAATTTTGAAAATGTGTAAAATTTTCACAATTTTATTTTTTTTTATTTTTAAAGATTTTCAAAAATTTTGTGATTTTGAAAAATGTTGTAAATTTCTTTTTTATTTTTCGTCGTACGTCACCACATTTTTTAAATATTTACATGCTGATTGATTATAAATTTGAATTTTTACACAATTTTATCTCTCAAAAATAGGTATTTCGTGACACATTGGGCATGTGTCCCTTACATTTAACCACTTTCTTAAACAAATGCCATGAAAAATGTGGTTGCATTTGGTTACTTTGGCTGTTTTCGCCCTCATTTCTTGGTAACATATGGAGCACACGTCGTTGTTTTTGAAAATTTGATAGTACGTCGCTTTTGGCAGGTTTTTAATTTTCTTCAAAGCGTTACGCCGTTGTGTGTACATAAAGTAATCCGCTTTTCCGTAACACCAAATGTTAAAGTAAGCGTGAACACCCAAAATTAAAGTGCGTGTAAAATTCGGCTTTTTGAATGCAACAGTGTAAACCCCGGTGAAAAGTAGTAAGATGTGAAAGCAAATTTCTGTGACGTTTCCGAAAAAGGTCGCGTAAAAAATGTAATCGTCTAGTTTTTCCCAAAAAGACGCTCTTACCGCGTCGTATAAATACAAGCAGTACTTTATCAATGAAATAAACACTTTTTCGAAAACGGCGGCGTAAAAAATTATCGACGCAATCAAAAACGGCGACATGGAATGCGTTCTCCAAAGAAAATACAAAATTCCCCCGGAAAACAAACTCAAAAATCCCATTATACTCAATGTACTTCCGTGTTTTTTGTAGTTGGTGCTGTGTGAAACGCTCAAACCGATCAAAATGGGATTTGTGACATTGTGAACGAAATGAAAAATGATGCCCAACAACAAGAATAGTGTTTGATACAGTAGGACAAACCGTTGTTGAGGTGTGGCACTCGACAGGTCGTTTTGTAGGACCATGAAATAAAATACGATGGCAGTGGCAGTGCCGAAATCGTTCTCTTCCTCGGATTGAAGCAGATGGTTTAGCCATCTTCCCAGTTGATTGCTAAGAGAGGACAAAACAGCCGTCAAACCTAGATAAATATACAAAGTGTAAAAGATCGCTCTGCAAACCTTTTAATGGGTGATAGAAGAAAGCCAAAATAAAAAAAAGTCCCATAATGTGAGGGTTAAAAGTCCTTTGTTTAGCAGGATAGTCAACCAGAATTATTTTGTGTTGAAAGAAAATGAAAATATCTCGAAAACTGTAACTTTGAAATATTTGAACCTTATAACAAAATTTGTGGGTAATATTTACAAAAACCAAAATCTGAAAACCGCATATCAATAGCTGCTTTACTTCTAAAGTTATGATTTTTTTAATATATTTTACGTTTTTTCAAATAACCCGGAAACTAAAGTTCCCACGAATTTGGACATTATAACAAAATTAAAAAAAACTTAAATCTGAAAAACGTGTATCGATACTTGCTTTTATTCCAAAGTTACAAATTTTTAAAAATATTTTATCCCTCTTTTTCCCCCTTCAACCCCCCACCACCCTACTCAAAAGTTAATCAGGTCATGGTCAGCCGTTGGAGGATTTTTGTAGTAAATTTCGTTAAAATCGATTACGGCAGACCGACATACAACTTTTTTCATATCGATTAAGGTGTTTTGGAACCTTAGTAACTCATTTTTGAAAAATTAAGAAAAGTCAAAATTTCATGATTTTAATAGTCCCCCATACCATATTGGTTATAATTGGGCCATCTAACAGAATGTAAACTCATTATACTAAAATCTGTGGCTTATGAAGAAATTGTTTCTGGAGGGGGCTTGAACTTACGCAAAGCTAGGTAGGGGGGCATCGAGAAGGGGAGAAAATAAAAACAGCCAAATTCTTTTAAAATAATGTAAAATTATGATAAAAATGCGCCGCAGTCAAAAATTTCCTACAAATAATATAAAATAATGCAAAAAATGTCACCGCAATTGAAAATTTTATAAAAGTAAAAGTAATATGAAATGGACCAGAAGCTGCACCGCGCAGCCGCTGGCGAAGTTTTTTTTAAAGAAGTTCGAAATCGCAAAAAATGTATCTTGTTTGTCCATAATTAAATAAAAATCTTGAGCTTTTACAAGTTCTTAGTACCTGGGGTCTTGGGAGGAGGGGGGGGGTAATTATCTCATTACCCCTCCCCCTTGTATGCCCCGGTGTCATAAGTACAATGTGTTATACAAGGAAAAATAGGTGGTTCTTCGTTGAACACATTACTCTTATAGCAGTGGCGTAGCCAGAAATCGACTCTGGGGGGTGGATTTCATCAATAAAAATCAACTACCTACCTATGGGAAATTTTTAAAAATTAGGTAGGTGCCTATTGCTTGAGCTCTTGAACTGAAGGGAGGGGAGAGGGGCGGTTTAATAGGTGTTGAGTTAGGGTATACGAAACAAAAATACTTATTTTTAAAAGCAATTAAGTTTTATTTGCAGATTTTTTCAAAATTAACTCTTTAATGTGCCGCAGGCAAAATTTTTAACAAAAATTCTAAATTGCTATTTTTTATGCGTTTCAAATGTTGTTGACAAAAAAATTGCTTAAAATTAAACAAGATTGTGACAATATTTAATATTGGTATAGCGCCGTAGGCAAAAACTTTGACAAAACAAAATCTTTAAAAATTTTGATATCTTAGGTTTTTTGTAAAGTATTTTTGCCAAGAAGGGGTGGGTTGCGGTTGTATATATAGTAACGTCTTTTTTTCCGCTCTAATAAAAAGGAAGGTAAGGGGGTGGAAAAAATGGCGAATCTCTTTTGAATTTTTTTCTGTTTATAAAGAGAGGTCCTCAGGCATTCATAACAAAAAGCTATCCTGGTATTTTTCTAAATGCTAAGGTATTTTCTTTGGAAGTTGAATTGCTAATAAAATTATATTTTTTAACCATTATAGAGGGTTTTTTAATAGCTTGTACCTCCCTGACCTGTTATTTTTTCAAAAATTGAAATATCTAGTTTTCCACACTTATCAAATTACAAAAAAGAAACTTTTTGTAATTTTTTAATTTTTAATCATCCATTAGAAAGAAGGTTGTAGAGCGATCAGTTACACCCTGTATAATAAAAAACACTTTTTTAAAAGGTGAACTCAACTGGAAATTACCCTGTTATTAAACTTCATTAAAAAATATAGTTGTCATAAAAATATAAATTTCTAAAATTGTCATAAAATTAGAAGTTTTTAAAATTGATAAAAATTATAAAGTTTTGAGGTTTATCGTAAATTTCTTACCATTTTTTATTAATACGTTTTATTAAATCACTTTATTTATTATATTAGCTACTTTGGGTAGGCAATCAAATCCCCCGTGTGGGCCGGGAGATAAGTAAAATAGTAGTTTTCCTAACAGTGCGCAAAGTTGCGTTTTCCCGCACGCGAAAGTACGGGAAACGGTTTTGCGTACGTGTTAGGAACAATGTTTTTTCTTTGAATTCAAAAACTACATTTTGCTTTAAAAAAAAAGTGTGCAGGAAATCTCGGGGTAAATTCATTCCCGCACACGTTATTGCGCAAAAAGTCGATCACTCGTAGATAAAAGTACTTTTTTTGATACCTTCATCAAAAACATGATTTTAGTAACTGTCTGCAGATAACTAAAGCATGGCTCTTTTGGTTACGGATGCAAAAAAACTTTTTTTTGAACACGGGTGCAAAAAAAGATTTATGTCCGTTTTTTACCCAAAATTAAAGAGAAATAGCGGTATTTACGCTTCTAAAAAAGCACTATTTTAGCCACTAGTTGTGAAAACTACTATTTTAGATAACTCGTTTCTCCCTAATATTTTTTTTTTTTGGGCAAGTAGTATATACACACCTAATATCGCTAAACAGGTGTCGCAACCATTCTCCATTAAATATTTGACCAATCTGAGCTCCGGCATTTGACCGTCCTCGATGTCCCACATACCGTTAGCGAAAAACTTGACAAAGTGCTCCATGGTTCTCAAGATGTAAAACATTTTCAAAATCGTCGGTATGTTCATTTTTGACCACTGGTGTTCCAAAAGGGCTGGCACCCCAAATCGCGAGATGAAGATCTTTGCTCGAGCGTAGCTTGATTTAAGAGATTTGAAGGTGGTTACTATAAAGTTCCACGAAGGAAATTTCGTGGATATTAAAGACACAACTGCTGCGAATAAAGAAATGTGGCGTAACACACTTGACGGTAAAGGCAAAACAATTGAGACGGTGGGTATCAAAAACAAAAGCGGAATCGCTTTTTTAAAACTGGAATGCCTGAAACCGAGATTCGCTTGGATAAAAATAAAAGATATCACAGTTTGAAGAGATAAATTAGCCAAAAGTTGATACATCAATTCTTCGTTTTCTAACACGCCTTTAAACTTGATAAACTTAAACATGTCTGCTAAACTGTTCTCGGTAAGGGCCTTGTCTTGCATCGAGTGGTTTAAGATCAGCATTTTTACGGTTGTGGCATTGCCCCAGTATGACACAAGGACTGTTGCCACTGTGACAAGATGGAGAAAGAGGAGGGTGAGTTGCTTGCTGTTTAGGGTGAATATGCACATGGCTAGTAGGCATCCTGAAAAAAATTTAAGAGGTAAATATTATTCTGATAAAAACAGTCTGGGGGTAGGTAGAGTCCCTGTACTTATGGAATTTGACAATTTGATTTTTTAAAATCAAATATGTCAAATTGCATTTTAGGGATTTATCCTCATTGAAGCCAAATTTAGTTTAAACTAAGGGGAGGTGGATTTATTTTACGAAAGTCGATAGCGCAAATAAAAAATTTGGGAATTTTAAAAATAAAAAAGATATGGTATATATATATGAAAAATAACTTTGTTAAAAGAACGTGCCACTTTTTGTAAAAAAAAAACTTCTTAACCCTGCTATGTTGGGAATTTGGAACCTTTGGTTGCACTAAAACAAAGTTATGATTGTTTTCCACAAACCAAAACTACACTTTTTTGCACTCGACGCGCATTTCGCTAACAACGTTAGCATCATCAGGAGACGATAAACAATGAACTAAATTAATATACGCTCTATCTTATATACAGTCCTTTAGTGGGCGGAGATAAGAGTAATTTGTGATTGATCACGATTTTTAATCCTATCTCCCCTCAACCAAAGAATAAAGTGTACTAAACGGGATGGGTCCTCTATCTTTATTTAAACTATTTCTGGATTTAATGATTTTCATACTTTCATATGCATTCAAAAGTCTTTTGTTTGATGCACTTTTTAGAAGTTTTAGGTTATCTAATGTAAATCTATGATTCTTTTCAAAAGCATGCTCGGCCACACTTGACTTTTCTGTTCTTCCGTATTTTAAGTGTGCTAAGTGTTCTTTAAAACGTGTTTGAATAGAGCGTCTCGTTTGGCCAACATATTTTTTGTCACAATCCATGCAACTAATTTCGTAAATTCCACTTTTTTCTAGAGACACTAAAGTAAATAGAGTTGAAAATTTTATGGAAAAAATAAATAACAAATTTCCCTCCCTTTTAAAATTTTTGTATAATAACCATATTTACCGATGTTGCATGCAAGTGTAATTTTATTTTTTTCAATATGTAATCAATAAATAAATAAATATATAAATATGGTCTTTATTGAAACAAATGCTCAGTTTACAATAATGATAATCATTAACAAATCAAAATATTAAAGCATTTAGCTTTGCCATGGTAAGACTCATTCCAGCTATTCAACATGCATTAACCCAGAAACCTAAAACTAAGACAGAAAAAAAAAATAAACAATATAATAAGTGGGGTAAAGTTTGCAACCTATTTTTATCTAAAAAAGAAATATTAATTGTCTAATAAACCACATTCCAATTGTATTTGTCTATTAATAAAAATGCTTTTGAGATAAGACACACAGATTTGCAAGTAAATTAATTTTGAAAATCATAATAATGTTTTACAGCATTATATGAAAAGCTGTGTTTAAAAATTTTTGAGAAATGCTTAGGCATTCTAGGCAACTCAAGTTGGTTATATCTTAATGGTACGATTCGCAAATCGCTACGAAACGATAACTTTTCACGCAAATAGGTAGTTGTTGATGTTTTCATCGGTTTAAATATAAAAACCAGTAACAGACAAATTTACAAATTTTTTACTCTCAGCCAAGAAGCTCATTAATTCTTTACTTTCGCATGCCATGCACAAAACGGCAACAATTATTTTGGATTTTTTGTAAACGTTGGTAGTCTACTGCAGTTAGACAAGGATAAAAAACTATTAGACAGTAAGAAAGAGTAGACATGATGCTTTCGCATAACTTTTTTCTCACTTTGAAATTCAAAATGTGTTTATTAGCGTACAGCGTTTTGAGCGTCAAATAAGATCTTTGGCTGAGATTGGAAATATACTGCTCAAACCGAAGTGAGCTATCCAGAAGCACCTCTAGCTTTTTTGCTGTATTACTAAATTTGAGTTCCTGACCATCCATAACGAGATATAGGTGATCCTTCAAAAATTCACAAATAGAGGACCTTTTGTTTTATTTGCGTTTAACTTTAAATTATGTTTTTTGCTATATTCTTAGACACTACGTCTCATTGACCTGTCCTAAGACCTCCCTGTAATATACTGGATCCACAGATATGGTGTAGGTCTGTGACTGGATCAAACTTGTATGTTACTTGATTATCATCTGCGTAAGAATGAGTTTCGCAATATTTTAATACATACATACAGACCGCTTCAAGCTACTACGAACATAGGGGGAATCAAGTCCAATTTACTCTCCGTGCCGTACGACCGAGGTGGATTCGAAGCACGCTGCAGTGTTATCTTTTGGAAATTCATTTTGTTTTTATTATTTTGTTTTATTTCTGCCTTGCTCGAGAAACAGATGGGTAAGTTCTTAATTGAAATAATACATTTTTAAAACTAAAAATGGATGTCTACGAAGTTATATACAAGAGAGGTCCTAGCACTTCTCCAGGTTCTGAATTTTTGGATACAATCAATAACATATTGTTTCATAAACATATCTACTTTTAAAAAATTAACGTTTAAACAATAATTTTAACCAATAACAAGAAAACTTGAGTCAATATATACAGCTTACAGAAATAAAAAAATTTAACAAAGTTAATAAAAAAACAAGATAATAATAATTTTACAAATGCATTGATGAAAACTGTACCACACATTTTAAGAGTTTTTTGCCATATCGGGGATCTTCAATATTGTTTAATTTATTTTTTTTTATTTAGTCAAAGAAGTAAATATTGTGTGAAATAATTATCAAGGTAATGCTTGTAAAAGTTTGCTTAATGCTGCAGATCAACTGCATGATAAGGAGATGTAAAATTGGTTCCAGCAATAAAATTAACACCTTTTGTAGAGTCCCTACAGGCCATGAAAAAAGTGGTAGAAAATTGTTTTTTATCTTCCGTTACTGCCAAACAAGACGAACTTAAAGATTTAATAAAACACTTAAAAGGTTTTCAAAGCCACTGAATTTTTAGAAACGCTTAAAATACATATTTTAGTTAATCATCTTCTTGAAAGCATGGATGGTTTAAATGAAGATGGTCTTAGACTATGGTCAGAGCAAGCCATTGAGTCCATAGAGAGTTTTTAATATATTGGTCCAAATGTAAATTAAACAATATTGATGATCCTCAATATGGCAAAAGTCTCTTAAAATAAGTGGTACGGTTTTCGTCAATGCATTTGTAAAATTATTATTCGCTTATTGTTTTTCTATTAACTTTGTAATTTTTTTTTTAATTTCTGTAAGCTCTATATAATGATTCAAGTTTTCTTGTTATTGGTTAACATTATTGTTTAAAATGTTAATTTTTAAAAAATAAATAAGTTTCTTGAAACAATATGTTATTGATTACATATTGAAACAAATAACATTACACTTGCATGAGAAAGGATTAGTACTGAAATGAACATCGTTAAATATGGTTATTATACAAAAAATTAAAAAAAATAATTTTTCTGAAGAAATCTATCAGCTGGGATTTAGTTTTTTATCATTTTGTAACAAGGAAACATTTCTTAATTTTCGATGCTGAGGGAGGGTGTGCCCACAGGATCTTTTAAAATCTTTCAGAAAATTTAAGATATATGTGAGAGAATTCATCAGGTTATATGTGTTGTATGTCTGAAAACTTTAAGGGCACAAGTTTAATATTTTTATTTCATTAACTAGCTATTCCCCACCAATTCGTTCGGTTGTTTAAAGTTGTAGCTTTCCTCCTACCCCTTTACCATCACCTTCAGCCCCTCAAACCCTTCCATCCAATCGAATATCCGCGTTTCCCGTTGTTTTCCCCGGTTTTTTCACCTTAAATAGTTATAACTTTTGTTCCCGTAAACCGATTTTGATGAAGTAAAGCCCAGGAGACGTGGTGTACGAACAAAAACTTATTAAAAAATTGCCCATGTAGTCTATGGACAAATCGGGCAAAAAAGGGGGTTCGTCTGCAAATCGTGCTAACTTTATGCCGATAAGCTAACTTTGTTGTCATTATGGTAAATGCGTTTTTTTCAACCACTTTTTTTGCATGGTACTTTTAAAAACGCTGTACCTTTCTTAAAAATTAACATAGAGAGTCAAAATTAACAGCAAACGATTCAGTGAAAACTCACTATAAAATTATTTTCTATAAAAAGTTCAAAATTTTGCTTCGTTTTGCAAAAAAAATAAAAAAACTAATTTTTGTTTTTTTTTAAAGCAGTTATTTATTTTCAGCAGCCATTTGCAACTATATTAAGGCAAAATTTAAAACAAAGTTTTTAATGAAGCTTGTAGAGTAACCATTTTTCTTTAATTTGATGTATAGAAGTTATATGTGCACTTGTATATTATTTCAACGGAAAACCACGTGCGAAGTTGTTTTTTACAAGCTTTACAATAATATGGTATTATTAGGCGTCCTCTCCCCTCTACGAGGGAAGTGGAGGGGAAAAAACGACTAAGTTTGTCCGATTTCAACCGGGGGTTTTTGGGGATAAAGAATACAAATTTTTGATCAGAATTTGAAAATTTAATATGGCAGATTCAAGATGGACGATTTTTGGCCATATTTCGCTAACCAATTTTAACTGACTTTATATACATCCGATTAATTGTCTTCAAATTTGGTGTGCCTTTATAGTTCCGGTTACAATACAATAAGATGGTATTACCAGGTATCCACCTCCCCCTTACATCCCTGCCAAAAATACCGCGTCAAAACTCGTAAAAAAAAACTAATGAAAGTTCACGAGTTCCGGTCGGTATTTTATGCGGTTTATGAAACACCACTTTCAGGTGAAATCTCATGAACTTTCAATGTTGGAAAGAGATTCAAAACTCGTCAAATATCATGAGTTTTCTCAAGATTTTATGAGAATACATATGTTTCCATCCTCCATCAGATTTCATAAGATTACATGAGAAAATCCACAAGTTTTAGCAGTTTTAAGCAGATTTTAAGAGAAACAAGTTGATAAGATTTCACTGGTTTTGACAAGTTAACATTAAATTATTATTATATATTCTTTTAATTTATGTTTATAGATACTCATAAAATCTTTTAAATTCTCAGTTTGCTTGTCAAATCTGGTTAGCCCTTGTCTATTTTCTAGTCTTTAATACTTATATAATCTTCTCAAATCTTCACAACCCCCTTTATACCCTATTTGACTTGTGAAATCTAGTAAAATTTCATACAAATCTTGCTTGTTAAACCTCATGAAATCTGTATCTGATATAAACTTACGAAATCTCGAAAAATCTCTTGCAATAGTAAAACTTGTTAATTATAAATCTTTATAAATATATTATTTTTAATTTATTTTTATAGGTACTAATAAAATATTTTAAATTCTCATCTTACTTGTCAAATCTGGTTGTGCTTGCATGTCTATATTCTACACTTTAATACTTATTTAATCTTGTCAAATCTTCACAACCCTTTACCCTATTTCTCATGAAAATTTGTAAAATCTTTTAAAAACGTCCCTTCTTTTAGACTTGTGAAATCTTGTAAAATCTTATAGAAATCTTGCTTGCTAAACCTCATGTGTCTGGTGTAACATAATGAAATCTTGTAAAACATCTAAACATGAAATTTTATTGTCTTTAGGATCTTTTGAAATCTTGTGAGTTTTCAATAGTCAGAAATTATTTGAAAATGATTCAGTTTGTCAGTTTTCATGTGGCATAAATTTTTGCCAGGTCAAGTCTCTTCAAACCAATAAAATATCTTAAAATCTCATCAAGACTTGATCAGTTTTTAAGAGTTTTGAAGTGGTTTTTTTGTCAAGAAGTGGAGGTGGAAAATATTTAGTTCAATTTCAATAAAAATTGACATACAGGGGTTTTTAGGGAAGGGGATTATGAATTTTTGATCAGATTTGAAAATTTCAAAATGGCGGATCCAAAATGGACGATTTAGAGTACAAATTTAAACATTAAAAAAATTATTTTATATAAAAAAGCTTTTCAAATACAAGCTTTTAGAAAATATAAAGTGCACTAAAAAGTAGAAAATAATTTAAAACATTCTGATATCATAATAATAAAAACGAAGGGTGCAAATTAAAACTAACAATGTCCATCCATATATCACAAAAATGTTAGGGTAGCTTGAAAAGGGGGGGGGGCGGTTTCGATACGGAAAAAAAACTAGAATAAAAGCATGCTTTTATGAGGAACATATCAATATACACAAACAAAACTTAGTAACTACAAGCGCGAATTTCGCCTCAAATCAAGGAGGGGGGGTACTCAGAAGTTAATTATTTCATACATTTTTTATTTTAGAAAACGTTTAAATGCGCTGAAAATTTGAGAAAATTACATTAAAAATGCAGTTTTTGAATCAGATTATACTAAAATCGTAAATAACAACGTATAATAGCACCGCAGACGAAAATTTTTAAGAAAATTGCACTGAAAAAATGCACTTTTTTTATTTAAAATTAAAATAAAAGTGTAAATATATCAATGGTTTCAAAGCGCAGCAGGCGAAAATTTTTAAGAAAGTGACACTACAAATGCCATTGTTAACACAAAATTAAACTAATACCGTAAATATCAAAGATTTATTACGTTTTATATTGCATATCTCAAATAGAAGAATCTCTCTCTCAAAAAAGTTCGTTTCCAGTGTTTTTGGGTAAACCGATCAATGACTCGCTCGATGTAAATTTCAATATGTCTGTTGATATGCAGCAACGCTAAGCTATTCAGACGAATTTCCGTCATAGTGTTTTTAAGTACTTATATTTTCAATCTTCTGAGGCAGGAAAAACTTCTTTTTGATGAAGCGTTATTTACTGAGAAACATTCAAGAATGTTTTTATCAACGGAAAAATATCGCCACACTTGTTTCTTGCCTCGAAAACGTTATCATATATGTTTTGATTTAATCTTTTCCCTACTTCTGACCAATATTGTTTCCAAATACTGACTTGTCCCAATAAAAGTTCAAGAATTTGTGTTTTATATCAATCAAACAGTTTATAGTATTTGGAAACAACATTAGTTAATTTTGCCCTGATTTTGGCTTCACGTTGTATAAAACTTGGTATGAATATGTTCAGGTCAAAAATAGAGAGTCTCGTTATTGAACCCTGATTTTATGTCCGAAATGATTTTGTCTAAAACTTGTTTATAAATTGAAACTCTATAATACTGTTCTGTATTTCTAATAATATCGTGGTTTTCGTCTGTTTCAAGTGTCCCAAAATACTGTGGAGGGATTCTATAAAGAATGTCTTTAAAGGAACGTTCTGCAATTTCTCGTTTTTTTTTTCCAAAGACTTCAGGGTTACCACCAGCATCTTTGTTGTCTACCGCCACTGCTTTATAGTGAATTCAGATTCTTGCGAACAATCATAATATGATCAATAGCATAAATTTGTCAACATGGCCAAACTGATATCAGAATGCTAAAAATTTTTTTCTACTTTTTAGTGCACTTTATATTTTATAAAAGCTTGTATTTGAAAACCGTTTTTTATATAAAATTATTACCAGCAAGGCCATAAATTTAATTGGCGACGCGCCCGGAGAATTAAAGGCATGCGTAGAGTTACGCAATAATCAAGTGATTTTCCATTATTGTTTCTAAACTTGGGAAAGAGTAACCATATCTGTATAATTTGTATTATTGCGTAATATGTCAAAAGAAAGATAAAGATAAAACAAGCACTGCTTCAGAACATTCTTTAAGAAATATACAAAGGTAAGTAAAGTTCAACAATTAGATTTAACGTTTTAAATTTTTTAATATATATTTTTTTTAGAATTGGAGGCGCCGCTATAAATAATGGAATGTATGTAGTATTTGAACAGAGAGCCTGTTTGTATTTTGAAAGTTTAAATCCGTTTTAATATTTCTTCAGTACAACCTACTTTTTATTTTCGTTTTTTACAAATTTCTTATAAACAAATATTGTTGAAAAAACTATATTTTAAAATATTTAAATATTTTTAAAAAAATGCCGTTCCGCCATATTGAAATCGGCATATTTGTTAAAAAAATATACATACTCTGGGATGGCCATAAAACCTGATCTGGGGCCGTTTTACAAATTTGGAATACTTTCTAATAACCCCCCACTTTTACTCGATATTTTTACATAACTCAAAAACTACTTAACCGATTGGAATGTTTATACCTAATTTAAACTCAGCGTCAAAATAGCTACTTTTTTATATGAACTTTTTTTCATCATAAAAGTAATACAAACTAAGTATCTCAAACTTTGTTTTATCAAAATCGAATAAAAAATAAAAAAGTTATAAATACTTAAAAAATACACCTTTCCGCCATTTTGAAATCGGCATATTTGTTTAAAAACGCATGTTCTAGAATAACAAGGGGTTTAAACTTAATATACTAAGCCTATTCAACAAGTTTAGGTTATCTGCAAAAAGTTCTTGTAGTTTTGGGTAATATGAATCCCAAATATAGCCAAAAAACCTCTATTCTTGACCAGTTATTTTAACATATCTCAAAAACTATTTAACCTAATGGAATTTTTGAACCCAATTTAAACTCAAAATCGAAAAGGCTATCTTTTATATAAAAACTTTTTTTTTTGTTAAATCAATATTTTCAAAAAAAAACTTAAAAAACTTTTTTTAAATTTTTTATTTCTTCAAATTTTTTAAATAAATTTTATTTTTTTTCATAAAATATATTACAAACGAAGTATTTAAAAAAATTTTCCATCAAAATCGGATAAAAAATAAAAAAGTTACAATTTTTTAAAATATACGGGTTTTCGCCATTTTGAATCCGCCATATTTTTTTAAAAATGAATTTACCAGAATGACAATAAGTCAAAACGTGGTCTATGGGCTACCTTTAACAAAATTGGCTTATCGGCACAACGTGAGCACGACTTGCACACGAAAGTCGATTTGTCCATAGGCTACGTGTGCAAACACGTGTGCCTGAATAAGGTAGGTCATGTTTCCAGGTCATGTTTCAGTCTATTCTATGTGGAGCATTATATAAAGATAAGAGGCACAAAAAAAATTGCCTCCTGTAGGTGTAGGTACAAACTCAGTACAAAACCAGTAAAAAACAATAAAATCATCGATATAGTTAGTAAGTCGATGAATAAAACCGTATTCATTAAAATCCCAGTCGAAACTGTTTCTGAAATATTGCACACAATTTTGAAAGAAAAAAATTTTAAGCAACTCGAAATTGTAAAAAAAATTGTATGTTTTTAATACTTAGATTGTAGAGGAAACTTTCAAATAATTCAAAATTTTTTGTTAAAGAAATGTGGCAACGTTGAATTAGTACACGTTGGAAATCATACGACACAGTTCCTACGTTTTCATGTGGAATTGAAAACTTTTTTTTTTGTTGGCCCTGCCTAAGTTCAATACCGCTTTTTTTGGGATCGTATGGGGATCCAAATCCATAAAAAAGGGGTATCGTCTCGAACTGACTGATGACCACAATAATAAGCTGTTAGCACCTCCAATATTTCTGCAAAAAGTAGGTAAACTTATTGGCCGGCTTGAAACCCAGCAAACACAGTGAACGCGGGCCGACGTCGGACGTACGTCAGTCGCCGCAGCCCTCAACAACGTGGCAAAATCCATCTCCGAGAGGTACAAAAAATTAAAAATGTGTGCTAAATTAAACTATAATGACCCAACTATACTAATATACAATAGCACACGTTAGACCATATACTCCACCGAGAAATACACATATCTTGTAAAAAATGACTCTCGTATAAGTAGATATTTTGCATGGGACAGAGAGATGTTACTCGGGTATTTTATTTGATATATGGTTAAGTGTGAATGATCGGTGATGGGTTGGTCCAACATCGGCCCACGTTTAACTGCTGATGCCGACCTAACGCTGACATTGTCTACGTCGCGCGTCGGTTAGATTATTTACCGACCTTCTGTGTTTGCTGGGAAAAAAAGAAACAAAGAAGTAAAATTGGCAAAAACTAACCTCCAGAGGCATCAGGAAGGCAAATGTCAAAAACTCAAGTCAACCTATATAAACTAGGCGGTCCCACCTCAATAAAATCAAAAAATTATAGTGCCAAAATTAGGGGCTCTTTAGGTGCTAATTTGGTCCCCAAACTAAAAATTAAGTGCTCCTCTAGCTTTAGCAGAAAATTAAAAGAACGGTAGGACCGCTAGGTTTACGTTAAGCTAGTGGTCGTCCCATCATTGAGTTCCATAAGCCCCGAATGAGTATACCAGTCAATGGGTCCCATCCATAATTCTTGGAAAAAAATTTAATGTTACTATTTTCAAATTAGGTTCAAGTGCTCCCCAAATATTAAATTAAAACTTTGAAAAATATTTATTTTTTTTGGTATTTTTGCAAAAAAATAAGTAGGGACTGCTAGCTTAACATAAACCTAGCGGTCCCACAGGTACCCCTCCAGATCAACCAAATTTTAATTATTTTAAAATAAAGAGCAATTTAAGTGCTAATTTGGTCCATCTTTCGAAAATTAAGTGCTCTTTCCGTTGTGGCGGAAAATGGACAAAATGCAATTTCCCTTGTGTCAATTTAACTGGAAATTTTACACGAAAGTGGAAATTGCATCCGTTTTGAAAATCCCGGGGATAATTGTCATTTTTGACATTTATAGTTTCAAAACATCAAAACAGTCGAACTCTCAAAATTTTAATATCAAAATTCTAGATTTTATAGAAACTGTAGTTTTCAGAAGCAGGACTAAGTTTTAAGTTTTATTTTACTAGTAGCATTAGAAAAAATATTAATGTTATTAAAGTATGGTATTATTTAAATAAATAAATATATCAAAATCAACTTTTTAGCAACTACCGAAATAAACTTTTATCAACTCGGGAAATTTCTGATCAAAACATAACACATGCATAAAATATTTCCTAATGGAAATTTTTCAAAATTTGGTCTTTAGCCAGTTTTTTTTAAAAAAAAGCATTCGTACATTACACCAAAGAAAAAATCCCTCACCCTGTGGGTTGAGGATTTTTTCAGGTGCAATGCACTCATGCTTTTGTTAAAAAATTGGTTTCAGAAAAAAGATCTAAAAATTTCCGGAAATATTTCATGCACTAGTTATATTTCTACTGGTAATTTCGCACAAATTCGAGATAATAAGCATAAAATGATTATTTTCTTAAATTTAGGAGTTCACTAAAAATTACTTTGAGTTTGTTATGTTAGGTTAGGAATTTGTGTGAAATTACCAACAACAAAAAGAGCACTTAATTTTTGAAAGACCAAATTAGCACTTAAATTGCTCTCTATTTTAAAATTCTCCAAGAATTATGGATGGGACCGCTAGCTTAACGTTAATCTTAATTCTGGCACTATCGTTTTTTGATTTTATTGAGGTGGGACAGCCTAGTTTATATAGGTCTCAAATCGTGTTCAAAACGCATTCAAATAGCTTCATGAAAACCGAATAGTGAAACGTATTCAGTTCCACGTGCAAAGCTACTGAAAATGATTATAATATTATTAATTTAAGCGAACTGTAAATTTGTAAATAAAAAGTACCTACCTTGAACTAAAATAAGAAGGCGAAATAAAATACGGGGTGACAATTTGAAAACTTAGGAAGAATTTTATTAAAAGTTTATGATTTGTTGCGGTTTGCACCCTCGCAAAGGGGTTAAATTAGCCCCTAAAATTTAGATAGTAAGCATGGCTGGTGGATTTCCTTATTTTAAAGCAGTGTCGCACCTAGGGAGGGGTTGGGGTTAAACCCCCACCCCCGAGAAGCCTGGTTACAATTAGCACAATCAAATAACAGCAGAAATAAAATATTTAGGGAATAATATACAAGACGTATCAAAATGATCTTTTTAATGTAATTTCATCAAAACATTTTGCCTGCGATTTGGTGTCCAAAATGGCATTTTAAGTGTAATTTTCGCAAAAATTATCGCTACACTATTACTACCACTAAACTGCCAGATTTGTGCTATCATTTTTACTTTCCTCGCTAAGGGAAGTAATGTAATAATCTAAAAATCGCACTTCGAGATTTTCATGATCCTCCACGAATTTTGAGGTTCCGAATAGTGATAAGCACGAATCCAGACGCCGTCGCTCTGTCTGTCGGTCGGTCTGTCGGTCTGTCTATCGCCTACTTTGTAGCCACTCTAACTCAAAAACCCCTTCACTAATTATAACAAAATTTTACATAGTGATTACTTGTGTTGACGCGACGACCTCTATAGTTTTTGAGCATTCTCCTATTAGACCCTTCGGAGCTACCCCCAAAAAACTTCATCCCTAAAAACTTTACCGTGTGATACCTCTTTGGAAAGCTTATAAAAACCGTAGTTGAATGGTATCAAAATTTTTTACTATATATATATATATATATATATATCTATATATATATATATATATATATATATATATATATATATATCACATAAAAAATGCAAAAAAACTCTTGAAAAATTCAGTTTTCTCTGCCATATATCCCGAGTTATTAAACGAAATGTTAAATAAAAAGTAGCCTAAGTTAAGATCCAAGTCACACCCTATTGTCTTATCAAATTTCATATGAATGAAAATATGCTGTATATGTACCTAAGGCACTTAAAATTCTATATATATATATATATATGTATATATGCCTAGCACACATAACATGGAAAAGTCTGGATAAACCCCGTAAAGGTCTGAATACACACAGGAAAAGTCCCGATACGCCCTGGAAAAGTCTGGAAACATCCAGGAAAAGTCAGGATACACGCTGAAAAAGTTTGGAAAGACCCTGGAAAAATCTGGATACACTCTGGAAAAGTCTGGAAATACCCTGGAAAAGTCTGGATACAGTCTGGAAAAGTCTGGACAAACTCTGGAAACGTCCGGAAAGACCCTGGAAAACTCTGGAAAAGTCTGAAAAGACCACGGAAAAGTGTAGATACACTCTGGAATAGTCTGAAAAAATGCTGGAAAAGTCTGGATACTCTATGGAAAAGTGTTGAAAGACCCTGGAAAAGTCTGGATACACTCTGGTAAAGTCTAGAAAGACCCGGGAAAAGTCTGGACACACTCTGGAAAGATCCTGGAAAAATCTGACTACACTCTGAAAAAGTCTGGAAAGACCCTGGAAAAGTCTGGATACACTCGGAAACGTCTGTGAAAATGGCCGAGTACATCATGGAAAAGTCTGAATACACCCCTGAACAGTGTGGATACACCCAAGAAACGTCTGGATATACCCTGGAAAAGTCTGACCGACCCAATCTAACCCATGTGTGTATGAGTAGTGGATTTTTATATATGTTCTTCTGAGCGAGGGAAGTTTTATAGTAAACCTTTACTCGATTTATTTATTTTAGAATGTTACAGTTAGATCTTCTAGAATCTTTCAAACCTTTATGAGGTATTGTCATATTTAAAATCATAAAACATTGTAAACTTTTATAAACCAACTGACTGCTAAAATATGATGAAATCTATGCGGGATTCCTGTTTTACTTTCACTAGTCAAAAATTATAAAAGATCATAAATTTTATGTACTATTTTTATAATTTTTATAAGATTTTTTCGGCAGTGTGTCCCTGCTGTATATGTACCTAAGGCACTTAAAATTAGTCGTATCCCGCACAAAATAACAAACTTGTACGTCCTCGGATCCAAATCGAAAAAGTTCGTGCTGTTAATGTTGTCAAAATTGACGTCTTCCGCCAGTTTCGCGTCGAATCGTATTATTTCGTCTATCACGAATAGCGGAGGCACCCTTAAAAAAATTTGCACACTTTTTAAAATGCCCGTGTTTACTAGCGACATTTGTGTTTTTTACACAAAATATAGATACGACAAAAAAAACTTGAATTGCTTTGCGTGATAGCGTAATGCGCAAACAATGTTATAGACTGATGAAAATTAGCAATGTTAATTTTTGAACTCGGGATTCTATCATATAAGCTCGATTATTATTGTTTTTAACAATTATTCCATGTTGCCGGTTTTATATTTTGTTGAAAACACCTAACACGTTTATACGCGCGTAAAACCGGTTTTATATAAGGACGGTTTTAAATAAAATCGCTTTCTGGGAGGGTTTATTCATCCTTCATTAAATGTCAGTTTAAAAAATATTTTTGCATGTAATAATAATATAATGCATGCAATATTTGGCAGCGGCAGACAACATTAAAAGATCTATTTTTGTAGGGGCGGATGTGCCGCCTTTGCTTATGGGGCGGCTAAGGGGCAGTCAACTTTAAATTTTTAAAACTTTTATCGAGTTATATAGCGTATTCTTTTGATACAGTTAGTGCAACACTGAGATATCTCTGCCTCTTGTTTTTACCTAAAACCGCAAAGGACAGAAATATCCGAGTGTCAATAGAATCCGCTAATAGTTTCCTCGTCTGAAAGGTTTTTTAAAAACTAACATTTTGACGTACAGTCACTTGTCCATGTCAAACCTGTTAACTGTTAAAAGTTCTAGGATGACTCAACATTTTAAATGTAAATCCTATTGAGTGATACCTAAGACGTCTTTCCGCGAGCGATGATTTCGAACGCACATTTTGAAAACACACGTCACCGTTTTAACCGCAACGTCACTGTTTCGAACCATCGCCACTGACCGCCAAAATGACACGTTTTTTGGATTTGGAAGTTTTTTTTGTGATTTTTTGAAATAGATGTCCTAGATCCACCAGTGAAACTTTTTTTTGTCGCCGCTAGATAACCTTGGCCTATTTTCATTATCGTGTCAGGCCGGACAGATCAGGCCACTGTGGCATGAATCTGTCCGCTATGGGAATTTGGGCGAACCATACTGCCTGTAGCCTGTAGGCGGGGGGATCTGGCGACCCCCCGCCCACGATTCGAGTCTAGTGCTCAATCGTGCAATCAGCTGGACTAATCTCGAGGGATCCAATCGTCGCATTCCTTACGCCATTGGATCGTCACTCGTTATTAGGGACCGTGGGCTTGCTGACTGTGCATCAGCATGTCCACGTTAATAAAAGTCTCGCACAGGCAGATCTATACTTTCTAGGACACATAAGACACATAAGACCATGAAGTCCACGCACACCAAAGTCTTTCGGCGATCGGCAAGTTGCGACGGGAGCAGGACAGTGTAGTCTGGAAGCTCTTAGTGACAAACCGGCACGAAAGCGGCAGCAGTGTGATCGCCGTTTTGCTCAAGGATTGGCTGTAGAGCAACTCGTGTGCTGCATCTGTGACTGAGCAGCCCTATTTAGGACCCACTCTGCTCACCCCGAAAGGGAAGGGGCTATAAAAGGTGCCCTAAACATAGCCAGCCAACAACTGCCCGACTGGACAACCGCATTCAGAGGGTACACTACATGCGGTCAAAACAAAAGAAAAAGAAATCCAATGAACTTTGCCACATGGAATATCCGTACACTTATGGATACAGACACAACCACAATACCACAAAGAAGAACGGCAATAGTGGCACGTGAACTAAGGAAATATAACATCGATATCGCTGCTCTCAGTGAAACTAGAAGAACAGGCGAAGGCCAACTTAAAGAACACGGAGGAGGCTACACATTTTTCTGGTAAGGAAAAGAGGAGGATGAACCACGTATTCACGGAGTGGGTTTGGCTATAAAAAATGAGATTGTGGACCACCTAACTGAATTTCCATCCGGAATAAGCGAAAGATTGATGACATTGCGCCTAAACCTTAGCAACCACCAACACGCTACTATAATCAGCGCCTACGCTCCAACTCTTGCAGCTGATGAAAGCCAAAAAGATGAATTTTATTCTCAACTTAGTGAAGCCATAACATCTGTACCTAAATCTGATAAAATTATCATCCTAGGTGATTTCAATGCTCGAGTTGGTACGAATTCAAACCTATGGAAGGGCGTCATTGGCAAGGAAGGTGTTGGAAACATGAACTCAACGGACTGCTCCTATTAACCTTATGTTCGGAATATGACCTCACAATCTTAAATACAACTTTCCGACAAAAAGACAAATTCAAGACCTCCTGGCAACATCTGAGGTCAAAACACTGGCATCTGATTGATTACATTATTGTACGTTCCAGAGATCAAAAAGACGTAACATTACAAGAGCAATAACGAGTGCAGATGACTGCTGGACAGACCATCGCCTCATACGAGCCAAAATGAACTTGCACATTCCACCAAGAAGTAGCCGTCAAAAAAAGCAAATCAAAAGAAGATTCAATGTAGAACGTCTTAAAGATGATCAAACCAGAACAAAATTCCAAGTTTCTCTGAATCAAAAGTTGGGTACTTTAGAATACCCGGAGAATATTGACGATCACTGGAGAATTTTGAAGACAGCAATAACATCTGCCTCCGAAGAAACGGTCGGCTACACACAAAGCAAACATCAAGACTGGTTTGATGAGCACGACAAAGAAATTTAAGACCTTATTGAGAGAAGAGAAAAGCCCATAATGCTTGGAAAAGCCACCCTAACTCTAACGAAAGGAAAAGACAATATCAAGAAGCCAAAGCAGAAGTACAAAGCCAAACACGTCGATTAAAAAACCAATGGTGGACAACAAAATCACATGAAATGCAACATCTAGCTGAGTCCAACAACACCAGAGCCTTCTTTCAAGCTACTAAGATGATATATGGTCCCACTACACAAGGTATCAATCCCCTACGATCGAAAGATGGAACAAGGCTGCTTAAAGATAGATCCTCTATCAATTCACGATGGAAAGAACACTTCCAAGAACTACTCAACAGAGAGTCTCAGGTCGATAATGACATCTTCGACAAAATTCCGGAGAAAACTACACAACAACACCTAAGTGAGATTCCGAGATTAGAGGAGGTCGAAAAGGCAATCACACAGCTAAAGAATAACAAGTCAGCAGGCACAGATGGTATCGCTACTGAAGTCTACAAACAAGGGGGTCCCGCACTTAATTCCCAAATGCACATTCTAATAAGTAAAATATGGACCACTGAGACCATTCCTGCCGAACTCAGAGATGCCTCTATAGTTACCATTTTCAAAAAAGGCGATAAGACCCTATGTGGAAACTACAGAGGTATATCTCTGCTTTCTGTTGCTGGAAAGATACTTGCACGGATACTATCAAACCGATTAATTCCGAGACACAGTGTGGATTTAGGCCCAATCGAGGCACAGCAACAAAATCGCCCTCTCTTCATGGCCTTCATAGATCTAGTCAAAGCATTTGATTTGGTCAACAGAGAAGCTCTTTGGAAAATACTGGCAAAAGCTGGATGCCCTCAAAAATATATTCAAATTCTTAGACTACTACACGACACAGTCCTGAACAACGATGGACCAGGAGAGTCATTCCAGATTACGACAGGCGTTAAAAAGGGTGTGTTATTGCGCCCTATTCTCTATATTTTTAGGTGCCATGCTTCACCTTGTTGAGGAACATCTACCGTCGGGAGTAAAAATTCTATATAGATTCAACGGTGGCCTACTTAACCTAGGCAGACTGCGAGCAAAAAATAAGGTCTCGACAACCTCGGTAATCGAACTGCAGTACGCCGATGACAACGTTGTAATGGCTGATACAGAGGAAGGTCTACAACTGATAATCAACGCATTTAACCAAGCCTACAAAAGCATTGGCCTAGAGGTCAATCTTGCCAAAACGCAAATACTTCACCAACCAGAACCAGGTACGAATCCTCAAGCTCCAAACATTTCCATAAATGGCCATCCTCTGCAGAACGTAGAACATTACCCATACCTTGGGAACCACTTATCATCAAACGCAACTATTGATGCAGAAACACAGCATCGCCTAAAATGTGCTAGCGCAGCGTTCGGACGGCTTTCGGAGAGAGTCTTCAACAATCACGACATCAATGCGGAGACCAAGCTTCGTGTCTACAACACAGTTATAATTCCAACTCTAACATACGGATTCGAAACGTGGACCACCTACAGAAGGCATATCAAACGACTAGGAAAATATCACCAAAGTTGTTTAAGACGAATACTGAGAATCAAATGGCAAGACCGACGAACATACATAAGTGTTTTAGAAGAAGCCAGAACAACTAGTATAGAAGCCCTTATCTTCAAGCACCAGCTTTGTTGGACTGGTCACATTATTCGCATGAAGGAGGGAAAGAGAAATCAAGGTGGTCAACAAAAAAGGTACAAGGACGTTCTCAAAGGCAATATGATGAAAGGTCACATCGATATAAACAACTTCGAGTCCACGGCAAACGATAGGGCTACATGGCGCCGAACAGTCCATGAGGGAGCACAAACTTTTGAAGAGCAACGACGTAGACTAGAAACGGAAAAGAGAGAACGTCGAAAGGAGCGACAAAATGGAAGAACGGATGACCAACAAAACCCGGCTGCTGCCGGAGACTGGGTGTGCCAGGACTGTGGAAGGGTATGCGGCTCGAGAATTGGCTTACATAGCCATCAAAAAACGCACAACAGATAGCGACGATACAGAATAGAGGAAAATCATACTCGAGTGATTGCCTATGATGATGATGATTTTCATTATTGCTAAAAATTGACAAGTACCGCCATATTGAACCGCGTTCGAAACGGCGGCCGAGGCGCTTTCGAAATCCTTTGAAATGTTTTGAATCGTGACGTCACCATTTCGTCGCCAAAATAACATTTTACGCATGTTTTCAAAGCGGTTTCGAAATCATCGGTCGCGAAAAGACGTCTAGTTTGAAAGGTAGGTACCTACTTGAAAAACTTTTTGGCATAACTGTGACATCTGTCAAAAATTAGAGGCTGTCAACCATTCACCATCTTTGTCATACTTATTCCACAATAACTTTAAAATCCCAAGTATATGTTTTTCCCACACCTCGAGAACCATCTGCAGCTTGTCTGGATTTTTTTTATGAGGTTACCCAGCAAACACGGTTCCCTCGGGCCTTCATCGGTCCGATGTCGATTTCCGAATTTGTCGTCATCGGCACGACGTCGATTTACGATATCGGACCAGCAGTATTTTTTGTCCGCTTTGCGATATAGGCCCAATGTTTGTTTGCCTACGCAGCGTTAGACTGTAGCCCGCCGTCGGACCAATGGTAAATTTTACTTTTTGCTGACATCGGCATACCGTCGCCGTACGATTAAGGTCCGATATGGTTTAACCACATGGTACCGACCATCTGCCCATAACTGCTTAATTTGGTCGATCTAACGTAACTGGTCTCGGCCCGACATCGGTAAACTATTCAAGTCCGACACTGGTTTCCTAAAGCGGTCCAACGTCGGCGATTGACGGAGGTCCGTCGGTACAAAGTTTCGATAATGCGGGTGCTTAACCAGTCGGGGTGGTTTAAGCGGCAGAAGAGGTGATTCTTTTAGAGAAGTACCACCATCTTGTCAAGTCCGCATTCTAGTTTTGAAATATCTTTGCTAATTATATATATAATATTATCTTCCACTGTACGGGGAACATAGTGACATTAGCGCCATCTCTCCATACTAGGAAGAAACTATTAAGCAGTTTAAAAATTTTAAGGTGACGTAATCGGACCATCGTCGGTTCCCGATTCTCGACCAATCAAACAAAGTTCCAATCGGACCATCGTCGGCCCTAAAGCAGATAAATTGGTCGTCGGCATAAAGTCGACTATAGTAAATCGGGCCATCGTCAGTTGCCGATTCTCGACCGATTAAACAAAGTTCGAATCGGATCATCGTCGGTCCTAAAGTGGTGTCGGCATAAAGTCGACTGTAGTAATGTGGACCTCCGTCAGTTGCCGATTATTGACCGAAAACTGAAAATCGCATTCTGACCAACATCGGGCCAGAGTGTAGTCGCCGATGCCGACACACTGCCGACGTTGTTGACGTGTTTGCTGGGTACTCATCCCCTTATTTTTGACAGTTTATACTACATAACTAAATCAGAAAACTTTTATATTATTAATTATCAAAATTAAACCCTCACTTGAGTTGTACTCATTCCAAATTCTCCGGATCAATTTCAATATGGCGGCTGACCATTAAACACAGAAGCTAAATGGAACTGTCATTGTCAATGTCAAAAAAGACTTGTACGATTAAGTTGATAAAAATGTTTATCAGAGAAATCAAGCCAGTATCAAAAGCAATTTTAGTGGCTGTGGGTAGCGGGAAATAAGGGCTTTTCCTTATAAGTACCTTGTATTACCCCGCTTTCCCCTAAAAACAATATTTTTCCAGTTATATTCACATAAAAAGCAACATTAAGGGAAGAAAGAAAAACTTCCAAGGAGCAAAATCCCGTTTGTTAGAATAACAAAAAAATAGCTCAATTAATTATTTTTCAACCTTCCTGATATTGATAAAGATAAAAAATATTTTTTTGCACTTGGACTCAAAACGCTTTTTAGTTCCTTATTTGCAAAACTAAAATGTGATTGTAGTTCCTTATTTACGTAAATAAAATGTGATTGTAGTTCCTGTTTTGCGGGTCTAAAATTATATTTTAGGACTAAAATTAAAGAACCCCGCACGAAATACATAGAAAAATTATTTCGGTGAAATTTCACGAAATTTTAGTATGTTATAGTGCGTTGTGAGATCAGATAAATCGGTAAATAAAAATGGATTTCTATTACTAGTTCCAGAGATATAGACGGTGAAAGTTTAAAAAAACGTCGTTTCGGGGTATATTGGGTACGCTCAGAAAGGCATTTCCTGACCGAAATAAAATAAGTGATCAACAAATATGGGTTACCCAGGAACCACACATGAACCTCCTTATTATTTTGTTGATAAAACGTTAACAGGTGCTAGTCAAAAAAATCATTTTTTGACACATTCTATACAAAAATTAAAAAATTATTTTTGAGCAAACATTAATGTTTTAGTACTTTCTAGATAAACTGAACAAGTTTTTCTTCCCAGTAACAATTATTTTGTCTTACATGTGTTTTTCAATTTTTTGTCTATAAAAACTTGACAAAAATTGTTTCCTACTACGAAATAATTATTTTGAAACTTAAAAATCTAAATATTATTTTGCATTGAGTTAAAGTGATAAGTAAATAAACTTTAAATAAAATAGATTTTATTTTATTATTTTTTTCCTAGCTACGAGGTACAGGCAAAAACTTATAATATTATTATTATTAATATCATTAATTTTTATAAAAAAGTAGTAAATATTTCTTTAAAACTAATCGAGGGATTTTCATTTAATTTTGCGTACGCCTTTATCATACTTTTATCTAATACAGGGTGCAATTTTTTTATCACTTTATGTTTTGTATCTAGGATGATGATTTTTTAAAAGTTTCGTAGGGTACTCTAAACTTACTTTACTTACTGTTTAACACTTTTGGTGGGGCTGAATTATCAAGCAAACACACACAAGATGTGCCATTTGCGATGGGATTCAATGGAAAACTTCGTTGTTATTGAAGATAGAGACATGCGGTTCACTTTTTTGAGCTTTAAAAAATGGTATTGACAGATTTATTCTGTACCTTGTAGTTTTTGAGCTACAAGGGAAATTTGAAAAATGGTATGCGCAAACCGCATGTCTCTATCTGCAAAAACAACAGTTTCTCATTGAATCCCATCGAAACTGTACCTAAAGGCTAACGCCCTTTTTAAATGGAAATTTGTATTCGGTAGAATTGCCTAATTTTTTATATGTTGAAGTACTCGTCCTAAGAAGATTTTTGTTTTATTGCGCCAATTCTCTAGCGCTCCCAGAAGTACCCGAAAATTAACGGCAACGTCGTCGATTTCGCAATTTTTAGCAATTTTTGAATTATTGTACTGACCTTATTTGCAAATCGACCAAAATCTAATTTTCTTTTTTTTTATTTGCCATAACTGCTTCTTTAGAAATAAAATTTTAAACGTCAAAATTGCACTGCCATCTTGGACCCGGCATATAAAACTTTTTTATTTCCTATCTGATTTATTCGAAACTTTCTCTAAATTAAAAAACGTTTATAAGATACCTAACTGTGACGAAAAACTGACAGATGTCACAGTGGCGGCGCGTGGTCTAAATTTTTGGGAGTGCACAACTTTCGAATAAGGGGCGAATGACGTTGGCAAAGAGCCGAAGGCGAAACATTTTTTTTTTTGGTGCCACGCCCTGCACAGGAGCCGCAAGAATCAAATCAAAATCGGTCCAGTAGTTGTGATGCCGGATCAAACAAACAGAAAAACAGACAAAAATTCTAAAAATTGGATTTTTGTTATCTATATGGTCTGTTTAGAAGCCAACAACAAAAATTTTAATAAAATATTCAATGTACAAAAATGATCCCTCTAGAGATAAATTTATCAATTAATTGTCTCTAAATATTGGACGTTCGACATCGAAAATTCAGCCATTATTCGCATATAAAAATTTCCCGAACCGTCTCGTCCGAGTCATCTGCGAGCTGCGAGTGCACGTATCGACCTGATGACGATGCAAAGATAGCAGCTGATTTTTGTTGGCCATTTAAAAACTGTAAGAAGGCTTGACAAATTAAATAAAATTTTCGGATTTTTTTTTTTTTTTTTTGTTAAAATGATTGATGCCAAGGATATTTTTTGCTTTTATCTTGTATTATAACTTTTAGTAAACAAGTAAACAAAATTTATTTTTGGCCTGCATGAGTTGATCTTGCAGTAAACAGAAATTTAGATCAATAGGTGGTAATCGATTCCGTTAAGAAACCCATCGAATGAGTTGGAGTTAGTTCGAACTCGTCGTTCAGAAGTTAGGTTATGTAGTCGTTATTTTTCATGTTTTGGAAGCCATTTTTTGTATTTGTGTTTTCCCAGGGATTTTTGGGAGAGTGATTATTTTATTATTCGAGAGGCCAGACTTGTTTTGAATACTATAGGCAAAAAATCTGATCGTAAATTTAAAACTATAAGGTGCCTTGTTTTTTTGATTTTTTCATTGATGATGAAGCCTTTTCACTAACAAAATGCATAAATGCAGCTACCTACGACAAAAATAAAATAATATCGTTGGGTACTTAATTTGGACCAGATAAAGAAAAGAAATGATGAACAAATACAATTTATTTGTTTGAAAGTTTGAGACAATGATGTGTTTGAAATTAACTCTGTTTTTCGGACTTCCATTGTCTATATTTTATTTATACACGACGTTTCGATCAGTACAATCTCTGATCCTCTTCAGGTGCAAACTACAATCAATTCCTAAGGCTACGTACTTATATACTGTGAGCAATCACTTAACCTTAAAGTTTAAGAAGTTGGCTCCGCCCAAGGAGGGGCTTCCAAATATTTGGGATTTCAACACTTGGTTTACTGAAAATACCCTGATTCTACCCAATAAAGGCAGCTTCAAGGAATTTTCGTTTCTTCCAGTGTGACTCCTTGTGCAAAACCTTTGCTTCTGCCCACTTCATTCGGTGTTGTTTTGACCATGCATATTCGGCGATTCCTAATTTTGTTTTACTAAGAAAGCTTCGAATTGTATTACTAGATTTAAAAGCTGTTTTAATATTAAAGTTTTTCGCTACTCTTCGAGATACTCCTTTAACGTATGGAATTGTAAGGAATGCATTTTCCTGGTTTTGGTCTTGTAATCTCTGTCCTGTTTGTTGAAATTTAGAAATAGTATCTGTTATAAGTTTAAGGCTGTAAAATTATTCAAACTCTTGCAGGCAAGACGCCTTCATTTGTAGAAAATTCCAACCATTTTGTTAATATTCTTAAATCTTTTGGTTTAGGACCCGAGGATAGACTTGTCAGTTTTGATGTCGACAGTCTATACATCAATGTCCCGATAAAGGAATCGCTAGATATTATTAGAAAGAGACGGGTTGATGACGAATCCCTTTATGAACGTACCAGCCTACCGCTGGAGGGAGTGATGGAGTTGTTGGAGTACTGCCTACATAACTCTTATTTTCAAGTGAAAGATAGGTTTTATGCTCAGGATGACGGTCTGCCAATGGGTTCATCGCTTTCGCCAGTGGTGGCCAATATTTACATAGAGTGGTTCGAATCACACGCGGTTGATACCACAACATATAAACCTAAGCTCTGGTTGAGATATGTTGATGATACTTTTATTGTCTGGACCGGGAATGACCAACAACTTTCAGAATTTCTTCACCACCTAAATAACATAAGACCCACCATTAAATTCACAATGGAGTTGGAGCAAAATTGTCAAATTCCTTTTCTTGATGTACTTGTCACACGAGTAGAAAACGACATCAGAACAACAACCCAACGAGGCATAATCAAAACTTTGTATAACAGAGCCGTTGAAATTTGTAACAATTCTCATGACTTGGAAATCGAAATAAGAAACATTAAGAAGGATCTGCAGCAGAATGGTTACAGCCTTAAACTTATAACAGATACTATTTCTAAATTTCAACAAACAGGACAGAGATTACAAGACCAAAACCAGGCAAATGCATTCCTTACAATTCCATACGTTAATGGAGTATCAGAGAAAATTCGAAGAGTAGTGAAAAACTTTAATATTAAAACAGCTTTTAAATCTAGTAATACAATTCAAAGCCTTCTTTGTAAAACAAAACCGGAGAACAAACAAAATAAGGAATGCATTTACCAAGTTCCTTGTGAGTGTGGTGAATCATACATAGGCGAAACTAAAAGACCACTCTGTTAGGCTTAAGGAACATCAGACGAATACCCAAAAAGGTGAAACAACGAAATCAGGAATCGCCGAACACGCATGGTCAAAACAACACCGAATGAAGTGGGCAGAAGCAAAGATTTTGCACAAGGAGTCACACTGGAAGAAACGAAAATTTCTTCAAGTTGCCTGTATTGGGCAGAATCAGGGTATTTTCAGTAAACCAAGTGTTGAAATCCCAAATATTTGGGAGGAGCCAACTTCTTAAACTTCAAGGTTAATTGATTTCTCACAGTATATAAGTACGTAGCCTTAGGAATTGATTCTAGTTTGCACCTGAAGACGATCAGAGATTGTACGGATCGAAACGTCGTGTATAAATAAAATATAGACAATGAAGTCCGAAACACAGAGTTAATTTCAAATACAATTTATATTACAAAAACTTCTGCAAAAATAACATAACCCAAATGTCAACAACAAAAATCAATAAAGAAAGCAGCTGATATCTTTGTGTCGTCATCAGTTGGGCGGAGCAAAAAAATTATTAGTCCGTGTTTATTCAAGGGACCGTGTTTTATGTGCACATAGGCCACCTTACGTCGCATGACTGCCGCGGGGAAAAAAGAGTGCGGAAGGCACAGGTTCGACCAATTAGATTGAAGATTCACATGAGCACTGAACGAAGCCGTCGGGCGACGCGCTGGAGCTCGTTTGTATATTGGTAATAGATTAGGGACGTTTGCACGCATATTTAACGTCTAGCGATTAAGTTTTGTTAACTAGTTAGTTAGTAATTTATTGATAGGATAGATTTAAGCAATTTTTTTGAATTATTATTTGGTGATAAAGTTCTTTGAAGAATTATAAAATTTCAATGTGTGTTTGAGAAGAGACACATTAAATTTGGGTGTGCACGTTCACATGTGCACTTATTGAGGTTCGTTATTTTTTGTCCGATTTAAACAAAAATTTTGTTGCACATTAAGCGTTTTCAACAATATCCAATTTTGATCCAAAATTGACATATGTCAGTAGCCATCTTACAAGGGTCATATATTTTGTCCGATTTAAACGTAACTTTTTATATATTTTAAAGTTTTCTAATATAGCATTTGAACAAACATTTTTCCTCCACCAGTTCTGCCACTGACTGGTTTGAGACAAAGTTCATCCACTAGTCGGGCTTTTTACTATGAGGAATCAATAGCAAAAAAACGAACTTTAGAAAATACATCGGAGTACCACAAGAATACATATACCGGGTGCGACTTGGAGACTAGACGCAGACAACGCACCCTTGTTAGGGAAACTTTTTTGCACCTAAAGCGTTTTTAACAATATCCAACTTTGACCCAAAATTGACATATGTCAGTACCCATTTTGCGTCGGCCATATTGAACTTCGTTGGTTTTAGTCCGATTTAAACCAAACTTTCTTGCACATAAAGCGTTTTTAACAATATATATAATTTTGACACACAATTTTGTCAGTAGCCATCTTGCGTCGGCCATATTGAACTTCGTTTTTTTTTTTGACCGATTTAAACCAAAATTTTTTGCACATAAAGCGTTTTTAACAAAAAAAAATAACGAAGTTCAATATGGCCGACGCAAGATGGAGACTGACATCTGTCACTTTTGCTTACTATTTAAGTAATGTTAGAAAATCTTAAAAGTTTTGTTTAGATCGGGCAAAATATAAGTAAGTTCAAGATGGCAGTGCAATTTTGACATTTAAAATTTTATTTTAATAAATAATAAATAATAATAAATAATAATAAAAAGAAAATTAGATTCTGGTCGGTTTACAAATAAGGTCAGTACAATAATTAAAAAATTGCTTAAAAATGCGATTTCGACAACTTTGACGTCACTTTTCGGGTACTTCTGGGAGGGGTAGAGAGTTGGCGCAATAAAACAAAAATCTTCTTAGGACGAGTACTACAACATTTAAAAAAAATCAGGCAATACAAATTTCCATTTAAAAAGGGCAATATGCTTTATTTTTAAGGTCGTAGTTACAATCTGGGGAATGGTTTTTATATAGCAACACTGTACGGGAAATCAATTTAACTATGTCGACCTGATTTTTTTGCAAAATTTTACGTCATTGCATTTGTTTTCCATGGCAACGCGGATACTTTATTTATGTTTATCCACAGTAGGACACCAGAGATTTTTTTATCACCGGGTCAAAAATTTTGGGTTAGGTTACTTATTTTGACTTTTCGCGTTCTGCGCCGCTACAAAACCAAGTAAAATACTAAAGTAAATTACCTGATAAAAAACGCTACCCAACTATGAATTAAAGTAACTGGGTTTAATGTTTCAGGTTGCATTTAATGTTGCATTTATAATTGAATTGGAAACACTCCCGCTAGCTAAAAGCATGCAGACTTAAAAATCGGCTACTGGCGCTAGATGAAATAATCGTATTCTATTTTAAACAGGAGCGTCAACGACTAGCAAGAGTCTTTCCAACCTCTAAATGGAGCTTTACTGACCTGTTTTGTTAGTACTCAAGTATCCGTGTGTTTTTGAAACTGAGGTTCTAAAATCTATCCTTTGCACTCCTAGATTTCACTACTACAATTGCACATAATTATGCCGCAATAATTTAAATTAAAAAAAAAATGGTTGATCAAAATAAAAACAAAATTATGTGGGGTTATGGGCGCCGAATGTTTCTACGCGAATTCCTAGTAATCCCAGCGAGCCAGTAAAGTTCTCTTGGTTCATTGATAGACTGGGGGTAATGCCCGCGTAGCGCTAGTCCTATTTTGGCGGGCGACCGCACACGCGGTGTGGTTTCATATTTGTTTTAGAACAATGTTTTTGAAAACTCATTTTTGAAAGATAAACATAACCTAGAATGGTTTTCTGTCAGAAAACGTAAAAATACCCTTCTGTCCCACTGCGGCCCGATTTAAAGTTTTTTGACAAAACACCTGCAGTTACCAGGGAATCGTATAAATTCTGCGGTTTATCGGCCAACACTTGAACTGCGTGTGTCTCCCAAATTCAATGAAGTGTAAACGTTTCTGATTGATTGATCGGTGTTCTTTTCCGGAGTGCACAGGCTTTTAGAAAAAAGGAAACTTAGTTTTTATTTTCGCTAAAGCAAGGAAATATAAAAAGGAAAATGCAATCCAGAGGAAATTGTGAGTATTTCTCTATTTTTCTTGTAAATCGGGTTTGTTCTAAACCGCAATTATTTTGAGGCTTTTGGGATAAATGACAGCACCAGAGCTTTTATTTTTTTTTATTTTGAAGAAAAAATAATTCAGAATTTTGAAAAATCCTTCAGATATTTTTGTTAAGCATTTAAAAATGATCACCCCTGCAAAATTTCAGCTAATTCTGATGTTTAGTTTTCCCTGTGCACTCTGGCAAAAGATTAAAAAATTAAAGAACAAGGCGCTGCCAGTTGTACTTCTTTTTACTTAAACTCTGGGGAGAAACTATAGCCTTAAGGCGAATGCTTGGACACTTACAAAAAATTATTGTTTTGTATGAAATAACCTAAAAAAATTATTTTTGTAACTATATTTTACGTGCATTAACAAAAACTTAATTCAATCGATTTTAATTTTAAAAAAAACGAGATTGTAAAAGCAAAGCGATGCAGAGTTAGATCTCGTAGGTAAACGCAAACATAATGACAGTAATCCTCGAACAACCTCCCTCAAAATTGAGGATTGAGGGTGAAAACCGCGCGCAAATCGGTCGATAACGTTGCGCCAAAACAGAGCGCCAAAGAAATACGACCAGTGTCAGAGTTAGGACTCAAAATTAAAGAGCTCTCTGTTGATTTTTCTTTGTTCACAGACGGTTTTTTTTCGCGAGTGAGTGGACTTTCAAGAAAACATGTTGTTCTTCCGATGCACAAGAAAACTATGCGAATTGTAGGTCGAATTTAGCGGTTTTTAGCGGTAGAAAAGAAGCTTGTTACAAAGTAAGTACCTATTCATGGCCTTTTAGGCTGTCAAAGTCTATAGTAGGCCAACAGGTCATGCCCAAAATATTCTTCCATTCACGGGATTTAGATTTAGCGTTCTATATTTATCTATTTAATTGGTACATAATTCTTGTTTTAAATAATATTTGTTACACGATCATTTTTGATTGATGGGTACCTACCTATATTTTTCAAATTCTCAATATGTTCATAAAAACATGTTGCGCAAGAAAGAAAAAATTATCATTAAAGACAGATTTAGTGTTTTTAATGTGATAGAAGTCTAGCTTGATATAATAATAGACATAATTTTCATGTTTAAACCAATAACAATTTATAAATGAATGAAACTGTACAAAAACGAAACACGTAACCACCGTGTATACCAGGTGTAACAAGGGATAGGTAAGGCGAATTCTGAATATTTATAATTTTACAGAACTAATAAAAGCTCAAAATGTGTCGAATTGACACACGTCGTTTCCATAAGAACGAGGTTAACTTTTGATTTTTAAGTGAAACCCAGTGGCGTAGCCAGGGGGGAGGGTTTGGAGGTTGGAGGTCCAACCCAATCTACAATAAATTAATCATGATCAAGGGCTCCAGGAAGAGTTATATATATCTCCCCCCTTTTTTGACCCTTTACTCCGGTTTCTGACGTATGTTTGTTGTGATGTCTGAAATTTTAAAAATTTTCAGAAGAGATTTGTGGCGTAGAGGGCAAAGTGTGAGGGAATGGTGGTCGAGAAAAAACTGTGGGGCTCTTGCGGGGTGGTTTTGGTGGGGGAAAAGGGGGACAAAAATGGTATTATTGTAATTTCCGGCAAAGTTGAACGTCATAGAGCAAAAATTTCAATATAAAAGTTTTAGACGGTTCAAAGGTCTACATTTTTTGTAAATGTCACTTTTTAACATAACCTCAAAATTTTCGAGAAAAATGCAAAAAATCGTAATATTTTTGTTTTTTCGTTTTTTATTCTTCATTTCCCCAAAAGTAATTGCATTGTCACGAAACTTGGTAAAAATATACCTCACTGTATCCTTAATGTCTGCAATTTTTTTTTGATAAAAAAGTTAAACATTTTTTGATATACTAATTTTTTTCGGTGCAAATCACTTTTTTTTTCAATCAGAAATTCTACCCAGGAAAATTCTCGAAGTATATTTTGACATTGCTCATTTTTTTTGCTTTCACATATACTTTTTGGTGGGATAATAAAAAATTATAGTTACAATTAAAAAACATGCTCAGAAATGCAAAAAACAAATAATGGCCTTTGCAACAATGAATTTTTCATCCATTTTTGGTAATTTCTTTCAATTAAAAAAAAAATCAACAACTGATTACACCATCTATTTGTGTGAAAGAAATACAAAGTAGACGGTCTTTAATATACTACGTTTATACGCGCCTAAAACCGGTTTTATATAAGAACGGTTTTAATTAAAGTCGCTTTCTTCTTCATTAAAATCGTTTTCTAACAGCTGATCGATGTATTGTCAATCCTCTTACTTTACAGTTTCCCAAAAATTAAAACATATATATTGTTATATTAAAAAAAAACCTTATATTGCATTTTTTTTTAACGCAAATAAAACAACTATGTTAACGATTTTTTTCCCATTTAAAATAAAATTGATTTAGTATTTAAAATTGTTCTAATGGTATGTCTAGGACAAACATTTTCAACACGTCATTTGTTTAAAAGCGCTTTAAGAGTACTGTATAAAAAAAGTAATTGTTTGACCTAAAACTTTATTTATACCATTCTTCTCCCCCTTTTCCCCCACCAAATCCACCCCGTAAGAGCCCCACACGCATTTTTTTTAAAACGTTTATCAGAAGCCCCTTTACCATTTCCACTCATCAAACTGCTGTTAAAATTTTTTTTATCTTTTATTTTAATTTGGTTGGACTAAGAGATACTAACAGGATTAGCGCTTCTCCATGTTCATAAAATCGTTTCTATGGAAGTAAAGGAAATAATTAATCGTTTCGCGAGAAGACAGCAGAGAAAAATTGATTTGGGAATTTGATTGAATTTTTTAAGTAATATTTTTGGCTTTTTTGCGTCTTTTTTTCTCGTCTTAGGAGAGGGCAAATATGTCCGCTGGGCTCCCCCCTTCTTACTAAAAAGCTGGATCCGCCCTTGCTACCAAAACCTATGGCCTTAAAGAAAATGTTTAAAATACGTAAGATACAGCTAAAGGTTTCATATGCATTTTTCCACTTCATGACGAATGAAAACCCTTTGGTACACCAAGTTTTTTTGAAATAACATTTTGTTAGACCTCAGTTAGAGTTTTCCGATTTAAGTAGGGATAAGAATTACTTGAGTTTTGAAAAGTAAAACGTGTACCGCTTGTTGCACCATTCAGTTTTAAGCGGAGTTTAACGTTAAATGGTCAATTTCTTTTGCATCATGTTTTAACAGGAGTTTAAGCGGTCTTAACCGAAGTTTAACTTAAACGCCCAATTTCGACAGTTTAATTTGGAGTTTAATTATTTGGATGTGCTCAAATTTATTCAAGGCCAGGGTTAACTGTCAAAGATCAAAATAGAGCTAAAGAATCACTTTGGTTTGGTACAAATTGAAGAAGAGTTCTCATAGTGGCTTGTGCTGTTTTGCATATAATATCTGAAGATAACAACATGAGCCTGAAACCCCATAGTGAAGGGGCATGTGTAAGTTCGTGGGATTTTGAATGAAGGAGTTTTGTGACTATGTGGGATTGATAGCTCTTTAGTCACATAATCAATTGTTACTGGGTGTTTTGTGCGCATCCGTGTAGAAGGGGTTGATATGACGTCATCGTTTAAAATGGCGGCCAAAAATCGTAAAAAAATACAACTTTGCCATCGGAACTTGATTATACTCCGTTTCATATAAGTCGACCACAAGGATTCCAAAAAAAATACTTTCAAGGTCATCCGATCTTAAATGCCCTTGAAAATGGCAAAAAACAAGATTTATACTGTTTTCTCTTCCAAAAATCTTAATAATTCGACGTTTTGTCACACTAACTTTAAATGTACCTCATATATGCCAAATTCGATCCTTGGAGTTTGATGTAGTTTGAAGCTTCATGACCGTGTAAAATACCCCAGTAAAATTAACATATTGCAAAACTAACATACTAAAGTGCGCTATTCATCAACTATTAAAGGGAAGAGGACCAAATTTGGTAAGAAAGATAAAATGGTCAAATCCAATAATATTGTTAAAAAAAATTGGTTCAGCTATAATTCATTTCAATGTGGCGGCTGATATATCAAAATGGCGACCTATAACCAAATTTTATTTTATCCACTTTCGTAAAAGAGCAAAACTGACAAGGTGACCATCAATTCTTGTTGACTTATCGCCGCTTACTATGAAAAAAAAGTTAAGTTGATGCATGAACTTGATTGACCTTGAAAATACCATGTACAAGTGAAAAACCAGCTTTTTGTTGTAATTTTTCCAATTTACCACTACGCAAAAACTTTAAGTGCCGGAAATGAAATTAACATCTTAGCCATAACTAAAGACTTCATTTTGAACCTCCCTATCATTTTTTTTTGATCTGGCGTCCAAGATGTTTATGCTATACAACGGTAAAAATTACATATATGCCTGTCGTTTTTATTAAGTTTAGGAACTTTCTACACGGATACGAACAAAACACCTGGTGGCACATGAATGTGTGACTAAATAGCTGTAACCTCATCCTTGAATTTAATTGTGAATGTTAATAAACAATTATAGTCAAGCCCTACTGGCGTAATTAATTGGAAAATAGCATCTAAAACACCTGGTCCAGTATATGGTAATGTATATCTAACTTCTGCTAACTCTCTTATAGGTATTTTAAATGACTTGTTGAGTAGACAAGTGAGTAGAACATAAAATTCACAGTTCCGAGACTTAATAAAAACGACATATAGGTCATTTTTACCGAGGTATAGCATAAACACCTGGGACGCCGGCTCAAAAAAAAAATGATAGGGAGATTTAAAACGATGTGCTTAGTTATGGCTAAGATATTAATTTCATATCCGACACTTAAAGTTTTTGCGTAGTGGTTAATTGGAAAAAACACTACAAAAACCTGGTTTTTTTAATTGTACATGGTATTTTTAAAGTCAATCAAGGTCATACATCAACTAAACTTTTTTGTCATAGTAAGCGGCGATAAATCAACAATAATTGATGGCCACCTTGTCATTATTGTTTTTTTAGGAAATTGGATAAAATAAAATGTGGTTGTAGGTCGCCATTTTGATATATCAGCCTCCATATTAAAATGCATCATAGCTGAACCAAATTTTTTTTAACAGTGTTACTGGACTCGATCTTCTTATCTTTTCTACCAAATTTAGTCCTTTTCACTTTAATAGTTGATTAATAGCGCCCTTTAGTATGTTATTTTTGCAATATGTTAATTTTACTGGGGTATTTTTCAAGGTCATACAGCTTCTAACTTCATCAAACTCGAAGGATCAAGTTTGTCATATATGCCTAATAGTTTGAAGTACATTTGAAGTTAGTGTGACAAAACGTCGAATTATTGAAAGTTTGAAAAGAAAATGGCAAAAATCTTGTTTTTTGCAATTTACAAGGCCATTTAATGTCGGATGACCTTAAAAGTTAATTTTTCGGAATCCTCGTCCTCTAATTATATGACAGCGAGTATAATCATGCCCCGGTTGCGGAAGTTGTATTTTTTATGATTTTTGGCTGCCATCTTGAAAGATGACGTCATATCAACCCCTTCTACACGGATGCAAACAAAACACCCAGTAACACTTGATTGTGTGACTAAAGAGCTATCAATCCCACATAGTCACAAAACTCCTTCATTGAAAATCCCACGGCATAGAAATTATCGACATATGCCCCTACACTACCAGTTGAAAATAGAGAAATGCTAAATTAATTTAATAAATTTGGGAATGAACTGATATTCGAAAATGAAAATAATGAAAATGGAGTCCGTCTAGGAGATACAGGTCTCCAAGTTTTTTTAACATTTCAAATTATTTAACAAAAAATTATATGTAGGCTGATTCACACTAAAATTAAATTTTTATTCTTAATAGGTTAGTGACCCTTGTTTGTTACAAATTGTGGAAATTGGTTGGGTTTGGGTCAGTGAGTTAAAGACATCTGTTTAGACCTTAAACATCGCGTGTCAATTCAACATTACTCAATTGATTTGAGTGTTTTCAATAATCTTACTGTACCAGATATTAATGTCTATTAATCTTTTTTCTTTACTTCTTCTTCTTCTTCAAGTACCATGCTCTCTTCGAACGTTGGCTATCATCAGCGCGATATGTACCCTGTCCACTGCTTTTCGGAAAAGTGTCGTAGTACTAAGCAATGATATCCGTCTACGATCCGGACCTCTTCTGCCTTCAATTTTTCCTTCTGTTATCAATTTTAAAAGTTTATATTTGTCATTTCTCAAAATATGGCCAAAATATTCAAATTTGCGTTTTTTAATGGTAAATAAAACTTCAAGGTCTTTATTTATTCGAAGCAAAACATCCACATTAGTTACTCTGTCCATTAAAATATCCTTAGTATTCTACGATAACACCACATCTCGAATGCCTCAGTCAGTGTCTGACCTGTTCAATTCTTGCACGAACTTCTTGCATGTTGTCCCAGTTTTCATTGAGGAGGCAACCCAAGTGTTTGTATGAATCCACGCGTTCGACTTGCTGCCCATTTACTTCTAACATTTCTCTGATGTTCTTTTCCTTGGATATGACCGTCCATTTTGTTTTTCCAACATTTAAGTTAAGCCCGAATTGCGAACTTTTGGCAGCAATTTTATTCAACAACTCTTGCAGGCCTTCTAGCGTATCTGCTATTATGACAGTGTCATCGGCATATCGTAGGTTGTTTATTTTTATGCCGTTAATGGTCAGACCCTCTTCGCAGCTATAAAGTGCCTTCTCTATTATTTTGTTACTATAGATATTAAACAACAGCAGAGACAATATACAACCTTGGCGCATACCTCTTCTTATTTGGACCTCTTCGGACAGTTGGCCATCAACCTTTATTTGAGCAGTCTGATTCCAGTATAGATTAGCGATTATCTTTAGATCTCGGTCATCTAAACCAACTTCCTTTAGCGATTCTATGAGCTTTTCATGTTAGACTCGATCAAACGCTTTCTCATAATCTATGAAACAGGCATTTTACTTTACTAGTTTCACTAATTTTTATTTTTTATATTTTATATCAATCGAAATGAAAAACTCAATACAATCAAAAAATTTCCCAAAATAGGGTAAGCAATAACAATACCAAATCTGGTTACTTGAACATTTTGATATCCGCTGATATTTTAAAACATGAAGTTTGCAAGATATGAACCTAACCGTGTGTTAGTTAACCATCAGTTAATTAAACTAAAGTTAAAAAATAACTGAAGTTTACGTAATCGAGCGGTTAAACTTGTTCAATATTTAATGGTGAAGGGGCATATGTAAGTCCATGGGATTTTGAATGAAGGAGTTTTGTGACTATACAGGGTGTCTTAATTGCCATGGGCCACTATTGCTATCTTGGTAACTATAAGAACCACAAGGTTGGTAAAATTAGACAAAATTTGCATTTTTTGGGGGACATTGAAAAAATAAATAAATATTTTATCCCGAGGTACGGGGGTTTTTCGAAGAATTGCAGAAAACTATTTGTTCTAATTTGACCAACCTTGTAGTTCTTATAGTTACCGACATAGCAATAGTGGCCCATGGCAATTAAGACACTGTATGGGATTGATAGCTCTTTAGTCACACCATCAAGTTCTACCGGGTGTTTTGCTCGAATTCGTGTAGAAGGAGTTGATATGACGTCATATTTCAAGATGGCGGCCAAAAATCATAAAAAAAATACAACTTTTGCAATTCTCTTTTTGCTTTGGTCCTTTGTATATTCCTTGTGGGATACTCATTTCGGTTGAAGTAACGGCTTCGGAGGTTTTTTAACTTTTTTTTATTTTAATCGCCTTAGGAACGTAACCCTATTGGAAAGATTAACACGCCAAGACGAACCCGTTTCAGGTGACTTAGATAAGTACCAGTGCGGAACGATGTCATTTGTGAGTGATTCAAAGTTGGAAATCAAAGTGTATGATGGTGTTGAATGATGTTTGGGTAGGGTGACCAGTGGAACACCTGATCATTTCTCTTTTTGCTTTGGTCCTTGTGGGATACTCATCCAAGTTTGAATTTTCGTTTTTTCCACCCAAGATCTTTTGATCTTTTGTTTTTTAAACCTTCAGCTTGGTATCTCCTGTATTTTAAAGATTTCTTTAAGACTCTAGCTTTTGGTAGGCTTTTGCACTGCCGTCAATTGAAAAATATTAGAAAAAACTGTAAAATTTCCTAAAAAAAATAAAAAGAAAATCAAACTTTCAAAATGACATATGGATCACGCAAACGTACTTAATGCCTTGAAGTCTTTAGGTATAATAACAAGTACCGCGGTTTTCATTTAAAAATTAACAGTGAGATTTACTGAGATCTAAAATAGTACCCCCCGCAAGTCTAAATATTTACACCTATGGGGGGTACTAAATTTCAAAACCAGTTTTCAAAAAACTGCTTTTTTTTCTCAAAATACACCATATTTTGACTATTTTCAAAATGGCAAGTGGTGAATACGCCAAAAATTTGGCACATAATAGCTTCATTATTTGTGTTTGAGGTTATAAAGTTGATTTTTAGACCACCTCAGGAGGGTGGTTTAACTTATAGCCCCCAGAAAGGATTGTTTTGTGGCATTTGGTAATAAGTTCGTTTATAATTTCCCTAAGTAACAATTTTCACAAGGATTAATTTACCTTATTTAATATCCCAAGTTGATAGTTTCCCAATAAAACACCTCCTATTTTGTCCAGAAAAACGCCATATTTTGAACCCGTTTAGAGCACAAAAAATATATTTATGAGGGCACTACGAGGCAAAATAAACATAAGTGAAGGTCACTGATTATGCACGAAAAATATACCAAACAAAAAAACGAAAACAACTATATTAATTTATTTACAAACTGAAAGTAAAACATTAAGGTTATCTAAAAGCGCAGTCAAAAAAACTTTCCTTACTCAAAGCCCACTCATTTTAAAAGATCCAAACTCGCTGTTTGTGATTGAACGCGGCGCTGACATTTCGACAGTGACAGAAATGTAAAAGAAAGTTTCATTTAAGTTTTTTATTACTCATCGAAATCGTTGTGTGACATCAAGTATTGATTGAAAAACTTAATTAACAAGGTTAAGTTTTAATTAGAGTGACATATAGCCCCAATGTTAATTTATTCTACAGAGTGTTTCCTATTTAAACCCCGCGTGGGTTTAAATTTTTTTATTTTCTTTTCTTTTAAATTAAAACTTTCTCCTTAAATCCAACAAAAGATTGTGTTAAGATGATTATTCAATAAACAAATTTATTAAAATTCTTCTTGTAAATCAAACTATGTCCAAAACTCAAGGAAGTTAGTGTAAAATGCTTAAAACCAAAAATTTCACTTAAACTTAGGACCGGTCTAAAGTAGACTAAACCGTTTTAGTAAATCCCACCGTAAAAGCTAACCTCGTTTTTGTGGAAACTGTAACAGTGTGACATGTGTCAATAAGACACAATTTTGAGCTTTTATTAGTTCTGTAAAATTCCACATTTTCCGAATTTTAATCCTTAAAAATAAAGTCGCGTTTTTTTTACTTTTTCATGCAGCCAAATTATAGCTCTTAAAAGCCGATGATATAGGCACCGGCGTACGTCATTAGTATACGGGTTTTTTTTTGTGGTTCAAATGAACAGGGGTGTAGATACGATTTTTACTTGGGGAGGACAGTATAATAAAATTCAACTCAACTCATAAAAAAAATTGGTGTTAGAAAGTACAGATAGTCCAACATACAATCAACTATTTTATGTTGAAAGAAAATGAAAATATGTCGAAAAATGTAGCTTTGACAGATTTGAACCTTATAACAGAATTTTTGGGTAATATTTACGGTAACCAATATCTGAAAACCGCATTTCAATAGCTGCTTTACTTCTAAAGTTATGATTTTTTTAATATATTTTAACTTTTTGTCAAATAACTCGGACACTAAAACTCTCGAATTTAGACTTTATGATAAAATCTGTAGTCCATATTCATAGAAACTTAAATCTGAAAACCTTATATCGTTACTTGCTTTTGTTCCAAAGTTACAATTTTTTAAAATATTTTATTCTCCTTTTCTCCCATCAACTCCCCACCAGCAACCCAAAAGTTAATCAGTTCATGATCAGCCGATAGAGGATTTTTGTACCAAATTTCGTTAAAATCAATTAAGGCGTTCTTGAGTTATCGTGTATACAGACAGACAACAGACCGACAGACAACTTTTTTTTTTCGTCGATTAAAGGCGCATTTATACAGAGCGAATAGGTTCGTCCAAAAATTCGGGCCAAATCTGGCGACCCTTTTTCGACGAACGTTTGCCCGAACACTCGAACATTTGCAACGAACATTTGCAGCGAACGTTTGCCACGAACATGCGGGCAAATTTTTGTAGGATTTTTTGGAAATATACTTTTGAAAGTGGGAATGGATAATATTTTTGGTCTCACATCACTTACCTCCACCAAAAATATTTTATTTTTCGATTAAATAGTAAAAGCCGACGGAAAGCGAAAAATTATTATTTGCTGGGTGATAGGTTGTGAGGTTGGTATCTACTAAATAAGTTTCTACCTAATTGTTGCTATGCTTTATCACTTTTCTGGTTTTCCCTAATTAAGTGTAACCTCATCAAACCCCACCACCAAAATCCCACACTCTCACAATCCTCAAATCGTTTTTCGCCGGAAAGGTTTTAAAATTTAATTTTTATATTACAATTCAGTTCAATGATTTACGCTATTATTACGGTAATATTTCTTTCAGCAAATTTTGTCCGAACACCACGAACCTTTTTACCCGAACCCCGAACCTTTTGGCCCGAACTTTTTTCGCGGATCTTTAAATAAATTATTCGCGCGAATATTTGTCGGCATTTCGAAGATCAAAGGAATATTCGCCTGTGTAAATGCTACTTTGGGCAAAAATTTTGTAAAAAAATATACTAATAGCTTAAACTAAAATTGTAGCAAAGAATGTGTTATAGCACCGCAGACAAAATTTTTTGCAGTTTAAGAAGAAATTTCTTCAAAAATTTTGATCTTTTTTAAGTTTTTTTGAAATATTGAAAAACACTGGATTGGGATCTGGTAATTATCCTAGATTTGTTGCTAAAATAATATTATTAAATCATCATTAAATTATGTAAAAATATACTATTTTTTTACTTAATCAATTAAACAATGTGTTCAACCGGATATAAACTAAAATAATAACAATCAAAGTTAAGGTGCAAATTTTAATTTTTTCGGGTTTTTTTGTAAATTATTAAAAAAAATGTGGGGAAAACAACGCGCGAAAGCAAACATCGGAAATATAACGGATACGGACACCGGTTTGGGGGGGTCATTACGCACTTGTCCCCGCCCCCTTATCTACGCCCTTGGAAAGAAATGGATTAAAAACGGGTTAAATATTTACACGCTTTAAAGCCGACTTCGAAACGGTAATTATTCGCATTTATAAATGAAGGACATTAACTCTCGGTTTATGTAGTGTTTAAACATGCGTTTTAGGAAAACGGTTCATCATTAAACGTTTTTAGCGGGGACATAAAGGGCCAGTATGTAAATTCACCGATGAAAACAATCGAGTTTGTAAATTCATCTATGATTCTTCGTGATATTCATCGGGTTCGTAAATTTCCCGATTGATTCCACCAATTCACCAATTGATGGTATCGATGCTCACCGACTCTGGGAGCCGGTGAGCCTTCCCGATGAATGTCATTAACTATATTTAAGCAGCTGTTGTTTGTTTAATGTTAATAAAGATTACCGACTTGATAAGAAGTCGCGTTAAAACTATTTGAAAGAAAGGTTTCGAGGAATAATGCTTGGCTTATAAAGCAAAATAAAATAATATATGGATAAGAACACCCAATAAAAAACCATATTTATGTTCACATGATCACGTTTGACCAATCGCAGGGCTAATTCTTATTTCTTGTTTTATTTTATTTGCTGTATAAATCCAGCATCGAGACAAATAAATCTTCAATTTGGGCTGGTATAAGATGGACATAAGTTTTATCCTCGCCATATACTCCTGAAGCCCTAAGATAATTTTTCGTTCGTCTTGGGATTTTTTCGATTTTCGATTTTTTAGATTTTAGAAAATGCATAAATTTCTCAATTGTAAAAAAATATAAAAAAAATCTAGCTATAGCTAATTTCTGACTGATTTTTATCGCGTTTTTAAAAGCTTTTATTTAACTTGCAATGTATGTATGTTTAAAAAAGGGATTTAGTAAGGGTGAATAAATAAAAAAATCAATGAATAGCGAGCTTTCCCTCAAAAAAGTTAATGGTAACCATACATCCGGATTTCGCACTTGTGGTGCTCATCAGTACGGTGCTAGGAATTAGGAGATGAAATGATGATGAAAAAATCTGACACAGGATTCATGTAAAAGACAACCATCTGCCAAATTGCAGAATCGGCAGATTTACCTTCAATTTGAAGGAAAATTAAGCGTCTCTACAATTTGGCAGATGGTTGTCTTTTACATGAATCCTGTGTCAGATTTTCATTTCATCTCCTAATTCCTAGCACCGTACTGATGAGCACCACAAGTGCGAAATCCGGATGTACGGTTACCATTACCTTTTTTGAGGGAAAGATCGCATTCATTGATTTTTTTGTAAGTATGTTTGTTCGGGTGGAATCTTGCAAATTAATTTTGACCTACTTCCCGACGGTGACAACACAAGAACATAGTGTGATGAAATTGACAGCTCCCCTCTACTCGAAAGAGGTGGAGAGGGGGGTACAGTTGAAGTAAGCCCGATTTCGTCGAAATTTGGTGTGTTGGGGCACTTGGGGATGGAGATTTTGAAAATTCAATATGGCGGATTCAAGATGGATGATTTTTGGTCATCTTTTGCTAACCAATTTTAACTAACTTATACACATCCGATTGCCTTCAAACTTGGCATGCATTTATAGTGCCAGTGACAATACAATATTATGTCATTATTAGGCACCCCTCCCCCTACGAGGGGAGTGGAGGGGAGAAAACACCTAAGTTTGTCCGATTTTAACCAAAATTGGTATACGAAGGCTTTTGGGGATAAGGAATACGAATTTTTGATCAGATTTTAAAAATTCAGTATGGCGGATTTAAGATGGATGATTTTCGGTCATGTTTTGCTAACCAATGTTAACTGACTTATCCACATCCGATTGTTCAAATTTGGTATGCGTTTATAGTTCCGGTGAAAATACAATAATATGGTATTCTCAGGTACCCACCACCCTCTAACGAGGGAAGTGGAGAGGGAAAAAGATTTAGTTTGTTCGATTTCAATCAAAATTACATACAGGGGATTCTAAGAAGGGGGATTCTGAATTTTTTATTAGATTTTAAAATTTCAATATGGCGGATTCAAAATGGACGATTAAAGGTACAAATCTGAAAATTAAGGGTGTGTGTTCAAATTTTGTATGTGTTTATAGTTCCGGCAACTATACAATAATATGTTATTATTGGGTAACACTTCCCTCTAATGAGGCGAAGAGGCAAAAGATTTCGTTTGTTCGATTTAAATCAAAATTGACATACAGGGGTTTTTCGGGAAGGTGATATGAATTTTTGATCAGATTTGAAAATTTCAATATGGCGGAATCAAAATGGACGATTTAGGGTACAAATCTAAAAATTAAAAAATTATTTTTTATTTAAAAAAACTTTTAAAGAACAAGTGTATGTACTTAAAAGTAGAAAATATTTTTATATCTTTCTTATGCCCTAATAAAAGCGATGGGCGCAAATTAAAAAATTTAACTTTACGGTGACAAAGAGAGAACTACAAAAGAAGAACTAAATTCTTCTTCTATTCGAATGATAAACATAATGCTTTCATCTAGAGAAGCTGAGAACAGATGAGATTGCCATGTTTGCCAAGCTTCTGAAAATGTCTTTAGGTTATATGTAGAGTAATACAACTTCTTAGGTGAATCGTCGATGTGACCGATATACGATACGTAAAGTTAGAAAAAATTTTTTTAAATTATTTTCTACTTTTGAGTGTATTTAATAAAAGCTTGTTCTTTAAAAGTTTTTTTTAATAAAAATTTATTTTAATTTTCGATGGCTCATTAACATCATATTTCATTTGTCAAAAAACCGATGACATCGGGGAAAAAAATCTGATGAATCTACAAACTCGCCCAAACTAGTAAAGGCTTTCTTTTCCATAACTTTTTCTTTTAACAGGCACACGTGTGATTTTTGACCTTTTTTTACCAAATTTGGATTTCTGCTTCTTGTCCCACAAACTGGAAAACTCTTTTACCAAATCTAGTAAATGTTCTAATGCTTGAAATATTAAAGAAACACGAACAAGATTTTTCCGTTTCGTTTCGCATAAAGGATTTTCGATTTAAGAATTGGTCCTGGTTCTGGTTGACATTATTTCGACATCAATTTTGACAGCGGTTCTAAAATAATGACGTCATTTAAAATATTATGAAGATATCTTTAATTTTACTCAAAAAAAGACTATCTATACTTTTTCAAAATTTTAGGGGTTATGTTTACAACCAAAGGGCCGAATCAACCTCCCAGGCTGGTTCTAAAATTTCATAACCGGGTTGCAACCGTGACATCATTGTTTTAAAACGAAAGGACCGCTTACAACCAGAACCAGGACCAATTGTAAAACGAAAATCCTTATAAAGTGAAATATTGGTTCCCAGACAGCATCATTCGTACCATGGACGTACATTTTACATCCATTTTACGCCTTTACGTCCCGGGACTTACTAGGTACGTACGATGTACGTACAAAAGTGTCCGTAAAATGTCCGTACAGTTAAAACGTATTTTTACGTTATATTTAGGTCTTTTCTTGTACGTACTTACTACGTTATTAAGTTGCCATAACTTGGACGTAGTTCATTTATGTAACATTTCTCTCACTTGTAAAGCAAACATTTGTATAAAATTCTTTGCCGGAGGGTCAACCACGACAGAGGAGTAATAAGGAGTTTTTGGGCTTTAAAATCGCCCCCCCCACCCTAGGCATAAAAATTATTTTGTATTTTATTTATTTACGTCCCTCAAGGTACGTACCAAAAACGTCTCCTGTACGTACCTCGTTAAACCAACGCTTGTAAAAAAACACTATTTTAGTCATTAGTTGTTAAAACTACTATTTTTGTTCACGGGTGCAAAAAAATATTTCTGTCCGTTTTTTACCCAAAATTAAAAAAAAGCAGTAACTCCATAGGGAAATAATGTATTTTTATTGCTTTTTAGTTAAGAACGGCAGAATACCAAGTATTTATGAAAAAATAATTTAAAAACATCGTCAAAATATCAAACTGTCAAAGAATAAAATGTCGCAACAATGAACGTCACCGAGTAAAATAGCACATCCCTATGGAAAGACTGTTATTTCATTTACCAGCCGCCTTGATTTATAGTGTAAAGATGGTGTGTTGCGAGAAGTGTTTTTCGTTCGAGATTTTTAAAAGTATTTTTCTGTTTTTCTTGGATTTCTTGAAAAAGGTATTAAAAAAATAGTGTTAACAACTCGCGGCTAAACTGTGCTTTATTTTACTCTCGTTTTTAAATACCCCGCTGCGCTCGTTATTTAAAGCAACGCTTACAAAAAAGCACTATTTTAGCCACTAGTTGTTAAAACTACTATTTTAAAATGCTTTCTCTCTTTGACATCCTTAAATATTTTTCATTTTTACAGAAAAAAAATATTTTTTTGGGCAGTACCTTTTTTAAACGCTAAAAACCACTGAAAACTCTTGAAAAAGTGAGTTTTTCATTCTACAAATCGACAAGTTTGGAACGAAAACTATAAAATGTGGCTAAAATTATGGCTTAAAAATGTGGAGAATCTACAAAAAAATCCGATAAACAAAAACGTTACCACTTAAACTACGCTAAAATATTTTAGTCGTTAAATTATTATCATGTTCCTCTTTCTGTAATTATATACAGGGTTCCTAAGATTTTCCTTACGGATAGGATTTCAATAAATCAAACAGAAATGGCATAGAAAGTTCTGCGCGCACAAAAGAAACAGGTATATTGAGCAATGGTGCCAGTTTGTTATTATCTCCGGACTGCTTTCATGAGAAAAAATTGTCGCCACTCTTTCATTGTGAGCATAAATCATAGTTGCAATCATTACCCTCTCCACATAGGCCGATCAGCTCTTATCATTTTAGTGTCCTTTTATCCACCTTCGCCGCCATTTTGACAGAAAACTAATGGATTATCTGTCACTTTTGAGTGAAAATGGCGGCTAAGGTGGATAAAAGGACACTAAATCGGTATGAGTTGATCGGCCTATCTGGAGAGGGTACTGGTTGCAATAATAACCGTTGACAAGATGTCTGCAAATTCCGCTAGATGGCGGCCACACCATGAGATTAAAAATTAGATGTTTTCAGGTCCATACCACAGCTTTTTCTTGCTTAAAGGAGGCGGCAGGTTCCATTATTTACGATACTGAGCGATAAACTCGTGAGGTTGTTAACATTAGAAAGAAATATCTTCGCTTTTAATTAAATTTCTTTCCATTCTGTTCTACTAGTGACATCTATCCGGAAACGGCCAAACCATGCAGCTAGCACTAGCAGCCAAAGAAATCAATAAACGGCGCTGTTTTTCCTGCAGAGCTTTTTGCTTGCGATATTATTGATTTTAAATAAAGCTGGCCCTACACTACATTTGATATTTTCGAGGTGTTTTATGACATGATCTCGAAACATGTAGCGAACCAATTCTTCAAAACTAGCGGGAGGGTAAAAGCGAAAAATAAGGGGCTGCCAATATTTGTAACACACAAAAAGAGGTGAAAAGATTTATTTTGCTCTGTTTCTTTACAAAAAAAAGTTTTTTTACGAAAAACTTGAGCTCAGCCACTTTTTTTATTTTTTTCTTCAACATTCTCGAAATTTTCGTCATACCGTAGAAAAAAATTATAGAAACAGAGGCGGGATCAGTTTTCCTAAAACGGGGGATCTTGGTTTCGAGTGAGAAGATAAAGGAGGCCGCAGTCAAAAATTTTTCAACTAAATTAGCCGAACGCAAAAATGTTAGAAAAACAAAGTACGAAATAAAAATGGCGCCGCTTACAATTTTTTTTCAAAAATTACATAATTTCGGGAACGCAAAGAAATAGGTCTAAAGAGTATAATTTTTAAGACAAAAATATCAATTTTCTCGCCCTCCTCCAATGGGACTACAGGGGCCGTGCACAAATTACGTAATGGTCATAGGGGGGAGGGGGGTTACAAAACGTTACGTAGGGGGGAGGGGGGTTTTTGACAGCGTTTGCATTTGTGTGAAACTAAGAAAATTTAGAATGAAAATAAGTGAAAAGTTTTTTTTTTTTTGGGGGGGGGGGTAGTGGTCTTGAAATCGTTACGTAATATTAGGGGAGTGGCGTGCCAAACCGTTACAAAACATTACATAGGGAGGGGGTCAAAAATTGGTAAAATCACCGTTACGTAATTTGTGCACGGCCCCACATCTGACTGTTCCTCCTTTTTGATTTCGAATCAAAGTGCAAAACCCGGGTTGGACGTCCTATTTGCTTGATAAAGTTTCTACGGAAATATCTCAGTCGATTTCTCCGGCCGTGTATGAACGCTTTAGGTTAGGCATTTGCATGTATCTCAGTCCCCAGAAAAATATTTTTTTTACGATATCTTTCATCAGTTTGGTATTAAAGTCGAGCAAAAACAATTTTTATTCCAGTCCTAAAGGTATGAAAATGGAAAACATTAGAAAACAACAACCTGGAATGATTTACTACGTGTAAGATGTAGTGACAACATCGCCCCATGCCCATCCTTTTCTGCCTAATGTGCTTTTCCGTTTGTCTGCGTCTTATACACGACTGCTTGGCCCCTTAAGGATTTGCTTAGGAACCCTGTATAAACACCGCTTTATATTTCTGTGTTTTAGTGTAATGGTAATCGGTGAGGTTGGGTTGCCTGGTTTTTCTATTGGTCTTGACTAAGGGAATTACTTTCGATCAATATCGGCAAAAGTGAGGGAAACCGATTTAAACCGAAGATTTGGACCAATGCATATTTTTTTTATACTGGGACTTTCCATCTATTACAGGATCAATGCCCAGTGTTAGCGAAGTTTTTGCAAAGTTAAAGAAAAACACAAAATATCCGTGCATCTAGCCGGGACCGGGACCTTCCATTCGGCAGGCAGATACGCTGCCACTGAGGAGATTATAAAAAGAGACAACAAAACATTAGACCATTTCATAAAATCGGTTTTACTGGAAAATTTGAAAAAAAAACTAGAAAGAGACAGCAGCATAATAAAACAACAACTCTAAATATATAGTATAGTATACTCTAGTACCAACGATAAAAGAGTAAAACAACGGAAATTGCAGCTATATACACTCATCATCCCTCTTTGATCACAAAAGGGTGGTCTGTGCTTTGATCTTTCTTTTTGACAATATACCGGAGGCTGGCTAAACTTTGGTATTTAAAGTGACTACTTCGTGCAATATAGTGTAGGGGCATATGTCGATATATTCTTTCCCGTGGGATTTTTTATGAAGGAGTTTTATGACTATGTGGGATTGATAGATTTTTAGTCACACAATCAAGTGTAACCGGGTGTTTTGTTCGCATTCGTATGGAAGGGGTTGATATGACAAACTTCTTTCAAGATGGCGGCCAAAAATCATAAAAAACACAAATTTCGCAACCGGGGCATGATTATACTCGATTACATATAATTCGGGGACGAGGATTCAAAGAAAATCACTTTTAAGGTCATCAGACCTTAAGTGACCTTGAAACTCGCAAAAAACAAGATTTTTGCCATTTTCTCTTCAAAAAATCTTAATAATTCGACGTTTTGTCAGACCAATTCCAAATGTACCTCAAATTATTAGACATGTATGCCAAATTCGATTCTTAGGGTTTGATGCAGTTTGAAGCTTCATGACCCTGAAAAATACCACAGTAAAATTAAGATATTGCAAAAATAATATACTAAAGGGCGCTATTCATCAACTATTAAAGCGAAGAGTGTCAGAAGAAAAATTTAGTTCAGCTATGATGAGTTTCAATATGGCGGCTGATATATAAAAATGGTGTCCTATAACCACATTTTATTTTATCCAATTTCGTAAAAAGGCAAAAATTACAAAGTGGCCATCAATTCTTGTTGACTTATAGGCACTTACTATGAAAAAAAAACTTTAGTTGATTCATGACCTTGAAAATACCATGTACAAGTTAAAAACCAGCTTTTTGTAGTGTTTTTTCCAATTTACCACTACGCAAAAGTGCCGGAGATGAAATTAACATCTTAGCCATAGATAAACACTTCATTTGAAACCTCCCTACCATACTTTTTGATCTGGCGGCCTAGATGTTGGTGTAACGAAATGTTAAATTATGGAGATTTTTTTAATGAGAAAATGGCAAAAATTGTGTTTCTTGCGATTTTTAAGGTCATTTGAGGTCGGATGACCTCGAAAGAGATTTTTTTGAAATTCTCGTCCTCGAGTTGTACGAAATCGAGTATAATCATGCACCGGTTGCAAAAATTGTATTTTTTATGGTTTTTCGATATTTTGGAAAATGGCATCTAAAACACCTGGTCCAGAATATGGCAATGTATATCTAACTTACTGTTTACTCTCTTATAGGTAATTTAAATGACTTTGTTGGCTAGACAAGTGGGTAAAACATAAAATTTACAGTTCCGAAAAAAAATATATAGGTCATTTTTAACGGAGGATAGCATAAACATCTGGGACGCCAATCAAAAAAAATGGTAGGGAGGTATAACATGAAGTGTTTATCTAACGTTAACATATTAATTTCATCTCCGGAACTTAAAGTTTTTGCGTACTGGTAAATTGAGATTGACACTACAAAAAGCTGGTTTTTCACGTGTAAATAGTATTTTCAAGGTCAATCAATGTCATGTATCAACTAATTTTTTTTTTCATAGTAAGCGGCGATAAGTTAACAAGAATTGATGGCCATCTTGTCATTTTTGCTTTTTTACGAAATAGGATAAAATAAAATGTGGTTATAAATCACCATTTTGATATATCAGCCGCCATATTGAGACGCAACATAGGTAAACCAAATAAAAAATATTATTGGCCTTGACCTTCTTATCTTTCGTACCAAATTTGTTCCTCTTCGCTTTAATAGTTGATGAATAGCGCCCTTTAGCATGTTATTTTTGCAATATCTTAAATTTACTGGGGTATTTTTCAAGGTCATGAAGCTTCAAACTGCATCAAACTCTAAGGATCGAATTTGGCATACATACCCAATAGTTTGAGGTACATTTGAAATGGACCTGACAAAACGTCGAATTATTAAGATTTTTTGAAGAGAAAATGGAAACAATCTGGTGTTTTTGCGATTTTTAAGGTCAACTAAAGTCGGATGACCTTGAAAGTATTTTTTTTGGAATCTTCGTCCTCGAATTATATGGAATTGAGTATAATCATGCCCCGGTTGCGAAAGTTGTATTTTTTATGAAATTTGGCCGCCATCTTGAAAGATGTCGTCCCTTCTATACGAACAAAACACTCGGTACACTTGATTGTGTGACTAAGGAGCTATCAATCCTACATAGTCATAAAACTCCTTCATAAAAAATCCCACGGCCTTACACATGCCCCTTCACTAATAGGAAATTATTACGCTATCCTATTAATTTTATATAATAAAATTCTGTTGAAATTAAAGAAAACAAATTATCAGGTTTTATATTTTCAAACACAAGTTTAAAATCATAAACCCGTTAAAATCGTATTGCAATGCGCACCAATCAAAACTAATAGCGTTTTCAATTATGTTGCTCGCAAATCGCTCGGAGATTGCCCGGAATCAGAGCAATGACGTCACAGATCATTTTTAGGGCGCTCGAAAGCCGATCACGAGCTTCACCGGCGCTCGGTCAAAGATTAGTTCAAATACACGTTCGATTTGTTATCTGGTTCGTTTTAAAGGTTAGAATTGTTTAGAAAGGATTTTTTTCAAGTATATTTCTGAAAGTAAATGAGTGGAAACGGAACGACAGGAACTATGCATAGTTGCTTTAAAATGAGAAAGGCCAAATAACACATACTTTTTTAGCGTCTTAGATAAGGAACACACCCCTAAAATTTAAATTTGATAAAATAACAAACAGCGGCCTCATTTCACATTTCTCTTGGGTGGGGGCATCCCTAATTTAAAAAAAAACTTTATTGATGCCAAAATAACTCAAATAAATATAAAAAACAAAAAACATTTTTTGGTGCAACAAACATTAAAAAAAAAACAAAAAAGCGCAAACCTAACCACTAAATTAATGGTTTAGTGCAGTGGTTCCCAAAGTGTGCGCCGCGGCGCACCGGGAGAAGAAACCATAAGGTAAGATAGAATTTGAGTTACGTTTGGCAACGCCTGCGCCGCATCCGCTATTAATCGAGCCTCAAGCCCGAGAGAGCAGAGCAAGTTTCTAGAATTTCCAGAAGCCCATATTCGACCTGCGCGTCGCTCGACGAGAATTTTCGCGAGCGCTCTTTGACAGTATTTAAGTCGCCGTAGTCCGCTTTGCTAGGTTAGTTTACCGTAAGAGGAATTGTAAGCGGTTGAACTGTTATGATAAATAGAAGTAGTAATAGAGAGTTTTAGTAGTGATACAAAGTGTTGTGATTTACGAACTCAGGACACATAAACGTTCCAATATCGGATCGGTTGCTTCGTTTTTTCGTAAAAAGTTAGTCACAAGATGGAAAGATTTTTATTAAACAAGGAAATTGATAGATCGAGACAGAGTGACCAAGGAAAGAAGGAAACATAGCAAATACGATGATAGCTATTTAAACTTTGGTTTTACTTCAGTAGAAGTAAATCATAAGGAAAGACCGCAGTGTGTGCTATGTTTGAAAATTCTAGCGGTCGGAAATACGCTCCCAAGTAAGCTAAAACAACATCTCGAAACCATTCATCCTACGATGGTTGGAAAGTCATGCGAATTTTTCACAGAAAGTTGCAGAATGTACAAAAACAAAAGAACGTGTTTACTCAACAAAATTCAGTACCTAGCAACGCACTGCTGTCTTCTTTCAAAGTGGCATACAGGGTGACGAAGTGCAAGAAACCTCACACCATCACAGAAGAACTTATTTTACCGAATGCTGTCGACATGGTTAACATTACGATAGGAGAATCGGCGGGAAAACTAACTAAGTACCTTTATCTAACAACACTATTAGTCGAAGATCCATCATATAGCTGAGGATCTTAATGATCAATTAATAGAGAAAATGAAAGGCAAGGAATTTGGTCTGCAACTTGATAAGGCTACTGACAGTAATAAAGATGCACACCTTATTTGTTACGTACGCTTCCTGGATGATAATATTATTGTTGAATACCTTCTTTTCTGCACAAGAGTCGATGAAAGCGGAAAGGCTCAAGATTTGTTTCAAATTCTTGACAAGTTTATAACAGAGAATAATTTAGATTGGGCGAAGTGCATTGGGGTTTGTACTGATGGCGCTCGATCAATGTCTGGCCGTTATGGTGGATTGCAAGCACTTATTCGCAGTAGAGCACCGTATGACATGTGGATTCATAGGGAAGCACTTGCATCGAAGTCGTTGGGCTGTAAATTGAATTTGGTTATGGAACGTATCATAGACGTAGTTAACTACATAAAAACTAGGCCGCTAAAAACCAGACTATTCAAAATTCTTTCTATGGACATGGGAGCTGAACACACTGCGCTGCTATATTACTCCAGTTCGAGATGGCTTTCACGTGGAAACGTCTTATCCCGTACATTCGAGCTACATCAAGAAATCCACATTTTCCGGGAAGAGGAAGGTCATGCAAGCTCCAGATACTTTAAGGATCCCGACTTTTTGCTAAAACTGGCATATTTGTCCGATATATTCGACAAACTGAATGCCTTAAATCTGTCTCTCCAAGGCAATAACATGCATATCTTGAAACTATCAGAGAAAATTGCAGCATTTAGGAAAAAACTGCAGTTGTGGATAAGAAAAATTAATGAAGATGGCGGTCAAGATTGTTTTCCAGAACTGCATAAATTCTCAGCCTCTAATGAACTCGTTATCTCTCAAGACTTGCTGTCCCTTTTCACCGAACACCTTTCGAAACTCTCGGAATGGTTTGCAAAATACTTTACAGAAGAAAATGTCGAATAATAGAGTTTTATTGAACTCTCTTGCGACAACAGCCCAAAATCAAAATTCGCTTCTTCTGATTTGGTGGAGTTTTGGGTATCCGTCAAAAATGAATATCCGGCTCTAAGTTTAAAAGCTTTGAGGATTGTAATCCCCTTTGCAACGTCCTATTTATGCGAAGCTGGATTTTCAGCTGTAGCTGTGATAAAGAGCAAATATCGTTCAAAGATCAACGTGGAGCAAGAAATGAGAGTGGCAAGCCTTATTCCCCGCTTTGAAAAAATGTGTGCAGATCAACAAGCTCACCCATCACACTGATTTTTTTTTTCTTTCAATAATAATGTATTCTTGTGTGTTAGTTTAATAATAAACCTATATGAGCGTTAGATTGCACTTGTTTTCATTTATGTGTTTTTTAACTAGTGCCAATATACCAATATACAATGGTGTTAAATAAAGTGTTGTACAACGCTTGCGCTTTGCTATTATACAGTAGGCAAGTTGCAAAGCACATATTTTATACATTATACATATGCAACACTTTGTTGGACACAACTATATATGCATATTGCGAGCCCTGACAAAATACTAAACCTGTAAGTTCGTTGCAAACTGAAAAAGTTTGGGAACCACTGGTTTAGTGGATAACGGCGAAACCTTATTGCAGCCACTAGTTTTTTCCAGGTCAAACTCTTTAACCATGTTTGATTGATTTTTGTGTGCGAATGCTCAGGGGGAGGGGCAAATTCCCTCCCGTGCCCCCCCCCCCAATTGACACCGCTGATAACATATTGGGGTTATTTGCTGAGCTCTCTACTTTTGGGCCTTTTATATTTTAACAAAAGAGAAATTAAAATATGTTAGGCTTTCAAGAATGTTATAGAGGATTTTTATGTTTACCATGGGACAAAAGTTCCAATGTGCATGTTAGCTTTTTTGCCCAAAACGACCTTATTTTTGGTTTGATTCGAAAACGCTCTACGTTAGGTAAATAGATATATTATTTAATGTTTAAAGCTTTTAAGCTATTCAGTTTAATATTAAACCGCCGAGTATAATAACAAACCAACTATAAGCTGCATGTATCGTCATTCGCTAATTTAATGCGGATGTTGACCGGAAAGTCCGTTAAATTTATTGAAACGAAATGCGGTTCAAGCGGTCAGATTTAATAATAAAGGGCTACTTATACACTTTTGGTCAAAACATTTGGTCAGATATGGCGAGTTTTGGGTAAAAATAGCACTAACCCGGTTTTTATCTGTGTGTTTCTCAAAAAACGCATCACATGGTGTAACATAGATTGGCGTAACCAGGTTCATGTCGCACCACGTTATACGTTTTTTGAGTCAGGGTGGCCATACTCATGGGAAACGCATAGGTGCTCGCAACTATAGTCACCGTCGCAACTATTTATTACCGTCTATTTTACTAACCATTTTTTCAGCGGCTTCTTAGTTGAGAAGGCGACGTTTTCTGGTCGGGTGGTTGTAGAGGCTAGCGCGACTATTTTTATCTACCCAATTTTTATGTTATGTTTGAAACTAAACAATTTCGGAGCACTGCCCTATGTCAATTCCCAATAGTATAGTAGTTCAATCCGTCAGGAAACAGGAATGTTTTGGTTGTCATAAAAACTATCACATACCACCATAATTGATTCGATAAAATTGATTTACACGGTGAGACGCCAGTACACGTTAATTTGTAAACAAAATTTAAAAATAATTTTAATATTTACATTTACACAAAAGTCGGAACTTTTACAACATCTCTGGGAGCTTTTTTGAAACAATTTATAATTCAGTATAGTTTTTATAATTTAAGAACGCGCATGTTTTTAGGACTAAAACCTGCATATTTCACACTGAACTCAAGGTCGTAGATAAGCGGGGGGACAAGGGGGTAATGCCCCGCTCCCCAAACCAGTGTCCGTATCCGTTACTCTGACGATATTTGCTGGGTAGCTTTCGCGCGTTTTGTTTTCCCCTCTTTGTAGCTGACTCAATCCACATTTTTTTAAATAATTTACAAAAAAAATTCAAAAGACATAAAATTTGCATTGATTAAGAAAAAAAAATTGTATATTATTACAAAATTTTCGCCTGCGTCGATTTAATGTCATTATTTTAACAACAAATCTAGGATTATTATCAGATACCAATCCAGTTTTTTTATATTTCATAAAAAACTTCAAAATTTCTGAAGAACTTAAACTGCAAAAAATTTTGCTTGCGGCGATATGACGCATTGTTTGCTACAATTTCAGTTTAAGTTATTAATATATTTTTACAAAATTTTCGCCTACAATACATTTATGACATGCTTTTAGCAACAAATCTAGAATCAAGACCAGATCCCAACCCAGGTTTTTTATATGAGTTGAGTTGAATTATTTTATACTGTCCCTCCTGCCCAAGAAAAAATCGTATCTACGCCCCTGAGTGAACTGCGGGTTGTTTATACATTTTTTAAACTATCTTATACGAATAAGTCATTTTTCAGTTGCATTCAAAAACCCACTTAACTAACAGATTCCCGACTAGTCTCGATCGCATCGTTGACTCAACCAAAAAAATCATCCTCCAAATTAGTGCAAAAGAGGGTCGTGTTTAAGTAAAAGTAAACGTTGTGAAGTAACGTTGGCACGCGGGGCACAACGTTGAGTCGTCAACAAATTGCTAGTTGGTAAGGATCTCGCATCTTAATGAGAAGATTAGACATAGAGAAGTTAAGGCAGTAAGATAGCCTAACTCAATCCAAGATGGCTTTCTTTCTGAGTCATACATGGAACCGATACCGCCTCCACGGAAGGCCGAGAATCGGATTCAAAATGGCCGCCACTTACGTTCCCATAGAACAATGCATTAAATGGGCAAACGGCGGGATCTTTAAATTTTTTGCTTTATGGTGTGAAGTGAAAGAATAAAAACATTACAATTTTATTTTTTTAATTTGCTTAACTTACTATAAGATTTATCAGTTATTTTTAAGCCGGACGAGTCTTTAACATATAATATATGTATTTTTAATCCTTGGAAAAATTCCAAAAGCACAATTATTTATTTTTGTTAACAAATCAAAATAAACATTTTATATTGCTTCACAAAAAAGTTTTATAGGAATTAAATTATAACGTAGTTTTAATCATGAATACATCAATAATAATTTTTTGCTTTCAAATTTCGAACTAGGTTACCTAAATAGCATGGCAAACCATCCAAAAATTAAAAAGAATGTTTAAGATAAATAAAAAAATTTTTATATAATTTTTGATGACTCATCATATGCCTCCCCCCCCCCCCTTTGCTCCAGAAAAAAAGTAGACAACAAAGGCTGAAGTCTTTGGAGAAAAGAATCCCTTTACAGTATTTTCGGACAGTTTGAAACAGACGCAAACCACGATATTAGAAATACAGAACAGTATTCTAGAGTTTTAATTTATAAACAAGTTTTAGACGAAAAAAACTAAGTATTTTTGACCTGAACATATTCATACCAAGTTTTATACAACGTGAAGCCAAAATCAGAGCAAAATTAACTAATGTCGTCTCCAAATACTATAAACTGTTTGAAAAGTCAGTATTTTGAAACAATATTGGTCAGAAGTAGGCAAAAGCTTAAATCAAATCATAATATGATAACGTTTTCGAGGCAATGAACAAGTGTAGCGATACTTTTCCGTTGATAAAAACATTCTTGGTCATTAAGTAATGCTTCGTCAGAAAGAAGCTTCTCCTACCTCAGAAGATTGAAAATATAAGTACTTAAAAACACTATGTCGTGACATTGAGCGAGTCATTGCCGGTTTGCCCAAAAAAACTGGAAATGAATTTTTTTTTTGAGTTAGGCATCTTATATTTGAGTTATGCCATATAAAAGGTAATGTTTCCACTTAAAAAGATTTTTAGATCTCTATGTTTTTATAACATAGATTTACATAGATAACAAACAAACAAATTATAAGCGCGGATTTTACTTTTTTACAAAAATATTTAGAAAATCAAAAGCAGGGCATAAATTGTTTTTTTTGTTAACAATGGCATTTGTAGTGTCACTTTCTTAAAATTTTTCGCCTGCTGCGCTTTGAAACCATTGATGTATTTACAATTTTAGTTTAATTTTAAATAAAAGAATGCAGTTTTAAGTGCATTTTTCTTAAAAATTTTCGCCTGCGGCACTATGATGCATTCATATTTACGATTTTAATTTAATTTGACTGAAAAATTGCATTTTTAATGTAAGTTTCTCAAATTTTCGGCGCATTTAAACATTTTTTTAAATTAAAAAGTGTATTAAATAAACAGCATAAAAACTGAGTACCCCCTCCTTAGATTTGGGGCCAAAATCGCGCTTGTAGCTATTAAGTTTTGTTTGCATATATTGATATGTTCCTCATAAAAGCTATAGTTTTCTTCTAGTTTTTTTCGTATAAAAACCGCCCCCCCCCCATTTCAAATGGCTGGGACCGCCACTGTCATATGCAAGTTTTTTAAAGACCTTTGCAACTAGATATTACTTGCCTCTCTAGTTTTAGTAGTTCTTAAGAAAATACCTGGGACAATACCACCAATAAGTACCTGCAAAAGCAAATAAATAAAACCGGGTACCTAATGTAAAAGAAAATTTAAATTTGGGTTTTTATATTAACTTTATATGAAATATATAATATCACAATATCAACCTGTATAATTTCATTTTTTGAAATAACCAAAAAAAAATCCTATTTAAAAATAGCTTTAAAATATGTTTTACAGTTAGATACACCATTTTTTTTTACTGCAGTACGTATATTATTCGCCTACTTTGGTTTACATTCATTACAATTACAATTGATCCTTTTTCGATACCCTGTACCTTCTCTCTACATATGCACTACCCTCCTGGTGCAGCCAAAAAGTACACAGCAGTTTTTAAAAAAATGCTAAAATATTCCTGGCTTTTACCTATCACTTTGGTTTGCTCCATTATTTAGTACATTTACTTAGTTTACCCCTTGTAAAAAGGACTTAAGAATACAAAAAAACCAGTAACTCAAAAATAACTTACCGGTCTTTAAATGAGACTTTAATAAAGGAACTTCCAACAGATCGCCAGTATTATTTGGTTGAACGGTTAACTTCGTCAGGTTTAAAATACTCTTCACACACCTAACAAAAAAAGACTCTCAGTACTCTAAATTTAGTGTATTTTTTCACCTGTATCTCGTTTTATGGCATGCATCCATTTCTTTGCAAGTTCTTTATTTCTTGGAAATCGAAAAACAGAAACACTTGATGGACCTTGGTCCTTGTAATTGCTTTGGCAATTTGACACACAGGTACATACAGCACGTGTTATGCATTGGTAAAAGATACACAAACAATTTAATTACCTTCACAAGATTTATAACTGCACTGTAAGTCCTGCGAAAATTGGTGGATTTTGGAACAAACTCTTAATAACGCACACTTTTATATGAATAACTACACTTTAATCGCCAAAATGATTTAATAAAACACGCTTATAAACAACCAGAAACCACTTGAAATCATGTATCATTTCTCTAAAAAATGCACTACAACCCTAAAAACACTAACGATAAAAGATGCACTAAATATCGCGAATTTTGAATCAAAACCCTAAATTATACTTCGGTTGGGCACATCCTATTAGATACACCAGGTAGTGATACTTCGTAGCACGTCATACGCAAGTTTTATAGATAAGAAAAACATACCACCATGGCAGCCTGCCTGATCTCTGCTAGGTACTTCAGTATATTTCTTGCGCTGTCATGCGACTTTCTTAGGCGTTATAGAGTGCAGATTTGGTAACTTTCGTGTTTGGTCGCAGAAAAATTTATATTTTGTTATTAGCTAAGGCTTTCGATTAGAAATTGTCAATGTGGACGTTTTTTACAGCACTTGGGAGCACTTTTAATAAAACTACCAAAGTTTTCGAAAAAATCGTGGGGAAAATAAGTGCAGAAAATACAGCAGAGCAGTTATTTTATTTTGAGATTGATGTTGTTATTACCAATACATTACATTAACAGCAAAATAAGGAATAAAATCCATGGTGGAATCAAATATAAAAAAGGAGAGAATTTTACCCAAAGAGAAAACTTTTCGATTTTTGGGTTACTCCACTAGTTCTGTATATACAGGGTTCCTAAGATTTTCCTTAGGGATAGGATTTCAATAAATCAAACAGAAATGGCATAGAAAGTTCTGCGCGCACAAAAGAAACAGGTATATTGAGCAATGGTGCCAGTTTGTTATTATCTCCGGACTGCTTTCATGACAAAAAATTGTCGCCACTCTTTCATTGTGAGCATAAATTATAGTTGCAATAATAACCGTTGACAAGATGTCTGCAAATTCCGCTAGATGGCGGCCACACCATGAGATGATCGAGGAAAAACTAATTAAAAATTAGATGTTTTCAGGTCCAAACCACAGCTTTTTTTTGCTTAAAGGAGGCGGCAGTGTCCATTATTTACGATACTGAGCGATAAACTCGTGAGGTTGTTAACATTAGAAAGAAATATCTTCGCTTTTAATTAAATTTCTTTCCATTCTGTTCTACTAGTGACATCTATCCGGAAACGGCCAAACCATGCAGCTAGCACTAGCAGCCAAAGAAATCAATAAACGGCGCTGTTTTTACTGCAGAGCTTTTTGCTTGCGATATTATTGATTTTAAATAAAGCTGGCCCTACAATACATTTGATATTTTCGAGGTGTTTTATGACATGATCTCGAAACATGTAGCGAACCAATTCTTCAAAACTAGCGGGAGGGTAAAAGCGAAAAATAAGGGGATGCCATAATTTGTAACACCCAAAGAGGGGTGAAAAGATTTATTTTGCTCTGTTTCTTTACAAAAAACGTTTTTTTTACGAAAAACTTGAGCTCTGCCACTTTTTTTATTTTTTTCTTCAACTTTCTCGAAATTTTCGTCATACCGTAGAAAAAAATTATTTCCCCCATGGTCATACCCTACTTTTATTCGAAAAAATTTAGAAACATAGACGGGATCAGTTTTCCTAAAACGGGGGATCTTGGTTTCGAGTGAGAAGATAAAGGGCGCCGCAGGCAAAAATTTTTCAATTAAATTAGCCGAACGCAAAAATGTTAGAAAAACAAAGCACGAAATAAAAATGGCGCCGCTTACATTTTTTTTTCAAAAATTACGTAATTTCGGGAACGCAAAGAAATAGGTCTAAAGAGAATATTTTTTAAGAAAAAAATATCAATTTTCTCGCCCTCCTCCACTGGGACTGCAGGGGCCGTGCACAAATTACGTAATGGTCATAGGGGGGAGGGGGGTTACAAAACGTTACGTAGGGGGGAGGGGGGTTTTCGACAGCGTTTGCATTTGTGTAAAACTAAGAAAATTTGGAATGAAAATACGTGAAAAGTTTTTTTTTGGGGGTGGTAGTGGTCTTAAAATCGTTACGTAATATTAGGGGAGTGGCGTGCCAAACCGTTACAAAACATTACATAGGGAGGGGGTCAAAAATTGGTAAAATCACCGTTACGTAATTTGTGCACGGCCCCACATCTGACTGTTCCTCCTTTTTGATTTCGAATCAAAGTGCAAAACCCGGGTTGGACGTTCGAAGGCGTCAACCCGTCCTATTTGCTTGATAAAGTTCCTACGGAAATATCTCAGTCGATTTCTCCGGCCGTGTATGAACGCTTTAGGTTAGGCATTTGCATGTATCTGAGTCCCCAGCCTGTAAACAGTGCGTAAGGACAATGGTTACAAAATGAAAAGCAGAAAAATATTTTTTTTTACGATATCTTTCATCAGTTTGGTATTAAAGTCGAGCAAAAACAATTTTTATTCCAGTCCTAAAGGTATGAAAATAGAAAACATTAGAAAACAACAACCTGGAATGGATTTACTACGTGTAAGATGTAGTGACAACATCGCCACATGCCCATCCTTTTCTGCCTAATGTGCTTTTCTGTTTGTCTGCGTCTTATACACATTTAATAAATAACTTATTTAGATAATTTTTTTGGAAAACTGCTACAGGGGTGTTCGAATTCGGTCACTTCCATTAAAGATAATAATTGCTGCGATACACCATCCGTAAGGCATAAACTTTCAAAATTTTCGTTAAAAACGTTTTCTAGTTTGAAAATACACGCGCTTGATTGTGATTTTCATGGTTTTTCGTAATTAGTTTTTAAAAGTTATGTCTGTTATTCTTTAATGTAGCAGAAAAATATAACTTAGAAATACAAAAACAATCAAGGCTGAATTATTTTACGCTTGATTACCAAAACATTTACGGATTTATATTTTTAAGGGTACAGCAGAGTAATGGCGTCTCGACAGCTATGGTATTTAATGTTGCACAAAAATATAATTTGAAAACACAAAATTAATCAGGGCTGACATTATTTACATTTAATAAAGTCAAAAAGTTCAACTAATTACCAAAATATTGATGGATTTGAATTTTTGTTAGTATAGCATAATGGCGTCTTGAGAGCTATAGGTATTTAATGTGATAGACAAATATAACTTGAAAACACAAAATAAGTAATCATGTCTGAATTAATTTGCATTTAGTAAAGTCAAAACCTACAACTGCTTACTTTAATGTACTCGTTAGGTTGCCTAAAACTTATTTTATGTATTGGTTATTAGTCTTTCAAACCATCAGAGAAATAAAAAATTTTTATCATTCCTGTAAAATTAATAAAAATGCACATAGCAGGTTTTAGAGTGTCAACGACGATATATTATTATAAGTAAGTAGGCATTTAAATATGTAAAAGAGCCTTAAAAAAATATGTGTACCCTATACTTACCGTTTTGTATGTCTAGGAAAAGAGAAAAAACTGATGCCCATACCAGTTTTTGATACACAGCCGCGATAAGCACACCAAGTGCCTGGCGTGATTCAAAATACTGATAAAGAAATCAAAACCAAAATTTGGCAGAAACGATGTCAAAAATAGAAAAACTAACGAATAAGCGCACACCAACAAAAGATCTCTCGGCCTACTCGGACCAATAAATCAACGAGCGGGTTTTTACACGGATCATGCGCATAAAAAAACGGCTTGATGACTGTCGCATCTCGTTGGATAAGAGATCTCTGCTGTAATGGCTCAATGGGTGCAATATGTGTAACGAAAATTACTTTGAAAAACAAAGAAGGATATTGAAAATCGCGGTTGGCTTTGGCACTGTTTGGGCCAGGCCAAAGACGAAAAATCTCAAAAAATATCAACGTTGCCCAATGTACAAGAGCAACATCAACATTGTTTGCTCTGGGAATTTGAGCACAACTCGAAGAGTTTACATTTTTTGTGGCGTTATTTTCTGTGATTAGTAATCTGTGCGTTACTTGAATAAATATGTGAAGGCTTTTTGCATCTTACACCTGCTTTTCTAAAATAAACTAGGCATTAATCGGCCCTTAATTCTCAAAATGTCTCACTTACAAAGTCTAGTAAGTGGGTTTTCTTTGGGGAAAGCCCTATAATTATATCTCAAAGATCCTGGTTTTTGCTTTATAATCTTGATTTGTCCATCATGTTTAAATCTAGAGGAATCCAATTTTCTATTGATACGAAATTAAGGGAAACACTAGACAACCATTCAAAAAAAAATTTACTCTCTGCTATAAATTTTTCAAAAACAAACAAAAATATTAAACATAATCTAAATTTTCTATAAATTTTTCAAAAACAAACAAAAATATTAAACATAATCTAAATTTTCTCTGTCAAATGGTTGTCAGTTGCCTTCACTATCACTACTGACAAAATCGACGCGCCTGCCCGGTAGACTCTTCGCCTCTGGATTATTTCCTCGCTAACTTGATTGGGAGAGTTATTATCGGTACGCATTTTTCGTGGGAAAAGCAAGGGCTGGGTCGTTATAATACGTCACATTTACGATCCATTTGAAATTGTTGCGGATCAGTTTTTTCACAATAGCGACATAAAGCTATTTGTAACTCATCGCCGTATACGTATCCGCATCTAGCGAGAACCAAGCACATTGATTGGTCAGAAACTTGTAGCACGTTCGAAAAGAGCAGATATATGCTAATCTAAGGTGTTCTTGAACGCGATAGGTGTTAAGATGCGTTAGGTATCACGTATCGTTACGGCACACGTATCGTATCTCAGCACCTATTGCGTTCAGAAACACCTTAAATTAGCATATATCTGCTCTTTTCGAACGTGCTACAAGTTTCTGACCAATCAATGTGCTTGGTTCTCGCTAGATGCGGATACGTATACCGCGATGAGTTACAAATAGCTTTATGTCCCTAATTACAGTTCAATTTAGCTTCTATGTTTAATTGTCAGCCGCCATATTGAAAGTGGTTGGCGCAGATACCTGTTTCACCCTTATTAGACACCCATCATTAAGGTAATCTTACTTTTGCTATCTACGTCTATGCCCAGACCGCATGATTACGGATTTTTCGTAATGTGAAGACCGACAAAATCATCTAGGCCCGATTGTTCAATAGCGCTTTAAACTCGGTTTGGAGTTTAAACTTGGGTTAAGGTTTTGGAAAAATACCATCTTGGTTGAGCCTTAAACCAAGTTTGGTGGCAGGTTTAAACTCAGTTTTCCCAAACGCCTAAATTCGTAGGATTAAACCAAGTTTTGAATACAAAATCATGTTTAATAAAAAAAATTAAGTGTAGAAATCAATTGTTTATGCTTTTTTTAAATGGGTAATTTTTGACAAGTGCCATGATGACCCTTAAAATAATTTAGTTAAATACCTGCTAAATGATTTTTAGATGTAACCTTGTCATTTTTGGTTTTCTACAAAATTGGATAAAATAAAATGTGGTTATAGGTCGCCATTTTGATATATCAGCCGCCATATTGAAACGCGTCATAGTTGAACCAAATTTTTTTTAACAATAATGTTGGACTTGACTATTTTCTTTGACTATTTCTTATTAAATTTGGTTCTCTTCCCTTTAATAGTTGATGAATAGCGCCCTTTAGCATGTTAATTTTGCAATATGTTAATTTTACTGGGGTATTTTTCACGGTCATGAAGCTTCAAACTGCATCAAACTCCAAGGATCGAATTTGGCATATATGCCTAATAGTTTGAGGTACATTTGAGGTTAGTGTGACAAAACGCCGAATTATTCAAATTTTTTGTAGAGAAAATGGTAAAAATCTTGTTTTTTGCGATGTTCAACGTCATTTAAACTCGGATGACCTTCTATGATATCTCAAATACATGCATTTATTATTATAATTTGTATTATTATTATTATTATTATTATTATTATTTTATTATTATTATTATTATTATTATTATTTTATTATTATTATTATTATTATTATTATTATTATTATTATTATTATTATTATTATTATTATTATTATTATTATTATTATTATTATTATTATTATTTTAAATTTTTTTTTGGGTTTGGCCTTATCTGCGGTCCCGCGGCTCCGACTTACACGGGTGCAGATAGACCAGGTTCACCGTTCTACTCCCCACCAACCGCGAGGTTAGTAGAAACGGTGTCCCGCATCGTGTGCTCTGAGCAGACGCAATGATCCGAGGTTGACCGCTTTCTGCATTGCGCCAGCAAGGTATTCTGCCTTGTCACGGCAGTCTGGCAAGGTTTTGAGAGCTGAGAGCAGTGTTTGCCGTGCACCTCCGAAAGCTCCAATTACCAAAACCACTAGCTTGACTGTATAGCCCCGGTACACTCGGCGAAGGTCAAAGAGAAGATCCTGATATTTCGTCCGTTTTTCTTCCTCCTTGACAATGATGTTTGTCTCGGCGGGTGCCGTGAACTCAATGACATACATAATTTTATCATTCTTGTCAAGAAGTACTATATCCGGCTTGCTAGCGTTTACAAGCCGGAGAGTGGGAAATGCGAAATTCCAGTAAATTCTGGTTCTATCATTCTCCACTACGGAGGGGACATATGGCAACACTGGATTATCATCAACACCGTACGAGTGCCTTAGGTGGTAATACAGCACCCGTAACGCCGCATTGTGTCGATGGATATACGCCGAGACCGCATACCGCCCGCAAGCAGACAGCATTATTATTATTATTATTATTATTATTATTATTATTATTATTATTATTATTATTATTATTATTATTATTATTATTATTATTATTATTATTAATATTATTATTATTATTATTATTATTATTATTATTATTATTATTATTATTATTATTATTATTATTATTATTATTATTATTATTAAAAAACACCACTCAAAATTTCGCAGCAATTCGGGTCAAACGTCAAATGTCATTGATATTTTACCAAAATGTTGTTTACGCAACTATATAAGAAAATCGTTATCAAGTTCAATACCTAGATGGCGCTACATTGCAGAGTGATCTTATTCTGGTTTAAACTTGGTTTGAACCAAACTTGGTTTACATTTGAATTAAACAACCGCGTAAGTACTGAAAATAAACTTGGTTTAGAGAAAAACTAAGTTTAAGTTAAACTAAGTTTAAAACACTATTGAACAACCGGACCCTAGTGGTATAACTAGTTAATTAGTCCAAAAATCCAAAAGCTTACTCTTAAACTTTTATCATTTCTATATTTAAATTTCAAAACAATAGCTATAATCTATTCGGCACGAGTAAACATCCCCGTGATCATGAAATTCGTTTATAATTCACAAACCGTGTCGGCCGGCCTGGTCAAAATTAATTTTGAAAAGGAAAACTGCATTTTTTCCCTATTCAGCTTATATGCATGTATATTTCGATTTAATTGACCTACAAGCATGACCTTGTCAAATTGCACCGCAAATTCCTTAAATCTAGATTTGGCTAAATCCTGCAATTTAATTTTGAATCCGGATTTAAGAAAGTTTTTTTGCACCAGGCCATATTTAACTTTAAGACGCAGACACTCTGGCATTACTGAAAGCTTCTGTGAATGCATGATTATCCGCCTCAGCTGAAAGCCCATTTATGGGGAAAAAAAATAATATGAGTTATATTAGCAGAATTCTTGTATATTTCTTCATTTACATTTGCAACAAGCGACTTTTCGTATTATATTTCTTTCTTACAAATCCTTAAATATCGAAAAAAATACAAAAAAAAAATAATAAAAACAAAACAAAGGCCATTGACCTTTGCGTCAACATCTTTTTTTTAACCGGTTTTTTTCATTGAATTTTTAACCAGTTTTTACTCTCTTCCAAAAATCAGCGAACAAACAGCTTTCGATATTTGATTTTCTATGCCAGGGAGTCCACGCTTCTAGAAAAAATTAAACTTTTTCGCTAAAGTATAGAGAAATATAAAAAGTAATAATAGACACTTTAAGTTGGTCATAGGACTTACACGCAAACGTGGAATATAGCGCAATATTCTGTCTTCATTTTATCTGTACAAAAGCAAAGACTTCCGTTCGAATACGGATATCAAAGTCCATTCTCTGCGGTCTATCGTTGAGCTTTAACATCAAGATCACGTCATTTGTATGTACAGGGTTCCTAAGCAAATCCTTAGGGGGCCAAGCAGCCGTGTATAAGACGCAGACAAACGGAAAAGCACATTAGGCAGAAAAGGATAAGCATGGGGCGATGTTGGCACTACATCTTACACGTAGTAAATCCATTCCAGGTGGTTGTTTTCTAATGTTTTCCATTTTCATACCTTTAGGACTGAAATAAAAATTGTTTTTGCTCGACTTTAATACCAAACTGATGAAAGATATCGTAAAAAAAAATATTTTTCGGCTTTTCATTTTGTAACCATTGTCCTTACGCACTGTTTACAGGCTGGGGACTGAGATACATGCAAATGCCTAACCTAAAGCGTTCATACACGGCCGGAGAAATCGACTGAGATATTTCCGTAGAAACTTTATTAAGCAAATAGGACGGGTTGACGCCTTCGAACGTCCAACCCGGGTTTTGCACTTTGATTCGAAATCAAAAAGGACGAACAGTCAGGTGTGGGGCCGTGCACAAATTACGTAACGGTGATTTTACCAATTTTTGACCCCCTCCCTATGTAATGTTTTGTAACGGTTTGTCACGCCACTCCCCTAATATTACGTAACGATTTCAAGACCACTACTCCCCCCCCCCAAAAAAAAACTTTTCACTTATTTTCATTCCAAATTTTCTTAGTTTCACACAAATGCAAACGCTGTCGAAAACCCCCCTCCCCCCTACGTAACATTTTGTAACCCCCCTCCCCCCTATGACCATTACGTAATTTGTGCACGGCCCCTGTAGTCCCAGTGGAGGAGGGCGAGAAAATTGATATTTTTTTCTTAAAAATTATACTCTTTAGACCTATTTCTTTGCGTTCCCGAAATTACGTAATTTTTGAAAAAAAATTGTAAGCGGCGCCATTTTTATTTCGTGCTTTGTTTTCCTAACATTTTTGCGTTCGTCTAATTTAATATTTTTGCCTGCGGCGCCCTTTATCTTGTCAGTCGAAACCAAGATCCCCCGTTTTAGGAAAACTGATCCCGTCTCTGTTTCTAATTTTTTTCGAATAAAAGTAGAGTATGACCATGGGGGAAATAATTTTTTTCTACGGTATGACGAAAATTTCGAGAAAGTTGAAGAAAAAAATAAAAAAAGTGGCAGAGCCCAAATTTTTCGTAAAAAAAACGTTTTTTGTAAAGAAACAGAGCAAAATAAATCTTTTCACCCCTTTTTGGGTGTTACAAATATTGGCAGCCCCTTATTTTTCGCTTTTACCCTCCCGCTAGTTTTGAAGAATTGATTCGCTACATGTTTCGAGATCATGTCATAATACACCTCGAAAATATCAAATGTAGTGTAGGGCCAGCTTTATTTAAAATCAATAATATCGCAAGCAAAAAGCTCTGCAGGAAAAACAGCGCCGTTTATTGATTTCTTTGGCTGCCAGTGCTAGCTGCATGGTTTGGCCGTTTCCGGATAGATGTCACTAGTAGAACAGAATGGAAAGAAATTTAATTGAAAGCGAAGATATTTCTTTCTAAAGTTAACAACCTCACGAGTTTATCGCTCAGTATCGTAAATAATGGACCCTGCCGCCTCCTTTAAGCAAGAAAAAGCTGTGGTTTGGACCTGAAAACATCTCATGGTGTGGCCGCCATCTAGCGGAATTTGCAGACATCTTGTCAACGGTTATTATTGCAACTATGATTTATGCTCACAATGAAAGAGTGGCGACAATTTTTTCTCATGAAAGCAGTCCGGAGATAATAACAAACTGGCACCATTGCTCAATATATCTGTTTCTTTTGTGCGCGCAGAACTTTCTATGCCATTTCTGTTTGATTTATTGAAATCCTATCCCTAAGGAAAATCTTAGGAACCCTGTATAACGTTCATACATGACGCTAACCTACGTAGCATAGCGTTTGCGGCATGTTGCTAACGTGAAGATGTAATCAAATACGCAGCGAGTTTTGCCGACGGGAGCCAAAAATCAATAGACGAGCTGCCGAACCAAAGAAAGCAAGATAGAAATACATGGTAATAAAATGTAAAAGACAGAAACATCCGAGCCGGAAAATTTCACGTATACCGCTGGGCACCTCGTACGTGTCATGACCAACTTAAAGTGTCTAATGTAAAAACAAAAGATCAAACGATTTCGGGTGGAAAAAAAAAACGAAAATTCAAACTTGGATGAGTATCCCACAAGTAACACATAAAAGACCAAAGCGAAAAGAGAAATGATCAAATGGTGTTTCGCCCTGGGCAACCAGCAGGGGCTCATCTGTGGTTTCATTGGCCACGCTCACTCACAAATAGGCATCGTCCCGCACTGGCGCTTATCTAAGTCACCTGATACGGGTTCGTCCTGGCGTGTTAATCTTTCCAATAGGGTTACGCTCCTAAGGCGATTAAAACCAAAAGGAGTAAAAAAACCTCCGAATCCGTTACTTCAATCGAAAAGAATCTAAAAACAAAAGATCAAAAGATCTTGGGTGAAAAAAAAACGAAAATTCAAACTTGGATGAGTATCCCACAAGTAACACACAAAAGACCAAAGCGAAAAGAGAAATGATCAAATGATGTTTCGCCCTGGGCAACCAGCTTGGGCTCAGAAAGCAAAAAAACTGAAAATAAAAAAAAAATCCTCAGATATTTTTGTTTAGAATTTTATTCTAATATTTAGTTGCGGACACAGTTTTCTTTATTTTTTTTGTAGGTCGTGCAGCAATAAACAACTTTTTTACAGTAACAATACAGTAAACACTTATTCCCGGGGCCAAAGTGGGCCTGCATTGGCAGCGTTGGTATGGTGCTGACACTAAACCGGTATTGGACCAATACCGGGTTGATTTTGGCTAGCCGCAATGGTTTCTTAATGGCACACCGGAATATAGCCGATATTGGGGTACCGGTAGGCAGCCAAAGGTTAACAGTGGAGCGCGGCTGCCAACGTGGTGGCCTAATTTTGAAAAAATATTCCGAGCCAAAACCTTTTAAGTTGGTCAGCGTTGCCAAGGATGGAACTACTTGATATGACTGAGCCAGACCCACTCATTTCGGTCAAAATAGTGACACCAGTAACATCCAGTTGACCAACCCCGGCTATGAGACCATTAAATGCTGCCTGAATTGGGCCGCAGTCGTGCCAACGCCAATTATACTATTTGCCCTCTATGTACAGCAAAAGCTATTAGGGATATTTTGGAACGCTTATTTGACACTTCGTAGTGGTTGTGGTAATTACTGCGTCTGCGCAATAGCTAAACGGTATTCCGTTGTGGTAATTAACCACTACCACTGCCGTAAGCTACGAATCCATTTTGTTGTGATTATTTTTATGGTTAATTTTATAGAATTTTGACACAATTAATTTCAAAAATGATAAAATATTACCAGGTTCCAACATATAAAACACTTATTTTGTAAAATAATGCCCAATTTTACGTTTTTTCTTATCTCTAAATTTTTTTACGAGTGACAGTTTCTAATGTGTTTCAAAAACTCTGGTAAAATCGATGCGTGGTAGTGGTAGTACACTACCACAGCGGCTGTCAAAGTTGTCAAAATTTTAAGCGTTCCAAAATATCCCTATTGAAACTGTGATCTTGATAAAGATTATCCTGTTTGTTTGAAAGTTTGAGACAATGATGTGTTTGAAATTAACTTTGTGTTTCGGACTTTCATTGACTATATTTTATTTATACACGACGTTTCGATCAGTACAATATCTGATCATCTGAAATCACTAAACCGTGAAGTTTAAGAGGTTGTCTCCGCCCAAGGAGGAGCTTCCAAATATTTGGAATTTCAACACTTGGTTTACTGAAAATACCCTGATTCTGCCCAATAAAGGCAGCTTTAAGGAATTTTTGTTTCTTCCAGTGTGACTCCCTGTGCAAAACCTTTAATGTTTAAAATTCTAAGGAATGCATTTGCCTGGTTTTGGTCTTGTAATCTCTGTCCTGTTTGCTGAAATTTAGAAATAGTATCTGTTATAAGTTTAAGGCTGTAACCATTCTGCTGCAGATCCTTCCTTATAATTCTTATTTCGATTTCCAGGTCATGAGAATTGTTACAAATTTCTTCTTATGCCTCGTTTGGTTGTAGCAGAATGATTTGAACCTTGATTTGAACAAAATATAGACAATGGAAGTCCCCATCACAGAGTCAAAGATTATCCTCTTTTGACAACCAGGATCACCCTGGGATGTCCAATGGACGCACAGACTAACCCGTCTGACGTCCATAGAAGTTCCAACTTCCATTGTTGTTACGCTGAGAACCTGTAGCGTCGTGTTGGCTAGTGCATTGCACTGCCCAGGGGAACATCCCCCATAATCTGGGCAGCACCGTTTGCCAATTCAGGCCCAGCATGACGTAAATTTTAACATTGTTTGCTGGACTGGCTAGATGACTCTGGGCCAACTGACACGGCGCGACGCTGCCCTGTTTGCCAGTGCAGGCCCAGCGTCAGGTAAATTGTCAACCGGTATCGTGCCGGCACTCGGTAGCAAAAAACAATTACTAAAATTACCATTTTCATTTTCTTCGTAAAATATGTTCGTTAACACAAAATAGGTTATATAGATAGCACAAATTAGTTTGTGTTATCATCTTTTTGAATCCTTCGCTATATGCTTGCTTAAATATATTAATATCTCAGTGGGTGGATCTATGCAAGGGTTGTGAGAGGTCACACATATTCTCATAGTGTTCATATGAATTGCTTGAGGCACATTTATAACAAGGACAATTCAAAATGTATGTGTGTCGTTGTTTAATCAGTCCTTTTGCCGATAGGTAAGTAAAAAGTATAAACGAAGGTAGAAACACACTCAAAATTATTTATTTTATTTATTTATTTATTTATATACTTGGGTGATCATAAGGGATACAACAGGTTTACACTCACATAAGTATCCACAAAATTACAATAAATAATTATAAGTAAGCTATTACATCACATCTGTAAAAAAAACGCTTGCATAACCACTAACAAACTAAGCAATTCAGACAAAAATTTACCAAAATAATTATGTTCAACTTGGATTTAACACTATCAATCTTGCATTCCTTTTGAAAGTTAGTGGTACGTTGAAAAAATAAACTGATTTGTAAAATAAATTTGTTACACGAAATCAAATATATCTTACTTTTTTTAAATCTTTTTGTTTTACTATGAAAATGAATACCAAAAATTGAACTCAAAGACGGATTTAGCACCAATTCTAGGGGGACCTAATACATTTTTGCACATATTTAAACCAAATAGGCTACAGTATCCAATTTAATCCATGGATACGCGGTTAAAACAAACAAAACCTACATAGGGCATAAATTAGAACTTGTGAAAACAGCTTTGAAAAGAGTGTTCATTTGCATGGGGATATAATTTAAAAGTTTTTTATTGGGTAAACAAATCTACTTCATGTAAAAATATGACACATGCCTGTGATTTTCAATTTTTATTCTTTTTGTTTGAAAAATATAGGCACACTTTATGCAAAAAAACGCATACTCGCAGCTCTCATATAAATAGCCGTAGCGATAATAGGGAGATTTTGGTCAGGTTTTTTGTCAGTCTGTTACCTTTACCTTTATTCTGGGCAGGCGCAGTAATGCTCAGTCAGGCTGTTACCTTTATTAAAGGTAACCACTGGCGCTAATTAGCGTCGAATAACGACTACCTTTACCGTTAAAAAGACAACCAACCAAACTTGATGTTCTGTGGTGAAAGATTTTTAGGTTGTAAAAGTTTGTTTTGTTTCACAAAAATTTTTTGTATTTGGATTTTATATTTGTTACCGTGTTTATAGTAGTACCATTTTTTTTTTATAAACAGGTGAGTAAGTACAAATAAGTTTGCAAAGGCTCGATTGCTGCTATTACTGCACCAAAGATATCTTACAAAATCATTTGCCAGACTAAATTTATGTTGGGGTGTCCGTCTCCCAGTCCTATCACTAAATTAATATTTTCCTCCATGATATGGTTAGAAAAGGAAATAAAAAAAAACTTGAGAAAAAAACAACAAAAGTCAATCAAAAAGTAAGATTATGTTTACCGCCGAACGATTGACTACGTTCAAAAGCTCTATTTTTAACCTCTTGAAGTTACTTTTATTTACGGTAACGGTAACCATAAGAGTAACGAAATTTTTCGTTAAACTGACTGACCAAAATCTCCCTAATAACTCTCCCAAACAAGTTAGCATTGTAAAAAATGCTGAGCCAAAAGCTCTTCCGGGCGCAAGCAGGCGTCAGACATGCGCACTCGATTTTACGCCTTTGGCCTGGCCCAAGGCCAACCTTGATTTTTACATTATTTTCTTGGACCATTATAGTATCTCTCTGTTTAAAATATCCGTAATAAAATTCGAAATTGAGGTTGTCAATTTAAAGAATAGTAGCCAGTGCCTATATTATTGTAAAAGTAATTTTTTAAGTTGCAAAGTTGGTAAACAGGTTTAAAAATACGTTTATATATGCAGTTTCAACAAGTTAAAAATAGATTCGAATTTTTATCTAAAAGCACAATGATCGATGACCTTTTTTTTGTAATTATGATTTTTTGCTTTTGTTGTTGCCCCCTAAAAAGGCGGTTAGGTCGTGACAATCACTTTATTTATACAGGCCTTTTAAAGCGCTTTTATATAAGGACGGTTTGAAAATATTGTCATGTAAACAGTACTAAAACCGATTTAAGCACTAAATCGATTTTATTTTAAAGCGATTTAAGAAAGCGGTTTATCGCTTAAAAACCCAGTTATAAATACTTTAAAAACGCTTTAGCGCGTTTCTTCCAACCTAAAGATGTATTCAACCCTGGTTTTCCGAAAAATCTGTTGTTAGCTAAGTTGTTTTATTTGTTTTTTCTTTAAACTGATAATTTAATTAAACCCTCGGAGAAAGCGATTTTATTTAAAACCGTTCTTATATAAAACCGCTTTTAGGTGCATATAAACGTAGTAATTGCTTGCAGGATCGAACTTTTTACTCGAACGGATCCAAAAAGATTAGGCGTTCAAATGTAAATGTAGTTGTGATCGAGACAAGTGGATATGCCACTTGTAGTGCTTGTTTGTGTATTGAAGGTTTCAGAAGTAAAGATATGTCTATCTCTCCTTGACTTATTATTTTTGATGTAGGTATACCTATCTTTGTCACATGGAATTAGTTAGGACGAGTTGTACTTAGTTAAAATTAAGGTCTAATATTTTTAAAAAATTGAATAAAAGTGTTGGCTGGTAGATACGAATTTACGTTATTTGTGAGCTGAAATTTTACTGCTTCCTTTTCCCTTTTTAATGTGTTCCTTTTTCCAATTTTTAAACGTCGGAGATTCTTATGCCCGTGTGCACCACTTCCTCTTACTTCTTTCACTTGTTCAAGTGCCGCTTGAACTGAGGGTGACCCTTGACCTTTCCCTGGGTTGCAAAGGTTCCGAATATGTTCCACTTGGAAAAAGTAAGGAAATTATTGACAACGTGGCAGTTATCTGCATTTTTTTGTGTGGTGATCATGATTATTACCTGTCAGCTGTCAAAAAAAACACGTTAAATTTGAGGTTGTTTTAAAAAAATTAATTTTATTGATGATTGTATGGAGGAAAAGGCAAATAAAACTACTATAATTGGTTAACTATAAAACCTGACAATTTAGTTAGTATATGTTTTCACATCGTAATCAATACGTATTGAAAAGATTGTCTTCTTTTTCTTTCATAGAGCATGTTCTCTGTTCCGACAAAGAGCGTGTCATATGAAGAACAAGATGCTTGATTTTCGATACGTATTGAATACGGTGTGAAAATATACTAATTATTACACCACCAGACCAACCCAACCCATTTTTCAGTTTCTTTACAACGAATTTGCAAAAAAAAAGTGAATTATTCGCTTAGAGAAAAAAACATGATTTTTTTTTGGACATTCTAAACCTTTTTTAAAAGGTATCATCTCATTTTTTGAAAAATCCTTCTTGGTAGGTATTACATTAATTACAAAGTCTAATTCTTCATCTTCTTCGTAATCCCAAAGAAGTTCCATTTTAAGCACAGACCACTATTACAATCACAGAAATATTTTAAGGCAACGGAACAGTTTTATAATCTGAATAAATTAATGGCTTTTGTTTAAAAACATAATCAAAAAAATACCTCACATAACCTAAAAATGCGCTTAAGCCGAAGTAATTCTACGGCTTATCTTAACTACAGCTTAAGTGCCACTTACATGATATTCCACACCCTTGCAAAACAAAACTAAAGCTTAAGCTCGGCTTACATGTCAAGCCGAACCCGTGCACATGGGCATTATTGGGCTTCTTTATAAAAACTCAAAGTAAGATTTACTAAGATCTAAAATAGTACCCCCCACAGGTCTAAATATTTACACCTGTGGGGGGTACTAAATTTTAAAACCAATTTTCAAAAAACACTTAACATTACAGAAAAGACCCAAATTTATTGATTATATTGCAAAATACCACTAAAAAACTGCTTTTTTTCTCAAAATACACCATATTTTAGAAGAAAATGCCCTAAAACTAATTTTTTTTTGACAGGTTTCAAAATGGCAAATGGTGAATACGCGAAAAATTTGGAACATAATAGCTTCATTATTTATGTTCAAGATTATAAAGTTGGTGATTTTTTAGACCACTTCAGGGGGGAGTGGTTTAAATTTATAGCCCCCAAAAAGGATTGTTTTGTGGCATTTGGTAATAAGTTCGTTTATAATTTCCCTAAGTAACTATTTTTACAAAGGATTAATTTACCTTATTTAATATCCTAAATTGTTCATTACCCAATAAAACACCTACTATTTTGTCCAGAAAAACGCCACATTTTGAACCCGTATTCAGCACAAAAAATATATTCATGAGGGCCCCTACGAGGCAAAACAAACATAAGTGAAGGTCACTGATTATGCACGAAAAATATACCAAAGAAAAAAACCCAAAACACTTATATTAATTTATTTGCAAACTGAAAGTAAAACATTGAGGTTATCTAAAAGCTCAGTCAAAAAAATTTTCCTTACTCAAAGTCCACTCATTTTAAAGCTGTAGCTTTCATCAGTAGAGGTTAGTGCAAGCCAAGGTGCAAGCAGAGGTAAAAGATACGAACTCGCTGTTTGTGATTGAACGCAGCACTAATATATTTAAACTGACATTTCGACAGTGACAGAAATGTAAAAAAAACTTTCATTTAAGTTTTTTAATACATTTCATAAATAAAAACACCATTTAAATAAGACCAAAATTAATCTACTCCTTATTTTATTATTACCCATTTAAATCGTTGTGTGACATCAAGTATTAATTGGAAAAATTAATTATCAAGGGTAAGTTTTAATTAGAGTGACATATAACCGCAATTTTAATTTGTTCTACAGAGTGTTTACTATTTAAACCCCGCGTGGGTTTAAATTTTTTAATTTTCTTTTCTTCTAAATTGAAACTTTCTTCTTAAATCCAACAAAAGATTGTGTTAAGATGATTATTCAATAAACAAATTTATTAAATTTCTGTTTATAAATCAAACTATGTCCAAAACTCAAGGAGGTCTGGTTTAAAATGCTTAAAACCAAAAATTTCACTTAAACCTAGGACCGTTCTAAAATAGACTAAACCTTTAGTAAATCCCACCGTCAATGTCCAGTCAGAATAAAAATCTTCTACAGAACAAGACTACTACGAGTCTTGAACCATTTTGGCTATATACGGCAATTACAAACCAAAAAATCCTAACCAAAAAATTTACCAACCACCCCAACGTCAACGACTTTGAAAGCTGGTAGAAATATTTAAAGTTTTTGTCGAGAAGTGCTTTTTTCCATTACAAATAACCTGACAAAAAAGAGACAGAATGAAAACAACGACGATTTTCCGTAATTCTCGGACATACTTCTTTTTGATATCGGCACCCATAATAATAAAGGCTCATCTACATAAAATTTAATTAATTCTGACAATATTTGCCGCGTTTAATACATGAAAACGATTAAAATAAATAAAAGTAGGTAATCGTTCTATCACAGATTTTAACAATAAACTTGAAAACTGTTTAAAAATACGTTTTTTAGTCGCGTGTGAATACATCTTAATTCCACCAAACAAAAAGAACATTCGCGTTGTGGCAGCAACGTTGCAGAAAAAATGCAACCCATGTAATTAAATTTAATTTGCTAGTAGCATAGATCGGGGCAAAAGTCCTCATCGGGAAAAAGTCCGCACAATCTATTGTGAAGTTGGCAACACCGTTTTAGCAATTCGGGCGGTGTTAATTTAATCTACTTCTAGATGTAAAACGTGTGGAACGTTAGGCTTTTGCGAAAACACCCATTTCATATTAAACCTTTGGGGTAAAAGTCCAAACTTGCGGCATTTTACCCCGGATGTGAGAAACGTAGAAATTTTGTGAGTGATTTATAACGCTAATTTTCCTGCAAAAAGAGTTAAGGATGTTAACAATAAGTTAAAGTTGCAAAAAATGTTTTCGTATTTTTAAGCCTTATTTTTTCCAGAGCTTTTTACCAGAGGTTTTCAAGAATGTTATGGTTAATTTATAGAGTTCAAAAACTGGTTTTTCAATTATATTTATGTTTTTTTTTTCAAGTTTATGACTTATTTTATTTTAAAAATACTTGTGTGGACTAAAACTCGAACACAGTTTTGCCCCATACCAATAGGACTTATACCCCCCTAATAGCACAAGTTGTTTTTTAAAACGTACTTGGGGAACGTTCTTAGGACGAACTATCGGGTACGTCTTTAAAACGTGCCCGTGTGTACAAATACTTCGTCCAGGGGACGTCTTTGGGGGACGTTCTTAAAACATCATATCTCGGGTGTTTTTGAAACAATCTTCAAAGACGTCCCTAGAACGTTCAACGGGAACGTTTTGAAAACGACCTCCACAGACGTCCCCTTTTGTACACACGGGCACGTTTTAAAAACGTACCTGATAGAACGTCTTAAAAAGACCCGAGAAAGAACGTCTTAAAAACACCCGAGAAATAACGTTTTTACAACGATTTCTAAAGACGTCCCCTGGACCAAGTATTTAAAACGTACCTAAAAGGGCGCCTTAAAAACACACGAGAAATAACGCTTTTAAAACGGCCCTGGGAGGTCCAATGTTACAAAATAATTAGTCCACAGGACGTACCACAAAGGTGTCCCTGGAACGTACCCAGAAAGCGTCTACAGGACGTACGTTTCGGACCTTAATAGCGGCACTAGTAGTAGTTATATATGTATTCACAAACTAAATGTAAACCACATCTAAGTATATAATATATAATATACGTACACCTTAGACTCGCATGAGCCGTACACATATCTAATACAAAATTATACTGGTATAAGTAGATATTTTGCATGTTTGAGAGAAATGTTACTCACATACTTTATTAGATATTTGGTTAGCTGCTTGCTTGTGTCGCCCATAGAGCGCGCTGCGCGTTCGCTTTGAATCGACGGTATTATTCCTGCATGTTACAAAATAATTAGTCCACAGGACGTACGACAAAGGCGTCCCTGGGACGTATACAGAAAACGTCTGCAGGACATATTCACATGACGTCTTAGGTACGTCCGCTTTGAGACCTACGACGTCTTTAGGACGTCCCTGGGAAGTCCAATGTTACAAAATAATTAGTCCACAGAACGTACGACAAAGACGTCTCTGGGACGTATACAGAAAATGTCTGCAGGACATATTCACAGGACGTCTTAGGTACGTCCGCTTTGGGACCTACGCCATCTTTAGAACGTCCCTGGGAGGTCCGATGACGGGCGTCCCAAGGACATTTTTGCGACTGCGACTTGGGATGGCGCACCAGCTAATCTTTTTTGTTTTTTTCAATAATAATATGATGGAGTCTGATTTGGTAATTTTCCAAATTTCATTGGGAGAATTCCTCTTAGAGGAAGATTTGGACACTGCCAAGCAACTTCCGTCAGGAATGTTATTTAATGGTGGGTTTATACATCAATATAACAAAAGATAAGATAACCACGGAATTATAAACCGGGGATAAGAAATACAATCAAAATTTGGTTAGATTTGTAAAACTGTCACTGGAAATTCATTTTGGTCATGGCAAAAACCGGTGACGGCACATTTCGAAATCACGCAAGCGCCGTGTTCTACGCCAAAAAAAGATACTCATTAAACCAATTTTATAATAGGGATATCCTGGGCACGTCCTAAAACTGTTTGAGTGGTTTAATTCGAATTTTGGTCCCACGTCAAACGTCCCCAGGACATAAATTTTGGACCCAGGGCGTTTGAGCATTAATGGATTTTATCACTATAAATAACTTACAAAATCAATAAAAACCTCGGGATGTCCTAAAATTGTTTAAGTGGTTCTATCCGATTTCTGGTCCCACTTCAAACGTCCCCAGAACGTAGGTTTTGGACCTAGGTCGTTTGAGCCTTAATGGATTTTATCAATATAAATAATTTTTAAAAAAAAGCAATAAAGACAAATAAAATAGCAACCAATATAGCTATGCTGTCCTGAGGACGCATAAGTGTTCCCAACCGTTCTTTGGTCCCACTTCAGATGTACGTTTTAGAACTGGGACGTTCGGACCTTAATGAGACGTCCTGAGTACGACGGGTGCTACTTGGGAAAACCTATTTAATGAAAACATCTTACAAACGTACAATTTAAAGCCACTTCAGAACGCCGTCTTAATAATGTGTTTTTTCGGACGTTTTTGGAACGTTCATGGTACAGATAAAAATGTCCCTTGTTTAAGACTTTAGAAAAAAACGTCACCTGGACGTTCCGCCTACGTGTTTTAAAAACGATTTAATGAAAGCATCTTAGTCACTTAAAGTCACTCCAAAACGTCCCAATAATTTATTTTTTTGGACATTTTTGGAACCCTCGGGATAGATAAAAATATCCCTTGTATAAAGGATTTAAAAAAAAACGTCCTCTGAACGTTCTACCCGCATGTTTTTAAACCTATTTAATGAAAACATCTTACAAACGTACAATTTAAAGCCACTTCAGAACGTGGTTTTAATAATCTGTTTTTCTGGACGTTTTTGGAACGTTCGTGCTACAAATAAAAATGTCCCTTGTTCAAAAGACTTAAAAAAAAACGTTCTCTGGACGTTCCGCCCACATGTTTTAAAAACGATCTAATGAAAACATCTTATAAACGTGCGACTTAAAGTCAACTCCCGAACGTCCAATTAATGTATTTTTTTTGGACATTTTTGGAACGCTCGTGGTATAGATAAAAATATCCCTTGGGTAAAAGACTTAAAAAGAACGACCTCTGAACGATCTACCCGCATGTTTTTAAAACTATTTATTGAAAATATCTTGCAAACGAACAATTTCAAGCCACTTCAAAACGTCTTAATAATGTGTTTTTTCGGACGTTTTTGGAACGTTCGTGCTATAGATAAAAATTTCCCTTGTTTAAAAAACCGTCCCTGAACGTTCCGCCCACGTGTTTTAAAAACGATTTAATGAAAACGTCTTATAGACGTACGATATAAAGCCACTTCAGAACGTTGCATTAATGTAATATTTTAGACCTTTTTAGAATGTACACATTAACGCTGAAACTGTTTTAAAGTAAAGGAGCCTTAAAAAAACGTCTCTTAAACGTTCAACTGGAAATGTTTCTAAAACCAATTGATTAAAACGTACTAAAAACGTACAATTTAGGGCTGGGACGTTCCCGACCTATGGGTATCTAAAAAGGACGTCCCGGGGACGTCCGGTGTTATTAGGGCCCATACTATGCTATGGGGTAAAAGTGCTAATAAGATGCATGTGTTAGCTTTTTTGCCCAAAACGACCTTATTTTTAGTTTATTTTGTTTTACAAACATTTGTTAATTTTTGATTTGTACTTTATTTTTATGTGATTAGTAGTAGCACAGCATATTAGATTATATTACGCTGTGGTAGTAGTAGGGGGTTGATATGATTGAATACAATAGCAAATTTTTTGTACGGATCAAAGAAAAAATCAACGAAAAAGGTATAAAAGTAATTTAAGGTTATATTTACCGCCAAACGATATTTTTGTGTAAGTTCAAAAGCGCTATTTTTAACCTTTAGAAGCTACCTTTATTTAAGTAAAGGTAACCTTAAGAGTAACGCCGAACCGTATGAAATAATAGGGAATTATTGAAATACGGCCGCACCGGATAGTGCCTACTTAGCGCCGACGTTAACACAGGCTGTGCCTGGCTCTAAAAGGCGCAAATTATAGAATTATTTGTTACGCGCCTCTAGCAAAACGGTGATGGCATGACTTTATTTCTAAACTACAAATATATGCTGACTGTTTTTGAAATTATGTGTTATTTTTTTCACATTTTCATATTTAAAAGTGTTTTTGAGTGATCTTGGCGGAAGGTGGAGATGAGGAGCTGTTTAGAATCTGCACAATTTTTTGGATTGTAACCCATGCATTTTGGGTTTTGAGGAGATTTTGTTGAACCACTTCTCGGTAAAACGAAGTCTTTGAGCCTTGCTTTTTTTTTCTTCCGCCATGTCGCCCGATTTCATCAAAAAATAACTATGTGATGCTCAATTCTTGCTTTTTTGGTGGTCACAACACAAAAAATTCCGGAAAGTAGGGTTAGGTAAAAAAAAATGGCGAATAGTATGGCCCAGTATAATTTCTCCACAAGGCCCTAACCTTATTAGTGTCGGCACTAAATGTTCTTGCGCATGCGTATCTGTCAACAGCGTCAAAATAGTGCCTGGCCTTATTAGTGCCGAGCCCTAGCTGCGTTTCAATAATTCCCCAACGTATCTATATAGTATAGAGATCGGTCCTCGCAGACTTAAATAAGAAAAAACTTATTCCGGTTTGAGTCGTAAAAGCTAACAGATCTGCATATAGGGGAGAACGGGGTTAGATAAGTAGTCACTTACTAGGTTTTTGCTCCGTATCATATTAGGGAGATTTTGGTCAGGTTTTTTGTCAGTTACCCTTACCTTAATTCAGGGCAAGCGCAGTAGCGCTCTGTCAGGCTGTTACCTTTATTAAAGGTAACCACTGACGCTAATTAGCGTCGAATAGCGACTACCTTTACCATTAAAAAGACAACCAATCAAACTTGATGTGATTCTGTGGTGGAAGATTTTTAGGTTATAAAAGTTTGTTTTGTTTTAAAAAATTTTTGTGTATTTGGATTTTATTTTGTATTACTCCTGTTTATAGTAGTAGTCGAGTGCCTTTTTTACCGGTTTTTTTTTTTGTAAACAGGTAAGTAAGTACAAATAGGTTTGCAGAGGCTCGATTTCTTCTATTACTCAACCAAAGATATTCTACATAAAATCATTTTGTTATGTTATTATGTTGGGATGTCCGTCTCCCAGTCCTATCACTAAATTAATATTTTCATCCATGATATATATGGGAAGAAAAGCAAATAGAAAACAACAACAAGTTAATAAAAAAGTAAGGTTATGTTTACCGCCAAAGGAATGACTACGTTCAAAAGCTCTATTTTTAACCTCTTGAAGTTACATTTATTTACGGTAACGGTAACCATAAGAGTAACGAAATTTGCCGTTAAACTGCCTGACCAAAATCTCCCTATTTTTGGAAGACATTAACGCCCTCTATGGATTGGTATAAAAATTTCTAAAAAATTCCAAATATTAAGAAATTTATCCGGAATGGAAAAACCTAGTAAGTCGCCAATTTTAAAAAATTCAGTAGGAAAAACCTAGCAACCCCCCATTCCGATGGATAAACCTAGAATGTTATTCAGGCTTCAGAAGTAACTATTATTACTTAAGTGGTAGCTAGATATTTTACTAGGTTTTTCGTCGATAAAATGTATGAAAAAAGTATAGTACATGTTACCCTACTATAAATTTCTCCCCAGTAAAATATGAGAAGATAATAGGGACATAAAGCTATTTGTAACTCATCGCGGTATACGTATCCGCATCTAGAGAGAACCAAGCACGTTGATTGGTCAGAAACTTGTAGCACGTTCGAAAAAAGCAGATATAAGGTGTTTCTGAACGCAATAGGTGCTGAGATACGATACGTGTGCCGTAACGATACGTGATACCTAACGCATCTCAACACCTATCGCGTTCAAAAACACCTTAGATTAGCATATATCTGCTCTTTTCGAACGTGGTAGAAGTTTCTGACCAATTAATGTGCTTGGTTCTCGCTAGATGCGGATACGTATACGGCGATGAGTTAAAAATAGCTTTATGTCGCTAATTAGTACAGATTTTTCCGAAATATAATTGGAAGCTTGCTTTAAACAAAACTTTTAAGTGATATAAAAACATTAAAAAAAAAACATTTTTGAAAAGGAATCAAAAAAACAACTTTTCAAAATAACATTTCATAAAGATACAGCAACTTTCTTAAAAATATTTTTTGTTGTAATGAATTGGCAAGAGTTTTCACTTATTTTGCTTCTCCTGAAAAGTAGTCAAAAACCAGTTACTAGGTTTTTCCTTTTTACGGGAGAAATGCTTTACCATAAAAAGATACAACAAAAAAGCTGGTAGGGTAGTAGGTTCACTTGCAAAAGTTTTTATAAAAATGTAAAACCTGTAAGTTACTTAAAATTATTTTTCTTTTAATCATTTGGCTAGGGGTGTATAAAAAAAACTAATATTGAAAGGTAATAAAACATTTTAGGAATTTATCGGAGCGTGTTTAATAAAAATTTTCATCGTAAGAACGATTCACCATAAAAACTGCAATTTGTTAAACGAATTTTTTATCCGAACCTTATTTCTTCAAACCCATTCAATAAAAAATTCGAAATTTATAACACCCGTTTTTAATCGAAACATTTTTCATCTAACTCATTCAATATCAAACTCGTAATTTGTAAACAAGGAACTTGTCAAACCATTATTTTTCAAAACCGGAATTCGTAAAACCCGTTGTTTGCTAAATTGGTTGCGCATTCGCCAATAATACATGAACCGGAGGCTTACACGCTGGTGGCGCGGCGGCGCGCGCGGAGTTTCGATGCATTTGTCGCTCTACGTGCGCACACTTGGCTAAAAGTATTCACAGGTAGTGCTCAAAACTTTGTGTATAGATGTCACTCTATTGTTCTTAACACTATAAACATTTTTTGATAAACAACGGGTTTTACGAATTCCGGTTTTGAAAAATAATGGTTTGACAAATTCCGGGTTTTAATAAAAATGGGTTTTACAAATTACGAGTTTGATATTGAATGAGTTTGATGAACAATAGTTCGATTAAAAACGGGTCTTATAAATTTCGAATTTGTTATTGAATGGGTTTGAATATATAAGGTTCGGATAAAAAATTGGTTTTACGAATTGCAGTTTCTATAAAGAATGATTTTATGATTGAACTTTCTTTTATTTAATGGGTTTGATTTTGCACATACTGATAAACCATGGGCGTCCGGTAGCACAGTCGGTAGCGTATTGGCCTTCCGCGCGGAAGGTCTCGGCTCCCGGCTAGGTGTATGGATATTTTGTGTTTGTCTTTAACTCTGCAGAAAAACTTGGCTACACTGGGCATTGTTCCTACTACGGATGGAAAGCCCTAGTATAAAAAAAAACTAGCCCCATAGCTTCGTTATGTTTTAAAGAAGCTGGAGTTTCATAAGTAAACAACTTTGACAACATTATTGTTGTCATAAATAAATAATAGCATTCTAAAGCTTGTATAATAAAAAAAAACAACAACAAAACAACTAATTCCTAAAAAAAATCGTCTCTAATGACATGTCATGTGTTGAGTGGACGCGCTGCCTAATATACTACTATACTATATTTTGGAGATAATTTAGGTCGCACAACATGCTGATATGCCCATCTAACCCCGCTCTCCCCTACATATTATATTAAAAGACAAATATGGAAAGCCTTCTACGACATTATGAATTCCCACACGAACTTACGACGCGATGCGACGCAAAGGGATGAATGAAAGGGACATTCGGGAACCCACATCGATTTTTTAACAAAAAGACAACGCGACACAATAAAAAGGACATTCAAATCGTTTTGAGGTTATAAATTCTTAATTAAAATAAAATTCAAGAGGAGGGCACTATAAAGGGGCCCACAGACTGCGTTTTTCTTGGACGGTTATGTTCGACGAGCAAATTTGGTCGAGCAAAAACGACGGATGCGAGTTGCACACAGACTTCGGTTTAGTTTTATTCGGGACTTTATTATATTAATATATCGAACATCTCCGATGGACAAAATCAGGCAAAAATTACAGTTTTTCACACACACACTTCGCTCTTGCGTCGTTTTTATGTCTCTGTGGGCTCCTTAAGTTTATTTTATTTGCATCTTACTTCCTACTTCATAATTTTCAGAACTATGAATCAAAACTTTATAAAAAGTACATACATTACATAGTTGTTGAACTTATCAATTAAATAAAAAGAAATAATAAATAACTATAATATATTTTATGTTTTTTATATATATTTTATTAATAAAAATATAAGTACAAATCATGTAACTTTTCCTTATCAAGAAAAGAACTGTCAGAAAGCTAAAAAAGTAAATTTAATTAAGGATTAAACGACTTACCTATGAGGAAGTTCAATCCAAATTATACGAGATTGGTCACATCCTATTAGATACACCAGGTAGTGATACTTCGAAGCACGTCATACGCAAGTTTTAGAGATAAGAAAAACATGCCTGATCTCTGCTAGGTACTTCAGTATACTTCTAAAGCTTTCCTGAAATACTAAGATCGCCAAGGGCGCTCACTATGGCAGTTTCCAAATCTAGCGGAACTTTATCCAAAATTAATATTATAAGCAAAAATATAAACACTGGCGATTTACGGTAGATTAATAGCCATAGACTGACTGACTTTGACTTCCGCGACAAAAAAACGTCGGAAACATGCCATAACCTGAGTGATAGAAATTGCTGCTGCTTCAGTTTCATAATTGTAGGGTATAGTATTGGCGGGGTTGCTTTGAGCAAGTTAAAATTGAACAAAAGAACCAAGTATTATTATTGTCATCTTCTGGACAATCAAATAAGGTAAATTTACATTTTGCATCCTTTGGAAGTTTTTGATAGATTGGGACTTAATTTAAGAGTGTTCTATATTACATTTTTATTATGACTTGTTTCTTTACCTCTTTATCCTCTTTAAAATATTTGCCACGACCATCTATGATTAGTACTCCGTTTAATAAAATATTGATAATCTGCGCAAAAGTGCGCATGTTAGAGATTTTGATTTTAACTTTCACATGGGTACTATACCGGGCGAGCCAAAAAAAAATCGGGCAAAATGTTTTTCGTTATAATTTTCAAACTGTAATGGAACAAACTGCACTTTGCAGGGAGTTGATCAGGCTTTTGAGGACATATATTTTTTTGTCCTTCACCGTAAAATCCAAAATGGCGGACAGAATCTAACTTGACCTTTCAAAGAGACCCGTTTATTCTTATATTCTGGAAACTTTGTCATTTTTTTTAATTCGTAGCAAAGCTCTATTTTCACCACGCACGGCAATGTGCAAATAATTGAATCGGTTCAGTGGTTCCCGAAAAAATAGTTTTTACTTCAACCATTATTTTACATACTATACGATTGCTTTGCTAATTTTAATGAAATAAAAGGCATCATGGAATCGATTGTTATTTGAAGATTACTATTGAAATTTGCGCCATTTTAAAATCCAAGATGGCGGACTAAATCAAATTCGTTCCTCCGTCAAGTATCGCTTTTTCTTATGTTGCGAGCAGTTATTAACCCCCGACGGGAATTAAAAAAAGGAGGGAAGGGGGTAAGTTTGACCCCTCTGTGTGTCTATCTGTCTGTATGTCTGTTTGTTGGACCTGGATTATTCATAGAAAATCAGAAAAGGATCGACAAATTTTTCGCAACAAGGAAACGCGATTTTCCATAAAGGATCGCGTTTTTTTAAATAGCACTATGATGCTTTTTATTTCGTTGAAATCGATTAAGATTTAAAATTCCATTGGAATTCCCGGGGATTAAAAGTACCACTTTAGTCTCTGGAAAAATTTAAAATACTAGTACTGTATAGAACATTATTTCTGGTACCCAATGCCCGCTTCTTTCCACAAAATATTGATTCATTCAAAGGATATAATTGAAACATGCATACTACCTTTGGGACAGATGGCAGAAGAGGCTTAAGAAGCCAGATAAAGAGTATCGGAGAAATCACGAGTATTTTAGTCGAAAAACTAGTCGAGTTGACATAAACAGCAATGTATTAAATAGATTTTTAATATCGTCTGATCCCTTGCTATCAAGCAACTCTACCTCAAAATATAGAAGGCGACACTGTCTTCCTAGAGAAACAATAAATTTGTTAAAATCAGTTGATGTACTAAATACTGACACCTCTGATGAAGATTAACCAAATTTACGTTGAATTTTCAAAACTAAAACTAAGTATAGGTTTATATCAAAAAATTTGTAATTAATTTATGGAATATGTTATTTTGTTCATTGTTAAATTAGACTTCATAATTGTATAAAAATATTTTCGTTTAAGTTATTTCATAAATAATAATCACCTTATAATTATTATTGCGATATTTAACTATTATTGAATAATTTTTATGTTGGGAATTTGGAACCTTTGGTTGCACTAAAACAAAATTATGATTGTTTTCCACAAACCAAAACTACACTTTTTTGCACTCGACGCGCGTTTCGCTAACAACGTTAGCATCATCAGGAGATGATAAACAATGAACTAAATTAATCTAGGCTCTATCTTATATACAATCCTTTAGTGGGCGGAGATAAGACTAATAATTTGTGATTGATCACGATTTTTAATCCTATCTCCCCTCAACCAAAGAATAAAGTGTACTAAACGGGATGGGTCCTCTATCTTTATTTAAACTATTTCTGGATTTAATGATTTCCATACTTTCATATGCATTCAAAAGTCTTTTGTTTGGTACACTTTTTAGAAGTTTTAGGTTATCTAATGTGAATCTATGATTGTTTTCAAAAGCATGCTCGGCCACACTTGACTTTTCTGTTCTTCCGTATTTTAAGTGTGCTAAATGTTCTTTAAAACGTGTTTGAATAGAGCGTCTCGTTTGGCCAACATATTTTTTCAAAATTATGATTGTTTTCCACAAACCAAAACTACACTTTTTTGCACTCGACGCGCTTTTCGCTAACAACGTTAGCATCATCAGGAGACGATAAACAATGTGTAGTTTTGGTTTGTGGAAAACAATCATAATTTTGTTTTAGTGCAACCAAAGGTTCCAAATTCCCAACATAACATATTTTTTGTCACAATCCATGCAACTAATTTCGTAAATTCCACTTTTTTCTAGAACTGTTGTTTTATCCTTGGGATTTCCTAGTAAGCTTCTTATTGTGTTACCGGATTGATATACTAATTTAAGACCGGTGTTATTAAATACTTTGTGTAATCTTTTCGTATAATTAGGATTATAAGGAATTGATACAAATTTTGAGTCGCAGGTATCTTTTTGTCTGAAAAAGGTAGAATTCCGAAAGGTCTTTTGAAAAGAATGTCTATTTCTCAGCTTATTTATTAAGCCTTCGTCGTAACCGTTTTCGCCAGCTATATTCCTAATCCTATTCTTTTCTGCTTCAAATCTTTCTTTGTTTAAGGGGAAATTTACTAATCTATATGTTAAAAAGTGCAAACTTGCAAGCTTATGTTGTAAGCAATGAAAAGAGTCATTTGGAATATACCTGTTGGTGGCCGTGCCTTTTCTGTATAGGTCAAAGTCCAATTTATTTTTATTTCTTATAACTAAAGTGTCTAGAAATGGCAGTGTACCGTTGTTCTCTGTTTCATAAGTAAATTTAATAGTGGGAAATTTGTTATTTATTTTTTCCATAAAATTTTCAACACTAGTTACTTTAGTGTTGAATACTGCAAACACATCGTCTACATACCTGAAGCATACTCTGGGGAAATACTCAAATTCTTTACTTATATCTGATTCAAATTTGCTCATAAATAGGTTTGCGATAAAAGGTGATAAACTATTACCCATTGTGGTTCCTTCTAATTGCTGGTAGTAGTTATTTTTATATTGAACGTAATTTTGATTCATGCAGAGTTTTGTTAAAGATAGGTATTCTAAAGTCTGTTTGTCTTCTAGATTGTTTTTTCTTAGTTTCTGGAGGAACTACTAAGAAAAAACAATCTAGAAGACAAACAGACTTTAGAATACCTATCTTTAACAAAACTCTGCATGAATCAAAATTACTTTCAATTTAAAAATAACTACTACCAGCAATTAGAAGGAACCACAATGGGTAATAGTTTATCACCTTTTATCGCAAACCTATTTATGAGCAAATTTGAATCAGATATAAGTAAAGAATTTGAGTATTTCCCCAGAGTATGGTTCAGGTATGTAGACGATGTGTTTGCAGTATTCAACACTAAAGTAACTAGTGCTGAAAATTTTATGGAAAAAATAAATAACAAATTTCCCACTATTAAATTTACTTATGAAACAGAGAACAACGGTACACTGCCATTTCTAGACACTTTAGTTATAAGAAATAAAAATAAATTGGACTTTGACCTATACAGAAAAGGCAAGGCCACCAACAGGTATATTCCAAATGACTCTTTTCACTGCTTACAACATAAGCTTGCAAGTTTGCACTTTTTAACATATAGATTAGTAAATTTCCCCGTAAACAAAGAAAGATTTGAAGCAGAAAAGAATAGGATTAGGAATATAGCTGGCGAAAACGGTTACGACGAAGGCTTAATAAATAAGCTGATAAATAGACATTCTTTTCAAAAGACCTTTCGAAATTCTACCTTTTTCAGACAAAAAGATACCTGCGACTCAAAATTTGTATCAATTCCTTATAATCCTAATTATACGAAAGGATTACACAAAGTATTTAATAACACCGGTCTTAAATTAGTATATCAATCCGGTAACACAATAAGAAGCTTACTAGGAAATCCCAAGGATAAAACTACAGTTCTAGAAAAAAGTGGAATTTACGAAATTAGTTGCATGGATTGTGACAAAAAATATGTTGGCCAAACGAGACGCTCTATTCAAACACGTTTGAAAGAACATTTAGCACACTTAAAATACGGAAGAACAGAAAAGTCAAGTGTGGCCGAGCATGCTTTTGAAAACAATCATAGATTCACATTAGATAACCTAAAACTTCTAAAAAGTGTACCAAACAAAAGACTTTTGAATGCATATGAAAGTATGGAAATCATTAAATCCAGAAATAGTTTAAATAAAGATAGAGGACCCATCCCGTTTAGTACACTTTATTCTTTGGTTGAGGGGAGATAGGATTAAAAATCGTGATCAATCACAAATTATTAGTCTTATCTCCGCCCACTAAAGGATTGTATATAAGATAGAGCCTAGATTAATTTAGTTCATTGTTTATCGTCTCCTGATGATGCTAACGTTGTTAGCGAAACGCGCGTCGAGTGCAAAAAAGTGTAGTTTTGGTTTGTGGAAAACAATCATAATTTTGTTTTTTTTTTTTAATAATTTTTGTTTTATAGTTGTCTCAGGGCTTGTGTTTTTACCATTGTTTTCTAAATTTATAAAGCCTAAAAAATAATAAATTAAAGATATTTATTATTTTGTGATACTAAAAGTGACAGCGTAAGCATTCAAGTATTATAGTAGTATTTGTTATCACCCTGTATAATATAGAAAATGCATTTTTGATAAATTTAATAATGATTATGCATAATTATATTATTTAAAAAAAAACAAAATACATATCCGTAATTATTGAAGTTAAATGAATTAAGTTCCGCTAGATTTGGAAACTGCCACAGTGTATGGCGGGTTGACTAGTACTTAAGTAAATTGCATGAAAAATACATGAATATATAAATGCGAGGGCATCTAATAAGATGTGACCAATCTCGTATAATTTGGATTGAACTTCCTTATAGGTAAGTCGTTTAATCCTTAATTATACTTTGATTGGGCACATCCTATTAGATACACCAGGTAGTTGTTTAGAGAATATGGCGATATTAGTTAAAAAGTTAAAAAATAATAAGGGAACCACAAGGTTTAAAATTTAAATTTGTTTAAAATACATTTCTTAATATTAGCTAAGAAATCTTTTGAAATTAAAGGTTTATTATAAAATCGATTGAACGTTTTCCTTTTTCCGGAACATCCCGCAGCCTTTTTAATACCTTTGATTGATGCAACAACCTTTTTTAATGCTGCGGAAGACACCCCATGTCCTGTGCTATGTCCTTTAAAATTTGATTCTATTTCTGCGTTTTTTAGACCTTTTTAAATCCACCTGCTAATGTTTTGGGATGTAGCAGGCTTATGAGCCTTTTTAATTGTTAAAATAAGTGTATCCTCTGTTCATCGAAATAGTTTTGTTTTCTTTATGCAATATATAATGGTACAACACAAATAGAATTGTAAATTTTCTTTGAAAAAGAGTACTTAAGCCAAGGCTGAATTCTTCTGGGTCCAGATATTTTAAAAATACTTTTAAGAATTATTTCTATGCCCTCTTCGTTAGCCTTGACGTTACTTAACGTATAGAAAATGTCTGAACTCTTGGAGCAGAATAAAGAGTCAAAGGAAGTACCATTTTTATAGTTAATAAACCGAATGTTAAATTTAGCAAAGGGTACAAGTTACCTATATAAGGTAACACTGGTTCCGGATACCAAGTTTAAATTTCAGAAACTGAGGGCGCAGCTTAAAAATGCGTCTGATGAACCTATCTACCATTTCGGATTTTTCTTCTCGCAAATTAAATTTAAGGCAGAACTATGTGTGTTAAGAGTTCAATATTTCCCAGTATTTTGAGATTCTGTTTCTAAAACGGATACAACTTGATTTAAATTAGGTTGCAAGATGGTCTCAATATTATTGTCGCAAAACTTCCATCATTTGGAAAAAATAAATTGCATCCTCCCAAACGCCCTTTTTACTATAGGCCACCTTGATAAGATTGCTACCCCCAGGAAAAGATTCTTTCATAGTGGGTGGAGTTACCTAAACGAGAATAAGAGTAAATCACCTTTCGGATTTAAAACGATAACTTTTAAGCGAATCACGGATTCTAATTTTGGATACCATGCTTGAGTTCTCCAGATAGAATAAACCACCAGACATATCGCATTATCGTTTTCAATTTTTTCTTTTTTACATTTTTGGAAACAGTGAGGAAGGAGGAAATATATAAGAATTAAGGTTTTTCTAATTCATTGTGAATGCATTCACTGGAAGCCACGACACAAACACACAAGGTAGCTTGCAAATAAATATACAATTTTTATACCATATTTCTTGTCCGCTATATGATTATCCAACGCATTTATGTACGTGGCAAATACAAAAAATATACCTAAGCTCACTGCCACATCATTCTCCCAATAGCAATTAATTCTTAGTAAAAGTCTTTTACAAAGCTTGTTAAGCCATAAAAAGCTGCTTTCATTTCAAGAATGTTTATGTGTTTCTCCTGCTCACCTTGTTGCCAAAAAACTCCCTTTTGCTTCCTTCACATTGCAACACTCCCCCATCCCGATTTGTATGCATCGGAGAAAATTTTAATGTTATAATTAGGCTGATAGTATGTGCTTTAACCACCACTCAAGTTCATTTTTAACTAAGAAGCTAAAGCATCTTTTTGTTATGTTAGCGTTTAAGGCACGGTATTTTTCTCGCTCAAGGGTTTTTACGTACAACAAGCCGTACTCTCTACAAACCGAGGCTAGCCTTCCTATAATTTGCGAAACCTCTTTAATTCTTTATTCTTTGAATAATCTTAATGACTGTTTTTATTTTTGTTATTCTTTTTTGTGCGATACATATCCACATCTTTTTTGCATTAAGGATAAATGCTAAAAATTGTATCCCTTGAGTCGGTTGTGTATGGTTTTTTAATTGTTAATAAAAAACCTAATCTTTTAGATAAGAGACACAGGCCTGAAAGGGTGTAACAAAAAAGTGCAGTGGCTAGACCGAATGGTAAACATTGGAATTCAACTTTTGTTTTGAAAAGAAAATCTTAAAAAAATTTTATATTCATCAAACATGGAACTAAAAAATATGCATCTTTAAGATCTTTCGTCTTAAGTCGCAAGGAAGCAGTTTTTAGTAATTAAGTTCTCTAATATCTTCCAGTTAAAAATGAGGTGGGCGAAAGAACTTTATGTAGGTTTCTAGGATTAAAGATAAACCTAAAATCCCCTGATCTTGACAGTTATTAACAGTTTTAACTGCTCCTACTTATAAATGTTGTATGCTTTTCGAATAAATTTTTAACTCATTTTTGATAAATTTTGAGGTTTTGGGGTCGAAAACTTGAAAAGGTTTGTCCACAAAGGAAATTTTGTAACCTTTTGTCCAACTCAAAGCTAAGTTATTTGATTCCACTCTTCTGAAAAAAATTTTTTCGACAGGAATACGTTCTTTCACTGTTTAGCTCTAATATTTCCTCTCGGCGCGTTTTTATATTTTTGAAATTTTTGGCCAAACCTTTGCTAAAAAAGAAAAGATCTGGATTTTGCGCAGTAGCAATTTATTTAATTAATTAATAATTAGAGAAAACCCGCTCTAAGGCTGTCAAACCTTTTCCCAAAATGGTTTACAATTTCAAGAGTTACGTATCTCTTTTTTGCTCTGTGGATGCTAGCATCCTGGATTTAATTTGGGTCCTTGAAGAATTTGGCAATTTTTCCGGGAATTTTGTATTTTTCGAGGAGATTATTTTTAGTTTCCTTATCTATATATTCTCATAGAAAGATGCTTCTTCCATCTGCAAGCTAGCTCTGCTGATATATCTTACATACACCCGGTAGAGTAAACCATGCATCGGGAGCATGGGTGAGATATGATAGTATTTGTTTTTACGTGCAGCATATAGGATATAGCGTGCTAGGCAAAAAAATTCTGAGTCATGCTCCGTCTACATGGAAAATTCGGTTGAGAATTTTTGTTAAATTACGACGGGTGAAGGGTTTTTGTTATAATAATTATTATGGAAATTAAAATGTGATATTTTGGAAACAGATTTTATTAACATTATGGAGTTTTTTATTGAGACTAATATGGCGCGCATAAGTCAAAAACTATGCAGGGAAGTTTCTATGAGTCATAAAAACAAATGTGTGTTTACAGTATAAACAAACCCATGCCAAAAAATATTAGCCAATAGCCTAATATTTGTCTCACTCCACTGTTTAAAATTGACAATGCGCCTTACTTACTTGAATCACGACGCTTCCTTTTCCCTTCCTATCCCAGTTTCCTCATTTTCTTCTTTGGGTAATCCATTTGCTTTTCACGTTTTCTTTTGTTAAATTTTTTCGGCATTTTATTCGTTCGGTCAGATTCGTCGTCACATATAATATATGAAAAACGACGTGCTAGTAAGTAAACATATGGAGTTTTTTATTGAGACTAATTTAGCGGGCATAAGTCAGAAACTATACAGGGTTTAAGTTTTTATGCGTAATAAAAACAAATGTCTGTTTACAGAATAAACAAACCCATGCCAAAAAATATTAGCCAAAAGCATAATATTTGTCTCACTCCATTGTTTAAAAACTGACAGTTTGCCTATATCTTGAACACGATGCTACCTACCTTTTTCAGGTTCCTCATTTACTTCTTTAGGTAATCCATTTGCTTTTCACGTTTTCTTTTGGCGGTATGTTTTTCTTATCTCTAAAACCTGCGTATGACGTGCTACAAAGTATCACTACCTGGCGTGTCTAATAGGATGTGCCCAATCGAGGTCTAATTGGTAGATTTTTTTGGAGCAAATCTTTGACCCATTGAGGAAGGTCGTTTCAGATTTTAATAATGTTGTTTTTTAACGAATTTTGAATAAATGTGTAGTTTGTCTTTTCTGTTATCTGGTTAGTTTTGCGTCGTACGTGTTAATTACATTACCTAGCTACCTTCCAGTGCCATATACCGTAGGGGACATATCAAGGCCAACATTGGGGACACTGGGAGAGACCCCGCTTGTTTGGGTGATTAAATTGTTTTTCGATCATGTTTTAGTATAATGTGCAGTGTGGTGCTTTTTGAAAATCTATATCTGGCAAATTTTAAAAATAAACCCCTTTTCTCTAAATGTAAGGATGTCCATTATAGTAAATTTTGTATTGTATGTATATTTTTGCATATGCACGTAGCTTTTGGTGCCCAGGAACATTTTTACGGTGTCTCTGTGTCGGGCCTCGGTAGAAATAAGTAGAAATTATAACAATAGGGAAATATAAAAACCCTTGATGATTTTAAACAAGTGTTTTATTTAAAATATAATAAACATCAATACAAGAATGAAGTTCTAACACTAAAGAACTTAAAGGGACTTTGCATGTCCCGTATCATATGTATTCCTTTGGAAAACAAACATGATGACATCGTGATGATCAGAGACACCTGATCAATACATTACAAAAAATCATCCATTATTTTCAGGATATCTTCAAAAGCAACCCACAAAATGACAAAATAAACAATTATCAAAACAAACCCAACAATATTTTTGTTTTTTTAACCTCACAATACTTACCAAGGAAGGTCGAAGGTAGCTCTTTAGCTACCTTGATGTAAGGATTCCTTCAAGGGTGCCTTTCACCACTATAAATACCAAATTGGCCCGAAGGCCTCCTTGAAGGAACAAGGGTGCCTTGAAAAACGACTATAAATTTGTCCCTTAGAGAACTAGCTTTAATCCGATTATACAGGGTTCCTAAGATTTTCCTTAGGGATAGGATTTCAATAAATAAATAAATAAATCAAACAGAAATGGCATACAAAGTTCTGCGCGCACAAAAGAAACAAGTATATTAAGCAATGGTGTCAGTTTGTTATTATCTCCGGACTGCTTTCATGAGAAAAAATTGTCGCCACTCTTTCATTGTGAGCATAAATCATAGTTGCAATAATAACCGTTGACAAGATGTCTGCAAATTCCGCTAGATGGCGGCCACACCATGAGATGATCGAGGAAAAAATTAGATGTTTTCAGGTCCAAACCACAGCTTTTTCTTGCTTAAAGGAGGCGGCAGGGTCCATTATTTACGATACTGAGCGATAAACTCGTGAGGTTGTTAACATTAGAAAGAAATATCTTCGCTTTTAATTAAATTTATTTCCATTCTGTTCGACTAGTGACATCTATCCGGAAACGGCCAAACCATGCAGCTAGCACTAGCAGCCAAAGAAATCAATAAACGGCGCTGTTTTTGCTGCAGAGCTTTTTGCTTGCGATATTATTGATTTTAAATAAAGCTGGCCCTACACTACATTTGATATTTTCGAGGTGTTTTATGACATGATCTCGAAACATGTAGCGAACCAATTCTTCAAAACTAGCGGGAGGGTAAAAGCGAAAAATAAGGGGCTGCCAATATTTCTAACACCCAAAAAGGGGTGAAAAGCTTTATTTTGCTCTGTTTCTTTACAAAAAACGTTTTTTTTACGAAAAACTTGAGCTCTGCCACTTTTTTTATTTTTTTCTTCAACTTTCTCGAAATTTTCGTCATACCGTAGAAAAAAATTATTTCCGCCATGGTCATACTCTACTTTTATTCGAAAAAATTTAGAAACAGAGACGGGATCAGTTTTCCCAAAACGGGGGATCTTGGTTTCGAGTGAGAAGATAAAGGGCGACGCAGGCAAAAATTTTTCAATTAAATTAGCCGAACGCAAAAATGTTAGAAAAACAAAGCACGAAATAAAAATGGCGTCGCTTACAATTTTTTTTTTAAAATTACGTAATTTCGGGAACGCAAAGAAATAGGTCTAAAGAGTATAATTTTTAAGAAAAAAATATCAATTTTCTCGCCCTCCTCCACTGGGACTACAGGGGCTGTGCACAAATTACGTAATGGTCATAGGGGGGAGGGGGGTTACAAAACGTTACGTAGGGGGAGGGGGGGTTTTCGACAGCGTTTGCATTTGTGTGAAACTAAGAAAATTTGGAATGAAAATAAGTGAAAAGTTTTTTTTTGGGGTGGGTAGTGGTCTTGAAATCGTTACGTAATATTAGGGGAGTGGCGTGCCAAACCGTTACAAAACATTACATAGGGAGGGGGTAAAAAATTGGTAAAATCACCGTTACGTAATTTGTGCACGGCCCCACATCTGACTGTTCCTCCTTTTTGATTTCGAATCAAAGTGCAAAACCCGGGTTGGACGTTCTAAGGCGTCAACCCGTCCTATTTGCTTGATAAAGTTTCTACGGAAATATCTCAGTCGATTTATCCGGCCGTGTATGAACGCTTTAGGTTAGGCATTTGTATGTATCTCAGTCCCCAGCCTGTAAACACTGCGTAAGGACAATGGTTAAAAAATTAAAAGTCGACAAATATTTTTTTTTACGATATCTTTCATCAATTTGGTACTAAAGTCGAGCAAAAACAATTTTTATTCCAGTCCTAAATGTATGAAAATGGAAAACATTAGAAAACAACAACCTGGAATGGATTTACTACGTGTAAGATGTAGTGACAACATCGCCCCATGTCCATCCTTTTCTGCGCCTAATGTGCTTTTCCGTTTGTCTGCGTCTTATACACGGCTGCTTGGCCCCCTAAGGATTTGCTTAGAAACCCTGTATATCAAATCTTATCTGCCAGCTTATAATATTAGTTCAATTTTGGTGACAGAAAAAAAAATGTTTCCACATTGATTAGCGTCAACTGTCAATGAGAATTTTCAGTCTGACGTTTATTTTTTGTTTCTCCCTAGATTTTTGGCCACACTGATCACAGTATGGAGAGGTCCTCATTCAGAAAATTTTCGATTTCGTTTAGTTAAAATTTTATTATGAGTTTGTTGATTGTAATAGAAAGGTTTTGAACCGTTTTTTTGCCATTTTGTTATTGTTATCGTAAGACAATTGATCACAGTCTACTAGATATGGCCAAGGCAGCAAGTGTTGATCCAATACATAAACGTAAATAGTGCGAACTCTATATACACATCATAAAAAAGACTGTAAGGACATATAGCCGCAAGAGTAGCAAAATCGATAGAAATCTGTTTCGTCACAATTCCCTCTAATATCAGGAAGTAATTTGTTATTTTAAATCTAAAAACTGCAAATTCGTAGCAGCCTTAAGGCTCAAAATTATAAAACATTAAGTTTATTATTACAAGCTTTTATTTAACTTTACCTCTATTATCTATGTATGTTTCTATGTTCGGGTAAAAATCTTGCAACTCAATTTTGACTAACTTGTAGACCGATTGAATTCAAACTTGGTACGCGATTATAGTTCCGGTGACAATACAATATGGTAATGTTAGGTATTCCCTTGAGGGAAGAAAACGCCTAATTTGTCCGATTTCACCCAAAATTGTTATACGTGGGTTTTTGGGGATAAGGAATACGAATTTTTGATCAGATTTAAAAAAATCAATATGGTGAATTCAAGAAGGACAATTTTTGGTCATGTTTTGCTTACCAATTTTAACTGACTTATACCCATATTTTGAAAATTTAACATTGTGAATTCAAGATGGACGATTTTTGCTCATGTTTTGCTAACCAATTTTAACTGATGTCCGATGTCAACTAAAGTTCAGTTAAAATTGGTTAGCAAAACATGACTAAAAATTGTCCATGTTGAATCCGCTATTTTTGAATTTTCAAAATCTGATCAAAAATTCGTATTCCTTATACCCAAAAACCTTCGTATACCAATTTTTGTTGACATCGGACAATCTTAGGTGTTTTCCCCCCTCCACTCCTCTCGTAGGGAGAGAGGGGGTGCCTAATAATACCAAGTTATTGTATTGTTACCGGAACTTTAACCGCATACCAAATTTAAAGACAGGTGGATGTGTATAATTCACTTTAAATTGGTTAGCAAACTAAAAATCGTTCCTCTTGATTCCGCCATATTGAATTTTCAAAATCTTATTAAAAATTCGTATTCCTTATCCCCAAAAACTTCCGTATATCAATTTTGGTTGACATCGTACAAACTTAGGTATTTTTCCCCCTCCACTCCCCTCGTAGAGGGGGAGGGAGGTGCCTAATAATACTATATAATTGTATTGTTACCGGAACTATAAAAGCATACAAAATTTAAAGACAATTGGATGTGTACAAGTCAGTTAAAAATCGTCCATCTTGAATCCACCATATTGAATTTTCAAAATCTGATCAAAAATTCGTATTCCTTATCCCCAAAACCCCCCGAATACCAATTTTGGTTGAAATCGGCAAAACTTAGCGGTTTTCCACCATCCAGGGGGTGCCTAATAACGTAGGTAATCTACGCTAATAATACCATATTATTGTATTGTCACCGGAACTATAATCGCATACCAAATTTGAATTCAATCGGACATGTAGAGGTTAGTCAAAATTAAGTTGCAAGATTTGACCCCAACATACAGACCGCTTCAAGCTACTGCGAACATAGGGGGAATCAAGTCCAATTTACTCTCCGTGCCGTACGACCGAGGTGGATTCGAAGCACGCTACAGTGTTATCTTTTGGAAATTCATTTTGTTTTTATTATTTTGGTTTATTTCTGCCTTGCTCGAGAAACAGATGGGTAAGTTCTTAATTGAAATAATACATTTTTAAAACTAAAAATGGATATCTACGAAGCTGCCGAAAAAGTGCAGATGGTCAAATGGTCAAATCGTCATAACCCAACACACGTTCGATATTGGTCGAGGGAAAATTTGCATTTGTATTTTGACCTAAGAACACAGTATCCCCAAAAACTAAATGTTTGGGGGGGGGGTATTGTAGGCGAACACGTAATTGGGCCATTTTTTATTAACGGCAATTGCAATTTGAATGGTCCTAGATACTTGGATCTACTGCAGCAGCACATTATTCCAACTGTTAGGCAGTTGTTAGGTGTAAGATTTGCTGAAACATGGTTTCAACAAGATGGTTGTTCCGCTCACAATGTTGGCCTTGTTAGGGAATATCTTGATAATGTATTTCCTAATCGGGTTATAAGTACACGGGGAACTATTTTATGGCCAGCTCGATCTCCCGATCTTGCTCCTAATGACTTCTATCTGTTTTTGAAGAAGCTTTTCAAATTATCACCCCTAACATGCTTGGAAACGTTGGAAGGGGTTTTTATAGTAGGCTCGGATATTGTCTAGCCGAGCAAGGAGGACTTTTCGAACATTTGCTTTAATTTTTTTTTGACTGGGAGAATCTTTTTGGTTTTTAGAATGTATTATTTTATTTTGAGAACTTGCTTTTATTTTGTTTCTCCTTATTATTTTCATTGTAACACGTCGTCACTGATAAATCTGAGCAGTTGACAATAAAACGCTCTTATTTATCAGTGACAAAAAATAAGAAAATTACGTTATAAAAATTTGCGTATTTATTGACCAAATTCCGGTTTCATTGACTACGCTCCACACAGCACCGTGGTTAGAGGCGTACTAAATACAAGGCGAACGGCGGCGAACGGCAGCGAATGGCGATCGGAAGCCTGAGTGTTGGTTGCTTCACTGATAGGCGTGCGGTGTCTCTGCATGTACGTACACTGGCAAATTAGACTTCTTTCGCCCTATGTTCGCAGTAGCTTGAAGCGGTCTATATAAACATACAATACATAGAGGTAAAGTTAAATAAAAGCTTGTGATCAAAAATACGCAAAATATAAAGCCGGTCCAGCATTTTTAAACGTCTAAATTGAATGTGAATTCATTAATTTTTGGGTGACTTCGCTCACCAGTCTGGGCCTCTCTCAGGCATATTGGGTCAGCATCACGTTTTCTTTGTTATGTTCGGTGTACAAATAAAAATTAATATCATGGCCGCCTTAACAGGCACATAATAATATATTTTTCATCCATAAAGTATCTCTGGCATCTTGCTGTTTCACTCTGGTGCATTTGATTAATATGAAATCGTAATATAAGGGGTTATTCGGAGTAATTTAAAGTTAGCAGTATAGTTATAATGCCGTGGGAACGTTTGATTTTAGCAACTTAAAAATCTGGTTTTTGTTCTATGGAAAGTGAGGTTATGTTTTGTCTAAATAAAAATTGAATGGACTGTAGCTCAAATTTTAAGAAGTACTTCTATCGCTTAGGTATTGAGTTTTTTTATTATCTAGGCCATTTATTTTGAGAAATTTTAGTGTCATCTACGCTACCACAGATTAAACCTTATCTATTCAATCTAAAATTATAATTTTTAATACAAAAAGAATATTTTTGTCTTTTAATGCAAATATTTCTGAAATTTTCCTACATCTGTGCCGTTTCCCCCAATTTTTCTTAAAAGTAGGGTAAGTCACAGATACGGTGAAAAATTATTAGACACTTAAAGTAAATATTTCAACGCATCCGTATCGGTATACGTAACGCGTTCGAAACAAAGTCAAAATACGCTATATTTTTGACTTGTTTATGCGATGTTTCGAACGATGCCCGCTTTTTTGAAGGGTGCGATGACAGGACTGCTGATTGAAATCGTTGCGTACGTTCGTGGATCCCTAACGATAGGTACACCCTTCCGTACGCAACGAGATTCTGTCATCAAAGAAGCAGGCATCGTTCGAAACATGGCACGAACAAGTCAAAAATGTAGCGTATTTTGACTTTGTTTCGAACGCGTTACGTTTACCGATACGGATGCGTTGAAATATTTACTTTAAGTCTCTAATAACATGCAAGAAATGTTGAAAGTAATACCAAAATATTACCTACACACAATCAAATGGGATGGGGCGTAGGTGACATTTTTTAAGAAAATGCTTTTTTAATAAACTGGTTAACTTTTGGTGCAAAAAAAGCGAGAAGCGTAGTTGACTACTAAAAACATTCTCACGTGTTTTCTGAATTAAAAGTCTATATAAAGTGAAAAGCAAATATCGGAACCACCTAAAGCGTTACCTTTCGATCAAGCAGGGAGTCTGGTGTCTTGTCACTCTCACCACCAATCTATTACCTAAAGAACGTTCGTTAGCTTAGGTGTTAAGGTGTCACGGATACAGGCCCTTTTAAAAATAAAATATTGTCGATCGTAAAAGATTGATTTTCTTTTACGTAGGAGGAATTCTCTGGATGACAACTTTTTTTATTACGCTATTTAGGGACAAACGAAAATTTGTAATATGCTTTGGGTGACGGGTAGCGTAGATGACAATCTAGTTATTAAAAAATTTATATTAAGTTATGCCCATTTGCTCTGCGATTTGCTTAAGTAATGAGTAGTAAAGAAATCCATAATTTTTAAGTATTCCCTAAATTTTATTCGTTTGCTCTGGCCAAAAAAAAGTTTTCCATAGCTAGGAATTAAATCTTGTTATAAGTTCAACCACTGGATGGCGCTGCTTGTCATAAACCCATTATTTGTTGTTATTATTTATTATTATTATTATAATTATTATTTATTATTAATTATTCTTTGCGTCAGTTTTTACATTAATTTTGTCAGCTTCAGCAAGGGTCATTTAAACATCTCCAGGGTGGATTCTTTAGACGGAACGGTGCTTCTAGCGGGTTAGAGTTTGGTTTTATAAAAAAATCCAAAAACACGTCAACTGAGATTTTTAATGGTCTTTAATCGTGCTATCTTGTTTTTTTTTATGTCGTTTTGTTTACGAGGTATGGCAAACAATTTTAAAATAGGACACCCTGTATAGTTTGACATTTTGAATTCTAGAAAAAAATTATCTTTTTGACAATATCACACACTAATACTTTATCTCTTATGGTTTCCAAGGCATTTAAACCATAGTTGTTGTCTATGCCTTGTTTACAGGGGATATTTGAATGAATATCGAAGTTTTCCATACAGATTTAGATAAAAATATCTTGATTATCGTAAAAGATAGATCCTACTGTGTGGTAGTGCTGAAAAGAGAATTGTTTGCAGATTTCAAAAATTGTAAAATATACAGGGTGTCCTATTTAAGAAAAAATAACAAAATTGCCATACCTCGTAAACTAAATGTCATAAACAAAATCCAAGATAGCACGATTAAAGGAAATTAAAAAAATCTCAGTTGGTGTGTTTTTGGATTTTTTTATAAAACCAAATTCAAACCCGTTAGAAGCACCGTTCCGTTTAAAGAATCCACCCTGTAATTGGCCTTAAAATCCCCAATGCTAGAAAGATGCCCTCCAGTGCACATAATCGTAGGGTTCTCAGTACAATTGAAGATTGTTAATTGTTTCTAAAAAATAAACAGTGATATTTATTTTAATTAAACTAATAAAACAACAAAAAAACTTGCATAAAAATATGTGACTATAAAAACTTGAAGCCATCATCCATTGGGGCATCATGGAAATTAAATTTAGTATGGGCTTGTCTCTGCATTGACTGGTCCTATACTTTGTAAGTCATACAGTCTTAACCGAAACGTCTTTCATCTAACTCCAACTGTTCTTGGCAAAATATTTCGAACTGTTGGTTTGGTTAGCCGGAAACGTTGAAAAAATCTAAATCTAGACCCTTCTAGCAAAACCATTTTCAATTATATTCAGCACATCCAAATCGTCATTTAAAAATTCCATTTTTATTTTTTTTACCGTTTTCGAGTTGATAAAAAATGAGGTTAGAATTCTCTCCTAAGGATGATTTAAGGCTCGATATCTGGCATCTTAAATTTAGGTATTCCTTAGACTACAAAGAAAAGCTGAGCAAACCAAATCAGCTACTTAGCACCGTTAAGAGATTAGCGCAAAGGAATCCTTAAAGAAATCGCAGAGCAAATGGACATTACTAAATTAAGTTATGGAATTCTTGAAGATGGCAAATTTTTATTGAATGAGAATGGCTTTTTTGATTTAACCAAGAAAACCTCTACTAAAATTACTTGCTATTTCATACTATAAATAAGTGAGCTAACACCTCCATGCACTAATATAGTTTCAATTATAAAGAACAATAGGATTCCTGACTAGACATTGGCAACCCCTAAACACAATGTTGTTGTACAGCGCGGATCTAAGTTGTTAACAGTGCGGCAAGGAAACATTAACAGGTTGACATATCCTATTATAATCCTTTAATCAATGCTAATATTATGTAAGAGGACGTGTGGGATTGTTACAGAAAGCCACAAAGGCAATCAACGTAAGCAACCCCAATTAATGGAATCAACCAACACATTTCCACAATGTTTGGTGTCGTAAACGCTCATATGGAGAAGAGGTTTAGTAAAAGATTTAAAAAAGTTAAACAGGGTGTAGCCCAGTGGATCGAGACAATGTAAATGGACGGATTTTTCAAAACTATGATTTTATGTAATCATTATTAAATTTTTGTATTGCAAATATATTTTTCTTTTTATAAAACACTATATAACGCTTTTGGTTGTCTATTCTGTAGACGAAAATAATATATTAATGACTTAAAATCAATATTACTCCAATTCGACAAAATATTTACCGATATTCATTTTATCAAAAAAATTCCGCTTTGTGGTATATCAAAAACATATGTTCTGGGTATGTAATGATGTATTCGTTTTTTTTAAGAGTCTTTAAATTCTGAGGTTCTAATTTTTTTTATCAATGATTTGTTACTTGCAAAGTTTAAAGTTTTTTTGACTTTTTAAAAAAAGGACCTTAAAACACCTGGCTGAAAATATGTATTTTAATGAGACCAGACCTTGTCTAAATAAAATCCATAAAGATTGGCTGCAACCACCTGCGACCCCTCGACATAATCGTGTAATAAATTAAGGGTGCAAGTCTGCTTAGGTGTGTAAATTATTTAGAAAACTAAGCGACAGACAGACCGACCGATAGACAGAGCGACGGCGTCTGGATTCGTGCTTATCACTATTCGGAACCTAAAAATTCGTGGAAGTGCGATTTTTAGATGATTACATTACTTCCCTTAGCGAATAAACTGTTTAACTTAAATTCAATTAAATAATAAAAAAACTATATTTTCTATTTTGGGTGTTTATAACCCCCCCCCCTCCATTCAGTCAGCTACCCGCCATAAATCATTGTTTTTAACAAAAACATTTAAAGCAAGTTCAAAAGAACGTAATTATTTAAAGAAAAATTGTATTTTCTCTACTTTTACCTCCCCCCCCACCTTTCCGTTACTCTGTACCGACTTTATTAAAAGAAAAAGTATTTTTATGCCGCTAAGAAAATAATCACAAATAGTTTTTAGAAATCAACCTCCGCCCTTGAATAGGTGTTTTATGCCTTGAGTTACAAGGTTTCTTCACTTAGGTGGCTATGATTAAAGAAAGCGAAAAACATGACCTATAATTAAAACCCATAAAGTTGTAAGTCAAAGTGAAAAAACTCAATATTGTTCAAAACTAATTACACACGGGCATTCTTAAAAGTTGTAAAACCTTTTTATTCATAACTTTTTTCTAACTCACATATAAATACATACAATAGTTGTGATCATTTAAATATCATTTCTATACCAAAATTCTTTAAATTATGATATAAAAGAGCAAGGCAAACAAACCTTAAAATTGTTAATATAATAACGCAAAAATTGTTTATTTTTATTTAAACATTAATAAAAAATCAATTCCTGATCTGGCGAAAAACACTCATCCTATATATCCGTAAAAAAGCCTTTAAACATTTTCTTATGCTTATATAAATGAGCTTTGTCCGCATTACTTACTATCAAAGACAGGTGAATATTTTGTTACTATACTACCACCAAACAAGCAATGTTCACTGATACTACTATCTATAATTTTTAAATATATATTTGTAAAATTATACCTCTAATTTTATTGAACTTTTGACCTATGTGGAATTTCTGTACAAAATGTAAAAAAGAACAGTTTACCTTTTTATCAAACCAACATAAAGAATTAAAAGTCAACGGACAAAAAAGTAATTGAATTTTAAACAAATGTCCAAGTTTTCCTAAACCTCGATCCACTGTGTGGAGGCTTGATTGTTACATGTTACATAACGCAGTTTTAAAATTAATAGAGACCTTTTGCACCTCTTACAAAAAAATCCCCGTTATGTGACTTTATCGCTCAATAACGCGTTATGACGCAGCTAACGTCACGTTATTTTTAAGACATCATTTTTAGTTTTTGCACGCCATCTTTGATTTGTTTATGGCCGACTTTATACGCTATTTATTATTATAAAGATTTACAAAAAGAATTTCTCCAATAATATTTTTCATTTAGAATATCTTATTCTTGTGTTTTTTACGGTGAATTTTAATTATTATTAATCCTTAAAAACTCAAAAACACAACAGGGAAAAGGGAGATTATGATAAACAGATCGGAATCACTTGTCATAGCTGCCAGAGAAAATCAATGTTTTACATTTCTTACGAAATTCTAGCCAAAGAAACTGATTAAACAAAAATTGGCACTTATCTTTACAATTAAAAAGAATACAGAACATACTTGCATTCAAAAATCAATTTAAATTTTTTGTTTTTCTACTTAACGTTTTACTATCGGCAACCATGTCAATTATAAGGGATACGGTATTCTCCCGCAGGTAACGTCAAACTTTATCGGTTAGTAAGGGATTCCGTTATCACCTCGTTGCTGCGCATGCCCGAAATAAGCGATAAAGTAAAAAGACATCAAAATTATAGGTGCAAAAGGTCTCTATTATTAGGCACTTATCGGTACATACGAGTAGCTATTCTTGAAATCAAGGAGAAAACAATTATCTCCCTGAAACGCACAGATCCTATTGGTCGACGCCACCGATTCCCTCTAAAATGACACTAAAATAACATGACTTTTGATGAAATTTGATTCTACTGTTTTTTAGTGAGAGAAAGAGAAATAAAAGATGCCAATTTCTATTAAAATATTGTTATTAGTTTCATTTGTGGCAAAAATCAGCAGAACCGCGCATTTGTGAGAAATTATTTTCTTTTCCTTGATCTCAAGAATAGGGACTCATCGGTTCATAAAGTGTGCATAGCCTGACTTTAATAAAGTGGGCACTATTTTTGATAGTTCAGCACGAAGTTATTTTTGGCCGCCATCTTAAAAGATGACGTCATATCAACCCCTTTTACACTGATGCGAACAAAACACCCGGTAAAACTCGAATGTTTGACTACAGAGATATCAATCCCACATAGTCACAAAAATCCTTCATTCAAAATTCCCAAAATCACTAATGTTAAAAATTAATTTCTTGGATTCTCATCTGGATTACTTTTCGGCAAATTGTGGTACTGTATGTGACGGCACGGTGAGAGGTTCCACCAAGATATTTTAAACATGGAAAGAAGGTATCGGGGAAAATGCACCTGCGACATGTTAGCCGACTACTTCTGGACTATTAGTATGTTGTTTTTGCAATATGTTAATTTTACTGGAGTATTTTTCAAGGTCCTGAAACTTCAAACTGCATCAAACTCTAAGGATTGAATTTGGCGTACATGTCTAATAGTTTAATAGTTTATTAGTAGATTTGAGGTTGAGCTGGCAAAACCTCGAATTATTAAGATTTTTTGAAGAGAAAAGGGCAAAAAGCTTGTTTTTGCGATTTTCAAGGTCGTTTAAGGTCGGATGATCTTAAAAGTGAATTTTTTGGAATCATCGTTCTCGAATTATATGGAATCGAGTATAATCATGCCCTGGTTGCGAAAGTTGTATCTTTTATGATTTTTGACCGCCATCTTGAAAGATGACGTCATATATACCTTTTCTACACGGATGCGAACAAAACACCCGGTAACACTTGATTGTGTGACTAAAGAGCTGTCAATCCCATACAGTCACACTACTGGTGGTGTTCATTAGTATGGTATTTTTAAATATTTAAACTTGTGGGGATAAAAAAAAGTTACGATTAGCTCCATTTTTTGGAAGGTACACTTTTAAGCACGACTGGAATATTAAATTTTACCTTTAGAATTTGAATAGGGAAAGTGTATCGAGTGATGTATAAATGCCTTTAAAAGCGTGTATTTGAAGCAAAAATGCTTGTTGTACATTCTTGAAAGAATTCAGGAAAAATACGAAGGGTGAGTTTCATTCCCAGAATTTAAATAGGATTATTTGGTCGAGTGACATCTTGTTTCTAAGGACTTTTATTAAATTTTTCAAGCGACCTTTTTTTAAAGTCTTTTAAAATGTAGGGAAATAAATACCACACCCCAATGTTCTACATTTCATCATTTTCAAAATAGCATTTGGATTTGTACACAGAAAGTATTTACTTCATGGTTTAATTTTTTTAATTGAGTCGCGTAACTAAAAATTATGTAGACTTATTGCACAATTGTGTATAAAAAATACAAAACTATGTAAATAATAAAATGTCATTTTCTTACACAATTTTCTGACTAGTACTCATCCAGTTACAATTTTTTTTTCGTGTACTTTTGGTTTAAAAACGGAATAAGCTTATTATACGGTTTTCCAAAAAAAACGCACTTTTTTAAATGATTATAACGTAGCGAGAAATTGTCCAATTTTAATAATATTCAGTTTTTTAGAAAACCAAAGCTTCAAAATTTATAGGACCAATGTCAAACTTGACATTTCCTAAAAATCCAAATTCGACATTTTTAACCTCCCTAGATATTTTTTTGTGTGCGACACTGTAATAAATCTGAAACAACGGTTACGAAGCCACATTCTTTCGAAATACATCGATATATCATTTTAAAAATTCGAACAAGAAATAAGGAGGTTAGAAATTTTTAAATAGACTAGAGTTCACCTGCAAAATCAAGCTTATTAAGGAAAAGTCTACTTGTTTAAATAAATATAAATTTTGAAGCTTGTGCCTTTTAAAAAGTTTAAACTTATTAAAATCGATCAATTTTAGAAAAAGTTATTAAAGCTATTTAAACAAGTACATTTTCTCTTAATAAGCTTGATTTTGCAGGTAAACTCTGGTCTATTTAAAAAATACAAACTTCCTTATTTCTTGTCCGAATTTTTAAAATGTTAATCGAATCGAATGTGCTTCGAAAGAATGTGGCTTCGTAACCGATGTTTCGATTTATTACCATCTTGGATTTTTAGGAAATGTCAAGTTTGACACTTATCCTATAAATTTTGAAGCTTTTGATTTCTAAAAAACTAAATATACTGAGTGACAAAGAAAGGTAAACACTTATTTATATTTGATATATTTTATTAATATTATGCTCACATATTTACCAGGCAATACTTAATAAGTGATTAGGTTTTCAGTCAAATCGGCTGACCATTAACAGAATTAACTCTAATAATGGGTTAAGGATCCTCGATTTCTTATATAATCGTTAGCACGTCTGGGCATTGTTCGGATGAGGTGCTCTATATCCTCTTGGGGTATCTCGTTCCACCCTACTGAGGAGGACGCTGTAAGTTTAGTAGCCTGCGACCCAGAATGTCCCACACATGTTCGATCGGGGACAGATCAGGGGATCTTGGTGGCCATGGTAAGAGGTTAACGTTGTGTAGAACCATGAAGTCTAACCTAACTCTGACCACATGCGGTTTCACGCTGTCTTGTTGAAATATGGGGGTTTCAAGCATCTCAAGATAGGGAAGGATATATGGTTCCACTACCTCCTGGATGTAACGGACTGCTGTCATGTTACCTCTAAGAAAGACTAGAGATATCCTGCTACCATATGCGATAGCACCCCATACCATAACACCCACTGCATGATGAACATGCCTTTCCATATCAAACTGTGGATCCCGTCTTTCACCACGACGCCTTCTTACCCTTGCTCGAACATCATGCATACCCAAACAAAAGCGAGATTCAAAACACTGATTGACAATCGCTCGAATAGAGCTAAACCGGTCTCTTAGAGCCAAAAGTCTTAGTCGGCGGTCTTGACGCTCTGTTGTTCCCCTACGACGTCCAGTGCCTCTAGCTCTGTGTCCTCGGCCTTTTTGGGTCCCGATAACATCTTAAAATCGTACGTAAAGCTCGGTTGGTTCTTCTCGCAATTTCTCTAATTGATAAACCTGCCTCCCGTATAGGCCCACAATCCGCCCTCTCTCAAAGTCATTAAGCTGACAAATACGAGCAACTCTACGCACGCGGGGTATTCTGACGAAGAAAATTAAATACTTTGCAATGAACTCCGCCAGAGTTAAACCACATCTATGACCACAAACTAACGAGTTTGTGGTCATAGATGTGGTTTAACTCTTTTAACCAAAATCGAACACCTCAAAAAGGAATTTAAAAAAAAACCGCTTAAAAAGACGTTGATAAGGCTGAAAATTTAATCAATTTATACTGAACTCAAAATAAACCTGCATGCCAAAAATATTAAAATAGGATCATAAATACTGGGTGTTTACCTTTCTTTGTCACTCAGTATATTATTAAAATCTGACAATATTCCGCTAAGTTATAATCATTAAAAAAGTGGGTTTTTTTTGGCACACCCTATACTAGTGATATAATGAGTGTTTCGTCATGAGCTTATTACATAACGCAAACAGGCCAATATTAGAGACATAATAGTCACTTATCGTGCAGGTCCTACGTAAAAATACTTTAAGTAGCAGAATTCCAACAATTATTCCATTTATCCACCCTGTAGCTGTATATATATATAAATATGCTCTTCATACAAACATGTTTTTACCCCGATGCGATGTAGTATTTTACATACACAATAAAATAAAGTTAAATTGCATTTTGTTTTTATCCTTCCCCATGGACGATAGAACTGGAAGTACGCACATCAAAATTTAATTATATCGGGGAAAACAAGCTAGTTTTATTTGTTGTGTGCATTGAAAGAATATCAAAGCAAAAAAAATAAAATTTTCATGCGTGCCTATTTTTTTAATGGGAAGCTTTTAACCAATAACGGTTTAGATTTTAGCTACCTGGGTACAGGCATGCTATATTTATGAACAATTTATTGGTATAATTGAGAACTCATAGACCTTAAAAATATAGAGACCATGCAAAATTAAACATTTACAATATCTATGATTAAGCTCCTTAGAGCGGTGTGTTCACAGATGGCTGATTCTCACGAGATATCAACTTTTGTTCTTCACTAGCGAATAAACATGTATTTTTGGTAAAAAGTGTTCAATAGAATTTTATATTTTCCATATTTTTTAAACATTTCTATCCTAAACATATCATCTCCGTGACTGTTTACTCAATCCACTTTTTATTAAAATAAAGAAAAATTAAATTGATTTCCTAACTATTTTTTCATACATCAATACCAAAACGATTATGTTAAACTAAAAATTAAGAAAATTACAATTAAAAATATGTAAAACTACTTAATTTGTCGAAATAGAGTGCTGTTCCATTTTACGTTTATCATTTGCGTGAATGTGACAATAGATGGTTAAAGCTCTAATAGTAGCCACTAGTCAAGAACAATTTAATTTTCTCCCCACTTAAGACACTTTAGGTTCCCGCTTGAAGAGCATGTCAATATGGTTTTAGATATAGGTAGAGAGAGTTGATTGTTTTTCTTTGCGAATTTTAATATATGTGATTTGGTCAATTGATTTTTTCATATCCGTGAAGTTAAAAAAAATAGGTAATTTCTAAACAAATTTTCTTATGATAATAGCCAAATTTTTGCAGAGTTAATGCTCTTAAATTATAAAATGTGATTATAACTTGATAAAATTATTAAAAATCCTCATTTACGTGAATTTCAACATTCACACTATTTTTTCATCTTTCTTCAATGCAATAATAAACATTTTTATCAATAGCTATCTTCAAAATGTATGTAATGGATATTTCACAATTATCATTTTTGTGAATCTTTCCTCAACCATGTCGGTTTGTACAAGTATTTAGAAATGTCACTGTTAGCCCTTTTTAAATAAAACAATAAAGTTCTTTACTTTGTCAACAGAAATTTAATTGTTTTAAGTTATAATTCATACAAACATTTAATTATTGGTGAATGTTTTCTCAACTCTGTGAATGATAAATTTTAAAAAAGTCAATTTTTTTCAAATAAAAAACAGGTCCACGTGTGGAAAGTTAAATTAATAAAAAATATGTGATCTTTATTTTTACTTTCTTTTTTTTTGGAAAGTGGACATCTCATAAGAATCAGCCAAATATAGATATGTATACAGAGTGTTTCAAATTCGATGCTCACCATGGGGATCTCCTAAACTGTAGGAGATACTAAAAGGTTTAAATTAGGGCAGTTGCGCAATTTGATGCTTTGCTCAAAACTAAAAAAAAAGTTTACAAATTCCGGATAGTTCCGGAGATAGGCCGAAAAAACCTGCGTCCTTATTCTTAAAGCTGTCAGAAAACGCTTAAAACTTTCTACAGGCACTTTTTTAGCATCTACCTAGTGAGGGATCCGTTTTTGAGGCTTGACATTTCAGTGTGACAGTTCCATTTTTTCTTACACATCCTTTTTTTCTTCTGCCGTTTGGTTCATAAATGATGACAAAATTTTGCAAGCTTATTTTGGCAAGTCACCTGATGGTTTGGTTTCATTGAATATCATCAGCTCAAATTTAATTTTTGCTTTAAACTTACTCAAGATATTATGGAAATAACAAATAACTTTACCTAATATTTTAAAAATACGTTTTTTTCTTTTGTTTTTTAATCCTTGAATTTGAGCTGATGATGGTCAAATAACTCAACACGTCAGGTACTTGTCAAAATGAGGTTGTAAAATATCTGTTAACCTTTATGAACCAAACGGCAGGAGAAAAAAGCATGTGTCCATAAGAAAAAATGAACTTGACAGTGCTCCTCTCACACTGAAATGTCAAATCTCGAAAACGGACCTCTCATTAGATAGACTTTAAAAAAGTGCCTGTAGAAAGTTTTAAGCGTTTTTTTGCCAGCTTTAAGAATAAGGGCGCAGAAAAATAAAAACTAAAAATAAAGATTTCGGTTTTTTTCGCCTATCTCCGGAACTAACCGGAATTTGTAAACTTTTTTTTTGGTTTTGAGCAAAGCGTCAAATTGCGCAACTTTGCCCTAATTTAAACCTTTTCGTATCTCCTACCGTTTAGGAGATCCCCATGGCGACCATTGAATTTGAAACCAAAGTCAGGAATAATGAATTTTGCCTATAACGGATCAGTTTAGGTAAAAAAAGAAGTTTAAAAAAATGTGTACTCTTTTATACAGGCTGTCCTAAAAATAAGAAATAACACAAACTTACCTTTTTTCAATTGGACACCCTGTAATTTTCTGAATCTTTAAAAAATAAGCTTTTCAAAAATACCAAACCCTTTTATCTTTTTCAAGATATTTAAGTGTAAATTTGTGTGAAAGATATTGGAAAATGAGTATCATAGGTATTAATAGTGAATAGTTGATTTGGATTTCCCTCTCTTCAATACAAATTGAAATATCTTGGAAAAAATAAAAGATAGACCGAATGTGTGGTATTTTTGGAAAACTTATTTTTTAGGATTCAGAAAATTACATAACAGGGTGTCCAATTTAAAAAAAAAGGTAAGTTTGTAACATATCTCATTTTTGGAACACCCTTTATAAAAGGGTATACATTTTTTTAAACCGATATTTTATCAAAAATTTACTATAAGTTAAAAGAAAACTTATAGCCCTCTGAAAAAATCCATTATTCCAGATTTTTGGGATACACTCTATACGACAATAAAATTCGACCGCGCGCATTTTAATGGATTTTAAAGTTCAAAATTTGTGTGTTTGTAGTAAAATATCTAGTCCAGAATTTAATTCCTTTTAGAGCTTTGCACTGCTTAAAATCGATACTTGTTGTCCTGCTAGATTCATTGTCAATGTTAAGCTAGCAGCAGTGGGCAAAAAGCATTTTATAAAAATTGCTGATGAATTTCAAAATTCAAAGGTAGAGTTTGCTCCGCTTTAAACAAATGCAGCCTTGCTTGGCATAAAGCATTTAACGGCGCAAAAAAAAAACTAAAACTCCAAAATTTGCGACAGAAAGAACCCTGCACAAATTACATTAGAAATGGCTTTCGGCTAAATGTCATAATTTTTTTATAAATTGTAGTACTTGATCAACAAAGCACAAAAATAAAAAAAACGAGACAGGGAGCAAGATTACTTTCTAAGATATGGAGCTTTAAAGTTGACGTGTTTTTAGGCTATATTTTTGGACATGGTCCAAGTTTTTTTTCCACAACTTTGTTGATTACTGTCGAAATAAAATGATTCGAGTTTCTGTTTGTCTGGAATGAAACACCCTTTCCACCCATATAAAATGTTTTTATATTGTATCTTTGGTACCACCAAAAAAGTCAATGATTTGTAAGTTTTAAAAAAGAAAGAAAACGACCGTTTTTTAAAAAATGACAATTCCGGTTTTACTTAAAACGAACCGTCATATTTCTAAAATTTTTACGTATGTTACTAAAAATAATGCCACTTAGCTGAAAAAAAAAATTTTTAGCTTGAATGGTACCATAAATTTCGAAAATGGTAGGCACCTCTAGTATTTTTTAATATTTTTGTTTGTGATTTTAAATAACTAGGCTATACAAACTTTTTATGGACAAATCTAATCCAGATGCTTAATACCAATATATTGGTACCAATTAGTACCTATTGTTACCTGTATTTGACCAATCAAATTGCTCGTGTGATATATGCTTTTAGGCTAAATTGCCGGCAATGAATTTGATAACATTTTTCCGATTACTATTACTTTTTTTCTAGGAGAATACGGTAAAGTGTTTCTCCTACTTAAGTGCGGAAAGTGGTTTTTACGCATGCATTTTCGTGCAAAAATTTTAAGTTAAAACGGCGTCATTTGCTGCCGGATAATTTTACGCATTCGATTGGAAAAACAGTGTAAACAACCGGAAAAATGTTATCATATTCGTTACCGGCAACCCCAAATTAGCCTAAAAGCATATAAACGACCAATTTGATTGGTGAAATACAGGTACCAATGGATACCTATCGGTACCAACATATTCGTATCAAGCTTATGAATTGAATTTGTTCAGAAAAAGTTTGTTTAACCTACCCATAAGTTATTTTAAATCACTTTTCGTATTTCACCAATATTTCAAAAATATTAAAAGGCATTAAAGGTACCTACCATTTTTGCAATTAATAGTACCACTCAAGCTAAAAATGTTTTTTAGCTTAGTGATATTATTTTTATTAACATATGTAAAAACTATTAAAATCTGGCCGTTTGTTTCAAAGAAAATTAAAATTGGCATTTTTTAAAAAACGGTCGTTTTCTTTCTTTTTTAAAACTTACAAATCAGTAACTTTTCTGGTGGTACCAAAGAACTCATATAAAAAAGTAGTTTTAAAAACTAGTGGCTAAAATATTACTTTTTTTTACAAGGGTTGGTTTAAATAACGAGCGCAGTGAGGTATTTAGGAACGTGAGTAAAAAAAAGCACAGTTTAGCTGCGAGTTGTTAAAACTATTTTTTTAATACCGTTATCAAAAAATCCAAGAAAAATAGTAAAATACTTTTAAAAATCTCGAATGAAGAGCACTTCTCGCAACTCACCATCTTTACACTATAAATCAAGGCGGCTGGTAAATGAAATAACAATGCGGTTTCCATAGCGATGTGTCTTTTTACTCGGTGAAGTTCATTGTCGCGACATTTTAATCTTTGACAGTTTCAAATTTTGACGATTTTTTTAAATGATTTTTTCGTAAATACTTGAATACGTGAAAACCGGCGGAAATGACTTAATTTTTAGGCAAGAATAATTAGATTTTTTCAATATTACTATATTCCGCTATTTATCCTTAATTTTGGGTAAAAAACGGGCAGAAATCTTTTTTTGCACCCGTGATCAAAAAAAAAAGTTTTTTTGCATCGGTAACCAAAAAAGCCATGCTTTAGTTATCTGCAGACAGTGACTAAAATCATGTTTTTGATGAAGGTATAAAAAAACATTTTTACGTGGATGGAAAGGGTGTTTCATTCAGAACAAATGGAGAAAAGAATCAATTTATTTTGGCGTTAATCAACAAAGTTGTGGAAAAAAAACTTGGACCATGGCCAAACATATAGCCTTAAAACACGTCAAATTTAAAGCTCCGTATCTCAGAAAGTAATCGTGCTCCCTATCTCGTTATTTTTATTTTTGTGCTTTGGTGATCAAGTACTATAACATATAAAAAAATTATGACATTTAGCCGAAAGCCTTTTCCATTGTAATTTCTGCAGGGTTCTTAACATCAGAAATATATGGTCCGATTCAATTTGGCATGAAGTGCATGAAGGCAATTTTCTAATAAACAAAAAATTCCGCAGGGAAAGTAAAAAATTGGCAAAAACCAACTTTTTTCAAAATTTTCATTAGAAAATGTTTTAGCACGTGTTATATTTTGATCGGGAATTAAAATTTTGCAGGAAGCCAATTTTTTAATAAAAGCATGAGTACATGCACCTAAAAAAATCATCATTGGTGCTAGAAAGCACGGATAGTCCACCATACAATCAATTATTTTATGTTGAAAAGAAATGAAAATATCTCGTAGACTGTAGCCTTGATAGATTACGAAAACCAAAATCTGAAAACCGCATATCAATAGCTGCTTTACTTCTAAAGTTATGATTTTTTAAATATATTTTCACGTTTTTTCAAATAACTTGGAAACTAAAGCTCCCACGAATTTGGAAATAATAACAAAATTTGTAGTCTATACTTATGGAAACTTAAATCTTGAAACCGTGTATCGCTACTTGCTTTTGTTTCAAAGTTACAATTTTTTTAAATATTTTATCCCCCTTCAGCAACCCCCCACCACCCTACCCAAAAGTTAATCAGTTCATGGTATGCCGATTTTTTGTATCAAATTTGGAAACAAAGTTTTGGAACCTTAGTCACTCATTTTTGATAAAATTAAGAAAAGTCAAAATTTCACGATTTTAATAGTCCCCCATATCATATTGGTATGAAAAGAAATATTATCTTGTCGAACTGACTGATGACACCAATAATAAGTTAGCATTTCCAATATTTTAAATACTACACACTTAAAGTAAATATTTCAACGCATCGGTATCGGTATACGTAACGCGTTCGAAAGAAAGTCAAAGTACACTACATTTTTGACTTTTTTGTGCGATGTTTCGAACGAAGCCCGCTTTCTTGAAGGTTGCGATGACAGAACTGCTGATTGAAATCGTTGCGTATGTTCGTGGGTCCGTAACGATACGTATATCCTTCCGTACGCAACGAGATACTGTCATCACACCCGTCAAAGAAGCAGGCATCGTTCGAAACATGGCATGAACAAGTCAAAAATGTAGTGTATTTTGACTTTGTTTCGAACGCGTTACGTATACCGATACCGATGCGTTTGAAATATTTACTTTAAGTGTCTATTATTGAGCTGTAAACTTGTTCGCTTTAAAAAAGCAAACAATGAAGTAAAATTGGAAAAAACTAACCTCAAAATACATCAGGCAAATGTCAAAAGCTCATATCGTGTTCAAAACGCGTTCAAATCGCTTCTTGAAAACCAAAAAGGGACTCGTATTAAAAACGCATTCAGTTACATGTGAAAACGTAGTACTTACATATATATGGATAAATACCACATACACACAGAATATCTCAAATAGAGTAGACGTGGATAATGAATTCTGAGGTGGTCTGGCAAGTGTTTATTTTAGCTATAGGTTATACTATACCGACAAGCGCCGCGTCTTTTTTTGGAATTTGAGTAAGATAAGATAAGCAAAGATCTTAAAGGTATCTTAGACGATAATCTAGAGAGAAAAGGTCTCAATACTGGGTGAAAAACAAATTACGTTTAGAAGGAGTAAACGTAACGATGATCAGATACGCGCGAGGGGTGGCCCGGTCGTCATTTTGTGTACACAAAAAGACCTTTTTTTAACAGATTTTGCCTCTAAATGCCCCCGAAATGCCTCGAAATAATGCTTCAAATTGCCACGAAATATTATATTATATTATAATAAATTGTATTATATTATATTATGTTATATTATATTATATTATATTATATTATATTATATTATATTATATTATATTATATTATATTATATTATATTATATTATATTATATTATATTATATTATATTATATTATATTATATTATATTATATTATATTATATTATATTATATTATATTATATTATATTATATTATATTATATTATATTATATTATATTATATTATATTATATTATATTATATTATATTATATTATATTATATTATATTATATTATATTATATTATATTATGTTATATTATATTATATTATATTATATTATATTATATTATATTATGTTATATTATATTATATTATATTGTATTGTATTATAATATATTATAACCAATTAATCAACCTCTATCATGAGTGGACGAGGCTAGTCCACCTTAGGGTAAAACTGAAATCAACTTTTTAGTGATGGTATTAACTTCACTAGGTAGTGTTTATTTTCGCCAGCTTGGTTGACTTAGAAAAATGTTTTGATTTTTGAAAAAAAAAAACAAAAATATTAAGTAACATATCATCTCATTTTCTCTGAGAATCTCGGCAAAAAATCAGCAAACAGTGAAGTTATTAGCTCCCATTAGAGACCCTGTTATGTTCTTATCCCCTAAGGTAAAACTTTATTTCGACCTTGTAATGTTTTAAAATCAGTAAGAGTTTCTTCGGAGTACATTTACTTTCTTCAAACAAACAGTAGGCAATTATTATTGCAAGGGACTTGGCTTAAATTTATTTTTGTTTGTTTTAGAATGAAGCTGGTGGACAATCTGTGGCCTTCCGACAAAGAGACCCTGCGCAGAGACGGCTTAGTGTTATTTAGCAAATTAATTAGGACAAAAAACATAGATTCACTACAAGAACAAGCATCAGATAGGCAGGCGAGCAACAGCGACGATAGAAAACAAAAACTAACGGTAGGTAATCAATCCTATGACTCCCTGATGATTTCTTATAAGAATGAAATAGGGCTGCAGATGTCTGGATGCTTTAGAAGAATGGAAATAGAAATTCCAATCATGTACAGGGTGTCCAAAATTCGATGGTTTTGGGGGATTTCAGGTACTCCTAGTGGAGATAGAGAAAATTCCACCCCCCCTTTACGAGTCTTAAATTTCAAGACAAGATTTTTGGTAAAAATCACATTTCAATATGCCCTATAACTTTTTTATTCATGAAAATATCTTCGTGGCGTTAATTACTTTTTTGTAGAGTTTTTAAACTAAAATTTAATTGCTAAATCGTATTTCATGAGTCACTTTTAGTTTTTGATATATATCAAAAATTTGGTATGTTTCTTATAGGAAACCCCAATGCTTTTTTATTTTCCTTTAAAACGATGTGCCTCTTACGAAAATCGGATAGACAGTTGTCGAGTTATTAAATATTTTCCTTAAATCATATGGTAGGATGTGATAAAAGCGGCACGCCACATTATTAAAGAAATCTAGAGTGCCATGGTTGTCAATCTGAGGTGATAAAAATAATTGGTTACTATTATGTCAATAATAAATTATTATACCTATATTTTATGCTTAGAATACAAAAACCAAGGCACTCTAGATTTTTTTTAAATAATGTGGCTCGTCGCCTTTATCACATCCTACTATATGATTTATGTAAAATATTTAATAATTAGACAACTATGTATCCGATTTTTGTAGGAGTCACATCGTTTTGAATTAAATTAATAATGCATTAAAAAAAATTGGGGTGGTGTTCCACAAGAAAAATACAAACTTTGTATTATATCTCAAAAACTAAAAGTGATTCATGGAATCTGATTTATTAGTTAAATTCTAGTTTAAAAACTCTACAAAAATGCAATTAACACCACGAAGATATTTTCATAAATAAAAAAGTTATAGGGCCTATCCCAAACTGCAGACTTTTCAAAAATCCCGCGTAGCTCGAAGATGGATATTAAAATGCGGTTTTTACCAAAAATATTGTCATGAAATTTGAGCCTCGCAAAGGGGGGACGAATTTTCTCTATCTCCTCTAGAAGTACCCGAAACTAGTGATGGGCACAAAACATCGATGTTTCAAGAACATCGATGTTTTTTGTTCAATATCGATGTTTTTAACATTTTTACTTTTTTTAAACATCGGAACATCGAGCATCGATCAAAAAAGAAATATAGGAAATAAGTTTGCACTTGTACTATATAACCACTGCGGCTCAAAAAACAGGAATTGCCTATTTTTGAGATGTCGGTCGGCTTTGCGCCATATAGGTGTCGCTACCTAATCGGTAGGTACTACTCATATTTTTTGTGTTTTTTAGCGTACATATTTAATATAGCTTTTGTATATCATGTACCGATTATTATTAAAAATCTCTTATTTGAAAGCTTATTATAAGTATTGTGTGTAAAATTAACAATAAGTCTTAAATAAAACAGTTTCTTCGAATAACGGAATACTCTCTAAAAAAAGCAAAAAAAACATCGATGTTCAGAAACATCGATATTTTTATTCCGATGTTTTTTCACCATCGATGTTAAGTTTCGATGTTGACATCGATGTTCAATATCGATGTTTTTTTTTGATGTGCCCATCACTACCCGAAACCTCCCAAAACCATCGAATTTTGGACACCCTGTACAGTATTTTCCACCCATAGGGATTTAATTGACGTCAACTGTCAGCAAGACTTTTTGATCTGACGTTTGGTAATTTTGTTTCTCTCTAAAAAGACAGTTGGTCACAGTTTATCGTCATTATCATGTGTGCTGATAATATTGTTACAAAGATTTCATAAAACTTTTTTGCACACTTTTTTATCTATAACTATAATTTCACATAAACGCATCAATTCAAAATGTTTGTCCACATTTCCAGCGTTGTCTAGCCAAAAATAACAACAACACAAAAATCTAGGGCGTTTAGATTTCTATCAATTTTCAAACCTGGTTTTGTTCAGTGAGTCATTGAGGTTAGGTTTTGTCTAAATAACAACATCCTGAAAACAGAAAAATAAACAGCAGTACTTTATTCTCGGAAAGAGATTTTGTAGTTAGAACAATTTGTCCTTGTAATCAAGTGAAAATAGCTAAAAGCAATTTCACGAAAATTAACAACAAACTGGATAATTAACAACACACAATTAATAATAATAGGTACATGTGTACATTAAAACATTTAAGGTTATATTTGACGACTGTGCATCTATTCTTGAATCGAGAGAAAATTTGCTCCCAGCCCAATGAGAATTTTTGTCTATATAGAAGTTACAGCAAATAATATAAAACTTTCATAAAATAACCAAAAGTTATATTATTTAGTGTTGGTGATAATTTTATAACTCTTAAATAAGTAAAAAAGACTTGAAAAACAACTGACCAACACCAGCTTATAAAAATTTATGGTACATAGTAATGTATAGAAAAACAACATATAGATTTCCTTATGAACCCTCCAGTCTAGATATTATTATAAAAAGGTTTTACAACTGTTCTAACAATACTATATAACAAATTAAAGGTTTTTATCGATTTAGAAATATAAATTTTCCATCTTTCTTCCCTCTGCTTGTTATGTATTATTCTTTTTCTTTTTAAAATAAAAAATTTATAAAATCGTGTTTACCAATCTTCTAAAACAAATTAAAATGGAAGTGAGATAAGTTGAAGCAGGAATATGAATATTTATATACTATAGGTTAAATAAAAGCTGTTTTCCCAGTCATCCTACTCTGATAATCAGCTGCGGTCCCGTATGTACTGTATAGTTTTCGAATACACTCACAAAATTTTCATGGGCTCCAAAAATACTTGAGAAAACGGGAAAAAAAATATTCATTTAAATAATACTTTTTTTCACATATGTTTTTTGCTTTCTGGGAGAAATATTGAATTTTGTATTTTGTTCTTAACCCTAAACAAGCAATATTTCGATTAAAGCACATGTTGAAACACAATAAATAACGTTTTTATTTTGGTCAAAAACCTATTGTTGGAATCCAAAATGGCGAAAATTTACGACAATTCTATAAAAAAAAAACAATACAATTATACCACTGTTTACCTCTTTCAACACTTTTTTATCAACGTTTTAAAACATGATGCTAGTTGGAACAAAAGGCTGCAGATGGCGCAGTGTTGAACACTGAAGGTCCGTTTCTGCGAGCTTAACATAGTTACCATTGTTCTCTTTTCCTAAATGTATTCGTCTGAGAGAGGTCCAGCATATTACACATACCAACCCCGCATAACTGTCAGAGGTAACTATCTCAAGAAGATAGTTACATTGCGGGGTCGAAGGGTGTACAGGCAGGTATTTCCCTGGTATGCTCGATCTCTCTCAGACGAATGCATTTAGAAAAAGAGGATAATAGTGACTATGTCAAACTCGCAGAAACAGACCTTAAGGCTGCGTTCCGTCGCGTCGTAAGGTGATGTGTTCACAATTGCCGCCGACCAGCCGTGCGAACTGTATGCACCGTGAATCGAAGTTTCACGGTGCAATTTTGCGAACTTAACACGGTTACTATTTTGTTCTCTTTTTCTAAAACGCGGTTCCCATCTATGGGTTTCTTCTGCGTGGGCCCCCCGAACACGCATCAGGTAGTCTAAGAGTCTAAGCGAGATTTGCACGTGATGAGTTTTTTGAGTCAGGGTGGCCGCGCATGGGAAACGCTGGTCGGAACCGGGTGTAGAATGCATTCGATCCCGATATCTGTCATCGAAAACAATCTTAAGAAGATTTGGATCTCTTATGTCTCTTCTCAGATTGATGTAATTAAAACCAGATAATGATGGTATGGTATCTCGCAAAAACGCGCCTTTTGATGTCGCAAAAACGCACCTTTTAAAGTCGCAAAAACGAGCCTTTTGATGTCACAAAATTAACCTAAGAAATCATGTTTGTTTTGTTATAAATTAAAATTGTTTTTTTGTTGTAAAATCAGTGGTATTATAACCACTATACAAACAAATTAATAAAAATATTATGGAAAGAATGGGCAAAAAAGGTTTATGAATGAGTGTGTCTTTGTTGTTGGCTAATTAAGTTTTTATAAGTGAGTTGATAGCAACATTTTAAAAACCAATCTATATATCTTTAATTGATAGTTACTTACGGTTTTATAGATGGGTTAACAGAAAGATTTAAAAAACCAATTTATATAACTTTTGTCACTGATAACTTATATTTTTATAAATATTTTGGTGGAAACATTGTTAACACCAATTTATATAACATTTGTTACCGATGACTTTAATTTTTATAAAGATGTCCGTGGAAACATTGTTAACGCCAGTTTTATGTTACCTTAGGGTACCATCAATTTAGAACCTTTAATAAAACAAATATACAAACTCAATTCCTGTAGGAAACCTCTAAATACCCTAGGGCATTAATAGAACCCTCTTTATAATAATTATATAAATTTTTGTCACCAGAGGTTTCTAAAAATGCTCATTGGGAGGGAGTCAAATTCCCTCGCTCCTATGCATCTCATTGGTTCAATTTTTCGGTTTAAATCAATTTATCTCACTTTTGCCCGATATTGATCAACCAATAATTACTTTCGATCGATATCAAGCAAAAGTAAGAGAAACCGATTTAAACCGAAGATTTGGACCAATGAGATGAATAGTAGCGAGAGAATTTGACTCCCTGGGAGCATATTTTCTCTCGATTCAAGAATAGACGTACTGTGGGAAACTGCTGCCAAAAAGAACTGTCAAGCTAAGCAAATTTGTCCTGTGTGAAGTATTGAGAACATTTAGCTTTACGATTTTTTAAACTATCTACAATCAAGGAGAAGTATAGTAATATATAAATAGGACAATTTGATTTAGGATAAGTATAACATTTACGAGTCAGGACGAATTTTATAGCGTTTTATTTATGAACTTTAGGGATTAAAAAGGTACTTTTAATCCTTCTTTTTTAGGGACTAAAGTGACACTTTTAATCTCTAAGGGATTCAAATAAAATTTAATCCTTGAGGGATTAAATTTACTTCTAATCCCTAAGCTGACGGATTACAATTATTTTGAATCCCTTAGGGGTTAAATTTTCTTTGAATCTCTTAGGGATTAAAAGTGTCACTTTAGTCCCCAAAAAGAGGGATTAAAAGTACCTATTTAATCCCTGAAGTGAATAAAATAGTATATAAACCTCGGGACTAAAGTGTCGTTTAATCCCTTAGCGAATTGTAACCCCCTCTACGGTCGGGCTACAAACCTTTCGCCGCGGGATTAAATGTGGCACTTTAGTCCCTAGGTTTATAAAGTACTATTATTAGATTGGGATAGGACTTTCGCATCTAGTAATGTTATAGGAACACATCTTGCCAGTACAACAGTGTATGTATTTAAAAAAATTAATTTATACGGTTAGGATTACTAGTCTTAGCAGGGCAAAATCAGGCATAGATCAGGTACCCATGAGGGGTGTCCCCTTTACACCACAAATAAAATAAATGGTCCGAAAATTAAATTATAAGGAAGAGTTCGCACAATGTAGGGGTCAGAACCTTGAAACTTGAAATTTACATTACAGATTCAGTGTTGAGATCGTAGCCTGCAGGTTCAGATTGATTTTTATTTTATATAACATTATCGTTTTTAACTTTCACTATTTTTGATTTTACTTTAAGTTGTGAACTCATATTCTACCTTTTTATATTTATTACTTGCAATATAACTTCATCTGTCATTTTATTTTATTTTTGACCCCAAACCCACCATTAATTACTTACTTTACGCCATTCTTTTCTAAAAACTGTCCTAACAGTTTCCAGTTTTTCTTTCATATTATCCAGGTTGGAACCTGGATAATATTCCTAAAACGTTAAATGCAGCTCGTTAAATGCATCCACTTTTTTCAAGAGCTTAGTAAAATGAGGGTGCTTCTTATCCCACAGGACCGATTTTTTTTTTAATAGTCCAAGAAATACTGTGAGAAATTTTCTATAATCTTCAACTTCAGGTTCTTAATTAGCAAAAGAAATTGCATTACCTATACTAAAATGTATTAATATTATAATCCTTTCCAACCAACATTGAAGACACAATAAGTATATCATTGCCTTTGCTAACCCAAACCAGTTTTTTTTAAACATTTCATAAAAAACGAGAAAAAGATCAAAATTTTTGAAGAGTGCTCGGCTTAAACTTCAAAAAATGTTACCAATTGCAGTTTTTGTCAACGGCCTTTCAAAGGTGTAAAAAATTGCATTTTTAGTAGGTATAATTATTTTCCTACAAGCGTGCGGAAAAACGTTTTTTTCGCACTCATTTCCGTGCAGAAAGCGCCACTTTTCCGCACGCCGTGCGTGAATAAAAATTTTTCACGCACGCTGTTGCTCAGTGATGAAGCAGGAAGACTTGAAGTCAACGATGGCAATAAGCAAAATGAGCAGTGGTACTTTCAATGCTACGGTGATTAATAATTACCATAAAAATTAATTTTTTAAGCTTGTTAAAGTTTAGTTCTGAATAAAACATAAAATTCGTAAACGAAAAAAGAAGTTAAAAAACCTCAAAATCGGTTACAACAACCGAAAAGAATCTAAAAACAAAAGATCAAAAGATCTTGGGTGGAAATAACGAAAATGCAAACCTGGATGAGCATCCCACAAGGAACACACAAAGGACCAAAGTGAAAAAAGAAATGATTAAACGATGTTTCGCTCTGGATAACCAGCGTAAGCTCGTCAGTGGTTTCACTGGCCACCCTCCCCATACATTATTAAACACCATCATACACTTTGATTTCCAAATTTGAATACCTCATACGTTACCTGGCGTGTTAATATATCCAATAGGATTATGCTCCTAAGGTAATTAAAAAACGAAAAAAAAGGTTACAAATCGGTTACATCAACCGAAAAGAATCTAAAAACAAAATCTTGGGTGGAAATAACGAAAATTTAAACCTGGATGGGCATCCCACAAGGAACACACAAAGGACCAAATTGAAAAGAGAAATGATTAAACGATGTTTCGTACTGGGTAAACAGTGGTTTCTGACGAGCTCACGCTGGTTACCCAGAGCGAAACATCGTTTAATCATTTCCCTTGGTGCTTTGTGTGTTCCTTGTGGGATGCTCATCCAGTATTGAATTTTTGTTATTTCCACCCAAGATCTTTTGATCTTTTGTTTTTAGAAAATTCGTATTTTTGACTACTTTTTCAGTTTTAGTCTGCTAGGTTTAACTAAAATAATCCCAAAATATTTTAATATTTCGCACGCTCGTAGGAAAAATGTTGTAACTAACGCGTGCGGAAAGTATTTTTCGCACTTACGGCTTGCCCGAACTCCGCTGGGGCGTCGTTCGTGCAAACACCGGTGCGAGCGGAAAAGTATAACTTTTCGCACTTGTTAGGTAAATAACTATTTTTAAATTTTCGTGTGTGGGGCATTTTTGACATACTTTTAGAGGCAAATCTAGGAAAATAGATTAAAACTTTCAAAAAATTTTCTGCTAAAACTGAAAACAAAGATTCAGTCCAGAAGAGTTGTCATGTTTTTACTTTTTATTACTTTTTTTACTTTCCATCCTTCTTTTCTACTTTTCGTCCTTTCTTTTACTTTCCATCCCTGTCTTAAATTTTGAATCAAAATTAAAAAAAATTATGTTTATTCGGATATTTTTGACAAATTTTGGTCAACAAGATTGAGTACGTGTAGAAAATGGCAATTTTCGAATAATTTTCTCAAATTTTAGACATAATTTTGCTCAAAAATCTAACTTTAAGACCAGATGCGCTCTTACTTTGAAATATAAATAAGTTTTTTTTGTACACACTGATCAAACCCAAGACCTAAACTGCCCCCCCCCCCCTTTGAAGTACGCTGTATTCCGGTAAATTTTTTCCATTTTTGTATTATAATATTTAAAAAAGTAAATCTTTAGATGCTAAAGGCGAGAGATTTTTTATTGTTTTCAATTGAGATGTAGTTTGGACAGACTAATTAAAGACTTTCTTACCCAAAAGGATTTTTATTATACACATTCTGAAGAAAATTTACCAGTTTTATGTATAACAAAGTATAGCGAAAAATTGCTGTGAGCATCCTTCTTGTGCTTTTAAATATTGATTACTTTTCTGTAGCTAATATAATATGTTCTGTGCTAAAAGGAACTTATTTTTATTTATTTTCTTAATCTCCTTAATAATTATTAAAAAAAAATATTTAAATTCAACCTTAACCTATCAGTTTTTTCAAGATTTTAAAATTGCCGTGTTAATAAAGAAGAGGGAATGTTACAAATTTGCGATTTTCCCTTTTTTGCCTTTTCATAATATACAGGGTGTTCCAAATTCGATGCTCACCATGGGGATCTCCTAAACGGTAGGAGATACGAAAAGGTTTGAAATAGGGCAAAGTTGCGCAATTTGACGCTTTGCTCAAAGCCAAAAAAAAAAGTTTCAAAATTCCGGGTAGTTCCGGAGAAAAAACGCGAAATCTTTATTTTTAGTTTTTATTTTGCTGCGCCCTTATTCTTAAAGCTGTCAAAAAACGCTTAAAACTTTCTACGGCCACTTTTTTAAGATCCACCTACTGAGAGGTCCATTTTCGAGATTTGACATTTCAGTGTGACAGGAGCACTGTCAAGTTCATTTTTTCTTATGGACACATGCTTTTTTTTATAAAGGAGGACAGATATTTTACAACCTTATTTTCACAAGTATTAAAAAACAAAGAAAAAAACGTATTTTTAAAATATTAGGTAAAGTTATTTGTTGTTTCCAAAATATCTTGAGTAAGTTAAAAGCAAAAATTAAATTTGGGTTAATAAACCCAAAACGGCAGGTGACTTGTCAAAATAAGCTTGCAAAATCTTATCTGTCACCCTTTATGAACCAAACGGCAGAAAAAAAAAGGATGTGTCCATAGGAAAAAATGCACTTTACAGTGCTCCTGCCACACTGAAATGTCAAGTCTCAAAAACGGACCTCTCACTAGGTAGATCCTAAAAAAAGTGCCTGTAGAAAGTTTTAAGCGTTTTTTGACAGCTTTAAGAATAAGGGCGCAGAAAAATAAAAACTAAAATGAAGATTTCGGTTTTTTCCGCCTCCGGAACTATCCGGATTTTGTAAACTTTTCTTTTTGTTTTGAGCGAAGCATCAACTTGCGCAACTTTGCCCTAATTTAAGCCTTTTCGTATCTCCTACCGTTTAGGAGATCCTCATGGTGAGCATCGAATTTGAAACACCCTGTTTATCATCATGACTTTATTTTAAACTACGTTTTTGATTTTTTTTAAATTTTAAATATTAAAAAAAAAATATTTAAATTCAGCGAATGTGCCATTAAATCAACTTTCAGCTGATATTGTTGGGCAAGAAGAGCAAAAGAAACAGTCTGCAGCGAATGGGCAATTTTTTCGGTCAAAATATTAAGTAAGAAGAGCGAATGACACACGTTTTTTGCATTCGCTGTTTTTCCCTAATATTTTGACCTATTTTGTAATATAATCGGTTGGAGGATCGCCGGCCCTCACACATTCGCTGTTCTCCCTTAACAATCTATTTTTCGCGCCTGTTTCCAAGTGCGCAAGCGAATGTAATGTAAAATATTATTTTTGGAACCAAATTTACTTTATTATTATGTTCCTACCTTTAAAACTAGGGAATTTTATTATTTTATTTATTTTCACCTTTTTAGTAAAGTGGAGCAATTTATTCTCTATTTGGCGTTTAGCACAATTTTTGCGTGGAAATTTTTTTTCTTTTCCTCTAAGTTTTTACCTACGCTACGGCAGCGGCGCGGCGCAACATTTACGAGTTAATAAAATTTGCGCACTGCGGTTAAATTTCATTTTTATGTAAAAACTGCTTCAAAATCTACTTCTTGTTTTTATTATATAAATCACAATGCCTTATTGTTCTTCAAATATAAGATTAAAACTTATAATTTTTGTTCAACATATCAAACCAGGAATTTATCAGACCGTATTTAATAAAAATATTCATCGTAAGAACGATTCACCATAGAATCTGCAATTCGTCAAAACAATTTTCAAACCACTATAAACCGGAATTCGTAAAACTCTTTGTTTATCAGAAAATTTTTGCTAAATTGATTGCGCATTCGCCAATAATACATTAACCGGAGGCGTACTCGCAACTCGCAATAGAGTGACATCTATACACAAAGTATTGAACACTACGGTCGCGATTCTTCAAAAACCGTCAGAAAATCTCGCCCTTACAAAAAATCTGACGATTTTTAAACACAAGTTTACACTTGATGCTTTTTGTCAGGACTATTTGCTAATATTCCTTAAAATTTAATTTGTTAATACTTGTAGGCTTTTTTGTGAAAAACCCTGTTTTTTTATTTAAAAATGTATTTTATTAAACTTATTTTTATGTCTAAACAAACCTTTAAAACTTTTAATATACAAAACCTACAAAAAAAAGTCTTTCCTTTTACATGGTGAGAATTTTTGATATTTTTTGAGGTTTATTGGTACACGTAGTAAAAATTTAGCTCCGCCATAAACTAGTCCTGCAGAATATTTTTAAAGTATTAAATTTACAAAATGTTATTAAAAAAATAACGCAATTTCTCTTACAACGTTAGGATAAATATGAAGGACGCTGTGTTTTTATTTTAAATGAGGTGATAAATAAAAATCGCCACTTTCCAGAATTCTGTCATTTCTGAAGAATCGCGACCTACCTGTCTGACTACTTTTAGCCAATAGAACGACAAATGCATCGAAACTCCCGGCGCGCCACCGCGCCACCTGCGTGTACGCCACCGGTTCATGTATTATTGGCCCATGTGTCGTAGGATCGCCTTTTTCTAATCACTTTTTAAGCCTATAGATGGGTATTTTAGCATCTTGGTTTATTCGGTGGTCACCCTGTATCCCGGGCTCTTGCTCTCCGGGGGTGTTTTAGTAGTTTGTATAAGTATTAACCGATTGAAATAAGTTTGAAACATCATGTTTTGCGTAATTTTTCCAATAAAGCGCAAATAACTCCGGGACTATACGAAGTGGTAAAGGTTGGCGTCTGTCAAAATAAGCGTCTTGTCGAGCCTCACATTTTGGTGTGATTAGGTTTTCGGACCGACGCTTGACAACGGAGTTATTGCCGGTTAAGTGTTTTAGATTTGAAAAAAGTGAAATTTTTAAATATCTTTTAAAACAAAGTCTTTTTCAAAAATCCATTATAGCCACAAGTTGCGCATCCTTGTGACACGAATTTTGATATATCACATGTCTTGTTTTAGTTCATAGTAAGGGAGCTAGGGCCTAGGCAATATTTTTTAGATTTCAATTCTCCAAATCTACTTTTTTGTTTTTGAACCGAATTGAGTGAAATTTGGTATACAGTAGGCTTAGGGGTACTAGAGACTATAAGTGCTTTTAGATTAGAACATTTACAAGTACTTTTGGATTTTTCATGGTTTGAAGTTTTACACAGTGCGGCTTTGACTGCGCTCCACCACGTGATTGGTCAGAAGGAAATTTGGGGGTCGACCCAAATTTTGGATACAGTCTTCGGGGTGAAAAGATTATAAATATGTTTGTGGTTCATTGGAAAATTATGAGCCGATGTCCTGCAGTTTTGATATCTTCAAACTATCTGGAACTTCAAGATTCTTCTAGCAGTAGTCTGGTGCAGCGATCTTAGCTGAGACTCCCGGTGCCATTTGGGACGTCACATTAGCCGCCATCCTGCCTTATCCAGCACGCTAGAATCTTCGACGCTCATCATCATCTGACGACGCATCCGCCGTCCATCCCTAGCAGCTTGCAGGGACAGCACAGATAACCGGCCCACGACGATTTATGGTTTCCGGTATCTGGTAGTATACGTAAAAAGGTTAAATTCCCCCTATTTACACAGGCCGAGAATTTTTCCTAGGGCCGTAATTAAACTTTTGTTCGGTTGTGAGAATCCGTCTCGAAACATCGGGAAAAGAATTCGAACTGAATCAAACCATAACTTTCTCCCCAACACACTTTAGTACACCCTTACAGCGCTCGGGGAAAACTATTCACGGTTGTATGATTTTCTACGAAGTGATCACGTACTCCAGTGGATTAATCTCCCAACCCTTTGAACTGTATCAAGGACCTTAGTTGTTTCGAACTAATTTGTGTTTTGCCTAGTGGCCTTTTATTCCGCAACTGTTTGCGAAGAACTGCTTTTAAGTAGTTTAGATTTAGTCGGGTGGAAGTCGCTTGGGCCATCTCCTTTTTTATGTGTATAGGTGCCCCAAGTGCAAACACCTTGGCCATATTTTCGATTCAAGTCAAATCATCAATAATTCAGGCAGCAGCCATAGTAGTGTGTCACGTGCACTTTTTGAGTTTATTTGATTGAGGCGCCTGACTGAAGGTCGGCGGGAAGGTGGATACTTTTTTGGGACCTCTTAGCTTTTGGCCAGGGTGTTCCAAATTTATTAGTTATGCCTTCTCACGGAGTAGAGACCCGGGGCATGGCCGCTCGTCGGCTAACTGCCGCTGACCGAATTCTGGACACGTCCAATCGAGAGTCGATATCCGATTCAACTCCAACTAGGTCAAATTATTTGACAAATTATGACCTTTCGAGGAATATGCAAAAGGACGACACATGCGCAATCAATTTAGCCAAACTTCCCTGAAAACGAGTTTTACGAATTCCTGATAAATAATGGTTTGACAAATTCCGGGTTTTATTAAAAACGGGTGTTACAAATTACGAGTTTGATATTGAATGAGTTTTATGAACAATGGTTCGATTAAAAACGGGTCTTATAAATTTCAAATTTTTTATTGAATTGGTTTGATGAAATAAGGTTCGGATAAAAAATTGGTTTGACGAATTGCAGTTCCTATAGAGATTGGACTTCCTTTTATTTAACGGTTTTGATTTTGCACATTCTGATAATTCGTGGGCGTCCCACAGCTGCAACCTTTGCTCTTCTTTCCTAACAATTTCCTTTAAATTTCAAAATCAAAAAACATTCATTTTGATTTTGTATTAATTTCTAATAGAAAAAGTTATCCAAAATCAATAATTTTTCAGGATACTAAGATTTTTTTACGGGAAAATTAAACAAAAATAATTTTAAAAAAATATGAATTTTTAAAGAAGTTAGAACTCACAGTTCACTTTTTGATTGATTTTAAGAAAAAAAATATACTTTTTTTGAAAGTTATATTTTTGTGTAGGTGCCGTCCCTAAATAGTTATTCTGATAAAAATTAAAATCTTCTATGTACGTCCTACTGTCAAAACCTGTCAAAAATATGTCATTTTTTCCCAAAATGTAAAAAAAAATATTTTTAAAAAATAAAAATTAGGGCTTATAGGGCATTTCATTTTAGACAAAAAAGTCAAACAAGCATTTTTAGTACTAACCGTTTTTTTATAAGCACATTTAAATGTTTAAAAAAATGGAAAAAATTGTCACATATTGAATTTTAATGCTGTTAATTAAAAAATATATATTTTCTGAAAAAACGATGTGAAACCTGAAAGAGAACATATTTTCGCTAAAAAAACGTTACAATGTTATAAATTAGAAACCTATAAAAGTATAAACTGTAACATGACTCATCATTTCATTTTGTTGTTTTTTAAATATTTTGGCTTTTTAGTTCTGCGCAACAAGCCTCTTCCGGAGCGATTGCTTGCTGATGCCTTAAAATTAGGGCCACGTAGTATGAAGCTCCAATTGGGGGCGGTGCTGCTGAGAACGTTACCTCTTTTTAAGAGTCATGTTACAGTGACCTTATACTTTTACAGGTTTCTAATTTATAACCTGCTGAACGGTACAGGATTCTGTATTTACGGTGTCCTGCACTTTTCAATTTTGATGTTTTTATTTCTCGGTTTGTTCGACAGGTGGCGACACAGTTACTACGTCCCCAAAGATTACAAACTTTTTGCTTCAACTGCCAGGTATAATATATTAGCATTAAAATTAAATTTAATTAAATTACGTTTATAAAAAATAGTTCATACTACAAAAATGCTTATTTATATGACTTTTTTTGTCTAGAATGGAATGCTCTACAAGCCCAAATTTTTTATTTTTTAAAAATATTTTTTTTTACATTTTGGGAAAAAATTACATATTTTTGACAGGTTCTGACAGTAGGCCGTATATGGAAGATTTTAATTTATATCATAATAAATATTTAGGGACGTCATCTACACAAAAATATACCTTTCGAAATGAGTATATTTTTTTTTAAATCAATCAAAAAGTGAACTGTGAACTACTACTAAAACTAGAAATTTGCACATTCGCTCTTCTTTATTATCACAGCAGAAAAGCACTCGAAAGGTTTTTATTAAACGTCTAAATACTGGAGAAAATTTATCTGTTAAATACACACAACGCACTTTTTTGTTATGGCAAAAACAGTGCTTTGAGCAATATGCTTGTGTTTTTGACAGGTACTTAAGTAAAGATCGAATTTAAGCTTTATGCTATAAATTAGGAACTCATTTTTATTTATTATTCAGTTGTTTCTTTTTATCCACATTAGGAAAATAATTAATGTTTGCAAGTAAAGGTCTAGAATTTAGAGTGATTAAAGACTTTCTTACTCAAAAAGCTTTCAAGCAAAGTCTGAAGGATGGAGAAACTTTACCTACCTACTTTATACATAAAATATTATAACTTATTTTTTTGTTACAACAAAAACCATGCTTTAAACATCCTTTTTTTGCTTTGGACAGTTGGTAAAGTATTCGTTTATTTGTCAACCTTAAAAAATAATTTCTGAGAGTTAAAGTCAACAAGTTTTTAATTTTAATAAGCTCCATTGTTTTTAATTTTAAAATATAGTCTGGAGAGATTAAAGAGTTTCTTAGGCAAAAAGGTTTTTCATTAAACGTCTGGAGACGAAAGAAAATTACCTACCTATTTTAAAAATTATAAAAAAAGATTATAACGTGCTTTTTGTTAGGTCAAAAACCATACATTGAGTATCCTTCTTACCCTTGTGTCAGTTACTGTTATACAGACCGCTTCAAGCTACTGCGAACATAGGGGGAATCAAGTCCAATATACTCTCCGTGCCGTACGACGAGGTGGATTCGAAGCACGCTGCAGTGTTATCTTTTGGAAATTCATTTTGTTTTTATTATTTTGTTTTATTTCTGCCTTGCTCGAGAAACAGATGGGTAAGTTCTTAATTGAAATAATACATTTTTAAAACCAAAAATGGATGTCTACGAAGTTGCCGAAAAAGTGCAGATGGTCAAATGGTCGAATCGTCATAACCCAACACACGTTCGATATTGGTCGAGGGAAAATTTGCATTTGTATTTTGACGTAAGAACACAGTATCCCCAAAAACTAAATGTTTGGGGGGGGGGGTATTATAGGGGAACACGTAATTGGGTCATTTTTTATTAACGGCAATTGCAATTTGAATGGTCCTAGATACTTGGATCTACTGCAGTAGCACATTATTCCAACTGCTAGGCAGTTGTTAGGTGTAAGATTTGGTGAAACATGGTTTCAACAAGATGGTTGTTCCGCTCACAATGTTGGCCTTGTTAAGGAATATCTTGATAATGTATTTCCTAATCGGGTTATAAGTACACGGGGAACTATTTTATGGCCAGCTCGATCTCCCGATCTTGCTCCTAATGACTTCTATCTGTTTTTGAAGAAGCTTTTCAAATTATCACCCCTAACATGCTTGGAAACGTTAGAAGGGGTTTTTATAGTAGGCTCGGATATTGTCTAGCCGAGCAAGGAGGACTTTTCGAACATTTGCTTTAATTTTTTTTTGACTGGGAGAATCTTTTTGGTTTTTAGAATGTATTATTTTATTTTGAGAACTTGCTTTTATTTTGAGCAGTTGACAATAAAACGCTCTTATTTATCAGTGACAAAAAGCCTGAGTATTGGTTGCTTCACTGATAGGCGTGCGGTGTCTCTGTACACTGGCAAATTAGACTTCTTCCGCCCTATGTTCGCAGTAGCTTGAAGCGGTCTGTATAAGTATGACGTTTTATAATCAGCAGAAAACAGCAAACAACGAGTATAGCTTTAATCAAGTACTCATAAACTTAATATACACGCACTGGAAGTGGCAATTTTGTTGGCAATATATCATGGTCAAGTAGCCCATGAAAATAGCGATATACGACCGTTTTGCGCAAGTGCGTTGGATTGATGTTATTTGTAACGCCATTTTTGTTTGTTTTGATTTTTGATTCCGAAAGTGGTGTGTTTTTTCGGTTTTTAATTTTACTCATAGTACACATACTATAGTGATAGATAGATAGATTTTTATTTCCATATTAATAATACGATACAATAGTATTTTATAAATATGGTTCGTCAATATTTTAACTAAATTAAACTGTACAACATCATAAAATATTAACGAAATAATTGTATAGTAATTTAATAGTGTAAAAATATTTAAAAGTGTCTGTAAAAAAAAGTCTCACGAATATGTAATATATAATATGCTCGTCTAGAAAAATCTCAGTATAAAAGCATTAAAAAATAATTTTTAAAAATTTAAAATTGAAAACTGGAACAAATATGCATTAAAATATAATATTATGCTCTTGTATAGAGATCTTTCTGTATCAACACTATAAGTATTTCTTTATTAGGAGACACTAGTGTTAATAAAAGAAATAACATTAAAAAATACAATACAAAAACCATATAAATTTAAAATACACAATAAAAAGCAAACAATAATAAATTGTAAAATATGTAAATTCCTAAGATTAAATGGAAAAAAATTACCATGTTGCACAGGATAAAAAGCGAACACTTACACTTAGCTAAGCTTTTTTGAATAGTTATTTTGACGTAATTTTATGCCCTAAATATTCGTCTATAGTATATAGCTCAATATCACAGATATAACTGAAATATAGTTTTTTAAAAGCTTTTATACCATTTATGCTTCGAATACTACTTGGCAATTTGTTAAAGAATTTCACAGCGGCATATTGCGGACTTTTCCCAGTTAACGCCAGCCTATGCTTTGGATAATTAAAGAAATCTATTTGAGTATTATTCCTTGTTTTATAGTTGTAAGCAGGTTTAAGTTTTTGAAATTCTTAAATGTTTTTTCTCAAGTACACAACACATTCAAAGATGTAGATACCCAAAACTGTCAAATTCTTGTTCGATCTAAATATGTTTATACAGGTTTCACCAAAGCTAAGTACGAATATGATGTAAAATGCCATATTTCAAGTGTGAATAATATATTCCATAGTAGATAAACTCTTATCGCATAGCTTGCTCTGCTTAATTTTGTACAAAGATCTTGTATGTGTCTAGAATAGTTGAGCTTACTGTCAATAACGACTCCTAACATTTTGGCGTTTTTTACAAAGTCTATTTCTTTTTGGTTAAATAAAACTTTTGTATCAGTAATATGTGTATTGTTAGTTATTAATGAGATTTTCGTTTTGTCCTCGTTTAGTAGTAGTTGGTTTAACCAGTCTTTTGTTTTGTTTAAGACTTGAGCACATCTGTCCTGAACGCTTTCATTGTTGTTAATGGGTATTAGTATCGTCAGCAAAATTAGCCGCAAGGTCTGGATCTTTAGAAAGCATGTCAAGATCATTTAGTGTGCTGTGATTTTAATTATATATTTTTATACAAAATAAAGTTATTTATACAGAGAAAAACAAATGCCTGCAAAATTTTTGGTATCATCCAGAGAAAACATCTGCCTTGGCACTTTGACATCTTATTAATTTTTCGATCATTAAAATCATAAAATCATAAAAAAAAGAAAACAGCTTTGTTTTTAAAAAGTATGTATGTATGTATTTTGTATGCCCGGTTCATAATTTTCATAAACTTGTCCATACATTCCATAACAACTTTTAAACAGTCAATAATCGCCATTTATTAAATTTATTTACGGTATTGATTAAAATCGTGACATGTTTTATTTATTTCATATGCTCTTTTATTATCTCCATAACCTGTACATACTATTAATAACAACCCTCTATAAAATGTCAAGAAGCAGTTTTCATTGATTTCGTAACTTCCGTTTATTAATTTCATTACTATATATGACAATTTTTATAACTTTTCTTCGATTTTTGTAACACTTACGTGTTATTGATGTATAATTATCTATAAAAAATTAATAAACGCCTGTTAATAATACTATGTACTATATTTTTTTCAGTGCAGATAGTCTACTTGGACTTTTTCTTATAAAATTACAGAATTTTGTAAGATTAAGGTAAAACGCAGTATGAAGCGGAGTAGGCCGAGTTAGCTAGAAAGCAGGCTAATTCAATTTCATACCGTCCCTCGGAAAGGACGTTAAGAGGACGGTCCCGTGTGATCCATATATTGATAGTGGAGCACAGACAGAGCGGTTTAGGCTAAATTAAATCCGTTTAGGAAAAGAAAACTACCTTCCTAGGGGGTGCTCCTCAGACCGGTTTGATGAGCGGGGTAAGGGGGGAACCTAGGGAAAATAATTGTAAAAGGTATCTTAGGCCCTACCGCTCTATTCACGCTGGTATCCAGGCCGGATGGGATCGGATATCACATGGAGGTGGACCTAGATACACACTCCCTAAGTCGGTAAAATACGAAAGTAGTTGATGACCCGTCCGATTAAGTTAATAGTGCCTACGAGACTCAAAAAAGTGACGGTAATCAAATGAGAGGAGAGAGAGATAATATTTAAAATAATAATAATAATTAAACTTTTATTATTATACGCATCAAATAGTATAAATCCATATGTAAAAAAAACAGTTTGTAGAATAATGTGCCGGGCTTTTAAAACACCTCTAACCCGGGTCCTTTATTAAGAATCCGTAATTAGAGGTCAAGCGGTGATCGTCTAGAATGTTATTGTTATTATTTTTATCGAAATTAACTCATAATAAAAATTATAGAAATAATTATTTTGGTGGACCCTGTACGTTATGTCGTTTTAACCCAATATTCTTTAGAGCTGATAAAATAAATGGTTCATACTTAACTGATACGATTTTCTTGCTATCTGTCAAATTGGAACCAATACCATTTAGACCTTATCTATTCTCTTTTTTTTAAAAGGTCGTTTTAATACGCAATCTAAGGACAATTGTCCATTTTGTGCTTATAGACAATTGTGAAAAAATACTCCCCCGCAGCATTCCCCGGTTGCCCAAATAAACACCGTATCAAAATATCTAGCTGTACCTAACTGTACAAATAAATAACAACATTTCGATTTTATGCTGTTTACCTATTTTTTATTTAGAAATAATTAATTTGCTTTAGTTTTGGCACATGACAATAAACAAAAGAAATCTACCAGCACAGTAATTATTTTTTACTTGTAAGAAATTGGAAATTATCTTCTTATTATCTAGATCACGTTATTGAAACACCAAAAAAAAAAGAGTTAATTAATTAGTATTGCTATTATCCTTGGTAGTGCCTGACACCCGCAAGCAATTTTTTAACAATATCTTTATGTTAATTAATCTATCTTTACTATTGTCAATACTGTACCCAGTTCTGTTTTCCTACCCATATTGTAGGAAAACTAGATTAGAAAATAATTTTTATTATGAAAACCGTCAAAGATTCCCCTCTTAATTTTCTTGTCTTATTTTGGGAGGTTATTTTCTTATTATCTAGACGCGTTATTGCAACACCAAAAAAAATAGAATTATTTAACTAGTACTGCTATCATCCTTGGTAGTGCCTGACACCCACTACCAACTTTGTATCAATACCTTTGTTTAATTAATCTACATTTAATATTGTCAATACCGTATCTAAGTCTGGTTTCCTACATATTGTAAGAACATATTTTCGAAAATAACTTAAATATACGAAATCTTCGAGCAAAATAGATTTAAACAATTTCTTGGACCATATTCCCAGATAAGTAAGTAACCCCAGAATTCCCCTGAAAAGGCTAAAGTTGTATTCCCCGCTCCCACAGGTCATGTCATGACATGCCTGGACAGTCCTGAACCTGGAGGTCTCCCACGTTAAAGGGAGCACATGCTGTCCACACTACTTGTGCCATGGGAAACCAATTCTTGCTCCGACGTGTTACTTAATTTCTGAAAACGTGGATTTTTAATAAACAGAAAAAACAAAAGAAAATAATGAAGTAGTTCCCAGTCTAAGATATTGTCTATTAGGCTCGAGGAACAGTTTGAAAATCTATTTAAAGAGTCGTGCTGATACGTTAATACTTATTTAACGTTGTGAAACCACAATAGGTTCCACGTGTAAGAAATATGCCCTTATGATTTATTTGCAAGTTCGACAGATAACATCTCGTATAATAGGTTAACGAGTTTAGAAATATGGTCCAAGAAATTGAGAAAAATAAATCTGTCATCACCCTTAATACAAGATCAGTTTTCTGTGTAACTTGCTCGATTTAAACGGAAAAGTGGTTTAAATATTTAAAGAAAATTTACAAAAACTAAGGGACCCCAGTGTGGGACGTCTCACTTTCAGCATCCATTTTTAACCGAAAGGAAAATGTGGGGCAGTTTGGGCGCTAGTTTAACTTAAACAACTTCAGTATGTTACATGACGCATTTTTAGAGTAAACTTATCTAATATCCTAAACCTAACCTGGTAGAAGAGAAAAGAAAGAAAAAAGATGAAAGGAAAGAAGGGTGAGTGAACATAAGCTGCACGTAAAAGATTATTGAGAATTCAGAAGCTGAGTTTTCATTTTTTTCTTAAATGTAAAAAGTGGTTTGTTTTTTATGTTTGGGAACTCTAAACAAACTAGTTAAACGCAAATATCTCTGATGAATTTGAGTACAAAAGGTCAATTTTTTATAAAGATATTGTGAAGTTTTTGTTTTAATTATTTCAATGTATGAAATTTAATCTCAAGCACAAGTTTTGCACTTTTTGTATTCTCCACTTATTTAAAACAGTTAGAAACGTTCCATATATTTGGTCGGAATGATTGAAATGTGACAATATCGAAGAATCACAAAGCATAACTTTATTCAAGTAATGTCTATGAGGGTATATGGATTTTAGCATAGAATAAGACTTTTTTTAAACATAAGTTAATATGGTCATTAAAATTTAATTTAGTATGATTTACTTTCCTTCGCAAGGGAAGTGCAAAAAGAGTTTTTTTTTACATGATATTTGAGATTTTACCGAGTTGTGGCGAGTGGTTGGAAGAGTTGATATATTTTTTCGCCTAATGTAAATTTTTTAGGCCTTGACAACGCTCCATTTTTCAAAATTTATTTTCGATTTTTTAACACTCGTAGTTACCGAGCATAAGAAGTTAAACTTTCCACACGTAAATCGGATCGAATCGAAAAAAATCGTAATTTTCGCACGCGAGTAGAAAAGAACTATTGAACTTTCGGAAAAAGCTTTCACAATCTACTGAAAGGACTATCCTGACTTAATTTATTTATAGCTCAGCTATGGAAAACCAAATACTTTAATTCAATTTAATTTATTTATAGTCATTTAAAACATTTAAATACCGTTTTAAATTTAAATATTTACACGAAAAATAAAATATAAAGCAATAGCAGAAAATTTACACAAGAAAGAAAATATAAAGCAATAGCGGATAATAATTCGATCCTCTTTCCTTAAATTTTCTCAAGCTTACTGTCTGAAACCATCTGCTTCCAATGGAAATTTGAATCCTGCCGGAAATATCGTCCTAAAGCGACTAAAAACACAATAAAAAACGTTTGTGAGGAACAATAAAAAGGTTTTAGGCACGAATACATGTTCGTCTTGTTATCTTTATTGATTTGGTACAAAGGCGATCTAGTGTAGGGGCATATGTCGATAATTTCTATCCCGTGGGATTTTTTATGAAGGAGTTTTGTGAATATGTGGGATTGATAGCTCTTTAGTCACACATGTGTTACCGGGTGTTTTGTTCGCATCCGTGTAGTGTTGATATGACAACATCTTTCAAGATGGCGGCCAAAAATTATAAAAAATACATTTTTCGCAAACGGGGAATGATTATACTCAAAAACAAAATTATGATTGTTTTCCACAAACCAAAACTACACTTTTTTGCACTCGACGCGCGTTTCACTAACAACGTTAGCATCATCAGGAGACGATAAACAATTTGAATTGTTTTTCGTCTCCTGATGATGCTAACGTTGTTAGTGAAACGCGCGTCGAGTGCAAAAAAGTGTAGTTTTGGTTTGTGGAAAACAATCATAATTTTGTTTTAGTGCAACCAAAGGTTCCAAACTCCCAACATAGATGATTATACTCGTTTCCATATAACTCGAGGACGAGGATTTCAAAAAAAAATACTTTTAAGGTCATCTGACCTTTTCTTTTTCTTTTTTCTTCAAAAAATCTTAAGAATTCGACGGTTTGTCAGACCAACTTCAAATGTACCTTAAACTATTAGGCATGTATGCCAAATTAGGTCCTTAGACCTTGAAAAATACCCCAGCAAAATTAACAAATTGCAAAAATAGCAGACTAAAGGGCGCTATTCCTCAATTATTAAAGCCAAGAGAACCAAATTGAGTAACAAAGATAAGACGGTGAAGTCCAAAAATTTTGATTAAAAAAATTTTGTTCGGCTATGACGCGTTCCAATATGGCGGCTGATATCTCAAAATAGAGACCTATAACCACATTTTATTTTATCCAATTACGTAAAAAAGTAAAAATAAAAAGGTGGCCATCAATTCTTGTTGCTTAATATGAAAAAAAAAATATTTGATGCATGACCTTGAAGATTGACCTTGAAAATACCATGTAAAATTGAAAAACCAGCTTTTTGTAGTGTTTTTTTACAATTTAGAACTACGCAAAAACTTTAAGTGCCGGAGATGAAATTAATGTCTTAGCCATAAATAAACACTTAATTTTAAACCTCTCTACCATTTCTTTTCATCTGGCGTCTCAGATGTTTATGCTATACCCCGGTAAAAATGACCGCAAAAAGCGCGATTTTTGACATTTTCTCTTTAAAAAAATCTCCATAATTTAACGTTTAAACATCTGGAATGCCAAATCAAAAAAGAATGGTAGGGAGGTTTAAAATGAAGTGTTTTTTTTATGGCTAAGATGTTATTTTTATCTCCGGCACTTAAAGTTTTTGCGTGATGGTAAATTGAAAAAACACTAAAAAAAAACGGTTTTTTCAATTTTACATGGTAATTTCAAGGTCAATCGGGGTTATGCATCAACTAAACTTTTTTTTTTCATAGATATGTCAACAAGAATTGATGGCTACCTTGTCATTTTTACTTTTTTACAAAATTGGATAAAATAAAATGTGGTTATAGGTCGCCATTTTGATATATCAGCCGCCTTATTGAAACACGTCATAGCTGAACAAAATAATTTTTTAACCAAATTGTTGGACTTGACCTTTTTATCTTTGTTGCCAAATTTGGTTCTCTTCGCTTGAATAGTTGATGAATAGCGCCCTTTAGTATGTTATTTTTGCAATTTGTTAATTTTACTGGGATACAAGGTCATTAAGCTTCAAACTGCATTAAACTCCAAGGATCAAATTTGGCATATATACCTAATAGTTTGAGGTGCATTTGAAGTTGGTCTGACAAAACGTCGAATTATTAAGATTTTTTGAAGAGAAAATGGCAAAAATCTTGTTTTTACGATTTTCAAGGTCATTTAATGTCGGATGACCTTGAAAGTAAATTTTTTGGAATCCTAGTCCTCGAATTATATGGAATCGAGTATAATCATGGCCTGGTTGCGAAAGTTGTATTTTTTATGCTTTTTGGCCGCCATCTTGAAAGATGACGCCATATCAACCCTTCGTGTAGAACAAAACACCCGGTAACACTTAATTGTGTCACTAAAGAGCTATCATTCCCACATAGTCACCAAAACCCTTCATTAAAAATCCCACGGACTTACACATGCCCCTTCACTAATCTATACATATAATAAATCCCTACAGTATTTTCCACCCGAAATTTATAAAGATATACCCTGGATTTATAAACTGGACTATATCGGCGAATGGCGAGGTTGCTGTATACCATTTATAAACTTTTTAGCGCTAACGGCAAAAAGTTTTTAAATGGTATGATGGCATTTCAATAGTTGATCTTCCACCGATAACAGCAACCTCGCCGTTCGTCGATATAGTCCAGTTTTTAAATCCAGGGTTAATGGACATCGACTGCCTGCGAGAATTTTTGATCTGACGTTTGGTAATTTTGTTTCTCACTAAAAAGACAGTTGGTCACAGTTGGGCCAGTGCCGCATAGTTTTCTTTAATTTTACTTTTATCACGTGTGCTGATAATATTGTTATAAAGATTTCATAAAACTTTTTTTGAATTTGCGGACTCCACCGCGAAAACACGAACGGCGCGGACCAAAACCGCGCGGGCCAAGACTGCGCAAATCAACAACCGCGCATGTCTATGACCGCGCAAGCCCACCACCGCGCAAGATCATCACCGCGCAAGTCAACAACCGCGCGAGCCCACAACCACGCAAACATGAACCGCGCTAGATCCAAAACCGCGCATAACGTTTAGTGAAGGTTGGAGGATTGGGTTGGGTGGTGTTGCCGACGCTACCCAACCCGTTACCCATCACGAACCAACCCAACCTAACCCAAATCAACGCAATCCAACTCAATTCAATATGCGCGGTATTGGTCTTACGCGGTAAACGTTTTGCGCGGTTAGGGGCTTGCGCGGTCATGGACACGCGCGGTTGTTGATTTGCGCGGTGGTGAGCTTGCGCGGTGTTGGTCTTGCGCGGTCATGGACACGCGCGGTCATTGATTTGCGCGGTCTTGGCCAGCGCGGTTGTGGTCCGCGCGCTTCGTGTTTGAGCGGTGGAGTCCGAAAACTCTTTTTTTGCACACTTTTTTATCTATATTATTTAGGGATAAAAGTATCACTTTCATGCACGCATCAATTGAAAATGTTTGTCCACATGTCCAGCCTTTGTGTAGTAAAAAATAACGATATATTTTGTTGTACCATATCAAACAATGGAAAATAAAATGAATGCGTGTCAAAATAGCTTTATTCCGCCAAAACTTCTGTCACAAAAAAAAACAACAATCTAGGGCGTTTTATATAAGGACACTAATCCTAGAGCAAGCTCTAAAGGAAGCGAAGCGTGACATTACTTTGAAAGTTTGAGTTGTCATTTTTTATTTGTTTGCCTCGCTTTTATCATGGGCGGCTCGTTCTTATTTTAAATATTTTAATGAATGATAAATACGATAAAAAAGTATTTCTCGAAAGCACGACTAGTCCATTATCATACAGTCGCAAGTTACTAAAGTAAAAAATATATGCAAAAATTATAAATCTAACAGACTTTACTCTTAGTCCGGATTCTCTGTATTTTGATAAAGAAGTAAAACGACAGGCATTCAGAATTACTAAAGTTATGAATAAATTATCAATACGAAAAGTTGGGTAAACCCTCTGTAAAACCGGACAACAAAACTTTCAGGTAAGTACTATTCAAAGAAACTAAAATCTGGAAACGTATATTGATATCTGCTTCTTTGCTTCAAAAATTATGTTTAAAAAAAATATTTTAACACCTATTTTAAATATTTCAAAAACTAAAGCTCTTAGTAATTTGAACCAAACTGCAGAAAAATGTTTATTTCAAAGTTACAATTTTTTCATCTATTTCACACTTTTCTCTTCCTAAACCCCCATCATTCCATCCAACATTTATTTACTTGGTGGGTGGGCAAAAAAACGCTTTGGTACCAAATTTTGTTTAAAATAATAATACATAATGCCTTCTCTATCATGTATGCAGACGGACAGTAAATCCTTTTTTTTTGTAGATGTAGGTGTTTTAGGACCCAAATAGCAACTAAATTTTTGATGAACTACCGTACCATACGTTGGTATGATGATGGTGTACTAATAACACATTTTGTGTCACTGTGTTTCAAGTAAGAATTAAAACAGTTTTTTTCTTTCTTTTGACTATTATATTAAACTGATTAAAGTTGTCTAAATTATTCAAATGAACTTCAAACTACATTACATTTATTATGTTTAAAAGCTTTTACCAATACAACGCATTCTTATCGCAGTACCGTTAAAACCCGGTTTTTCCTACTGACCTAATCTAAACTAGTTTTTCCTGAAAACCAGGTTGTAACTGAAATCGGGGTTTTACGGTAACATATATAATTCTTACTATAAACTAAACAACTATGTACCTATATCTTTAAAAAATGATTTTTTTTACCAAGATTAGCTAAACTCGACTAAAGATCAAATTTCACAACGCCGTAATATTTTTTTTACTAATTTCGGATACAAAATAGGACACACAAGTTCACACACCAGGCACGCAAATACACAAGGAATCGAATTTATACTTTCACTTTATTAAGCACTATCTTCGGGGCAAAAAGAGGTACTGTTATAAAACTTGCCTCACAAATCCTTAAATTTTCGTGCTGCTTAAAGTTTTCTCTGAAGGCTTCCAGCCAACACCGTTCTTAACTAAAAAGCCAGTTAACGCCTCAGTACCCTTTAGCCAACCAACCAAATTGACAAGTAAAACATGGATGGTCAATATGCACCGATCATAGGCCAAAGGACACGAAAACGAAAATGAGTTAACTGACCTGTTAGTTGCGAAAGGTATTGTTCCAGCCAAGCTCTCCTTCTATTGCTGTTTGATTTTCCTAATAAAAATACTTCTTCACTCATTATAACTTACCTTTAATAGGTACTTGAAAGAACTGAACTCCGTCTAGGACTATTTTTTGCAGCCTGGCACACAACAGGAATAAATAATAAAATTAAATCGTTTGATAAAAAAACTATTTACAATAATAACGAGCCGCCGATGACAAAAGCGAGGCAAACAAATCAAAAACGACAACGCAAGTGTCAAAATAAATGTCAGGCTTCGCTTCCTTTAGAGCTTGCTCTAGGATTGGTGTCCTTAGTTTTATAGGGGTTTCCATTGGTAAAATTGGTGCGCCACTCGTAGTGCACTAATTCTGGCTTGAGGCTGTCAAAAAATTGCGTCAGTGCAGTCTGAGTGCAGATTGAATGGAACATGAGAAAAACTGCGCCCACACCAGAACACTCGTTTCATTCAAACACTTAACTCAATATATATAAAATAGCTTAGGACCATTAAAAAACTCTTTTTGAGATTGATAAGTGGGTTTTGAATTAAAATATAAAGGCGGGAAAAAGTTTTCGGTGCGCCATGAGCCATGAGCCCTCGGTGAGGAAAAAGTTGCATTTAGTGCAAAACCTAAATTTTCAGTTTTCCAATGGAACATGAAAATTGAAAAAGTGCACCCCAATGGAACAGCCGCACCGACTCAATTGTGCACTGGTGGCGCACCAGTTTTACCAATGGGAACCGCTATAAATTTCTGTCAACTTTCAAACATGATTTTGTTCAGTGGGTCATTGAGGTTAGGTTTTGTCTAAATAAAACTGGAACGGACTGTAAATGAACAACTTTTGTACATTGACTATTTTTTTAAATTTTTGTTGTCGGCTTCTAAACACACCTTATATATTAGTTATTTACCTAACAAGTGCGGAAAGTTATACTTTTCCGCACGCACCACATAGTCAAGCCGTAAGTGCGGAAAATACTTCCCGTACAACATTTTTTCTACGAGCGTGCGGCATATCAAAATGTTTTGTCATGATTTTAGTTAAACCTAGCAGACTAAAAATGAAAAAATAGTCAAAACTACGAATATTATGTTTTATTCAGAACTAAACTTTAACAAGCTTAAAAAATTATTTTTATGGTAATTATTAATCAAGGTAACATTGAAAGTACCATTGCTCATGTTGCTTAATGCCATCGTCGACTTCAAGTCTTCCTGATTCATCACTGAGCAACAGCGTGCATGAAAATTTCTTTTTTCTCAACAGCGTGCGTGAAATTTTTTTTCACGCACGGCTTGCGTTAAAGTGGCACTTTCCGCATGGAAATGAGTGCGAGAAATGCGTTTTACCGCACGCTCGTGATTGTTTGTTTGTTTATTATAGTATCACGAAAAAAAAAATACTGAACTACCGTTCACTACTATATACATTCCCTTTACATTTAAAGCAAGAAAAATGCGTAAACCCATAGGCGAAGCTGCGGAGTCTTCAGCTAGTTAATTCAGCTAATTTAAACTTTTAACAAAAACAAAATCGACGTTTTTCACACAATTTGATATTTGTTTATTAGGCGATTTTCAACCTGGAATGATTTATCTGCGGTATATACCGCGGTTATGCTTTCGGTTGACAATTTTGACAGTAAGTGTGACGTCATATCCACCCACTACTCAAGAATCATAAATTAATTAAATGGGTCGCTGAAAAATGCAGTGGTCAAACGGTCAAGGAATATAGGGTTATGTTTTTGTGACTTGTAATAAATATTAAAACGTGGAATACTGTTATTTTAAAGTTTTTTGCCCATAAGACTACTAGAAAGGTCAAATTGTGGGCTCATATTACAAAAACATACCATTAATAAACATAAAACTTGCTGTTTCGAGGTCGTTGACTTCAATCAACATTCCCAATCCTTCAATAGTTTACCACTACTTATCAAGTTAATAACTGCTTTTTGGATTTTACAAGCATATTTTGGTAGTGGACACATAACCCTAAACTAAATTATTTCTTGTTTGCCACAAACTACATTCAAAAACGGGAAAACGATGAATTCGTCGAATTTTTTGTAAACAAAAAATTGTATATTTTTGTAATTGAGCTAGAAATACCGAAATGTCCAAAACTTCTCATAAAAACGACAAATATTGTATTAAAATTCAAAGAAATTAACCAAATTAGGAACCTACGGACTTTTTTTATAAAATATATATGATTCGGGGATACTGGGGGAATTTCGCCATGCAAGGTAATACCGCCACCCCCGGTATGCAGACAACCAGCCATGCCATAAAGCTGGAATTAACTCAAAACGGAGCAGTAGTAAAGCCAGATGTTGGGTTCCCGAGTTGCGACCTGTCGCCATCTTATAGTGCAGTCTAACAAAAACAATATGGTCGATCCAATATGACCGGTGTAGGGTACACTGAACCAAAAGAGGCACCGTTTTCTAAAATTTTGTATATGATTCTTGCTCCGATGTAAAGTTTTATTAATATCATAATCAAGTTTACATAAATTTTAAAGCCAAAACGAGTTATTGATTTTACTGCTGCAAGACACAGTTTCAAAAAAAAGTTGTTACAATATAAAGAGTCTTTCAGAATTATTTTTATGAAGGGTGTTATGAAATCAAGGATTAAGAGACATGTTTTTATAGCTTTTAGTTACACCTAAGAAATAATTTAGTGACAGACTGTAACGTACATAAATTTTATAACCATGCTTATATATTTTGTATGGCCGGTTCATAATTTTCATAAACTTGTCCATACATTCCATAACGACTTTTAAACGACAGTCAATGATCGCCATTTATTAAATTTATTTAGGGCATTCATTAAAATCGTTAACATGTTTTATTTATTTCATATGCTCTTTTATTATCTCCATAACCTATACATACTACACGCATATTCAAGTTTATGAATTTACTGTAGCGGACGTGGAAAATGCTCCAAAAAAACTGAAGCCTAAATTGACAACTGGACCCGACCACTGTCCCTCTTTTATCATGAAAGACTGTAGGAGTGTGCTCGCTCAACCTTTGTGTCACATATTTAACTTATGATTAAAATCATGCAGTATACCGCAAATCTGTAATTTTCTAAAAGCCTTTGAATTCTTACTGTACGAACAAATCTATCCCTCTGTCAAAAACTTACTTAGTCCCTATCAACATGGGTTTATAAGGGGGCGTTCCACAGTAAGTAACCTTCTTATTTTTACTCAGTACATAGCAAACTCAATTGGCAACCACGGACAAACTGACGTTATCTATACAGACTTTTCTAAAGCCTTTGACAGGCTTGACCACTCGGTGCTACTGGCAAAACTTGAAAATTTTGGCTTTGCCACTCCTCTTGTCAACCTTTTAAAATCGTCGCTTAGCAATAGAGTTCAGTATGTGGCACTCGGTGGTAGCAGGTCTGCAGAGTATTTAGCAACATCGGGTGTTCCGTTTTGGGACGATTACTCTTCAGCATTTTTATAAACGATATACTGTATCGAGTCTAGACTGTGAGAGACTCCAACAGAATCTTTTCAGCATCAGTGCTTAGTGTGCAAACAATAACCTGCACCTCAATATCGATAAATGTCATATTATGTCTTTTACTAACAAAGCAAGTCCGATTACGTTCAATTACAGCACAAATAATCAACCTCTTTCTAGAAAATCATCTTTTCGCGATCTCGGGGTGCTTTACGATTCTAAGTTGTCTTTTTCTGAACACATAGATAGTATTTTAGCCAGCACATCTAAAATGTACGGTTTTGTGATACGATGCTCTCGCGAATTCCAAAACGTGGATACTCTAAAGACACTTTACTTTGCCTATGTTAGACCTAAGTTAGAATATGCGTCGGTGATTTAAAACCCGCATCAAACAAATCATATAGAATCACTAAAAGCAATTCAGAGGCAATTTTTAAAATACATGTATTTTAAAACACACGGTTCGTACCCACCACAAGGTTATCCCCAGGATGAGCTTTTGAGCGAGTTTGACTTGTCGTCGCTTCAAACACGTCGAACTGACTACCAGCAACTCATGCTGCATAAATTATTAAATAACAGCATTGATTGTCCAGGTCTCTTGGAGCTTCTAAACTTTGCAGTACCTCGTAGTTTCTCTGTCCGACATAGTCAAACGTTCTACCTACCAACACCGAGGACAAACTTTCTTAAACACTCTCCTTTACTTACTGCGTGCAGATTTTATAATTAAACGAACGCAAACTCCTTAGAAATATTATCACAAAAAAAACAACAATATCTTTAAAAATCTGTAATCAAATGGTGAACCCAAGTCCAGAGTCTGGTTATACATGGTAAGTAAATACCATATAACTATTATGTACATTGCCAGTGGCCCCGGGGTTAGGGAAATACACAGACAGGGCCTTTATAGTATCTCATATATATATAATCAGCTGATCCGTTACGTCACAATTTCCCCTACTTTGGTTAAAACCGAAATCGCAGAAATTCATTGGTAAATACCAATGTTATCTATTAATAAATTAAAAAACTCTTAACTTCTTTAATGAAATTTTAATTTGCCGGTACTTTATATTCAGCGGGTATTTAATAAGCAATTGTAATGGCAAAGCATGATGAGTAATGAGTCATGCTAAGCGGCGTAGCTACAATGATTTCAATGGTTCCGTGGAACCAGGCCCGGAACCCTAATAGATTACCATTTTTAAAAATTGAATGGGTAGGTGCAACCTAACAATAATAAAACAATTCAGGCCGCATAGGGCATTAAAATAAATTTTGACAATTGACATACCAAATTGACATTTGTCAAAAAAGAAGAACGAAAAAAAAAAACTTTTTCTTTACAACATCAATATTTTTTTGCTGATTTGGGTAAGAATTATGAACGTGGAAAAAAGAAAAATGACGGCGGTAGGCATATTTCTTCTTCCTAAATTTCTCTTTTCTTGTATCAGCTGGTATCAATCACTCCTACTTTGAGATCAACCAACCAACATTTTTTTTTTGCTTTGCACTGTGTTTATGAATTGTGAATTATAACTAAGAAAACTTGAGTAAACACTTCCATTAACAATAATGTATTTAACATTATGATTATAAACAAAATTATGCTTAGATTATGAATTATCAGTATGAAAAGTTCGGTAAACCTGCCTTTAGCATTTGGAAATTGTTTTTCTAATAACCTTAAAAATATTAAGCCAGTAAAAGATTTGCTAAAATTTATTTTAATCAACAATTACATCCTTTACTGAAATACTTACAGTAATATGTTTTCTGTATCTCACAGATCCTGTGGCTGTCGCATCGGCAGAAGGACCCTTTCAAAACTTAAATTAATAAAAACATATTTAAGGAACACAATGAGACAGGTTATCGTCTTTAGCACATTAGCAACATTTGACTCCGCTAAATCTAGTAGTAGGTATAGTCTTTAATTTTTTCTTCCTAGCAAAGCCGTCTGATTTTAAAGAGGTAAAAGAGGAACGAGTGCAGGGTGGGGGGCCCACCGATATTGCTTCGCACCAGGGCCCGCTGGCCTGTTGCTACGCCGCTGATCATGCTAACTGCTTTTGTTGTTACCATGAAAAACTATACCCAGCAAACATCAGATTACTAAAAATGTAAAACATTTACTGTTCAAAAGAAGTACAAATTTAAAACATGGTATTTTACTATTTTTGTACATTTAATGCTGCACTTTGCGGAGCCATTACATATAAAGCAATATTTTAGTACTCTAATTAAAGTACTTTATGCCAATACAATATTTACGCTTTTTTTGTATTGTTGCTACGCATTGCAGCACAAATTGTACAAATATTGTAAAATGCCGTGTTCCAAATTAGTGCTATTTTTGTACTTGCGATATGTTTGCTGGGATATTAACTTATTTTCGCTACGTACTGATATAACTGCAATAGGTTTAAGTAAATGTTTATAAAATAATAAGAAGAGAATCTTCACAAAACGCTTGGCCCAGAACGTGCCAGAGCCCTTATTGGACTGGATTTATTTTTGCTGCCGTTGAATATTCGAAGATTTCTTTTTAAAAATCATACATTCCACGCTACTGCCAATATGTTAGCACCAACATTTTTACTTTTTGTCACGACTTTAGGACAGACAAAACAGGAGTAAAAACAAGAAAGGATGAACATTTCTGTGTGTATTTTTTATATGTCTAGTTATACTAAATATATTACTGGCTTTTATGTTACCTATTAAATAAATAATTAATAAGTAAAAAATACACAGAATTTGTATCTTAAAATCGCATTAATAAAAAACTACTATCGACGCACCAAACTGTCAAGTTAATATTTGAAATATATATCAGTCAAAGTCAGTCAGTTGTATGACAACAGACAGATATTTTAAAAAAGAATAGAAAAAAGTTTTTGAAAAGGATAAAATTCTTTGATAACGGCAGTAGAATTTCTGCCGAAGTAGGCAAATTTTTTATCTTATTTAAAAACCACTGACAAACGAACAAATTTTTTTCTTTAGGAATTTACGCAGTGGGTTTAAACATATTTTTGAAACAATTTCCTTAACTTAGTGGTGAAAAACCTAAAAAAAAATAATTGTTTACATTGTTGCGGCCATTCTAATTTGTGACAGTTTGTTATTTTGTAGTTTTTTTGTAAATGATTTTTTGTAAATACATGAATTTTTTTAGGTAAGAATAATTAAATTATCTTAATATTGCCATTTTCCATTATTTTTCTTCATGTCTGGTAAAAAATAGATAGAATTTTTTTTGCATTCGTGATCAAAAAAAAGCTTTTTTTTGTATCGGTAACCAAAAAAGCCATGGTTTAGTTATTTGCAAACAGTTACTTCAATCGTTTTTGATGAAGGTTCTTTTTATTTATTTATTTCATTTTTTGTATTTTATTCTTAAACCCTTCTGGTACGTCTATAATTATTTTTTTCCATTCCGATGAAAGATATAAAATCCTGAATCCTTTTCCAATAATTTAAGGTATATAACTTTCAATCATATCATAACTATGAGATACTATAATGGCCTAAGGATCGCAATATGTGAAACAATAATAACTTTGAAAACTGAAGAAAATAATGTAAAAATTCAGGATTGGCCCTGGGCAAGGTTAAAGGCAAAAAATCCGATACGCATGCCTGACGCGGTCTGCTCGCGCCTAGGGGCCTAATTTTTGAATTTGAAGAGAAGGAAAGATCCCTCAACAACATGTTTTTTCTTGGAACCTCTTCTAAATTTTAAATCGAAAAAGATACAATTTACGCGCATGCATGTCTGAGAAATGGGACCCATCCCTGCCTTGGGAATCAGGAAGCGCGAACACTTCTTGGATGGACGATCACCGCCCAGGAAGACGGACTACGTTCGACGTGGGATGATTCGACACAAATCTATGTAAATAAGGAGAAGCAGGACCGTTGAGGAATCTCATAGACTTTGAGATGCTCCAGGATTACAGGGTGTGGAGGCCCCGGGGCAAAAGAGAAAGTGGGAGTCCCTCCTCCAACACAACGAATACAAAATGTCTATCAAACATAAGGTACGTTAAGGTGCATTTAGACTGTGGTAGTGTAGTCATCGTTGCATTGCAGCTGTAGTTAATTTTTTTCCATAGATAATGCAGAAGAGGATATTTTACAGATAAATATTTATGAATATTTTTTGATACACACTTGTTAATATAATTCACCTTGTTTAATATTTTAAACAAATATTGTTGATAATAGACCCTCTTGCAAAATTTTTGAACATGTAAAAAGATCCACCTTACATTTTTCTTTTGTATTAACCAAGAAAGTTCCTTTTTTTCTTAATATAAGTTCAGAAATGCTTTAGTTTGTAAGTATGTATTTGCATACATACATACAGTCAATAGTATGTTCAGTGGTGTTTGAAAGTTTGAGACAATGATGTGTTTGAAATTAACTCTGTGTTTCGGACTTCCATTGTCTATATTTTATTTATACATGACGTTTCGATCAGTACAATCTCTGATCGTCTTCAGGTGCAAACTACAATCAATTCCTAAGGCTACGTACTTATATACCGTAAGAAATCACTCAACCTTGAAGTTTAAGAAGTTGGCTCCGCCCAAGGAGGGGCTTCCAAATATTTGGGATTTCAACACTTGGTTTACTGAAAATACCCTGATTCTGCCCAATAAAGGCAGTTTCAAGAAATTTTCGTTTCTTCCAGTGTGACTCCTTGTGCAAAACCTTTGCTTCTGCCCACTTCATTCGGTGTTGTTTTGACCATGCATGTTCGGCAATTCCTGATTTCGTGGTTTCACCTTTTTGGGTATTCGTCTGATGAACAACAGTCTATCGTAAACCCACTCACACAGGACAATATTTAAATCAAGGTTCAAATCATTCTGCTACAACCAAACGAGGCATAATCAAAACTTTGTATAACAGAGCCGTTCAAATTTGTAACAATTCTCATGACTTGGAAATCGAAATAAGAAACATTAAGAAGGATCTGCAGCAGAATGGTTACAGCCTGAAACTTATAACAGATACTATTTCTAAATTTCAACAAACAGGACGGAGATTACAAGACCAAAACCAGGCAAATGCATTCCTTACAATCCCATACGTTAAAGGAGTATCAGAGAAAATTCGAAGAGTAGCGAAAAACTTTAATATTAAAACAGCTTTTAAATCTAGTAATACAATTCGAAGCCTTCTTAGTAAAACAAAACCGGAGAACAAACAAAATAAGGAATGCATTTACCAAGTTCCTTGTGAGTGTGGTGAATCATACATAGGCGAAACCAAAAGACCACTATCTGTTAGGCTTAAGGAACATCAGACGAATACCCAAAAAGGTGAAACCACGAAATCAGGAATTGCCGAACATGCATGGTCAAAACAACACCGAATGAAGTGGGCAGAAGCAAAGGTTTTGCACAAGGAGTCACACTGGAAGAAACGAAAATTCCTTGAAGCTGCCTTTATTGGGCAGAATCAGGGTATTTTCAGTAAACCAAGTGTTGAAATCCCAAATATTTGGAAGCCCCTCCTTGGGCGGAGCCAATTTCTTAAACTTCAAGGTTGAGTGATTTCTTACGGTATATAAGTACGTAGCCTTAGGAATTGATTGTAGTTTGCACCTGAAGACGATCAGAGATTGTACTGATCGAAACGTCGTGTATAAATAAAATATAGACAATGGAAGTCCGAAACACAGAGTTATGTTCAGTGGTATTAGCGATAAATTAACTAGGTACTATACTAGTTGTATCTAATCCGCTGATTAATCATTCTAGGTTATTATAATTGCGAAGAAATTAGAGCCTTTTTTCTAAGTCACAGAAAGCACTCACATTTAGCATTACTTCGCTTGAATGGACAAATTATATCAAATAATTTACATTCTTAATCTTATATATTGCTTTAGTAATAACTTTTAGAAAAGTTATAGTACCGTATTATCAGCGGTGCACGGTGGTTGTAGTGAAAAAAACTCACACAGAGAAAGGTAGATATTTTTGGGCGCACATGAAAGAGATGGTATGAACACACCAACTTTAAGCATGGGAGTTATTTCGTGGAAATGCAGACAGTCGATATTTTCAATGAATGAACAAAGTATTATATTTACTTATGTTCCTATCCCCTGACGAGCCGAAGTTAATAATTAATAATGGTACCTACCTACAATAAACAGCGGCGCTCTATTATCCCTCTCCCCTTTTCTACGTCAAACTAGTAATTTTATAAAATTGTTTATAAAACTGTTTAAAAGTAACTTTTTTAAAGAACAGATAACAAATTATATTAAAAAGTGTGTACTAAAAAATATTGTTAACTTTATCTGTAAAATATCCTGTTCTGCATTATCTATGGAAAAAAATTCACTACAGCTGCAATGCAACGACGACTACACTACCACAGTCTAACTGCACCTTAACACTCACAAAGTAAAATAAAAGGTAGTAACTATAATTACGTAAAAGACACTCAACGTGCTTTTTTTTTGCAGCAAAATCATTAATAATAACTTCAAAGTCGAATTCTCTAAGTAAGTCGCTTTCTATACTGATCAAAGACAAAAATACCGCAGCCGGTGCAGTTAGCTACCATAGGCGCTAAATAAATTCTTAATGCGATTTCGACGTTGGAAATGAGGCGCAGAAGTTATTATTAAAAAGAATTTTGTGTCTTTTCATTCGATTTCGACATCATATACTACCGTAAACGAAGCCAGCGAGTTATAGCAAAAATGCTCCGATGAAAAAAAAACCATCAGAGCGAATTCAGAATGATTAAGGAAGAAAAAAAGTTATTAACATTTTTTTAATCACCTCCTCCACTTTTTTCAAAAATAACAATTTTGCAAATATAACTTAAAGAAGGATTAGAAAAGTTATTCGTATTGAGAAAACACTTTACCGCATTAAAATCGGTGCAGTCGTTTTTGAGTTATAAGCGATTAAAATTATTTTTTTAAAAATGAATATCTCGAAAACTAAACAGAACTGAAAGATGACATTACTTAAAGGCTTCTTGATTCATTGGCTTTAAAAGTGCCACATAAACAGGCCTCTAGAGTGTACCAGTTTTAAGATTATCGTGACGTACGATTTCATGTTTTTGTTTTTTTTTTTAATTTTTGCAATTTTGGTTTTTTGGCGTTTAAAAATCAAAATAAACAAAAATAAAAAAAAACAAAACTGAAGCTTGTAGCCCTTGCTAATACCCTCACAAAACACTAACATTTGTTAAAATCGGTTCACTGGTTTTGATGTTACAGCGGTTTTTCTGAAAAAATAGGATAACGTTGAAGGCAGCTCTTTGCTGTTGTTTGAGTTAATATTAAATAGGTTGTTGTGGTCAGGAGAAGGGGAGAGGTGCCACCACACCTTACCATATCTCACCAAGGAGAAAGGAGGCTCCAAATTTAAAAAAAAAGTTTTATAGAATGATTTTTAAAAATTTCTTGAAAACTACATTTTCACACATTTTCTCCTAAAATGTTTAAAATAAAATATAAAAAAGTGTCCCTTTTTTAAGGATAAGGTTTGAAAAGAAGGTAAGAAATTCCAACTGGAATTCATTTTTTATGCGGTAATTTTTAAGAAATTACTAAAAATCTAGTGACTCTTCTAAATTCGTATATTCAGCCGCTCCTTACTCAATACAATAACATTTAGCAGTGGCGTAGCTGCCCCCTTCCAGAACCTTAAGCCCCCCCCTCCCTTCAGGAATAATTTCTGAGTGTAAAAATCTGAATTAGTGAATTTAGAATTATTAAACTTATCGGTACCTAAAGTCGACTTAATAAAGTCGGCATTATTTTTGACAGTTCTGCACGAAGTTTAACGGTGGGATTTACTAAAAGGGTTTAGTCTATTTTAGAACGGTCCTAAGTTTAAGTGAAATTTTTGGTTTTGGACACAGTTTAAATTATAAGAAGAATTCTAATAAATTTGTTTATTGAATAATCATCTTAACAAAATTTTTGTTGGATTTAAGAAGAAAGTTTCAATTTAGAAGAAAAGAAAATTTAAAAATTGAAACCCCCGCGGGGTTTAAATAGTAAACACTCTGTAGAACAAATTAAAATTGAGGTTATATGTCACTCTAATTAAAACTTACCCTTGATAATTGATTTTTCCAATTAATACTTGATGTCACACAACGATTTTGATGGGTGATAATAAAATAAGGGGTAGATTAATTTTGTATTTATTTAAAAGTTGTTTTTATTTATGAAATGTATTAAAAAACTTAAATGCAAGTTTTTTTTACATTTTTGTCACTGTCGAAATGTCAGTTTAAAAATATTAGCGCTGCGTTCAATCACAAACAGCGAGTTCGGATCTTTTACCTCTGCTTGCACCTTGGCTTACATCAACCTCTACTGATGAAAGCTACAGCTTTAAAATGAGTGGGCTTTTAGTAAGGAAAGTTATTTTGACTAAGCTTTTAGATAACCTCAGTTTTTTACTTTCAGTTTGTAAATAAATTAATATAGTTGTTTTGTTTGGTATATTTTTCGTGCATAATCAGTGACCTTCACTTATGTTTGTTTTGCCTCGTAGTGCCCTCATAAATATATTTTTTGTGCTGAAAACGGGTTGAAAATATGGCGTTTTTCTGGTCTTATTGAGTAATAAACAACTTGGGATATTAAATAAGGTAAATTACTTCTTGTAAAAACGGTTACTTAGGGAAATTTTAAACGAACTTATTACCAATTGCCACAAAAAAATCCTTCCTGGGGGATATAAATTTAAACGACCCCCCAGAGGTGGTCTAAAAAATCACCAACTTTATAACCTCAAACACAGATGATGAAGCTATAATGTGCCAAATTTTTTGCGTATTCACCATATGCCATTTTGAAGCCTGTCAAAAAAAAATTAGTTTTAGAGCTTCTCTTAAAATATGGTATATTTTTAGAAAAAAAGGCTGTTTTTCAATAGTATTTTGCAATAATAATACAAAATAATGAATAAATTTGTGCCTTTTCTGTATGGGTAAGTGTTTTTTTAAATTTGGTTTTAAAATTTAGTGCCCCCCACAGGTGTAAATATTTAGATCTGTAGGGGGTACTATTTTAGATCTTAGTAAATCCCACTGCAAATGTTTTCTGACATTGTTGTTATCTAAACATGTCATCTAGACATGCTCAAATTGTGCCACCCATAAAGTTGACATAACTAAAGTTAATGCTATCCTTTATTGGGAACTTATCGGTACATAAATTCGGCATAGCCTGACTCGGTACTATTTTTGAGAGTTCCGCACGAACGTTAAAAGGTTTCTCATATTGTGCCATCCATAAAGTTGACAAATTAAAGTTAATCAGTGGCGGTCCCAGGGAGGGTGGGCAGGGGGGGCGATTACCCCCCTCCCTTTTGCTCCCCCCTACTCTGGCTTTAAATTTTTTATGACAACTTTTAGAAAATCAAAAGTAGAGCATAAATTGAGACGCTATAACACCTTTGATACTTACGGTATTAGTTTAATTTTGTGTTAAAAATGGCATTTGTAGTGCCATTTTCCTAAAAATTTTCGCCTGCGGCACTATGATACCATTGATATATACGATTTTAGTTTAATTCGAGTCAAAAATTGCATTTTTAATGTAATTTTTTCAAAAATATTCGGCGCATTTGAACATTTTTTAAAATAAAAAAATTGTGAAATAAACGACTTAAAATCTGAGTACCGCCCCCCCCTAAATTTGAGACCAAATCCGTGCTGTCGTCACTAAGTTTTGTTTGCATATATTGATATTCTCCTCATAAAAGCTATGCTTTTTTGCTTAAGCTGACAGGTGTCAAATTTTTTATTTGTGTCCTATTTCCAAGGCATCTGTCCGAACCTGGGTTTCGAATAGTCCTGGCAACCAAGAACAGCGCCGTCTCATAACCTTAGGTTAAAAAGAGCAAGATATCTGCTCCAACGAAAACTCCTTGGCAAATAATAACCACTGTTTATTTACAAAATTTGCCATCACCCGACAAAACAAAAACAATGGGTTGGAATAAATTCCATATCATTCTAAACATTAGAGAGAGAAAGCGACGGGGATATGTAGGGTGTGACGTATACGGAAAGAAATAATGTCCTAGAATTCAGTAAATCATGTTATCAATTTTAGAATCTGTAAATTTACTAAAATTTATTATAATATATTTGATTTTATCTTCTGTGTACTTGAATTTAGTACGGCCTAACTAAGATCAATCTTTGGACAATATTTAACGCTAGTATAAGCTTAAGCTTTGAGAACGGTGTTGGCTTAACAGACCCTAATATTTGATCTAAGTACAGTTGCTCCTAAATATAATTATAAGAATATATTGGTTTTAGTATTTACCACTGAACTAACGATAAGTACTGAATACTAGTACTTAAATATAGCAATAGTTTTTATTCCTTATAAAAATTGGTATCAGTAAGTTACTACCACTCAGTATACAAGGATAGATTCTAGTACAACTGAATTAGAGTTATTCAATAAAATGAATATCAATGCAGGTGTCAATATGCACGTACTAAAGATAAATTTATTAGTACTAATTTTTAAGGTTTTTTTTTATCAGGATCATGTCAGTTATTCCAGAACTTTCACGGGTGCATGCCGTACGAGTTATTGACTTTCATGGCACCGTTTTCGCTTGCAAAACACGTGGTATTTGTTTTCAGTTTTGGACAGGAAAAAACTTATTATTTTTAAACGTTAAACAAACTATTTAAAATAAGTATTTTTTTTAAATAATTACGAATTTCATTATGTAATTTTTTAAATTATTATCCATGTATTTTTTTATCTCAGATTCAAGGAACGTTTTAATTGTCGAATTGAAAGAAAATTTAGACCTGCCGATGACCAGCAATATAGGACTATCTATCTGACTTTAGAACAACGTTCCAACCAGTTATTCGGGTAACGAGTAATTACAGTAATACCTATACAAATTCGTAACTATATATTTTTGTCCGTTACCGATAAAATTTAATAATTGTTTTTAATATCAGAAAACAATACTTATTTATGAAAGGTTTCTCAACTACCACTCTGCCCACGTATTTCAACAAAAAATAAATATAATCAATAACTTAAAATATAGAGCTTTAAAATTATCAAATCCCATTTTTCACAACAAAAACATAAAATTCATTGAAGCAATATTGCTTAAAAACAACTTTCCAAAATCACTGATCAAAAAATGTTTAACCCAACCCCCAATTCATAACACTAACACCAAAGTTACAGTAAATCCTTCATACTTCAGTATGCCATACGTGGGCAATCTATCGGAGAGAGTGGCGTCCTGTCAGATAAAGATACAAAAATTGCATTTAGCAGCACAAACACAATTGGAAAAAACTTTTTTACTAAACTTAAGACTAAAACACCAAAAGATTTAGAATCAGGTATCTTCTATGGGATTCCGTGCAAGACTTGTCCTCAAAAATACTATATCGGCCAAACAGGCAGATATTTTAAACAACGTATGGCTGAACATAGACGAGATGCACAAAAAAGAAATCTAGCAAATCCCACAGCATTAGTAGAGCACATTAGAGAAACAAACCATGAATTTGATTTTGAAAATGCACAGGTCTTGAGTAGACAGAAGTACCTAGCCAAACGCCTTCTGGATGAAATGATTTGTATAAAAAAATACGACTCTGTCAATACTAGACGGGACATTGAAAATCTGAGTCAATCATATTATAATATCATACAACGTCTACCAACCTAACTTAATATTCCTTAGAAAAAACCAAAAAGAAAAGAAGCAATGTAAACATTTATATTATTATTTTTCCACCTAGTGAACATAGTTTGGCTTTTCAATTTTGCAACACTCAGTACATTTTCTTCGTAACAAGAATTAAAAATTTAAATTTGTTGTTGTTGTGGTTTTTTTTCCACAAGATAAACTTTAATCATAAAAAAACGTTTACAAGATAAAAAGTACCTATCGAATCGTAATGGTACTATCAACAGTACCATTAGTTTAAGCAAATGAACAACATCAACAAAATAATAATTATTTATTATAAGACATCCTATTATTCCTTTTAACGTGTTTTTAATTGTGTAGAGTTCTGTGTCTTTATATCTATGTTTTTTATCAGTAACATCATAGTATCATCATCATTGGTAAGTGAGAAAACTTGTTCTTTGTGTCTTTTTTGTTTTTTTTTTCCTAGCCAAGTAATTGCATTTTTGTACTATGTTTTTGTCTCTTTTTTTTTCTTATTATTTTTACCAGTTTGTTTTTATTCTATAACTAACTATTTAAATTTTTAAAAAAGATTTTTTTTTAATTTTTTTAATTTTTTAATTCTTAGAAAATAATTTTTTGAAAAGGTTTTTCAAAATTTTTCCAAAATTTAATTTTGATGACAAGACTTACCACAAAAAATAATGCCTAAATCTACGTAATATTGAGTACTTAAAATAAAAAATAAAAAAAGTTTTTCTACTCTAAACATCCTTGTAATTTTCTCTGTAAAAAAATTTTTTGTTTTATGCTGTGTTAAAAACCATTTCTTCTCGGTTCTCTCAGAGCCCTGAGGATGCATTGAAATAAATGCGAAAAATGTCGGCAATAATTAAGTTGTTTCTTTGATCAATCACCACTGACCCCAATCCCAACCAAGTCAACAACAAACTAAAAAAATTGGGTCACCAACCACTGCAACTTATTTATATATTGAAATTTAGTCGCTTGTACACATGATAAGCTTATATGTAGTGCAAATAGAACTGTAATTTAGTAAAAATAGTATTAAATATTAGTATTAAAAGGCATTTGTGGCACTAAGAGCTAGTACAATAAGTACTACTGTTTTAATTTAAAATGTATTAATATTTACTCTAAGATGTTTGAGATTTAGTTCAGCAAATACTAAATACTATTATTTAAAGTACTGACAAAGAGTTATTGCTAGTACAAATTTTCTTAATATTAATGGAATCTGTACTTTTTCAATATAAATATAAATATTAGTGATTAAAACTTGTACTAATACTAAATACAAATGTCATTGACGCTATATTGATACCAAGATTTACTAGTTTTTAGTGTATATATAGTACTAATATTTAGGACATATTTTTTTCTGTGTAGTGGCGAAAACAAGCCTAAATGAACAGGTGAATGGCAGCGAGCGTCTTTTTTGCTGCGGTCGTTCTTGAACTATGAGCATGCATTTGATGTGCTTTGGCTGTTAAGTGATCGATTCCTCTCGCGGTTTCGAAAATTAGGTCCCAAGATTTTTCAGACAATAATAGGGATATTTTAGAACGCTTATTTGACATTTCGTAGTGGTTGTGGTAATTACTGCGTCTGCGCAATAGCTAAATGTCATTCTGTTGTGGTAATTAACCATTACCACTGTCGTAAGCTACGAATCCATTTCGTTGTGGCTGTGGTTATTTTTCTGGTTAATTTTAGAGAATTTTGGCACATTTAATTTTAAAAATAATAAAATATTACCAGGTTCCAACATATTAAACACTTATTTTGTAAAATTAAGCCAAAATTTTTGTTTTTTCTAATCTCTGTGTGACAGTTTTTAATGTGTTCCAAAAACTCTGGTAAAATTGATGACTGGTAGTGGTAGTGGTTGTTAAACACTACCACAGCGGCTACCAAAATTTTAAGAGTTCCAAAATTTCCCTAATATAACCAAAGCCTCCGTAAGCATCGGGTATCTTTTCTTATTTTAATCTAAGCTCATAACAGATGGATAAAGTGCTTAAAATATGTATTAGTCGTGCGGAATGGTCAAAAATAGTGTCAACTTTATTCAAGTCAGCCTTTAATGATTACATACCAATAAGTCACTAATCTATTAAAGCTGCAGACTGTGGTAGTGTAGTCGTCGTTGCATTGCAGCTGTAGTGAATTTTTTTCCATAGATAATGCAGAACAGGATATTTTACAGATAAATAGTTAACAATATTTTTTGGTACACACTTTTTAATATAATTTACCTTATTTAAGGTTTTAAACAAATATTGGTGATAATAGACCCTCTTGCAAAATTTTTGAACATGTTAAAACATCCACCTTACATTCTTTTCTTTTGTATTAACCGAGAAAGTTCCGTTTTTTCTTAATATAAGTTCAAAAATGCTTTAGTTTTAAAATAAAACTTGGGGAAGAAAAAAAATTTGGTAATTTTGTATTTGCATACATACATACAGTCGATAGTGTGTTCAGTGGTATTAGCGATAAATTAACAAGGTACTATACTAGTTATATCTGATCCGCTGATTAATCATTCTGGTTTATTATAATTGGGAAGAAATTAGAGACTTTTTTCTAAGTGACAAAAAGCGCTTACTTTTAGCATTACTTCGCTTGCATGGACAAATTATATCAAATAATTTACCTTTTTAATCTTATATATTGCTTTAGTAATAACCTTTAGAAAAGTTATAGTACCGTATGATCAGGGGTGCACGGTGGTTGTAGTGAAAAAAACTCACACAGAGATAGGTAGATATTTTTGGGCGCGTATGAAAGAGATGGCATGAATACACCAACATTAAGCCTGGGAGTCATTTCGTGGAAATGCAGAGTCGATATTTTCAATAAATGAACAAAGTATTATATTTACTTATGTCCCTATCCACTGACCAGCCGAAGTTAATAATTAATAATGGTACCTACCTACAATAAACGGCGCTATATTACCCCTCTCCCCTTTTCTACGTCAAACTAGTAATTTTCGAAAATTGTTTATAAAACTGTTTAAAAGTAACTTTTTTAAAGAACATTTTCCCTCAAATATTACTTATATTAACCACTAGACATATTACTTTTATTACACACTAGACACCGCCGCGCCGCTTTGTCTGCGGTTTTACCGGTTTTTCCCGCTTTTATTCCTTTAAATGCCATAACTTTTGTTTCCGTAAACCGATTTTGGTGAAATGAATGCCTATGTGTTGCCTGTGCGGTCTATGCCTGATGCTGCAACAAACAGACATACATAAAGACAAAACTTGTAAAAATTGCATTTTTGGTATCTCGTTTGGTCAAACAATAAAATATAAAAATATAGTCAATGTACAATTCAATGTACAGTAATGGTCCTTTTAGAGATTTATTATATGTATAGATAAACAACTAATTATAGTCAGGGGGATAAGTGGCGATTTTTCCAAATTTCATAAAATTTTGGTTGAGTGGATTTTGCCTAATTGTTTCCCAAACAGACCGACAGACAACATCAAAAATTTTTATGTTTAAGTCTTTCTTTTTGCCAATCCCATGCCTATACTATAGTATGGATAGCTAAAAATAGAGTTCTAGATTACTACATAGCCGGTACCTACTAAATTTTTGTTTATGGGTAATAAAAATAACACGACCGCCGTATTTATAATATTGTTATTGCTATTTTGATAGAGTGATGCAAGAGAAAAATTTAGAGATAAAAAGTTTGCTCACCTCTACTTGATAGCTGTAGGTATTGACTATATAAGACTATAGGTATGTATATTCTTTGGTTTAAAAAATATTCAATGTACAGAAATTAGAGATTTACCAATAAATGTACCAATAAATTTTAGAAAATTAATAATTTAATGTAAAAAAATGGGGAAGGGGGGGTTTACTGTATTGCCACTGCGTATTGTAACATTAATATTATTAACATCATTACCTTCTTCATTTCATTTTATTGCAAAGATCGACTGTATGCTTCTCCACGAAATCACTCCCATGCTTAACGTTGGTGTATTCATGCCATCTCTTTCATACGCGCCCGAAAATATCTACCTATCTCCGTGTGAGTTTTTTTCACTACAACCAACGTGCACGGCTGCTAATAAGGTACTATAACTTTTCTAAAGGTTATTACTAAAGCAATATAGCAATATTTCTTCCACAAGTTTTATTTTGTCCATCTTTGGTACCCAATCAACCCTAATTTTAAAACTAAAGCCTTTTTGAACTTATATTAAGAAGAAACGGAACTTTCTTGGTTAATACAAAAGAAATATGTAAAGTGGATCTTTTAACATGTTCAAAAATTTTGCAAAAGGGTCTATTATCACCAATATTTGTTTAAAACATTAAACAAGGTAAATTATATTAAAAGGCGTGTACCAAAAAATATTGTTAACTATTTATCTGTAATATCCTGTTCTGCATTATCTATGGAAAAAAATTCACTACAGCTGCAATGCAACGACGACTACACTACCACAGTCTAACTGCACCTTTAGAAATAACTTTATTTACAATCATATTAGAGTAATTCGAAAGTGTTTTTTAATTTTCGCTGTTATTAGAGGGTTAACTTAAATGTTGCCGACTTAGGGCCAGTTTATCAATCAACTCGCAGTGCCTATTTTGTCTTGCGTAGTAAATTCGTAAGATATTTCCTACCGGTTATCAAACCCTTTACTATTCGTCAAAATATGCCCGATCCCGTTGACATCGATAAAAAATGGAGCCCGTTGCACGTGGGGAGACAAAGTCCTATTTGCTCGGCTCTTTCTCGAGCCGCCGGAAATTCTTTTACTGTTTGCATTTCTTTTGCGTGTTTTTCCTGCTTTAGTTGAACTTTGAGGACTCTCCTGAGAATTTACTTGTTTCTCGGAAAAAGGATAGTTTGGTTGATCTAAATAAAAACGGAAAATATCTGGAGATAAGATTATATAGGGACTTCTCGGTACATAAAGTAGGCATAGCTTAACTTTAATAATATAGGCACTATTTTTGCGGACTAGGATAACTGGTCGCGGCCAACTGGACGCAGCCAACTGGACTCAGAGACAACGCGAAGCCAACTAGGCGCGGCCAACTAGGCGCAGAGACAAGCGGGCGCGAAAAAAATATTGTTTAATTATAAAACGTGCAGTATAATACCAGAACAACAACCCAACCCAAACCGAAAGGTAATAGAATATTTAAGAGGTTTGGCACATAATTACCAAATAGATCCATAAACATAACGCACACCAAAAAATACATTTTTGACCAGGCTATTTTTATACAACTGCTTTTTAATTTCTTGTATATAGTTATACGTGCTAAATTTGACAAAGCTTTTTATCAGTAATAACAGTTCCATTTAAATTAAGTTTTATATAGTGGTACTTTGAATTAGACAAGGCTTGTATTAAATACAGCCGCATTTTGAATACACTTTAAACTTGGCGTTTTTTTTATACTGTTAATGTTTATTATGTCTTTGTAGCGTTCTGTATTTTTAAACATATATTTTGCGTTCAGTTGTCCCTGCGTCCAGTTGGCCGTGGCCACTTGACTTCGCGCCCAGTTGTCTGCGTGAAGTTGGCCGCGTTCACTTTTCCTATTCCGCTATTTTTGACAGTTCCGCACGAAGTTAAAAGGTTTCTGACACTGGTCACACAAACACACAAAGGTCACCGTATCACAACACGTAAACTGCTTTATTTGTACTGCGGCGAACTGTCAAAAATAGTGCCGACTTTATTAAAGTCAGCCTCTAATGTACCAATAAGTCACTAATCTGTTAGAAAGCAGAAATAACTTTATTTACAAACATATCAGAGTAATTCTCTACTTTTTCAATTTTCGCTGTTATTAGAGTGTTAACTTAAATCTTGCCGGCTTAGGGCCGGTTTATCAATCAATGGTTAACTCGCAGAGTATGCTAACCCTGGGTTAATTCCGAGGGGTGGCTCGGTCGGCATTTTGCGTACACCAAAAGGCATTTTTTACCAGATTTAGCCTCTAAATCGGCGTGTAGCCAATCCTCGGTCAACTCTAACTCTGGGCTAACTTCCGAGTTAAGTCGAAAAGTGTTTATTCAAGCTTTTTTAACTCAGGGCTGGTAAACTCTCGGGTTCTTCGAAGGTTGGCATTACTTATGTAATGATAGCAGCTCACTTTTGTCGATTTTTTTACTTTTTCTGCTCATAACCTTCCTTTTTTCTTTTATTTTTTTTTTCTCGTAGACAAAAAGTTTACGTTAAAAATCTTTAGTTGTTTTTGCGGGAGACTTCGCAAACAAAAGTAAAAATGTCTGAAAAAAAAGGTAAAAAATTTGCAATATAAGTACAAAAAAATTATATAGTGCAAAAGAACGTATCGGGAAATTTCTCTTTTTTATTTTATTTATAAATATGATAAAATAACGAAAAATGAGCTACAGAGTGATTCTCAAAAATGTACGATTTTAAAGGGTTTCTACAACTTTTTTATTTGAGATAGAGATTTTCATTAAAAACAGTTTTTAAAGATTTTTGAAGACAAATCTACCTGTTTCACCGATTTTCTCTTAAAGCCTTTAGTTCCCGAGATATCACACAACATTATATTTATTTAAATGGCATACCCCCAATTTTTCTAAAAAAATCAGTTTTCTAATAAAATTTCCTGTCGAACGATGTGCCATACACCTATTTTTATTAAATAGTTTAAAAGATATTTGCATATTTTGATATTTACCATAGTAGACGCTGTGAGCACCCTAAATGTGTAAATAAAATTTAATTGTTTTTTTTTATACAAAATCAACTGGCTACGACACGAGGGGACACAGCAACCTCGAACTTTAACTTCTAGTTTACTATAATTACCAACCCTAAAATAATAAACAAAAATAAAATTATTAAAAGTTTTTATTAAAAATTTTTATTAATTAAACTATGTAACACCTAAAATCTACATCTAACAATTTTCTTTGACGGCCGTTTTCTTGTAAACATATCCTACATCTTCTCTTGCCGCTATTTTCTGCATTAAGAAGTTCTACCGCACGAAGCTGCCTGAATGCAGTAGGAAGTGCCTCTTCCAATTCCCTTCTAATAGTTGGACGATTTCGAAATACAAGCTCTTTGACTCTCCCCCACAAAAAGAAGTCGCAAGGGGTCAGGTCTGGAGACCTGGGGGGCCAATATATAGAACCTTTATTTCCGATGCAGTTTTCGGCAAACACAATATTTAGCAAACTAGTAATGTCTCGTGCATTATGAGGAGGTGCACCGTCATGTTCAAACTATAGCTCATTATTTTGCTGAAGTGGCAAATTGTCTATAAACGGAATCACCTGATCTTCTAAAATTTGTTGGTATCTTTCGGCATTTAAATTTCCATCAAAAATATATGGCCCAATAATTTGTCCTCTGTAGATGCCTACCCATACCTTAAAACTGAACCTTCCCTGATTCGCTTGTTCCACCATAATATGGAGATTTTGCTGTTTCCAGTAATAGCAGTTATATCTGGTGCTTATTCCATCACTAGAAAACGTTGCCTTATCCGTCCAAATAACTTTTCTGGCAAAATCGGGGTCTTTTTGGCTTTTATTTAGGTACCACCTGCAAAATGCACGTCTTGAAGCAAAATCTCGTTGCCGTAATTGGTGCACCCGTCGGGGTCGATAGGGCCTAAACTTGTGTTTTTTAAGCACCCGAACGGCATTGCTGCGTGGAATTCCAGTGTTTCTCTCCATAGCCCTGGTGGAAGTATTCGGTTTAATTTCTATTTCTCCTAGAACCGTTAGTTCTTCCAACTCTCTATCTCTGGCTAGGCTTCCATACGTCCTAGGCCGCGGTTTTGTAAAGGATCCGTATTCTTGTAGATGACGTTTTAACTTTAAAAATATTTTTGAGTTAGGTTGCCTTCTTTCCGGATATCTCTGGAAATATAGATTTAACGCCGTCTGTCGATTTTCGTTACTTTCAATATAACATTTGACGACATGACGAAGACGCCACATTTGACACTTTAGCTCTTTTATCATGGCAATTGTTTTTATTTGATCATAGCTACCTAGACAGATACCCTAAAACTGCATAGGTCAGAGTTAAACACAGCCTACTATGGTAATTATTAAAAATTGTAGATATCTGTTTAACTACTTAATAAAAATAGGTGTATGACACATCGTTTAAGAAAAAATTTTATTACAAAACTAATTTTTTTAAAAAAAATTGGGGTATTCCATTTAAAAAAATGTAACTTTGTGTTATATCTCGTGAACTAAAGGCTTTAAGACAAAATCGGTGAAACAGATAGATTTTTCCTTAAAAAATCTTCAAAAAATGTTTTTAATGAAAATCTCTATCTTTACCAATAAAAGTTGTAGAGGGTTTTTAGAAACGCACATTTTTGAGAATCACCCTGTAGCTCAGAAACGCTTTGACATACCGCAATGCGGTTTTCAGTTTTCGACTTCTCTTGAAAATCGAACCCGTAACATGTATATTAGTTTTGGGCTAACTATGCTGCAAAAGCCCAAAGCTATAGAGGCCCCTCGAATTTGGACCACCCTGTACAAAGGTTCCACCTGCAGCTTCCTTCTTTAATACATTAGCGGCATTGTATGTGCATTTTTCGCAACCAGGAAATCATGAAAAAGTTTAAAAGGTTGCAGAGAGCTTCGGTATTACTACTACTACTTGCTAGCATGTCGATTTGAAAATTGTAAAGCAGATTTATTAAACTTTAATTTTGGCGAGTAAAATGGCACTACAAAGTGAAGTAACTGATAACCAGGATAGACATGCCCTTGAAGTTGTTGTTGAAAAGCCGAGTTTTGCATTTGCCTGCACATTCCATACTTTGTGTTATTACACATCAGCGTTTTGAGTCAGTACTTTTATAAGAAAGGTGCTACTCTGGCAAAGCAAATTTAATAATAGATGGTACGCTACAGTCTCTAGAAGAAACTAGAAACAGCTTTAAAAATATTTATTCTGAAATCCAAAACTTCGCCGATAAACATGATATTTCTTCAGAACCTATCAGAGTATGAAAACGAAAACGGCAAATTGCTGCATAAACTAAGGAATATATAGTGGAAAGCACTCTTGGACAGCGCGATAGAATCGCAATCAGATGTAAGTTGCTTAGAATACTGGAAAATAAACATGCACTACTAAATATAGCAGCTAATTGTAGGGAGAGGTTATCAAACATGCTATTGGCTACATCGGTAAATGCTTTATTTAAGTAAAACATCGAAGAAAGTCAAAATTTTATTGAAAATTACTCCATGATTGCAGGTGTGGATGTATCTATGCTTGAAGTTGATATCTTGGTGCAAAAATTAAGAAATAAATTTAAAATCTACCAAAGATTATATTAGACAAGACTTTTGTCCTAACCTCTAGAAATTATTTTAGATTGCTCTTTTTTTCTATTAAATTGTTAACGAAGCTTCTCTGCGATGCGTAGACTATAAAATTGGACCAGAGCTACAATGGGACAAACCCGATTTTCCAGTGTGTCAGTTATTAACATCCAGAATGATTTAATTAAAAAAGAGATTACAGCAGACCACGTTCTGGAAATATTTTTACAAAAGACAAGGGAGTTGCAGTTAATTTAAGTTGAGTCGGTTAATTTTAGTATTAATGCATAATATTCGAGATAATATTAAACAGTTTTGAGAAAAACATCACTATCAAGCAGTGTCAGCTAGACCCCCCTAGGCCTCCCCCAGGTCAGAGAACTAGTTACGCCGGTGGACTAACCCAGGGTCAAATACGCTAACTTGCCGTGAGAACGCGGGTTAACTTTTTCCTGGGATAACTTTCGAGTTAACAGTTAACCCTAGATGAATAAACACTTGTCACAAATATAAGCCAGGGTTATCCCTATTTGATTTGATTTGATTTGTCTCAACAGCAAGTTTAGGTCTGGAAATCCCTGACACTGCAGCTTCTGAACTTATTGTATCTCTTGCTGTGTGCCTTCCTAAGAGGTTTGACGACCTCGCGAGGAGCAGCAACTCCTTTAATAGGTTTCTCTGGCATTTAGCTTCTCTGGAGGGCTCGTCCTCCAAGAGGTTTTGTGTTCTGCAGAAGGTTAGTGCTGGGTACTCAAATATCCTCATCACATAGTCTGCAGGTGGGTGCGTCTCTATAGATTCCCATCCTTTGCAGGTGTTCTCTCAGTGCGCAGTGACCGGTTAATAGGCCCGTCACTTGTTGATTTCTTTCCTATTCAGTTTAAGGATTTCACTGTTGAGTGCTGTGCTTTTGCCTCGATATTGAATGCCAGTGGTTTCGATGTTATTCGTGCACCCATCGCTTGATATAGCCACGTATCGAGGTTTCTGGATTTTCAAATACATTGTTATTGGTCTGAATGCCTAACTCATGGGGTAACCCTCTATCGATAAACCGGCCCTTAGTGGTACGGTTTTTAGTAATAAAATTTACATGATTCCACTTATAAACATTGGGTCAGGTCTCAGGTAAAAAACTCAAAAAAAAAATACGAAAGAAAATACTAACTTTTAAATTATTTCTGCTTCTTACCTGATTCTGTGAGGCCTTCTAAAAATGCTGGGGGGTAAGAAGGGCAGTCATCTGGACCTACAAATATGTAATAGTTTGTTATTTTTTAATTTTGAAAGTTAGCTAGGCATAGACAAAGGAAGTAGTTATTTTTTTTATGGATTTACACAGTGGTTTTTAAAAATTAAGAAAAAATCCACAACTTATAGTGGCGAAAAACACAAAAAAGTAGTTTAGTGTTATGAGTCCGCCACAAAAATAAGATTATAGACTAACTACCCGTTTTTTCCCGTTTTTCTTGCTTTAAATGGTCATAACTTTTGTTCCCGTCAACCGATTTTGATGAAATAATGCCTATGCCCTTCTCAAGACTCCAAGGAATCCCATCGGAATCCGTTCAGTAGTTTTTGCTTGATACTGGAATAAACAGAGTGACGAAAATTCTAAAAATTGAATTTTTGGATTCTAAATCGTTTCGTTAGAAGCCGGCGCCAGAAATGGTCTTTCTAGAGATTTTCTATATGTAAAGATTTTATTTATAAACCTACCGTTACCGGTAGCATGCATGGGTCTGAGGTCGAGGGTAACTTACATAAAAGTCGGTCAGATAAGTGCATTAAAGTAGCCCTCTTATCAAAAACTCTTCTGTTTTGAAGTTCGCTCGCAGAAAATCTTTCTTCCAGTATTTTAAGTTCTTCTGAAAGAAAACAAATAAATAAATGAAAACCAACTTTCCTTAGCTTTTGTCTCTTTATTTCCTCTTGATCAATACGATAAAGAGGGAATATAAGACCGCCGTAAGAAGTTGAGATGTGAACTAGCGTTAGTTGGAAAATGGTGTAAAATTACTTCTTCCTAAAATAAAGGCGGATTTATGCTTCTGTAAGAGGTTAGCCTTAACGCACGTTAAGGTATGTCGCTTAAATCTTCTTACCATTTTTAGCAGGGGCGCATGGGCTCCGGCGGGACACCGAGACGAATCCAGGTGGGCCGCCAGCTCATTTGGGCCCACCAACACTGTCTAACCTGTCAACAGCCCCAAAAATGATGCAGTCAAAAAGCAGAGTTAGGGTATCAATTTTTTTTCGTAAATTCAAACTGTTTAAGCTAGAGCAATGAAATTTAGCACACATGTTGCTCTTCCGGCAACGTACCCTCGTGTGTCATAAAAATTACATATGTGGCCGTGTGCCGCAGGAGGCAACAGGGCCCAAAATGTGTTTTTAAACTACCCTCCATACCTTCCATACTAATGCACCTGCACCAGTGGCGGCTCGTTAATGAAGGGCTCTGGGGCGCCGGCCTTCCTGATTATTTCAAAAGAAAACATAATCAACAAATACTTTAGTTAAAACACCAACAACACAATTTTCCGCAAATTTTTGTCAAAAGATGGCATTTTGGGGAATTTTCTGCTGCGACAACATAAATATTATGTTGGCAAGCCTATTAATTATCAGCTGTGAAACTAATATTAAGTTCTAGTTTTCAAAATTTCATGTTTCATGATTTTTTTCTTTCCCTTAGATAAAATCTGCAAGATGCATGGGGAAAATGCATAGTGAGAAACGGGCTCTAGAAGTAATTTTGTAATTTCTGAGTTTTTTTCTCTCGTTCGTAGTTGTGTGGTTTTATAATTATAATCAAAGGTTTATAAATATTATTTGGCATCATCTAAGTGCATCAGTGTTAGTTCCGGGTGCATGGGTCGAAGTATTTGAATTTTGTTCAAAAAATTATCTTGAATTTTACCTAGGACTAAAGCAGAGTTGGAAAGGGTTTTTTCTTTGATCAATAACATGTGGACTGACAAACAAAACCCAATAGTGAATTGAAACACTTAAAGCCATGATTCTGATAAAATACACCTGCCTCGAATTTTATAAATATCTCTTGGAAAATGTTAATGCACTACTTACTATATATACATGGATAAACCAAGTACAAATTTAAAAAAATAGTTTAGGTAGTCTAGATAATGATTTGTTTAAGTTTCTTATTTGATTAAGATCATACATAAGTATTTTTACTGTGTAGTAATGACGTATCATTTTTAAGAAATAAATTTTAATAAATAAAAAAAAACTACTTTTTTTTTGGGAGTTGGTCACTATAAAGTTGCCCATCCGCCCCAGCACAATTGCCATTAGTAAAAAAAGAAGATAAAAACACGCGAAGACATTAAAAAAGATAGAAAAATGTAAACGAAGCTGTCCTAGTTTAACATATACCCCCAGCTACTTGCAGCGTAGTTGGACTTGCATTGAGACACGACTCAAAAAATCCCCGATTAGGCTTTAATCAAATTAGATCGTAATCGGTATTTAGAATGTGGTGTTTTGTTTGAAAAGACTCATTTCAAACTCCGATTAGAGTTAATTATCATTAAAGCTTAATCAGAGAATTTCTACGTTGGTTGATATGGACATTAGTGGTAAGTAATTCAAAAAGCCATAGAGGCTACAGGAAGTTATTATTTACCTTCTGTAACAGCATCATTAACATCATTTTTCTCGCGAGTTTCAAAACATGGAAAATCCCCGATAAATACAAAATCATCGATTTTATCTAAGTTCATCTTTTGACAAACCGATTCGATTTGTTTGTCATTTTTGTTTATTTTTACGAGGTTGCACTAATTTGGTGACAATCAACTGCTAAAGGTTTTGCAGGTGATCTACTTCCATACGATTTAGACAGCAACGTATCTTACCGTAATAACACGAGTCCGTTCCAGAGACGTACCTGCGACGTCCCACCATAACTTACAGTACGTTCCGGGAACGACCCAGACAGCACACGTTGTCCAATGGACGTCCAGAATAAATTCATTTTTGGTCCAGAACGTCCAGGACCTCAAATGGACGTCCATTGGACGTTCGTACAGAGGGCGTTAATTGTAAAAACGTCCAATAAACGTTCAGTCAGTACATTTTTGGTCCGGAAATATAATTAGATATAAGAGACATACTCTTCGCAAAAATTCGACTTTGGTGTTATCGCAAGGTATTCATACTCATTCATACTCATTCCGAAGGCTCCCTTCTTTCGTGGGGCATGTATATTCTTATGGATTTCAAGTTATTGGAAAACCCTATATTAATTAATTTACAAAAAATACAATAAATGGTTCCAAAAACTTTGGTCCGGAAACGTCCCTTGGGACGTTACATAGACGTTGTTGGTTTTTTACGCCCCCCCCCCCCCGGTCTGGTGAGGACTCTTACCGGACCTTTTAGAATCATCCTAATGGACCTTTACTAACGCTCACAGAGTAAATTTCACAAAAAAATCGATCCAAATCGAAAATAACAGAACCATCCTACAACAGATGAGTAAGAGAAAACGAGATACCAAAAATGTCATGTGTTAGATAAAGATCTATAACAAACTATAGCCGAACGAAACTTATAACCAATGAACTTGAAGGGTGAATTTATTATTTAGGGGGATTATGGTATGACGTCATCTTGCTCTGGAACAGAAGGACTCAAAATTTTCATCGTCGTCCATAAATTAGGTACGCAAAAAAAAAGCAGACTTTTTCTATCAAATTGTTAAAAAGTTAGCTTGAAGTTTTGTAAAAAAACGGCGCGCGAGATTTCAAAACAGACGTTTCCAACGTTCTCTTTGAAACTTTCCTTGAACCGCTGGCGGGAACGTTCACAGAATGTAAATTCTAGAGTTCAGATTTTTCCGCCAAATAGTATACGAATATGGCACGTTCCGTTCGGGACCTACAGGGGACGTCCCGGGAACAAGGTGTGTTATTAAGGATAGCCTAAAGCTAGGAACACAGTATGCAACTTTTTCATGCGTCAAATTTAGTTTTTACAGGTTAAAAAAAGACACAAGCAGATTGTGTCTCCTTTTAACCTGTTACTATAAAATTTGATGCATGGAAAAGTTGCATAGTGTGAACTGGGCCTAACCCTCTCTTGATCGCAACTATAGTCACCATCACAACTATTTGTGACCGTCTATTTTACTAACCATTTTTTCAGCAGTTTCTTAGTTTTGAAGGCGACGTTTTCTGGCCGAGTCGTTGTAGGTATGGGCACGACTATTTTTATCTAACCAATTTTTATGTTATGTTTGTAACTAATCAATTTCGGAGCACTGCTCTGTGATAATTTCCATTGGGTAAAATTTCGGCGTGTTCGCGTCTGTTAACCAGGGATCCGTTTAAAATATAGTATAGTAGGTCAATCCGTCAAGACACTGGAATGTTCTGGTTTTCATAAAAACTAATAGCGGTTTCCATTGGTAAAACTAGTGCGCCACCAGTGCACAACTGAATCGGTGCTGCTGTTCCATTGGGGTGCACTTTTTCAGTTTTCATGTTCCATTGGAAAACTGATAATTTCGGTTTTGTACCGAAAATTTTTTCCCGCATTTATATTTTAATTCAAAACCCTAATAAACCTCGAAAAGTGTTTTTCAATCGTCCTCAGTTACTTTTATATACATTGAGTTAAGTGGTTGAATGAAACGAGTTTTCTGGTTTGGGTGCAATTTTTTTCATGTTCCATTCAGTCTGCACTCAGACTGCACTGACGCAATTTTTTGACAGCACTAAGCCAGTGTTAGTGCACCACGAGTGGCACACCAATTTTACCTATGGAAACCCTTATAACACATGCCGCCATGATTGACATGATTAATAAAATTGACTTACTAGGCGAGACGCCATTACACGTTAATTTTTAAACAAAATTTAAAATTGATTATAATATTTACATTTACACAAAATTCGGAACTTTTTGCGTGGAAAAGCTGGTATTTTAAACAACATGTCTAGAGCTTTTTTGATAAAGTGACCAACTCCTAAAGGGGCAAAACCGGGACGCTCCGGCCATTCAATGTATTGTATATCATGTATTTTTTCATATATGCACCCCTAAAAATATTAAGATGTATTTTCCAAAATACTTATTAAAGAAAAATAATTTAAGTAAGGTTTCAATTCAAATTTATAGATGGCAGAGAACATCCGCTTTTTTAATTGCAGTGATTTTAAAGTTACAAAATACAGTGGTATCCAATCCGGGGCGAACCGGAACTTTTGCTGAAAAATCGGGACTATCCGGAACAGATTTTTTCCCCGGGACAAATGGTTAAAAATCGGGACTGTCCCGGCCAAACCGGTTGGTCACCTTATTTTTGATGCAATTTATAATTCAGTATATTTTTTTCTTTGAAAGTTTGAGACAATGATGTGTTTGAAATTAACTCTGTGTTTCGGACTTCCATTGTCTATATTTTCTTTACACGACGTTTCGATCATTACAATCTCTGATCGTCTTCAGGTGCAAACTAAAATCTATTCCTAAGTTAGGGAAGTTAAAGAAGTTGGCTCCGCCCAAGAAGGGGCTTCCAAATATTTGGAATTTCAACACTTGCTTTGCTGAAAATACCCTGATTTTGCCCAATAAACTTCAAGGAATTTTCGTTTCTTCCAGTGTGACTCCTTTTGTAAAACCTTTGCTTCTGTCCACTTCATTCGGTGTTGTTTTGACCATGCATGTTCGGCAATTCCTGATTTCGTTTTTTCAACTCTTTGGGTATTCGGCTGATGTTCCTTAGGCTTAACAGCTAGTGGTCTTTTTATTTCGCCTATGTATGATTCGCCACACTCACAACGAACTTGGTAAATGCATTCGTTATTTTGTTTGTTCTCCGATTTTGTTTTACTAAGAAGGCTTCGAATTGTATTATTAGATTTAAAAGCTGTTTTAATTTTAAAGTTATTCGCTACTCTACAAATTTTCTCTAATACTCCTTTAAGGTATGAAATTGGTAGGAATTCATTAGCCTGGTTTTGGTCTTGTAATCTCTGTCCTGCTAAATTTGGAAATAGTATCTGTTATAAGTTTGAGGCTGTAACCATTCTGCTGCAGATCCTTCGTCATGTTTCTTATTTCCAAGTCATGTTTCTTATTTCCAAGTCATAGGATTGTTTGGTAGCAGAATGATTTGAACCTTGATTTAAATATTGTTCTGTGTGAGTGGATTAGACTATTGTTCTGATGTCGCTTTCTACTCATTTGACAAGTGCATCAAGAAAAGGAATTTGACAATTTTGCTCCAACTCCATTGTAAATTTAATGGTGGATCTTATGTTATTTAGGTGGTGAAGAAATTCTGAAAATTTTTGGTGGTCATTCCCGGTCCAGACAATAAAAGTATCATCAACATATATTAGCCAGAGCTTAGGTGCATATGTTGCGGTATCAACCTCTGTGTCATGTATAAATAAAATATAGACAATGGAAGTCCGACAGACAGAGTTAATTTCAAACACATCATTGTCTCAAACTTTCAAGCAAAATTGTAATATTGTTACACAATTTAGTGACCAGTACATATCCAGTTACAATTTGTGTAAGAAAATTTCGAAATATATTTTCTGTGTACCTATAAACAGCCTCAACACTGCGTCCAAATATTTTTAATTATCGCTGAATCTCTAATTCAAAAATTGATAACATTTAAAAAAAAAATCGTCTACAGCTTTTAATAGGGCAAAAATATCTACCTGCAAAATTTTATAATTGAGTTATGTAACTAAAACAAAAGACAGTGGTAATACCATCTATCACGTATGCATCTCTGGTTTGGTGGCCAAAAGTAACTCAGCAGACTGTGATGCTTAGACTAAGCAAGGTGCAAAGCCTTGCTTGCCTCAGCGTTACAGGTGCAATGAGATCTATACCAACAACTTCGATGGAGTTGCTCTTAGACCTTCCCCCACTTCACTTGGTGATAGAGGGAGAGGCAAAGATCGGACTCTATCGGCTCCAAAAAACTATGAACCCACAGACCAGAATGCATAATAGAGAAGAGAGGTTTCTAGACATACCAATCCTACACATGAAATCAGACCAGATGTCATCCAAGTACCTGTATGGACCAACTCTAGAAGTAATTATATAGGATAGAGTAGTGTGGTCAGGACCAAACAACCCGCTGTCACAGGAAGGACTGATCTGGTATACAGACGGATCAAAAACTGACGAAGGCAGTGGGGCAGGAATATGCTCTCTAGGAGAGACCTGTATTTCTCACTGGGATCGTACCCGACAGTATTCCAAACAGAAATCTTTGACATCCTAGAATGTGGAAGAGAAAATAATAGAATGGGTTACTTCGGTCAGACTATATCTAAATACTCGGATAGCCAGGCAGCCCTTAGAGCGCTTATGCGCCCGAAGGTAACCTCAAAGCTAGTGTGGGAATGCCTTGATGAACTAATGAGACTGGCGGAACATAATAAAATAAATTAAGTATGGGTGCCGAGACATAGAGGTATCCAAGGCAATGAACGACGAACTTGCAAGACAAGGATCGTCAAAAAAATACATCGGACCAGAGCCAGCCCTGGGGGTACCAAAGTGTGTACAATAAGATCCCAGGTCAAACTCTGGATAAGGGAAAAACATGAAAGCCACTGGCTGGGAAGACAGGGGCTAAGACACAGCAGAGCCTTTATCAAATGCCTAAATGCTAAGCTCACCAAAGACCTGCTAAAGTATAGTAGGATGCAAGTGAGAACTATAATAGGAATTATGACCGGCCATATGGCAGTTAAAGTTCACCTAAACAAAATGGGCCTGTATCACGGAGACCTGAGCTGGCTATGCAATCAGGAACCAGAAACAGTAGAGCATGTAATATGCAAATGCGAGGCACTGGATCGCAAAAGGCATCTAATATTTGGGGTAGTTAAACTAGATCCAATATTGACTTGACTGGGGACTACTCCATTAAGGACCTGTACAAACTTGCGCAGGGGATAAAACTAATGGAGTGGTTAGCCTAGGAACTAAGAGGGTGCACAATAAGCCAATAATGGCTGCAGTACAGTGGCTTGCCACCTGGCAGGTTGGAGTCACAATCGAGGAGTTTTAGTCGATAGGAATTCGACACTACCCGGGCTCTCCTGATAGAGGAGAAATGACTCTGGCATGAAAGTAGTTCGGGCGTCTTATGCAAGATTTCCCCTTGATACCCATGAAAAAAAAATAAAACTGGGTACAAATTTTACATAATTGTCTAAAATATACAATAAAATGCAATTTTTTTACACAATTTGTGAGTAATCCAGTTACAGCCGTGTAGAAAAAAGAGAGCATAGTTCAAAAAAATTTCAATTTTTTTTTATCCAATTGCAATTATCGCTAATATCTCATTTTTCTTCCAGAAATGTTTGACCACATTAGACCTTACGTCCTTAGGAGTAGGCAGTTGCGTAGGCACTGGAATGTACCTGGTTGCCGGGATGGTAGCAAAAAACTGGGCTGGCCCTGGCGTCGTGATAAGTTTCGTCATTGCTGCGGTAGCTAGTATTTTCTCAGGTGAGTTTTTTTAAAGATAAATAGATATATGTACAATAGCGAGCCTTTGATAGAACACATACCACTTAGGAAACATCAACTTTTGCTAATTATAACGATAGAGACTTTGTTCTATCGGGATCACTCTTAGTTTATCAAAATCTACCGCTTGCGGCACGGCGCGTCCAATAATTCTATACTTTGCACCTTTCAGGCAAGGCACAGCCTCCCCGGCAACCAAAAGACGTAAATAATACGTCGAATAGACGTCAAAATTTATCACTATGACGTCTATTTTATCACTTGTTTTTAACGTGAAATTCACGTGGGTTTGTCTCGAAAATTGACGTCATTTTAACGACGTGAATTTCACGTCACATTTTATGACGTCAATAAGACGTATTTTTTTAACGTCTGAATATGACGAACAAAAATGTCTTAAGAAGCACCGATTTTTTTTCTAGTCACGTAACTATAAAAAAAAGCTTTTGCGGTATAAAGATTAAAAATGATTCTGTCTAATTTAAAAAATATTGTTTATTACAATACAGAAGTTGTTTAGCTTTTCTTAAATTTTTTAATACTTGTGACAAGAACTGTCAACTGTCATTTGATATATAAAATTTAAAGCAACTTTTCTAATGTTCTATTAAATTTCGAGAGCATTTCGTCCTGATTTCAAAAATACAATAGCCTTTATTCTATCTTTAGCGATATGTCTATCTCTTCCTCTGACATTTGCCAATTAAAAAGAAAGAAACGTATCGCGATGGATTTCTACAGTAAAAAAAAACTTTTTGGTATACCCTGTACACTATTTGAACTGAATAATTTTTATTAATGATTCTGAGTTCCTTATATAAAGTACCCTTTCACCTAGCTTTTGTTTGGTTCTTCTGCAGCTATTAGAAAAAAAGTTATCTCAGAGAACACTTATAACCGATCACCCTGTACATATTTTGCAGTAAGAATGTTTTGAGAACGTTTAAGTGTGGTCCGATTACATGACCCCTATCAAACAACCTCAGCCGTACCCGTACTATACTTAACAGGTACAAGCAAAAAGCCAAAAGATACTACGTCTTTGACTTGCTTGCCACATGTTTTACACGAGGCCCAATATTATGCTAAAGGCCATGACGGAACAAACGTAATCGAAGAAACGTTGCAGCCACGGCAACATACGCATCTATTGCAATCAGCTGTTCTGTCATCGCATGTCAACCATATAATCGGCCTCGTTCAAAACATGGCTCAAATAAGTCAAAAATCATAACACAGTGAGTGATTCAAGGTTGGAAATCAAAGTGTATGATGGTACTTAATGATGTATGGAGAGGGTGACCAGTGAAACCACTGATGAGCGCACGTTGGTTACCCAGAGCGAAAAATCGTTTAATCATTTCTCTTTTCGCTTTGGTCCTTTGTGTGTTCCTTGTGGGATGCTCATCCAAGTTTGAATTTGGTTATTTCCACCCAAGATCTTTTCATCTTTTGTTTTTTGGTTTGAAGTAACTGATTTGGAGGTTTTTTAACTTCTTTTTTTGTTAAATCCAAAATGTACTGGCTTTGTTTAAATTGCGTAAGGTATAACTAGAGGCCCTGTATTCAATTTTTTACAGTTCTTGTTTTACCAAACAATTGTCAAATGTATAGAGTTTAAATAAAATGCCTTTTCTGCCTATAAGTTAGAGAAATAAGCATTTAAAAAAAATTCGATTAGTTAACGGTAAAATACTATTTTGTAGCTAATTTTCTATTTTTCGGTAAAGGGATTTTGTAATACCTTAATTTTTGTTCGCTCTTTTTGCCTCTCTGCTTTTATATATTTATTATTGGTGTGTTCGCATGCTTGGACATCACACTGATGTAGTCCCCAGTTCTTATAATGCAGCGTGTGTTCTTTTATATAAAATAAAACAACGTTTTCCAGCTTAATTTCTTTTACCACGCACCAACCGCAACGTTAAAACAACACACGCCATTTTCCGTTTTGTTCGCCCTGCATTCTGTCTCGCCAAGATTTAATCTACCGTATCGGCATTATTGCATTTTCTCGCCTTTATTCGTGATTTCATAGAAAATTCGATAAAAATTAGTACTCTCTTGAAGATTTTTCACCAATCTGTCAGCAAAAAGCTATCACTCCCAGGCAATAAAATCAGTCGCAACGTGGTAGCCGTTTCCGGGCCCTATCCTATATCATCGTCGCGGGTAGTAAACGGGCACGTTACCCCGACGTCCTGTTTACCACATAAAGTAGTATTTCTGACTTTATAGGATTTTTATAGGTTTCCCCTTTCCCACATTATTAATTGGAAATATGTTAATCTTTTTCTAAACTATATCTGGACACACACCATAAAATATGTGAAGACATGACAGAAAACAAAAATATTATCAATATCATAACCTGTACATAATAATTATCATTCTATTAACCACTTTTCTGAAATTACCACACCTTAAATTTATAAACACATAGCACGTTGCTGATTAAAAAAGCGCGCCCCCCAGTTTTGACCTAGTTTTAATCATAAAAAATCAAAATTATTTGAGATTAGGATTTCCAAATGAAATGTCCTTCCAGTTTGAATATGTTTTATTAAGGCTATAGTTTCTCCCCAGATTTTAAGTAAAAAAAGTACAACTGGCAACGCCTTATTCTTTACTTCTTTAATCTTTTGCTAGAGTGCACAGGGAAAACTAAACATCAGAATTAGCTGAAATTTTGCAGTGGTAATAATTTTTAAATGCTTAACAAAAATATCTCAAGGATTTTTCAAAATTCTCAATTATCTTTTCTTCAAAATAAAAGCTCTGGTACTGTTGTCTATCTCAAAAGCCTCAAAATAATTGCGGTCTAGAACAAACCCGATTTGAAAAAAAATGGAGAAATACTCACAATTTCCTCTGGATTACATTTTTCCTTTTTATATTTCCTTGCTTTCGCGAAAATAAAAACTAAGTTTCCTTTTTTCTAAAAGCCTGTTCAGTCCGGAAAAGAAAACCGATCAATCAATCACACTTCATTGAATTTGGGAGACACACGCAGTTCAAGTGTTTTGTCAACAAACTAAATCGGGTCGCAGTGGGACAGGAGTCTTTTTACGTTTTCTGACAGAAAACCATTCGAGATTATGATTATCTTTCAAAAATGTGTTTTCAAAAACATTGTTCTAACACAAATATGAAACCACTCCGCTTGTGCGCGGTGGCCTGCCGAAAAAGGCCTAGCGCTGCGCGGGCATTACCCCGAGTCTATCAAAAAACCAAGATAACTTTACTGGCTCGCTGGGATTACTAGGAATTCTCATAGAAACATTCGGCGCCTATAACCCCTCATAATTTTGTTTTTATTTTGATTCAACCATGTTTTTTTAATTTAAATTATTGCGGAATAGTTATGTGCAAGTGTACTATTGAAATCTTGGAGTGCTAAGGATAGATTTTAGATCCCAACCTCAGTTTTAAAAGCAGACGGATAATTGAGTAATAACAAAACAGTAAAGCTCCATTTAGAGGTTGGAAAGACTCTTGCTAGAGTGGTTGACGATCCTGTTTAAAAATACGATTATTTCGTCTAGCGCCAGTAGCCGATTTTTAAATCTGCATGCTTTAAGTTAACCTGTTGTCGGTATCAGCTAGCGGGAGTGTTTCCAATTCAATTATAAATGCACCTGTAAATGCACCTATAAATGTTATTTTTCTTTTACTTTAGTATGGAATTTCTAAAAAAAGTGCTGGGTTGGTTTGAGTTCAGGGTTTGGGTGGTTTAGTTCCCGCTTTAGTTAAAAAAAAAATGAAAAAAAGTTTCGGCACATATATGCATATTTTAAGGCTAAATGGTATTAGTGTATATATTAGTAAACAGTTTTCTTTAGGTTCTTACCTGAGCCCCTCCGAAGTTAAAATTTACTTGAACTTCGTAGTAAAAAAAACTTCGTAGTAGTAAAAAAATACTTATGTACTTTAGCGGCGCAGAACGCGAAAATTCAAAATAAGTAACCTAGCCCCAAATTTCTTACCCGGTGCTAAAACATGTCTGGTGTCCCACTGTGAATAAATATAAATAAAGTCTCCGCGTTGCCATGGAAAACAAAAACAAAACAAAAAACAGTGGTGCTAAAAATAATTCCCCAGATTGTAAGTAAATATTAATATTTTTACTTTTATTGGTACAAGCAACTAATAATCAGTTGTTTAATGAGGTATTTTTAAATTTTGATTTGAATTCCATGTTTAATAGAAGTAAATAACATGGCGATATCGCGCGTCCAGTTGACGGTGCATTGATTTACAATATCAGTAAAGTAGTGATAACTCGTAAGCAACGTTTTTCCACTATACACTGAAAAAAATATCGTACGTAGTATTAATAACGGGCGTTTATTAATTTTTTATAGATAATTCTACATCAATAACACGTAACTCTCACAAAAATCGGAGAAAAGTTATAAAAATTGTCATATACAGTAATGAAATTAATAAACGGAAGTTACGAAATCAATGAAAAATGTTTCTTGACATTTTATAGAGAGTTGTTATTAATAGTATGTATAGGTTATGGAGATAATAAAAGAGCATATGAAATAAATAAAACATGTTAATGATTTTAATCAATGCCCTAAATAAATATAATATATGGCGATCATTGACTATCGTTTAAAAGTTGTTATGGAATGTATGGGCAAGTTTATGAAAATTATGAACCGAGCATACAAAATATATAAACATGGTTATGAAATTTATGTACGTTACAGTCTTTTACTAAATTCATTCTTAGGTGTAACTAAAAGCTATGAAAACATGTCTGTTAATCCTTGATTTCATAACACCCTTCATAAAAATCATTCTTAAAAACTCTTTACATTGTAACAACTTTTTTTTCAAACTGTCTTGCAGCAGTAAAATCAATAACTCGTTTTGGCTATAAAATTTATGTAAACTTGATTATGATATTAATAAAACTTTACATCGGAGCAAAAATCATATACAAAATATAAATCAATGTATTTTTTTTTAGAAAAAGGTGTCTTTTTTGGTTCAGTGTATGTAGGGTTGCCAGCCCTCCCGATTTAGGCGGGAGTATCCTGTTTTTTTAATTTCTTCCCGCCTCCCGCCTGATGCAAAAAATCTCCCGATTTTTAAATTAGGCGAGATGGTTTTCCATTTTTAAACATTCCCCAGAATTCTTGAAAAGTCTTCTTCAGGGTGTCCACAGAATTTTTCGAAAAAAATCCCTGACTTTCCATGACTTGCCATGATCAACTTGTTAAAATTTCCCTGACCCTAACTTTAAAAAAAACCAGCCAAACAACTGATCAAACCCTCGTGGGGCTTCAGGAGGATATGGCGTGCATAAAACTTATGTCCATCTAATACCAGCCCAAATTGAAGATTTATTTATCTCCTTATGCTGGCTAAATGGTTTTTTTATTGGGTGTTCTTATTATTATATTATTTTATTTTGCTGTATAAATAATAACAGCAAAAAACGGCATAGATTTAACAACACTGCTTTGCTATTTTTTTGAAAGATCAACAAGGAATCACTAATACCATTTCGAGTAAGATGGTGCAGTGTTCAGAATACGGTACGAACACCATATGTGAGAAAAGTATAACTTGTTAGGAACGTAACCATTTATTAATGCTTCTTTAAAAGATTTTGATGCTCGACTTCATGCTTCATGGATTGCAATGTCTCGAAATTAAAAAGAATCAAAAGAAAAATCATTTCTCGACATCAAAAAAATTACAAATTTCCGTATTATTTTTATCATTACAAACAAGTGGTTGGTTTCCTTGGTCCCACTAAATTGAAGTGACAAAGAAAAAAGCCATAATTTTTTTGTTATCAGATAATAGGATATATAAAAATCTACGACCATGGAAAACAAATTCAATGAGGCAAAACTTCATCACACAGGATTTTTCAAAATTTAGTGTATTTTTTTCAAAAAATAAAAAAATCCAAAAATTGCTGTTACAGATTTCTATATTATCGACCAGGATAAAGAAAAAGCCAGGTAAGATTATTGACTATTGTTAGCCGTGCTTATTTTATTTCGAAAATGAGAGAGTCCAGCAAAACACTGTCTGGATACGGTTGTGACGAATTTAAAAATAAACATTCCTGCCAAATTTCCACAGATTCCGTTTTCTCGTTTCCGATATTCTGGCCGGTAAAGATTAGCCCAAAAACAGCAAAGCAGTGTTGTCAAATCTATGCTGTTTTTGTGGCCTTAATGAGAGTCATCGGGAAGCCCCCAAAGTGATTAAATTGACAGCTCCCCCTACTCGAAGGGGATGGAGGGGGGTACACTTGGAGATGAAGATAATATGGCGGATTCAAGATAGACGATTTTTGGTCATCTCTTGCTAACCATTTTTAACTAACTTATACACATCCGATTGCCTTCAAATTTAGCGTGCATTTATGGTTCCGGTGACAATACAATAATATGTCATTATTAGGCACCCCTCTTCCCTACGAGGGGAGTGGAGGGAGGAAAACACCTAAGTTTATCCGATTTCAACCAAAATTGGTATAGTGCTTTTGGGGATAAGGAATACGAATGTTTGATCAGATTTGGAAAATTCAATATGGCGGATTCAAGATGGACGATTTTTGGTGATGTTTTGCTAACTAGTTTTAACTGACTTATTATTGTGTTCAAATTTAGTATTCGTTTATAGTTCCGGTGAAAATACAATAATATGGTATTCTCAGGTACCCATCTCCCTCTAACGAGGGAAGTGGAGTGGGGAAAAGATTTAGATTGTTTGATTTAAATCAAAATTGGCATACAAGGCTTTTTCGGGAAGGGGATATGAATTTTTGATCAGATTAGAAACTTAAAATATGGCGGATTAAAAATGGACGATTTGGGGTACAAATCTAAAAATTAAAAAATAAATTTTTATTCAAAAAATTTTTTAAGAACAAGCTTTTATTAAATGCACTCAAAAGTAGAAAATAATTTTTTATCTTTCTTATACCATAATAAAAGCTATGGGCGCAAATTAAAAATTTTAACTTTGCGGTGACAAAGTGAGAACTACAAAAGAAGAACTAAATTCTTCTTCTATTCGAATGCTTTCATCTAAAGATGCTGAGAACGGGTGAGATTGCCGTGCTTGCCAAGCCTTTGAAAATGTCCTTAGGTTGTAGGGTCATACAACTGTTTCTTAGCTGGATCTCGTCGATGTGACCGATATACGATACCTAAAGTTAAAATTTTTAATTCGCGTCCATGGCTTTTATTATGGTATAAGAAAGATAAAAAATTATTTTCTACTTTTGAGTGCGTTTAATAAAAGCTTGTTCTTTAAAAGTCTTTTTTTAATAAAAATTGATTTCACTCATCTCCATTTGTTACAGATAAATCTCACATTTTTAGTGGTAAGGAAGGAACCAAATTAAAAATCTCCTAAATTGAGTATAAAACGAATTATGAAAATCGCTTAACCTGTTTGAATGTTATGCTGAACGCGTCGAACTTGTAAAACTGGATTCCCATCTACGACTTTTTCGTGCATGCCTGCGCACGCGTCACATGACTGTCATAACATTTCATATTGACATCATAGGCCGCGTGAATGGGCACTCACGAAAAAGTCGTAGGTGGGAAATTAAAATGCGGTTACGTCTCTTTACAAATGGGAGCTCTAAAATTGCCGTCAGACACCTCTTATCTCCGGGAAACGTTGTTTTGTTTGTTTTTTATGTGTTGGGTTGATTAGGTTAGGGGTGGTTTTGTGGGCCGTTTACTTTTAGAACATTGCTGAGGAATGAGATGAAGCACTTGTAGCGCATTTGTATTACAGGCAGAAATTCACGCAATACTAGAATGCAGAAGGGAAATGAATTTGAGAGCCTGTAGAAGTATGCCGATCAAAATATACTCTTAATGTTTTCCATCAAAAATAAAAGTGGGGTTTATTTTGTAGCTCTATCAAACCTTATGGGTAATATACGCCTTGACAAAATATGACATGCTGCGATACTGACAGAAGTTAACAAATACAATATATCATTGTCATGTCTATATGTGACACTTAACCTTTAAAGACAAGGTCTACACTTCCGGCCATATAAAATGCGTACAGAAGAAACAACACAGAAGAAGTTAGCTGCTGCAAATCTATTGGATTTAAGTTTTGCTAACTGCATTGCTTATTATAACTGACTTTGACGTTTTCGAATTACAGGTTAGATCTTTTGACATTGTAAACACAAAAATAAGGAGACTGGCGACACTTTACTAAAATACTAATATTCTAATCAATACCTTCTCCAATCAACTCTTACCGTTTTAGTGTCCTTTTCTCGACCTTCGCCGCCATATTGACAGAAAACTAAAGGATTTTCATGTGAAATGGCGGCGAAGGTGGATTAAAGGACACTAAATCGGTAGGAGTTGATCGGCCTGTATGGAGAGGGTACTGTACTAATGAATAAAACAATTTTTTTTAATTATTCAACATTTTATTATAAAAAATTATTCTTGAAGCTCATTATAGACGAAACAATTGTGCGAAAAGAAAAAAGTATCAAGAAGAAGGAACTGTTTGGCGAAAGGAAAGCAATAACTTAATCATCTACAGGATCGGTAAATTTCAGTAATCTAAGTCTTTGCAGACAACTAAAAATGTTCAATATCAAAAAGAAATTATTAAAAAAACAATACGTAAATTAAAAAAAAAACAAGAAAACGTTTCTGCAGTACCGTGTCATTGCCCGTCAGCCTCGATAATGTTTGCCAGTCTTCGTGGCATGGAAACTGCTAAATTTTGAGATAAATTTGGATTTGAAACAATGACTTCGTCGTACCCTCTGACTATGAGCTCCATTAAGTGGTTGGAATTTCTGGGAGCAATATTAATTCTATGTCTAATGCTGTACCAACTGAGCTATCGAGGAACTGGGGTTTGCCCTTTTAAGCTTTTGGAAAAGAGAAAACTTAGTTTTTATTTTCGCTAAAGCAAGGAAAAATGTAATCCAGAGGAAATTGTGAGTATTTCTCTATTTTTTTGTTGTAAATCGGGTTTGTTTTAAACCGCAATTATTTTGAGGCTTTTGGGATGAATGACAGCACCAGAGCTTTTATTTTGAAGAAAAAATAATTGAGAATTTTAAAAAATCCTTCAGAGATTTTGGTTAAGCATTTAAAAATGATAACCCCTGCAAAATTTCAGCTAATTCTGATTTTTAGTTTTCCCTGTGCACTCTGGCAAAAGATCAAAAAACTAAAGAACAAGGCGTTGCCAGTTGTACTTTTTTACTTAAAATCTGGAGACAAACTGTAGCCTTAATATAAATTATTTATAACAATGGCAAGGAATTTACTAAATATCTAAATAATTACAAATTGGCAATAACTGATACAATGTAATTGATACAAGGAAACAGGTGCTTACAAGCGCTGGTCTCAAATATAGGGGAGAGGGGTAACCAAATTTAAAATTGTTTATCATGCTTAAAAGTGCCGCAAGGGAAAACATTTGAGAAAATTACCCTCAAAATACCATTTTGACTTGAAATTAAACTAAAATTGCAAAATTAATAGTGTTAAAGTGCCGCAGGCGAAACATTTTGAGAAAATTAGAGTAGAAATGCCATTTTTGGACACGAAATTAAACTAAAATTGTAAGTAGCAAGGATGTTATAGCGCCGTAGGCAAAAATGTTTACCATTTATACAGAAAACTCCTTTAAATTTTAAATTTTTAAAATCTCTTCCCCTCCGAAAATATGCGCTTGGGTGCTTATTACTCATATCTAATGCTTGTTTTTAATAAAACCAAACCATAGATAGGCATATTCAGTGGTGTAGCCAGAAATCGACTCTGAGGGGGTTTCATCATTTAATAAATTTCAACTACCTACCTATCTAAAATTTTTAAAAATTAGATATGCACTTATTGCTTGAGCTCTTTAACTGAAAGGAGGGAGAGGGGCAGTTTAAAAGGGGTTGAGTTAGTATATACAAAAAAAAATTGAAAAAATTACACTAAAATCGTATTTGTTGGTATAGCGCTGCATGCGAAAACTTAAAAAAAAAACAAAAATTCTTTCAAAATTTTGATCTCTTAGGTTTTTTGTCAAATATTTTTGAAAAAGTAGATTCGGTTAGATGCTAAGAAGGGGTGGGATGCGGTGGTGTATATAGATTTGTTGCCAAACCATAAGCGCGCCGCAAATGAAACTTTTAAGAAAAATTATGCTGTTTCTTACACATTTTGAATGCTGATGAGAAAAGTTCCTTAGAATTAAACTAAAATTTTAACAATTAATGACGTCAGAATCATTTTATTAGGTCGAAAATTTTTGAAAAACTAATACAAATTTTCCAGTTTTTATGAAAAACCGGCAATTTTTTAAATAAATTCTCAAATGGGGAGGGCGTTCGTCCCCACCGCCCCCCTCTGCGACCGCCACTGAGAAAGAAATTCTGATCTTCAAAGGACGTTCTGCTGTTATTTTATTGTGCCAATTGTAACCCAACGACCTCTCAGGGAGGGGGACAGGGGGTTAAACCCACCCCGTCCCCTTGCTGCGCTACTGATTGTGAGGCGCAATTTAAAAAAAAATAAACGTGTGACAATTAATCGAAATTCCGCCGTGCAAAAGTTTGTTTATAAATTTTTGTTTTCAATTGAGAAAAGTCCAGCTATTTTTTGTTTAAATTGCGTTTTGTTTGAGTTGCATCAGATCGAGTCCCGGCCAAACTCATTATTAGTTTAATTTTAAACTGGAGCTGCGAAAGTCCTAATTATAGCATTGTTTAATTACACTTAGTTTAAAGTCTGCACAAGTTGAATCTATTATCATCCAAAACAAATGGAGAATGGCCGTGTGCAATTTAAATCTAATGAAAACTAAGCTATAGTGAGGAAGGACCAGGTTTCCACCCTTTGCTCTGATCCATATAACTTTATAAAGGCCGAAGTGTCGCAAAATGTGTAACGAAAATAACTTTAAAATATAAAGAAAAAAATTCAAAATGGCGGTTGGTTTTGGCTCTGTTTGAGCCGCCAGGCCATAGGCGAAAAATCAACTGCGCATGCACTAACAAAGCCATTCCAGTGCAACACCGTACTCAACTAAAACAGTGGCGGTCCCAGCCATTTGAAAAGGGGGAACTGTTTCATACGAAAAAAAATTTGAATAAAAGCATAGCTTTTATGGGCGAGGATTTGGTTTCAAATCTAGGGGGGGGGCGTAATCAGATTTGAAGTCGTTTATTTCATACATTTTTCATTTTAAAAAATTTTTAATACACTGTAATTTTTTGAGTCGAAATAAACTAAAATCGTAAATATCAACGGTATTATAGCGTCGCAGGCGAAAATTTTTAAGAAAATTGCTCTATTAAATGCCTTTTTTTATTTGAAATTAAACTAAAATTATACAATGGTTTCAAAGCGCAGCAGGCGAAAATTTTTATGAAAATTAAACTACAAATGCCATTTTAACACAAAATTAAACTAATAACGTAAATATCAAAGGTGTTATAGCGCCGCAATTTATGCCCTACTTTTGATTTTCTAAATGTTTTCATAAAAAATCTAAAGGCAGAGTAGGGGGGGTGGTTAACTACCCCCCTATCCTCCTGAAATCCGAGCTTGAGTAACTACGTATAATTTTTTCAGTTATAAAAACCATAGATAACAAACAAACCACAAACAAAACTTAATAGCTAAATACTTTTTTTTTAGGTCTAAAATGCTTTTTGTTGAAACATTAGGTACCTTTTATATCTCAAAAAAAAAGTAATTTACAGTTTTTTGGGCAAACCGGTCAATGACTCCCTCAATGTCAATTTCAATATGTCTGTTGATATGCAGCAACGTTAAGCGCGTCAGACGAATTTCCGTCATAGTGTACTTATGTTTTCAATCTTCTAAGGCATGAGAAGCTTCTTTCTGACGAGGCATTACTTACTGGGAAACATCCAGAAATGTTCTAATCAACGGAAAAATATCGCCACACTTGTTCATTGCCTCGAAAACGTTATCAGGTATGTTTTGATTTAAGCTTTTGCCTACTTCTGACCAATATTGTTTCCAAATACTGACTTCTCCCAATAACAGGTCAAGAATTTGTGTTTTGTATTCATAAAACAGTTTATAGTATTTAGAAACGACTTTACTTACTTTTGCCTTGATTTTGGCTTCATGTTAAACTTGATATGAATATGTTCAGGTGAAAAATATTTTTTTATGACCGAATTGATTTTGTCTGAAACTTGTTTATAAATAATACTATAATACTGTTCTGGGTTTTCGCGGTAAGTTCGTTATGCGTTTGTATATTCTTGTTCTAACGGATTGAAGGTCAAACTGTCCCAAAATAGGAAGGAAAAAAACTTTCTGCAATTTCTCGTTTTTTCTTCTTCAGGGTTATTACAATATTAGCATCTTTGTTGTTGTTGCCTACTTTTTTCTGGAGCAAAGGGCGATCTAAAAAGCCACTGAACTCGATTTGATGTCATCAATATGGCGTAGAAGTTTGGCTGACGTTTGTATAGTTTTTCCAGTAAATTATGAAAAGTGGTTTATAAATTGTTAAAAAAGATAATAAACTAGTAAAAGCATTATACCGTTAAAGTGCTGCGTGCCAAACTGTCGCGGGAATTACGATGAGGGGCGTTTTTGACTTTCCATCAGACACCAATTTATCCAAGAAATGGGTGTATGCTATAAGAGGGAAGAATTTTGCAATCACGAAGAATTCCAGGGTAAGATTTGCAACAATTTATCCGTTTTATAGCTTATAATACATAATCTAGCGGTTTTGTTCTTTTTGTTATGTTTTGTTTAATGTCTATGTATACTTATTAGGTGTATTAGACCAATTTTTAGTCCACCATACCAATATGGTATGGGGGACTATTAAAATCGTGAAATTTTGACTTTTCTTAATTTTATAAAAAAATTAGTTACCAAGGTTCCAAAACACCTTTATCGACGAAAAAAAAAGTTGTCTGTCGGTCTGTTATCTGTCTGTATACACGATAACTCAAGAACGCCTTCATCGATTTTGATGAGATTTGGTGAAAAAATCCTCTATCGGCTGAGCATGAACTGATTATCTTTTGAATAGGGTTGAAGTGGGGAAAAGGGGGATAAAATATTTTAAAAAATTGTTGAGTCTATTATTAAACAAAAGCAAGTAGCGATATACGGTTTCAAGATTTAAGTTTCCATAAGTATGGACTACAAATTTTGTTATTAAGTCGCCGACGTCCGTCCTTACAAAGTCATTTTATTTTACCGTCGGCAACCGACGACGCTTTTCGAATAAAGACTACGTCGTCAACTACATAGAAAAAAAATTGGGTTCGGTCTGGCTGGCAGACAAGTAGTTTGTCTATGGTCAACTAAACTACTAGTAATAAGTTAACAGACTACTAAAATTTTCACTTGATCTGCCGTCGGACCGAGTTAGAAACAGTCAGAGGTCGAAACAAATGCTGCTTGGGTGGTTCATTGGTCGACTTGGCCAGTTTTGCCATGTACTTGCTTATAAAATGAACCACTCAAAAAAATATAAACTGTAGACGATAAAAATATTTTTAAACTGTACTTTTTACACCTCTTATCGTTTAGTTCACACAAGTGGTGTGCGAAAACATTTCACACAGTTATTTGCTTTAGCTAAATAAACCCCAGCGTTGGAGTGCGGAAATAAAAGGCAAACAGAGGACCTTCCGTAATTACAAACTAAGAGACGGAAACTGGGAAATTTTTTGCAAGATAAATGTTGGTTTTTCTCTTTCTGCATTAACGCAATCTTAAGTATAATAAATAGAAATAAAAAAATAGACTATAATATCATTCTCGGAAAAAAGGTAGGTCGCACTAGTGGTCCTCATTGGTCTGAAAAAGGTATCATGAAACATGGAGCCAACTGTCAATTTTGACCTTTATTTTAAAGGATAATTAAGCGTCTTCGGAGACACATGTTTTGTGATTCTTTTTCACATATTTTTATTATTTTCATCTTTTATTTCGATTAGGCAACACTGTCTTACGAGCACCAATAGTGCAAAACTCTAGTATGCAGTTACCATTACCTATTTTGAGGAAATTCTATAGTTAAGTATTCTATTGTTTTTATTTACTCTTGTTAAACTTTTTGATTCACGAGAATGTATAAAATACGAAGATCACATAAAACTATGAGATACTATATGTATAGTCGGGCAGTGGAGAGTGAAGTTGTAGTGATTTTGATACTAATTGGCATAGTTGTAAAATACACCAAAAGTAATTTAAAAAGTATATTTTTTAGTTCGGCGTCACATCACAGATGGCGATGCGGCGCCCTACATTACTTAAATGTTCCTATATTAGTTTTTATATATATCTCAAAAACTAAAGAGCACGACACAATTTTTTTTTCAGATTTTGTTGATCAATAAAATTACCTTTTTATTTTTGTATTACACTTTATTGGTGCTCTTCACCACGGTGCATAATATTGGATCAAAATACAATATATGTAAAATTCCGTCTTTTCAGTTTTTCTTGAAATCCAGTAAATTGATTTTTTTGAAGCCATTTTAGGGGTGATTTTGGTTTACCATAAAGATAATTTTTTCTTTTGTTTTGTTGTTTCTGAAAATTAGTCGTTTTTAGCAAAGACCATATCTTATCAGATAAAGTGATGACAAAATCGCAAAGTTGCCAATGTCACATTTTTACTAATTATCATAGTTTTTGTCATCAATTCCTATTTTTTTTTGTAACATTTCACTTTAGCTTAAAATTTTTGTTAGCGTAAGAGAAAGTAGTGCAAGAAATTAACTTAGATCATCTTTGTCATTTAAGTGTTCAAATTTTGTTTTTATAGATCTTTAAACATAAAGAAAAATATGGAAGAGAAAAACGATGCCCCCTGCAAAAAACTGCTCCCTAGAGTACTAGTATTTAAACTATGTAAAAAAATGTCCAATAAAACTAAATTTCATTCAACCGGACGGGTGCGAAAATTGGTATTTTTGCAGATTTCTCTAAATTCATCATAATATCATAACAAAATTTTGTAAAATGTATGTTTTTGTTTTAATTGAGGTACAAATGTAACTAAAAATTAGTATTAACATTTTAAAAAGTAAAACCAAAGTTTAACTTAAACTATTGCATTTATTATATTAGTATGGGTGCAAACGTCAATGTTATAATTTTTATAATAATTTGGAAACAAAATGCTAGTATATTGATTGGATCATATTTGATTTATATATTAAGCTGTTAATTATTTTTAAACATAATTGAACTTTGGTAAAGGTCCCGACTACAATGTCAATTTTGCTTCCTAAAAAAAAACACAGCCAACATAAGGAGACTACCAACTGGAGCAATAAAAATTATAATTCAAATATCTACTTACTTTTATTTTAGCATGACTTAGTAAAGTAAAAATATAAGTTGCTTAAACTTATTGTTGTTACGTTATATAAGACAATGTTATTGCTTAAATCTAATAATAGTATAGTATCATGCTTTTACGTATATAAAGTGACTATTTTATTCCTATCAATTATACCTTAATTTAAGTACATACAAAAAAATATATTATTTTAAAGTAATATAATACGAACACAACATTCTTTATTATATACTTACATATGTGACTTCTACTACTATGTCCACTTATCATTCTTAATTTGAATAACATAAAGATTGAAATCAAGTTATTACCCTATTTTTTAGTTAGCTTACGTTTCGACGTAATTTTTAGGAGTGAATTTGAACAAAAAAAAGCGTTCTTCATTAAACCCTACTTCAGCACCACACCATTTTTGCACTGGACGCTTATTCTTGAACGACCGTGAGGTGAGCTTTTTTCACCACCTTTTTCCACGGGGCATTTCGCTCACCTCACCTCACGGTCAAGAATAAGTGTCCAGTGCACATGGTACGTTGCTGAAGTGGGGTTTATTGAGGAACGCTTTTTTTATTCAAATTCACTCCTAAAAATTATGTCGAAACGTAAGCTAACTAAAAAATAAGGTACGAACTCGATTTCAACCTTTACTTTACTCAAATTAAAAATGATAAGTGAACATAGTAGTAGAAGTCACATATGTAAGTATGTAACAAATAATGTCATGTTACAGAGCCGGCTCCAGGGATTTCGTTGTCCTGTGCAGGAAATATTTTGTCGCCCCTTCCCCCACCAACCGTAATTAATTTTAAATTGTAGTATTTGCATTTAGCATTTATTAAAATAAAAACCCCTCTATAAAAAATATTTAAAAAATGTATTGTAAAAATATAATATAATACTTTAACTAAAGAACCTGGATAACAAAAACACACACAATTTAACATTGGCGAGGTAATTAAAAATTTTCAAACATAGAGTTTAAATAGGTACCTATTTTCCCTAAAATAATAAGTAACAAAATTAGCAAAAAAAAAATAACCTATAAAAAAACAGTTAGGTACCTACCTAAATATACTTATAGCGAACTCCATTGGGAAGAAAATGTAGCATTTACTAGTGTAAAAACGACCACAGTGCATAAGTAAATTTTTAACAGAACCAAGTAGTCCGGACAAGATTCGACCTCGCGCTATATTTTTTTCTCAATGAAATTCGCTATAAAGTTAATATTTAAAAAAAGTGCCTCCTGGCTTTTTGCTCAGCAAAAGTTTTAACTAATTTATCAATATCTCATTTAGAACCTATGACGTGTTCTATAGAAATAGTTGGAAGTCCCTGTGTCATTGTGGACCTTAAATAAGTTTTAATAAGTTTAGGTTTCGAAAAACTGTGTTCGTCACTTGCTACTGTAATGGGTAATGTCAAAAGAATCCTCAGTGCAATAACCACTTTTGTAGTATAGTTGACAGGAATAAAATAGTAACTTTATATTCTGTACGTAAAAGCATAATACAGTACCATTATTAGATGTAAGCCATAACATTTGTCTTACATAGCGTAACAACGATAAGTTTAAGCAACTTATGTTTTTACTTAAATTCTAACGATTTTAAGTAAAGTTTGCAGACTAAACTGAGTCATGCTAAAATAAAAGTAACTAGATATTTGATTGACAATTTGTATTGCTCCACTTGGTAGTCTCCTTGTGTTGGCTGTACTTTTTTTTATTACCCCTACTATAGTTCAATTATGTTTAAAAATAATTGGCAGCCTAATATAAATCAAATATTATTATATAATTATAAAAATGATAAAATTGACGTTTGCACCCATACTAATATAATAAATGCAATAGTTTAACTTAAACTTTAGTTTTGCTTTTTAAAATGTTAATACTAATTTTTACTTACATTTGTACCTCAATTAAGACAAAAACATATACATTTTACAAAATTTTGTTATGATGAATTTAGAGAAATCTGTAAAAATACCAACTTTCGCACCCCTCCGGTTGCATGAAATTAATTTTTATTTGATAATTTTTTAAATAGTCTAAATACTAAAAAATAAGTACTCTCAGGAGCAGTTTTTTGAAGGGGGCATCAGATGAAAAATGTAAAAGTTCCAGAGACAAAAGTAAAAGTATGCCAATTTGGAGCCAAAATCGGTTTTCTCTTCCATATTTTTTTTTGTTTGAAGATGTACAAAAACAAAATTTAACCACTTAAATGACAAACATGATCTCAGTAATTTTTTTTGCACTATTTTCTCTTACGTTAACAGAAATTTTCGATCAATTAAGCTAGAGTAAAGTGTACCAAAAAAAAATAAGAAATGATGACAAAAACTACGATAATTAGTAAGATTTTGTAATCACTTTATCTGATGAGATATGCCAAAAATGATTAATTTTCAGGAACTTAATAGAATTATTGTACGGTACATTAAAATCAGCCCTAAAATGGCTCTAAAAAAATCAAATTATTTCAAGAAAAGACGAAATTTTACATATATTGCATTTTGATCCAATATTATACACAGTGGTGAAAAGCACGTATAAAGTGTAATACATGAATAAAAAGGTAATTTTATTAGTCAACAAAATCTGCAAAAAAAATTGTATCGGGAGCTTTAGTTTTTGAGATACATATAAAAACTAGTGTAAGGACATTTAAGTAATTTAGGGCGCCGCGACGCCACCTGTAATGGGACGCTGAACTAAAAAATTTCGGATTTGTTTTGGTCTACTATATTATCGTACCAAAATATATCAAAATCACCACATAAATAAAGAAAATAGGTTTCTACTGCCCGATTAATAACGGCCCTGCCCTCGAATTTATCGAAAATAGCCGTAGCGACAATAGGAAGATTTTGGGCCAGCGAAAATAAGATCCAATTTGACGGTAGTTATGCTTATTGTTTATTAAAGATAAGAATAACATTAGACACATTTGTAACAGGTTTTAGATAGAGTACTTTATTTCTTCTTTTGAACACTGATGGTAACACAAATAACAAAATGTTTTCGCATATTTTCAAAAACATTGTCAAAATCAAAATAACATATAAAAATTTAAGGTTAGAAATAAGCACAAAGGATGTGTCTAATAAAGTTTGTCTTTATGCCTATTTCATTTACCTCCTCTTTTTGTGCTAACAGAAAATGTTATTTTAGGTGACCCAAAAAGTCCATAACAACTCTCCTAATCAAGTTAGATAAAGATAATAAAGATAATTGCTAATCTATACTGGAATTAGACTGCTCAAATAAATGTTGATGGCCAACTGTCCGAAGAGGTCCAAATAAGAAGAGGAGTACGCCAACGTTGTATATTGTCTCCGCTGTTGCTTAATATCTATAGTAACAAAATAATAGAGAACGCACTTTATAACTGCAAAGAGGGTTTGACCATAAACATACAATATGCCGACGACACTGTCATAATAGCAGACACGCTGGAAGACCTGCAAGAGTTGTTGAATCAAATTGCTGCCAAAAGTTCGCAATTCGGGCTTAACTTAAATGTTGGAAAAAGAAAATGGATGATCATATCCAAGGAAAAGAACATCCGAGGCATGTTAGAGTAAATGGGTAGCATTTCGAACGTGTGGATTCATACAAATATTTGGGTTGTCTCCTCAATGAGAACTGGGAAAATATGTAAGAAGTTCGTGCAAGAATTGAACAGGCCAGATAATCTTTGTGCTTCGGTTTTATGTTTTTAGCATCTTATATTATGGCATGGAAGCATGGACACTCACTGAGGCCATGTGCAAAAAGTTGGAGGCATTTGAGATGTGGTGTTATCGTTGAATACTAAAGATATCTTGGATGGACCGAGTGGATGTTCTGCTTAGAATAAATAAAGATCTTGAAGCTTTATTTACCATCAAAATACGAAAACTTCAATATTTTGAAAATATTTTGAGAATTGAGAAATATAAACTTTCAAAATTGATAATTATAACAGAAGGCAAAATTGAAGGCAGAAGAGCTCCGTGTCGTAGACGGATATCATGGCTTAAAAATCTTAGACAATGGTATGGTGTTAGTACAACGAAACTTTTCCGAAAGGCAGTGGATAGGGTACAGATCGCGCTGATGATAGCCAACGTTTGAAGACTGCATGGCACTTAAAGAAGAAGAAGAATCAAGTTAGCCTGGCAAAAATGCAGAGGCAAAAAATCTTTGGCCTTTCCCAGGGTCAACCCTGATTTTTACATTATTTTCTTTTCTTCTCAAATTTATTATTGTTACACATTTTACGATCCTTGCATGGGCCATTATAGTATCCGCTAGTTATATGGGAGATCCACTATTTTTTCAAATAAAAGAGGAACTTAAAATCCCCAACCATCAAAAAGGGCATTGGAAAATAAATCCATAATATAAACACAACCTATTTCGTTTATATGTCAGTCTCTCAATAAACTATGTTTACCTCCCTGGATAAGAGAAGTAAGGTAATCATTCAAAAATCGCACTTCGAGCATTTTGATGATCTTTCACGAATTTGGTGGTTCCTAATCCAGATAAGCACGGTGCCAGACGCCGTCGCTCTGTACGTCGGTCACTTTATAGCCACCGTAACTCAAAAACCCCTGCACCAATTATAACGATATTTTATGTAACGACTATACTTGTGTTGATGCTCAGACCTCTAAATTGTTTTTGAGCTCTCCCCCATTACACCCTTTAAAACTACCCCCAAAAAACTTTATCTCTAAAAAAAGATTTAGTTTTCGTACCACAGGTATAAATATTTAGACCCGGGGGGGGACTATTTTAGTTCTTAGTAAATCCCACTCAGTCCAGTCATTAGAGATTAAAAAAGGCCATCAGCTTGCAAAAGGTGGAGTAGTAGCGATTTTGACCCCCTAAAAAAAATTTGAGTTTTTGACCTTGGAGGAGGGATGAGCTCATTCCGCCATCTTGGATTTAGTGTGCATAAATTTGTTTTTTTTAAATAACACGAAAACTATAAACTTTAGGACGAAAAGTCTTATTAGGAAGTTAAAGAGGATAAAATTTCCTACAACTTCGATGTATAAATTTATTTGTAGATGTTGGCCGTAATGAGCTAGAACTTTACAAATCCAGATTTTTTATAAAAAAAAGTTGAGGTTTTTTAAGGTTTTGCATACATTTTTGTTGTTTCTGACAATTGACTGACGGTGAATTGCATTATATTACTAATATATATAATAATATAATATTTAGTTTACATATTTCAGTATATTATATGTATAACTAGTGATGTATAATATAAAGTATTGATAATTATATATATACTATACGAGATATACAAAGTTGCGGTTTTTCGAAAAAATGAACTCTGTTTAGGATTTAGAAAATAAAATAATATACAGGGTGTCCAATTTAAAAATTGATATATAAGTTTGTGTAATATTTTATTTTTCCTAAAATGATCCCATATAAGTTTTTTTTTCAAAAAATCCATAGTTCTCCCAATAAATCCATTATTTCAGACTTTTAGGAGAGACACACACAATGTTTTGAATACCACCCTAGCGTAATTTTTAAAACTCTCGGCCAAGCTAGAACCAAACAATGTGACACAAGCTTAAATAAATAGTTTTTAACGTAAATTTTACTGCTTATAGAAACATGCCGTCCGAAATGTCACTCAGGTTACCTTGGATTTAACCCAAAAGCGTGTAAATAATAAGTTAATACAGTTTTTAAAATGAAACACTGAAGAATAGGAACTTATTGAAGACCTTTTTTAGCCTGACACTATTATGGCCGGGCAGTATTTTGACACTGTTGACACATACGCGTGCACAGCAACCATCAGATTTAACGCGGGCCACGTAATAGTGATATGCTCTGACTTTAATCCCTTTTATATAAGAACGGATTAAAAATGTTCTCCTATAAACACTACTAAAATCGCTTTAGGCACTAAGTCGACATTATTTTAAAGCGATTTAAAGAAGCGGCTTATCGCTCTAAAACCGATTTTACGGTCGGTATAAATACGCTTAAAACGCTTTAGCGCATGGCCTCCAACCCTGGTTTAACCAAAGAAATCTGTTCTTAGCTAGTTGTTTTCTTTTTAAACTTACATTTAATGAAGGACGCATAAATCCTCAGAAAAAGCGATTTTATTTAAAATCGTCCTTATATAAAACCGGTTTTAGGTGCGTATAAACGTACCTAGTTGATATTCGATTCGGCAATAATAGTAGCATGCCACAAAACTGAACAAACGGAAACTAGATGAGAAATACAATTGAGCAAGACAGACCGACAGGGTCAGTCGTCTAGCTCAAGATGGCCGCCACGAGGAGACCGCCAAGATGGCCGCCATTATACTTAACCTTTGTACTGCTATAGCCTCTGAACTGATGACGATCATTCACCACACCTCATTCCAAATTCTCCGGACCAATTTCAATGGCGGCCGACAATTAAACACAGAAGCTAAATGCAACTGTCATTGTCAGTGTCAAAAAAGTGGTCCGCACCAATTTGGAATGGAGTTATAATAAAAAAAAGTGTATGTCTTTTCAGGCATCGAACCCTGTATATCCAGCAAGAAAGCGGCACTTGTATCCACACGGCCACTTGCTGATAAGCTTTTGAGATATATAAAAAAACAAAGATAACGTTTGTGGCCAGAGTTTATGCAGACCGATGAAAAAATGTGCAATATTAGGTAATTGTTGTGTAATAATTTCATGGGGTCATTAGTCAAACTTGAATACGGTTTTAATTGTAACATAAGGCTAAAAAAGTTTACTTTAAAGAACCAAAAACAAAATAAACTAGACATTTTCTATAATTTTATTAAAATAATTATAAGTAACAACCATTTATATATCATATTAAATAATTACAAGTAATATGGTTTAAACATATAGTAAGTAATTAAATTTTCTTTATGGTATAAACAACCAGCTTTTGAAATCGGTCTGTTCCCAAATAAACAGCTTTTAAACTGCTCTTAAACATGTCTGTTCCCAAATAAACAGCTTTTAAACAGCTCATGAATAGGTCTGTTCCCAAATAAACAGCTTTTAAACAACTATTGATATGGGTCTCATTAGGTGGCGTTGTAAATATGCATGACTCATCAAACTAGATGTAGGTGGTGAGTAATTCTCAGCAGTTCAGAGGATACAGCAGTACAAATGTTGAGTGACGGCCATTAGGTGATTTGCCTGGGTCGCCAATTTCCCTAGAGCGGACCCTGCTTAAGCTGAAATTAATTGTTTGGCTCAATTTTTAGATTTAATTAAACCTGAGTTTCCAGAACGCGGCAAAGGGTGAACTAATAAAACTCTTGCTAACCCGACGATAAAATATACAATAAAACGAACAATAAACCTATTTCTTTTTTAATTTAGACATTTCGGAATTCTTGTTTTTCACACAAAAGTGCACGTTTTATTCCTCACTTTAGGGTGAATAGTGTCATATACTAAGGGTTTCAAAATTAAGTATCATTAAGGGCTTATCTTTTGCTTCGTTAAAGTTTCAGGATAGGTTTCCTTTTGCTTCGTTCCCCTCTATCGTTAAAAATGTTATTAGATCTAACGAAAAATTTTATAAACAAAACAAAGAATATATTTCATATTTCAGAATCTACCAGCGGCGCACCACAGAAAAGTGTATAAGACGAAGAAGGGCTTGATATGACCCCTGAAAAAATATCTTCCTGTCGAATCTTACAATTAGTGTAGGGGCATATGTCGATAATTTCTATCCCGTGGGATTCAAGTGTTTCCGGGGTTTTGTTTGCATCCGTGTAGAAGAGGTTGATATTACGTCATATTTCAAGATGTCGGCCAAAAATCATAAAAAATACAACTTTCGCAATTATTATATTTTATATATATATATATATATATTATACTCCATGCCATATAATTTGAGAAGGAAGATTCCAAAAAATTAACTTTTAAGGTAAATGACCTTTAAAATCGCAAAAAAAACAGATTTTTGCAATTTTCCCTTCAAAAAATCTTAATAATTCGAAGTTTTTTCACACTAACTTCAAATGTACCTCAGACTATTATTAGGCATATATGCCAAATTCGATTCTTCGAGCTTGATGCAGTTTGAAGCCTTGAACCAGTAAAATTAACATATTGCAAAAATAACATACTAAAGGGCGCTATTAATCAACTACACTGTCCAACAAAATTTTTTTTTTTTTTTGTTTCCTTCAACTTATGAGTTAATTCCTACCAATTTTGGGTTGCGAAAAACGAATATGACAAAGAAAATTTTTTATTAGCTCTAGTTTCTGTGATAAAAAATAATGAGTTTTTTATTTAATAAGGATTATGAGGTAACGAAAAATATTAATTATGTATGCTAACAATATTAAAAGGTGTATTTTTAATGACAGTTACACACTATAAATGACAAAATAACACTCACCGGTGGTTGAATATATGAATATATATATATATATATATATATATATTCATGAGATCGCTGTCTTTTGGCTTTCCTCTTGTAAGTAATTTCTGGAGCAACCCTATACATAAACCAGCAGTAATCCGCAAGCATTGCTTTATTCCAGCGGCTCTGATATCTCCGTTCCATGAGAGAAATATCCTGGTGGAATCTTTCCCCATGCTCGTCACTGACAGCTCCACAACTGGGTGAGAAAAAATCAAGATGGGAGTGGAGAAAATGTATTTATAGTGACATATTACATACGATTGATGGTACTTTTCTAGAAGTACTTTTACCAATTGAGTGTAATTTTCCTCCCTTGTGTTCCCTAAAAATCCATGCATAACTCCCTTAAGAGATTCCCAAGCTTCCTTTCCTTTTCCTTTCAGAACTAGGTCGAAAGCAGGATCCTTTACGAGTTCACGTATTTGTGGCCCAACGAAGATGCCTTCCTTGACTTTTGCATCACTTAGTTTGGGAAATTTTTCTCTCAAATATTTAAAAGCCTGACCATCTTGGTTTAAGCCTTTTACAAAATTCTTCATTAAACCGAGCTTGATATGTAGGGATATGTAGGGGTGAAAGAAGATGGGAGATTCGGGTATTGAACTGTTCCTCTTTTTTTCATTGACAATCCTGCATTGATAGGCGGAGTCAAGCAAAAATAGCAGTCATCTATGTGGTTTGTAGGCTCCCGCCATACCATGGGCACCCCAAAAGCCATCGATTGTTTTTTATTTTTAAACCATTCTCGTAATAGAACTGAACAAGAGTTGCAACATATATGTGGAGCCCATGACTTATCCTGGTCACCTACCTTCATTCCAAAATAATCTTAGTAAGCAGTCTTCACAAGAGGCCTCAAATTGCGTTTCTGTGAAGAAAGCGTTATTTCTCCACAAATATAACAAAAATTGTTAACTAAATTTACACATTTACGAGGCATGTTAATACAATAAGTTTTACTTTAAAAACACTCCAAAACAACAAATTTTGCACTAAACAAAACAGAAATATTGTATGTAAAATGTAAACCTTAGATTTACATCATAAACACTATAGTCAGTTTGCGATGATATATTGTGTCTTCGTGTATCTAGTTTTATAACAATACCGTACACACTACATTAACTATGCGTTCGATTAGAAATATGAAACCGAACTGTAAGGTATCGGTCGCCCTGAATAAAAAGACGCGCAAATACGCAATTATTTCGGAAAGGAGGGAGTCCCCGCTTATATATATCGAGAATAGTAGAGCTGTATTGCAAATATCGATAGCTAAATTAAAACTATCGATAGTTCTGTAGTTTTATCCCTATCGATATTATCGATAGTCAATTTATATGGTGGCGTACCACTATTTCTAACTCCCCACCCTATCCAGCTCTCTGCCCTTTCTATTATTTTCTCTTTGAATGGTTTTAGAGGATATAAAATGCAAAATATCACCTTATCTCCAAAACTGGAGCTAATCTCTAATTTTTATGGTGATTTTTGAATTCAGTGAATGAAAATACTTAAGAATTAGCTATTTTTGAGCCCGAAACATTTTCATTGTTGGACAGTGCTAATTAAGCGAAGAGGACCAAATTTGGTAGGAAAGATATAAAGGTCGAGTCCAGTAACATTGGTAAAAAAATTTGGTTCAGCTATGATGCGTTCCAATATGGCGGCTGATATATCAAAATGGCGACCTACAACCACATTTTATTTTATCCAATTTCGTAAAACAACAAAAATGACAATGTGGCCATCAATTATTATTAACTTATCGCCGCTTACTATGAAAAAAAAAGTTTAGTTGATGTTTGACCTTATTGACTTTAAAAATACCATGTACAAGTAAAAAATTAGGTTTTTGTAGTGTTTTTTCCAATCAACCACTACGCAAAAACTTTAAGTGCCGGAGATAAAATTACCATCTTAGCCATAACTAAACACATTATTTTAAACTACCCTATCATTTTTTTTTTGATCTGGCGTCCAAGGTGTTTATGCTATACCCCGGTAAAAATGACCTAAAGTTTCGGGACTGTGAATTTTATGTTCTACTCACTTTTCTAGCTAACAAAGTCATTTAAATTACCTATAAAAGAGTTAGCAGAAGTTAGATATACATTACCGTATACTGGACTAGGTGTTTTAGATGCTATTTTCCAAAATGGCGGACAAAAAAGCATATCTAATAATGCCAGTAGGGCTGACTTGTTTATTAACATTCATAATAAAATTCAAGGATTACAGCTATTTAGTCACACATTCATGTGCCACCGGCTGTTTTGTTCGCATCCGTGTAGAAAGTTCCTAAACTTAATAAAAACGACAGGCATATAGGTCATTTTTCCCAGGGTATAGCATAAACATCATGGATGTCACATCAAAAAAAAAAAACGTTAGGAAGGTTCAAAATGAAGTTTTTAGTTATGGCTAAGATGTTAATTTCCGGCACTTAAAGTTTTTGCGTAGTGGTAAATTGGAAAAATTACAACAAAAAGCTGATTTTTCAATCAAGGTCATGTATCAACTAAACTTTTTTTTCATAGTAAGCGGCAAAAATTTAACAAGAATTGATGGTCACCTTGTCATTTTTGCTTTTTTACGAAATTGGATAAAATAAAATGTGGTTATAGGTCGCCATTTTGATATATCAGCCGCCATATTGAAACGCGTCATAGCTGAACCAAATTTTTTTTTAACACTATTGTTGGACCATCTTATCTTTCTTACCAAATTTGTTCCTCTTCCCTTTAATAGTTGATGAATAGCGCCCTAGTATGTTATTTTTACGATATGTTAATTTTACTGGGGTATTTTTCACGGTCATGAAGCTTCAAACTGCAATAAACTCCAATGATAGAATTTGGCATGTATTCCTAATAGTTTGAGGTACATTTGAAGTTAGTCTGACAAAACGTCGAATTATTAAGATTTTTTGAAGAAAAAATGGCAAAAATCTTCAAGGTCATTTATCTCAGTCCTCAATCTCAATCCTCGTCGTCGAATTATATGGAATCGAGTATAATTATGCCCCGGTTGCAAAAGTCGTATTCAATATCAAGTCATATCAGCCCCTTCTACACGGATGCGAACAAAACACCCGCTAATACTTGATTATGTGACTAAAGAACTATCAATACCACATAGTCACAGAACTTCTTTATTCAAAATCCCACGAAAATCACTTGACAAATATCTCAAAACTGCAAGAGCTATAAAGAAAATACTAATATTGAAATTTTAACGCTGTGTAGATCGATAACGAAGCGTTTGCGGACCTACACAGAAAGAAGGTTTACTTGAGCCAAATAAATATTTGTTTCCCAGGGTCCAAACAAGTATTTATTTGAATCAAATAAATATTTATTTCTATTTAGATTTATTTAACCTAAAGAAATTTATTTTAACCTAAATAAAAATTTATTTGGTTCAATTAAATATTTGTTTCGGCCATGGGAAATAACTATTTGTTTGGCTTAATTAAATCTTGTTTATGTGTATCTTTGTAGAAAAAAAGTCTTATTTTGACCTAAATTATATGCTCATAAAATCTTGATCCTGAATTTTGAAACACTGTATATTATCACTAAAATAAAAAAAATATTTTACACATGCCATGGGGCCAAAGGGGAGATGAAAATTAAAGAAAAATACAAAACTATATTATTGGCTACCAGTTTTTTTTTTAAATTTTGCTTATAGTAGACAGTACTTATCTATGGTATTTTATAATAAAAAAATTCAAAAAGTTCGGAAAATAGCTTATATGAAACGGCCACAATCAATAATATTGTCAATATTTCCAATTATTGACCATTTAAGGGAAAATATTTTTCAATTGTTAATATATAATCGTGAATACTATAACAAAAACTAAGACTACTTAATCTTTATATACTAGCATGTGTTCAGTAAACCATAAAAAACCAACTTGTGTTCAGTAAATAACTTGGTTGGTTCCGCTGTTTCGAAATCTTTCTGTTACCTCCAAAAAGTATGGATTTCCAAATATCCTTGATGGTGTCCATGGCGATGAGCTATTTTCTACTAGGCACCGATTTCAAGAACTGAGCTTTATAAAAATACAAATTATTTCATTTTATACTTTTTAATGTAAAAATGGCTTTCCTAATGTTCCTCTTCGTTTTTTAGTACCTACAGATATCTTTTATTATATATATATTTTTGTGTTTTCGTAAAAGTGGTGGGGGATGCATGCTTTTCTTTAAATTTTAACATGACCAAATTGGAGCTATCCTGAATCAAATTTTAAAAATATGAAAACCGGTTAAGGTCGTAGTTACAATCTGGGGAATTGTTTTTAGCAACACTGTACGGGAAATCAATTTAACTATATCGACCTGATTTGTTTGCAAAATTTTACGTCATTGAATTTGTTTTCCATGGCAACGCGGAGACGGGTCAAAAATTTGGGGTCAGGTTACTTACACGTTCTGCGCCGCTAAAAGAACAAGTAAAATACTAAAATAAAAGAAAACCATTTATTGCAGAATCACTAAAAAAACGCTACCCAACTACGTATTAAAGTAACTGCATTTACATTTACAGGTGCATTTATAATTGAATTGGAAACACACTCGCTAGCTAATATCGACAACAGGTTAACTTAAAAGCATGCAGATTTAAAAATTGGCTACTGGGGGTAGACGAAATAATCGGAGCATCAACGACTAGCAAGAGCCTTTCCAATCTCTAAATGGAGCTTTACTGACCTGTTTTGTTAGTACTCTCGTGTGTTTTTGAAACTGAGGTTCTAAAATCTATCCTTTGCACTCCAAGATTTCCCTGGTACAATTGCACATAACTTATGCCGCAATAATTTAAATTTAAAAAAATGGTTGAATCAAAATAAAAACAAAATTACGTGTGGATACGGGCGCCGAATGTTTCTATGCGAATTCCTGGTAATCCCAGCAAGCCAGTAAAGTTCTCTTGGTTCATTGATAGACTCAGGGTAATGCCTGCGCAGCGCTAGGCCTTTTTCGGCGGGCGACCGCACACGCGGAGTGGTTTCATATTTGTTTTAGAACAATGTTTTGGGAAACACATTTTTGAAAGATAAACATAACCACCTCGAATGGTTTTCTGTCAGAAACGTAAAAATACTCTTCTGTCCCACTGCGGCCCGATTTAAAGTTTGTTGACAAGACACCTGCAGTTACCATTGAATCGTCTAAATTCTGCGGTCTATCGGCCAAAACTTGAACTGCTTGTATCTCCCAAATTCAATGAAGTGAGATTGATTGATCGGTTTTCTTTTCCGGAGTGCACAGGCTTTTAGAAAAAAGAAAACTTAGTTTTTATTTTCGCTAAAGCAAGGAAATAAGTAAAAAAGAAAAAATTTAATCCAGAGGAAATTGTGAGTATTTCTCTATTTTTTTTTAATCGGGTTTGTTCTAAACCGCAATTATTTTGAAGCTTTTGGGATAGATGACAGCACCAGAGCATTTATTTTGAAAAAAAAAATAATTGAGAATTTTGAAAGATCCTTCAGATATTTTTGTTAAGCATTTAAATACCCCTGCAAAATTTCAGCTAATTCTGATGTTCTTTGGCAAAAGATGAAAAAAATAAAGAAAAGGGCGTTGCCAGTTGTACTTTTTTTTCCTTAAAATCTGGGGAGAAACTATAGCCTTAAGCCGCTGCGTTTGGAAGTGTATGGATTTTTTTGGGTTTGCCGTGAAAGTGGAGAGGCTAATACACTTGGTGCGTTCGTTTATCTGCCCAGAGCGTAGAGCTTGATCGAGCGTGGATCGAACTCACATTTCGATAAAAAAAACGAACGCTTTTTTCCCGCACAGAGTTTTATTCAACCTAACCTTCAAATTTGTTTTTGCAAAGTTTGTGTTTTCATTTTTCGCTCGCAGGCGCTAACGTTTTCCATCACGAAGACTGTCTTTGCCACATCAATGAGTCAAAAATAATTTTACTTGCCTTGTTGCACAATAATCTTGTAATATTGTTCGGCGCTTACGCTTATGTTGTATAAAACATTTTCTTCGTCTAAAATGTGAACGAACGGCATTGTAGAAACTAATCAAACGTTAAAAAAAACTAAATTCGGCACTACTCGGTAAATAAACAAAATTTCTAGGTTAGAATTTCTGCAGTTTGACAGACCTCAATATACTCGCTCTAAAAGCATCGAGCTAATCAAGGAGCTCTTTTCGCTCGCTCGGTCTAAAAACGAACGAGAAAAAAGTGCGCACGGTTTGCTCGATTTTAAATAAAATAACGGGAATTTGCCATTTTGGAGCGCACGGTGCGCATCGATCAGATAAAAGAACGCACCAACTATAAACGCTATAAGGGTTTTCCATAAAGTTCACTTTTATTTGTTATTTTATTTTATCTTATTTTATTTGCTATATAAACCCAGCATTAATCTTTTAAACTGGCATATAAAGGGTGTTCTAAACGGTAGGAGATACGAAAAGGTTAAAATTAGCGCAAAGTTGCGCAATTTGACGCTTTGCTCAAAACCGAAAAAAAAGTTTATAAATTCCGGGTAGTTGCAAAATCTTTAATTTTAGTTTTTATTTTTGAGCGCCCTTATTCTTAAAGCTGTCAAAAAACACTTAAAACTTTCTACAGTCACTTTTTTAAAACCTACCCGATGAGAGTTCTATTTTCGGGATTTGACATTTCAGTGTTCATTTTTTCTAATGGACATATACTTTTTTCTCCTGCCGTTTGGTCCATAAAGAATGACATATATTTTACAACCTCATATTGACAAGTACCTGACGTTATGAGTTAATTGACCATCATCAGACCAAATTCAAAGATTAGAAAACAAATAAAAAAACGTATTTTTAAAATATTAGGTAAAGTTATTTGTTATTTCCAAAATATCTCCAGTAAGTTAAACGCAAAAATTAAATTTAGGCTGATGATGGTCAATAAGCCCAAAACGTCACGGGACTTGTCAAAATAAGCTTGCGAAATTTTATCTCTCATCCTTTATGCACCAAACGGCAGGAGAAAAAAAGGATGTGTCCATAAGAAAAAATGAACTTGATAGTGCTCCTGTCACACTGAAATGTCAAGTCTCAAAAACGGACCTCTCACTAGGTAGATCCTAAAAAAGTGGCTGTAGAAAGTTTTAAGCGTTTTTTGAGAGCTTTCAGAATAAGGGTGCAGAAAAATAAAAACTAAAAATTAAGATTTCGGTTATTTCCGCCTATCTCCGGAAGTATTCGGAATTTGTAAACTTTGTTTTCAGTTTTGAGCAAAGCATCAATTGCCCTAATTTAAACCTTTTCGTATCGCCTACCGTTTAGGAGATACCCATGGTGAGCATCGAATTTGAAACACCTTGTATACGTATATATTGTGTCAAACATATAATTTTTTTGGTTAGTAAAATATGTCAAGTTTTGACAAAACAGAAACAAACAGTGAATAGACACGCGGAAATATTAAAAATGTAAATAATAGGTAAAATATAAAGACTCCTATTGATCTATATTATTTTTTTTACTCTTTTTCTTACAATAAAACACGGAAACATAATGTGTTATTTATTAATAAAGAACATGCTAAATGCGTATGTTTGTACCTACTGCTGCTGCTCGCAAATTCGGCTACTTTTATTAATTTTCCAGCTTGGTAAATGCACGTTTTCTTTCCACTTTTCTTGAGTGTCTTTCTCCGTTGGACAACGGAACAATACAAATTCGTCGAGGCACGTGTTTTTACAGTTTTTGATACAGCAAAATTCCATTTTTAAACCGAACGTTTCCTAATCAAAAATGTGAGAGTGACAAAATTATTTATTAGAGGTTACCAACTATCATTGCCAACGAACAATTTGTTTTTAAACATTTCCCTAGCAACTGTCAAATCCAGTTGCTTACCTCTGGTAAAACAATAACTGTCAAAAATCGTATACAGGCCTCTAGCCTTGCCCACACAACCGTGATTTTTACGTTATTTTCTTATTCTTTGTTTTTCAAAGTTATTATTGTTACACATTGTGCGATCCTTGGGCCATTAAAGTATTTCATGGTTATATAGGGTGGACCACAAAAAACCGGACTGTGTTCTTTTAACTACCAATTTTTTATTTATTGTCGGATTTTATAACGCAAAAAAGAGTTTTGGAAAGGTAATGAAATAGGATTTTTGCAAATATGTCAAGAAATTAAATTTATCAAAAATTCAAAATGGAGGATGTTCAAAAGTTTTATGCATTTTAAAAAACCGTTGGGCTTTTTTTGGGACACTTTGTATATTTTTTTGCAACTACAAAAAACTTAATTCTATTGTCTTCTATCTAAAACTGCTAATAATTTAAGTTACCGGATTTCGTTATCTTTTTGCCAATTTTGTTGACAAGAACACTCTACAGAAGCTAACAATAAGTCTTCTGTTTCTAAATATCGAAAAATTATATTTTGTGACAACTATAATTTTATGCATTTGCATGTATCATTTGTTAAAATCTATTAAGAAATAAGAAAAATATTGGGGTCCTAAAAACTAAAGTATCACTAAAAATTTCGACGAATGTGGTCACCATTTGCAGCAACAATCAACTTCAACAGTTTCAGTTTTTCTTTTATGCAAAAAAACCCAAAATTTTTTTATTTCTTAATAGAATTTATCAAATGATACATCGATTTAGTGCCAATAGATGGAGGTTTTTTGTAGTCGTAAAAAAAATATAAAAAGTGTCTCAAAAAAATCCTAACGGCTTTTTAAGATGCTTTTTTAATTGACATATTTGGAAAAGTCTATTTCATATCTTTCCATAACACTTTTTTGCGTGAAAATCCGACAATACATAAAAAATTGCCGGTTAAAACAGAACAGTCCGGTTTTTTGTGGTCAACTTATTTATGTGCCCAGTGGGCGCTGGCTACGAAGAAACCTACACAAATTAGAAAAATACGACCTCTTTGCTTCTTTCCGGAATACTTTTAATTCAATTGCACTCAAGATAAATTACTTTTCGTCCTAAAAGCGTGGGTTTCATTTGCCAGAAGAGAGGGCCGAGCGAGCTAATTGTTTGTAAAATTGTCCCTGAAATGAGGCCGTAAAATTTACTGCCTTATAGCTTGCCCTTGCCGAGGATTATTAAATTTTCCGTCAGACATGTGTATAGCTCAAGCGAGTCTAAGGTGTGCTATTGTATATTAGCAGTAAATCTGAGGTTATAAAACTGATTTCAAATTTTATCTCCAAGCCCTTGTGTCATATAATTAATTTAATGTTTCAAGAAGGTATCTTTCCAGAAGTTTAAAAAAAACGATTGTTATTCCTATTCATAAACAGGGAAGTACTAGTGAAATGACGAACTACCGGACTTTTCCAAAAATAGCTGAAAAAGCCATAAAAACAAGACTTCTAAACCATTTTAAAAAACATAACATTATATCTAAGCTGCAGTATGGTTTTAAGGAAGGCTGTTCTACTGCTGACGCCATTTATAAAGTTATCAGTTTCATACAGCACAGCATGAATAGCGGACAGAAGCCCTTGGCTATCTTTTTAGATTTAGCCAAGGCTTTTGACACCGTGAATCATGGTATTATGCTGGGCAATATGGACAGCTATGGAATCAGAGGAACGCCAAAAATTCAATGGAGAGCTATTTGAAAAAAAGAGTGCAGTGTGTGAGAGTGAATGAAGTGTGCAGTGATGACTGTGAATTAATGGTGGGTGTACCACAAGGGACAATTTTGAGAGTTACTCTCTTTCAGTTGCATATAAAACCCATGTTTGACATTCCTGTTGAAGGTGGCCTTACTGTAGCTTTTGCTGATGATGCTGGTGTTGTAATTGCAGACAACTCGTGGAAAAATTTAAAAATAAAAGCTGAAAATGCTCTAAAAAATATATCTCAATGGCTTAACCAAAACTATTTAACTCTCAATACAGATAAAACAAAATGTATAACTTTTTCACTAAATGCAACAGGGCAATCGAACCTTCCTAATTTAATTATTCATTCTTTTAAAGATGTTGTAAACTGCAATCAAAACTGTTCTATGTCAATCAGTATCTGAAGTGGGATGTCCATATAGACAATTTAGTTAATAAAATACGTAGGCTCATGTATAAATTTTATCAACTTAGACTAATATTAAGTCGAAAAACTTTGGTACAAGTTTATAGAGCATTGTTAAAATCTATAATTAGATATGCTTTGCCTATATGGGGATCAGCCCATGACTGTAATATGAAAAAACTAGTACTTATACAAAAATACAACTTAAAAATAATATTTGAAACACCAAAAACTTATTCAACAGAACTATTGTTTAGGGACGCTCCAGTTTCTGATATCAAGTCTTTGTACATTTCAACAACAATTGAATTTATACACAAATGTGCACATTCAAACATAGCAAAAAGTCACTACTATGATACAAGAGTCTCACGCAACCATCAGTACTTTATATCCAAACTAAATAATACAACTTTTTTTAAATCAATAGACTACATCGGATTAAAACTGTACAATATTCTACTCCTCAATTTAAAAACTATTATAAACAAGAAAAGATTTAAAAGAGAGATGAACAAGTATGTAAAAGAAAACTTGGCTACTTTTAAAAACCTTTTGAATTCAATATAAAATTACTATTTTATTTTCTTTTTTTTGTAAATTTTTTTTCATTGTTTTCATTGCAAGGAACTTTTTTTTTATTTTTTTCTTTTTTTTATCATTTACCAACTTAGCAGTAACTCTTTGTAATAATTAAGAAACCCATGATGCTCGACTACAATAAATATAAATTAATATGTATATTGTATGCAAAATGGCACATACAAGTTCTCTAGAGCTTAGGTGCACTAAAATGATAATATTATGTATTGTTTTAAAAACTTTAATAAAGAGCTATTGTATTGTATTATATTGTATTGGTTAAGTCAGGTGTTGTTTAAATCTAGTTTGTGAATGCAAATGCATATTACCACTGCTACTGCCACTATTATAATTGTGAACACATTTTTTATTTTTGGTACTTCTCGCGAAGATGGACGTTGCCACATCGGAAATTGATCTGCGGCCGCCCGTCGACCGGCGGTCAAAAATGCTAATGGTCCGATGTCGGTTACTGACATCGTGCCGGTATCGAGGACTGCAGCGACTGACATACGTCTGAAATCGGTCCGCGTCCCTGTGTGTTTGCTGGTCCCAGCAAATACAGAAGGTCGGTAAATAATCGGACCGACGTCGATAATGTCGGCGTTACGTCGCCCTCGTCGTTAAACGTGGGTGGTCCACCATTAAAGTCCGATGTAGTATCCTCACGTCGCTAAATTACAAATAAACTGTGTCGGGCCTATATACTCTCTCAGACAGGAATAATACCGACGATTCATTGCGAAAATTTTCTATTAGATATGTGTATAGCAGTGGTTCCAAAAGTGTGCGCCGCGACGCCCCGGGGCGCCGCGAGAAGAAACCAGGGGCGTCGCCAGGCGCTCCTGATAAGGTAGAATTTGAGTTACGTTTGGCAACGCCTGCGCCGCATCCGCTATTAATCGAGCCTCGAGCCCGAGAGAGCAGAGCAAGTTTCTACAATTTCCAGAAGCCCGTAGTCGACATGCGCGTCGCTCGACGAGAATTTTCGCGAGTGCTCTTTGACAGTATTTAAGTCGCCGTAGTCCGCTTTGCTAGGTTAGTTTACCGTAAGAGGAATTGTAAGCGGTTGAACTGTTATGATAAATAGAAGTAGTAATAGAGAGTTTTAGTAGTGATACAAAGTGTTGTGATACAAAGTGTTGTGATTTAGGAACCCAGGACAAATAAACGTTCCAATATCGGATCGGTTGCTTGGCTTTTTCGTAAAAAGTTAGTCACAAGATGGAAAGATTTTTATTAAATAAGGAAATTGATAGATCGAGATAGAGTAATCAAGCATCGACAAGTGACGGAGGAGTAAAAAGAAAGAAACATCGCAAATACGATGATAGCTATTTAAACTTTGGTTTTACTTCAGTGGAAGTAAATCATGAGGAAAGACCGCAGTGTGTGCTCTGTTTGAAAATTCTAGCGGCCAAAAATATGCTCCCAAGTAAGCTAAAAAGCATTTTTCACAAGAAAGTTGCTACCTAGCAACGCACTGCTGTCCTCTTTCAAAGTGGCACACAGGGTGACGAAGTGCAAGAAACCTCACACCATTGCAGAAGAACTTATTTTACCGGCTGCTGTCGACATGGTTAACATTATGATAGGAGAATCGGCGGAAAAATTAATTCCAAAGGTACCTTTATCTAACAACACTATTAGTTGAAGAATCCATCATATAGCTGAGTATCTTAATGATCAATTGATAGAGAAAATAAAAGTCAAGGAATTAGTTCTGCAACTTGATGAGGCTGCTGACACTAATAAAGATGCACACCTTATTTGTTACGTACGCTTCCTGAATGATAATATTATTGTTGAAGACCTTCTTTTCTGCAAAAGTATCGATGAAAGCGGAAAGGCTCAAGACTTGTTTCAAATTCTTGACTTATAACAGAGAATAATTTAGATTGGGAGAAGTGTATTGGAGTTTGTACTGGTGGCGCTCGATCAATGTCTGACCGTTATGGTGGATTGCAAGCACTTATTCGCAGTAAAGCATCGTATGCCATGTGGACCTATTGCATCATTCATAGGGAAGCACTTGCATCGAAGTCGTTGGGCTGTGAATTGACTTTGGTTATGGAACGAATCATAGACATAGTTAACTACATAAAAACTAGGCCGCTAAAAACAAGACTATTCAAAATTATTTGTATGAAGCTGAATACACTGCGCTGCTATATTACTCCAGTGCACGATGGCTTTTACGTGAAAACGTCTTATCCCGTACATTCGAGCTACATCAAGAAATCCACATTTTCCTGGAAGAGGAAGGTCATGCAAGCTCCAGATACTTTAAGGATCCCGACTTTTTGCTAAAACTGGCATATATGTGCGATATATTTGACAAACTGAATGCCTTAAATCTGTCTCTCCAAGGCAATAACATGCATATCTTGAAACTATCAAAAAAAATTGCAGCATTTAGGAAGAAACTGCAGTTGTCGATAAGAAGAATTAATGAAGATGGCGGTCAAGAGTGTTTTCCAGAATTGCATAAATTCTCAGCCTCTAATGAGCTCGTTATCTCTCAAGACTTGCTGTCCCTTTTCACCGAACACCTTTCGAAACTCTCGGAATGGTTTTCAAAATGCTTTACAGAAGAAAATGTCGAAAAATTTGCATGGATTCAAGATCCTTTTCATGCACAATCTCCACCAGAATTCCCTTCACTGGAAGAAGAGAGCCTTATTGAACTCTCTTGCGACAACAGCCTAAAATCAAAATTCGCTTCTTCTAATTTGGTGGAGATTTGGGTATCCGTCAAAAATGAATATCCGGCTCTAAGTTTAAAAGCTTTAAGGATTCTAATCCCCTTTGCAACATCCTATTTATACGAAGCTGGATTTTCAGCTGTACCTGTGGTAAAGAGCAAATATCGTTCAAAGATCAACGTGGAGCGAGAAATGAGTGGCAGTGTCAAGCCTTATTCCCCGCTTTGAAAAAATGTGTGCAGATCACCAAGCTCGCCCATCACACTGATTTGCGCTTTGCTACTATACAGTAGGCAAGTTGCAAAGCACATATTTTATACATTATACATATGCAACACTTTGTTGGACACAACTATATATGCATATTGCGAGTAGAGGCGCCCTGCCAAAATACTAAACCTGTAAGTGCGCCGCAAACTGAAAAAGTTTGGGAACTACTGGTGTATAGCTCACAAGCGAGTCTAATTTAGGTTACATTTAGGATACTTAGGTGTTGTTTAAATTTAGTTTGTGAATGCAAATGCATATTACAGTGGCGGCTCGCCCCATGACGCAGGTGAAGTTTGACTAAATAATTTTAATTCAAATATTTCTGATCGAGCGGAACAGGGCCCGCTCTAGCCCATACGCCGCCCCGGACAAAATGACAAAATGCCGCCCCTTAGATCATACATGCATATTTTTTCATATATTTTTTTATACTGGCATTTTCCATCCAATCAGGATTTGCCAAGATACGATATGTTAAAGCATTAAACATTCACAAAAACAACCAGTGACCACTTTTTTTCGGCGTGACCGGGAATCGAACCCGGGAACTTCCGTGTGTGAACCGGAGTAACTGCCTACTACTGCACGGAAGTTCACATTTTTTCATAATGAAAATCATTTGGTTTTTTAATTAAAGAGAAAACGTATATTAAAAAAAAACGTAACATAATTAACGTTTAAATGCACAAACTAAATCTAGGAATATTCTATAAAAACTAAGAACAATAACATCAACTACCTAGGTACCCTAAATTTACAAGAAACTTTTCTTTCCAACTTTTATTTCTGCAATTTTTTTCATTATATCTTTTAAATCTACTCGATCAACAATTTACGGCCCATTTAAAAATTTTCTAGCATAGTTCGCGCCACATATGATCTACTATGAAGCACTCAGCTAAATCTTTAGTTTACAGTGGTCGGAAAACGTTTTAATTGTTTTTGGTATGTTTTTGGTTACTGCCTTTTTGTTTTTTTAAAAATTTTCTAGCATAGTTCGCGCCACATATGATCTACTATGAAGCACTCAGCTAAATCTTTAGTTTACAGTGGTCGGAAAACGTTTTAATTGTTTTTGGTATGTTTTTGGTTACTGCCTTTTTGTTTTTTTAAAAATTTTCTAGCATAGTTCGCGCCACATATGATCTACTATGAAGCACTCAGCTAAATCTTTAGTTTACAGTGGTCGGAAAACGTTTTAATTATTTTTGGTATGTTTTTGGTTACTGCCTTTTTGTTTTTTTAAAAATTTTCTAGCATAGTTCGCGCCACATATGATCTACTATGAAGCACTCAGCTAAATCTTTAGTTTACAGTGGTCGGAAAACGTTTTAATTGTTTTTGGTATGTTTTTGGTTACTGCCTTTTTGTTTTTTTTTAAATTTTCTAGCATAGTTCGCGCCACATATGATCTACTATGAAGCACTCAGCTAAATCTTTAGTTTACAGTGGTCGGAAAACGTTTTAATTGTTTTTGGTATGTTTTTGGTTACTGCCTTTTTGTTTTTTTAAAAATTTTCTAGCATAGTTCGCGCCACATATGATCTACTATGAAGCACTCAGCTAAATCTTTAGTTTACAGTGGTCGGAAAACGTTTTAATTGTTTTTGGTATGTTTTTGGTTACTGCCTTTTTGTTTTTTTAAAAATTTTCTAGCATAGTTCGCGCCACATATGATCTACTATGAAGCACTCAGCTAAATCTTTAATTTACAGTGGTCGGAAAACGTTTTAATTGTTTTTGGTATGTTTTTGGTTACTGCCTTTTTGTTTTTTTTTTTTTAATTTTCTAGCATAGTTCGCGCCACATATGATCTACTATGAAGCACTCAGCTAAATCTTTAGTTTACAGTGGTCGGAAAACGTTTTAATTGTTTTTGGTATGTTTTTGGTTACTGCCTTTTTGTTTTTTTAAAAATTTTCTAGCATAGTTCGCGCCACATATGATCTACTATGAAGCACTCAGCTAAATCTTTAGTTTACAGTGGTCGGAAAACGTTTTAATTATTTTTGGTATGTTTTTGGTTACTGCCTTTTTGTTTTTTTAAAAATTTTCTAGCATAGTTCGCGCCACATATGATCTACTATGAAGCACTCAGCTAAATCTTTAGTTTACAGTGGTCGGAAAACGTTTTAATTGTTTTTGGTATGTTTTTGGTTACTGCCTTTTTGTTTTTTTAAAAATTTTCTAGCATAGTTCGCCCCACATATGATCTACTATGAAGCACTCAGCTAAATCTTTAGTTTACAGTGGTCGGAAAACGTTTTAATTGTTTTTCGTATGTTTTTGGTTACTGCCTTTTTGTTTTTTTAAAAATTTTCTAGCATAGTTCGCGCCACATATGATCTACTATGAAGCACTCAGCTAAATCTTTAGTTTACAGTGGTCGGAAAACGTTTTAATTGTTTTTGTTATGTTTTTGGTTACTGCCTTTTTGTTTTTTTAAAAATTTTCTAGCATAGTTCGCGCCACATATGATCTACTATGAAGCACTCAGCTAAATCTTTAGTTTACAGTGGTCGGAAAACGTTTTAATTGTTTTTGGTATGTTTTTGGTTACTGCCTTTTTGTTTTTCATTAGTATCTTTTTATGCTTAGCTACTTCCAAAATATTTGAGGCTTAGCTAATAGCATTGGAATAGGCCTACACGTTATGATTTTTTTTTTTTAATGTGATGTTAGAATCGTTAAATTAAACTTCATACAGACCGCTTCAAGCTACTGCGAACATAGGGCGGAAGAAGTCTAATTTGCCAGTGTACGTACATGCAGAGACACCGCACGCCTATCAGTGAAGCAACCAATACTCAGGCTTGCGATCACCACTTGCATGACTTTCCTTTGGTATTTAGTACGCCTCTAACCACGGTGCTGTGTGGAACGTAGTCAATGAAACCGGAATTTGGTCAATAAATACGCAAATTTTTATAACGTAATTTTCTTATTTTTTGTCACTGATAAATAAGAGCGTTTTATTGTCAACTGCTCAGATTTATCAGTGACGACGTGTTGCAATGAAAATAATAAGGAGAAACAAAATAAAAGCAAGTTCTCAAAATAAAATAATACATTCTAAAAACCAAAAAGATTCTCCCAGTCAAAAAAAAATTAAAGCAAATGTTCGAAAAGTCCTCCTTGCTCGGCTAGACAATATCCGAGCCTACTATAAAAACCCCTTCTAACGTTTCCAAGCATGTTAGGGGTGATAATTTGAGCTGGCCATAAAATAGTTCCCCGTGTACTTATAACCCGATTAGGAAATACATTATCAAGATATTCCCTAACAAGGCCAACATTGTGAGCGGAACAACCATCTTGTTGAAACCATGTTTCACCAAATCTTACACCTAACAACTGCCTAGCAGTTGGAATAATGTGCTGCTGCAGTAGATCCAAGTATCTAGGACCATTCAAATTGCAATGCCGTTAATAAAAAATGGCCCAATTACGTGTTCCCCTATAATACCCCCCTCCCCAAACATTTAGTTTTTGGGGATACTGTGTTCTTACGTCAAAATACAAATGCAAATTTTCTCTCGACCAATATCGAACGTGTGTTGGGTTATGACGATTTGACCATTTGACCATCTGCACTTTTTCGGCAACTTCGTAGAGATCCATTTTTGGTTTTAAAAATGTATTATTTCAATTAAGAACTTACCCATCTGTTTCTCGAGCAAGCCAGAAATAAAACAAAATGAATTTCCAAAAGATAACACTGCGGCGTGCTTCGAATCCACCTCGGTCGTACGGCACGGAGAGTAAATTGGACTTGATTCCCCCTATGCTCGCAGTAGCTTGAAGCGGTCTGTATACGATTGTGTTATTTTGATATGATGGCACCCCAAGCTCTCAATAAGATATTATATGGACTGAAAAAAGTAATCTAATATTAGATTAGCTTCTTTTAAGTATTAGTTGTATTTAGGATTAATAGTTTTTAAGTTTTATTCCAGAATGACATATGATTCTTTCGTTAGATTGCTATTTTTATATGGTATGCCATCATATCAAGTAGTTTAATATGATGGCATCTTTGAGGTAAAATAAATAAAAATTGACAAAAAAATCATAAAGACCGATTTTGTTCAATATGAAGCGTTTTTCATTAAAGTATACTGGAAACTAACTATACGCTAAGTTTTGTATTGATATTACTTATATTACCCATAAAAAAATGCTAAAGAAAAAAAGGGGGCCATCATATCTACACTTCCCCAACCATTTTCGAGTTAAATATGGGGTGTCCTATAAGAAAAAAAAATTATTTGTGTTATATCTTCGAAACAGAAAAAAACTAATTAAACGGCTAGACTCATCAAAAAGTCTATTAAAAAGGTTCACCACAATGTCAAAATTTTTACAATAAAGAAGTTATAAACCATGTCCCAAAATACAGACTTTTCAGAAACAGAGTCCTCACTGAAATACCGACCATGCTGCACAAAATATTGTACCTACCTATCTTCTTATTTAATTAAAACTATCATTATGTTTTGTATACTTTACTGTTATACATAATTGAAGTTCCTAAATAAGAAATGTAACTAGAGCGGGGCCTGAGCGGAACGACCGCGTGTCCGAGATGCGAAAACTCTCCACGAGACAAAACAAATGGCAAGGCACTCTGCGAAGGCTGCGTTCAGTGTAAATTCCCGAAATAAATCGATTGCCATGACGGCGGCACGCACGTCTCGTTTCCGCCGAGGTTTGGGCGTGTTTGCATGTGATGTGATGCAACTAATGCAATTAATTTTGTGACTGTAAGGATTTTCGTTTTACAATTGGTCCTGGTTCTGGTTGAACCAGAACCGCAACCGGTCCTTTCGTTTTAAAACAATGACGTCACAGTTGCAACCCGGTTATGAAATTTTAGAACCAGCCTGGGAGGTTGGTTCGGCCCTTTGGTTGTAAACATAACCCCTAAAATTTTGCAAAATTATAGATAGTCTTTTTTTGAGTAAAATCAAAGATATCTTAATAATATTTTAAATAACGTCATTATTTTAGAACCGCTGTCAAAATTTATGTCAAAATAATGTCAACCAGAACCAGGACCAATACTTAAATCGAAAATCCTTTGTAATATCGAGCATCGCGTGCCGGGCGTAGGCGTAGATTATTAGCATAAAAGTTTTATTTTATATATTATGTAATACATGTCTGTTTTATTTTATATATGTTTGCATACAAATCAAAAATGAAGGTGGGGGAGGGGGTTCGGCGATGCTGCGTCACCTATTTGTAGTCACGAGCCGCCACTGGCATATTACTACTACTACTACTACTGCCGCGCTATTATAATTGTTCACACATTTTTAGTCCACCATACCAATATGGTATGTATGTAGATTGACGGGGGAAAAGGAGGATAAATATTTTAAAAAATTGTAACTTTGGAACAAAATCAAGTAGCGACATACGACTTTCAGATTTAGGTTTCCATGAATATGGACTACAAATTTTGTTATAAAGTCCAAGTTCGTGGGGGCCTTAGTTTCCGAGTTATTTGAAAAGTTATTAGAAGTAAAGCAGCTATTGATATGCGGTTGTTTTGGGAAATATTACCCAAAACTTTTTTTATAAAGTTTAAATCTTTCAAAGCTACAGTTTTCGAGATATTTTCATTTCCTTTTAACATAAAATAATTGATTGTATGGTGGACTATCCGTGCTTTCTAGCGGAGCTGGACTGTGTTTGCTGGGTTTTTAGGAACGATCGTTCCCCCCCCCACACCCACCCCCGTTTTTGCGGCTACTTTTCCGAATTTTCATAAATATTTGGTAATAAAACACCAAACATTATTTTCGCCTACGAGGCGCGATTTGTCAAAACCGGTCAGAAAATCTCGCTCTTACCAAAAAACTGACGATTTTTAAACGTAAATTTACACTAACCGCTTTTTTGTCAGGAGTAATTTGCTAATAATTCTTAAAATTTTAATTTTTTTTAGACAGTTTTGGTAGAAAACCTTTTTTTATTTAAAAATATATGTTATAAGCTATTTTTTTGGGTAAACGGTGACAATTTTTAAACGTTAATTTACACTAACTGGTTTTTTGTCAGGAGTAATTTGCTAATAATTCTTAAAATTTTAATTTTTTTAGACAGGTTAGGTAGAAAACCTTTTTTTTTCTGGGTAAACCTTAGATTAAAAAGAGAGAAGATATCTGGTCCAACAAAAACTCCTTACACCAACACTGTGTTTGCTGGGTTTTTAGTAACGTAAAAAGAGAGAAGATATCTGGTGCAACGAAAACTCCTTGGCAAATAATAACCACTGTTTATTTACAAATAAAATCACAACAAAACCAAGGTGAGAAATATCGAGTCAAATGAGATATTTTCGAACGTTTTTATAAGGTTTTTTTCGAAGTTTTTTTTTTACAAAGGCGATAAAATAAAGCATACTTTTGATGAAGTAGTTAATGCGCAAATAAGATATTCTCGAACGTTTTTTTTTATAAAGACTATTAAATAAACGTAGGTAAAGTCCTTAAACCAATTTGCAAACAACAATAAAAGTTAATTTACATGTGTTCAGGTTTGTAAGAATATTGAATTCCTACCTCTTATCAGAATATTAAGGTTGATTTATACCGCCGCCGTTGCCATCTGCACTCGCCCTTCGAATTTATATTTAAATCTTTTTGTCTGTCCTATTTATTATTGTGTACTGAGGAAGTCAATATAAGTAAGTTTCTGCTAATGACCAGAAAAATAACAAAATTAACAAATACAATAACGTAATTTTTACCTAGTAGGTAATATTTTTTTTTCTTGATGTTCCAGGTGCTATGAACTGTGTTTCTTTGTTTTAATGTTTGGCATAATTTTATTGTGTTGAAAATTGAAAATGCTATAAATCATATACAAACTTTGTAATAAATTTCTTTTGTATAAAATTATACTACAAACATTTATTGTTAGAAAGCCTCCAAAGCTCAAATTGGCAGAATTATTTTTTGCACGTTTTTTAAATTATTTTGCGGATTTCATATTATAGTAAAATTTTAACAATATAATCCATGTGTAAATTTCTATTTAAGTAGGTACGCCACTGGTGTGTTAACTGTAAACAACAGAAAGGTAAACATTGTTCCATATAATAATATAACCAAAGTCTCCGTAAGTCTCAGGTATCTTGTCTCTTTTTAATCTAAGGGGTAAACAAACCTTTAAAACTTTTAATATACAAAACCACAGAAAAGATAAGAAGAATAGGCAACCAATGCGATCTTAGACTGTCTTTAAAACGACCATAACAATAAGAAGACAATTAGCAAAAACTAAACCACAACGCCACGACACCACCACCTACATCGGAGAAACCAGCCGACCCATGGAAGTGCGCCTTACAGAACACAAACATAAAACTCGACAAGGAGACACAACTAGATCAAAAATAGCTCAACATTGCTGGGACAATCTCCATCATATGGAATGGAAAGAGGCAAAGATCTTCGCCAAGGAGGAAAATCAATTCAAGCGAAAGTTCAAAGACACAGACAGCATTTATAAAGTGGAACCATAATGTATTTTTTTTATACCTTCATCAAAAACATGATTTTAGTAGCTGTCTGCAGATAACTAAAGCATGGCTTTTTTGGTTACCGATGCAAAAAAAAATTTTTTTTTTTGATCACGGGTGCAAAAAAAGATTTCGGTTCGTTTTTTACCCAAAATTAAAGAGAAATAGCGAAAAATAGTAATATTGAAAAAATGTAATTATTCTTGCCTGAAAATTAAGCGATTTCTGCCAGTTTTCACCAAGTATTTACGAAAAAATCATTTAAAAACATCGTCAAAGTATCAACGATTAAAATGTCGCAACAATGAACGTCACCGAATAAAAAGGCACATCGCCATGGAAACCACCATTGTTATTTCATTTACCAGCCGCCTTGATTTATAGTGTAAAAATGGTGTGTTGCGATAAGTGCTCTTCGTTCGAGATTTTTAAAAGTATTTTGGCCACTAGTTGTTAAAACTACTATTCTCAACAAAGCGCCACCTTCAAGGATATTTGGAAACTCATACTTTTCATGGTTCAATGAACACATGTGTTTTATGGTTCACTGAACACATACTAGTATATAAGATTAGGTAGTCTTAGTTTTTGGTAGTATTCATCTGATGACGATTGCAGATACATAAGCATTCGAAACGTTGTGAAAAATAAAAAAATTAGGAGAATGGAAGTTCGAAATTCTAACTTAAATTATTCCGGAAACATCAGACATATACACCTAGTTAGTTTGGTAAAACTCGTTTTCTACTAAAAAGGTAGAGAAATGTTAATTTGCTCGTTATTTCCCTGGTGGTCTCCATATTATCTTTACAAAAACGTAAAGGCGCGTTTTTGTCCACAGAAAGTTGAGTGTAAATTTATGCAAATTTGTGTCTGTCATTAATTTCTCAATTATAAAGGGAACTTATTATTATTATTTTCTGAGGCGACCCGCTATCTTTCTATTCTTCAGGTTTCTTTTTCTTTTATCGCAGTCCAGGAAATAATTATCATAAAGTTAAATTTTACACATTTTTACGAGATTTATATTTATAAACTTCAGTGCCAAAAGGATATCAGAATGCGGTAGCAATTGCATGGTGAAAATAAAGGTGTCCAATAATTACTAGTCAACTGGCTGGCGCATTTTATGTGTGTATTTGAATTTAGGAAATGAGAGGTATTGGATATCCCAATATAAAGCTATTGTTGGAAACTGTGCAATATAACAAATATTACAGCCTTAAACTTATAACAGATACTATTTCTAAATTTCAGCAAACAGGACAGAGATTACAAGACCAAAACCAACATTCCTTACGATTCCATACATTAAAGGAGTATCAGGGAAAATTCGAAGAGTAGCGAACAACTTTAATATTAAAACAGCATTTTCGAAGCCTTCTTAGTAAAGCAAAACCGGAGGACAAACAAAATAAGGAATGCATTTACTAAGTTTCTTGTGAGTGTGGTGAATCATACATAGGCGAAACAAAAAGGCTACTATCTGTTAGGCTTAAAGAACATCATACGAATACCCAAAGAGGTGAAACAACGAAATCAGGAATCGCCGAACATGCATGGTCAATATAACACCGAATGAAGTGGACAGAAGCAGAGGTTTTGCACAAGAAGTCATACCAGGGGCGTATTAAACGCCCCCGCAAGGCGAGGGGACCCAGGGCATATTGGGGGCCTCTTAGCCACCTTGCCTTAAAAAAAGCAAAAAAAAAAGAATATAATATATAAAAACAAATAGGCACACAAATACCTTTTCCATACATTTTGAATACTAATATACAGAGGGTACATGAGACCCATACTCATTAATGTATATGTACTCTTGTTTTTTGACTTTTTATCAGTGTATACTCAAAAACACCACCCGCTTGTAATGTCTGACAGCATTAAATTCGCTATTACGACAGTAGCGCACCCAGAAGTTGACTTCGGGAGGGGGAAGGGGGTTCAAGGATAAATAATAAAAAAAACTCAATATGGAATAAAATTGTGACCATAACCAGGCTTCTCGGGGGGGGGGCGTTATGTCATACTGATAAAATCAAAAACTAAAAGGCCCCTAAATCAAAAACATGGCTTAACTTAAAACAAATAACCTTATTACCCGCAACTATACGCAACGCAAAGGTTTCGAGTTTAGTTTCTTGGTTCTAAAATCAATGTTTTAATCTCGAATATAATTATTTAATGATAGCAAAAATCGCCATTTAAACAGCTAATAAATTTAAAAACAATCTTTGTTGCAAAAGAGTAATTATCACTCGAGTTACAGAAGACGGCTGGTCTATAAGGAGAGCGGTCACTCATTTTGGGGTTAATAAAATGACGATAAGAAAGCGAAAAAAGCGATGGATTCACAATAACACAAACGGATTAGAAAAAAACTAAATATTAAATATTACTTAAAACAACGACAAAAATTAGTATTTAGTGGGTGCACCATTCTTTTTTTTTTGGTTTTCTTTATAGTTAGTTTTATTATATATTATAAATATTTCTAATAATGAAATATAGCCTAAAAATAATAGTTGTTGTTCGTTTTTTTAACTATTAAATATCAGAGTTTGACATTAAAGATGGCCTCCGCATTAATGTTGTCGAGAAAGAAATATCGAGTAGAACAGGGGGGAACCCTAAAAAATTTTGCGGGGGGGGGCTCAGAAAAATCTGACACGCTTCTGAGTCATACTGGAAGAAACGAAAATTTCTTGAAGATGCCTTTATTGGGCAAAATCAGGGTATTTTCAGTAAACCAAGTGTTGAAATTCCAAATATTTGGAAGCCTCTCCTTGGGCGGAGCCTTAGTAATACATTGTAGTTTGCACCTGAAGACGCTCAGAGATTGTCCTGATCGAAACGTCGTATATAAATAAAATATAGACAATGGAAGTCCAAAACACAAAGTTAATTTCACATCATTGTCTCGAACTTTCAAACACCACTTACTTCGTTGGCGTTGAGCTCTATTACTTCTCGTCGGATTTTTAGAAGTGATACCTCTCTGTGCACGACAAAGGCGTGTCTTTATGGAAAATGTCTAAAATCGAGTACAGTGGCACACATTAAATTTTGGCGGGGGGGGGGGGTGTTAAAATGGGGAATTTTAAAAATCATGCGCCATCTTGAAATTCAACGAAATGTCCATTTTGACCAAAGATTCATATGGTCTGAAGCTTTCCGCAGAAGCTAAAATCACAAAAATCAAACTTACTATAGCAAAACTAAAGCCGAAAAAAAAATGTACGGTTTTTTGGCCCACTTATATATGGTAAGCGTGTATCACACGTTTTTTCGATTTATTTCCCTACCCGTCGCCGTCTGAGCCACAAATTATTTTTCTGTTGAACTTTCTTATCATTTTCAGGTGCATGTTATGCGGAATTCGGCGTCAGAGTGCCTCACACGACCGGCTCGGCCTACATGTACTCGTACGTCACAGTAGGCGAGTTCGTGGCCTTCATCATCGGCTGGAACATGATTCTGGAGTACTTGATCGGAACTAGCGCATGCGCGTGCGCCTTGAGTGCCTGCTTTGATGCGTTAAGCAATAAAGCGATAACCGCAGCGATGCATACTAGTTTTGGCGATTTTATTGGTAAGGAAAAACTGTTTACACGTTGTCTAAATGATTTTAACTGGCCATTGAACCCATGTCTCTCAGTGCGCATGCTTAAAACGCCATACGGCGCACTATGGTATAAGTGGACCTTGTTTTGGCCAAAAATAGTTTTTTGCGTTCAATAGACACATTACTTATTAAAACTATTACATTTAGCAAAAACTATCTTTTTTGACCAAAATAACATAAAATTATGCCGTGCGCCCCCTTCCTCCGACTGACACACCCCCCCAAAATTATCAAAAATTGTGAATCACCTACGTTAATGCCGTAATTTAAAACAAATAAAATAAAATAATTATTTATCTACTAGCACAAAGTATTTGTGACGGATGTACAAATACTCGAGTACCAGTGATGTTGGAAGATCTAAATCTGAGTGGGAGGGGGGGAGAAACATGCGAGTTTTGAAAAATAAAATTTATTATATTATCTGATACCCGACCAGATTCGAGAGGAGATCACTAGATTTTCAGGGAAGAACCTACCCGACCAACGCCCCTCCCCCTCTCTCACAGTCCCACCTCTCTTCCACATCCCCTTCCCTTGTCGAGGCTTTTGTAAGCACCAATCAAAAACAATCCAAGTTGGATTATTTTTGGTGCGAACTATTATATATGTATGTATTTCACAATGTTTGAACATTACGTAGTATGTTTCAGTTTTTTCAAATGTGTTGATTTGGTCCATAGCAAACTTAACCAAAGCAATTGTGCGTGTTGTATGACATTTCTGTGAGACCCAAACCTCAAAAAGCTCTTCATGTCCAAATCGATAGTGTTAATTATACAACGACATTATATTAGAGAACAAAAAACCATTCACAGAACAAATAAAGCCTATCTATACTGGATATAGTACATTATTTCAACTCGTATTCCAAGAAGGTGAAAGACAAGGTTCATTCAAGTTTATTCTCCAAATTACCCCCAAATTTTTTTCAACCTCAGATTTGACTTCAGGAGACGAAAATACCCCGAATTGATGTATCACATACGCCGTTGTAGTGCCCCCAGAGAAAAAAATATTCACAGATTTAAATTCAGACGACCGAAAAACCCCTAAATCGACGTGTCACATGCCTATCGTTTGTTGGTTTTCAGATACCTGATGGATAGTCTTCCGACATTCCTCCTAGCATCCGACGTTTTTTTATTGCCTAATATGTGCCCAAGTACCCTACAAAATCTCCGACATAATTCCAGCAGTAAAATATTCTGGTGAGGTTTGTCGCTAACTCCATGCACTATATGGGATATGTGTACCTAGAGCATTAAAAGAGAAATCTAGAGCGCAGACGCAGCTAGACGCAAAAAAATTTAAATGATTCAATAAGCAGACATCATGACCGACATCATAATATAAGTATCATGGTTTAACTTTGTTTAACTTTTTTTGTTGATCAACAGGAACTCCGAAAAAACTTTTTTCTCGACATTTTTGGCATATATTCGATTTTTCCAGGAGGAAAGGCGCTCTAGGGTTTTTAAGTTAAAATTTCACCTAAAAATAATCTACTTAACTTTAGTTAGAAGAATAATTATCAACAATTTTCTTTCTCAATCTCACTTTCCAAAAATTCGCGTTTAAACTAGCAAAATATTGAGAGCAATTGTTAAAAAATTCCTAGCTAACAAGAACTGTCAACTTTAATTAACGAAATATCAAGGCCTACTTGGTAATAAGTCTAAACTTTGCAGGATTTTCAGAAGCAGTCATTTAGTTATATAAAATTTATAACTAAATATTTTTATTGTCACTTTGCAATTTTGCATTTTTGGTCAAAATAATTGGCATTTATACCAAAGTGCGGCGTCACGTCTCACTCATAAATATTTAAACTAGCCAAAAGACCAAAAAGTACGAGAAAAATTATTTAAAATTTTCAGAAAAGGTCTTTTATGTGTTGGTTGTTTTTGAAAATGAATAGAAAAAATCTGTGAAAAAAGGAAAGATTAGAAGACCAAAAATTTATCAAATATTTCTTTTGAGATAATGTATACACACAAATAATTTGCATTCAAATAATTATCCATATACATGGTGTTGCATTTTTTTTTCTCCAGTATACATAAATCTACTACTAATAGCAGAATTGTTGCCGGGTTTAACTCAAAACTGAAAAAAATGTGACATTTCGCCTTTCTCCCGTAGGCTCTTCATATGTAACTTTCGGATTTTTCGAGATTTTTTTGGTAATAATAGGAGTTCGAAATTTGTTCTTAATTTTGGGATAGTTGCTTCTCATTTTTCTCTACGCTTTGAATGAGGGACCAGGAAGGAGTGTCGTTCAAAATTTTTAAAAGTGGTTCAAAATTTTTCAAAACATATCAAGGGTGTGGATTGACTGACCTGAATTTGGAACGCCCTGTACAGACAGCATTTTTCGTAAATTCCCACATAACATTGGAGAAATATTCTTGTTATAGGAATATTTCCTTAAAGTGATTTTTGGAATATTCTATTTCGAATATAACAGGAATGTTCCAGGCCTATTTTTTGTTGAATATTCTTTAAGAGTTTGTGATAGTTCTTTGGTAATAAGATAATAATATTCCCATGAAATGTGATAATCAAGTTATTTCTATGAATATTCCCAAAAAGAATATTTTTGTCAGGATTTTGGCATGTTTGCTGAAAATATTACTATCTTATGAAAAGAACGCGATCCGGCCCCTAAACTAAACTAGATTTACGTGCCACCTAATGCTAAGTGACCCCTAAATTGTTGGTGCAAATGGCTGTTATTGACACACGGAAAAAAGTATATACTGGTACCATCGATGTACTAAACGTCGATGACTGGTACCAAGGGTTTAGTTTTGTTAGTCCTCAATATTAGTGAGTTGTTGGAACAAGTATACACAACTACTTGGATGGATATTTAGCTTTTCTTAAGGCAAGCACAAGTTATTTAAAACAAATCCAAGTAATACTTAGGCGAAAGTAAGGAAACTATTTAAAACAATAATTGTTATACTTAATCCAATACGAATTCATACCCCAGCCATGAAAAAGAATTACTTGAATTATAGAAATAGTATCCTTTATTTGACCAGATTTTCTGCTTGGAACAATAATTTCAACACTTAATCTAACAAGCAATTTTTTATCAAACTAAGAATAAGAATTCCTTGAATTAAGAAATTGTATCTCTGATTCAAACAGATTTCACTCTTAAACCAACAAATCGAACCAAACTATAACCTAACCTAAACTGTGACATACAACCTAAATTAAACTACGACGACCTAACCACTGATAATACCTTGGACTCGCACAAGCTTTACATATCTAATAGAAAATTGTTTTCGTATAAGTACTTATGTATCTCCAGAGTCTGTAAGAGAGATGTTACAGTTTTTTTGGCTGGGATGCTAAAACTTATTTGGGTCATAAAAGCTGCCTTTAAGAGCACAGACTCATTGTTGCAAAACCTAGAAATTTCATGAATTGGAGGATAAGTATTTCTTAGTTCAAGATTTGGTTATGTTTTTTTTAATAGTGCAAATATTCTTGATTCTAATTCCAAGATTTGTGCCATTATTGATTTATTGTTTATTAACTACTAATTTAAAAACACTTATTCTTGATAAAATTAAAGTTAAAACAATAAAAGAAATAAGACAATTTATTGCAACACCAATAACACATATTTTTAATTTGTCATTAAAAAATGGAATTTTTCCAGAACGAATAAAAACATCCTTATTAATTTCAATCTTTAAATCTGGCCAAAAGGAAAGTCCAAGCATCTATAGACCAGTAGCTTTATTATCTATTTTCTCAAAAATATTTGAAAAAATAATACACAAACAAACTGATTGACATATGATTTTTTACAACAACAAAACTTTTTTCAAAATGCCAATACGGTTTCCTACCTCAAAAATCAACCGAACTTGCATTAATTAATTTTACAAATCATATTACTCCAAATTTGGACCAAAATAAGAAAGTGAGTGGATTATTTATAGATATACAAAAAGCATTTGATACAATTTCACATAAAAATTTAATACAAAAGCTTTCATTAATAAGAATAAAAGTAAAATATTTACAATTGTTTTCCAGTTATTTAAAAGATATAATTCAAATTACAAGAATAAACAACAATACAATAAGTGACAGTGAACAAATACTGAGTGGTGTACCTCAAGGTTCAGTATTAGAACTGTTAATGTTTGTGATATACATTGACAGTTTATTTTTGTCTGAATTTAAAGGTACAATTATGGGTTTTGCTTTAAAATATATTTTGAGTAGCTTTTTCTTTATAAAACATACCATACCAGTATCGTTAAAAAGAACATTCTATTTTGCAATGGTGCAATCGATAATAAGTTACGGAAACAGTATACGGGGTGGAATTTATGAGGAAACTTTATATAATTTAAAAATTATTCAAAAACCTTTAATTACAATTATAGAGGGATGCAATAAGACAGAGCATACATTAAATCTTTTCAAAAAACATAAAATTTTAAAATTTTCTGAATTATTCTGCACAAACGATTGTAAGATTATTAAAAAGAATAGTGAATTTTAGGTCTTGAAGGAAATCATAAGGATCAAAATTATTTTATACCACGAGTAACAAAAACACATAGTCAAAGGATGTTTATGTATTTATCACCAAAAATTCAGTTCCAAAAGAAATTCAAATCTTACCGTTTAAAAAATTTAAAATAAAGATAAAAGAATTCTTGTTTTCAAACTCCATAGTAGAAGCAATTTTAAAAAAACAATAAAAAAAAAATAGTGTCTAAATAATTAATTGGCAATAATTTTAATTTGTTTAAATTCACATTTAAAAAATTTTAAATCTATTATATGATGTATTCTATTTTTTACTAATTTTAAAAAGCACACAGGATTAATTTCCTTGCTTTTTGAAATGAGAAAATACTATGATAATGTTGAAATATCAAATACAAAATGTGACTTTAATAATTTTAAGGAAATTTAGAAATAAATAAAAAAAATTAAAAATAAGCCAATAGTTGGTCGAAGTATTTAATAATGTTTATAGAAGAATAATATTCTTGCTTTAAGTATATTTTTGAATGATATTGGGAACATTTGCTACAGCGCGCTACAGAGCGACGACCTTGAACTAAAGAGGCAATGTATCAGGGGCCGATACAGCCGATTTTATTGCGGGGGGAGGGGTGTTATAGTAGGTGTTGGTTTCAATCAGTGTATACTAAAAAAAACTTATTAAAAGATAAAATAATTGATTCTTTGAAACTTAAGTCAAAAATTTGAAGGTTTTTCGAATTTTTTGTAAATCAATTAACAAAAATTTGTGTTGGGTCAACTACGAAAGGAGAAAGGCGATCGCCCCCCCCCCCGGCACCCCCTGTATTCTGCTATTTATTCTCGATTTAAATTAATTATTTTTACTTGTGATTGTTTTTCAATCAAATATTGACTAAATTGAAATAATATGCCGCTCAAAAAAAATATGACAATAGAGTGACAAACCATTTTTGCTCATTTCTTTCTCGTTCCTCTCGGCCAGAATAAATCCTTTTTTACAGCTTGTTTATTAAAATAAATCAGATATTAAAGAAAGTAAAATACATTTTGTTGAAACGTTTGCATTAAAACAGCGACATATCGAAACAGCGACATTCACAAGAGCTCAGTGAACGCTAAAAAAATTGAAATATCAAAACAGCGACGACATTCAAAAAAGCGATTATCCTTGTTTATAGCCACCGCGTCAGCAAGGGATTGATCGATATTTTTGAATTTAGTAGATTGGGTTATATAAAGAAACATTTAACAACCCAAATCCTGACTTTTATTAAACCCAACCCACTGAAACCAAAAAAATGTGCGAACCTGAGAGCGAACCCTTGCTGAACAGGTAAAAAAGCATTCGGAAAACAACCAAATCAATGGACCAAACAGGAACACAACACATACTGAGAGAGAACTCAAACGTATTTTTTTCAAAAATGTCGCTTAAAAATTAAACCGATGTTTTTAATGTTTTCAAGTTTTTTTATTGTTTTTAGGTAGAGACCCCGATTATTTAGCCTTCCTTTTAACCCTACTTATGACGGTCGTGCTTGTAGCTGGCGTCAAGAAGTCCTTAATTTTCACGAATATCATGAACGCCCTTAACTTCAGCATTTGGGTGTTTATCATGACTGCAGGGTTGTTTTATGTGAAATCTGAAAACTGGACCAATCATGGCGGATTTTTGGCCAAAGGATGGCCGGGAGTAAGTACAATTTTATGATAAACTTCTTCGATCAAGATTTGATCATTATTAATAGTAGTTTTCATAACCACAATGTAATGACTATAACATGCGAGTTGCCAGATTTACCACTAGACACAGTAGGCAATTGCCTAGGTGCACCAAATTCAAAAAGGGCGCCGACGTGAGCCCTTTTGATTTTTATTTAGTTGGTACCTGCACTGAAAAAAGACCTCTCTCCTGACAAGAAAATTTATTCTCTTGAAATGTATTACCTTGTCACAAGTATATTTTCCTTGATCAAAGATAATTGCTCTTGACCAAAGAAATCCTAAGTTCTTCGTTCAAAATCCTCATTCTTTTGACACTTTATGGTCTTTGTAAAAGATCTACACTCTTGGTAATAAATAATCTCTCCTCTTCAGAAATAGGGATTTTGGATTAAGAAGCTGAAATTTGGGTTCGATATTTTCAATGGCGTCTTCAAAGCATTCACTATATTATGCGTTCTTATGCAATTTTGTGGTTGAAAGTAAATAAGCTAGAGTTGCAGACAAGTCGTCATCTCTTCTCATCGCTTTATATTATACTGGTAGGAGGTATAGGTATACCAGAGAGGAGTTCCCTGCTGCTGCCTGCAGCTCTCGATTTATTGCTCCATGTCAAGCCAGCTTTATTACATGTAAGACGCGAACCTACGTTCAGTTAAATTGAGGTCCATAAGCCAGAGTATGGACGTCAATGGTTAGTTATGAAATGCCAAAAAAATCCCCCTTGCAGCAGTATCCTGGACCTGGACCTATCCTAAGTGCGTCCAGCAACCAGCGTCGACATGCCTAGCTCGTTTTGGCGTGGTTGCCAAACTTCTTGATTTTTTCTCTTCTCTTTTTTTAAAATTCATATTGAGCATTGAGCATCTGAGGTCATACTTACCTATCTCTTTTGTATAACGTACCCCACTTATCGTGGCACAAAAACTTTAAGTTTAAAATTATCGTTCGAAAAATAAAAACCTACATTATTTGAGTGAACATAATCTCAAAAATTTGAGACAGCAGAAACTCGACAATATCCAAAGATCGATTTTTTTCACTCCCCCCTCCCCGCCGTACAAAAACCCCCAAAAGTAAATTTTATGGTGTCTCTTTCTTATGCAAATAAAACTGCTTGTCCTCCAGGCACCATATGTGACACACTCTAAAATAATAATTAAACTACATAAACCTTTCACTTTGGTATGTTACATAATTTTTACGAACCCTAAACAGAGGAAGTGATTACTATTAATATTTTTTTTTGTGGAAAACCATCCAATTATTTTTTATTTTATATAATTGTATTTCAAATTCAATACGGCAACATGGATTTTGCCCTCTTTGTTGTAGTGTGGAGGATTGACGCCTTGCGGCTGCGCGTCGCATTCCGAACGTTGTCTTGCTCTAGCTCGTTTTTACTTTGTACGCTCGTTGTTAGTGCAAGCATCGTAGATCGGTTCGATAATCGATAATCTCCTCGGTTGTTTGACGGTCATAGAGTGCGCGAGTGTGATACCGAAAAAAAAGCAGCAAAATGGAGCAGCAGCAGTGGATGGATTTGTTAATAACATACAAATTGGACCATTTAAGTTGTACGTTGCTCGGTAAGTTTTTTATCGTGGTTCTTATTTGTGAAGCCGGGATTGCTCCGGATTTTTCAATTTGGTGTTGGCGGCTAGGTACAATACAATTTTTGTTTATTATCTAAACTTATTATCACTGTCTCTTTTTGCCCCACAACTTCCTCAATTTGGGTTAAATATTCAATGCCATCCCTGGTAAAATGAGGGTAAAACTGACTTTATATGGGTTTTCACCATCGATGGTTTTCACCCACTGGCGATAAATATGGCGTCTCATTTTTTTGGCAATGTAACATTTTCTTGTGCCAATATCAATTTTCTTCTCACAAGAGATTTTGGCCTTGCTCTAAAATCTTGCTGAGACCAATGACGCGCCTTATGTCATTTTTAGAGGGAAAAGTCAGTTCATTTTTAGTCCTCAGGTTTTACAGATCTGGTAAGCAAATACTTTTGAAACACTTTGACCAGAATTAAGGTACCCAAGTATCTGGTTGATTGAGTTGTGTTCTAGAGTCAGGTAAACTTTATGGTTTGCCTTATGCTTGGTTTACTTATCAAATAAGCATAATTCTATGAAAAATTCTTTATGAGGGCACCTTCTAGGGTCCCTAGGACCCCAAATCCGTCTGCGCTGGTTGTTTTTTTTTAATTTTTTTTGTTTTTTTTTATTTTTTTTTCACTAAAACAAACCAAACCAACACAGTCCAACCCAACCTAATCCAAACCAACCCAAAATAATTAAAAAAACACTTTACAACCCCCCCTGGGCACCCTTTTTTCTCGTTAAAGAAAAAAAAAATCGGGCGCAGGCGGATTTGGGGTCCTAGGGACCTTAGAAGGTGCCCCCATAAAAAAATTTTCAAAAAAAAACCCAAAATGGTAGAAAACCGTATACTGCATAATTACCAAATTCTTTATGGGGGCACCTTCTAGGGTCTAGGGCCCTCTTGTAAAAAAAAAAATTGGGCGCAGGCGGATTTGGGGTCCCTAGGACCTGCTCCCGTTTTTTTTTTAAAGAGGAAAAAGGGTGCCCGGGGGGGGGGGTTGTAATGTGTTTTTTTTATTGTGTTGGGTTGGATTAGGTTGGGTTGCACTGTGTTGGATTGGGATTAAAAAAAAACAAAAAAAACGAACCCGCGCAGTCGGATTTGGGGTCCTAGGCACCCTAGTAGGTGCCCTCATAAAGAATTTTTCATAAAAAATCAAAAATGGCAGAAAACCATATACTGCATAATTACCGCAATATATCTTGCAATTGCCTGCAATTCGGGGTCATTCTAAAATAATATGTCACAAACTTTTTGGGGTTTTTTTCACTCCTCGCTCTTAATGTCACAATTTCTCTTGTTTTGTTTGTTATGTTTCCCTTTCCCAACACAAATTGAGAAATTAGGAGGAGGGAGTAAAAAAAATCATAAAAATTTTGTGACATTATTTTAGAATAACCCCAAATTGCAGGCAATTGCAAGTTATATTGCTCAATGTCAAGCGGGCTTTAGTAGAAGTGTTTACCCAAGTTACCCAACCTATACCTGTCTTTTTTTTTTTAATTTTGTCAAAAGAAAATGACAAATATAGGTTTAAATTAGACTTAGAACAGGTGTTTGTAATTTGATATCTTTAATATCCATCATCACACATTGTTAGAGGGGTAAATTTTTCAAAGTGTTCTGTTTGTTCTCACCCATTGAAAGGACCAAATAATCTCAGTTTGATTATATAAAATATTTTTAACTTTCAAGAAAGGGAGTAAGGACAAGCAGAACCAATAAAATAACCATATGGGTGTTCAATCAATGTCCATGAACAGATTATTAACAAATATCATATTTTTAAGGTAAACTAAACTTCACCAAGGAAGAAAAAGATGCACAGATCTGGCTCAAGAATAACCGAGAACCTACAGATGAGGTGCTAAAGAGATGGGAAAAATCATATCCAATCAGAAAGGATTTCAGAGAAAAAGATGCTAAAATTGCTGGTTTCTTGGAAGAGTGGCCAATTCTTTTGGGAAAAATAGCTCCAGAATTAGTAAGTCTCATTATTTTTTTGTGTTTCAGATCACGCAGTTCAATGGTTTTAATTTTAATTATAAATATATAACACATTCTCAAAAATTGGTCATGAGGCGAAGTTTAGAAATGCTTTACATTTAACCTCAAGAAAAAAATAATAAAATTGTCAAAAAACTTTGTAACCAAAAATTTACCATTTAATTGTGGTGATTGTAGAAAGTTTGTGTTAAAACAAATAAAAAACAAAATTGAAATTCATTGTCTAAGATACCTTTTACAACGTTTTTGAAAAACATTTATTTGCACCATATTATTTATTCATTTAATATTATTTTCTGCTATTTTAGGTCAAATGGGACTTTAAGCAAATGTTCGATGTGCCCGACTGTGATTTAGAAAATACATTCAGTAATTTTTTTGAAGATATCCTGAGATTAAGAAACAAGACACTGTCTGGGTCTGACAACACTATTTTGCAGCTTCTTAAAAATGGAGTAGATTTAACTACTGGTAAGTTAAGAACGTAGTATATTACCTATACCAAAAACTAAAAATATATTTTTTATACAGTCATCATTACTGACTGCAAATAACAAAACCATGGCTTTTGTCGGTTAGCAATGTTTTCCTTAGGGGTGCAAAAAAATCTGTTCTTTTCGTTTGTCCGTTCTTTTTTATTCTTTGTTCAAGGTATAAAAAAAAATCGCGTTAGCAACTCGCGGCTAAACTGTGATTTTTTACTTCCCTTGCTAAGGAAAAGTCCGGATACTCTCTTGAAAAGTCTGGAAACACTCAGGAAGTCAGGTTAAACTCTGAAAGTCTTGAAAGACCCTGGAAAAGTCTGGATACAACCTGTAAAGTGGATACATCCAGGAAAAGTCTGGATACATCCTGGAAAAGTTTGGAAAGAATCTGGAAAAATCTGGAAAGACCCTGGAAAAATCTGGGTACACTGGTAAAGTCTGGAAAGACCCTGAAAAAGTCTGGATACACTCTGTAAAAGTTTGGAAAGACCCTGGAAAAGTCTGGATACACTCTGGAAGTCTGGATACACTCTGGAAGTCTGGAAAGACTCTGGAAAAGTCTGGAAAGGCCCTGAAAAAATCTGGAAAGACCCTGGAAAAGTCTGGAAAGACCCTGGAAAAGTCTGGAAAAACCCTGAAAAAATATGGAAAGACCCTGGAAAAGTCTGGATATGCTCTGGAAAAGTCTGGATATGCTCTGGAAGTCTGGAAATACCTTACCAAAGTCTGGAAAAGTCTGGAAAGACCCTGAAAAAATCTGGAAAGGTTGGAAAAGTCTGGAAAGACCATGGAAAAGTCTGGATACACTCTGGAAAAGTCTGGAAATACCTTATCAAAGTCTGGATACACTCTGGAAAAGTCTGGAAAGACCCTGGAAAAGTTTGGATACACTCTGAAAAAATCTGGAAAGACCCTACAAATGTCTGGATACACTCTGGAAAGACCCTACAAAAATCTGGATATACTCTGGAAAAACCCTGGAAAGTCTGGAAATACCCTGGAATAGTTTGGATACACTCTGGAAAAGTCTGGCTACCCTCTGCAAAAGTCTGAAAAGTCCCTGAAGTTTAGATACACTCTGGAAAAGTCTGGAAAGACCCTGGAAAAGTCTGGATACACTTTGGAAAAGTTTTAAAAGACCCCGGAAAAGTCTGGAAAGACTGAAAAAGTCTGGAAAGACCATGGAAAAGTCTGAAAGCAACCGGGAAAAGTCTGGATACACTCTAGAAAAGTCTGGAAATACTGGAAAAGTCTGGAAAGACCCTGGAAAAGTCTGGATACACTCTGAAAAACTCTGAAAAGACCCTACAAAAGTTTGGAAAGATCCTACAAAAGTCTGGATACACTCTGGAAAAGTCTGGAAAGACCCTTTAAAAGTCTGGATATACTCTGGAAAAGTTTGGAAAGAGTCTGGTAAAGTCTGACTACACTCTGGAAAGATCCTGGAAAAGTCTGCCTACATTCTGGAAGTCTGGAAATACCCTGGATTAGTCTGGATAGACTCTGAAAAAGTCTGAAAAGTCCCTCGAAAAGTCTGGATACACTTTGTAAAAGTCTGGAAAAACCCTGGAAAAGTCTGGCTATACTCTGGAAAAACCTGGATACAGTCTGAAAATGTCCAAGTACACCATGGAAAAGTATGCATACACCCCTGATCAGTGAGGATACACCAAGGAAAACTCTGGATATACCCAGAAAAAGTCTTACCGACCCAATCTAATCCATGTGTATACAAGTAGTGGTTTTCTATTTATGTTCTTGAGCGAGGGAAGTTTTAGAGTAAACCTTTACTCGATTTATTTAACTCGCGATTTTATTATTCTTTATTGAAACAGTTGAATGCTAGGGATCATTTCTAAACGTTTTTTGCATGCAAAAGCTTCAATAAATAAATAATTTTTGTTTGTTTTGTAGATTCCAAGGCTGCTATACAAATATTCTTGCTGCCTGCCCTCGTGCCTCCGAAAGGCCGGAAGGTGCTAAGCGACCAAAAATCGTGGAAACCTTCAATCACAGAGGCAAGAGATGGGTTAATGGTCCATGTTAAAATACCAGGAGATATGAAAAAAGCCAAAGCCGAACAGGTGAATTTCAGCTTTAAAAAACAATTAACGTTGCAGCCTTAAATCCTCATAGTGGGAGAAAGTCTTAGCAATATAACAACTGCTTTTGTTATTGTTAATGAAAACGAGTATAAATGCCTTAATGTTCTTGATGCCATCGACTTTTGCTTTAAACTGTACCACTTTTTTGATGCCAAATACAATTATGCGTGCCGTCAAAAATCAAAACTAAATCTGACCCCAAAGCCGTTCTGGAAATTCAGGACTTATTGTAAATTTCTAAAATAAAATTAGACAACAATGTTTTAAAAAATTAGAAACATGAATAATAGCATACAAACTTGTTTTAAGTGTAACTTGTCTTTTTTTTCTTCAAAAACTTTGCTTAATCATATTAAATTGTCTCACCCATATTTACCAAAGTATGAATGTACTGATTGTTTAAGGGACGAACATGTATCAGACAAATCACAAATTTTAATTTCTCAAAAAACACAAATGGACAGTTGTATTAATTGCCCAGATCAAACAGATTCCAGAACGAAACAACCCCTTAGTTTAAACAACACTGATTCTGTTGGTCCATCCAATAACGTTATTTGTAATTCAGAAAGTGAAGTTCAAATTGATGCAATAAGTAATGTCGACAATTTAGTAAGCACTTATTTAACCAAACTTTATGCCAACTCTTCCTTAAATAGGAAAGCCGTACAGGAAGTAGTTAATAACAGCAAAGAACTTGTTGATAACCTTTTTATGTTTATTAAATCAAAAATCAGTGAGAGTGAGGACTTTGAAGTTGGTCATCTTGATCAATACTTTAATGAAATAATGATGGTTTTTTCAAAATTTTCAATAGAGTATCAACGATTTAACTATTTAGAAACAAAAAATGTTTTCATTAAATCAAAGCCTTATTATATAGGCTCTTCAACTGTTTTAAAAAAGATAAGTACTTCCGAACAGCCTCAGGTAGCCACAAGGGAAGATAATGGTCAGACTATTTCCTTATCATGTTTGTTGAAGGCTTTTCTACAGTTACCTGGTGTCTTTGAAGGAATGGAAACGTTTATATCAGATGAGGAAAAAACTCCTCCAGGAATCTATACAAGTGTTTTTCAAGGAACTCTGTGGAGAAGTTTGAAATCTAAGTTTTCTGGAAAACAAGTATTCCCTATTTTCTTGTTTTTTGACGATTTTGAACCACTAGATCCCTTGTCAAGTCATGCTGGAATCCATAAAATAGGAGCTGTTTATATATCTTTAGCTTGCATAACACCACTCTATGCATCTTGTTTGGAGAACATTTTATTATCTCAATTATTCTACTCATCTGACAGAAAAGCTCATGGAAATAAACAAGTGTTTTCGAATATAATTGAAGAATTGTTAGAACTTGAACAAAATGGTATTTCTTTAAATATTGAAGGTACAGAGAAGCAAATTTATTTTACGCTCTTATTATTACTGGGAGATAACCTTGGCCTAAATTCAATTTTAGGATTGACTGAGTGTTTTATTTCTAAATATTATTGTCGTTTTTGTTTGACATCAAAAGAGCAAATTGAACTTAGTCTAGATGGTCGAGGTGAGGAATGTGTTTATCGTAATAAGGACAATTATAAATTAGATTATGAAACTCTGTCTCATGGTGTGAAGGAAGAATGTGTCTGGCATCAACTTCTAAATTTTCACCTTACTCAAAATGTATCATGTGACCTGATGCATGATTTTTTAGAAGGGGTTTTTAGGTATTCAATGGCAAGCATCATTAGCAGTTTAATTAAGCAAAAATATTTTACATTAGAACATCTCAATGATCGAATAGAGTTTTTTACATTTTCTTCAGCAGATGCCGGTAACTTAATGCCGAAAGTCAAACAAAATCAATTAAAAGAGGGTCAACTGATAATTAGTGCTTCAGAAATGATCAGTATGTGTGTATATTGTTTAAAATAATCCTTAATATCTATAATATATACACAAGAATCCATTTTGTGTGGGGTCTTTTGTCGCGTTTTAATGTAAGATGTTATCTTTTAGTAGTAATATAGGGTAAATCTAAATCAAATTAACCAAAAAAGGTCATTATTCAATCTCTGGAGAACCTTTTTTCGTATTAATAGTTTTGGTGTTGATTTTTAAAGATCGTATAATTGGCCAATTTTGTTCTTGCAGCTACTTGTTTCTATGTGCCATATAAAATACGTACAGCAGAAGTTAGCTGCAGATATATTTTTTCTATCCTTTGTCAATCCTGAAACTCGGTTAATATTTTTGTAAAACTTAAAAAAATATTTGAAATAAACTGAAATGGGTGTTTTTAAATTAATAAAAAAAAACATACGTGATGTGATAGATTTTCAAGATTGTATGTACTTACAAGGCGACCTTTCAAACAAGTCGTCGATCGTTAATAGCTGCTAGAGCCGAATTAGTCAATTTTGTAATCTGAAATTTTGAGTTTTAAAATTTCCATGGATACATTGGAGTTCGTTGCCTGGTGGATTTGATATATATTTACCCTAGACTGAAATGTGTTAAGTTAAGTAAGTATTGCTCAAAGATCTTTTTTTTTTTTAATAGATACGTTGTGAGTGCTCATTTTTCATTACATATGATCTATGATTTAATGTTTTTATTTTATGCCATGTTTTTTATTATTACCTATGACAGTTTTTTCTTGTTTTCATTTATTTAAGCTAGTATGTATGGTAGGTAATCGTATTTATTTTATTAGTTAAATAATATGTAGTAAGTTACTAAAACGTTTTCACTTAAGGCCGCAGTTTCTTCCTAGATTTTTGAAATATTTTTTAGGGTGCTCAGAGAAAACTCAGAATTCGCTGAAATTTAGTTTTTCCTGGGCGCCCTAAAAAAGATTTCAAAAATCGGGGGAGAAACCCTTAAATAACTATTTTTTTTTTTATTTGATGCATTTTAGCAATAAAACTTAAATGCAATGTTTTTATATGTTTTATAGTTATATAATAAGTAACACGAGTAAACTAAAACTTCTTAGTTAAGCAACTATTTTTCATCAAAGATCTTTTTTTATATTGGATGCATTTTAATAATAAAACTTAAATGAAAATTTCAGACGTTTTTTTTTGACGATTTGATTACCCTACCTGTATATTGAATGGATCAGTCAAAACTAAATTCAATATAGTTGTTTCTTGAGATTTTTTTTATTGTTGTTTATTTGCAGCATAGAAGAAAGGAATACCTTGAGGACGACTAAATATGGTTAGCATAAAAATGGATCCCTTAAAGGGACAGTTCACCAAAATGACAAGTCGTGTTTATTAGATGGCATTTTTTTACAACCATTGGTGAACTTTGTTTGATTTTAGGAAGCCCCTTAAGGAGATTATTTTTTATTAAATCTCCCTGTAAAACATGTAGCCTAAAAAACTGACAGTGACTTTTTTACAATGTTCATAATGTTTTAAATATAAAATCTTGATATCTAACAATCAGTGAACTAAGAAAATCGGAAAAATAGCGCAATTGGTCAATTTCGAAAAAAACATGAATAAAGTGTGGACTGCACGTGCTACAAACGTGTTTGTATCTCATTAACGAAGCTGCATAGAAAAAAACAAAGATCGCCGTTCAATGTAAAAAAATGCGATCGAATAAGCCCAAATTGTGATTTTGTTGAACTGCACCTTTAAACAATATTATTCTCTTAAGAAATTTATCCTCTTGAGCAAAGAAATAGTGAACTGTGGTTAAGAACCATGGTTTTTTGGATCAAGAGAAGTTGCTCTTAAATTAACAACATCATTCTATTTGGTAAAGAATCTGACAGGTTACTTTAAAGAAGCGTTTTCTCAAACCAAGAGAAGTTAGTCATAAATCAAGAATCTTCTTCTCTTACATAAAGAATCTTCACGATTCTAGGAACTTATTTCAAATAAGCGTTTTTTTGGGGCAAAAAAATTTTGAAGTTGACCGAAAAACTAATAGTCTTGAAGTGAGAGATCAATTTTCTTGAATTAAGTTAATTAAACTCTTCCTCTAAGAAACTGATGCTTGTGACAACGAATTTTATTCTTGAATCGAACAAATATTTGTCTTGAGGAAGAAGTATGCGATCTAGTGCACTAAATGTTCACACTTAAAACAAGATACAATGTTCTTGTGGTAAGACCTATAAGTCAAGGAAATGATGTTCTTCATTCAAGAATTGAGGGGGGTTGGACCTATTCAAAGAAATGGTTTTCTTGAGTCAAGGTCATTTTGCTTTGATTTAAGAGATCCTTTTTTTCAGTGTGGGAAAACCGGAAAACAAAAAAAAACAGTTATTTTACCTGCATTTAATTTAAATAATTGTCTTTTATTTTATTTGTGTAAAGTACGACAATGCGTCAATCTCAGGACATCAAAATAATTCATACAATATGCACAATACCTCATCCTAATGTGGCTACCCTTATTAGTTAACAAGTTTTGACGGTTAAGAAGTACAAAAGTTGCGGTGATATGAATATATTCACATCAAGAGCACTAGAACTTCTCCCAAATTTTTAGGTGTAAATCCTAAAGTACTTAACCGATTTTAATGAACGATATGTCGATCGCCTCGGAAGAGACTAGGCTTCTGAAAAGTCTTGTTCTTGATACTTTGCTTGAGTGGGTTCCATAAAAATAAACAAGATTAATTATGATTATCTCATATAACATCCGCCACCTTGAATTCAAAAAAAAATTTTTTGTTCAAACGAGCTACCACTCATTAAAATCGGTTAAAAAATAAAAAAGTTTCGGCGATACGAATATATTTATTATTTACATATAGAGCTCTGGAACTTCTCCCGAATTTTTGGGTATAAATCCTAAAGTACTAATGATTTTAACTTATACCTTTATGTGGAAATAACGAAAATTCAAACTTGGATGAGTATCCCACAAGGAACACACAAAAGATCAAAGCGAAAAGAGAAATGATTAAACGATGTTTCACCCTGAGTAACCAGCGTGGGCTCATCAGTAGTTTCACTGGTCACCCTCCACTATACATCATTAAACACCATCATACACTTTGATTTCCAACCTTGAACCACTCACTTATCGTTTAATCATTTCTCTTTTCGCTTTGATCTTTTGTGTGTTCCTTGTGGGATGCTCATCCAAGTTTGAATTTTCGTTATTTCCACCCAAGATCTTTTGATCTTTTGTTTTTAAGTTTCTTTTCGGTTGAAGTAACTGATTTGGAGGTTTTTTAACTTCTTCTTTGTTTTTATACCTTTATGGTTATGTCGATGGCCCTAGTAGAGACTAGACTTTTGAATAGTGTTAATTTTTTAGTTTCATTTAAGTGGATTCCTTAAAAAGAAACGAGTTGAAATATATGCTTCATTTTGACGCCAATTTTTTTAACTTTGTCGAAGGGGAATTTCATGCGCTTTCAATAGAGCTATCACTCGTTAAAATCGGTAAAGAACTAACAAAGCTATCGCCATTTAAAATCATTCTGTTTTTTTTTTGGGCCAAGCGGTATATTGTCTTCAAAATATAGAAAAATAATTCACATTTTTGCGTCAATTATTGTTCATCGCTTTTTCACGCCATCTTGTGGTTTACGTCTAAGCTTTATTATTGTCCTAGGACCGTAAATGAGCCATTAAAATCGTGTGTAGATGGTCGGAAAATTAGTATTATTCGTTGGTCTCTACTCTTAAAAAAAAAATCACTCTGAACGAATCGATCAGTGATTCATTTCTAGAATGATTGAATCTTTTCGATCGATCATTAAATCAATCATTTGAAATTAAATTAAAGAAAATGGTGACCAAAAAAAATGGTTCTATTTAGGATGCAGCTAAATACGAAATACTCTTCTGACCAAAAAATCTATTAGGCTGCTTGTTTCTTAGTGAGTAAGACAGTGACAGAAAGATTGGCACCTTCACCATAACTTGAAATCCGCGCGGAAAATCTGCTAATGGAAGGCTAGCTTTAGGGTGTGAAAAAAAGCAGAGCAGTTTATTGACTATCTCTTTCAAGATCCACTCACGCTACTCGCTGCTGTCATTCAACCGATTGAATCAATCTGTCCGCCTGTCTCTTTTCGCTTTGAGTTTCATGTAATTCGTTTTGTCCCCATCGGTCAGTCAGTCATTTGATCCATTCCGATTTGATTCATTCGTTTGATTCATTCTGTCTTCGACGGTCATTTGACTCATTTGACTGATTGAATCATATCAAGCAAACATGATTCAATACTCAAACTGACTCGATCATAGTGAACGAATCGTTCACGAATCACACATTTGTAGCTTATAGTCTCTATTGTCGTGGGCCTCTATATCGGAAGTTGTAATCGCTAAAAAGACTTCCGTCAACTCATTTCGGTTGCGACACGAGGGCCGTGTAAAATCGATCTTTATATTGTGACCCAGATTATGAGGCCGTTATTGAATTTATATACAACAGGCGGTGACGTCACACATACACAAGAGTTTGCCACAGGTCTAGTGCCTAAATAAAAGGGAGTGTTTATGGGAAAATCTTAATTTGACCCCAAGTAAATCGCCCGAAAGAGAATTCCGCCGAAAATAAAATATTCGGGTTTATCGTGTTGTCAATTTGTATTTTAATACAGTGGCGCACCGAGGGGGAAGGGGTTTTTGGGATTAAACCCCCCCCCCACCGAGAAGCCTGCTTACAATTGGCACAATCAAAAAACAGCAGAAATATAATATATAGGGTATAAAATACGAGAGCCTGGATTTTAATTTTTAACAAAAATCTTTTAAAAAATCATAAATTGCAAAAATTTTTGCCTGCGGCGATATAACACCTTTCATTTTTACGTTTTCGTGTAAAAATGGTCTTTTTAATATAATTTTATCAAAATATTTTGCATGCGATTTGGCATTTTAAGTGTCATTTTCGCAAAAATTTTCAAATCAACAAATTAAGGGTAAATAAACTACTCAAATTCCCAAAACCCCATCATTATGTACAATTTTAGTTTAATTTTAAATGAAAAATTGCATTTTAAGTGTTATTTTCTCATCAGATTTCGGGAAAATAAAAAAATTTAAATTTGGTTAACACCCCCCCCCCCTCCCTACATTTTAGCCCAGCTCCGCGCTTGTAAGCACCTGTTTCCTTGTATCAATTATGTTCATATTTTTACTTCAAATTAAGTTTTTTATATTATTTATCTTTAATTCCCCCCCCCTCCGAAGTCAACTCCTGGGTGCGCCACTGTTTAATAGAGCAGGAAATTAAGATACTTTAGTTTGAACGTTTTGGGATAAAAACGAGGATAAAAATTCGAATTTGCAGGCTTTTACCCAAATTCTAAACTAAGAATTTTCATTTCAACATTTTGTGTGTGATTTATGCCGCTAATTTAAATTTTCCAGCAAGGACTTTCAAGAATTTCGTGGTTAATAAGTCTCAAAAACTATTTTAGTTTTATGTTGTTTTTACGTTTAACGCTTATTTTTTTCCAAAATATATGTACAGGGTGACTGGTTATAAAGTTCCCCCTGGAAAATCCTTTTAGTCCACCATACCAATGTGGTATGGGGGACTATTAAAATCGTGAAATTTTGACTTTTCTCAATTTGATCAAAAATGAGTTGCTAAGGTTCTCAAAAACCTTAATCGACGAAAAAAAAGTTGTCTGTCGGTTTGTCTCTTCTCTGTCTGTATCATAGAAAAGGAAGGGTGGCCTTCAATTTTATTGGTCTGTATATACGATAACTCAAGAACGCCTTAATCGATTTTAACGAAATTTGGTACAAAATCCTCTATTGTCTGACCATGAACTGATTAACTTTTGGGTAGGGCGGTGGGGGGTTGAAGTTGAGAAAAGGGGGATAAAATATTTAAAAAAATTGTAACTTTGGAACAAAAGCAAGTAGCGATATACGGTTTTCAGATTTACGTTTCCATGAATATGGACTACAAATTTGGTTATAAAGTCCAAATTCAGGGGAGCTTTAGTTTCAGAGTTATTTGAAAAAAAATCATAACTTTATAGAAGTAAAGCAGCTATTGATATGCGACTTTCAGATTTTGGTTTTCGTAAATATTACCCAAAAATTCTGTTATAAGGTTCAAATCTTTGAAACCCACAGTTTTCGAGATATTTTCATTTTTCAAGTTGTTGAAGTAGTGCATGATGGTGGAATTGATAATCAAATCAAACAAATATGGTCTTTCTCCACTAAATTTTATTTCTTAATATCAAAAACCCGACATGTTTCGGCAGTTTAGACTACTATCATCAGGGGGTTCCTGGTTTGAGCTACAGTAAAGCAGTATGGCCGAACAAGAACCAAAGAAAATTAAATGGGCCGAATCAATGGAGAGAGAAAAAAAACGGGATGGGAACCCATAGTTGAAAAAAAAACAATATATTTTAAACATCACTTATTTAAAAAACAAATAACGTAACTAGGTATATCATCAAATAACATGATTCCCATCTGACCATATTAGAGGGGATCAAGTTTTTAATTTAAAAAACCAAAATTGCAACATATATAATGCTTTAAATTCAAATTTTAAAGCATTATATATATGTTGCAATTTTGGTTTTTTAAATTAAAAAACTGAACTGAATCATGTTATTTGATATACCTCAAATAACGAATTTTTTTAAAAAAAAGTGATGTTTAAAATATATTGGTTTCCCGTTTTTTCTTTCTTTCTCCTACTGATGGTCCGTTGATTCGGCCCATTTAATTTTATTTGGTTCTTGTTCGGCCATACTGCTTTACTGTAGCTCAAACCAGGAACCCCCTGATGATGGTAGTCGAAACTGCCGAAACATGTCGTTTGATTTATGTTTTCATTTCCTTTCAACATAAAATAATTGATTGTATGGTGGACTATCCGTCTATGCTTTTTAGCACCAATTTTTTATTGATCGTGACAAAAAGATAAACAAAGAAGTGAATTACTCATGAAATCATGTAGATTTCTATGACAGTTTCACTTTTTTTTTAAATTACCCGTTACACGCAGGATGGCAACGAGGTCCTTTTCTTAATGAATAGATCTTTTTTTTCTGATTTCAAAAATATACCATAAATATGTTACCATAGTCACGTTGCCATAGTAATGTGTTTGAATATTCTGTAGCAACAAATAGTCTTAAAAGTGAGCCATAATAGACCCGATGGTGGTCGCAGTGGACCAGTGGACAGTGCCAGACTGGCACACTAACAAATGAATTATCATCATCAATGTGTTGAACAAAGAATCACCTAATAAACTATTTTTGCAAATTATGGTAAATTATTTTTCATTTTAATCGAACATACCCAGCAAACATATCTGTTACAGTAACATAGTATTTACGTAAATGTAAAGTAAAAAAAAAAAACATAAAAAAAGTTTTCATAAAATTTACTTAATATTTACATAACATAACTTATGTTTCTTTAATTAGATGATATTTACGTAATAAGAAGGGAAGTTACTTTTTACCTTGTTGTAACATTAAAAGTATGTAATTTTTATATACACAATATGACTTTAATTTTACATAAATGTTACATGCCAATACGCAATATTTATATTACATTTATGTTATAAATTTATATAGTGGTAACATAAAGAGTACTTTATTTACGTAAGGTCAAGTTTACCTTGATGTTACTTGTAAAAGATATAAATATTATGTGAAAAAAATTACAGAACATGGAAGTTACTTTTTACATTGTTGCGACTTCCAGTTTACCTAGAATTTATGTAACAAAGTAATCATGTGTTGTAACTTTTACGTAATATTTACGTAACTGTGTTGGCTGGGCGGTAATGGTCACATTTTTACTTCAAATTAAGTTTTTTTTATAGTCGGCAACTCATAAATTTAATTCTTTTTTTTTTGTTCCAATTTAGTTTATAAGAGCTATTTTTGTATATTATTTTTTCTTTAATACAACAAAAAATTGCTGTAGGATAGTGTTAGATATTATAACTCTATTGTTATAAGTGTACTTTTGTATTACTTTTGAAACAATAAAAGCTATTGTCTATTATTGTTTATATATTTTATTTATTGTTAAAAACCCTCCCTGAAGTCAATTCATGGGTGCGCCACTGCAGTATTTATCAGATTTTAATAATGCTGACAATTTCGAAAAAAGTCAAGGTGTTAACATTTTGTATTTTTACGTGAATATTGACATTTTCGAAAAATTCGATTTTTTTTTGGTCTGACTGAGTTTCTTAGCGGATGTAAACAAGCGATCCATTAGTAGATTCGGAAAAAATAAAACTCCACACGCAAAAGTTACATTTACAGAGGGGAGGGTGGTCAAAACCACCAATTTTAAAAAATTGTCTCCCCTCTTGGATTTTTACAAATTGTCAATTTACTAAATTCTAAAATTTTTTGTTTTTACAATGGTTAAAATTTTTGAAATCGGACAAGAACTTTTTAAGTAATGAACAGTAAAAAAAGTCCCGCTTTTTTTTGGCAACCCTATATAATAATACCTTTTATATATTACAGCTTTCTCAGTTTTCGTCGTATGCTTTATAACTTCGTCTTTTTTTTGACGCAGGAACATAATGCCCCTGAACAGAACCGTCCCTGAATCTCGGTAGTGCGCTTTACGCAAACATTGTAATGATTATACACTTATGACCAAATCGTCATAAGTGGTGCCCGAAGAAAATTTGTTACATGGGTTGGAAATTCATAAACTCCCCATAAATCTCTTTTCTATTATGTGAACAAATCAAGAAGATATTACCCATACTTTTAGGACACCCTCTTGGTTTAAAAAAAAAAAACTCGTAACAAAATCAAGGAATTTATAAAACTTTTGTAATAATTTCTGAAAAAAAAGACCACTATGAATCAAGAAGTTTTCCAATATTACCGGAAAACTTTCCTGATTCTTTCCAATGATAAGCTAGGAAAAGAACTCTTATTAAAAAGTTATTTTTATGCCCCAAAAATAAGTGGGCGCCAAATACAGGGTGATTCACCATATTTTTCACCCCCCTTCCCCTTTACCTCCCTTATTATTAGAGCTGGAAAAAAGTTTTATGTATAAAAGTTGCATAATTTTTTGCAAACTTTCCAACGTCCCTAAACATTAGCAGCTGTCATTGCCAACAATGAAGTCCCCTAAAGAGAACCCCTATTCCCGAAACTAAAACACAAAATTCGTAAGTGTTTAAGAAATTATAGTGGAGCGATATAATTTGTTGTTCATTAAAGACCCAGCAACATTTTAGTATCTGTTAATTACCCAAAGTCTCTCGCTGAGGGTCCCAGCTCTTGACGTTAAACAAAAAAAATTGGTGCTAGTATCGATAGTCCACCATAAAATCAATTATTTTATGTTGAAAGGAAATGAAAATATCTCGAAAACTGTAGCTTTGAAAGATTTGAACCTTATAACAAAGTTTTTGGGTAATATTTACGAAAACCAAAATCTGAAAACCGCATATCAATAGCTGCTTTACTTCTAAAGTTATGATTTTTTAAAAATATTTTAACGTTTTTTCAAATAACTCTGAAACTAAAGCTCCCCTGAATTTGGACTTTATAACCAAATTTGTAGTCCATATTCATGGAAACGTAAATCAGAAAACCGTATATCGCTACTTGCTTTTGTTCCAAAGTTACAATTTTTTTAAATATTTTATCCCCCTTTTCTCAACTTTTTCAACTTTCTCCTTCTCAACTCAACCACCGCACTACCCAAAAGTTAATCAGTTCATGGTCAGACAATAGAGGATTTTGTACCAAATTTCGTTAAAATCGATTAAGGCGTTCTTGAGTTATTGTATATACAGACCAATAAAATTAAAGACCACCCTTCTTTTTCTATGATACAGACAGAGAAGAGACAAACGGACAGACAACTTTTTTTTCGTCGATTAAGGTTTTTGAGAACCTTAGTAACTCATTTTTGATAAAATTACGAAAAGTAAGTCAAAATTTTACGATTTTAATTTAATAGTCCCCCATACCATATTGGTATGGTGGACTTAAAAAACAGGAAAATATGTAGCAACCAAAAAGTTTTATACAGAGTGCCCTAGTTTGCGAAGTTATACAGAATAAATCAACACTAAATATCTCATTTTATCAGAAATTGTATCAAATATACAAGGTGGATTATTTAAACGGAACGGTGCTTCTAGCGGGTTAGAATTTGGTTAAATAAAAAAATCCAAAAGCACGTCAACTGAGATTTTTAATTTCCTTAATCGTGCTATCTTGTATTTTGTCCGTCATTTAGTTTACGAGGTATGGCAATATTTTTTTTTAAAAGTAGGACACCCTGTATATTTTGCAATTTTTGAAATCTGCAAACAATTCTCTCTTCAGCAATATCACACAGTAGGATCTATCTTTTACGCTAATCAAGATATTTTTATCTAAATCTGTATGGAAAACTTCGATATTCATTCAAATATTAAATGCCTCTATCTAACCATAAGAGATAGAGTATTAGTGTGTGGTATTGTCAAAAAGATAATTTTTTTTAGAATTCAAAAATGTCAAACTAAACAGTGTGTCCTATTTAAAAAAAAATATATTTTTTTGTCATACCTCGTAAACAAAACGACATAACAAAAATCCAAGATAGCACGATTAAACAAAATTAAAAATCTCAGTTGACGTGTTTTTGGATTTTTTTATAAAACCAAATTCTAACCCGTTAGAAGCAACGTTCCGTTTAAAGAATACATCCTGTATAAGGATTTGGGTAAAGTACCCCTATTCCCAAAGTTAATTAAGAAAACCGCACTGTTTACCCAAGAAACATTATACTATAACAGTAAATATTATGAGGATCGAAATCAAGGAGAGATAGTTCACTTCTCTTAATCATTCGATCACATCCTACACTGGAAAAATTGGTGCTAGAAAGTATGGACAGTCCACCATACAATCAATTATTTTGTGTTGAAAGGAAATGAAAATATCTCGAAAACTGTATCTTTGAAAGATTTGAACCTTATCACAAAATTTTTGGGTAATATTTACGAAACGCAAAATCTGAATACGCATATTAATAGCTGGTTAACTTCTAAATTTATGATTTCTTAATATATTTTAACGTTTACGTTCCCCAAAAGTTAATCAGTTCATGGTCAGCCGATAGAGGATTTTTATACCAAATTTCGTTAAAATCGATTAAGGCGTTCTTGAGTTATCGTGTATACAAACAGACAACAGACAACTTTTTTTTTCGTCGATTAAGGTATTTGGAACCTTAGTAACTCATTTTTGATAAAATTAAGAAAAGTCAAAATTTCACGATTTTACTAGTCCCCCATACCATATTGGCATGGTGGACTAAAAAAGGATATCTTGAATATAGCCAACCTCCCAAGGTTCTTGAATCAAGACCCTCCAGGAAACAAAACGAATCTTGAAGAAAGCGGTTTATCTTGTGGAAGAGCCCATTTTGTGTTTATTTAGTGTACGAAACTCAAAATCAGGATTTTAGACGACTCGACATCGTCTGAAAGAAACATCTATCTAGATGCCATTGCTGCTGCTTCTTGAGGAGTTGTCTAACCTATTTTTAGGTGAAATGTAAACGAATTGCACTCAAGTTAAGTTCATATAACGTGATCTGCAATATGACCAATAATCCCAAAGGAAATCTCAAGTGGCTTGGGCAGTTTTGTCTTTTTTTACGCTAAAAAAACAAATTTGTGCAAAACTAATGCAATTTAAATTATAAAAAATGATTCTTTATTGGCTACTTGCACAAACGTTTTTAGGATACACCTAGCCCTAGGTATGCCCTAAATTTAGGTAGGTGTCAGTTTTCACTTGCTGAAGCGTTTAGGTGAAAAACGTGTTAAGTTAGCCCTAAATCTGGGTTGTCGATTTTGGGTCCCTAGCTCCCACCTTGCCCCTACCTATTGATAATATAACCTCAAAATTTAACTGACCACAATCTTTTTTTTGTGACTGTGTTGAAAAAATTGATTTTTCAAGTTTATAACAGGTCCAATCATTTTGAGGATATGGACAACCTAACTTTTTTCAAAAGGTTTAGGTTAACGAAACCAACCGTGATGTTAATTTCGGAGCAGATTGATAAACTCAACGGTCAAGATTAAATACTTATACTATAAATATATCTCTTTTTCCCTTAGCAAAAAAACAAGGGTCAAGGTTGCATCACCGTCGAACAGTAAAGGCCCATTAAATCAATTTTTAATGCTTAATATGTATTAATTTTATCTCTATCTGTTTCCGGCATACAAAAGACAGAGGTCAAATATTAAGTACTATGCATTAAAAGTTAAATAAATAAGCCTTAACAATACCATCAAGTTTATAAATCCAGGGTTAATAGGATATTGGTTTTGTTACCATACCGCACCACCTTGCTAAAAGAATATCAAGCATATTGTAACTACATAGCAAAAATATACACACACTCAGGCAGGCATAAAAATATTGCCTCTATGCATAACCTCTCTGTAACATATATCTTTAGGAAAGCAATTTTTCACCTGTTTAAGTACTTGCCAAAATATGGGCGACGGAGGCAGAGAGAAATGCGGAGAATTTGCAACGTTGCTGAATGTTTTGCTCACCTAGCCAGGAGTACGTTTAAAATTTGCCAAGCAAGGCATTTCAGTTTAGGTGACGAGTTAGGGCTTCCCAAAGACGTTTAACTAAAATAGACACATCAAGTCATTCATAAATTGCTTTGAAACGCGATCATTCGTTAGATTTAGGGAAAACCATTTTATGTTCCACTGGCAACACATGCTCCAACCACCTTACGTTTAGCAGCGGCCAGAAGCGGCTCGTTATTTATAAATGTAAAAAGGTTTGGTAGTTATTTTCAGACTTCTCAAATTTTTTTGGAAATACAGTCTTTAATTTTTTTATACTTAATAATTGATACCGAGGTTATGGGAGGTATTACATTTGTCATTGTGAGAATATTTATGTAAAGATATAACATAGAAAATATTAATTTTTTAAATGTTCTCCAGATAGTTATCTGCCTAATTAGTGCGGAAAGTGATACTTTTACGCACGGAAGAAGTTCGGGTAGGAAAGACACTTCCGCAAGGGTTAGGTACAATTTTTTTTCTACGAGTGTTTATGATGAATTTATTGATCAAAAAGTAGTTTTTAGAACACACATTTCAAACTCAAAAGTTAAAAATTTGGTCCATAAAGTACCATTTAAAAAAAAAATGCATTTTTTTACGCACGGCGTGTGGGAATTTAAACTTTCCACATTAAAATTGATATGTAACACTAGACTTTTTCACACGCATTTGCGAAGTAGTTTCTTTACCTATTTAATGTCAAGTGACCTGCAAAACTTTATTAGAAAATTAGCATATGTAAAAGTATTTTTTTAGTATTGCATGAATTTTAAGTCTAATTGGAGTTTTTAGGTGCATTTATAAACTAGATTAAATTAAAAATGGAAACAAAATTATTTTTTGATTTTAATTTTTAAAATACCAAATATATATATAACCTTAGCTTATATCCTCGTTGACCTTAGGCAGAAGCTTTTTATGCAAGTAGGAAATTGTTGTACTAAAAACGTGTCGAACGTGCCTTTTTCGTCCGTAACGGCAATCGTGTGCAGAAAAGTATCACTTTCCGCACTATTTAGGCAAATTACCAAAAAACCAATGTGGAAAAAATAAGCAAATTCGACTAAAAATAGTAGTATTTCGAAAAAGGATGATACCTATATTATAGGTACTATATGATGGTTTTTCGTTGTGTAAAAAAAATGGGATTTATACACTCTACTATAATCTTTATTTAATACGTACAAAAGTATCTTTACATTTTTAATAAATACAAAAAAATCTTATGTGGAGTATCTACCTATGTAAATATTATAAATAAAAAGTTGTAACAAACATACATTCTTTATCCTGTGTCTGACATAATAATGTTTTAAAAATTTATATTTATACCGGGAACGCTTGTACTATTTATAAACAAATCTCAGCAGAAAAAATAAGCTGACTACAGATAGTATCAAAACTGTGAATGTAGTTATAAATAAATATCATACGCACATCTTACATTTTGTTGCTACTCATATAGGATATTTAAAAATGTCGCAGCTGGGGTTGGTTCATTATACCAAATATAGTGTAATTAATTATAAGTGCTTACCATATTGTTTTTATCACAAATTCGCAAAAATATCCCAAAAAAAACTTATTTCTTTCCTATATTTATTAATTACATTTTGTATTTATTGCAACACTAGTTGCACGCCTATGGCGACCTATTACAAGATAACGTCGAAAAAAACCTATGATAACAAACCTGTGAAATGTTTGGTTTTCACCTGCAATCTCCAGTTTTCGTCACACTACGCACTTTGTCACATCACTTTTGCCACAAACACTTAAAAATCTATTGAAAAAATATTAAAAAACTCTCGATTAATCTGTAAAATATACCAAAACCTCGATTATGTTAAAGCTACAACGCCGTAGAGAAATTATGAATGGAGCAGCGTACACACGTTTATATGGCTGACCCGCCACAAATTGTCAGGTTGTCACATTGTTGTAGGTTTTATTCCCGATATATATTGGGAAATAAAAAGAATTATTCTTTCGGCGAAAATATCAGGTATTTTATATGATATTTCGATCGAAAAAATGAGGTATATTTCAAGTACCATTTAAATTGTGAAGATTCAAGGAAATTTAAATGCAGTTATATAATTATTTAATATACCTAAATTTCTTTATATATTTGAATAATAATAAGGTGTTTCTCCATGTTTAAAAAAACAAACCGGAGAATTTGCATAATTGCATGTAAATGATAAAGTTATAAAAATAATATGTTTCTAAAAACATTACGTGTAGAGATACAACTTTCAGCGCAATCTGGCATTGTTGCCAAATTGTTTACCTTTTGTTTGATCGCAACTGTGGTAAACATAATTGCTATGTTTTCATGGGTATTGAGTTCGTTTTCAAAACTCATTGTATCTTTTTCTTTTTTATAGCGTGTTCTTGCTCTTGATAAATAACACGCTCTATAAAAGAAGAAGATACAATGAAAAAAACAAAAGATCAAAAGATCTTGGGTGGAAATAACGAAAATTCAAACTTGGATAAGCATCCCACAAGGAACACACAAAAGATCAAAGCGAAAAGAGAAATGATTAAACGATGTTTCGCCCTGGGTAACCAGCGTGGGCTCATCAGTAGTTTCACTGGTCACCCTCCACTATACATCATTAAACACCATCATACACTTTGATTTCCAACCTTGAACCACTCACGAATTCGTCCTGGCGTGTTAATATTTCCAGTAGGATTATGCTCCTAAGGCAATTAAAACAAAGAAGAAGTTAAGAAGTTAGAATCAGGTAACTTGGATAAGTAAGTTACAGTGCGGATCGATGCCTATTTGTGAGTGGTTCAAGGTTGGAAATCAAAGTGTATGATGGTGTTTAATGATGTATAGTGGAGGGTGACCAGTGAAACTACTGATGAGCCCACGCTGGTTACCCAGGTCGAAACATCGTTTAATCATTTCTCTTTTCTCTTTGATCTTTTGTGTGTTCCTTGTGGGATGCTCATCCAAGTTTGAATTTTCGTTATTTCCACCCAAGATCTTTTGATCTTTTGTTTTTTAGTTTCTTTTCGGTTGAAGTAACTGATTTGGAGGTTTTTTTTTAACTTCTTCTTTGTTTTAATTGCCTTAGGAGCATAATCCTACTGGAAATATTAACACGCTAGGACGAATTCGTATCAGGTAACTTGGATAAGTAAGTACCAGTGCGGAACGATGCCTATTTGTGAGTGGTTCAAGGTTGGAAATCAAAGTGTATGATGGTGTTTAATGATGTATAGTGGAGGATGACCAGTGAAACTACTGATGAGCCTACGCTGGTTACCCAGGGCGAAACATCGTTTAATCATTTCTCTTTTCGCTTTGATCTTTTGTGTGTTCCTTGTGGGATGCTCATCCAAATTTGAATTTTCGTTATTTCCACCCAAGATCTTTTGATCTTTTGTTTTTTAGTTTCTTTTCGGTTGAAGTAACTGGTTTGGAGGTTTTTTTAACTTCTGCTTTGTTAAGATACAATGAGTTTTGAAAACGAACTCAATGCCCATGAAAACATAACAAATGTCTCTATTTAAGTTATACCTTTATGGGGCTTCCCTAGAACTAGGGGGCACCTATTCAGATGTGCTCTAGGTTTGGGTTGGTGCAAGTGACCAATGAAATAAAATATTTACCTGTTATAAGTCATTCATATCCAATAAAAACTAAAAAAATATAAATCGACTTTTTATGTTCTATTTAACATTTTCATTTGTCACGGTGTAATCCTTTGCCTTATAATTTCGAATACAATGCAGATAAACTGCATAACGCGCAGAAAAAATTCCGGAGAGTGCCAATTTTTATTAGCATTTCATTTGTTATTTTCTTAAAATTGATGTTTTCTCCAGAATTTCCTCGGAAACTTTTGTTATGCTTTTGTTTATCGATTGTTACTTTTGTTCTATTAATTAAATTACCTTTACCTTACGTTTTAAAGAGAAACTTTTATACCCACCTAATGAAAGCTTATAATAAATATTTAGTTTAGTAAGAGAAATAATATCAATTATCAACTCGACATATCAAATGAAATAGTTATTTACCTAACACATGCGGTGGTCATACGTTACCGCACGAGACGTCAAAATTGACCGAACAAAGCGAAACGAAAGCCGGCGAGGGCGATAAAGACACTTTACGCATGTGTTAGATACAAGATTTTACCTATAACGTCAAAATATAAATAATATAAATATCTGTATTTTATTTTTGCGAAATCAACGTAATCACTTTACCGCTCTGAGTGCTGTGAAGCAAATCAGTGCAGTAAAGTGCACTTTACCGCACGCGATTAGGGAAACAGTTTAAACAAGTATAACAAACCCACTGTTATATTTGGGTAATGGCCAGATTCAATTTTTTTTTAAATCACTCGCTTTTCTCATTCGGGAATCCAACGATCGTAAAAAAACTATTTACTAATCTACGTATATTTGTATAGACTGTGGAAACCGCATGTTTCTATTTTAAAAAAGCACTTTTAAAGAGAACGAGGACTTTGAATTGACAAACAAAAGGGTATTCATTTGATCTTTAAACTCTAACCCTTATAAAAAAGCTAATGTAAGTATACAAAACTGAAAGTTCTCACCTGAAATTATATTTTACGACTTTAATTTACTTACACTTAAAATTCTACTATACAGGGTGGGCTTAATTCGCTGAGATTTGGGGGTTTTGGGTACTTCTAGGCAAGATAGCCAAAAAATAGTATACATGTCCTGGGGTCGATTTTTGAGACAAGCCTAAATACGAAAACTGCATCTCGATCTGTTAAGAGGTTTTTGAGATACGGGGGCTTTTTGAAAAGTCTGCATTTTGGGATGAGGTTTATAACTTTGTTATTTATGGGAATATTGTTTTCATGTAAAAATCTTTTTTGTAGAAATTTTGACAAAGAACTCAATTCAAACTTAAATTTCCTTAACTCATCTAGTTTCTGAGATATAACCTAAAGTTGGTATTTTTCTTATGGAATGACCTTTTTTTTCTTCAATTTTTTAAATCAGCATAAAAATTCCCTTTAAAATGATGTATTTTTTTATATTTTTATTTTTTCGATATTTATTTATTTTTTTAATTATTATGTTTTAAACTTTTTTAACGTAATTTTTACTATAAAGTAAAATTAAAAAGATAAAATAAATATAAATATTCGTAAAAAGTAATAAAAATATACATAAAAACAAAAAATAAAACACAAAGTGTGATACATCATTTTAAAGGAAATTTTATGCCGATTTTAAAAATCAAATAAATAAAGGATCATTCCATAAGAAAAATACCAACTTTGGGTTATATCTCAAAAACTAGATGTGTAAATTAACGCAAAAGCACCACAATGTGCTATTTTTTCGGACGGTCTTGCATACCGCGGTTTAAAATTCTTTAAAGTTGATTCCCTATATTCTCTTATAGTTGTATGCATTATTGAAATTGTATATACAGAGTGTTCATTTTAAATCCTCTCACCCAAGATTCACGTATTTAGTGTCTGATTTCAGAAAAACCTTCGAGGGGTAAATTTTACCCCTATAATGTGAATATGAAAACTGTGTCAAGTGATACTTTATTTGGCCGGTCTTTTAAATGTCTTTACAATCGTGTAAAAATTCGTTTTGGAGATATTCACTTACCGTTGCATGGATGAATGCAAAAATTGTTTCTTTTTTACGAAATATTGTTTTTGAGAAATTGTTTTTATTAATATAATAGTACGTTTTTTCATTTCACTTTTTCTTCTAGAGTACATTCCTACGAGGTGTGGTATACTTACTTACTTAACATGGCCGAACAACACTTTAAGCGTTTTGGCCTCCTCAACCACAGGTGTGGTATATAAAGTTTAAATTTTGACAATTTGTTTTATTTTCTTTTAGGTATTCACAGGAGCAGCAACATGTTTTTACGCATTTATAGGCTTCGATATAATAGCTACTACCGGTGAAGAGGCAGCTACGCCAAAAAAGTCGATACCTCTAGCCATAATTTCGAGTCTAGGTATTATTTTGACAGCCTATGTAACTAGTTCTATGATGTTAACTTTAATCGGTAAGTTTATTATTAAAATTGTAAATAAAAAATAAAAATGTGCCTTGCCATATTATCTTGAATAGGTTCTAATTATCATAGTCTCAAGCGTTTTTATCTTGTTCAAAAGTCCTTTTTTCCCAGTAACACCCCTAAGTTAAAAACGACTTAACACATATTTCGGAGCTAACTTCTAAGTGAACCCATCAAACATTATAAAGTCAGCTATTTTTTTTGTTTTTAAAGGGTCTCACAGGGAAATCTTGCATAAGACGCCCGAAGTATTTTCCTGCCAGAGTAACTTCTCCTCTACCAGGAGAGCCCGGGTAGTGTCGGATTCCTACCGACTAAAACCCCTCGACTGGGACCCCAACCTGCCTGGTGGCAAGCTACAGTCACTGCACTGCAGCCATTTCTGGCTTATTGTGCATCCTCTAGGTTCCTGGGTTAACAACTTCATTCATTTTGTCCCCTGTGCAGGTCCTTAATGGAGTAGTCCCCAGTCAATATTGGGTCTAGTTCAACTTCCCCAAATATTAGGTGCCTTTTGAGATCCACTACCTCGCATTGGCATATTACTGGGTTAACCACTTCATTCATTTTTTCCCCTGTGCAGGTCCTTAATGGAGTAGTCCCCAGTCAATATTGGGTCTAGTTCAACTTCCCCAAATATTAGGTGCCTTTTGAGATCCAGTACCTCGTATTGGCATATTACATGTTCTACTGTTTCCGGTTCCTGATTGCATAGTCTGCAGCTCAGGTCTCCGTGATACAGGCGTATGTTGTTTAGGTGAACTTTAACCGTCATATGGCCGGTGATGATACCTATTATAGTTCTTACTTGCATCCTACTATAGCTTAGCAGGTCTTTCGTGAGTTTGGCATTCAGGCCTTTGATAAAGGCTCTGCTGTGTCTTAGCCCCTGTCTTTCTAGCCAGTGGCTTTCGTGTTTTTCCCTTATCCAGAGTTTGACCTAGGACCTTATTGTACATTTTGGTACCCCAGGGCTGGTTCTGGTGCAATATATTTTTTTGACGATCCTTGTCTTGCAAGTTTGTCAGCTTTTTCATTCCCTTGGATACCTCTGTGTGCTGGCATCCATACTAATTTGATTTTGTTATATTCCTCCAGTTTCATTAGTTCAGCAAGGCATTCCCACACTAGCTTTGAGGTGACCTTTGGGCACATAAGCGCCCTAAGGGCTGCCTGGCTATCTGAGTATATAGATATGGTTTGACCGAAGTATCCCATTCTATAAAGATCCCAGTAAGAAATGCAGATCTCTCCTAGGTCTCTCCCCAAATAGTCCTGCCCCACTGCCTTCATCAGTTTTTGATCCATCTGTATACCAGATCAGTCCTTCCTGTGGCAGCAGGTTGTTTTGTCCTGACCACGTTACTCTCTCCTGTATAATTACTTCTAGAGTTGGTCCGTATAGGTACTTTGTTGATATCTGTTCTGATCTCATGTGGCATTGGTATATCTAAAAACCTCTCCTCTCTATTATGCATTCTTGTCTGTAGGTTCATAGTTTTTTGAAGACGATAGAGTCCGATCTTTGCCTCTCCCTGTATCACCAAGTGAAGTGGGGGAAGGTCTAAGAGCACCTCCATCGAAGTTGTTGGTGTAGATCTCATTGCACCTGTGACGCTGAGGCAAGCAAGTCTTTGCAACCTGCTTAGCTGAGCATCACAGCCTGTTGAGTTACTTTTGGCCACCAGGCTAGAGATGCATACGTAATGGTTGGTATTACCACCGTCTTGTACAGCCAGTGTACCATTTGTGGTCCCCACTGTTTTCCATGTAAGCGTCTAATCTCCGCCAGGGTGAATTCCGCGCTTTTTATTATGTTCTCGATATGTCGAGTTCATGTTCGCTTAGAGTCTAATATTACCCCCGAGTAAGTATTTAACATCCCTCGACAGCTGAACTTCCTCATTTCCCAGAGTTAGAGGTATGAGTCCCTCTAATAAAGTCACCTTATGCAAGCAGTTTCGACATACACCTTAAATATACGACCTTCCAATACTTTCAACATGCACAAACTGGTAAGCAAGATGTCCCTCTCTTATTTTTCTCCTTTTCTCTCTCTCTCTCTCTTATCTTGTTTGGCTTAGTAACGCTGTTCTGCACATGCGCGACGCCAGCGTCATCGGCTAAGACCCGAAGCCATGAAGGCAACCGATTATTGGTTTTTGCTTTTCTCAAATATCCTACGCACAATTTAAATGGAAAGTGGATCTCAGTGAGATTTCAACGCCACTTAAGTATGTTATTGGGACAGTGCCTGCGAGCATTTTGTCTTATAGACAAAGGTGCCAATATCTACAGGGTGAGCCAATAATAGCTGCTAAAGTTTGAGATGAGCTTATTATTATCATGCTTATGATGACCAATATCGGCAAAAAAAGCAGCAAAAGCCAACAATACCTTTATTTTACACTGCTGAAGACATTAAATCGGACACCGTAAAAAAAAGTGACAGTTGTCTTAACTGTCATTTACGGCTATGGGGAAAACCACTGGTGCGATGATATTTACGACAAGGGACTCGACGAACTACATTAAATTGAGGTCGATACACCCAAAAATTTTATTATTTTTGACACCTGTCAAACCCTGTCAAAAAGACGGAAAAATAATTAATGAACGATTTCTTTTTACTTTGCTGAAGACATTAAGTCGGAAAATCACTGGTGAAATGACACATATTTACGAGTGGGGACTCGAACCAACACCGTTCTAAACTAAAAAGCCTGTTAACTCGAATCGCCTCAGTGCCCTTTAGCCTACTGTGGCTGCCATTTTTATAACCAAATTGACAAGCAAACCATGGATTTTCTGTCAGTTTACAGGATACTAAAACGAAAATGAGTTAACTGGCTTTTTAGTTGAGAATGGTGTTGCTCGAACTATATCATTAATTTTGGCGCATGTCAAACCCTGTCAAAATGGCAAATAAATAATTTATTAAGGAATTTTTGGAAGACCTAATACTTTCCTTTTACGCTTTTAAAGTTAAAGAAGTGACACTTTTAAATTTAAAATGACAGTTAAGACAACTTTTACTTTTTTTACGGTTTCCGCTTCAATATCTTCAACAGAAAAAAAAAGGTATTTGCTTTTTCCAAACCTCCATGTTTATAAATTATTTATTCGTTATTTTGGCAGGGTTTGAGAGGTGTCAAAACTAATAAAATTTTTGAATTCGTCGACCCCAATTTAGTGTAGTTCGAGTCCCCACTTGTAAATATGCGTCATCGCACCTTTTTTACGGTTTCCGATTTAATGTCTTCAGCAAGTTAAAAAAAAAGTGTTCACTTTTCCAAAAACTTCATTGATTATTTTTCCGCCATTTCGACAGGGTTTGACAGGTGTTAAAGTAAATGTCATTTTTAAGTCAGCGTTGTCATTTTAGTGGCAATCGATGCTTTTTTCGCCGGTATCGGTCATCATAAGCATGATAATAATAAGCTTATCCCAAACTTTAGCAGATATTATTGGCTCGGAACCTGTGTCTATGAGACAAAATGCACTCAGGGACTGTTCTAATATCATACTTAAACGGCGTTAAAATCCCACTGAGATCCAGTTTCGATTTAAATTGTGCGTGGTTCTTTGGGAAACTGAGGAAGAAACATTATCCCGTTGATGTTTAACTGCAGCTTTTCAAAACAAAAAAGTTACCAAACTCCATTGGTATCGCATGTATTTTTTTACGCATCGACCAACCCTGCCCCACGAACGAGCCCGGCCCAATCCAGAGCCTAACCCTTTTTGTAATGTAACCAAATAAATCCTGCTGGGGTGCGTTTGAAAATAAAAGGTGATGGAAAGATTTAAACACAAAAGCCGTAACCTCACAAACATGTAACCTTGAGTCGGCCAATGAAATCGTGGAACGCAAAGAGGGTTTCAGTCGCTTCTCAAAAACGGCTTCGCCTCGATTGAAGACGTAGACCGCGAAACTGGCCCAATCTGACGGAAACCCCTCGGATCAATAAATTGTCGCTCATGTGCAAAAGGCCGTAGCTAAGTCAATGTCTTTTGTTTTGGTATTTCCATGGCTACAAATGGCCTGGTTAAGGCGTATATTTAAGCTAATATTTTTATGAGTGTTGATTACTGGAGATATGTCCATTCCCAATGAGCATTTTCAGAAACCTCTGGTGACAAAAATTTATATAATTATTATAAAAAGGGTTCCATTAATGCCCTAGGGTATTTAGAGGTTTCCTACAGGAATTGAGTAAGTATATTTGTTTTACTAAAGGTTCTAAATCGATGGTACTCTAAGGTAACATAAAACTGGCATTAACAATATTTCCACAGACATCTTTATAAAAATTAAAGTCATCGGTAACAAATGTTATATAAATTGGTGTTAACAATGTTTCCACCAATATATTTATAAAAATATAAGTCATCAGTGACAAAAGTTATATAAATTGGTTTTTGAAATCTTTCTGTTAACCCATCTATAAAACCGTAAGTAACTATCAATTAAAGATATATAGATTGGTTTTTAAAATGTTGCTATAAACTCACTTATAAAAACTTAATTAACCAACAACAAAGACACACTTTTATATAAATTGGTGCCTGTAATATTCTTATGAACTCAGTCATAAACCTTTTTTGCCCATTCTTTCTATAATGTTCTTATTAATTTCTTTGTATAGTGGTGATAATACCTCTGTTTTTACAACAAAAAAACAATTTTAATTTATAACAAAACAAACAAGATTTTTTAGGTTAATTTTGTGACATCAAAAGGCTCGTTTTTGCGACTTTAAAAGGCGCGTGTTTGCGAGATACCATACCATCATTATCTGGTTTTAATTACATCAATCTGAGGAGAGACATAAGAGATCCAAATCCTCTTGAGATAGTTTTCGATGACAGATATCGGGATCGAATGCATTCTACACCCGTGGACCGATATGAACTTGTATAGGCAAATCTCGCTTAGACTACGTGATCCGTGTTTTGATTCGGGGAACCCACGCATAAGAAACCCATAGATGGGAACCGGGTTTTAGAAAAGGAGAACAATATAGTAACCATGTTAAGTTCGCAAAAATGCACCGTGAAACTTCGATTCACACGGCTGGTCGGCGGCAATTGCGAACACATCACCTTACGACGCGACGGAACGCAGCCTCAAGGTCTGTTTCTGTGAGTTTGACATAGTCACCATTATCCTCTTTTTCTAAATGCATTCGTCTGAGAGAGATCCAGCATACCAGGGAAATACCTGCCTGTACACCCTTCGACCCCGCAATCTAACTATCTTCTTGAGATAGTTACCTCTGACAGTTATGCGGGGTTGAAGGGTGTGCAGGCGGCTATTTTTCCTGGTATGTGTAATATGCTGGACCTCTCTCAGACGAATACATTTAGGAAAAGAGAACAATGATAACTATGTTAAGCTCGCAGAAACGGACCTTCAGTATTCAACACTGCGCCATCTGCAGCCTTTTGTTCCAACTAGCATCATGTTTTAAAACGTTGATAAAAAAGTGTTGAAAGAGGTAAACAGTGGTATAATTGTATTGTTTTTTTTATAGAATTGTCGTAAATTTTCGCCATTTTGGATTCCAACAATAGGTTTTTGACCAAAATAAAAACGTTATTTATGGGGTTTCAACATGTGCTTTAATCGAAATATTGCTTATTTAGGGTTAAGAACAAGATACAAAATTCAATATTTCTCCCAAAAAGCAAAAAACATATGTGAAAAAAAGTATTATTTAAATGAATATTTTTTTCCCGTTTTCTCAAGTATTTTTGGAGCCCATGAAAATTTTGTGAGTGTATTCGAAAACAATACAGTACACACGGGGCCGCAGCTGATTATCAGAGTAGGATGACTGGGAAAACAGCTTTTATTTAACCTATAGTATAAATTTTTTATTTTAAAAAGAAAAAGAATAATACATAACTAGCAAAGGGAAGAAAGATGGAAAATTTATATTTCTAAATCGATAAAAACGTTTCATTTGTTATCTAGTATTGTTAGAACAGTTGTAAAACCTTTTTATAATAATATCTAGACTTGAGGGTTCATAAGGAAGTTTTATAAAATCTGTATGTTGTTTTTCTATCCATTACTGTGTACCATAAATTTTTATAAGCTGGTGTTGGTCAGTTCTTTTAGAGTTATAAAATTATCACCAACACTAAATAATATAACTTTTGGTTATTTTATGAAGGTTTTATATTATTTGTATCTTCTATATAGACAAAAATGCTCATTGGGTTACTTCTCCTTTGATTTTATTTCTTCTTAATTGCGTCTTCCACCGCAAAGGTATATTTTAAAACTTGCTATAAGTTGTTGGGTTGTTGGGTTAAAACTTTTGGAACAATCTTTTTATGGTATGCATAACATTGAGAAACTGCCTAGGGATATTACGTGGTTTCTAAAAATGATTATGTAGGTACTTTACGTCCACCATTTTAATAGCACTTAGACTGGGCTAACGGTGTTTGTTTGGGAAGGATAAAGCCGTTTGAATACCTACAGTATTTTTGTACTGGCGATGGCGGCCCGGTGAGAGGAGTAATTTGACTCTGGAAACCCTACGACATCTAAAAACAGGGTCAATGTCATTTTACCCCGGTTAGAGTAGATTGAATTGAATGTGATCTCGGAATTTAACAAAAAACAGTGTGAGAGTCAATTGGATTGAACGGCAAAACTACGTTAGTTAATAGGGAATTATTGAAATACGACCGCACTGGATAGTGCCTACTTAGCGGCGACCTTAACACAGGCTGTGCCTGGCTCTAAAAGGTGCAAATTATAGAATTATTGAACGCGCCTCTAGCAAAACGGTGACGATACGACTTTATTTCTAACCTACAAATATATGCTGCCTGTTTTCGAAATTATGTGTTGTTTTTTTTTATATTTTGAGTGATCAAAAACATGGGTGATGTGTTGGAAGCAGAGGTCTTTGTGGAGGGTGGAGAGAAGGACCATTTAGAGTTCTGAAGGGATTTTGTTGAACTACTTCTCGTAGCAAACAAATATTGTCTTCATCGCTAAAACAAAGTATTTGAGCCTTGCTTTTTTTAATTTTCTTGTGCTATGTCATCCGATTTCATAAAAACATAACTATTTTGTCCCAATTGTTGCTTTTTTCGCCGTCACAACACAAAAAATTCCCGAAAGTAGGGTTAAGGTAAAAAAAAATGGCGAATAGTTGTCAAAAACGCCAAATACGGCTAGACACAGCCAAGATGCGGCCCAGTATAATTCCTGCACAAATAAGGGCAGGTCCTAACCTTATTAGTGTCGGCACTAAATGTGGTCGTTCTTGCGCATGCCAACAGCGTCAAAATAGTGCCTGGCCTTATTAGTGCCGTGCCCTAACTGCGTTTCAATAATTCCCTAATGGCGATATAGTTGCCGTAAAACTTTAATGTACCTATTTGAGCGGAACATCTAATTACTTTATAATTTCATTGTCCTATAGTTCCCTGGACAGAGGTCGACGAGGACTCTGCCCTGGTGGAAATGTTTGGCTACGTGGGTGCCTTCCGTTGTAAATATATCGTAGCTGTAGGCGCTTTGGCCGGACTGACCGTGTCCATGTTCGGATCCATGTTTCCGATGCCCAGGATTATCTATGCCATGGCGCAGGACGGCCTTATTTTTAGGTAAGTTTGACTTTGGCGTATTAGGGATATTTTGCGTCTGCGCAATAGCTAAACGTCATTCCGTTGTGGTAATTAACCACTACCATTGCCGTAAGCTACGAATCCATTTCGTTGTGGTTGTGGTTATTTTTCTCGTTAACTTTAGAGAATTTTGGCGCAATTAATTTAAAAAATAATAATAAAATATACCTTATTTTGTGAAATTAAGCCAATTTTTTTATGTTTACTCATCTCTAAATTTTTTTACAAGTGACAGTTTTTAATGTGTTCCAAAAACTCTGGTAAAATCTATGCGTGGTAGTGGTTGTTAAACACTACCACGACAGCGGCTGCCAAAGTTGCCCAAATTTTAAGCGTTTCAAAATTTCCCTATTTTTTACAGTGGTAGTACTATATTTTCAGGACCTTAAAATTACCAAAGGCCAATTGCACCATATTGTTAAACCTAGTTTAAATTTAATTGGCGCCCAGAATGTGACAACTTGGTAAAAGTTCATTGTGGAGGCACATTCTAATCACCGATTAAATTTAAAGTAGGTTTAACAGTGCCACTTTACTATTTTTTTTTGTTTGATTGGACTTTTCTGCTTTGCTTATTTTTAAACTTTTAGTGTCTTCTAAAGTTGTCGATTTTTTAGGACGTTTTCCCAAGTATGGCCCAGCACTGGTACACCCGCGAAGGCTACCTTTTCCAGTGGGTTTGCTGCTGCTCTGGCTGCTCTTTTTATACGTCTGGATATACTTGTAGAAATGATGTCTATTGGTGAGATATAGCATAGTAATAAACTCATAAAATCTGATTTTTTTTCGACCTCAATTTTGGCTTAGGAAACCGGTGATTCATGAAGATAAATAAAGAGAACTCGACAGTTTCCACAAAAATGCTTGTTTCACGTCTTTCTAACTGCTGTCTTCTATTTTTCTCTTTGTTAAAAAGAGTAAGAGGGCAATAATAATATAATCCCTCTTGCTCATTACAACAAAACAACTTTGCGTCAGAAAAAAGAACTTTCGTATTATAAATTGGAATTTAAAATAGGTACCTATATCCCTATGAATTTATAAACTTTGTGTGTAACAGTTCCAATTTACCCTCCAAGACTAAGTATCTTAAACTTGATTTTTAGGCACTCTTCTAGCTTACACTTTGGTTTCAACCTGTGTATTGATCCTGCGGTATCAACCTCATTCAACCAATTTGGTTGAACTTCTTCCACAAAGTCTTCGTACGCCTTTGCAAAGATCACCTACGAAAGAAGGTAGTTTTGTTCATAGTGCGATTGGCCCTTTATAAAAGAGTCAACGCGGATTTTTTCAAAAACTGTAAAGAATCATAGAAAATGTTGAAACACGTGACATTTTTTGCTACCCTCAAAAGAATTACTTTACTATCCCCTAAAGCGTGGTAGTGCCAATCCTTAAATTTTAAATAGGTTGTGTGGCACACCGTTGAAAAGAGAATTCTTTTTTCTATGCACTGGTGCTTTTTTTAAAATAAAAATCTAAGATATTTTTTTAGAAACCTTAGAGATTTGAAAAAAAAAATATTTGTCTTTTTCAATTTAAAATAAGCAGTTTGTCAGCTTTTTATTTATCTCAAAAACTAATTATTCAAATTAAAAGAAAAATGCACCAGCGCATAGAGAAAAGAATAACCTTTTCAACAATTTGCTACACGACCTACCTTCCTTATTTAAAATTTAGGGGTTGGAACTATCACGCTTTAGGTGATGATAGGGTAATTGAGGTAATGAGGGTGGCAAAAAATGTCCCCCTTGCAAACAAAATCGACGTGTTTAGTTTGACACTTTTAAATGGCTAACCCTGTATTATTTTTATACTGGGACTTTATATATACAGTGTGTTCCAAGAAAACCAAACTGAGGCGTTTTCACGTATTTAGAGGCTGATTTTGGAAAAATTCTCGGACGCGTTGATTCTTTATTCGGGGGAAAAATATACATGGTAGCACGTACACCCCTCGAGGGGTAAAATTTTTACCCTTATATTTTGAATCGGGAACGTTTTGAAGGTCTCTTGAATGTCTTCACAACCGTGTAAAAATTTCGAAAATCCATCGGTTAGTTTTTGAAATATTCACCTTCAAAGCAGGAATGTATCCTAGAAGAAAAAATTAATTGACAAAATGTACTATGAACAAAAACAAAATCAAGGCGTCACGGAATTAATCTTAATTTCGTAACAAAAAAAGTGAATATCATCAGATAGCATATAAATCTAAATAGAGAGGACACGTAATAGTATTATCCGACTAGCAAGGCAACGCGATTCACAGCGAATTTTTGATTGTTAGCTAAATGCACCAAGATAAACCGGGGTAATATTTATTTAAAATTAAAACGGCAATAATCCCGCGCGTTGAATGAATATCGATTTATCAATGGCGTACATACTTATATTTAATGCAATTTTAAATTAACTTGTTGCTAAGGGAGCTGGTAAAAAGTTTTTATTGTATATATTTTTCAAGTCTTCACTACTTGTAATAATTTAGGAAAAAGCCGAGAGCATATAACTTAGGTTTTCTCTGGTAAAAAACAAGTGATTTTTATTTATTTTTTAAATATTTTGCTATCTAAGGTTACTTCAATTTTCCTACAAAAAACAAACATTTTTTGCAGCAAACTACACAAACTATGCTTCTGTACCAAATTTTATTAACCCCAACATTTCCGAATGTTTGAAAAATACATGATTAGGAGATCAGAATGGGTGAGAAGGTATGTAAAAACTGACGGTCTCATATGATAAAATTTCCTTGGATATTTCTTCAATGGTTCTGTTCTCCTAATCCAAAAGAGGCGGTTGTGACGTAACTATGTCAATTCCCACCATGGGGAGTCTTCTCCAAAAGGGAAAGACAAAGACATTCTTCCAGGACCTTAACACCTTACAATTTTTTTTTTAATTTGGCCGCCGAAGACGAAACCTTGCAAAAAACTAATGTTTAATTTCAAATAAAAGAAAAAAAACTGACCCTGCAGAGCAACATTTTTGGGGAAGTTGGTACGTAATTTCTTCGGAGAAAGGGTCGATCGCCTCCCTCTGTATTCGCAACCTGTGACTGTACGGGCACGGGTCTGTTGTCTGCAGCGCAACGCGGGCGATCCATATTATGGATAGTTCTCATCGCGAAACTCGTCTAAAAGAATACGATTTTCCTGTGCGCCGCCACTGGTTTGGATCGATGAAATTAAGCAAGATCGAAAGCGAAAGTGGCGCACCAAGATACCAAGCCAAGAACTAAAAAACGATAGCTGCGCCACTTGGTTTTCAAGTCAATTGAGCGGGGTAGATTTATATGCTCTCTGATATCATTAACATTTTAACAAGTTATCACTCGACCTACGTTCTCTATTCCAAATAAAGGGGTAAAGTTTAGTTTACCCCTCCTAAAAAATTTAAAAATAGCTAAAATGTGCCCCCCTTGAATAAAAAATGAACGTATATGAGGATTTTTCTAAAATCAGGGGTTCTATTTTCAAAACCATACGAAGTTAATCGCATGCGACTACTTCCGTTTGTTCCTATACCGTATAGAAAAGAAGCCAAAAGACATGCCGATATGCTGATTCATAGGTAGTACGTGAAAGAATAGAGGGTTTTTCATGAGAAACAACACGAATGCCGTCCACCCACTCGTGCAATATTGCCTTAAACCAGTCGAATTCTAACGCGGTTCACACATACCGGCTTATCTTTCGCCTCTAATTTCACACGGTATAGAAAGAGAGAGGATGGATTCGAAAATCAGACCCCAGGCTCCAAATACGTAAAAAAGCCTCAGCACATATACCTAGGACAGTCAACGACTTCCTTTTTCGAGTGTACAGGGTGTCCCATTTTCGATGGGATTCGATGAGAAACTCCGTTATTATTGAAGATAGAGACATGCGGTTTTCGCATTACCGTCTTACTTTTTTAAGATTTAAAATCGTATTACCAGATTTATTCTCTCACTTGTAGTTTTTGAGCTACAGGGGAAAGTTGAAAAATGGTCGGAATTACCAATTGATGATATCTCCCTTAATTTAAGAGATAATTGAGTCCTGTAAAAATATGTCTGTGGCAACCTTTTAATCCGACGTTTCGTTTCGTAGATACCATCATCAGGATCAAAAAGGTAAATACGGACGAAAATTTTTTACTTCATATTTTACTTTCTTTTTAAGTTTTTGTGATAATATAATATAATTTTTTTATTTTGAAGTTTCGATCCCGAAAAAAATCATCTTCAGTGCATTTTTTTTCTGTTACGGCCTTGTCCCATTTTAATTTTTTTGTTTTTCAGACCATTTATATTTAACTACTATATAGTAGACCTATAGTTTGCCGCCATATTTAAACCCAAGATGGCGCATAAAATCAAATATGCACCTTTTTTTCAAACTTGTTTTTTTATTTAGGTATAAATGTTACTTTTCGGGTAGGTAGGTATTTGATTTTCTCCACCATCTTGGAGTTAAATATGGCGGCAAAGCAAATGTTTGTTTTCAAAAGGCTTATTTGTCTTATCATTACAGTTTTTCTTCAAAATTGGTAAAGTTATAGCAAACAAAAATTCGTCCAATTTTTTTCGGTTCATCCAGTATGTTTATATAATATATATCTTGGCTGTCCAGGTATATTATAAAGTAGTTAAGTATAAATGGTCTCAAAAACAAAAAAACTAAAATGGGACAGGCCCGTACCAAACAAAAAAAAATGCACTGAAGATGATTTTATTCGAGATCGAAACATCAAAATATAAAAAATATATTTTATTATCAAACAAACTTAAAAAGAACCTAAAATATGAAGTAAAACATTTTTGTCCGTATTTAAGTTTTTGATCCTGATGATGGTATCTACGAAACGAAACTTCGGATAAAAATTTCGAAAATACCATTATGTTTTTCTAAAAATGTTTTTACAGAACTCAATTATCTCTTAAATTAAGGGAGATATCATCAATTGGAAATTCCAACCATTTTTCAACTTTCCCCTGTAGCTATAATGCGAAAACCGCATGTCTCTATCTTCAATACCATCGGAGTTTCCCATTGAATCCCATCAAAAATGGGACACCTTGTACAGCCGTCATTATTAATTATTACGTGAGTTAATTGTCCAAATAATGGCCGTTACAAACGCAAAAAAACACACTAAAACGGTAGTTGATCCGTATTCTTATCGAGATGACCATTGATAAAAAAATGTATGGTGACCAGCACCATCTAAAAAAAATGACTAAGCAATATGAAAACTACGTAGTGTTACGTGATTTTCGGACATCGTATCGCAGCTGCCATAAATATAAAAGTGTGTGGTTAATTAATCGACTCGATGGTGTCCTATATTACCTCAAAGTAATAAATTACTTTATGATATAACAACCTAATTATATGACAGGCATGCAACAAAACACCAACGGTACGGCGCATGCGTATGGTAACCAGCTGCAGCCCGGCGTCTTGAAACAAGCAATAATTGACACCAGTTTAGGTCCGGCGAGTGCCCCTACGCCGTCGCCTTCACCAATTCCTTCGGCGCATCCACAGCAGCAAAGAATTATGGTTAGGAGAGTGACAAGAAGGTAAAACAAATTTAGATTATGACATGGAAGATTATAAGATAGGATAGGCCTATTTCCCACTTCAGCGTTTAGAGAAAGAGGGAAATATATTTTCTATGGCCATCTCACTCTTTTCGATAAAGAGAGAAATAGAAGTCTCGGCTATAAGTGAAACTGCGTATCAGGCATAATACAGAAAGAACAGCGGGGTAGGGCTATTTACGTTTTTTGTCTCTATTTTTTTTTTACTTTTGTAATTTTGTTTTAGTTCTCCAGACAGTGATGATACATTTGGTGGGGATGAACCCGAGGAAGATTTTTCTGGACGGGACGACCAATTTTTAGTTTCCGATAGGACAGAAAATAAATTTTATGGTAAGCGCTCGGAACAAGAACAAGAATCTAGGTTCATTTATTGCTGTAGCAAATTTAAATGGCAAGAAAAGTTAAAACAAATAATAGTTATAACCAAAAGCAAACTGTTGTTAAGCGTAAATTTTGCTACATCTGTAGGACCTACCTAATTAAGGTACTAACTTCCCTTTGTAGGTACGCTTCATGGTGCCGGCAGTGCAACAAGTGCTACTGGCGTAGTAGGGTCAACCGTAGGACCAAGTTTAGGCTACATTGGACGTAGGTTGCAAGTAGGTATATTGCTAGATTTTGTGCATAGTCTTACAAGTGTTGTTTTAGTACATTCCTTAAATAAAACATCAATGCGTAGGCAATATGTCTAGTTTTGAAAAAAATTATTTTCTGTCTGCCAAAAATCCTACATAAAATCTGGTAAAATATATATATACAAATTATACAAGTTTTTATAGGCTTTTAGGGTTGTAGATTATTTCTCGCCTTTTAAAAATTCATAAGATTTAATGGTAATTGGGCTCGATATATTCGTTATCTTATAAAATTTGATATGAAATTTATGAGGCAAATTTTTATAAGGATTTACCGTACAAACTTTTACAGTATTTTATGATCACAAAGTTTTTAATTGTCGGTTTTTTAGAAGGTTTTACGATATTTTATAAATATAATTTTTAATAGATTATACAAGGAAACGGCAATAATGTTATTATGATATAATTATTTTTATGAGATTTTATCCTAAATTTATGTGCATATTCTTTATCTTATAAAATTTGATATGAAATTTATGAGGCAAATTTTTATAAGGATTTACCGTACAAACTTTTACAGTATTTTATGATCACAAAGTTTTTAATTGTCGGTTTTTAGAAGTTTTTACGATCTTTTATAAACATAATTTTTAATAGATTTTACAAGGAAACAGCAATAATGTTATTATGATATAATTATTTTTATGAGATTTTATCCTAAATTTATGTGCATAATTTTGATGATATTTTTTTTGGATTTGCCACACAAATTTTGGAAGATTTAATGGGATTTTAGAAACCTTAGCTTAATAGAAATAGTAGGAGTTCTCTTTCTTATTGTTAGTGTAGATTTTTTTGTGAAAAACTTTTCATTTACTAGTTACCAGTAACTCGTCATTCGTACCTAAAGACAAAAAGTAAGGTTACTAGGAATATTGAGAGTTCTGTTTCTAGTTGTAAGATTTTTTTATTTACTCTTTTAATGACAAACGTGATTTTATTAAAATAATATAATTACCAGTAACTTGTTGTTACTATCTATAAAATTACAGACATTTTGTCCTGTGAGCTTCTTTTTAATATTTCATAGTTAAAAAAAAAATTTAATTTAGTTTTTTACGATAAAAGTGCCCTTATTAAGATAATATCAAAATAAATTAGTTTTGGCAGGGACCTATATAATATAGCTCCCTGGTTTTGGTTATTTTCCAGCAATAATAAAATCTATTCGTTTCAAGTTTCTAAAATTCAATAATTTTGTGCTTGACCTACATCATACCATTGCAGGAATTACCATTAATTCTGATGAAAGCGTATACATATAAATCCATCAAGTATACCATTCAAAATCATAAAATTTCAGAATTTTTTATAATTATATATGAACATAAAATACTTTTTAAAAAAATATCATAACAAAATCATAAAAACATTACAAAATCATCATTTTTATGAACGTGCATTAAAATTAATACTATAAAAAATACTATAAATTTCCATAAAAATGTATAAACCCATTAATTTCATCATTAAAATATCTGTCCATTCCCTTAAGCGTAGATAAGCCTATATATCTACGCCTTAAGAAACTATAAAAACCCGTAAAGTTAAAAAAAAACTATATGTTCGTATAAGTTATCCTTAAGAAAAATATAAACTACTGTCCGATTTTATAGAAACATAATTTCCTCATAAAAAATAAAACTTGGAGCAACAAACTTTTTAAAAAAACTAAAAGTTTATCAGAGGCACTGTAAAACCTTATAAACTTTTACAAGCTTTGACTATATAAAAAAAAAACATAAATTCCCATAAAAACTTGCATAAACCCATTAATTCCATCATTCAAATCCCCGTCCATTCCCATGAGAAACTATAAAAACTTGTAAACTTAACATAAAAAGTTTAGACGACTCCTGTAAATTGTTTAAAAAAACTATAAACTACTCTACGATTTTAGAAACATAATTATAATAAACAATCATACACTTTTCAGAAAACTTACAGCAACAAATTTTTCAAAATTATAAAAGTTTATCAGAGGCACTGTAAAACCTTATAAACTTTTATAAGCTTAAACTAGTAAGTTGCCTTTAAAAAATTGTAAGATCTTTTACGGCTGTTTTTGTTTAATTTTCCGTACGTAACAACTTTAAAAAAGCCATTAATATGTATGACCTTTTTTCGTTTTTTTTTAATGAGTTTTTATGAGGGATTTTTGGCGTAGCTCATAAAACCAAGTTTTTATATAAATTTGGACCATTTTTTAAAAAATTCCAGGTATTTTTTGGATATAAATTGCTTGTCTACGTGAACCAAGTAAATGTAGACTTACCATGACAATTTTTAAAAGCTCAAATTTAGCAGGAATTTATACTATCGAGATAAAAAGCAGATAAATAAGACGAAAAACTTTGTTCGGAACTTTATTTGAAGACAGATATCACAGGAACCGAATTCGTTAAATCCTAAAAACAAATAAGGTACTTAACTGTAGTACAAATAAAAGACTTAATTGCACGAAATGTTAACATATATGTATGCACACGTGCACATGCACACGAAAAAGAAGACCAGCATAGGCTGGAATACGGAAAAACTCAAGACAGAACAAACACAGGAAATATACCAGAAACCAATTACTGAAGAAATAAAAGGACCGCAATAAGGCTACAATGTAAACGAGCTCTGGAAGAACATCCAAGAAACAGTAACTAGGGTGGCTAGTCAAGTGCTCGACAAAAAGAGAAAACAAAGAAGGATAGTAGTTTGATGACGACTGTAGTAGACCGACGGAAAGACGAAATATGACCAGGAAAAAAAATGCTTCAACATCCAACAGCATCTAACAACTAATATCTGAAGCACGCAGAATGATATAAAAGAAAAACAGAGACCACCATCTAAATATAATAAGAGAAATGGAGGAAAACAGACAAAATAACAGAATAAAAGAATACTTTCAGGGAATAACAAAGCACAAAACAACGGACAACTGATAACCAACGAAAGAGAGATTCTAACCACATGGCAGAACTACTTTTGCGAACTACTCAACGAAGAGGTAAATACCGATTCTACACTCATAAGCATATAGACCAGATTTTCACCATTAGACAAATAATGGAAAAATGCTGGGAATTTGACAGAGAACTTCACTAGATGTTTAATGATTTCAAACAGGCATTTTACTGCTTAAGCAGGGTCGTGACTCTCTTTCACCCTAACTCTTCAACATAGCATTAGAATATGCAATTAAGAAAGCCAAGATTGAGACACCAACGGCTATATTCCACCAGGAAAGACCCAATCTACTACTGGCCTTTGCAGATGATGTGGTGGACATAATTGGCAACAGCAGGATTAATAAAAAAGAGAAGATCAAAAGATCTTGGGAGGAAAGAACGAAAATTCAAAATTGGATGAGTGTCCCACAAGGAACACACAAAAGACCAAAGCGAAAGGAGAAACAATTAAACGATGTTTCGCCCGCGGTGACCAGCGTGGGCTCGTCAGTGGATTCACTATTGATTGAGGGTGACTAGTGACTAAATCTTGGGAGGAAAGAACGAAAATTCAAAATTGGATGAGTGTCCCACAAGGAACACACAAAAGACCAAAGCGAAAGGAGAAACAATTAAACGATGTTTCACACGGGATGACCAGCGTGGGCTCGTCAGTGGATTCACTATTGATTGAGGGTGACTGGTCACCCCGGGCGAAACATCGTTTAATTGTTTCTCCTTTCGCTTTGGTCTTTTGTGTGTTACTTGTGGGACACTCATCCAATTTTGAATTTTTGTTCTTTCCTCCCAAGATCTTTAGATCTTCCCTTTTTTAGATTCTTTTCGGTTGATATAACTGATTTGGAAGTTTAACTTCTAGCAGGATTAATCTTAAAGACTCCTTGCACCACAATATTTCTGCATCCATAACTGATTGCCTAATAAGAAAAGATTACAAAGAAGGAGTAGAACCCTTTTTGGCAGTGGAAGCAGTTGCTGTGGAGGTTCCTTCACTTCCAGTAGTTAGTGTAGATGTAGGTACATTGTCATTTTGGGCCAAGACTGATAGTGTATGAGTTGTCGTAATTAAGAAAGGCAACTTCCTTTAATTTTTTTCAGCATCCACGTACTTTACATGACCACTGCTTTTAAAATGGCTCAAGATGGCCTGACGCCCCATATTACTCAATTCAATATTTTTTAAACAAAGCTTATAATATGATTGATATTTATTGGTTTTCACACCCTGTAGGCTCAAGATGGCCTGACGCCCTATATTACTCAATTGTAGATACTGCCACTCTGGTGAACTTATGGAATTATCCAGTCTAAATTAGAAACTGTTTTTTTTTCGATATTTTGGATTCTTGCTCTTAAAAAAGTTGAAAATTCTCGGAATCTCACAGCGCAGTTGCACCCCACATCATTTAAAGGTTAGGAATAAATACATTTCATGACAAATATTGTGGAATTAGAAAAAAAAAGGCGCTACACTACACTTGAAAGTTGTAACAGAAGAGAGCGCGATGTATGCTTAGAACAAGGAGAAATAATACCAGGTGATATTTATTATTTAGAAACGAAAACCAAATATGTTCAATAAACACAATCTGCCACCCTTGTTTTAAAAAGCTTTCACCTCTCTTTTCTCTTGCTCTTGGATTTTAGGTGGTAGTAGGAACTCACATAATATTTTTTACAAAGTTGGTTTAAAAAATAGGTTGAGAAAGAAAAATTCCAGGTTTTGTGTGCCAATTCCCTGACTTTTGACGATTTTTTGGTCATTCCCTGACTTTTCCAGGTAGCTCTCAAAATTCCCTGACTTTTCCAGATTTTCCAGGTTTTCCAGGTCAGTGGGAACCCTGATATGTACCTAACGCAATTAAATACACTTTACAAGAAATGTTTTGTCTCTTTTCCTATAGGCTGCCACCTACCTTTGCCCAGCCATCTTCCCCTGGGTTGACACAGGACCGGCTACAGAGGAATCCGGCATGTTCGTAATGAAAATGGTGGGGATTCTGTATCTCCTTATCATTATTTTTGATTTTATCGTGGTTTTCGGAATCGATAACATGAATACCGCTACCACTGTCTTCATGTGCCTGTTTCTGTTTAGCATTGTTGCGTTGCTGTTGGTCATTTCAAGGAAGCCACAAAATAGGTAAGTCACCATACACCTAATATAGGGGTTACCCTTATAATTTTATAGATCTAAAATGTCCATAAATTGTGTCACACCTAGCGGAGGAGGGAGTATGCAGATCCGTTACAAAATGCGACAAGGGGTAGGAGGAAGGGAGAGTCAGTGGTCGCGTGCGTCACATTTTTTTTCGGTCATTTATTTCTTACAGCCAAAAATGAAATTAAAAAAAATTGTAATGAAATTTTGCAGCCTCTCTTTTCGGGTTTTACTGAGGGTGTGTGTGTTTTCATTTGGTATCGTAAGTTTAGAGGGAATCATCAGAAATGTACGTGACGCAAACGCTATATCACAGCAAACAGATCTGTTACATTAACATAGTATTTACGTAAATATAAAGTCAAAAAATTTACACAAAAAAATTTTCATCAAATTTACATGATATAACTTATGTTTCTTTAATTACATATTTACGTAATAAGAAGTTAAGATGGAAGTTACTTTTTACCTTGTTGTGACATAAGAAGCATATAAATATTATATTTGAGAAAGAGAAATGATTAGACAACCCAGCAAACAGTGGTCGTCCGGATTATGTCCGGCCGAGTGCCGTCAGCGTTGGGTAACCATCTGTATCTGCAAAACTATACCGGCCTCCTGCTTTTTTACATACGAGTTACCGGTCCGGATACAGAACGCATGGGCCAGTAATGGCCGTTTATTTTCAAATAATTCTAAGAGCCTCCTTGCCTAAACAAAAGGCAAAGTATTTAGTGAAGCACGCAATAAGAGAGAACTTTTAAGTCAGACTTGAAACACAGACTTAAAGTTGGTGCACTGGCAATTAGGTATAAAATATAGAAAGATTAATTCGGTTAGTTTTTGTGGAGTATAGAGCTCAAAATATGTTACATGTTGTTTAGGTAAACCTACTAATTTATTAACAAACTTGTATGTCGGCTAATTTTAGGGCCATTTTAAAAAAAGTTGTAGATAGCATTGGACTACATCTGGCCAAATGGCTCCGGGTCACGCGCAATCACGGGGCTATCAACGGGCTGGTCCGGCAAAGCATCTGTCGCCCGGTCCGGGATTCTCAACGGCCCGGAGTGAACCTAGCCGATGCGGCAACCGGACCGGCAATCTAACTGTGGCCCTATACCGTGAAGTCCGGGGGACAAGTATCGGGCCAACACTGAGCCATCAAGTTTTGTTTGCTGGGGATGTTTCGCCCTGGGTAACCAGCGTGGGCTCATCAGTGGTTTCACTGGTCACCCGCCCCATCCCACCAAACACAAATCGTCGGCATTGAATCGGGCCAATGTCGGCAACGTCGGCAGTGTCTCGGCATCGGCGACTATACTCTGGCCCGATGTTGGACAGATTGCGATTTTCAGTTTTCGGTCAATAATCGGCCACTGAGGGAGGTCCACATTACTACAGTCGACTTTATGCCGACACCACTTTTGGACCGACGATGGTCCGATTGGAACTTTGTTTAATCGGTCGAAAATCGGCACTTGACAATGGCCCGATTTACTATAGTCGACTTTATGCCGAAGCCCACTTTATTTGCTTTAGGGCCGACGACGGTCCGATTGGAAATTTGTTTAATCGGACGAAAATCGGCAACTGACGATGGCTCGATTTACTATACTCGACATTAGGCCAACGCAAACCTTATCTGCTTTAGGGCTGATAATGGTGATTTACTATAGTCGACTTTATGGCGACGCCTACTTTATCTGCTTTAGGGCCGACGACGGTCCGATTGGAACTTTGTGTAATCGAACGAGAATCGGCAACTGACGATGGCCCGATTTACTATAGTCGACATTATGCCAACGCAAACCTTATCTGCTTTAGGGCCGATGATGGTCCGATTGGAACTTTCTTTAATCGGTCGAGAATCGGCAACTGACGATGGCCCGATTTACTATAGTCGACTTTATGCCGACGCCCACTTTATCTGCTTTAGGGCCGACGATGGTCCGATTGGGACTTGTTTGATTGGTCGAGAATCGGCAACCGACGATGGTCCGATTACGTCACCTTAAAATTTTTAAACTGCTTAAAAGTTTCCTTCTAGTATGTAGAGATGGCGCTAATATCACTATGTTCCCTGTACAGTGGAAGATAATATTATATATATAATCTTGTCAAGTCCGCATTCTAGTTTTGAAATACCTTTGTTCATTATATATATAATATTATCTTGTCAAGTCCGCATTCTAGTTTTGAAATACCTTTGCTCATTATATATATAATATTATCTTCCACTGTACAGGGAACATAACCATATGGTGGTACTTCTCTATAAGAATCCCCTCTTCGGCCACTTAAACCAGCCCGACTGGTTAAGCAGCCGTATTATCAAAATTTTTAGTTTGCCAATGTCGGGCCGCTTTAAGCTACCACCGACGGACCTCCGTCATGACGTTGGACCGCTTAAGGAAACCAATGTCGGACTTGAATAGTTTACCGATGTCGGGCCGAGACCAGCTTGCCTACGTTAGACCGACCAAATTAAGCAGTCATTGGCGGATAGTCGGTACCATTTGGTTAAACCATATCGGACCTTAATCGTACGGCGACGGTATGCCGATTTCAGCAAAAAGTAAAATTTACCATTGGTCCGACGACGGGCCACAGTCTAACGGTGCATCGGCCAACATACATTGGGCCTACATCGCAAGGCGGACAAAAAATACTGCTGGTCCGATGTCGTAAACCGACGTCGTGCCGATGAAGACAAATTCGGCAATCGACATCGGACCGACGAAGGCCCGAGGGAACCGTGTTTGCTGGGATACACCATTAAACACCATCATACACTTTGATTTCTAACTTTGAATCACTCACAAATAGGCATCGTTCCGCACTGATACTTATCCAAGTTACCTGTTACGGATTCGTCCTGGCGTGTTAATATTTCCAGTAGGATCAGTTACTTCAACCGAAAAGAAACTAAAAAGCAAAAGATCAAAAGATCTTGGGTGGAAATAACAGTTTGAATTTTCGTTATTTCCACCCAAGATCTTTTGATCTTTTGTTTTTTAGTTTCTTTTCGGTTGAAGTAACTGATTTGGAGGTTTTTTTAAACTTCTTTTTTGGTTTTAATTGCCTTAGGAGCATAATCCTATTGGAAATATTAACCCGCTAGGACGAATCCGTATCAGGTAACTTGGATAAGTATCAGTGCGGAACGATGCCTATTTGTGAGTGATTCAAAGTTGGGTGACCAGTGAAACCACTGATGAGCCCACGCGAAACATCGTTTAATTATTTCTATTTTCGCTTTGGTCCTTTTGTGGGTTCCTTGTGGGATGCTCATCCAAGTTTGAATTTTCGTTATTTCCATGCAAGATCTTTTGATCTTTTTTTTTAGTTTCTTTTCGATTGAAGTAACTGATTTTGAGGTTTCCTTAACTTTTTTTTTTTAAAGCAATCATGTGTTGTAACTTTTACGTAATATTTTCGTAACTGTGTTGGCTGGGATAGAACTTTGTATATATCTTTTATTTTTTAGGAGTACACTCCTCTTCATGACTCCGGGGTTGCCCTTCGTACCGACCATTGCCATCACCGTCAACATCTACCTAATTTTAAAACTCTCCCATCTCACCCTGATTCGATTCACGATTTGGATGACTTTAGGATTTATTATGTATTTTTATTATGGTAAGTAAGTATATAGGTAACATATAGAAAGATTGACCATTTAAAAAAGCGACATTTAATAGAGCGATATATCAAAAAAGCGATACCAAAAGGGCAACAGTCAAAAGGGCGGCATTTTTGTCTGCTTCCTCGATTAGTAGTGTGGTTTTGTGTTGTGTTCTTGTTTGGGTCAGAGATTTGGTTGTTTCTCAAACAATGCTTTTACAGCCGGTGTAACCGATCGACGACACTCAAGCGATGCTATCTTCTAATTTCCAACATAAGTTTCTATTATCTTAAGGCGTCGAGTCACAGAACTCTAAGGTTATTATGCTTAAATTATCACTAAAACTTTAATCGTAAAAATCATCTGATAAGAATATCTATTAGCACATGCTAAAAGAACCTGCATAGCATGTGATTATGTGATTAGGGAGTAATCTATTCTTAGCATATGCTTAATATGTTAATTTAGAACATCCTTAGCATAGCCTTTTTCTTCTTGAGGATATTCTATGCATATGCTAAGGATGACAAATTGCTATGTGGGAAGCAAACGTCAAATTTTCAATGTAAATGGCCGCGTGGGAACCCATATATGTTAAAAGTAGAATACGCGCGTTCAAAATTCAATGTAAATGTAGCTTAAGTCGATTTTGTGAGTAAACGTTATTTCTAAAAAATACACATTTGTTTTTAACTGATTTTGATTTAACAGGAATTAAAAACAGCACATTAGAAGAAAAGCTAGATGCAGATGGCAACATTGAATTGACTGTCACTTCAGACCACGACAAGCCCCAGTTTAACAATGCAACTTCGTACAATAAGGGAGGACCGGATCAAAATATATTTAGGTAAGCAGGCCGAGTTAATAGACCATTCATTTACCGGTACCTTATTTGCTTACCGTAGTACCATAACTGAGATGTTAAAAAAAGCTTTTAAATCACAAACACAAATTACCCAATAAACATTTGGACGTGACAGCGACGTCGCCTCAGGCGACCCGACGCCAACTGCCGACGTCGTATGTCGTACCTGACGACCCAAATTTCTACCTAAATGGAGCGTACTGACGTAAAATTTTTTTTACTAGAAATATAGTAGAGAAAAATTGGACAAGTTGACAAAGTAACATTGATATTAATTGACTTTTAATGATTTTTCCACATCGAAATTCCATGCGGAGGGTATTTTAGAGATAAATATAGTAAGATTAGGTGGAAAAAATGCGTGGGCTTTAAAAATAAGGCAAATTTGATGTTTTTTGTATTTTTTTGCAAAAAAAATAAGTTTTAAAACTATGTTTTTCAAGTCATATTTTAATACATATCATAAAAACTAGCATTAGAATTACAAAAATTATGTTATTTGATCATAAATAACCGCTAAAATCTAAAAAAAGCGCAACTTTTTTTAATGGCGGCCAGCGTCAAATACTCCGTTTGGCAAAAAAATGGCGTAGTTACCCAATGCACCTAATTTGCCCGCGTCGGTTAACCAGAACCCCACAAAAATACGTCTCAACGACGTCTGCAGATTAGAATTCCAATGCTCGACAAAATTGCGACCTTGAGTCATTTGAACTACTAAAATTCTCCTACCGAACGACGTTTGGCTCTAACGTTTTTGGTAATGTCTAAAAATATCTAAGATAAGAATTCAGATACTTGTACAAGAACAATAATAATCGATCAACTTCATGGAAAACAATGAAGTAGATTCAAGATGGAGCGCTGACCTAGTCCTGAAATCTGTTTAACCTAATGTAAGTATCTATCTCAATAGGACACGCTGGCTGACGACACGTACACATTACCAACAATAGGTAGGTGCCAGAAATCTTAAAAATAAGTAAATCAAGACTGGGCAAATACCTCTTTGGCTCTATTTACCACTGTGTTTTTTATATCCATAAGTAGTTTGTTCCCTTTCCTATAAAATGTGTTAGTATGCCGTAATTCTTTTTAGGCATATTTTCAAAAGACGGTTTTTTTTAATTTCCAAATTCATAACCTAAAAGTGAGGTTAGGTTCCCAACAGACAACTTTCGTCACTTTTTTTGACGAAATTGGCCGTTAAAAAAGAAAAGACATCAACAAAGTTCAGACGTCGGAATTTTTTACTTAAAATTACTTTCCACTCGAAAACGTCGCTACCAACAACACTGAAACGCCGGAAATTTAACTAGAAATCACTTCCAAGTTGGTGACTGTATGAAGAACTACAATATTTTTTACCTAAAGTGAGGTCGCGATTGATGCAAATTTGGTCGCGCTTAAAGAACTACAATATTTTTTACCTAAAGTAACGTTGCGATTGGTGCAAATTTAGTCGGAAGTCAGAAAAATGTTTATTGGGTACCGTTACCGTATTCTTTTGCCCACATACAAACTGCGAATGTAAATAGAATAGAAAAGAAAACAACAATTCCTGTTTTTCAACATTCACTTTGAAAAAAAAAATTAAAAACCTCTAAACAAAAAAACGAATTATCACCTACCAGCTATAGTTTTTGCACAGCAATAAATCTGGTTGGTTCTAAAAAATAACCCAGCGGTTCAGCGCTCTAATGACTTACTGTTCCAGTGCATAATCATACAGACATTAATAGGTTTTGGGAGATTTTATGACCAACCGCATACTAATAAAATTTTAAAGGTTTCTATGAACATCTTGTTTTATTAATAGTTTGCTATGGGTTGGTAAAAACACAAGTTTTTATAAGTCTTTCTATAGATTCTATAGTGAGACAAACCCACAAAATTTTATATGCTTTTATGTGGCATCTCTAAAAAATATATACTATGGGTTTGAATATATCCACAATTTAGGCTCATAATATTTTATAGGTTTCTATAATAAATTTACTATTCTTTTATAATCTTACCTATACATATGGCTAAGACTTTTGAAACAGACAAATCTCATGAAAACCCTGCTTTTTTCAACCACCTGAAAATTAATTAAAAAAGCTATACTTAGTATACTTACTTACTTAGTTGCATATACTATGGTAAGTACTTGCATAAATATATTTTTTTGATTCATGAAGTCTTCACAAAATCTCATAGAAACTTATCAAAGTAATAAGATCTTACCTGCCCTAACCTACATAATTCCCTCTACGCCCATTTACACTTTTGATTATTTCCCTGCAGACGTCATAATCTATAGTATTTATCAACAGTCAATCCCAACCAACTTACAACACTTGGAACCCTGACTTGGCTTGGGACCAACCTTCTTGGAACGCTACACCCATCGAAACACAACAAGAAAACGAATGGAACCAACAGCCTCAGTACCAAGTCGAGCAGCAATACAATGTGGAAACCAACAATACTAGGTATGTGTTGAACTTTAAACAATATTTTTCGACAGTGATAATAGAGTTTTTGGTCGTGAATTTTTTGGATTAAGATCGAAGTTACAATCTGGAGAATTGTTTTTAGCAACACTGTACGGGAAATCAATTTAACTATGTCGACCTGATTTTTTTGCAAAATTTTACGTCATTGAATTTGTTTTCCATGGCAACGCGGAGACTTTATTTATGGTTATCCATAGTGGAACACCAGAGATTTTTTAGCACCGGGTCAAAAATTTGGGGTTACTTATTTTGACTTTCCGCGCCTCTAAAAAACCAAGTAAAATACTAAAATAAAAGAAAACCATTTATTGCAGAATTACCTGCTAAAGAAAGGCTACCCAACTACGTATTAAAGTATCTGGGTGTAATGTTTAAGGTTGCATTTACAAACACTCGCGCTAGCTGATACCGACATCAGGTTAACTTAAAAGCATGCAGATTTAACAATCGGCTAGTGGTAGTAGACGAAATAATCGTAGGTATTCTATTTTAAACAGGAGCGTCAACGACTAGCAAGAGTCTTTCCAACCTCTAAATGGAACTTTACTAACTTGTTTTGTTGGTACTCAAGTATCCGTGTTTTTGAAACTGAGGTTCTAAAATATATCCTTTACACTCCAAGATTTCACTGCAAGTGTACTGCACATAACTATGCCGCATTCATTTAAATTTAAAAAAATGGTTGAATCAAAATAAAAACAAAATTATGTGGGGTTATGGGCGCCGAATGTTTCTATGCGAATTCGTAGTAATCCAGCGAACCAGTAAAGTTCTCTTGGTTCTTTGATTGACTCGGGATAATGCCCGCGCAGCGCTAGGTCTTTTTCGGAGGGCGACCGCACACGCGAAGTGGTTTCATATTTGTTTTAGAACAATGTTTTTGAAAACACATTTTTGAAAGATAAACATAACCTCGAATGGTTTTCTTTCAGAAAACGTAAAAATACTCTTCTGTCCCACTGCGACCCGATTTAAAGTTTGTTGACAAAACACCTGCAGTTACCATGGAATCGTATAAATTCTGCGATCTATCGGCGAACACTTGAACTGCGTGTATCTCCCAAATTCAAAATGAAGTGTGATCCCAGCAAACATCGGATTACTAAAAATGTAAAAATATTCACTATACGAAAAAAGTACTAATTTGGAACATGGCATTTTACTATTCTTGTACATTTGATGCTGCACTTTGCGGTGCCATTATAAATAAAGCAATATTTTAGTACTCTAATTAAAGTACTTTATGCCAGTACAATATTTACACTATTTTTGTATTGTTGGTACGCATTGCAGCACAAATTGTACAAATATTGTAAAATGCCGTGTTCCAAATTAGTGCTATTTTTGTACTTGCGATATGTTTGCTGGGATTGATTGATCCTTTTTCTTTTCCGGAGTGCACAGGCTTTTAGAAAAAACGAAACTTAGTTTTTATTTTCGCTAAATCAAGAAAATATAAAAAGGAAAAATGTAATCCAGAGGAAATTGTGAGTATTTCTCTATTTTTTTTTTGTAAATCGGGTTTGTTCTAAACCGCAATTATTTTGAGGTTTTTGGGATAGATGACAGCACCAGAGCTTTAATTTTGAAGAAAAAATAAAATGTTAAGCATTTAAAAATGAACTCCCCTGCAAAATTTCAGCTAATTCTAATGGTTAGGTTGCCCTGTGCACTGTGCCAAAAGATTAAAAAATTAAAGGACAACGCGTTGCCAGTTGTACTTTTTTTTACTTAAAATCTGGGGAGAAACTATAGCCTTAAGTACTTACCTAAACGATAAACCGTTCAAATGATAACGGATTTCAATCAAATTGGGTATGCTTACGTAGGTCCCCATGGCAAAAATTCATAACAACAAAATCAATGAATAGCGAGCTTTCCCTCAAAAAGGTAATGGTAACCGTAGATCCGGATTTCGCACTACGGTTACCATTACCTTTTTGAGGGAAAGCTCGCTATTCATTGATTTTGTTATTTAATCACCCTCACTAAATCCTTTTTTAAATTTATTAACTCCAGAGCTTAGGATATCTGTAAAGATAATTATATCTGTCTCCGTAGATACGCTTAATTTTCCTTCAAACTTAAGGTACATCTGCCGATTCTGCAATTTGACAGATGGTTGTTTTTTACATGAATCCTGTATCATATTTTTCCATCATCATTTCATCTCATCTCCTAATGATGAGCACCACAAGTGCGAAATCCGGATCTACGGTTACCATTACCTTTTTGAGGGAAAGCTCGCTATTCATTGATTTTGTTATTTATTCACCCTCACTAAATCCCTTTCTAAATTTATTAACTCCAGAGCTTAGGATATCTGTAAAGATAATTATATCTGTCTCCGTAGAGACGCTTAATTTTCCTTCAAAATGAAAGTACATCTGCCGATTCTGCAATTTGACAGATGGTTGTCTTTTACATGAATCCTGTGTCATATTTTTCCATCATCATTTCATCTCCTAATTCCTAGCACCGTACTGATGAGCAACACAAGTGCGAAATCCGGATCTACGGTTACCATTACCTTTTTGAGGGAAAGCTCGCTATTCATTTACTCACTAAATCTCTTTTTAAATTTATTAACTCCAGAGTTTAGGATATCTGTAAAGATAATTATATCTGTCTCCGTAGAGACGCTTAATTTTCCTTCAAAATGAAGGTACATCTGCCGATTCTGCAATTTGACAGATGGTTGTCTTTTACATGAATCCTGTGTCATATTTTTCCATCATCATTTCATCTCCTAATTCCTAGCACCGTACTGATGAACAACACAAGTGCGAAATCCGGATCCACGGTTACCATTACCTTTTTGAGGGAAAGCTCGCTATTCATTGATTTTCTTATTTATTCACCCTCACTAAATCTCTTTTTAAATTTATTAACTCAAGAGCTTAGGATATCTGTAAAGATAATTATATCTGTCTCCGTAGAGACGCTTAATTTTCCTTCAAAATGAAGGTACATCTGCCGATTCTACAATTTGACAGATGGTTGTCTTTTACATGAATCCTGTGTCATATTTTTCCATCATCATTTCATCTCCTAATTCCTAGCACCGTACTGATGAGCACCACAAGTGCGAAATCCGGATCTACGGTTACCATTACCTTTTTGAGGGAAAGCTCGCTATTCATTGATTTTCTTATTTATTCACCCTCACTAAATCTCTTTTTAAATTTATTAACACAATAGCTTAGGATATCTGTAAAGATAATTATATCTGTCTCCGTAGAGACGCTTAATTTTCCTTCAAAATGAAGGTACATCTGCCGATTCTACAATTTGACAGATGGTTGTCTTTTACATGAATCCTGTGTCATATTCTTCCATCATCATTTCATCTCCTAATTCCTAGCACCGTACTGATGAGCACCACCAATGCGAAATCCGGATCTACGGTTACCATTACCTTTTTGAGGGAAAGCTCGCTATCCATTGATTTTGTTATTTATTCACCCTCACTAAATCCCTTTTTAAATTCATAACAACCAACAACACAGCACAATATGCAATTTTCGGATTTTAGTAACATACCAACATTAATAGACACTTAAAGTTAATTTTCGGTTTTATCAGCATTCGTATCCTTATCTCTATCGAGTCGACCTTTCGAGCAGGTGTACTTTTAAACTAATGGCGAATGCGTGACAGCTCCAGCTGATCAAATTTCTGAAAACTTCTTTTCGTACGCAGGGACGGTCTTAACGTTACGACTCCCTTAAAGTACCTAACGGGGGTTTCGTGCATTTGATCAGCTGGAGCTGTCACGCATTCGCCATGATTTTAAAAGTGCACCTGCTTGATTGGTCGATGAAAAACTACGTTAATGCGGGTGAGGAGGGGATAATATATTTAAAAATTAATAACTTTTGAACTAAAGCTGCTGTACGAATATGCAGTATTTCAGTTTCAACTCGGTGATAATGCAAAATTAAGTAGTTTTTATACGTATTGGTATTTGAGTACCTATATACCTAAGCTACCAACAGTATTATGAAAAAACTACGTTGGTAGAAGGTGGTGGATGAGGGGGTGAGAGGAGGTTGATATATTATTATTTGAGAATTAATAGATTTTCAACCAAATAAACTGCTACAAGTATCCAGATATAAATTTCATCCAACCTTGACGTTGGGGGTTGAAAATTCATTTCAACCAAAGCTACTACGAGTATGCAGTACTTTTACAGTTCAGCCATTCCAGCGTAACGGACGCACACTTTGCACGATTTTTTTAAATTTAAAATTAAATATTGCCATTAGGCACTGCAAATATGTTAACGCTGAAAAAAATAAATACATTAATTGTACTTAAACAATTCAAATGTAAACCTATTTTTTATTTACTTTATTAAGTTGGTAAAAAGCCTTTTAATATGCGTAACGGACGCAACAGGAAAAAGAAGCATACCTTTATTCATTTTGGTATTATTTATTTATTTGCCAATAGGACCTCAAAATATACCAAAATTTAATATAATCGTAAAGTGAAAATCACACTTAAATAATATTTGAAATTAACTCTGTGTTTCGGACTTCCATTGTCTATATTTTTTTATACACGACGTTTCGATCAGTACAATCTCTGATCGTCTTCAGGTGCAAACTACAATCAATTCCTAAGGCTACGTGCTTATATACTGTAAGAAATCACTCAACCTTGAAGTTTAAGAAGTTGGATCCGCCCAAGGAGGGGCTTCCAAATATTTGGGATTTCAACACTTGGTTTACTGAAAATACCCTGATTCTGCCCAATAAAGGCAGTTTCAAGGAATTTTCGTTTCTTCCAGTGTGACTCCTTATGCAAAACCTTTACTTCTGCCCACTTCATTCGGTGTTGTTTTGACCATGCATGTTCGGCGATTCCTGATTTCGTGGTTTCACCTTTTTGGGTATTCGTCTGGTGTTCCTTAAGCCTAACAGATAGTGGTCTTTTAGTTTCGCCTATGTATGATTCACCACACTCACAAGGAACTTGGTAAATGCATTCCTTATTTTGTTTGTTCTCTGGTTTTGTTTTACTAAGAAGGCTTCTAATTGTATTACTAGATTTAAAAGCTGTTTTAATATTAAAGTTTTTCGCTACTCTTCGAATTTTCTCTGATACTCCTTTAACGTATGGGATTGTAAAGAATACATTTGCCTGGTTTTGATCTTGTAATCTCTGTCCTGTTTGTTGAAATTTAGAAATAGTATCTGTTATAAGTTTAAGGCTGTAACCATTCTGCTGCAGATCCTTCTTAATGTTTCTTATTTCGATTTCCAAGTCATGAGAATTGTTACAAATTTGAATGGCTCTGTTATACAAAGTTTTGATTATGCCTCGTTTGGTTGTAGCAGAATGATTTGAACCTTGATTTAAATATTGTCCTGTGTGAGTGAGTTTACGATAGACTGTTTTTCTGATGTCGCTTTCTACTCGTGTGACGTACATCAAGAAAAGGAATTTGACAATTTTGCTCCAACTCCATTGTGAATTTAATGGTGGGTCTTATGTTATTTAGGTGGTGAAGAAATTCTGAAAGTTGTCATGTCATTCCCGGTCCAGACAATAAAAGTATCATCAACATATCTGAGCCAGAGCTTAGGTTTATATGTTGCGGTATCAACCGCGTGTGATTCGAAAGCGATGAACCCATTGGCAGACCGTCATCCTGAGCATAAAACCTATCTTTCACTTGAAAATAAGAGTTATGTAGGCAGCACTCCAACAACTCCATCACTCCCTCCAGCGGTAGACTGGTACGTTCATAAAGGGATTCGTCATCAACCTAATAATATCTAGCGATTCCTTTATCGGGACATTGGTGTATAGACTTTCAACATCAAAACTGACAAGTCTATCCTCGGTTCCTAAAACAAAAGATTTAAGAATATTAACAAAATGGTTGGAATTTTCTACAAGTGATATAAATAAATAAAAATAAAGGAATCGCTAGATATTATTAGGAAGAGACTGGTTGTTGACGAATCCCTTTATGAACGTACCAGCCTACCGCTGGAGGGAGTGATGGAGTTGTTGGAGTGCTGTCTACATAACTCTTATTTTCAAGTGAAAGATAGGTTTTATGCTCAGGATGACGGTCTGCCAATGGGTTCATCGCTTTCGCCAGTGGTGGCCAATATTTACATGGAGTGGTTCGAATCACACGCGGTTGATACCGCAACATATAAACCTAAGCTCTGGCTGACATATGTTGATGATACTTTTATTGTCTGGACCGGGAATGACCAAAAACTTTCAGAATTTCTTCACCACCTAAATAACATAAGACCCACCATTAAATTCACAATGGAGTTGGAGCAAAATTGCCAAATTCCTTTTCTTGATGTACTTGTCACACGAGTAGAAAGCGACATCAGAACAACAGTCTATCGGAAACCCACTCACACAGGACAATATTTAAATCAAGGTTCAAATAATTCTGCTACAACCAAACGAGGCATAATCAAAACTTTTTATAACAGAGCCGTTCAAATTTGTAACAATTCTCATGACTTGGAAATCGAAATAAGAAACATTAAGAAGGATCTGCAGCAGAATGGTTACAGCCTTAAACTTATAACAGACACTATTTCTAAATTTCAACAAACAGGACAGAGATTACAAGACCAAAACCAGGCAAATGCATTCCTTACAATCCCATACGTTAAAGGAGTATCAGAGAAAATTCGAAGAGTAGCGAAAAACTTTAATATTAAAACAGCTTTTAAATCTAGTAATACAATTAGAAGCCTTCTTAGTAAAAAAAAAAGAGAACAAACAAAATAAGGAATGCATTTACCAAGTTCCTTGTGAGTGTGGTGAATCATACATAGGCGAAACTAAAAGAACACTATCTGTTAGGCTTAAGGAACATCAGACGAATACCCAAAAAGGTGAAACCACGAAATCAGGAATCGCCGAACATGCATGGTCAAAACAACACCGAATGAAGTGGGCAGAAGTAAAGGTTTTGCATAAGGAGTCACACTGGAAGAAACGAAAATTCCTTGAAGCTGCCTTTATTGGGCAGAATCAGGGTATTTTCAGTAAACCAAGTGTTGAAATCCCAAATATTTGGAAGCCCCTCCTTGGGCGGAGCCAACTTCTTAAACTTCAAGGTTGAGTGATTTCTCACAGTATATAACCACGTAGCTTTAAAAATTGATTGTAGTTTACACCTGAAGACGATCAGAGATTGTACTGATCGAAACGTCGTGTATTAATAATATAGACAATGGAAGTCCGAAACACAAAGTTAATTTCAAACACATCATTGTCTCAAACTTTCAAACTAAATAATATTTGTTACTATTTTCCCAAAAAACGAAAAGGTTAAGAATTGAACAAACAAAATGTTGCGTAACGGACGGAACGTAACGGACGGAACACTATTTCCACTTAAAATAGAAACAATATTTAAATTACAAGAAAAGTGATTTACGCAAAATGAATAAGTCTTGGTAATAGAAGCCTATTTTATTGATTTTTTATACAATTATTTCATGGATAGTGTGCAAAAATATTTGAGAGTAAAAAGTTTAAGCTAATCTTTTAATATAAGAAAACGCCCATATTTCATGTTTTTGACATTTTTTTTGTCACAAAGAAGGATTTTAAATTACTTTTTTAATAGAAACGGTTTCAGCTTTTGGAGGCAAATTGAAAAATCTATAATTGGGCACAAAGAGTAGGTTAATGCCTTCGTTAATTCGTATTTCGCGATATTAACCGTGGTGGACTTTTAGCTGGAATGGCTGAGTTGCATACAGCAATTGCATAACACCCGCCTATCGTCCAAAAACGTAACTGTTTAAGTTCATTCTATATACAGGGTGATTCCCGACGAAAAGCGTCAATTATTTTTTAATATTGGTTCCGAAAAAGTATTGACCAGTCGTACCTACATCAGTATTTCTACCTCGATTTCTATGAACATTTCGTCGTGAATTACGACATACACTTCCCGACACATAAAACGCATACAGCAGAAGTTAGGCACATGTCTATGTATTAAAAATTTTCCTTGCTTATTGTTACCGACTTTTGTAGGTTAACGCTTTTAGACAACAAAAAAAAAATTTGTTAAGGAGACTGAAAGCATTTTTACCGATATTTACTGGTTCTATAGTTTTAAGGTGTCGGTTACCAAATATAAAAAATAGTTGAAACACTTTTAAAACAAAATTTTTATTATAAATAAATTAAATTTTGGCAGAACTAGAAGAAGGTTGGTCCCTTCGTCAAATAGCCGGTCAAAATGGACGAAACAAGTTCACTATAGTGGGACTAAAAGGAAAATACAAAGAAGAAAGAAGTAGAAGGCTTTGGGTTAAGAAAGGTCAATAGACATAACAGGATCAGTTTTATAAACAACAAAATAATAAAAAAGAAATAGAAATAAAAAACCCATCGATAAACAAAAATCAAAAATATTAACCTCAGTATCTGGTCATTGCAACATTTGCTTGAATAATTTTTTCTAAAGGCCTTGGCATGGAGTCTGCTGCTAACTTTTCAAATAAATTTGAATTTTCTTCAACGATCTCTGCATAAACTCTTAACTATTAGCTCCATCAAATGGTTAGCATTTTTTTTCTAATGAGCCCCCATACGTTCTCGATGGGATTAAAAATTTTTTCATCGGTAAAAGCTACCTGTCGCCAAAATTCGTTTTCCTGTCTCGAAAAAATAATCTGGCTTGCTTTTTTCCTTTACTTAGCCGTATCTTTTTAGCTGCAACACAACATCTCAGCCTCGACTTCTTTATTCGTCTTAGTGCATTTCTTACCGTAGCGTACCAGGAAAATGAATTGTTAATTGTGCTTCTCTGGCCGTGAAAAATGGGTGCTCTTCCAGAAAACTACTGACTGGCTGATCCTGTTGGGGTGTGCTGACTTTGGTCAAGCCAGTTCCTTCCTTTCGTCGCACAGTTCCTTCTTCTTTGTATTTTCTTTTTAGTCTTTCTATAGTGGACTTGTCTGGTCCATAATGATCGGCAACCCGACGACGAACAGACCAACCTTCATCTAATTTTGATAAAATTTAGTCATCGAATTCCGATAGCTGTCGTGACATTTTTGAGTTGGACAAGGCTGTGACAACAAAACATGACAATGAGTGGACTCTGACACTTTGTGACAGAACAGGTTGCCAAATCGTAAAGGGCATATTGCATATAAAATCGCGTATGCGTTTTATGTGTCGCGAAGTGTACCTACACTTCCGGCCACATAAAATGCGTACTCCGATTTTATAGTGTATTATGGGCCTCGCAACTCAGTATCCTTTTAAGTATTTCAAATTGACAAAAAATGTCACTGTCAGATTTTGTTGTTTTTGGAAAAAGTCTAAATTTTGGCAAAATTAGACGGTGGTAGGTCGGTTCGAAGAGTAGCGGCCCATTATGGACGAAACAAGGCTACAAATATAAGAATAAGAAAAAAGGGTAATTATGCAGTATACGGTTTTCTGCCATTTTTGATTTTTTTTGAAAAATTCTTTATGGGGGCACCTTCTAGGGTCCCTAGGACCCCAAATCCGTCTGCGCCGGTTAGTTTTTTTTTTTTTTTTTTTTTTTTTTTTTTTTTTTTTTTTTTTTTTTTTTAATTTTTTTTCACTAAAACAAACCAAACCAACACATTCCAACCCAACCTAATTTAAACCAACCCAAAACAATTAAAAAAACACTTTACAACCCCCCCTGGGCACCTTTTTTCTCGCTAAAAAAAAAAAAATCGGGCGCAGGCGGATTTGGGGTCCTAGGGACCCTAGAAGGTGCCCCCATAAAGAATTTTTCAAAAAAAATCAAAAATGGCAGAAAACCGTATACTGCATAATTACCGAAAAAAGTAATAAGAAGAAAGTATCAAGAAGAATGAACTGTTGGACGAAGGTGAGGCACTGGCTTCACCCACGTCAGTACGCCTCAGCAGGATCAGCAACTCATCGACTTTTTTGAAGACCACCCATTTGCGATCGCCCCAGAAGCGAAAATTGAGGCTTTTCATGCCCGTAGACGTAGACTGATAAGCCGTTCTAGACTTGCGCGTTGCTGCTAAGAAAATCTTACTTAGGGAGGACAAGAAGTAAGCCAGGTTAATTTTTGCACTAAACTATTCACTTCAAGAAGAAGAATTTTGGCAACAAGTGGTCTTCACGTAAGGAAAAAATCTTTCAGTCCCACAATCACAGCAAACAAATTTTGGTATATCGCCCGCCACGAACACGCTATCTCGAAAAATATATTGCTGGGAACGAAGACCGGGCCGAAAGATTTTCCGTGAATGTATGGAGTTGGATATCGGCGAGAGGACATAGGGCTCTTTTTAGAATCCATGGAAGATTTACAGCTGAGGTTTATGCTGATATGATGAGAAATATTATGCTTCCAGAAGCAACCATTCTTCATCCAGAAGGTTTTGTGTATCAACAGGATAACTGTCCTATCCATACCGTACGCATTTCTAAACCGTGGTTCCAGCAAAACAACATCGAGGTTTTGCCATGGCCGGCAAAACCTCCTGACGCCAATCCCATGGAAAATGTGTGGGGCCTTTTAGCAAAAAAGTTAACACGAATGAATGTTGTTCCCAGAAATTCCAACCACTTAATGGAGCTCAAAGTCAGAGGGTACGACCGTAGATAGAAAGGTATTTTCTCTATCTACGGTACGACGAATTCATTGATCCTGCAGAGGTGCGCTGACTATGATTAAGTTATTGCTTTTCTTTCGCCAAACAGTTCCTTCTTCTCGATACTTTTTTCGCACAATTTTGATCTTGTTTTGTCCATAATGAGCTTTAAGAATAATTTTTTATGATAAAATGTTGAATAATTTAAAAAAATTGTTTTATTTATTAGTATATTAGTTTTTTAGTGAAGTGTGGCCAGTCTCCTTATGTTTGTGTTTACAATGTCAAAAGATCTAACCTGTAATTCGAAAACGTCAAAGTCAGTTACAATAAGCAACGCAATTAGCAAAACTTAAATTCAACAGACCTGCAGCTAACTTCTGCTGTACGCATTGTATGTGACCGGAAGTTTACGTACTACGTAGGTAATATTTACTTGTGTGTAGGTCTGTCATAAACAAAAGCACGAAAAACTCGTTCAACGCCACCACAAGTGCTGGAACCACGAAAGGTACCAACAAGTCTTCCTCTGGAGGAAGCGTTGCAAAAAGTAATACGAGTAGTACCAAGCCGGTTGCCAAGGACCCTGGAGGTAAACACTCAGTTTTTTAGTAATTTATTTATTATCTATTATTGAAAATATTAAACTTCTTTATTTTTATCTAAAGTTATTTAGACTGACGACATAAGTATAAAGAAGCATTATGTTCAAATTGGACGCCAACGGTTTATCAGAATGTGCAATATCCAATATACTGCACTATACTAAATAGAAACTGCAATCCGTTAAACCAATTTCTTATCAAAACCTTATTTCTTCAAACCCATTCAATAACAAATTCGAAAGTATATATTAATATAAGACACGTAAGACTCTTAATTTGTAAAACCCATTTTTAATAAAATCCGGAATTTGTCAAACCGTTATTTTTCAAAACCGGAATTCGTAAGACCCGTTGTTTATCAGAAATTTCCGCTAAATTGATTGCGCATTCGCCAATAATACATTAACAGGAGGCGTACATGCAGGTGGCGCGGCGGCGCAACGTTTCGATGCATTTGTCGCTGTTACGCGCGAATACTTGTACAGCTAGCGTTCAATAGTTTGTGTATAGATGTTAAGAACAAATTTCTGATAAAAAACGGGTCTTACGAATTCCGGTTTTAAAAAATAATGGTTTGACAAATTTCGGGTTTTATTAAAAATGGGTTTTACAAATTACGAGTTTGATTTTGAATGAGTTTGATGAACAATGGTTCCATTAAAAACGGGTCTTAAAAATTTCGAATTTGTTATTGAGTGGTTTAACAAATTGCAGTTTTTATGGTGAATCGTTCTTACGATGAAAATTTTTATTAAATACGGTCTGATAAATTTCTGGTTTGACAAATCATAGGCGTTCTCCAAATTTAATAATTTTGAGTTATTGCGCATTTACTAGTTTTTCACTGGGCATTGTTTAGTCTCAAGTATCAAAATGACCTTAATGACGTAATGTGGTCGAAATGACGTCTTCACGACTTACTGAACGACATTTTGCTAGATACCGCAGCAAATTTTATAATCCTTGGTGCTACAAAAATGACTAAGCCATGTCAGGAGCGCAGTAACTCCAACAAGGCCAAACGTGGAGTTACTGAATAGGTACTACTTATTTCGCGATTTCTCAAAAACAGCTAAACCAATTTATCATTAGAGGTAGGGCTGACTAGTTTTTAATGAGGGTTTTTGGATTAGAATACATAAGGCTGTAAAGGCGTTGAATAAACAAAAGGTGTTCGGATTTTTTTGAGAACAAATATTTTGTTTGTTTTACCTTTTCAATTAATTCTCGAAATATTTAAAGAGAAATAAATAAATGAAACAATTAAATTTCTCATAAATTTAATAAAAAAACGATTTTTTAATGTTCAATGGCAACTTTCAAAGTTAATATCTTAAAAACTAACTGACCGATATAGGGAGATATCACTTGTTAGCCCACTTTCCCTATTTAAATTTTGGCGGTGGTAGAGACTAGGAAATTTTTTTACAGTCTGTTTTGTTTTAATAAATACCTCTTCTATAGTGCTTCTGAAGCTTTAGGTCATTATAATGTTTTCCAAATATTTTATAGGTGCTTCCTCTACTCAAGCAGCTTCAGGTGCTACTACCAAAAAGAACCCATTCGTACCAACACGTCAAGGCAGTCTTTTCGTGGAAGACCCATTGGCGTACGCAAATTGGGATGATTAGTAATAGAAATTCCTAAACAAAAGAAAAAAGAGGTTGTTTTTGTTAAATATTTATAAAAAATACTTAAGATGAGGTTAAACTTGTTGGCAATTTTTTGACGCGGGTTAAAAGTGATTTAAAAAAACAGGGTTCTTTTTTGACGAAATCTTTATTATAGTCACCATCATTTATAGAGGTTCTGTCATCCTTACATTAAGATTTTTTTCATTTTTTATGTCAGTTTTGAGTTCTGTTAAATTACCTTTGACATCAGCACCTGTAGTATTCTCCCTAGCCCTAGCTCTAAATTGACGGATATTCCTTCATAAAAAAGTTCAAAAAGCTAGAAAAAAAAAAACCAAACCAACATCAAAATCGCGTTTATCTATTATCATTTTTGCGTTAAAACAGACCTAAAATATAAAGTCAACTGCAAAACTATTAATTGTTAAAATTTTATTTGAAGGGGGGGGGGTTGGCGGATATATGCAAAACAATTATATATTTTAATAATCTATAGATTATGTTGTGAGTATGTTTTAACGTCAAAATAGGCACTTTATTTTTGATCCAATTCACTGCTAACTCATGTCAAAATAAATTGTTGAGTATATACATACGTACTGAGCTATATATACTGTCGTATATAAAAAAATACTCTCTCATCTACGATACTTTGATCAGATAATTTCTGAAAAAATAATTCATACTCATATTCATATAGCTGTAAAACAAGTTGTTAGTTAGGATATTCTAATTTTAGAAAAAAAAGCAAAAGGTAGGGTTTTTATTTTAGTTTTTCGGTTCGCTGAAAATTTAAATAGATTTGGCCTAAAACTTATTACTTAATTTTACTTGACAATATATTGTCTAAACGACCCAAAAAGTATCCCCAACACATTTTTATTATATAGTCTAACGTGCCAAATCACAGAGCACAAATAGAAATTGATATATAGGCATAGGTTTTAGGTAGCTTTTGAACTTAAATTTGACTTACAAACACACACCTTTCGCTAGACATGTAGCAAAAAAAAGACAACAAAAAGACATTTAAAATATAATATATTCTAAAAAAATAGATTTTTGGAGATTGCAATATTTGTGATATTAGTTGAAATAGAGTGACTAGTATTAAAATTTAAGATTTCTGCACATATCCTTGAGTTGTTGACTTAAAATAAGACTGTTCGAAGGGTTATGGTAAAACCTTCCATTTTATACAAAAGCCGATGTTAAGAAAATTTCCAAAACCTTAAAAAGTAACGTAATCAATATAATCTTTTTTTTATTTGTATGCAGTTGGTTTTTCTTCCTTAAAACATAAACCTGATCTCAACAAATAGTCCAATATCTTCTTAAAACCTCTACTATATAACCTAGCTGCGCAACTCAACCAATATATAATAATGTTTTTAGCCCCAGTACGCACAGCTAACATAACATACTCTAGTGGAGTAAATTCGTAAAAAGAAACTGCAAAAAGCGTATATTTTTAATATTATTTATATTATTAATTAATTAATTAATACCCAAACCTAAAATTTTAGTCGAGAATCCCCCATTTTCCGGGCGCAGAAACCAAGATGGCGGCTGTCAAAGTTAGCAAAAAATGTGTTTTCTACGTTTTCACAAACATAAAATCTAAATCAATTGAGTAATAATGAGGAGGTGCCACTTAATCCAAAAATATAAAAAAAGTTGACATATGCCACTTCAAAACAAAATGACGGCCAGATATCAAAAAATTAGTTTTTCTTTGATTTTCTTTTTACTTTTTAAGTGATGATCTTTTCTGATATCCCATATTAAAGCTACTGACCGGCTTCTTAATCTTTCATTAAAAAAGATTAGAGTTTATATGCGGGTACAAAAATGGCGCTTAATATGTCAAAAATATAAGAGACCTTACTAATTTATAGACAACATTTTTTTTTAAATATTTTTAGTGGAATGCTATTAGCAATGAGCTCGTCTCTGCCAAAATTTTAAATAACATTTGATTTGACATTTGATATTCAAAATGGCGGCCAAACTATCGAGAAAAAAGTAATTTTGCATAAAAAATTACATATGTCATTCCCAAATCAATATGGCTGCGATTAAAATTAAGAAACGTCATTATCACCAAAGCAGTTTTAGGATGACTTAAATTAGTTTTAAATTTTTGTGTAAAAAAAAGAAATTGTAATGCTTCAGTTAAAATGGTGGACGATTAAGTTAAAAAAAGTGTTTTTTTTCTTCCTCAAGTTACACACAAAGCACTTGGCAAAATATTGAGTTGCGCTAAAGAAATAAAAAAAAGTGACATACGTCATTCACAAATCAAGATGGCGGCGACTAAAATGAAAAAACAACAATATTTTTCTGTCCGTTTACATTTTTTCACAAACAAAAGCAGTTTTAGGATGTAGTAAATTAAAATTTATACCTCAGTTAAAGTGGCGACACTTTTAAAAACACTTGGCAAAATATGGAACACGTTGCTCAAATCACGTTTTAAATTCTCTCAAGAAAAGCTAGCAATATTGTAATATGTAAATAAGATTCAAAAATTTTGTTTTTTCTTTAACCCAGTTCATATTATTAAAAATGACGTAATGTTACAATTAGGTCTATAGTTGTTTTAAAGGAAAACATATTAAATACAAAAGTTTTTAGCAAGTAGCCAGTATCTATAAGCGTCCGCGTAGGAATATTTAGAAATGTCAATAATATCTGACTATAAGATGATATGTCATTTGTTCTTAAATATTTTGCCAAGGTTTTTTTGTTTATCTTACGAAAAAAAAACACTTTTTCTACTTAATTGTACGGCATTTTAACTGAGGTATTAATTTTTTTTGATCCAAAAATTTAAAATTAATTTAGCTTATCCTAAAACTGCTTTTGTTTGTGAAATAATGTAAACGGCGGAAAAATAATGTTGTTTTTTTTTAAATTTTAATCGCCGCGATTTTGGCACGAAAATGACATGTGTCATTTTTTTTAATGGATATCTGTAATTTGATAAAATCTAATACTTTATCATGTATTTTTTGTTTAACTTAAGAAAAAATAAAAAAAAATATTTTTTTTACTTGATCGTCCGCCATTTTACCCGAAGCATTAAAATTTATTTCTTTTTACACAAAAATTCAAAACTAATTTAGCTCATCCTAAACCTGCTTTTGTTTGTGAAAAAATGTAAACAGACAGAAAAATAATGTTTTTTTATTTTAGTCGCCGCCATCTTGATTTGTGAATGACATAAAATTTGTTTTCTTAATTTAAAACTAATTTAATTAATTCTAAAACTGCTTTGGTTTGTGTAAAATTGCTAACGTGCAGAAAAATAATCACGTTTCATAATTTTGGATTTGGGAATGACAGGTGTCATTTTTATGCAATTTTTGAGAAAAGCGTCCTCGATTTAGTATAAATTGATGTATTGCATGGCGATAGCGTAAATAGCGCACCAGAAAGGAAAAATTACTTTTTTCTCTCGATAGTTTGGCCGCCATTTTGAATATCAAATGTCAAATCAAATGTTTTTTAAAATTTTAAAAGAATGTTGTCTATAAATTAGTAAGGTCTCCTATGTTTTTGACATATCATATAAAACTTTATCTTTTTTAATGTAAGATCCAGAAGCCGGTCAGTATCATCCATATATGTATGAGGTTAAATATAGGCCTTTCCCAGGCGAAACTTGTAAGCAAGATCTAAAATCTAGCAGGCCATGGAGCGATCTTAGCTCCGCGCCTATGCACATGCACGAAAATTTGACGATGCGGCCGGTTTCGCGACCTTCGTCTTCGCCCTTCGGTCGAGACGTCATTTTTGTTGTTGTTTTGATCACACATAGTCGTTTTCCGAGTTTTCGTTTATGCAAATTTTTTTATTGTGATATTTTTAATCTTTGGATACGCGAAAGTTTTTAGAAGTTATAACAAAAAAATGTTTATATCTTGGAGCTTAAGATGTCGCCGCATAAAAAGACGTGCTATGTTTGTGGATGCCGCCAAACAACAAAAGTGAAGTTCCACAGGTTGGTAGCCATTTTTTATTAAAATTTGAAAGAAAAAAAGTAAAAATATCTAAAAAGTATTTCTATTCATATATTTATTTAAAAATAGAAAATACTGATTTTCTAAAAACGTTAATAGAAAAATTTTGACAACTTCACAGCTGTCTTTCTGGATTTTGGTTAGTTAACCGATGACGATGACCGCGCATGTGCAGAACCGCTAAGCTTTGACGCCAGAAAGAGACAATAAGAGTCATAAAAGAGTAAAAGAGAAAGGTATAGGCATATATATAGGACATCCTGCTTACAAAGTTTATTAAGCGTATATTTAAGCTCATACATATATGGTATCATCAATTAAAAAGAAAATCAAAGAAAAACTAAATTTTTGAAATCTGGCCGCCATTTTGTTTTGAAGTGACATATGTAAACTTTTTTTATATTTTTGGATTAAGTGGGACCTCCTCACTATTACCCAATGGGGCTTTCCCATAAAAAAAAAGTTACCTTTTTTTTGGAATATACAGAAACATAAAGGTCCAAGAAATCCATCTAAAAACTTTTTTCCCCAAAAAATTTTGGTTTTCTATGTGAAAAATAATGTTTTTAATCGTCGATTCAGTGGCCTTACGATTTTTCAAAACGAATATAGGTGACGTCATAATCAATACAGGTGACGTCATTTTTGGCTGGTCCATTGTAATTTGTCAAGTGCAGTTTTTATTTGGACCACTGGGTTGCGAACTGCGGCCTGCGGCTAACTTTAAGTCATACTGTCAAATTCGTTTTTTTGTGTTTTGCTTTTTTGGTTGTGATTCTTTTGAAGTTAATTTATAAAATTATAAACATTTAGTAGTGCGGAAGTTTATATTGTCGTTTAGAAAGCCTACAAGTAATATACAACTATATATGTAGTGAATGTTATTACAAACAGTACGGTTCCTGTCCACCATAGCCCTAGCTGCTAAGAAAATTTAGGCTGGGTTTATAAGCTTAATTCGGAGACAAGAAGAATAAGAACTTTTGATTGCGATTTTTAACAGAGTGTGCGCATACAAATTTTGATATTTGGTAAGTTTTTTTAAGTAATTTTATATAAGGGAGTGTCTATAAAGAGCCGACAATTCGGCTGAATAGACGTGAGGGTAAAGAGCCGACAATAATTATTTATTATGTGTTTCATATTTTCATATTTTTTTAAACTAAATTAACCCAACCTAACCTAAACAGACTCAAACCAACTTATTAAAAGCCAAAACAACCCAAACATTTTTTTTATGCCAAAAAAAGATGTAGGGGTTGTAGTGTGTTTTTTTGGGCTGTTTTGGCTTTGAATAAGTTGGTTTGTTTAGGTTAGGTTGGGTGAATTTAGTTGGTTTGAGTCTGTTTAGGTTGGGTTAATTTAGTTTAAAGTGTGTTTTTTTGGGGTGTTTTGGCTTTTAATAAGTTGGATTGAGTCTGTTTAGGTTAGGTTGGGTTAATTTAGTTTGAAAAAAAACGAAAATATGAAAAACACATAATAAATTGTCGGCTCTTTAGACACTCTTTTTATATAAAGCCGCTTTCTGATGCATCGTCAAAAACCACCATAAAAACTCAACCCCAGATCCAAGAATTTTCATGCTTGCTACATGTCTATTAGAAGACAGAATTTTCTCCTAAAATCTATATCTTTTGATAGCTTTTCTTATTTGCTTGCAAAAGTGTAGATTCATACTAGTAACATTATAAAACCTTCGTTCTGCTATTGTTTAAAATCTGTATATTGGTACAGCCAACGGGTGAAATGATCCCATATTTTGTACGTCTCCTGTAAAAAGTGTCCATATTCCAGTTCCTCCTGGGTTTAGGATAAAATGAAACTAATAATATAGGAAGCCTGCAAGTGCTAAAATATAGTTCCTGCCAAATATTTTGTGCACTTGCTGGATTGGTTCACCCCTTGGGTACAGCCATGATGGTATTTTCAGACTTCAAATATAGCTATCTATTCTAAAGCGATAATATTCTGTTCTTTTAATTTTTTTGCACTTATTTTAAAGGTTTCAATATTTATATTAAAAAAAGTATTGATAAAAAGATTTTTAAAGAGAGCTGTAGGTAAGTAGTTTTTTAACTTTTTGAATTTTGTTAAGATTTTTTCTTGATTTTTTTTTAGAGAATATGGCTCAGAATATGGAGAAGGGATTTGTGAAGGGTGATTCTAACAACTTACCCAAAGTGGATCATGAGATGATTAATTTATATTATTTGGATAATATGGATTTCTTTAGCGCTGAGATGAAGAATGTTAAGACTGGAAGTGAGTATGGTTTAACTGCGCACATTAAAAATCCAAATTGTGTCAAAATATATGAGTAAGACTGTTAAACATTTATTATAAAAACCTTGTCAAGTGACTTGAAATATGATTTCTGGACACCCTGTACATATTTTTTTTAATTTAACTTTTTTTTCCCCGATTACAAAAATCCAAACCTTGTTACTTTTTTATGCCAAGTAAGAAAAAGCAAGGTAACTTTTTGAGAAAGGACCTCAGCACAAGTAATTTAATTTATTTATTTATATTTATAGGGAACAGAAACCCCATTAAAATCAATACCTTGTCAAAAGAAAAAATTTTTACATAGTCAACACTGAATACTAATTAATAAATAAAGACATGAAATATAGTATAGTAGGAGTTATAGTATGAACAATGCAAAATATTTGAAAACAGACACACAACAGTATAAAATTTAACTAAAAAAAATATTTAGTCTGGTAAGATTCTTTTTGTTAGTCTTTTTAAGGAGTTAACAGATACATTAAAAACATTAATAACTGGTTACTGAGTTAAGCAATAAAGTTCTTTCAATAAATTATTTTTTTGTCCATAATCAGTTGTATGAAAAGTAATGTGAAAAGTATGATGATGTCTAACAGTCAGTTAGACCGTTAATTAATTTATGCATCAAACAAATGTCAGTAATTTTTTATGCCTCTCTAAACTATCAAGATTGAGCTAAATTCTGACATGATGATAATTTAGTGCCACATTACCATCAAATTTCTTTACTAACACATTAGGCTTATGACAGTAAAGTTTTTTCAGAAAAATGCAATGTTAATTTCAAGGTTAATTTATATACTTAGCAAAAGCTAGTTTAAAAAAAATACAAAAGAATGTCAATAAAGTAAAAAACTAAACTAAAAATAAATATTTAAAATTAGGATTTTGGGTTTAATAAAACCTGATGACTAGCTTATTAAATCATTCAAGTATCTTTCAAAGAAAATCCCAAACATTTAATTAAAATGACTTTTAAAACAAAACATTATATAATAGTCAATTAATTTGTTGTGAAGAGGGTGGAATTGTAGCAGCTAGCAATTACATTTACGTTGAAGTCAGATCTGTAGTTCTTGAAATATTCAAGGAAAATAAAATATACTTTTAGCAGCTAGCAACACACGGTTTTAATATTTAGATGGATAATTACAGTTCCAACAAAAACTATATCAGATTTGTAGTTTTTCAGATATTCAAGGAAATATTGGACTTAACAGGATTTCTTACTAGTTTTGACCAAGGTTTTGACCAACTTATTAAAAGCAAAATATAAATGACAGTAAATAAGTAATTTATTACAGTTACTATATTTTAAACATCCTGGATTTTTTTGTAACAGTGAAAAGCTGCAAAATGTGAAGATAATAAAAAAGTCATTTGTAGGTACACCTAAAATTTTGCTATAAAATTTAAAACAAAATGTTAGAAAAGCTTTATCAGAAATAATTAACCACAGCTGTAAAATCTGGGAAAACTATTTTCAGGTATATAACTAAGACAGATTTGTAAAAATATAAAAAAAAATTGTATTTTTTTTATCTTATATTTTTAATCTCAAGGAATTTCCAAATTTAATTCATGTTATGAAAAATATCATAGCATGAAAAATTAACAGCTAATGAAGTGTCACCACATGCCATTCAGTGCATTACAAAAAAAATATGATTTCTAAACTTTTGCCATACCTAGAGGACTCATGGTATGTAAACTGGACATATGAAGTTTTGTCTATCTATCAGTTATTCTCGTGTCATATGAGAGTTGCAATTCTACGTGTATATGAAATTATTTTTACTTTGTTTGTACCTTAAAAATGTACATGGTCTGGTTGATTTGGTGTTAAAAGTGAGATGATTGAAGGCTTAAGTGTTATTGTTTATTTTAGAGTTACGAAGGAGGTCTATGGTGACAAGTTAAGAGAGAAGGAGATGTTTGCACAGTCAAGGCGAAAATAACTCCGGAGCACAGAGTAAGAAATACTCCTTATACTGTGGAAATTTCTGTTAATGAGAAGGAGGAAAAAGTGCTGCATTCTGAGTGCAAAGATTGTTCTGCTTCTGCAGGTAGTTTTAAAAACTTGAAACTATACACATTTTACATTACATTTAAAAAAAATAAAATTGGTTAACCTCTTTTTAAAGTCTTCTTAAAATTACTTAATAATTGTTATTATTTACATTTTTTGAGAAAAAGAGGTAAAATTATAACTTTCAGAATAGCAGCTGGCACTATTTTGCAATTACACCTGGTAGGAAAATTATATCGTTAAGGTATCCAAACTTACAGAATATTAGGCGCTGCTCTTTTTTTTGTACATATCTGGGGTGGAAAATCCAAGTAAAACTGCTTTAAATTTTTTAAAAGTTGACCTTTATGCATAGAGTTTTTAGAGCATACCAACACAAAAAGTTACGTTTGTTAGGACAAAATGAGGAGCTATGAACATTGGAATAATTTTTTTAGACATTAAAAGGTTGTATCCCCAAACCATCTCCGAGACTTGTTTAATTATCAAATTTCGGCATCATTTCACATTTCTCTGGTGGGGGGCATTCCTAACTTCAAAAAAAAAAATATGTCGAAAAAAAAACACTTTATTTATACCAAAATAACTCAAATAAACATGAAAGACCTAAATACAAAATTTCTTAATTGGTGCCTGCCTGTCTGTCTGGACAACGATGACTGAAAAGCCACTAAAGTTAACCGATTTTGATGAAATTTGGCACAAAAATCCTTTGGAACCAAAGAATGAGCTGATTAGTTTTTGATGGGGGTGAGGGTTGTAAAGAGGGTAAGAAACGGGGTTGAAAATCATAACCCACAAACCGTATCAGCTAGCAACACACATACAGTTTTCACATTAAAAGAAATAATTATATTTTCAACAAAAATTAGCAGATCAGTAATTTTGGAGATATTGAAGAAAAATAAAATTTATACATGCCTGCTGGTGCCATGTTTTAAAAAATATTTTTCTGGTATTTTCTAACTATGATGTATTTTTTGTACCAGTTTCTGTTAAGCTAGGAACACACAATGCAAATTTAGTTTTCACAAGATAAAAAAAGACGCAAGCAGAATGTGTCTCCTTTTAACCTGTTATTAGAAAATTGTTAACTGTTTTTAACTTTTCTTTTTTGATACTTACAGGGGGCTGCAAGCATGCCATTGCTGTCCTTTTTTGGCTTCACAGAAGAAGTGAAGAACCAGCCTGCACCTCTACAATGATGTTGGAAATGCTAAAATGGATTTGCAGTCACTTAAACGAAGACGTGCCAGCCCTCGGACCAAAAAGTCATAATTATGTGTCTCAATTGATGTAAATCTGCGCAGATAACAAAGGGGTAATATATACCATTTTGCGATCTGAAGACAAGTACACCTATATCGATGTATACCAGCTCTGGTTCAAGTTTAAAACTGCAGAGAAAATGGACCAAATGGAATGTTGACAGGTTCATTAATTACATGCGGTCAAATATGAGCGATTCCTTGTGTGTCGAAGCTGAAACGGATACTCGACTTCAAGCCAATTCTCCATTATGGCACAGCTTGCGATTTGGCAGAATAACGTTAACTGAGGCTATTTTTGGCGCTTCTAAACACCTGGGCACTGAGGCAGTGGAGAGGGGGAAAAAGTTAAAGATGATGTCTTGAAGGAAATTCAAAAAATTAAAATTTCAAAATCAGGTTTGTACCTGAGAAGCCAATACCCATGTTTTGGTGTGGTGTCTTTTTGTTACATTAATGGAGAGCTGCTAAACCGATTTTTATAAAAAATTTACAAAATATCTTTGGCATCAAGCAATGAGTTTTTAATGGTCGTGGGAGGTTGGAAAGAGGGTTGAACTTCTAAAAACATCCTTACTTACTGTAGCTGCTAGCTAGAGATATTCAAGAAAAGGTTCTTTGGGCGATATATGTGTCTGCTAAAGCACTTTAAAAAATCCGTGTTTGTTTAATTAATATCTGCGTTTTTTTTTTGTTTTTTAATGTTTATATTTTTTTAAAGTCTCATTCGTTACTTAAATATCTGGTCATAAAACAAAAATTTAATCTCAAAGTGCCATAAAAAATGTAGATATCTCAAAACGCGCATACTTACAGTAATACCAAAAATATAGTTACTACCTAAACTAATGCAAAACATTGAGTTGTTTAATAAAACGCGGAAATTATTTATAAAACATGGATTTTTTTTTGTGAAAATCACAAAAATATATGATAAACTCCAAAAAATGTTGTCAGCCTGAATTTTTTTATCTCTGTAGAAACTTCAAAGTGATAGATCACAAATGAACCCCAAAGTGAAGTACCGTTTTTTATCAAATCTTGAAGTGTTCTATGTGAAACATTGTTTTTCGCCAATTTGAATAACATTTTTTGTTTCATGTAAACCATTTATAATGTACAGGGTAAATCAGATATCGTGATTAAAATTTAAAACCTGCTATTAATATATTTATAGTTTGATGACCCAAGTACTCAGATTGCTAAAAAATCAATGAGCATAACTACTAAAGACTTAAAATAAGTGTTATAAAACACTTTTATGAAATTTTCGTTATGATTTCTGTATTGTGTATTTTGACTATGACAATATACTAAAATTTTATACAAATTGGTGGAGCACAATTTTTTACAGAGGAGTCTTATGACAGGACTATCAAAAACTTAAAAAAACTGTTAAGAGATAAAACCTCAATGTAAGGTACCGCCAAATAAATTATAGGTTTTTGGTATTGCTAAAAAGGTCTTTTGACAAAGATTTTGAAAGAAAAAAAATCTTTACTGATTGATGTTAATACATTGTTTTGATTCCCTGTACAAATCTTGGCATAATAAGAACCGAAGCTGTTAGGATAAAAAATTGTCTCTCTGAAGAGATATTAGTGAAGTCTGGAGTACCACAAGGGGACCTATGTCTACAATTCTTTTCATTTGTTTTATTAATGATATTTCAGACTGTTTCTGTTGCTGTCTAATCCTTCTATATGCAGACGATTAAAAGATTTTTAGAATTGTTAAAGATTTTAGGGATTGTGAAAGAGTGCAGAATGATCTCAACACTTTTTCACAAAATTTAAAGACTTAAGGGTATTATTTGACCCAAGCTTAAGCTTTAAAAATCACTATAACTTTATCTGTAACAAAGCTTTTAAACTACTGGGTTTCTTAAAAAGGAGCCTATCTGAATTTAAAAATATAATCTGTTTTAAAAATGTTTATTGTTCTCTTGTTAGATCAATATTAGAATATTGTAGTTCCATATGGTCCCCATTCTATAAATGTCATGTAGAAAATCTGGAAAGGGTATTGAAGAAATTCTTATGTTTTGTAGCTTTTAAACTTAAAATTCTATCTGGGGAAATAGTTTATTGTGATGTTTTAAAATTTCTAAAGGTCACAACTCTTGAAAACCGTCGAGTAATGTCTTGATCTAGCTTTTATTTTCAAGATTTGAAATGCAATGTTTGATTCTCGTCAATTAATACATAGAATTGGCTTAAGGGATCCACAGCGGAGTACAAGAAATAGGAATATTTTTAACTTAGAATATTATAATACAAATTACAACCTTAATAGACCTATACGAAGAATGTGTAGCTCTGCTAATAATGTGGATATTTTTTTCCACCTCTCTGGATTCCTTCAGATATAAAATTAAAGTTTTGTATATTTAGAATAATAAAAAATTGTATAATTAAAATAGTACATTTATTTATTTTGTTTTATTAATAATTTACTATTTTCTTGTGTATCTAACACTCCTTTTGTTTAAATAGTACGTATTTTTGACCATATTATTTAATAAAACTATTTAACTTTAGTCTTGATATTTTTTTGTCCGCCTTTAAAAGCTTGAGTTTTAGGATACATAAAACATGGTAAATTTACAGTAAGTATATATTTATTTCTTACAAAACAAAAGAACAGGCAATGATTTTATTTCACTTCACTTATTAAAAATAAAAATTATATAAAACTATTGTAATATTAAAAATGACAATTTTTTCCATTGAAGGTCCCAAAATGAATCTTATTTACAGAACATGCTTCTAAAAAAAGATTGAAACAATTTCAGACAGTATAAAACCACTAGGCGCCCACCCCAAACATCATTTTGAATCACTCACAAATAGGCATCATTCCGCACTTGTACTTTATTATAAGTCATCTGATATGGGTTCGTCCTGGCGATGGCGTGTTAATATTTCCAATAGAAATATGCTCCTAAGGCAATTGAAACAAAAGAGAAATAAAAAAAAAGAAGTTAAAAAAAACGCATCCAATTTTGAATTTCGTTTTTCCACCCAAGATTTTTTTCGGTTGAAAGTTATGAGAAAAAAGTCTTCTTGGGTGTTTGCCAGACATCTGTTATTTGACGGCTCATATGTCCTATCATATAAGATCCTCATAGAATTTCACTATTTTGACCTTTGGTACAATACATTAAAATACGGTTACATTTTACAAGTTTTTGTGCAGGGGGGAAAATAATGTCATTTTTAATATCATTTTTCACAAATTTTCGTCTGCAATGCATTAGTAACTTGATTTTCCCAACATCTAAAATTAAGACGAGATTCGACCCCAACCCAGTCCTTGGCAGGTAAACTAACCCAGAAGTTTTTGGTTTAAGAAAAATTTGGGAAGAAACATTGACTCTTGCTAATCAATGCATCTCTCTAAATTACTTGCTATGAACTTCTTAAACTACAAAAAAATTAACCCTGAGGCAATAAATTTAAATATAAGTTTAAAAAAATTCCACTAAACTTGAAGAAAAAATATTAGAAAAAAAAATAACTTGAAGTGATTTACCATATTTTTTCACTCCCATCACTGGAGCTACAAAAAATTTTTACAGAAGTTTTATACGTCCCTAGATTCCCATAAAGGTGGGGAGGACTGACCTTATCAGACTTTTCTATGTCATAAGTGGGAAGTTTGGCTCGGTCAATTTTAAATAAATCTTTTCTTTCCAGTTTTTAAGCAAATCAACAAAAGTCTTATTACAGAATGAGATATAAATTCCCAATGTCTATAGTGGAGTTAAATATAAATAAAAAAAAAGAGTTTTACCAACACAAAACTATTGGATTTTTGGCATCCTCCACTAGTTCTACCACTGACTGGTTTCAAACAAATTCCCACTATCCATAGTAGCCATCATTTCTCATCCTGTTATCTATAATGTTTTGCCGGGCATTTGTTCATGACTTGTTGGTTTGATCGTTCGTATTATTTGTCTATAAAACCTTATGGCGTACCGATGATCCCCAACAAGGGTGAAACACATGTTTGCGTTTATTCTCCAAGTCACACCCGGTATGTATTCTTGTGGTACTCCGGTGTATTTTGTAAAGTTCATTGTTTTTGTTATCGATTCGTTATAGTTGAAGGGCCGACTGGTGGATGGACTGTGTCTGAAACCAGTGGTGGTTGGTAAAACTCTTTTTTATTTACTTTTTTATTTAAAAACTTTATTGCTATAAGAATAATGGGTTAAACAAGAAGTGAACTAAATTTTACTTGTCTTAACAGATTGTATGAGGGTTATTTTACGCGAGAACCATCAAAGGTAAACCTATATTTTTTTACATGATCATGAAATATTTTTTTGTAAAGAAAAATTTTTCCTTTGGGTGGCGATGTCTCTAATGGGGTTGTATTTGAATTTCAGCTGTGATCTTCACACACTATTGCGCCCAGCCGTGGATAATTTTTTCAGCTTTAGTGCCTCTAGAGCCACAATTTTCTTCTTGGTCACAAAGGGAAGGGCAAAAATATCTTAAATTTCCAGGGGAATTCTGACATTTATTTATTTTCACATCCGCGGAAAACGCACTTTTTCATTTTGATGCAGAAAAAGTTCGAGAAAAAATAAATACAACTTTTAACAGATTGTTTACTAAACAGAAATGACATTTAGTGACAGCTAAGCATTAAACTGAAGTTAGGAAGAGGCTGAGAAAAAGGTCACCACTCGCTACTTTTCTCGTAAAGTTAGTTGGCTAAAAAATTTTTTTGAGCGTTTTTGTAGAACTCCAACTTTACAAATTTTTTTCTACAAAACCAAGAGTTTTTCAGAAGAAATAATAAATGCGTTTTGGATAACTCACTCTAAGGTACCAAATTCCGTTGCTTCCCAAAAATGTGGGAAAACCCCATTAAGTTCGAGTTGATTTTTTTGAAGACGTAGAAAACACTGGGACCGGAAAATGGAGGATCCTCGACTGGAATTTTAGCTTTTGGTATTACGTATCACTATGCCAAATATAAAAAATATACCCTTTTTGCAGATTTCTCTTGAAAATCCCTACGAATTTACTCCACTGCTCTCAATGTTTGCAAAACCAAATCAAAAAACTTTTTATTTCTTGTAGGTACCCTCAAAGCATTTTAAAAAAGGTAATAGTGAGATCTCTATAATGTTGTAAAAAAATAAAATATATATACGCACAGTAAACTTGTAAATACACAAGATCAACTGAGGCGCATATGTAAAAATATCTAAAGCATCAGTGCCTAAAATTGTAAAATTTTAGCTTAAAAAAATGTAGAAAAATCTTCGAAGAATTCATTATTTTTGGCAGAAAACTGTGCTAATAATTCTTATTTATGTACAGAGAAAAAAATTAAAGGATTACAAAACCAGAGGCGGATCTAAGAATTTCATTTGGTGGGGGACGTGCTTGTTGGAGGTATAAAAGTATAAATAGTGGTACATGATTTGGGATTTAGGGGCAGAATTTTTGTCCCCCCCCCTCCGTAGATCTGCGTCTGACAAAACAGGCGACCATCATCAGACTCATCCCTAAAATGTAGTACATAGACCTTTTTGGTCCAATGTTTCCAATTTTTGTTGATAAATTCAAAACTAGTAAAAATTTGGGAATGTTTTGTCATTTTGAAGTCAATGGTAAAATATTGTTACATATTTCTCTTTTTGAACATGTTAGGTACCAAAACATTATGAAACTCTCTCTCCCTTCTTTTCCGTGTATAACCCTACTAGTACTAACTACTCCCTCCATAGTTATTATCTCTTTAGTTTTTAGAATACAAACCTTTATTTTGAAAAATGGAAAAAACTCGAACAATTTATAGAAACTTTTGGTTCAAAACGTTTTTACGTTTGTGTCTTTTGATGGTCGGTCCTTCAGTGACAGAGCTACGCGTGCACATTTAAAGATTTTTACAATGCATGTTTTGATCTTGCACCATTTTTATTTAATGTTTACAACCTACCTATAAATGTTAATATATTATTATATACTCAGGGGTGCAGCTAGAGGGGGCCGGGCTGCTCACCGCAAGTGGGGAAAACATTCGCCGCATATTTAACCCCTCTCCAACACCTTCTTGCTGCGCCACTGGAAAAATATTTACTTATTTATAGCGACCAGTGATCAGAGTGAAAATTTGTAGGTTTTTAATTAAGTAAATATTAAATATAGATTTTAAGCGTTTGACTGTTAATTCCTATAAAATAAAAAATATATTTGTTGCGTTTAAAATGTTTGCGAATATATATAATTATATGTATGACATTGTATTATAATACACACCTACTTTGTATATTAATTTAAAAAAATAACATTGTTAGACGAATTCGATCTCACATAAGTAATTTTCTAATAAATATATGATTCGAGTGATATCAATGTTCATTCAATAATAATTAAGTTTGAATCCTATTTTACCTTCTATGATCTGTCCTAGACAATTTTCAGGGTTTATTACATTTTACTGATGATTGAGAAAACTTATTGAATTGAATATTTCTGAATTAATAAAACCCAGGAAATAAAGAACATATTTTTAAGTTAAATCAATAAATAGTTTGTACAAAAAGTATTAATACAAAAAAACTTTTGTAGTAATTCAATATTATTAATACAACCTTCATTTCCAATTGGTTGGTGTTTTTTCTTCCAATATAATAAGGACAGTTTTAGACATGTAATTTTTAGATATACCAATATTTTATTCCAAATGTATAATAATTCAAAATAAGTACCCAATAAAGAACATAAAAAACTAAAAATTGTTTTTTTAAGTATAGGTATATAATTATTTTAATTTTCTGGTTAAGCTACCCTGCCAAAAAAAAACTCATAACATCATAAGTATATTTCATAATTTTTGACTAGTGAAAGTGAAACACAAATCCCGCATCATATTTTATCAGCCAGTTGGCTTATAAAAGTTTACAATATTTTATGATTTTTAATATGACACATCCTCATAAAAGTTAAGATTTTATAAAATCTACCTGTAACATTCGAAAATAAAAAATGACAGCTCAACTTTAGCTGTTGTAGTAGTAGGAATAGTAGTAGAAGTAATGTAAGAGATTAATATATAGTCAAACTAAACTATAGCCTAACCTAAACTATAAACTACGACAACCTAACCCACTATAATACAATAACACTCCTTGTGCTTGCACAATATCTAAATATCTAATAGAAAAATGTTCTCGTATAAGTACTTATTTATCGCCAGGAGCTGTGGGAGAGATGTCACTTTGATAAATTTCTATGAGATTTCATAAGCCAAAAACTATTTTTTTACAAGCTTTTATTTAACTTGCAATGTATCTATCTATGTAACGAACAAGATATGTTTGTTCGGGTGGAATCTTGCAACGTAACTTTGACCACTTCAAATTTGGCATGCTTATATAGTTGTGGTAACAACACAAGAATATAGTGTGATAAAATTGACAGCTCCCCCCTACTCGAAGAGGGTGGAGGGAGTTACAGTTGAAGAACACAAGAATATAGTGTGATGAAATTGACAGCTCCACCCTACTCGAAGGGGGTGGAGGGAGGGTACAGTTGAAGTACGCCCGATTTCGTTGAAATTAGGTGTATCCGAGCACTTGGGGATGGTGATAACGAATTTCTAATCAGATTTTAAAAATTCAATATGGCAGATTCAAGATGGACGATTTTTGGTCATCTTTTGCTAACCAATTTTAACTAACTTATACACATCAGATTGCTTTTAAATTTGGCACGCATTTATAGTTCCGGTGACAATATAATAATATGTCATTATTAGACACCCCTCAGCCCTACGAGGAGAGTGGAGGGGGGAAAATACCTAAAGTTTTTCCGATTTCAACCAAAATTGGTATACGGGGGCTTTTGCGAATACGGAATACGAAATTTTGATCAGATTTTGAAAATTCAATATGGCGGATTCAAGATGGACGATTTTCGGTCATGTTTTTCTAACTAATTTTAACTAACTTATTCACATTCGATTGTGTTCAAATTTGGTATGCGTTTATAGTTCCGGTGAAAATACAATAATATGGTATTCTCAGGTACCCACCTCCCTCGGAGGGACGGAGGGGGAAAAAGATTTAGTTTGTTCGATTTCAATCAAAATTGGCATACAGTGGTTTTTGAGGAGGGGGATTATGAATTTTTGATCAGATGGGTTCATGAGTCAAAAAATATTTTTTTGTAGAAGTAAGTATACTCAGTGGTGGTCGAAAAAATTGATAAAAATCAGTTGTTTTTTATGAAATTTAATGAGGTTTTTTTTGGCAGGGTGGACACATAAAAATCTATAAAATGTGGTAAGTTTTTCTATTATAAAATCTATTTAAAGACTTATAAAAAAAAATGTTTTTATTAACTCCTAGAAAATTATAAATATAACTTTATAAAAAGGCAAGAATGTAATCATAGAAACCCATAAAATGTTATGAGTTGGTTTGACTATAAAATCTGTCAGAAAACTATAAAAACATCGGTTTATATAATCCCATAATACATCATAAAAGAAAAAGAATGTAATTATAGAAACCCATAAAAGTAGAGGTGTCGGTTTGATTATAAAATCTCTTAGGAAATCGTGCTTTTACAAAACCATAAAATATGTTAAAAGAAATGTCTACACTTATCAAATTTTATAAACATTTATAAGCCTGACTGATTATAGGATCAGATAAAAAACACACATATGAAACCACGTAAATTCTTACCAAAATCAAAGACATACCTCATAAATTTTTACAAACTTTTATAATCCTAAAATTTTGCCTCACAAAAGCTCATAGATCTTATAAAAACTGATAAAATTCAGGTGTGTTTTTTATGAGGTTTTATGCGGTTTTTTTGGCAGGGTAAACAGAGGGACCCCACGGTTTATCAGAATGTGCAAAATCAAACCCGTTAAATAAAAGAAAGTTCAATCATAAAATCATTCACTATAGAAACTGCAATTCGTAAAATTAATTTCGAAATTTATAAGACCCGTTTTTTAGCCGAAAGCCATTTCCAATGTAATTTGTGCAGGGTTCTTTAGTAATTTACTATACCTTCCTGCTCTATTTGAACGCCTATAGTTTATCAGACCGTATTTAATAAAAATTTTCATCTAAGAACTATTCACCATAAAAACTGCAATTTGTTAAACCAATTTTTTATCTGAACCTTATTTCCTGATTATAGGATCAGATAAAAAACACACATATGAAACCACGTAAATTCTTACCAAAATCAAAGACATACCTCATAAATTTTTACAAACTTTTATAATCCTAAAATTTTGCCTCACAAAAGCTCATAGATCTTATAAAAACTGATAAAATTCAGGTGTGTTTTTTATGAGGTTTTATGCGGTTTTTTTGGCAGGGTAAACAGAGGGACCCCACGGTTTATCAGAATGTGCAAAATCAAACCCGTTAAATAAAAGAAAGTTCAATCATAAAATCATTCACTATAGAAACTGCAATTCGTAAAATTAATTTCGAAATTTATAAGACCCGTTTTTTAGCCGAAAGCCATTTCCAATGTAATTTGTGCAGGGTTCTTTAGTAATTTACTATACCTTCCTGCTCTATTTGAACGCCTATAGTTTATCAGACCGTATTTAATAAAAATTTTCATCTAAGAACTATTCACCATAAAAACTGCAATTTGTTAAACCAATTTTTTATCTGAACCTTATTTCTTCAAACCCATTCAATAACAAATTTGAAATTTATAAGACCCGTTTTGAATCGAACCATTGTTCATCAAACGCATTCAATATCAAACTCGTAATTTGTACCCTTATTTTGCAAAACCGGAATTTGTAAAACCCGTTGTTTAGTTATCAGAAAATGTTTGTTTGAAAGTTTGAGACACGACGTTTCTATCAGAGATTGTAACAAATTCGAAATTTATAAGGCCCGTTTTTAATCGAACCATTGTTCATCAAACTTATTCAATATCAAAACCGGATTTTGTCAAACCATTATTTTTCAAAACAATTCGTAAAACCCGTTATTTATCAGAAAATTTTTGCTAAATTGATGGCGCATTCGCCAATAATACATGAACACTTGGCTAAAAGTAATGGTAGTGTTCAACACTTTACGTATATATATATAGATATCGCCACGCCTCCAGTTCATGTATTATTGGCGAATGAGTAATCAATTTAGCAAAACCTTTCTGATAAACAACGGGTTTTACGAATTCCAGTTTTAGAGCACAAAGCATCATGTACTAGTCAGTATTAGCCATTAAAAAAATTATTTTTTCTTATGAAGAAGAAATTTGGTTATTTCTTATTTTTACTTAATAAAAACAAGTCAAAACTTTTTTACTGTCGTTTGATAGGTAATAAGACTACCTACTTAGCACATAATTGGTATTTTTTAGAAGTTTAGGTTTATAGAAAAATCTTAGTGCAAAAATTTTCAATACAATCGACATGATTTTAGAGCATTTTCTTCAACTAATTTTATTTTTATATAGAAACTATAAGTGATGTAAAAACATTATCACGATTTTTTTGCGAAAATATGTTCTCTTTCAGGTAAAATTCAAAATGGGACAATTTTTTCCATTTTTTAAACATTTAAATGACGTTCATAAAAAAAAACGGTTAGTACTACAAAAATGCCTGTTTAGACTTTTTTTGTCTAAAATGAAATGGTTTATAAGCCCTAATTTCTATTTTTAAAAATAATTTTTTTTTTATATTTTGGGAAAAAATTACATATTTTTGACAGGTTTTGACAGTAGGACGCATATAGAACATTTTAATTTTTATCACAATAACTATTTAGGGACGGCACCTACACAAAAATATAACTTTCGAAAAGAGTATATTTTTTTTCTTAAAGTCAATCAAAAAGTGAACTGTGAGTCAGGGAATCACCCTCTTCCTAATCCTGTAATAATAGTATAAAACTGTTTACTTACCTCACTTGGCTAAAGGCACTAACTAGATAGTAAACTTACAGAAAACATGCAGCTTCTGGGGAGAACCTTCACAACACTGTTTTAATAATACTTTATTCAAATTAGTATATTTATATGCACTAAGGAACAACCACCTCCCTGTGTAAGGTTGCACCTCTCACGTTTTGCCATTTTGAAATTGTACAGTTAACTTAAAATGAAACAGCACAAGCCTCCTATGACTTTCTCAGAAAATTCAATTCAATTCATTTATTTAATAAGATCAAATTTCTTTTTTCTTACAATAGATCAAAGACAATTTTTCTAAGTCACACAGTGGTTTGTCAAGTAAATTGTAGGTAGTTCTTTGTGTAGACCATATACATTGTAATTTTTTTGAAATTGTTGGTGTTGGCTTTTAAGCAAACAATAGGAAATTTTGGAACACTTTTTATTATTTTTAAAATTAATTGCGCCAAAATTCTCTAAAATTAACTGATTTGGGTTTCACTCAGTAACTCAGCTAATACACTTTAATAAGCATCAAACTAAATTTTATCGCTAAAATCTGAACAGATAATATCACTTTAGAATAGAATTATTACTGATTCTTTTTTTTATTTATAATTTTTTTTAGGAATCTTGTAAAAAATTTAATTAATTGCTTGAATTGTATAGACAAATCCTATCATGCCAATATTTTTTCACAATAAATTTCATACACTTTTTTTACTTCAAATCAATAAATAATTCAAAAAAGTAATCTTAACATATATTTTCTTGGTGGTATGTATTGAACATTTTAGGGAAAGGGGCACAGAAAATTAAAATAAAACGCATCATTTATTAGGTCTAATGAAAATTTTACTCTTCACATTGATGTAATCATTACATTATACAATTACATAAATATAAAATAAGACATTATTTTACTTTCAACTTTATGTTGCGGAAAAATAAAATATATTACTACAGTTCTATAAAAATACAAACAATTCATAAGGGACTACAATTTCTAAAGGTCAGTTTAGGCACTCATTTTAATAATATTTTAAAATCTATTTGCAGGAAAATTAAATGCTTTAATGTCATTGAATAAGTGCATTATTGATATTAATTACCCACCAGGTTTGTTATGATTTTTCTTTTATTTTTAATTCTATTTCTTATTTCCCTCTCATGATCCTTGCTTGGGTTTGTTAAGAAATAAACGAATTAATAATAATAAGTATAAAATAATAAAAATGTCATTTAGCGATGTTGCCAATGTTGTTTCTCCTGGATATTTTTGTAATCATTTCAGCATAAAATGACGTACATAAACTGACCTTATGCTATCGTGAAAGGACTGTCTTATTTACTGAATGTATGAGTGTGCAACTTTTTTTCAAGCATTGAAAAATAAATAACAACTTCACCAAAAAAAAAAAAAACAAACACTGAAAAAACTGTAGCAGAACATTATGAACAATAATATTATATTCTTTTGAATTACTGTTAGTTACATTTTTTGGGCTTAGATTTAAGGAAAAACCCCTGTCACAAGTGTACGAAGTGCATGTATAAGAGTAATCCTATATACATAGTTTACCTATCCTGGAAATATATACATCATAAAATGACAGGTGAAATTAACGCCATTTTTTCTCAAAACTAAAAACGAAGATAATGTAAGGGTAGGTACTTTTTTAAATTAATTATTAAATGGACATTTTTTGTGATACTGTTCCTTACCATAAAAAGTGACCATTTTCCATTATTTAGTCCTAATTTTTTTTTAAATTTAATAATTTATGTATGCAACAATCTCCAAAAAAAATAGTTACCATACTCAGGATACATTTACACACTATACAGGGGGTGCTTAGCTATCCTGAAATAAAAATACCCAACCAGATGAAAGTTTTACAGGTAGGTACTTCTACACACCCTGTATATCAAACAACAGCAATAAGACTTCCAAACTTAAATTTGTTTAAAGTTTACTCACCAAGAAAAAACGCAAAGAACAAATATACAATTGGATGACACTAAACCTAAGAAATGATTTTTACTGATGACACATTAATCCTTTAAAAAAATTAGTCATTTTATCATTTTTGTCCTGTCAAATCGCAATCCTATTATTGCCAATTGAAGTCTGATATCTAATTGGCATTTTTTATTTAATTTTTTTAACTGCTAACATTATTTACTATGATAGCCTACACAGAACTAAAGGTAATAGTAGTGATGCTCTTAAAAATTACGAAAAATAAAAATTTGATATTCTTATATATAGAAAAAGAAAAACTATGCACAATTGCACTACACAACACAATACTCAGAGCATCCTATGAAATATAATTTGCGCAATAGATATCACACCCCAAAACAAGAAAGATTTAATAAAAAAAATGTCTATTATAATAAAAGAGAAACTAACACTCAATAGTTTCCTACATTACAATAAAATTTTATATGACTGAAGTTTGCCTCACTTAATCAATAAACGAATTTAAATATTGTTTATCAGTTATTTTCTATGAAAAACTAGGTTATAGTGTTATAACCTATAGAAAAAAATTTAATTGTTTTTGGGATAGGCAAACTAAGGAAAATTTGCCGTCACAAGGGATGTGTTAATAATATGCTTACTCTGCTGGTTTATCCGCTTCTGGAGCGGAATTTTCCGCCGCTGCAGGTTCAGCTGGTTGAGAGTCCCCGCTGCTTTTCACCTGTAACAACAAGTTTTTATTGATATTAATAAGAATAATAAGTAATAAAGTCCCCATGTAAAAAGTTACCCCTCAAAATAATTTGCAATTAGGTATTTTCTTTCTGTTTTAAAGTACAGACCAAACACCCTAAGAATGCCAAAATGAATAAAATACTTCTTTGGAAACATGCTTTAAGAATAAGGATTTAAAGGAAACTATTCCCCCTAAAAAAAAACCAGTTCCACTATTATTTTTTAGTTATTTCTATTTTTTTAAATGATGAATTTTTACAAACAAAAATAAAAGTCAAATTTTGTCAATTTTTAATGATTGCATGACAACAATAGTTATACTTATGCTGTAAAACATACCTCAGGTTTGGTACACGCCTCTACAGCATCTGTAGTGTCGTTCTCTTTAGGGGCAGATTCTTCCGTGTTGCTGTTGTTTGTGCTGGGAGCTTCCTCCTCTTTTTTAGACTCTGCCTCTGAGGCTTCTTCGTCTACACTGTCTTCTTTGGCGCCGTTTTCGGTCGCTTCAGGTTCCTAAATTATACAGGGTGTTATGAAAATTGCACCATATATTTTAATATTAATTATAAAATAAGAAAAAAAGTTTGTATAATGTAGAGGTCTAAACTCCTTTTTTGCCAAGATATTGGATTTTTAAAGTGTAAGGAGTGGGGAAAAAAGAATGTTATCAAATTTGAAAAAATTGAAGTGAACTTTTAATTTATTATGTTCAAAAAATGTCCTATTTAGTTTTTTTATAAACAGACAGAATCAGGGTACACAGGCTGTCATGTTTTTATAGGCAATTCCAATTATTACCATTATTGTGCAGCTCAACAAAATTTCATTATCTTGTGATTTCTTTACAAGATATAACAAAAAGCAATTTGACACCAGGTATCTTAAACATTTTTGGATCTATAGTATGACAGTTTTTTAAAAATCAGTTAAAACTAATTTATCATATCTGTTTTCCTTAGATCTTTTTTTTATAGTTAATTATATAACATCTTAGCTTTAAAATATGTATTTATAATTGGCACCTATACTTATTTAATAAAAAATATTTTGTCAATTTAAGTATGATGGTTTGTTACCTTTGTTTCAGCATTATTGTTTGCTGCTTCATCTTTCTCGTCATGGGAATTTGTTTCCATAGGTTCTTCAGATTTCTTTTCTTCAGCCTCTGAATCATTGGATTTTGCTTCTTTATCATTTTTCTCTTCACTCTCTACTGCATTATCCTGAGGTAAAAATAAAGTGTTATTTAACAACGTTTTGATTTAACTTTTAAAGGAGTGATCTAGTACAGTTAACACTACCTATGGAAGTTAAATTGGCTTTTAATGTCCATAAAAAAAAATTGCAAAATATAACATTTTAAAGTATTTTTTACAAGTTTTGCTAACCCTTAGATGCATCGTGTTGCTGTTTGGCAACATACTGTCTTTTAAATGATAATAACATACTTTGCTATTTTCCTCAGGTTCCTCTGAATTTTCTTCGACAGACTTTTTAGGGCGTCTACCCCTGCCCCTTCCAGTGCTTGCAGAGCTACTTTTTCTTTCCTTTTTGGCTGGGGGAGGTGGTGTGGCAGTTACACCTTTAGCTGCTGATCTGGTCACTCGCCTTCCCTCAGTGGCTGGTGTCTCTGCATTCTGGAAAATAACACAAAACTGAGATGTTTTTTAATTAAAACTTACTTAATTTCAACGCACTTGGCCAATGGCAATCACTTTAAAAACATGAAGACAGAGTCAGCTACTTATAGCTTTTAAATAGTAAAGAAAGAAAACTTGTAATAATAGAAAAAACATAAATTGGCATAAAATCACATTTTATTTTTAATTATTTTGCTTAATAGCTTTTTAACAATAATTATAAAATAATATCACCTTAGAATTACAAGGTTCTATCTACCTGTCTTGAAACTTTTGGTAAATGAAATTTTAAAATATTATGTTCTAGAACTATGCCTTCTCTAAACTATTTAAACCTTTCAAACTAATAATTTAATACTTCTTACTGCCAAAGTTTTTAATATAATTGATAAGATCTAATTTTTTCCTACAGGAAGTTGTATTTTTTTGACCAGAAACACTGCGATGGTTAGGGTGGAAAAGGAGGTGATAGACAGCTAATATAATGAAAAACTAGAAAATTCATAACTTTTAATTTAAAGCTGCTACAAATAATTAATAATTAAACTTAATATTTCCGAATTTTGCCTGGGGTTAACTTTTGAACCAATCATGCTACAAATATGCAGTTTTCAGATTTGACTTTTATTAAATATCCCCTTAAAGCACAAATTTCTCAAAATTCATTGTGCATCTTTGAAAATTTATAAAAATTGTTGAAATAAAAATTATTTATTTATTTGTAGGTAATAGAGGAAAAAAATACAATAGGGGTGGTTCAGAAAGGGTTGATATATTTGAAAATTCTGCTTAAATATGGTTTAAATAACATTCCAATTTTCTTTAAAAAAAATATTATATATGTATTATCCATCCAGTTTTAGATTAAACATGAAAAAATAGAGGTGAATAAAAATATTACGATTGATAGAACTTTGTAATTCTCAAAAGATTTCTAGAATACAGACATAGAACTTTGTAATTTTTAGAATAAATCTGTAAGTAACTACTTAACTTTTTCAAAATTTTAATTTTACTTTTAATGAAGCACAAAAAAATTTATTAATAAAAAAAAGTGAAAACTTCAAAAAGCTGTAGATAGAACCTTGCAATTCTGGAATTGTAGAAATATTTTTAGTATCTTCTGAAATTTGTATTCTTAATTTGTTTTAATATTTTATATTTCTATACCTTATCTACAGAGGGCGTTCTAGGCGATTTCGATTTTCTACCTCTTCCAGGAGTTTTTGCTTCATTTTTTTCATTCTAAAACAAAAAATAAATTTGAATGATTTGCCATTACATCAGTTGATCTGTTGAGTTAACCATAACTTCCTTTTTTTCAAACTCACAATTATATAATTAAAAGGTAAATGTATTACCACTTCACAATTATTGCAATAAAGTGAGGTTAAACCATATACATTAGAGTTAACAGATAAATATAAATATTTTATTATTAATAATCCCATTAAATTTATTAAAGTTAACATTAAATAAATCTATATCTGTTTTGTTTTATCAGGTCATTATAATTGATGTTTTCGCAAAAATTTTCCCTGTACCCTTTCAATTTTTTTCTTGTTTGAGGGATAATGTGGATACCACACTGGAACAGTCTGGGAAGTCTTTTAATGTGCAACTTGGCCCAAGCATCACAAAATGTGCAACAATAACTTCAAAAAACAAAGAAAGTAATTTTAAAATCAAGGTTATCCCTGGGCAATACCAAAATCAAAAAATCTACTGTGCATCCCTAACACAGTTGACTCACACCTAGAGGAGTTTTAACCTCTGCATTTTTTTCAGGCAAACTTGATTAGGATAGTTATTATTGGTAGGCTTGAGTGTGTGTCAGAGAATGCAAGGACAGAGCCGTTATAGTATCTCATAGTTATATAGGGTGATTCACAATTCCCTAGAAAGACTTTTAACTGTAGGTAGAATTTTTTGTTCTGAACAAGAATTAGTAAAATATATTTTTGTTAAATCTTTCGTTTCAGAGATATTTGCATTTAAAAAATTGTTAATATTTTTTGAAAGCACCCTTTACTGTGTGGTAAACATCAATTTTTGAAAAGAAAACTTTGACAACTTCAAAATGCTTGACAAAAACCCTAAAACATGTCATTGTTACCAAACGTAGACTTGCTTGGGGGTGTGTCTAAAATATTGACTGCTCAATTGACCATTGACCAGACCCTTCTGGTGATCCGATTTTAACCAAATTTGGCAGAGACAATTCAATTGCATAAACAAACACATCCAGTAACATTTTACCCCCCTCAACCCCACAAATAAAGGTGTTAGAACAAAAAAACATGATTGACCTGCAAAAAAGTTGTTGACCGGGCCTTTAGCTTTATCCGATTTGGATCAAACTTGGCAGAAATGTAAATGTACCTAAAGTACACTTGCTGTAAAAGTTTTAGCCCCCTTACCCCCCAAATAAGGGCGGTAGAGCGAAAAAACACGATTGACCAGCAAAAAAGTTGTTCACTAGGGCCTTATCTTTATCCGATTTTGATCAAACTTGGCAGACATGTAAATGTACCTAAAGTACACGTGCTGTAGAAGTTTTACTCCCCTCCAGCGTAAAAGTTCTTGCCCGGGCCCTTATCTTTATCCGATTTTAATCAAACTTGGCAGAAATGTAAACGTACCTAAAGTACACATGCTGTAAAAGTTTTACTCCCCCTCATCCCCCAAATAAGGGCAATAGAGCAAAAACACACAATTGACCAGCGAAAAAGTTGTTTACCCGGGGCTCATCTTTATCTGATTTTGATCAAAGTTGGCAGAAATGTAAACGTACCTAAAGTACACATGCTGTAAAAGTTTTACCTCCCTCACCCCCAAAATAAGGGTGGTAGAGCAAAAAAACACGATGGACTAGCAAAAAAGTTGTTGACCGGGGCCTTATCTTTATCCGATTTTCATCAAAGTTGGCAGAAATGTAAATGTACCTAAAGTACACGTGCTGTAAAAGTTCTACCCCCCTCGCCCCCCAAATAAGGGTGATAAAACGAAAAAACACGATTCGCCAGCCAAAAAATTTTTTTCACTCTACCACCCTTATTTGAGAAGTCAGGGTGGTAAAATTTTTAGAGCACATGCACTTTAGGTACGCTCACATTACTGCCAAGTTTGGTGAAAATCAAATAAAGATAAGAGCCCGGTCAACAACATTTTTGCTGGTCAAACATGTTTTTTCACTCCAACATCCACATTTGGGGGTTGAGGGGAACGTGCACTTTAGCTACGCTCATATTTCTGCCAAATTTGGTGACAATCGGATAAAGATAAGGGCCCAGTCAAAAACTTTTTCGCTGGTCAATCGTGTTTTTTTGCTTTAACACCCTTATTTGGGGATGAGGGGGGTAAAATGTTACAGGATGTATTTGTTTATGCAATTGAATTGTCTCTGCAAATTTGGTTAAAATTGGACTGCCAAAAGGGTCTGGTCAGTGGTAAATTGACCGGTCAATATTTTAGAACTATCCCTTGCTTGGCAAATTATTTTAAAGGCAATTCCCAAAAAAATACAAAAATTTAACTACTAAATTCTCCAGAATTTTGAATCACCCTGTATAGGTTAAACATGCTCATCTAACAACTTGTTTGTGAAAATTAGAACACCTACTCTTGGTTTTATTTCTTTTTTAACTTTTTAAAGATTTGCATAAAGAAAAAACAGAAAGACAGGAAATACTTGCTGTTTGTTCCTAGGCAGTAATTTTTTTTTGTAAACGGTGGATCATAACAGTTCTTTAGACAGGCTTATGTATAATAATTACTATGTTTATACATGCCTAAAACTATTTTTATATAAGGATAATTAAATAAATTTACTTTCTCTCAGGGTTTATACATCCTTCATTTCATTTCTATTAAAAAAACACATATTAAACAACTAAGTTAACAACAGTAAAACCAGGGTTAAGTATTTCTTTAGATTGGAAGCTGGCCAACCCTAAAATCAGTTTTAAAGCAATATTTTTTCTTCTGTCAGTGACCTTGGCTCACAAAATGTCAAAGTGACATTCAAAATGGGTCATGCAATATCCTTACTTTTTGGAGTCAAATAAATATCAGAATCGGCTGAACTTTGAATGGAAAGCAAATTTTGTAAAACTAAGACATGACTCAGTGCACTTTTTCAATTTTATGCCGAATCAGCTGTAATTTCTTTAACTTTAACTTATTTGGCCAAAAATGTGCCAAATAAGTTAAGCGCCAAAGTGTGTCTTTGTTTTACAAAATGTGCTTTCCATTCAAAGGTCAGCCAATTCTGATGTTTGACTTCAAAAAGTACAGATAAATTGCAACCAGCTTAGGAAGGCACACAGAAAAAATTTGTAAAAGAAAACAGTCTCTATCTATCTCCCTCTTATTCTTATCTATTCTTATTCTTCTTTTTATCTATCCCCCTTGTACGGATACCCCAGATGCCTTCCTATGCTGGTCGCAATTTATCACATGACACATTTTGAATGTGAATTCGACACTTTGCGAGCTAAGGTCACTGACAGAAAAAAAATAAGGTAATTATGCAGTAGGTATATGGTTTTCTGGAATTTTTGATTTTTTATGAAAAATTCTTTATGGTGGCACCTACTAGGGTCCCTAGGACCCCAAATCCACCTGCACCGCTTGGTTTTTTTTTTATTTTTTTTTACTAAAACAACCCAATCCAACACAGTCCAACCTAACCTAATCCAACCCAACCCAAAACAATCAAAAAAACACATTTCAACCCCCCCCCCCCAGGCACCCTTTTTTCTCTTAAAACAAAAAAAAAATCAGGCACAGGCGGATTTGGGGTCCTAGGGACCCTAGTAGGTGCCCCCATAAAAAAATTTTCATAAAAAACCAAAAATGGCAGAAAACCATATACTGCATAATTATCAAAAATAGTATCTACTAAATAAAATTGATTTAGTGCTTAAAACAGTATTAGTGATGTTTATATGAATTGACAAAATTTTCAAACTGTCTTTATATAAAGGTGCTTTAAAGAGGACAATATAAACAAACAAAATGATGCTTTACATAAAATGTATATTATATAAATAAGTTTTAGTTGGGAGGTATTTATTACTGCTGTATCATTACTGCTGCAGCATATTGGTTACTGCTGTAACACATCACACAAATGGGGCTATTAATGGAGCTGTAAAAAAATCAAGAATTTTTAGATTATTAAAACCAAATTAAAATTCAATCAATTTATTGCAAAATTAAGGATAAAAAGACAAATTAAATTTCCCTCCAAAATGTAAACAATTAGTCAAAGACATGACTTTCAGCTTTAGTAATACTTGAATGAGGGCAACACAATGCGAAACGTAAGTCGTTGATTATTCAATCTCAAGCCACGGCGTACATCTTGGAAACTGGGAATTTTCCATCGTCCTCGTTGATTTTCCCATTGGATATTTTAGCACAAATATCGATAAAATGGCCTGGTACAGTTTGGACGGTGTACAAAAAATAAAATTTGGGTACAAATTAGAAAAAAATCCGGTAAATGGTGCTCCTCTCCCCTGGACGCTTAGAATGTGACTTATTGATATCCATAAACCCGAAAACCTCATAGCGGTTAACAGCGAAATCAAGCCGCCGCGTCACATTCTAAACGCCATGCAATATTCCGTGCACATTGCCACTATGTTCCCACAGAAATTATCAATTTTTTTAAATATTTAGATGTTTACCTGATTGTTTTCCTCATTAGTTGCATTGTTTGCTGTGGCCGCATCAACTTCAGACATTTTGAACTGTATTTTTTCAGGTTTTTTAACACAAATTTCACTTCAAACACACACGGAGCTCCCGGTCCTTGTTGTTTATCGAAAGAAATGGCGGCGAGCGTGGGTCACGTGACGCGCTTCACTTCGACAGGTAAATGCGCGGGAATTTCAAATTTATAGAAATTTTAGATATTCTTGTTGTTCTGCGGACAATTGTTACTTCTAAAATGTGAATTTGTTTTAATCCAGTTTATTTAGTTAAAAGCTGATATAAAATAATAACAAAAACTTGGCCTTTTAGTTGTTATTTCCTTTTGCAAAACAATTCTTTTAAAACAAATTGATGCCAAATATAAAAACAAAGAAACATTGGAGGACAGAGGAGAGTTTCGATTGATCTCGGTGCTGTTCGTTCTTGGTTAACAGCGGTTCTGACAGACACCAAATTTATCCTTTTTTATTACATCACGAACACAAGAGACGGATAAGTTCCTTCTAAAGTCGTTTTTTGGCGTGAGAAGATTTCGAAACCGTTTCGAAATCATGCAAGAAATGTCATTTTCGCGTTGAACTGGTAAACTCACGGTTCAACACATTTCAAAGGATTTCAAAACCGCTCGTCGGACTGTTTCGAAAGCGCTTCAATCACGATTTCAATATGGCGAGAGTTGTCATTTGTCAAAATAAGCGAGTAGTGTCGGGTTATGGAGCACCGGCTATTTTCTTTTGTTTTTTCAATAAAATAGGGATATTAGGGGTAGTGGTAGTGGTTACTTACCACTACGGAATGACGTTTAGCTATTGCGCAGACGCAGTAATTACCACAACCACCACGAAGTGTCAAGCTTAAAATTTTGACAACTTTGACAGCCGCTGTGGTAGTATTTAACAACCAGTACCACGCATCGATTTTACCAGAGTTTTTGGAACTAATTAAAAACTGTCACTCGTAAAAAAATTTAGGGGGGAGAAAAAATTTTCAAATTAATTGACAATCGATCAATCAATCAAAATGGTTTATTTATCAAAATAATTGAATACAGTTGTTACAATATTAGTTACAATAAAGATAAATAAAACAGTTTAGCACAGAAGCAGCTGCGCTGCTTGTTAGTGCGTTTTCTTTTTTTTTTAAATTATTTACGTTCTATCACACAAGTCACATTTGGTAGTTTTTATTACATATCCTGTAATAATGTCACAATCGAGATAATGTCACGTTTTAGGTAAAGGGATTTGTCACGCTCGGGTTATATTTTCACAATTTGGTTTAAGTCATATTTCGGTTAAAAAGCTCACATTATTATTATAAACTTTTAGAAATATACTTTTTTGTCTGTAATAAATACTTAATTACTAGTAGGTTCATTATCTTAATAAATCTCTTATTTTTATTCTTTCTATTTCATTTAATCACTTTTTAAAATGACTCTTAAAATTTTTTTTCACATCATCTGGAAGAAAGTTATAAAATTTCGGCGCTAAAAAATGAAAATATTTATGACCAACTTCTTTTTTCATTAATGGTAAGGGTGCATTTATGTTTCTTTGACGAGTATTGTGTGAATGTGGGATGGTGTAAATGTTTATTTTTTTCTCGTTTATTAGAAAAATTAATTTAGAAAAGTATAATTGTCTAATGTCAAAAAATTTTTTTTGTTTATAGTCGTTAGTCGAGTGGAGTCTGTCTTTATTGAAAATGATCTTAAGGTCTGTTATATAGCAATCTCTCACACCACCCCAACCAACAAGCCCGTACGTCAATTGTGATTGGAACAGTGCAAAATACAATATTTTAAGTTGATCAATTTTTAAATAATTTTTTAGATGGTAAAAACGTGTAATGAGATATCTCGTTTTACCAATCAAGTATTTCACATGTTCATCCCATCTTAAGTGTGGATCAATTATTATGCCAAGATATTTGCTTTTATTTCTTTTGCTAATTTTGGTGTCTGGTGAGATGTTAAGTAAGTCAAAATCGGGTAATTTATTGTTATAAGATGATAAAAGCAAAAATTTAGTTTTTAGTTTGTTTAGTGTTAGAGTATTAAATTCAAACCATTTAAAGATATTTAGCAAATCAGTTTCAGCTTGATCTTTTACAGTGTTCTAATCTTCTGCTAAATAAAACACAAATGCATCATCAGCGAAATTACCAATTTTTCCATTAAAATTTATTTTTAATAAGTTAACATATATTATAAATAAAATGGGTCCGAGAACTGTTCCTTTTGGGACCCCCAAGTTACAGATCTCAGAGCACCCTTTATCTGGTTAATTTCCACAAATTGTTGTCTGTTTTCCAGATAGCTTTTTAGTAAATTTAATGCGCTTCCCCTAAATCCATTTTTTTCTAATTTTTTTAATAGCTTTTTATGGTATACTGCATCGAAAGCTTTTTTGAGGTCAATAAGTACGCATAGTGCAGCTTGCTGCGTTATACATTTCTTTGCATATCGTAGTTTTTGCATCCTCAGTCGATTTCCCACGTCTAAACCCAAATTGTTTTGGAGATATAATCTTATTTTTATCAAGAAATCTAACCATTCGTTCTTTAATTAACTTTTCAAAGACTTTTGCTATGTTTGACATAAGGGAAATTGGCCTATAGCAAATTATGTCTAAACTTGATCCTTCTTTAAACAGTGGTTTTATTTTTCCCAACTTAAGCATATCTGGAAAACAGCCTATACTAAACGCAAAGTTTATTAAATATGTAATTATAGGTGAAATTTCGCAAACAACCTCTTTTAAGGTTTCCGCCTTAATATTGTCAGGGCCAGGAGATTTTTTTAATTTTAATTTTTTAATTACTTTTTGGACCTCTTTAATTGACACTTGATGAAAAAAAATTAAGACTATCTTTTATACGTTCGTCCGATTCATTATATCCCACAGGGCTATTTATTTTTGTTGCAAGATTTTTGCCAATATCGCTAAAGAATTTAATAAAATGTTTTGTTATTTCAACAGGATCGGTTACAACTTGAGAATCTTGTGTTTTAATTTTGTCAATTATATATAATATATCAATATAATATATCATAAACCACTACTGTTATTTTCATTTTTTAAGATCATGTTTTGGGTAAATGTTTTTTTCCCTGATTTTATTTCTTTTTCTATTTGTTTTTTGCAATCTGTATATCTATTCTTTAGTTCAAAATCTTGCGGGTTTTTTAATTACTCTTGATACAGAATATTCTTGATATTTATTTTTTTAAGTAGGCCCGTGATCCAATGTTTTTTCGGATGATTTTTTCTCGTGATTTTAATAATTTTTGTGTTTTTTCCTATAAGTAGTTGTAGTTTATGTACAAAATTTGATGTTACTAAATTTAAATCTGGGATTTGGTAAACTTCGGTCCATGGATCATTTTTAATGTCAGCTTTTAGCTGGTTGTAATTAATATAATTTTTTGTCATAAGTTGAAGTTTGTTTTGGATCTGATTTTTGGATTTTTGAGTAAAAGAAAGTAGTATAGGACAGTGATAAGTGATTTTGTAATTTATCACATAGGAATATTTGCAAAATATTGATCTCCTTTAATGTAAAAATGATCCAAACAAGTTTTTGAAATTGGTCTGGGGTCTGATTTTCGAATCCATACGAAAATATCCGCATACGTGTACTAAATAATTCACAATTTTTATGTCAGTCTCTTTCTATACCGTGTGAAATGAGAGGTGAAAGATAAACCGGTATGTGTAGACCGCGTTCGAATTCGACTGGTTTAACGCAATATTGCACGAGTGGGTTGAGGGTATTCATGCTGTTTCGCATGAAAAACCGGTTATTCTTTCACGTACTACCCACGAATCAGCATATTGGCATGTCTTTTGCCTCCCATTATATACGGTATAGGAAGAGACGGAAGTAGTCGCATGCGAATAATTTCGCTTGGTTTCGAAAATAGGACCCCTGGTATATTTATTAATGAATGATGTAAAGCCGATGTTCCAAAATACTCTAAAATTAACCAACAAAATAACCACAACCACAACGAAATGGATTCGTAGCTTACGGCAGTGGTAGTGGTTAATTAACACCACGGAATGATGTTTAGCTATTGCGCAGACTCAGTAATTACCACAACCACTACGACGTGTCAAATAAGCGTTCTAAAGTATCCCTAATAAAAGTAATAGAGTTACACTAAGTGTATCTCTGTCCTTCTCTATTTTGTATTAAAATAAAGGATAGAAATATACACTCAGTGCGCACTGGTGCAACAAAAAGAAATCGCTTTAGTTTTAGGGTGCGTTCGCATAGAAACCCTAAGCGCTGGAGGTCCACTTTTCCATTCGAGTCTTTTTTTACATAAGTTTATAAGTATATGATCACGTTCCGTAGATGTTTATTCAGGGTGAGTTCGCAAAGACGCTCGGTAGAGCGGGCGGGGACTAATGACGTAACAAGCAGGGCGGGAAAATGAGCCTGTTCGATTTTGGTACATATCCGTCCCTTTTCCCCTTATTAAAAGAGAAAAGGATAGAAATGCATGACCGTCGAACAGTTAACCGTCGAGTTTATAAAGAACCCCGCACTAAATACATGGGAAAATGGACTTCACCCGAATTTGATGTAACTTTGACGTTTGATAGTACTGATCATGGTTTAACAGATATGCAACTTTTATCGAGATTGTATGTCTAGTTCTTGAGATATTGGTGGTCAAAATTTTAAAAAACGCGTTGCAGTGCTAATTCTGCTGAAAAAAAAGAACGATTTCTCAGGTGAAATAGTGACAGTTATAAATGAGTTTTTTGTTGCAAAAGGATGGTTTATATTCACCAAATAACCATTACTGCTAAAAGATGGTTAGTTCTTACACGGGGACGGGGTATGTTCCAAAAAAATATAATTTTGTGAATATGCATTTGACATTAGTTTAAAAGAAAAAGCCAAACATGCACCAGGATTGTTCTATCTGCATCTATTTTAGATAGCTGAAATAGGACCGCTTCATTTTTTGGTGATGCATTTCACGGTACAATTTTTTCAAGTTCGACTGTTTTTCATCGCTTCAAAAAGTCCACATGGTTAAGATCTTTGAGCAATTTTTTCCCACTTTCAAACCTATTTTAAATCTACTATTTGCCATTATTAACACGATCTTTCTATTAATTTTTAGCAAAAGTTGGTGACACAAAGTCCTTGTTTTACTATGGGGTCCATAAAAAAAATTATTTGTTTAACGTTTTTTGAATATTTACTTTTTTTTCTGTGTGAGTGAGTGTAAGAGTCAATTTTCACAATATTTTACTCAACTTTCTATGTCTGGTTTTTGTACTATGAATTTTTGAAGTTAAAAAAAAAGTATTTTTTTGTTATCTTCATGAGATAAAACAAAAACAGCTGACTGATTAATTTGAATGTGAATGGGCTGCAACAGTTACCACAAGCGGGTCTACTGTGGCTTACTCAATCATCCTTTTATTACAGAGTTCGGTATGTCAAGTTGCTAACCAAAAAAATACTTTTCTTTTAACTTCAAAAATTGATAGTTCAAAAACCAGACATAGAAAGTTGGTCCAAAAAAAAAATTTGACCCCGTAGTAAAACAAAGTTTTTGTGTTAACGACTTTTCATGCTAAAAAGGATCGTGTTAACAATGGTAAGTAGTAGATTTAGAATAGGTTTTGAAAGTTGGACAAAATTGCTCAAAGATCTGAACCCTGTCGAGTTTCTGACAGCAAAGTTATCACTGCAACGCGTTTTTCGGAATTTTGACCCTCAATATCTTAAGAACTAGAGATACAATCTCGATAAAAGTTGCATATCTCTTAACCCACAGTTAGTGCTGTGAAATTTCAAAGTAACCCCAACTAGCAATTTTTAGTTGTGCAAGTTGTAAAAATTAGAATTGCACTAATTTTAAACGTTGTTTTACGGATAAAGAATAGTTATCATGGCGACCGACAACAACTTCGACTATTATACGACGCCTAAACGTTTATCACAACTTCAGTCGCCATCACAACTATTTATGACCGTCTATTTTACTAACAGTAATTCCTTAGTTGTGAAGGCGCCGACTACAAATCGGTGTGTGCTAAACCGAAAATTGATCAATTTGCCCCACATTTTCTGACCAGTTTATTGGAGACGCGGGCGTGCCTGTTTTCATCTAACCAAGTTTTCTGTTACGTTTGCAACAAACCAATTTTGTAGCACTGCTGTCTGTCATACAAACGTCAAAAAGGATTTTCGTTTTACAATTGGTCCTGGTTCTGGTTGAACCAGAACCGCAACCGGTCCTTTCGTTTTAAAACAATGACGTCACAGTTGCAACCCGGTTATGAAATTTTAGAACCAGCCTGGGAGGTTGGTTCAGCCCTTGGGTTCTAAACATAACCCCTAAAATTTTGCAAAATTATAGATAGTCTTTTTTTGAGTAAAATCAAAGATATCTTAGTAATATTATAAATGACGTCATTATTTTAGAACCGCTGTCAAAATTTATGTCAAAATAATGTCAACCAGAACCAGGACCAATACTTAAATCGAAAATCCTTAAAAGTGTTTTGTAAAGTTTTTATTAGTTTTGTTTCAACATTTTGCACTATGAAAAGGAACAAATTGTATAAATATTCTTCGATATTTTCTCGTCGCAGAAGGCTTTAGCTAGCATTAGCTGATATACTGGATAAAAATGTGTCATCTTCTGTGTGGCGGAAAAGAAAAAGGAAGGTCCTGTGTAAACAACAATTAAGTGAGCAGCAGAAAGCCAAACTGTGGAGCAATTTCGATTGGGTAAAAATTGAGGCGTGTTCGCGTCTTTTAATTTAAGGGATCAGTTCAAAACAAAGTTAAGTAGTTAAAGCGGTCGAGATACGGGACTCCTTTGGTTGTCATAGAAACTAATAAGTGCCGCCATAATTGATTGTAAAAACCATTGTATGTTAATATGTAAACAAACATTAAAAATTATTTTTTTTACTTTTTTCTACAATAAACTACGATCTTTTTGCATGTAAAAATTCGTATTTTGTTTTTAGGAATCCTAAGCAACATCTTCAGAGGTTTTTCGAAGCAATTTTTAAATCATGATTTTTTTTTTATTTCATGAAACCATCTTAATCGAGGGCGCGCTTGTTTTTTAAAGCTACGATCTGCACATTTGACTGTAAACTACCGTCTGTTTATATATTTTTGGCATTGGCTCGCATGTTTGATTTTGATGTTTTGATCATTTTATTTTAAAAATATTATGGTGTTAGAAAAAGTTTAATTAGTAGTCGAATAGTTTATTTATCATTTTACGTAATGAATAATATTTTCAACAAATAATTGTACTCCAAAACCCATTGAACTATTACTTCAACTGTAGTCGCGATCGGGACGTTGACTCAACCAAAAAAATCATCCACCAAATTGGTGCAAAAGTGGGTGGTGTTTGAGTAAAAGTAAACGTTGCGACGCAACGTTGGCACGCGGTGCACAACGTTGAGTCGTCGACAAATTGCTAGTTGGGACATCAAATTCGGGTAAAGTTCATTTTCCCATGTATTTCGTGCGGGGTTCTTTGGGGTTAGAAACTTTAGAAAACAGCCCAGCCTATCGATTTTATTCGCAGTTTTACCAGATCCGACCACGCACTTTGCAAAAACTACAAAATTATCAAAAATTTTAGTTGCTTTAAAAAAAACATTTTTTTTTAATAGTACAGTAAAATTGTCATAAATAAGAGGGATACCCAAAAAAAAATCCGGGGAGGCTAAAATTTTTGTATGTTGTTAAGGAAGGTCTAAAAGTAAGATCACCAAGTTTGTGCATGTTTCCTCCACTCCTCGGGAACCATCCGCCATTTAAAAAAAAAACTTTTTAATTTACGTTTTTCCATTTCTATTGGTCGCAGGCGAAAAAGTCTAAATAGGAAAACTTCTGCAAAAATAACATAACCTCAAATGTCAACAACAAAAATCGATAAAGAAAGCAGGCTGATATCTTTGTGTCGTATTTATTCAAGGGACCGTGGTCTATACCGACTTAGGAAGTGTGTAACTAGGTCCGCCTCCACGTGATATCCAATTCCATGCAGCCTGGTTACCGGCGTGAATGGAGGGGTAGGACCTAAGATACCTTTTACACTTGTTTACCCCGGGTTACCCCCCCTACCCCACTCACCAGACCGGTCTGATGAGCACCCCCGAGGAAGGCAGTTTTCTTTTCCTATGAAGATTTAATTTAGCCTAAACCCCTTTGACGAGGCTAGGGATCTTTAACGTGCTCCACGTGGATTCTCTTTACGTCCTCTCCGAGGGATGGTATGGAATCGAATTAGCCTTCCTTCTAGCTAATAGCATTTTTTTGTGAGCTTACCATAGTTACTATTATTCTCTTTTTCTAAATACATTCGGCTGAGAGAGATCCATCATACCAGAAAATGGCCTGTCAGACCCGCCTGTACACCCTTCGATCCCGTATACCCAACTAGCAATTTTTAGTTGTGCAAGTTGTAAAAATTAGAATTGCACTAATTTTAACCGTTGTTTTACAGATAAAGAATAGCTATCATGGCGACGGTCGACAACGTCGACTATTATACGACGCCTAAACGTTTATCACAACTTCAGTCGCCATCACAACTATTTATGACCGTCTATTGTACTAACAGTAATTCCTTAGTTGTGAAGGCGCCGACTACAAACTGGTGTGTGCTAAACCAAAAATTGATCAATTTACTCCACGTTTTCTGGCCGGTTTGTTGGAGACGCCGGCGTGCCTGTTTTCATCTAACCAATTTTTCTGTTATGTTTACAACAAACCAATTTTGGAGCACTGCTGTCTGTCATACAAACGTCAATTAATTCAGTAAAAGTAACTAACAAGTGTTTTGTAAAGTTCCTATTAGTTTTGTTTGAACATTTTTCACTATGAAAATGAACAAAGCTGTCATTGAAGGTGATTCCCCAGTGTGGCGGAAAAAAAGAGGAAGGTCCTGTGTAAACAACAAGGATGGAAATTAGGTGAGCAGCAGAAAGCCAAACTGTGGAGCATTACCCTCTCCACATAGGCCGATCAGCTCTTATCGTTTTAGTGTCCTTTTATCCACCTTCGCCGCCATTTTGACAGAAAACTAATGGATTATCTGTCACTTTTGAGTGAAAATGGCGGCGAAGGTGGATAAAAGGACACTAAATCGGTATGAGTTGATCGGCCTATCTGGAGAGGGTACTGTGTGGAGCAATTTCGATTGGGTAAAAATTGAGGCGTGTTCGCATCTTTTAAGTTAGGGGATCCGTTCAAAACACAGTTAAGTAGTTAAAGCAGTCGAGACACGGGACTCCTTCGGTTGTCATGGAAACTAATAAGTGCCGCCATGATTGATTGTTAAAACTATTGTATGCTAATTTGTAAACAAACATTAAAAATATTTTTTTTGCTTTTTTCTACAATAAACTACGATCTTTTTGCATATAAAAATCCGTATTTTGTTTTTAGGAATCCTAAGCAACATCTTTAGAGGATTTTCGAAGCGATTTTTAAATCATGATTTTTTTTTTTATTTCATAAAATCATCTGAATCGAGGGCGCGCTTGTTTTTTAGAGCTACGAACTATACATCTGACAGTAAACTACCGTCTGTTTATATATTTTGGCATTGGTTCGCATGTTATGATGATGCAAAACATGATATATGACATAGAATATCATTTTATTTTAATAATCTGATGGTGTTAGAAATAGTTTAATTTGTAGTCGAATAGTGTATTTATCATTTTACGTAATGAATAGTATTTTGAACAAATAATTGTACTCCAAAACCTATTGAACTATTACTTCAACTGTAGTCGCGATCGCGACGTTGACTCAATCAAAAAATCATCCACCAAATTGGTGCAAAAGTGGGTGGTGTTTGAGTAAAAGTAAACGTTGTGACGCAACGTTGGCACGAGGTGCACAACGTTGAGACGTCGACAAATTGCTAGTTTGGTACCGGTCAAATGATAACTATATCAAGGAGATAGTTACATTTTCATAGGCAGAGTGGTGCAGGGGGAGCATTTTCTGGTAAGCCTGATCTCTCTCAGACCGATGCAATTAAAAGAAGAGAATAATAGTAACTATAGTAACCACACAAAAAATTGCTATAACTCGGCCTACTCCGCTCCATACTGCGTTTTACCTTAATCTTACCAAATTATGGTATTTAATAAGAAAAAGTTCAAGTAGACTACCGACTGCCCCGGGGATCGAACCCGGATCTCCTGGTTGAAAGCCCATCTATCTGCTTGATATATAGTTATCGTTGACAGATATACGGGTCGAAGGGTGTACAGTACATTTTTCTGGAATGTAGTATGCTCGATATTTCTCAGCCGAATGCATTTAGAAAAGGAGAACAATAGTAACTATAGTAAGTTCACAAAAATTTGCTATTAGTCGAAAGAAGTGAGACGGCAAATTGCTCAATACGACCAGAAAGCGTTGTCGGCGGCAAGAAGTTGAAATGTGAACTAGGCGACGCCATTCAATAACTAACCGCGTTCGATTGAACGTCGGTGAAAGCGGATTTACGCTGGAACCGGATTCTTGACCTGTGAACGCATATGAATGCGCACACAGATTAGAATTATAATATTAGGGACCTTTTGCACCTCTTATTAAAAATCCCCGTTAGGTGGCTTTATCGTTTAATAACGCATTGTGGCGTAGCTAACGTCACGTTATTTTTAAGGCAGCATTTTTAGTTTATACGGTACGTATTACTATTTATTATTATCAAGATTTACAAAGAGAATTTGTCCAATAATATTTTTCGTTAAAAATATCTTATTATTGTATTTTTTACCGTGAAATTTAATTATTAATAATCTTTAAAAACTTGAAAACACAACAGAGAAAATTGAGGTTACAATAAACAGATCGGAATCACTTATCGAACAGTTGCCAGTCAAGTCAATGTTTTACATTTCTTACGAAGTTCTAGCCAAAGAAAATGATTAAACAAAAATTGACACCTATCTTTACAATTAAAAAGAATACAGAACATATTTGCATTCAAAAATCAATTTATATATTTGGTTTTTCTACTTAACGTTTTATAGTCGGCAACCATGTCAATTATAAGGGATACGGTATTCGTGCGCTTGGGATTAGAGACCTTCTGCACCTATAAATTAGATGCCTTTTTACTTTATCGCTTATTTCGGGCATGCGCAGTTACGACGTAATAACGGAATCCCTTACTATCCGATAAAGTTTGACGTTACCTACGGGAGAATACCGTATCCCTTATAATTGACGTGGTTGAATTTGAATTTTTTTTTGAATTAAAATTTTTATATTACAAAATAAATTGATACTTTAACAACAGGTACTTAAATGATTGCATAGAAATTTTTAACTATAAATAAGCAGGACTGTAAATCAGAGATTTGTGTTGTACTGCTTATAAGGAATACACTAAATGTAAAATTTACTATGTGATAAGCGTAAACATATTAACAATATTGATTTTAAAAACTAAAGGTAGTTACATTAAATTATATAAAATTAGTTGTTTAGGATTAAATAGGTACATTACAAATTAACTACAAAAGAAACTAAAAAAAAAAAAAAAAAAATATTATGCAGGTACATAGATAGTAATAATACAATTTTGCAAATTCGTTTAGCAAGATCAATAGTGATTGAGTTGTTTTTAAAGGTTACAGAATTTCATCTAACACATCATGAGTTAATAATATTAATTAAAAGTATTATAAGCAGGTACTAAATAGGTAAAAATTGAAGAAAAATTGAAAAAATGCTTTGCTTTTTGATGTTTAACTTTAGAAACTTTAGATATATAGATATTAAATGAAATCTTTGTATATTCCATAGTTATTCAAGAAATGTTTCTTTAATTTTATTTTAAACTTTGTGTTTTTAATTGATAATTTTTTAATTTCTTCTGGAATTTTATTAACTATTTTTGGAGCAATGTATATAATTTGTCTTTGCGTTAATGAAAGGTTGTGTCTTATAGTTTTGAGCTTATTGTTAGTGTTGGCTCTGGTGTTATGTATGTGTTCTGTTTTAAGAAAAAGAGAGGGATGTTTTCTGTAGAAGATGACAGCTATTTTGAAATATAAAAATCTAACTGGTAGAATTTGACTCTCTTGGAATAAACAAATACTGGGATATCTAAAAGGTTTTTTAAAAATAATTTTAATTGCGTACTTTTGTAAAGAAGATAGATGTTTGAGATTATTATGGTATACTCCTCCCCACCCTATTATTCCATAGGTTAATATTGACTGAAAAAGTGCAAAATAGAACATTTTAGCTAATCTAAAGTTTACTATTTTTGAAATTATTTTAAGTTTGTATATTACACAGCGTAACTTTTTATTAATCATTTCAATATGTTTTTGCCATTTTAAATTTTGGTCAATATATATACCTAAATATTTAACTTCTCTTGCGCGTGATATTTTGTTTGTACATTGTTTGCATTCATTTGAACAATCTATTTTGTGTATGGTTATATTTTCAAAGTTTGGTGATGAATTTTTGTAACAAGTGAATGCCATGAAGTTTGTTTTATTTAAATTCAGAGTTAAAAGGCAGGCATCTAGATTATTTTTAAGAATTTTTAAGCCTTCTTCAGTTTTTTGTTTTGCTTCTTCCCAGGTTTCCCCTTCGACAATGAAGACAGTGTCATCCGCATACGATATTATTAATCCAGGAAGTTTAGTTTTTAAAATGGTGTTGATGTATATTAAAAAAAGAACAGGCCCTAAGACTGTTCCTTGAGGCACTCCATACTTTATATATTGATAATCACTTAATTCATTTTTAATTTTAACAAACTGTTTTCTAAATGATAAGTATTCTCTAAAAATTTTGTGACTTACACCTCTTATTCAGTAAAACGTTAAGTAGAAAAACAAAAAAATTAAATTGGTTTTTGAGTGCAGATATGTTCTGTATTCTTTTTAATTGTAAAGATAAGTTTCAATTTTTGTTTAATCATTTTCTTTGGCTAGAATTTTATAAGATACGTAAAACATTGATTGGCACTGGCAACTATGGCAAGTGATTCCGATCTGTTTATCATAACCTCCCTTTTCTATTAATGATTAAAATTCAGCGGAAAAACACAAAAATAAGATATTCTAAATGAAAAATATTATTAGACCAATTCTTTTTGTAAATCTTTATAATACCGTATAAAGTCGGCCATAAACCAATCAAAGGCGGCGTGCAAAAACTAAAAATGCTCTCTTAAAAATAACGTGACGTTAGCTACGTCACAACGCGTTATTAAGCGATAAAGTCACCTAACGAGGATTTTTTGTAAGAGGTGCAAAAGGTCTCTATTGAAAAGAATTCAGCCACGTAAGCATTAAAAAATTTATATCGATAGTGGCAAGTGTCAATTTCCTGTTTGCTTAATTGCTTGCTTACCACGTTGAGTCCCAAGCTCGGTGTAGGTGCGAAAAGGGAAGATAACCTGGGCCTGTATTCTTATCACCTGTTCCCGTGAATGTGAACAAATTTCTCACTTCTCACCTGCTTTGAACCATGTGAAAAGTAAGGGATGGGGCAAATACTCACCAATGACTACTCACCTAACAGGCCGTCAAGAATACGGGCCCAGGCCTGTGAGGTGAGTAGTCATTGATGGTGAGTATTTGCCTCTCTCTGAGAAGTAAGAAATTTGTTCATACTCACGAGCACGGATGTCAAGAATACAGGCCCTGCGACGACTTTCACTAATAGTTGTGAATATTTTTATGGAATTCTTTGAAGAAAAAGCCCTACGAATGTTCATCATCTGAAAAAAAATGAACACACTGGAACGTTTTTTTAATCTTGTCAACAGCATAAGAAACTGCATTAAATTCATTATGGAAAAAGTGAAAATCAATCCACAGTGGACAGTAGGTACTTTAGCATGATTCAAATTATTCACTTATTCCCAATATTATGTTTTACTTTTTAGTTTGCATTATTATTGCTATGGAGCAGTTTTTAAATAAAAAAAAATAAAGTTTTACCCGAACCGGACGCGATGTAATTAATTAAAATACAGCGCACGCCACTCCGAAAAAACAGTGTGAATCACTTGGTTTCGTTGATTGTAGAGCACTTGAGCACTAATAGACACAAAGTTGCACAAATAGAGAGTGCAGAACGGATACGTCATACAACAACGTCTACGTCTTACCTGTTCTTATTAAAATTGCACAAATAAAGAGTGCCTTATCGTTATCGTATCTCAAACTATATCAGCGACTATGTCTCACCTATCTCTACGACCACCCTTGCAGTATTCGAACGCAGCTAGCGTATCCTAACCATTTGGTTATCTGTGGGTTTTCAAAGATGCCTAGACGTGTATATAACAGGGAGCGGCATAGATCTATGGCGAATGAACACATGGAACGAAAACGTTATATTCTTGAGCGATGAAAAAAAAATCATACGTTTCCGATCGCATGGTCCGACACCGGAGAACAGCGTCGAATCTAGCAACAGTTGCGCAATAAAGAGGTTTTTTTTCGAATGTATTGCTTTCTAAACTGCGATAGATCCCATCGCCCGAGAGAAAAACCGGATCGTATGACTTTCAAGAATACACGTCCAGGACGTGTATTCTTCAATTCTTCTCTTCCCCGGTTTCGGACCATGCATCGGGAACGTATGGATCCGTAAGATCGGATCATCGCTTAAGAATATAACGTTTTCATGCCATGTGATCATTCTATGCCGCTCACTTTTTTCCTCTCACTTTTTTTCGACCGAAGGAAATAGAAGTGAGCTGCATGAAGTAAAACTGTGCATCAAGCACTGAACAAAAATCGGTTTGGTTACATCGTACGTTGTAAGCAAAACTTTAACTAGACACTTATTTAAGTTGGTCATAGGAAGTACACGCAAACGTGGAATATAGCACAATATTCTGTCTTCCTTTTATCTGTACAAAAGCAAAGACTTTCGTTCGAATATAGATATCAAAGTCCAATCTCTGTGGTCTATCGTTGAGCTTTTTCATCAAGTTCACGTTATTTGCATGTATAACGTTCATGCATGACACTAACCTATGTATGCGTAGCATAGCGCTTGCGGCATGTTGCTAACGTGAAAATGGCATCAAATACGCAACGAGTTTTGCCGACGGGAGTTAAAAATCGAGCGGCCGAACCAAAGAAAGCAAGATAGAAATACATGGTAATAAAATGTAAAAGACAGAAACATCCGAGCCGGAAAATTTCACGTATACCGCTGGGCACCTCGTACGTGTCATGAAAAACTTGTGTCTAGTCTTTGATTTAGGGACGCTAAATTACAAGCACTGTTGAAGGCTGACATCTGTGTCATTTGAATTATGTCAGCTTTACAGTTCTGTCACACTAGCGTCAGCTTGATCTAACATTTTTAGATTTGTATAGATTTTTTTAATAACAAAAATGCCTTGAAAATGCTAAGAGCCCTAAAATGTAGAAGCATCTATGACTGCGAAGTTAGTTTAAAGTGTCAGAGCGTCTTTGATTTTTATAGGTAAATATATATATACAATTGTATGTGGTTCAATAATTGGCCACCAAATTTATCTGGAAAACTATGAGCCCTACAAACTTTGGGATTTTTTTACAGCCTGCTTGTTCATTGAAGCTCAGCCGTCCCAAAGCCTGCCCAGCAAACACAAATCGTCGGTAATGAATTGGGCCAATGTCGACAACGCCGGCAGTGTGTCGGCGACTACACGCTGACCCGATGTAGGACAGATTGCGATTTTCAGTTTTCGGTCAATAATCGGGCAACTGACAGAGGTACACATTACTACAGTCGACTTTATGCCGACACCACTTTAGGACCGACGATGGTCCGATTGGAACTTTGTTTAATCGAAAATCGTAAATCGGCAACTGACGATGGCCCGATTTACTATAGTCGACTTTATGCCAAAGCCCACTTTATTTGCTTTAGGGTCGACGACGGTCCGATTGGAACTTTGTTTAATCGGACAAGAATCGGCAACTGATGATGGCCCAATTTACTATAGTCGACTTTATGCCGACGCCCACTTTATCTGCTTTAGGACCGACGACGGTCCGATTGGAACTTTGTTTAATCGGACGAGAAGCGGCAACTGACGATGGCCCGATTTACTATAGTCGACATTATGCCAACGCAAACCTTATCTGCTTTAGGGCCGATGATCGTCCGATTGGAACTTTGTTTAATCGGTCGAGAATCGGAAACTGGCCCCATTTACTATAGTCGACTTTATGCCGACAACCACTTTATCTGCTTTAGAGCCGACGATGGTCCGATTGGAACTTTGTTTGATTGGTCGAGAATCGGCAGCTGACGATGGTCTGATTACGTCACCTTCAAATTTTTAAACTGCTTAATAGTTTCTTCCCATTATGTAGAGATTACGCTAATGTCACTATGTTCCCTGTACAGTGGAAGATAATATTATACATATAATGAGCAAAGATATTTCAAAACTAGAATGTGGACTTGACAAGATGGTGGTACTTCTCTACAAGAATCAACTCTTCTGCCACTTAAACCAGCCTGATTGGTTAAGCACCCGCATTATCAAAACTTTGTAGTTTGCCAATCTTGGATCATGTCAATTGTCAAACCACCACCGACGGACCTTCGTCAATGCACCGACGTCGGGCCGCTTTGAGAGGCTTTGATGTGGGGCCTTATTATTATCCACCCATTATCGGACCTTTGTGGTTTGCCATTATCGGGCCGCTTTGAGCTACCACCGACGGACCTTCGTCAATCGCCGACGTTGGACCGCTTTAGGAAACCAATGTCGGACTTGAATAGTTTACCGATGTCGGGCCGAGACCAGCTTGCCTACGTTAGACTGACGACAGTAGCCAGCTTTATGGGCGGATTTGTCCGACGGCGGGTTACAGTCTAACTCTGCGTCGGCAAACATACATTGGGCCTACATCGCAAAGCGGACAAAAAATACTGCTGGTCCAATGTCGTAAATCGACGTCGTGCGGATGACGGCAAATTCGGCAATCGAGATCGGGCCGACGAAGGCCCGAGGGATCCGTGTTTGCTGGGTGGTTATAAGAGCTTAAAAACTTTTGGCAGATAAATTAATTTGACAGTCTTATTGGACCACCCTAACTATAATTCAATGCAGAACCATGGTTCTCCTTCCTGTCTTTTGTACGTCTAGTGTGTACCCGGCTTAACCCTTAGCGATCTCAAACGCTGCTCCCAACCATAAACCATAGAGAAATGCTTTCAACCGTTGGCGGTTGACCGACGCGAATTTGCTCTAAACGTCTATTTATCAGCGTCAAAATTTGAAAACAAAACAGTCGTTCTCGGGATGTCAAGTTGAGAGTGTTCGATTTTTTGTTTATATGAAAAACATTACTCTTTTTAAACATTTACTAAAATTTACAAGGATTTTATGTATTAAACTTAAAAAAGTAACCGAAGAAAAGTGTCCTACACAGTTTTTTTTTGCAATACGTATGAAACATTAAAAGAGGAGTGTCCATAAGGCCCTTTTGGACAAGTAGTAAGTTTGTTTTTAATTTTTGCTCTTATGTAGACCATTTTCTTGAAACAAATTTGCACTTTTGTAAACTATATATAAAGGCTATAAACAGTCTTCCTAATTAAAAAAGAAGGAGACCAATAAGAATTTTGCAGCTCAAAATAAAAGGGCCATGGCTTAATGGCTTATAACCTGTCAGTGGGATCTCTATCTTTTTTAAACAGGCTGTCGTAACTTTCGCAAAAATGCTAAAGGGCCATTTGAAGCAAATGTAATTTTATTAAAAAAAAGAAAAACGCTTTAACAGTCTATTGGTTTTTGTTAAAAATCTTGAAATAACTCCAAATCATAAAACCACTATAACACTGTTTCTTGGTATGTAAAAAAGCCGAAATATACAAACAGTTTCGGACCTAAAGCAAATAATATTTTTTCAATTATTATATTTTTTGTCCCATCCAACGGAAAACAAAAGCTTTACTGGTTCATGGTTCACAATAATTTTTAACATAAATGTTAACAACATGCTTCCTCCTTTAATTCCAATGCTTTTTGTTTAGTTTGGAAAAACCATGATAAAGCATTTTTCTAAAAAATTGAAATATATAAAAGTAAGAATTTACTAAAATTAAGTTTCTGTTTTTCTTGTCCCGCCCAACCCAAAGTTTAAAGGTTCGCCCTATAAGCTCTGGTTACAACTTATTTTTTTAAACTATTTTATTGCATAACCTATGGTTTTAGGAAATTATTTATTAGAAAATATAGTCATAGTTTTAATCATATAGAAGTCACAACTGATTTTTCTAGTAATGGGTTACTTTTTTGTCCCGTTCAACCACTTGAAATGGCCGTAAAGTTGCGATGGTCGTGAAAAAATTGTTTTTAACATTTTCACAAGAAAAACAACCCAATCCAAATAACGCATAAAAAAGTTGCACAAAAACATGTAGATTTCAATTTTATTCATTGTTTTTTTGTCAAAATTTTAAATCTGCTTTCCTTTTCTCCCTAGAGTATATATATATAGGTTCTCCCAAGTCCTCAAGCAAGTCATAAAATGTGGGTCCTTCCAAGTATTTTGTAAAGACCTGACACAAACTCATAGTTAATATAGAGCCTTTCAAGCCCTAAAATATAGTTCCTATATAGTATTTTCCACACCTCCTTCCAGATTGGTTTGCCCATGAAAAAAAACAGAGAGCTGTTTTTAGTATGCCTAATCCATAATTTGTTGTTTCCTATGTTTTAACTATTTTTTAATTTCCTAAAAATATTAATTGCCCAAGTTGCATACTCTTACAGGTCTGAGTACAGGCTTTCCAACAGAAATTTTTAGGCCTATCAAAAGCTATAGGATGGCCCACAAATTTTTGTATGTTTTGATTTACCTATATTATAACTATTGACAGTTTTTAAAACATGTGTTATTTTCACACCTGCCCCCGGATTTTTTTTTTATTATTTAAAAAAATAGAATGAATATAATGCATTTATACATAGGTACACTTCTCTTCACATAAAACTGGTACAGCAGAAGGTAGCTGCAAATACGATTTTTTATATTTTCCTATGTGCAACACTGACTCTTTGACTTTGTCATTTTAGGTTATATTTTTGGCATATATAAACTTTCTATAAGGAGACAGCTTGTTTATTTTTTACTAATTCGAAATATAAGGCCTCTAAAAATAAAAACCACATTTCAAAAAAGCAAAAATGTTTTATATTAACTAAACAAAAGCTACACAGTAATTGGTCTATTTGACTAGCTGATTATGAAAGAAGCAAGGAACTGTGCCTCGAAAGGAAGGCACCGGTTTGACGAAAGTTACTTGTCCAAAACAATTAAGAGGCCAGATTATACTTATTTTTAATAGTGTGTCATTGCACTGTTGGCTGCAATGATCTTTTGAAGTCTTCTGGGCGTTGAATTGGTTAAATTTTCAATTAAGTTTGGATTTTTAGCAATAACTTTCCTATATGACCTTACGATGAGTTCCATTAGATGTTCGGAATTCCTGGGAATGATATTAAAACTTGCTAATTTATTTGCGATAAGTCCCCAAACGTTCTCTATTTGATTTGCATCATGGGTTTTTGCAGACCAAGGCAAAACTTTAATATTATTATTCTGGAACCATCACTGCGCAATTCTGGCCATATGAACTGGACAGTTATCTTGTTGGAATACAAAATGATCTAGATAAGTGACTTTGACCTCTGGAAGCATTAAATTTTCCAGCATATTAACGTAAACTTCGGCTGTAAATCGCCCATTAATTCTAAATAGAGCACCATGTCCTCTAGGCGATATCCAGCTTTCCAGCAATATATCATTCTTCGTATTGGCGATTGATAAACCAGAATTTGTTTTTTATGGCTGTTGGACTTAAAGAACTTCTTATCTGTGAAAACCACCTGCTGCCAAAATTCTTCGTCCCTCAGAGAATAATTCAACGCAAAAATTAATTGAGACTGCTACTCTTAGTTTAATTTTTTTTGCCGCAAGGCGACATCTTAGCCAAGAACGTTTAATCCTGGAAAATTTGATTCAATTTTGGCTTCTTTCGCTTTGGCAAATGGATGATTTTCCAGAAAATTGATTGCTTCTTGGTCTTCCTCTGAGCTAGTAACTTTCATCAAAGCGGTGCCTTGCTTTCGGTGGATAGTTTCCTCCTCTTAAAATCGTTTTTTTTTATGTTTACTATCGTAGACTTGCTTCTCCCATAATGAACAGCTACTTGCCAAATAGACCAATCACCGTCTAGTTTTTCTAAGATTTGAGCTTTATCAAATTCAGAAAGATACAGCGGCATTTTTTTAAATTTGGATGACACTGACATGCAAAACATGATGTTCTCAGCAGTCGGTAACATTGTCACTCATAGGAAGACAATGCCATACTATAAAAATTTTAAAAATTAAACAAGCTGCTAACTTCTGCTGTACCAGTTTTATGTGGAGAGAAGTGTACATACTTATTTGCTAATTATGAAATTTTGTTCATTTAATTCCAAAAATTCTGTTACAACAAATTTTCTTTCAAAAAACAGGGTAAAATCAAAAACAGTTTTTACTTTCTATAATTTAAGAGTTAAGGCTACTCGATAGTTTTACACAATCAGTAGTTGTTACAGAAAGTTTTCTTTTACCCCTTTACCCTGAAACACAAATCCAGGTAAAAACTTTTAACATTGGTTTTATATACCTCTGTACCTTGCATGAAGTGTTGTTTAGTGACAGAAAAAAGCCCAAAACCAAGTAAGAAGCAATGATTTAAATAGCTGTAAACTCCATAATAATGTCTACCTGCAATGAGCCATTTCTTAAGGGGTATCCTTGCTTTGTGAAAGAAATGCCAAACAAAATGATGACAGAGCATAATTTTATTTGTAAGATGTACTGGGTGACTATTTTTAAAGTTCCACCTGGGAAAACTTTTTTATAACTCCTCACAAGAATATAAACAAAAAAGTGGGCGTCAAATTTTTTTTACATGAAATTAGAATATTTTTTTTTTTTGAAATGCCTTGTATAAGCCTGAATTGAATTGCGGAAATGCACCATTTTCGAGAAAAATGGAAAAAATGGATACTTTGTGTAGAAATGTGTTATAGAAAAAATAAAAACAGTTTTAGTTTCTACTTGATTTCCTCAATAGAAATATAGAAGTGAAAATGTTCGAAAATGCATTATTTTTGAGAAAAACTGAAAAAAAGACAATTTTTATAGAAATTGGTTTTTAAAAAAATTACTCGAAAAATTATTATGATTTTGGAATTTGAACATTCTCCTGAATATAACTATATCATTGAAAACGTGAGGAAATGTACCGTTTTTGAACATCTTGTAGAAATGTGATATGAAAAAAATTGAAATGGCTCTAGATTTCACTTCTTCTCCTCAATGCAAATCAGGAAATTAAAATCCGCGGAAATGCTTTGCTTTCGAGAAAAAGTGAAAAAAGCCAACTTTTTGTAGAAATGTAATATGAAAAAAATTCTCTCTGCAAAAATGGAAATGAAAATCCGCGGAAATTCATTGTTTTAGTGTTTTTTATATCAGATTTTTTTTCATATCATATTTCTACAAAAAGTGGCCTTTTTTCCATTTTTCTCAAAAACAATGCATTTCCGCACGTTTTCATTTCCATATTTGCATTGAGGAGAAGAAATGGAATCTAGAGCTGTTTCAAGTTTTTTCATATGACATTTCTACAAAACGTTGCCTTTTTTTCTCGCAAACAATGCATTTCCGCGGATTTCCATTTCCTTATTGCAGAAGAAGTGTAGTCTAAAACCGTTTTTATTTTTTCTTTATCGCATTTCTACACAAAGTTTATATTTTTCAATTTTTCTCGAAAACGGTACGTTTTCGCATATTTTTGCCTTTATATCCAAACTCAGGGTGTCCTATAGAAGACCACCAATATTTTATTTTTTCAATATCACATTTCATGTAAAGGAAAATTGAGTGAATTACTCATGAATTTGAACATTCTCCTGAATATAACTATATCATTGAAAACGTGAGGAAATGTACCGTTTTTGAACATCTTGTAGAAATGTGATATGAAAAAAATTGAAATGGCTCTAGATTTCACTTCTTCTCCTCAATGCAAATCAGGAAATTAAAATCCGCGGAAATGCTTTGCTTTCGAGAAAAAGTGAAAAAAGCCAACTTTTTGTAGAAATGTGATATGAAAAAAATTCTCTCTGCAAAAATGGAAATGAAAATCCGCGGAAATTCATTGTTTTAGTGTTTTTTATATCAGATTTTTTTTCATATCATATTTCTACAAAAAGTGGCCTTTTTTCCATTTTTCTCAAAAACAATGCATTTCCGCACGTTTTCATTTCCATATTTGCATTGAGGAGAAGAAATGGAATCTAGAGCTGTTTCAATTTTTTTCATATGACATTTCTACAAAACGTTGCCTTTTTTTCTCGCAAACAATGCATTTCCGCGGATTTCCATTTCCTTATTGCAGAAGAAGTGTAGTCTAAAACCGTTTTTATTTTTTCTTTATCGCATTTCTACACAAAGTTTATATTTTTCAATTTTTCTCGAAAACGGTACGTTTTCGCATATTTTTGCCTTTATATCCAAACTCAGGGAGTCCTATAGAAGACCACCAATATTTTATTTTTTCAATATCACATTTCATGTAAAGGAAAATTGAGTGAATTACTCATGAATTTGAACATTCTCCTGAATATAACTATATCATTGAAAACGTGAGGAAATGTACCGTTTTTGAACATCTTGTAGAAATGTGATATGAAAAAAATTGAAATGGCTCTAGATTTCACTTCTTCTCCTCAATGCAAATCAGGAAATTAAAATCCGCGGAAATGCTTTGCTTTCGAGAAAAAGTGAAAAAAGCCAACTTTTTGTAGAAATGTGATATGAAAAAAATTCTCTCTGCAAAAATGGAAATGAAAATCCGCGGAAATTCATTGTTTTAGTGTTTTTTATATCAGATTTTTTTTCATATCATATTTCTACAAAAAGTGGCCTTTTTTCCATTTTTCTCAAAAACAATGCATTTCCGCACGTTTTCATTTCCATATTTGCATTGAGGAGAAGAAATGGAATCTAGAGCTGTTTCAATTTTTTTCATATGACATTTCTACAAAACGTTGCCTTTTTTTCTCGCAAACAATGCATTTCCGCGGATTTCCATTTCCTTATTGCAGAAGAAGTGTAGTCTAAAACCGTTTTTATTTTTTCTTTATCGCATTTCTACACAAAGTTTATATTTTTCAATTTTTCTCGAAAACGGTACGTTTTCGCATATTTTTGCCTTTATATCCAAACTCAGGGAGTCCTATAGAAGACCACCAATATTTTATTTTTTCAATATCACATTTCATGTAAAGGAAAATTGAGTGAATTACTCATGAATTTGAACATTCTCCTGAATATAACTATATCATTGAAAACGTGAGGAAATGTACCGTTTTTGAACATCTTGTAGAAATGTGATATGAAAAAAATTGAAATGGCTCTAGATTTCACTTCTTCTCCTCAATGCAAATCAGGAAATTAAAATCCGCGGAAATGCTTTGCTTTCGAGAAAAAGTGAAAAAAGCCAACTTTTTGTAGAAATGTGATATGAAAAAAATTCTCTCTGCAAAAATGGAAATGAAAATCCGCGGAAATTCATTGTTTTAGTGTTTTTTATATCAGATTTTTTTTCATATCATATTTCTACAAAAAGTGGCCTTTTTTCCATTTTTCTCAAAAACAATGCATTTCCGCACGTTTTCATTTCCATATTTGCATTGAGGAGAAGAAATGGAATCTAGAGCTGTTTCAATTTTTTTCATATGACATTTCTACAAAACGTTGCCTTTTTTTCTCGCAAACAATGCATTTCCGCGGATTTCCATTTCCTTATTGCAGAAGAAGTGTAGTCTAAAACCGTTTTTATTTTTTCTTTATCGCATTTCTACACAAAGTTTATATTTTTCAATTTTTCTCGAAAACGGTACGTTTTCGCATATTTTTGCCTTTATATCCAAACTCAGGGTGTCCTATAGAAGACCACCAATATTTTATTTTTTCAATATCACATTTCATGTAAAAGAAAATTGAGTGAATTACTCATGAATTTGAACATTCTCCTGAATATAACTATATCATTGAAAACGTGAGGAAATGTACCGTTTTTGAACATCTTGTAGAAATGTGATATGAAAAAAATTGAAATGGCTCTAGATTTCACTTCTTCTCCTCAATGCAAATCAGGAAATTAAAATCCGCGGAAATGCTTTGCTTTCGAGAAAAAGTGAAAAAAGCCAACTTTTTGTAGAAATGTGATATGAAAAAAATTCTCCCTGCAAAAATGGAAATGAAAATCCGCGGAAATTCATTGTTTTAGTGTTTTTTATATCAGATTTCTATAAAAAGTGCCTTTCTTCACTTTTTCTCAAAAAACAATGCGTTTCCGCGAATTTTCATTTCCATATTTGCGTTGAGGAGAAGAAGTGAAATCTAGAGCCGTTTCAATTTTTTTCATATCATATTTCTACAAAAAGTGTCCTTTTTTCCATTTTTCTCAAAAACAATGCATTTCCGCACGTTTTCATTTCCATATTTGCATTGAGGAGAAGAAATGGAATCTAGAGCTGTTTCAATTTTTTTCATATGACATTTCTACAAAACGTTGCCTTTTTTTCTCGCAAACAATGCATTTCCGCGGATTTCCATTTCCTTATTGCAGAAGAAGTGTAGTCTAAAACCGTTTTTATTTTTTCTTTATCGCATTTCTACACAAAGTTTATATTTTTCAATTTTTCTCGAAAACGGTACGTTTTCGCATATTTTTGCCTTTATATCCAAACTCAGGGTGTCCTATAGAAGACCACCAATATTTTATTTTTTCAATATCACATTTCATGTAAAAGAAAATTGAGTGAATTACTCATGAATTTGAACATTCTCCTGAATATAACTATATCATTGAAAACGTGAGGAAATGTACCGTTTTTGAACATCTTGTAGAAATGTGATATGAAAAAAATTGAAATGGCTCTAGATTTCACTTCTTCTCCTCAATGCAAATCAGGAAATTAAAATCCGCGGAAATGCTTTGCTTTCGAGAAAAAGTGAAAAAAGCCAACTTTTTGTAGAAATGTGATATGAAAAAAATTCTCCCTGCAAAAATGGAAATGAAAATCCGCGGAAATTCATTGTTTTAGTGTTTTTTATATCAGATTTCTATAAAAAGTGCCTTTCTTCACTTTTTCTCAAAAAACAATGCGTTTCCGCGAATTTTCATTTCCATATTTGCGTTGAGGAGAAGAAGTGAAATCTAGAGCCGTTTCAATTTTTTTCATATCATATTTCTACAAAAAGTGGCCTTTTTTCCATTTTTCTCAAAAACAATGCATTTCCGCACGTTTTCATTTCCATATTTGCATTGAGGAGAAGAAATGGAATCTAGAGCTGTTTCAATTTTTTTCATATGACATTTCTACAAAACGTTGCCTTTTTTTCTCGCAAACAATGCATTTCCGCGGATTTCCATTTCCTTATTGCAGAAGAAGTGTAGTCTAAAACCGTTTTTATTTTTTCTTTATCGCATTTCTACACAAAGTTTATATTTTTCAATTTTTCTCGAAAACGGTACGTTTTCGCATATTTTTGCCTTTATATCCAAACTCAGGGAGTCCTATAGAAGACCACCAATATTTTATTTTTTCAATATCACATTTCATGTAAAGGAAAATTGAGTGAATTACTCATGATATTTTTTAAAATTTCTTTTTTTTTCTGATTGAAAAAATTTACCATATGTTATTAAAGTGCATTCGTTGTAAGAAGTCCGCTAAGCAATAAAACCTCTTGAGCAGGTAAGTCGGTGGTTCTCAAACAATAAATTATATTTTTGGAACATGACCAATTACATTTTCTAAATAATAGCAGAGACAAAATTTTTTATACCTTCATCAAAAACATGATTTAAGTAACTGTCTGCAGATAACTAAAGCATGGCTTTTTTGGTTACCGATGCAAAATTTTTTTTTTTTGATCACGGGTGCAAAGAAAGATTTCTCTCCGTTTTTTACTCAAAATTAAAGAGAAATAGCGGAAAATAGTAATACTGAAAAAATCTAATTATTCTTGCCTAAAAATAAAGCCATTTCCGCCAGTTTTCACCAAGTATTTATGAAAAAATCATTTAAAAACATCGTAAAAATATTAAACTGTCAAATATTAAAATGTCGCAGCAACGAACGTCGCCGATAAAAAGACACATCGCTATGGCAACCATTGTTATTTCATTTACCAGCCACCTTGATTTATAGTGTAAAGATGGTCTTTTTTGCGAGAAGTGCTCTTCGTTCGACATTTTTAAAAGTATTTTCGTGTTTTTCTTGGGTTTTTTGATAAAGGTATTAAAAAAATTAGTGTTCACAACTCGTGGATAAACTGTGCTTTTTTACTCGCGTTTTTAAATACCTCGCTGCGCTCGTTATTTAAACCAACGCTTGTAAAAAAGCACTATTTTTGCATCGGTAATTAGGAAAGTCATGGTTTGGACATTTGTACACAGTACTTTAATTTAAAGTTAATAAAAAATAATTAGGTAAAAAAAAAGATTATTTCTTAGCTTTTATAGTATTTAGGCAAATTAGTTTTACGAATTCTTTTTTATAAAGTTTTGGTTCTAAAAAGAACCGATATTGCAGTCTTGCGATAGAATGCACCTACTTATAAATGAATACTAAAAATAGTCTTCGTCTGCGTCTGAAATATCATCCATGCTTTCAGAATCATTATCATCATCCGTAATAATTACCATTACCATTGTTTTGAATGGTCATTGCGCAAATTCACAAAAATGTTGCCATAATAGTAATGTGTTGAACAAAAAACCACCTAAACTATTTTTCCTTGGCTAACACATTGCCCTTATGGCAAATTATTTTTGATCTTACTTATAAACCGCCAAAGATAAACCCTACACATATTATTGGAATCAGAAAGAAAAGATCTATCAAAATTTTATAAAGTATACATGGTATTCAATTAAAAAAGCAACCTCATGGCCACTCTGCTTGTAAAAGTGCGATTAAGGAAAAAAACTGAAGATGTAACAGAAATCTACCTAAAACCTTTTTGATTTATCTTCTTGTGAAAAATAACAAAAAAGATTTTCCAAGGGGAACTTTATAAACGCTCACCCTGTACAGCTTAAATGTTATCTTTATGGAGCGTTTTTCTTTTGGATTTTAATTTTTTTTTTAAATTTTTTGATCTATCTCACTTTTATCTCTTTTAAAGATATTCCAGAATGGCCAATTAAGTGTACCAACCTTTTCAAAAGGGCGGGGGGGGGGGTGCAGTTTCGATATGAAAAAAAAACTAGAGTAAAAGCATGGCAAAACTTAGTAACTACCAGCGCGGATTTGGTCTCAAATCTAGGGGGGGGGTACTCAGATTTTAAATTGTTTATTTCATACATTCGTTATTTTAAAGAATGTTTAAATGCGCCGAAAATTTCAAAAAATTACATTAAAAATGCAATTTTTGAGTCAAATTAAACTAAAATCGTAAATATCAACGTATCAATAGCGCCGCAGGCAAAATTTGCATTGAAAAATGCATTTTTTTAATATAAAATTAAACTAAAATTGTAAATATAGGGTGGGCCACAAAATTCCGCACTTTTTGGATTGGCTATAACTTTTGACTTGATTACTCGATTTTGAAAAATATTGGCTTTTTGGGAATATAAAACGTGAGAGTTTTTCGATTCGGTTATAAATTTAAAATTTCTAAAAAATTCAAGATGGCGCACAGTTTTGAAAAATATGTAATTTTCACCCCCCCCCCTGAAAAAAAATTATGTGCGACACTGAACAAACTCTAAAGCTTTCATTGCAAACGCTCATTATTTCTGTGTATATTGAAGTTTCATTTAAGTAAATCAGTTTGAAAATAAAAAAGTTATAAGTTTTTTGACTATGACTGTTTTGGCTTGGCATTGAAAAAAATCACAAAATTAAATAAATTTTTCATTTGCTATAACTTCTAACCTAATTATTATTTAATTAAGAAAAATACTAAAAATCTAAATAGCTATTACTTTTTTATTTCTGACCCGATTTAATTAGGTGATACCTCTATATCCGAAGAAAAAAATGGAGATTTAGAAATATTAATTTATATTTTGTCCAGTGTCTTACTTTAAAAAAAGGCGTGTAAAACCTAAGTCTTTTTAAAACTATCCGCCATCCTGATTTTTTTTTATGTCAAATTTTGAAGAAACGGACGCAACTCTTATGTTTTGTCTCTTTAAACAATATTTATTTTTAAATTAAGTAATCAGGCCAAAAGTTATAGCAAACTGAAAAAATATGTAATTTTGTGATTTTTTCCAATGTTTCTTTTTTTTTAATTATACTGGGACTTTTCATCGATTACAGGATCAATGCCCTGTGTTAGCGAAGTGAAAGCAAAGTGAAACAAACACAAAATATCCATTCATCTAGCCGGGATTCGAACCCGGGACCTACCGTGCGGCAGGCAGATACGCTGCTCACTGCGCTACGGTGGCCGGCCGACGGTGATTTTTTCCAATGTTAAGCCCAAACCCTCATAATCTAGAAGCTTACAACTTTTTTATTTCTCAACCGATTTAATTAAATGATACGTCAATATACACATATCTTTCCAAAAAACTAATATCTTTAAAAATCCAGCAGTTATGTCCAAAGTTATAGCCAATCCAAAAAGTGAGGAATTTTGTGGCCCACCCTATATATCAATGGTTTCAAAGCGCAGCAGGCGAAAATTTTTAACAAAGTGACACTTATCACAAAATTAAACTAATACCGTAGATATCAAAAGTGTTATAGCGCCGCAATTTATGCCCTACTTTTGATTTTCTAAATATTTTCGTAAAAAAATGAGAATCCAGGGTCCCCTCTAACCCTGAAATCCGCGCTTGAGTAACTAGGTATAATTTCCTCAGTTATGAAAAACATAGATAACAAACAAACCACAAACAAAACTAGCTAAATACTTTTTTTTTGAGATCTAAAAAGCTTTTAAATTGAAAAATTACCTTTTATATTGCATATCTCAAATATAAGATGCCGATCTCAAAAAAAAAGTTCGTTTTCGCAACGCTAAGCCTGTCAGACGAATTTCCGTCATAGTGTTTTTAAGTACTTATATTTTCAATCTTCTGAGGCAGGAGAAGCTTCTTTCTGACAAAGCATTACTTACGCATTACAACGGAAAAATATCGCCACACTTGTTCATTGCCTCGAAAACGTGATCATATATGTGTTGATTTAAGCTTTTGCCTACTTCTGACCAATATTGTTTCCAAATACTGACTTCTCCCAATAAAAGTTCAAGAACGAGGCGGTAATAACCAGCCAAAATTGGTACACCAGATTTCACAAAAGCATAAGATTTCTTAGATATCACATATGATTTCACAGATTTCTTAAAAGATTTCACAGATTTCTCAAAGATTTTACGGATTTCACAGATTTCTGAAATATTTTTTAATAAGTAATACTTAAAAAATTTCGGAAGAAATTTACCTGTATAAACTAGGCGGTCCCACCTCAATAAAATCAAAAATAAAAATTAAGTTTTCCTGTGGTTTTAGTAGAAAATTAAGAAAACGGTAGGACCACTAGGTTAACGTTAAGCTAGCGGTCCCAGCCATAATTTTTGGAAAAAAATTTAATGTTACTATTTCCAAATTAGGTGCTATTTAAGTGCTCCCCGAATATTAAATCAAAACAGGTACCCATTGAGATAAATCAAATAAACCAAAACCGAAAATGCGCTTCTTTCGCATTTCAAAGTGCAATGTAATGTTTTCGCATCTTGAGAAGCCCACGATACTGTAAAAACATGCTCACTTTCCTCAGGCAATCGGTTGTAAAAACATAAATTTACAAAGTTCGGCGAAATGGGTCTATGGAGATCCCTATACAAACGAAGATACGCACCATTTAGGTGCTCAACAAAAATGCGAAAACCCTAATTTTCGCGCGTATTTTTTCTAAAACTAAGGGGGTGGACCGCTAAATTTATAAAAAACCAGCGGTTTACTTTGGTACCTTTCATCAAAAATTAATTTGGCATACGTGAGAATTAGGTGCTATTTAGGTGCTAATTTGGTCCCCAAAATAAAAATTAAGTTTTAGCAGAAAATTAAAAAAACGGCAAGACCGCTAGGTTAACGTTAAGCTAGCGGTCCCATCCATAATTCTTGGAGAAAAATTTGGTATTACTATTTCTAAATTAGGTGCTATTTAAGTGCCCACCGAATATTAAATAAAAACTTTTAAAAAAATTTGTCATTTCGCAAAAAAAGCTTAACATAAACCTAGCGGTCCCACAGGTACCCTTTTCGATAAATTATTTTAAAATAAAGAGCAGTTTAAGTGCTAATTTGGTCTATCTTTGGAATATTAAGTGCTCCTTTCGTTGTAGCGACAAATTGAAAAAATTGAATTTCCGTGGTATTTTACACACCAATTCTCAAGATCATATGCATAAAATGATTAAAATCTTCAAATACGATACGTACCATTAAGGTGCTCAACAAAAACGTAAAAACCGTGGTTTTCGCGCGTATTTTTTTTAAACTAAGGGGGTGGACCGCTAACTTTATGTAAAGCCAGCGATTCACTTTGGAACCTTGGCCCATATTAGGGACTTTTTGGTAAGCACACAAAAATAACAACTTTTGTGGCTATCGTTACTTGACAAACCGTCAAGAATAAAGTTATTACGGTTTATTTTCCCAACTGTTTTTATCCTTACCCATAAAGTAAAATATTCTGCATCTTCCATAGTCAAAAACCAACAACTCCAAACATTCGTTTTGAAAAAAATTCATTGCCAAAAATATAAAGAGTTTGACGTGGATTGATAGAAGTAAATATAAACAAAATAAAGTTAACAACAAAAATTACGTGATTTTCCGCTAATAAGCGCCTTGTTTACCTTGATCTACAATTTTTATGCTTATTTCCATATTCTTCTGTCAATCAATTTCAAAGTCTTTGTATTTTTGGCAATTTTTTTCAAAACGAATGTTTAGAATTGTTAGTTTTCGATTGAGGAAGACACTGAATACATTGTTTTATAGGTAAGCGTAGAAATAGTTAGGAAAATAACCGAAATAACTTTATTCCTGAAGGCTTGTTAAATAACGATAGCCACAAAAGTTGTTATTTTCGTAAACTGCCCAAAAAGTCCCTATTACTTAACGCTTTTTTGCCCAATTTTGACACCCGCCCCCTTTCCTTGTGCAAGGCCTTTTTAACTTTTGGGACCAGTCACCCCTAAAAGTACGTAATATTTTCCTGCCAAGTCCACCTCTATTTTACTCATTTTATGCGTATGATCTTAAAGTGGTGTGAAATAGCACAGCAATTCAAATACCACGGAAATTCAATTATTTCCATTTTACTCCAAAACGAATATAGCACCTAAGTTTCTAACGATGGACCAAATTAGCACCTAAATAGCACCTAATTTTCGCGAATGCCAAATTAATTTTTGATCTAAGGTACCAAAGTAAACCGCTGGCTTTTTATAAATTTAGCGGTCCATCCCCTTAGTTTTAGAAAAAATACGCGCGAAAATTACGGTTTTCGCATTTTTGTTGCGTACCTAAATGGTGCGTATCTTCGACATTTTGTGTAGGGATCTCCATAGACAAATTTCGCCAAACTTTGTAAATTCATGTTTTTACAACCGATTGCCTGGGGAAAGTGGGCATGTTTTTACAGTATCGTGGGCCCCTCAAGATGCGAAAACATTACATTGAACTTTGAAATTCGAAAAAAGTTCATTTTTGTATAGGGATCTTCATAGACCCATTTCGCCAAACTTTGACAGTGTGATTTACTAAGATCTAAAATAGTACCCCCCACAGATATTTACACCTGTGGGAGGTACTTAATTTTAAAACCAAATTTAAAAAAACACTTACCCATACAGAAAAGACTTGTATATTGTATATTATATGTAAGTTATTCATTATTTTGTATTATTATTGCAAAATACCATTGAAAAACAGCTTTTTTTTTCTAAAAATATACCATATTTTAGGAGGAAATGCTCTAAAACTCATTTTTTTTGGCAAGCTTCAAAATGGCATATGGTGAATACGCCAAAAATTTGGCACATAATAGTTTCATCATCTGTGTTTGAGGTTATAAAGTTGGTAATTTTTTAGACCACCTCTGGGGGGGGGGGGTGGTTTAAATTTATAGCCCCCAGAAAAGATTGTTTTGTGGCAATTGGTAATAAGTTCGTTTAAAATTTCCCTAAGTAGCCGTTTTTACAAGAAGTAATTTACCTTATTTAATATCCCAAGTTGTTTATTAATCAATAAAACACCTCCAATTTTGTCCAGAAAAACGCCATATTTTCAACCCGTTTTCAGCACAAAAAATATATTTATGAGGGCACTACGAGGCAAAACAAACATAAGTGAAGGTCACTGATTATGCACGAAAAATATACCAAACAAAAAAAACCCAAAACAACTATATTAATTTATTTACAAACTGAAAGTAAAACATTGAGGGTATCTAAAAGCTCAGTCAAAATAACTTTCCTTACTCAAAGCCCACTCATTTTAAAGCTGTAGCTTTCATCAGTAGAGGTTGGTGCAAGCCAAGGTGCAGAGGTAAAAGATCCGAACTCGCTGTTTGTGATTGAACGCAGCGCTAATATTTTTAAACTGAAATTTCGACAGTGATAGAAATGTAAAAAAAAATTGCCTTTAAGTTTTTTAATACATTTCATAAATAAAACACCTTTTAAATAAATATAAAATTAATCTACTTCTTATTTTATTACCACCCATCTAAATCGTTGTGTGACATCAAGTATTAATTGGAAAAATCAATTATCAAGGGTAAGTTTTAATTAGAGTAACATATAACCTCAATTTTAATTTGTTCTACAGAGTGTTTACTATTTAAACCCCGCGTCGGTTTCAATTTTTAAATTTTCTTTTCTTCTAAATTGAAACTTTCTTCTTAAATCCAACAAAAGATTGTGTTAAGATGATTATTCAACAAACAAACAAATTTATTAAAATTCTTCTTATAATTCAAAAAGATGATTATTCAATAAACAAATTTATTAAAATTCTTCTTATAATTCAAATTGTGTCCAATACTCAAGAAGGGTTGGTTCAAAATGCTTAAAACCAAAAATTTCACTTAAACTTAGGACCGTTCTAAAATAGACTAAACCTTTTTAGTAAATCCCACCGTGAAAGTTAATATTTTTACAACCGATTGCCTGGGGAAAGTGGGCATGTTTTTACAGTATCTTTGGCCCCTCGAGATGCAAAAAACTTACATTGCAACTTATAATTCGAAAAAAGTGCATTTTCGACATTTTTGTATATAGCGTTCTTCATAGACCCATTTCGCCAAACTTTGAAAATTCATATTTTTACAACCGATTGCTTGAGGAAAGTGGGCATGTTTTTACAGTATCTTGGGCCCCTCGAGATGCGAAAATATTACATTGCAACTTATAATTCGAAAAAAGTGCATTTTCGACATTTTTGTATAGCGATCTGCATAGACCCATTTCGCCAAACTTTGAAAATTCATATTTTTACAACCGATTGCCTGAGGAATGTGGACATGTTTTTTCAGTATCGTACCTCTCAAGATGCGAAAACATTACATTGCAACTTAAAATTCGAAAAAAGTGCATTTTCGACGTTTTTGTATAGCGATCTTCATAGACACATTTCGCCAAACTTTGAAAATTCATATTTTTACAATCGATTGCCTGAGGAAAGTGGGCATGTTTGTACAGTATCGTGCACCCCTCAAGATGCGAAAATATTACATTGCACTTTGAAATTCGAAAAAAAATACATTTCGACACAAAGACCCATTTCGCGATCGCCCTCCCCCCCTTTGCACCAAAAGAAAGTAGACATCAAAGATGCTGGTGGTAATAACCCTGAGGTCTTTGAAGAAAAAACGAGAAAAATTGCAGAACGTTCCTTTAAAGACATTCTACAGTATTTTGGGACAGTTTGAAACAGACGAAAACCACGATATTGGATATTCAGAACAGTATTATAGTTTCAATTTATAAACAAGTTTTAGATAAAATCATTTCGGACATAAAATCAAGGTTCAATAACGAGCCTGTAAGTATTTTTGACCTGAACATATTCATACCAAGTTTTATACAACATGAAGCCAAAATCAAGGCAAATATTATAAACTAAAATATTTTAGCATAATTTAAGGGGTAATGTTTTTATTTAAGCATTTTTGACTATGTTTTTCCCATTTTTATGCAATGATTTTGTTCACATTTTAAAGCTTTCTTTCCAAACTTTCTATTTCTAGAATAAAACACTCACTCTTTCAAGTTTTCATTGGTTTTTTAGCGTTCAAAAAAAGTACTGTCGAAAAACATTTTTTCTCTGTTAAAATGAAATATATTTAGAGAGAGGTGGCAGAAGGGGAGATAATTTAGTGAAGTACAAAAATACTGTGTGAGTTTGTTGAAGAGAGACAGCAGGCTATATAAAAGTATTTTAGAGAAAGATAATTTAAGGCAATTGTTTAATAAAAATTTCTGTTACGTCATCTTTCTGTCATCTTGATTGGTGTCAATTTTTGCTGTTTTTTGTATAAAATGGCAAAATAAAAATCATATGCAATTTTTATTTTGCCATTTTTATACAAAAAACAGCAAAAATTGTAATTTTTCAAAGCATAAAGTGTGTGTGACATAAGGTGGTATTAATTTTTTTCAATCAAAGTTTTTTACAGTTTTTCAATTTACCAAAAAACGTGTCCTGCTATAAGTGTATTTAAGCACATCTACAGGTATTTAACTAAATTATTTTAAGGGTCACCATGGCTTTACCATAACAGAGAAAAAAATCTTTTTTTCTACTAGCGTGCGGAAAATTCACTTTTCCGCACTGTTTTGCGTGCGGAAAATTCACTTTTCCGCATTGTTTTGCGTGCGGAAAATGCACTTTTCCGCACAAGTGCGGAAAAGTTAACTTTATGGTACTTTTCCGCACTAAACCAAAAATAAAAAAACAAATATTTAGCTATATTTTCAAAATTTTCTTTTTTGTGTTAGGTAAACATTTTAGTCATGATAAACAAAGAGTAACATTTTCAAAATTCCTTTTATTGAGTTATTTTAATACTTAAGTCAAGCGGGTAGAAAAATATTGTACCTAACTCGCGCGTAAAGTGACTTTTCCGCACTTAATTGCTGGCCGGACTCCGCTAACGCGTCGTTCGGCCATCTGCAAACGGAAAAGAGGCACTTTCCGCACTAGTTAGGTAAACTACTATTTGGCAATACTTTTTTGGAACGCTTAAAAAACAGTGAAAACTTGTAAAAATGTGAGTGTTTAGAAATCGAAAGTTTGGAAAGAAAGCTTTAAAATGTGAAAAAAATAGGAAAAATTTAAAATATTTTAAGCCTTAAATTATCATCATGGCTTTACCATAAAAATGAAAAATGTTTAAGGATATTGAATAGAGAAAGCACTATTAAAAAAATTATTTTAGAGAAATGATGAGGCAGACCTTCAAAACAAGGTATCACTCGACCCACTTTCCCTATTCAAAATTTATGGGTAAAGTGTAACCCTCGTTGTTACAAAAATTTCAAGATGTGCCCCCTCGAAGAAAAACTCGACGTGTCCGCGTATTTCTTCAAAATCAAATTCTAAATACGTAAATCTTGGGTGGGAAGTTTTCAAATGAACACCCTGTACATGTATCCCGTTCGTACCAGTATACCTTTTTTTCCGTGACGTCCATCAGATCGTCATCGCAAGCTGCGCCTGGCCATTTTTCGTAAATAAAAGTAGATAGAAAATATCCTTTCTATCCACGTTACCAACCATGTTTACTGGGTGTTTAAATTTATTAACCGAGGATTAAACGGTAGCTTCACGGCGAGTAGATAATAAACAAAATTCTCGTTTCGACCTAATTGCTGGTAAGAGTTTAATTTTTTTAATGAAGTCCGCCAAGTTCGTTGGTTTTGGGCTAATTGCCAATTATTACTATAGAAGCGTTTTTCACTAATTAAAATGTCAAATAACAGACAACCTGAAAATTTAGGACGGTCTCGTCTCTGGGAATTAATAAGAGCAATTTGAGGGGAATTTTTCTTTTAAAATGGTTCTTTTCCGGAAAAAAAACATTAACACAAAAAAAGATACAGGATTTTGCGTGTGGTTAAAAAAAATTTGTTGTCGCCCTAGGTGTGAATGGTCCTAATCCACAAAATATTCAATTTTGAGTTATTGATAGCAACTACTTTAAAAATGTCCATATTTTATGTTGTAGCTCTAACCTTCGTTTACTTTTTTACTCATTCCTTTTTTTACAAGTTTTTATTTAACTTGCATTGTATGTATGTAACTATGTTTGTTCGGGTGGAATCTTGCAACTTAATTTTGACCAACTTCCCGACATCCGCTCGCCTTCAAATTTGGCATGCTTATATAGTTGCGGTGACAATACAAGAATATAGTATGATGAAATTGACAGCTCCCCCCTACTCGAAGGGAGTGGAGGGGGGTACAGTTGAAGTACGCCCGATTTCGTTGAAATTTGGTGTGTTGGGGCACTTGGGGATGGAGATAATGAATTTCTTATCATATTTTGAAAATTAGATATTGCGGATTCAAGATGGACGATTTTTGGTCATCTTTTACTAACCAATTTTAACTAACTTATACACATCCGATTGTCTTCAAATTTGGCATGCGTTTATAGTTATATAGTTCCGGTGATAATACAATAATATGTCAAAAACACCTAAGTTTGTCCGATTTCAACCAAAATTGGTATACGGGGGCTTTTGGGGATAAGGAATACGAATTTTTTATCAGATTTTGAAAATTCAATATGGCGGATTCAAGATGGTCTACTTTTGGTCATGTTTTGCTAACCAATTTTAACTGACTTATCCACATCCGATTGTGTTCAAATTTGGTATGCGTTTATATGGTATTCTCAGGTACCCACCCCTCTCTAACGAGGGAAGTGGAGGAGGAAAAATATTTAGTTTGTTCGATTTCAATCAAAATTGGCATACAGGGGTTTTTCGGGAAGTTAAAATTTTTAATGTGCGCCCATCGCTTTTATTATGGTATAAGAAAGAAACAAAATTATTTTCTACTTTTAAGTGCATTTAATAAAAACTTGTTCTAAGTTTTTTTTTAATTTTCTTTTTTCAAATTTGTTTTTGTTCTATTTATCTACATATTATATATTAAAATTTTGTGTTTTTATCGTCGGCTCAAAAAATATTTTTATTTAAAAAAAAAACTTTTTTTGTGAACTAAAAAATTTTTAACAGAAATACCAATACTAAAATATTATCTTACTTGATTTAGAGATTTTAAGTTGTATAGAATGACGGTAATATAATATACACTGTTTTATTATCTAGTAATAACTGTATGTAATTAGTGTAATGTAAAATATTAGTCTTGACTAAATAAATGATTTATATATAATAATAAAAATTTATTATAATATCAAACAAAAAAATAACCATTTTTATTCTACAAAAAATGTTTAATCTTATTTTACTCAAAAGTAGTGTTGGTGGATTAGTTCCATTCACTTCTAGGGCGACGTTGTGTTACTTTGTGATGCTGATAAGCCGCAGCCAAAATTTAGATAAAAAAGATATGGTTGGTAACTGGTCGCCGGATTTCTCTCGGGATTTCTTTACTCTTTTTTATAAGTTGATTTAAATATATTTCTATATCTAAGGGAAATGTTTAAATTTATTTAGAAAAGATGCGAGAGAAAGTAACGGATTTTTTTAAAACAACACCCAACTTTTTGTTTAATCACACTGATTAAAATAAAGTTTTTCTAAAATTTGACGGTAAAAACTACTAAGATTTAATTTTTTTTTGTTTTTTTTCTAGAACTGGCCAGGATTTTTAATCACCTGTAAGTAATATTATAATATTCACTAAATTCTGAAATATTAAAATTATAAGAATTTTGGTAGTATAAAATTATTTTATTATCTTTTTTTTAGATACCTCTAGGGAACCTTACTTTTAAAATATAGTTACGCTCGTACAGGTTTATAAAAATAAATTTATTAAAAAAAACTTTTAAATAACAAGCTTTTATTAAATGCTCTAAAAAGTAGAAAATAATTTTTTATCTTTCTTATATCATAATAAAAGAGATGGGCTTAAATTCAAAATTTTAACTTTACGACAAGGGCAACTACAAAAGAAGAATTACATTATTCTTCTATTCGAATGATAAACATAATGCTTTCATTTAAAGAAGCTGAGAACGGGTGAGATTTCCGTGCTTACCAAGACCTTGAAAATATCCTTAGGTTATAAAGTAATACAACTGTTTCTTAGGGAATCGTCGATGTGACAGATATACAAGTGAAGATGTGATATCTAAAGTAGTAAAGTTCTTCCGTATTTTAAGTGTGCTAAGTGTTCTTTAAAACGTGTTTGAATAGAGCGTCTAGTTTGGCCAACATATTTTTTGTCACAATCCATGCAACTAATTTCGTAAATTCCACTTTTTTCTAGAACTGTAGTTTTATCCTTGGGATTTCCTAGTAAGCTTCTTATTGTGTTACCGGATTGATATACTAATTTAAGACCGGTGTTATTAAATACTTTTTGTAATCCCTTCGTATAATTAGGATTATAAGAAATTGATACAAATTTTGAGTCGCAGGTATCTTTTTGTCTGAATTCCGAAAGGTCTTTTGGAAAGAATGTCTATTTAACAGCTTATTTATTAAGCCTTTGTCGTAATCGTTTTCGCCAGCTATATTCCTAATCCTATTATTTTCTACTTTAAATGGTTCTTTGTTTAAGGGGAAATTTACTAATCTATATGTTAAAAAGTGCAAACTTGCAAGCTTATGTTGTAAGCTATGAAAAGAGTCATTTGGAATATACCTGTTGGTGGCCGTTCCTTTTCTGTATAGGTCAAAGTCCAATTTATTTTTATTTCTTATAACTAAAGTGTCCAGAAATGGCAGTGTACCGTTGTTCTCTGTTTCATAAGTAAATTTAATTGTGGGAAATTTGTTATTGATTTTTTCCATAAAATTTTCAACACTAGTTACTTTAGTGTTGAATACTGCAAACACATCGTCTACATACCTAAACTATACTCTGGAGAAATACTCAAATTCTTTACTTATATCTGATTCAAATTTGCTCATAAAGAGGTTTGCAATAAAAGGTGATAAACTATTACCCATTGTGGTTCCTTCTAATTGCTGGTAGTGGTTATTTTTATATTGAAAGTAATTTTGATTCATGCAGAGTTTTGTTAAAGATAGGTATTCTAAAGTCTGTTTGTCTTCTAGATTGTTTTTTCTTGGTAGTTCCTCCAGGTATTGTAAGGTATTGGGGATCGGCACTCTAGGGAACAACGAACTAACATCAAACGAGATTAAAATTTCACCTTCTTGGAGTGAAATATCTTTAACTTTGTTGATAAATTCAAGGGAATTTTGAACAGAAAAAACCTTTTTCCTTTATAGATAAATTTCGCTTTCGTTTTATATTATTGTAATTTGGACATTTCTAAGAAATTTCAGAAATTATTAGCTCAAAATAAAATGATTAACTTTTTGGGTACATAACCGCAGGCCAGATCACAGTGGGGTGAACCCGACAGAACCTGAAATATAGGCCTTTTTCGGTTAGGACCCAATAAAAGTCCTGCCAATTCCTAACATATAAGTCCTGCCAAGTATTTTGTACACCTCTTGCTGGATTGGTTCACGCCTCGGCTGGGAGACGTCCCTAAAGTTAGCAATACAAAGTCTGCAGTGATTTTATGATTGGAAAAATGAGTGCTAATAAAGTGGTAATTAAATGCAAGTCACAAAATTTTGTGATCTTGTAGTTTCCGAGATATGACCTGCACTGCTAGCTACCCGTTAAAAATAGCAGTTCACCATGCTAGAATGTTCCAGAAAAGTAGTAGAGTGGTCTAAATGATTCAGAAAATTAAATGCTAATTAAATGCTGCCATTTCAATCACAAAAATTGTATTTTTTACTTTTTCCGCATATTTTTTTAAAATTAACGTGGTGCACTGCTAACTTTATGTCGTTCTGAGTGAAAGAAGACATTGGTGGTGTTTTTTATATTGGAATAAATTAGTGCTATTTAGGTGCTAATTAAATGATAAGTAACCAAATTTTGTGCTCTTGTAGTTTCCGAGATATGGCTGGCACTGCTAGCTACCCGTTAAAGATAGCAGTCCACCATGCTAGAATGGTTCCGAAAAGTGGTAGATGGTCCAGAAAATTAAATGCTAATTAAGTGCTGCCATTTCAGTAAGAAAATTCTATATTTTTTTACTTTTTTCTGCATTTTTTTAAAATTAACTTGGTGCAGGCCATATCTCGAAAACTACAAGAGCACAAAATTTGGTTACTTGGCACTTAATTAGCACTTAAATAGCACTAATTTATTCCAATACCAAAAACACCACCAACGTCTTTTTTCATGAGAATTCAAATATGTGTACTGCACCACATTGATTTTAAAAATATGCAGAAAAAGGTAAAAAATACATTTGTTTTTTATTGAAATGGCAGCATTTAATTAGAATTTAATTTTCTGGATCATTTAGACCACTCTAATACTTTTCTGAACCATTCTAGCATGGTGCACTGCTATCTTTAACAGGTAGCCAGCAATGCAGGTAATATCTTGAAAACTACAAGGGCATAAAATTTTGTGACTTGGCATTTAATTAGCACTTAATTAGCACTAATTTTTCTAATCATAAAATCTTTGCCCTGCTGACTTTGTATAGCTAACTTTAGGGACGCGGCTGGGAGTTTGATACTTTGCACACTGGAGCCAGATCCCAAAAAGCTGGCTAGTATCCTAATTTTGCTCTTGGATAAAAATTTACAAGTTTGAAGTTGTCCATAATAGTATCGGTTCGCAGTTTGTCTTGACCAAAAGTTATTTTGACTCGACTAAAACAAAAAATCTGAGCCCAGTAAGTGGAAATAAGCATAAAAAATTCAGGTTTAAATTTAACGAGCAGTTAGGAGTTTTTTATATTGTGGTTTGGTAAAGTGCAATAAACTGGTTTTTTTGTTAAAAAAATTAAGGCTGGTTTATTATTACCAAGATTGTTAATTAATTATTTTGTAGGTAGGTAGATGCAGAAGTTTTACTGTTTACATATAAAACATGTTTTGCCGCGCAAGCAAGGGTTTTTTGTCAATAATTTTGAAAAAATTTCCTACTTCATTTCAAGCAAATATAATTTTATTGAAAAAAAGAAAATTGCTTTAACAATCTATTGGTTTTTATTAAAAATCTTGAAGTAACTCCAAATCATAAAACCACTATAACACTTTTTCTTGATATGTAAAAAAGCCGAAATATACAAACAGTTTCGGACCTAAAGCAAATAATATTTTTTCAATTATTGTATTTTTTGTCCCGTCCAACCCAAAAAAAAAGCTTTACTGGTTCATGGTTCACAATAATTTTTAATATAATTGTTAACAAAATGCTTTCTTCTTTAATTCCAATGCTTTTTGTTTAGTTTGGAAAAGCCATAATAAAGCATTTTTCTAAAAAATTGAAATATATAAAAGTAAGAATTTACTAAAATTAGGTTTTGGTTTTTCTTGTCCCGTCCATCCCAAAGTTTAAAGGTTCGCCCTATAAGCTCTGGTTACAAGTTATTGCCTTAAGCTATTTTATTACATGACCTAAGGTTTTAGGTAATTATTTATTAGAAAATATAGTCATAATTTTAATCATATAGAAGTCACAGCTGGTTTTTCTAGTAATGCGTTACTTTTTTGTCACGATCAACCGCTTGAAATGGCCGTTCAGCCATTTCGTAGTAACGGATGCGACCTTTTTTACTAAAATATTAGGCGAGTGGCGGTCCCAGGGGGGTAGGGCGGAGGGAGGGGCGATCGTCCCCCCCTTGCCCCAGAAAAAAATAGACAACAACAACAAAGATGCTGGTGGTAATAACCCTGAAGAAGAAAAAACGAGAAATTGCAGAAAGTTCCTTTAAAATAATACATTCTAGAATCCCTCCACAATATTTTGGGACAGTTTGACCTTCAATCCGTCAGACCAAGAATATACAAACGCATGACGAACTTACCGCGAAAACCATTGAAAATACAGAACAGTATTATAGAGTTTCTATTTATAAACAAGTTTTAGACAAAATAAATTCGAACATAAAAAAGTATTTTTGACCTGAAAATATTCATACCAAATTTAAAATGAAGCCAAAATCAAAGCAAAATTAACTTAAGTCGTTTCTAAATACTATAAACTGTTTTATTAATCCAAAACACAATTCTTGAACTTTTATTGGGAGAAGTCAGTATTTGGAAACAATATTGGTCAGAAGTAGGGAAAAGCTTAAATCAAAACATACCTGATAACGTTTTCGAGGCAATGAACAAGTGTGGCAATATTTTTACGTTGAAAGAAGCTTCTCATGCCTCAGAAGATTGAAAACATAAGTACTTACTTGACCGGTCTGCCCAAAAAACTGGAAATAATTTTTTTTTGAGATGGGCATCTTATGTTTGAGATATGCGATATAAAAGGTAATGTTTCAACAAAAAGCTTTTTAGACCTCAAAAACAAAGTATTTAGCTATTAGGTTTTGTTTGTGGTTTATTTGTTATCTATGTTTTTTATAAATGAAAAAATTATACGTAGTTACTCAAGCGCGGATTTCAGGAGGCTAGGGGAGTAGTTAACCCCCCCCCTATCCTGGCTTTAAATTTTTTATAAAAACATTTAGAAAATCAAAATTAGGGCATAAATTGCGGCGCTATAACACCTTTGATATTTACGGTATTAGTTTAATTTTGTGTTAAAAATGGCATTTGCAGTGTCATTTTCGTAAAAATTTTCGCCTGCTGCGCTTAGAAACCATTGATATATTTACAATTTTAGTTTAATTTCAAATCATCATCATTTTTAGAGCAATTTTCTTAAAAATTTTCGCCTGCGGCGCTATAATACCGTTGGTATTTACGATTTTTGTTTATTTTGACTCAGAAATTACACTTTTAGTGGCATTTTCTCAAAAATTTTCTGAAACATTTTAAAAAATAAAAAATGTATGAAATAAACGACTTCAAATCTTACGTTACAAATTAATTTTCTTAAAATAATTAGGACAGGCTTCCGATACCAAGCTGATTTGTAGTTTTGAAAATCAGTTAGCAGTTGGTGTTTGGTTACAAAAGAAGGTATTTGTTGTTAATTGTGATTGTATGAAAAATGTTTCGTCCGTGGGAGGAACAACCGATTATGCCACGTGGAGATACAGGGAATAAAAGCGTTACAGGAGAAATAAGTGAAAAAACAATTTAAACGCGATATTTTGTCACTTGATACAAAAAAAGTGATATTTGACGTTTATACCACCCTTCTTGAAGGAAGCGACAGCGGAAGATCGGTAAAAACAGTGTAGCGTGTAGTAAATAAACCGATAGTTGGGAGAAGAAAAAGGAAGGATTCTAATACTTCTAAGAAATTGGACATGGGTGATGTGGATATCATTGGTAGAAAAATATATCAAATGTATAGGGAACAAATGATTCCTACTTTACAAACATTAATTCAAAGATTAAAAAAAGATGATACAGGAATACAGCGTTGTCGTGAGACACTGAAAAAATGTATTTTAAAAAACGGTTTTAAAATTAAAAAAAAAATAAACGGCAAGTGATTATGGAATCGGCCCGTTTAAAAAAATGGAGGATGGAATATTTAAAATTGTACAGGAGTTTAGAGAAAGTAATAGGGATATTGTTTATCTCGATGAAACTTGGTTTGACACCCAGGAAGTTCCAGATAAAGGTTGGGTAGAATCCAGGATAGATTCGTCTGGTCACTGCACAACTAAAGCTCCATCAAATAAAGGAAACCGTATCACAATAATTCATGCTGGAACAAAAAATGGGTTTATACCAAATGCGTTGACCTTATCAGCCAAAAATATAAAGAATTGTCATACTGACTACCATGACGATACCACAGCGGAATTATTTGAAGACTGGTTCAAGAATAAACTGTTACCCAATATACCTCCAAATTGTGATGGATAATGCGAGCTACCACAGTAGAAGGCTAAATTAAGTTCCGTGTTCAAATGACACAAATCACCATTACTAATAATGTTTCGCCAACTTTAAATTATTTTGTGGTAGCTTTAATTAGGTCGGCGGAACAGAATATTTTAAGTAAAAGCTGGGAAAATTGCGTAGCTCATGTCCACAAAATAGAAAAATCATATGTAAATATAGATCTGCTACCCAGAGAACAAATTATCATAGCCTTTAATAACGACAGTGACAGTGAAACTGACTTAAGTTAAAATTTGGTAATTTTTTCACTATCCCGTATTTTTTTGTACTATATATGTATGTACCTGTTAAACTCAATTTTATAAATTTTACTTATGTTTGTGTTTTTTATTCTATGAGCAAATATATTTTGTAGGTGTAGGATGTGTCTATTAGATTAAAATAATTTTTTCATTTAAAAAGAAAATTGTTAGACCGAACCGTCAATAAAACATATTATCTTCTTCACCTTTAGGTGGTAGAAATTCACTGATCTATTACAAAACTAAGTGCGTCCCTGCTTCCATTCGAACACCCGCTGAGTCGCAATAAATGCTTATCGGCCACGAATAATAATGAGTCTCCTAGATCGATGGTCAGACTTTACTACTAAGGCAATACATTGCCAGCGCGCAGCACTCTCTTCTTCAATTCAGGTAGTGCACAAAAAATTGCAAGTATATTTATTATGTATTCATACTTATTGTTAACATACCTCTTTTCCTAAACTTAACCAAATACTACAAGAAAATTGAGACACACAACACCAAAAAGTACAGATTTTTTTTTAATTTCAAATTATTGCCAAAATACGATTTTTCTTTTTAAAGGAAAATTAAAAAATTTAGACTATGATGATCAGAATGGGCCACATTATTTTAAGAAAGAATAGATTTTAATTTAAAAAATTGAAACTAATGCCGTTCAAAAGATGTTTTAGATATAATTGGATAAAATCAAGGTAACGAATGCGACATCGTACGCTGTCGCACTTTTAATTGAAATTTATGTAAAAAAAACGTTCTGTGGTGGAAGTTTTCTTCTTAGTATAAGAATACGTGCGTAATATCTTCTTTTTTAGCAAAAATTTCGCATCTGTTACTATGGAATGGCTTTTCAAAAATTAGTAAGTCATTTTCTAAAGTAAAAATAGGAATTTAAGTCAATGTTTTATATGTCCTTAAAGGCATAACGCAAGTTATCTTTACAAAAGGTTATATAGGTAAGGGGGCACTCGAACTTTTGGGACACCCTGTATAATAACTTTTGGCTTCAGATAGAGAACATTGGGCAATAAGGCCGTAATTTCATCTCCAACAATATCGGTGTAAATGACCTTAAATATTTAAGTAAATTGTCTTTAAAAAGAACTTCCTGATTACCCTTTGATTGGGCCTTTTATCTGTTTAAGAAACGTTAACCTTGCATGTCTTTTGTTTGGGAATACCTGGAAAAATCTTGTTTATTTATACCAGCTATATAACAGTGGTTTAGAAGACCATCTAGAGCTTAAGGCTCATTTAGAATAGCACGCAGCAGCGTACGCTGACAGGTGTCAAATTTTTTATTTGGTGAATTTATTGGTAAACAGTACACATTTTTTGGAAGGACGGACTCTGATGTTAAAGATGCCTTGTAAATAGGACTTTACTTTCGGTCGGTGATGGAATGTACTCTTAAAATACCTAAATAAAAAATTTGACACCTGTCAGCTTGTATAGTTTTGGGCTATTCTAAATGACCCTTTAGTGTCAATATACTGGCGCAAATCTACCCGATGGTTTATTTCTATTGGGGCTCTTAAAGCAATCGCCACCCCCTTTTGCAATTGCTCCTTCAAAAACTCTCAAAGAACTACACAAAATCGCACTCTAAATACTAGAAAACGCCTATGTTGGGTTTTCGTGGGTACACCCTGTATAAGGTGTTTCATTTAATATAAGAAAGTTGCTATCAAAATTTGACATTCGTAATAACATTTGAAAATTACTGATGAAATATTCTTAAAGTCCAGTAAAAATTATACAAGTTTCATATTCACGGTATATTCTTATCTTTAATGTTAGCAGAGATATTCGAATGTCCAAATATAAGGAATCACTCTGTACTGAATAGTAGTATCTGGTGTAAAATTAAATAAAAACGTGATTTTTCTTAATACAAAAAATTGTGAAAAAAGTATTTTTTACTTTAAGTCAACGGTGGAGGGGGGGGAGGGTGGTTTAGGGGTGTAATTTATCTCTCTTTCTCTCTTAAATTTGGTCACTTTCACCTTACAACTCCTCCCTGATTTAAGGGTTAGAAAATAAAATTTATATTTTTATCCAACACCTGACAGTTATGACTGTCATTATTAATGTCATTTTAGACAAGTAAACTATCAAATAACACACTAGTGTCTTATAATCCATAACTCACTAGTGAGACAGTTATGACTGTCATTATTAATGTCATTTTAGACAAGTAAACTATCAAATAACACACTAGAGTCTTATAATCCATAACTCACTAGTGAGTTATCAATTATAACTCACGTTCATATTTAAAGTAGTATTCTATTTATTTATTACTATTACAAGCAAGACCACTTTCAACAGGTACTCGTCGTCGGGAGCTTGGTGCAAAAACTTCTCTATTTCAGTTCGTTCTAATGTCTTGGACTTCTTCGGTTTGTATCCCTGTGATTTGCTTTTCAAAAAGCTCGTTAGTTTGTCATATTTTGAAATGTCGATTTTTTATAAAGGTGAATAGTCGAGCGAAGCATCAAGTATTTGGTCCATAGCGACGATGGGGCAATTTTTTTTGCAAATGTAAAAAATAAACCAATCAAACATTTTGAACTCCTTGTCGTAAGCATCTCGGGACTTTTCTGTCAAAATCTGCGTCGCTGTTTCTTCCGCTTTCGTAAGGATATCCTCAGGAGCGTAATTTTCCTCGGTTTTCTTCATTTTCTATAGGAAAATCTTTCCTTTTCTGCAGGGAAAATTGACAAGTGTCAAAATTTATTTAAACATTTGCTGACAATGTATCATGCCCGTGGCAACCAAACAAACAACATACTTTGACCAAATTATTATCTCATAAAAAAACGATTTCTTTCACTTGTTGGTTAAAACATTGTAAGCCAGTCGTGTGTTATATTTCCTAAGTCATTTGAGAATTTATACAACTCGGCCTGACGGCCTGGTGGCATCTTTCTCGCGTAACTTATTTTCAACATAACTCACTAGTACCATAAATAACTATTAATTTCCTTGCTTTTCTTCACCCTCCTCCCCCCCACGCTGATTTGCACACTTTATTTTTATTTGATTTCTTTTAGGTTGTGCAATAAAGCGAATTTTATAATTAATATTTAATTTAATAATTTTCTGTCTTTTTAATCATGTAGCACATAATGCAACACAAATAATTCCCATCATTTTCTATGTCAATTTTCTAGTTGGTTGACCGAGTAAAAATGGGCTTTTTAGACTTTACAGAAGGTTTACACAGATATATTTTTATTATAGATGGAAACTACACATATTAGACAGTTTTAGTTTAATGGTTTCTGTAAAAAAATGAATTAGCTGCGAGGGATTCCATTTGACTGGGTGACCTAGATATAAGCACGCAATCATTTTTAGTCGGTCGCCATTCAGCTGGCTTTCCTTTTGGCGCTTGAAGATAATTTTAATTTTGTTTATGGGTCCTTCTTGAAAATGGGGAGAAACAAACAGGTGTTTTCGCCTTATTTTGAAAAAATAAAAAAACTGCTTAAGATTACTTTTTCGTTTAATCATTAAATTGTGTTCCAAATTCTTTAGACAACACTGCCTAAAACGTCAAAAAAATTCCTAAAAAATAAGTGAAAAATGTACATAAATATCACTTCCGTGGACGTAATATTCATACTTGAAGCATCAAAATAAATATGTTCTTTGTACCTACTACTAATGTCCATTTGCACCGCAGCTCGCAGAGTTAAAACCAGATTTAAATTTATTTTATTTGCACCATATTTTCAAACCGAATTTAAGAGTCGTTAAACCAGGTTTTGTTAACACCTCATACGGCCAGGCTCAAATACAGTTAGCTGTTGTCTTGTTTTCATATTTTTTGAGTGCGTTGGTGAAAAAAATGAATTTTACAATAGAAAATGGGAGGGCTCAACATCATCATGTCTAGTGGAGGGCAAACAAAGGGTTTTCCAAAAGACGACGCAACGTTAATTTAACGGTACGACGGCCGTTTTTGGGGTTGAGTGGAGTTGGTTAGTGCTTTTTTTGGTTGTGTAGGGTTTGCTGGGGTTGTGTTGTATTGGGTGGGGTTGGTTTTCTTGTGAAAATGTAAAAAACGGCTTTTACGTGACTGTCCTATTCGTCATTCGAGAAAAGCAACATCCCACAGACCCAGTAAGTTTTATTCTCACACCGAGCTCACACGTACATGATAATGAAAATGCTTTGCAGTTTAATTGTATTTTTATTTTGTACAATAAATCTATTTTTATTTATTTATTTATGTATATACTGTATATCTTTGCCTTTCTGACAATTATGAACATTTTTTGTTGTGGCGTGTGTATGTAACTAACGCTGATATCTCGAAAACTACTTGACCAATTTTTATCAAATTTGGTGACTATTCTGGGCTTAGCTTTAGTTGGTGCAATTTTAAATATATGCTTAAAATAATCAACCCTATATGCCAAGAAAATGTAGTGTTTTTTAAACTAGAAAAAAATTTCTTGTGCTCCTAATACTACAGCTAATTCAACAGCTCTTCTTTTCTTCCTGGCCGTGTTTTAACTACGACTTATAAAATTGAGCAACTTGTTTACCAATGGTTTAATCTAAGGATTAAACTGAAGTTTAAACTATGGTTTAATCTGGAGTTCTACCTTTGGTTGTAAAATTAGCCCTAAGTAGTTCATGTAGCTTTCCCACTTAGTTTTTTGAATATGAGAGTTGCGACTTAACAAAAATTACTTTGTTGACCCCACAGCAACCATTTCTAAATGCTTATCAACTGACTTTGATAATTTGTTAGATAATCGATCCAATGCCCAAGTAGTCCCGATCTCCCCAACGTTGGCATTTTGGGTAAGAGTAAAGCTTCGTACGTAACGTGGACTTTTACTATACTTTACTTTACTTTACTTTATTTTACTTTACTTTAGGGCAATTCCACGCGCGTCATTTTTTCGATTTTTGCATTGAAATAACTACAACCACCAAAGAAGTGTCTGGGGTATTAATAAATGTGTACAATCATTATAACGTAATATCTGTTATCCAAATCATAAAATAATAGTCACTAGCCATAGTATAGGCAAGCAAAATATTAGCGTTTTATAAGAAATGTCCCGTCAGATCACAAAATTTTATTTAACTTAAGATCAAGGAAAGAAATGAAAAATAATATACCATTTTATTTTATTCAGGGGACAAGAGTATATTTTGAAACAACTAATTTAAAACTACTTTTATATATACAGGGTGGATTCTTTAAATGGAATGGAAGCGAATCTTTAATGATTTTTTACGGACTTTCCGTCCATGCTAAAAAAAAATTTTGGAGGCCCAGGGCCCACCAACTATTTTTTTTTTTAATTAAGAAGGTACTACTTGAGGCCCCCTTTTGGAAAGCTTGTTAAAAGAGAAATTTAACGCACTAGTTTTTTTTGTCATTATCAACCAGTTTGTCAAAAATTTAAAAAAATTTATTTTTTTGTCAATTGTTTTAGCTTGTACTACTTGTGGCAGCTTTTTGGAAAGCTTGTTAAAAAAGAAATTCGATTAAGTAACTTTTTTTGACATCTGTCAACCCAGGTGTTAAAAATTTAAAAAAATCAATGTTTTTGTTGTTAAGGATGGTTGAGTGAAAAAGAAAATCGAGGTGTGCTTTGAATCTATTGCCCTTTTATCTGATATCTAGTAAATTAAAACAAAAGTAATTAGGCTGCGCCCCCAAATAGAGCGCCAATAATATCTTTGTGTGGTAGTTTATTTATTTCACTTAGTAAATAAAGAAATATGTAGTTTATTTTGAAGGTATAACAATTTACAAAAAATAGTTTTTTTTTTAAATTTTTAACGCATGAGTTGACATATGTCATAAAGTGGTCATAAAAAAAGTTGGTAGGCCCTGGGCCTTCAGTGATGGCCCCCAAATGGGCCGCCAATAATATCCTTGTGTGCTATTTTCTTTATTCCGCTTAGTAAATAGAGAAATATGTAGTTTATTTTGAAACTAAAGCAATTGACAAAAAAAAATATTTTTAAAAATTTTTGACACATTGGTTGACAGATGTCAAAAAAAACTAGTGCGTTTAATTTATTTTTCAACAAGTTTTCCACAAAGGTGCCACAAGTGGTACCTTCTTATTTTAAAAAAAAAATAGTTGGTGGGTCCTGGGCCTCCAGTTGGGGGCCCCAATTTTTTTTTATCAGGGGCGGAAAGTCCGTAAAAAATCATTAAAGATCCGCATTCAGCTTTTTTTAAAACGTCTTCCCTAAAACCGCTAAAAGCACCGTTCCATTTAAAGAATCCACCCTGTATATTAAAAGGAAAAGCACTTTAAAGTCCATGATTTTTTTCCGCCCGTTTTTCATGTCCCGTCAGTTATCACCAATTTTTTGTTATATCTTGGATCCTAAATAAAAAACGAATTGGCCGTTACTTTTAAATTATTCTGACAAACCCTCCCCATAATGCATTAATTAAGATGTGGTCGTTCTGGAATATCTTTAAGGGAGAGAAATAAGATCAAAAAATGAATTACTTAAGATTTGTCTCGTCTGTTCTCATGGAATTGCCCTTACTTCTTTATTTTACTTTAAATGCGCAATGTCACATCCTACGTTTACGTTAACGTCTTTTGATCGACTTAAACTGCCTAGCAAATAAAAATGATTGTCGATTTATTTAAGCGCAAAAAGTACAGAACATTAAAGTAACAATGCATGTCATGGGCCAGTGATTTTGACGATATTTTATTTACCTTAGTTCCGCAAAAAAAATGTCGTTTTTTATTAAATTTTATTGTATGATAGCAGGTAAAATGGGGTAGGGGGATTTTTTAAATAGCATGTGAAAAACCAAAATAGTATAATATTAAAAATAATATGCAGGGTGTTCAATTTAAAATAAGAAAAAAAAAATAGTTTACAAGGACTTATGTTAGAATAGAAAGTTTGAGAAGTTTCCATTGTATAGTTTCCAAAATATTCTAATAGGTTACTCACCTTGGGACACCCGGTATAGTGTGGATTGGTATCGTAAAAAAAGTTTTTTTATTTTCACTAAAAATGAGTAATTTGGTTTAAAAGACTTAAATACAATAGTCTATCTTTCAGTCTGTCTGTCGGTCTGTGTGGGACACGATAACTCAAAAACCGCTAAACCGATTCTTGTCAAATTTGGCAAAAAAAATTACCAGGCGATGAGCTGATTGAGTTTTGATGGGGTAGAATATTTTCAAGCGCCCATATCATTCTGGGCTAATTTTGCTTCAAGTTTTCCATAAAAAAAAACTCACATTAGGGACTTATCTTTAATTATATCAATTTTATGGGTCACACCTTAGATTCTAAAGAGACAAGATATCTGGTCCAACGAAAACTCCTTGGCAAATAATAACCACTGTTTATTTACAAAATTTGCAATCACCCAATAAAACCAAAACAATGAGTTGGAATAAATTCCATATCGTTCTAAACGTTAGAGAGGGAAAGCGACAGAGATATGAAGGGTGTGACGCAGTGGCAAAAACATGCCTAAATGAACAGGTGAATGGCAGAGCGAGCGTCGGTTTTGCTACGGTCATTCTTGAACTGTGGGTATGTATTTGATGTGCTTTGGCTGTTGAGTGATCGATTCGTCTCGCGGTTTCGAAAATTAGGTTCCAAAATTTCTCAGATAATAATATAACCAAAGTCTCCGTAAGCATCGGGTATCTTGTCTCTTTTTAATCTAAGGGTCACACAATATGAGCATGTCTAGGGATATGTTTATATAAATGACAACAATGTCAGAAACCTTTTAAACTTCGTGCGGAACGGCAAAAAATCGTGACGAGTTTATTAATAACAGGCTATGTACCGATAAGTCCCTATTATCATATCTGGCATGCCATAAACATCACAATTGTTATACTCGGGTACTACTGTTCCTTCCAAATTCTCCACACATCGCAAACCAACACCTGCTTAACTAAAAAGCCAGTTAACTCTTTTTCGATTTAGTATCCTTTAGCCTACTACAGCGGTCATATTGACACCCAACTGACAGAAAATCCATGTTTTAACTGTCAATTTGGTTATAAAAATGGCGGCAATCTTTGGCTAAAGGGCACTGAAGAGATAAGAGTTAACTGGCCTTTTAGTTGAGAACGGTGTTGAACAAACTATGTTAGTGTCATTATCAGTGTCAAAAAAATGATTCGATTGAATTTGGAATGAAGTCTTAGGCTAAGCTACATAGGGAAAATAGAGGAAAAAAATTAGAACGCAATTTTTTTTTTCATTAACAAGTGTAGGAAAGTCTACCGTTTAACATACTAAAAGTTCCCATTTCTAACCTCCAAAAAACTCGAAGAAAAAGTTTTTCCGGGATAACTTTTAAACGGTGACAGACTCTTCAAAGTGATAGGAAAAATGTTGCAAATTTAATTCTCTATCAATAAGAAAGTGACAAATAAACTTAGCAGGGTTGATCTAGAGGCCCTCTATACATTTGACACTTGTTGTTTTACCAGAGGTGGGCAACTCATATTGACTTATGTTTTGTTGTCTTTCCCACTTAAGACAGCTTTTGAAAGATTGATTTTTTTTGTTTAGTAAGACATGTCAAGCTTTGACAAAAAACAAACAAAAACAAACAGTGAATACACACGGTAGATACTAAAAATGTAAATAATAGGTAAAATACTTTATTCCTCCAAGGTAAAATATAAAGACTCCTATGATCTATATTTTTGTTACTCTTTTTCTTACAATAAAACATGTTGTAGCTTACCTCGCAAATTCGGCTATTTTTATTAATTTTCCAGCTTGGTAAATGCATGTTTTCATTCCACTTTTCCTGAGTTTCTTTCTCCGTTGGACAAAGGAACAATGCAAATTCATCGAGGCACGTATTTTTATAGTTTTTGATAAAGCAAAATCTGACGTTTCTTAATCAAAAATCTGACAGTCACAAAGTTATTTATTGTCAGGGGTTACCAACTATCATTGCCAACACACAATTTCAAACATTTCCCTAACACCTCTGGAAAAAAATAACTGTCAAAAATCGTATACAGGGCCTCTAGGTTAATCTAAGAACAATGTTTTTCCAGTGGCGTAGTCCGATTTTCTTAAATATAAAATTTCAGAATGTACCAAAACTCTATGATACGCCACTGGATCTTATACTAGATAACATTTCATTTCCAACGACACCTTCCGCTTGTATTTGCTGCTTTTGGTAATAAAATAAGAATATTTTAAAGTCCATATAAGATCCAGTGAAAAGCGGGGCTTTTTTTGTATATGTCAGTAACAGTGGCGTATCAAAGAGTTTTGGTACATTTTGAAATTTTCTTATTAGGAAAATCGGACTATGCCACTGGAAAAATTTAATTTTCCGATATAATTTAGTTCATTGCTCTTAGATCAACCCAGCCAAGTTTGGTACTCGTAGGTTAAAAAATCTTGATGTAAAAGCTAAAAAGGAATATGCAAGAAATTGTTCAAATTGGCATCATTTCTGGTTGGATTTTTTCAATTTTTCTGGTAGAAGGAGTGGTTTAAGCTACTCTATCACTATACTTATTAATAGAGAATTAAGTTTATTAAACGGTCAACCTTTCTAAGTTTGTTAACGAAAAAAAAATTTAGGTTCTAATTTTTTCCTCTATTCAGAAAATTTATATCTAAATTGCCTATCCTATTTGTTATTTTTAGTTTTGGCTGGATAAAAATTTAGAAAACATTGTGTATGACCAATTTTTTTCCTTATTTATTGCAGGCATTGACTCGAAAAAGCGAAAAAAAAATATCCAACAAAAATGCACATAAGATAATGGAACCACCATGACCAATAGGAATCGACTGTGTCGCATTATCAGTCCGAGGGTGTTTGCCCTAGCGGCGATAGGAATTACTGTTTTGCTATGTATTTATTACTCTAGGTAAGATTTGCAAAATTAAGTTTTATTTATTAACACTTTGAAACCACTTATCGTGCCTTACATAATCAACCAGAGGGCAGATGAAAGAGATAGGGCCTCTGATAAGAGTCCTTGCTGGACACTGTGCGCTCTAAGAACATAGGGCTGTCCAGTACCCTCTCCAGATAGGCCGATCAACTCATACCGATTTAGTGTCCTTTCCTTCACCTTCGCCGCCATTTTCACTCAAAAGTGACAAATAATCCATTAGTTTTCTGTCAAAATGGCGGCGAAGGTGGAGAAAAGGACACTAAAACGGTAAAAGCTGATCGGCCTATGTGGAGAGGGTATTGGGCTGTCTAACAAATTGTCAAACTCAGCCATTAATCACAAAAGGGTGGCTGTAGGGTTAGGGTAAACAAAGCGATTTTCCATAGTAGTAGTAGTAGTAGTAGTAGTAGTACCTAGGGGGCGGCCTTACCCCAGCCCAGCCCCCTAATCCACCACCTGTACTGCTTCTACGGTAGTGGGCTCTCCGGGCCTTCCTGTTCTCTTCACGAAGTCCAGTACTTTGGCCCACTTGAGAGCTCGTAGGTCCTCTGCATCCAGGTTCGGTTGTCCGAGTACCTGATGCCTCATCCTTAGATAGGCATCGCACTCCGCAACGAGGTGCCGGGACGTCTCTTCCGCTCCGATTTTCCATAAGACCTAATGTTAATAAAAATGAAAATTTTGGGAAAGTGGAAAAAGATTCAGATTAAGCGACTATTTTATAGCGTAATCCTTTCTGAATCGGGGAGAAACGAGCATTTGGCCGAAATGTTAGAAATAAACTGAAAATTCGCAGTTTAAAGAGTCAATGTCATGTACTTTTATCTCTCTCGCACTTGAGCATTGTGGATAGGCATTGTTTCTCTCAGTTCAGCCTGAAGATCGGGCCAGATCGGCTTGAAGAGAGACAGTTGCGCTATCTGATTTGAGAAACAGTTGCGCTATCTGATTTGAGAGAGATGGCGTTATCTGTAATTACACGGGTGCGGTAGGTAGAGCGGCATTTCTACGTTTAATTGCGAATTTTGAATTTATTGTTAAAATTTCGGCAAAATGCTTGTTTTCCCCGATTCAGAAAAGATTACCCTATAACAAAATCACTTTGCTTAGTGTATGGGCATATGTCGATAATTTCTATCCCGTGGGATTTTGAATGAAGAAGTTTTGTGACTATGTGCGATTGATCTCTTTAGTCCTACAATTACCGGGTGTTTTGTTCGCATGCGTGCAGAAGAAGTAGATATGACGTCATCTTTTAATATGACGGTCAAAAATCGATTTCATATAATTCAAGAACTGGAATTCTAAAAAAATCACTTTGAAGGTCATCCGACCTTAAATGACCTTGAAAATTGTCAAAAAATAAGATTTTTGCCATTTTCTCTTCAAAAAAATCTTAATAATTCAAGTTTTTGTCAGTCAAACTTCAAATGTACCTCAAACTATTAGGCATATATGACAAATTCGATCCTTAGAGTTTGATGCAGTTTGAAGCTTCATGACCTTGAAAAATACCCCAGTAAAATTAAAAAATTGCAAAAATAACATACTGAAGGGCGGTATTCATCAACTATTAAAGCGAAGAAGACCAAATTTGGCAAGACAGAAAAGAAGGGCAAGTCCAACAACATTTTTTAAAAAATTGGTTTAGCTATGACGCGTTTCAATATGACGACTGATATATCAAAATGGCGACCTATAACCACATTTTATTTTATCCAATTTCGTAAAAAAGCAAAAATGACAAGGTGGTCATCAATTCTTGTCGAATTGTCGCCGCTTACTATGAAAAAAAATGTTAATTGATGCATGACCTTGATTGACTTTGAAAATACCATGTACAAGTAAAAAACCAGCTTTTTGTGATGTTTTTTCCAATTAAACACTACGCAAAAACTTTAAGCGCCGGAGATGAAATTAACATCTTAGCCATAAACAAATATTTCATTTTAAACCTCCCTATATACCTGCTCTTTTTATTAAGTTTTGAAACTTCTACAGATCTGAATTTTATTATGAATGTTAATAAACAAGTGTAGTCATGCCTTACTGCCCCTACTACTAAAACCACTGGTCCAGTATATGGTAATATACAGCGTGGATTCTTTAAACGGAACGGTGCTTCTAGCGGGTTATAATTTGATTGAATAAAAAAATCCAAAAACACGTGAACTGAGATTTTTAATTTCCTTTCAAACAAAAATTTTTCCTGCAATAAATAAGGAAAAAAGTTGGTCATACACAACAATGTACCTTGTATTTTTTTTACGAGGTATGGCAAATTTTATTTTTTTTTTAAATAGGACACCATACACATACACATATTTTGCAATTTTGAAATCTGCAAACAATTCTCTCTTCAGTAATACTACACAGTAGGATCTATCTTTTATGATAATCAAGATATTTTTATCTAATATTCATTCATTCAAATATCCTCCGTAAAACAGGGCATAGACAACAATTCCATGCAAGTTTAAATGCCTCTATCTTAGAAACCATAAGAGATAGAGTATTAGTATGTGGTATTGTCAAAAAGATAATTTTTTTTTGAATTCAAAAATGTCAAACTATACAAGGTGTTCTATTTTAAAAAACATATTTTTTTGCCATACCTCGTGAATAAAATCACATAAAAAAAATCCAATACAACACGATTAAACAAAATGAAAAATCTCAGTTAACGTGTTTTTGGATTTTTTGGTAAAACCAAATTCTAACCCGCTAGAAGCACCGTTGCGTTTAAAGAATCCACCCTGTATATCTAACTTCTCCTAACTCTCTTAAAGGATATTTAAATGACTTTGTTGGCTAGACAAGTGAATAGAACATAAAATTCACAGTTCTGAAACTTAATCAAAACGACAGGCATATAGGTCATTTTTACCGGGGTATAGCATAAACATCTGGGACGCCATATAAAAAAAAATGGTAGGGAGGTTTAAAATGAAGTGTTTATTTATGACTAAGATGTCAATTTCATCTCCGGCACTTAAAGTTATTACGTAGTGGTAAATTGAAAAACTCATCACAAAAAGCTGGTTTTTCATTTGTACATGTTATTTTCAAGGTCGATCAAGGTCATGCATCAATTTAACTTTTTTTTTCATAGAAATCGGTGATAAGTAAACAAGAATTAATGGCCACCTCGTCGTTTTTGTTTTTTTACGAAATTGGATAAAATAAAATGTGGTTATAGGTCGCCATTTTGATATATCAGTCGCCATATTGAAATGCGTCATAGCTGAACCAAATTTGTTTTTAACCATATTGTTGGACTTTACCTTCTTATCTTTTTTACCAAATTTGGTCCTCTTCGCTTTAATAGTTGATGAATAGCGCCCTTTAGTATGTTATGTTTGCAATATGTTAATTTTACCGGGCTATTTTTCAAGATCATGAAGCTTCAAACTGCATCAAACTCTTAGGATCGAATTTGGCAAACATGCCTAATAGTTTAAGGTAGATTTGAACTTGGGCTGACAAAACCTCGAATTATTAAGATTTTTTGAAGAGAAAACGGCATAAATCTTGTTTTTTGCTATTTTCAAGGTCATTTAAGGACGGATGCCCTTGAAAGTAAATTTTTTGGAATCCTCGTGCTTCAACAAATTTATGGAATTTATATATATCGAGATTTTTGGCCGCCATCTTGAAAGATGACGTCATATAAACCCCTTCTCCACGGATGCGAACAAAACATCCGGTAACACTCGATTGTGTGACTAAATAGCTATCAATCCCACATAGTCACAAAACTCTTACACATGCCTCTTCACTAATCTTCGTCTTTTTCCACTTTGCCAAACTTTTGATTTAAGTTATCATTACGTCTTCTGGAAAAACGGTTTGTTTAACCTACAGCGGCCATATTGGATCGTTCATATTATTTTTGTTGCCCTATTTGGCAAGGATGAAGGCAGATAATGCTGGGAAGAGGACGAATCCTCATTTCACTACCTTGTTAGATGTCCAGCCTACAGAGGAATTACTGGAACATCTCATGCTTAAATGGTGGGACATCCTGACCTTTATTGAAAAAACAAGAAGTTTCGATCGTGGGATCCGTGAGAGAGTGGAAGTGTGAGGCGGATGCTCTGGGGAATGGCGAAAGGGCTCGAGTAGAGCCTAGTCCCCGCCCCGGCGGCGCCTAGTATTAATACCCAATCAAGGGCGTTAGAAACAACGAATTGGCGTATTAAGGAATAACGTCACAAAAGTTAATATATTTTGATAAACAAAACTACGAAGGTTTTATAATTGTAATAAGTAATAATTTTGTTTAAAGGGTCTAATAAATTACTATACAGGGTGTTTTTTTTCAAACGAAACACAGCGTTTTTCGGGTATTTTGTTATTATTTACTCGAGGGAAATTATTTAGAAAAAGGAAAAATTGTTGTTAAAATTTGACTCTTTTTCTTTGTATTTTATAATAATAAAAATGAATTTATTCCTTCTTTCTTTTAATTAAATGCCTAGGTATGACTCAATGTTTTGTAATGAGAGCACAGGGCGTGGGTTCAAACCTAAGTTGCAAATATAAAAAAAGGAATTTTGAAATAAGAATTTTTAATATTAATTTTGAAAAAATTTACTTAAGTAACAGGTTGTATCTTCTTTAATTTTATCTTTTACCAAACTATTTTGTGGGCGCCCTGTCTATTAGTTGCAAAGACAGAAAATTGAACTGCTCAATTTATTCAAATATTTATTTCAGAGTATGATTTTAAGTTGAGCCTCTTAAAATCTATTTTCAAAAATTCATATTATGAAATTAAACAAAAATATCTCAACTAGTAAATGTATTAACAAATTAATTTTATAAAAAAATTAACAAGATTTGAAAAAAATCAATAAATAATTTACAATGACTAAAATCTCATATTAATTAATATAGTTAACTTAGCATAGTGTATATAACGGTATATGACAGTATATATTACACGCAGACAACTTTGTGGTCTTTCCGCGAAAAGAAATGCATCAATATATTACACAAGGTACAAAAGTGTGGTCTTTCCACAAAAAGAAATGCATAAATATATTACACAAGGTAAGAAGTGTGGTCTTTCCACCAAATAAATGTAAAGTGAAACTTATATGTTACACAAGATAATAAAGTGTGGTCTTTCCACCAAATAAATGTAAAGTGAAACTTATATGTTACACAAGATAATAAAGTGTGGTCTTTCCACAAAAAAACATAACATGGTTTAAAACCAATAAAGGCAAAGGAAAACAACTTAAGGACAAAAATAAGTTGCCTGGGCAATCTTGACACATCAATAAGTTCTTATAGTCAAATAACGTGCTAAACACCTAGTTTCTGTAGTACAGAAAAACTTGACTATAGAAAATATTGTGTTGCCAGATTTTAAAACAGCAAATTTAGGTAGGCAGATTTGCCCAAAGAAACAATCTAGCACATCAACAACCCCTACATAATCTGTAACGTGCTAAACACATCCTTGGCCTTCCAAAAATCAGAATTATGAAAAGTTATTGTGATACTAGATCATGCATATGCCTTCTTAAGAACATATTAACGCACTATTCCAAGTTGGCATAACCAACCCTAGGAGTATGAATGGACACACTATAAATAGTCATACTCTAGGTTAATTACTTAAATTTAAAAGTATATAACTCCACCCAGTATCCATTTATCAAAAAAAGTAATAAACTGCAAAACTATATTACCAAAACAAAGGTTAAATAAAACCAAAAAGGTCACACGGTTTATAATTCTGAAGGAATTATAAACCAACATTTATGGGTGTAGGTAAACACACTAAACTATATAATAGTTAGTTACACTCCGTAAATAACGAAACTTAAATATATTTGGCTTCACCACTTCCAAATATAAGTGCCAAAAAAATTTATAAAAAAATCCAAAAAATTGTGAAAAAGGCAAATTTGACCATTACCAAAACAAAGGTTAAATAAAACCAAAAAGGTCACACGGTTTATAATTCTGAAGGAATTATAAACCAACATTTATGGGTGTAGGTAAACACACTAAACTATATAATAGTTAGTTACACTCCGTAAATAACGAAACTTAAATATATTTGGCTTCACCACTTCCAAATATAAGTGCCAAAAAAATTTATAAAAAAATCAAAAAAAATTGTGAAAAAGGCAAATTTGACCATGTTGACCGCTTGAGTTGAAGAAATTAAGACGCAAGGAAAGTTAGTAAGAATAAAAGCAGGTGTACTTAGCTTTTAACCGTAGATCCTAATCGCACCAGACATCAGTACCCCTCCCTGGACTCTCGATAAAACTGCTGACGCAATCCATGCCACATGGAAACTCAAGAACTCCGGGTGGACACAGGAAGTTGGATGATTGGATTGGAAATCTCTGAACTTGGTCTTAATTCATCGTAGAAGTAAAAAGATGGAAAGTAGCTTGACGGAAACGCTGGTTCAAGAGTTGGTCGTAGGCTTTAAACCATGATGTGGCAGTTTAAGCCTAGGTGGTCATTATGAGAAGTGTGGTCAGTAGAAAGGTGATCTTAGAAGTTGGTAGAAGGGTAGCCCTTGAAGTTGGTAGAAGGTTAGCCCTTAAAGTTGGTAGAAGGTTAGCCCTTAAAGTTGGTAGACGGTTCGCCCTTAAAGTTGGTAGACGGTTCGCCCTTAAAGTTGGTAGACGGTTCGCCCTTAAAGCCTATTAATAAAAAACTTACATCAGCCCCCACTATTCTATGAGTTAATAAAAATCAAGGTTTACAAAAAAATTAATTTTTACAAATTTTTCTTACTGATTTTTAAGGTTATTCCTTGAATCTTGTTTTCTTCCAAATATATTTTAGGTCTTACAAACTGTGCAGTGGATTTGAATAATTATGACACTGCTCTAACTACCAATTTCTAACAGAAATAAAAAATAAAATTTAATGAACTATAAAAATATGCTTGTTATATTATAAAAAATTAAGTGAACTGCACACTGACCAGTTTTAAAGGTACCTAATAAAACTTTACAAAAATTTCAAAAAAATGGTTTTGAGCTATTTAAAAAAATAATATAATTCAAAAATCAGTAATCCTCAATTTTGTAAGTAATAGTAAGAAATCAAAAAAATAATTTAGGCTTATAGAAAATAGAAAAACATACCGGTTGTTCTGGCTTATGAATCTGTCAGATCACATTTTTCACTTTGTTGTTAATTTTTTTGGACACCACTTAGTGCTGCATTTCTAGTGTTGAAAAGAGCTCATCTTTTGGTGTCTTTCTATTTTATAGTAGTCACTCCCTTTACCCCGGGACCCCTTAAAATTCACTGGTTCCCCAACTACACTCCGACTTGACTGTTTTTTATTAAATTTTTTACACTAACCAAGACGACTGCTTCGTCGAATTTAACACTTTAAATGCATTTATAATATTAAAATTTTAAATAGTAAAGATTACCGTTCTACGTAGGCTGTCTTTATTACATGGAGAAAGATGAAAAAGGATAGATATTCTCTCGCATTATCTGCTTCGACGTATGTGATTCCTGTACCTTTTTACGTATGTTCGACAAAGACAACTAGATGGATGGCTTTCGCATACGTTGATTAGGCTAGTAAAAACCGGCTTTGCGACGATTTTGTAGCATGCTGGAGTTAATAGCAAGATTAGTGTAGGAATTCAGGTTGAGGTATTGAGAAAATTGGTAGGTTTGCTTTTATTAATTTGACTTGTAATGTTTTGACTAAAAAAACATTACAAATACCCCCCTTCTACGAAAAAATAAGATTTGCCTTTGACACTTACAAAATAATAGTTAAAAGGGTACATCATTTAGGTTTTCTTATAATTACTTAGTTACTAGTACAAACTAACTGACTTAAAGGCTAGGGATGCTCACTTTCAGAGTCCGATTCACTCAAGGTTGGTTTTAAGTCTTTAACATGGATCCGGGTAAAAACCTGACCTTTACCGTCCAGAAGATCATATATTAAAGGACTGATTTTCTTGGTAACTTGACATTTAATAAAACGCTGAGCAAGTCCAGCAGCAAAAGCTTTAGACGCACTGGAGAGAACATAATTTTTCTTGTAAACCGTATCACCCACCTGAAATTCAATGTTTCTCTTTCGGAGATTGTAATATTTTTCATTCGTTTGGTGTGATTTTTGAAGCAAAACAGAAACCTTTTGGTATATCTCTGGTAGTTTAGCCAATTCACCAACCAATGTTTCAGCGTTAGCAAATTTATAGGGACATTGATACATATTTTCTAGTTTTCCATAATAATCACCGTAAATCGGTACAATCCGCCCGAACACCAGAAAAGATGGACTATATTTGGTAACTGAATTTACTGAATTATTCAAAGCACTCATGATTTGGTAAAGATATTTATCCCATTCTTTATGTTTGTTTTGATTTAAAAAACATCGAATACAAGTTTTAATAGTGCGGTTATAACGTTCACAAAAATTTATCTGAGGATGGTATTTTGCATTGTACCAAATATGCTTAATCTTATACCGTGAAATAAGGTCCCTGAACTCGTTACTAATGAATTGGGCCCCGTTATCACAGACAATAGTCATAGGAGTACCAAATGTCAAAAACATATGATTCTCGACAAACTTGCAAATTTCTTGAGCGGTAGCACGTCTCAAGGGATGTAAAATTGTAAATTTAGTGAACCAATCGACAACGACAAACAGATATGAAAAACCTGACTTGGACCTAGGGTACGGACCCATGATATCCATAGATATTAATTGAAAAGGCATATCAACTTGTTTTCCAACCCCCATTACACCAAGGCGGCCTAATTGTGAAGCTTTCTGTTGGTTACATATATCACACTTTGAAACGTATCTTTTTACATCCTTTTTCAAGTCTGGCCAGAAATATTCTTCTAAGATACGATTATAAGTTTTATTTACGCCAAAGTGGCCTGATAAAGGGGAATCATGATGATTTTTAATAATATTAATTCTCTCTGACTTTGGTATCACTAATTTCCAATTTTTTAAGTTGGTATTAATCCCGTGAGAAGACTCTATATACCTATACAACCGATTTTCTTGTACTGAGTAATTTGGGAATTTTAAAGGGTCATCAGATACTTGTTTTAACATTCTGTCATACCACCTGTCTGTGTAACATTCAAAGGAGGATATTTCAATTCTACTTAAAGCATCCGGTACAATGTTATTTTTACCTTTTCGAAAAATGATCTCATATGTGAATTGAGAAAGAAAGATAGACCATCTAGCTAACCGTCCCACTGGTTGTTGAATTCTTGACAGCCAAAGTAATGCATGGTGATCAGTATAAATTTTAAAAAAACTTCCCTCAATGTAAGGCCGGAATTTAGTTACGGCAAAGATTATTGCATAAGCCTCTCGCTCAGTTACCGTCCAATTTTGCTCAGTACGCGTTAAAGTTTTAGAGGCATAACAAATCACTTTCTCATCATCACCCTCACCCTGCACAAGCACAGCGCCAACCGCAAAATTGCTGGCATCAGTTTGAATAATAAATTGTTTTGAAAAATCGGGATTGGCCAATACCGGCGTGGTTATAAGGCGGGTTTTAAGTTCTTGAAAGGACTTTTCAGCTTCATCCGTCCAGTCAATTTTTTGCTTTTTATTCTTTCCTTGCATTAGTTTGGTTAAAGGACAAATTAAATCAGAGTAACCCCTTATAAACCGTCTGTACCACCCAGTGACTCCTACCCATCTTTTAACTTCAGTGACATTTTGAGGCCTTGGATATTTAACAATAGCAGATACCTTTTCCGGGTTAGCATGTAGACCATTTCTATCAATTACATATCCCAAAAATTCCAATGATGGAAGGCAAAATTTACATTTCTTTAAGTTAATAGTAAAACTCGCGGATTTTAATGTTTCAAAAATTTTTGTCAAGGTTTCAACATGTTTCTCAAATGTATCCGTACAACACACCAGATCATCAAGGTAGACAAAAATATCATTCTCAATTGATGGGTCAAAAAGGGTATCCATTAGCCTCTGTAAAGTTTGCGCTGAATTACAAAGACCAAAGGGCATTTTTGTAAACATAAAATGACCTTTACCAACCACGCTAAAAGCTGTTTTCTCCATTGAATCCTGGTCATGTAACGGAATTTGCCAAAACGCATGTTTAAGGTCAATAGAAGAGAGATATTTCGCGTTTTTAACTTTATCCAGGATTCTGGTTAGATTTGGTAATGGATATCGGTCTTTCTTAGTAATTTTGTTAAGATCCCGACCATCAAAACATAACCTCTTTTCCCCGTTGGCCTTAGGCACAAGAAGAACGTTTGAGCTGTAAGGGCTACGAGAGGGGGTAATAACATCTAACTTTAACATCCGGTCAATTTCATCGTTAACATGTTTATGCATATAAGGACTTAAGAGAAATGGTCTTTTGCGAAATGGCTCTGGGGTGGTAACTTCAATTTTATGAGTTATTAGGTTAGTGCAACCCAATTTTTCTGACACTAAGGTTTCAAATTTCTTTATAACCAACTCCAATTTCGTTTTTTGTTCAGGGTTTAAATCACTTTCAGACTGAATACAAGCTTTAAATTTCTGTTCTTGAACAACAATTTCGTCAATGGAGATCTGAGATAAAATTTCATCAATGTCATCAAAAAAATTTTCATTTTGTAAAAGGTCTAGTAAATCCAATATAGGGTCATTGGTAGAGGGTGGTTTACTGATCGACTGTTCAAATTTTATTTCAGGAAATATTAAGCTTGTTGTGTGTATCTTTTCATTTCTGATAGGATTATTTTTAAAAAAATTGTTGACTATATCTTTAATTAATAAGAATTGACAATCATATTTAAAGCTAGGGTTTTTATGTTGAGAAATGGAAGAAATTTGAGAATGGCCAGGGGTATTTCTAATTTGAGGGACTGGTGACAAATTTTGATTTATTTTAATTTTATTATTACTGTTTAGGGATGATAATTGATTATCTTGTGATGTTTCATTGAAACAAAAAGAATTATCCGCAAAATTAAGATATAAATTAAATTTTCTACAAAAATCTATCCCTAAAATCATTTTGTGTTTTATACTGGGCACTATTAAAAACTCAAGTTTTTTTGTGTGATTTTCAACAGAAATAGGAATAATAACCCGACCCTTTACTTCTTGAGAATTCCCATCAGCTGTGCTAACAGAACTGTAATTATGTGGCAAGATTTGTATTTTATTTTTTAGCATTAACTCATATCCCGATTTGCCCAAGACAGATTTCATAGCTCCGGTGTCTAATAAAGCTGAAATATCTAAATTTTTGAATTGAATGGATATATATGGCCTCAAGTCGTTACCATGTTGAAGGAAAAGCGGTGAAATTTGATTGTTAAGAAAAAAATTTTTGACAATATTAAGCCATTCCGACCAGTTGTTTTGCTTGGAGTATTCTTTATGATTGGGTTTTTGAGCTTTAGTTTGAAATTTTGAAGGTTTATTTTTATTGAGAAAATGGTCTTTTTGGGAGGATTTTAAGTCGTTATTTGGTAGGTTCTTGGTTAAAGAAAAGTTTTTAACAAATTGAAGCCATTCTGACCATTTATTTTGCTTGAAGAAATTTCGGCTATCATATTGAGTTTTATTTTGGTCAGAATAAGTTTTACTTTTGTCACCTTGAGTTTTTTTATTGTGAGTAAAGTTTTTATGCTGTGTACGGTCAAGGGGTTGTAAAGAACTTATTTGAGGGGATATATTTTCTGTTTGGGTCTGCGCTGATGTAAAGGAAATAGTTTGAGTGGAAACAGTGGAAGTAATGATTTTTTGACCAGTTTGGTCGGTATTTTTTATGCATTCGCAGTCCCACCCGACCTTGGAGCTGCGCTGGGCAAGTTTTTTGAACACACCGGGCATTCACGCACTGTTTTATTTTTGTAACCACATTTATAACAAAATTTCGTTCTGGGTTTGGTGCATTTTTGGAAAGTATGGGTATCTTTTTCTCCACAATTCCAACAAATTAAACTGTTTAGGGCACTAATGTTTGGTTCAAGGTTTTCAGTTTGACTTGGGGAATTTGATTGAAGTTGAATATTAGAAGTTGAAACGCTTGTACCTTGAGAATTTTCATTGGTAAGACTTGGATTTTGGTAAAAAGGATCATCACAGGAAATTTCATTAATCTTAAAATTGTTCTTTGGTCGTTGATAGGCTAATTCTGGTGCCATTAAGTTTATATTATTATTTGTAGAAGGAGTCTGAAAGTTTTGTGATCTAATTTTTGTTTCCTCTATCATTCTACACAAATAAGTCAATTCATCGAGGTTCATAACTTGTTTCAATGCCAAATGATTCTGGTAGTAAGGTTGCAAATTTTTTATTACAATTTGGACCTGTTCCCATTCACTAACTTGTCTCGTTAAGCGAGTAAATAAAGTTTGCATAATACTAATGAAAATGATTGGCCTTTCGTTAGGTCCCTGAGTCCTAGAATGTATTTCTTGCCAAAGTTGATTTTCAAAATTAGTCGGTAAAAAGTTTATTTTTAATTCCCTAACCAAATCGTCCCAAGAATTTATTCTTTGCTTTATTTGTCGATACCAAGTTCTAATTTGACCCTCAAAAAATTCATGTGCAAATGTTAGAAGTTGATTTTTATCAATGTTGTATGACAACACAAACTCTTCGACTTTATCTAAAAATGTCAGTACACTCCCACTACCAGTAAATTTAATATTGTTTTGATGAATATAACCTATTTTTCTGAATAAATTCGCATCATTGCTATGTTGACCAGAATAATTTTTTGAATGAGAAAATTGTTGGATCCCATACTGGGGTAGTTGAGTAGGAACTTGAGGCAAGGGATTGGCAAAATTTAAATTATTATTGTTGTTTTGAAAGTATTGACGTGGAACAAAATTTGGGTGGTTACTGGTTAAAGGAAATTGTGAAAAAGTATTAGTATTTAAATTTTGAGAATTAAAATTTTGATTAGATAAAATCTGATGCTGAGAGTTTAATTGAGTTTGACCAAATGTTTGATGGGTAAACTGTTGACTAGGTATTTGGTTGGTAGCAGGCTGAAAGTTTAAATTTTGGTTGGAAAAATGTTGTGAGTTGTTCAAGGTTGGGTTGGTCTGATAATTACCTATTGGGTTTGATAATTGTTGGTTAAAATTGACCTGAGGGTTAAGTGGACAACCTGACGTCTGATTATATAACTGGTTTTGGTTTGAATTTAAATTTAAATTGGGTAAAAAATTAGAGGCTGGATTTATACCGCTACTTAAAGTAGGTTGGTAGTTGATATTTTGATTACCAAGGTTTTGATTTTGACATGGTTGATAAAAATTTGAGCCCATCATGGATTGATAGTTTAAAATTTGACCAGCATTGCTTTGATTCAAGTTGGCGTTGGGGTTGTTTGGATTGTTTATAGCCTGTATTTGTAAGGGTTGGTTGATATTTAAGCTTTGACTAGTCTGATTTTGGTTTGACATATTTTGGCCTGGATTTGACATTGAAATTTGACCTACATTGCTTTGATTTAAATTTGTATTGGGGTTATTCATAGGCATAATTTGTAAAGGTTGACTAAAATTTGAACTTTGAATAGTTTGAACTTGGTTTGACATATTTTGACATTGATTTGACATCGGGTTTTGACCTACATTGCTTTGATTTAAGTTAAAGTTGGGGGTAATGGTGTTATTTATAGGCAGCGTTTGCAAGGGATGATGGAAATTTAAACTTTGACTAGTTTGATTTTGGTTTGCCATATTTTGACATGGGTTTGACATTGAATTTTGACCTAAATTATTTTGATTTAAATTAGCATTGGTGTTGATCGGGTTGTTTATAGACGGGGATTGCAAAGGTTGGTTAAAATTTAAGCTTTGGCCAGTTTGACTTTGGTTTGACATATTTTGACACGGGTTTGACATGGAATTTTGACCTATATTGTTTGGGTTTACATTGGCCATGGGATTAATGGGGTTATTTAAAGGCAATGTTTGCAAGGGTTGATTAAAATTTAAACTTTGACTCGTTTGACTTGGGTTTGACATATTTTGACATGGACTTGACATGGAGTTTGGTGCCGATGTACCAGCTGTTTGCGATGTGGGCTGATTTGTTGGAGTTAAACTTGTTCCTGGTATACTTTGGGTTGAAATTTGAATGTTAGGTTTCGGGTCTTTTTTGGTATAACTAGCAATTCTATCTAATATTTGGGAGAGGTCTAATTGAGAAATATTCTGGGGGGTTGACTCTACTTGATTTTCCGTACCGTCGTCTAAAGGAGAAACATGTTGGGTGCTTGACATTAAAACCAATTCGAGATTTTCGTCATCTGACGAGTCATGCACACTTTCAGTCTCACTATCTTTATATACTTCAGATTCATAGTTATCTTCTTCAATTATAGATTCTCTTAAGCTTGGGGATTTTAATAATAATAAAGATTTGTTGGCTTTGGCCTTTTGATTTAAAACTGTCAAGAGGAAGGAGACTTTCGAAGAAAGTTCCTGTTTGGTTTCTGATTTTGCTTCAGGGAACCTTGAAATTCGGTTTAGAATATGCGCTAGGCGATTTGTTATAACCCGATATTTAGTATGGCGCTTGGTGAGATTAAACTTAACTACCATACTCTCCAATGTTTCCAGCTTATCCCTGCATAGGCCATTCTCATTGTCAAAGTCGAGGCTCACTTCTGGGTAGTTGATAGGTCCTGCTTTTTCCGTTTTCCGAAGTTCTCTCAGCAACTTGTTCTTTTCTTTCCGCTCACCTTGAGTGTCTCTGGATCTGATCATCAGCTCCCAATCCAATTCGTCAATCAAAAGGTATGAGGGTTCCATTTTATCTAAAATCGTTACAAAAATGTGAATAAAAGACAACTCAGTAATAGAAAATTAGGGAAAATTTTATCAATTTAATGAAAGTTGAACAATAATGATCAAAAAAATTTAAATTAAAACGTTGAGATATTTTGTTGAGTTTGGTATAAGATACCCAGCCACTATAAGTACTTAAGTAAATTGTTCTACGTAAACTTTAAACTTGGAATGTCTTTAAATTTACAAAGGCATTACAAACACCCCCTTTCAAGGGAAATAAAAACTCAGAAAAATACCTGTAAGATTACAAAAAACTTTAGGAAAAAAAACAACGCCCCACGTTTACAGCGCCATTTGTAATTATTTACTCGAGGGAAATTATTTAGAAAAAGGAAAAATTGTTGTTAAAATTTGACTCTTTTTCTTTGTATTTTATAATAATAAAAATGAATTTATTCCTTCTTTCTTTTAATTAAATGCCTAGGTATGACTCAATGTTTTGTAATGAGAGCACAGGGCGTGGGTTCAAACCTAAGTTGCAAATATAAAAAAAGGAATTTTGAAATAAGAATTTTTAATATTAATTTTGAAAAAATTTACTTAAGTAACAGGTTGTATCTTCTTTAATTTTATCTTTTACCAAACTATTTTGTGGGCGCCCTGTCTATTAGTTGCAAAGACAGAAAATTGAACTGCTCAATTTATTCAAATATTTATTTCAGAGTATGATTTTAAGTTGAGCCTCTTAAAATCTATTTTCAAAAATTCATATTATGAAATTAAACAAAAATATCTCAACTAGTAAATGTATTAACAAATTAATTTTATAAAAAAATTAACAAGATTTGAAAAAAATCAATAAATAATTTACAATGACTAAAATCTCATATTAATTAATATAGTTAACTTAGCATAGTGTATATAACGGTATATGACAGTATATATTACACGCAGACAACTTTGTGGTCTTTCCGCGAAAAGAAATGCATCAATATATTACACAAGGTACAAAAGTGTGGTCTTTCCACAAAAAGAAATGCATAAATATATTACACAAGGTAAGAAGTGTGGTCTTTCCACCAAATAAATGTAAAGTGAAACTTATATGTTACACAAGATAATAAAGGTGGTCTTTCCACCAAATAAATGTAAAGTGAAACTTATATGTTACACAAGATAATAAAGTGTGGTCTTTCCACAAAAAAACATAACATGGTTTAAAACCAATAAAGGCAAAGGAAAACAACTTAAGGACAAAAATAAGTTGCCTGGGCAATCTTGACACATCAATAAGTTCTTATAGTCAAATAACGTGCTAAACACCTAGTTTCTGTAGTACAGAAAAACTTGACTATAGAAAATATTGTGTTGCCAGATTTTAAAACAGCAAATTTAGGTAGGCAGATTTGCCCAAAGAAACAATCTAGCACATCAACAACCCCTACATAATCTGTAACGTGCTAAACACATCCTTGGCCTTCCAAAAATCAGAATTATGAAAAGTTATTGTGATACTAGATCATGCATATGCCTTCTTAAGAACATATTAACGCACTATTCCAAGTTGGCATAACCAACCCTAGGAGTATGAATGGACACACTATAAATAGTCATACTCTAGGTTAATTACTTAAATTTAAAAGTATATAACTCCACCCAGTATCCATTTATCAAAAAAAGTAATAAACTGCAAAACTATATTACCAAAACAAAGGTTAAATAAAACCAAAAAGGTCACACGGTTTATAATTCTGAAGGAATTATAAACCAACATTTATGGGTGTAGGTAAACACACTAAACTATATAATAGTTAGTTACACTCCGTAAATAACGAAACTTAAATATATTTGGCTTCACCACTTCCAAATATAAGTGCCAAAAAAATTTATAAAAAAATCCAAAAAATTGTGAAAAAGGCAAATTTGACCATTACCAAAACAAAGGTTAAATAAAACCAAAAAGGTCACACGGTTTATAATTCTGAAGGAATTATAAACCAACATTTATGGGTGTAGGTAAACACACTAAACTATATAATAGTTAGTTACACTCCGTAAATAACGAAACTTAAATATATTTGGCTTCACCACTTCCAAATATAAGTGCCAAAAAAATTTATAAAAAAATCAAAAAAAATTGTGAAAAAGGCAAATTTGACCATGTTGACCGCTTGAGTTGAAGAAATTAAGACGCAAGGAAAGTTAGTAAGAATAAAAGCAGGTGTACTTAGCTTTTAACCGTAGATCCTAATCGCACCAGACATCAGTACCCCTCCCTGGACTCTCGATAAAACTGCTGACGCAATCCATGCCACATGGAAACTCAAGAACTCCGGGTGGACACAGGAAGTTGGATGATTGGATTGGAAATCTCTGAACTTGGTCTTAATTCATCGTAGAAGTAAAAAGATGGAAAGTAGCTTGACGGAAACGCTGGTTCAAGAGTTGGTCGTAGGCTTTAAACCATGATGTGGCAGTTTAAGCCTAGGTGGTCATTATGAGAAGTGTGGTCAGTAGAAAGGTGATCTTAGAAGTTGGTAGAAGGGTAGCCCTTGAAGTTGGTAGAAGGTTAGCCCTTAAAGTTGGTAGAAGGTTAGCCCTTAAAGTTGGTAGACGGTTCGCCCTTAAAGTTGGTAGACGGTTCGCCCTTAAAGTTGGTAGACGGTTCGCCCTTAAAGCCTATTAATAAAAAACTTACATCAGCCCCCACTATTCTATGAGTTAATAAAAATCAAGGTTTACAAAAAAATTAATTTTTACAAATTTTTCTTACTGATTTTTAAGGTTATTCCTTGAATCTTGTTTTCTTCCAAATATATTTTAGGTCTTACAAACTGTGCAGTGGATTTGAATAATTATGACACTGCTCTAACTACCAATTTCTAACAGAAATAAAAAATAAAATTTAATGAACTATAAAAATATGCTTGTTATATTATAAAAAATTAAGTGAACTGCACACTGACCAGTTTTAAAGGTACCTAATAAAACTTTACAAAAATTTCAAAAAAATGGTTTTGAGCTATTTAAAAAAATAATATAATTCAAAAATCAGTAATCCTCAATTTTGTAAGTAATAGTAAGAAATCAAAAAAATAATTTAGGCTTATAGAAAATAGAAAAACATACCGGTTGTTCTGGCTTATGAATCTGTCAGATCACATTTTTCACTTTGTTGTTAATTTTTTTGGACACCACTTAGTGCTGCATTTCTAGTGTTGAAAAGAGCTCATCTTTTGGTGTCTTTCTATTTTATAGTAATCACTCCCTTTACCCCGGGACCCCTTAAAATTCACTGGTTCCCCAACTACACTCCGACTTGACTGTTTTTTATTAAATTTTTTACACTAACCAAGACGACTGCTTCGTCGAATTTAACACTTTAAATGCATTTATAATATTAAAATTTTAAATAGTAAAGATTACCGTTCTACGTAGGCTGTCTTTATTACATGGAGAAAGATGAAAAAGGATAGATATTCTCTCGCATTATCTGCTTCGACGTATGTGATTCCTGTACCTTTTTACGTATGTTCGACAAAGACAACTAGATGGATGGCTTTCGCATACGTTGATTAGGCTAGTAAAAACCGGCTTTGCGACGATTTTGTAGCATGCTGGAGTTAATAGCAAGATTAGTGTAGGAATTCAGGTTGAGGTATTGAGAAAATTGGTAGGTTTGCTTTTATTAATTTGACTTGTAATGTTTTGACTAAAAAAACATTACAATTTTTCATCAGTTTTAGGAAAAATCGTCGAACACGTGACAGATCATGTACGTAACAGATTACGATAATTGCAAATATCTCAAAAACTAATAAATAGATTTTGAAAAAAACTAACGTTCGTAATGGCAGTCGAAAGACCTTTCGAACAAGGTGCCGCATGATCCATGTTCCCTAACTGAGAAAGTGGGGTAAAAGCCACCCCTTATATGGGGTGCATCTACAAAAATAGCAAAACAGTTTGAAAGTATCCCCACTCAAACTAAATCGACGTGTTCAATGGTTCTTGAAAAACTGGAAGACTAATACCCCAACAAGCTTCCGATTTGTTAAAAAATACTACTAAATATCTCAAAAACGAATCGATAGATTACTTTTTGAACTTTGGTGTGATGAAATCTACCCCTCTTAGGGGGTGCGTCCTACGAAAATAGCGACTTATTCAAAGTCCGTCATAAGCAAAACCGACTTGTTTGAGGATTTTTCCTGTTTCGTTAAAAAAAACACGCTGTGTTTTGGTAGATAAAGCTACGAAGGTTGTGTAATTAGTTGGGAATAAGTATTTTTTATCATTATCTACGTGAGAAAATTTTGTATATTTATATTTTTTATATTTCATATGGGTACTATAATTAGTATACTTTGGTAAATAAAACCCGAAGGCTTTGTAATTAGTTGGTAATGTGTAATTAGCGAAAAACTGTATATTAACTAATTTTTTTAGTTGTACATTTAGTTTGCATCATTTTTTATTTTATATATTAAAATTGTCAAAAACCTGACAGCGGCGGCGAAAGTGGCAGTGAAAGGGAACAGATAATATATATCAATAAATGAAGGGTCAAACCATATCAAATCAACCAAAAAAAAGGCACTTTTCGTTTTGACCATCTCCGATTTTGATGATTTTTGGTACACTTATTCTTCTGATCCAAAAACTTAAAAATCCAAAAAATTAAATTTTTTGGATAAGCGGTTTTTGTTTTATTGGTTTTTGAAAATAAAGAAATTGACCAATATGCCCTTGACAGGCACTTACAAAAATAGCAAAATCTCAAAAACTATTGGTCCTATAGAAGCGAGTTATAGCTTATTTTGAAGGTTTTTTAAAGACCTTTTTAACGATGTGTATCATCATGTAATTTTTTGTTTTTATTTTTTTTGAAAATTTTTTTAATATTTTTTTTTTGAAAAATCTTGAAAACACCATTTTGAATTTTTTTCAAAAAAATAATATTTTTTTTTCAGTATTTTTTTAATATTTTTGGAAAATTTCAGAATGGAGAAGTTATTGGTTCTATTTTTAAAAATATAATATAAAAAACTTTGCAGGAAAAAACCATACATTTTTTGATAAATACCTATATATTTACTCTTTATATCTAAAAACTTGTCAATTGCTCCCAGTCTTGTAAATAAGATACATAAAAGGTTTTTCCAAACTTGTTTGTTCCTGCAAAATTTTGAGTATTTCTTCAATTGTCCTCCCCTCCATCCAAGATCTTTTCACCCACCTATTATACATTTAAACATGTTAATTCCTGCAAAATGTTTAGCTCCTCCCATTACTTTTTATTGGCCCTTACCCCTATTTGTATCATTTCTGGTTCAGACAGGAAAAGTTTTGACAATAATTAATTGCAAACCTGCGGTTTATGTGATAAATTGCTATTTTTTAATTTAAAACATTTATCGGAGTCGTGTGTTGTAAAATGGCACAAAATAAGCCAAAACAATGGACAACATTTTTTGTGAGGTGTTGTGATCGATTAAGTCAGGAGAAACATTCCGGAAAGTTAGGGAATGTCACAAATTGGATGACTTCCTTTCAAGGGGTGGAGACTGGCATGAAAATTTGTGACAATTGTCGAATGAAACTTTTCAAGGAACAGGATGAACAACCATCTCCTGTAGCAGGGTAAGTAATAGTAACGAATACCTACCTAAGGAGGAGTGCTTTGGATTTATTTGCTTGTATCTGACTGAAAGACCACAAAAAGTTACAATAAATTTGAACAACAATAAAATAACGTCATAATGACAGGAATTTCGCAGGGAAGTATTCTTGGTCCTTTGCTCTTTGTTATTTATCTTAATGATCTAAACCATGTCATCAAAAATCCAAACCTTCTGGCCATTTACGCAGATGATGCCAAGGTAGTGATGCCGGTTTATCGGGAGGGGAACATCCATGAGGAATATTTTGACGTACTAGGTAAAGTGTCTGAATACTGTGTTAACAACCAACTCATTATGAACACAGAAAAAACAAGAGCACATGGACATATATGTCCCTAAAAACCTTACTTATGAACTTATGGGACTCAAAAATTGCACTCGATTATCCCCCTCAGTAATGAAAAAATTATTACAAAACCATTTTCACTAAGTAAAGAGGAAAATATTCAATGTCTTTTTGCAACCTGTGGTTTGTCAAACACGGAAACTGAAAACATCGACTCCGGTTTTGTAACCATAAACTTTTGCTATGTTTTCATGGGTATTGAGTTCGTTTTCAAAACTCATTCTATCTTTTTCTTTTATATAGCGTGTTCTTGGTCTTGATAAAGAACACGCTATATAAAAGAAAAAGATACAATGAGTTTTGAAAACGAACTCTATACCCATGAAAACATAGCAATTGACTGTCTTTGGTGGATGGGATGTATCATTGGCAAAAATATAGAAAGGGGGGAATTAAAAGTTAGTTTTTTACATCCTCATGGTCCCTCTCGGTCTTTTTACTTCCCAAAGCCAAAACCTGATATATTGGTCATAGATCAAAATTCTCTTTTAAGACGGGTCAACCCAAATACTGCCACTGGTAGGACATATACGCTAACTGCAGAAGAAATGACAGATTCCTCAAATATTTTACAAAAAAAATTAGCAACCTAAATATATTTTATTGTAAATTTTCTATTATTCTTACTTTTCATTTTTTTGTTATACATATATTAGGTAAATTAGCCCTGTATTAAATATCTTATTATTTTTTTAAAGTATGACTCCATTATTTCTCCATCCTAAAATTTTCCAAAAATGTTAAAAAAACATTGAAAAAAAAAGAAATATTTTTTTGAAAAAAATTAAAAATGTGTTTTTGAGATTTTTCGAAATTTTTTTTTTTTTTTTATTATGAAAAAAAAAATTAAACAAACTATATTGTGTCACACATCTTTAAAAACCCTTCCAAATGAGCTATCACTCGCTCACTCACTATTGGTCAATTTCTTGATTTTCAAAAATCAATAAAACAAAAACCGCTTATCCAAAAAATTTGATTTTTTGGATTTTTGAGTTTTTTGATAAGACGAATAAGTGTACCAAAAATCATCAAAATCGGAGATGGTCAAAACTATTGCCTGATTGACTTGATATGGTTTGACCCTGAATTTAGACAGTATAGCAGCCATTCCAAAAAATACTTTAAAATAAAAACTCACTCTGGTATAGTGTCAAGTTTATATATTATCCAAAAACAGTGGCGTAGACAAAAATTGACTCTGGGGGGTGGGGCATTTCATCATTTACAAAAAATCAACTACTTACCTATGGCAAATTTTTAAAAATTAGGTAGGTGCTTGAGAACTTGAACTGAAGGTAGGAGAGAGGGGCGGTTTAATAAGGGTTGAGTTAGTGTATACGCAACAAAAATACTTATTTTTAAAAGCAAGTCTCATCTAGTCTCGTTTGCAGATTTTTTTCAAAATTAATTAATAAGTCATCTTTGGCCAACATAAGCAGAAAATAAAATTAGCAGTGGAAAAACCATAAAAACAATTAGTTTTAAAGAGGCCGCGATTTCACAGTATCGTTTGTTTTACAGGCTGCATTAATTTTTATTTCTGTCGTCGAAGCTTGGGGTTTGCTCTGAAATTTTATTAAATGTAAAAAAATAAGGGTTTCAATAAAAAGACATGTCTAATATTTTAAAGAAATTTTGTAACCTCCGTTGTGACCTATTTAGATTTGTTATTAAATCATACAGGCTGCATTTTGTGATACTCAAATCAAAACTTTTGTTCCTTGCCATTTTATATCACATCACAATAAATACTATTTGCTTCATTAATATAATTATCAGAGATTTGGTACAAATAGGAAAAATTCAAAAAGCGCTTCTTTTCTTGTGGGTCATTCCATATCAAATCAACCAAAAAATCACAAAAATTTTACGCGACCAATTCCAATTTTGATGATTTTTGGTATATATTTTCTTCTTACCATAAAAGTTGAAAATGCAAATTTTTAGATTTTTTTGATTCGTAGTTTTTTTTTTTTTAATTTTTCAAAATAAAAAAGTCAGCATTTTGACCTTAACAAGAATGTACTAAACTAGCAATATCTCGAGAACCACTTACACTAGGAAAGTAATAAATGGCTCATTTTAAAGTCATTTTGAAGCTCTTTTTTATGAAATATCACAACATAATTTTAACAAAAAAAAAATTGAAAATAAAAAATTGAAAAAAAAATTGAAAAATTCAAAAAGGCCATTTTTAATTTTTTTGAAAAAAATATATAATTTTGGTCAAAGTGTTACTTAATTATCCACAAAATTTTATGATGGAGAAATGATGGGTTCAATGTCAAAAAAAATATTAAAAATATTAAGTACATTAAAAATCATGCATTTAAAAAAATAAACATATTTTAGGAGCACCAATAGTGCACTGGATATTAAAATAAATAAATTTGTTGGATGGATACAGGTTTTAAAAAATACCCAGAGGCTTTATCTACAAATTATTTTATTTTAAACTCGCAAAAGAAATAAACAAACTTTTCTACTTCGTTGATAAAAATTAGACAGAAAACACTAAGACTAACTATATACCTTAAATTTATTTTTTTAACTTTCTTTTAAGAATTTCTGATGAATCTGACATTTCTTTTTTGCTGAAATTGTAAGTTCTGCCAGTAGCAGTGTTGGGTTCAACTTTTTTTATAAGACTTTCTGGTTTAATAATTAAAATATCTTGAGGTGTTGGGTAAAAAAATGATGAGGCAGGTCCTCGTGGATAAAGAAAGCTTACTTTCAGTTCTCCGCTCTCATTATTTTTCCCCAAGACACAAGCCAGCCACCAAGCACTGTCATATTCTACAGTGACAAACCCTGACTCGATATTTTGCAAAATAATGCTTCCACCTTTAAAAAGATTATGTGTTTCGACCTCTAAGCATGTAGAAAACTGTTTTGCCAAAAACGTGCTTTCTGTAAGAGGAATTACAGCATGAATTTTTTGTGTCCCCGGTATTGTTAAGACTTCCGCAAATCTTTTATTCAAAATTATTTCATGATTTGTATAATCTGCTTCTGTGCAATATTTAAAATCAATGCCAGATATGTTTTCTTCACACCAAGTAAACAATTGTAGAGGTGTCATTATTTGATTGTCATAGGGCCTCTGCAAACTGGCTTTGGCAGCAAGTCTTTTAACAGTTCCTCCCAAGCCATCGCAGGCACTTTTGCCATGCGAGGTGGCAAAATAATGCCACTCTGCTTCAACACCAAAATCTTTTTTATGCAGGCATATATTCAGAAAATTCTTTTTGTTTTTGTACTGCGCAGCACATCCATCCGAAAAATAAAAAATTTTGTTAAGTCCTGGTATTTTGATTTTTAAATCAGGCATTAATTTTTTTAAAAATAAATGAAATGCAATTGTATTATGTGTCAAGCTTTCCGAAATAAACACATAATTCAGGTTGTGCAGTTTACCATCACTTAGAAAATAAATGGCAAAAGGGTGGAGGGTTGCCTGGCTGTTATTCCAATGATAAGACTGGACTTCATCTTGCATAACAAAGGAATAATTTTCCGCAAAGTCGCAAGTGATCAAAGACTCTCCAGGTTTAAGGTTAATTTTTATTTCATTGTATCTATCTTTTTGCATTTTTGCAATAAAAGAATGTGATTTAAGTTTTACAAGATCATCAGTAAATTCCTGGACAAAATCATCACTTTTCTTAACAACGGTTTCCATAGTACACCTATCTACTGAGACCCACTTTTTAAATGAGACCTCATCAATTAATTCTTCCTCAAATTTTTCTATTAACGTATTTTTAAACTGTTCTACTCCAGGACATTGCTTGCATCTATTGCTTAAAAAACAGTCCACTGAAGGTGGATTACACATTAGTTTATAAAGGCAATCATGATAAGATATTGCAAGAGGCCTGTTATTTTCATCATATAGCTTATTTAATTTGGAGCCATTGAGCATTAGTTTTATATTTTGATGTATAGTACATACACATACAGTATGAGTCCCACTTTTTCCTGCCAGTATACAGTTTTTGGGTCGCAGTTCACAAAATTTTGAAAACCCAATTTTTTCATTGGGGTACTCAGTTTTAAACAATGCATAAATTTCTTTTAAATTAGCTAAGACTAATTTTTTTTGTACATATTCTTTTTCAGCTCCATATTTTCTGATAACAACATAATCTTTTTTACCTGGCATGGTCCTGCTAATGTCATCCCTTTGGTAAAAATCTACCACTATTTGGGCCACTCTATCACTAAGGGTCTTTTCCGGTTTGGGGTTAGGAGAACATAATATCCCATTGTCCTTAACTAACTGTTTTACAGCTCTGGCCAAATATTGAGAAACTCCAAATTCTTCTTCAATCTTCTTTCTACTCCAACTTTGAGGTAAACATGATAAAACTAGTATTTTCTCACTCCTCTTTTCGGTTTTTAAAAATTTGTCCTTTAACTGCTTAATCATTTCACTTTCGTCACTCTGGCATTCCTTTACTAGCGTTGAATCTGATTCCTTTGTAAATGCTTTCGCAATTGTATGCTGTACAATATCAATTTTTTCTTTGTATACATTTTTTCTTTTAATCGGCGACACACCAAGAAGCTCCAATGACTTGTTTAAAAGAGTAAATGATTCAGCAGGATCTTGAAAATCTGGATCATTTTCTGGAACTTGACTGGGTCTAAAAAAATTTAAAAAGTTAGTTTTTTATAAGAACTTAAAAAGGGGGTAACAGCTGACCCAAAATGTGTACATAATGCCAAGAAATTTGTACATAATGTCTGTATTCTCAAAATGCCATGCAAAATAATGCCATGCAAAATAATGCCATGAGATTTTTCCACTCCGTACTTGACGCAATTGGTTTAGTTTATTAATTTTATATTAAAAAATACTATTTGTTACTTACCCTGCCTCATCTTCTTCAGATGCCTTAAACTCCTTTGAAAGCTTTAGTCTACAACCATCACAGATTTTCATTCCCATTTTGACATTTTTGTAACTGCACATCCACTTGGTCACATTTCTTAATTTCCCAAAATGCTTGATTTTTAACTCTAGTGGATCACAGCACTTTACTTTATATTTAGTCCATCCACTTGCCTCACCCATAGTTGAAACTTTTAAAATTACACAGAGATGACTTCTGATAAACCTTCAGTCGAACTATTATGTATCGATTATTTGGAGCTGTATCAGGAAGATACTTGCCAAAAATTTAAAATCAATTTATGCAGGAATTTTCATGTCAGCAAATCCGCACAATGTACCTAAACAGACCAATAAAATGAAGGAGGTGTGTCCTTAATGTTAAACAGGAATAAACAGGCAGTATTTCACAAAAGTATTGGCAGGTTTATACAGGCATATTTTCCTAAGAATTGGAACATCCAATAGTACGTCTCCGGTGGAAAAGAGGTTTTGTAAGTAAATATTACAATGGGGGGCAATGTTAATCTGATTACTGATACAGAATGAAACGTAGGATATAATTTTTTATTAAATAAAATATTGTTAAATATTTTTATAATATCGCTTTAAACCCCATTATATTCTTCTAATTACCAAAATGCATTGTCTATTTATAGGCGATTTTGCATGCATGTGACATTTTTAATAAATTTTTTCACATTGAACCCATGATTTGTCCATCTCAAAATTTTGTGAATAGTTTAATAACACTTTAAAGAAAATAATATAATTTTTTGAAAAAAATTAAAAATGGCCTTTTTGAAATTTTTCAAAAAAAAAATCAAAATTTTTTTTTTTATTTTTTTTTTTCAATATATGTTATGCAATATTCTCATATGAAAGGTCTTTATAAGAGCTTTAAAATGAACCTTCACCTACTTTTCTATTATAAGTGGTTCTTTGGATATTCCTAATTTTGTGCGCACATGTTAAGGACAAATAAGTGACTTTTTCGATTTTCAAAAATTAATTCAAAATAAACAACTGGTCAAAAAAGTCTGAAAAACTGGATTTTCCAGTTTTTTGGTAGGAAAAACATGTATACTAAAAATCATCAACATCGGAGATGGTGTGGTAAAATACCCTGGTTGACTTGATATGGACTGACCCTTGTCTAACTTCCGTTGGCATGGAATGGCTGATAGGTACCGCCTTAAATAAATTATATTTTATCATTCGTAATAAGGATACGAACAAAAAAATTGTAATCAAAGCCTTCATTAGGGGGTTTGTGGCTGAATATTGACAGTACAACTACAACTATATTAGCTACTAGCTAGGTTGGACGTACGCACAACAAAAAACGGTTCTTTTTTTGTCAGTGGTTGCGTTACACTGATGGTTGTTAACCTAAGGCAATAACAGGGTGGCCTCTCCTTTTTTGAAGGTAAGATTTTTAGGAGGAATTCTGAGAAATTTAAGGAGAAAAGGTGAAATTTTAGGAGATATGAGTAAAATTTTAGGACTTTTTGACTACTAAAATACGTTTTAGTCCATTGCGACTGCTCTTTTTTAATTTTAACTCACTTAGTCACTAAAAACTGTACATAACAAAAACTTTCCATATACCTACTTCTGTATGTAGTTGGAACATGGGAATCAAATAAACCAAAAGTAATAGTCATTGGGTCTGATGATAAGGATGTAATTAGCCTTGAAATCGGTCACCCTACGAAAATTTGACTGTGGGAATTAAAAAAGACATACAACTTTGTAAAAAGTTGCTTTTTCATTTTATTTAAAATTAATAATACTTATGCAGCATATAATATAGAACTAAAAAATTACTTTTTTTATTTTTCTAGTTCCTTTTCAAGTCTGGAAATCTCGGTGTTCAAAGGTGATAATTCTTTTAGAGGTAGATATTTTTTTTCAGTCACCTTAGCTCAGGAAATGTAATGTGATATCAATACTTTTTGGCTGAACTTTGAATGGGATGCCCATTTTGTAAAAACTATGTCACGACTCGGAGCAATTTTTGATTTTTTGCTCATAAATTTGAATCGGTGGCCTTATAAATTAATTTTAGCTTATTTATTTAACAAAAAAAAAGTCTAGATATCTGTAATTCTTGAGCCTTCCAAAATCGTTTATTAATTTTAAGGATATTATAGTACTTTCATCAAGAACTTGTCTTCCGTCCAAAAGATTTTTATATCCTCTGATTTTTTTCACCTGAAGCATTCACTACTTTAAAACTAAAATTTTCTAATTATTTTTTTTTTGTAATTCTGTGCCTGATTCATGCATTTTGTGACCTGCTACCACTGCTTAATGCGTGTCCGTAGAAACCTTAATAATAATCCTTTATTTAGCATGAAACTAAAAATACAAAAATACAGTGTCAAAAAGGCACAAAACTATAAAATGGAAAATAAAAAACAAATAAATTACCTTGTGAATATATGAAAAAAATACTTTTGAACCTAGGTGAAACATATTATAAAAACGGTAAATAAACAATAACAAATCATAAATATGTAGAAATAAGAACATGAAACAATAAAGATAAAGACAAAAATGTAGAAACAAAATTTGGTAAAACAAAGAGGACAAGTAAAATAAATTGTAAAACAAAACAAATATAAACGACATAAATAAAAGTTGTAAAGTTGTAAAAACAAAGTAAGGAGTAAAGTAAACAAAACCAATTTTAATAAATAAAATAAAGGACCTAAAGTACAAGCTAACAGCAAGGAATATCATGTGGCGTAAAGGAAAAATATATATAATTAATGTAAGACCAAAATGTAAAACAATGCCGAGGATAAACAAAAAATAATGCTGAAGCAAAATAAAACTTAATTAAAATTAGGTAGGTAGGTAGTTTAAGTTATCAGAATCAACAGCAAATAATTATAAAATATAATTAAATAATAATAAAAATACTGTGAATATCACAGTTATTATTACACTAGGTTATTTTTGGTTTTTAAATATTTTTGAGGCAGCATTTAAATATTACAAATGTGGTGCAAAATTTAATATCAATTGCTAGTTCATTAAATAACTACTTTTATTTTTCATTCGGAAAATATCTTTTTAATGATTTAGTGTCAGGCGAAAGTTGGTAAATAAATTGTAATTGGGCGATATATAAGAACTTTCTATATATTTCAAAATGTTCTACACTGGTCACGATCCGATCTATGCTTTCAATATAAAAATCATTTAGGTAATCAGATATTTCTTCTTGCTCCTTAAGAAGTTTGTCCTCTTCTGTAATAATTTTGTCTATGCCACTGCTTTGATTCTTTTTGATCATAGTTTTAAAAATACCCCATAGTTTAACAGAAATGGTTTTACTCTCAGTAATAACTTTTTCATAGTAGTCTGCCCAATTCCGTTTCATTTTATGTACATTTCAGTTTTCCTGTGTTTTATTATTAACATATATTATGTAGTAGTTGTCTCTTTCTTGCGCTGCTTCCTTAACTGTGTTTGACCACCAGGGTTGGTACTTTGTTAGAATTTTTATTTCATATCTTTTTCCTGTTATTTCCAATTGACTTGCTACATTTTCCGCGGTCGGTTAGGAAAAAACACCAAGATAAAAAACCGAGAGTCGGGATTCTCATACATCAACAAAAGAAAGGAACAGGCCTAGTATGCTTCAAGCAGTTCGGGCAAATGAAAATTTCCAATTCTGCAATATTTTTGTTGGTTATTGAAAAAAAAATCTACTAAAAACGATTGATTTTTTAGGAGATGTAAGGAGAAAATTAATTTTTACCTGAAATTTTAGGAGGGGTCGAAATTTTAGGAGATTCCTAAAAAATTGTCAGTGGCCGTCTGCAATAGCTATTGTCCATTCCAAATTCTCTGGACCAATTGCAATATGGCGGCTGACGTCATGAGCGTAGCCAGGACTTTTTTTTAAATACTGGGACTTTTCCATTCCTTCTAGGATCAAATGCCCAGTGTTTCAAAAGTGTGAGCCAAGTTTAAAGTTTTTTGAGACAAACACAAAATAATCCATGCACCTAGACGGGATTCCAACCCGGGACCTTCCGTGCGGCAGGCAAATCGCTGCCCACTGCGCTACGGCGGCCGGCGTAGCCAGGATTTTTCTTAGGGGGGGGGGGCAATTGCTCTGAGGAAAGTAATCAAAGTTGAGGAAAGGAGTTCTTTAGACCTCTTGATTAGTGGTTTCGTATATCAATTATTAGAGACCTTTTGCACCTGTAATTTTGATGCCTTTTCACTTTATCGTTTATTTTGGGCATGCGCAGTTACGAGGTAATAACGGAATCTCTTATTAACCGATAAAGTTTGACGTTACCTGCAAGAGAATACCGTATCCCTTATAATTGACATGGTTGCCGATAGTAAAACGTTAAGTAGAAAAACATAAAATTTAAATTGATTTTTGAATGCAAATATGTTCTGTATTCTTTTTAATTGTAAAGATAAGTTCCAATTTTTATTTAATCAATTTCTTTGTCTAGAATTTCGTAAGAAATGTAAAACATTGATTTGCACTGGCAACTATGACAAGTGATTCCGATTTATGTATCATAACCTCCCTTTTCTCTGTTGTGTTTTTAAGTTTTTAAAGATTAATAATAATTAAAATCCACCGTAAAAAACACGAGAATAAGATATTCTAAATAAAAAATATTATTGGACAAATTCTTTTTGTAAATCTTTGTAATAATAAATACCGTATAAAGTCGGCCATAAACAAATTAAAGGCGGCGTGCAAAAACTAAAAATGCTGTCTTAAAAATAACGTGACGTTAGGTACACTTGATTTTAAAAAAACGGATACATGCAGTCACGAAATTGACCTTTCTAAAAGTGTATAATATATACGGACTACCAGCTAAAATGCCTAAAAACTTCAAAAGTACGACAATTTGTCATATTGTTTAAAAAAGGTCTCTAAACTGGAAATATTTTTTTACTCAAATTAAAGGCAACCTTATTTTTATATTAAATTTTGCATAATACTAAAAAAATCAGCAAAAATAATGTTTTAGTAAAGTCTTTATTGAACAATATCAAATTATCACTCGAGTAACGGACGAAGGCTGTTCTATAAAGAGGGCGGTAACCCATTTTGGAGTTGATTCGACGAATAGCAAACTTGGATTAGAACAAAAACGATGGTAAACTTAATACTAATTATTTTAACTCAAAAAAGAACTAAAATAAATAATTTAGTATTTAATAGGATCACCATTTTTCTCTATTACAAGCTGCAAACGTCTGGGCATTGAAAAGGTTAAATTTTTGAAAATACTGATGGTCTTCTGAGAGCTGATCCAATGCGCGATAAATATCATCGCTTAACTCTTCAGCATTTCGTGGTCTCCAATTCCTTTGGTATATTATTTTAACTATTCGACCCCATATATTTTCCATGGGGTTAAGGTCAGGGCTGTTGGCTGGCCAAGGAAGCGTTTCTATGTTATTATTCTGAAACCATTGGCGAACAACATTAGCCGTGTGTACTGGACAGTTGTCCTACTGATAAACAAAGGCATTATTTTCATGTAAAGCCTGTACAGATGGCAGCATAACGTTTTCAAGGATTCCAATATATCGTTCACTATTGAATCTTCCTTCGATTCTCCAAAAAAAACCCAAACCTCTAGCACTAAACCAGCCCCACATGTTTTTTAATTTGGTTTGTATATTCGGGTTTAAATCTAGAATTTGGTGGACGATAAACTAAAATTATCTTGCTGCTTGAAGACGATTGAAAAATTTTTTCGTCAGTGAAAACCAACCTCTCCCAGAAGTCATTATCACAAAGAACGTTGTTCAGTGCAAAAATCACTCTGGCCTGTTTTTGTTCTTCTGTTAGAAAAGGCTTCTGTGCAGCAACTCGACAAGAGACTTCTGATTTCGTTACTCTTCTATTTACTGTTGCTAAAGAACCCGGAAATAATGTTACATTAGCTGCTTCAACCGACGTTGTAAAAGGATTATGTCTGAGATGGTCAATAAGTCTCTCATCTTGCACTTCAGAACTTACTTTTGGTCGTCCTGATCCATCTTTCCTATCCGTGGAATTATTTTCAATCCAGCGCTTTTTCCATCGCATTATCGTCATTTTATCAACTCCAAAATGGGTGGTCGCTCTTCTTATAGACCAGTCGTCTTCTATAACTCGAGTGATAATTTGAACTTTTGTAAATGTTGATATCTGCTGGTGCAACACCGTTCTTAACTAAAAAGCCTGTTAACTCCTACCGCCTCAGTGCCCTTTAGCCTAATGTGGCTGCCATTTTTATAACCAAATTGACAAGTAAAGCATGTATTTTTTGTCAGTTCGGTGTCAATATGGCACCGATCATAGGCCAAAGGATACTAAAACGAAAATGAGTTAACTGGCTTTTTAGTTGAGGACGGTGTTGGCTGGTGGTGCCTTATAATAGTATACACTAATGGAAAGCTAAATTTTGTGGCATAGGAAAAAATGCATGTATGAGTTTTTTTTGGAATCAAGTGTACGTCACAACACGTTATTAAGCGATAAAGTCACCCAACGGGGATTTTTTATACAAGGTGCAAAAGGTCTCTATTATTATGCTGAACGGTCAACTTTGACAGCAGAAATCGTCGCCGATAAATTACGGTTGTTGATGAAATGTCTTAATTTTATGTCGCAGCTTCACATCCAATGAAAAAACGGAGCGCCCAATCTCAGAGGGGGCGTCCTTGCTGGCTCAACAGTCCGAACTCGCAAGGGATAATCTGGAGGTTCAAAAGCATAATTTCGTCAAGCCACCGGCAGCGGGAGTTAGAAAAGGAGAGTATGAGATGTGTCCCAGGCTGACGTGGAGCGACAGTGACATTACTACGGGGGATGTTTTTAGGAATTTTGAGTTTCAGGTAAGCGCAAATTCTAGAGGCAAACCATTGTGTAATTGTGGTGTACACTTTCATAGTGAAATTCGAATTACGAGTTTGTGGAATTAATAGCGGAATTAGTTGAATTGGTATTGGAATTAGAGAAACTGTGGCATAAATTTGTCCAGCGTTTTGGCTACGCCATTTTGGTAACTGTCTGCAAATAACTAAAGCATGGCTTTTTTGGTTACCGATGCCGAAAAAACTTTTTTTTGATCACGGGTGCAAATAAAGATTTCCGTTTTTTACCCAAAATTAAATTGCGAAAATTTAATTATTCTTGCCTAAAAATTAAGCCATTCCCGCCAGTTTTCACCAAGTATATTTACGAAAAAATCATTTAAAAACATCGTCAAAATATCAAACTGTCAAAGATTAAAATGTCGCAACAATGAACGTCACCGAGTAAAAAGGCACATCGCTATGGAAACCATTGTTATTTCATTTACCAGCCGCCTTGATTTCTAGTGTAAAGATGATGTGTTTTGCGAGAAGTGCTTTTCGTTCGAGATTTTTAAAAGTATTTTCCTGTTTTCCTTGGATTTTTTGATAAAGGTATTAAAAAAAATAGTGTTAACAACTCGCGGCTACACTGTGCATTTTTTTTATTCTCGTTTTCAAAAACCTCGCTGCGCTCGTTATTTAAACCAACGCTTGTAAAAAAAGCACTATTTTAGCCACTAGTTGTGAAAACTACTATTTTACAATAGGCACAAATATAACAAAAATAAATATTTGCACATATGAAATGATCCAATCTTTCCAATCACTTAAAACAAATTAAGTCGGTTTCATTAAAGTACCAGACTTGTAAGCTATAAAAAATCACGGAGGAGAGGACTTAGCTATTAGTTTTTTTTTTAAATCATTGTCTTTAGTAAGTAAAAAAATACGTTTTTAAATGCAATATTTCGCCTGTGCCAACGTTACGACCCATAGGTACTTTATACCTAACTAAAGACTATTAAAAGGCAGGAACAGCTGTTGACATCTTCCAGAAATAGATTCTGGATTAATTTGATTCTAGACTAATATATTTTGGCTAGATCAAAAGTAAACTATGTCTCATATATACTATGTATATACATATATATATAAAAATAAATTTACAAATCTGAACAGCCGACGACAAAATATATTGAATTTATACCGGGTTATGTGTTTCCCTCCGCAACATAGGGATGCTACTGTATTTTCTTCCCTGTACTTTTTAAATCATTACTTCCTAGATACAATGTGATTTTCTGGTGGTTTTTGGAATCATTTAAAGGGGGATTGGGTGGTTGGGAAAAAGCCGCGGTCTGCTCCATTATTTTTTCTCGAGTGGTGCAATGGTTCATTTTTAGTTGAAATTTTCCTGAGATTACCTTGTGCATATTAATAACTGGATTAATAAGTGAAAATTTCGTTTTCAGTCAATTTTTTTTAACAAAAGCAGAAAAAATTCCTCACCCCACGAGTTCGGGATTTTTTCAGGTCGGATGCACTCAAGCTTTTGTTAAAAAATTGGCGTCAAACAAAATTTCCCAAAATTTCCTCGAAATCTGACATGCACTAGGTATATTACCCCTGACAATTTATTGACAGTAAAAAATTGATGAAATCTGAAAATATCAGTGGTTTCCTTTTTGACTAGTTTTATTGTTTATCAATGTACAGTATACATTCTTATGGTTTGTTCGGGTTCTGAATTTTAAAACTGTCCTAGAACGTTTTAGAACTGCGCGTGATAGTTGCGCAATCGACGAGACTGTTCTTAACAGTTTACAATTTTTGAACGAACCCGAACGCATTTTCATAAAATTGCTATAATAATAGAGTGAAGAAGAAGAAGCACGTGATATATGTGATCCAGAGTGTCTTAATTGTGTCTTTTATTTTTAGCTTAAAATAAATATTTTTCCGAAAATTTTTCATGATTTGGTTCTCATCATATAGTTCCACAGTTTCTTCTACAAAATTCATAGCTTTTCAAATTGCATTTTAAAAATCTACCAATGGCTGATGACGAGGTAGAATCTTGCCTTAATTCTTCCAAAGTGAAATTCTGCAGTTTTTGAAAGAACAGAAATTTAACACTGAAAAAGCTGAATTTTTGGGTTAGGCAGGGATTCCTCTTCTTTAGACCACACCATACAGAACCCTCGACAAACCTTTATAAAAATACACGCGGATAATAAAATAATACGAGATTGCACTCTGGCTTTTTATTGTTTTTTGTAAAAACCCATTTATTTGGGTATATTTTCAAGGAACAAATTATTTTTTCGGACAAACTTTACATGCGTAAATGAATTTGCGCATGCGTCAGAAAATAGTCCTAAACAGTTTCATTTAATTCCGCCCAGCTTCACGGGACTGTACAGAACAGTATTGAACCGGTCCTGGACAAATTTTCGTTAGTAACCCGAACACAAAACTTCAGTTCAGGACAGTTGTGGTCGAACCAGAACGCGTTTTTTTAAGCGCGCATGCTCCGGACTGTTTAGAACAGGAAATTTCGACGAACTCGAACAAACCATATACCACTTTGGAGTCAAATAAACATCAGAACTTTGAATGGAAGGCAATGGAGCACTTTTTTTTTATTTTTTGGCGAGTAAGCTAAAATTTCTTTGAGAAATTTTCAAACATTTGTATCGGTAGCCTTACAAAAAAATTTTAACTTATATTTGGTAAAAAATCAAAAAAGTGCTCCGAAACGTGTCTTAGTTTTTACCAAAAATGCCTTTTAATCAAATTTCAGCCAATTCTGATGTTTATTTGACTCCAAAAAGTATGGATATCATATGACCCGTTTTGATCGTCACGAGCTAAGGTCACCGATAGAAAGATTCTATACCTACTCCTAAGCTAGTTCAAAAGAAGTCCATTATATATGTATCCCGTTTTTTTGTGGAAAAATTAATAAACAAATAAATAAAAAATTATTGGATCACTTTCGCCGCATACGGATTCCTTGAATATAAAAAAAGTGCGCGTCGTTCCACTCGTAACGCCCTTCCCATTTTCTCGGGTTGTTTCTTGTTTGTAAGTTTGGAGTGCGAACTCTTTGGATAATTTCGCATATGGGAAGGCTATTTTTCGTTTAAGGATAAATTATGCTAAAATATTTTAACCCTTAAATTACCATCATGGATTTACCATTACAAGCAGGAGGAAAACATTTACTACCACCACCTCAACGCCTTTTGTACGACCCAGAGTTTTGTCGCAAGAGCGATTGTTTCGTTATTTTTTTAATTTGAGCTTTAAAATTGGCTCCGCAGTCATTATGGGGCCAGCGGCCAATCAATCAGAGTTTTATATTTTATTTTAGTTGATTTTTTCGAGGGGGCAACAGCTGTATTTGTACATGTAGAATGGCCAGTAATGCCATGTAAATCTACCTCATTCCAAATTCTCCGGACCAATTTCTCATTGTCAGTGTCAAAAACTGGTCCGCAGCAATTTGGAATTTAGTGTAGCTCACGAAAGTAAAAACAAAAGTGGAATGATAATATCCTGTAAATAAAACGACCGCTACATGTACTTGACATTTGTGAGCCTAAATAAGTTGGTATTGACAAAATTCCCCTAACTCTGAGGCTAATAATAAAAAGGGTTATCGCACATCACTTACGGAAGGCAAAAAACTAGTCATTCCGGTTGTATAACAGCACTGAACAAATCAAAACACTATATTTTTAGCAAAAACACGCAAAAAAAACGAAAACACTTTATTTTGATTAAAAAAACAACGGAGTAACATCCTAGTAACTTTCGTTTTCGTTCAAACAAGTGTGTGGCTAATAAAAAAAGTAGGCAAATATATATCATGTTTACAGGGGGACTTGAAATCCATCTAAAAATGATATAACTTTACTTTTTCTATTAACAAAAATTTAAAAAAAACAAAATTTTAATATATTGTGAAAAATCATGGTAAAAAATACCAATTACTGATTGTGGAAAAGACACACCAAAAACAAAAAAGAATGTCAAATCGATTCGATTGATGTGACTACGTTCTTTTAGGCTCATAACTGTCACCTGCATAGGGCGGTCATTGTTGTGAAATTTCTCAGGGGGTATTATCATTCCACTTTTGTTTTTACTTTCGTGGTGTAGCTATAATGCCAAGGAATTTATACAGTAAATGTACTTATTACTAATAATGCTGTTCAAGACAAATAACGAAAGTTCCAGTAGTGGTGTGTTAAAGAAAGATGTCCTACTTACCAATAGTTGTTTGAAATTAAAAGGCTCCTCCGAAGTCGGCTTTTTAGCCGCAAGAACCTTCTTAACATACAGTCGACGAAGCCTTTGCCTTCGTTGTCTTCTGCGACGAATAGCAATGGCGTTCTCTTCTTCCTCCATCTGTCGAATTAGTTCTAATTCATAATACACCAAAAAAGGGTTCATTTTTATAAGCAAATTCAAGTTCTCACGTCAAAGAGATTTACAAATCGCGAAATAAAAATGGCTTCTAATAATTTTGCGCGGTCTAAGCCTACTTGATATTTTGCGATTGTCAAATATACTTGGAGCGCCATCTAGAGGATAAATCTAGGAAATCATTTCTCCCCTAGATGGCGCTGATATTTCTTCACAAATTAAGCTACATTTACATTCAATTTCGGGCATCCGTGTTCAAAACAACAGTAAAACCTAGCCCGTATGATACATCGTTGGAATAGTGCACTTTTACACACGCATTTGCGTGCGGAAAGTTGCATTTCCCACACGCTGTGCCGGAATGGATTACATGTGTAAAAAATACTTTTACGCACGCTTTTTTTTACCGATTTTTTAGGTCCAATTCGAATTTTTAGATATATTTAAAGTAAAGAAAATTAAAAAATTGTAGTTTTAACAACTAGTGACTAAAATAGTGCTTTTTTTACAAGCGTTTGTTTAAATAACGAGCTCAGCGAGGTATTTAAAAACGCGAGTAAAAAAGGCACAGTTTAGCCGCGAGTTGTTAATACTATGTTTTTTAATACTTTTATTAAAAAATCCAAGAAAAACAGGAATATACTTTTAAAAATCTCGAACGAAGAGAATTTCTAGCAACACACCATCTTTTAGCGATGTGTCTTTTTACTCGGTGACGTTCATTGTTGCGACATTTTAAATTTTGACAATTTGAAATTTTGACGAAATTTTTAAATGATTTTTTAGTAAATACTTGGTGAAAACTGTCGGAAATGGCTTAATTCTTAGGCAAGAATAAACAGATTTTTTCATTATTACTATTTTCCGTGATTTCTCTTTAACTTTGAGTAAAAAACGTGCAGAAATCTTTTTTTGCACCCGTGATCAAGAAAATTTTTTATTGCATCGGTAACCAAAAAAGCCATGCTTTAGTTATATGCAGGCAGTTACTAAAATCATGTTTTTGATGAAGGTATTAAAAAAAACAGGTTTTTTGCTATTTTAATACCTAAAAATGGAAATATAATGTTGTCTTGACGGTTTTTTACGCAATTAGACAAAAATTTGTACCTGACACGTGCGAAAAGTGTCTTTTCCGCCCTTGACGGAGGTAACAAGTGAGGAAAGTGATACTTTTCCGCACGCGACGGCAGTTGCACGAACGTGCGCAAAAAATTATTTTTAGCACGCCGCGTGCGGGAAAGACACAGGGTAAGTTCATTCCCGCACGCCGCGCGGGAAATGCAACTTCTCGCACGCTGGTCGGAAAAGAATTTTACTCCTTCTGTTTAGATTTGTGCTTTAACTGAAATCGTACGATTAGTTTTTAAGATATTCTATTTCCAAGTTTTACAGTAGTTTAATTACAAACTTCTTAGTTTTCGTACACGGGGGGCGGGGTTTTTGAGCCAAAAAGTACATTATTTGTTTAAGGGCCACTTGCACCGTACTGTTATAAGACCTAGTTACCTTTTCAATAATAGCAATTGGTTCACGAATACAATCACTACGTTTTCACGTGGAACTAAATACGTTTTCAACACGATTCACTTTTCGGTTTTCATGAAGCGATTTGAACTCGTTTTGAACACGATTTGAGCTTTTGACATTCGCCTGATGTATTTTGAAGTTAGTTTTTGCCAATTTTACTTCTTTGTTTTGCTTTTTTAAAGTCAATACAACTAAAGTAAAGGTATAAATACCTACTTTATGCAGGAATATTGCAAGTGCTAACAGCCTTAGGAGCATAATCCTACTGGAAATATTAACACGCCAAGACGAATTCGTATTAGTTAACTTGGATAATTAAGTACCAGTGCGGAACGATGCCTATTTGTGAGTGGTTCAAGGTTGTAAATCTAAGTGTATGATGGTGTTTAATGATGTATAGTGGAGGGTGACCAGTGAAACTACTGATGAGCCCACGCTGGTTACCCAGGGCGAAACATTGTTTGATCATTTCTCTTTTCGCTTTGATCTTTTGTGTGTTCCTTGTGGGATACTCATCCAAGTTTGAATTTTCGTTATTTCCACCCAAGATCAGTTACTTCATCAGTAAGTTTGATAAGATACCCGTTTTCTTGCAGTTGGATGCTTATACGATCCCAAAAAAAGCAGGCCAACAAAAAAAACTGTTCAGTGGCGTAGTCTGAAATAGACTCTACCTACCTATGGTAAATTTTTAAAAATTAGGTAGGTGCCTATTTTGAGCTTTTGAACTGAAAGGAGGGGAGAGGGGCGGTTTAATAGGGGTTGAGTTAGTGTACAAGAAACAAAAATACTTTTTTTAAAAAGCAAGTCTCTTCTAGTCTCATTTGCAGATTTTTTTCAAAATTAACCCTTAGATGCGCCGCAGGAAGAAACTTTAAAAAAATTACACTAAAATGCTATTTTTTACGCGTTTCAAATGTTGTTGACAAAAAAATTGCTTAAAATTAAACAAAATTGTAACAATATTTAATATTGGTAAAGAGCCGCAGGCGAAAATTTTGACAAAAAATCAAAAAATTCTTTAAAAATTTTGATCTCATAGGTTTTTTGTAAAATATTTTTGAAAAAGTAGATTGGGTCAGATGCCAAGAAGAGGTGGGTTGTGGTGGTGTATATAGATTTGTTGCCAAATCATAAATGCGCCGCAGATGAAAATTTTTCAAAAAATTATAAATACTAAGAATGCCATTTATTACACTTTTTGAAAAATTGTAACAAATAATGACGTCATAGTACCGCAGGCAAATTTTTTTAAAATTTAAGACATCACACCAAACACACGTCACAAACCGGAGTAGAGGGTCAAAAAAGTGGAAGCTCTCTTTGGGACCGTTGATCATGATTAATTTATTTTAGATTGGGTTGGACCTCAATTTCAACCCCCCGCGCCCGTTACGCCACTGCTACATTTATGTAGGTCCTTATCTGTGTTAGGTGCGATGTCCTTTAATCAAAATCAACCTAAAAAAGCAAAATCGTAAAGAAACGGCTATTGTTCATTCGTGAAAACGTGCAATTGTTCAAAAGGAAAATAAATCAGGTCAAATTATTATATCAACAAGACATGAATAAAACGGTAGTTAAGGTGAAATTCTTTCTTCGTTTTAAAGTTCTCATTTATACCATTGATTGTGCAGTGTAAAGACAGAAAATGACGACCTTATGAACCAGTGCGCTCTAAGTGCATCTCCATCCTTTATTTTGATACAAAATAGAAAAGGATAGAGATACACTTTTTACGCAGCAGTGCAAGAAAAGGAAAACGCTTTAAAAAAATACTTTTTTTTTCAAACGACCGGAAAATAGCCACTTTCCGTACGATTTTTCATACGGAAAGTTCTACATTACAAGGCATGTTCTTTCGAAATATTTCCACTCTCCAGAAAGGACCTTTTGGTTCAATTTTCCGGTCCCTTGATCCTTTTCCGGTCCCATTTTTGGCCAAGTTGGCTATGACTCCTTGTTGACAGCTTTTAGCTTGTTTTTTTGGGCAGTTTTGACACTTCTAAAAAAGCTGTTTTAAATTTTTTTCAAAAGTTTTGTTTACAAAAATGGACTCAGATCTAGGAAATGAGTTAAATCCGAAGGAAATAATAAAAGCTAAGCTAAGAGTGTACTATAAATATAGGTAAATAAAGAACAAACCTAGAAATCTGCCTTTTATGAGCTCTTTTATCATTATTTTGCTTGATAAGTTGGCCATGGTTGGCCATAACTGGTCGTCAGTCATCACTGATTTAGCTGTGTGAAGCTAATAGGCACTACACTATAATTTTTCTAATGTTTTATACAATTTTGCACAAGTTAAAAATACAAAAATCATTTCTAACCACAAAACCTTAGTTTTCATCTTAAAAACTACCGGCCTTAGCGGCAATGGCTTTCTAGCCAACAAGAAGCAGAAAATATCAGGGGACTGTTCATAAATTACGCAACACGGCTAGGTGTCGACGAAAGTGATAGATACTAAAATGTTTTTTCTGATCGTTTGAAAAAAAAAGTACGTACGATACACGACCGGAAAGTGTCTTTACAGGTCTCCGCAGGTTTACAGGACTCGCCTGCGGCTTGCCCTGTAAATTTCCTGCGTCGACCTGTAAAGACCAATTTTCCCGCTCTAGTGACGTAAATACCTATTACTTGCTTGTTATGGTAAAGCCATTAGCATAATTTAAGGGGTTACGTTTTTGTTTAAGCAATTTTTACTATGTTTTTTACATTTTGATGCCATGATTTTGCTCACATTTTAAAACTTTCTTTCCAAACTTTCGATTTCTACAATAAAACACTCAAATTTTTCAAGTTTTCACTATGGTTTAGCGTTCAAAAAAAGTACCGCCAAAAAACATTTTTTCTCTGTTAAAATGAAAAATATTTAGAGTTTGTTGAAGAGAGACAGCAGACTATAAAAAAGTATTTTGGAGAAAGATGGAAATAATTGTTTAATAAAAATTTCTGTTTTGTCATCTGTCTGTCATGTTGTGGTGTCGTGCATATCATTTTTATTTTGCCAATTTTACCCAAAAAACAGCAAAAATTGTAATTGTTTAAAGCGTAAAGTGTGTAAGACAAGGTGGTATTGTTTCAATCAAAGTTCTTTACAGTCTTTAAATTTACCAAAAACCGTGTCCTATTATAAGTGTATTTTAGCACACCTAAAAATAATTTAACAGGTATTTAAGTTTTTAAGGTTGATCATGGACCATTATTCAGGTAAACTTATTATACTATACTTTTTGAGATATTTTTTAAAAAAAACAAAAACTAGATGCTGATCTCTCAGGCACGTATTATAGACCTCCATACAACCGTGAAAAAATCTTCTCAAATAATCAATCCTCATAAATAAAATAATTTCATTGAATTTGAACTGTTAAGAACAAATATCAATAATAGTTCTTGAAATAGTTATATTTCAAAGATCTTGTCGTCGTTTTCTATCTATATTATATTATACTCCCCAATCAACGGTATGTATCACGATTCAGAGATTTAGATTATTATCTCGCTAAAGAAACCAAAAGTAAGTATACCTCCCGGCTCTTAAATAACTCTTTAATTTGGTACAAATATGGAAAACAACTCTCTCAGATCGCTTTGAAAAGCAAAATTTTTATGAAATAATCTAAGAACGAGTGAGACACACTTATCCGTAATTGGATATAAACTTGAAACCCGAGATCTGACGCTAAGGTGCTATAAAAAGAATTTTTCCCGTCCTCGATTTATATATCGCCCCTCTAGAGCAAAAAGGTGCCAAGCGCCAATAAAACAATTGTTAATTTTTTGGCTTTCAAACTTTCTTGCTCCTAATCTGATTAAAAGTTTTTCACTTAGTTAGTCGCCTTTTCTTCCAATAGGTTTTCTGTTGCTCTCCACCTTTTTACACAAAATTAGGTACGGTTCTAGAACCTTGCTAATGGGGAATTTCTTAAAAATATCAATTTTTTCGCTTGGCACCTTGTTTGCTCCACAGGGGCGATATGTTTTATGTACCTTATTTATATATATCGTTGTCGTAATTTCCATCCTCCCTTTTCTGTACTTTTATTAATTACATTTATTTTTTTCTGAAAAACTACGGATGTGTAAGACCGGTAAGACTTCCACATTAGTATAATTTTTGTTGGAAATTCAATTATCCATCTAAATGTAAAAACTATGTGTCGTTAGCTGCTGAAAAATCTTTAAAAGAAAAGAATTCAGTGCACCATTATTTAACAAGAACAAATAATAGGGATATTTTTGAACGGTTATTTGACACTTCATAGTGGTTGTGGTAATTACTGCGTCTGCGCAATAGCTAAACCTCATTCCGTTGTGGTAGTTAACCACTACCACTGCTATAAGCTACGAATCCATTTCGTTGTGGTTGTGGTTATTTTTCTGGTTAATTTTAGAGAATTTTGGCTTAATTTTAAAAATAATAAAATATTACAAGGTTCCAACATATAAAACACTTATTTTGTAGTGTGTGTGACAGTTTTTAATGTGTCCCAAAAACTCCGGTAAAATCGATGAGTGGTAGTGGTAGTGGTTGTTAAACACTACCACAGCGGCTGTCAAAGTTGTCAAAATTTTAAGCGTTAAAAAATATCCCTAAGAAGTATCTGGGCCATTGAACAAGCAAAAAAATATTTTGGACAAAAATCATTATTATGTAATGGAATAAAAATGTTTACACAATATGACAAGATATCCAAAAATTCACCGTTAGAAAATTAAAAAATAAATTAAAGAAATATACCTATAAGTACCTTATATCATTGTCTAATATTTTAGAAAGTAGGCCAACCTTATGGACACAATTTTGGGGGCCAAATCCTGACCCAAATCATTAAATAGTTTGGACAAAATTACTGCGTTTATACGCGCCTAAATTTTAGCAAAAAAAATTATCGAAAAAGTATATTGGGTTAGAGACTAGAAGGTGTGAGTTGCGGTGGTATATATTGATTGGTTGCCAAAATCATATCAGAAATCCACCGCAGACGAAGATTTTAAGAAAATTATACTAAAAATGCCATTTCTTAAGTTTTGAATGCTGTTGATAAAAATTGCTTAAAATTAAACTAAAATTGTAACAATGACGCCATGGCGCCGTAGGCAAAATTTTTGAAATTTTAGACATCACACGTCAAACCCGAGTAAAAAAAAGTAGACGGGGGTCTATAGCTCCTCCCTGGCATCTCTGATAAACTTATAGTTGGTTGATATAACAAATAAATAAACTAAATTGAAAATTAATTATTTGGCAAAAGTCTCTATTGACTTGGATTTGTCCCTTAAATGTCCTTTTATCCTGCGACGTTACGACATCTAGTGGAATAGATCCAAGTGATTGGGGACGTGTCGTCCTCGGACTGTTTAATACGCGTCGAATAGTGGCAATGTTTTTATTAGGCTCAATAGGATATCGCGCTTTAACTGAAAATATAATATGTACACGGATACATTACTTACGCGCCTATCATTTGGATATTGGAGAATTTTTGCTGCGTTTTTAAGTTTATTAAAATTGAAGGCACAAGGACAATATTGGTAGAACCGGAAGACAGAAAAACTGCTGAAACTCTTATAGGAAGATGTCCGGTTAACGTTGAAGAAACAATTCCAGTAAGAGAGATTTTGTGAACCGGTTGTTTAAGTAACGAGGCATGAAGATAAACCAATAGTGGTTAAGACGATCGCCAAAATAAATAATTTTTGAAGGATTTTTTAAAAAAGCTGGAGCCATGAAGATCATGAGAAGAGAAAAGCTGCCCAACTTGTAAAAAAAGAAGCTAACATGTTTGCGGGAGGGAAAGTAGCAGGAAGAACTAATCTTTTGTAACACATAATCAATTCCATCGGTCAAGGACCAATTAAGCAAGGACCAAGGAAGTTGGTCTTTGCGGAGCAATATGAAGTAAGTGGTCTGGAAGGAGTGATTGAAGAGTCTAACTACCCATGGTAGTTCTAATAACAAAGAAGCATTGCTCTACAAGATTTTGTGTTGACTATAGAAAATTAGATCACATCACTAAGAAAGACAGTTGTCTCTTGCCACGAGTAGATGATGCGCTTAACATTTTGGCAGGGTCCAAGTGGTTTTCTACTTTGGACCTGAAGAGCGGAAATTGGCAGGTAGAACCTTACAAGGAAAACAAAAAGGAACCGGTTCTTTCGATTTAAAACAATGATGTCACAGTGGCAACTCGGTTCTAACATTTTAGAACCAGCCTAGCAGGCTGGTTTGGCACTTTGGTTGTAAACATAACTCCTAAAATTTTGCAAAATTATAGGTATTCTTTTTTTGAGTAAGTAAAGATATTCTTGCAAGATTATATATGACGTCATTGTTGTTAGAACCGCTGCGCTGCTAAAATTTCTGTCAAAATAATGTCAGCCAGAACCATGACCAAGGCAGCATTTACAACTGAAAAAGGACTTTATTAATTTAAAATTGAAATGCGATCACGAAAAAAATGTTTAAAAATCATACAAAAATTTGCTGTCTAATCGTAAAATTTCTCAAAGAATGGTTGCCTTTTCATGAAAGTTTTACGACGGGGAATTAAATGTCCTTGAGCGATGCCCCGTAAAACTCGGTTAAAAAACGTAATAAATATATGCTAAAAGGGCTTTTTTATAGATGATGCTTTTATCCCGCGACGTCACAACGTCTAGAGATTAGATCCGAGTGATTGGGGACGCGTCGTCCTCGGCCTGTTTAATGCGCGTCGAATAGTGGCAATGTTTTTATTAGGCTTAATAGGAAATCGTGTTTTAAGTGAGAATATAATATGTACACGGAGACATTACTTACGCGCCTATCATTTGGATATTGCAGAATTGTTGCTGCGTTTTTTAAGTTTATTGAAGTTGAAGGCAGAAGGACCATATTGGTAGAACCGGAAGATAGAAAAACTGCTAAAACTCTTATAGGAAGATGTCCGGTTAACGTTGAAGAAACAATTCCAGTAAAAGTAGCTAATTTCCAAATTAACCGATTGACATTAAAAAGGTGAAGACATTAGATTTTGTGAACCGGTTTTAAAAGTAACGAGGTGTGGAAGATGAACCAATAGTGTTTAAGACGAGCGCCAAACTAAATAATTTTTGGAAGGAATTTTAAAGCTGGAGCCATGAAGATCATGAGAAGATAAATTTAACTAACATGTTTGCGGGAGGAAAACTAGCAGCAAGAACTAATCTTGTGTAAGACAGAATCAATTCCATCGGTCAAGGGCCAATTAAGCAAGGAACAAGGAAGTTGCCCTTTTCGGAGCAATACGAAGTAAGTGGTGATTTTGTGTTGACTATCGAAAATTAAATCACATCACTAAGAAAGACAGTTGTCCCTTGCCACGAGTAGATGATGCGCTTAACATTTTGGCAGGGTCCAAGTGGTTTCTACTTAGGACTTGAAGAGCGGAAATTGGCAGGTAGAACTTCACAAGGAAGACAAAAAGGATTTCGATTTATAATTGGTCCTGGTTCTGGTTGAACCAGAACCGGAACCGGTCCTTTCTATTTAAAACAATGACGTCACAGTGGCAACTCGGTTCTAACATTTTAGAACCAGCCTAGCAAGTTGGTTTGGCACTTTGGTTGTAAGCATTAACTCCTAAAATTTTGCAGAATTATAGGTATTCTTTTTTTGAGTAAAATCAAAGATATTCTTACAAGATTATATATGATATATTGTTAGAACCGCTGCGCTGCTAAAATCCTTAAAGATTATAAAAATTTTGTTTAAAAGTACTTATCCGAAAGAAAACAATACGTTAACATAAACTTCAAATTCAAATTCAAAATTCAAAATGTTTATTAATTACTTTGGCCTATAAAAATAGGATGTAACATGTCAATAAGTAGGTATATAAAAATAAATAAATAATAGTAATACAAACTAGTTGGTTCTAGCAACTGCTAGAACAGGTTAAGTAAGATAATTTACATAAATATTAACATTAGTATATAAATAGGTAAAGTACAAACATACATCAATTAGGTACATATAATCTGACAAACTAACATTTAATTTTTTACATTTTTTTAAAAAATGATTTGACTTCGTTCAAATTATAAAATGCCCCTTCACAAAGTAATTTTTTTAAGGATTTTTTAAACCTATTTAATGATAATTCTTGAAAAACCTTGGGTAGCAAATTATACAAAGAAATACCAGCGTAAGTTGGGCTTTTTTTGAAAAACTCATGCTTATGTAAAGGTAAGCAAAATTTATCGGCGTATCTGGTACGATAGCAATGATTAAAGTTATTTTTTATAAAAATATCTTTAGTTTTATGCACATGCGTAAGTAATTTAAAAGCATATAGCGAAACAACGGTAAGAATATTGTTCTTCTTAAAAGTTTCACGGCATGAATCTAAAGACCTCAAATCAAAAATTATTCTCAGAGCCCGCTTCTGTGAGATCAGAACTCTATCCAAATCTGAGGACTGACCCCATAAGATAATGCCATAGCCAATAATGGAATGAATGTTGGCAAAGTAGGACGTTAATAGAGCCGATCTTCCCAAAGAGTCTTTGAGACATGTGATAGCATATATGCCTCTATTAATTCTTGAGCAAAGTTGATCAATGTGCTGACTGAAGTCTAGATGAGTATCAAAGGTTACTCCTAATAATTTAGCGGTATCAGAGAATTGTACAGGGACGCCTTGAAAATGCGTATTTATTTTTAGGGACTTACTTTTTTTAGTTTTAAATTCCAAGCAAATTGTTTTGTTATAATTAATAATGAGATTATTACTGGAACACCACTTAGAGAATTCGTTGAAAATTGTTGTTAGTTTATGTAGTATTTCATTTCTGTTTTGTCCGTAAATCAATATAGTTGTATCGTCAGCGTACATTAGAATTATTCCATTTTTAATATGTTCAGGAAGATCATTTACAAAAATCAAGAATATAAGTGGCCCAAGAATACTGCCTTGTGGTGTTCCTATGTCAGATTCATAAATGTCAGAAAATGTGTTGTTTATTTTTATTTTAAATTTTTTGCCCTTAAGGCATGAAGTTAGCCATTTATTAACAGAACCTCTTATACCTATTTGATCCATCTTACATGATACGAAATCCGGACTAATTGTATCAAATGCTCGAGTTAAATCAAACAAAACCGCTACCACATGTTCACCCATATCCATGTGACTATATATATTTTGAATAAAATCAACTGTGGCCGTTTCAGTTGAGTGGTTTGGCCTAAACCCATGTTGGAATCTGCTTAAAACATTGTGTTTATTTAGGAAAGATAAAACTTGGTTATACATTAGTTTTTCAAATATTTTGCTTAAGCAGCTTGTTATTGAAATGGGGCGGTAATTTTCTAGTCCTTGCTTATTACCTTTTTTAAAGATGGGTGTAATGTTTGCCATTTTAAGTTGCTCTGGAAACTTGCCTTGAGTTACAGAAATGTTCATTAGGTCTGCCAATAATTTAAAAAAGGTTTCAGTAGAGTTCTTAAGCAGATGTATTGGTACATCGTCAAACCCGGTTGACTTCTTATTTGGAAGAGCTCTGACCACACTAGAAACGTCATCTGCAGTAACGGGTTGGAAGAACAATGTTGCGTTATTTTTTTCCCCGAGAGTACATATTTGCGATAATTGAGGACCCAAATGCTTTTGTAATGTTTCCTGAATAACATTTGATAAATAAGTGCCAAAAGCGTTTGCTATATCCTCATCTCTATCTAAAACAATGTTATCTTGTAAGATTGATTTGATTTGAGGTTTAGTCTGACTCTTACTACTTAAGGTTTTAATTATATCCCAAGTTTTTTTTGCTTTGTTATTTGCGTTTTGTATTTGATGGCTAAACGGTATTTTAAGTAGTTCTGCGGTGTCCAACGTTTCTGTTACGACACCGTATGTCTATATACTGCTGAAACATGGGCTGATCTTAAAACCAAAGTTGAAAAAGATTTTCCCACCATTATTAAATGGTTTAATAGTAATTTACTAAGTTTAAACTTTAAAAAGACGCTATTTATGCCTTTTGGTAGGTATCAAAATGGTTTACCTGCATACGAACATTTAAATTTAAATATTGGATCACAAACCATTAAGTCACCTAAAATGGGAACATTATGCGAATTATGTTGCAAAAAAACTTAAAACATTGTATTATGCCTCAGTACAATCCCACTTAAACTAGGGAGTAGCAGCATCCAACCTTTTATTTGAAGAATCTGGAATGTTGGATGTGAGGCAACTTTTTGTAAAAACCTTATCGATTCGAGTCTATAAAAACAAAATTTGCATCAATGATTTAGAACATCAATATTTGTCAAGACAAAAACAATCATTTATACAAAAACCAAAAATGTATATAACAATAGGACAAAGAAGCTCTCTATATATAGTCACTAACATCTACGAAAAAATCTCTTTAATCCTGAAAATCAGTATCATGTCTCATTGTAAGCAACGGTTAAAAAACCTCATACACACAAATCTCACAAGAGATGAAATACACAAATTAATAGATTTCAAAAATAATTATAATTACAAGAATTGTTGCAGTTAATAAGTAATTAAGCTTCCCATTTTATTTTATTTCACTTTTATTTTTATTAATCGGTAAAAATTAGGCATTTATCAAATTAATTTCTATTATGTACTTTTATTACTAAATAAATTAACATTAAAATATTAATCTAGCTCAATTAAAAAATATAATAATTATAGCCTCGATTATAGCTATAGTTTAGCACACCCAAGCGCGAAAACTCTTTTGGGTTAACTGTATTTATTGTAGTTGTAATTTTAATATTGTAACACTTATAATGTCAATAAATGCTTAATAAGTAAATAAATAATAAAGAAGACAGCATTTACAACTAAAAAAGGACTTTATTAATTTAAAATTGAAATGAAATCTCAAAAAAAATACGAAAAAATCATACAAAAATTTACTATCTGGGGCCCAATTCTTGAATCACTCGAGTTTCAATCGTATACGGACTACATTTTAGCAAAAAATTGACGAAAAAGGGGGTAAATTTTCTCTTATTCACTTATTAATGCGCACACAACATTGAACTTGTACTGAAATTTTGTAATATTAAATTAAATTCGCCGTAAAATTTTGTGATGTGCTTTTTTTGGCAAGTTTTGACGTTCGTATGTCATAGTCGCTTGGATTTGCATTGCCCACTCGATGTAAATTTGAGCAAAAACTACATCTAATCGACGAAAACCGTTCTATTTTTCCTGCCAAAAATGCAATATTTAAATTTTGGGCCTATTTTAATTCAATATTAGAGACTTATCGGTACATAAAGTCGGCACTATTCTGACAGTTCCGCACGAAGGTTGAAATCTTAAAGTTGACAAATTAAAGTTAATGCCGTCCTTTATTAAAGGCAGGTACAAACATTATGAAAGTCGAGATTATTTTGATCGTAAAGATGACATGTTTAGACAACAACAATGTCAGAATCCCTTTAAACTTCGTCCGGAATTGTCAAAAATAGTGCCGTCTTTATTAAAGACAGGCTATGCCGACTTTATGTACCGATAAGTCCCTTGTGTATTGTGCATACGAATTAGAATTTGTGGGCATATTTGGTATCTGAATTAGTAAAAATTGTCTGTTTTTTCGACAATTTTTTGTTAAAATGTGATTCGTATACGAATAAAAGTCGAGTGATTCAAGAATTGGGCCCCTGATCTTAAAATTTCTCGAAGAATGGTTGCCTTTTCATGAAAGTTTTACGACGGGGAATTAAATGTCCTTGAGCGATGCCCCGTAAAACTCGGTTAAAAAACGTAATAAATATATGCTAAAAGGGCTTTTTCTAGATGATGCTTTTATCCCGCGACGTCACAACGTCTAGAGATTAGATCCGAGTGATTGGGGACGCGTCGTCCTCGGCCTGTTTAATGCGCGTCGAATATTGGCAATGTTTTTATTAGGAATGAAGATCAATAGAAAATCGTGTTATAACGAAGTACATAGAGGATTCAGTATAAAGATTTAAAGGGCTTATTTTTTTAGGTGAGAAAATGTTTCCTATAAACATGTGTCAGCCAACTTTTTGTTACCAATATATGTGTAAGCTATTCTTGAGATGAGGGAAAAGAAATGAATCGGTTGGTTGGTCGAAGTCGCTGATTTCCAGAAATGACACTAACGACAGTATTTTAAATAGAAATTGGTCTTTTGTGTTTCTCTCACTAAAGACCAGTAGAAACAAATTTCCTCAAAAGTCAATTTCGGAACAAAGTTTCATAAAATGTTCGACCCCTTTTCTTTAAAAGTATTATTAGACACTTAAAGTAAATATTTCAACGCATCGGTATCGGTATACGTATCGTGTTCGAAATAAAGCCAAATTACACTACATTTTTGTTTTGTTGTTTATGCGATGTTTCGAACGATGCCCGCTTTTTTGAAAGGTGCGATGACAGAACTGCTAACAGCAATCGATGCGTGCGTTGGGATGGACGTAACGATACGTTCATCAGTCTGTACGCATCGATTGCTGTCAGTTTTTGTGTCATCGCACCCGTCAAAAAAGCGGGCATCGTTCGAAACATGGCATGAGCAAGTCAAAAATGTAGTGTATTTTGGCTTTATTTCGAACGCGATACGTATACCGATACCGATGCGTTGAAATATTTACTTTAAGTTTCTATTATCTAGCAAATTTCCAAAAAATTATTTAATTTTTTTCCTCTTGATAATGGTCGCGGATGCGAAAAAAAACAAAAAAAGCTTCTAATAAAACAAGGAATGTTGTTTGTATTTCAGAATCCATCAGCGGCGAGCAACGTACCAAAAAAAAAGGTTTATGGGCCGAAAAAGGTGTTGACTCCTGAAAAAAATATCACCCTGTAGATTCTTACAATCACTTAATATGTTGGATGATTTAAGTCCTGAAACGTAACCTATTCGTTTCAAATTTGATCTAAATATTTCAAAAACTGTAAGAGTTGGAAAGCAAAAACTAAAAAAATCTTGAAATTTTTACGTTTTGTAGATCGGTCTTTGTTACCGTTTGGGAACACATGGTTTAAAAAAGCCTTATTTTGACCTAATCATACGCCTTTAAAATCTTTATACTAAATTTTGAAAGACTAATGCTCTGGGGGTGTTTCAAATTCGATGCTCTCTATGGAGATCTCATAAACGGTAGAAGATACGAAAAGGTTTAAATTAGGTTAGCAATTTGTCACTTTCCTCAAAACTAAAAAAAAGTTGTACGTGTTAAAATAAGGCAAAAATGAGATTACATTTTTTCTAAGTGTTCTATATTTTTTTTAATGATCAGTATATATATTTTTTTTGATTTAAAAAAAACTAAATTGCTTGCAGTCAAATAAATCGTTTTATTTATTATATGGTAATAGCCACACATTTACATTAACTTTAAGTTATCCAGAAATTAATCTACGTTAAAAAAAGTGAAATTTAACTTTTTACTAAGTAACAAGTACTGTTATAATACAGGTATATAATAATTTTTTTTAATATCTTGCCGTTAATTTTTTTTTGACGCGTCACATATTTTTTTGTATCATATCCTCTTTCAAACAATGGTATTGGAGAAAAGCAATATGTAACATTATATTATCAATACTTTTTTGATGTATTACTTTAATGGTGCATGAAATTTGATGGCGGGTCGTCGATAAAAGTTGCAAGGCAATAAGCGATGACCTGGACAACAAAATAAAATTCCGGTTGAGAATATATATAACTCGTAAAGAAATCAGAAAATGGGTAAATAAAAATTGATTTATATGACTAGTTCCAGAGATATAGACGGTCAAAGTTTAAGAAAACGTCGTTTCGGGGTATATTGGGTACGCTCAAAAAGGCATTTCCTGACCGAAATAAAATAAGTGATCGACGAATATGGGTTACCGAAGAATCACACATGAACTTCCTTATTATTTTGTTGATAAAACGTTAACAGGTTGTATACAGGGGCTAGTCAAAAAAATCATTTTTTGACACATTTTTATTTTCCTCTATACAAAAATTAAAAAATTATTTTTGAGCAAACATTAATGTTTTAGTATTTTCTAGATAAACTGAACAAGTTTTTCTTCCCAGTAACAGTTACTTTGTCTTACATGTTTTTTTTTCAATTTTTTGACTATAAAAACTTGACAAAAATTGTTTCCTACTACGAAATAATTATTTTGCAACTTAAAAATCTAAATATTATTTTGCTTTCAGTTAAAGTGATGAGTAAATAAACTTTAAGTAAAATAGATTTTATTTTATTATTTTTTTCCTAGCTACGAGGTACATGCAAAAAGTTCTATATCATTAATTTTTATAAAAAAGTAGTAAATATTTAATTTCTTTAAAACGAGGGATTTTCATTTAATTTTGCGTACACCTTTATCATACTTTTATCTAATACAGGGTGCAATTTTTTAGCACTTTATGTTTTGCGTCCAGGATGATGATTTTTTAAAGGTTTCTCAGGGTACTCTTAACTTACTTTACTTACTGTTTAACACTTTTGGTGGGGCTGAATTATTAAACAAACAATAAATTACCATAAATTATGATTATGGGTAATTGCTCTCCCTTATACCTACACAGTGTGGTAGCCAGAGGGGGGTTTTGGGGGTTAAAACCTCCCAGATGGCTCAGATTCTGTTTAAGACCGATTTTATTGACTGACGGCCTAATCAATAACATTTTTAGTCGCATTTTAAAAATTAAATCTCAATTAAAAATAATATAATAATAATTAAATAGTAAATAATCTTTTCTGTAAAAAACACCAACCACCACTGCAAATTTTTGTTAAAAAGGCGACAAAAACTACATTACAAGAATTTTTGTGTTTGACATTTATTGTTTTGGAAGCGTCTGTAAGATTTGTTTTTTTATTTCCACTTTAACTTAGTTATTGGGTCAAAAAAGACCTAAATAAAATTTTTTGTCATGGTGTCTGTCTGTCTGTAACACGATAACTCAAAAACCGCTTAACCGATTTTTATCAAATTTGACACAAAAATTATTTGTCACCAGATGCAGAGCTGATTAGTTTTTGATGGGGGTGGGGAGTTGCCAAGAGGATGGGATGAAGATTAACCTTTTTAAAAAATTCTAAGTCACGAACCCAGCAGCTAGCGACACGCGGTTTTCACATTAAGATAGATAATTGAATTTTCAATTAAAAAAAAAAATTGAAAATAATTTTTTTATTTTTTTTTAAACATTTTATGGATGGGCAAAACCATGCGTACGCGGTGAGCGCTAGGCTTCCATTGATAACAATAAATATCCACTAAATTTTGTTCTGACTCAATTCAAATCACTTAAGGTCTGATTCAAACTTATCTAACATTACTTCTAACTTACTTTTCAGATGACAAATCATTCATTCATTCAAATTTAATTAAATGAATTTAAAAAAAATTAAAAAAATAACAACCATAATTCTATGGATGCTAAACTAAATGAGTAGTGATAAGCAATGATCTGTTTAGAAGATCTTTCAAACAAAAAAAAAAATCATTGAAATCGGACTACTAGAAGCAAAGATAGAAAATTTCCTTACGATTCTAATGACAGGCACCTTTAATTAACAACAATAACAATTAAAAAGTTTTCTTTTGGCATCAACTATTACCCCAGAAAGTAGAATACCTCAATCAAAAAATGCACGATTCTGCGTAATATACCCAACCTACTACAACCGTAGTATTCGTTTTTGAGATATTAACTTTCAGAACAAGCTCAAATTGTAGAGTTAAATATCACACCTTGTAGGAATGTACTCTAGAAGAAAAAGTGCAATGATATTATCAAAAAATCAAAACAGAAGTTGACGTGTCCTGGGATTTTTAAAAAAAAATATATATATTTTGTAAAAAAACAATTCCTGCATTGTGAAAATGAATATCTCAAAAACAAATCGATAGATTTTTAGAAATTTTTACACAATTGTAAAGACATTTAAAAGACCTTCAAAACAAAGTATCACTGTACTCACATTCCCTATTCAAAAAATAGGGGAAACGATGCCTATTTGTGAGTGATTCAAAGTTGGAAATCAAAGTGTGGGTGGGTGACTAGTAAAACCACTGATGAGCCCATGCTGGTTGCCCAGGGCGAAACATCGTTTAATTATTTCTTTTTTCGCTTTGGTCCTTTGTGTGTTCCTTCTGGGATACTTATCCAATTTTGAATTTTCGTTTTTCCACCCAAGATCTTTTGATCTTTTCTTTATATGGGTAAAGTTTACCCCTCGAAGGAGGTACGAGCTACAAAAGTTTCCAGCCAGAATGTTTCCCCCTCTAATAAAAAATCGACGTTTTCGAGGATTTTCTCAAAATTTTGTTAATTTTTATGGTGGACTATTCCTATTATCCAACACCAATTTTTCGTTGTTAAATTTTAATTTTATACCTGCCAAAACCAATAAAAATGGTTTTATATTTTCCAGAATGATCTTAAACAGCATCTGGTCTCCCCAAATTCTTATTTTTAAACTAAGAGAAGTAAGGAGGTCAAACTAAATTTCATTTTATATTGGAATATGTTTATTTTTACGTTTTAGCCTTCCTGGATGAGAAGCAAAGAGTTTTGGAACAAGACGTTCGAAGATAGATATGAGAGGACCAAAATGGATCCCGAACGACCCCCCTTAAAGGTAGATATTTATATTAATTAGTTGAGTCGTTTTTTTGGTTATTGTAAAAAATTTGGTAAAAGTAGAGAATAATTTTTTATCTTTCTTATACCATAATAAAAGAGATGGGCGCAAATTAGAAATTTTAACTTTAGGTATTGTATATCGGTCACATCGACGATTCACCTAAGAAACAGTATTACTCTATAACCTAAGGACATTTTCAAAGGCTTGGCAAACACGGCAATCTCACCCGTTCTCAGCTTCTTTAGATTAAAGCTTTATCTTTATTTATCATTCGAATAGAAGAAGAATTTAATTCTTTTTTCGTCTCTCTTTGTCACCGTAAAGTTCAAATTTTTTATTGGCGGCCATCGCTTTTATTATGGTATAAGAAGGATAAAAAATTATTTTCTACTATTTACTACTATTTAAAACGCTTTTTTTATATAAAATTATTTTTTAGTTTTTAGATTTGTACCCTAAATCGTCCATTTTGAATCCGCCATATTAAAATTTTCAAATATGATCAAAAATTCATATCCCCTTCCCGAAAAAACCCCTGTATGCCAATTTTGATTTAAATCGAACAAATTAAATCTTTTCCCTCTTCACTTCCCTCGTTAGAGGAAAGTGTGTACCTAATAATACCATATTATTGTATTATCGCCGGAACTATAAACGCAAACCAAATTTGAACACAATCGGATGTGGATAAGTCAGTTAAAATTGGTTAGCAAAACAAAAATCGTCCATCTTGAATTCGCCATATTGAATTTTCAAAATCTGATTCGAAATTCGTATTTTTTATCCCCAAAAGCCCACGTATACCAATTTTGGTTGAAATCGGACAAACTTTTAGGTGTTTTTCCCCTCCACTCCCCTCGTAGGGGGGAGGAGTGCCTAATAATGACATATTATTGTATTGTCACCGGAACTATAAATGCATGCCAAATTTGAAGGCAATCGGATGTGTATAAGTTATAATTGGTGAACAAAAGATGACCAAAAATCGTCCATCTTGAATCCGCCATATTGAATTTTCAAAATCTCCCTGTCTTCTTTACGAAGTTTAGTATGTCGGCCCATTTGAGCTCTCTATCGTGGGAAATCCCCACTTCAGCTGCCTTGATCTGGCATATGCATCGCACTCTGCTATCAAGTGCTGCGCCGATTCCTCTTCGAGCCCGCAAGCGGGACACACGGGATCTCCTGCTACTCTTATTTGCGTCAGATATTTGTTCAGCCGATTGTGCCCAGTCCAGTGTCCTTTCGGGTCTTGCCTAAGAGCCATTTAGTTCTGGCTACATTCGGACCGTCCACGAATAGCTTGGACTGCCTGCACTTTGACTCTTGCCTCCAGGACGTCTTTAGTGCATTATTATTTATTATTTTTCCTTGTTATTCCCAGAAGAGGTCCCGGCCTAGTCTGGCAAGTTCGTCCGCTTTCTCGTTCCCCATGAGGGAATATCATGACCTGCAGTGCTTTAGAGCACCCCCCTGCCATTCCTGACCTCCGGTAGGGTTGCTGCTGCCATGATAATGGCATACACCTCCGCTTGAAACACCGTAGCGTGTTCTCCAAGTAGATAACTTCTCGGAACTTCTAGGCTTTTCGTGTACACTTCTGCGCCTGTTGTCTGGCTGGCTGACAGTTTAGAGCCATCCGTGTAGCAGATCGTAGCCTCTCTGCTTAATTCCGTTGGGAATTTTTCCCTTTGCCACTCATTCCGTTCTGGTATTGTGACTTTGTACTTTTTATCGAACCTCCATGGTTTAAGCGGTGCTTTCACTGGCAGTCTTAGGAGGGGCAACTCTTTCGTCGCCAGTCCCTCGACCGCCAGATGGCCCTTTCTTTCCTCCCTGCCCATCCTTCTTGATCCATGTTGGAAGCGAGGGGAGACCCAAGATTGTTTCCAGGGCGTGGATGGGAGTCGTCCTCATTGCGCCGGTTATCCCTATGCAGAAGAGCCCTTGTAGGCTCGTGAGCTTTTTGGACTTGGACTTATGATGGCCGTGTATGTCCAGTGTAGGATCCTTGGGCTAATGCCCCAGGTTCTACCGACTACTCGGTGCAACTACCACAATATTGCCTGGACTTATTCTGGCAACATGCTCGCTCCACTTGAGTCGCTTGTCCAGCATCACCCCCACATACTTAAGTTGTGATACCAAAGTTAGGGGTCTGTCGTACATTATGGGAGCTCTGAATCCCTCTAGTTTCCTCTTTCTGGTGAATAGGATCATCTCGGTCTTTTCAGGATTCACTGAAAGACCGTTCTGCCTGCACCAGTCTTCTATGATTCTTACCGCACTTTGCATTCTTTCGCAGACTGTGGCTAGAAAGCGGCCACTACACCGACCGTCACGTCGCGTTGTCCGCATATGCTTGTGCGTTGAATCCCTCCTGCTGTTAGGTAAATAACTATTACCACTACTGACTAAAGTAGTGCTTTTTACAAGTATAAATCAAGAACATCGCTACTGTTGGCCATTTAATTTTTTGATATTTTCGTGCAAAAAAATAATTACCTCACCATTTACGGATGGCGCCACTTGTACTACAGAGTACCTTAACAGCAATCTGTGCTTATTTTGACTTGCCATGTTGTCACGACATAAAGACGTATTGCCAACTGTAATGACTAGGGACATACTAGTTTATAGTTTCAGAGATATTAAGTAATTATTTTTTTTAGGTTATAATAGTGCCCCACTCTCACAACGATCCCGGTTGGTTGAAGACTTTCGAGAACTACTTTCACTTTTCGTCCCGACAAATCATGAACAACATGGTTGCCAAATTGCAGGAATTTCAAAATCTTACGTTTATATGGTCAGAGATTTCGTTTTTAAACGCTTGGTAAGGATTTTTTTATACCTCTAATAGATAAAGTATCTTCATATCAAAGAAGAAAAAACTTTAAGCGATTTCGGATACAAAACTGATGACGTCACCGTGGCTCTGGTATTCTTTTTGCATTTGCATACCGTGGAATGTAGCATGGTTCTGTGGTTTGGTATAGTGCTTTTACCGAAAACGCTGAGTTATTCCATAAGTTACTAAAGGTGAATATTTTTGTCTGATGTTTACGTTTGTTGGAGGGCTTAACAGGTGATGAAAAATTTGTACACCAACTGACAAATATTCTTAAATAGAATAGATTTAAAACGTTGTTATACACTCACTGCAACATAATAAAATAAGAACGCCTATGGTTTATCCAACCAGGAATTTATCAGACCGTTAATAAAAATATTCACCGTAAGAACGATTTATCATAGAAACTGCAATTCGTCAAACCAATTTTTTATCCGAACCTTATTTCATCAAACCCATTCAATAACAAATTCGAAATATGACAGACCCGTTTTTAATCGAACCATTGTTCATCACACTTATTGAATATCAAATCCGGAATGCGTAAAACGCGTAATCTATCAGGAAATTTTTGCTAAATTGATTGCGCATTCGCCAATAACACATGAATGCACGACGGGTGAATGCAAGTGACACCTATACACAAACTATTAAACGCAACCTGTAAGTATGCACGCGTAACAGCGACAAATGCATCAAAACGCCGCGCCGCTGCGCCACCTGCGTGTGCCTCCGGTTCATGTGGTATTGGCGAATGCGCAATTCATTTAGCAAAAATTTTCTGATAAATTACGGGTTTTACGAATTCCGGGTTTGATATTGAATGAGTTTGATGAACGATGGTTTGATTAAAAACGGGTCTTATAAAATTCGAATAAGGTTCGGATAAAAAATTGGCTTAAGAAATTGCTGTTCCTATAGTGAATGATTTTATATTTGAACTTTCTTTTATTTAACGGGTTTGATTTTGCACATTCTGATAAACCGTGGGCATCCCAAAATAACTTCAAAAAACAAACAAAAATGTTTGATTAAGGTTTGTTTGGTTAACCAAATGGTATACCAAGGAAAGCTTGCCGAAATCGCCTTTTTTAGGAAAAAACATGTTAAAAATTTATTTTGTTGATGGGTTTCTCAAATTTTCCCAAATATTTTTATAAAGAAGTTAATTGTTTTTGGATCAAAAGTTCTGTTTATAATTTTTATACGGTGATCACAATTTGTCTCTCATTGCACGAATTACTAAGAGAATGTGCTGCAATTTTTGATACAGCATTATTTCTTTATAACGTTGTATTTGACAGAAGCAACAATAAATCAATTTTCAGTTCAGTGGTAGTAGTAGATGAGTTCAAAAACCATGTTATAATTAGAGAAACAATGTTTTTCTACTATATTTTTTTGGGTATGATTTATAGTATACCTAAACTCATCACAGTTCGCCTAAGCTACGTAGGTGTTCAGGAAAAAAAATATATAAACTTTGAACTATATATATATATATATATATATATATTGAGATAGAGATAATCTTAGCTGTAATTAAATAGAAGAATTAAAATCTTTGACGAAGCTAGTTTTTGATTGGTTATTTTTTATCTCCTGTTTTTCATACAAAACATAGGAAAAAATTAGAACCCAATTTTTTTTATTAACAAGCTTAAGGAGGTCCACCGTAACATACTAAAAGTCCCCATTTCTACCCTCTCGGGAACTGTCATTTGTAACGTCCAAAAAACTCCAAAAAAGCGTTTTTCTTGGCTAACTTCTAAACGGAGACAGACTGTCAAAAGTGACAAATAGGAAAAATTTTGAAAATTTAAATTTTTTGTCAATAAGTAAATACTGATAGTGTATCTTAAACCACTTCTTCTACCAGATAAGTTGAAAAAACGCAATCAAAAATGATGTCAATTTGAACAATTGCTTGCATATTCCTTTTTAGCATTTTCAACCTACGAGTACCAAACTTGGCAGGATTGATCTAAGAGCAATGAGCTAAATTATATCAGAAAATTAAATTTTTCCAGTGGCGTAGTCCGATTTTCTTAACTAGAAAATTTCAAAATGTACCAAAACTCTTTGATACGCCACTGTTACCGATATACAAAAAAAGGCCCCGCGTTTCACTGGATCTTATACTAGATAAAATTGCATTTCCAACGACACCTTCCGCTTGTATTTGCTGCTTCTAGTAATAAAATAAGAATTATTTAAAGTCATAATTGGTATTGGAAGAGCGGGAGACCTTGGCTCTTTCATTTAAGAAATTTACTAAAAAAAGAAGCACCAAATACAAGCGGAAGGTGTCTTTGGAAATGCAATTTTATCTAGTTTTTTTTTTGTATATGTCAGTGACAGTGGCGTATCAAAGAGGACTACGCCACTGGAAAAATTTAATTTTCTGATATGATTTAGGTCATTAGGTCAAGAAAAACTCTGTTTTGGAGTTTTTTGGAGATTAGAAATGACAGTTCACGAGGAGATAGGAACGGGTACTTTTAGTATGTTAAAAAATTTGATTGAATGAAAAATTGATATCTAAATTGCTTATCCTATTATAAAATTTGCTTTTTAAAGATACCCCCGTTCGAATATCTAGTCCCAAAATTTCAATTTTTAGAAGCGATTATCTTACAAAGTAAATAAGGTACCCTACGATGTTGGGCGCCATTTTATTAGACTTTTTAAGGAGAATTCAGAAATGGTAGCCTTTGGAAGATTACACATATACATTTGATCATTTTGATGTAATTTATTAAAAAGTGTTGATATAAACGCTTAATATCAAAAAAATCCTTTAAAATAACACACAACATCACAGGGTATCCTCTTTAGTTTGTGAGATAATCGATTTCAAAAATTGAAATTTTAAGAATTTGATTGCAGATATCTCAAGAACTAGATGTGCGAACCCTAAATTTTATAAGGATTTAAAATTTGGTATCAAAAATAGGAGATCGCACAAAAAAAATAGGATTGCCCCCAAAAATGTAACTGCATCAATGATTTTTAGGCCTAATTTTTATTTTTACATTAAATCAAAGCTAGGAATATGTCCACCTCAAAAATATATACCTAGTTCAAAGTTTATATATTTTCTTTCTTAAATATGCATTTTAGTGATATCGAAAAATGTAAAGGAACCATTCTCTTTATTTTGTAGGTGGGAGGAGGCTCATCCCAGCAAACAAAGAATATTAAGAGATTTGGTGCATTCTGGAAGATTAGAAATCACCACCGGTGGTTGGGTAATGACTGACGAGGCCAACACCCACATCTACGCCATGTTGGATCAGCTAATCGAAGGTATCATCTGAGGCCCAATTCTTGAATCACTCGGGTTTCAGTCGTACATTTTAGCAAAAAGTTGACGAAAAATCGGATACATTTTCTCTTATCCACTTATTAACGCACACACAACATTGCACTCGGACTGAAATTCTGTAATATTACATTAAATTCGCCGTAAAATTACAATTTTACGTTTGTGATGCGCTTTTTTTCGCAAGTTTTGACGTTCGTATGTAATTTGCTCGGATTTGCATCGATTGCTTCTACCCACTCGATGTAAATTCAAGCGAAAACGACATCTAAGCGTCCAAAATCATTCTATTTTGCCGCCAAAAATGCAGTATTTAAATTTTGGTCCTATTTTAATTAAATATTGGTTAGAATTTGTGGGCATATTTGATATCTGAATTAGAAAAAATTGACTCTTTTTTTTGACAATTTTTTGCTAAAATGTGATTCGTATACGACTAAAAGTCGAGTGATTCAAGATTTGGGCCCCTGGACTCAGATCCCATTTTCCGAACTCGATCAGGGCGAGTCTATCTCTTTATTTATCGCCGTGTAAATGAATTAAGAGTAATTGATCAAGTTTAAAAAATAAAATTTGCGCCCTGGTAAATAAAAGCACCTCTTAATAAAAACGCCCAAGTAGCATTTATCTGTCTTCCAACCTAATCAGTCATAAAGCGACGTCGTATGTTTTAACGCCTATACCTAAATCGACCATGAAACATCGTCGGCATTGTTACCTTAATCGACCCTTATTTGGATACTTACCAAAAAAGGAACGAAGAAAAAGAAGGATACTTAACCTACAATTTTGCATCTGGGACATCAAATTGCACAATTTGTTGGCTTGCTGCTGCTGATGGACCTTCCGCTCGCACTTATATTTCTTTCAGTCTACACACTGATTTTGTGTAATGTTGCTGTTTTTGATGAGAAACCAACAATTTTTATCCTCCTCCCACATCTGCGAGACAGGTTCGAGCTCATTCAGTGCTTTAATAAATACAATTTTAAAATAATCCATGTTTTTAAGAAACAAACAAGGAAAATCGGAAAATATTTTTCTAGGTTATGTTCAGCTGAACTGTCATTCTTTTTTTAAGTCAGTTTTGGTTACATGGCCAACAAAGAATGGAGGCGGATTTCGAACGTTTGCACATATTACGTATTTTAACGTTGGCTGGTTAGATTTGGATAAAATTAGGGCTGCAAATCGGTGTCCTTGTCCAAATTGGTGATACATTGTTAAAATTACTATACCAGCCCAAATTCGGCCATTTTGGAGTTGCAAGGTTAGGCAGCCATTATTGACAACAATTTTTTTCTTGTTTGAAAAAAAACAATAAAAGAGATTTAATAATGCCCTAAAGATGCGCTTAGTATTATTCTTGAGTGATTTTAGTATTAATTACAACCGAAATAGTGCTTTAAAAAAATATATTTTTTTAAATATTTTTTTCTTTTTGCTATTTTGTGCTAATTTGGAAGGGGGGGGGGCGAGTTATTTTTCGCCCATCTTGACCAACTTTGTCAGTAAAGTGGCCCTCGCACAAATATTTCGTTCTAGATTACTCGGTAAAGTGCCCTTTTTAATTACATAACTTTTATTGTTAATGAAATAAAAAGGTGGCCATTTATTTTGTGAGTTATAAAATTTACTAAACAAGTACCACCAACCACCAAGCTGGCAGACGTATTATTATGTCGTCATAGGTAAACTATACCATTGAAGTACAATTGGTGACGTCGAGTCGAGCCGAATTTGTATTCCCCATTTAGGTCGGATTGGGGTCGTATGGAATAAGATTTGTAGTCCGCTTGCCAACGTTGGGGTTTTTAAGCCAACGAGTGGAGGACGTAGTTTGACGTCCAAATGCTACTTGGGCGATGGAGTTCGTTCGACAACGTTTGAATCTTACCTATCAAAAAAGAAATTGCTACCACCCTAGTTGCCAATATTTTTTAACAATTTGGTTTAGTGACCTATTCAAATAATGTCCTTACCCTTACCGTATCCAATAAAAATTCGCAAGGCAGTTGAACAAAGACAAACTTTCTTTTCTACTATAGAGGGTTTTTACCAATAAAATATTTTAAAGCATCCAAACAAAACTATCATCCTTTTTGTCATGTTTTATTGGTTTTGTAAAGATAAAAAAATATTGAATGACTTTGAGGTTTTTTTTTAGGATAAAGGAAAGCATTAGCATTATACCAATAGATGAGGAATATTTTTTCACTCAAAATGCAAAAAACCATTAAACTTTGCTGTATCCATTTTAAAAATGTTTCAATTTTTTTTATATTGAAAGTAATTTCATAAAGTACACAGTTTCCTGTAAAGCAATTTTTTTTATGCGAAAACGTGAAAGACGTATTGATGCAGTACGCTCTACTAAAGACTAAAGGTCTGTCAACTCGTACCGTTTTAGTATCTCGACCTTCGCCCCCACTTTTTTTTTAATAACAACCTTCTCGGCCATCTTTAATCCAAGATGGCGAAGGAAGCAAGCAAGGAGTGTTTAGACTAACTGACTTATTGAGCACTTTTTGGGAACAGTAATGAACCTATGATATAACAATAGTTTTTTGGGTAGTGGTACATAGATTTATAGGTTTTCGAGTGCTCCATTTTTGTTAAAGTGAAAAAGATGAAATATCTAATTCATTTTGACATTTGTGTGTTTTATTTTTATTTAAGTTGTTAAAATGATGATAAAAGTTTTATTTTTAAGTTTAGTTGTTAGAAAGTTTATTTTTTTTAGTTTTTAGTAAGTCTTCGTGTCATCTTAAAATGTTGTTTCTTTCAATAGGTCACCAGTGGCTTTGGACCAATTTGGGCGTCAAACCGAAAACCGGTTGGTCCGTGGATCCTTTTGGCCACGGCAACACGGTCCCCTATCTCCTAGGGGCCTCCGGCTTTCAGGGTACGGTCGTTCAAAGGATCCACTATGCTTGGAAACAGTGGTTAGCCCTAAGACAATACGGAGACTTTAGATGGGTGCCTAGTTGGAGTCCCAGCGATCCTAGCGGGTCTTTGTTGACTCACAATCAACCTTTTGATATTTATTCTATCAAGCACAGGTAACGTTAATTTATGCTTGTAATAACGTACAAAATTATTTATTTTGATACGTGATAAACCCTAGTAAAATTAATGACAACATTTTCAAAATCACCTTATTTGCCCACACCGTGTGGAACCTAGAAGTTTTTTGATGCAAATTCTTTCCCTTTTTCACCTTGTCAAATTTTTAATAAGGATCTATGATTACATTTTTACCCCTTTTAGCTGTGGTCCCCATCCCTACATCTGCCTGAACTTCGATTTCCGCAAAGTGCAGGGTGAATACACGGAGTACAGTCTCAAAGCGCAGGCGATCACCGACAAAAACGTCAAGGAAAAGGCCGAATTACTCTTGCAACAATACGCCAAGACCGGTTCTATGTTTCCGCATAATGTCGTTTTGACGCCATTGGGGGACGATTTTAGGTATGTTTTACCTAGGGGAATTGCATGAGGGGTGTTTCTTTTAAGTGGAGCCTCTTCCTGCTCCTCACCTGAGATTTAACCCACAATATTTAAAAGAATTTTCCGTGAAATAAGAGACGAATCTGTTATAAAATTGTATTTTTCCTGAAATCAAATTTGGTCACGTAATCTATTTTTTAGGGGATGTTAGCCTAAAAACCGCTAAAACTATTCTTCTATTTGACACAAAAATTCTTTGTCATCAGGTGATGAGCTGATTAGTGTTTGGTGGGGTTGGGGGGTTGGAAAGAGGGTAAGAAGGGGAAAATTTCAAACATTTCTTAATGAGACGTAGCAGCTAGTGACAAGTAATGTCAATAAATCTAAACATTCCTGTCCAAAATGATAAACATTAGACATCGATGGTTATAGTCGAAGAAAGAAATCCAATTTTATTTTAAAATCAAATAAAAATTGGTATTTCTACATTGAATTTATATTGATATGATGTTTTCAAAACCCCAACATGTTTCGATTGTTTTAGACTACCATCATCAAGGATTCTAAAATATTAAAACTATAAAATATGTAGTTTTTGAAAACATCATGTCAATAAATTCAGTGGAAATATTCTATAACTGTTCTATCTCTTAACGAGTTTTAGAAACGATACATAAATCTACAGTGTCACTGAACAAAACCAGGTTTGAAAGTTGACAAAAACCCAAACGCCCTAGAATGTTGTTATTGTCACATTTAAGGTTTTTAGGTTAGGTTTTTTATGACAGAAATTTTGGTGGAAAGAGTATTTGTTTACATTTTTGACCATGAAAAACTTGGAAGAAATTATTTAAAAATACCTTGCCACCAGTAAACCTATTATGACAGGCACTCGTTTTATTTTTAATTGTTTGCACTTTTTGACACTGACATGGTATAACCATAGAGAAAGTAATAGCTACGTGAGAGTGACCGATACTGTATTATACTTGGGGAACATTGTTTGACAGCGACACGAGAGCAGCCGGTGTCTACAGGAAGGAACTACTTGTACAGTCAGATTCATAATAAAATGCATATATTGTTTTAGTTAATTTTTACAGACAGTTACTTATTTAATAATAAAAAGATATGAAAAAAATAACCTTAATCAGCTTTGTACCGTTCCATGCAGCTAAAAAACTTTCTTTAGCTTACAAAAAGTTTTTTGACCCTTTAAAAATCTAAAATAGGAGCAGGGGGTTATAACTATCAAATATTAAAGAAAACAACATTTTATTATGTTATTTTCTATTATTAATTAGGAAAAAATAACCTATATCTGTTTTTGTTGTATTTTAACCTATTATCTTCTTGCTTAACTCTGTATAAATTATCACAATATTTTCTTCAGGGATTTGGTTCGCAAAAATCTGAACCCCAATTTTCGGCTCTCTTCAAATAGTCCCATGGCCAATGGCATTTTAGACATTACAATAAGTTGTTAATCCACTATATAGGTAATCCCATTAACTAGCGCGATTTCCAAGCAAAACTGATTAAAATAATTAACTTTTGAAAATCTAAAAAAACCGCTTGCCAGGCTTGACCACAAAATATGTACCTACGGGTATACAGGGTTCCTAAGCAAATCCTTAGGGGGCCAAGCAGCCGTGTATAAGACGCAGACAAACGGAAAAGCACATTAGGCAGAAAAGGATGGGCATGGGGCGATGTTGTCACTACATCTTACACGTAGTAAATCCATTCCAGGTTGTTGTTTTCTAATGTTTTCCATTTTCATACCTTTAGGACTGAAATAAAAATTGTTTTTGCTCGACTTTAATACCAAACTGATGAAAGATATCGTAAAAAAAATATTTTTCGGCTTTTCATTTTGTAACCATTGTCCTTACGCACTGTTTACAGGCTGGGGACTGAGATACATGCAAATGCCTAACCTAAAGCGTTCATACACGGCCGGAGAAATCGACTGAGATATTTCGGTAGAAACTTTATCAAGCAAATAGGACGGGTTGACGCCTTCGAACGTCCAACCCGGGTTTTGCACTTTGATTCGAAATCAAAAAGGAGGAACAGTCAGATGTGGGGCCGTGCACAAATTACATAACGGTGATTTTACCAATTTTTTACCCCCTCCCTATGTAATGTTTTGTAACGGTTTGGCACGCCACTCCCCTAATATTACGTAATGATTTCAAGACCACTACCCCCCCCCCCCAAAAAAAAAAAACCTTTTCACTTATTTTCATTCCAAATTTTCTTAGTTTCACACAAATGCAAACGCTATCGAAAACCCCCCTCCCCCCTACGTAACTTTTTGTAACCCCCCTCCCCCCTATGACCATTACGTAATTTGTGCACGGCCCCTGTAGTCCCAGTGGAGGAGGGCGAGAAAATTGATATTTTTTTCTTAAAAATTATACTCTTTAGACCTATTTCTTTGCGTTCCCGAAATTACGTAATTTTTGAAAAAAAATTGTAAGCGGCGCCATTTTTATTTCGTGCTTTGTTTTTGTAACATTTTTGCGTTCGGCTAATTTAATTCAAAAATTTTTGCCTGCGGCGCCCTTTATCTTCTCACCCGAAACCAAGATCCTCCGTTTTAGGAAAACTGATCCCGTCTCTGTTTCTAAATTTTTTCGAATAAAAGTAGAGTATGACCATGGGGGAAATAATTTTTTTCTACGGTATGACAAAAATTTCGAGAAAGTTGAAGAAAAAAATAAAAAAAGTGGCAGAGCTCAAGTTTTTCGTAAAAAAGACGTTTTTTGTAAAGAAACAGAGCAAAATAAATCTTTTCACCCCTTTTTGGGTGTTACAAATATTGGCAGCCCCTTATTTTTCGCTTTTACCCTCCCGCTAGTTTTGAAGAATTGGTTCGCTACATGTTTTGAGATCATGTCATAAAACACCTCGAAAAATCAAATGCAGTGTAGGGCCAGCTTTATTTAAAATCAATAATATCGCAAGCAAAAAGCTCTGCAGGAAAAACAGCGCCGTTTATTGATTTCTTTGGCTGCTAGTGCTAGCTGCATGGTTTGGCCGTTTCCGGATAGATGTCACTAGTAGAACAGAATGGAAAGAAATTTAATTAAAAGCGAAGATATTTCTTTCTAATGTTAACAACCTCACGAGTTTATCGCTCAGTATCGTTAAAAATGGACCCTGCCGCCTCCTTTAAGCAAAAAAAAGCTGTGGTTTGGACCTGAAAACATCTAATTTTTAATTAGATTAGATGTTCAAATCTGTCCCCTTCTTGAGCCTCACAATATCCCAATCTATTGTAAAACTCTTGGCAGCAGCAGTCAACATTTCAGGGGTGATAGAGTTGCCCGCCTCCAAAATTTTCGCCCTCAACTCCTGTATAGTCGTAGGCCGTAAGTGAGGGTGTTGGAAAATTTTGTCGTGCCAACAACCCCATAGGAAAAAGTCATTTGGCGCAAGATCTGGTGATCGAGGAGGCCATCGGATATTTCCATACGTGGAAATAATTCTATCACCAAATACCTGACGAAGGTAATTTGTAGCCTGGCGTGAATTGTGGGATGAACAGCCATCTTGCTGAAACCACAATTCGTCCAAATTTTTTTTTTCCTCGATCATCTCATGGTGTGGCCGCCATCTAGCGGAATTTGCAGACATCTTGTCAACGGTTATTGACATTACGGTTATTATATTTCACAATGAAAGAGTGGGGACAATTTTTTCTCATGAAAGCAGTCCGGAGATAATAACAAACTGGCACCATTGCTCAATATACCTGTTTCTTTTGTGCGCGCAGAACTTTCTATGCCATTTCTGTTTGATTTATTGAAATCCTATCCCTAAGGAATATCTTAGGAACCCTGTAGAAGGCGATCTGACGACTTAGTGACTCGGTCCCGAAGCTTAAATTAGGGTAGCGGCGCCGGCGCCGGGAAATTTCAATTCGAGTATTTTTTAAAGTATCACCCTGTTCGGTACTCTATGATTTTAGTTCATTAGAAACAACATTATTTTGGAAAACCTAATTCATCAATAATTAATTTTATTTTGCAAAGTATTATTGATTATAATGACTATAAATTTAAGAAATAAACCAAATGCGTCGTATTTAATATATTATATTATTATTTTAAGAAGATATAATATTAGTATACATATCGAAACTATTGTATTTATTAATAAACTATTTATTCTGCTTCCCATGCCGGCCTCAATAGCAGCAGTTTTCTTCGTTTTTAAAAAGTTTGGTATAACTGGTTACCCATAATAAGCATTTTTTAACGGAATGGGCTAAAAAAAATGTATCAGTCTTATTAGAGCGTTAATAGACATCAAAATTGGTGATACTATAGATAAAATAACCGAACCAAAACACGTTACTTACGGAGGCTTAATGTGGCCCGCCTGGTTATTTTTTTAACCAACCAGATTTATTTCTGAGCAAAAGCTGCAGCTGGTAAATGATAATTCGTTTTTTTGTTTAGTTATAGGTTTTTAATTTTTTTGTAAAAGTGAATTTGTAAAAACAGGAATTGTTGGTTTCTTCTCTATTCTATTTACATTGGCAGTTTGTATGTGGGCAAAACAATACGGTTAAGGTAATTTATGTTTGTGGTTTTAAAATTCTTTTTAGCATCTCAATTACGGTAAGCAAATAAGGTGACTATAAATTAGTGGTCTATTAACTCTCTATTATTGAATATGCTGTTTTTCCTCTGGTATGTAGAAACCTTGCCCGGTACTTAGCATTAAAGTCTGTTTCAGACTCTGTCGGTAAATGCAAGGATGGAATTACATGCCGAATTAGAAGGCTTCGTCCACAGTTTTTTGAATAGTTTTCTGGTTTAAAATGTCGTGTGAATACTCTAAACCTATAAAGCGTTTCACATGGCAAACCATTGTCTTTGGCGAGCTTGATCTCTACGGTGTGGAAACCGATGAAGCAGAGGCTCACTGGGACCGAGTCCCCAGAGGCGTTGTAACTTGTTTTTTGCTATGCCCTTAGTAAGAGTTTTCTCTAAATCCGTAGGTATATGCTTTGTGGGCTTGACAGACTTTGACAAGCGGTGGCAAAAACCGGCAGGTACAAAATTAAAATTGTTTGAAATGTATTTCGACACTGAAAAATGCTCTGTCTTTCTTTTATGATCATATAAAAAGAGATGATGATAAAGTTTATAGTTATAGGGCCGGTTTATCAATTTTAACCCTAGGTCACGTTAAAAATGGCAAAAAGAAGTCCATATGTGTGTTTAGTATAGTTAAAAAACATCGAATTATCAACGGATAACATAAGAAAGTGGAACTTTTTGGGTTATGTCATGGTTAAATTGACCCGAGGTCAAATAATGCTTGGTTAAGCTAAAGAATTTAAACATCTGGGTTAACCTGAAAATAGAAAAACATTCTAATTTCAAAACATACAATTTTGTTAAATCCAATCCAATTTTAAGGAGGCTGAAAAATATCCAATTTTTAAAACAGTCCGCTATTGTGGATTGTTACTAAATGAATAAATGTCAATTTTCATATTAAATCCATTCCAAATGTTATGTTTCCAAATTACCAAAAGTTGGGCAATTAGTTTAAAAATTACAGTCAACCCCAAAAATTCAATTTTTTGGGCCCACCCATCATGTATATCAAAGTTTTAAATAAAACAAATTTTTCTAGGTATAATGTAAAAGAAGAATGGGATCAACAGTACCTAAATTATGCAAAACTTATAAAGTATATAAATCAAAATAAGGACACATACAAAGCCGAAATATCCTTTGGTACTCCAAAAATGTACTTCGACGAAATTACGAAAAGATACGACCAATTTCCGACTATAAAGGGCGACTTTTTTGTGTATTCTGACATTTTTTCGGAAGGTAGACCGGCTTACTGGTGAGTACAATAAATTTGCTTCAAATCTGTGTTATTTATTTTCTATAGGACAATGAAAATATTAAAATTAAAAAATAGTGGATCGTATACAGAATATAAATAGAAGTTTTGCCAATATTTTAACGATCAAGTAAGTACTATTTTTTTAATTTAAAAAATATAAATTATGATCTTTCTATTGCCGTTTATGAGGTTTGGATCTCTTTTTTAAGAAAATCTCAAAAAAATATATTTTTCTTTTTTTCCTAAGTATCCAAAACGTTTCTTTTTAAAGTTATAGGCAGTTTATCAAACCAGGCCAGGAATTTATCAAACTGTTTTAAATATAAAACTTTCATGGTAAAAAGAATTTACTATAAGAACTGCAATTTATTAAATCAATTTTTATCACAACCCAAATTGTTCAAACTTAAAATTTGTTGATGTTAAACCTGTTTTTAATCAAACCACTGTTCATCAAATCAATTTAAAATCAAACCGGAATTTATCAAACCTTTTTTTTCCGGAAGTTTTTATACCCGTTAGTCAAACTAAATTTCTGGTAAATCAATTGCGCCTTTGCAACAATACAGAACTACCGTTGTTTGAAGGTGGTAGATAATCTTGAACTTGAGAGTAAATTAGAGTTTCGAACTTCCATTTTTTTATTTTTATTTTTTCACGTTTCAATTGCTTATGTATCTGCAATCGTCATCAGGTGAATAGTAAAAAAAACTAAGACTACCTAATATTATACAATGAGCTTCAGGCTACTGCGAACATAGGGGGAATCAAGTCCAATTTACTCTCCGTGCCGTAAGACCGAGGTGGAGTCGAAGCACAGAGTTATCTTTTTGAAATTTATTTTGTTTTTATTATTTTGTTTTATTTCTACCTTGCTCGAAAAAGATGGATGTCTACGAAGTTGCCGAAAAAGTGCAGATGGTCAAATGGTACTATCAAGGCAGACCATTGAGACTTATTGAAGAACTTTTTTTGGAGAATTTTGTAAATCGCCCAGAACCTAGTTTATCAATGATTCATAGGTTTGTGCAGAATTTTGAAAAGTTTGGATGTGTAGCGCCAAGAAACCATAAAAAACCCACTGTTTTGAATGACGAGCAGGAAGTACGAGATGTGATGATTTGCACTGCAGTGGAGGAAAATCGAAAGTTAACGAGCCACCAAATTTCCGAAGCAGTTGATACGTCTTCAGCCACTGTCTTGCGTGTTCTCAAAAAGAATGGTTATCATTCTTACAAACCATCAAAAACGCATCAAATTTTTCCGGAGGACAACTATCGTCGTATGGAATTTTGCGAAACAATGATGGAAAGGGCTAATCGTGATGAAAACTTTCTGTGGGGTTATTCTTGAACCGAGAGAAAATTTGCTCCCAGGGAGTCAAATTCTCTGGCTACTATGTATCTCATTGGTCCAAATCTTCGGGTTAAATCGGTTTCTCTCACTGTTGCCCGATATTGATGGAAAGTAATTCTCTTAGTCAAGATCACGAAAGTAAAAACAAAAGTGGAATGATAATACCCCCTGAGAAATTTCACAAAAATGACCGCCTTATGCCGGTGACAGTTATGAGCCTAAAAGAACGTAGTCACATCAATCGAATCGATTTGACATTCTTTTTTGTTTTTGGTGTGTCTTTTCCACAATCACTAATTGGTATTTTTTAGCATGATTTTTCATAATATATTAAAATTTTGTTTTTTTAAATTTTTGTTAATAGAAAAAGTAAAGTTATATCATTTGTAGATGGGTTTCAAGTCCCCCTGTAAACATGATATATATTTGCCTGCTTTTTTTATTAGCCACACACTTGTTTGAACCAAAACAAAAGTTACTAGGATGTTACTCCGTTGTTTTTTTAGTCAAAATAAAGTGTTTTCGTTTTTTATTGCGTGTTTTTGCTAAAAATATAGTGTTTTGTTTTGTTCAGTGCTTTTATACAACCGGAATGACTGGTTTTTTGCCTTCCATTTACTGCGATAACCCTTTTTATTATTAGCCTCAGAGTTAGGGGAATTTTGTCAATACCAACTTATTTAGGCTCACAAATGTCAAGTACATGTTGCGGTCATTTTATTTGCAGGATATTATCATTCCACTTTTGTTTTTACTTTCGTGGTCAAAAGTGAGAGAAACCGATTTAAACCGAAGATTTGGACCAATGAAATGCATAGTAGCGAAAGAATTTAACTCCCTGGCGCAAATTTTCTCTCGATGCAAGTATAACCACCCTGAGAGCAAACTTTCTCTCGATTCAAGAATAGCCCCACAGAGATCTAACACACGTTCGATATTGGTCGAGGGAAAATTTGCATTTGTATTTTGACGTAAGAACACAGTATTCCCAAAAACTAAATGTTTGGGGGAGGGGTATTGTAGGCGAACACATAATTGGGCCATTTTTTATTGACGGCAATTTGAATGGTCCTAGATACTTGGATCTACTGCAGCAGCATATTATTCTAACTGCTAGGCAGTTGTTAGGTGTGAGATTTGGTGAAGCATGGTTTCAACAAGATGGTTGTGCCGCTCACAATGTTGGCCTTGTTAGGGAATATATATCCTAATCGGGTTATAAATACACGGGGAACTATTTTATGGCCAGCCCGATCACCCGATCTTGCTCCTAATGACTTCTATCTGTAGATTTATATCAAAAATAAGTTTACGGGCATGAAAGGGCTAATAATTTGAAAGAACTTCGGATTAACATTGAAGAAGCTTTTTAAACTATCACCCCTAGAAGGGGTTTTTATAATAGGCTCGGATATTGTCCAGCCGAACAAGGAGGACTTTTCGAACATTTGCTCTAATTTTTTTTTGACTGAGAGAATCTTTTTGGTTTTTAGAATGTATTATTTTGTTTTGAGAACCAGCTTTTATTTTGTTTCTTCTTATTATTTTCATTGTAACACGTTGTTAGTGATAAATCTGAGCAGTTGAAAATAAAACGCTCCAATTTATCAGTGACAAAAAACAAGAAAATTACGTTATCAAAATATGCGTATTTATTGACCAAATTCCGGCTTCATCGATTACACTTCACATTGCACCGTGGTTAGACGCGTACTAAACGCAAGCCGCGAACGCTGATCGCAAGCCTGAGTGTTGGTTGCTCCAGTGATAGGTGTGCGGTGTCCCTGCGTGTACCTACACTGGCAAATTGGACTTCTTCCGGCCTATGTTCGCAGTAGCCTGAAGCGCTCTGTATACTAGCATGTGTTCAGTGAACCATGAAGTTTACACTTGGTTGGCTCCACCTCTTCGGAGTTGAAATTTGTTACCTCCGAATAGTACGGGTTTCCAAATATCCTTGATGGTGTCGCTTTGTTGAGAAAATACATTCAGCTTCCTCTGTATGAATGCTGTTTCTTAGAACTTCCGCTTGAATAGATTTTTGCCTCTTTCCATTCCATATAATGTTGATTTTTTCAGCTATTTTTAATCCAGTTGTATCCCCTTATCGAGTTTTGCGTTTGTGTTCTGTAAGACGAGCTTCCATGGGTCAGCTGGTTTCTCCGATGTAGATATCTCCACACTCGCGTGGTACCTGGTAGATGCAGTTCTTGGAGTTGTGGCGATATGGTTTAGTTTTTGTTAATTGACTTCTTATTGTTGTGGTCGTTTTGAAGACAGTGCGAAAGTGGTATTGGTAGCCTATTCCTCTTATCATTTCTGAGATTCCTTTGATGTATGGAAGTGTCACCTTTTTTCAGTATTTACATTTGTTATTTTTTGCAAATCTCAAAACTGATAGAGGAATGTGGTTTTTAGATTATTATCAAAGAACGTTAGCTGCGTACAAAAAAAGTATCGCCTTTTGTCTAGCGTGTTTCTGTAATTTTTTAAAAACAAAAAACCGATAAAAATATGTGGTTTTTAGCCTATTCGCTAATTATTATTATTTTTTACAAATCCCAAAACAGATAGAAGAATGTGGTTTTTAGATTATTATCAAAAATCGTTAGCTGCGTTCAAAAAAAGTATCGCCTTTTCTCTTACGTCTTTCTGTAATTTTTTAAAAGCAAAAAACCGATAAAAATGTGTGGTTTTTAGCCTATTCGCTAATTATCATTATTTTTTGCAAATCCCAAAAATTAATAGAAGAATGTGTTTTTTAGATTATTATCAAAGAACGTTAGCTGCGTTAAAAAAAAGTATCGCCTTTTGTCTTTCGTCTTTCTGTAATTTTTTAAAAGTAAAAAACCGATAAAAATATCTGGTTTTTAGCCTATTCGCTAATTATTAATATTTTTTTGCAAATCCCAGAACCGATAGAAGAATGTGGTTTCTAGATTATTATCAAAGAACGTTAGCTGCGTTCAAAAAAAGTATCGTTTTTTGTCTTACGTCTTTCTGTAATTTTTTAAAAGCAAAAAACCGATAAAAATATGTGGTTTTTAGCCTATTCGCTAATTATTATTATTTTTTGCAAATCCCAAAACTAATAGAAGAATGTGGTTTTTAGATTATTATCAAAAGACGTTAGCTGCGTTCAAAAAAAGTATCGTTTTTTGACTTACGTCTTTCTGTAATTTTTTAAAAGCAAAAAACCGATAAAAATATGTGGTTTTTGTTTCTTTGCAGATCGAATCGAATTTTTGACTTTTTCTGTATTGCAGTGTATAAGAGATTTTGCAATTCCCATTTTGGTTGATGTGGAATGGTTTGATTTGAAGTTTAGATATTGTTCAGTATGAGATTGTTTGCGATATACGGAAGTGATTGTGGTTGAATTATTTTTGGTGACTAGAACGTCCAGAAAAGGGAGCTGACAATTTTCTTCTTTTTCCATGCACTTATGCTGTTGACATGATTGAAGAATTTTTCTAGTTTGTTGTTGTCCAGATGCAGAGCTTCTTCAAAGGATTCCGTAAAGATCTTGGCCACTACTGGCGAAAGTGAAGATCCCATGGATAGACCATCTTCCTGTCGAAAATATCTGTCCTTTTCCTGGAAGTAAGAATTCTGCAGTCAGCATTTCAACAGATCCATAATGGCATTGATTGGTAGATTGGTTCTGTCAGAGAGGTAGATGGCCTTGAGTAGCTTGTGTGATGATTGGAGTGTTTCTTCCGGTGGTACGTTCGTGTACAAACTTTCGACGTCAAAAATTCAAAGCACTTCGTGGACCTCCTTACAAATATTAACCTACAACCTGACGACCAGTTTGTTAGTTTATATAAGATTAGGTAGCCTTAGTTTTTGTAGTTCACTCTCAATACAGTCGAACATAGAACACGTGTACGCAATTAACCTAATAGAAAGGAGGGGGCACTAAATACATTGTTTACCGCTATCGGTGAAATGGCTTGGGGTTGCAATATGCGAGTCCGGACCTTCTTGATATTTTTAAGAAAAAAATTTAGGGGGGTCTCCGGTTTTGCTTTTGAGATATGCCCGTTTAAATAGAGAATATGCAATGGCCCACTATATTTGCAATACCTTTTTAAAAAGGACGCACAGAGACCAAATTTTATTTATTTATTCTTATTAAGAACACATGTCCGGGTCCGATTTTAACGTTTTTTGGCCTATAATATTCTAACACACAAAGGGTGGCCCTAAAAATCTTTAGATAAAATCAGCTAATAAAAACATGGTTTTATTTTACTAGAAAGGTACGACAAAAAGTCAAAGTTTAACTAAATTCATATGTATATGTATTCTGCCCTCAATAGACTTCTCAGATAAGTTGTCCAAACGCCGGAGTATGAACCACTTGTTTCTGGTAAAATATTTTAAAAAGTAGTAGTGCCAGAAGGTGATTTTAATAAGTCAAAGTTACAGGGTGTACCAAAAAAATCATCCGGCAGAAAAAAAAGGAAGGAAGCAAGGAAAAAAGTGCATTTGAAAGGAAAATTCAGTGTATTTTGTTAAAATAACTTTTACTTTTTATGGAGTGTCTTGATATGTACAGGGTGGCTAAAATAAATATTGTACTGTATTGTATTGTATTGTATTGTATTAAGTTTTTAGATGTTTCTTTTTATTTTATAATTATGGTCGAGTGTGTTATATATTTTCAAAATGTTTTTCCCGCGAGTAATTTTTTCAATCTTACCCCCTCCCCCACGCGACAATCTCCCTCATTACGGTATTTTTTTTTTTTTGAAAAGATGGATACCGCTTTTGAAAATAATGCTCTCTTCTTAAGGTTTGGTAAAGTTTTAACCGAATAATTACAAGACGCGGGTTGTCAAAATCTAAACATAGAAAGAAGAAGTTGATGCATTATCAGGGTAGTCGTGAAATAAATATAAAGTGTTTCGTTTTATTTTGTTTATAATCAGCTATTCTCTCGGTTCATAATAAAATAAAAAAAATATCAAAATATTTTTAAAGTAGTATACGTTTACCGAAAACACCGAAGTGAGAGAGATCCAAGGAGGTGGGTAAGAGGGGTTACAAAAAACATTTTGAAAAGAGATACCTCACATACAGTGACTAACGATCGACTTTATTATTGTTTCTTTTAACATCTCTGTACATTACAAAACACTTCAATTAAAAACAGATAGAATTTAATCGCCATAAAAGTAAATCTTATTTTATCAAAGTAAACTGAATTTGCCTTTTAAATTCACTTTGCGTTGTGGCTTCTGCCTGTAAGTAAGTTTGACTTATTAAATTCACCTTCTGGTAATATAATACTGATAAAACAGGCATATTTACTTATTTTACCAGAAACAAGTTAATACGTATTTCAGCGTTTGGACCGCTGTTATCTGAGAATTCTATTGAGATCACCCTATAGGAATTATGATGAGCGGAATATTTTAATAACTTATTGCTTTTTCTCATACATATGGATTTAGTTGAACTTTGAGGTTTTATCCTACCTTTATAGTAAAATAAAACCCTGTCCTTATTAGCTGATTTTATCTAAAGATTTTTAGAGCCACCCTGTATGTGTGTTAGAATATTATAGGTCAAAAAATAATAAAATCTGACCTGCACATGTGTTCTTAATAATACTGTATGACTGGTGGTAAAGGGAAAATTTACAGCGTTCGCGGATGACCAAACAGTTCAGTGGCATGATGTTGATGAAGAATGGTGTGAGGCCCATTTACTGTCGTTCAATATCTCAAAAACAAAAATATTAAATTTTAAATGCAATATAATGTTAGAAAATAAAACACTTTCAAATCCAGAAAATAATAAATTCCTTGGAATATCAATTGACAACAACCTCCGATTTGATAAGCATGTCAAAATCTTAAAAAGTAAAATATCTTCTAGCTGCTTTGCTCTTCGAGTTATTTCAGATAATCTGGACATTAGTATAACAAAAACTGCCTATTACTCACTGGTACAGTCCCATCTCTCGTATGGAATATGCTTATGGGGATCTTGCTTATTTATTTAAATCCGTTTTTGTCCTTTAAAAGAGAGCTCTAAGAAATCTGTGTAAAGTAAAAAGACGGCCATTCCTGTCGTCCATTGTTTCTTCGTCATAAAATTTTAACATTATGTTCCATATTCATCCTGGAAAGTGTTTGTGTTGCTCACCATTATAGTGTACGACGTCCTCATCTTTTAAACTTACCGATCCCCCACTCTGCTTTAATTAAAAACTTTTGTTCATAACGGGAAAAAAATATTCAATCACTTACCTGTTAACATCAAAACAATTGAATGCTACAAAAAATTTAGAAATAAAACTAAAGAGTTTTTTGTTTCCAAAGTTTACTATACCCTGGAAGAGTTCTTTACAGAATAAACTATTTTGTGATATATTTTATTTTACTTTATTTGTCAAAAACATTAATGTTGTCACTATGAATCTTTTTCTTATTGTTATATAAAAAAATTGTTTTTGATTGTTATTTTAACAAATTCATCTTAAATGTTATTTTAGAAATTGATTTTGAATGTTATTTAAAAAATAAAAAAAAAATAAAAATATGTATGAATTATTATTTCTTTTTAAAAAAATGTATGACTGGATTCGACTTATTGATTTATAAATGTGTGACTTTTATCACACTTAAGATATTTACTTATTATAAGCATGGCTTTGTCAATGTGTACCAAGTATTCAGAGAATAAAGATACTTTTGATTTGATCTTGCCGTGGCATATTTTCTTATTTTAAACGGTTATACCTCAAAAACAAAACCCCCCCAAATTTTTTTCTTAAAAGTATTAGTATTGATTCTAACATATTGCAACCCCAAGCCGTTTCACTGATACCGGTAAACAATGTATTTAGTGCCCCCTCCTTTGGTTTAATACAACGAGTTTGACAAGTAAAATATTGGGTTCAAGCTGTAGCTGTAATAAGTGACTTTCTGGCACACAGTAACGTTAATTTCTATTTCCTTATTAGGTCAGGATACTTTACAACAAGACCTTTTTTGAAAATTTTGGACAGGCAGTTGGAGCATAATTTGAGGTCCGCCGAGATTTTATACACGATGTCACTAAACTATGCCAAACAACACAATATACGATGGTTTTCGAAAATTTTGGAAAAAGATTACGAAAAATTGATTCAAGCTAGGCGGTACTTGGGTAAGAAAAAAAAAATGTCTGTGGTTTTTCAAGATGAAAGAAAGTTTTGAATAATGAGGTTTTTATCATGTTTTGGTAGTGCACATGTTTCGCATTTTGTTGCTAAGTTCGTGAAACATTATTAATTTGATTTACAACCAGAAAGCGTTGTTCGAAACTCCCGACGAGATTTTTATGATCTGTTAGAAGTTGACTTACTGTTTACAGAGAAAAACAAATTCTTTCCGATCGTCTCGTGAGAAGGAAAAATGAGTAAATATTTTCAATAAGCGCCGTTTCCTTACCTCAAAACTCGATTTTGATAAAAGTTTAATTTATTTCTGTAGCCAAATTTTTTGTACGGAACAGACCTCTTTTATGTGCCGGGTGTACTAGTCCATATTCTATTAAAAACAATTTAAAACAAAAATAAATTTTAAAAAAAGCTACAATACAGAATAGAGAAATATTTTGCATGCCTCCGATTGATTACGTTCGGGTGACTACTGGCATGCGACCGCAAAACGTTTATCTATTATTTATACCAATCACGATTTAGAACTAACAGTGCAAAGTAGGGGGTTGTCTGTCCGTGTGAGATGAGTCGGGAGGTCACTGTCAATAAAGCAAAAAAAAAATATTAAAATCGCTTTATATTTGAGGAAGTTATGCCTCCAAAAGGGGATGGGACTACTCGGCGCCGCCGTTTCATCGTCAAGCCCATTCGGCGACGAACCGTTTCGGCGCTGGGTCGTTTTGGTGCCAAGCCGTTTTGGCGCATGGATGAAATTTCGTAATTTGTAAGGCTCTAAAGCGTGTGATTTTCATTACTTTCGAATGTGGTGGTAGGATTTTTTTAGAACAACGGTATTTTTATTAATTGAAACAAAATAATAGTTTAAAGCTTGAATTCTATATAAAAACGGATTAAAATTGATACAAAAATAATCTAATATTTCTATTATTAAACTCGTTCACTAGACGACTGATTCTTTGATCAGCGGCCTATATTTAAGCAATTTTTTTAGGTGCTCATGTCTCCCAATAATTTGTTCCAAGAACAAATCTCTTGTTTTTTGTATATTATTTAAGGCATCTATAAACTTCCAGACAGGATTGCGTTGGTTTGGGTTGGGTCGTTTACAATATTATATTAAATTTAAGTATTTTAATATATAATGAAAGCACTGCTTTTGGTGAATAAAACGACTATAATAAAATTATCATATATCATTCACATCGATAATAAAAGCATTATTTCCAAATGTTTCCGGCGCCGAAATGGCGGCGTCAAAAAGGCTTCGCGCCGACACGGCTTGGCGCTGAAATGTCCTAGACCCCTCCAAAACTATATCAAAATTGACAAATAAAATAAAATATAGCCTATAGCTCTCTCGGGACTCTCAGCTTTCCAGCGAAAAGATTACCTTCGTATCTTAGGCAGTCGGTAAAAAATGTGACAATTTTTTTTAATATAAGGTAACACCACACAGGATTTTCAAAGCCTCGGAAAAACGTACCTTTTTTAAACCAAATTACTACTTCTGAAATGACCTATAACCAAAATTAAAAAAAAATAAACCTCAGTAATTCTTGATTTACCTATTTTAATTTAAAAACGTAAATTCTGTAATATGACCTTGATTACATGGCCAAAAAACTGACGTTTTCAGAAATTTGGTTGTTCAAGGACAGAATACCGATGCAAACCAGTTCGAATCTTCCAATTGGGTTTTACACGCCTGATAGGGAAGTCTGAAAGGCTCAAGAATGGGGGAAAAGTCGGGGGCGGGAGTGTACTGTAAAACCACGGGGGCGAAGTTTTACTTCTCCCTAGGAAGGTACGCGACCGTTTTTCAGGCTGAGGTATATGCCGTTCTGATGTGTGGATATAAAAATCTGGAAATGTCTGCTTGTCTGCTATCAGGTCGGACAGGGTTAACTCTGCCCTTGTATTAGAGTGCAAACGTGTCTTGACAACTATGGCAAGGCACAACAAGTTCAATCTCCTCTGGGTCCCGGCACATGAAGGTGTACCGAGAAATGAACAGGCCGATAGATTGGCTAGACAAGGATCATCAACCGCCCAAGTAACATTTTTGGTTAAAATTTGGTAAAATATTCCCGAGTTAAACTAGTAATTTTGTCGTATAAAAAACTGGGAGGTCAAAAAGAGGGAAATTTCCCGCCTTTTTACCAAAGTGGGGACAAAAACCAAGGTAATTTGGTGGGATAAAATAGGTAATTAATTTTTTTTTCCTGAAGGTGAATTTGCCCAGAGGACACTTTTTACCAACTTTTGGGACACATGTACACATCTGCATAAATGCTCAACCTAATTTGTGTCCTATTGTACACAATGCCCTCTCAGTGCCCTCTTGTTTGTCTGTGACTGAAGCGCCCTCTACGTGTCAGAATAGAAGGAGATGAAAACATTTTTAAATGAAAATAAAAAAAGAGAAAAATAATAATTATGTCCATGGCCTACAACAACTTTGGAAATAAAAAATGGTGATGAAAAATCACAGTTATATTTTAATTATAGGGGTTAAACTACTATTTTAAACTATTAATGGGAGGAAACCGACATGCGGCGAAAATTTTTTTGTTGAATTGTTTACTTTTACTTCCATAAAATTCACGCGCCCATCGAAACATGCAGGTTTAACAAAAAAATCACCAAAATTAAGCTTTGGGAAAACACTAATTAAATATTATTTCCAATTTGTAATCATAATTTAATATTTGGGTATGAAACAAGTGTAGCAAATCATTTCCATAAAGATTTTGTAGTTTTTTTTTTCAATAAAAATAATAAAATCTTGTTAAAAAAGGCGAACGTGCCCTAAAAGTAGTGTTAACCATGTTTTTTTTTCCTCTAAACACAAAATTTCCAATGTTGAAGCCAAAATTTCTTATTAATTTTGCATCAAGGACGGTTTATCTATTTTTCGAATTCATTGCCAATTGTTCGGTTGTCAGTTGAGTTGACATGTTGATTGTTGACATAAAGGCGGATTTACGCTGGTGAGCAATTAAGCAATCAAACAATTCGAAAAAGTTCCATCATATGTCATAACTTGACATATGACATTTGCGAGCGTAAACGATTGTATTTCCATTGGTTGTGTTCGGCACTTGTAGAGATCCAGTAGAACTTGTTGGGTCCCCACTATCACTTTTAGTTTCTTTAACTTTTCTGTTAAAACTGTTTGATGTTCTTTGTTTGACTTTTGAGCTTCTATCTGGTTTTTCCTATCCCTTTTTATGATAGAAGGGTAGGTATCTAATAGCCCAAAATCCAAACAAGGGTTGAAGATACAATAGTAGTTAAGGAAAGTTATGATTATTGATTAATCTAAACAGCTGATCATGACAGTTCGTTAGAGAACACGTGACGCAAAAGAGTTTTCTTGTTTTCTACCAGAACTACTTTCTTCTCATCAAGAAAAACAAAACTGAAGGTTTAACCTAATCAAATCTTAATATTCCATATGATTAAATCAAATAGAATAAAAAACCAAATTTTTGTCCTAAAACTTATTCCAAAAAACTTTGAGGAATAACTGTAGGTCAAAAATAAGTAACTTTGAGTTCAGTTTTAAACCAAAAAAGTTCTTATCATTGAGGGATTTCTTCAGAATATTATTAAAAACTTTTGACAAGCAATGTTGACCAAGAAATGCTCAAACAAGGCGGGGAACTCAGAGTAGAATCTTAAGTCAAGTTTACCATCAATTTACCTTCTCTTTTAACTTTATATTCAAAACAACTTTGAAGACATGATACGAGGAAAATAATTCGTAAAAATTTCCTAAAAAAAATGATCCTTTCTTAAGGTTATTTTTTCCAATTTAAAACTTATTTTCAAACCTCAAACTACAAAGTAATTTTCTGAAGGAAAACGGGGGATGTTTTGACGTATGATTGGTTATCTTAACCTTCCAACTTCCCAATATGCCCTAAAATGTTACTTGGGCGATCCGGTAGGTCTAGAACCCATACTAGGTATTCCGGCATGCCAAGTCATAACGGGCCTGAAAAGTGACTTAGACTGGAATATCACACAGGGCTTTAGATAGGCCAAACTTCTGATTGGTGAGGTGAGCGCCAAAAAACAAAGTCCTTGCTCCACCTAAGTAGGAAGGATGTGAGACTGGCAACAGGGCCTCTAACGGGACAATGTAGCCTTAACAAGCACCTAGAGACGTTGGGAATTGCTGAAGACTCAGAGTGTCGATGGTGCATGGAGGACGAGGAATCGTCCTTGCATGTCCTGCCGGAGTATCCGGCTCTGGCCAGGTCAAGAGAGTCGCACCTTGGGAACTATCCGCTGGCCCCAGGCGATGTAAGAAGGTTGCAGCCCAGAAAAATCTGTTTTTTTGAAAAAGAGGCAGGCTTCGAGGGCTAAACCATGGATAGTAGGCGTGCAACGGCCCAACAAGGTGGCCTACGTACATGGGAATTGTCCCGCCCGAATTTCAGCATTCATTCATTCATTCATTCTTTCATTCAAACTAGGTTCACGCTAGCTATCATCAAAGCAGGAATTTCAATACAAAAATGTAGTTCTGCGGGAACCTACAAAAAGTTTTCTAAATTAATTTTATTTTGAGCCTGTCTAAATTAAACATTGATAGGCTTGTTCCAACATCACGATGCCATAACCGGTACCAGCAAAGCCATTGTGATGAAAGACTATGGTATAAAACTATTCGAGGCTCTGAGGGATACAGCAACTATTCAACATCACAGTTTACAGACTTTGATTTTCCCGTATTTACCAGTGAAAAAGGGACAAAATATGGTGAGCATAGTAAATATACTTGTTGGTAGAACAAAATGTCGTTACCGGTGCCGGCGGTTACACCTCTTATTGATCCATTTCAGTTTGGTAAAACCTGCATAATGTCTGAAAATTGATATCCACCTTAACCAAAAAAAGTATTGCGGGCTTCAGCCTTCACACACATATAAAAGAGATTGTCTAGTCCCAAAATTCGATGGTTTTGGGAGGTTTCGGGTGCTTCTAGAGGAGATAGAGAAAATTCGACTCCCCTTTGCGAGGCTCAAATTTCAAGGCAATTTCTGGTAAAAATCGCATTTCAATATGTCGCCCCGTCTTAGAACTACGGGGGCTTTTTGAGAAGTCTGCATTTTGGGATAGGTCCTATAACTTTTTTATTTATGAAAATATCTTCTTAGTGTTAATTGTATTTTTGTAGAGTTTTTAAACTAGAACTTAATTACCAAATCAGATTTTATGAGTCACTTTTAGTTTTTGAGATATAACACAAAGTTGGTATTTTTCTTATGGAACACCCCAATTTTTATTTTATTTTTTGAATGTTTTTTTAATTTCCTTCAAAACCATGTGCCTCTTAGAAAAATAGGGTGAATAGTTGTCGAGTTACTAAATATTTTCCATAAATCATATCGTAGGATGTGATAAAGGCGCCACATTATTAAGTGCCTTGGTTGAAAATCTGAGCATAAAATATAGGTATAATAAGTAAATTATTATTGATATAATAGTAGGCCTTGAATTCAGTTAGGAAGCAAAATAGGTTTAGATTTTTTCAATAATGTGGCGTGCCACCTTTATCACATCCTACTATATGATTTATGGAAAATATTTAATAACTTCACAACTATTTATCTGATTTGGTAATTAAAATCTAGTTTCAAAACTCTACATAAATTAACACTACGAAGATATTTTCATAAATAAAAAAGTTATAGGGCCTATCCCAAAATGCAGACTTTTCAAAAAGCCCTCGTAGTTCGAAGACGGGGTGACATATTGAAATGCGGATTTTACCAAAAATCTTATATTGAAATTTGAGCCTCGCAAAGGGGAGTCGAATTTTCTCTATCTCCTCTAGAAGCACCCGAAACCCCCCAAAACCAACGAATTTTGGACACCCTGTAGAAGACAACCAAGGCGCAGGCGTCTAAATTTAGTTTGAAACATATTATTCTTACATGTTTAAACATAATTTTGAGTTTTTTACATATTTCTAAATATTTTAAAAACTTCTTGTGAGGTTCAAAGTTGATGGACGATTTTATTAAATTGTGGAATTGCGGTATCAATTTCGTACCTTCACAATGTCTGAAAATGGGTATTTTTCATAATTTGCAATGCCATTGGTAATTTCTTAAACTTGTGTTTCACATCCACCCCAACAAAAAAAGTAGCGGCACTTCTTTAGTCTTTACACAAAGAACCACGCGCAATTTCCATGAAAACTGAATCTCAGTGGGATTTCAAAGCCGTTTAAGCATGTTATTGGGACAGTCTCTGAGAGCATTTTGACTAATAGACACAGGTGCCGATATCTACAGGGTGAGCCAATAATAGCTACCAAAGTTTGGCATGAGCTTGTTATTATCATACTTATAATAAACGATATCGGCAAAAAAAGCATCAATTATTTATTTCTTATTTTGACAGGGTTTGACAGGTGTCAAAACTAATAACATTTTTAAGTTCATCGACCTCAATTTAGTGTAGTTGGAGTACCCACTTCCCCCTAACAGTAAATGACAGTTAGGACAACTGTCACTTTTTTTACGGTTTTCGGTCGTCAGCAGAGTAAAAAGAAGGTATTCGCTTTTCCAAAAACTTCAATTTCATAGATTATTTTCCCGTCATATTGACAGGGTTTGACAGGTGTCAAAATAAATATCATTTTTTAATTCAGCATTGTCATTTTAGTGGGAATTGATGCTTTTTTTGCCGATATCGGTCATTATAAGCATGATAATAAGAAGCTCATCGCAAATTTTGGCAGCTCCCTCTGTAAATATCGGCACCTGCGTCTATGAGACAAAATGCTCTCAGGGACTGTCCCAATAACATATTTAAACGACTTTGAAATCCCACTGAGATCCAGTTTCCATTTAAATTGTGCGTGTTTCTTTAAAGGAGTTTGTTTAATTTACAATCTAGGTTTTAAGCGATATAGAACGAGAATCTTACGACAAAATACCGAACAAAACCATCATTCAGATCGCGCCTCGTCAAAGCCGAAAAATCCTGCTCTTCAACTCGTTACCAACTCCTCAAGAACACGTGATAAACTTGGTAGTAAACACGACAAACGTCAAAATACAAGACAACAAAGGTGCAGACGTCGTGTATCAACTGAACCCGGTATTGTTTGCAGACAAGAGGGGAAAATACTTGGTTGAACCGACAGAGTTTGAGTTGGTTTTTGTTGTAAAGTTGGAGGAGTTGAGTGTGACCGCTTTTAATTTGGTTTATCAAGAGGACACCAAGGACAATTTGGGTAAGAGAATTGTTGATATTTTTTACACAGTCGCAGTCTTTGCGTGTTACTAGTAGAATGATGTGGGTCGGGTCACACAAACAGTCGTTTGCATAAAACAATGACAATATATCTGTAGGCAAAATGTTTTCCAAATTATTTAAATATAAATTGAACAATTTAGGGCCAAGGATAAACCTGTGGGACTCCAATATGTACGCTTATCATCTTAGAGTTAACAATTTTGTTGCATTTTTCAGTACTTACATACAATTCCTAAATTTATTTTCATATTTCAATAAAATATGGTTCGCCTGCAAACCCTTGACGAATTGTAGTACTTGTGAGCTACTTTTATCCCTTAGTATACTATTGGGATAAGTATAAATTTCAGTTGCCTTTTCAATATGTAACATATTTGTAGTGAATTGAATAAATTAGCCTTGGCACTAAAGCTTTTGAACAACTACAGAAAGTTATATCTTTGGATTCTGTTTGTTAGATGCGGCCAAAAAAAACTATTCTATAAAAAACTAATGCATGCATGAGTCTAAGGTGACTTTTTATGTATCGCAAAGATGTTTGATGTTGATTTTTTTACGTTTTTTAGGTATTGTTTATTGCAACAACTGTATTAAGAAAAACGCCAGCTTACCCGGAAGTACAGCTAATTTTACGGCTCCCTTTATTTTAAGGGACATTCCTCCGGGAGATATTCAACTGGAAAACCAGAAAATGAAGCTGTTATTTAGTGGATCCACTGGGTTTTTGAAAAGTATTACTAGAAAACATAAACCCAAGGTGGGTAAAAAAAACATTTTTTGAAGTTTTTGCAATTTTAAAAGTTTGTCGATATATTTCTTTTAAATATAACAAAATTTTAAGCCGTTCGCGTTATTTCCATTCCATTCCGTTAACCTAATCCGAGTTATATTATTTTGTTTCTTTGTTTCATTCAATTTGTTATTTGTTTGATTAATGTTGGTTTATTTTTAGTGTATAACTAGCTATTTCCCGCGACCGTTCGCGTGTTTAAAATTGTAGCTACCGCTTCCACCTCACCCCACTCCCGCCACTTCCACGCCCCTCCCTCAATACTTCTCTATTTCCTCGCGTGCCTCAAACCCTTTCACCCAGTCGAATACCCTCTTTGCCTGCGGTTTCTCCGTTTTTTTTTTTTATTTAAATGGTCATAAATTTTGTTCTCAAAAACCGATTTTGATGAAATTGTATTCCCCAGGAATGCAAGGACTGTTTGTCCACCCAACACCGTTCTCAACTAAAAAGCCAGTTAACTCCTACCGCCTCAGTGCACTTTAGCCTATTGTGGCTGCCATTTTTATAACCAAATTGACAAGGAAAACATGAATTTTCTGTCATTTTGGTGTCAATATGGAACCGATCATAGGCCAAATGATACTAAAACGAAAATGAGTTAACTGGCTTTTTAGTTGAGAACGGTGTTGGTCCACCTTGGCAGTAGGTGTACACATTTTTGGCACTACTGCAGTACTTGGCAGTATGTACAAATACTGACAATAAACCCCTCGCTTTTTGCCTGATGCTGTAACAAACACAATAATTCTAAAAACTGAATTTTTGTTATCTATATCGTTTGTTTGAAAGCCCAGATTTTTTGAAAAATATTGTATACACATGGTCTCTCTGAGACTTATTATATATATATATATATATAGATATCTTCTTTGCTTTCGAAATTTACTTTACTAGGCTAAGCTACATAGGAAAACTAGAGGAAAAAAATAGAACCCAATTTTTTTTTTGTTTATTAACAAGCTTAGGAAGGTCCACCGTTTAACATCCTAAAAGTCCTCATTCCTACCCCCTCGGGAACTCTCATTTCTAACCTCCAAAAAAGCGTTTTTCTTGAATAACTCCTAAATGGTGACAGACTGTCAAAAGTGACAAATAGGAAAAATGTGGCAAATTTAATTCTCAATCAATAAATAAATGGTGATAGTGTAGCTTAAACCACTCCTTCTACCAAAAAAATTGAAAAAACAAGGAAAAATTATGCCAATTTGAACCAATTTCTCGCATATTCCTTTTTAGCATTTTCATCAAGATTTCTCAATCTACGAGTACCAAACTTGGCAGGGTTGATCTAAGAACAATGACCTGAATTATATCAGAAAATTAAATTTTTCCAGGGCGTAGTCCGATTTTCTTAACTAGAAAATTTGAAAATGTACCATAACTCTTTGATACTCCGCTGTTACTGACATACTGACACCTTTCTCTTGTATTTGCTGCTTCTAGTAATAAAATCAGAATTTTTTAAATTCATAATTGGTATTGGAAGAGTGGGGGACCTTGGCTCTTTCATTTAAGAAATTTTCTAAAAAACAATATAAAAAATTATGATTTAAAAAAATTCTTATGTTATTACTAGAAGCAGCAAATACAAGCGGAAGGTGTCGTTGAAAATGATATTTTGTCTAATATAAGATCCAGTAAAAAGCGGTTTTTTTTTGTATATGTCAGTAACAGTGGCGTATCAAAGAGTTTTGGTACATTTTGAAATTTTCTAATTAAGAAAATCGCACTACGCCACTGGAAAAAAATTAATTTTATGATATAGTATAGGTCATTGCTCTTAGATCAACCCTGTCAAGTTTTATACTGGTAGGTTAAAAAATCTTGATGAAAATGCTCTAAAGGAATATGCCAGCCCTATATACTTATTGATAGAGAATTAAGTTTTTCCCATTTGTCACTTTTGACAATTTTTTGGAGGTTGGAAATGACGTTGGGAATTTCTTGATAACGAGTATCATTTTATATACTTATTGATAGAGAATTAAATTTTTCCCATTTGTCACTTTTGACAGTTTTTTGGAGGTTGGAAATGACGTTGGGAATTTCTTGATAACGAGTATCATTTTTAGGTGATGCAATGTCAAATTCAATTCTCAGCCTATAAAAGTGCCCAGTTTCATTCTGGCTCCTACCTATTCAAACCCGATCCCAACGAAAGAGACTATGAAAAAGATGTGCTACTTCAATATAAAGAGCAACATAATATAATTATTACGACCGGTCCGGTGACGACTGAAATTTTGACGGTTTACGGGCCATTTTTGGTGCATAAAGTGACCATATACCTGGACGAAAAGTCGGATCTTTCAAATGGTATGTAAGAATTTAATGCCTGTGGGCACCACATCCCCTTACTTCTTCCACTTGTTTAAGTGCAGCTTGAACTGAAAGTGACCCTTGAGATTTAGTTGATTTGCAAAAAGTAAGGAAATTATTGGCAACGTGACAGTTATCTACATTTTTTTCTATTTTTTGTGTGGCGACCATGATTATTACCTGTCAGCTCTCAGAAAACAATGTAAAATTTGAGGTTGTTTTATAAAAAACAAATTTTATTGATGAATTATGATTATATGGAGGAAAAGGCAAATAAAACTAACTAGTTAACTAATTATAGTAATTAGTTAACTATAAAACCTGACTATGTATAATTACACCACCAGACCAACCCAACTCCTTTTTGAGTTTCTTTGCAACGAATTTGCGAAAAAAAGGTGAATTATTCGCTTAGCGAAAAAAGTTTGCTTTTAAGTATTGTGCAAAGTTTAAAAAAAAAATTTATTGGACATTCTAAACCTTATAAAAAAGGTATCTTTATCAAAAGTGTTGAAATAAATTCATTCTTTGAAAAATCCTTTTTGGTATGCCAATTACAAAGTCTAGTTCGTCATCACAAAGAAGTTCCATTTTAAGCACAGATCAGTAATCACAGAAAGATTTTAACAACGGAACAATTTTATAACCTGATAAAGTTAATGGCTTTTGTTTAAAACATTACCAAAAAATATGTTATGTCGGGATTGTCGAGAGTAAGTCACTGTTTAATCGCTCCGTAGTTCTAACCGTTTTAATTAGTACAAAGTAGCGTTTTAATACTAAATTTTATATCAATCTTCGTGATTTTACGTGAAGTACTCAATAAAGTTATTAGTTTGACAGTGCCTTGTATAATGAAAACACAAATTGAAAATACATTTCATATAGCCCATAAGTTAATAAACATATTCAACGTTTTTATCACATTTTTTGCGCGATGCCGTCGAACTGCGATATCTGTACCAATGTTATAAGCAGAAATAGTCCGGGTATTGTATGTCAAGTTTGCAGAAAGGATTTTCAACTTAAAATGTGCCAAGTTGCCAGTTACTATGGCGGACCTGGGAACTGAATCGGGAGTCACTTGGAGGTGCAAGACCTGCAGCAAGGAAGGCATCAATAGCGAGGGATCCTTCAAGCAACTTCAAGAGCTTATTACGAAAATGAATGTGCTGATGTCTACTACAGCAGAATTAAAAGTAGAACAGACCAATATTAAAGATTCAATGGAATTCTTCTCAGGGAAATTGGATGACTTTATCATCCAATTGGAAGCAGTAAAAAAAGTTTCTCAGGAAGTTGGCAGCCTTAAACACGAGCTATTATCAGTGAAAAATGAATGCAGCTCCCTGAGATCTGAGCTTGAATGGTTTAAGCAACAAGGCCGAAGCCTAAACTTAGAAGTGTGTGGAATTCCCGAAAAAAAAGGAAGACGTTGTTACGGAGATCGTGACGAAAATTGGAGAGGTAGTGGGGGTCAAGATTGGGAACACTGATATTATTCATTATAGTCACCGTATGGCCCAATTTCCTGGCTCAGCATCCACAGAAACCCCCAGAAACATTGTTATCAAGTTTGGAACACCTGCATTGAAAACTGAGTTTGCCAAAGCTGCCAAAAGGCTTCTAATACAAAAAAAAACTCAATACCCTCACGCTAGGCTTTTCTGCAAACAATAAAATCTTTGTCAACGAACACCTGTCACCTTTTTACAAGCGCTTATATAAATCAGCTAGAGATTTTGTTAAAACCAACAGCTATAAATACTGCTGGGTACAGGATATGAAAATTTTTATCAGAAAGGAAGAAGGTTCTCGAGCAATCCACATTGAAAATGAAAATGTGCTAGCGAAGCTAAAATAGCTCACTTAATTTCCTTTTTTTCTCTCTTTTTTCTACTGTTTGGCAGTTTTTGTTTCTTCAATGGGATCTAATGGTGATTTTTTTACAGTATATTATCAAAATTCCAGAGGACTTCGTACAAAATTAAATAATTTTTATCTGGCTGCTACCGCAACCGAATTTGACCTTGTATGTATTACTGAGTCTTGGTTGAATCCTAACATTAATAGTGAAGAAGTTTTTCAACAAAACTATACAGTTTTTCGTCAAGACAGGGATCTTTTAGTCAGTGGAAAAAAAGATGGAGGTGGCCTTGTGGTGTAATAATACCAATATTATTGAAGATTTATGGGTCTCTTTGACATTGGAGGGTGGTAAGCAACTTTATGTTTGTTCTGTATATATTCCACAGCACGCATCGCTAAATAACTATATTGCTTTTTTATCAAAACTGGAAACAATTTGCAATAAACATACGACTAGCAAATTTTTATTTCTTGGAGACTTTAATTTCCCCCACTTAAAATGGGATTGGGATAGTGACATTTCTGCACTGTCACCCTCCGGTGCCTCAGAGTCCCACACCTCTCTTTTTTGTGATAGTTTCTTTTTGCTAGATTTTAAACAATTCAATAACGTGAAAAACCATAATAATAGAATCTTAGACCTGGTTATTTCACGCAATATGTTAGTTACTGTAGATAGGAGTCACGGTTCTTTCGTAAAGGAAGACGATACTCATCCTGCTCTTGAAATAAGTATAAACTTAAAAGTGTGTAAAAATCTTTCCTGCAATTCTTACACTAAAAAAAAATTCTCTGAAGGTAATTATAATTTAATAAACAACAAAATTAGTAGCCTCGAATGGGACAAAATTCTAAACTCTGATTTTATTGAACAGGACGTGGCTCTTTTTTACACTTATATTTCAGATTTTATTGAAGACCACATACCAACTAAAATAATTAACAAGTCTGAGTTTCCCATTTAGTTTACGCATAGCACGAAAAAAATGCTAAAAGACAAAGAAAGGGTTAGAAAAAGGTGGAAAAAATACAACAACGCTAATGATTACACATTGTTTTCGCAATTAAGAAAAGACTTTAAATCAAGCAAGGTAAATGATTACAAAAATTATCTACTAAATACAGAAAAAAATTTAAAAAAAAGACACAAAATCATTTTGGTCTTATATACACAACAAAAAGAATACAAAATCTTTGCCATCCAAGATCAACTACAACGGTAATAGTGCAACAGACTCTCAACGCATATCACAGCTTTTTTGTGACTATTTTAGTAGTGTGTTTGAGCCTAATGATACACAATCTTACATTCCATCTATTCCTTCAAATCAAAACGTTGAAATATGTAATTTTTCAGAGGAAGCTATTCGAAAGATATTGATGGATCTGGATCCCAGAAAAGGACCTGGGCCTGACGGCATACCTTCACAGTTTTTAAAATGTAGCCCCACCTTGGCACTACCTCTTAAAATTATTTTTAATAAATGTTTATTACAGGGCACCTTTCCAACACGTTGGAAAGTAGCTCAGATAGTGCCCATTTTAAAGTCTGGCGATGCCACAGAAGCAAAAAATTATAGACCCATTTCACTTTTATGTCACTTTGCCAAGGTCTTCGAAGCCGCTACTTACTCTCAACTATTTTTTGCAGTGAAAAATGATATTGATGTTAACCAACATGGTTTTCATAAAAAACGCTCAGTTACTACAAATTTAATTTCATTTATTCATAATGTTAATCTTTCTATGCATAACGGCTTCGAGACCTGTGCTGTGTACACCGATTTTTCCAAGGCTTTTGACAAGGTACATCACCCAACTCTGATAATTAAACTTGGAAACTTCGGTGTGCACGGCCACTTTCTTCGGTTTCTGCAGAGCTACGTCACAGATAGGACTCAGTTTGTGGTTGTTAACGGTGAGAAGTCTCTTTCAACAAATGTGACCTCCGGGGTCCCTCAAGGGTCGCATTTGGGACCTTTACTTTTTAACATTTTTATATTTGATATTGGAGATTGTTTTCAACATTCTGAACATGCTTCTTTCGCAGATGATTTAAAAGTGAGGAAAGAAATTCGATCTCAATCTGACCTTTCCGAACTCCAGAATGACCTTAACAGCTTCACTAACTACTGCAAAAATCACCGACTCTTTTTAAATATCGATAAATGCCAAGTAATTTTATTTACTAGAAAGAAAGAACCTACGCCAATTAATTTAAAACTAGAAAATACAAAACTTAAAGAGGTTAGTCAGGTTAAAGATTTAGGTATCATTCTGGACTCAAAACTGACTTTTGAGGCTCATATGGAGAGTATTGTCAAGAGGGGTTTAAGAAATCTGGGTTTTGTCTTAAGGGTTACTAAAGGGTTTAGCAACCACAGGTCAATCATCCTTATTTTTAATAGTATCATCAGATCAATTTTAGAATACTCATCCATAGTTTGGAACCCGATCTATCGCAAATATATCGATCGAATAGAAGGTGTTCAAAGAAAGCTTTTAAAAAACTTAAACTTAAGATACAATAGAGATAGACACTTTTATTCTTATGAAAGTAACCTACAGTTTTACAATCTAAAGTCACTTGAGAGTCGCCGAAACTGTACCGATGTAGTTTTTATTTACAAAGTTGTAAACAACCTTATTGACTCACCTTTCTGCACTAATTACTTATCTTTTAATGACAATCCTTACCATGTACGAACTAGGTTAACATTTTGTATAGAAAGATTTAAATCAAATTATTTTTCAAATTCTCCAATTATTAGATGTACTCGTACATATAACAACTGTGTTTTTAGTAATAACGAAGATACTGATATATTTTATTTAAGTCTAAATTTGTTTAAAACAAACATATATAAAATAATGTGATTTCTTGTTAGTATTTTAAGACCGGCATAGTGATGGCATAGCCTAATTTTTTTTAAATATTTGGAGTAAGCGGAAATTAAAAGAAACTTTAATTTTTTGATATTAATTCTTCAAGACTCATAGTTAGTTAAGTAGGTAGTTAGGTTGGTATCCGGACATGACCCTTTGCGACTATTACTTATGGGGCACACAAGGATAAAACGTTCAGGAATGGGTAACCTGACAAGAAACAAGACCTGGAAAATCATTATATGGATTGCGTTAATGCTTTAAGAAATGTAGAACTTCTTATAATGCCGCTAGAAGTGCCCCCGCTTATGTTTGGACAAAATGGCGAACATTTCGAGCATCTTTTATAGTCTTGTTGTTAGTTTTTTTAGGGCTACTTTTTGTTATTAGTTATTATTTTAAGTTTAATTAGAGTCAAGAATTTTTTCATCTCTATTTAGTTGCGTTATTAATTAGAATATAAATTTTAATTGTCGAATAATATAAATATTTAAAAATATAAGAAAACATAAATAATATTAATTTTAAATTGAAATTGGTAAAATCCTTGTTCATAATAAAAAATGTAGTAGGCCATGACATATTTGACATGATCTTATAAGTTCATGTCTTTGGTGCATAGCCGACTCAATTTTGATTGTCATATCCATATCCGGACATGGCCACCTTGTTGTGAAAAGAAAATGTTGAATATCTCAAAAACTACTTAACCAAAATATCACATATGATACATCATTTTCATTAGAATTTCATTCTGAACACAAGAATAAAATAAAAAACAGGGTGTTCCATAAGAAAAAAGGTAACTTTGCGTTATATCTTGAAAACTAAAAGTGGCGGATAAAATCCAATTTGAGATCTGGATTCTGCTTTAAAAGATATACAAAAAAGCAATTCACACCAAAAATAAATTTTCATAAATAAAAAAGTTACAGTCTCTATCCCAAAATGCAGACTTTTCGAAAAGCCCCTGTAGCTCAAAGATGAGTGGACATATCAAAATGCGGTTTTCACCAAAAATCTTGTCTTGAAATTTGAGCCCCGCAAATGGGGGTTGGTTTTTCTCTATTTCCGCTAGAAGTACCCGTACCCATATAAAAGTGCCCAATTTGAATCACCCTGTACATACCACTGTACACACTGATATATCCCTTTAAACCTGCAAATCACTTACTCCAATGAAAACTTCCAAGCCCGCCTAAAGCAAGCGATCGCGACTCGATGCTCGATGCATTCAGTAGGTTCAATGACCTCTTGATGCACAAGAAAGCAGGCATACTGCTGCTGCCGGAGTATGTATTATACCTGCAGGTTACAGAGAACCTAACAGCGTAGATAGCTTCTATTGGATTTTTCTAGAATAGTGAAGAGACGCGCGCACCCGAGACGCGGACAATCTAAAGTAACTGTTTGCTATTTCAAAAATTACATTTAAGAAGATGATGTTTTTCTAGGTGTAAGCACTGCTATCTAATATAGAAAAAACAGAACCTAAATGGAATTAGCAATATCATTGGCAAATTCGATTGGGAAACCACTGTACGTTACCTCCGATATAAATAGAGGGGTTCAAATGGTAATATCCGACCAGCCACTCACCGTGATTCACAGCGAGTTTGTTATTGTTATATGAATTCGCCAGGATGAACCGGGGTATATTTATTTAAAATTAAAACGGCAATAATCCCGCGCGTTGAAAGAATATATTTAATGCAATTTTAAATGAACTTGTTGCTAAGTGAGTTGACAGAAAGTTTTTATTGTATATGTTTTTCAAGCCTTTATTACTTGTAATAATTAAGGAAAAAGCAGAGAGCATATAATTTAGGTTTTATTCGGTAAAAAATAAGTGTTTTTTATTTATTTTTTAAATATTTTGCAATCTAAGGTTACTTCAAATTTTAATAACCCCGTCATTTCTGAATGTTTGAAAAATACATGATTAGGAGATTAGAATGGGCGAGAAGGTCATATGATAAATTTCCTTGGATATTCCTTCAATGGTTCTGTTCTCCTAATGCAAAAGAGGCGGTTGTGACGTAACCGTTTCAATTCCCATTATGGGGAGTCTTCTCCAAAATTGTTTTTATGATTTTTTTTTTTTAATTTGACCGCCGAAGACGAAACATTGTAAAAGAGTAATGTTTAATTTAAAATAAAAGAAAAAAACTGGCGCGGCAGGGCAACATTTTTGGGGAAGTTGGTACGTAATTTCGTCGGAGACGGGGTCAATCGCCTCTCTCTGTTATCGCCGCCTGTGACTGTACGCCGGTACAGTGGGTCTTTTGTCTGCAGCGCAACGCAGGCGATCGATATTATGGATAGTTCCCAACGCGGAACTCGTCCAAAAAATACGATTTTCCTGTGCTCCGCCACTGCTTTGGATCGATAAAAATAAGCAAGAGTAAAAGCGACAGTGGCGCACCAAGTTTCGAAGCCAAGAACCAAAAAAAACGGTAGCTGCGCCACTTGGTTTTCAAGTCAGTTGAGCGGGGTCGGAAATTGCTTTGATGCTGGACGCCAAGAGGCCACGAAACGGGAGTTGATAAAAAAAAAAGGTCTTTTTATAGTGGTTTGGTGCAATGCTGTCTTAGAGTTCTTTTATTTATTTATTTTCCGCCATTTTTACAAGGCGAAGGTCGGAAAAAGAACACTTGAACACAAAGTTAACAAATGACAAATAAATATAAACTCAAAGCATTCATATTTTTTGCCCATTTTAGGTGTCAGTATAGAAAACACTGTAGATTTTGAGAATCCGCCGAAAAACAGGGAAACCGAGCTGGTTATGAGGATCCTGTCTGACGTGCAAAACGGGGAACCCCCAGAATTTTACTCCGATTTGAACGGGTTCAGTATGCAGAAAAGAGTAAAAGTTGAGAGTATAGGTGAGTAGTTTGTCAATTGGTCCTCCTCCCCCCCCAAAGAAATAAAAATAAATATATCAAGGCAAATTTTCCAAATCATTCACCAAATCTAAGGATTATTCATGGCACCATTGTAGAGCCGCGTTCTGCTTGGTCTCTCTTTGTCAGAACAGAAAACATGGTCTATGAAAGAAAAAGAAGACAATCTTTTCAATACGTATTGAGTACGATTTGAAAACGTACTAACAAAAATGATGTTTAGCCATGAAAAGATACTTCCGGCGACTTTTCAACACTTTTTTGCCCTAACACACTTCTTATGCATTTTTATAAGTCTTAAAACAAAAATATCAAAATAACAATTTACAAGAAAAACTCGAGGACCTTTCTCTACTTGGTATTACCGAAGGACATGTATTGGGGCTATGAAAACTTTCAAACAAACTTACCGGTTAAGGGTGTGTGATGACGAAATTAAAAAATGAGTTATTTAAATTGAGCTAGTCTTAGGATCATTTCTACTACAAAATAAACACAACTTGTATTTTTGCTAGAGACCATTTGGATTACAATTTTTTAAATTCGTGATACCTGTTTTAAAAAAAAAATTCGGTCTTTTAACGTGGAATGGCTGTACTGTTAAAATTATGAGGGTTCGAAACTCTACTTACAAGTTCGACATCGCCTACCGCCTTCAAACAACTGTTAAAATTATACTTTGTTACATTTTTGATAGGTATCGAAGGGAACTACTTTCCCATAACCTCGATGGCTTTCATACAAGACGATTCCGTCCGATTGAGCTTGTTGACGAATCACGCGCAAGGAGGTGCCAGTTGGCAACCTGGCTTTCTGGAGGTCATGCTGGATAGGAGGACGCTCTACGATGATGCCAGAGGTAGGTTAGGTAACGTTAAAGGCCTTTGAAAAGAGGGGGGGCGGTTTCGATACGAAAAAAAAATAGAATAAAAGCATAGCTTTTATGAGGAACATATCAATATATGCAAACAAAACTTAGTAACTACAAACGAGGATTTGGTCTCAAATCTAGGGGGGGGTACTCAGATTTTTATTTCATACACTTTTTATTTTAAAAAATGTTTAGGAAAATTTTTTAGAAAATTACATTAAAACTGTAATTTTTAAGAAAATTGCTCTAAAAAATGCGTTTTTTGATTTGAAATTAAACTAAAATTGTAAATATATAAATGGTTTCAAAACGCAGCAGGCGAAAATTTTTAAGAAAATGACACTACAGATGCCATTTTTAACACAAAATTAAACTAATACCGTAAATATCAAAGGTGTTATAGCGCCGCAATTTATGCCCTACTTTTGATTTTCTAAATGTTTTCATAAAAAATTTAAAGTCAGGGTAGGGGGGAGGGTTAACTACCCCCCTATCCTGAAATCCGCGCTTGAGTTATAAAAAACATAGATAACAAACAAACCACAAACAAAACCTAATAGCTAAATACTTTTTTTTGAGGTCTAAAAAGCTTTTTGTTGAAATATTACCTTTTATATCGCATATCTCAAACATAAGATGCCCATCTCAAAAAAAAATAATTTCCAGTTTTTTGGGCAAACCGGTCAATGACGCGCTCAATGTCAATTTCAATGTGTCTGTTGATATGCAGCAACGCTAAGCCCGTCAGACGAATTTCCGTCATAGTGTTTTTACTGACCAATATTGTTTCCAAATACTGACTTCTCCCAATAAAAGTTCAAGACTTTGTGTTTTGGATTAATAAAACAGTTTATAGTATTTGGAAACGACTTTAGTTAATTTTGCCTTGATTTTGGCTTCATGTTAAACTTGGTATGAATATGTTCAGGTCAAAAATACTTTTTTATATCCGAATTGATTTTGTCTATAAATAGAAACTCTATAATACTGTTCTGTATTTTCAATGGTTTTCGCGGTAAGTCCGTCATGCGTTTGTATATTCTTGGTCTGACGGATTGAAGGTCAAACAAACAAAATATTGTGAAGGGATTCTAGAAAGTATTTAAAGGAACTTTCTGCAATTTCTCGTTTTTTCTTCTTCAGAGTTATTACCACCAGCATCTTTTTTGTTGTTGTCTACTTTTTTTTTGGAGCAAAGGGGGGGGGGCGATCGCCGAAGTTGTTGCCAAGTTTTCCTCCAAATGGCAACACTGCAAATATGAGAGTATTTCATAAAGATAGTTTACATGGACTTAGGTCAGAATAGAAAGTTTGAAAAGTTTCGATTGTATAGTTTCCAAAATATTCTAATAGGTTACTCACCTTGGGACACCCGGTATAATATTACTTAAATTTAACTAATCTTACTTAACTTTCGACTATTTTTATTAATTTTCCAGTTTGGCAAATGCATGATCTCTTTCCATTTTTCTTGCGTATGCGCAGTTTCTTATACCACATTATTAGATTTTTAAACCGCATATAAGTAATCAAATTTAAAATTTGATGTGCCTACGTTTATTAATCAAAAATGTGACATTGACAAAATTATGTATTTCCAATGGTTGCCAACACACAAAAAAATTTGCAAACTGTCTATTACATAAGGATACGGCAACCTTTTCACTGAATAAATAGGATTTTAGCTTGATTCTAGATCCACAAGTCCGCAAATATATAAAAATAATCACCCAATCATCGCGTTTGTTTTTATTTTACAGGCAGAAAATGTGTAGCCATGATATTTTCAAATAAAGATGTTGCTATTCGGGGCTTAACAATAGATTTTCAGACATTTTTTTTAATACATTAGAAACTCAGGCTCTGGCAATAGTTTCTGTTACCACAAAATAAAAATTTAGATGGTGATGAGGGGGTGCAAATATAGTTTTTAGAGCAGTAATTGATCTCTGTTATTTTTAACAAAACAGTATTAGTGTGTAACATTGCCTTCCTTATTTAAAACGTCTTAATTTGTTAAAAATGAGATATCCGACTACTAATATCTTCAAATAAGTCAAAAATGAAAAAAATATGACGTTTTAACTAAGTAAAGCAGAATAAGTCTCCTAAATTTGTACCATGTTTTTAAGGTATGGGCGAAGGTCTAGTGGATAACAAAAGAACAACTAGTAAATATTGGCTGTTGGTCGAAGACATTTCAAATGTGGATACCAAAAATAAAGGCGGAAAGGGTCGGTTTGACACTGATGACACTTTTGAGACAGGTATGGCCCAACTCTTTTCTCTACGATTTACTAATACAGTGTTTTTATGTAAAAGGAGCGGTTAAAAAAAATGTTTTACCTTTTATACAGCAGTGGCGGTCGCAGCTTTCCCAAAAGGTGGGGCGTGAGGTCAAAATTTTCGACCCAATGAAAAATTATCAAAAATTTTGCTGTTTTTATGAAAACTTGGCGATTTTTGAAATAAATTTTCGAAAAAAGGGGGCGGGGCGATCGTCACTGTATACAGCTTGTCCCAAAAATAAGATAGGACAAAAACTTACCTTTACTTATATTATACACTTTGAATATTTCATACAAATTTCTTTCTCTTCCATACAAATTTAATTATTTTTAAAAAGCTATTTTTTAAGGATTTAGAAAATGATATTTAATTTAAAATTAATATTTAATTGGACATAATTAAAAAGAAAGGTAACTTTGTCTCATACCTTATTTTTGGTACAACATAACCCAATGAGCATTTTCAGAAACTTCTGGTGACAGATATTTATATAATTATTATAAAGAGGGTTCCATTGATACCCTAGGGTATTTAGAAGTTTCCTACAAGAATTGAGTTTGTATATTTGTTTTATTAAAGGCTCTAAATTGATGGTACCCTAAAGTAACATAAAACTGGCGTTAACAATATTTCCACGGACATCTTTATAAAAATTAAAGTCATCGGTTCAAATGTTATATAAATTGGTGTTAACAATGTTTCCACCAACATATTTATAAAAATATAAGTCATCAGTGAAAAAAGTTATATAAATTGGTGTTTGAAATCTTTCTGTCAACCCACCTATAAAACCGTAAGTAACTATCAATTAAAGATATATAATAGATTGGTTTTTAAAATGTTGCTATCAACCCACTTATAAAACTTAATTAACCAACAACAAATTTATATAAGATAAGATTGAAAATATTTCGAGAGAAACTTATAAAAACTTGGGAACTCACGCACAATAGTTATATAAATTGGTTTCTGTAATATTCTTATGAACTCATTCATAAACCTTTTTTGCCCATAAGGTTTTTTCTATAATGTTGTTATTAATTTCTTTATACAGTGATTATAATACAACTGTTTTTAGAACAAAAAAAACAATTTTAATTTATTTTGGCAATTATAATAACAAAACAAACAAGATTTTTTAAGGTTAATTTTGTTACATCAAAAGGCGCGTTTTTGCGAAATCAAAAGGAGCGTTTTTGCGACATCAAAAGGCGCGTTTTTGCGAGATACCATACCATTATTATCTTGTTTTAATTACATCAATCTGAGAGAGATAAGAGATCCAAATCTTCTTGAGATAGTTGCCGATGACATATCGGGATCGAATGCATTTTACACCCGATTCCCACCAGCGTTTCCGATGCGCAGTCACCCTGACTCAAAAAACTCATCACGTGGTCCGACATGAACTTGTATAGGCAAATCTCGCTTAGACCACATGATACGTGTGATTCGGGGGACCCACGAATGAGAAACGCATAGATGGGAACCGTGTTTTAGAAAAAGAGAACAATATAGTAACCGTGTTAAGGTCGCAAAAACGCACCGTGAAACGTCGAGCGCATACGCTGATACTGCTGGTCGGCGGCAAATGTGAACACCCCGGAAAATACACGCCTGTACACCCTTCGACCCCGCAATCTAACTATATTCTTGAGATAGTTACCTCTGATAGTTATGCGGGCTTGAACTGTGTGGAGGCGGGTATTTTTCCTGGTATGTGTAGTATGCTGGATCTCTCGAGGAATGCATTTAGGAAAAGAGAACAATGGTAACTATGTTAAGCTCGCAGAAACAGACCATCAGTGTTCAACACTGCGCCATCTGTAGCCCTTTGTTCCAAGTAGCATCATTTTTTAAAAGGGTTATAAAATAGTGTTGACGAGGTAAACAGTGGTATAGTTGTATTGTTTTTTTTTTATAGAATTGTCGGAAATTTTCGCCATTTTGGATTACAAAAATAGGTTTTTGGCCTAATTAAAAACGTTATTTATGGGGTTTCAACATGTGCTTCAATCGAAATATTGCTTGTTAGGGTTAAGAACAACATACGAAATTCAATATTTGTCCCAGAAAGAAAAAAACGCGTATGAAAAAAAACTGATAGTTAAATGAATATTTTTTTTCACGTTTTCTCAAGTATTTTTGGAGCCCATGAAATTTACGTGAGTGTATTCGAAAACTATACAGTACACACGGGACCGCAGCTGATTTTCAGAGTAGGATGACTTGAAAAACAGCTTTTATTTGACTAGTATATTTTTCAGTTTTATTTATTTTAGAAGATTGCTAAACACCATTTTATAAATTTTTTTATTGTTAAAAGGAAAAGAATAATACATAACCAGCAAAGGGAAGAAAGATGGAAAATCTATATTTCTAAATCCATAAAAACCTTTAATTTGTTATGTAGTGTTGTTAGAACAGTTGTAAAACCTTTTTATAATAATCTCTATACTTGAGGGCTCGTAAGGAAGTTTTACAAAATCTATATGTTGTTTTTCTATCCATTACTATGTACCATAAATTTTTATAAGCTGGTGAACAGTTGTTTTTCAAGTCTTTTTTACTCATTTAAGAGATATATTAGAGTTATAAAATTATCACCAACACTAAATAATATAACTTTTGGTTATTTTATGAAGGTTTTATATTATTTGCTGTAACTTTTATATAGACAAAAATGCTCATTGGGAATCAACATCGTTAACTATAGACGCACAGGGGTCAAACCATATCAAATCAACCAAAAAAAAAGGCACTTTTCGTTTTGACCATTTCCGATTTTGATGATTTTTGGTACATATATCAATCCGGTAACACAATAAGAAGCTTACTAGGAAATCCCAAGGATAAAACTACAGTTCTAGAAAAAAGTGGAATTTACGAAATTAGTTGCATGGATTGTGATAAAAAATATGTTGGCCAAACGAGACGCTCTATTCAAACACGTTTTAAAGAACACTTAGCACACTTAAAATACGGAAGAACAGAAAAGTCAAGTGTGGCCGAGCATGCTTTTGAAAACAATCATAGATTCACATTAGATAACCTAAAACTTCTAAAAAGTGTACCAAACAAAAGACTTTTGAATGCATATGAAAGTATGGAAATCATTAAATCCAGAAATAGTTTAAATAAAGATAGAGGACCTATCCCGTTTAGTACACTTTATTCTTTGGTTGAGGGGAGGTAGGATTAAAAATCGTGATCAATCACAATTTATTAGTCTTATCTCCGCCCACTAAAGGATTGTATATAAGATAGAGCGTAGATTAATTTAGTTCATTGTTTATCGTCTCCTGATGATGCTAACGTTGTTAGCGAAACGCGCGTCAAGTGCAAAAAAGTGTAGTTTTGGTTTGTGGAAAACAATCATAATTTTGTTTTTGATTTAAATTATATATTTATTTCAGACTGTTTGGTACACAACACTGTGGAATTTCATCTTTTTTTAAGCCACCTTATGCCTTATAAAATTATTTATTTTTCAGACGGCTGTGCCGCACAGTATAAAAATAAAAAAAAATTGTTAATATTGCGTACCGTCTCGAGGAATTTAAAATTAAAGCAGAATGGAATTTTTTCGCCACCTCCCACGGGAGTGCATGCGATGGACTGGGAGGCACCGTAAAAAGGTTGGCTGCTAAAGCAAGTCTGCAGAGACCATATAATGAACAGATTATGACCCCCGAAGATCTTTTTAAATTTGCAACAGAAAACATTCCTGGTATAACATTTAAATATTGTTCATTAAATGACTACCAGCAACATGAAAAGTTTTTGGAAAAAAGATACCTGGAAGCAAAATCGATACCTGGGACTCAAAAATTGCACTCGATTATCCCCCTCAGTAATGAAAAAATTATTACAAAACCATTTTCACTAAGTAAAGAGGAAAATATTCAATGTCTTTTTGCAAACTGTGGTTTGTCAAACACAGAAATTGAAAACATCGACTCCGGTTTTGTAACCATAAACTATGAGTGTCTTTGGTGGATGGGATGTATCATTGGCAAAAATATAGAAAGCGGGGAATTAAAAGTTAGTTTTTTACATCCTCATGGTCCCTCTCCGTCTTTTTACTTTCCAAAGCCAAAAGCTGATATATTGGTCATAGATCAAAATTCTCTTTTAAGACGGGTCAACCCAAATACTGCCACTGGTAGGACATATACGCTAACTGCAGAAGAAATGACAGATTCCTCAAATATTTTACAAAAAAAATTAGCAACCTAAATATTTTTTATTGTAAATTTTCTATTATTCTTACTTTTCATTTTTTTGTTATACCCATATTAGGTAAATTAGCCCTGTATTAAATATCTTATTATTTTTGTATGACTCCATTATTTCTCCATCCTAAAATTTTCCAAAAATGTTAAAAAAAACATTGAAAAAAAAAAGAAATATTTTTTTGAAAAAAATTAAAAAAATGTGTTTTTGAGATTTAAAAAAAAAAAATTTTAATTAAGAAAAAAAAAATAAACAAACTATATTGTGTCACACATCTTTAAAAAGGTCTTTAAAAACCCTTCAAAATGAGTTATCACTTGCTTCTATAGGATCAATAGTTTTTGAGATATTACTATTTTTGTAAGTGTCTGTCAAGGACATATTGGTCAAAAATCAATAAAACAAAAACCGCTTATCCAAAAAATTTGATTTTTTGGATTTTTGAGTTTTTTGATAAGACGAATAAGTGTACCAAAAATCATCAAAATCGGAGATGGTCAAAACTATTGCCTGGTTGACTTGATATGGTTTGACCCACAGGTCAAGCAGCAAAAATCTGACTTCCAACCAAATGCGTCTTAATATGACGTCAATTTCGAGTAGAATTAAGGTTGTTTTTGAGGTAAAAGCGACGACATACCAGGCCTATGGCAACATTAAAGTACATCATGCATAGCGTACGTACGGTTTTAATACGTCGTAATACGTTTGCGAACCGACGGGTTTCGTAACTTAAGTCATGCTTGACGACTTAACTTGGAGGCCCGGTCCGACTTGGTTTAATGTTAGTTCAGATTAAGTAAAAAGTAAAAAACCAACAGCATTATTTAAAAATATATTTCTAACAAATTTTTTTCAATATTTTATTTTCTTAGATCTTTCAAATTTTCAGGGCGCCCGGTTTTTTTCGAAGTATCTTAATCACAGTTACCACTAAACGGCCTTTCGTTATATGTTTATATTATTATATGGAACAATATTTACCTTTCTGTTGTTTAGAGTAAACACACCAGTGGCGTACCTACTTAAATAGAAATTTACACATGGATTATATTATTAAAATTTTACTATAATATGAAATCTGCAAAATAATTTAAAAAACATGCAAAAAATAATTCTGCCAATATGACCTTTGGAAGCTTCCTAACAATAAATGTTTCTAGTATAACTTTATACGAAAGAAATGTATTACAAAGTTTGTATATGATTTGTAGCAATTTCAATTTTCAACACAATAAAATTACGCCAAACATTAAAACAAAGAAACACATTTCATGTGTCAAAAAAAAAATGAATATTACCCACTAGCTAAAAATATTATCTTATTGTGTTTGTTAATTTTGTTATTTTTTCTGGTTATTAGCAGAAACTTACTTATACTGACTTCTTCAGTACACAATAATAATGGTACAGACAAAAAGATATAAATATCAATTCGAAGGGCGAGCGCAGATGGCAACGGCGGCAGTATAAATCAACTTTAATATTCTGATAAGAGGTAGGAATTCAATATTCTCACAAACCTGAACACATGTGAATTAACTTTTATTATTGTTGCAAATTGGTTTAAGGACTTTACCTACGTTTATTTAATAGTGTTTATAAAAAAAAACCTTCGAAAATATCTTATTTGCGCATTAACTACTACATCAAGTATATGCTTTATTCTATCGTCTTTATAAAAAAAAACCTCGAAAAAAACCTTATAAAAACGTTCGAAAATATTTCATTTGACTCGATATTTGTCACCTTTGTTTTGTTGTGATTTTATTTGTAAATAAACAGTGCTTATTATTTGCCAAGGAGTTTTCGTTGGACCAGATATCTTGTCTCTTTTTAATCTAAGACAAAAACTATATATTTTAGGTAGTCGAAACAAAGCCAAACGCAATTAACATTCTTGTTTAGTAACTAATTTTAGGTGAGGGAAATTAAACGTAAAGTAACGTTGGCAATTGGTAAAGCTAGTCAGGATCAATGACGTCGAAGCGATCCGAATCTGTATTACCCATTTAGGGCTAATTTTACAAACAAAGGTAAAACTCCAGATTAAACCATAGTTTAAACTTCAGTTTAATCTTTGGATTAATCCATCGGTAAACAAGTTGCCCAATTTTATAAGTCGTAGTTAAACCACGGCCATGAAGAAATACTACATTTTCTTTACATATATAGGGTTGATTATTTTAACCAAAATGGCACCAACTAGAGCCAAACTTGATAAAAATCAGTCAAGTAGTTTTTGAGATATCAGCGTTGGCTACAGACCGACATACAGCCAGACGACACAACAAAAATGTTCAGATTTGTCAAAAAGATATACAGTATATATATATACGTGTGAGCTCGATGTGAGAATAAAACTTGCTGGTCAAAAATCTACATATCGTCAGACTCCTTCAAAGGATTTGTTCTAGGACAAATAATATTTGGTCTTCGTGCTTCGACAATGTCAATAATTTCATCATTCTTCATCCAGTTGATCAAAAATAAATTTTAAGTCATTGATCATAGCGATTTCACTAAATACTTACAGTCTTTTTACCAAAAACAAATTTTAATAACTTTTTTGAGGTTAGAATCCTTCGGTAACTATTAAACTGAAGTTTAACAAACACCCAGACCGCCGGTAACGGTTAAACCGAAGTTTGTTGGTAAACTGCACCTATAAAACGTAAAAAGTCGACATCTGTGGTTTAAACTGAGGTTTGACGTTTAACTATGAGTTGTAAAATTGCGCATTAGGTGTGAATGATGGTCGTCAGGCAGTCGAAACGCTAGCCGACCGAAACGTAAGATAACGTCCAAATGCTGCTTGGGCTTGACCTATTACGAAAATTTAAGGACATATTGGGTTTGTGGCGTAGGCGCTCACTAAGAAAGTATTTTTAAAAATATTACCCCTAAGGGGGTAAAAATAGGGGTTAAAATTTTAAAGAGATTTTATATCTCTGAAACGAAAAGCCGCAGAGGTCTGAAAATTGGTGTGAAGATTCCACTAATAAAATAAGTAAACACGTGTTTTGTCGTTTTTCTAAATTTCAACTGGGGGTGGAGAAATAGGGGTAATTCGATTTTGAAGGGAGTAAAGGGATCGTCTGTATCTCAGAAGAAAAAAGTCACAGATGTTTAGAAATTGGTATTATAGACTCTACTAATAAAATAGATGGACACGTGTTTCAGCGTTTTTTTACCAACCCCCTAATAATTATTCCCCATATTTCATAAAAATTTTGATCTGTCCAAATATGGCTTGTGAGGTATCAAACTGAAAGAAATAAAGCCCGAAATCGAAAAAAGTGTTTTTTACATTAATTTTTGCAATATTTTATCACCCCCCCCCCCTCTATATTCGATAAAAATAGTAACCTACTAAAATGCCGGTTGTGTGTTATCAAATAGAAGAAAATAGAGCCTAGAATAACAAAATATATTTTTTTCAATAATTCATGCAATATTTTATTACCCCTGCCCGATATTTGATAAAAATACTGACTCACTAAAATATAGGTTGTTTCAATTTTTTTTATTAATTCCGCCGCTAGCGCCGCAGCTGGTGAAATGCTAGTGATCCTATATAAGTTTTGAAAAAAAAACTGGTTCTCTCAAAAAATTCATTAATTTAGACTTTTGGAACACACTGTATAACCCAATGAGCATTTTTGTCTATATAAAAGTTACAGCAAATAATATAAAACCTTCATAAAATAACCAAAAGTTATATTATTTAGTGTTGGTGATAACTCTAATATATCTCTTAAATGAGTAAAAAAGACTTGAAAAACAACTGTTCAACACCAGCTTATAAAAATTTATGGTAAATAGTAATGGATAGAAAAACAACATATAGATTTTATAAAACTTCCTTATGAACCCCCAAGTACAGAGATTATTATAAAAAGGTTTTACAACTGTTCTAACAACACTACATAACAAATTAAAGGTTTTTATGGATTTAGAAATATAGATTTTCCATCTTTCTTCCCTTTGCTTGTTATGTATTATTCTTTTTCTTTTTACAATAAAAAAATTTATAAAATGGTGTTTAGCAATCTTCTAAAATAAATAAAAATGAAAGTGAGATAAGCTGAAGCAGGAATATGAATATTTATATACTATAGTCAAATAAAAGCTGTTTTTCAAGTCATCCTACTCTGAAAATCAGCTGCGGTCCCGTGTGTACTGTATAGTTTTCGAATACACTCACGTAAATTTCATGGGCTCCAAAAATACTTGAAAAAACGGGAAAAAAAATATTCATTTAAATATCAGTTTTTTTTTCATACGCGTTTTTTTCTTTCTGGGACAAATATTGAATTTTGTATGTTGTTCTTAACCCTAACATGCAATATTTCGATTGAAACACATGTTGAAACCCCATAAATAACGTTTTTATTTAGGCCAAAAACCTATTTTTGTAATCCAAAATGGTGAAAATTTCCGACAATTCTATAAAAAAAACAATACAACTATACCACTGTTTACCTTGACAAACACTATTTTATGACCCTTTTAAAAAATGATGCTACTTGGAACAAAGGGCTGCAGATGGCGCAGTGTTGAACACTGATGGTCCGTTTCTGCGAGCTTAACATAGTTACCATTGTTCTCTTTTCGTAAATGCATTCCTCGAGAGATCCAGCATACTACACATACCAGGAAAAATACCCGCCTCCACGCACTTCAAGCCCGCATAACTGTCAGAGGTAACTATCTCAAGAATATAGTTAGATTGCGGGATCGAAGGGTGTACAGACGAGTATTTTCCGGGGTGTTCACATTTGCCGCCGACCAGCAGTATCAGCGTATGCGCTCGACGTTTCACGATGCGTTTTTGTGACCTTAATACGGTTACTATATTGTTCTCTTTTTCTAAAACACGGTTCCCATCTATGCGTTTCTCATTCGTGGGTCCCCCGAATCAAAACACGTATCACGTGGTCTAAGCGAGATTTGCCTATACAAGTTCATGTCGGACCACGTGAGTTTTGAGTCAGGGTGACTGCGCATGGGAAACGCTGGTGGGAATCGGGTGTAAAATGCATTCGATCCCGATATCTGTCATCGGCAACTATCTCAAGAAGATTTGGATCTCTTATCTCTCTTAGATTGATGTAATTAAAAAAAGATAATATTGGTATGGTATCTCGCAAAAACGCGCCTTTTGATGTCGCAAAAACGCTCCTTTTGATGTCGCAAAAACGCGCCTTTCGATGTCACAAAATTAACCTCAAAGATTAAATACTATTAATATAAAAAATTTTATTAACCTTAAGAAATCTTGTTTGTTTTGTTATTATAATTGCCAAAATAAATTAAAATTGTTTTTTTTTCTTCTAAAAACAGTTACATTATAATCAGTATATAAAGAAATTAATAACAACATTATAGAAAAAACCTTATGGGTAAAAAAGGTTTATGAATGAGTTCATAAGAATATTCCAGACACCAATTTATATAACTATTGTGTGTGAGTTCCCAAGTTTTTATAAGTGTCTCTCGAAATATTTTCAATCTTATCTTATATAAATTTGTTGTTGGTTAATTAAGTTTTATAAGTGGGTAACATTTTAAAAACAATCCATTATATATCTTTAATTGATAGTTACTTACGGTTTTATAGGTGGGTTGACAGAAAGATTTCAAACACCAATTTATATAACTTTTGTCACTGATGACTTATATTTTTATAAATATGTTGGTGAAAACATTGTTAACACCAATGTATATAACATTTGAACCCATGACTTTAATTTTTATAAAGATGTCCGTGGAAATATTGTTAACGCCAGTTTTATGTTACTTTAGGGTACCATCAATTTAGAGCCTTTAATAAAACAAATATACAAACTCAATTCTTGTAGGAAACTTCTAAATACCCTAGGGTATCAATGGAACCCTCTTTATAATAATTATATAAATATCTGACACCAGAAGTTTCTGAAAATGCTCATTGGGAAATATGCTCTTTGTTAAGTATTGACTGAATTAACTTTATTTTAGATGACGTCGTTCGTTCGTTTAACGTCGACAAACAGCAGGCGGATCCGTCCCAAAAACATGATACATTCCCAAGACCGTCCCTGTACGCCACCCACCTGGCGAATTCCCTCAACTACCCCTCGCAAGTGTACATAGTAGATTCGGAGAACCCTTCGAGAATCAACGATTCGATCAAGTTCTTGAACAGACCCCTCCCCTGTGACGTTTTCTTGTTGAATTTAAGAACGCAGCCGGATAGCGTGTATCAACAGTTTCCTTCGGCCAGTGCCTTAATGGTACTTCACAGGCAGGGCTACGACTGCTCCGTGTCGCCGAACTACAGCTGCGACGTCTACAAATTAGCCAAGGACAATTATTTTAAATTTTTGACGGTTAAGGAACTGGAGCTTAAGTCGTTGACGGGCTTGGACAGCTTAGCCAGTCTGCAAAGTTTAGGTGACGTATTCATCGAACCTATGTCGCTGAAAACTTTGAATATAACTTTTGGGTGAACTTAAAAAATTGTATTAGTGTCTTTTGTAGTACAAAATTGTTTTTTAGCAGGTCGCTAGAATAATGATAAATTGCACCACAGCCATTCCAGCATAACGGACGGGACACTTTGCACGATTTGAATAGAAATAATACTTAAATTACAAGAAAAGTGATTTACGCAAAATTAATAAGTCATGGTAATACTAGCAAGCCTACTTTATTTATTTTTTATACAATTATTTCATGGATGGTGTGCAAAAATATTTGAGAGTAAAAAGTATAAGCTGATCTTTTAATATAAAAAAAAAACGAGAAAAAACACCCAAATTTCATGTTTTTGGCATTTTTTTGCCACAAAGAGACATTTTTAATTACCTTTTTAATAGAAACAGTTTTAGCCCCTGCGGGCAAATTAAAAAATATATAAGCGGTCACAAAAAGTAGGTTAATGCCTTCACTTCACTGATACTTTTAGCTAGAATGGCTGACCAACGATTTCTTATGCAATTTACTTAGAGCTCTTCGGCTTAATATTCTTTTTTATTACTTTACAAAATTTATGTTTTGTTTATTTATTTTCGTGGCATGACTATAAATCTCTTTAGTGGCATCATGATATTTTATACTCAAAAATACGTGAAAACACAAACAAATTGCAGAAATATGATAAATAATTTATCAATGTTTTATCATGCAAGATTTTTTTTTGTTTTATCCTGTATATTTTTTTGCAATAAGTTTAAAAAGCCCTTTTATCTGTGAGTTGAATCACTTTTAAAAAAGCCTAGAAAATTTAAAAAAAATCATTTTTTAAGCATTCCATTCCACATTGTGTTATGAATTTTTATTTCTCAGTATACATGTACCAAAATCAATGGCGGATACAGGGGGGGAGGCCATCGCGTAAAAAATACAAAAAAGACTAAAATTTTTACCTACTTTCAAAACATTTTTTTGCCCACGGCGCATTTATGACATGCCCAGTCCTTCTTCGCAGCTAACTCAACCCGGTTTTTTTTTAAATATCATAAAAAAATGCAAAAACAATCAACATTTAAAAAAAAATTACTGTTTAAACTGGTTTAAGTTTAATTTTAAGAAGTTTTTGTCAAGAGTATTTTAAAAATATTAAAAATTGCACTTTTAGCATATTTTTTAAAATTTTCGTCTGCGGCGTATTTATGCCATAATTTTGGCAACATATTGGAATTGAGACCAGAATCCCAATCCAAATTTTTGAAGGATTGTTGCAGTTTGCCTAAACTGCAAGAAATTTTGCCAATAATTGTAGTTAAATTTTCAGAAATTTTTGTTAGTCACATTTAAAAAATTTTAGAATAATTTTCTCAAAATCTTCGCCTGTGCACACACTGATTGAACCCAACATGTACTATAACCCCCCCCCCCCTTTGAAATCGGCTGTATCCGCCCTTGCTAAAATTGTACCACAGGGTTTTGACAACAAAAACAGTTGCGCAAATCCTACATATTCAATATTCAGCATTGGTATTTTAGATCTTTAATTGAAATATACGTGCCATATTATGGACCAGTGTTTTCCGTAATATTGTCTTGGTATTATCATTTTTAATCATTTTGAAAATTAAATTCCTTAAATTATTTGGAAAAAAGTTATCTATTGAATAGCACAATTATTAAAATTGGGACTTGTCTTTTTGACTAAAATATATACAGGGTGAGTAAACAAAATAACAACAAATTATTTGGAAAAAAAGTTATCTACTGAATAGCACAGTTATTAAAATTGGGACTTGTCTTTTTGACTAAAATATATACAGGATGAAGTAAACAAAATAACAACTTTAAAAATAATGTGGCAAACAAGATTCATAAAATAGTACATATCTTTAACATCTTTAAAACTTGCAAAAAATATAAATGGTGCTTTTTATCTAAAAACTAAGGATCTCACAATAATATTTGTTGAAAAAAGATCACTATCAAATGCATGAAAACAGTTGCATCCATTAGATGCATAGTTGGAACAGGGCTTTACTTGGCTTCTAAAAGAGAGGTGTATAAATTCTATTGGTTAGCTAGGGCTCATTTCTTGCCATAAATTCTTATTTCCGAAATCTTACCTTTTATTGTGATAAAGAAAACCTTCCAAAGAACTCGTATTCAAATTTATTTCGAGAATTGGGCCCATGAGGACATTTTGACGCATCCGAAAGAAGACTGTTGTGTCTTAATTCTTTTAGTTTAGTTTGGATATTTTTAAACAATGTACATAATGTCCCTGTAGACCAACAAGGTGCCAAAATTGACATTCTAAAGATATTTCCTATAGCAAGGTATCGTGCCTAATTTTCTGTAATAAGGTAACAAAACAAGCACCAGAAAACTCACTGGAAAAGAGAAAGTAAGTGAAAAACTTTTAATCACATTAGGAGATAGATTAGAGACGCGACAACCCCTGTCACTAAAACTGACATTTTTTGGTCATATTTTTTTCTTGTCAGCATGTTAGAAGTGCATTGGTGTTACACCGAAACACTAAACTTACCTCAATCCAAAAAGCCTCCGAATATAAAAAAAACTTATATGCTAAAATGTTACTATGTTTAATGTATCAGCGGTGGCAGTGATATCGAACATCAGCATCAATAATTAAACAAACATTATGAATTATAATGATTGATAAACAAGGACTCTCTCTCTGTCTCTCTCTCTCTCTCTCTCTCTCTCTAAACAATGCTAGAGTATAGAGAATAAACTTGACTTTGATGGGGTTATATGACACCTTTTTGCTCTACAGGGGCGATAAATTTATTTATATTTTCCTACATTTGGTAGAGCTTAATGTCTGTTGGTAAGTGCTCCCAAAAGTTCGTTAGGTGACTAAAATGTGTAGGTTACAACTGAATTCCTCAGATCTGTTAATTTGCTGTGTCCCCAAATAAAAATGATAAAGGAACATATTTCCAATGTTAAGAGTTAGATAAAAAAAGAGCTAAAAGTAATTTATAGCGAAAATGCAGTGTACAAAATAAACCCATCTGGGTTCATTTTAGGCAATTTTTTTTAGGTTAATAGTTTCTTCCCGAAAAAAGTATTTTTTCGTAGTACAAAAAATTAAATGTTGTGATGGAATTACAAAAATAGTTAGCCAGTGTGCTTCGAATCTGGTGTGCACTAAGTGTATCTCTGTCCTTTTCTAGAATAAAGGATATACGTACATTCAGTGCACATTGGTTCAGCAAAAGAATATCGCTATAAGCTTGGTCAGTAATAAAATAATCAAAAAAATAGTACCAGTGAATTTTTATAATAATGATGAAACATTGGCACTTAAACTTGTGCAATAGAGTCCCACTTTCACACAGTATTATCCCACAGCATTTTTACACCACATTTTAGTTTTTTGTTATGGTTAGTATTAATATTAGTATATAAAACTTGGGGAGATTAAGGAAATACCTAAGTTCCTTTTAAATTATATTTGAGGTTTTTCTTTTATTTTAAAGACTGATCTTACCAGGTTTCATTTATAAATGGTTGTATTTTTTTAAAACTATATTTGTAAATATTTTTTTTTGTAACTATTAAAATTAATACCTACGCGAGTAGTATGTGCTGTTGCCGTTTTTTCTTTTTGTTTTTTGTTCTTGATATTTATTGTGATTTTTTTTTAATGTAGAAAATTTTTTTGTGTTTGTAAGCATATTTAAATTATTTTTTTTAAGTCTTTTCTTTTAACAATTTATTTTAGGGTTTTAATCGTTTTTATACAGGGAGTCCCAAATTTAAATGTTTTTAAATAATTCAACCTTGTATCCTCTGGCTTATGGAACTCTTTGGATTCCCCTCTAAGCTTTAAAATTCAAGGTTTTTAGAAATGCATCTTTTGTCCATTATAATTAAAAATGTAAAAATATAGAATTTTGTGATATTGGTCTGTTATATTCTTTGATTTTCTCCATAAACACACATTTATCTGGAATACCCGGTAAGCTCAAATCACACCGGGATTAAAAGGATTGTTTTGAGCTGCGTATATCTATATAGGGTGACTGAACACTTTTTTTAACTTCGCTAATAATATTTCAAATTTATTAATAGTTACCTATTTAAGTTTTTTAAAAACAAAAATTTTGATTCAAGACAGCGAACAATTAAAAAAATGTCAATTAGATTTGTATAAAAATTTCGAAAATGAGTAGTCAAAAATAAATAGCTTATGGAGACCAAATTGTTACCCCAAGCAATTTTACCTCTAAAAGGTACCGCATCTAAAGCTTCAGACTATAGGATATTGTCACCAGGATTGACTTTTCGCTAAAATTAAAGATGGCGGACGCTTTTGAAAAACTTTTATATGTGCGCCACTGTCCTTCCTGACTAACGTCAGTTAAAAAGCTACACCCTTGACGTGTACAAAAAGGTATCACTTGTTAAAATTGGTCATGAAATACAAAAGATGTAATAAAATTAACAGGGTGATTTTTTGGCCTCTAAAAACTGAATTTTGTCTTTAAGCATACAGTTCTACTATACTTTGGAAAAATTAACAGGGATATGTTTGTGAATCCGTAGGTACCTGTCGCGCCAATAGTCAAGGGAGTAGTTTTTTTTGGTTTTGCCAAAACATAGATTTGGATCTATTGTCAATGTAATGTCAAAAACACCCAACAATTTTTGATAAATTTTATTTCTATTTCATGACCAATTTTAAAAACACCTTTTTGTACATGTCAAGGATGTGGCTTCTTAACTGACGTCATTCAGGAAAGATAGTGACGCACATAAAAAATTGGCCGGGGGAGGGGGTGGATCTTCAATCGAAAAATCGAAATGTCAATCCTGGTGACAGGATCATATAGCTTAAAGCTTCTCTAATATAACACATGACGTCCCCGGGACGTCCTTTTTAGGTCCCATGGCGTCCCCGGGACCTAACAAGGACGTCCCGGGGACGCCGTGTGTTATTAGGGATTTAGCTTTCTATTAAAACAAAAATTTTTGAAATCGGACGAGTGGGCAGGAATTTATACTATAAAAAAAATGTGCGGTTTTTTATGGGCCACCCTTTATTATTTGTTGATGACAAATAAAAAAAACTTTGAAGGTGAAAAATACCAATTTAATTTTTCAAAATTGTCCGCCATTAAAATTTTCTAAGATTGAAAAAACATTTCATGGTTATATCATAATCCAAAAGTTTTGGAATCCATTACATCACAATAAGGAAAGGCAGTATTTGCTTTTTAAATTAAAAATTGTTGATTTATAGGAGACAAAAAGTAACATTACCTCCAAAAGTAGTATTTTGTGACTTAGTAACTTGGGGGTCATCTTAACTCGTGGGTCACTGTTAAATCTGATTTGACTTTAATCGGCGTTTAGAATGTGCTTTCAGAATAAGATAAATAGATAGATAATTTATTGGTGTTTGTAAATATAAAATTTTTACACAAGTCAAAAAACAGAAAATTACAATGTTACATTGTTTTAGAAAATAAAATCATTACCTACATAATAAATATTTGAAAGCAAATTATTAATAATTAATTTTACAATTTAAAATCTTAAAAATACCTCCAACAATAACGCGTTAAAAATTTCAATATATTATATTAAAAACAATGTTGTTAAAATTGAACTGCAGATATTCATGTTCAGAATTAAAAATGTTTTTATAAAGAAAATTTTTTACGACTTTTTTAACAGAGCTCATAGGCATGCAGTTCCCTAATATTAGTTGGAATTTTATTAAAAAACTTTACAGCAATAAAATCGATCCTAAATTGACTTTTGTTTAGACGGCAGTATATTTTGTCCGCAGTTCACTACCGTGACGCGTTGGATAACTGTGGGTGTTGTGATGGGTATGCTGTCTTTGTTTTCTCTGACATGGACCAAACACCCATAGATGTATCCAGATGGCAGTGTCAAGATTTTAAAGTTTTTGAAGGCTTCATGACCTGCTAGAATTCTTATAGCCCTTCTCTGTAGTGCAAAGACTTTCCGTTGTGCTTGTTCCACCACCCCATGCTATAATACCATAGGTCATAATGGAGTGGAACAGTGCATGATACGCGCTTTTGAGTGTTTTAGAAGAAACACAGCTAAGAAGATTTCTCAGGAGAAAAACTACACTCCGCAGCCTCTTGCAAAAAATACCAACGTGTCACCTTCTAAAAGCCAATTAAATTTAACCTAGGTTTAGCAGTACAGTGCAATTGGTCCTAAGTGTTAAAAGTGGCACTTTAAACCCGAGCCGAGCCGAAAAATTTGTAGTCTGAACGGAGCACTTGCTAATTGACAGGGATAAAAAGAAACTTGCTCACGTGGTATATATATGTTTCTTTACTGTTTGGATTTCCGTTTTTAAAATTTTTTTTATGATTATTATTATTGTCGTTTCTAGTTTTCTAAATTTGCATTATTTTCACCAAATTTATAAAATTTGGTTTTACTCTCTAAAATTTCATTTTACTCGCTAAATTTTATGTCCCGCAAATTAGGGACTAAAATGCGATTTTAGTCGACAAAGGCAAAAAATAATGTAAATGAAATATTTTATTAAAGCTTGGATGTAAATGAGCTGCCAGAAAAACTGGTTGAGTTGAGGTTCTCTCGTCGGTTGAGGTTGAGTCAAATTGAATTTGCACAGTTTTTGTTATGCTTCTGTCAGCGTAGACGGCGGCCATATTGAAAACAAAAGTTCCGAATATTTGGGAAAAGTGCTGTATTTCTCGCGATTTTCTAAAAAAAAAAAACGTTTAGTAGTTGAACACTACTGTCGGTTGCTTTGATAGGGTGTTGTTTAGCACCCTTGGTGGTTATTAACGGGAATTTGGGTGTTTTTGTGATCTTTTTTCGTGTTTCTGTGTTGAAGGACCTTGAAATTCGATTGTGTGTTGGCCAACCAAAAAAGCAAAACAATTTGAATTTTTGGTGTTTTCGAGGGTCTCTAGATGCCCCATGATTCTACAGGTAAGCCTGTCTTTTTTACTAGGGCTGTTTTGTTGTTGAATGTTTTTAATGTATTGAAAAGATGTTCAGGTTATGTTGATATTTTGTTGTGTTATAGAGCACTGCCAAGCCAAGCAGGCAGAATGGTAGAAGGCAATAACATAGCTGAAATTTGGACTCCGCCTTGCTTTTAGATATTTAAATTAGCCTTCACATTAATGAACTATGCTCAAATGTTAATGTGCACTATCACAAACATTTGTGTTTCACTATAGACTCGACTAAAGATGGTGAATATTCCAAAGAATGTTAAATTGTCGGAAAACTAAACAGGTGATTCAAGGGAGAGCAGAATTTTCCTGGTTGGTTTTAAGCTATGCACTGTTTTTAACACTTTAAATAAAAATAACAGTTAATTTTTTTGACATTTTGCTTTTTTCTTTGCTTTTTTATACCGGGACTTTCCATCCATTGAGGGATAAGTGCCTATTGCTGGCAAAGTGAGTGGATTTTTAGGACAAACACAAAATATCCGGTCACCTAGCCAGGATACAAACCCAGGACCTTTGAATGGAAAACAAATATGCTAATACTATGCTGCAAAGGCAAAATAATTCAAAATAATTTTGCCAATTATTAGGCGAATTATCTTGTTAATACAAACATAAAAAAAATTACTGCAAGCACGTTTCCAAAATATCTTGCGCACTCCAGGCAATCACCTTTTTGATTTCCGAACGGAGGTGAATTATGTCATTACTTTCATCTCGGTCATTTTTGAATTGTTTTGGGCTAGCTGAATTATAACCTTTACCTTGGGGTGACAATTTTCAAATGCACTCCTCCAGGAGAAAAAAACCATGTTTCAATAAAAAAAATTAACTTACAGTGCTCTTGTCACTCTCAAATCTCAAAAATGGACTTGTCATTGGGTAGATTCTTATGCTGGTATGCACCATCATACATTTTCTCTGATTAGCACTTTAGCTGCGGTTAACTAACATTTTTGTTATGAACCAAGCATTTTTTTACCTAACAAGCAATTAACTTTAATTACCCGATGACCTAGAATTTAGGGCAAGATAACCGCGGTTAGCTAACAAGTGAGGTTCTCTTTGTGATGTTTATGTCATGATTGATCCTTTTTGTCATTTTTGAAGTTTTTCAATATTGTTTTATGAAGAACAAATTGAAAAATATAATAATCAAATAAATACTTGGCATATATTAAAGTGTATGCGGGTGGGCAGAAGAATCATTAGTGCAGCACCTAATAGAAGAGTGTGATGGTATACGGTAGATTGAGGCAGCTAATATGGGACTCAAACACCATAGACAAGGAGCTACTCAATAAAATGGGCTGACATACTGAACTTTGCAAGGAAAACAGAAAGAGTACCTATAGTGGCTCAAGCAGCAGGAGTTGATGCACCTGTATAGATGTCTTATTTACTTTTTTAAAAACATTAAATAAAATAACTGAAAACTTTTATTAAATAAGAAAATTTATTTGGTATTTTAAAAAGCAAACTGCAACTAGTGGTAAGCCACAAAATAAAAAAGTAGGATTAAATTTTTAAAAAAATCTGTAAGATGTTGGTTTTTTACTTTGCTTTGGGGTCCACTGTGCTCGACTTTCTTTCATTTTATTTATTTGAGACTGACCTAAAACTCCAAGAAACACGAGATAAATGAGGTTTATATGCGTCTGATAAAAATAAACAAATATTATAATGTTCAAGATCCAGTCATTAGTTGCACCGTTTTTAGGGCCTAATAGTGATCTTTTCTCTTCGCAAATACTGCACTTTATAAAAAATTCAATAAACAAAATGAAATATAAACACCAACAAATTTTCACACCAGTGGATGTCACCAATGACGGTTAAATGGAAAACACAAAAAAACCCCAAAAAAACGCTGCCTTCAAAGCTCTTTTTCTTAATTTTAATTACTTAACCCTGGTTAGGTAATTATTGACAAAAAAACATTGGTGCATACTCGAGTGCATAGGTATGATTGTTTAACAGTGATTAGCAAGTTAATTTCCGATTAGCTAACCCTAATTAATGGTAAAATGGTGCATATAGACATTAGTAGAATAAAAAAGTGCCTGTAGAAAGTTTGAAGCTTTTTGTTACAGCTTTAACCAAAGACATTTAACTAATATACCTTTATGGCTTGAACTAAAAATACAAATTTTGTTTTTTTCACCTAACTGTCTTTTTAGTTTTAAGCAAAGTATCAAATTGGGCAACTTTGCCCGATTTTAAACCTTTTTGTATCTCCTTTCTACTGTTTAGGAGATCCCCATGGTTAAATAATTGTTATTTGCCTTGGTAAAAAATGTAAAATGTCTATATGACAAAACTAAAATTCTTTACTAAGCAAAATTAACCAACTAAAAAACCACTTGAACTGAGGTTATAAAAAAAATTGTCATGGGGCCATTCAGGTCTATTTTTTTTTATTTTACTTCTATTTTACTTAAAAATAATATCAATAATATAGATACTGCTGGTGGGTTCTTCCCGCATCCTTTTTTAATGAATAAACCATCACTGGGACAAAAAAAAAGGTAGAAACCAAGGGAAAACTTTGAGAACTGGTTGAATAATCCAGGAAGTAAGCTGGAATAGGTGCTGTAACAAGAGAAGGAACCCAGTACCCATGGGAAGAGTAAGTGAGTGAGTGAGTCTAAATGCTCAAAAATAGTACATTATAAACCTAGGGACTAATGTGCTACTTTTAATCCCGCGGCGAAAAATTTGTAGCCCGACCATAGTGAGGGCTACAATTTGCTAAGGGATTAAAAGACGTTTTAATCCTGAGGTTTATATACTATTTTATGCACTTAAGGGATTAAATAAGTATTTTTAATCCCTGTTTTAAAGACTAAAGTGGCACTTTTAATCCTTAAGGGATTCAAAGAAAATGTAATCCCTAAGGGATAAAAATAAATTTAATCCCTCAGCTTAGGAATTAGAAGTAAATTTAATCCCTCAGGGATTAAAAAAAAAACTAATCCCTGGAAAACAAACAGCACTTGCTGGGCAAGATTTCATTCTTAGCACCCTTTCTTGTAGTTGACGAACCATTTGGCGTAGAAATATCATAATTTTAACAAAGATCTTTTCCTAAAGTGCATAAAATAGTATATAAACCTCGAGACTAAAGTGTCGTTTAATCCCTTAGCGAACTGTACAAACCTTTCGCTGTGGGATTAAATGTGGCACTCTAGTCCCTAGATTTATAATGTACTATGATGACTTTAGGAAAAGATTATTGTTAAAATCACATTATTTCTATGCGAAATCATTCATCGACTACAAGAAAGGGAGCTAAGAATAAAATCTAGGCCAAAGGCAATTGCTGTTTGCCTTGACTTGCAATAAATTTAATTATAATTTTCCAGGGATTAATTTTTTTTTATCCCTGAGGGATTAAATTAACTTCTAATCCCTAGGCAGAGGGATTACATTTTCTTTTAATCCCTTTAGGATTAATTTTTTTAAATTCTTTTAGGGGCTAAAAGTGCCACTTTAGTCCCTAAAAAGGGAGATTAAATGTGCCTATTTAGTCCCTAAAGTGCATAAAATTAATTTTTACCATTTTGATAAAGATCAAAGAACTTCTGTAGTGGAAATGTTTTGCATGGAGTACATATTTGAATTCTCATGAAAGAAGAGGGTGAGTTTTTTAGTAAAAGGAAAAACAATATAATAGGGAACTCAAAAAAGGTAGGTAATGGTAACCCCGAGTAGACTCCCAGAGTAAGACTCTCTGGGAGTCTTCTTTAGGGTCTGCAAGCCAGGGTTTGGTGAGGTTTAGGTAGTTGCAGGGGCTGCAAGGGACTGGGAAGGGATAAGATTTTTGACATGTTTGCCAACAGTGGTTACCCCCTTGGTTACCCCCTTGAGTGGTGCCTATCAGTACAGTGCTACCTAATGAAAATAGGAGATAAAGTCATTGTGAAAACATCTCAAAAGCAATCATTCTCTGTCCTAATAGAAGGAGTTGGTGGCTTGGTTTGAGGGTTTTTTCAAGGTTGTTTTTACTTTAACTCAAGTCTCAGATTATTACTATTGATTTTTGGGAAAAATTCAATTTTTAGAAGGCAATTTTTAATGTTTTTGGGGGGGAGGGCTTAAACCCGTAAGCCTCCTTGCATTTGCCACTGCACTAGGCCATCAAATTTTTCCCATCTTAGGGTCGTTCTTGAAAAAAGGTAACATTGCATGTAATTGGATTGTAAATTTAAAACCACTTATCCTTTTAAAAACAAAGTAGAGGGATAGTTAGTGTACTCAAAGGTTAACATTATCCAGCAGTAATGAACTCTCCAAGAAATGTCTCCATGGAAGAAAAGTTGTTCATACCAGGTGACATGTCATGTGGTGTGATCTGTAATTTTCAAAGTGAATAGATTCAGATATAACAAAAAAACACTTTAGGATCATAAAATTTATTTAGATAATGATATAGATAGATAAAAACTGAAAAATTTAAATCCTAAAAAAAATACCTTGGTATAAGTTTTTGTCTTCATCAAAAAACAAAAATGTAATTGATTTTGGTAGTGTGATCACATGCAGTTACAGATTTTTTTAAAAATCATACCTGAAAATGGAGAAGCACGGAAGACACAGTTTAGGAGTGTAACCTGAAATGTGTTACATAATTCAGTTTTTGTGAAATTTTGGTAGTTTTAAAACAGTATTAACGTTTTGGCCGAGATAATTGTCACACGTGTTTCTATATATATATATAAGGAGTAAATGGTAAGATATTTACTTTCAAAAAGGTGATTTAAGTATGAAAAGTAGGCATTTTACCAAAGACATCCAACTTTATACCTTTATGCATTTTACTAACATTAAAATACAAAAGTAGTAATTTTTTTTTTGTTATTTAGACATTTTACTAAATATGTCACTAGTGTGAGCGTCACTGGTGTGATCTTTGAGAATATTTTATTGATAACACCTGTGAAATTTTTCGTGTGTAATTAAAAAAACTCAATAATTTTTAGAAAAAAAAATGGCAAAAACTAGAAAGTCTTTAGTAAAAGCACCAGAAACGAAAAAGGAAATAGTCAAAAGAGAGATAAGAAGAAATCAAGTAAGGGCATATTATATATATAGGAACATATTATATTTACTTAAGAAGTGGTAAATCAATTTTTGTTTTTTTAAAAACTATTACACACAAAATTTTTCAAGAACAACCCAGCTATAAAGATTCTTGATTTTGGTAAAATAAATATAAATAACTGGTGTTAGCAGTTGAATTCAAAAACTTAAAAATAACTCAAGAATTAGTGAATTGTTATCTCGGCCATATAGCACATTTTAGTCCAACCCACTACAGCAACATTTAATAATTACCAAAATTCAAAGAAAACTAATTTGTTTTTTTTTTAATTACGACTTGAAATGTTACCTTTTTTCAAGAACGACCCATCTACAAACATTATAAACCTGCAGTTTTCTGCAATTTTTATGTATTAAAAATTGCTCGGAAAATTGCATGTCTAGAACTACTTTTTATTGTTGATTATCTCAAACCAATAAATAAATCTAGCCACTAAATTTGCAGACTGGTAAATTTTCCACATTATAAGATTATATCTGCCCTACAAACCATAAATTTAAGCTCCTAGCTAAAACATTAGTTCCGTTTCTTAATAGACCTCTAGTAGTTAGGAAAAACCAGTTGAGTTTTAAAAGATTAAAAGGAGAGAGTACAGCTTTTTCACAGTAACTTTGGTGAGGTAAGGTGAGCAGAACAAATAGCGACATAAAGCTATTTTTAACTCATCGCCGTATACTTGTACCACGTTCGAAAAGAGCAGATATATGCTAATCTAAGGTGTTCTTGAACGCGATAGGTGTTGAGATGCGTTAGGTATCACGTATCGTTACGGCACACGTATCGTATCTCAGCACCTATTACGTTCAGAAACACCTTAAATTAGCATATATCTGCTCTTTTCGAACGTGCTACAAGTTTCTGACCAATCAGTGTGCTTGGTTCTCGCTAGATGCGGATACGTATACCGCGATGAGGGGTCATTCCATATCAAATCAACCAAAAAATCACAAAAATTTTACGCGACCAATTCCAATTTTGATGATTTTTGGTATATATTTTCTTCTTACCATAAAAGTTGAAAATGCAAATTTTTAGATTTTTTTGATTCGTAGTTTTTTTTTTTTAATTTTTCAAAATAAAAAAGTCAGCATTTTGACCTTAACAAGAATGTACTAAACTAGCAATATCTCGAGAACCACTTACACTAGGAAAGTAATAAACGGCTCATTTTAAAGTCATTTTGAAGCTCTTTTTTATGAAATATCACAACATAATTTTAACAAAAAAAAAAATTGAAAATAAAAAATTGAAAAAAAAATTCAAAAAGGCCATTTTTAATTTTTTTGAAAAAAATATATAATTTTCGTCAAAGTGTTACTTAATTATCCACAAAATTTTATGATGGAGAAATGATGGGTTCAATGTCAAAAAAAATATCAAAAATATTAAGTACATTAAAAATCATGCATTTAAAAAAATAAACATATTTTAGGAGCACCAATAGTGCACTGGATATTAAAATAAATAAATTTGTTGGATGGATACAGGTTTTAAAAAATACCCAGAGGCTTTATCTACAAATTATTTTATTTTAAACTCGCAAAAGAAATAAACAAACTTTTCTACTTCGTTGATAAAAATTAGACAGAAAACACTAAGACTAACTATATACCTTAAATTTATTTTTTTAACTTTCTTTTAAGAATTTCTGATGAATCTGACATTTCTTTTTTGCTGAAATTGTAAGTTCTGCCAGTAGCAGTGTTGGGTTCAACTTTTTTTATAAGACTTTCTGGTTTAATAATTAAAATATCTTGAGGGGTTGGGTAAAAAAATGATGAGGCAGGTCCTCGTGGATGAAGAAAGCTTACTTTCAGTTCTCCGCTCTCATTATTTTTCCTCAAGACACAAGCCAGCCACCAAGCACTGTCATATTCTACAGTGACAAACCCTGACTCGATATTTTGCAAAATAATGCTTCCACCTTTAAAAAGATTATGTGTTTCGACCTCTAAGCATGTAGAAAACTGTTTTGCCAAAAACGTGCTTTCTGTAAGAGGAATTACAGCATGAATTTTTTGTGTCCCCGGTATTGTTAAGACTTCCGCAAATCTTTTATTCAAAATTATTTCATGATTTGTATAATCTGCTTCTGTGCAATATTTAAAATCAATGCCAGATATGTTTTCTTCACACCAAGTAAACAATTGTAGAGGTGTCATTATTTGATTGTCATAGGGCCTCTGCAAACTGGCTTTGGCAGCAAGTCTTTTAACAGTTCCTCCCAAGCCATCGCAGGCACTTTTGCCATGCGAGGTGGCAAAATAATGCCACTCTGCTTCAACACCAAAATCTTTTTTATGCAGGCATATATTCAGAAAATTCTTTTTGTTTTTGTACTGCGCAGCACATCCATCCGAAAAATAAAAAATTTTGTTAAGTCCTGGTATTTTGATTTTTAAATCAGGCATTAATTTTTTTAAAAATAAATGAAATGCAATTGTATTATGTGTCAAGCTTTCCGAAATAAACACATAATTCAGGTTGTGCAGTTTACCATCACTTAGAAAATAAATGGCAAAAGGGTGGAGGGTTGCCTGGCTGTTATTCCAATGATAAGACTGGACTTCATCTTGCATAACAAAGGAATACTTTTCCGCAAAGTCGCAAGTGATCAAAGACTCTCCAGGTTTAAGGTTAATTTTTATTTCATTGTATCTATCTTTTTGCATTTTTGCAATAAAAGAATGTGATTTAAGTTTTACAAGATCATCAGTAAATTCCTGGACAAAATCATCACTTTTCTTAACAACGGTTTCCATAGTACAACTATCTACTGAGACCCACTTTTTAAATGAGACCTCATCAATTAATTCTTCCTCAAATTTTTCTATTAACGTATTTTTAAACTGTTCTACTCCAGGACATTGCTTGCATCTATTGCTTAAAAAACAGTCCACTGAAGGTGGATTACACATTAGTTTATAAAGGCAATCATGATAAGATATTGCAAGAGGCCTGTTATTTTCATCATATAGCTTATTTAATTTGGAGCCATTGAGCATTAGTTTTATATTTTGATGTATAGTACATACACATACAGTATGAGTCCCACTTTTTCCTGCCAGTATACAGTTTTTGGGTCGCAGTTCACAAAATTTTGAAAACCCAATTTTTTCATTGGGGTACTCAGTTTTAAACAATGCATAAATTTCTTTTAAATTAGCTAAGACTAATTTTTTTTGTACATATTCTTTTTCAGTTCCATATTTTCTGATAACAACATAATCTTTTTTACCTGGCATGGTCCTGCTAATGTCATCCCTTTGGTAAAAATCTACCACTATTTGGGCCACTCTATCACTAAGGGTCTTTCCCGGTTTGGGGTTAGGAGAACATAATATCCCATTGTCCTTAACTAACTGTTTTACAGCTCTGGCCAAATATTGAGAAACTCCAAATTCTTCTTCAATCTTCTTTCTACTCCAACTTTGAGGTAAACATGATAAAACTAGTATTTTCTCACTCCTCTTTTCGGTTTTTAAAAATTTGTCCCTTAACTGCTTAATCATTTCACTTTCGTCACTCTGGCATTCCTTTACTAGCGTTGAATCTGATTCCTTTGTAAATGCTTTCGCAATTGTATGCTGTACAATATCAATTTTTTCTTTGTATAAATTTTTTCTTTTAATCGGCGACACACCAAGAAGCTCCAATGACTTGTTTAAAAGAGTAAATGATTCAGCAGGATCTTGAAAATCTGGATCATTTTCTGGAACTTGACTGGGTCTAAAAAACTTTAAAAAGTTAGTTTTTTATAAGAACTTAAAAAGGGGGTAACAGCTGACCCAAAATGTGTACATAATGCCAAGAAATTTGTACATAATGTCTGTATTCTCAAAATGCCAGGCAAAATAATGCCATGCAAAATAATGCCATGAGATTTTTCCACTCCGTACTTGACGCAATTGGTTTAGTTTATTAATTTTATATTAAAAAATACTATTTGTTACTTACCCTGCCTCATCTTCTTCAGATGCCTTAAACTCCTTTGAAAGCTTTAGTCTACAACCATCACAGATTTTCATTCCCATTTTGACATTTTTGTAACTGCACATCCACTTGGTCACATTTCTTAATTTCCCAAAATGCTTGATTTTTAACTTTAGTGGATCACAGCACTTTACTTTATATTTAGTCCATCCACTTGCCTCACCCATAGTTGAAACTTTTAAAATTACACAGAGATGACTTCTGATAAACCTTCAGTCGAATTATTATGTATCGATTATTTGGAGCTGTATCAGGAAGATACTTGCCAAAAATTTAAAATCAATTTATGCAGGAATTTTCATGTCAGCAAATCCCCACAATGTACCTAAACAGACCAATAAAATGAAGGAGGTGTGTCCTTAATGTTAAACAGGAATAAACAGGCAGTATTTCACAAAAGTATTGGCAGGTTTATACAGGCATATTTTCCTAAGAATTGGAACATCCAATAGTACGTCTCCGGTGGAAAAGAGGTTTTGTAAGTAAATATTACAATGGGGGGCAATGTTAATCTGATTACTGATACAGAATGAAACGTAGGATATAATTTTTTATTAAATAAAATATTGTTAAATATTTTTATAATATCGCTTTAAACCCCATTATATTCTTCTAATTACCAAAATGCATTGTCTATTTATAGGCGATTTTGCATGCATGTGACATTTTTAATAAATTTTTTCACATTGAACCCATAATTTGTCCATCTCAAAATTTTGTGAATAGTTTAATAACACTTTAAAGAAAATAATATAATTTTTTGAAAAAAATTAAAAATGGCCTTTTTTAAATTTTTCAAAAAAAAAATCAAAATTTTTTTTTTTTATTTTTTTTTTCAATATATGTTATGCAATATTCTCATATGAAAGGTATAAGAGCTTTAAAATGAACCTTCACCTACTTATCTATATAAGTGGTTCTTTGGATATTCCTAATTTTGTGCGCACATGTTAAGGACAAATAAGTGACTTTTTCGATTTTCAAAAATTAATTCAAAATAAACAACTGGTCAAAAAAGTCTGAAAAACTGGATTTTCCAGTTTTTTGGTAGGAAAAACATGTATACTAAAAATCATCAACATCGGAGATGGTGTGGTAAAATACCCTGGTTGACTTGATATGGACTGACCCTGAGTTACAAATAGCTTTATGTCTCTAATAAGTTCATATAGTGTATAAATCAGTAAGAGCATCAATAAATTTAAAAATTTGGTATCCAAACCAAACCGAATTAAACGTCGCTTAGGGCAATCGCCCTCCCCCTCCCACTTTGCAGGTAACCCAACCCATCTTTTTTTTAATATTTCACAAAAAACGATCAAATTTTTAAAGGATTTTTGGCTTAATATGTTGCCTGTGGTGCTATAACATCGTTAATTGTTACAATTTTACTTTAATTTAAAGTAACACTCGTGGCATATCGGACAAAGCGTTTTTGTTTCTCACTTCATTACGACCAGGCCTCCAATGTCTAATGGAGAACCCATAGAGAAAGTAATAGCTACGCGAGAGTGACCGATACTGTGTTATGCTTGGAGAACATTGTTTGTCGGCGACACGAGCGCAGCCGGTGGCTACAGGAACGAACTACTTGTACAGCCAGACGGATAATAAAATACATATATTCTTTTGTTTATTTTTTTTACAGGCACTTATTTATTTAATAATAAAAAGATATGAAAAAACTTATTAGCCACAGTTTTTCCATACTTTTTAGTGTTACAAAAGCAATGCATTCGCCAAAGGTGTGAGCTCTATACAAACCTTAACCATGCAGCTAAAAAACTTTCTTTAGCTTACACAAAGTAAAAAGGACCCTTAAAAAATCTAAAAAAGGAGAAGGGGGTTATAACTATGCTGAGGAATATTATCAAATATTAAAGGTAACAAAATTTTATTATGTTATTTTCTATTAATAATTGTGAAAAAATCCCAGTATAAAAGTCTTATAGATTTTATAATGTTTTAACCTATATCTCTTTTTTTTGTTGTATTTTAATCTATTATCTTCTTGCTTAACTCTATATAAATCATCACAATATTTTCTTCAGGGATTTTCGGCACTCTTCAAATAGTCCCATGGTCTCTAGTTTTAATGGTAGTGATCCAGCTTGATTTCAATGGCAATTTAGACTTTACAATAAGTTGTTAATCCACTATATAGCTAATCCCATAAACTCGCGCGATTTCCGACAAAAAACTGATTAAAATAACTCATTTGAAAATCTAAAAAAAACGCTTGCCAGGCTTGACAGACTTTGACAAGCGATCATATAGAAAGAGATGAACGGGCAAGGTAGTTGTTTACCTAATACAAGCATTACTTTCACTCTCCGCCGCTATGCGCTACAGGAACGTAGTTCCTGCGCGACCCTATCTTTCTGTTAGTCTCCGTAAGTTATTATGTTGTGTCTGGGAGAATCCAGACACCTACATACCTGTTTCATCCTTATTAGGAATCTTCAGGGAGTCAGGATTGTACCTGGCAGTTGAAGCTACACAGTGACCATGCACACCTCTCGAATTTAAAACAAAAAGTTTGTAATCCGTGGGGACGTAGTAACTGTGTGCGCCACCTGTCGAATAAACCGAGAAACAAGAACATCAACAAATCTATAATTGAACTAGGATGTTGCCATAAGACAATTTCCCTTGATTTAAAGGTTTATTTTAAAATTTTCTAACTTTAGATGCTCGTTTAGATGTTTCTAGACAAATTAGTGATGTTTAAATTGTAAGCAAACTGCAGAAAATTAACCAAAAATGCCTGGCCAAAATGTCATTCAACACTGCTTTTGAGGTAGTTGTCCCAAATGTGCCCTGACAAGTTGAGATATTAGCGAGAATTTATTAATGTTTACATAAAATGTCAGAATGTGCTCTCTAAAATATGAATTTTGGTCTTTCTGTGCTTTGTCAGTGTCCAAACAAGTGTTAATTTTAAGAATTTGTTAAATTTTATATTTTCTGCCATCTAAAATTTTATATTTTAGGTTCACGCTTTTTTACCTTTTGGTAAGGCTTTAGTAAAGTTTTCAAACAGTGGGATTCTAGCCTTAATTGTAATATATAATAAATAAAATAAATATATATAAATAAATATACTAAAAATGCCATTAAAAAATACATTTAAAAAGTTGGGGACAAAAAAATATTTTTTATGATGTTCGTTAAATATTTAGGTCCAAGAGAAAAGGGGATAGTTACACGCCTTACCGCCTCTCAAATGCGTGGGTACCCGATCAATGTGTTTCAAAAATTGGTCATTTAACTAAAAATGTTCACAAACTAAATTTGAGTTCAATGCAATAATGGAACAAATACTTCTACTAAATTCTGTTAACAGCAATTCCATGAATATGTCAACCGCAGGTTATTCCGTTTATCTAACTTATTTCAAATAACAACTTACTATGGTAGTGTCAAGTCTATATTATATTCACAAATAACCCTGCTTCAACAATCCTTTTAGTTTGCATCTTTGGCCAATAAAGGCAAAAAATAAAGATTGCCAGTGGATAAACCAAAAAAAAAAACAATTTATTTTAATAGTTGTGTTTAGTTTACAGGCGACATTAATTTTTATTTCTGTCATCGAAACTTTTGGTGTGGTCAATAAAAAGACATGTATAACATTTTTAAAAATAATTGGTAAACTCAGTTGTGTAAAATAATTAAATCAGAGAAATACAAAAGTGCTTCTTTTTTGTGTAACCTCGGTTGTACAGATTCATGACAGAATAAATGTAATATTTTTATTTGGTTAACTATTATATGTAGTTTTATTATTCATTGGCAATATTTGAATTTACTTATAAGAAAATTGAGCAAAACCTAACCTCCGTTGGCATGGAATGACTGTTAAAATTTATGGAGGCATGTGGTTTTTTGAAAAAACACTGCTACTGTTATTTTAATGACAAGTCTTTTAAGAGTAGAGATTCTTTTTTTTCTGTCAGTGACCTTAGCTCAGGAAATGTCAAAGTGACCTTTAAAACTTGTCATGTGATCCATACTTTTTGTGTCACTTCGATTAACCTAGCGACCCCACCCCAAGAAAATCAAAATCTGTTAATTATGTGCTAATTTTGTCCCCAATCAAAAAATGTTGTGCTCCTCTGGTTTCTGAGAAAATCGAAAAAGAAAATGGGGTAGCTAGATTAATATTAACTTAGCAACCACACCAGGAAGTTTGGCTTCAAATTAAAATTTTTTGAATTTAAAATTATGTGCTATTATGTGCTTCATGAATATATAAGCAAATAAAAGAATTTTTCATTTTAAATTATGTGTTTAAAAAAAAGGTTAAAAAGCTAGGTTAATATTAACTTAGCTACTACCCCATCATCTTTTTCGATTTTCTCACAAACCAAAGAAGCACAAAATTTTTTGATTAGGGACGAAATTAGCACATAATTATGGTGTGACTAATTTTTTATTTTCTTGAGGTGTGGTCGCTAGTTTAATGGATATAAATGTGTCTTAGTTTTTACAAAATGTGCCTTCGATTCAAAGTTCAGACAATTTGATGTTTATTTGATCAGAAAATTTGAGCCCCTTACATATTCATTCACTTTTTCAGTTTTTCCTATATATTTTTAACAAAATGGATGTTCCTTTTAGAACGTGAGAAGATTTCGACGGAATTTAATCGAATTTTAAAACTTGTTAATTTTCTTTAAATTTTCGCCTGTGGCGCATTTTTTTCTTGTTGGCATCTCTTTTAAGAGAGCCACAGAGATTGGAAAAATCTGGCTGCCCTTCATTAATCAATATGAAGATGGATTTAACCATCGACGACATCGATGGATTTAACACATGTAAGTGCAAAAATTAAAATTTATATAGTTATATTATAGTTAGGATAGTTATTTTCATAGCTGTAGAAGCATTTTCTAAAAATTATAACTCGAATTATAATTAATTGTAGGTTTGGTACCTTTCGTAAAGGATGTATCAAAAATGTTATTTGCCTCGTCTTGATATTTACAATTTTAATAAAATTTTTAACAATTTTTTTCTTAGCGTTGATACCTAATATTCTTTTTTAACTTCTCGAAACAGACGTGGAATCAGGGACGGGCGCCGGGCGGGATGCGATTGCTTTACCCACAAAATTTAACGTTAATTTTTCAAAAATTTTCGCTTGCGGCGCTATTTTTATATACAAATAAGTAACGGTTTTATAAATTTTAAAATTTTCATCTACAGCACCTTTTTTACACTGCATAAAACAACCACTTTTGCCCAAAATAGTTACATAAAATAAAGGGAAATTTTTAGCGCCGTTATAAATTTACAGAAAATATTTACGGCGTAGAGGGCAAAGGGTGAGGGAATAAATCGGAAAAAAAATTTTTCTCGACGAGAATTTGAACCTGGGACCTCTTGAATGCCGGTCTAACGCTCTGCCGACTGAGCTATCGAGGACATATTATTTTGAATGGCTATTCGGAAATCCTTTCGTCTGATTCATTTATTAGTAGTGGGGTGATTTTTGAAGCCTACTATTCACGATTATTAGTTGTACGAAATTTCTATTTATCTATCAACCAACGATACACGACATATACGGTGGGATTTACTAAAAGGGTTTAGTATATTTTAGAACGGTCCTAAGTTTAAGTGAAATTTTTGGTTTTAAGCATTTTAAACCTACCCTCCTTGAGTTTTGGATACAGTTTGAATTATAAGAAGAATTTTAATAAATTTGTTTATTGAATAATCATCTTAACACAATCTTTTGTTGGATTTAAGAAGAAAGTTTCAATTTAGAAGAAAAGAAAATTAAAAAATTGAAACCCACGCGGGGTTTAAATAGTAAACACTCTGTAGAACAAATTAAAATTGAGGTTATATGTCACTCTAATTAAAACTTACCATTGATAATTGATTTTTCCAATTAATACTTGATGTCACACAACGATTTAGATGGGTGATAATAAAATAAGGAGTAGATTAATTTTGTATTTATTTAAAAGGTGTTTTTATTTATGAAATGTATTAAAAAACTTAAATGCAAGTTTTTTTTTACATTTCCTGTCACTGTCCAAATGTCAGTTTAAAAATATTAGCGCTGCGTTCAATCACAAACAGCGAGTTCGGATCTTTTACCTCTGCTTGCACCTTGGCTTGCACCAACCTCTACTGATGAACGCTACTGCTACAATGAGTGGGCTTTGAGTAACGAAATTATTTTGACTGAGCTTTTAGATAACCTCAGTGTTTTACTTTCAGTTTGTAAATAAATTAATATAGTTCTTTTGGGTTTTTTTGTTTGGTATATTTTTCAAGCGTAATCAGTGACCTTCACTTATGTTTGTTTTGCCTCGTAGTGCCCTCATAAATATATTTTTTGTGCTGAAAACGGGTTGAAAATATGGCGTTTTTCTGGACAAAATTGGAGGTGTTTTATTGATTAATAAACAACTTGGGATATTAAATAAGGTAAATTACTTCTTGTAAGAACGGTTACTTAGGGAAATTTTAAACAAACTTGTTACCAATTGCCACAAAACAATTCTTTCTGGGGGCTATAAATTTAAACCACCCCCCAGAGGTGGTCTAAAAAATCAACAACTTTATAACCTCAAACACAGATGATGAAGCTATTATGTGCCAAGTTTTTGGCGTATTCACCATATGCCATTTTGAAGCATGTCAAAAAAAAATTAGTTTTAGGGCATTTTCTCCTAAAATATGGTATATTTTTAGAAAAAAAGCTGTTTTTCAATGGTATTTTGCAATAATAATATAAAATAATGAATAACTTTGTGTCTTTTCTGTATGGGTAAGTGTTTTTTTTTTTAATTTGGTTTTAAAATTCAGTACCCCCCACAGGTGTAAATATTTAGATCTGTGGGGTATTTTAGATCTTACTAAATCCCACTGTTTGTGTTTTATTGGAGATGTCAGATGACGAAGTTCCAACTAATAATTTCGGCTAAATATATTTATAAGAGGAAGGCAAAATTTTAGCGCCCCTATAAAATTACCTTCCAAACCTGGTCGAGGAAAAACTTTTGCTCATCCTTTGCCCTCTACGCACGCCACAAATTTTTTCTATAAAATTACATTTGTCGCATCTCATTTACATTTACAACCAATTTTTCAGCGGACTTTCTCACAAATTTTTGCGCAAACTTTTGCTCGGAACTTTTCGACACATTTTTTGCCATACAAGTTTGAATAAAAGCTTTTCAAAATTCAAGATGCCGGACGGATAGTCGACAGGGCCCTGATTATTATTATTATTATTATTATTACATTTTCTGTTTTCATGTGGGACGGACGTTACGCGAGGGAAAAATCTCGGAAATGGGATGCTGAGAGACAATACTTGAAATGGAGTGTCACTTGCAAACATTTCAATTACTATTTCATTTTAAAAAAGAAACAAATGGTTGTGGGATAATACTCAATTTTAAATGTTATAAATTTAAGATGTTGTGACTTCAGAAAAGTTTATGGTGTGTGTTCTGATATAGTTTAGGAAAAGATCAACATATTTTCAATTAATACTATGGGAAAGAGAAAACCTATAAAAACCCTATAAAGTCAGAAATACTACTTAATGTCAAGAGTAATCAAGAGTAATATTAATCATTACCGTCGCGTTGTAGTTGGATAACCGTCCCAATGCATTCCCAAAAACGGTGAATACCTCGAGGTGACGCTCACGGTTTATCAGAATGTGCAAAATCAAACCCGTTAAACCAATTTTTTATCCGAACCTTATTTTTTCAAACTCATTCAATCACAAATTCGAAATTTTTAAGACCCGTTTTTAATCGAACCATTGTTCATCAAACTCATTCAATATCAAACTCTTAATTTGTAAAACCCATTTTTAATAAAGCCCCGAATTTGTCAAACCATTATTTTTCAAAACCGGAATTTGTAAAACCCTCGGTAAAACCGTTGTTTATCAGAAACTTTTTGCTAAATTGATTGCGCATTCGCCAATAATACATGAGCCGAAGTAGAGTGAAATCTATAAAGAAAGTATTGAAGACTACCTGTGAATACTTTTAGCCAAGTTTGCGCACATAGAGCGATAAATGCATCGAAACGCCGCGCCGCCGCGCCACATGCGTGTACGCCTCCGGTTCATGTATTGGCGAATGCGCAATCAATTTAGTAAACATTTTCTAATAAACAACGGGTTTTACGAATTCCGGTTTTGAAAAATAATGGTTTGACTGAGGGGTCAACAGCTGGCCAAAAATTTGTACACCTACTGTCAAGAACGAAAATATTGTCAAGTATTGTCCGGGATTGCTAAGTATTATTAACTATTGTCTAGTATTGCCCAGTATTGTCTCCAGTATTGTCCAGAATTGTCTCCAGTATTGTCACGTATTGTTAAAGTACTGCCAACGATTTGTACACCTACTGTCTGCAGCTGATGACCCCTCGGGGTCAACAGCTGGCCAAAAATTTGTACACCGGCAAGAACTGAAGTATTGTCAATTATTATCCGGGATTTTCTAATATTGTCCAGTATTGTCTCCAGTATTATCTCCAGTATTGTCTCCAGTATTGTCTAGTATTGTCCGGTATTGTCAGGTATTGTTAAACTATTGTCAACGATTTTTACACCTACTGTCTGCAGCTGATGACCCCTCGGGTTTGACAAATTGCGAGTTTTATTAAAAATGGGTTTTACAAATTACGAGTTTGATATTGAATAAGTTTGATGAACAATGGTTCGATTAAAAACGGCTCTTATAAATTTCGAATTTGTTTTACAAATTGCAGTTTTTATGGTGAATCGTTCTTACGATGAAAATTTTTATTAAATACGGTCTGATAAATTCTTGGTTTGTGTTGATAAATCATAGGCGTTGCTTGGGACTGGCCAGAAAAAGTCAATTTTTCAAGTAAAAAATAAGAATTTCTCGAATTTTTTGCTTCAATTTTTGCTTCTATACCGCTTAGTTAATATAAGTTAGTGCCATAAATAGATACACATTCAAGAATAATAAAAATGTAGGCGTGAATTAATTCCAATAATTTTTTTATGGGCCCCTAACGTAAAAAATAGAAGCCTCCCATCGTCGGTGCATTGCACCATTAATTTGGCAAAAAACACTTTGTGACTCACTCAATCACATTTTTATTTTTTAAATGACTGTAATATACGATAATGTATTTAGTTTTCGAGGAAAATAAAAATGGGCTCTCCGATTTTTAGAAAACAACCTCAACATCAAAAGCATAAGAAACTGTCGCTGATCCATTTAAATGTGGCCCGTCAGGTTAATAAATAAGTGATTTTTGAAGTTATACCGGGCCCGCTGGCACTGTGATAAAAACAGATCATCGAAAATGTTGCCCAAACATTCAAAGTCACCCCAAAGCGTATAATCCGAGTATAACAAGCCACAGAGTAGCGACAGCTCGGGTAGGGGGAAGGGGGGCACATTGAGCAGTGGGGCAATTTGAGCCAATTAAAATTTACCTCCAAAAAGTTAAAGGAAAATTATGAAATAATTCATAGAGGTTGGCAACACTAACCACCACATGTTGCTTGTTCATTTTGTGTGTTTAGACGCTCTCAATATTTTTAATAAAACAAGTGCTGTTTTAACGGATTTTTCAGAAAAGTTTTATCATTTTTGATTGTCTAAGTAAGTATTGATAATATATTTTTTGGATAAATCTTGTAGTGCTATTAGTTATAAGATTTATAAGCAAATATTTGTAATTATTATTATTATTATTATTATTAACTTAAGTTTGTGTACTTATTTTTTCTGCTTAGGTGATCTTGGGGCAGATTGGGCCCGTGTTGGTGTTAAATGAAATACTTTTTCTTTTCTGTGTTAGAATGCTGCAGAAGCTTAATTCAATGTTTATGTATTTTTTGAAGGGTAGGCCTTTGTTTACAAAAACTTATGTATTTTTTAAGACTTATTAGTTGATACTGTATTCCTTCCTAAAAACGTTACCAGTGTTATTTTTAAGTTTAATAAAGTGGTTTCTTATAAATTTTAGTTTATTTAAAAACAAATACATACCTGCCCAAACTGCCCCTTGGGGTGCCCCAAACTACCTCCCAAAGGGAGAAACATTGGGCGAAAATTGCTAAAATAAAAATTTTTTGGAAATATATTTTTGAAAGTGAGAATAGATAATATTTTTGGTTTCACATCACTGACCTCAATTCTTGAAATTAAATTAGAGCACCAAACATATTTATTTTATTTCTCCATTAAATAGTAAAAGCCGACGGAAAGCGAGAAATTATTATTTGCTGGGTGGAAGGTTGTGAGGTTGGTAGATATCTACTAAATAAGTTTGTACGTAATTGTTGCTATGCTTTATCACTTTTTTGGTTTTCCTTAATTAAGTGTAAACTCATCAAAGCCCACCACCAAACCCCATCACCAAACCCCACCACAAAATGAAATAAAGTAATCCTCATTATTTTTTATCAAGCGTCAAATCGTTTTTCCGTCGGAAAGGTTTTAAAATTTAATTTTTATGTTACAATTCAGTTCAATGATTTACGGTAAATAATTTTTCTAATGTTTATTTTATTCCAAATATTTCTTTCATCAAATTTTGTCCGAACACTACGAACCTTTTTACCCGAACCCCGAACTTTTTGGCCCGAACCTTTTGCGCGAATCTTTAAATAAATAATTCACGCGAATGTTTGTCGGCATTTCGAAGATCAAAGGAATATTCGCCTGTGTAAATGCTACTTTACACAGACAAACTTTCCTTTGATGTGTAAATGCCGACAAACTTATTTAAACTTGTATGACAAAAAGTCTGTCGAAAAGTTCGAGCAAAAGTTTGTAAGAAGAATTGGGTTTTATAAGTAAAAAAAGATGTAAAAGAAGCTAACAGCGCGCAACTTTCGATTTTTTTATTAGAACCTAGATATAACTAATTAGAGCTAATTTAGTGCCAATCTTGATCCGCAAAAAAAGATTTTGAGCTTGCGGTTTTTAAAAGTTAGCGCATGCGCTGCTAGGTTCCGTGAGAAGCCCGCAGCGCATGCGATTGCAGCCAAATTAAAAAAAAAGAGCCAAATTAGAAAAAGAGAACAATAGTAAGTATGTTAAGCTCACAAAAACCTTTTGGTGTAAATGATAAATTCAAAATCGAACCCTCGTATATAAATGCTCCCTGCTTAAATTCTTTATTCTCTCTTATTTATTATCGATCGACCCCTGAATTATCGTGATTCGAAATCAAACAAAATTTAAAAAAAAAACGAGTTCCGTTATTTCTGAGCAGGTAATGGCAATACAGAAATTAAACACATTCAAAAACTTCGTGCCAAATGGATAATTCGAGAAGCATTCCAAATATCACGTCCCGTGTCAATACAGCTCAAAACAGAAAAAGTTACTGCGTTTATACGCGCCTAAAGCCGGTTTTATATAGGGACGGTTTTAAATAAGATCGCTATCTCCGACGGTTTATACGTAAGGACACTAATCGTAGAACTAATCCTAGAGCAAGCTCTAAAGGAAGCGAGGCCTGACATTTATTTTGACACTTGCGTTGTCATTTTTGATTTGTTTGCCTCGCTTTTGTCATCGGCGGCTCGTTATTATTGTAAATAGTTTTTTTTATCAAACGATTTAATTTTATTATTTATTCCTGTTGTATGCCAGGCTGCAAAAAATAGTTCTGCGACGGAGTTTAGCTCTTTCAAGTGCCTATTAAAGGTAAGTTATAATGAGTGAAGAAGTATTTTTATTTTTATTATGAAAATCAAACAGCAATAGAAGGAGAGCTTGGCTGGAAGCCTTCAGACAAGACTTTAAGCAGCACGAAAATTTAAGGATTTGTGAGGCAAGTTTTATAAAAGTACCTATTTCTAAAAACAACAAAATGAATCTCGTGTCCGCAAATAAAAATTAAAGTAACACTCGTGGCATATCGGACAAAGCGTTTTTGTTTCTCACTTCATTACGACCAGGCCTCCAATGTCTAATGGAGAATCCAGACACCTACATACCTGTTTCATCCTTATTAGGAATCATCAGGGAGTCATAGGATTGTACCTGGCAGTTGAAGCTACACAGTAACCATTTTTTGTTTTAAATTCGAGAGGTGTGCATGGTCACTGTGTAGCTTCAACTGCCAGGTACAATCCTATGACTCCCTGATGATTCCTAATAAGGATGAAACAGGTCTGTAGGTGTCTGGATTATCCATTAGACATTGGAGGCCTGGTCGTAATGAAGTGAGAAACAAAAACGCTTTGTCAGATATACCACTTGTGTTACTTTAATAAGTACCTATTTTTGCCCCGACGATAGTGCTTAATAAAGTGGAAGTACAAATTCGATTGCTTGTGTATTTGCGCGCCTGGTGTGTGAACTTGTGTGTGCCATTTTATATCCGAAATTAGTAAAAAAATTATTACGGCGTTGTGAAAGTTTATCTTTAGTCGAGTTTAGCTATTCTTGGTAAAAAAAATAATTTTTTCAAGATATAGGTAAGAATTTAAGTACTTCTTTTGGGGCAAGTATTCGCCTATATATATGTTACCGTAAAAACCCGATTTCAGTTACAAGCTGGTTTTCCTAGGAAAAACTAGTTTAGGTTAGGTCAGTTGGATTAGGTCAGATTAAAATCTAATCTAAACTTATATAATTTAGTCTAATCTAATCTAATATAGAGTTAACAGTTATAACTAGTTTTTCCTAGGAAAAACCGGGTTTTAACGGTAACATATGGGTACTGTAATAAGAATGCGTTGGATTGGTAAAAGATTTTAAACATTACAAATCTAGTCTAGTTTTAAGTTCATTTGAATAATTTAGATAACTTTAATCAGTTTTCTGTAAGTATTACGGAATAATTATTTTTTTTACGTATAAGTATAAATATAATAGTCAAAATAAAGAAGAAAAACTGTTTTAATTCTTACTTGAAATACAGCGACACAAAATGTGTTATTAGTACACCATCATCATACCAACGTATGGTACGGTAGTTCATCAAAAATTTAGTTGCTATTTGGGCCGTAAAATACCTATTTATAAAAAAAGTATTTTCTGTCGGTCTGCACACATGATAGAGAAGGCATTATGTATTATAATTTTAACCAAAATTTGGTACCAAAGCGTTTTTTGGCCACACACCAAATAAATGTTGGATAGAATGATGGGGGTTTAGAAAGAGAAAAGTGTGAAATAGTTGAAAAAATTGTAACTTTGAAATAAACATTTTTCTGCAGTTTGGTTCAAATTACTAAGAGCTTTAGTTTTTGAAATATTTAAAAGAGGTGTTAAACTATTTTTTTTTTAACATAATTTTTGAAGCAAAGAAGCAGATATCAATATACGTTTCCAGATTTTAGTTCCTGTGAATAGTACTTACCTGAAAATTTTGTTGTCCGGTTTTACAGAGGGTTTACCCAACTTTTCGTATTGATAATTTATTCATAACTTTAGTAATTCTGAATGCCTGTCGTTTTACTTCTTTATCAAAATACGGAGAACCCGGACTAAGAGTAAAATCTGTTAGATTTATAATTTTTGCGTATATTTTTTACTTTAGTAACTCGCGACTGTATGATAATGGACTAGTCGTGCTTTCGAGAAATACATTCTTATCGTATTTATCATTCATTAAAATATTTAAAACAAGAACGAGCCGCCCATGACAAAACCGAGGCAAACAAATAAAAAATGACAACTCTAACTTTCAAAGTAATGTCACGCTTCGCTTCCTTTAGAGCTTGCTCTCTCTCAAACAACATATTTTTCGGTAAAACCAGAGTTGAGTATTTCTTTATTTTTTATATCTACTCTAAAATCGGTTTCAAAGCGATTAAACGCTTTCTTAAATCGCTTTAAAATAAAATCGATTTAGTGCCTAAACCGGTTTTAGTGGTGTTTATACGAGAAAATGTTCAAACCGTCCTTGTATAAAAACGCTTCAAGAGGCCCTTATAAACAAAGTAACTGCTGGCGAGTAAATAATAATTACGGAGGGAAAAAATCAAAACGTATTAAGTCCACTGTACTAAGTTTTTCAGGGAACACAATTCAATAAAAACCCGGTTGCCAATGGCACCTTCGGTTTTTGTTATAATAAAGTACCACCTTTGACAGACGAAAACCATTTGTTTGTATACAAAATTAATATATTAACCAAGGAAAAAAATTATCGGAGTAATTGCACAAGTACATCAAAATTACTGCCTCCGCAGGAGGAGGGTATTTTCGTAAAACATGAAAACAATCGAATGCAATTTGTAATAAAAACACAGACGCAGCAGTCAAAATTTAAAAACATGGGAATATTTGTTTAATTACTGTGCTAAAAGTAAAAAAAAAATGTGTGACTGTGAATTTTTTATCTACTGTCATTTCATTAAAAACAACAAATAAAAAAGCAATGTTATTCTGTCATTTATTTCCAGAAGCTGACATGTTTTGACGTTATGGAAACAATAGGAACATGTGCAATCTTAAAACATTGAACTACTAGAAGAAGCTTTTTTCAGACCTAGGGCAGGGTGTTAGAGTTCAACATTTTCATCCCATTGTTGTCATGGTAAACTAATACGTTTTCCCCTGTTTTTAATATTATTTAAAATACCTTCAATAATTTTTAGTTCCGTTTAATTAAATGGTCTAGATATATTAATAAAAATCTATGTTTCTATAAAAAAACCTAAAAATGTATTCAAGTAGGATGTCCAACTATAAAAATAAGAAAAAGGTTCTATGGAAATCCCTATTCACACTGAAATTAATGAGAAGCCGGCAACACAGATTTCCTGCCTTTGTTTACCAAGAATGGCCAAATATGACGAATTCCAAGCTAATATTTAGTTAATATTTGAATTTAACGTGCCTGTGAAACGAAATACTGCGGTCCTCCGGCTTCTGTTTCAACTTGCATATAATAATACACTTCGGAACCATTTTTCGCCACAAACTTTTCACAAAAATATAAAAAAAAACACTACTGACCAGTGCTGAAACTTTCACTTTCAAAACAATAATGACATTCCAGGAAAAATCGAGAAATCGCAACAAACACTCAATGTTGCCACGTTGACTACAAAAGAAGATGTTTAAGGAAAACATGTTAAATTTTCAAAAAACGTCGAAAGTTTTAAATAGGTTGTGAGTATTATACAGGGTTCCTAAGATTTTCCTTAGGGATAGGATTTCAATAAATCAAACAGAAATGGCATAGAAAGTTCTGCGCGCACAAAAGAAACAGGTATATTGAGCAATGGTGCCAGTTTGTTATTATCTCCGGACTGCTTTCGTGAGAAAAAATTGTCGCCACTCTTTCATTGTGAGCATAAATCATAGTTGCAATAATAACCGTTGACAAGATGTCTGCAAATTCCGCTAGATGGCGGCCACACCATGAGATGATCGAGGAAAAACTAGATGTTTTCAGGTCCAAACCACAGCTTTTTCTTGCTTAAAGGAGGTTGTTAATATTAGAAAGAAATATCTTCGCTTTTAATTAAATTTCTTTCCATTCTGTTCTACTAGTGACATCTATCCGAAAACCATGCAGCTAGCACTAGCAGCCAAAGAAATCAATAAACGGCGCTGTTTTTCCTGCAGAGCTTTTTGCTTGCGATATTATTGATTTTAAATAAAGCTGGCCCTACACTGCATTGATATTTTCGAGGTGTTTTATGACATGATCTCGAAACATGTAGCGAAGCAATTCTTCAAAACTAGCGGGAGGGTAAAAGCGAAAAATAAGGGGCTGCCAATATTTGTAACACCCAAAAAGGGGTGAAAAGATTTATTTTGCTCTGTTTCTTTACAAAAAACGTTTTTTTTACGAAAAACTTGAGCTCTGCCACTTTTTTTATTTTTTTCTTCAACTTTCTCGAAATTTTCGTCATACCGTAGAAAAAAATTTTTTCCCCCATGGTCATACTCTACTTTTATTCGAAAAAATTTAGAAACAGAGACGGGATCAGTTTTCCTAAAACGGGGGATCTTGGTTTCGAGTGAGAAGATAAAGGGCGCCGCAGGCAAAAATTTTTCAATTAAATTAGCCGAACGCAAAAATGTTAGAAAAACAAAACACGAAATAAAAATGGCGCCGTTTACAATTTTTTTTCAAAAATTACGTAGTTTCGGGAAAGCAAAGAAATAGGTCTAAAGAGTATAATTTTTAAGAAAAAAATATCAATTTTCTCGCCCTCCTCCACTGGGACTACAGGGGCCGTGCACAAATTACGTAATGGTCATAGGGGGGAGGGGGGGTTACAAAACGTTACGTAGGGGGGAGACGGGTTTTCGACAGCGTTTGCATTTGTGTGAAACTAAGAAAATTTGGAATGAAAATAAGTGAAGTTTTTTTTTTTTTGGGGGGGGGGGTAGTGGTCTTGAAATCGTTACGTAATATTAGGGGAGTGGCGTGCCAAATCGTTACAAAACATTACATAGGGAGGGGGTCAAAAATTGGTAAAATCACCGTTACGTAATTTGTGCACGGCCCCACATCTGACTGTTCCTTCTTTTTGATTTCGAATCAAAGTGCAAAATCCGGGTTGGACGTTCGAAGGCGTCAACCCGTCCTATTTGCTTGATAAGGTTTCTACGGAAATATCTCAGTCGATTTCTCCGGCCGTGTATGAACGCTTTAAGTTAGGCATTTGCATGTATATCAGTCCCCAGCCTGTAAACAGTGCGTAAGGACAATGGTTACAAAATGAAAAGCCGAAAAATATTTTTTTTTTTACGATATCTTTCATCGGTTTGGTATTAAAGTCGAGCAAAAACAATTTTTATTTCAGTCCTAAAGGTATGAAAATGGAAAACATTAGAAAACAACAACCTGGAATAGATTTACTACGTATAAGATGTAGTGACAACATCGCCCCATGCCCATCCTTTCTGCCTAATGTGCTTTTCCGTTTGTCTACGTCTTATACACGGCTGCTTGGCCCCCTAAGGATTTGCTTAGGAACCCTGTATATTGTGTATATTAGCTTTTTCAACATATATCTTAAACCTCATTAATTAATTAATAATAAGTTTTTTGTTGCATAATTTTGTTATTAAAATTGCCAACACAGATTTCTTTCTCCCCTTTCCCCACTGTAGATGTTGCACTCAAACAACCAGTGTAACCAGACAGACCAGACTCCTTCTAGTAGCTCAATGTTCTAAGTGTACAATTTTCGTTTTCTATACAATCCAATTACCGCTGTAAATTTGCATAAATTGCACTCCTCTTATGGGAGTTTTAACACATGACGGAAATAATTTTTCGGATAGTGGTGTGTATTTTACGCATAATAATAAATAATAAACAAAGATTTATTCACAAACGTAGGTATACCTGCAAGGGCTGCAAGTATTTTATTTTTATATCTCAAGAAAACCTTAAATTACATAAACGAAAGATGGTCTTCTTTTTTAGCAAAAAAACAATAATTTTTTGAATTTATAATTATATTTTGGATGTCGAAAGATTTAAAATTTAATTGGGTTTTGAACCCTATGTAATCAATTTTTAATTTTGTCTGTTTTGATATCTAATTTTTAGGTTGAAATTTAAAAAAGTCTTTGACCATATACATTTTTACTTTTTTCATTTGAGTTACCAGTTTATCTGTAGGATTGCGGGACAATTTGTGCCGAAAATTTCCAAATACCAAAAAGTGCATTTAACACGTTTTGCTCGTTATTTCCTATTTGTTTTCGTAAAAGCTCAACAGCTTCGGTGAATTGAGGAAATTTTTTTTTTGTAAATTATGTATGATCTTTTTTTTAAAATCGATGCTACGCCGTAATAAAAATCACAATTCAAAATAAGCGTGCATCTCACAGAAAATGTTTTATACAAAAACATATCTTTTTAATTAAATGCACGGTTAAAAAGGAAAAAAATGGTTATTGGTTTGATTAAAGAATAATTTTTCAACTTAAGACGTTATTATTTCTTGCTTGATTTTCTTTACTATATAAAATCTGTTTTTTTTTACCAGAAAAGGATATTAAGATCATAAAAATAACTTCTTGATTTTAGGAAAGATCTTACTGCTCTCTTTTACATAAAAATAATTTTCTGCAGCTTTGTTTTACATTAAAATACTACAATTTAATAAACCCGCTAAATAATAGCTTTTCACAACGTTTCGAATTTTTCATCAGGTGAATACAGTATTTGCTCTAAAATTTTATGTCTTTGTTCTGTGGAAATTTTTTAAAATTACCAACGCTAAGAACCTAAATCTCTTCAAAATTTTAAATAGAAACATTATTTTTTTGTACTTGAATTTATGGGACGATATTATTTATCTAAATATTAAATATTTAATTTATTACACAGCTCTACAAAATAATAAAAAAGTTATGTTGCAAAAAAAACAATACGGATTTTGGTTGGGTATGAACCACTGATTCTGTAACTACCCTTCATGTGTTTAAGTTGACTCAGTTTTAATTAAAAAAAATTAAGAACTTTAATTTTAACCATGTTTTTCTGAAGAAACTTTGGCTTAACTTTGAAACGCTTGATACTAAATTAGCAAAATTTAATAACTTTATAAAGAAGATATAGGGGTATTTTTATGAAAGAAAATATTAGCATATAAATGTACAGGCTTTTAAACAAACAAAAAAGTCCCTCTGTATACAGTGGGTCTATTCTTGAATCGAGAGAAAATTCTCTTAGTCAAGACTAATAGAATTATTTTCGATGAATATCGGGCAAAAGTGAGAGAAACCGATTTAAACCAAAGATTTGGACCAATGAGATGCATAGTAGCGAGAGAATTTAACGCCCTGGGAGCAAATTTTCTCTCGATTCAAGAATAGACTACCAGTTGTATTTCTAAATACAGTACATAGAAAAAAGATCTTGTAGATAAATATTTTTTTTATAGAATTATCAGTAAAAAACATCATGCAAAAAGGTCTTGTCGGTAAAAATGTTTATAGTTTTATCAGTTAAAAAGATATTCGGATTTAAAATTGAAATTTTTAAGAAAAAAAAATGCAGATTTCCAGACAGATTTCCAGATAATCTTGGTTATTATAGTGAATCGCAAGGAGAGCGAGACTGTTTCAACAACAAAGTTTTTGTGGTTAGCTTCTAGTATAGCTTAGTAGATACTTGATTCTTAAAAAAAAGTATGTCTTCTTTCAAGAAAACACAGTTTCCCATTTAATTCAGAGTAAATTATAATTGGTTTCTTTGTACTTTAAAGTAAATTATCTCCAGTACTGTTTTCAAGAAAGCGTCTAATCGTCTAATCGTCTATCGACGAATTTTGTGAACCAAAATTAAATTTAACTTGAAATTTTGATGGATGGGATCAAATAAACCGAAACCAGGTTTCTTTCCAATGTCCACGTTTCGACTCGTTTATTGAGTCATCCTTAGGACATGAAAATTATCTGGTTTCCTCTGTTATTACTAAAACTACACAAAAGGACACTACATTTAAAAACATTCTAAAATAGTAATAATACGTTTTTTGGTTTTTTTATATCACAGATTAAATGGTGTATACCTTATGTAGTACGGCAAGAACCTACATAAGGCATACACCATTCAATCTGTGATATAAAAAAAACAAAAAACGTAGGTTCTTGCCGTACTAGATAAGGTATACACCATTTAATCTGTGATATAAAAAAACCAAAAAACGTATTATTACTATTTTAGAATGTTTGTAAATGTAGTTTTAGTAATAACAGAGGAAACCAAATAATTTTCATGTCCTGAGGATGACTCAATAAACGAGTCGAAACGTCGACATTGGAAAGAAACCTGGTTTCTGTTTATTTGATCCCATCCACCAAAATTTCAAGTTAAAGCATTTTTTTAGTAAATTTATAACACAATACAATGGTCAAACTTTTTTTAAATTTTAGCCCTTATTTAGTTAGGGGTGATTTTTTAAAAATATATCTGTCTATGTTTACTTCTATTTAGCTGTATCTCGGTAAAACTGCTGCGTATTGTTTTAATATTTTACTAAAAGATGGCCCAAATTTATAAAAACAGTTTTTTAAATTTTTTTCTGCAACTCGAGCCAACTTGGGAAAACCAACCGTGGTTCAGGGCACCTTGACGAGTATGAATTTACAAAAAAATTTCTTGCAACATTTTGTCTGTTGGGCAGTGTTATATAGGGTTGCCATATTTTCATTTTTTCCAGAAGAACCAATAGCGCAACTTGTTTTTTTTACCCTTTTATACTTCGTGTTCTGCAGTTTTAACCCACAATAAAAACACTTCACTTTACCATTAAAAAAAAATAAAATGTGAGATCTCGTTAAAATAGCTTGCGCATTCACCATTATTTTAAGTAAAAATCTGAAAACTGCTCAGCGCTGGACTTCAGTGAAAGTGAAATACAACATACAACTATAACAGAATAGGTATAGTCAAATAAAAAAATATTATAATTAGAAAATAAATTAAAAAACTGTATATTATGTACAGAAATTTGTTATTACTGTAAACAAATAAATGTGTAGTGTCTGGTTATTAAGAAGACTGTTTAAGAAAACCATCTCAACCATTCAAAAAAGTGGGAGACTCCCGCCTAAATCGGAAGGGGTGGCAACCCTAGTGTTATATATAGATCTGTGGCGCTTTACCTTCTTCTTATTGCCTCTCTTTTCTTTAATTAAATTAATCCTTAATTTGGTTGGTTATTTGATTTTTAACTTTTTTTAAAAATTTCACGATTTTTGTCTCATGCAGTCATTTTTTTGTGAGACAATAATCTGCGCGGTAAGTGTTTTTGCTGTATACTTAGTTTGCAATTCATATACAAAGCATTTCTGATAGACTGATTACTATCATTAATGCCTAAAAAGTTTAAAATCACCGACCGCGACCATGACTTTGTATTCGTTACATAACAAGAATTACCCAAGTATTAGCCAATCGTGCGTATCGGAAATCGTGATTTGTGTGTCAAAAACAGCTGGTTCTCTTTCATCTTCCTCCTATTTTATTATGTTGTACACTTAATTTTTATAGAAATTGCTCCGCAAGGAATGTTACGCGTTAATATTTTAAAATAGTGTTATTTTTTTTTATATATTTTTTTGTTACCAATTGGCTACTGAAAGAGAGTATATTATTTGTAACAAGCTTTATATTTTTGACATATTATTTATTTACTTTGAATTGTTTTAGCTATTTTTCATAGGGGTTTCTATAAAAGTTTATTGGATTTTCATTACCGTAAAAAATAGTAGTTTTCACAACTAGTGGCTAAAATAGTGCTTTTTATACAAGCGTTGGTTCACTTTAAATAACGAGCGCAGCACCGGATAGTTTAGCCGCGAGTTGTTAACACAATTTTTTTGATATTTATTAAAAAATCCAAGGAAAAGAGGAAAATACTTTTAAAAATCTCGAACGAAGAACACTTCTCGAAAGACACCATTTTTTACACTATAAATCAAGGCAGCTGGTAAACAAAATAACAATGGTTTCCATAGCGATGTGCTTTTTTACTCGGTGACGTTTATTGTTGCGACATTTTAATGTTTGACAGTTTGATATTTTGACGATGTTTTTAAATGATTTTTTTGTAAATACTTGATGAAAACTGGCGGAAATGGCTTAATTTTTAGGCAAGAATAATTAGATTTTTTAATATTACTATTTTCCGCTATTTCTCTTTAATTTTGAGTAAAAAACGGACAGAAATCTTTTTTCGCAACCGTGATAAAAAAAAAAGTCATGCTTTAGTTATCTGCAGACAGTTACTAAAATCATGTTCTTGATGAAGGTATAAAAAAAACACACATGATAAAATTATGAATAAATAAATAAAGAATGCAGCATTGGCCCAACTGCAACCAACTGTCTCCTTAGGAAGAAACAAAATTACCAAAACGTCAGATCGAAAATTCTCGTTGACAGTTAACGTCAATTAAATTTGTGGGTGGAAAATAATGTAAGGCAAATGGTAAAGCCATGACGTCCCTTAAAATAATTTAGTTAAATACCTGTTAAATGATTTTTAGGTGTGCTTTAATACACTTATAGTAGGACACGTTTTTTGGTAAATTTAAAGACTGTAAAAATCATATGCTCAACACCACTCATGATGACAGTTAGATGACATTTATAACAGAAATTATTATTAAACAATTGCCTTAAATTATTTTTATCTTTCTCTAAAATACTTTTTTATAGCCTGCTGTCTTCAACAACCTTATATATTTTTCGAGGGGGTAACAACTGATCTAAAATTTGTAAATGTATTGCGAGTAATGCCATGTTAATCTGGTAGTTATGCCAAGGAATTTGTACATGTATTGTGTATTGCCAGTAATGCGATGTTCATTTATATGGGTAATGTCATGAGTGGTTTTCCCCTCGATATTTTTGAACTTCACTAAATTATCTCTCCATCTACCTCTAAAATTCTGCCATTTCTCTCTAACTATTTTTCATTTTAACAGGGAAAACGGGTTTTTTGGCAGTACTTTTTTTTGAACGCTAAAAAACAAGTGAAAACTTGAAAAAATTGAGTGTTTTACTCTAGAAATCGAAAGTTTGGAAAGAAGTCTTTAAAATGTGAGCAAAATCATGGCATAAAAATGTGAAAACGTAGTGTAAAAATGCTCAAACAAAAACGTTACCCCTTAAATTATGCTAAAATATTTGAGCCTTAAATTACCATCATGGCTTTACCAAAAGCGTATATCTGCATGTCCCGTTCGCGACACAAAAAAAATTGAGTCGTCCTAAGTTAGGTGTGTGTTAAATTCGAGAACGAAACTTAGAAAAGTTATTTTTGAGGTTCTTAGATCAGTTTAACGAACGCCTATGGTTTATCAAACCGGGAATTTATCAGACCGTATTTAATAAAAAAATTCATAGTAAGAACAATTCACCATAGAAACTGCAATTCGTCAAACCAATTTTTTATCCGAACCTTATTTCATCAAACCCATTCAATAACAAATTTGAAATTTAACTGACCCGTTTTTAATCGAACCATTGTTCATCAAACTCATTCAATATCAAACCCGGAATTCGTAAAACCCGTAATCTATTAGAAAATTTTTGCTAAATTGATTGCGCATTCGCCAATAACACATGAATGCAAGACGGGTGAATGCAAGTGACATCTATACACAAACTATTGAACGCAACACATGCGTGTACGCCTCCGGTTCATATGGTATTGGCGAATGCGCAATTAATTTATCAAAAATTTGATGAACAATAGCTTGATTAAAAGCGGGTTTTGTAAATTTCGAATTTGTTATTGAATGGGTTTGAAGAAATAAGGTTCGGATAAAAAATTGGTTTAACGAATTGCTGTTCCTATAGTGGATGATTTTATAATTGAACTTTCTTTTATTTAACGGGTTTGATTTTGCACATTCTGATAAACCGTGGGCGTCCAGCTAAACTATGATGTGTTGATAAATGTTGCCTTCAAAGGGCGTAAAACAGTGATTATGAGTATTTTGTTATTTTAGTTTGCAATTGAATCCGCTAAATTAATTAAAATGCCCATTTATCCACAAACTTTTTCTACCGATTGACGTTGCTCTTCCAATAAAGCTGCGAAATGTCTGAGCCTGACCTTCCATAACCAGTTACTCTAAAGTCCCGACTCTCTCTCTCTCAGGAAACATCTTCTTGAAATAAATTTAAAACAAAATTATACTATTTTTTTAAAATAAAAAAAATTAAAAAAACATAGCGCAGTCTCTTTCTACTTAGAACACTTTTTGTAACCGTGTCTTGTTTAACTAACGTTTCTATCGAAGCTACGACGATCTGTCTTCTTCTAAGAAAAATTAAATCTTGAAGATTGAGTTTTCACTCAAAATAACCCAGTAAAAATTAGAGACATAAAGCTATTTGTAACTCATCGCGGTATACGTATCCGCATCTAGCGAGAACCAAGCACATTGATTGGTCAGAAAGTTGTAGCACGTTCGAAAAGAGCAGATATATGCTAATTTAAGGTGTTTCTGAACGTAATAGATGCTGAGATACGATACGTGTGATACCTATCGCGTTCAAGAACACCTTAGATTAGCATATATCTGCTCTTTTCGAACGTGGTACAAGTTTCTGACCAATTAATGTGCTTGATTCTCGCTAGATGCGGATACGTATACCACGATGAGTTACAAATAGATTTATGTCTCTATTATCTCTAAGGAAAACAAAAAATATGGCGCGCGTTGAACCAAAACAACCTGAGGCATTTGTCTTGAATCGATACATCTTCCCGAAATTTGTCTTGACGATTTTTTACACTCGCTTAGTTATTAATGTAAAGTGAAACGAGTAAGTGTATCGGAATGTTGATTTGACTTATAGAAATTGGATAATATATGTGAAATTTGGAAGAATGGGATATGCCACCTGAAGTAATCAAAAATTTTACAACTTGTGTTTTACTTTCGGGAATAGTAGGGGTCTTCTACAGAGGACTTAAATGTGGCTACATATCTCAAAAATTACCCAAGGGTCCAGTTACTATGCGTGCCAAGTTTCATTGCTTATTCATTTTTTTGCAAGGTTGGACCCCTTATATTCCGGTTTATAGTACTTTTAAGTGTGTTGTTGTTATTGCGTTAGGTTTCCGACAGAATAAAAATAAATGTTTTTTTCATTTTCAGAATTTTAGAATGTATGACTATGTTTCCTAAAAATGTTCGCATTCGAGTAGAGTAGAGTATTTCTTTATTTGCATAAAATTTTGTACATATTTGAGCAAATAGCGTCAAAAGAAAAAATAGCAAAACAGTACTTCTAATATAATCTTAAGTAAAAATTCAAATCTTTTCCCTACTTACTTTCAAAATATAAAAGAAAAAAACTCTATTAATTAAATATTCAACATGATGCATTAGGCAAACAATTTCATTGGCAGTACTTTTAAGTGTTTTGTTCTTATTGTGTTATATTTCCGATAGAATAAAAATAAATATATTTTTTATTTTCATACTTAGGATTGCATCTGTTTCAATTTTTAATCCTTATATCAAATCACCTTGCTCTTTTTCAAATTATTATACTTTTTAATATCGTCATCTATTTGATAACAAAATTAATTAAAGGATAGAGGTGTTATCTATACCTATTTTATAAATTTACTTTGTTTTGTAGAAAAAAAGATTTCAGTACGCATTAAGCTCCTAATCGAAAAAATAAATTATGTATGTGTGATAATTAACCAACAATAGCATATTTTATACCAAGGAATAACAAGGCACTTTTATCACGAAGTTTATACGCTATTTTTCGCACATTTGAAATTTTTTTCCGAGTTTTTTCTCAACTATGCGACATTCTGATACTCTACTACTACTACTTTTGCATTTTACGATGATCTGTCACTTTTTATCCCTGATAGGTCACTTTTCATTTCGATCCCTACGGATAAAAAGTGCAAGTTTTATCTTTAAAATGCGAAAAAGACATAATAGTGACCAATATTTCTTTAACAAAATTAGCGTCCTCTCTTCTAGAAAATGAGTTCAATTGGTAAAAAGAACCCCGCCAACTTATTATGTAGCGTGGGCACCCGGTAAATTTTTTCAAATTTTATTATATAGGAAAGGGTCAGACAAATATTTTTTTATCATTGCCACCTCTCCCAATAATAATAAGGTAAAATTGACTATTTTGTAACTCACTAATATAACAAGGATTTAGTAAGGTACAAAATAGTCAATTTTACCTTATTTTCTGACTCACCCTGTACCTATTGGGACGGGTGGAAATAATAAAAAAACATTTATCTCACCCTTTCCTATAACATATTCAAATTTCAAAAAATTTAACGGGTGCCCACGCTACATAAAACATTGGCGGGGTTCTTTTAAATTTAAGAAAAAAAATATTTTAGAAGAAAATAATACAAATCTCCGGTTGTTTTGATTTCAAAGAAAGATTTGTCTTGAAACAAAATATTGCATATTGTCTTGGAAGAAAACAATAAATATCTTCATTATTCTATTTTAAGTCAAGAAAATTATTTGTCTTGGATGGAGAATCAAAAGTGTTTTGTTTTGAATAAGCAAATATTTTAATTGTAGAGGAAAATGTGTCTTAGATTGTTCCATTTTATAAAAAAAAAACAATTTCTGTTTCTCATTAAAACAGAGAAACAAGACATATTTTCTTCTATATCAAGAAAATATTCTCTAGGTGAATAGGAAAGCACAAATTGCTTTATATCAAAGCAATTTGCTTTGACCTAAGATAATTTTTTTTACCGTGAAGCCTGCATCTCTCTTCAGTGCATCTAAATTGAATAGCGCTCTTAAGGTGCAGTTAGACTGTGGTAGTGTAGTCGTCGTTGCATTGCAGCTGTAGTGAATTTTTTTCCATAGATAATGCATAACAGGATATTTTACAGATAAATAGTTATCAATATTTTATGGTACACGATTTTTAATATAATTTACCTTGTTTAATGTTTTAAACAAATATTGGTGATAATATACCCTCTTGCAAAATTTTTGAACATGTTAAAAGATCCACCTTACATATTTCTTTTGTATTAACCAAGAAAGTTCCGTTTTTTCTTAATATAATTTCAAAAATGCTTTAGTTTTAAAATTAGGGTTGATTGGGTACCAAAGATGGACAAAATAAAACCTGCGAAAGAAAAAAATGTGGTAATTTTGTATTTGCATACATACATACAGTCAATAGTGTGTTCAGTGGTATTAGCAAAAAATTAACAAGGTACTATAGTAGTTCTAGCTGATTCGCTGATTAATCATTCTGATTTATTATAATTGCGAAGAAATTAGAGCCTTTTTTCTAAGTGACAAAAAGCGCTTACTTTTAGCATTACTTCGCTTGCATGGACAAATTATATCAAATAATTTACCTTCTTAATCTTATATATTGCTTTAGTAATAACCTTTAGAAAAGTTATAGTACTGTATTATCAGGGGTGCACGGTGGTTGTAGTGAAAAAAGCTCACACAGAGATAGGTAGATATTTTCGGGTGCACATGAAAGAGATGGCATGCACACACCAACTTTAAGCATGGGAGTTATTTCGTGGAAATGCAGGCAGTCGATATTTTCAATAAATGAACAAAGTATTATATTTACTTATGTCCCTATCCCCTGACCAGCCGAAGTTAATAATTAATAATGGTACCTATCTACAATAAACAGCGGCGCTATATTACCCCTCTCCCCTTTTCTACGTCAAACTAGTAATTTTCTAAAATTATTTATAATACTGTTTAAAAGTAACTTTTTTAAAGAACATTTTCCCTCAAATATTACTTATATTATCCACTAGACATATTACTTTTATTACACACTAGACACCGCCGCGCCGCTTCGCCTGCGGTTTTACCCATTTTTCCCGCTGTTATTCCTTTAAATGCCATAACTTTTGTTTCCGTAAACCGATTTTGATGAAATAAATGGCTATGTGTTGCCTGTGCAGTCTATGCGTGATGCTGGAACAAACAGACATACATACAGACAGACAAAAATTGTAAAAATTGGTCAAACAATAAAATATAAAAAATAGTCAATGTACAATTCAATGTACAGAAATGGTCCTTTTAGAGATTTATTATATGTATTGATAAACAACTAATTATAGTCAGGGGCGATTTTAGAAATTTCAAAAAATTTCGGTTCAGTAGATTTTGCCTAATTGTCTCCCAAACAGACAGACAGACAGACACCATCAAAAAATTTTATATTTAGATCTTTCTTTTTGCCGATCCCATTAGCCTGGGATGGATAAAAATAGAATTCAGTAGAATCAATGATTTCTGATAAAAGTATATTTGCGACTATGTATTGCTCGCGATTTGGTTCGCGTGTTTAAAATCGTAGCTTTCCCCCTCCGCCTCACGCCCACCCTCACCTTCGGCTCCAAAACCCATCCATTCAATCAAATACTTGCTTTGCCCGTTGTGTGCCCGATATTAGGTACATTTAGCGAAGAATGTTTCTCAGCAAATTGTAATTTTTCGGACGCGTGTTATTTGCTGAAAGTCCATAATTACACAATCCGGTTGAAAGGCTTTTTCGTGCGGATTGCCGTGCGACATGGCATCCTTTTACGGACCACAGAAAAGTTTAAAAGCTCCAAGACTTAACTTTAGCCGAGCGTGAGGCCTTAACACGAGGCTTATTAAGCTCGAGAGTTTGATGTAGTTTTAATTAAAATTTACTTTGTTTAACAGCTTTCAGTTTTGCCTGGGATATTAAAATTTAAAATAATGCGTGTTCGGGGGAAAATTTCGCACAAAATCTAATCCCAGTTTTGGTCTACTTTCATAATTTTTTAAAAATTTATACCTTGATGGCACCATCAGTCAGACTGGTGTTCTAGAGGTCCTGGGTTGAAATCCTGTTCGAGGCAAAAACTTTTTTATACTTTTATCAAAACCTTGATCATTGGTTGCAGTAGCCCGTTCTGTCTGCTCCACAATAGCCGCAATAGGGTCATTCCATATCACATCAACCAAAAAGTGATTTTGATGATTTTAACTACACTGCTTTTCCCTACCAAAAAAAAAAACAAAAATCCAAAATTTCAGATTTTCTTCACTAGTATTTTTTTTTGAATTAATTTTAAAAATCTAACAAAATCAGCATTTTGCCCTTTGCAAGGATGTACAAAACTAGCAATATATCGAGAACTACTCACACTAAAAATGTAAGAAATGGCTCATTGTAAAGCCATTTTAAAGACCTTTCCAATGATATATCACATAAAATACTTTTTAATAAAAAAAAATTTTTAATTTAAAAAAAAAAGATTTTTTGAAAAAATTCAAAAAGGCCATTTTTAATATTTTTTTCTAGGTTTTGAAGATTATATATTGATTTTTTTTTTAACAAAATGTATATTACGGAATATCTCACACGAGGTCCCTAAAAGAGCTTTAAAAAGAGCCTTTACTTACTTTTCTAGTACAAGTGGTTCTTAAGATATTGCTAATTTTGTGCGTCTATGTTAAGCACAAACTGGTGATTTTTTTTGATTTTCAAAAATTAATTTAAATAAAACTACTGGTAAAAAAATCTGAAATATTGAATATTTGCATTTGCGAGAGAACATGTATATCAAAAATTATCAAAATCGGAGTGGAAAAATACTCTGGTTGATTTAATATAACCCAATAGTTTTACAGAAGCTCGCAATACTTGCAGTAGTGTGGCAATATTCCCCAATAATTTTGCAATAGTTTGCAATAATGTGCAATAGATTTGCAATACTCGAGAATACTCTTGCAATGGTTGGCAATAGTGTAGCAATAGTTGGCAATAATGCTGCACTGGTCTGCGAAGGCGTCAGTTTTCTACCGGTCAGATTATTTTTCTTGTTTTCCTTGACAATACTTCTGCTACTTGCATTAGTCTGCAATAATCATGCAATGCAATAACCTGCAATAATTGGCAATTTTCAACGACCGTCAATACTTTTCAATAATCCTGCCATCGTTTGCAATAATCTGCAATTGTCCACGACAATCTGCAATAGTCTAAATTACAGGCAAATGAGGTCAGTGAAATCCCTCTTGTGTCCGCCCTTGGAATTTTGATTATTTCAACGCAAAATACTGCATAGCATTTTTCTTGACGAAATAAAATATCTGCGAATCAAAGCAAGGACAAGAAGTGCATTCTTCGCAAATTTATATGGCCCGCAGACAACCGGCAGATGTTTACTTGCTGCTTTTCAAAAGAAATTATTCGCAATAACTATGCAATAATGAAATTCAGCAAAAGTTCAAACTACTTGCAATAATCTAGCAAAAGTTCACAATATTTCTGCAACTGTTTGCAATAATCATGCAGTAACCCGCAATAATTCGCAATTTTGAATGACCGGCAATACTTTGCAATAATACTGTAATAATCTGCAATAGTCCACGATAATCTGCAATAGTCTACAATAGAGGCTAATTGCGCACTAAATATATATCAAAAATCAGGTCAGTGAAATCCCCCTCGTGTTCGTTCTTGGAATTTTGATTATTTCCACGCAAAATACTGCATAGCAATTTTATTGACGAAATAAAATATACTTGCAATAATCCAGCAAAAGTTCACAATAATCATGCAATTACCTGCAATAATACTTGCAATAATCCTGCAATCGTTTTCATTAATCTGCAATAGTTCACGATAATCTGCAATAGTTCACGATAATTTTCAATAGTCTAGAATACAGGCTAATTGCGCACTATATATATATCAAAAATCAGGTCAGTTAAATCCCCCTCATGTCCGCCCTTGGAATTTTGATTATTTCCACGCAAAATACTGCATAGCATTTTTATTGACGAAATAAAATATCTGCAAATAAAAGCAAAGAGCTGGATTCTTCGCGAATTTTTCTAGCCCTCGGACAACCGGCAGATGTTTCCTTCAAGCTTTTCAAAAGAAATTATTCTAACAATAACTATCCAACAATGGCAGTAATTCAGCAAAAGTTCACACTACTTGCAATAATCTAGCACAATAATCATGCAATTACCTGCAATCATTCGAAATTTTTAATGACCGGCAATACTTGCAATAATCCTGCAGTCGTTTTCAATAATCTGTAATAGTTCAGGATAATCTGCAATAGTCTACAATACAGGCTAATTGCGCACTATATATATATATCAAAAATCAGGTCAGTGAAATCCCTTCGTGTACGCCCTTGGAATTTTGATTATTTACACTCAAAATACTGCCTAGCATTTTTATTGACGAAATAAAATATCTGCGAATCAAAGCAAAGACAAGAGGTGCATTCTTCGCGAATTTATATGGCCCGCAGACAACCGGCAGATGTTTACTTGCTGCTTTTCAAAAGAAATTATTCTGTTCCCCGATAGCGCATTTATCACTTTAATTGCCACGTTTCGCGTCGTTCCGCTTGCAAAACGTCACTTTGGATAATTTACGGTATTTTTACCAAATTTTTTTCAATTTTCACTGCCTGTATGTATTGATGTATTCCGTTGTTTTTGTCACTTTTATAGCGTGTTTGCACTTCAAACTGACTTTGTTTATATGCGCCTCTTAAAGTGCCTTTATCTGAGGACGGTTTGACAATTTCGTCGTATAAACACTACCAACATCGTTTTAAGCACTAAATCGATTTTATTTTAAAGCGATTTAAGAAAGCGGTAGAGTCGACATAAACACTAAATAAATTAAATTATAAAAGTTGTTTCTTTTGTTTCCTTTTAAAACTGATATTTAATGACATTTAGCAAAGGACGTGTAAACCCTCGGAGAAATCGATTTTATTTAGAACCGTCCTCATATAAAATCGGTTTTGGGCGCGTATAAACGTAGTAACTGACTTAACGACCTGACCTGTCACTAAAAGTAACCTGAGTAGCTGAGTGAGTAGTCATCGCGCGAAAACGCAAATAATTCCTCAATATGTTAAAAATGTAAATTTAGGATTATCTGCTTTTTATAAAGAAAAACAGTCTACGCGGAAAAAAGTGATGCAGGGTGTTCCAAATTCGAAGCTCACCATGGGGATCTCCTAAACGGTAGGAGATACGAAAAGGTTTAAATTAGGGCAAAGTTGGGTAATTTTCATTTTTAGTTTTTATTTTTTTTGCGCCTTTTTTCTTAAAGCTGTTAAAAAAACGCTTAAAAATTTCTACAAGCACTTTTTTAAGATCTACAGGTACATTTTTGAGATTTGACATTTCACTGTGAGAGGGGCACTGTCAAGTTCATTTTTTCTTATGGAAACGTGCTTTCTTTCTTCTCCAGTTTGGTTCATGAAGGATTACAGATAATATTTTGCAACCTAATTAACCCTCGTCAGCCCAAATTCAATTTTTGGTTTTAACTTACTACTAGATATTTTGAAAACCCGCTTGCAGTACTTTTTTTGACACTTTAACTTTGACGTTTTGTTTGAACAAAATAGTTTTGTCTAATATTTTAAAAATGTGTTTTTACTTTCTTGTTTATAAAATTAAAATCTAAAAATGCTAGTTCGACTGGGCACATTTAAATGCATAAATGTTTTTATTTTAAATTTTTTCAAACAAAAGAAAAATATTTGCTTCTTAAGTAGCGCAAGGGTCAGTCCATATCAAGTCAACCAGGGTATTTTACCACACCATCTCCGATGTTGATGATTTTTAGTATACATGTTTTTCCTACCAAAAAACTGGAAAATCCAAAATTTCAGACTTTTTTGACCAGTTGTTTATTTTGAATTAATTTTTGAAAATCGAAAAAGTCACTTATTTGTCCTTAACATGTGCGCACAAAATTAGGAATATCCAAAGAACCACTTATAATAGAAAAGTAGGTGAAGGTTCATTTTAAAGCTTTTATAAAGACCTTTCATATGAGAATATTGCATAACATATATTGAAAAAAAAAATAAAAAAAAAATTTTTGATTTTTTTTTTTTTGAAAAATTTCAAAAAGGCCATTTTTAATTTTTTTCAAAAAATTATATTATTTTCTTTAAAGTGTTATTAAACTATTCACAAAATTTTGAGATGGACAAATCATGGGTTCAATGTGAAAAAATTTATTAAAAATGTCACATGCATGAAAAATCGCCTATAAATAGACAATGCATTTTGGTAATTAGAAGAATATAATGGGGTTTAAAGCGATATTATAAAAATATTTAACAATATTTTATTTAATAAAAAATTATATCCTACGTTTCATTCTGTATCAGTAATCAGATTAACATTGCCCCCCATTGTAATATTTACTTACAAAACCTCTTTTCCACCGGAGACGTACTATTGGATGTTCCAATTCTTAGGAAAATATGCCTGTGAAATACTGCCTGTTTATTCCTGTTTAACATTAAGGACACACCTTCATTTTATTGGTCTGTTTAGGTACATTGTGGGGATTTGCTGACATGAAAATTCCTGCATAAATTGATTTTAAATTTTTGGCAAGTATCTTCCTGATACAGCTCCAAATAATCGATACATAATAGTTCGACTGAAGGTTTATCAGAAGTCATCTCTGTGTAATTTTAAAAGTTTCAACTATGGGTGAGGCAAGTGGATGGACTAAATATAAAGTAAAGTGCTGTGATCCACTAGAGTTAAAAATCAAGCATTTTGGGAAATTAAGAAATGTGACCAAGTGGATGTGCAGTTACAAAAATGTCAAAATGGGAATGAAAATCTGTGATGGTTGTAGACTAAAGCTTTCAAAGGAGTTTAAGGCATCTGAAGAAGATGAGGCAGGGTAAGTAACAAATAGTATTTTTTAATATAAAATTAATAAACTAAACCAATTGCGTCAAGTACGGAGTGGAAAAATCTCATGGCATTATTTTGCATGGCATTATTTTGCATGGCATTTTGAGAATACAGACATTATGTACAAATTTCTTGGCATTATGTACACATTTTGGGTCAGCTGTTACCCCCTTTTTAAGTTCTTAAAAAAAACTAACTTTTTAAATTTTTTTAGACCCAGTCAAGTTCCAGAAAATGATCCAGATTTTCAAGATCCTGCTGAATTATTTACTCTTTTAAACAAATCATTGGAGCTTCTTGGTGTGTCGCCGATTAAAAGAAAAAATGTATACAAAGAAAAAATTGATATTGTACAGCATACAATTGCGAAAGCATTTACAAAGGAATCAGATTCAACGCTAGTAAAGGAATGCCAGAGTGACGAAAGTGAAATGATTAAGCAGTTAAAGGACAAATTTTTAAAAACCGAAAAGAGGAGTGAGAAAATACTAGTTTTATCATGTTTACCTCAAAGTTGGAGTAGAAAGAAGATTGAAGAAGAATTTGGAGTTTCTCAATATTTGGCCAGAGCTGTAAAACAGTTAGTTAAGGACAATGGGATATTATGTTCTCCTAACCCCAAACCGGGAAAGACCCTTAGTGATAGAGTGGCCCAAATAGTGGTAGATTTTTACCAAAGGGATGACATTAGCAGGACCATGCCAGGTAAAAAAGATTATGTTGTTGGAGCTGAAAAAGAATATGTACAAAAAAAATTAGTCTTAGCTAATTTAAAAGAAATTTATGCATTGTTTAAAACTGAGTACCCCAATGAAAAAATTGGGTTTTCAAAATGTTGTGAACTGCGACCCAAAAACTGTATACTGGCAGGAAAAAGTGGGACTCATACTGTATGTGTATGTACTATACATCAAAATATAAAACTAATGCTCAATGGCTCCAAATTAAATAAGCTATATGATGAAAATAACAGGCCTCTTGCAATATCTTATCATGATTGCCTTTATAAACTAATGTGTAATCCACCTTCAGTGGACTGTTTTTTAAGCAATAGATGCAAGCAATGTCCTGGAGTAGAACAGTTTAAAAATACGTTAATAGAAAAATTTGAGGAAGAATTAATTGATGAGGTCTCATTTAAAAAGTGGGTCTCAGTAGATAGGTGTACTATGGAAACCGTTGTTAAGAAAAGTGATGATTTTGTCCAGGAATTTACTGATGATCTTGTAAAACTTAAATCACATTCTTTTATTGCAAAAATGCAAAAAGATAGATACAATGAAATAAAAATTAACCTTAAACCTGGAGAGTCTTTGATCACTTGCGACTTTGCGGAAAATTATTCCTTTGTTATGCAAGATGAAGTCCAGTCTTATCATTGGAATAACAGCCAGGCAACCCTCCACCCTTTTGCCATTTATTTTCTAAGTGATGGTAAACTGCACAACCTGAATTATGTGTTTATTTCGGAAAGCTTGACACATAATACAATTGTATTTCATTTATTTTTAAAAAAATTAATGCCTGATTTAAAAATCAAAATACCAGGACTTAAGAAATTTTTTTATTTTTCGGATGGATGTGCTGCGCAGTACAAAAACAAAAAGAATTTTCTGAATATATGCCTGCATAAAAAAGATTTTGGTGTTGAAGCAGAGTGGCATTATTTTGCCAGCTCGCATGGCAAAAGTGCCTGCGATGGCTTGGGAGGAACTGTTAAAAGACTTGCTGCCAAAGCCAGTTTGCAGAGGCCCTATGACAATCAAATAATGACACCTCTACAATTGTTTACTTGGTGTGAAGAAAACATATCTGGCATTGATTTTAAATATTGCACAGAAGCAGATTATACAAATCATGAAATAATTTTGAATAAAAGATTTGCGGAAGTCTTAACAATACCGGGGACACAAAAAATTCATGCTGTAATTCCTCTTACAGAAAGCACGTTTTTGGCAAAACAGTTTTCTACATGCTTAGAGGTCGAAACACATAATCTTTTTAAAGGTGGAAGCATTATTTTGCAAAATATCGAGTCAGGGTTTGTCACTGTAGAATATGACAGTGCTTGGTGGCTGGCTTGTGTCTTGGGGAAAAATAATGAGAGCGGAGAACTGAAAGTAAGCTTTCTTCATCCACGAGGACCTGCCTCATCATTTTTTTACCCAACACCTCAAGATATTTTAATTATTAAACCAGAAAGTCTTATAAAAAAAGTTGAACCCAACACTGCTACTGGCAGAACTTACAATTTCAGCAAAAAAGAAATGTCAGATTCATCAGAAATTCTTAAAAGAAAGTTAAAAAAATAAATTTAAGGTATATAGTTAGTCTTAGTGTTTTCTGTCTAATTTTTATCAACGAAGTAGAAAAGTTTGTTTATTTCTTTTGCGAGTTTAAAATAAAATAATTTGTAGATAAAGCCTCTGGGTATTTTTTAAAACCTGTATCCATCCAACAAATTTATTTATTTTAATATCCAGTGCACTATTGGTGCTCCTAAAATATGTTTATTTTTTTAAATGCATGATTTTTAATGTACTTAATATTTTTGATATTTTTTTTGACATTGAACCCATCATTTCTCCATCATAAAATTTTGTGGATAATTAAGTAACACTTTGACCAAAATTATATATTTTTTTCAAAAAAATTAAAAATGGCCTTTTTGAATTTTTCAATTTTTTTTTTCAATTTTTTATTTTCAATTTTTTTTTTGTTAAAATTATGTTGTGATATTTCATAAAAAAGAGCTTCAAAATGACTTTAAAATGAGCCATTTATTACTTTCCTAGTGTAAGTGGTTCTCGAGATATTGCTAGTTTTGTACATTCTTGTTAAGGTCAAAATGCTGACTTTTTTATTTTGAAAAATTAAAAAAAAAAAACTACGAATCAAAAAAATCTAAAAATTTGCATTTTCAACTTTTATGGTAAGAAGAAAATATATACCAAAAATCATCAAAATTGGAATTGGTCGCGTAAAATTTGTGTGATTTTTTGGTTGATTTGATATGGAATGACCCGCAAGTCAAAATCATTTGACTCCGTAAACCTAGCGGGTCCACCTCACAAAATCCAAATTTTAATTATTCCAGAATGATGTGCTTTTTATGTGCTAATTACGAGTGCTTTTAAAAAATTTTGTGCTTTTTTACTTTTCGTGAAAATTAAAGAAAAAGGGTGGGCTCGCTAGCTTTATACACAGGGTGTTTCAAATTCGATGCTTACCATGGGGATCTCCTAAACGGTAGAAGATACGAAAAGATTTAAATTAGGGCAAAGTTGCGCAATTTGATGCTTTGCTCAAAACTAAAAGAAAAGTTTACAAATTCCGGATAGTTCCGGAGATAGGCGGAAAAAACCGAAATCTTCATTTTTAGTTTTTGTTTTTCTGTGCCCTTATCCTTAAAGCTGTCAAAAACGCTTAAAACTTTCTACAGGATTTCTTAGGATCTAGCTAGTGAGAAGTTCATTTTTCGGACTTGACATTTCAGTGTGACAGGAGCACTGTCAAGTTCATTTTTTCTTATGGACACATCCTTTTTTCTCGTGCCGTTTGGTTCATAAAGTATGACAGATAACATTTTACAACCTTATTTTGCCAAGTCACTTGACGTTTTGGGTTTATTGACCATCATCAGCCTAATTTAATTTTTGCTTTTAACTTACTCAAGATATTTTGAAAACCCGATTGCAGTAGTTTTTTTAATAAAAGATAAAAAAGGTTCGTGGCATTATTTATTTTTCACGGACAAGAAATCTACTTTTCCTAAACTTTTTTAATATTCTAAAAATGACAGTTTTTTTGAGATTTTGTTATAAGAAAATAACTTTACCTAATATTTCAAAAATACGTTTTTCTTTTTGTTTTTTAATCTTTGAGATACAGGTACTTGTCAAAATGAGGTTGTAAAATATCTGTCATCCTTTATGACCCAAACGGCAGGAGAAAAAAAGCATGTGTCCATAAAAAAAATGAACTTGACAGTGCTCCTGTGACACTGAAATGTCAAATCTCGAAAACGGACTTCTCATTAGGTAGATCTTAAAAAAAGTGCCTGCAGAAAGTTTTAAGCGTTTTTTGACAGCTTTAAGAATAAGGGCGCAGAAAAATAAAAACTAAAAATAAATATTTCGGTTTTTCTCGCCTATCTCCGGAACTACCCGGAATTTGTAAACTTTTTTGGTTTTGAGGAAAGCGTCATATTGCGCATCTTTGCCCTAATTTAAACCTTTTCGTATCTCCTACCGTTTAGGAGATCCCCATGGTGAGCATCGAATTTGGAACACCCTGTATACCTAGCAGGCCCACTTTTAAATAAAGGTTAAAAATATCCGTTGAATATCTCAGAATTATGTACTTTTTATGTGCTCCATAAAAATTGAAAAAAAAACTAAAGATTTTTGAATTTTTTAGCCATTTTTTTTTTAATAGCGTGGGCTCACTAGCTTTATATAAACCTAGCAATCCCAACCTTCAATAAAAGTTAAAAATTTCCGTTAAATATCTCAGAATTATGTTATTTTTATGTGCTCCATAAAAGTAGAAAAAAAACTAAAGATTTTTTACTTTTTTTAGTTATTTTTTTTTTAAATGGTGTGGGCTGGCTAGCTTTATGTAAAATTAGAAAGCCCAACCTAAAATAAAGGTCAACAATATCCGTTAAATATCTCAGAATTATGTGCTTCTCATGTGCTCCAAGTTATTTTTTTTTTAAATGTTATCGGCTCATTAGCTTTATGTAAACCTAGCAGACAAAACCATCCTTAAATAAAAGTTAAAAATATCTGTTATATCTCAGAATTATTTGCTTTTCATGTGCTCCATAAAAACAGAAAGAAACTAAAAATTTTTTTTTATTTTTCTTCATAAAAAAAATGGTGTAGGCTCGCTCCGGTTTTATAAAACTAGCAGGCACAACCTTAAATAAAGGTTGACAATATCCCTTAATTATCTCAGAATTATGTGCTTTTTGTATTTTCCATGGAAATAGAAAAAATCTTTAGTTTTTTTCTATTTCCATGTAACACATAAAAAGCACATAATTCTGAGATATTTAAGGGATATTGTAGATAGTCATCCTTATTTTAAGGTTGGGCCTTATTCACTGGCGCACTCAGGAATTGACTTCGGGGGGGGGGGGGGGGGTTAAGAATAAATAATAAAAAACACCTAATTTAAAATAAAAATGTGACCATAACCAGGCTTCTCGCCCCCCCCCTCCTCGCTGCGCCAGTGCCTTATTTAAGGGATAATGCCAAGATTTATTTAGGGTTGGTCCCGCTAGCCCACACCATTTTTTTTAAATAACCGAATAATTTTAAAATCTCTAGCTAGTTTCTTTCTATTTTTATGGACCTTATATATATAAGTAAAAAAAATCTTTAGTTTTTTTTTCTATATAGTTTATGATCACGCATCTGGGGTTAAAAGGAATTTTAGTCACCACGAGATTCTATGAGAGATTCCAAATTTTGCCCTACTATTAATTTATTTTGGAAAAAACAGCTTTTGATTTGGAAAGTAAAACCTGTTTAAATATTTACAGTGAGATTTACTAAGATCTAAAATAGTACCCCCCACAGGTCTTAATATTTACACCTGTGGGGGGTACTAAATTTTAAAACCAATTTTCAAAAACCACACTTACCCATACAGAAAAGCCACAAAGTAATTGATTATTTTGTATTGTTATTGCAAAATACCACTAAAAACTGCTTTTTTTCTCAAAATACACCTTGTTTTAGAAGAAAATATCCTAAAACTAATTTTTTTTGACAGGGTTCAAAATGGCAAATGGTGAATACGAATTTAAGGTTATAAAGTTAGTGATTTTTTAGACCACCTCAGGGGGGTGGTTTAAATTTATAGTCCCCAGAAAGGATTGTTTTGTGGCATTTGGTAATAAGTTCGTTTATAATTTCCCTAAGTAACCGTTTTTACAAGGATTAATTTACCTTATTTAATATCCCAAGTTGTTCATTACCCAATAAAACACCTTCTATTTTGTCCAGAAAAACGCCATATTTTGAACCCGTTTTCAGCACAAAAAATATATTTATGAGGCACTACGAGGCAAAACAAACCTAAGTGAAGGTCACTCATTATGCACGAAAAATATACCGAACAAAAAACCCAAAACAACTATATTAATTTATTTACGAACTGAAAGTAAAACATTGAGGTTATCTAAAAGCTCAGTCAAAAAAACTTTCCTTACTCAAAGCCCACTCATTTTAAAAATGTAGCTTTCATTAGTAGAGGTTGGTGCAGGCCAAGGAGCAAGCAGATGTAAAAGATCCGAACTCGCTGTTTGTGATTGAACGTAGCGCTAATATTTTTAAACTGACATTTCGACAGTGACAAAAATGTAAAAAAAACTTGCATTTAAGTTTTTTTAATACATTTCATGAATAAAAACCTTTTAAATAAATACAAAATTAATCAACTCCTTATTTTATTATTATTCGTCTAAATCGTTGATGTGACATCAGGTATTAATTGGAAAAATTAATTAACAAGGGTAAGTTCTAATTAGAGTGACATATAGCCCCAATGTTAATTTATTCTACAGAGTAATTCCTTTTTAAACCCCGCGTGGGTTTAAATTTTTTAATTTTCTTCTAAATTGAAATTCCTCTTAAACCAACAAAAGATTGTGTTAAGATGATTATTCAATAAACAAATTTATTAAAATTCTTCCTATAAATCAAACTATGTCCAAAACTCAATGAGGGTCGGTTTAAAATGCTTAAAACCAAAAATTTCACTAAACTTAGGACCGTTCTAAAATAAAACCTTTTTAGTAAATCCCAGCGTTAATGTTTTTTTTTAGAACATTAATCTAACCCGTAATACTTTTAAAATAATTCAATTATTCTCCCATCTTGGTTCGGAAAGTAAAAAGATGTTTACAATCCTATTTGAGAAGCCTTGGCCTTCGCGCTGGACGATGCCCCGAAACACGCCGAGGTGTGTTTTTGTTTTAGCTATGTGTAGTTTGTTTTGGAGCCTCAATTTATTCCGCGGGGCCCACCAAAATTTGCCGCCTGTTCTAGTGCGTCTATAACAGTAAGCACCCTATACTCAGCATACATAAATCCACAGATGCTTCATGCAATAGTTAGGACTATTCGATTTACCATGTAACTATGACCCTTGGTTTTTTTCCCAAAAAAGCCGTATCGGTGACACAACAATGTTTTTGTATAATCGCTTTTCTTTCCACTTGGTTAAAAGGAACGCTTATGGTTTGTCAAACCAGGAATTTATCCCACCGGATTTAATAAAAATTTTCATCGTAAGAACGATTCACCATAAAAACTGCGATTTGTTAAACCAATTTTTTATCCGAACCTTATTTCTTCAAACCCACTCAATAATAAATTCGAAATTTATGAGAGCCGTTTTTAATCGAACCGTTGTTCATCAAAGTCATTCAATATCAAACTCGTAATTTGTAAAACCCATTTTTCATAAAATCCGGAATTTGTCAAACCATTATTTTTCGAAACCGGAATTCATAAGACCCGTTGCTTATCAGAAATTTGTTCTTAACTGAAATGCAAGTGACATCTATACACAAACTATTAAACGCTACCTGTATATACAAGTTTGCGCGCGTAGCTGCGACAAATGCATAGAAACGCCGCGCCACCTGCATGTACGCCTCCCGTTCATGAATTATTGGCGAATGCGCTCAATTTAGCAGACATTTCTGATAAACAACGGGTCTTGCGAATTCCGGTTTTGAAAAATAATGGTTTGACAAATTACGGGTTTTATTACAAATGGGTTTTACAAATTACGAGTTTGATATTAAATGAGTTTGATGAACAATGGTTCGATTAAAAGAGGGTCTTATAAATTTCGAATTTGCTATTGAATGGGTTTTAAGAAATAAGGTTCGGATAAAAATTGGTTTAACGAATTGCAGTTTCTATATTGAATGATTTTATGATTGAACTTTGTTTTATTTCATGGATTTGATTTTGCATATTCTGATAAACCGTGCGCGTCCGTTAAGGCCACAAAAACGGCATAGATTTTTCAACACTGCTTTGCTATTTTTGGGCCAATCTTTACCGGGCAGAATATCGGCCACGAGAAAACGGAATCTGTTGAAATTTGGCAGGAATGTTTATTTTTGAATTCCTCACAACCGTATCCAGACAGTTTTTTGCTGGACTCTCTCATTTTCAAAATAAAATAAACACAGCTAACAAAAGTCAAAAATCTTACCTGGCTTTTTCTTTAGCCTCGTCGATAATACAGAAATCTGTAACAGCAATTTTTTGATTTTTTTATTTTTTGAAAAAAATACACCAAATTTTTAAAAATCCTTTGGATACGGTTGCAGATTTTTATAAATCCTATTATTTGATAACAAAAAAGTTATGGTTTTTTTCTTTGTAAGCAATATTCTGCCGGAATTCTGAAACGCCAAGGTCACGTAATTTAGTAGGCCCAAGGAAACTGAAATGAGTTCGATTGGAGTATTGGAATTCAGGTTCCGCATAGCCACCGGCCACTTGTGTAATGAAACATTCAGCCAATAAATTGATACATGTCAAGTGATAAAAATAATACGAAAATTTAAAGAAGCATTAATAAATGGTTACGTTCCTGATAAGTTGTACTTTCCCTCAAATATGGTGTTCGCACCCTGTTCTGAACACTGCACGATTTCACTCGAAATGGTATTAGTGATACCTATTGTTGATCTTTAAAAAAAATAGCAAAGCAGTGTTGTCAAATCTATGCCGTTTTTGTGGCCTTAAAAAGAGCACATCATAGAGGTATAACTTAAATAGAGACATTATGTTTACCGCACTTGCGATAAGACATAAGGTAAACAATTTGGCGACAATGCCAGATTGCGCTGAAAGTTGTATCTCTACACGTAATGATTTTAAAACATATTATTTTTATAACTTTATCATTTACATGCAATTATGCAAATTCTCCAGTTTGATTTTTTAAACATTGAGAAACACCTTATTATTATTCAAATATATAATGAAATTTAGGTATATTATATAATTGCATTTAAATTTCCTTCAATCTTCACAATTTTAAATCAATAAAGAATTTATAATGTGGAGGTACATGTTATGGTACTTGAAATATACCTCATTTTTTCGATCGAAATATCATATAAAATAACTGATATTTTGGCCGAAAGAATAATTCTTTTTATTTCCCAATATATATCGGGAATAAAACCTACAACAATGTGACAACCTCTCATTTGTGGCGGGTCAGCCATATAAACGTGTGTACGCTGCTCCATTCAGAATTTCTCTACGGCGTTGTAGCTGTAGCATAATTGAGGTTTTGGTATGTTTTACAAATTAATCGAGAGTTTTTTAATATTTTTTCAATAGATTTTTAAGTGTTTGTGGCAAAAGTGATGTGACAAAGTGCGTAGTGTGATGAAAACTGGAGATTGCAGGTGAAAACCAAACATTTCACAAGTTTGTTATCATATGTTTTTTCGACGCCATCTTGTGATAGGCCGCCATAGGCGTGCAACTAGTGTTGCAATAAATACAAAATGTAATTAATAAATATAGAAAAGAAATAAGTATTTTTGGGATATTTGTGCGAATTTGTGATAAAAACAATATGGTAAGCACTTAATTAATTACACTATATTTGGTATAATGAACCAACCCCAGCTGCGACATTTTTAAATATCCTGTATGAGTAGCAAAAAAATGTAAGAGGTGCGTATGATATTTATTTATAACTACATTCACAGTTTTGATACTATCTGTAGTCAACTTATTTTTTCTGCTGAGATTTTTTTATAAATAGTACAAGCGTTCCCGGTATAAATATAAATGTTTAAAACATTATTATGTCAGACACAAGATAAAGAATGTATGTTTGTTACAACTTTTTATTTATATTATTTACATAGGTAGATATTCCACATAAGATTTTTTTGTACTTATTAAAAATGTAAAGATACTCTTGTACGTATTAAATAAAAATGATAGTAGAGTGTATAAATTCCATTTTTTTTACACAACGAAAAACCATCATATAGTACCTATAATATAGGTATCATCCTTTTTCGAAATACTACTATTTTTAGTCGAATTTGCTTATTTTTTCCACATTGGTTTTTTTGGTAATTTGCCTAAACAGTGCGGAAAGTGATACTTTTCTACACACGATGGCCGTTAAGGGCGAAAAAGACACTTTTGACACGGTTTTAGTGTAACAATTTCCTACTTGCATAAAAACCTTCTGCCTAAGGTTATATATATTTGGTATTTTTAAAATTAAAACTAAAAAATAATTTTGTTTCCATTTTTCATTTAATCTAGTTTATAAATGGATCTAAAAACTCCAATTAGACTTAAAATTCACGCCATGCTAAAAAAATACTTTTACCTATGATAATTTTTTAATAAAGTTTTGCCGGTCACTTGACATTAAATAGGTAAAGAAACTACTCCGCAAATGCGTGTGAAAAAGTCTACTGTTACATATCAATTTTAATGTGGAAAGTTCAACTTCCCACACGCCGTGCGTAAAAAAAAGCACGGCGTGCATAAAAAACTGTCATAGCGTGCGTGAAAACACGTTTAACGCACGCATTTTTTTTTAAATGCTACTTTATAGACTAAATTTTTAAATTTTGAGTTCGAAATGTGTGTTCATAAAACTACTTTTTGATCAAGAAAGTCATCATAAACACTCGTAGAAAAAAAATTGTACCTAACCCTTGCGGAAGTGTCTTTACCGCCCGCACTCCTCCAGTGCGTAAAAGTATCACTTTCCGCACTGATTAGTCAGATAACTATCTGGAGAACATTTAAAAAATTAATATTTTCTATGTTATATCTTTATAATACCTCTTCATACCGTTGGTATTAATTATTAATTATAAAAAGATTGTAGGTATATCCAAAAAAATTTTACAAGTCTGAAAATAACGACCAAACCTTTTTACATTTATAAATAACGAGCCGCTTCTGGCCGCTGCTAAACGTAAGGTGGGTGGAGCGTGTGTTAGGAGGAGCATGTCTGGTGCAGCGTTGCCAGTAAAATGGTTTTCCCTAAATCTAACGACTGATCGCGTTTCAAAGCAATTTATGAATGACTTGATGGGTCTATTTTAGTTAAACGTCTTTGGAGCACATGTATATTAAAAACCAGGAAAACACTTAAAAAATCTCGCTAACTTACCATTTTTAGACTATAAATCAGGGGAGGCTGATGGATGAAAGAACAATGGTTTTGTACAATAGCGTTTATTTTCGCTCGGTGACCTTACATTGTTTTTACCATTTTAATTTCTGAAATAATTTTTTTGCGAATACTTGCGGAAAACTTGGAAAATGGCTTAATTTTTAGATAAGCATAACGAAATTTTCTTAATATTACCTATTTTCTTCAAATTTGGGTTAAAAAATATATTTCAATCAATTGATAAAGACACATCATTTTAGCATAGATAGAGAATTCCCATCTACGATTTTAGTAAGCAACCGAAGATATAAGTTCTCTAAAAATTACACCAAATTCAATTTTACCGCTTTTAGGTTTAGATATCGATTTAGCATGACGTAACAATTCAATTTCCCATAGTTTACACGTGCTGGCTCGGTTCGATATTAACTTCTTCAACCAATATAAAAAAAATCGTCAAAAAACTTTCACACTTTTTTTAAAATTTTTTAAACCAACAACAGTTTTTATTTATGGACTAAAAAGATATAAAATATATGTACAAATAATGTTACTAAACAATAAAAGCTAACTTCTTTTTCATTCAAGCATCATTTAATAAGGTGTGTGTTCCCATGTAAACATAAGCCCTACAGTTCGATGTTATAAAATATTTCCTCTAGATATTTTATGAAATCAAGTAGGGGGAATTGTAAATCTAAATCGTAAGACGTCTTTTCGAAACCGCTTTGAAAACATGCGTAAAATGTTATTTTAACGACAAAACGGTGACGTCACGGTTCAAAACATTTCGAAAGGGCCTCGGACGCACCGTTTCGAACACGGTTCAATATGGCGGTACTTGTCAATTTTTAGCAATAGAGACCTTTTGCACCTATAATTTTGATGCCTTTTTACTTTATCGGTTATTTCGCGCATGCGCAGTTACGAGGTAATAACGGAATCCCTTACTAACCGATAAAGTTTCACGTTACCGGGAGAATACCGTATCTCCTATAATTGACATGGTTGCCGACAGTACAACGTTAAGTAGAAAAACAAAAAATTTAAGTTTATTTTTGAATGAAAATATTTTCTGTATTCTTTTTAATTGTAAATATAAGTGTCAATTTTTGTTTAATCATTTTCTTTGGCTACAATTTCGTAAGAAATGTAAAACATTGTTTTGCACTGGCAACTATGATAAGTGATTCCGATTTGTTTATCATAACATCCCTTTTCTCTGTTGTATTTTCGAGTTTTTAAAGATTATTAATAATTAAAATTCACCGTAAAAGACACAAGAATAAGATATTCTAAATGAAAAATATTATGGGACAAATTCTTTTTGTAAATCTTTATAATAATAAATACCGTATAAAGTGGGCCATAAACGAAGCTACGTCACAACGCGTTATTAAGCGATAAAGTCACCTAACGGGGATTTTTAATAAGAGGTGCAAAAGGTCTCTAATAATGAAAATAGGCCAAGGTTATCTGGCCGCGACAAAAAAAAGGCTCACTTGTGGATCTAGGACATCCATTTCGAAAAATCCCAAAACTTACAAATCCTTAAAAAACGAGAAGTCACACACAGATGATTAATGTCATTCAATAATTGTCATTTTGGCGATTAGTAGCGATGGTTCGAAATGGTGACGTTGCGGTTGAAACGGTGGCGTATGTTTTCAAAACGTGCTTTCGAAAACATCGGTCGCGAAAAGACGTCTTAAATCTAAAGGCGGTAAAATTGACCACCCAGCATTGACTATCTGTGGTGTAGCGTAGTTAATCTATCGATTTTTACCTAGACAATGATGCAGTCTATGTAGGTTAAATAATTTTAGTCATCAACAAAATTGGTCATAATCATTCCGTTTTGTTATTGGATTGTTATTGAATGTCCAGTGTTGCCAAAGTTAGTGCCAAGCGTAGTAAAGTTTTTAGGACAAACGCAAAATATGGCACATAGCTAGGATTCGAACCCAGGACCTTCGGTGCGGCAGGTAGATACGCTACCCATGTCAGTACGGAAAGTCTCTAAAGTTAGCAGTACAAATGCGGCAGTGCAAAGATTTTATGATTGGAAAAATTACTGCTAATAAAGTTCTAATGCTGCCGTTTCAATAAAAAAAAATTGTATTTTTTACGGCATATCGGACACACATATTGATAGTCCAGAAAGCTACAGGCCTGTTTCATCCTTGTTAGGAATCATCAGGGTAACATAGGACTGTACCTGGTGTATGAAGCATAACATAAGCAACCACATCCAACGAATTTAAACAACTTTCGTCGTCAAACAACGCGGGATGTTGGATGGCTATATGCAGCGCGCCGCCTAGTATAAACTACAATTGGGGGTGGAGTTGCTGCGAACGTTGTATTTTGAACGGTACAGTTTCGCAGGTTCCTTTTTTTCGTCCTGCCCGCAAATTTCATTCTTATTGATATTTGCATCCTTTAACGTTTTGCTTTTCGCTTTATTCCGACAGGCGCACAGTGCTTCAATTATATGGAGTTGTACTCAAAGGATTTGATTCAAATAAAAACCACTTTGTAAGTAATATAGGGACCTACGTTTGACACATAAAACAAATCGAATGTCTTGCGTATACACGGTACAAGAATTGGTTATATATGTATATGGCGATAGATGTTTGCATTTCTTATTTTGATGTAGCCTAAACCTCCAATATTTACTGAAAAAAATAAAAATACGTTTTTTAATATGTGATAGTTATATATTATAAAGAAAAAACAACAAAATGCGTTTTTCAATATATAAATTCCAACAAAGAATTAAAACAATAAAAATAATTCTAAAATGACAAACCTATTGGGATATCTACCAAAAACTACTAAAGAAACAATTGATAAAGCCTGAAAAATATCTTATTCGCTTTCGGAAGAGTCATCTGTATTTTACAAATTAATATCAATATCTGCAGGCAAAATATCAGAATATTGTTGCACACAAGAAGTGTCTTGTTCCAAATATTCTGAGATATATAATTATGTAATTTGGAAGTTGTAATCTATCTCAAAGAAGATACAAATGGATCTGTGGTAAGTAGTAGCATATTCATAATGTCCTTGTTTGCGTTAGTTCTTGAGTTTTTTCTCGCATGGTTAGACGCACATTCCTGACTTCTTTTTGCCTTGCTAACTGGCCTATTGGTAAATCAAAATATCGTGTCATATCACATCCATGAACGAGAAGTTTGTGGACACTAGAAGGCATGTAATACCACGGATACAGCTGAATATAAAGATTTCTGGGTACCGATTCTGGAAGTCATAGGAAGTGATCGTTCGCCTGAGAGAAGGGAAGCAGTGTCAACCAATAAACGCGCTTAAAAGCAGTGACGAGACGATCGAAGAATCACCAATCTATTGTGGGCACGCGCAGAGCTGCCTCGAACAACAATTTTTGAGCGAAGGCGTTCTCTTGACTAGACCCAGTAGTATGGACTTGTAGGAAAGCTCGTCTGAAAAACATCACTCGGTATGATTTCAGAGCACGCTATTGGATGAAACCATCACGTGACAGATCTCGCTAGTGCGCATGCTACGCCCAACTTGACCGTCTCGTAAAGTACGACGTCGCACAGTGGTCGATTTTTGTAATTTAATCTTAGAAAATATTTAGTTTTAATAAAAAAATAAATAGTTTACAATATTTAAATACGTAAGCATTTATTCTTTTTTAGCTGATACACAGGATGATCGTGTGAATTTTCACATTTACCTTAAGACATTTTTAAGAAGGTAAAAGATACATATTTATTAATTGGCTAAATTAAACTAAAAATGTTAGCTAGAACAATCAAATTTACTTTAAAGTAATTGACACAATATATAAGTGTTACAGTATACTAGTATATTTTTTTATGTATATAGGGTTTTGAAATTCTAAGAATTTTTTTATAACATACCCTATGTCGTTTACAATATTTAAATAAGTAAGCATTTATTCTTTTTTTAGCTGATCCACAGAACGATTGTGTGAATTTTCACATTTACCTTAAGACATTTTTAAGAAGGTAAAAGATACATATTTATTAATTGGCTAAATTAAACTAAAAATGTTAGTTTAAACAATAAAATTTACTTTAAAGTAATTGACACAATATATAAGTGTTACAGTATACTAGTATATTTTTTATGTATATAGTGTTTTGAAATACTAAGCATTTTTATATAACATTTCAAGATATCAACAGTTGAATACTGTCATACTCTGGGTCTTCTATTTGAAATTTGATGTTGAATACTGATGCGTAATATCAAACTCGTAAAAAGCATAGTTTATTCTTTGGCCAACTATTCGCCTAGTATCTTGACAACCATATAGGGGCAAATTTAGACTCATTTTGAATTTTTTAATTTTTCAAGTTATGTCCGCGTTTTTCTGAAAATCGACCACCGTGCGTTGTTCGCATGACTTTTGTGCGATGGATCACATCTCAGGGTATGATCGTTCTATTACGCCCAGAATCGAGCTTTTGGTGTCTTTTAAAAGATGTTCAAACGCATCCAACCTAATTTTTTTTTCCTATGGATACAACTCTTAAAATTTGAGAAAATTTCAAAAGTGAGATCCTCATCAATGCCAGTAATACGGGAACTTACGCTAGGATTTTGAAAAAATCTTCTGGCCGTATTCCCGTTATTCGTGGATCTGTAGCCTGGCTTTGGCTTGTTCACAATTAACCCGAGTTGACTTTGAAATGGTTTTTTTAATATTTTTTCCTCATGTAGGAAAAATAGTGCCCTTCTCTTTAATTTCCTGGGTGCCAAAATCCAGCTTTCTAGCAATTCTGTTTTTTATTTGGACACGAGTACCTAAAATTTAAAAAAAAACACTGAGTGCGCAAGTTTGCGCAAAAACGGACTTCATTTTTTTAAAGAGCATTAATTGAAATATCAAACTAGCCTTTATTTAAAAAGACGTTTTTTGTGGTCTTTTGAGAAAAAACAACATGTTTATAAAATTTGTACTCTTCACAAAAATGGTGAAAAAAAAAATATAAATACAAATTGAAAGTCATGCATTCCTGGCACAGTATTATCCATAGGAATGGTGGATGAACTAACAAATAAAAATATTACCAATACAGCATACCAAAACAAATACCAAAACAAAAAAACCGATATGTTCGTCTTTACGATAATTTTATTGATAAGTAGAGCAAAAACGAGACAAAATAGGTACATATTTATATACAGGATGTAGTCTATAACCAATAACAGTATTAGTATTTTTGATTTTTGTTCATTGCTCAAAGCACTGTGAGGCGGCGCGCTGCATATAGCCATCCAACATCCCGCGTTGTTTGACGACGAAAGTTGTTTAAATTCGTTGGGTGTGGTTGCTTATGTTATGCTTCATACGCCAGGTACAGTCCTATGTTACTCTGATGATTCCTAACAAGGACGAAACAGGCCTGTAGGTTTCTGGACTATCCATTAGATCTTGGAGGCCTGGTCGTAATAAATTTAAAAGCAAAATGTGTGTCCGATATGCCAGGAACCTTTCTTTTTCACGGACAACAAATTCCTTTTTTTGTATTTTTACTTTTTTCTGCATATTTTTTTAAAATTAACGTGGTGTACTGCTAACTTTAGGTCGTACACATATTTGATTTCTCGTTAAAGAAGACATTGATATTGTTTTTGATATTGGAATAAATTAGTGCTATTTAGGTGCTAATTAAATGCCAAGTAACCAAACACATTCAATACCTTTATGCAAGTAACCAAATTTTGTGCTCTTATAGTGTCCGAGATATGCAGTGCACCAAGTTAATATTAAAAAAATATGCAGAAAAAAGTAAATTTAGAATTTTTTTATTAAAATGGCAGCATTTTATTAGCATTTAATTTTATGGATCATTCAGACCACCCTTTCAGTTTTCTAGACCATTCTAGCATGGTGCACTGCTATCTCGAATTGGTAGCTAGCAGTGCAGGCTATATCTGGGAAACTACAAGAGCAAAAAATTTGATTACTTGGAATTTAATTAGCATCTAAATAGCACTAATTTATTCCAATCTCAAAAACACCGCCAACTTCTTTTTTCATGAGAACTCAAATATGTGTATGACCCAAAGTTAGCTGTGCACCAAGTTAATTTTAAAAAATATGCAGAAAAAAGTAAAAAAAATATAGAATTTTTTTATTGATATGGCAGCATTTAATCAGCATTTAATTTTGTGGACTATTTAGACCACTACCACTTTTTGGGACCGTTCTAGCATGGTGCACTGCTATCTTTAGCGGGTAGCTAGCAGTGTACGTCATATCTCGGAAACTAAAAGAGCATAAAATTTTGTAACTTGGCATTTAATTAGCACTAATTTTTCCAATCATAAAATCTTTGCACTGTTGACTTTATACTGTTAACTTTAGGGACGTCGCTACGAAGGCTGGCCTGAATAAAATCGAAGTAAAATTATATACTGCCGTGATAATAAAGAGAGCAAATGTGCAAATTTCTAGTTTTGAGAAAAACTCATTTTGAAGTTTTTGACTAAACGCCAAACAGGGAATCCACTTTATTAAAAAGGTAAAAATAAATAAAATAATAAAATTGCCTAGTTTTAAAGGTAGGAACATAAATAAACTAGATTTGGTTTCAAAAATAATATTTTATTATAATGTAAATGTAAAGAACAGCGAATGTGTAAGGGCCGGTGCGCCTCCAAGCGATTGTATTACAAAATAGGGAAAAATATTAAGGAAAAACAGCGAATGTGCAGAAAACGTGTCATTCGCTCTTCTTTAATGTTTTGACCGAAAAAAGTGCCCATTCGCTGCAGACTGTTGCTTTCGTTCTTCTTGCCCAACAATATGACCTGAAAGTTGCACATTCGCTGAATTTAATTATTTTTTTTAATATTTAAAATAAAAAAAATATAAAAGTGGTTTAAAATAAAACTATGATTATGATTGATGACTTATTAAATTTATGAAAATGAAAAAAAGTGACAATCGCAAATTTGTAACATTGGCTCTTCTTTCACACATTCACTGAATTTAATTAATTTTTTTTTTAATATTTAAAATAAAAAAAATAGAAAAGTGGTTTAAAATAAAGCTATGATGATATATATTATGAAAATGAAAAAAAGTGAAAATCGCCAAGTAACATTAACTCTTCTTTATAACAATATATGGTATGGGGGACTATTAAAATCGTGAAATTTTAACTTTTCTTAATTTTATCAGAAATGAGTTACTAAGGTTCCAAAACACCTTGATCGACGAAAAAAAAAAGTTGTCTGTTGTCTTTCTGTAAACACGATAACTCAAGAACGCCTTAATCGATTTTAACGAAATTTGGTACAAAAATCCTCCATCGGCTGTCCGTGAACTGATTAACTTTTGGGTAGGGTGGTGGGGGGAAAAGGGGGATAAAATATTTAAAAAAATTGTAACTTTGGAATAAAAGCAAGTAGCGATATACGGTTTTCAGATTAAGTTTCCATGAATATGGACTACAAATTTTGTTATAAAAGTCCAAATTCGTGGGAGCTTTACTTTTCCAGTTATTTGGTTTTCAGGTTTTGAACTTCGTAAATATTACCCAAAAATTTTGTTATAAGGTTCAAATCTTTCAAAGCTACAGTTTTGGAGATATTTTCATTTCCTTTCAACATAAAATAATTGATTGTATGGTGCACTATCCGTGCTTTGCTTTAAACTAGCTTTGGGTGTTAGATTTAGTGCTGGTATAAATTTTCGTGCTACAAATCCGAAATTTGTTAGCATTTTTTGCACCTACATATTTTAAAAATGTCTTAACTTTAAATCCCTAAACCTTTCTGCCGGCTTTCTAGCTGTCCATTTTCAGCGTTGTATCCGTTTCCGACGACTTAAGAGGAAACGAAACCGCCCTCTTGTTTTTTATCGCACCGAAAGTACACTTCCGTTTCTATTTTTTTTCTGGATGTATGTGAGTGTGTCATGCATTCAGACTGTGTTTCTTTTATTCTATTTTTTTATCTGATAGAAGGTTATAAAGGGTGATTCAAAATCCTTTAGAACGTATAAGAACAACAACGAGACAACCGGCGACTACCTGAGTAGCCGTAACAGGAAATTGAGGGGGGGGAGGACAAGTGGCGTCTGATGATCAGAAAGCATTTCCCCTCCAACAGAAAAAAATGGTATTTTAATTATGTGATTTTGTCAAATTTAAGTAAAAAAAAACTTACTTTAGAATCTTACAGTGGGATTTACTAAGATCTAAAATAGTACCCCCACAGGTTTAAATATTTACACCTGTGAGGGGTACTAAATTTTAAAACCAGTTTTCAAAAAACACTTACCCATACAGAAAAGACACAAAGTTATTCATTATTTTGTATTGCTATTGCAAAATACCACTGAAAAACTGTTTTTTTTTTCTCAAAATATACCATATTTTACGAGAAAATGCCCTAAAACTAATTTTTTCTGACAGGTTTCCAAATGGCAAATGGTGAATACGCTAAAAATTTGGCACATAATAGCTTCATTATCTGTGTTTGAGGTTATAAAGTTGGTGATTTTTTAGACCACCTCTGGGGGGTGGTTTAAATTTATAGCCCCCAAAAAGGATTGTTTTATGGCAATTGGTAATAAGTTCGTTTATAATTTCCCTATGTCACCGTTTTTACAAGGATTAATTTACCTTATTTAATATCCCAAGTTATTCATTAACCAATAAAACACCTCCAATTTTGTCCAGTCCATATTTTGAACCAGTTTTCAGCACAAAAAATATACTTATGAGGGCACTATAAGGCAAAACAAACATAAGTGAAGGTCACTGATTATGCATGAAAAATAAACCAAACAAGAAAACCGAAAACAACTATATTAATTTATTTACAAACTGTAAAGTTCACTCATTTTAAAGCTGTAGATTTCATCAGTAGAGGTTGGTACAAGCCAAGGTGCAAGCAGAGATAAAAGATCCGAACTCGCTGTTTGTGATTGAACGCAGCGCTAATATTTTTAAACTGACATTTCGACAGTGACAGAAATGTAAAAAAAACTTGCATTCAAGTTTTTAATACATTTCAAAAATAAAAAAATAAAACACCTTTTAAATAAATACAAAATTAATCTACTCCTTATTTTATTATTACCCATCTAAATTGTTGTGTGACATCAAGTATTAATTGCAAAATTATGATTGTTTTCCACAAACCAAAACTACACTTTTTTGCACTCAAAGCGCGTTTCGCTAACAACGTTAGCATCATCAGGAGACGATAAACAATGAACTAAATTAATCTAGGCTCTATCTTATATACAATCCTTTAGTGGGCGGAGATAAGACTAATAATTTGTGATTGATCACGATTTTTAATCCTATCTCCCCTCAACCAAAGAATAAAGTGTACTAAACGGGATGGGTCCTCTATCTTTATTTAAACTATTTCTGGATTTAATGATTTCCATACTTTCATATGCATTCAAAAGTCTTTTGTTTGGTACACTTTTTAGAAGTTTTAGGTTATCTAATGTGAATCTATGATTGTTTTCAAAAGCATGCTCGGCCACACTTGACTTTTCTGTTCTTCCGTATTTTAAGTGTGCTAAATGTTCTTTAAAACGTGTTTGAATAGAGCGTCTCGTTTGGCCAACATAAATAAATTGGACTTTGACCTATACAGAAAAGGCACGGCCACCAACAGGTATATTCCAAATGACTCTTTTCATTGCTTACAACATAAGCTTGCAAGTTTGCACTTTTTAACATATAGATTAGTAAATTTCCCCTTAAACAAAGAAAGATTTGAAGCAGAAAAGAATAGGATTAGGAATATAGCTGGCGAAAACGGTTACGACGAAGGCTTAATAAATAAGCTGATAAATAGACATTCTTTTCAAAAGACCTTTCGGAATTCTACCTTTTTCAGAGAAAAAGATACCTGCGACTCAAAATTTGTATCAATTCCTTATAATCCTAATTATACGAAAGGATTACACAAAGTATTTAATAACACCGGTCTTAAATTAGTATATCAATCCGGTAACACAATAAGAAGCTTACTAGGAAATCCCAAGGATAAAACTACAGTTCTAGAAAAAAGTGGAATTTACGAAATTAGTTGCATTGATTGTGACAAAAAATATGTTGGCCAAACGAGACGCTCTATTCAAACACGTTTTAAAGAACATTTAGCACACTTAAAATACGGAAGAACAGAAAAGTCAAGTGTGGCCGAGCATGCTTTTGAAAACAATCATAGATTCACATTAGATAACCTAAAACTTCTAAAAAGTGTACCAAACAAAAGACTTTTGAATGCATATGAAAGTATGGAAATCATTAAATCCAGAAATAGTTTAAATAAAGATAGAGGACCCATCCCGTTTAGTACACTTTATTCTTTGGTTGAGGGGAGATAGGATTAAAAATCGTGATCAATCACAAATTATTAGTCTTATCTCCGCCCACTAAAGGATTGTATAGAAGATAGAGCCTAGATTAATTTAGTTCATTGTTTATCGTCTCCTGATGATGCTAACGTTGTTAGCGAAACGCGCGTCGAGTGCAAAAAAGTGTAGTTTTGGTTTGTCGAAAACAATCATAATTTTGTTTTAGTGCAACCAAAGGTTCCAAATTCCCAACAAAGTATTAATTGGAAAAATTATCAAGGGTAAGTTTTAATTAGAGTGACATATAACCCCAATTTTAATTTGTTCTACAGAGTGTTTACTATTTAAACCCCGCGTGTGTTTAAATTTTTTAATTTTCTTTTCTTCTAAATTGAAACTTTCTTCTTAAATGCAACAAAAGATTATATTAAGATGATTATTCAATACACAAATTTATTAAAATTCTTTTTATAAATCAAACTATGTCCAAAACTCAAGGAGGTTTGGTTTAAAATGATTAAAACCAAAAATTTCACTTAAACCTAGGACCATTCTAAAATAGACTAAACCTTTTTAGTAAATCCCATCGCTAAAGTCTAGGAGCCTCGTTTTAGTTGGCATGGGTTGGGTTGGGTTACTGGCCAGTAATAAATTTGTTAATTAATAGGGTCATTTTGGACCATCTAAAATAACAGCAAAAATAACTGCTTTTGTGGTTATAGTAATTAACCATAAGGATAACAACTGTCAATTTTAAAAGAGCTTTTGGAATGTAAAATAAGATAACGTAAAATTTCGTTAAATGAAACGTAACTAACTTTTGTGAGGTCAGTGTGGTGTGAATTTTGTTGATTTTTTCTTTTTATTTCGTATACAGGGTGGATTCTTTAAACGGAACGGTCCTTCTAGCGGGTAGTAGTAGTAGTAGAGAAGGGGCGGCGCGAAGCTTGGCAAGTAGGCCTCCCTGGGCCCTTTCTGCCCTACCCCGAGCCTGCCCCTAATCCATCGCCTGCACCACTAGTCTGGCAGTCTGCTCATTTGGTTTCACTGTTCTTTTTGCAAAGTCCAGTATTTTGTCCCATTTGAGCATGTGCAGGTCCTCCTCATCCAGGGTCGGGAAACCGAATACCTGATATCTCGTCCTCTGGTATGCCTCGCAGTTCGCTATAACGTGTCGAGATGTCTCTTCTGTCCGCCTGCAGGCCCGGCAGGTCGAGTCATTCTCCACCGCGATCCGGGTCATGTGCTTCCTTAGTCGGTTGTGACCTGTTATGATACCTGTCAGCAGACCAGCGTCCCTTCGCGATCTCCCCAGAAGCCATTTTTGTCTGGCTACATCCGGGCCCTTCACGAAGTCCTTGGTCTGTCTGCATCCTTTTCCTCCTCTCCAAGCGGTCGTCATGGCATCGTTGGCCCATTTATTGAGTCGACTTTGCAATTGCCTCTTGGTTGTTCCTAGGAGTGGTTCCGGCCCTACATACTGGGTGCTTGCCCCGATCCTGGCGAGCTCGTCGGTCATCTCGTTACCCGGCATCCGCACATTCCTCCACAAGGGTGTTGTTGATCTTGGCCGCCCTTAGTGCCTTTAGGGCTGATTGGCTGTCCGAGCATATATAAACATGCTCCTCCCTACCGTTCTTTATTTCTTCCATGGTTGCAGCCATTATTATGGCATACACCTCTGCCTGAAAGACCGTGGCTTGCTCTCCGAGCGGGTAGCTCTGTCGAACCTCCTGGTCTTCAACATAAACCCCCGATCCTGTGGTTTGCCTCTCCGACAGTTTCTTCTAGCGGGTTAGAATTTGGTTGAATAAAAAAATCAAAAAACACGTCAACTGAGATTTTTAATTTCCTTTAATCGTGCTATCTTGGATTTTGTCTGTGTCATTTAGTTTACGAGGTATGGCAATTTTTTATTTTTTTTAAAAAATAGAACACCCTGTATATTTTGCAATTTTTGAAATCTGCAAACAATTCTCTCCTTAACAATACCACACAGTAGGATCTATCTGTTACGATAATCGAGATATTTTTATCTAAATCTGTATGGAAATTTCGATATTCATTCAAATATCCCCCGTAAAACAGGGCATAGACAACAATTCCATGCAAGTTTAAATGCCTCTATCTTGGAAACCATAAGAGATAGAGTACTAGTGTGTGGTATTGTCAAAAAGATATTTTTTTTAGTCAAAAAAATGTCAAGCTAAAAAAAATATTTTTTTGTCATACGTCGTAAACAAAGCGACATTAAAAAAATCCAAAATAGCACGATTAAAGAAAATTAAAAATCTCAGTTGACGTGTTTTTGGATTTTTTATAAAACCAAATTCTAACCCGCTAGAAGCACCGTTCCGCTTAAAGAATCAACCCTGTATATATATTTTAGCATAATTCGACCTATTGTTTTAATTTATTACAGTTTTGATCGATTTGTGCTGTCATTTAACATACAATTGGTTGTTTTTAAACGTTTTACTCTTATTTATATTATTTTAATCTAATTTATTACTTTTCTTTACCTTATATATTTCTTTGTATGTGTATATATTTTTGTTTGTGGTTCTTTTATTTTTTTTAGTTTTATTTATTGTATTGTATTACTTTAATTATAATTTTTTACAGATTAACTATATTAATTGGGTTACTGACAATGTCTTTAATATTATTTTAGTTTTTTTTTTTTTAGACAATAAATGATGATTGATTTAATTTGATGAAAAATAACTCCTTACGAAAAGAAAAATACGAATTAATCAACCATTTTTTAGTCTGTGATAAAGATAACCACAAAAATAGTTATTCCTATTTGGCGTAAATAAGGTCTGCCGTTATCCTTATTTTATTAGTTTCCCTTTTTTTACCTTACTGCGCAGTCGCACAAATAACGATAACCACCAAAAATGTTATTTTTATTTAAGTACTAAAAACACTTATTTTTGAAATTTAAGAATAAGCAAATAGTTGTTTGAAGTATTTATAGGTACTTTTAGCTTGTTTTGAATTTGTTCACTTATCCGTATCCCTATCGGAGCTGTTTGAGGCACGTATCGATCGTCTTCATTTTGTAGCCTCAAAACTTGTTTACTCGACGCTTTTATCGTGTTTTAAGCTATGGCAATGCTCATTTTTTTTGAAAGACAAAAAATGAAAATAATAAACAAAAACACCCTTGCGGTTATAAAACCATTGAATACTGATTTTGGTCGGAATACGTTGGGTATACGTATACAGTGGTCGTCACGATACGTTCAGCCTGTAAAATTTGACACATGCTAAAAGTACCTAATTTTAGAAGCATAATATTCTTACATTAAGTATATTTTTTTTAAAGTATAGGGATATTCTTAAATATAGGTTCTGGTTTTGGAGGCGTCCGGGGACGACCGGTCGGGTTTTTGAAAATTGTCCGGAATTTCTGCGACGAGCAGCACGGCTATTTTTGTGCCTTCAAAAATAATTTTGAAACCATAAAATATATTATTTTTTTACCACATTTGACTATATACACAAATGTTTAGAATTTTATGATTTTGTTTTGCAGCCGGAACCGTCTGAACCGTTAAATAAAATTGAATCAACAACAAAATATTTTTGTTGTAGACTGAATTTTTCAGGTTACTGTATTTCTTTAAAAATTGCACAAAAAAGCGAAACATTTTTGAATTGAGACTGGATCCCATACCAACTCACTTTTTTTTTCATTATGCAAACTGTTTTGTTCTGCTTATATTGCTGAAAAATTGCAAAGTATTTATAGGTTCACATGCTTGTGATTATCTTTTCTTTAAAACATTTTCAGGGCGTAAAAATTTAAATAAAAATGATTGTGCTTATTGGAGCTTGTAAAATTAACTGGATTTTTTAAATTTTGGCCAGGAAAAACCTGGCAAAGTTTGGAACCTGGAAAACCTTGTATAAAATGTCATTAATTTCGCCCGCGGCGCATTTATGACGTGATTTTGGCGACAAATTTATAATTGAAACTATGTAACCCAACCCAGTTTTTAATAAATATTTTACAAAAAATTTAAATTTTCTAGAACTACATATTTGTTTAAATTAACATCATTGCTTCTTACAAATTTTTTGTCAAAAACATTTAAAACGTAAAAAATTACGCAATTTTCTTAAAAATTACGCAATTTTCTTAAAAATTTCGCCTGCAGCGGATTTCAGACGTGATTTATTTTAAAAGTGCTAAATAAATTTTTGCATCAATGTCCGGATTTTGTCCGGGTTTTTAAGGGTTTTTGTCCTAGTTTTACAATTTTAGAGATGGTAAGCCTATTAAATACAAAATACCATTTTTTTCGGTGTGCAACGTCCGATGCCTTGCCTAGTTGATGGGCGATATTTAGGTCAGTCAAGCCACCACCACCACCCCCGGAAAGATATTCGAGTTTTTATATGCTTATAATTTCGAACCAATTTCGAATTAATTTTGAACCACTTTTAAAAATTTTGAACCACACTCCTTCCTGTTTTTTTTAATATTCAAAATGGGGGTTGCAGCCGGACGTCAAGCTACACCCCTTTTAGTTATTAATTTTGAGATAGTTGCTTTTCATTTTTCTCTACGCTTTAAATGAGGGGGGTGTAGCTTGACGTTCGGCTGCACCCCCCATTTTTAGTATAAAAAAACCCCTAGATGCACCGTAAAAATATTCGGATTAGTTTAGCTAATCCATGCTTCCTCTTTGAAAGAAAAATAATGGATTAGATAGGCATTCGCGATTAAGTGCCTACGGCGCATTTAGGGCAGCGCCCTGGGTCACTATTAAAATATAGTCGTAAACTGATCGATGGACGACGGCTAAAATCTTTGTGCAGTTACTGTTGATCAAAAATTCTACCCTAACTGCTTCGTTATTGGGTGTTAATCTAACTGCTGCTCGACTAGTTGTTAACCCAGTAAAACAGCGACCTCAGTCACTGTTAAAAGAAACAGTGACTTGTAAGTCACCATTACCGGTATACCGGTGACCTGAAAATCACTGATACGCTCATCACTATTGCCTAGTGAGCTTAATGAGTTTCCTGGTCCTCTTCCTGCAGGGATCTGTAATGATCTTTTGGTCATATGTGCTTGATAATGGATAGGGACGCAGGTTAAATATACTACAGTACCTTTTCTATAACATAATATAACAGTGGCGTAGCCAGAAATCGACTCTGTGGGGGGTTTCATCATTTAATAAAAATCTACCTACCCACAACAAATTTTTAAAAAATTAGATAGATGCCTATTGCATGAGCTCTTGAACTGTAGGAAGGGGAGAGGGGCGGTTTAATAGGTGTTGAGTTAGTGTAGACGAAACATAAATACTTATTTTTAAAATTAACCCTTAAATGTTGACAAAAAATTACTTAAAATTAAACAACATTGTAACAATACTTAATATTGGTATAGCGCCGCAGGCGAAAATTTTGACAAAAAAATACAAAAAATGTTTAAAAATTTTGATCTTTTATGTTTTTTGTAAACGCAACTGAATATAATACATGTAGTTTTGGTTGAACAAACACCAATAATGCATTTAGTTCGAGGCACGCGTGCAAGTTCTACCTGGGCGGATGCAAAAGTACGAATGCTCCCGGGAATTATTAGTCACATTACCTCCCCGGAAAAAATAAGTCGTAATAAGCAAAAAAAACTTTTTATACCTTCATCAAAAACGTGATTTTAGTGACTGTCTGCAGATAACTAAAGCATGACTTTTTTGGTTACCGATGCAAAAAAAACTTTTTTCTACTACCTCCTTTAAAAATGGCATTTTCGACCCGCAAAATAGGGAAGAAAATGCCGCTTTGCCGGAGACAGATAGGAAAAAATTTCCTCCCCGTACTGCATCTGAATATATTAAATGATACATATTTTTGATATATTTTTTTTCCTCCCTCTACCGCAGCCGAGTTTCTTTGGATAAATTCAAGTTCAAGTGGAATATTACTTTTAAATAGATTTGATTAAGACAGCTTTAGATAACCATTTTGGCAGATGTCAGTGGATTATTATAAAATATGTTGTTGTTTCGACAGTTCGGCAAATTAATGTTTTTCAACAGAATAAAAAATATTGTTCTAATTTTTTAAATTATTACAAAAGGCAGTAGAAATAAAAATTAAATACATGCCTCTAGAGTAAAATGCATTTCCTCCCTTGGATTTTAATGCCCTCCGCTACGAGTCGGACATCAACACATCCGCAGGAGGAAATGTTGCATTTTCCTCCCGTGGTATGACTATTTTTTAATTACAGGTGCAAAAAAAAGATTTCTGTTCGTTTTTTACCCAAAATTAAAGAGAAATAGGAAAAAATAGTGATATTAAAAAAATCTAAGTATTCTTGCTTAAAAATTAAGCCATTTCTGCCAGTTTTCAAAAAAAACATTTAAAAACATCGTCAAAATATCAAACTGTCAAAGATTAAAATGTCGCAACAATGAACGTCACCACCGCGGCTAAACTGTGCTTTTTTTTACTCGCGTTTTTAAATACCTCGCTGCCCTCGTTATTTAAACCAACGCTTGTAAAAAAAGCACTATTTTAGCCACTAGTTGTGAAAACTACTATTAAATAACGACGTAAGTTACTGAATGTCAAGTTATGGAACACTGGAAACGCATTTTCTCCTTGTCAGATGGTGGAGAACTTTGAATTAGTAAGTAAACTTTTAGGGTCGCTTTCTCAACAGCGAGTTAACGCTAACTCGAGCAACATAACCTTTTAAAAATTTGTAAAATGAGAGTTAAAGTTAACTTCAGGGTAAGCATGGCTTCAAGGTAAGAGTAAGTTATCTTACCCGCAGGGTTAACTTAAAAGAATATTGACTGAAAACAGAAAAAAACAGATTTTTAATCCGAGTTAATTTAACTCGCTGGTAACCCGCTATTGAGAAACCGGCCTTTACTCACAAAAAAATATAAAATTACGTAAAAGTGGGCGTGTTATCAACTGATTCTTTACATCCTATAAGTGCTGCGATTGATATAACCCAGCATTTTTACAATTAACATAACGATCCTAAAATCCATTAAAAAGCAATTTATTTAAGATAGCAAGATTAAGATAACTTATGGCTTTACTAGCTGTCTTCCTGCGATATCCAAAAATAATGTCATTTGACAGCTGTCATTGAGCGAAATTTTAGGTCATAAACTATGTTCTTCCAAATTTCATTCAAATCGCGTCGTTAAGAAGGATAGGATAAAAGAACTAAAGCTAATTTTCGATCTGTCCCGGTACAGTTTACTACTGAAAGGATTGTTTTATAGATAGCGATCTAAGTCAGCCGCTTAGCCATTTAGTAACACCTACGCACCGGCGTTTCTCTGACCAAAATGATGCCATCAATGGTTATATTGGCCGTTTTCACGGTTGGCTGGCTGGCCGAGTGGTGTTATGCAAGGAGCGATTGTAATTGATATAGCGTTTTCGATCTACACTGCTCTCAGGTCACCTCCAGCCAGAGCAGTGACGTCACAAATCTGTCCTGGAGTGATCTGAAGGCGATTCCGAATCCGAATACGAGCACTCGACTTGCGATCGTAAATCGAACCCCATAACATAACCCCAGATTTTGTTTGTTTTTTTTTACTTTTCGGGATACCGGCCCTGGTGGAGCTACACTAGCACAACGAAACTCAATTTGGATATTATAAAAGGCACACCTCCCTCTGCTTAAGAAATAGATTTGAAAAAAAAGCAATTATGCCAGTGTAGCTTGATATCAAGGCACAGCTCCCTATGCTTAAGAAATAGATTTGAAACAAAGCAATTATGCCAGAATTTGGTACTAATTTACTCCTCTTGTAGAAAATTGCCTACACAAGGCACACCCCCCTCTGCTTAGGAAATACATTTGAAAATTTTCGTTCTCTTTTAAAAAGTTTTCTGCTTCGAAGATAACTGTCTAAATGAAATGTTGCCACGTGGTTTTAACGTACATACCGGTAGCACAGAGTCGAACTGCCCGCCTCATCAGTACACAGTGTAATATAATCTAATATTTACAAAGATGTATGTAAATTTCATACATCTTTGATATTTAGTAGACTATGCTACGTATATATATATATATATATATATATATATATATATATATATATATACATGAACAATCCCCTAGGTTAAGAATAAAGGTCCTGTTGAAAAGTATAGTGTATCCATTCTTATTGCGACAAACAAAAAACAGGTCGTAAAATTCATAATTATTAGGGTAGCCAAAATTTTGTCTAATGGAACCCTACTGGTCTTCTGGGTGCGATCAAGAATCATCGTGATTGTTTTGATAGTTTTAATAAAAATGACTTTAATATATGTATACATATACAAAATCACTTCTTTTAAAAACAGCCCCCCTCCTCCCCCACCCCTTTGTATACCCGCGCCAATTCGATATGTCGTTAACGGTAATTCATTGTTTTGTTTAAATTAGTCATAATTTTTTAAGCAGAACTAAAAATTTTTGAACATACTCCCGACTCTATGATATTTTAACAAGTGTCAATTAATCTACAGCTACTAACAATTTTATGACTAGGTTTTTTCCTCACCCCCACCAACATAGTATTTTTTATGATATTTTATTCTGTATTCACCGAACCCACAAGCATAGAAGAAACCAAACTTCCACTAAAAAGGTGTTAATAATAAAAAAAGGACTTTTTGTTTTTTTTTTAATTTTGATAAATAACTGGAGAAAAATAATAGATATTAAATTTAAATAGGTAAGTATAGGTTTACATATAAACAAAAAAAATTAAGCAAGCATGGCGGGGGGGGGGTACCAAATTTTTTAAAAGGGGACTAAATGAGTACATAATTAGTACATCATTTTTACAATATCCAAATTGAGTTTCGTGGAGGGCGGGTGTAGCTTGATTGAACCCGACCAGCATTCAAAAAGATACTTTTGGTAAACCATGTATGCGAAATTTTACCTGCTCTGCCTCTTTTGGTTAAGAAGATATTGAGATGGGACTCCAAATTTTGGAATCTCCTGTAGAATAATTATATTTTTTTGTGTAATATCGGAGCTATCGGCTTCATTATCCTCTTAAATCTCAAAAGTTTCATAGAAATTGCTCCAGTCGTTTTGGATTACTTTGTTTCAAGGAAAGACAAAGGGCATCTTTTAAAACGGGTCTTCACTAAATTAAAACCTAGAAGCGTGCTGCCTGGCGACAACCGCGGGTCATAATTTTATCCCGCTTGTTCTTTCGTCGGTTGTGTGCAATTTTATTTTTGTCTTTGTTCGGGCATGCATTCATAATCCGGAAAGGAAGAACTTGATCTTAGAGTAACAACGGGATTTAGAAGAGAAAATGTTTTCCAAACCCGCCTGCCAAGTTGCATTTTTACTCAGAACTATAGGTAGTAACAAAATAATCGAGAATGGGCAGCAAGTCGAACGCGTGGATTCTTACAAATACTTGGGTTGCCTCCTCAATGAGAACTGGGACAATATGCAAGAAGTTCGTGCAAGAATTGAACAGACCAGATCATCTTTTATCAAAATGAAAATGGAAAATACTGTAGTGTTGTGTAGTCTCGATCTTAATACCACTCACCGAATTCGTGTGCTTCGGTGTTATGTTTTTAGCATCTTATATTATGGCACGGAAAATCTTAGACAATGGTATGGTGTTAGCATACTATAATTCACATAAAAATATAGAAGAAGCACAAATTAAAAACACAGAACTAAGTACACAAGTAAAGAATTGGTTTGACTCAAACTCCTTATCACTAAACTTATCAAAAACTGTCAATATTGAATTTTCATTGAAAAAACAAAAATCTAACACACAAACAGAAACAAAATTTCTAGGCATAACTCTAGACAGGGAATTATGCTTTAAACCTCACATTACGGTACTAAGTAATAAACTTGCCAGTATAAATTTCCTACTTAGGAACATTATGCAGCAAACCACAGCAGACTTCGGGAGAATTGCTTACATGGGCATGTTTCAAAGTCTTATCATGTATGGCGTGCTGTCTTGGGGACAAAATTCAGGATGGTTAACAATCTTTAAACAACAAAAAAAAGGTATCAGAATTTTAGCAAAAATTAACCAAAGAGAGAGCTGTCGACCTTATTTTAAAAGATTGAGAATACTAACTTTTCCAGCAATCTACATCCAGCAAGCTCTTCAATATGCTAAAGAAAACCTTTTAAATCTTCAAACGCATCAATCAGTGCATTCATATAACACACGAAACAAAAATCGAGTCATAATTCCCCAGCATAGACTAACATACACAGAAAAAAACTTTAAAATTCTATCAATTAAACTTTACAACTCTCTCCCAGATGAAATTAAACTTCTACCCACAAGCAAATTCAAAGCTAAAATAAAATATGTTTTGCACCACATAAGCCCTTATGAAATCCAAGAGTTCCTGGACTTTGACTGGGGCACAATTATTATTAACAATGCAATTGTAGTCTAGTTGGCAACATCACAATTGAGGTAATAAAATCGTACAGAACAAAATGTAATTTTATAAAATAGGTAACAATAATTAAAATAGTCTTTTATAAGTACTTTTAAAAAAATGTACCTACAAATTTAATCTAAGAATCTCAACTTAACAGGTAAACGAAAAAATTTTGACAATGCTTAAACTGAATTGTATAATTATCGTTGTTAACAATGTTTTGTACAATTATTGTTGTATTTTGCAAATAAAGTTTCATTCATTCATTCATTCAGTACTACGACCCTTTTCCGAAAAGCAGTGGACAGGGTAAAGATCGCGCTGATCCAAGGGGGGGGGGGTTAAAGCAGTTGCGATTGATATTTTAGGGACTGTTTTGGATAGGTTATGCCCCTTTCCAGAGGGGGTTAACCTTAAAACTCCCCCCCCCCTTGGTACGGAACTCTAAAATAGGATAAGTAGGACTTTTTCCCTATTAAAATTAAAGAGGGATTAAATTGCGTCCAAAGTAGGTCACAGTGCAATTGATTGTCCAGACAGGTCAATGAAGTACTAGCTAAATATGCACCAAGAAAGTGTAAAGTAGGAAAAAAATGAAGTTTATTGTGACCTAATTTTAGTTCAAAAAATTTTGCCTGGATCATATTTTTGCAAACAATAATTAACTACTAAAATATGACAACACATAATAAGTTAAAGGGTCGGGGAGGCGAAATTATCCTGCCAAACAAAGTCTTACAACTTAATGTTCAACTGTAGAAAACATGCGCTTCTTTAAAACCTTTAAAAAAAATAAAATTTATATAACTACAATCATTTCGGAAGACTTCGAACACTTTTTTACAGTAAAAAAATAAAAGAACACATAAATTTAACTAGCTGAAGACCCCGCAGCTTCGCCTGCGGTTTTACCCGGTTTTTCCCGCTTTTCTTGCTTTAAATGGTCATAACTTTTGTCCCGTAAACCGATTTTGATGAAATAAATCCTATGTACTCCCAGAGGAATGTAGCAGTAAAAGTCCCATTAAAATCTGTCCAGTAGTTTTTGCGTAATGCTGTAACAAACAGGCAGAGAGACAGACAAAAATTCTAAAAAATGTTGAAATTACTCGAAATCAATTAATGCAAAAATATAGCGAAGAATGACCCAACCAAAAGGATTTGACATATTTATTATTTTATAAATTCCATCTTCGAAAGTTTAAGTAAAAGAGAAGTCATTTGTGACTATCGCGAATTTCAAAAAAAGGTCTAAAGAAAAAGTATTTTGCAAAAAAAGCTACATTTAAGCTTCAAATTCGTCTCTGATTCTAAGTACAAATCAGGTACAAATTTAGTTGCGAAATGAGCCAATATTATACTAATAAATAATATATTTATGAGGAATTCTTAAAAAGTAAAAAAGGGAATATGTATATATAAAATACAATACCTATATCTCAGACTTATAAACATCGTCAAAATATCAAACTGTCAAAGATTAAAATGTCGCAACAATGAACGTCACCGAGTAAAAAGGCACATCGCTATGGAAACCGCATTGTTATTTCATTTACCAGCCGCCTTGATTTATAGTGTAAAGATGGTGTTTCGAGAAGTGCTCTTCGTTTGAGATTTTTAAAAGTATTTTTCTGTTTTTCTTGAATTTTTCATAAAGGTATTAAAAAAAATAGTGTTCATAACTCGCGGCTAAACTGTGCTTTTTTTTACTCGCGCTTTTTTAAATACCTCGCTGTTTGCTACTTTTTCTCTTTAAACTCACTTCAACCGTATAAGGCCATAAAATTGGAAAGAAAGGGTAAAACTAACTAATCAGGTTACGATTCCTTCCTTCCTTTTGGTGTCCGTTATAAAGTCCGCATGTAATAACGGCGATTTTTATAATGGACTTATTTTACAATAGGTACCTTAAGTTGGTCATGACACATACGAGGTGCCCAGTGGTATACTTACGTGAAATTTTCCGGCTCGGATGTTTCTGTCTTTTACATTTTATTACCATGTATTTCTATCTTGCTTTCTTTGGTTCGACCTCTCGTCTGCTGCGTATATTATGATATCTTCACGTTAGAAACATGCCACAGACGCTATACTACGTAGGTTAGCGTCACGGTCCCTTGAATAAACACGGTCTAGTAATTTTTTTGCTCCGCCCACCTGATGACGAAACAAAGATATCGGCTGCTTTCTTTATTGATTTTTGTTTTTGGCATTTGGGGTTATGTTTATCATTTCTTTTCTTTATTTGGTCCAAATTAAGTACCCAACGATATGATTTACATTATTTTTGTCGTAGGTAGGTGCATTTATGCATTTTTTTAGTGAAAAGGCTCCATCATCAATGAAAAAATCAAAAAAACAAGGTACCTTATAGTTTTACATTTACAATCAGATTTTTTGCCTATAGTATTCACAAGTCTGGCGTCTGGAATAATAAAATAATCACTCTCCCAAAAATCCCTGGCAAAACAGAAATACAAAAAAATAGCTTCCAAAACAGGAAAAATGACAACTACATAACCTAACTTCTGAACGACGAGTTCGAACTAACCCCAACTCATTCGATGAGTTTCTTGACGGAATCGATTACCAACTATCGATCTTAATTTCTATTTGGTGAAAGATAAACTCATACATGCCAAAAATAAATTTTGTTTACTTGTTATTATACAAGATAAAAGCAAAAAATAGCCCTGGAATCAAATCATTTAAACAAAAAAATGAAAAATCCGAAAATTTAATTTAATTTGTCAAGCCTTAAAAAAAGAAGTTAAAGAACCTCAAAATCAGTTACTTCAACCGAAAAGAAACCAAAAAACAAAAGATCAAAGGATCTTGGGTGGAAATAACGAAAATTCCGTATCGTATCAGGTAACTTGGATAAGTACCAGTGCGAAAGGATGCCTATTTGTGAGTGATTCAAGGTTGGAAATCAAAGTGTATGAGGGTGACCAGTGAAACCACTGATGAGCTCACGCTGCTTACCCAGGGCGAAACATCATTAATCATTTCTCTTTTCGCTTTGGTCCTTTGTGTGTTCCTTGTGGGATGCTCATCCAAGTTTGAATTTTCGTTATTTCCACCCAAGATCTTTTGATCTTTTGTTTTTTGTCAAGCCTTCTTACAGTTTTTAAATGGCCGACAAAAATCAGCTGCTATCTTTGTGTCGTCATCAGGTCGAAGAGTGGGGCAAAATTACTAGACCGTATCATGTCTGAACGTTATACAAAGACGTGACCTTGATGAAAAACTCAATGGAAGTCTTTGCTTTTGTACAGATAAAAGGAAGACAGAATATTGCGCTATATTCCACGTTTGCGCGTACGTCCTATGACCAACTTAAAATGTCTAATATCCTCCAAGGGTTCTCGTTACTCTGAGACGCACATAATCCAAGCATCTCGAGGAATTCCGGATAAATTACTCTATATGCAGCCAGAGTATCGCACAGCACTTGTGGAATTGCGAAGTCTTGGAGACCGACATTGGGGCGCCTCAATTGGGAAAGACTGCGATAATCCGGCGCATATTTGAAAACTTGCCTCATATTATTATGTGTGTTGCATAGAAACCTTGATTGAAACCCTGAATTTGAGATAATGTCATACGATTTTACACTAATTCCCTGATTTCGCCCTTATTAGGGCTCATCAGTGCGCCGTAAGTCGAACTATCGTATCTACAGTCCGTTCCATTTTTATTTAGACAAAACCTAACTTCAATGAACGCCTATGGTTTATCAAACCAGAAATTTATCAGACCGTATTTAATAAAACAATTCATCGAAAGAACGATTCACCATAGAAACTGCAATTCGTCAAACCAATTTTTTATCCGAACCTTATTTCATCAAACCCATTCAATAACAAATTCGAAATTTATCAGACCCGTTTTTAATCGAACCATTGTTCATTAAACTCATTCAATATCAAACACGGAATTCGTAAAACCCTTAATTTATCAGAAAATTTTTGCTAAATTGATTGCGCATTCGCCAATAACGCATGAATGTAAGACGGGTGAATGCAAGTGACATCAACAGTGCGGACGTAAAAAGTCCCCTCCCCCCTGCTAACTCTTGAACGGATTAAGGTATCGACCTCACTTTTGCTACTTTTTGGCGTATTTTTTATAAGCGTCATATTGACGTAAGTCTATAAGGTCACTAACTAATTTAAAATTTGATACCTTGTTTCAAAGGTATTTTAATTTCCTATTTAAAATTTTATTTTTAAAAAAAATCGGTTTACGACTTACAGAGTTATAAGTTTTTTCGACTATAGTTTACGCACCTCTCCTTACTTTTGTACGAATTGAGATATCGACTTTAAATAAAAAACATTTTGATGTATTTTAGATTATTCTCATAATGACTTAAGACTATAAGGTCACTAACTACTTTAAAATTTTAAAAAGAAAGGGGGGTCGAGTGATACCTTGTTTAAAAGGTATTTTAATTCCCTATCCAAAATTTTATTTTTTTTTAAAAATCGGTCCATTACTTACAGAGTTATGAGCATTTGTAACTATAGTTTGCGCACCTCTCCTCTTACTTTTGAACGAATTCAGTTGACTTTAAATAAATTTTTTAAGGTAAGACCATAAGGTTATTAGCAACTTAGTTGAGTAATACTATACGTAATACGTAAACTATAGTCAAAAAAAACTCATAACTCTGTAAGTCGTAAACCGATTTCTAAAAAAATTAAATTTTAAATAGGGAATTAAAATACCTTTTAAACAAGGTATCACTAGACCCCTCTTTCTATTTAAAATTTGAAAGTAGTTAGTGACCTTACAGACATACGTTAATATGATGCTTATAAAAAATACGTCAAAAAGTGGTAAAATTGTTATCATTACGCATGTTTTTTATTTAAAGTCGATATCTCAATTCGTTCAAAAGTTAGGTGAGGTGCGTAAACTATAGTCGAAAAAACTTATAACTTTGTAAGTCGTAAACCTATTTTTAAAGAAATTAAAATTTCAAATAGAAAATTAAAATACATTTTAAACAAGGTGTAACTCGATCCCCTTTTCTATTTAAAGTTTTAAAGTAGTTAGTGACCTTATAGACCTACGTCAATATGACGCTTATATAAAATACGTCAAAAAGTAGCAAAAGTGTTATCATTAAACATTGTTTTTATTTGAAGTCGATACCTCAATCCGTTTAAGAGTTAGCAGGGGGGGGGACTTTTTACTTCCGCATTGTATACACAAACTATTAAATGCAACCTGTACAAGTATGCTCGCGTAACAGCGACAAATGCTTCAAAACGCCGCACCGCCGCGCCACCTGCGTGTACGCTTCCGGTTCATGTGGTATTGGCGAATGCGGAATTAATTTAGCAAAAATTTTCTGATAAATTCCGGGTTTTTCGAATTCCGGGTTTGATATTGAATGAGTTTGATGAACAATGGTTTGATTAAAAACGGGTCTTATAAATTTCGAATTTGTTATTGAATGGGTTTGAAGGTTCGGATAAAAAATTGGTTTAACGAATTGCTGTTTCTATAGTGAATGATTTTATAATTGAATTTTATTTTATTTAAAGGGTTTGATTTTGCACATTCTGATAAACCGTGGGCGTCCACTTCAATGAACCACTGAACAAACCCAGATTTGGTTTCTTCTGACTGAAATTTTGGCCGAAAGACTATTTGTTTACATTTTGGCCATGGAAAACTCGTGAAAATTAAATTATTTAAAAATATCTTACAATTGTGTCACCAGTAAACCTAGTTTGACACGCATTCGTTTTATTTTTCATTTACTTTGTTTATATGGGCCTCCTAAAGCGCTTTTATATAAGGACGGTTTGAAAATGTTGTCGTATAAACACCACTAAAACGGATTTAAGCACTAAATCGATTTTATTTGAAAGCGATTTAAAAAAGCGGTTTATCCCTTAAAAACCCATTTTAGGATTGTCATGAACACTTTAAAAACGCTTTAGCGCATTTCTTCCAACCTAAAGAAATACTCACCTCTGGTTTTCTGAAAAATCTGTTGTTAACTAAGTTGTTTTATTTTTTTTCTCTTTAAACTGATATATTTAATGACATTTAATGAAGGACGTATAAACCCTGGAATAAAGCGATTTTATTTAAAACCGTCCTTTTATAAAAGCGCTTTTAGTTGCGTATAAACGTAGTAATTGTATGCACCTTTTGACACTGATATGTTGGTCGCGATTCTTCAAAAACCGTCAGAAAATCTCGCCCTTACAAAAAATCTTACGATTTTTAAACACAAGTTTCCACTTAATGCTTTTTTATCAGGACTATTTGCTAATATTCCTTAAAAGTTAGTTTCTTAATACTGTTCTAGTAAATAAACAACATGTCAGTTTTAATTTTTGTAGGCTTTTTTCTGAAAACCCTGATTTTTATTTAAAAATGTATGTTATTAAGCTTATTTTTATGTGTAAATAAACCTTTAAAACTTTTAACATACAAAAACATAGATCCATGTAATATTTCGCTGTCAAACAAATTCTGTCTTTCCTTTTACATGGTGAGAATTTGCGACACTTTTTGACGTTTATTGGTACGCGTAGTAACAATTTAGCTCCGCCATAAGCTAGTCCTGCAGAATATCTTAAAAATATTAAATTTACAAAATGTTAAAAAACAAAAGATCTTGGGTGGAAATAACGAAAATTCAAACTTGGATGAGTATCCCACAAGGAACATACAAAATATCAAAGCGAAAAGGGAAATGATTAAACGATGTTTCGCCCTGGGTAACCAGCGTGGGCTCATCAGTAGTTTCACTGGTATGATGGTGTTTAATGATGTATAGTGGAGGGTGACCAGTTAAACTACTGATGAGTCCACGCTGGTTACCCAGGGCGAAACATCGTTTAATCATTTCCCTTTTCGCTTTGATATTTTGTGTGTTCCTTGTGGGATACTCATCCAAGTTTGAATTTTCGTTATTTCCACCCAAGATCTTTTGATCTTTTGTTTTTTAGTTTCTTTTCGGTTGAAGTCACTGATTTGGAGGTTTTTTAACTTCTTCTTTGTTTTAATTGTCTTAGGAGCATAATCCTACTGGAAATATTAACACGCCAGGACGAATTCGTATCAGGTAACTTGGATAAGTAAGTACCAGTGCGGAACGATGCCTATTTGTGAGTGGTTCAAGGTTGGAAATCTAAGTGTATGATGGTGTTTAATGATGTATAGTGGAGGGTGACCAGTGAAACTACTGATGAGCCCACGCTGGTTACCCAGGGCGAAACATCGTTTAATCATTTCCCTTTTCGCTTTGATATTTTGTGTGTTCCTTGTGGGATACTCATCCAAGTTTGAATTTTCTTTATTTCCACCCAAGATCTTTTAAAGTAACTGATTTGGAGGTTTTTTAACTTCTTCTTTACAAAATGTTATTAAAAAAATGACGCAGTTTCTCTTACAACGTTAGGATAAATATGAAGGACGCTGTGTTTTTATTTTAAATGAGGCGATAAGTAAAAATCGCCACTTTCCAGAATTCTGACTAGTGAGATTTTCTGTCGTTTCTGAATAATCGCGACCGTTATAACAAAATGTATCGTTATTTTTGGCTAGACAAGGCTAGAAATATGAAGAAACATTTTGAATTGATGCGTTCATGAAAGTGATTTATCCCTTAAATTATAGATAAAAAAAGTGTGCAAAGAAAAGTTTTATGAAATTTTAATAATATTATCAGCACACATGATAAAACTAAAACTAAAGAAAACTATGCAGCATTGGCCCAACTGTGAACAACTGTCTTTTTAGGGAGAAACAAAATTATCAAACGTCAGATCGAAAATTATCCCTCACAGTTGAAAATCCTGTACTAGGCAAGCAATATGAATAACAAAAATAACGTTTAACTCTTTATGAGCAGTTTATTCTTTGTTTTTATATAAAAAGTGAAACAACGTGTATTTTTTATGAGATTTAATTAAGGGCCTAATTTATCAATGTCACTTCAAAAGATGACGAATAAGGACGTTAACATTTTTAGCTGTTCTTTTTTGGAGGATCCAGGCCGGCTTTTTATCACCCCCGATTAGGATTGTTGGAAAATACCCAGAATTTAGGAAATTCGTTTGGAGAGAGAGTTGAGTAGAGTTAAAATTATGTCGCCGGCCTCCGTAGTGCAGTGGGTAGCGTATCGGCCTGCCGAACGGAAGGTCTCAGGTTCGAGTCCCGGCTAGGTGCACGGATATTTTGTGTTTGTCTTTAACTTTGCAAAAACTTGGCTAACACTGGGCATTTATCCTCTAGTGGATGGACAGTAAAACAAAAAAAAACATTGTGTTAATACCTTCATTTTCATAACCCAAACTCGCGTGCCTTTTAACATCTCTATTACATTCAAGAAGGTTAAGGACAAATCGGAGAGGTTGTCAAAATTGGGGGTATACTCTAAGCTGTGGTAGTTTCCCTGCGACCTACGTAGGTCAGACGGGGAGGAATGTTTTAACTAGAGTCCGCAAACATTTGAGTTTTGTTAACAAATATAAAAACACAGATATTAATACACAGAGAAAATCAGCCTTTGCCAACCACCTCTTGCCAACAGAACACGACTTTTCAATATCTGAAAACGTAACCTTGTTACATGAGAGCAAAAAGAGCAATAAATTAGACTTGCTAGAGAAAATGGAAATTACTAAGGCCAAAAAGAACCCAGTGTTGGTGTGTGTGAGTGATGTTTTCAGTTTTGAGCCAGCTGGTTTAATATTTAACAACCTAAAGCATCCAAAATACACGGGTTCAATCCTTACTCCTGCATAAATAATTTTTAATTATTTATGCAGGAGTAAGGATTATAACCTAACCTCACCTAAAAATGTTCATTTGTTTTTTTTTGTAAAATCTAGAACGAGCCTCGTTTGTTTAAATGTTTTTTATTTTTACTTTTTTGAACTTGTAATGTTCTTTAAATGTTAATCTCTACCGTGACGTTTTATATACCAGGTAATTACTTTTTTTTTACTTTTGACGGTTCTTGCAATTACAATTAGCTTACTAGTATATCGTAATTTGTAGGTCTGAAGATGCCTATCTAGGCAAAACGCGTGTAACCTACCAAATTTTGAATAAATTATTATTATTAAATGCGTTAGATCCATCGCTAGACTAACAGTCGAAAAAATATGGGTACACCGATCAGAAGTGGAAAATCCAAAAATTCCTTGTTCTGACAGTATCACAAAAGGTTGGACAAAAAGGATCCAATTCCAATAAACAATTTTCAATTTCAGTATACAAGAAACAATATTTAATTTCAAGATTCAATAGTCAATTATTTTTATTCTAAAGCATATGCATCAAGTCTTTAAGGTTTACAATAATGTTTTCCAATCATTAAAAAATAAAACGAGTTCGGTGAGCATTTTGGATGGAGTCAGTTTCAGTAACTTTTTGGTGTTGACCCCTACTAGTACCTGCCTTACTTAATATTGAATCGAATAAAACATAAGAGTTTTAATAAACAAATAATGAACATGTTAAGGGTGAAATTCAATAAAAATAAAAAACTGTTAATCTTTGTATCAAATTTTGTACGGTGAAAATTTAGCATATCCCGGAGCCATTCTCGTGATTTTGCATAATTTTAAGTTTTTGACATAATTTTGCGTATCCTAAAAATTTTTAATTCACGGTAAAAATTATCGATTATTTTAAAAAACTAAATAAAAACAAGATATATATATATATTTTGAAAAAGCACGAGAATGGTCTGTGGGGGATACCAGAAGCCTCCGCTGTGCAAAATTTTGTTAATTAAAGGAACTGTTTTTAGGATTCAAATTGAATCTTAAATATTATTTATTGCAAACGTATAGAGTTCAGTAATGTTTGTTTGCAATACCTACTGACAAAACTATTGCTCATAATATTAGTTATTTGGTTTTATTATTACGAAAATGCCTTGTTACATACGGTGGATGCAGAGGACAGTGCACTTTTTTTATCCGGTGAATAAACCCTGTAGATTAGGAATTCACCGTGGTTTTTCGAAAATAGGATTTTTTGTAACAAATGCGCAAAGTAATACTTTCCTGCATTAAACGCGGAAAAACACTTTGCGCGCGAGTTAGGAACAAGATTTTTTCTACGTGTCAAAAAATAAAAAAATTAACACCTAGTTTCTTTTATATTTTGTTTAACGAAAAATAAGTATTTGCGCACGCCAATGAGTAAAGGCATGCGCAAAGTAGTATCTGTGCCTCGCTAGTAAAAAAATGTATTATTTTTGCACGCCGTGCGGAAAGTAGCACATCCAAAACTAAAAAGTGAACGAGGCGCTAGCCGAGTGAAGCAACACGCGAGGAGTGTAAGAAAGTTACTTTTTATCGAGTTGTGTACGCTATTTTTGCTATGAGGTATTGCTATTAATTTTGCACAAATCAAATGAAACTGCTTTTCCACATACGTGTGGAAAAGTACTTTGCAACCCATGCGCGGAAAAGTATGGTGACAGTTGACGTCATTGTACACTTTTCCACACATGTGCGGAAAAATCCTGCAAAAATTAGCATTTTTGCCTACTATCGATAACGTAAGGGCCTCTTTCTTACAGATAGAAAAAAATGGAACGACAAGGCTAACAAGAAATAAAAATGCAAAATGCGGTGATGCCAAGATGTGCTAAGCGAATTTGATTGTCTGCCCGCAGAGCAGCGCGTTTTGCAAAACGAATAAAAAAATTCGTCGTCACATATTACTATAATAGCGGTCCAGTACTTTTTCTGCGTTTGGTCGAGGTTATTTGGCGGATTTCCTAGCGTTTTATGGTAATTACCGGCGATCCGTCGATTCTAAACGACTCCAAAAAACTTAAAATTAACCTCTATATTCTAGCTTTGAATTTTGTGAAATTTGCATAGAACGGCGGATTGTTGTCTCTCAGTCTACGTTTCTCATCCGGTTAACAAACCTAATTGAACCCTTTTATTTTTACGACACCAACACAGTACGTAACCGAAAAAGGTGGTTGAGCGATAAAAAATGTTGCGAATTATTACTACGAAAGCTCATCCTGGAGATCGATGACTTTGTACTACACCAACTGTTAAATGTTTGTTTTCTTTTTTGGCGTTAATCAATGAATAATGTTTCTTTGTTTTTGCGTAGATTTTGGCAAGCGGTATCTTATATTAATTGTCGGTGTCGGCCTCCATGGCGCAGTGGGCAGCGTATCTACCTGCCGATCGGAAGGTCCCGGGTTCGAATCCCAGCTGGGTGCATGGATATTTTGTTTTTAACTCTGCAAAAACTTGGCTAGACTGGGCATTGATTCTTAATAGATCGAAAAGTCCTAATATAAAAAGATGGAGATCTATTAGAGGTTTTTCTTCATTTTAGAGCGAATACTTTAACAGGTTAACAACAATTCAGATTATCGAAACAGTAGTACTAACCGAAAAAGGTGGTTAAACGATAAAAAAAATTTGCGAATTTATTATTAAAATTCGATGACTTTTTGCACCAACTGTTAACGCTTGTTCTCTTTTTGGGGTCACTAAATAAATAATTTTTTGTTGGTGAATTTCTTGTGTTGCGGTCGATTATGAAATAAAATGACTTTTCTTTTTCCTGACGTTTCGGTTTATTTTGTTTTAAACCATCTTCAGGGAAATCTGTAACAATTCAAAGAAAGTTTTTTTTAGTACATTATTTTGGATTTTGTGTTGAAGAACCCCTTACGAAATACATGGGAAAATGGACTTTACCCGAATTTAATTTAACTTTGACATTTCATAGTACTAATCATGGTTTAAGAGATATGCAATTTTTATCGAGATTGTATGTCTAGTTCTTGAGATATTGGGGGTAAAAGTTCGGAAAAACGCGTTGCAGTGGTAACTTTGCTGACAAAAAAGAACTATTTCTCAGCTGAAATAGTGACAGGAAAAAACTAAAAATGCGGCAGGATTTTTCTATCTGTATCTATCTAAATAGACAATTTTTTGAAGTTTGACTATTTTTTATCGCTTTAAAAACTCGACGTGGTTCAGATCTTTGACCAATTTTGTCCCACTTTCTAAATCTATTCTAAATATACTATTTGCGATTACTAACACGACCTTCGTATTTATTTTTAGCATGAAACGTTGCTGACAGAAAGTCTTTGTTTTACTATGGGGTCCATTTTAAAAAAAAATCTTGTTCAACGTTTTTTGAATATTTACTTTTTTTCTGTGGTCAGTGAGTGAGTCAATTTTCACAATATTTTACTCAAATGATACTATGACAGGTACGTACTATTTTTATTAGTTTGAGCATCTTTTTATGTCTGGTTTTTGTATCCTATGGCAAAATAATAATATTTATGTCATGTATTTTTTTTTAAGGGCCACAGTAGTAAGCCACAGTAGACGCCGCTGTGGTCACATTCAAATTAATCAGTCAGCTGTTTTTGTTTTACCGCATGAACATACAAAAAAATACTTTTCTTTTAACTTCAAAAATTCATAGCTCAAAGACGAGACATAGGGAGTTGGTCAAACTCATACAAATAGTACCTACCATCATTTGAGGAATATTGTGAAAATTTACTTACTCACTCACTGACCACAGAATCAACGTTGAACAAAAATTTTTTTTTTAATGGACCCCGTAGTAAAACAAAGATATTCTGTCACCAACTTTCCGAACTTCGACCCCCAATAAGAACTAGACATACAATCTTGATAAAAGTTGCATATCTCTTAAACCATGATTAGTACTATCGAATGTCAAAGTTACATCAAATTCGGGTTAAGTCCATTTTCCCATGTACCTACTTCGTGCGGGGTTCTTTACATAAACAATATAAAAATTGTACTTACAGATAAAAAATTTTCACAACTTACCCCTAAATGCATCGTAGGCACCTAATCGCGATTGGCTATCTAATCCATCCTTTTTCTCTTTTGATCCCACATAAATGAACAAAGAGGAAGCATGGATTAGCTAAACTAATCCGAATATTTTTACGGTGCATCTGGGGGTTAGGGTTACCACTAGAATTTTTCAAAGGTGTCAGTTCCGGTCCCATTTTCAGTCAATTTGGCAATAACTAGTTTTCAGTCAAGTTGACATAATTTAAAATTTTCTATTTCTGAGAGTTGTGGTAGAGCCATGATGGTAATTTAAGGCCTAAAATATTTTAGCATAATTTAAGGGGTAACGTTTTTTTCTAACCATTTTTGTCTGTGTTTTTCACATTTTTATGACATGATTTTGCTCACATTTTAAAACTTTCTTTCCAAACATTCGATTTCTAGAATAAAACACTCACTTTTTTCAAGTATTCACTGTTTTCTTAGCGTTTAAAAAAGTACTTGCACAGAAAATCTTGCACACTTTTGAATTTGCTATAACTTTTGATCGAATGGATCGATTTTAAAACGTTTGGACTTTTTGGAAAGACAAGACATGAGACTTTTTCGATCCGGTCCAAAATTTGACATTTTCTAGAAATCCAAGATGGCGGACCGGTTTAAATAACCGAAAATTTTCATCTCCCCTGCAAAAAAATATGTGCGGCACTGGAGAAAATCTAAGTCATTGTGACAAAAGCCTTATGTATTCTCTCTATTAAATCGGTTAAGAAATAAAAAAATACGGGCTTTTATATTGAGTGGAGTTGTTTGCTGTAACTTTAGATAGAAGTACAAGACTTAAGGCTTTTATGTTGTGGTTCGAAATTTACCAATTCTCAAAAATCCATGATGGCGGACATTTTGAAATTATGGGTAAATTTCACCCTCCCCCTTCTTCCCCGAAAAAAAAATTATGTTTGGTACCTATACTGAACAAAATCTTAATTAATGCGACAAAAGTTCCCTCCCTGCTACATATATGAAGTTATCACTAAATTAAATCGGTTAAGAAATTAAAAATTGATCATCAGGTATGGTGACAAACTAAATGCCCTTTTGCTTAAAATTTGCATGTTTCTGCATATAGGAAAATGTTGCAGATTTTATTAGGCCGATTGTGTGGCCTGCTAACAGCCCCGATTTGAATCTGGAAGACTACTGTCTTAGATCCAGATTATTATACGTTAACTAATGGTTATTTTTATTTAAAAATATAAATGTGCAAAAAAATTTATAAAAAATATAAGTGTTTGATGATTAATAACAAAGTAAACTCAGCTTAAGCCTGGTCAAATAACCAATACATGTCACTCTAGCTAAATTTTATTACAAGTTACAATTTTTACTGAAAACGCTGGAAATTATGACAGTAACTTGTTTACTTCTTAACTGATTTAAGCAAGAGATACCTCCATATATGTAGCAGAAATTGGAGGTAGAATGGCCTTGATTTTGTTTTGTTACTTTTTTAGGGGAGTGAAATTACCCAATGTTTAAAGCGTGTTAAAGTTGTCCGGCATCTTGGATGTTTGAAAAATGTCAAAGTCGCAAGCTTTGTTCACCCAAAAATGTAAAAACGTTTAAAATCAAGTAATCCGATCAAAAGTTAAAGCAAATACAAAAACTGCGATTTTTATTGCAAATGAAAATGCCAAGTTAAAAACGACGTATTTCAGAGGTTTATAGTTTTCTTATCTCTTAACCGATTTAATTAAGCAATGCCTTGGTATAGAAAGTATACATAAGGCTTTTGTCGCAATGACTCAGATTTTCTTCAGTGCCGCATGTATTTTTTTGCGGGGGGGGGGGGGTGAAAATTACCCGATATTCAAAACGGTCCGCCATCTTGGATGTTTGCGAAATGTCAAGTTTTGAACCGGATCGGAAAAGTCTCATGTCTTGTCTTTTCCACCAACATATTTACTTATTTAGGGGTCACCTAAAATAAGGTGGCCTAGATTAGAGAAGAGTTTCGTTTGTATTTAGAACTGCCCTAAACTACCTTAGGTGATCCCTAAATCTAGGGACCCGTGTTGGTACCCTAGCACTCCCCTAACCTAAAACTAGATTTAGGTGCCACCTAATGCTAGGTGACCCCTAAATATTTTGGTGCAAATGGCTGTAAAAAATTTAAAAAAATTTGAAATCGAGCTATTCAATTAAAAGTTATAGCAATTTAAAAGTGTGCAAGATTTTTGGCCGCCCTATATTTATAGAGAGAGGGTAGAATTTTAGAGGTAGATGGAGATAATTTAGTGAAGTGAAAAGTATTTTAGAGAAGGATGGAGATCTGTTGTAATTGGTCGCCTAGAAGAAAAAAATTAGCGTTGCCAAATCAAATTATTTTAGGGTGATTTTGTTTTTAAATAGTTTTGAATGATATGCTTTTAATACTAAAAATATATAAAAAGAAGGTTTTTATAAATAATTTTGTATTTTGTATTTATTAATGATAATAAGGTAAGTAAAAAATTCGATTAAAAATTGGTTTACTGTTATGGCAACAGCGTAAAATAATTAATATTATTTTATTATTATTAAAATCGTTAATATTTTATATTTTTAATGCTCAAAGTACATATTAAGCCTTAATCTACTATATTGACTTCTTTTTTTTAAATATCAAGTTCTTAAACTCTTTAAAATTAACGAAAAACGTGCCGATACCTTAAACATTTTAACACCTCTAAAAACATTTTAACAGGTATTTAACTAAATTATTTTAAGGTTCATCATGGCTCTACCATTGTATTTACCAAAATAAACTTACTATTTAAAACGAGTTAAAATCTAGAAAAAATTTACCAGTGCCATTTGATTGTCGTAAAAAAAATCTACCAACGTAGTTTTAATCGTTTAAGGTAAGTCTGGCCCACAATTTTTAATATTATTTTATGTCTTCGGTTAAAAAAAAAATACGTACATACATGTACGTACATATAGACATGAACGAAAATAATCTTTACAGGTCACCACAGGTTTATAGGGCGCCCTGTAAAGTTCACGTTTCCAATCTAGCAACATAAATAGCTATTCTATATAGTGAAGTTTGCTGTAAGGTAAAATTTTGCTGTAAATCACGTCAGCTTGTATTTAACATATTACCCGCACATATGCATTCAACATTTTAACACATCAGATATTCTAACCTGTTAATGACCGGTGTACCGGACCTTTCTGACATTTTTAGTACCTGCGCACCTTAGACTAAAAGGCTAAATCCTTAGATGCTCAATCTGTTTGAAGACTGTATTATTATTGACCAATTTTTATTATTAATAGTGCCAGACAGTTTTAAGAGAGTCTTTAAAAATTCTTCCAGTCGAATATGCGGCGAATCTGCCCTTCCAAAGCATAAATTTCGGTCGTCTGGAAAGGGTCCCAAGCAACAATTAAGGCGCATGTACACAGAGCGATTAGGTTTGTCCAAAAATTCGGGCCAATGCATTACTTAATTAAATCGGTTGAGGGATAAGAAAACTATAAACCTCTGAAATAAGTGGTTTTGGACTCGACATTGTCATTTGCAAAAAAATCGCAGTTTTTGCATTTGCTTTAACTTTTGATCGGATTACTTGATTTTAAACATTTTTACATTTTTGGGTGAAAAAAGCTTGCGGCTTTGACATTTTTCGAACATCCAAGATGGCGGACAGGTTTAACACGTTTTAATCATTGGGTAATTTCACTCCCCTAAAAAAGTAACATAACAAAATCAAGGCCATTCTACCTCCCATCTCTGCTAGGTATATGGATATATCACTTGCGTAAATCAGTTAAGAAGTAAACAAGTTAGTGTCATCATTTCCAGTTATTTATCTAAATTTACAGCAAACAACTCCACTCAATATAAAAGCCCGTATTTTTTTATTTCTTAACCGATTTGATTAAGTAATGCATTGGTATAGAGAGAATACAGAAGGCTTTTGTCACAACGACCTAGATTTTCTCCAGTGCTGCACATATTTTTATTGCAGGGGGGAGAAAATTTCTCGTTATTTAAAACGGTCCGCCATCTTGTATTTTTAGGAAATGTCAAATTTTCGGATCGCAAAAGTCTCATGTCTTGTCTTTCCAAAAAGTCAAAACATTTTAAAATCGACCGATTCGATCAAAAGTTATAGCAAATTCAAAAGTTTGCAAAATTTTTTGGCTCACCCTTTATTTTTGTTCTCTGTCATGTCTTCACATATTTTATGGCGTGTGTGATATAGTTTAGAAAAAGATCAAAATATTTTCAATTAATAATGTGGGAAAAGAAAACCTATAAAAACCCTGTAAAGTCAGAAATACTACCTTATGTGGTAAACAGGACGTCGGGATAACGGGCCCGTTTACTACCCGCGACGACATAACTCCTATATCAAGACTATTCATTACCGTCGCGATGTAGTTCTATAACCGTCCCAATGCATTCCCAAAAACGGTGAATACCTCGAGGTATAGTAATAGTACAACCGTCGCCGTTAGGGATAAGGCGTAGCCACCACGTCGCGACTGATTTAGTTGGAATGGGTACCCCTGATTTTGTTCAAATTTTAATAAGTTTTTAATTTGATTTTTAATTTAATAAACGATGCGTAAAAGTAGAAATCTCTAATATGGTACTTTTCTCATTTTTTCTTTCCGGTGCCTAGGGCAAAGCGTGTTATATTTACAACAATATTGCGCAAAAGTAACCGAAAAAAAAAACGAATCGTTATCGCTAAAATAAAACCAAAATATTAAAACAGTCCTTTGATAAAATATGCCAAAAGTACTTCTGAGTTGGACCTTTTTTTATCGAAGACACTCTTAGCAAGCAGTGGCGCACCGAGGGGGGGGGGGGGGTTGGAGTTAAAATCGCCTCCGAGAAGCCTGTTGACAGTTGGCACAGTCAAATAACAGCTTAAATAAAATATATAGGGAATTAAATACAAAAGCTCTGGACTTTAAAAAATCGTAAATTGCAAAATTTTTCGCCTACGGCGCTATAACACCTTTTATTTTTACGATTTCGTGTCAAAAACGATCTTTTTAATGAAATTTTATCAAAACATTTTGCTTGCGATTTGGTGTCAAAAATGGCATTTTAAGTGTCATTTTCGAAAACATTTTCGCTTGCGGCGCATTTTGACTTTGACATCAAATTTTGGGTAAATAAACAATTCATTTGGTGAATACCCCCCCCCCCTCCCTCCCTCATCTACATTTGAGTCCAGGTCCGTCCTTGTGAGCACCTGTTTCCTTTTAATAATTATTGTCACATTTTTACTTCAAACTAAGTTTTTCTTATTATTTATCCTTAAAAACCCCCACCGAAGTCAATTTCTGGGTGCGCCACTGTAGGAAGAAAAAGTGTGCTACTAAGAAATACAGCCATTTTCTCCTTTACCATTTTTTTTTAACTACAATCGCTACTATACAGCTGATCTATGGTGTCAGTCTAGTTAAACTAAGCTGTGCCGTACCACCAAAGACGACGGAAATTTGAAGAACGGCCCGGGAGCTTCACGACTGACGCCTACTCATCAGTAAAATGTCAGACAGGCATTCTGGCGGAAGTAATTTGGATTTCGGAGTTGATCTGACATAAAGAAGGTTAAGGCGGCTTTTAAGATTAAGGTTTTAACGTGTATTGGATTGGAAAATTAGGTTTAATAGGTAATACACACCTCAAGAAATTATATATACTTTGCGAATTGCTTTTGCCCGGATTCGACAACGAATTTTGTATGATTTAAGATCGCTGGTTTTGGATTAGATAACGTTCTATCAGAAATAGTCTTTATTAGACTGTTATAAATATTTTCATCGTAAGAACCATTCTCTTTATGAAACGTTATTTGTTGAATCAATTCGTCGTAGGGCCATTTTTTAACAAAATGATAATCTGTCAGAATTAAAGGATCATCTCCTTCTCCTCACTTTTTGGTCGATTCCAAGAAAAAAGAATATTTCTTGAATTATGTGTTTCTGTGTTGGATAAAAATCAAAATCTTCCATATACATCTTAGGGAGTAACACCCTAAAAAAATTAAAAAAAGTACATTTTAAAAAAATGTCAAATAAATTTTTGTTTGTAATACCTTTATTAAGAACATATATGATTTTAGTAACTGTCTGCAGATAACTAAAGCATGGCTTTTTTGGTTACCGATGCAAAAAAACTTTTTTTTTACCACGGGTGAAAAAAAAGATTTGTATCCGTCTTTTACCCAACATTAAAGAGAAATAGGGAAAATAGCAATATAGAAAAAATCTAATTATTCTTCTCTAAAAATTATGCCATTTGCGCCAGTTTTCACCAAATATTTACAAAAAAATTATTTAAAAACATCGTCAAAATATCAAACTGTCAAATATTAAAACGTCGCAGCAATGAACGTCACTGATTAAAAAGACACATCGCTATGGCAACCATATTTCATTTACCAGCCGCCTTGATTTATAGTGTAAAGATCATATAACTACGACATACTATAAGGGCCCAAGTGCCGCAAAATGTGTAACCAAAATAACTTTGAAAAACAAAGAAGAAAATTCAAAATTGCGGTTGGCTTTGAAACTGTTTGGGCCACCAGGCCATAAACCAAAAATCTACTGCGCATGCACTAACAAATCCTGGTGTCGTAGTGACCTTACGATAATTTAATGACAAGGTATTAATTTGGTAACTGTGACAACGACATCATCTGTCCGAAAACTTTTGTTTTATTTAATTGAATTTATTTATTATATTATGGATAAAACATCTCCAACCGCAAGTTTAACCTTACTCGAGGGTTTTAATCCACTAGGTAAACCCGTTACACGAGGACATGGCTCCAAGTGCACAGTTGGTCTAGAGAGTGGTTTTAAGAAAAAAAATATATAATCTTTAAAATATAGATTTTTGTTTTTGATACATCGCCAACTACTATTTCCCGTAAAAAGTAAAATCCCCTATGTAGCCCTTTTCTGGGGAGCTATTTTTGGAAAATATTCTGGTAACCTTAAATAGCAACCCCCTATTTTGCCTTCATATTTGAATTCTTGCTGAAATTCTCTTTCCAATGGTACCCCATATTATAAGGTTTGCTTTACTAATAAATTCAATTTTCAAAGGCCCATATCTTAGAAACTAAACAAAATATCTCTATTGTGTTTATTATCGATTTTGAGGGTTTTATAAGAGCAAATAAAAAATGACAATAGCTTGACGCTTGCACATTCCTATTTACAGTTTATTGATTTTCAGTGATTTTGACGATATTATTCAAAAAATATGAAGTAGAAGGTCAGATTGTCAAACTATCATCGTTTTTTATTTCCTTGTAAAAAACCTCTAAAATCGATAATAAACACAATAGAGATATTTTGTTTAGTTTCTAAGATATGGGCCTTTGAAAATTGAATTTTTGACATTTTGAAGGTCAATATATGATATGGGGTACCATTGAAAAGAGAATTTCAGCGAGAATTAAAATATCAAGTCAAAATAGGGGGTTGCTATTTAAGGTTCCCAGAATATTTTCCAAAAATAGCCCCCCAGAAAAGGGCTACATAGAGGATTTTACTTTTTACGGTAAATAGTAGTTGGGGATGGATCAAAATCAAAAGTGTATGTTTTAAACATTATATATTTTTTTTCTTAAAACCCCTCTCTAGACCAACTGTGAGTGCCGAACCCACTTCCTGAGAAAACTGGGCATTGTCGAAACGTTTACATTTTTGACGAGGTATGATTTTGCCATTTTGTTTATGTTATTCTGGAGTATATGTGTTTTAAAATTTTGTGGCGGTATTTTCTGTGATTGCGTGCGTTATTATTACAGAAAACATTAGACAACACTTTTTCAATTTTTTTTTACGGCAGTGTCCATTCTTTTAATAGATTTTCCAAAAGTAAACAAAAATATTAAACATAAACCTACATTTTTGCTGTCAGAAGGTTGTCAGTTGCTTTCACTACTGACGCAATCGACGCGCCTGCCCATTACACTTCTCGTCTATGAGGTTTTTCCAGGCCAATTTGATTGGGAGAGTTATTATCGGTACGCATTTTTCTCGGGAAAAGGGAGGGCCGTTATATTATCTCATAGTTATACAGACCGCTTCAAGCTACTGCGAACATAGGGGGAATCAAGTCCAATTTACTCTCCGTGCCGTACGACCGAGGTGGATTCGAAGCACGCTGCAGTGTTATCTTTTGGAAATTCATTTTGTTTTTATTATTTTGTTTTATTTATGCCTTGCTCGAGAAACAGATGGGTAAGTTCTTAATTGAAATAATACATTTTTAAAACCAAAAATGGATCTCTACGAAGTTGCCGAAAAAGTGCAGATGGTCAAATGTTCAAATCGTCATAACCCAACACACGTTCGATATTGGTCGAGGAAAAATTTGCATTTGTATTTTGACGTAAGAACACAGTATCCCTAAAAACTAAATGTTTGGGAGGGGGGTATTATAGGGGAACACGTAATTGGGCCATTTTTTATTAACGGCAATTGCAATTTGAATGGTCCTAGATACTTGGATCTACTGCAGCAGCACATTATTCCAACTGCTAGGCAGTTGTTAGGTGTAAGATTTGGTGAAACATGGTTTCAACAAGATGGTTGTTCCGCTCACAATGTTGGCCTTGTTAGGGAATATCTTGATAATGTATTTCCTAATCGGGTTATAAGTACACGGGGAACTATTTTATGGCCAGCTTGATCTCCCGATCTTGCTCCTAATGACTTCTATCTGTTTTTGAAGAAGCTTTTCAAATTATCACCCCTAACATGCTTGGAAACGTTAGAAGGGGTTTTTATAGTAGGCTCGGATATTGTCTAGCCGAGCAAGGAGGACTTTTCGAACATTTGCTTTAATTTTTTTTTACTGGGAGAATCTTTTTGGTTTTTAGAATGTATTATTTTATTTTGAGAACTTGCTTTTATTTTGTTTCTCCTTATTATTTTCATTGTAACACGTCGTCACTGATAAATCTGAGCAGTTGATAATAAAACTCTCTTATTTATCAGTGACAAAAAATAAGAAAATTACGTTATAAAAATTTGCGTATTTATTGACCAAATTCCGGTTTCATTGACTACGCTCCACACAGCACCGTGGTTAGAGGCGTACTAAATACCAAAGGAAAGTCATGCAAGTGGTGATCGCAAGCCTGAGTATTGGTTGCTTCACTGATAGGCGTGCGGTGTCTCTGCATGTACGTACACTGGCAAATTAGACTTCTTCCGCCCTATGTTCGCAGTAGCTTGAAGCGGTCTGTATGGTAAAGATGGTCTGTTTTGCGAGAAGTGCTCTTCATTCGAGATTTTTAAAAGTATTTTCCTGTTTTTCTTGGATTTTTTGATAAAGGTTTTAATGCCTATAGTGTTCACAACTCGTAGCTAAACAATGCTCTTTTTTACTCGCGTCTTTAAATATGTACCTCGCTGCGCTCGTTATTTAAACCAACGCTTGTAAAAAAAGCACTATTTTAGCCACTAGTTGTGAAAACTACTATTTTAATGTTAGCTGGCAGAAAAATAATACAGCTATTTTTTGCATCAAGTTTATTATTTTTTTTATTGCCAAATTCCTGGTAAAACCTTGGTGCAAAAAAGGCCAATAAAATTGACCATTTTTGCAGAATTTCAAACTAGATTTTTTTTTGTGAGAAAAGTGTAGATGCTACAAAAAACTTTATGAAACATTTTTTGCTCAACAGAAATGTCTATACAACCCTAAAAAATTTGTTTTTAAAAAATTAGATTTTTCAATGAATGGTTTATAAAATTCTAAAACTTCAATTTTTACAAATTTTAAAATATTGAAAAGAATTTCCCTAAAAAAGTAAACGTGCTACGAAAAAGTAGATTGACATTTTTTACTTAAAATTGAATTATTTATCGTATACTACTTTTTATTTTTTTAAAATGTAATTTTTTTAATTTTGGCATTTTTTTTACAGGTTTATAGGGTGTTACTCTCTAAGATGTATACCGGGTGTCCCAAGGTGAGTAACCTATTAGAATATTTTTTAAACTATACAATGGAAACTTTTCAAACTTTCTATTTTGACGTAAGTCCATGTAAACTATCTTTATGAAATGCTCTCATATTTGCAGTGTTGCCATTTACAGGAAAACTTGGCAAAAACTTTCTTATTTTAAATTGAACACCTTGTATATTCTCAATCTACAAAATATTTTAGGTACATTTTATGTATAATGTCCTATACCTATGTTCAACTGTTTTGAAAATATTGACAGGTGAAAATTGACATTTTTTAACTTTGACAGCCCGTAACATCGAAACGGTTAAGGATAGAGCAAAACGGTTTTTACATTCGTAGCTTGTTTTTTCACAAGCTATCGTTTTATACTATACCTAAAGAATAAAACTAACAAAAGTATTAAACATAACCTAAATTTTCGCTGTCTTGTCAGTTGCTTTCACTGCTGACGCAATCGACGCGCCTGCCCGGTAAACTCTTCGCCTCTGGATTATTTCCAAGCTAACTTGATTGGGAGAGTGATTATCGGTACGCATTTTTTTCGGGAAATGCAAGTTCAGGGCCGTTATATTATCTTATAATTATATGATTTAACCCAACCCAGATCCTTAGATCTTTTTTTTTCTTTTAACATGTTTTTCGTACAAGACGTACTTTTCTAAACTTTGCTGTAAGACAGGATGGAGTCACGTTTACCTGACCCATATGAACTCGATGGTAATTATCGTTTCATTCTGATGCGTTACGGTTCTGTTAAAAACGGTTTTACAAAGAATGGATTGTATAAATGGCAATTCTGATGGAAAACGGTTTTGACAAATGAAGGTTTTATGGTAAACTGTTCTTGCAAAAAATGTTTTATCCCAATGACGATATACACAGTTCGGTGTCTTCCATGAAGAAGATTGGGAAATCATGTTTTTGCCCCTTCCCTGGATATGGGAAGTTTCCGCCATCGCCATCGATTGTGTGCTTTGGTCGATTTGCACGCGTGTTTTGCATTTTTCGATAAAAAACGTAGGAAACAAAGTTGTAGAGAATTTAGTTAACTACAGTATTTACAAAGTCAGTAATGTTGAAAAAATTGTTTATTGCTAATAATTAGCAAAAATTGTGAAAATTAGAACAGTGACGCAGTTTTTACAAGCTTTTATTTAACTTGCAATATATCTAACTAGATATGTTTGTTCGGGTGGAATCTTGCAATTTAATTTTGACCAACTTCCCGACATCCGATCGGCTTCAAATTTGGCATGCTTATATAGTTGCGGTGACAACACAACAATATAGTGTGATGAAATGGACAGCTCCCCCCTACTCGAAGGGGGTGGAGGGGGGTACAGTTGAAGTACGCCAGATTTCGTTGAAATTTGGTGTGTTGGGGCACTTGGGGATACGGAATAGGAATTTTTGATCAGATTTTGAAAATTCCATATGGCAGATTCAAGATGGACGATTTTCGGTCATGTTTTGCTAACGAATTTTAACTGACTTATCCACATCCGATTGTTTTCAAATTTGATATGCATTTATAGTTCCGGTGAAAATACAATAATATGATATTCTTAGGTACCCACCTCCCGCTAACGAGGGAAGTGGAGGGGAAAAATATTTAGTTTGTTCGATTTCAATAAAAATTGGCATAGAGGGGTTTTTAAGGAGAGGGATTATGAATTTTTGATCAGATTTGAAAATTTCAATATGGCGGATTCAAAATGGACGATTAAGGGTATAAATCTAAAAATTAAGGGTGTGTGTTCAAATTTGTTATGCGTTTATAGTAGAGGAAAAGATTTAGTTGTTCGGTTTCGCAAAGGGGATTTCAAAAAAATTTTAACTTTACGGTGACAAAGAGAGAACTACAAAAGAAGAACTAAATTCTTCTATTCGAATGATAAACGTAATGCTTTCATCTAAAGAAATGGGAACGGGTGAGATTGCCGTGCTTGCCAAGTCTTTGAAAATGTCCTTAGGTTATAGAGTAATACCACTGTTTCTTAGGTGAATCGTCGATTTTAATTTGCGCCCATCGCTTTTATTATGATATCATAAAAAAGATAAAAAAATATTTTCTACTTTTGATTGCATTTGTTCTTTAAAAGTTTTTTTTAATAAATTTTTTTTTTAAATTTAAATAATTTTTATTAAAAATTCTACTTATTTTCAATAAAAATTGCTCAAAAGTTAAAAAAACTGCACAACTGTTCTAACTTTTTACAGTTTTTGCTTATTATTAGTATAAATATTTTTTTCAACATTATTGACTCTATAAAATATATAAAAAAAGTTTTTTTTAATATTTTTTTTTTTAATTTAAATAATTTTTATTAAAAATTCTACTTATTTTTAATAAAAATTGCTCAAAAGTTAAAAAAAAACTGCGCAACTGTTGTAACTTTTTACAGTTTTTGCTTATTATTAGTAAGAAATATTTTTTTCAACATTATTGACTGTATAAAGGTTGTAGAGTACTAAATTTTCGAAGAGTTTGTTTCCTAAGCTTTTCATCGAAAAATACAAAATAGGCGTGTAAATCGACAAAAACTCAAAATTCAAGATAGTGGACACTTCCCACATTTAGGAAAGGGGAAAAAATGTGATTTCGTCATCTAGGCAGGAGTCACTTAGCGTCAAAAGTAGGGTTACTGGATCCTGAAACCTGCGGGGGGCCGCAGGTGTCAGGATTCAGTGACCCTAGTCAAAAGCATTGAGTTGTGAATTTTTTTTATAAAAAAATCTAAAATCATTGGGCTATTCTTGCATTCTCGTCATTTCATATTCCTAGCTCATTAAATTTCCTTTTACTTCTTAATGCCTATATAATCAACAACGTGCAAAAATATCAGCTAAATTTGCCATATGTATTGAAAAGGTTACTGGTTTCTTTATCTGCATTTGAATTTATTAATAATCTTGTTAAAATATCTCTTCCATTAAAAATGCCATTTCAAAATCACAGTTGCGTAACATTTTGTTGAAATGAAATGCTACTTACATTTTCTGCATGCATTTATTTATAAACGCTACAGCCCAGCCACATATATAGGGTGGATTCTTTAAACGGAACAATGCTTCTAGCGACTTCAGGAATGAGGTTTAAAAAAAAGAAAAAAGCGAATTTTTACGAACTTTCCGTCCATGATAAAAAAATTTGAGGCTCCCAACTGGAGGTCCAGGGCCTACACAAATTTTCTGTCAACCAATGTGTCAAAAGTTTAAAACAAAAACTAATTTTTTTGTCATTGTTTTCGCTTCAAAATAAACCACATATTTCTTTATTTACTCAGTGGAATCAAAAAAATGCCACACAAGGACATTATTGGCGCACCATTTGGTGGCTCTCGCTGAGTAATTTTTTTTACATCTTTCAACCCACGTGTCCCCGCGGTTTCTATTAAGGTCGTAGTTACAATCTGGGGAATTGTTTTTAGCAACACTGTACGGGAAATCAATTTAACTATGTCGCCCTGATTTTTTTGCAGAATTTTACGTCATTGAATTTGTTTTCCATGGCAACGCGGAGACTTTATTTATGTTTATCCACAGTGGGACACCAGAGATTTTTTAGCACCGGGTCAAAAATTTGGGGTTAGGTTTGACTTTTCGCGTTCTACGCCGCTAAAAAACCAATACAATACTAAAATAAAAGAAAACCATTTAATACAGAATTACCTGCTAATAAAACGCTACCCAACTACGTATTAAAGTAACTGGGTGTAATGCTTAAGGTTGCATTTACAGGTGCATTTATAATTGAATTGGAAACAGTCCCCCTACTACTACTGGCGCTAGACGAAATAATCAAATTCTATTTTTTTTTTCAAACGACCGGAAAATAGCCACTTTCCGTACGATTTTTCATACGGAAAGTTCTACATTACAAGGCATGTTTTTTCGAAATATTTGCACATTCCAGAAAGGACCTTTTTGTTCAATTTTCTGGTCCCTTAATCCTTTTCCGGTCCCATTTTTGGCCAAGTTGGCTATGACTTCTTGTTGACAGATTTTAGCTTGTTTTTTGGGCAGTTTTGACACTTCTAAAAAAGCTGTTTTAAATTTGTTTCAAAAGTTTTGTTAACAAAAATGGACTAGAAAATGAATTGAATCCGGAGGAAATAATAAAAGCTGCTTCAAGAGTCACATACACCGAAAAATCTACCACACATCTTTAATTCTCAAAGTAAAAGTATACTATAAATATAGGTAAATAAAGAATAAACCTAGAAATCTGCCTTTTATGAGCTATTTTATCATTATTTTGCTTGATAAGTTGGCCATGGTTGGCCATAACTGGTCGTCAGTCATCACTGATTTAGCTGTGTGAAGCTAATAGGCACTACACTATAATTTTTCTAATGTTTTATACAATTTTGCACAAGTTAAAAATACAAAAATAATTTCTAACCACAAAACTTTACTTGTTTTTCTTAGTTTTCACCTTAAAAACTACCGGCCTAGCAGAAAATATCAGGGGACTGTTCATAAATTACGCAACACGGCTAGGCGTCGACGAAAGTGATATACTAAAATGTTTTTTCTGATCGTTTGAAAAAAAAAAGTACGTACGATACATGACCGGAAAGTGTATTTACAGGTCTCCGCAGGTTTACAGGACTCGCCTGCGGCTCGCCCTGTAAATTTCCTGGCGTAAAGACCAATTTTCCGGTCTAGTGACGTAAATACCTATTAAACAGGAGCGTCAACGACTAGCAAGAGTCTTTCCAACCTGGAAATGGAGCTTTACTGACCTGTTTTGTTAGTACTCAAGTATCCGTGTATTTTTGAAACTGAGGTTCTAAAATCTATCCTTTACACTCAAGGATTTCACTAGCACATAACTATGCCGCAATAATTTAAATTTAAAAAAAAATGGTTGAATCAAAATAAAAACAATATTATGTGGGGTTATGGGCGTCGAATGTTTCTATGCGAATTCCTAAATCCGATCGAGCCAGTAAAGTTCTCTTGGTTCTTTGATAGACTCGGTGTAATGCCCGCGCAGCGCTAGGCCTTTTTCGGAGGGCGACCGCACACGCGGAGTGGTTTCATATTTTTTTTTGAAAGATAAACATGACCTCGAATGGTTTTCTGTCGGAAAACGTAAAAATACTCTTCTGTCCCACTGCGGCCCGATTTAAAGTTTGTTGACAAAACACCTGCAGTTACCATGGAATCGTATAAATTCTGCAATCTATCGGCCAACACTTGAAATGCATGTGTCTCTCAAATTCAATGAAGTGTGATTGATTGATCGGGTTTCTTTTCCGGACTGCAAAGGGTTTTAGAAAAAAGGAAACTTAGTTTTTATTTTCGCTAAAGCAAGGAAATATAAAAAGGAAAAATGTAATCCAGAGGAAATTGTGAGTATTTCTCTAAATCGGGTTTGTTCTAAACCGCAATTATTTTGAGGGTTTTGAAAAAAAATTTTGAAAAATCCTTCAGATATTTTTGTTAAACATTTATAAATGATCATCCCTGCAAAATTTCAGCTAATTCTGATGTTTAGTTGTACTTTTTTTTACTTAAAAACTGGGGAGAAACTATAGCCTTGAATGTTGTTTTCTTTTGCGATGTGCTTGTTTCATTAATTAGTTAATTAATCATTTAATAAATGTTTTCAGCCAAAAAAGCAAGTTACAGTTGTACCATATGTAAAACAATAATTTTTAGTAATATTCAAATTGACAATTTCAGATGTCAAAACAAGTAAAAAAAAATTGAGTCGAATTTCTTTTTTAACATGCTTTTCAAAAAGTTGCAATATGTGGTACGTTCTCATTTTAAAAAAATAGTTGGTAGGCTCTAGGTCTCCAGTTGGGGTAGTTTAAATATTTGGAATTGGTGGCCTTAGGCAAAAAATTAAAAAAGGTGCTCCGAGCCGTGTCTTTATTTTTACAAAATGTTTCTTCCGTTCAAAGTTCAGCCCAAAGATTATAATAAACTATAATGTATAAAAAATTTTAAGATGGGCAACTTAATGCCTTTCTATTTCAACTCGTTCATCTACAAAACATTAAAATTGCCTCCAAAAAATTTTACAAATATGAAGGATAAATTAAATAAAAATTAATTATAAATTAAAACTATTTTAAAATACTTTGTGTGCTAAAGATAAAAGACCTCGTTCAAAGGCTGCAGGGCGGGAATTATGCCTAAAACAGAGGCAGCATTCTTTCCGTTTTTAAAATCTCTGGAACACGTAACACCTGCTTAACTAAAAAGCCAGTTAACTCTTTCGACTTAGTATCCTTTAGCCTACTGTAGCGATCATATTGACACCCAACCGACAGAAAATCAATGTTTTACCTGTCAATTTGGTTATAAAAATGGCGGCAATCTTTGGCTAAAGGGCACTAAAGAGATAAGAGTTAACTGGCTTTTTAGTTGAGAACGGTGTTGATCCAAGCCAGCACAGAGTTTTTCATTAAGACCACAAAAATGGCATAGATTTGATAACACTGCTTTGCTGTTTTTGGGCGAATCTTTACCGGGCAGAATATCGGAAACGAGAAAACGGAATCTGTTGAAATTTCTCAGCAATGTTTATTTTTTAATTCTTCACAACCGTATCCAGACAGTTTTTTGCTGGACTCTCTCATTTTCGGAATAAAATAAACACGGCTAACAATAGTCAAAAATCTTACCAGGCTTTTTCTTTAGCTTCGTCGATAATACAGAAATCTGTAACAGCAATTTTCGATTTTTTTTATTTAAAAAAATAATACACCAAATTTTTAAAAATCCTTTGGATATGGTTGTAGATTTTTATAAATCTTATTATCTGATAATAAAAAAGTTATGGTTTTTTTCTTTGTAAGCAATATTCTGCCGGAATTCTAAAGCGCCAAGGTCACGTAATTTAGTAGACTCAAGGAAACTGAAGTGAGTTCAATTGGAGTATTGGAATTCAGCTTCCGCATAGCCACCGGCCACTTGTTTAATGGAAAATTCGGCCAATAAATTGATACATGTCAAGTGATAAAAATAATACGGAAATTTGTTATTTTTTGATGTTGAATAATGATTCTTTTTAATTTCGAGACAAAAACTTTTAAAGAAGCATTAATAAATGATTACTTTTCTAATAAGTTATACTTTTCCTCGCATATGGTGTTCGCACCGTGTTCTGAACACTGCACGATCTCACTCGAAATGGCCAGTAGTGATGCCACGAACTGAAGTGAGTTCAATTGGAGTATTGGAATTCAGCTTCCGCATAGCCACCGGCCACTTGTTTAATGGAAAATTCGGAAATTTGTTATTTTTTGATGTTGAATAATGATTCTTTTTAATTTCGAGACAAAAACTTTTAAAGAAGCATTAATAAATGATTGCTTTTCTAATAATACTTTTCCTCGCATATGGTATTCGCACCGTGTTCTGAACACTGCACGATCTCACTCGAAATGGCCAGTAGTGATGCCACGTATTGTTGATCTTGCAGATCTTGAGATTCACTCAAGCCTCCTCCAGAGCGATTGCTTGCTGATGCCTTAAAATTAGGGCCACGTAGTATGAAGCTACACTTGGGGGCGGTGCTGCTGCGAACGTTACCTCTTTTTAAGAGTCATGTTTTACTTGTACAGGTTTCTTCTTTATAACCTGCTGAAAAGTATAGTATTCTGTATTTGCGGTCTTCTGCACTTTTCAATTTTGATGTTTTTGTTTCTCGGTTTATTCGACAGGTGGCGCACACAGGTATTACGTCTCCGTGGTACAAACTTTTTGTTTTAAATTCGAGAGGTGTGCATGGTGCCTGTGTAGCTTTAACTGCCAGGTACAATCCTATGACTCCATGATGATTTCTAATAAGGATGAAACAGGTCTGTAGTTGTCTGGATTCTCCATTAGACATTGGAGGCCTGGTCGTAATGAAGTGAGAAACAAAAACGCTTTGTCCAATATGCCACGAGTGTTACTTTAATTTATATTAGCGGACACGAGATTCACTTTGTTGTTTTTTAAAAAAGAATCTCTATATTTCTTTAAAATCCGATAAGTATTGCATAAATTCTCGCAGGGCTTCAGATGGAATGCAAGGAAGAACATTCTTATGTCCATCTTACAGCCACGTGAGCCACGGACCATTTAAGAGCTGGCAGCTATTGCTCTATCGACGATTTGAATAACTTTATCTTTGATGTGTACATCATCCAGTTTATAACGTATATATTTCTTTTAAATTGTGGCTTATATTTATTTTTAAAATCTGAATAATTGAAATGTCAATCATCTTCTGCAATAGTATACCGAAATAGACTTGTAGAGGAACAGTGGGAAGCGTTTTAAAAAGCGGTTGTTGTGGATGGTTTACCAAGGGTAAATTGTAATGCATAACAGATAAAAAATGATCAATAAACTTCCTCCTCAGAATTGCAAAACCAAAAGTTTTGTAAGTAAGCCGTGATTGTATAGGGTGTGCTAAATTCGCTGGGATTTGGATACTTCTAGGCAAGATAGCCAAAAAATAATATACATGTCCTGGGCTCGATTTTTCTGTCACATCTAGTTTTTGAGATATAACCCAAAGTTGGTATTTTTCTTATAGAATGACCCTTTATTTATTTGATTTTTAAAATCGACATAAAATTTCCTTTAAAATGATGTATCACACTTTGTGTTTTATTTTTTGTATTTTTTAATTTTTATATATTTTTATTACTTTTTACGAATATTTATATTTTATTTTATCTTTTTAATTTTACTTTATAGCAAAAATTACGTTAAAAAAGTTTAAAAGATAATAATTAAAAAAATAAAAAAATATCGCAAAAATAAAAAAATACAAAAAATAAAACATAAAGTGTGATACATCATTTTAAATGGAATTTTATGCTGATTTAAAAAGTCAAAAAAAAAGAAGGTCATTCCATAAGAAAAATACCAACTTTATCGATTTATATCTCAGAAACTAGATGCGTTAGGGAAATTTTAGTTTGACGGTTGAGTTCTTCGTCAAAATGTCTACAAAAAAGTTTTTTACATGAAAACAATATTCACATAAATAACAAAGTTATAGACTTCATCCCAAAATGCAGACTTTTCAAAAAGCCCCCGTATCTCAAAAACCTCTTAAGCTTTAAGCTTGTCTCGCAAATCGAACCCAGGACATGTATACTATTTTTTGCCTATCTTGCCTAGTACCCAAAACCCCCAAATCCCAGCGAATTTAGCCCAGCCTGTATCTCATAGTTATGGGAACCCACAAAAACGCCGAATTTTCAAAAACCGAAACACACAGAAAATAAAACGTCCGAAACGAAATATAAACGCAAGTAAAACACCCAGAAAATAATGGATACGAATATAATTTTATAGAATCTTATTTACTCGATCCTTAAAAGACACGAATATAATTTAACCGATTATAATTTTCCCGAACCTTAATAGAAAATAATATGCCCGATCCTTAAATGAGCAGAACCACAATCCAGCCGAATCGCTATTGGGCATGCGTCAAATTTAAATCTCTAGAGCGCCGTAGGCCCTGGATTGCGGCGTTGACAAGTTTCTCTATTTGGAAGATGACACAGGGATTTTTTTGATTAAACGTTTTTATTTAACTTCACAGGTTCTGGCTGTCTAACTGTTTACAAATTTTTGTAATTTAGGTCCGATGACAATACAATATTATGAAGAAATTTGGGGGTAGGGGGTGATTGAAGAATGTAAAGGGGGTAAATTAATACAATATCACAACTTACTTCGACTCTTCCCTGCCATACGCCTGGCAACGTAGCAATTGAATTCGTGGCTATCGGTTCAAATTATTTTCGGCCATATTGGAGTTCTTGAATTTTGTGGTTCGGCAATAATATGTTTCTATCAAATTATTTTCGTTAAAAATATTTTCTAACATTTTGTGTTTCTATAAAAATATGTGTTTCGTTTACTTAATTCTATGCATATATTTTCTAGCGATTGGATTTTCCCGTCATTTCATTTTCGAGACAATTTTTTTCGGACCAATTATTTTCTTTTCTTTTATATTCTTAAATTTGGTTTCGGGTTTTTTATAGGGACCCATATTTGTATGGGTTTTACTAATTAAAGCTATAAATAAAATACCTATACCTATACCTTACAAAAACAAATACGAATCAATCGAATGTGCTATTAGCAAATTATAAAAAACTGTTTTATTGAGGATAAAATATGCAGTAGGTCTAAAAATCGTGAATTTAAAGAAGCAACAAATGGTTTCTAGAAAAGTTCTAGCATTTTTGGTTTCTAAAAATTTTCAGTTTTTTTACTTATGTTCTCCATTACGTAATTTCTGATCGAGCCTTAGTCAATTAATTCTTTCAGCTCGGTACAAAATCCCTTTTAATTTTGGCCAAACATTGCGCTAGACAAATTGTTTAAGCCAGCAAGGATTACCACTAAATTCTCTAATCCAGTACGAAAATAAATATCCAGATTTACCCGGATTAGAAACCGTTCCAAGTTTTAATTGCCAGATTACAAAAGATGTGATCGGTTACCTAACAAAAAAGTAACTCTAAAGGTCGTGTTTTTCCAGTGGCGTAGCCAGAAGTCTGGCGGAGGGTTTCATCATTTCATAAAAATCAACTGGCAAATTTTTAAAAATTAGGTAGGTGCCTATTGCTTGAGCTCTTGAACTGAAGGGAGGGGAGAGGGGTGGTTTAATAGGTGTTGACAAAAAAAAAATCTTCAAAAATTTTGATCTCTTAGATTTTTTGTAAAATATTTTAAAAAAAGTAGATCTCAAGAAAAGGTGGGTTGCGGTGGTATATATAGATTTGTCGCCATATCGTAAATGCGTCGCTAATCAAAATTTTAAGAAAAACTATAGTAAGAGCCATTTATTACACGTTAATTACAATTAAACTAAAATTGTAACTTTAAACGTAAACGTAAAATTAAAATTTAAGACATCACACCAAATACAAGTCACAAACTATAGCTATAGCTGCCGCTGGGTCCCTTGATCATGATTAATTTATTGTAGATTGAGTTGGACCTCCTAGGAGGGGTTTTAACTGCCAAAACCTGCCCCCCGGCGACGCCACTGGTTTTTCAATAATGTAAAATGTTTTTTTTTAATTTCAGGGCTTTTAGTGAGTTTACGCTTAAAAGAAAAGGAACATTTTTCCAAGAGAAACTTTTAAAGAGAGACTTTTAAAAAATCCCCTTCCGAATCCCTGTTGAGAAACGTTTAAAAAACAAAGTGCTTACTTTTTTAAACTTAGATGGAGACTTATCTTTCTTTTATAATTTTTCACCTTCATTCAAAAACACGATTTTACTCATTGCCCGCAAATAGCAAAACCGTTTTTACAGGCGTGGCTTTAAAGAACGGGCGCAGCAAGTGATTTAAGAGCGCGAGTAAAAAAAGCAAAGTTTCGCCGAGTTGTAAACACCATTTTTTTTTAATACCTTTATCAAAAAATCCAAGAAAAACAGGAAAATACTTTTTTTTATCCCTTCATCAAAAACATGATGTTAGTAACTGTCTGCAGATAACTAAAGCATGGCTTTTTTTTACCGATGCAAAAAAACTTTTTTTGATCACGGGTGCAAAAAAGATTTCTGTCCGTTTTTTACCCAAAGTTAAAGAGAAATAGCGGAAAATAGTAATATTGAAAAAATCTAATTATTCTTGCCTAAGAATTAAGCCATTTAAGCCAGTTTTCACCAAGTATTTACGAAAAAATCATTTAAAAATATCGTTTAAATATCAAATTGTCAAAGATTAAAATGTCGCAACAATGAACGTCACGGAGTAAAAAGATACATCGCTATACAAATGATTGTGATGATATATGAACTGATGGTGTGTTGCGAGAAGTTCTGTTCGTTCGAAATGTTTAAAAGTATTTCCTGTTTTTCTTGGATTTTATAATAAAGGTATCAAAAAAAATAGTGTTAACAACTCGCGGCTAAACTGTGCTTTTTTTACTCGCGTTTTTAAATACCTCGCTGCGCTCGTTATTTAAACCAACGCTTGTTAAAAAGCACCATTTTAGCCACTAGTTGTTAAAACTACTATTAAAAATCTCGAACGAAGAGCAACACACCATCTTTACACTATAAATCAAGGCGACTGGTAAATGAAATAACAATCGTTTCCATAGCGATGTGCCTGTTTACTCGGTGATGTTCATTGTTGCGACATTTTAATCTTTGACAGGTTGATATTTTGACAATGTTTTTAAATGATTTTTTCGTAAATACTTGGTCAAAACTGTCGGAAACGGCGAGCTTTTTAGGCATGAATAATAGGATGTTTTCAATATTACTATTTTCTGCTATTTCTCTTTAATTTTGGGTAAAAAACGGACAGCAACCTTTTTTTGCATCCGTGATAAAAAAAGAGCCAGCTTTAGTTATCAGCACACAGTTACTAAAATCATGTTTTTGATGAAGGTATAAAAAAAAGCATTTACTTCGCCACCGGCTACCCCCTCTTTAAATTTCGCGCCATATCCTTCTGTTGGCCATTTTATTATTTACCTTATTTGTGTAGCATTCGGTATTATCCCTATGTTGCCGAGGTAAACTTATTTTTGATAGAGGTATAAAAAAAAGTTTTTTTTCAGGGGTGCAAATTTTATTTTGTTTTTCCAGTTTTTTGAATTTTTTGTGAAGGTGCCCAAAAAAATAGTGTTTACAACTCGCGGCTAAACTGTTTCTTTAAAATCACGCAAAGAAAACCATTTGAGCCCTAGTTGTAGAAACTACTATTATTTCAAAACAATAAACAGAACAGAATATTATGTTTTTACCCTGATCAAAAAATAAACCAAGGAATAAAAATAAAAAACATGTAATTTTTTTTAATATGAAATTTTTGACGTCCTACTTTGATTTTTTTGGCAATTGTAAGAGCCTCTGTAAAGTCTTTGTTTTCGTTTTTTTCGCAAAGTGATTCCCTCAATATCTTTTTGTTCAAACGGGATTACGTGTCGAATATATTGTGTATTATCTTCTGTAAGCTCCTGTTATTAAATACATCAATTCGGTACGAGAAAGGGAAAACCCTCGTCAAGAAAAATCAGATATTGGCGTAGTTTTTTCCTACGACCACATTCGAAAATAGCGAAAGTTGCACATTTTCTGTTTCAAAAAGGTGCATATTTCACATGCATATTGATTTTTTTTTTCGTCACTAGGGACGAAAATATTTTCTTTTCTGCATTTTGCGTTACTTATGAGTAATCCTAGAGCATTTTTTCCTCTCTAGAGAAGAAAATACTTTATTCTCGTAAGAGGGACAAAAATAAAAAAGTTGATTTTAACACAAATAGATTATTACGTCCGATCATCGCATGATCAGGTACGAGATAGACACCGACGAGAAAATCCAGGAACAAAAAAGGAACCCGCGTAATACGGACTGGAGGCACTTCTTAGCGACCCTAGACCTGAATAAGGGTATTCTAGAAATGAACATCGACAACTGTGAGGACTTAGAAGAGGCAGTCGACAGGCTTAAAACTGTCATAACAACAAGTTTCGAAGAGGCGTGCCCCTTAAAAACCCAGTCGACCCGACGAGTGCCATGGTGGAGCAGGAAGCTAGACAGGCTTCGCAGCAAAACCAAAAAGGCATTAAACAAGGCGATGAGGGATGGGGAGAATGACTTTTGGGAAATATACAGAGAGGCTAGAAAGGAGTTCAAAAAAGAGGTAAGAAAATGCAAAAGAGACAATTGGAGGAAATACTGCGGAGAGATTAATTCCCTTCCAGAGACCTCCAGACTTCTTAAAATCCTAAGCAGCGAGAATAAACAGACTCTAACATCGTTAAAAAGGCCAGACGGGAGCTGGACCGCCTCATGCGAGGAGTCAATACGACACCTGCTCGAGGTTCACTTCCCGGGAGAGGGCGGCGAACGGGGGGCGCATAGGACCGCCGAACCCCGGAAGGGGCAAGACCCTGATTGGAGACTGGCGGACCGAGTGGTCTGGGATGCTATTATCTCCTGGGCAATCAACGAGTTCAGTCCCTATAAGTCCCCGGGGCCTGGCGGCATATTCCCGGCGCTCCTGCAAAAAGGATAAGAGATACTCCTACCTTTTGTAAAGAGAATCTTTAGGGCCAGCATAGCAATGGGATATGTACCGACAGAGTGGAAAAAAGCCACCGTTGTGTTGTCTTTATTCCGAAAGCCGGAAAGAAAGACTATACGGTGGCCAAATCCTTCAGACCCATTACTTTAACATCCTTTTTGATGAAGGCATTGGAAAGAATGGTGAACAGACACCTACTAGGGGGAGTCCTAACCAACCAACCTTTCCACAGAAACCAACATGCATACGTGGAGGGAAGGTCTACCGACACGGCCCTACACGCAGTAGTGCATAAGGCAGAAAAAGCCCTTCAATTCAAACAGTACGCCCTGGCAGTATTCTTGATGTCGAAGGAGCTTTCGACAAGGCGAAAGTGCAGGTAATAACAACAGCCCTGCAGAGAAGGGGAGCCGAGTCTCTTATCTCCGAATGGGTAAAATCTGCACTAACAGGGAGAAAGATCCAGGCCAATCTAGGGGAGTCCAGGGTCAACATAGAGGCAACGGGAGGCTGCCCACAAGGCAGCTGCTTATCCCCACACCTGTGGTGTCTGATCATGGATACTCTCCTACAACGCCTAACAGAGGAAGGATTCGACGCCCACGCATACGCCGACGACGGTGTCGTGGAGGTGGTAGGCCACCACCTAAACACCGTCTGTACAAAACAAAGGGCGGTACGAATCAGAGAGACTGGTGTCAACAAACGGTCTCTCTGTCAATCCAGGAACGACAGAGATGATCCTGTTCATTAGAAAGAGGAAAATGGAGGGATTCAGAGCACCCAAGATGTACGGGAGACCCCTGACTTTGGTTTCAGAACTGAAGTACCTAGGGGTCAACCTAGACAAGGGGCTCACCTGGACACCACACGTTGCGAAATTGACCAATAAGGTGCAGGCAACGATGTGGCAACTGCGTCGAGTGGTTGGCCGCACCTGGGGTTTTAGCCCCAGAAACCTGCACTGGATGTACACGGCAGTACTAAGACCAAGGATCCAGTACGGATCCATAGTCTGGTGGCCAGCAGTGGAGAAGGTCACTACTACCCTCAAGCTTAGGAGCCTACAGAGAACCATATGCAGAGGGATAACCGGCGCTATGAGGACGGCACCTATACAGGCACTCGAAACCATTCTAGGACTGCCGCCGCTTCCGATCTGGATCAGAAAAGAAGCGATGGCGACCCACCTCCGGCTGAGAGATACAGGTCAATGGGAGGAAGAGGGGAAGCTGCGGGGCATCTTAGGATTGCCCAAATCGCCGAGAGAGAAATCCCTATGGCAGCGATTAAAACACAAAGACCAAAAAACCCCTGGAGATTCAACAAGAGGTACAAAGTAGTCATCCCAGACAGGGAACTATGGCAGAGTGAAACCCTCCGCGAACAGTTCGAGAAGAACGCCGTGATTTGCTTGCCGCTTCCGATCTGGATCAGAAAAGAAGCGATGGCGACCCACCTCCGGCTGAGAGATACAGGTCAATGGAGAGGAAGAGGGGAAGCTGCGGGGCATCTTAGGATTGCCCAAATCGCCGAGAGAGAAATCCCTATGGCAGCGATTAAAACACAAAGACCAAAAAACCCCTGGAGATTCAACAAGAGGTACAAAGTAGTCATCCCAGACAGGGAACTATGGCAGAGTGAAAACCTCCGCGAACAGTTCGAGAAGAACGCCGTGATTTGCTACACCGACGGGTCGAAACTGTCGGAGAGGCAAACCACAGGATCTGGGGTTTATGTGGAGGACCAGGAGGTTCGAAAGAGCTACCCGCTCGGAGAGCAAGCCACGGTCTTTGAGGCAGAGGTGTATGCCATAATAATGGCTGCAAGCATGGAAGAAATAAAGAACGGTAGGGAGGAGCATGTTTATATATGCTCCGACAGCCAATCAGCCCTAAAGGCACTAAGGGCGCCCAAGATCACCAACACCCTGGTGGAGGAATGTGCGGATGTACTGAAATCCTTGGGAGAGGGCAAACAAGTGACACTTATGTGGGTACCGGGACATATGGGGGTGCCGGGTAACGAGATGGCCGACGAGCTCACCAGGATCGGGGCAAGCACCCAGTATGTAGGGCCGGAACCACTCCTAGGAACAACCAAGAGGCAATTGCAAAGTCGACGCAATAAATGGGCCAACGATGCCATGAAGACCGCTTGGAGAGCAGGAACAGACAGACCAAGGACTTCGTGAAGGCCCGGATGTAGCCAGACAAAAATGGCTTCTGGGGAGATCGCGAAGGGACGCTGGTCTGCTGACAGGTATCATAACAGGTCACAACCGACTAAGGAAGCACATGACCCGGATCTCGGTGGAGAATGACTCGACCTGCCGGGCCTGCGGGCGGGCAGAAGAGACATCTCGACATGTTATAGCGAACTGCGAGGCATACCAGAGGACGAGATATCAGGTATTCGGTTTCCCGACCCTGGATGAGGAGGACCTGCACACGCTCAAATGGGACAAAATACTGGACTTTGCAAAAAGAACAGTGAGACCAAATGAGCAAACTGCCAGACCAGTGGTGCAGGCGGTGGATTAGGGGCAGGCTCGGGGTAGGGCAGAAAGGGCCCAGGGAGGCCTACTTGCCAGGCTTCGCGCCGCCCCTTCTCTACTACTACTACTATAAACACGGTTAACAAAAAATAAAATCCAAATACACAAAATTTTTGTAAAACAAAACAAACTGTTTTGTTGGTTGTCTTTTTAACGGTAAAGGTAGTCGCTATTCAACGCTAATTAGCGCCAGTGGTTACGTGACAGAGCGCTACTGTGCCCAGAATAAAGGTAAAGGTAACAGACTGACAAAAAACCACACCAAAATCTCCCTATTGGCCCTACAACATAATATTAGGGAAATTTTGGAACACTTAAAATTTTGACAACTTTGACAGCCGCTGTGGTAGTGTTTAACAAGTACAACTTTTACCAGAGTTTTTGGAGCACATTAAAACCTGTCATCACACAGAAAAATACACAAAATTGGGCTTAATTTTACAAAATAAGTGTTTTATATATGGAAACCTGGTAATATTTAATTATTTTTAAAATTAACTGCGCCAAAATTCTCTAAAACGATCTTTAGCTATTGCGCAGACGCATAAGTAATTACCGCAACCACCACGAAGTGTCAAGTAAGCGTTCCAAAATGTCCCTATTAACTAATACTCCTTGACAAGTACGTATTTACAAAATCGTGACGCACCTCGATGTTAAATAAATCATTGTAAACAAAACTTCGTCATGTTTAACTTATAAAACCGAACAATAAAGACTAACTTCTTCGTACGTGGTGAATCAATTAGAGCTACGAATTTATGAGTTTTCAACTTTGCCACGGAGATGTCAAAAACGATCACGAAGTCGATAAATCTCGTGTTTCCCGACTAGAGCAACCCGAACGATAATTGACCTGTCAAGTGGTACCATTGTAGTGCTTAGCACCGCCGGAGCGCTAGAGGTATCTTGCACATAGATATGGGTAGTTCTACAGAAATAGGTAAAAAAATAAATAATTTTGGTCCAGACGTAATAATAGTAATACTTTGCCGTTTGAGAAAAAAGTTGGACGCGCGACGCGAAGCGGAACGCGGCAATGTTTTGATAGCGGCAAAGTTTTTGCGCTCGAATTACACACAAGATTTTTTCTACAACCGAGCGGAAAGTAGTTGCACTTTTCCGAGGAGCGAGCGTTTTTTTACTTTGTCGCTCGCTGAGCGGCAATTTGGTTACTTTTCCGACAATGTAAAAAAACGCTTGTTCCTTGGAAAAGTGCAACTTTGCGCTTTCTTTTTGAAACGCGAACATGGTACTTTTCGCTCGCTTTTGCTGTAGAAAAAATATATTTTATTTCATTTTCTATGCTCTAAATGGTACCGATCCATAAGAATCAGTAGTAAAAATATTTATTAAAAAAAACTTTTAAAGAACAAGCTTTTATTAAATGAACCAAAAGTAGAAAATAATTTTTTATCTCTCTTATACCATAATAAAAGCGATGGGCGCAAATTAAAAATTTTAACGGTGACAAAGAGAGAACTACAAAAGAAGAACTAAATTCTTCTTCTATTCGAAAGATAAACATAATGCTTTCATCATGCTTTAAATTTTTTAATTTACGCCCATGGTTTTTATTATGGTATAAGAGAGATAAAAAAATTATTTTCTACTTTTGAGTGCATTTAATTAAAGCTCGTTGTTTAAAAGTATTTTTTAATAAATATTTATTTTTTAATTTTTAGATTTGTACCCTAAATCGTCGCCATATTGAAATTTTCAAATCTGATCAAAAGTTCATATCCCGTTCCCGAAAAACCCCTGTATGCCAATTTTGATTGAAATCGAACAAACTAAATATTTTTCCCCCTCCACTTTCCTTCTTAGAGGAAGGTGGGTACCTGAGAAAACCATATTACTGTATTTTCACTGGAACTATAAGCGCATACCAAAGTTGAACACAATCGGATGTGGATAAGTCAGTTAAAATTAATTAGCAAAACATGACCGAAAATCGTACATCTTGAATCCGCCATATTGAATTTTCAAAATCTGATTAGAAATTCGTTATCTCCATCCCCAAGTGCCCCAACACAACAAATTTCAACGAAATCGGGCGTACTTCAACTGTACCCCCCTCCACCCCCTTCGAGTAGGGAGGAGCTGTCAACTTCATCATACTATATTCTTGTATTGTCACCGCAACTATATAAGCATGCCAAATTCGGGAAGTTGGTCAAAATTAAGTTGCAAGATTCCACCCGAACAAACATCTAGTTACAAACATATATACATACATAAAAAAATGGCGAGTTGCGATTTTTGGTTTGGCCGATAGTTGTATATTGTATTGTAGGGCACTGAAAAAATTACCTTAAATTTAAAATATCTTTTTAGTGTTATTGCGTTTTCCAAAAATTAAATTGCCCAATGGCTTTGGTCAGTATACAAAGCTTTCAGTAATGTAAAGTACCCCAAACATTTATAGTAGATCCTTCCTATAGTAGTAATGTGGACGTCAGAACAACAACTTGGGACTTATAAAGTTTGAAATGCTCTCTACTATCGCGTTAAAGTGCACCTTACTTAATAATCACCCCCAGAAACAACTTCTTCTTTTCTTTTATAGTGTCGTTTTAAAGTATTCGTCCCTCATACTCGTCCCTCCAAGGTTCCTTCTCATTTGTGAATTTGTAGTAGCCCTGACTTAGCAGTTTTTATTTTATGCAAGAAGTTGGTATACGAAAAACCTTATAGTTTTTTAATTTCTTAATAGAATTAATCAAATGATACATCTGTTTACAGACGATGAATAGAAGTTTTTTGTAGGTGCAAAAAAACTATACAAAGTGTCTAAAAAAAAACCAACGGTTTTTTAAGATGGATAAAACTTTTGGACATTTTCCATTTTGAATTTTTGATAAATGTCATTTTTTGACATATTTGCAAAAAGTTTATTTCATTACCTTTCCTAAACTCTTAATCGGACAATAAATAAAAAATTGGCAGTTTACCTTTTCCTAAGAATTACTAGGATTTCCTTTAAATAACTTATGCTTGCCTTAAGAAGAGCCGAAATATCCATCGAAGTTGTTGTGTATAGTTGTTCCAACTACTCACTAATTTTGAAGACTATCAAAACGGAAGTTATGCTTGTATCCTTTTGGTACCAGTATATATTTTTTTTCCATATAAAGGTTGGTTGGTATAGTTATGACTATCTAAAGAAAGTTTCAGGGGAAGGTACCATAAAATGGAGGGTGGGCACTCGTCGAAACTCGTTCTATTCCCTTCCGATTTCTATGATCGCGCGTTGTCAGAACGATTCAGTACCACCTACGCAAGTAAATTAGGTATGCAGAGAGTGCATGGATTTAGCCTTAATCGGGCCTAATCTTTGGTGTCTGTAGCAGGTCTGGTAGTACCAAGGTAATACCATTCTTAGTGGTACTTTATGTTTTTCAGAGTACGACCGACATTTAGGAATGACCTGCTTGCGAACTAGGAGGAAATAAAAATGATAGTTTTGATAATATGTGAGCGAGAAAATAATAATAATGAAATCTGGAGGCTTATAGAATATATGGGATAGACTAAAATAAAACAATTTTTTTTTAAGTATCTCCGGTTCTTAGATTGAGTCACTTTTTTATTTTTATTTAATTATTTTTATTTTATTTATTGTTATTTTTATTTATTTTTTATTTTATTTTTATTTATTTACTTCTATATTGGACTTTTTTGTTTACATCCGATTTTAATTTCACTCTGTTGTATTATTTACATAATGCTTTATTAAAATCAGATTTGTGCAAGATTCATTTTGAGGAAATGTTCTTGTATTGTAATGATTAAGAAATTATTTTCATTGAACACATTGGACGATGGGGATATGTTATATTAATTTATTATTATATACTCCATGAAGAAGAAAAATGTGTTTATTTATTGCTAGAAATGCCATGAATATAAATGAAGTAATTTTATGTAATGTACTTAATTCATCAACAAAAACTACTACCCTACTATTAGCAATTTTAAGATTTTTTTGCCGACACGTTACTATAAACAATGAGTTATTAATTCTGCTAAAACAAGATCAATTTGGACAGTAACTATGCTTATTATTGTTAATAAGGTTAAAGATAAATTTTAGATACATTTTGAGAGATTTTGGACACGCCAGAAATGTTAAAAATAACGCGCTTTCATCTGTCGAATAGAAATCATTTACCTGATGATATTGATAGCGAGCTTTATTTCTTCTTTTGTAACACCAATGTTAACGCAAATTAACAATAGTTTGTCGCAAATTTTCAAAAAAAAAATTAAATTCAGAATAAGAGAAGGCCGCGTCTTATAAAGTTTGTCGTTATGTCCATTCCATTTGCCTCCCTTCTGTTTGCTTAATGTTGTTGACAAGAATTGTTTAAAATTAAAATGAAATTGTAACACTCAATGCCCGTATTGGGCGTTTTATGAAAGAAGCAACACACTTTGTACAATTATATATTGGGAACCCCCCGATTATTTTAGAAAGAGGACCCACCACCCCCACCACGTACGGTGGGAGTGAAATCACCACCTAAGAAAACAATTTTTCAATTTTTTGCCAATATCTCAAAAACTATATGTAACATTTATAAAAAAAATTGTGGTTACTTTTTTTGCAGGCAATAAAATTATCTTTTATTTGAAGTTTAACAAGTATAGGTGGCTGTTCCTCTCCTTTAACCTCAAATCAACCCTCAAAAATCATATTTTATATAGTTGTTTTCCAACTTTGAAGCTATTTTTATATATGATAAAAATGCATGTATATTATTCACTCTAAAGTGATTTTATAAATACATAAACATTTGAAACCAAAACACTGACACATTTCTTAAATATTTTGGATATATTATATAAATAGGTTTAAGTACAAAAAAACACCTGAAAAATAATGTCTAATATTCAGAGTAAAATTAAAGAGGTAAGGAGGGGAGTTAGGGGTATACTTATTACATATCAAGTTAAAGATAATTTATAGTCTACAAAAATTATTGACCCCTTTTTCAAGAAAATGTAACTTTTTTGAATTTTCGCCAAAAATCTAAAAAATTGCACTTTTAAGTGTACGATTGTAAAAGTGCTGCTGGGGAGGGGCAATTTTTTTTCAAAATTATTTTTGGGGTTGTACTTTACTCTTAGCTTCGATTGTTTTTCTTAATTCCTTACACCGGACTTACCTAGTTATTCGTACTTTATTTGGTAGGTACTTAATTCAGCGTAGGGGGTGTTTAAGAACACAAGGGTTGCTTAAAAATAACAAAAGGTACATGAAATTGTTTAAGATATATCTACAAAGTAAAATAAGGGGATATCTTTTAAAACGTAAATTTTTATCATATATAAAAACAGCTTCAAAGTTGGAAAACAACTACGTATATCCAAAAATATTGTTTTGTTTTTAATAGTCGATTTGAGGTTGAAGAAGGAGACCTACCTAATATACTTGTTATACCTCAAATTAGGGATAATTTTATTGCCAACACAAAGTGTTATAATGTTATAATTTTTGAGATATTGCCAAAAACTGAAAAATTGTACCTTTAGAGGGTGATTTTGGGGGAGGCGGTCCCTATATATAATCATACAAGTGTGTTGCTTTTTTAATAAAACGTTAAAAAAGTTGTGCCGCATCGACTATAAACCCTATTTAGAAGTGGCAATATTTATTTTTTTCTCATTTTTAATTACTTTGTTATTATTTGAGTTATCCCTTCTTCGATGTAATAACACAACCTCGGATTACTTAAACCCAATTTACCATCAATATTGCCAAGAAGTGGACAAAAAATTAGATTGATTATCCACATGTATCACATTGACCTTTTTGTTCTTGGGGTGAAGGTTCTAAGGAAGACAATCTTGGCTCCAATAAAAACTGATTAATGATGTCGTGGGGCGCTAGGGAAATTAGAATTAGGGAGCTTGTAGAGATGTTGTAATAAAAACTCTCTTGTTGTGCCGTTCTGAGCACAAAAGCATATCTGACAAATTACTAATTTTACAGGAGAAGCAATGTTTAAACATTTTTGATATAGCAGCCCACTGTAGTTAGGCCCAATTGAATGGTGAATTTGTGAGTGCAAAATGCTTATTAGAGCTACAAAAAAGGTAAATATTAATATACTGGGGGTATATCTCAATTTTGCATATTTGTGATTAGTGCGTCATTAATGATTTCCTTCCAAACTTCCCTCGCGCATAAAATTGTGATATAAAAATTGGCATGCGCTACACCTTAAATAGTTAACGTATATTTCCAATCGTAACTGGGCCTAAATTACTTTACTTACGGCCAACCCATAATACTAGTTTACCGAGCATCCTAACACGGCTGTAAGGGATCATCTACGCTCCTAGAATAAGAATGAAGCTTAGACCTAAATCGTCAGAGGGCGATGAAACTTTCTTTCATAAGGACAGTGATTGACGCAAAAATGTAAATTAATTATTAAACCGTTTTGAACAAAAATTTTTAGTTTTAAAACATTTTTGACGTTTTTAAAAATTGAAAATTTTAAAAACAGTTTTAAAATTCCATCCATCCAAATTTTTTAAATTTTAAGATTTTAAAAATTTTTCCAAATAAAAAAAAAATTCACAAAATTTATAAAATATTTCAAAATTAAAAAAAAAATATAAACTTTTCAAGAATTTATTTATTTTTAAAATTCCAAAAAAACCCAAAATTTTCAAAAATTCTAAAAATAAAAAAAAAATAATTTCTTAAAATTTTCAAAAATAAACATCTTGAACATTCCAAAATATTTTCAAATTTCAAAATTTTATGAAATAATCAAAAAACTTGAATTTCACAATTGTGTCTTAAACCTCTCTTTCGCGATGATCGGTCCGAACATCCAGAAGAAGCAAGCAAGCAAGACGAAGTATACACGGAAGTTTTAAAACTTATCAAAAACGAAGAGTCGCTGAATATTCTTGTCAAACTTTTTAATCTGATTTATCGCAGTGGTAAAATCCCAGCTGATTGGCTAAAATCAACATTTGTTACATTGCCTAAAAAACATTCAGCAAAGAAGTGTAGTGATTACCGTCTAATTAGCCTAATGAGCCATATGCTAAAAATATTTTTAAAGATTATTCATAAGATAATTTATAAAAAATGCGAATCCTTTATGGGCGATACGCAGTTCGGATTTCGTGGAGGCTTCGGAACAAGAGAGGCGTTATTTGGAATTCAAGTCTTGGTTCAACGGTCTAGTGATGTGTCAGTGCCAGTATATGCCTCTTTCATAGATTATGAGAAGGCCTTCGACCGAGTCCAGCACGAAGGCTTATGGAATCTCTTAAAGAAGTTGGTCTAGATGATCGAGATCTAAAAATAATTGCCAACCTATACTGGAGCCAGACAGCTCAAATAAAAGTTGATGGTCAACTGTCCGGAGCTGTCCGAATAAAAAAAGGGGTGTTCGCCAAGGCTGCATATTGTCTCCGCTGCTATTTAATATCTATAGCAATAAAATCGCCGAGAATGCACTTCACAACTGCGAGGAGGGTCTAACTATAAACGGCATAAAAGTTAACAATTTGAGATATGCTGACGACACCGTCATAATACGTTGGGGGGCCTGCAAGAGCTGATAAATCGAGTCGCAGCCGAAAGTTCGCAATTTGGGCTTGACTTGAATGTTGGAAAAACAAAATGGATCGTTATAGCCAAGCAAAAAAACATAAGAGGCATATAGTAAATGGCCAACAAGTCTAACGCGTAGAATCGTATAAATACCTGGGCTGTCAGCTCAATGAAAACTGGGACAACATGCAAGAAGTCCGTGCAAGAATTGAACAGGCTAGATCATCCTTTGTCAAAATGAAATCAGTGTTGTATAGTCGCGATCTTCGTTGTTATGTGTTTAGCATTTTGTATTACGGCGTAGAGGCTTGGACACTGACTGATGCCATGTGCAAAAAATTGGAGGCATTCGAGATGTATTGCTATCGTAGAATGCTCAGGATATCTTGGGTGGACAAAGTACGTAACGTGGATGTTCTTCTTAGATTGAATAATAATCTCGAAGTTTTATTTACCATCAAAAGACGTAAACTTGAATATTTTGGCCATATTTTGAGAAATGACAAATATGAACTCTTAAAATTACCAATAGAAGGAAAAATTGAGGGCAGAAGAGGTCCGGGTCGCAGACGTATATCATGGCTTAAAAATCTTAGACAATAGTATGACGTTAGTACTACGACACTTTTCAGAAAGGCAGTGGATAGGGTGCAGATCGCGCTGATGATAGTCAACGTTCGAAGAGAGCATGGCACTTGAATAAGAAGAAGTCTTAATTCTCTTAGAAACAGTAATGTTGCAGAAATAATAAAAAGTATGTACTTAGGAGTGTTGTATTGTGGTATTTTTATAATCATTTTTGATATTTATAATGAAAGAGAGAGTTTTTAGAACACATTTAAACCCGTCACTTGTCACATTTTTTATAGAGATGAAAAGAAATACAAAATTACTCATAAAATAATTTAAAATGCCTTTTTAAAACTGTTTCTTTCAGTTGATTAAATTTTTTGCATCCTTTTGGAAAAAGCAAGATTCCTTTCAAAACGAACTTCTAAACGTTTTGTCATTATATTCTGTTTTTGAAAGGTTTTTAAAAGCACGTTTTATAAATGGCAATTACCCGGCTTCTATTGAATTTGTATGCCTTTTTTTAGTGCCATGTTTCTGCTGTGTTTGTTGAAAAAAGTCCCATAAAGTGGTTATGCAACACAAACATGTTATTTTTCCTCTATATGTTTTAGGAAATTTAATAAAGACTTGCAAACAAGTAGAGCCCATAATAAAATTGTGTGTTGTCGTAACGTATTCCGTTTATTATTAAATATCTCGATAGACTTTCCAGCCAGCATTTTAGGTTTAGTAAAAGTGTTGTTAGACACTTATATCCATATTCACCCACGTGAAAATTCTTAGATGCTTTAATCATGATTAACACTAATCGGAGTTTGGAATGAGTTTTGGCAAACAAAGTTTTAATGTAAAACACCATGTTCTAAACACCGATTAGTAAATAATCACGAATAAAACTTAATCGGGGAATTTTTGCGTTGGTGGATACCCGCATTAAAGTTGCACAAGCAGAGAGTCCTTAATCGTAATAGTATCTCAGTGCGCATGCCCAGAATGGATACGTCGTACGTTTCACCTACCTCTACGACAACCCTTCCAGTATTCGTAAGCAGCTAGTGTATCCTAACCATTTTGTTATCTGTGGGTTTTGCTCTCTCACCTTTTTCAAATAGAAAAAAACCGCATCAAATTTGGTTCACTGGTTCGAGAACTACATGCGCACAGACAGTGGCGCAACGAGGGGGGGTTTTGGGGGTTAAACCCTCCCCTCCCCCCCGAGAAGTCTGGTTACAATTGGCACAATCAAGAAAAAAATATAAAGGTAATAAAATACAATAGCCTGGACTTTAATTTTTACCAAAAATATTTAGAAAGTCATAAATTGCAAAATTTTTCGCCTGCGGCGCTGTGACACCTTTAATTTTTTAATATATAATCAAAATATTTTGCCTGCAATTTGGTGTCAAAAATGGCATTTTAAGTGTCATTTTCGCAAAAATGTTCGGCTGCGGCACATTTTAGCATTTTTACAATCGAATTAAGGGTAAATAGACGACTTAAATTTCCAAAACTCCATCATTATTTACAATTTTAGTTTAATTTTAAGTCAACAATTACATTTTGTATCAATTATGGTCACATTTTTATTTCAAATTAAGTTTTTTTTATTAATTATCCTTAACCCCCCCCCCCCTCCCCGAAGTCAATTCCTGGGTGCATCACTGGCGCAGACATAGGGGTCACGCCGCGCGCTTTGTTTAAATTATTTAATCAACCAAGTTGTTACCTTCTAAGCACCGTTTTACTTTAAACTAGCTTTGACAGTATTTACTACGTTAAAAGTAAGACCATAGGTACATATCTGTTCCCCTACTCCTGGGAAACTAGTAAAGCAAACGGACTACACTCTCGAATTTCAGCACAATATGTTGTGTGATAGCCTTAGCCCATTTTACTTTTAACTTGGGTTTTTTTCCTTGTGGAAATGATCGAATTTTGAGAAAACAGATGGATATAATAATATATATAATTAAATCTGCAATTTTTTTTAAATCGACTATATAAGGCAGGCGAGATTCAAAAATATTCTGGTAAAAGTATGGGTTAACGTTACTAGTTAGGCCAGTTGGTAGCCAAATATTCCCCGTGATTCCGGTGGTACATTGCGTGCGATGATTTCAGTAAAACTTCTGAAACATCCTCCAATAGTTTTTAAAATGTAAATTTGAAAACTATTGTGTAAATTCGGATAATTTAAAACTTTTATGGTTTGGTTAGCTCGCCATCTGAAACTAAATAACTAGTATTAAACCCATGAGCCTTTCGCGTGTTTGGCATCTCCCACTACACACATTGAGCGCGAGATAGAGCAGCCGCTCTCTAAGTAGCCAGTCGTAGAGCTGATAGAGCGTAATTAAACTCCTACGAAACGGCATTGGCCCAGTTTTACCATAGAGTGCATGTGTGTCCAACTTAACATTTAATTTAAACTTTTAAAACCTCTCTATTTTTACCAAATTTCATCATTTAATCATTTAACTGTTCCTGGGTCATTTTAACATCTATATATATGTTACGTTATAACTATGACTATTGCCAGTAACAAAAAAAAACACATATAATTAAATATTTATTATAAAAAGTAGCTTAACATACATCCATACTCATGTTAGTCACTATCACCTACAAATTTTCTTTTATACGACTTTCTAGCATGGAGTTTACTGGTGTAGTCTCGCTGAAGGCTCCAACAGTAGTCGGCCATCATGTGATGGAATCTTTCTCCCTGTTCTTCACTACAGTCACCTAAATTTTCTGGAAAGCGATCTAGGTGGCTGTGGAGGTAGTGAACTTTTATACTCATGTTACAACCGAGAATATGAAAATTTGAAAGCATAGTTTCCACTAATTCTATGTAATTGTCTGCTTTGTGATTTACAAGAAAATTTGTAACTACTTGAACAAATGAACCCCAAGCGTTAGATTCAGTCTCATTCATTAATGTGGTGAACTGTGGATCTTTAATAAGTTGCCTTATTTGAGGACCATCAAATATACCACCTTTTAGTTTTTCCGTGCTAATCCCAGGAAACTTACGTGACAAGTACCCAAAACAATTTCCATCTCGATTTAACGCTTTCACAAACTGCTTCATAAACCCCAACTTGATATGCAAGGGTGGTAGTAAGGTTTTTTCTCTCGTAATCAAAGGTTCATTCACTACGTTTTGTTTTCCTTGAACCATAGTATCTCTTAAAGGCCAATTTCCCTTAACCCAGTGTTGATCTTTAGCTCTGCTGTCCCAAAGACATAAAAAACAGGGGTATTTTGTATATCTACTTATCCAAGGAGAAAGTTCACCATTTTCAAATCAACACAAATTGCCCACTGATGTTCTTCGTATTTAATTTGTTTCAAAACTTGTGCTATTGTTATATACTCCTCTTTCATGGTAGTAGAATGTCCAATAGGAATTGAGGCATATTTTTTTTACCGTTATGTAAAAGGACACATTTTAAACTACGTTTTGAACTGTCAATGAAAAGGCGCCAATCGTCTGAAGTGTATTCTGGCAAACACATTATTTTTAAGAGTCCTTTTATATCGTTACAGAATACCAGCTTATTTTCCTGAGTGAAAAAAGGTAGCAGATCCTTTTCTCTCTTATGATAAAATGTAACATTAACCTTTGAGAGGTATAGGTCTCTCACGAGATCGTTCAGTTCTTGTTGATTAAAACACTGAGGAGTTGTTAAATCTGCTTCAAATTCACCGTCGTTTGAGACGTTGATGTTTCTGTATCATCTCTCTCTCAAATAGCAGTCATCATAATGGTTACGTGGTTCCCTCGTTCTCTCCAAACCATTAGTACACCAAATTTCAGGCACTTTCTGTTTCTAATTGTCCACTGTCGCAAATGTTCAACATGTTTTACACACCACATGCAGCCCAAGATTTATCTTGATCTCAAAAATGAACGCCAAAATAGGCAAGATAAGACCTTTTCACAAGTTCAGAAATAGTTCAAAAAAAGCGATGGATTCAAAATAACACAACGGAGTGGAAACCACTAAATATTAAAGATTACTTAAAACAACAACAAAAAATTTATTTTGAAATTTTGAATTTTGAAAATATTGATGATCTGAGAGCTCCTCCAATTTGCGATGAATTACTCTTCAGCATGTTGTGGTTTCCTATATATTTTCTATAGGGTTGAAATCAGGGCTGTGGGATGGCCAAATAAGAGTTTCAATATTATTGTTTTCAAACCACTGGCGAACAACATTAGCCGTGTGCACGGGACAGTTGTCCTGCTGGTAAACGATGTCGTTGTTTTCGTAAAACATCTGCAGACACAGATGGCAAAATAACATCCTCAAGAATTTCAATATATCTTTGACTGTTGAATCTTCCTTCGATTTGCCAAAACATACCAAAACCTGGTGTATTTTGGATCAAACCTAGAATTTGGTGGACGATACACTAAAATTCTTTTCATCTGTGAAGACCACCATCTCCCAGAAGTCATCATCATGAAGAACATTATTTAATGCAAAAAAAATTTTTTGCAGCTACTCGACAGGAAATTTCAGATTTTTTAATCTTTCTGTTAATAGTTGATAAGGAACCTGATGGGAACATCGTTACATTAGATGCTTTAACGGATGTGTCAAAAGGATTTTGTCTGAGGTGGTCGATAAGCCTTTCATCTTATATCTAAGAATTTCCAGGCTTTCCTCCTGATCCATGTTTTCTATTCCTCGAATTATTTTGTATCCAGCGCGTTTTTCATCGTACTGTCGTCATTTTATCAACCCCAAAATGAGCGGCCGCTCTCCTTATAGTCGTCCGGCTTAGGCCCTCAATTGTTCATTTTGTGCAGAAAGCATGAAATTTGGCACACTTATTCTTTAGACAATTCTTTAAAATTTTAGTCGAGGAAATCGATGATCGGATGTATAGGAGCCAAGATGGCGGCGATTTTTTCAAAATGGACGTCTATTTTTTTAAAATTTGTAGGTTCGCTATCAAAACAAGATTATAATCGAATTGATATAACTCGATAGAGAGAAAATGAAAAAAAATGGTTAAATTTATTATAGTCCTTGAAAAGTGACATTTTATTTTTAAACAATGCATTTTGAGAATTTTTTTTTGATAATTTTTCATAATTCAGTAAGCCGCGACAGGTCTTTTTTTTTAATTTTATAATTTAGCAAGAACATCAAAATAACTTTTCTAATAGACTTTTTGCTTACACTGTGCTTGGTTTAGTTATATATTTTTTGTCACAATCCATGCAACTAATTTCGTAAATTCCACTTTTTTCTAGAACTGATTAATAAAAAGCTTACTAGGAAATCCCAAGGATAAAACTACAGTTCTAGAAAAAAGTGGAATTTACGAAATTAGTTGCATGGATTGTGACAAAAAATATGTTGGCCAAACGAGACGCTCTATTCAAACGCGTTTTAAAGAACACTTAGCACACTTAAAATACGGAAGAACAGAAAAGTCAAGTGTGGCCGAGCATGCTTTTGAAAACAATCATAGATTCACATTAGATAACCTAAAACTTCTAAAAATTGTACCAAACAAAAGACTTTTGAATGCATATGAAAGTATGGAAATCATTAAATCCAGAAATAGTTTAAATAAAGATAGAGGACCCATCCCGTTTAGTACACTTTATTCTTTGGTTGAGGGGAGATAGGATTAAAAATCGTGATCAATCACAAATTATTAGTCTTATCTCCGCCCACTAAAGGATTGTATATAAGATAGAGCGTAGATTAATTTAGTTCATTGTTTATCGTCTCCTGATGATGCTAACGTTGTTAGCGAAACGCGCGTCGAGTGCAAAAAAGTGTAGTTTTGGTTTGTGGAAAACAATCATAATTTTGTTTTAGTGCAACCAAAGGTTCCAAATTCCCAACATAGTATCCACACCTAAACTAACTATTCGTGTAAGTAAAGTTTATTCTTGGAACGAGAATAGAATAAATTCAAAGTAATTCCAGTAGGGGTACCTATAAAAAACCTGAAACCAAATTTGGCAGAAACAAAATTTGTCAGAATTTAAAAGAAAATAAAAAAATTGTCTCGAAAATGAAATGACGGGAAAATCAAATCGCTAGAAAATATATGCATAGAATTAAATTTAAACGAAATATATTTTTAAAGAAACAAAAAAGGTCAGAAAATATTTTTAACGAAAGTAATTTAATAGAAACGTAATAAAGCCACAAAATTCAAGAACCCCAATCTATCCGAAAATGATTTGACCCGATAGCCACGAATTCAATTGCTGCGTTGCCAGGATTATCGCCGGGAAGAGTCGAAGTAAGTTGTGATATTGTATTAATTTACCCCCTTTACATCCCTCAACCACAACCTACTCCCAAATTTTCTCATAATATTGTATTGTCATCGGACCTACATTACTGTTTCAAATTTCATTAAAATCGGTTCACGAGAAGTTGGTCAAAAATGAATCGCAAGATTTGATAGACAGTTAGACAGCCAGAAACTGTGGAGTTAAATAAAATCGTTTAATAAAAAACATCCCCGTGTCATCTTCCAAATAGAGAAACTTGTCAAAGCCAATAGCGATTCGGATGGATTTAAGGATCGGGCATATTATTTTCTATCAATTTGTGGTTCGGGTGTTTTTTGTTTCTAGGAAATTATTTGCGATACTTTTGTAATTCTGATATTTTAAGGTTCGGGAAAATTATAATCGGTTAAGTTATATTCGTGTCTTTTAAGGATCGAGTAAATTAATAATACATTATAAAACTAGGGACTAAAGTGCTACATTTAATCCCGCGGCGAAAGGTTTGTAGCCCGACCGTAGGGAGAGCTACAATTCGCTAAGGGATTAAACAACACTTTAGGAAAAGATATTTGTTAAAATTACGTTATTTCTACGCCAAATGGTTCGTCAACTACAAGAAAGGCTGCTAAGAATGAAATCTTGGCCAAAAGCAAGTGCTGTTTGGCTTGACTTGCCATAAATTGAATTATAATGTTCCAGGGATTAGTTTTTTTTTAATCTCCGAGGGATTAAATTTACTTCTAAACCCTAAACTGAAGGATTAAATTTATTTTTAATCTCTTAGGGATTAAATTTTCTTTGAATCCTTGAGGGATTAAAAGTGTCACTTCAGTCCCTAAAAATTGGGATTTAAAGTACCTATTTAATCCCTGAAATGCGAAATAGTACATTATAAACCTAGGGACTAAAGTGGCATATTTGATCCCGCGGCGAAAGATTTTTCGCTAAGGGATTAAACGACACTTTAGTCCCGAGGTTTATATACTATTTTATTTACTTTAGGAAAAGATCTTTGTTAAAATAACGTTATTTCTACGCCAAATGGTTTATCAACTACAAGAAAGGGTGCTTAGAATGAAATCTTGGCCAAGAGCAAGTGCTGTTTGGCTTGACTTGCCATAAATTTAATCATAATTTTCCAGGGATTAGTTTTTTTTTAATCCCTGAGGGATTCAATTTACTTCTAATCCCTAAGCTGAGGGATTAAATTTATTTTTAATCCCTCAGGGATTAAATTTTTTTTGTATCCCTTAGTGATTCAAAGTGTCACTTTAGTCCCTAAAAAGAGGAATTAAATGTACCTATTTAGTACTTTGTTACAAGTTAAGTGCATAAAATTCTTTAAAATTATATTCGTATTCATTATTCTCTGGGTATTTTACTTTCGATCATATTTCGTTTCGGATGTTTTATTTTCTGTGCAATTGTGTTTCGGTTTTTGTGGGTTCCCCCAGTAGTTAGTTACTAAATAAAGTAATTTACTATGACCTTAAGAATTTTTGTCTCAAAGTAATAATTAAATTTCTGTTGACCAAAGAACCCAATGTCCCTTAACTTTAACTTACGTTTGCTTCCTCTTGAGGAATACCGACTCCAATTTATGCTTTGATCAAGACGTTGCACCTTGACATTAGATGAGATTTGTTCCGTGTAGTTACTCTAGAATGAAAACTCGACTCTATCTTCATAACATTTTAAGCTCATGTTTACTTGATACGAAGTAGCTACAGAGTTAGGAGTTAGAGAGCTAAAGGAATCACCTCTAATAAACATTGTCATAACTTTTGAACTTTAATAACGAGTTAGACGTTACTTTTGATCCCAGTGGCGTAAGTGCCACTTTGGAAGCGCGTCATTTAAGGAGATGTTAAGGGCTTTTTAAGACTTGTAACATCCTTGGAACTGGGTTATGGCGCACTTAAAAGATGTGTACGTTTATGTGCATGCATTTCCAAGGGGAAATGGATAATGTTAGACTGCAATACGCCGTACAAATGTTTTGATATTATAATGTATTTCTGCATGAACTGGGCGAACCTTAAGGCGCAATTACACAGACGAACATGCTCAAATAAAAGCTCGTGCAAAATATCTAAAATTTTTTGCGTGAACATTTTTGTGAGCTTTTCTTTGAACATTTTGTTCGGGTAAATTTTTGAGCAAATTATTGCTATCTATTTGGAAACATATTTTTAAAGATGAGAATAAATAAAATTTCACATCAATGATCAGTGATCTCAATTTTTTAAAAAAATGGAACACCAACTTTTATTTAAAATTTTTATGAAAAAAAGCCGACGGCAAGCGAAACATTATTATTGCCTCTACTATCAGTTTTGTCACATGGATTAGGGTTACTTATAATATTTTTTTCTTAGGGTTTTTCCCGGATTCTTTTGCCCGTGGTTTTTTTTGGGATTTTCTTGCGAGTTTTTTTTTATTTCCAAGGGTTTTTCTCCTAAAGTCAAAAAAAAACCCAGGAAAATTATTCTTTTCCAAAAAAATTTTGAGTTTTTCAAATATCGGCAAAAAACTTAAAAATTGCACTTTTAAGCGGTAATCCGCGCCTCACGACTATGAGGAGTGGTGGGGAGGGGGATTTTTGTAGCTTTACCTTTAGCTTTTATTGTTGTTTTTTAATTCCTCACACCAGATTTACCTAGATAGTTTAAGGTCCCAAGGGTTGCTTAAAAAGGCAAAATGCTGAAGATATAGATATTTATTGTCAATTTAATGTAATAATCAAGGTCGATTACTGACACTGAACCAACAATATGCAAAGGGCAACATTGCGATTCAAAAGAGTGGCCGGCCTACTACCTGCAAAATCCAAAACTCGGGATGATAGATCGGCGACACAGTCTACTAAATTACTGCTAAATTATATTTTTTAGACAAGGGTCGGGTTCGTAGGGTTGTAAAAGTGGGTAATAAACGGGTATTATTTAAACCGAACGTGCTTTTGTTCATATATTTGAGATTTAATAAAATATATATAGGTTTTTAATTTGACTTAATTATTATTGTAGAAGACTAAACTAGGAAGTAAAATAAAGGGATATTCTTTTAAACGTAAATTTTTATCATTACATTTTACAGGCAACAGCAATAAATAAGTGCCAATTATTATTTTTTTTATTCTCGTTTTTTTTACAACCCCAAAAAAGTTACAAGTATACTGGCATATCCCCTATAAAAATCAGATCAATCGAAGTTGCTTATGAGGTAAAATGTGAATTTCAAAACTTTGTTTTTCTATTTTCAGTTAAGTTCAATGAATTCCGATAACAATATATATTTTAAATTTGTAAAGAAATTTTTATAGCCCCAATTCTTCAAACAAATTTTGCTCAAGATTCTCTCCAAAATTTACGTGTGTTTTTTTGTACGAGATTTTGATCGAACATTTCTTTGAGCATTTTGCTCAAGAGGCTCGTGTAAATGTTTGTCGGCATTTCCACATCAAAGGAAAGTTTGTCTATGTAAATGCGCCTTTAGACTTTAAAAAAAGAAGGGAAGAAGCAAAGCCATTTAAAACAATGTGATTGGAATCAATCCAACATTTATTTTTAGACCTAAGTGATGTTTTTTAATATCATGCTTTTATAAAAAGCCCTAAATGTCTTAGCTTTCTAATTAATTTTTTTTTATCATTTACTGTTTACGTATTAGAAATTTTATAAAAGCTTGTTCTTAAAAAACACCTACTTAAATTTATTTTGAAATTTTTTACTTACCCATGCAATTCGATGATGGGTACCAATTTTAAATTGGATAATTTTAAACCAAATGGGACTTAGTAAAGAGATGGAAGCCGGCAACCTTATAATTTTTGAAATCTAAAGAGAAATCAATCGGATTGAGTTATGTGTAGATGTTACCTCCCCCCCCCCTCCAGAACACCATAACTTTTAAAATCTGATCAAAAATTTGTGTTCCTCGACCCCAAAAACTCCTATAGAGGGTGTTCTAAATTCGTGCTCACCATGGGATCTCCTAAACGGTAAGAGATACAAAAAGGTTTAGATTAGGGAAAAGTTGCGCAATTTGATGCTTTGCTTAAAACTAAAAAAACAGTTTGCAAACCGAGTAGTCTCAGAGATAGGCGAAAAAAAAGAAATTTTCATTTTTAATTTTAATTTTTTTGCGCCTTTATTCTTAAAGCTATCAGAAAACGCTTTAAAATTTCTGTAGGCACTTTTTTTAAGAACTACCTAATGACAGGTCGGTTTTTAACATTTTACATTTTAGTGTGTCAAGTTCATTTTTTCTTATTAACGGCCCAATTACATCGTTAAACCGGCAACGCTGTTGGGTCCGTTTATTAGGCAATTCTTTTTCCGCATGTTTCTCGGAAACGGGACTTCCAAATGGCCTGAAATTTTGCCTAAATTGTTTATTGGACTATGTTTTTCCATCAAATCTTGGTACTTTTTTAAAATTTTGTTTATTTTTTGAAAAAAACTGTTTTAGCTTTTGTGGTGTTTCAAAATTGGCGCGCCCATATCACGTCAGAAACAGTCAGAAATACCCTTTATAGAGACCTGTAAAACTAAATTGGAAATATTTGTAATTTTCCAAATAATGGACACCTAATTTCAAAAACTCTCTAGATTGTATTAATAAGCTTTGTAATCCTCTTCCTCTAATAAAAAACAAATTGAGTATTATTTTCCTCTAAAGCTAAAACATGCGGAAATGTAAAAACATGGATACCTATCAATATTAGTTATATGCCTAGCATCAAAAAGTACTTAAATGGTTATATTATAGATACCGCCACCATCAAAATTAACCACCCACGTCTTTTTTTTTGTGAGCTTACCCTAGGCATAGTTTCTAGTGTTCTCCTTTCCTAAATGTATTCGGCTAAGAGAGATCTAGCATATATACCTAGGTAACACCCCTTACCAGGAAAAAAAATTTATGCCATGCAAACATCGAAATTGGTCGACTCATTGTATTTGCAACTAACCAATGTCAGTGTGTCTGCCTGACATTCTTCATAACCTTAGTTTTGTCGTTTTGTTTTGGAGTTCGTCGGCCTGGTTTTTGTGTTTTATTTAATAATTTTTCCTTTGGTGAAAAGCTACTTTTTAGAACCCTGGTCTGTGTGTATGGCCATTTGACTAGTTGTCACTGCTCTCAATTCGATCACCTAGGTGATAAATAAACAATCCCCCATAGGGTCACTGGATCCTGAGACCTGCGGTCCCAGCCGCAGGTTTTAGGATCCAGTGACCCTAATCCCCAATGATTCGCGGCGCAATCTGTGAACAGGAGAATACAGTAAAGAAACCAGAGATAGATAATGAGTGGTAGATGACGTATTGAAATCGATTGACAAATTTATATTATCTCTGGATTGTTCTTGCGCCGTTAACAGGTGCTATTTTTCTCCTGTCGTTTCTTGATGAGCGGACTGACGTCATTTTTTTGGATCTCTATTTGATACATTGTTTTAGACAGCGACAATAAATATGTAAAAAAAAGTCATGTCGTTGATTGTTTCAACTGTTACTTCAAATTGACAACCACAAATTATTTGACATGCGAACTGTTGACAATAAAGAAATATGTTTCCAGAGGTAAAAATTAGACCATATAATAATTTTCAACCTTATTTTGACGTTTTGCCCAAATTCAATTTTGGCTTTTAACTTATGGTAAAGCCATGATGACCCTTAAAATAATTTAGTTAAATACCTATTAAATGATTTTTAGATGTGTTTAAGTACACTTATAGTAGGGCACGTTTTTTGGTAAATTTAAAGAACTTTGATTGAAAGAAATTAATACCACCTTATGTCTTACACACATGTATGCTTTGAAAAATGACAATTTTTGCGGTTTTTTGTATAAAAATGGCAAAATAAAAATCATATGCACGATACCACTCAAGAGGACAGACAGAAGACATGACAAAAATTTTTATTAAACAATTGCCTTAAATTATTTTCATCTTTCTCTAAAATACTTTTTTATAGCCTACTGTCTCTCTTCAACAACCTTAAATATTTTTGCCCTTTACTAAATTATCTCCCAACTACCTCTAAAATTTTGCCTGTTCTCTCTAAATATTTTTCATTTTAACAGAAAAACAGTTTTTTGGCATTACTTTTTTTGAACGGTAAAAAATAATGAAAACTTGAAAAAAGTGAATGTTTTATTCTAGAAATTGAAAGTTTGGAAGAAAGCTTTAAAATGTGAGACAAATCATGGCATAAAAATGTGAAAAATATAGTAAAAAATGTTTAAACAAAAACGTTACCCCTTAAATTATGCTAAAAATTTTAAGCCTTACAATTACCATCATGGCTTTACGATTACTGAGATCTTTTGGAAATCCTATTGCAGTACGTTTTTTGACATTTTAAAAATGACATTTTTTTAACAAAATAATTTTGTCTAATATTTTAAAGATAAGTTTTTTCTTTTTTTTTAATTCTTAAATTTTATAACTTATCCTATTAAAATTTTGAAGATTTTTGTGATTATGTCAGTAAGTAGTATTTATAACCAATAATCTTATAATTATAAACAAAGTAAAAACAAATTTTTAAAATATTAGGCAAAATTACTTTGGTAAAATAAAAACAAAAAAACTACAAAATTTTCACAAATAAAAAATTTATAGACCCCCTCTTAATATGCAGACTCTTCAAAAAGCCCACATAGTAAAATTAAAAAGCCTCGCAAGTGGGGGGTCAGTTTTTCCCATCTCTGGAAATACCCGAGACTCCCAAAACCATCGAATTTTGGACGCGCCTTGTACATAAGAAATTGCCGGCGTATTTTTCTAAAATTAAAAAAAAACTAAACGACTCTCGTAAAAATTATGTCCCCTTGTCAACTTTTATGATGCTGGCGTTGCGATTTTTCTGAACATAAGCACTTTAAGAGACACTTTTTAGAATTTTACGAAGTTCTAAAGTCCCGAGCAAAAGAGTCATTCGCCATTTATGAATAGGACATTTAAACAGATTGAATTTGCTGTAAAAGAATATTGTCCTGACAGGTTTTTATTAAGTTTATATTTTATAGGATCGTGTCTACGTAATAAAACTAGAAAATAACCATGAATACTTAATCTTACAAAAGAACTGATAAAAAAAAGATTGGAATCAAAAATGAAAGAAAATAATTTTACATTTTTTTTATTGTTTGAAAAAATTCAAAATTCAAAATTTTTTCTAAATTTTACTTAAATTTCCCAACTGAAACTTCATATTTCCCAACTGAACCTTCTGACCCAACTGAAAGCAACATTGGACGGGAGGCTCCCTCTCAGAAGAACTACTCTATCAAGCCGTGAAGCGTGGTAGCTTCAACCCCTTAATTTTAAATATAGTGAAGGGGCATGTGTAAGTCCGTGGGATTTTTTATGAAGGAGTTTTTTGACTATATGGGATTGATAGCTCTTTAGTCACACAATCAAGTGTTACCAGGTGTTTTGTTCGCATTCGTGTAGAAGAGGTTGATATGACGACATCTTTCAAGATAGCGGCCAAAAATCGTAAAAAATATAACTTTCGCAACCGGGGCGTGATTATACTCGATTCCATATAACTCGACGAGGATTCCAGGTTTCAAGGTCATCCGACCTTAAATGATCTTAAAAATCGCAAAAAATAAGATTTTTGCCATTTTATCTTCAAACAATCTTAATAATTCGACGTTTTGTGTTTTGTCTATTAGGCATGTACGCCAAATTCTATCCTTAGAGTTTGAAGCTGAAAATATAGGTCATTTTTACCGGGGTATAGCATAAACATCTGGGACGCCACTCAAAAGAAAATGGTAGGAAGGTTTAAAATAAAGTGTTTGTCTAACGCTAACATATTAATTTCATCTCCGGAAGTTAAAGTTTTTGCGTAGTGGTAAGTTAAGATTGACACTACGAAAAGCTGATTTTTAATATGTACATGGTATTTTCAAGGTCAATTTTTCATAGTAAGCGGCGATAAGTCAACAAGAATTGATGGTCACCTGTCATTTTTTGCTTTTTTACAAAATTGGATAAAATAAAATGTGGTTATAGGTCACCATTTTGATATATCACCCGCCATATTGAAACGCGTCATAGCTGTCCAAATTTTTTTTGACAATATTATTGGACTTGACTTTCTTATCTCTCTTACCAAATTTGGTCCTCTTCGATTTAATAGTTGATGAATAGCGTCCTTTAGTATGATATTTTTGCAATATCTTTCATATCATCCCTTTAGTATGTTATTTGGCATACATTCCTAATAGTTTGAGGTACATTTGAAGTTGGGCTGACAAAACGTCGAATTATTAAGATTTTTTGAAGAGAAAATGGCAAAAATCTTGTTTTTTGCGATTATCAAGGTCATTTAAGGTCGGATGACCTCAAAAATGAATTTTTTGAATTCTCGCCCTTGAGTTATATGAAATTGAGTACAACCAAGCCCCGGATGCGAAAGTTGTATGTTTTATGATTTTTGGCCGCCATCTTGAAAGATGTCGTCATATCAACCCCTTCTACACGAATGCGAACAAAGCATCCGGTAACATTTGATTCTGTGACTAAAAAGCTATCAATCCCACATAGTCATAAAAATCCTTCATAAAAAATCCCACGGGATAGAAATTATCGACATATTCCCCTACACTAATAGGGAAGATAGGTTTTGTGGCACACCATTGGAAAGTTATTTCTTCTCTATACACTGCTGTATTTTTTTAAATTTGGACCTTTAGTTTTTGAGATAAATAAAAATCTGTATTTTTTTTAGTGAAACCCTCGGTAAAACCCTATTTTTAAAGGTATGACCCAAGCTTTACTAGGATTTAAAACAAGTAGTTGGTCAGCTTTAAAAAAAAATCACTTCCATCAACTCCTAAATGAACGGTAGCTTCAACCCTTAAACTTAAATTAGCAAAAACAGGTCATGTGACACATCGTTGGATATGTAATATTATTATCTCTCCACTGTTGCTATTTGTTTTTAATTTTGGTTTGGTTTAAAAAAGTACTTTCATCGTAAACATAAATATTGAGCAATAAATTTATATTATCGAGTACTCTGCATATTATTTAACTATACATGTCCGAGAACAGCTCTGTCCACATCTTCAGTTCTTATCGTCCTTTATCTCTTTCCTACCTACACCTAGCTCATTGTCTTAAGTAAATTTAGAAAAAGTTTTATTACTTTCAAAAAACTATACATGTCCGAGAACAGCTCTGTCCACATCTTCAGTTCTTATCGTCCTCTATCTCTTTCCTACCTACACCTAGCTCATTGTCTTAAGTAAATTTAGAAAAGTTTTATTCCTTTCAAAAATTATTAAAAGTTAATTATAATATCGTATTAATAACAAATATTAAATAATTATTTTAGAATCTTGAAACCAAAATTAAAAAACAATAGCAACGATGACGATATAATAAAATTATCTGTCCAACGATGTGTCACCTGTTTTTGCTTATTTAAGTTTAAGGGTTGAAGCTACCCTCCATTTAGGGGTTGATGAAAGTGATTGTTTTAAATCTGACGAACTAACTTGTTTTCAATCCTAGAAAAAAATGAAAATTTTTTGTCATACCTTTAAGCATACAGATTTTTATTTATCTAAAAAACTAAAGGTCCAAATTTGAAAAAAAATGCATCAGAAAAAAATTACCTTGCCAATGGTGTGCCACAAGACCTATCTCCCTTATTTAAAATTAAGAGGTCGGAGCTACCGCGCTTCAGGGGTTGATAGGGTAGTTCTTCTGAGGGATGAAAAAAATGTCCCCCTTACAAAAAAAATCGACGTGTTTCAGCTTTTTTTTTAAATTCCTTACACCATGTATAAGGCGGTCATTTTTGTGAAATTTCTCACAGGTATCATCTTTACGCTTTTTACTTTCACGGGGAGTTAAAAGTTAGAAACATTTGGGGCGTTTTATTAATTTCAGAAACTTACACACTCATTTGGCTAATAGTTTTTTGTAGCAAAGAATGAGTTATGATCATGATGGGTTTTTCTGATTGGAGAGGGGTGTGGTCCACGACTTCTCAAGAGGTCAAGCTTCGTAAGGTCAACGCTGAAGTGTCGGAATTATGCAACTGCCCGAGCGTAGCGTTACCTACTTGGACTATGAACTTGTGTATTGAAATGCTTGTAATTTTTCAATTATTCTGGCATAATGGCATACCTAGCTTAAGATATAACTGGATTTGACGTTTTTCAGTGTTTCCTACAAATACAGGGTGTAAAAAGTATTATTGTCGACATAAAAATTGACTGATCTTTGATCTTTATCTGTATCAAGCTAAAAGTCGCATGTGTCGCATTGGCTTTAAAATAATGACAATATCCTATTGGCGGTAAAAAAGGGGGGGGGGATCAACCCCACCCAGTTGCCACCTATGCGTATCCCATGCGCAGCCACCCTGATTCAAAAAACTCATCACGTGCTGCGAGACCACGTGATGTGTGTTTTAAGTCAAGGGGCCACCCGGAAGAAACGCATAGATGGGAACAGGGTTTAACATTTTTGAAGAATTTTTGGAGCAATTGCCTTTTACAAATTTTGTTTAATTTTTAAGCAATTTTGATTAACAGTTCTCAGAAAATGGCATTTTTGGCATAATTTTCCTAAAACTTGCCTGCGGCGTTATAACTGGACTAATTTTAAGTAATGCCCCCTTGACAGCTAACTCAACCCACTTGTTTTTAAATATTTTATAAAAAACGTAAAATGGATCAAAAACTTCAACAAACATGTTAAAAATAATAATTTTCTCAAAACTAAAACAGGGCTCAAAGTGGTCAGGGAAAAGTCAGTAAAAAGCCAAAAATGACATAAAAGTCAGGGAATGAGATAACCATAGTGTGCAACTGTTTATGAGTATCTTATAAATAAACCTGATAGAACCAAAATATTTAGTATGTTTGAATTCTCCCAGATAATTCTTGCCAAAATTCTTTCGCAAAATAGTGCAAAAAAAAGACAAAGAGAGTCACTACATTTTTCTGAGCTATATTTGTATATTTGGCTGCATCAATGAGAATGTGCCAGTGTATTTGTTGTTTAATTCCGCCCTTATTGCACCGGCTCTTACCCCAATTTTCACCTACTTATTTTTATGTCTCCATTATCTAATACGTCCAGTAACAAACGAGAGAGGAAGAGCTGGGTAGAATCTTCGTCTTTTTCGCACTTGTTGCTGAAGAGAGTTTTAGTAAAGAACAGACAAAAAAATATTCTGTGCAAATGGGGGTTAGAGACTCTTTTTGCTTTTTATAATTAAAGCGCCTAAAAATTTTCCTGTTTTCCTGCAGAAATCTATATTTTGTTCTGTAATTTGTATGGTTTTTTGGTCTGCTAGTGGAAGAATTTAAAAAATGTCACATAGAAAAAATTAATTTTAATACGGATTGGATGGACTCTGATGCAAAAAGCTCCACTTGATTGGGTAAAGTGGCTTAAGCCAGTAGATGTGTGATAAAAATAAGCCATTGGAACTGTCCAACATGGGTCGCCGGGCAGTAAAATCTCAGTTTAAAGGATCTTGTATTTTATAATTTGGTGAAGGCGGTGGTAACAGTTCTTTCAAATATAACTTAAAAAAATAGTGGAAAAATAAAAAAAAAGTTATTTTAAGAATTTGGGTTATAGTCGCAAGTGTACCTTTTGTGTCCTTTAATAATTTTGTAACTGAACTGTGTATTTTATGTTTTTTTAATGTAAAGCTACAATGAAATTTAAAACATATCTTAATTATCTTACTTTAAAATACTTTTATTTTTTGTTATTTTTCTTTTTGACTTATTTATTTCTACTGTTATTTTTGTAGTGCTCGGAACGAAATAAATCTATCTATCTATCTATCTAACTAATAAGGAAAAAAAATACTATTAGACTCAGATACACAGATACTATTAGACTATATTTGAAAAATGGTAACAACAATAGTAAAAATGTCAGGAAATTTTTTAAAAAATGGTCATGGTAAACCTTTTTCAAAATTGAAAATCACTTTGAACCCTGTAAAACCGTTTTAAGCAGTAAATCGATTTTATTTCAAAGCGATTTAATAAATCGGTTTGTCGCTTTAAAACCTATTTTAGGGTCGGTATACACTCTTTAAAAATGCTTTAGTGCATTGCTTTCAACTTAGGGAAATACTCAACCCTGGTTTAACTTAAAAAATCTTTTGTTAAATTATTGTTTTTATTTAACTGGCGAATAAGCGATTTTATTTAAAACCGGTTTTAGGCGCGTATAAACGTAGTAACTGTGTTCAAAATTCCAAACCGGAAAACATCGTTTAATCACCTTCAATGCAGGCGAAAATAACTCTATTAGGCCTGCACCACACACTAACGAAATTAGCCAATTTGGGGGGCCTCTAAATTGGCCTATTGAGCTTTATGTGTGCCGGTGGCTGAAAACTATAGGCGATTTCGGCAAGCTTTCATTGACAGGGTGTCCACAACCTGGAAAGTCAGGGAAAACTCAGGGAATTTGAAAATAGTCAGGGAAAGTCGGGGAGAGTTTGGATAGGTCAGGCAGTCAGGAAATTTTCCCCATTGAGAGTAATTTGAGGGGATTTTTCACAGTGCTCTTAGTCGGGGGTTTTTTCAAACCTATAGGAAGGAATTTGTTACACACTTAGGCATGACTCTGGGGACCACCAAACCAACATAAATTTTTCGGCGACGGCGTACGTTAGGCGTCGTGACGCCCTAAACTTTTTTTTAGGACTTAGGGTCATTTTGACAGCTACATCTCGGTCAAGTGACAACATTTTAAAATTTTGGTTAAACCTCTTAAAAGGCTATGAAATGGCCTTTAATATATTATGCAAAACATGATATTTACTTTCGGTTGATTGCATAAAAAAATGTGTTTTTTTTTCTAAAAATTTCCAAAAAAAATGTATTCTCTATTTATGAACGGGATTGTGCAAATTTGAAGTGACTGTAAAAAGGTGCTAGCTATTCGCCGATATCAAAAAATTCAAATTCATGCCACGGAAAAATAAAAAAAAAAATCGGAAATTGACGCATGTTCAGAAAATTTACAATGTCACGCTTTATATTTTGTCGTGTGTTTAGAAACTTTTCCAGGGGATTCCTGAAATTTTTACAGCTGCTTGAAGTCAATGAAATATCCTTTAAAAACACCAAACTTGAATCTTGAACGCCTTTAGGATTTTTGTATTTTTCAGTCCAAGATTTTCTGGCCCTTCCCATATATTATTATCGATTAAACCATCAAATGGGAGAGACGAGTGAAGAGGGGGGGAATGTTATTTTTATGTACGTATTGCCGATTAGGTGCACCCACACCGATAAAAAATACTTACCTACTCAAAACTGAATAAAATAACAAAAGAAACAATGGTAAAATTGGACGACTTGTAAAAATCATCTATATTTGACAGCACACAGACAAAAATCCTGAAGGAGTCCAAAATTAAAGTTTGGTGTTTCTAAAAGGATATTTTGTTATTTTTGAAGTTTTTAGCAAAAAGCTTTTTCATGTATGTTTAATTTTATTAAAATTTGGTGGCCTATCGTGACTTATTACATATAATATTCTAGCGTGTTATATAGCCTTTTAAAAAACATTGGCAAGTCTGTAAAGGGAATGTCGAAAAGATGATAACTTTTAGTGAAACAGTCTTTTACCACACAAACAGCATTAAACGTAACACTGCAGAACTTTCTTATTTCTTAACCGATTTAAAAAATCAAGACGCTTATATGCCTTTAAAGGATTAGGCTATTTAGAGCACATCATAATTTTGTTACAGTGGCGCACGCAATTTTTTTGCAAGGGGGGGGGGTCAAAAATACCCATTTTTTAAATCTGTCCGCCATCTTGAATTTTAAAGAAATGTCAGTTTCGACATTAAGCGCATAAATTTTAAATTTCGGATAATTATTATGGACGTTGTAGGCAATCCAAAAAGTCCGGTTTTTTTGGAACACCCTACTACCCATTTTTATGTTTGCTTCCTACTTATTCAGAAGCAAAGTGTTCAAAAAGCTTGGCGATTTGTCTCACAAATATTTGTAATTTTTAGTTTACTTATTAAAAACCTAACAAGCTTTCAGTATTTTTTTACCCAATGTAGTTATTAGCTCAGTTATAAGTAGTTATCCAAAACTAGGTCTGTGTAGTTTGTTTAATGTTTACTTCTTACATGTCGCTTTTTAAAAGTTAGTACAACTAAATAAATTCAAAAAAGAGGTAAAACATTTCTAGGTTGGTGAATGGTCAGCTTAAGGGGTGGTGGAGGCTGATTTTCTTTCCTCTTTTTTTCCTCTTTTTTAATAAATACACATCTAATATGAGTTAAGTGAAAGTTTGAGTAAAATTACTTGAATTTTATAGTAAAATCAACATTTAAAAAAATTGTTTCCTTTTTTAAGACTGCTAATACATACAAATTCTCCACATTTCGGAAACCCAAAAATTATCTAAAAAACGCACGTCAGAATCAGCTGTTGATTTAAGTAAGCAAACTGATCTGATAATAAAAATCAATTTCACTTCCCCTAATCAGTTCAATCAGAACGAAAAAATTTCTGTATTATTACAAATTTGCGATCCTTGGGCCATCATAGTATCTCATGGTTATATCCGAGTATAACAAACCACATAATATACTCGGGTTATATGCTCAAAACCAATAACAAGAAGCAAGGATTTCTATCTAGGTTTTCGCAAAAGATTTCCACAATTTTTGGTATACAATTACCATGTTGTCATGGTAGGAATGAATCGCGACTAATTCGGTATCAAAATTATTGATTTTGCATGAACTTCCTCTCTTCCAAAACTACCGCATCATATGCGTGAAATTTGGTGAGTTTTTGATACTATTTTATAGAGTTTTACAAAATTCCACGAGCCACTCTGCCTTCCTCGTAAAAAGTGATAGAAAAAATTTGTCCTTTATGAAATTTGTCTTGGTTTTTACAGGTTTGTTTCATATACCGCATAGAAAACATATAAAATCGAGTAAAACATTATAAAATCTCGTCAAACTTTTCCAAGAGGTTTGGCGCGGTTTTTTTGGCAGGGCTTCCTAACAGTCTGCAATTTTTATAAAATATCTACTACAAAAAGAAAACACTGCGATGCGGTAGCAAAAATAATAGTTTCATTCCATATTCCTATCAATTGGGTTAATAATTGCTTTTATTCACTTTTTATTCGATGACTTATTGTTATTGATTTAAAGGGATTGATTGTCATTGAGACAATTACTAATCGTCATATATCGTAATTTTCTGTGTCAAAATTTTATAATAATATTTGTTTTGTTAGTTAACCTTAGCGTACGCCATTGATATAATTGGGTAAGCCACTGTGAATATTAAAAACGATTATCCGCATCTTTTGCGTTTTTGCTCGATTACAGGCAGTCATTCATTTTTCGCATAATGTAGCCTTATAGTATTATTAATGGTAGTCCAGGAGATTACCGATCGCTGCAAAAATGTGCGAAAAATTGCATATAAAAGCCGCAGAAACACCATTTTGATACTGGCTCCCCTGAAATTCTCATTTGATCACGTTTCACTAATCTTTCTGAGTGCACCCGGGTCCATTTTATATTTTTTATGTTTGTATTGCATTTTTCTTTGTTTCTACTTATGTCTGGTTTTGGACAGATACGGTTTCTGAAAAATTTTTAGCTCATAATTTTCCACACATTTTGCAAATTAAATTTTGCACATCTTCCTACGAGTAACTGTGATCATTTTTCTTTGAGGGGGAGGGCTAACTTGATGGTAGCCCCCCCCCATAAAAGGTTTTCTGAAAATTTTGGTATCATTCGAAAGGCACAATTTTGCACACCTATTTTAAAATTTTGCACAACCCATGGGGCTAACTTGATGGTAGCCCCCCCCATATAAGGTTTTTTGAAAATTTTGGTATTATTCGGAAGCTCTAATTTTGCACATTGCATTTGGCTCTATAAAAAAAGTGCAAGAGTGTAATGGTGCGGCCATGATGAACCTAAAAATAATTTAGTTAAATACCTGTTACATTATTTTTAGTGTTAAAATACACTTATAGTAGGGCACGTTTTTTGGTAATTTTAAAGACTGTAAAGAAGTTTGATTGAAAAAAATTGAAAACTTGAAAAAAGTGAGTGTGAAAGTTTGGAAACAAAGTTTTAAAATGTGAGCAAAATCATGGCATAAAAATGTGAAGAACATAGTAAAAATTGCTTAAACAAAAACGTTACCCCTTAAATTATGCTAAATATGTTAAGCTTAGATTAAAAAGAGACAAGATATCTGATCCAACGAAAACTCCTTGTGTTTATTTACAAAATTTGCCATCACCCGACCAAACCAAAACAATGGGTTGGAATAAATTCCATATCGTTCTAAACGTTAGAGAAGGAAAACGACGGAGATATGTAGGGTGTAACACAGGGGCGAAAACAAGACTAAAAATGAACAGGTGAATGGCAGAGCGAGCTTCTGTTCATTCTTCTTCACTCATCTCATCTCATTCAGCGTCGGTCATTCTTGAACTGCGAGCATGCATTTGATGTGCTTTGGTTGTTGAGTGATCCATTCCTCTCGCGGCTTCGAAAATTAGTTCCCAAGATTTCTCAGATAATAATATAACCAAAGTCTCCGTAAGCATCGGGTATCTTTAAGTAGTTCATCTAAGATGTTAAGCCTTAAATTACCATAAGACGTCCGTTATTCGATGGGAAGATTTATTTACATTTTGTTAGTTTTTTGTTGCTGAGCTGCAGCAAAAAAAAACAACAGCTGTTTGCACTTAAAAAAGTGAGCTTGGATTGCCGATGGTGACGCGCTATATACCATCAAAATGGCGGCCCAACAAATCTCTTCCCCTTATTATTTTTGCCATTAAAATTCCCTTCTAAAAGAAAATAAGAATTGTAATATCGTAAGAGTTAAAAAACACACTTCGGTAATAACACGTGCCATTAAACTAGTGTTGAGCTTTTATTTATTTTTTATCTAATGACTTGTTGTTATTGATTTCAAGGGATTTTCAGACAGTCCTAAAGTGTCATTGAGGAATCTCTGTGGTTTTGAGACTCCAATTTCGATAGATCCCCCTCATTAACAAACATAGTAGTTATAAACGTCCCAGAAAATATTTGACGGTGATCTCCTGATCTATAATATAATAGTCATCTTAATTGCACGCGAATCGCTCGCCGTTTCTTCATTAAGAACCATCAAGATAACGCGCCGGGAACAATGGCAATAATGGGCATAGAGGGTACCATTGTGCAAAAGATGACTACAACGACGGCGACCGTGAATAGCTATATAGATAAAAGATACATCGTTCAAACGTGCGTTAAGTCGCGTCGTTTAATTGTTAGTTTTAGCTGTATGATGCTATTAAAGAAGAGTTTATTAATAATTACTAAACGTTTATTAACAAGTAAAATTAAAAATTTTGAAACTCCCCGAACCTCCAACATAAATCTCGAATGTATAAATATTGGGAAAATAAACTATATATGATGTATTTATCATATGTAAATCCTACTTTTCTCGAACATCTAAGAACACTTATGAAATTTAAGAACCAGCCTGGGCCATAATTCTTGAGCAGGGAACGACATAGATTTGTGTCAAATGATCCCACGTCGAACGCATTTCCTATTCTTGAGCGGTGATTGCTCATTCCATTCTATAAAAAATTCGGTGTTCGCGCTCCCCGACTCCAAAGCCAGGGATTCGTCCCATTTTTCAGATAAACATGCGATAAATTGTATATTTTTCAATCTAAAATTTTGAAGATTTTTCAAGGAAAAGCATCTTTTTTTCGAGGATGGGATCATTCCCCAGGATTGATCCCTTCTCTTGAGGGATCATCCCTTCTCTTGAGATTTAAGAATTAGGCCCCTGGGAGGTTGGTTTGGTACTAAAATATTGCACAATTATAGGTATTCTTTCTTTTGAGTGAAATCAAAGATTTATTTACAAGATGTAAGTATATATGACGTCATTGTTTTAGATTCGTTGTAAAAACTTCTGTCAAAATAATGTCAACCTGAACCGGGACCAAATTTTAAATCGAAAATCTCCATAGTGGTCAAGTTTATAACACTCTTCTTTGTTCGCATTCCTTTTTCCTCAAGGCAAAAAATGTAAGAATGATTTTCTGATTATTTCACCATTTCGAAATTAATTTTAAAGATTATTTACCAAATTAAAAAACGAACAACACAACAACAAACTAAAATGTCAATGTTGGCTTTTTATACCGGGTGTAACAAGGGATAGGTACGGCGACTTAGCGTCTTTATTTTTAAGAATAGAATTCTGAAAATTTGGAATTTTACAGAACTGATAAAAGCACAAAATTGTATCCTATTGAAATATGTCAAACTCTCACAGTTTCCATGAAAACGAGGTTAATTTTTGATTTATAAATGAAACGCTCTGGTTATGTCATTATGCCTGAACACGTGAAGGCATTCTAAACACGTTTTGGTCATCCATATGTCATTTTGAAAAGTTTTATTTTTTTTACATTTTATATTTTTTTCTAATATTTTTTGATTGGCGGTAGTGCAAACGCCGACCAAAACCTACCGCATTAAAGGAATATTTAAAATTCGGGAGAAATTATAGCTACTTTTTCTGATATGACATTTTGTTACACATCAGTTAGAGTTTTCCCATTTAACTTATGATAAGAATTAAACTAATTAAATTTTTAATAAGTACAGCACGCCACTGTCACCCAGAAAAAAGACTCTCTCTTTTCAGAATTGGAGATGACATGACTTTAGGTTGACGAATTAAAATTGTCACTGTCTTTCTTTCTTGGTGACAGTGCCGTGTTGTCAACTTATTATGTCGTTTCAAAAAAAGTAGGTATACCAAAGGGTTTTCATTTGTCTTGAAGTACAAAAATGTATATTAAACTTTTAGCTACTAATATCTCCTGTATATTTCAAAGATTCTTTTAAACCGGAGGTATTAGTAGATTTTTTACTTATGTCAATCGAAAAATATCGGAAAAAAAACTGTAAAATGTAAAAAAAAACATTTTGTTTCCAACTTAAAAATCAAAAGTTAACCTCATTTTCTTAGAAACTGTGACAGTTTGACATGTGTCAATAGGACACAGTTTTGAACTTTTACCAGTTCTGTAAAATTCCAGAATTTTATTCTTAAAAATAAAGGCGCTAAGTTGCTGTACCTATCACTTTTTACACCCTGTATATCATCAAACGACTCATCGACAATAAAAACCTGACAGACCTGTGATTTTGAGTTTTAAAAAGGGCAATTATCACTTTTGACAAGGGAGATTTTCGCCTGAGCGGGAAATTTTCGCTGAATAATCAGGTGAAAATCGACCTGATTTTATAATGTATGAGGCTTAGATTAAAAAGAGACAAGATACCTGACACTTACGGAGGCTTTGGTTATATTATTATATGGAACAATGTTTACCTTCCTGTTGTTTACAGTAAACACACCAGTGGCGTACCTAACTACTTAAATATAAATTTACACATGAATTATATATTAAAATTTTACTATAATATGAAATCTGCAAAATAATTTGAATAACATGCAAAAAATTATTCTGCGAATTTGAGCTTTGGAAGCTTTTTTATTATTTATTACAAAATTTGCATACGATTTATTGCAATCTCAATTTTCAACATAATAAAATTATGACAGACATTAAAACAAACACAGTTCACATCACCTGGAACATCAAGAAAAAAATTATATAATATTACTGCTAGCTAAAAATTATGTTATTGTGTTTGTGAACTGTTCCTCATTCAAGCAAAAATATCCTGTATAGCACAGAGGACCTAGGTAATCAGTGGTTATAGGGGTCTTTTTTACATGGGAAACATATAGGTAAAACCATATAATTTTATGTTTATTTCATTCCACAAAAGCAATATTTTATTTGAAATAGAAAATTTAAGTAGGTACATAAGATAAAACATTCTAATTTTTGCTCTCGTGATCCATGACTTAATAACCTACAATAATATAAGTAAGTAATACATCTAACACCTTGTTCTAAAGGGCCAAGTTTTAACTAAAGTTTACTGCTGTTGAGAAAACAAACCCAACACATATCAAGAGGGAGTAAACTGGTACATGTTATGCTAATGTGCAAGTTTAAGAATTATATTAAGGTACATAATGTAGGTAAAAAATTTGTAACCTGAGCAAAGCGAGGAACCAACTGTAATTTTAATTCAAAATTTTTACTATCATTAAAATTATTTCAAAAAGTCTTAGAATTAAAGAAAAATTAATTTAAAAAAATATTCAATGCATTTTCAACGGCTATAAAATGTGTGCTAAAGTTTGAGTTGAATCAGATTCTTATTATGTCAGACATAGTGCAATTTCCCCAACAATTTCGTACTACAAGTTTAAATATGAACAAAATAAAGAACACCACCTAAATACATGTACTTTATTATCTCCCTCAATATGATTTGATATACATTGAACAATATCTTGTATCACAAAGACTTCTGCTGTCGCCGTCTAAGTTCGCCGTTGGAGATGACTTAAATTTTGTTATTTTTTCTGGTCATTAGCAGAAACTTACTTAAACTGACTTCTTCAAATTCCCAACATAGTTCTTCAGTACACAATAAAGTCAATAATGCTTATGGTATATGAAGACATCTAGGACAGACAAAAAGATTCAAATATCAATTCGAAGGGCGAGCGCAGATGGCAAAGGCGGCAGTATAAATCAACCTTAATATTCTGATAAGAGGTAGGAATTCAATATTCTTACAAACTTTACCTACCTTTATTTTATAGTCTTTATTTAACTGCTTACTTCATCAAAAGTATTATTTATTTTATCGTCTTTATAGAAAAACTCTCGAAAAAAATCTGACAAAAACCTTCGAAAATATCTCATTTGATGCATTGAAAATTAAAAAAAAAAAACGTGTTGATATTTTAATCTAAGGATCTACTAATTTAAGTATATTTCATAAACTTTTTTTTATTTTCTGTGTACCTACCGTCATGTACCGTCACTGACTGATTTCACTTGCTCTCCCTTTGTTTTCAAAACATGGACGATTTGTTCCAAAATAGCACTTTAAAAGCACTGAAATATTCTCGTACTGGTAAAAAAACACACTATAAACGTTTTTTGACAAAATGTGGTTTTAAAAAGGCTTCCAAACTGCTTCAACATCCTGAAATTTTAAAATAAATAACACGAAAAAGCAATAAAAATATCATCCGACCGTCTGCGCCCTGCCGACACTAAAGTGGATGACACAGAATTATCTGTCCCTATCGTTCTAACGTCGTTTAAAAGGATAGAAACATAATCGATATTTCTCACGTTTGTTTTGTTTTGATTTTATTTGTATATAAACAGTGGTTATTATTTGCCAAGGAGTTTTCGTTGGACCAGATATCTTGTCTCTTTTTAATCTAAGGTATCAAAGAAATTTAATCGTATCATCCATTAAGGGGGAGCTTTCGCATAAAAACCCACCCGTTGCCATTTTAAGAATGACGACCCTGAGAGAAAGTGCTTTTCTTAACCCTCACCTCAAAACCTAGCTACACTACATTACCCCCCTCCAGCAAGCTCAGCTAGCTGCATAGTATGGGGCATTTAGTTATAAAAGCATAGCAAGGTTAGCTTGAACTGTGTTACATAACGTTGTACTTAAAGAACATTCAATTTTATTCAAGTAAAATCAAAATCAGGGGTTCGGCTCGATGTATTCAGGGTGCCTTAAATGCCATGCAGTTTTTGGGGGACATTGAAAATCTGGTTTCAGATTAAAAAAATTAATATTCTATCCCGAACTACGGGGGTTTTTCGAAAAATTGCTGGAAACTATTTTATCAAATATCTCAAAAAGTATAATTTTTACAGAAAAGTCGTACAAATTTTTTTGCATTTTTGGTGTTCTTCAATTTGGTATTTTTTAAGAAAATTTGCTGCGTCTAGTTTTCGAGATATTAACATGAACTTACTTTTTTTAAATACGGACCTGTATTTTTTATTCCACTTTTTGAAATCACTCTTTTTTCTGATTTTAACGATGTATCACATGTCCATATTTATTTGCGTTTTAATGGTAAAAAATGGTTATTTATGTTTTTTCGCACTTTTGCCGTTTTATTATAGGTGGCTTAGAAAGCAAAATGAAACAATTGCTTATAAAAGCCTATGATGTGTAATACACACGTAGGTAATAAACATAGTTTTTTACCTACGCACGTGTCTGTCAAGGCAAGTTTAAGCCAACACAGCGTTTTCAAAAGGTGAAAAATTAGATTTAATTTTTTGTTATGCAAAAGCATTTCAAAATGCTGAAAGAGCGCTTCAAATTTATCAAAATTCGTACCCCGAAAGGCGATTACAAGTTCGAAAAATTAAGTTGCACAAATCATTTGAAAATCCTTCCAAACGGGGAACAACTGGACCGGTATTCTCGTAATACGTAACGTTTTGAAGTCGCTAAGCGAAACGAATAGCGAACAGCGCGCTCAGCGGCATGCTGACCGACGACTTTTCGTATTCTCTCTGCCGAACGCGCTGCCCTGCGAGCGGACAGAATCAAATTCGCTTAGCACATCTTGGCATCACCGAATTTTGCATATGTATTTCTTGTTAGCCTTGTCGCTCCTTTTCTTTTTCTATGTGTAAAAAAGAGGCCATTATGTGATCGATTTCGATCCGTAGTTCAGAAAGGGTAAATCAAATGGTGACTTTGTGTTGATCGTTTGAAAAATTACTGGATGGTTTGGTTTAGCTCAGTTAAACCCGCCCTTTGACCCTGTGATATAAACTAGTAGCACGTTTCCGCCCAGTGTGCGGGAAAAAGTTTACCCCGAGACTTAACCGCACACTTACAAAAAATTTCCGCACTCAGTAGGGGAAAATTTTAAATTTATTCCGGCACTCAGTCAGGGAAAGTGGTGTTTCCGGCACGGTCGTATATTGATATTGATACTTTATTTTATAGCATTTATTGTTAGAATGGTTTCACAATAGTTACTTATATATCTAGTAAGTTATACCTTATAATTATAGTAAACATGCGTATTCTACATTTTAAGAAACAGAAAATAAAACTCTTAAGGTATTTGTTACCCAAAAAATAACCTAACCAATTCAACAACAAACACAGAATTCATACCTACATCCACAAGAGAAACCTCGCGCGTGGAAAAATGTATGTTTTCATGGAAGTGTTGAATTAAAAAAAGAAAATAATAATTTTTAGTACATTTATGAATAAATAAAATGACAAAAGATAAAAAACATAAAAATGGTAATTAGCGTGAAAAATGTGATTTTTCAGAAAAGTACAGATATAAAGATAGTTACCTATATGGTTTACTACTTATTTTTTATATCAATTAAGCAATTTATTTCATGTCTGCTAATTTCATATTTCATGAAAGTTTTTAGTTTATTTTTAAAAGAAAACAATGTGGGCATGAGCCTCATAAAACCAGATATTTTTTGGTACACAGCTGATGAAAGATACAAAAAGCACCGCTTTTTTTACCCTTGGTTTTACAGAATTTTGATTGCTTCTATTTCTAGTATTATACGGATGCTCAATTATTTCGATGTCGATTTTATTAAGAAAAATTTTTGTTGCTATTTTTTGCAAAAAAAGTAGTCTTACATTGAGCATCAAATAGTAAGGTTGATGGGTAAAGCCGGTCTTAAAAATTACTTTAAGAAGCCACTTTTGTGAGATGTTGAGTCTCTAAATACCCGTCCCCAAGCTACTAATAAGAGATTTTAATTTTTTTTATTATTAATAAAAACGCAAACTAAAAAAACTACTATATTTTTTGCAGCACTCTACAAAGTATTGTAGGGTAGGAAAATCGTACGCGCGGAGAGCAAAACAGCAAGAAAATGGTAGGTGTTTCTCAAACGGTCGCCACGCGCTGAGCGCATTTCGTCGACGCCTTGCGTTCAATATACGTAAATACCATTTTTGTTACTTTGGTCACGTGGTATGCGAGTATTACGTTATCATAGGGTCAGCGAATACGAAACGCCGAGCGTATTTAGTTACGGGAATACCGGTCCTGTAACGGCAGAGGACGGGGAAGATGAAACAAATGTATTAGGTATGTATCATTCACTTTTAATTTGGGCATCGATAATTTAAAAAAAAAGGTTTTTAATTACCTTTTCAATCATATCGAGTGTAATTTTATGATTTTACAGGTTTTTAAAGATTACCACATTTTCTTTGAAATTTTTTGAATAACTAGATCATTTTTGGGCTTGGTTTGTGGACTATACCATCAGATGGGATATTTTTTCAAGAATATTAATAAAGGAGAGGTCTCTTTGAGAGAAATTGAAAAATAAAGTTTAGTTTCAAAGAACGTGTTAAAATAATAATTAATAGGTACTGTGAAGTAAGTTTAATTTAATTAAATGGTAAAAAGTTTAAATATTTAAAAAGTTAATAAATAGTTTTCTTCATTAGACGCTATCAGTCTGTTTATGTTATTAAAACAGGTAATTGTTTTATTGGTTGTCTAAGCCACCTCTGATGTTCTATTTTTTTAAACCCAATAAAACATAAATTTTAATTTTTTTATCGTTAAAACACAAACAAATATGGACATGTAATACATCGTTAAAATCAGAAAAAAGTTATTTCAAAAAATAGAATAAAAAATACAGGTCCGTATTTAAAAAAAGTAAGTTGATGTTAATATCTCGAAAACTAGACGTAGCAAATTTTCTGAAAAACTACCAAATTGAAGAACGTCAAGAATGCAAAACATTTTTCCTTTACGATTTTTTTTGTAAAAATTATACTTTTTGAGATATTTGATTTTTTTTCAGCAATTTTTCGAAAAACCCCCGTATCTTGGGATATTTTTTTAAAATCTGAAACCAGATTTTCAATGTCCCCCAAAAACTGCACATTTTGTCTAATTTGACCAAGTTCTTATAGTTACCGAGATAGCAATAGTGGCCCATGGCAATTAAGACACCCTGTATACAAAACAAAGTTAACGACAAAAATAACTTCCGGTTAATGTCATATTTACGATCTAGGGATTATTACCATGAAACTTATTTTTCTGATTATCTTCTTTTGTTTCTTAAAATGTCAACCCACGGTCTAGAATAAACACGGTCTAGTAATTTTTTTGCTCCGCCCACCTGATGACGACACAAAGATATCAGCTGCTTTATTTATTGATTTTTTTGATGGGTGACATTTGAGGTTATATTATTTTTGCATAAATTTTTCTAATAAAAATTGTATTTGTTCATCATTTCTTTTCTTCTGGCCCTAATTAAATACCCTGTGGTATTACTTAAATTATTTTCGTCATAGGTAGCTGCATTTATGCGTTTTCTTAGTGAAAAGGCTCATCATTAAATAATTAAAAAACCAAAAAAACAAGGCACCTTATAGTTTTAAATTTGTAATCAGATTTATTGCATATAGTATGCACAACAAGTCTTTACTTGTAAATAAAAAAATAATCACTCTCCCAAAAATGCCTGGCAAAAATCAAGTACAAAATAAAATAGCTCCCAAAACAGGAAAAATAACAACTATATAACCTAACTTCTGAACTACGAACACGAACTAACTCCAACTCATCCGATGAGTTTCTTGACGGAATCGATTACCAACTAATGATCTTAATTTCTATTTGGTGAAAGATCAACGCATGCAGGCCAAAAATAAATCATATTTACTTAAAGACAATATCTCCCTAATTTAAAATGATTTAGACGACACCTGTTTCATAAAATCTAAAGCAAAAACGGCTTCATGGAGGATGGAATAACAGTCACGAAGGATAAGTTTTAGATTTTTAAAACATTGTAAAAAAAAATGGACTGCTGGAAATATTGCACCTTGCAGTTTCCCGCGCACTTCGGTAGCCGCGCCGACCACAAATTTCATTCTGAACGCGCCACCATTTAAAATAAACAGGACAAGCTTCCGTGCTGAATTCGAAATTTGCTGCAGTGTGGATAGGCATTGTCTCTCTCAGTTCAGCCTAAAGATCGGGCCAGATCGGCTTAAAGAGACACTTGCGCTATCTGATTTGAGAGAGATGACGTTATTTGTAATTAAACATTGTTAAAATTTTGGTAAAATGCTTGTTTTTCCCTGGAGATGGATTTCAATTGAATTAAAAGGAAGTAAAACATCAAAAGAGCCCGTCGATGGAAGTGATCCGTTTCTTATTTGCTTATTTCCTATGTTATGTAATTTCCCGTATAAAACCAGCGTAAGTCGACAGTAAAGTAAGATGTTATAACCACTGCGGGGATTCTTAAAAGTGTGAGAAGGGAGTACTCGCCATGTCCTCTTCTTACTTGTGTACTTTTGTATATATCCACCTCGCTCAACAGCACTCTTTGCACTAAATCAAACTCGTGCTGGAAAAAAAAGATGACCCTTGTCTTTGATTTTTGGCGGGGCAGATTCGCCACACATTCTTAAACAAGACAAAAAAATAAACATTTATGTGGGTTTTGAAAGGTTACGTCCTGTGTTTCAGCTTTCTCTGGACCCCAGATAAATCCACATTAATTTTCGATGGAATGATTCCGCCAAAATTAATCATAATTAGACCCCATCCAACAAAACGCTACACCGGCTGTGAAAATGCATTAATCACAATTTTGGAGAACAATATACATTTTCGACTGTCTGGATAAAATTCAGTTCGGTGTTATTTGGAGATTCTATGTTACGTTAGTACATCGATGATATATACAAAAGTACACAAGTAAGTAGAGGACCTGGCGAGTACTTCCTTCTGACACTTTTAAGAATCCCCGCACTGGTTACAACATCTTACTTTACTGTCGACTTTCGCTGGTTTTATACGGGAAATTTCATAAGATAGGAAATAAGCAAATAAGAAACCGATCACTTCCATCGACGGGCTCTTTTGATGTTTTACTTCCTTTTAATTCAATTGAAATCCATCTCCAGGGAAAAACAAGCATTTTACCAAAATTTTAACAATGTTTAATTACAAATAACGTCATCTCTCTCAAATCAGATAGCGCAAGTGTCTCTTTAAGCCGATCTGGCCCGATCTTTAGGCTGAACTGAGAGAGACAATGCCTATCCACACTGCAGCAAATTTCGAATTCAGCACGGAAGCTTGTCCTGTTTATTTTAAATGGTGGCGCGTTCAGAATGAAATTTGTGGTCGGCGCGGCTACCGAAGTGCGCGGGAAACTGCAAGGTGCAATATTTCCAGTAGTCCATTTTTTTACAATGTTTTAAAAATCTAAAACTTATCCTCCGTGACTGTTATTCCATCCTCCGTGACTGTTATTCCATCCTCCGTGAAGCCGTTTTTGCTTTAGATTTTATGAAACAGGTGTCGTCTAAATCATTTTAAATTAGGGAGAAACCTCTGTTTCAGACAGTAGAAATTTGTATACAATGAGCTTCAGGCTACTGCGATCATAGTGGGAATCAAGTCCAATTTACTCTCCGTGCCGTACGACCGAAGTGGGGTGGAAGCATGCTGCACTGTTATCTTTTTGAAATTTATTTTGTTTTATTTCTTCCTTTCTCTAGAAACAGATTGGTAAGTTCTTAAAATGGCACTATCAAGGCAGACCATTGAGACTTATTCAAGAACTTTTTTTGGAGAATTTTGTAAATCGCCCAGAACCTAGTTTATCAACGATTCATAGGTTTTTGCAGAATTTTGAAGAATTTGGTTGTGTAGCGCCAAGAAACCATAAAAAAACCCACTGTTCTGAATGACGAACAGGAAGTACGAGATGTGATGATTTGCACTGCAGTGGAGGAAAATCGAAAGTTAACTAGCTACCAAATTGCCGAAGCAGTTGATACGTCTTCAGCCACTGTCTTACGTGTTCTCAAAAAGAATGGTTATCACTCTTACAAAGCGTCAAAAACGCATCAAATTTTTCCGGAGGACAACTATCGTCGTATAGAATTTTGCGAAACAATGATAGAATACTTTCTAAGATCTATTCTTTTCACAGATGAAAGCACTTTTCCATTATTGAATCGTCAAAACCCAACACACGTTCGATATTGGTCGAGGGAAAATTTGCATTTGTATTTTGACGTAAGAACACAGTATTCCCAAAAACTAAATGTTTGGGGGGGTATTGTAGGGGAACACGTAATTGGGCCATTTTTTATTGACGGCAATTTGAATTGTTCTAGATACTTGGATCTACTGCAGCAGCATATTATTCCAACTGCTAGGCAGTTGTTAGGTGTGAGATTTGGTGAAACATGGTTTCAACAAGATGGTTGTCCCGCTCACAATGTTGACCTTGTTAGGGAATATCTTGATACCTAATGTATTTCCTAATCGGGTTATAAGTACACGGTGAGCTATTTTATGGCCAGCTCGATCACCCGATCTTGCTCCTAATGACTTCTATCTGTGAAGTTATATCAAAAATAAAGTTTACGGGCATGAAAGGGCTAATAATTTAGAAGAACTTCAGATTAAAATTGAAGAAGCTTTTCAAACTATCACCCCTAACACGCTTGGAAACGTTAGAAAGGTTTTTTATAATAGGCTCGGATATTGTCTAGCCGAGCAAGGCGGACTTTTCGAACATTTGCTCTAATTTTTTTTTGACTGGAAGAATCTTTTTTGGTTTTTAGAATGTATTATTTTTTTTGAGAACATGCTTTTATTTTGTTTCTCCTTATTATTTTCATTGTAACACGTTGTTAGTGATAAATCTGAGCAGTTGAAAATAATCTGCTCTAATTTATCAGTGACAGTATCAGTGCGTATTTATTGACCAAATTCCGGTTTCATGGACTACACTTCATATTGCACCGTGGAGGCGTACTGAACGCAAGCCGAGAACGGTGATCGCAAAACTGAGTGTTGGTTGCTCCACTGATAGGTGTGCGGTGTCCCTGCGTGTACGTACACTGGCAAATCGGACTTCTTCCGGCCTATGTTCGCAGTAGCCTGTAGCATGTGAGAGGGTTTATAATTCCAAAGATAAAGTTAACCTAATAATATATTAGGGTCTCAATAGACACAATAACTTATTTTAAATTTGCAAAGGAATGTTAAAAAAACATACGAAATCCTTACCTAAGAAACTATCTTCCGTGAATAAATATTAGAAAAATGTTGTATTTATATCTTTTTCCAAAAAAAAACTTTACAAATTTAGACGTTTTACACCAAAAAAAAAAAGAAAATGAAAAACAAAAATACTTAAATCCAAGTTTAAATCAATTTCTTATTTTTTTTTTCTAACTAAGCTTACGAGATTTTCTATACACAGTTTTTAGTTATTTTATCATCATTATAAACATTTTCCTACAATAAAACTTGTACTTAGTATTAAATTAGCCTTATTTTCTAACCTCCGTGAAGCCCTAATATTTAAAATATATATTATTTCTTACTTGTATTAGTGCAGAACCCTCGACAAATTCACTTACATGTCAGTTTATTACTAGACCTGGTGGCTTTCCAAAAAACCCCATTCTAGACCAACAGTAAAACAACCAAAAATAAATAATAATTATTTTTACTTTTGGGAAATCTCAATATATTCACGATATTTTAAATTTTTGGACTACTGTTAATGTGAAAACCTCTCTTGAAAAAACACCTAATACTTTGGGTGCAATTAAATACAACATTGCTAATAAATGCATGTATATAATTAGTTTCAGCGCAAAGTATAGTAATTAAGTATTTTCTTATCGCTCGTAAATAAGCAAAATTTAAAAATAGTCTTAAGGATTATTTGCATTTTGCGCTAAAAGTGAAAGATGCATCTATATAACCCGCAGAAAAACGATTTCAATCTTAATGTGTCAAGGCGAGAATTACTTAAATCATTTTATTATTTAAAAAAGAAAATAAAAATCGCTTTTGTATTGTACCAAGGAAAACTTATCGCATTTTTGCGTGTTGTGTTTGTTAAACGAATTAACTTATTATTTTAAAAATGTTTTGCTGGTGACCTGATTTTTAACGGAAACGATATTAAGCCCCGATCTTAGAGCTTCGCGAGCGACACTTCGTTGACCAATAGCAATTAAGCAGCTTTTCCCCTATTTCCCCCACTCATCTGTCGCTGGCTACTGCTGGCAGAGTTAAATTTATTTCAACTTGTTATCCTGTAGCCGCGACAGTCGCCATATTTCGATAGTTTTTTCTTGTTTTTGTTCCTAATTGTTTCGTTTTTTTTTTAGACTTTTGGACATTTTCAGTTATTTTCCACGGTCCTTTGTTCCAAAGAAAGTAAATAATATTACGTACAGGATTATTCAAATTGGGCACTTTTGAGGGGTTTAAAGGTATTTCTAGACGAGATAGAAATAAATGGACCTTCCTTTGCGACGCTCAATTTTCATGGGGTGATGAAGCAAAATCTTTAATTACAGAAATATCAAAATAATAAACACCAAAGACGCCAAATGCTTCATCACCCAGCGGATTAGTGTGGCCATCCAAAGGGAAAATGCGGCTTCAGTGCTAGGGACTTTACCAGCCGAATCAGGTTTAGAAGAAGTGTTTTATTTATAGCTTTATTATTTAATTTTTTGAATTTTTTATAAATTTAGTCTCTATTTTTAATTTATTACTTATTATAATAGAATTTTATTAATATTGTGGAGTTAAAACCTTAAAAGTAAATAAACAACGCAGAATAAAAAATTTTCAAGAGAAGTTTAATGGTGAAAAGCGCATCTTGATATGTCAAGCCATTTTTAAGCTACGAGGGGTTTCTGAAAAGTCTGCATTTTGGGATCGGGTCTATACCTTCGTTATTTATGAAAATTTTGCTTTGAGCGTCGCAAAGGGGGGTCCATTTCTTTCTATTTCGTCTAGAAATACATTAAACCCCCCAAAAGTGCCCAATTTGAATTACCCTGTACCTTCTTCTTTTTTGTCCCTTTTTTGCTTCACGCCAAAGATAAATAGTAATTTACATAACAAGCACGTTATGATGGTCATTACACGCGAAGATGAAATTTGAAACGCGAGCCGAAAGCGAGTGTCTTAATTCATCTGAGCGTGTAATGACTATAACATGCGAGTTAGTGTACTATCCTTTACCTACGACCAATGAAAATGTCATTATAAATATCAAAAATGATAAAAATACCACATCCAAACACTCCTAAGTACATACTTTGTATTATTTATACAACATTACTGTTTCCAAGAGGAAGACAAAGAAACCCGCACGAAATACATGGCATTGTGGTTGATTGTAGAATTTAATGAAATTTTTGTATGTTGTAGATCTTGGCCTACTGATCACACTATAATCAAATCGTATGATTAGTTTCAAAGATACATTATTACTTTACTGTTACAACTGTTTTTAATTAGAGGTTATATTTTATTTTACCGGGGTGCTCAAAAAAGTATTCACTTCATAGAATTTATGTATAGTTGTTATGTGCATATTTTTATGTCTTAATGACAGATTCGTCATTAAAACTAACCATCAGGCTATCAAAAACATTCTGTTCGTAATTTTAGTTACAGGGGAAGTACCGAAAGTACTAAACTACATTTTAACAATTAATATTTGGCGTGGAAGGTAAGTAAGTGCTAAAATATTCCACGTCTTTAAAATAAAAAGAATAAAGGAGCCGGTTGGTTGGGCTTTGGCCGCTACTGAGCCCAGACCTGATAACTGCAAAAAAAATTAAGCAACTATTTACAGGAGATGTTCAAAATGTCCACATGAGTTAGATTTTTAAAAGTATATTTTTATTTTTCTTAGATTTCTTAAAAACTACGAATCTGACAGACATTGAAAATGTAATTATCCGTGTAAATATTAAAACCGTGTGTCCCTAGTTGCTACAGTTCGTGGGTTACGATGTTTTAAAGTATATTTTGTTTTTGTTAAATATCTCACGCATCTAACAGACTTCATCATTAATATAGTTTTTATAGAAAATATAATTATCCATCTTAGCGTGAAAACCGCAGGTTTCTAACTCATTTCTACTCCCTTCGCAACCCCCCACCCCCACCAAAAACTAATCAGCTTACCGCCGGGTGCCAGAGAATTTTTGTCCCGAATTTGATAAAGATCGGTTAAACGGTTTTTAAGTAATCGTGTTACAGACAGACAAACAGACACCATGACAAAATTTTATTTAAGTCTTCTTTGACCCAAATAACTTATTTTTAGTGGAAATAAAAAACTTTTTGACGATCCCATTAGCGTCCATACTATGTATGAAACTAAAAGATTTTGAAAAAATCCGATTGGACTTTGGAATCCTCAGAGAAAAACCTCTAAAAAAGCTGTTGACATAAGAGCAATGTTTTCATAAATAACGAAGTTATGGACCCCATCTCAAAATGTTTGTCGTATCAAGATGCGGTTTTCATCTTTAAACTTCTCTTGAAAATCGCAATCTCGCCTAGAAATTCCTTAAAACCCTCAAAAGTGCCCTATTTATTTCTATACAAGACGGTATGTGTTCACCGCGTTCGAGACTCGAGTGGATGGAGCTAGGGCATCGAATTGTTTCGCATGGAAAACCGATTATTAGCTTTTTTTATCATTTGCCCTAAAGCTTGTTTTTAACTTTTTACACTGTACGGTGTGGTTTCCTTTTGTTCTAAAACAAAAGTTTTAAAAAAGTAATTTTTTAATCCATTTATAGGTACGCTAGAGCAAGTAATTCAATTAGAAAAACACTTGAAGGGCTTGAGTGTTTGGTATAATGTATTTTAAAATGGGAGGTTATTCCTAAATTCTTCCAGCACCTATACAACTTGTTTGCCTCTGTTTATTGTCTTTCATTAGTTTTTTTACTGCTTACAATAGACTTCGGGCTTTTTTTCAATCTCCAGCATCCATGGGTTATCTCACTTGAAGGCATGAACTTATCATCCACGTCTAGGATAAACCTATCCCTCCAAGAAGTATAGATTATTTAAGTCCCCCTACCCACTCACCAGACCGGTTTGATGAGTACCCCCTAGGAAGGTAGTTTTCTTTTCCTAGAAGCATTTAATTTAGCCTAAACTCCTTTGTCGATCTTTAACGTGCTCCACTATCAATTGCTACGTTTTCATGGGAATTGAGTTTGTTCTGAAAACGATTTCAATCCGATAGCGTCCATGAAAACGCCTGTTTTTCCCGTATTCAAATCGATTTCAATCTAGATCCGACCCTGAAATATTTTAGGGTTGGACCAAGATCGTATTGTATTGAGATCGAAATACCGATTTTCCATGAAGAGAGAGAGAAATAGAAGTGAAACTGTGGAACCAGCATTCTAAAATTTGGTGGAGTATATATTAAAAAGAAGATTAATAACATAACCTTGCTTAAATAACTAAAGATTTGTTTTTTTAAAGACTTTAAAAAAATTAATTATGGAAAATAAAAGAAATATTTGGCTCGAAAGTGTATGGGTCATTCCATATCAAATCAACCAAAAAATCACAAAAATTTTACGCGACCAATTCCAATTTTGATGATTTTTGGTATATATTTTCTTCTTACCATAAAAGTTGAAAATGCAAATTTTTAGATTTTTTTGATTCGTAGTTTTTTTTTTTTTAATTTTTCAAAATAAAAAAGTCAGCATTTTGACCTTAACAACAATGTACAAAACTAGCAATATCTCGAGAACCACTTACACTAGGAAAGTAATAAATGGCTCATTTTAAAGTCATTTTGAAGCTCTTTTTTATGAAATATCACAACATAATTTTAACAAAAAAAAAAATTGAAAATAAAAAATTGAAAAAAAAAAATTGAAAAATTCAAAAAGGCCATTTTTAATTTTTTTGAAAAAAATATATAATTTTGGTCAAAGTGTTACTTAATTATCCACAAAATTTTATGATGGAGAAATGATGGGTTCAATGTCAAAAAAAATATCAAAAATATTAAGTACATTAAAAATCATGCATTTAAAAAAATAAACATATTTTAGGAGCACCAATAGTGCACTGGATATTAAAATAAATAAATTTGTTGGATGGATACAGGTTTTAAAAAATACCCAGAGGCTTTATCTACAAATTATTTTATTTTAAACTCGCAAAAGAAATAAACAAACTTTTCTACTTCGTTGATAAAAATTAGACAGAAAACACTAAGACTAACTATATACCTTAAATTTATTTTTTTAACTTTCTTTTAAGAATTTCTGATGAATCTGACATTTCTTTTTTGCTGACATTGTAAGTTCTGCCAGTAGCAGTGTTGGGTTCAACTTTTTTTATAAGACTTTCTGGTTTAATAATTAAAATATCTTGAGGTGTTGGGTAAAAAAATGATGAGGCAGGTCCTCGTGGATGAAGAAAGCTTACTTTCAGTTCTCCGCTCTCATTATTTTTCCCCAAGGCACAAGCCAGCCACCAAGCACTGTCATATTCTACAGTGACAAACCCTGACTCGATATTTTGCAAAATAATGCTTCCACCTTTAAAAAGATTATGTGTTTCGACTAATTTTTTTTTGTACATATTCTTTTTCAGCTCCATATTTTCTGATAACAACATAATCTTTTTTACCTGGCATGGTCCTGCTAATGTCATCCCTTTGGTAAAAATCTACCACTATTTGGGCCACTCTATCACTAAGGGTCTTTCCCGGTTTGGGGTTAGGAGAACATAATATCCCATTGTCCTTAACTAACTGTTTTACAGCTCTGGCCAAATATTGAGAAACTCCAAATTCTTCTTCAATCTTCTTTCTACTCCAACTTTGAGGTAAACATGATAAAACTAGTATTTTCTCACTCCTCTTTTCGGTTTTTAAAAATTTGTCCTTTAACTGCTTAATCATTTCACTTTCGTCACTCTGGCATTCCTTTACTAGCGTTGAATCTGATTCCTTTGTAAATGCTTTCGCAATTGTATGCTGTACAATATCAATTTTTTCTTTGTATACATTTTTTCTTTTAATCGGCGACACACCAAGAAGCTCCAATGACTTGTTTAAAAGAGTAAATGATTCAGCAGGATCTTGAAAATCTGGATCATTTTCTGGAACTTGACTGGGTCTAAAAAAATTTAAAAAGTTAGTTTTTTATAAGAACTTAAAAAGGGGGTAACAGCTGACCCAAAATATGTACATAATGCCAAGAAATTTGTACATAATGTCTGTATTCTCAAAATGCCATGCAAAATAATGCCATGCAAAATAATGCCATGAGATTTTTCCACTCCGTACTTGACGCAATTGGTTTAGTTTATTAATTTTATATTAAAAAATACTATTTGTTACTTACCCTGCCTCATCTTCTTCAGATGCCTTAAACTCCTTTGAAAGCTTTAGTCTACAACCATCACAGATTTTCATTCCCATTTTGACATTTTTGTAACTGCACATCCACTTGGTCACATTTCTTAATTTCCCAAAATGCTTGATTTTTAACTCTAGTGGATCACAGCACTTTACTTTATATTTAGTCCATCCACTTGCCTCACCCATAGTTGAAACTTTTAAAATTACACAGAGATGACTTCTGATAAACCTTCAGTCGAACTATTATGTATCGATTATTTGGAGCTGTATCAGGAAGATACTTGCCAAAAATTTAAAATCAATTTATGCAGGAATTTTCATGTCAGCAAATCCCCACAATGTACCTAAACAGACCAATAAAATGAAGGAGGTGTGTCCTTAATGTTAAACAGGAATAAACAGGCAGTATTTCACAAAAGTATTGGCAGGTTTATACAGGCATATTTTCCTAAGAATTGGAACATCCAATAGTACGTCTCCGGTGGAAAAGAGGTTTTGTAAGTAAATATTACAATGGGGGGCAATGTTAATCTGATTACTGATACAGAATGAAACGTAGGATATAATTTTTTATTAAATAAAATATTGTTAAATATTTTTATAATATCGCTTTAAACCCCATTATATTCTTCTAATTACCAAAATGCATTGTCTATTTATAGGCGATTTTTCATGCATGTGACATTTTTAATAAATTTTTTCACATTGAACCCATGATTTGTCCATCTCAAAATTTTGTGAATAGTTTAATAACACTTTAAAGAAAATAATATAATTTTTTGAAAAAAATTAAAAATGGCCTTTTTGAAATTTTTCAAAAAAAAAATCAAAATTTTTTTTTTTAATTTTTTTTTTTGAATATATGTTATGCAATATTCTCATATGAAAGGTCTTTATAAGAGCTTTAAAATGAACCTTCACCTACTTTTCTATTATAAGTGGTTCTTTGGATATTCCTAATTTTGTGCGCACATGTTAAGGACAAATAAGTGACTTTTTCGATTTTCAAAAATTAATTCAAAATAAACAACTGGTCAAAAAAGTCTGAAATTTTGGATTTTCCAGTTTTTTGGTAGGAAAAACATGTATACTAAAAATCATCAACATCGGAGATGGTGTGGTAAAATACCCTGGTTGACTTGATATGGACTGACCCGTATGTGCTATGCACATATGCCAGTCCAGCATTTCTTTCTTCACTTCCACTTGCAAATAGAGTAGTAATTAAAATTAAAAAAAAAATGTGTGGCAAGGGCCAACATCATCTTTTGAATAAAATACGTTTTTTTAAAAAAAACTTAAAAATGAATATTTGACAAGTATGACACAGGTCAGCTGCCAAATATCAAAATTTGAAAACCGTTTTCAAATCGATTCAAAATCGATTTGAAAACCTGTCATGAAAACTCATGAAAAAAAATTTTTTAAAACATATTAAAAACGAATTCAATATCCATGAAAACATAGCAAATATATGGATCACACGATACCGTCCTCGTAACGTCCTCTACGAGAGATGGTATGGAATCGTGTTATCGTTATATTTTATAAGAAAAAATCCAAGTAGACTATCGACTGCCCCGGGGATCGAACCCGGGTTTCCTGGTTGATAAACCAGGTATATACCTAGTATACCAACCAGTGCGGTGTCTATTAGTCAGCAAGATTTAAGGTAGCTCCCCGAGGGGGAAAATTGCTCTTAGGGAACTAATTAAAGTTAGGACCTGGGGTCCAATTCTTGAATAACTCGAATTTCAGTCGTATACGGATTACATTTTGGCAAAAAGAACCCCGCACGAAATACATTGAAAAATTATTTCGGTGAAATTTCATAAAATTTCGGTATGTTATGGTGGGTTATGAGATTAGAAAAATATGCAAACATAAAATGATTTCTATGTTTAGTTCCAAAGATATAGAAGGTCAAAGTTTAAAAAACGTCGTTTTGGGGTATATTGGCCACACTCAAAAAGGCATTTCCTGACCGAAATAAAATAAGTTATTGACGAATATGGTTTACTAAGGAACCACACATAAACTTTCTTGTTATTATGTTGGTAAAATATTAACAGGTTGAATACAGGGGCTAGTCAAAAAAATAATTTTTTGACAATTTTTTATTTTTCCTGATATAAAAATAAAACAATTATTTTTGAGCAAATCATAATGTTTTAGTCTTTTTTAGATAAACTGAACGAGTTTTCCTTCCCAGTAACAGTTAGTTTGTGTTACTTGTATTTTTATTTTTTTTACCATAAAAACTTGACGAAAATTGTTTTCTACTACGAAATAATTATTTTGCAACTTAAAAATCTAAATATTCTTTTGCATTCAGTTGAAGTTATAAGTAAATAAACTTTAAATAAAATGAATATTATATTTTTATTTTTTTCGTAGCTACGGTACATGCAAAAAGTTCTATATCATTAATTTTTACAAAAAAGTAATCAATTTTTAATTTCTTTAAAACTGATCGAGATATTTTAATTTAATTTTGCGTACGCCTTTAGCATGATTTTATCTAATACAGGGTGCAATTTTTTTACCACCTCTTTATGTTATGAATTGGGGATTATGATTTTTTAAGGTTTCTCAAGGTTCTCTAAACTAAATAATAACACTTTTGGTGGGGCTGAATTATCAAATAAACAATGTGCTATTATGATTATGGGTAATTGCTCTCCCTCATTCCTATATAGGTACTCTATTGAGTACTAGTCAAAGTCAGTGGCTCAAAAATAGTTTTTTTATAATTATATCGGGAAAAGCAAAAAAATTGTCAGCAAATTATTTTTTTGAATAGCCTCTATATACAACCTGTTATCATTTTACCAACATAATAATAAGAAAGTCTATGTGTGGTCCTTCAGTAAACCATATTCGTCAATAGCTAATCTTATTTCGCTCAGGAAATGCCTTTTAGAGCGTGCCCAATATACCCCAAAATGACGTTTTTTAAAACTTTGGCCGTCTATGTCTCTGGAACTAGACATAGAAATCATTTTATATTTACACATTTTTCGTATCTCATAACTCACTAAAACGTACTATAATTTTATCAAATTTCACCGAAATAATTTGTGTAAAATGTGCATACAAATACAAATTTGTTTTTGTGTTTGGTACCTCAATCAGTGAAAATTAACCCTTTTTTCGTGAAATTTGAGAAAATGTGATCCTTATACGACTGAAATTCGAGTGATTCAAGAATTGGGCCCCTGGGCTTAGATTTTCGAAATCATACGAAAATATCTACATGCCGAGAGCTTTTTTGTACTAAATAATAGGTAATTTTTATGTACGTCTTTTTCTATACTGTGTTAAATAAAGGCGTAAGACAACCGGGTATGTGTTGACCGCGTTCGAATTCGATTGGTTTTGATCAATATGACTCGAGTGGGTGGGGGGCATTCGAATTGTTTCGCACGCAAAACCGGTTATTCTTTCACACACTACCCGTGCATCAGCATATCGGCATTTCTTTTGCCTCTACTTCTATAGGGTATAGGAAGAGACGGAAGTATGGCCTGCAGACCTCTAAAATGTAGGGGAAAAATCATATTATATTGTATGTCAAAAACATGCTTTAAATGCGCCGCAGTCGAGAATATACTGCATCGTTGATAAATTCAATGCAAAAATACATTTAAGAACTAATTACCAGGAGGTTTAATCTCTCTTCCTCTTCTCTTTACCACTAGTAACATAGTTGTATTGTGGATCGTATATAATCAAGTCAAGAATAGATTCCCATGCTTGGACAAACCCAAGAGTTGCGTGATCATAAAATGGGGTACATTTTAAATTTTTATTGTTTGTTTTTTAAGCGAACATGCATTTCAACATTTGGAAAAGCAAGCAGACTTAATGGGTATAACTTTTAATTAAAGAATTAAAACAACAACTATTCTTGACGGCCCATTGAGTAATTGAATTAATTTTGCACCTCTCACCCACACTAGAGAGCATATAAATCTAAATAGAGAGGACATCTAATGATAAATTTGCGACCCCGCCCAACTGACTTGAAAACCAAGTGGCGCAGCTATCGTTTTTTTTGGTTCTTGGCTTCGAAACTTGGTGCGCCACATTCGCTTTCGCTCTTGCTTATTATTATCCATTCAAAGCAGTGGCGGCGCACAGGAAAATCGTATTTTTTGGACAAGTTCCGCGTTGGGAACTATCCATAATATCGATCGCCTGCGTTGCACAGGTGGCGAGTACAGAGGGAGGCGATCCACTCCCTCTCCGACGAAATTACGTACTAACTTCCCCAAAACTGTTGCCCTGCGGCGCCAGTTTTTTCTTTTATTTTAAATTAAACATTACTCTTTTACAAAGTTTCGTCTTCGGCGGTCAAATTTAAAAAAAAAACATAGAAAACAATTTTGGAGAAGACTCTTGATGGGAATGGACACGGTTACGTCACAACCGGCTCTTTTGGATTAGGAGAATAGAACCATTGAAGGAATATCCAAGGAAATTGATCATGTGAGACCATCAGTTTTCACATACATTCTCACCCATTCTGATCTCATAATCATGTATTTTTCAAACATTCGGAAGTGACGGGGTTATTAAAATTTAAAACCTTGGATAGCAAAATATTTAAAAAGTAAATAAAAAACACTTATTCTTTACCGGAGAAAACCTAAATTTTATGCCCTCTGCTTTTTCCTTAATTATTACAAGTAATAAATAGAAACTTTCTGCCAGCTCACTTAGCAACAAGTTCATTTAAAATTGCATTAAATATAAGTATGTACGCCAATGATAAATCGATATTCATTCAACGCGCGGGATTTTTGCCGTTTTAATTTTAAATAAATATTACCCCGGTTCATCCTGGCGCATTCATCTAATAATGAAAAACTCGCTGTGAATCGCATTGACTTGGTGGTCGGATATTATCATTACGTGTCCTCTCTATTTAGATTTATATGCTCTCTGCCCACACGGACTCAAGTGAAAAGGGAGGGAGGTAACTATTCTCCTCAGGGCCGGTATTTTCGTTATTGAAAGCTCTCACCGTTTTCAAAAAGCGTCTATATACCAATCCCCTATCCCCTGTTCATTTGGCTGCTTAGAGCGAGTTGGAGAAAGACTGGGGACGTGTTCTTGACAGTCAGTCGAGTATATGGAGATTGCAATAAAAAATAATAAATTTGTAATTAAATATTTTTTTAAAAAATCTTATTTTTTATGTAAATATCAGAGCATGATGTACAACTTTATCCATATAGATACACACATCAAGGGAATTTAGCTGAATCGTTTTCATGATACTTTTGGTTGTTGAATTTAGCAAATCTTGTAATTTAACTTCTGCCGAAAGTTCAGTAGTCACTATGTTGGTAGGTATGATAGTTTTCTTATACTGTTTCAATTTGTAAAGACTTGGAAATAATTCAGGATGCCACAAGTGTTACTTTAATAATCCAGGATGTAAGGCATTTATGGTACTACTTCATCGATGTACTTACTACTTAGAAAGGTCTAGATCTAAGTAGAAAGCCCCAGCTTGCTGTACAGACAAACATTTCTTATTACTTGTCGACGTTCCTCCCTGGTTTGCAGAAATGTTTGAAGCAAAGTTGAGTTCATCTAGACTGGAGTTTTAATTTTTAACTTTTTTATTTTTTATTTGAGTGGTACTATCTTAAAAATTTTTTTTTGATCCACCTCGGCTTGTTTTAGGAGTAAAATTCTGATTCTTTGATATGAATAATTTAATTTTTTCTGGAACGAAAAAATTTTGCTTCAGCCAGACTTCATTTTTTTTTAGGAAAGTAGAACGCATTCTAGCGCACTTTTTCTATTTAGTTTTAGCTGTGATGCAAAAAAATTGAGATATTCTATTGATTTCTATTTTTCTTGCAACTGCTTTGTTCTTTTGCTTGCTAACTGATACCCATGTTTCAAAAAGATCGGCATTTGCAATGGTAACCAAATTTGCAAAAAAATATGTATAACTCAGGTCTGCAGGTTTCTGCAAAAACCAAATGTAGCAGAAATGGTTTTCAATGTATTTAACAAAAATCTGCATAAAACAATGATATCACAATTCATAATATACTATTTCTCCTTGTTTGTTTAAAAATGCTGCAAGCGGATCCCAGATTATAATAAAATAATAATATGGAAACGCGTAAATAACTACTTACCCTCATGTTCAACTTCCATCATAAAGTTTGATAAAAGGCTACACGGTATTTGAATAAAAATTATTCAAAACGATTTAAAACTTTACTTGTGGTAAAGCCATGATGACCCTTAAAATAATTTTCTTAAATACCTGTTAAATTATTTTTAGATGTGCTAAAATACACTTTAGTAGGACACGTTTTTTGGTAAAACCTTATGTTTGAAATTTCCCTTTGAAAAATCACAATTTTTGCTGTTTTTTTTGGATAAAAATTACAAAATAAAAATCATATGCATGACACCACTCAAGATGACAAACAAATGACATAACAGAAATTTTTAGTAAACATTTGCCCTAAATTATTTTTATCTTTCTCTAAAATACTTGTTTATAGCCTGATGTCTCTCTTCAACAACCTTAAAAATGTTCGCACGTTACTAAAATATCTCTCCATCTACCTCTAAAATTCTGCCCTCTCTCTCTAAACATTTTTCATTTTAACAGAGAAAAAATGTTTTTTGGCAGTACTTTTTTGAACGCCTAAAATACAGTCAAAACTTAAAAAATTTGAGTGTTTTATTCTAGAAATCGAAAGTTTGGAAAGAAAGCTTTAAAATGTGAGCAATATCATGGCATATAAATGTTACAAACATAGTAAAAAATTGCTTCATCAAAAAGCCTTAAATTACCATCATGGCTTGACCATTAAATTTACTTATTTTGTTTTGTGTATCTCTAGAGTTGTCAACTTTATGCTTGACACTTCAACAACAAATAATTGGAAACAAATAAAACTAGTTTTTACTTGCTGTTCGCTCATCAGTTGTCACATTCCACTAACCTGAAATTATCCAAAGCCTATTGCTTTTTTGACTTTTTATCACAGCTCGACGCACTGTGCGGGGTGCGAATTAGGTAGTAGTCAAAAGGATATATCAGGGAAATGCTGCATTCTTCTAGTCCAATGTAAGAAAACTGAGTCATGAATGAACCTTAAAAATTCGTTATTAGTTTTGCATTAACTACCTTTTTCGTCACTCTCTAGTATGGTCCCTAGAAGCGTACCCTGCTCTTACATTTAAGAATGAGCGCTCTATAGTGGAAGGAAGGCAAAGTATATTTTTTTCCCCAGGGGGGTTATTCTTGAATCGAGAGAAAATTTGCTCCCAGGGAGTTAAATTCTCTCTACTATGCATCTCATTGGTCCAAATCTTAAATCGGTTTCTCTCACTTTAGCCCGATATTGATCGAAAGTAATTCTATTGGTCTTAACTAAGAGAATTACTTTCCATCAATATCGGGCAAATTTTCTCTCGATTCAAGAATAACCCCACAGGGAGTAAAAATCATCTCTATTATTATAGGGATCAAAAATGTCATTTTCTAAAGAGGTGGTGGGAAAAAATTCAAATCTTTAAATGTATAATGTTTTTACCATCATTTTTATTCAGCTATTGAATTATATAACTTGTACATGTTTGCTCGTATATCCACCAACGCAAAAATTCCCCGATTCGGCATTAATAGTAATTAGTTACTAATCGGTGTTTAGAATGTTTTGTTGTATATTGAAACTTTGTTTGCCAAGACTCATTCCAAACTCCGATTAGTGTTAATCGTAATTAGCATTTAATCGTAATTTTCACGTTGGTGGATGGAAATAATTATTTCTGTGAGTTTCATGAGCGAACCAGTTTTTTGGACCTTTATTTTAACAGAATTTTATAGGTATAGGTACAATGAAATTTTCGAAAGGTGGCGACACATTAGTATTAATTTTACTAACTACTTTACCTAACACCGTGTATATTTTTTTATTTTTTTTTTTGACCAATAAGTACAAATTGTACAAAAAAAATCACTTTATTTTTTTATTAAAAACTACGTATGTATTAAACTCGAAAGAAATTCTTACGACAAACAGCAACAGAAAATAACTTGAAGAAGAAAATACCTGCCTATAAACCATAATCTGCTATAGGCTTGCTTAGGAAAACTAAAATAACTTTTTGCGCACTTTTATTTCATTTCGCGGATAATACTCTTCAAGTTCATCTTATTGCTTATCTCGTGCTCAATGGCTATAAAATTGCCCATTTAGCCGATTTTGTGAATGACTTGTTCTTACATAATTCTTAATTATTTTCAATTTTGAGAAGCTCCTCTCTCTGTAATAGGCAACGTTAATAAAATTTTTAAGGCTATGTTCAGATTTGGAGCAATTTTGATAGAGGTTATTAATTTAAGAACCTCAATAGGTCTTTCCTTTTTTGATAAGAGATGAAACAATCTGTATTTCATCTGCCAGTTCTAATGCGTTCAAATCTGATGAATCACTATCGGTTAAAATTATTTCCAGATCTTTGCAATGGGCCAATAAATTCTTCCTAGGCATATCTTTCAATTCATAACTATTATAAAAAAATTAAAAATGGCTACTGTAATTATTTAGTAGTGAATATCTTTTGTCTAAGGCATTAATGTCTTGATCTATTGTAAAGAAAAATAATTCTATTTTATATTTTTGTTTGGCATCTTGGATAGGTTCGTTTGCACCTTCGTACGAGAATGTTCTTTTTCTGCTTCGAACACGATGACGTAAAATATTGGCTTCAAAATTAGGTTCCATGTCAACTTCAGAAACCAGTTCGGAAGCTTCTAAGTTCATCTTCAAAAGATTCATCTGATCTTAGATTTTAAAAGAAATGTTTGCATTTGTTTAATATATCAATAGATTGAGATAATTCAAAATATTTCGTTTGTAACAGTTTGCTTATGGGATTGATGTGACTTAATATTTTGTACCAAATTACAATTGAACACATGAATTTAAACTGTTTCATGTGATTTAATATTCCGCTCGCTTCATCCCTTATCATGAATTTCTTAGCGTATTCTTATTAATAGAACCATACTGAACTCCTTTTTACGGTAGGTACCACCAACAGAATGCAGTAGTACACACGGCGCATGCAAGTGCAAGACATATTTTAGAGGCGCAAAACGCCCCTTGAAAGGCAAAAAGAGTCCAAAGGCTCAAGCGCTCTTATGGGCGCTAAAAAAGCAAAAAAGTGAAGAAAAAAGCTGCGTCTAATTGTGAACAACTAAAATAATTAATTATGGCGCACAGCGCCCTTTCTAATTTAATCAGGGCATGAACAAAACAAATTTTGGGCCCCCATTTTGGCGCCCCTGAAACGTTGCGCCCCGGGCAGGGGGGCCGGCCCTGTTGGTAAATATGGATTAAACGGCAGGAAAACAATTGTTCATCGACAGTACAATGGATTTACGTTTTTGAACTTTTATAAAGTATCGTCACCTTAGAATTACAAGGTTCTATCTACCTGCCTTGCAACTTTTGGCAATTGCATTTTGAAAAAATCGTGCTCTAGAACTATGCCATCTGTTTTGTTTAAATATTTTAAACTAATAATTTAATTAGACTTAATTTCAAAGATTTTAAAAAAGTTAGTCTGACTATTTTTTTCCACAGGAAACTGTCAATGTTTGACACGGAAAATTGGGATAGAACTTTGTAATTCTCAAAATAATTTTTAATTTTTAGATACAACTTTGGTACATTTAAAAGTTTTAACTTCTCGTTAACCGAGTTTAATAAAATTTGGTAAAGTTATGTAATTCCAGTCACATTATAATATTACAATAAAAACTGCGTTGGTGGGGGGTCGTTAGGAAGGTGAGTGGGGGTTAATTTATTTAAAAATTTTAAAAAATCATAACTTTTAAATCATAGCTGCTATGGATATGCAGTCTTTAGATTTAAGTTTCCCTAAGTTTTTTTCTAATTTTATAACAAAAAAACGATATTGTTATGTGTTCTACGGAGTAGCAGGGAGTTGATATATTTAAAAATCCATAAATTTTGAACCAATAATGCTATGAATATGCAGTTTTCAGATTTGAGTTTTACTAAATATGTCCTTATAATAGATAAAAAATCTAGAATAATGATAAAAATTCGTAACGTTTGAACCAAAGCTGCAGTTTTTAGATTTAAATTTACTCAGTATTTCCTAAACCGAAAAAAATACACTAAGAAGCAGAAAGCAATTAATTAAATAAAAAATAAGTTTTAATAAAGCTCTCCGTTTTTAAAACGGACTAAATAGTATAAAATAATTTGTGTTCGTGGAGATTAACGATAAAAAAAACTTGAGTCGCATGCAATAAATAAACGTAAGAACATAATTTAATTTAACTTTTTTTGTATAAATTGGTTTTCAAACAAAATAATTTCATTGGCATTAATTTAAGAAAATTAAATGAATGAATACAAGTTTAATAAAAAATAAATACATTCTTAGGGCTTTTAAATGCACTAGTTTGCAAAAAAGTTAACTTAAAGTTACGGTTCCTAAAGGCTCGTGTCCACTAGCAATTAAATTTGCCTAGAGTACTCTCACAACTCACTTGTAATGCGTGTAAACAGCAGCGCTAGAGAAATTTTGCTGAAAGTTTACTCTCGGGCCAAGTACTTGCCGACTTGTTAGAGCTTGTAGTGTACACGGTTAATCTAAGCAAATTAGCTTGCACTTTTTTATTTCGAGTGTTTCGAAATATTTGCAGCAAGTAGTGAAATTTTGTGAAACTATTTTAAATTTTTATATATTTTTTTTTAATATGAATTAAAATTCTAATTTTTTATGGAGGAACGCCGTGTTTGGAATAGGGAAGAAACTCTTCTGTTAACTGAAAATTTTGAACTGTAAAATTCAGAAAAAAATCAAAATCTTCCGCAGACATTCATAGAAAATGTTTTAACTCCATCCAGAGAGCAGCTTCTCATGTATAGCTAAAGTAGGTCTCCGCTGAATCCATTTTCTGACCCAAATTTTTTTACGCTTTTTGTCATTTTCCTTTTCTTTGTGTGTGTGTGTGTGTACACGTGACTTAAGCAAACGAACTTGCTACAGCAATTTGCCGCAATACATTTCAAAACAATTACACTCCAGGGGTGCATTCAGATTGAAGAGTTGGGGTGAAGTCCGGCGCAGAGCGTTACCCGATAGAGAGTGCACTCCGAGTGTGCCCGGCGATTCGTCCGATATGAACGAACAAGACGCATTAACATAACCTCACGCTTAAGATTTTAAATTTTTTTGTAATTATGGAAGAAGTAATAGTAAATGCGTTTATAAATAAAGAACTACTCGTTAAGGATGATTCACCTTCACCACTTTTTCACTCACTTCACCACTGTTGATTGTTCCATCTAGAACAAAATTGCCTTCCTCGTCCAAAACCAAATTATGGAAATGTGTACTGATTCTTTCCATTTGCCAAACACTAGACACAAATACAAAAAATATTGTCTCTGAAATAAGGTTAGAAATGGTTGTGCATTTGATCTGCGCATGCGCGACAAATTTTATCAACCTATTTCGTGGGGTGCGAAAGTGCGCGTTTGGGTAGCGTCCGGTAAAAATCTACCGACAATCTGAACAGCCAGGTAAATTTTAACCAGAGCAATCTGAACGGCCAGGGCGCGCCCGGGCGTCACCCGACGTTCAATCTGAACGCACCCCAGTGTAGACACGCCGACAAGTACTTGGTGAAAAAACTTTCGCAAGTTGCTTGCGAGTGGACACGAGGCTTAAGATTCGGCGGACGCATGCGGCTGACGGCCTGCGTCTGACTCATACGGTTGAAAATAGGCACGAAACGCAGACGGGCCAAAAGAAACGATCACTTGCGTCAGACGCCCGATGCGCATCATAGAAAACGTACCTTAAAAGGCGGGGGGGGGGGGGACATTTTTATTTAAAAACGGCAAAAATAAAATTTAAAAGTCGGGACTGGCAGAGGAAAATAGTATAATCAAAATCGCGACTAAAAATATTTTGGTCGATAGAACTTTGTAATTCTAAAATAATTTAAAATCATCCCCTTGGAACTTTGTAATTTTCTTAATAAATCTGAAACTATCCACCGGTTTTTTTTTATTTATTTTTTGTTTGATAAAGCTCATAATTATACGTTCACTTTTGCAAAAAAGTTAAAATGTCAAAATGTTGTAAATAGAACCTTGTAATTCTGATGTGACGATATGGGAATGTTGGAGCTAAAAAAAAACAAACCAAACGCGAAAAAATGCTTGGCACCTCTTAATAAAAACAATGCCTGGCTTATAATTAGGTGCGATCATCAAAACAATCATAAATCGGCAACATTTGTGGGATGCATATGCCCATAAAACTCTTGTGTATTCGGCCGCGAATCTGAATAAAATTTTAGCGAACTGCGGCTTACAAAATCTCGTTTGTATTGCACAACAAAACCCAGAAAATCCGCGGCGAGACCTTGGCAATACTACTCGAGTATAACAGAAGACACGTAGATTTACAGAGAAAAATTTAGATCAGTTTTGTGTTAACATTAATGAAAAATCAAATTTTTTCTATTTCTTAGATCTTCGGAGCACAGTGGGAAATGAAGGAGTTTTGTGACTATGTGGGATTGATAGTTCTATAGTCACACATTCAAGTGTTACCGGGTGTTTTGTTCGCATTCGTGTAGAAGAAGTTGATATGACGTCATCTTTCAAGATGGAGGCCAAAAATCATAAAAGATACAACTTTCGCAACCGGGGCACGATTATACTCGATTCGGTATAATTCGAGGAAGGGGATTCCAAAAAATTCACTTTTAAGGTTATCCGACATTAAATGACCTTGAAAATCAAGATTTTTGCCATTTTCTCTTAATAATTTTCCGAAACTTAATAAAAACGACAGGCATATCGGTTATTTTTATCGGGGTATATTTATCTGGGACGCCATATCAAAAGAAGTGGTAGAAAGGTTTAAAATGAAGTGTTTATTTATGGTAAAGATGTTAATTTCTTCTCCGGCATTTAAAGTTTTTGCGTAGTGGTAAAATGAAAAAAACATCACAAAAAGCTGGCTTTCCACTTGTACATGTTATTTTCAAGGTCAGTCAAGGTCATGCATTAATTAAACTTTTTTTTATAGTAAGCGGCGATAATTCAACAAGAATTAATGGCCACCTTGTCGTTTTTGCTTTTTTACGAAATTGGATAAATTAAAATGTGGTTATAGGTCACCATTTTGATATATCAGCCGCCATATTGAAACGCGTCATAGCTGAATCAAATTTTTTTTAACAGTATTGGTGGACTTGATCCTCTTATCTTTTGTACCAAATTTAATCCTCTTCGCTTTACTAGTTGATCAATAGCTCCCTTTAGTATGATATTTTTGCAATATGGTAATTTTGCTGGGGTATTTTTCAAGGTCATGAAGCTTCAAAGTGCATCAAGCTCTAAGGATCGAATTTGACATACATGCCTAATACTTTAAGGTAGATTTGAAGTTGGACTGATCAAACCTCAAATTATTAAGATTTTTTGAAGAATAAATGGCACAAATCTTATTTTTTGCTATTTTTAAGGTCATTTAAGGTCGGAAGACTTTGAAAGTAAACTGTTTGGAATCCTCGTTCTTGAGTTATACAGAATCGAGTGTAATCATGCCCCGGTTGCGAAAGTTGTATTTTTTATGATTTTTGGCCGCCATCTTAAAAGATGACGTCATATCAACCCCTTCTACACGGATACGAACAAAACACCCGGTAACACTCGATTGTGTGACTAAAGAGCTATCAATGCCACATAGTCACAAAACTTCTTCATTCAAATCCCACGGAGTTACATATGCCCCTAACGACATCCGACGATAGAACTGAACACACCCCTGGCGATCTCTTGACTACTAGGGTGCTGAAACTTCAACCGATTGCCATGTAACGAAGGAACGTTCCTACACTTTCATATACCTGCCTCTGAGCAGGAGAACGGGTGCTCTTGAAAAACGATAATCAAATCAGCTTTGCGCATACACCGTACAAGCTTGGCAGCTTCTGAATCTTGTTATTGGTCGATATTAAGGATGTGAATGTTCCCAGGCGACCATTCTCTCGAAATTCAAGAATAGACACCTACAAAAAGAAGTTAAAAAATCTCCAAATCAGACACTTCAACTGAAAAGAAACTAAAAAGCAAAAGATCAAGAGATCTTGGGTGGAAACAACGAAAATTCAAACTTGGATGAGCATCCCACAAGGAACACACAAAAGATCAAAGCGAAAAGAGAAACTATTAAACGATGTTTCGCCCTGGGTAACCAGCGTGGCCTCATCAGTAGTTTCACTGGTCACCCTCCACTATACATCATTGAACACCATCATACACTTTGATTTCCAACATAATCCTACTGGAAATATTAACACGCCAGGACGAATTCGTATCAGGTAACTTGGATAAGTGCCGCGCGGAACGATGCCTATTTGTTAGTGGTTCAAGGTTGGAAATCAAAGTGTATGATGGTGTTTAATGGTGTATAGTGGAGGGTGACCAGTGAAACTACTGATGAGCCCACGCTGGTTACCCAGGGCGAAACATCGTTTAATCATTTCTCTTTTCGCTTTGATCTTTTGTGTGTTCCTTGTGGGATGCTCATCCAAGTTTGAATTTTCGTTGTTTCCACCCAAGATCTCTTGATCTAATAGACACCTAGTTATAGCGCTTTCGGTTATCGTACTCACAGATCAATCCTGAGAAGGGCTGCGTTCAGAAAGTCCACACCATGGTGTGGGTGCGCGCACTCGGTGTGTCCGCAAGAGTACACACCACCTTTAATCTGTCATTCTTGTTTATTGTCAGCTTTATTTAGATTTACAAAAACAAAACAGCGATGTTTCTCATTTTTGGTGGACACGGACATCACAATTTTTTTTACACGAAAAACAATGTTAGGATAAATGAAAAAATAGGCTTTTTGTCCCCTCTTATTTTCGAATGCTGGGTTGGTTTTCAGGATTACTTTTCTTGTGTAACGTTATCTAATAAAAAGTGACCCAAAAACATATTTTTTTTTTGAGTTGTCTCTTCTTTCGAATTTGGGTTGATTTTCGGAGTTCCTTTATTTTTGTGACGGTATCCAATATGCAATCACCCAAAAAAGGCATGTGAGCAAAAAAATGTTCGATAGTTTTTAAAACCGTACCGACCCCTTTTTTATTTCTTACTATATCATTTAAATATGAATGAATGGGTCATTGAAAAGCTACATAAGCATACCAAAATTTTGAAACTGGATAATGTATCAACTAGAACTTTTTAAGACCTATAAATAAAGTATATACTAGACTAATAAGACACCACAATTAAAAATTGAAAGAAAAATAAAAAAGTTACTTTTTTACTTTCTATATTAGGTGTATTGGCTTAAAACCGAAAAAAAAACATGGAAAACCATATATTGTATAGAGTTAGTTAAAAAAAATTGAATAAAATTAAATTTGTCGTTAAAAATTATCCAAATTTCACTAAATCATAACCTCATTCAAGCACACCAACCATCGCCCAAGTCGAGACTGGGGTGACGGTGTGGTGTGAAAAGCTCACTAAGTTTTTTACACTAGTGTGGACTTTCCGAACGCAGCCTAGAGTGGTGACGTCACAAATCTACCTGCGGGTGCTCTGAAATACAATCGAAGTGCTCGGGCACAGAGTGATTATCAAATACGCCATATTGGCTCGAAAAATGTCATTTTAACCTCATTTTGTTTATTTTTTTAATTTCTTTTTGAGAAAAATAACAAAATGACGAGTTTTTAATCACCCATATCCAGCTAGAGAACGGGGAATTAATTTTCAACGGGAAGGGTAGGGTTTTGTACAAATTTTAAAAAATGGTAGGTACATTTTTTTTTATTGATACCTACATACATTTAAAAGATTACGTTAAAATTTTGGCAGTGCTTCGGTACATCCTGAAATAATGCCCTCTGAACTAAAAAACAATTATAAGTAGTAGTCTAGCCTTCACAATTATATCAACTTGACAATTTTTTTTTTCAAACGACCGGAAAATATCCACTTTCCGTACGATTTTTCGTCCGGAAAGTTCTACATTACAAGGCATGTTCTTTTGAAATATTTCCACTGTCAAGAAAGGACCCTTTTGTTCAATTTTCCGGTCCCTTGATCTTTTTCCGGTTCCATTTTTGGCCAAGTTGGCTATGACTTCTTGTTGACAGCTTTTAGCTTTGTTTTTTTGGGCAGTTTTGACACTTCTAAAAAAGCTCTTTTAAATTTGTTTAAAAAGTTTTGTTTACAAAAATGGACTTAGATCTAGAAAATGAGTTTAATCCGGAAAAAATAATAGAAGCTGCTTCAAGAGTCACATACACAGAAAAATCGACCACATATTTTTAATTCTCAAATTAAGTATACTATAAATGTAGGTAAATAAAGAACAAACCTAGAAATATGCCTTTTAAGAGTTCTTTTATCATTATTTCGCTTGATAAGTTGGCCATGGTCGGCCATAACTGGTCGCCAGTCATCACTGAATTAGCTGCTAGCTAATAGGCACTACACTATAATTTTTCTAATGTTTTTTACAATTTTGCGTTAAAGATACAAAAATAATTTCTAAACACAAAACTTTACTTCTTTTCCTTTAGTTTTCATCTTAAAAACTACCGGCCTTAGCGGCAATGGCTATCTAGCCAACAAGAAGCAGAAAACATCAGGGGATAAATTACACAACACGGCTAGGCGTTGACGAAAGTGATAGGTACTAAAATGTTTTTCTGATCGTTTGAAAAAAAAAGTACGTACGACACACGACCGGAAAGTGTCTTTACAGGTCTTCGCAGGTTTACAGGACTTATGTAAATTTCCTGAGTCTACCTGTAAAGACCAATTTTCCGGTCTAGTGACGTAAATACCTATTAATTTGCTTACTTACTCCTTAGTATAATCGCGGACCACCTCCGTGACGTAATTGCCTATTTTGGCCCGCTTTTGGTGGCCACCCCTATCAACTACAAGTTGAACAAACATTTCTTCCTCCTCGGAGGAAGTAGAAGAATTGAGGAACAATTCTTGAATTTCAACAAACTTTCTTTTTCGATCCATGTTTTTCTGTTTTGATTTGAACAACAAAAAGTTTATGAACATCAAATCAAGGACCACGCACGGATCTTATGAAAAAATAAAAATTATAAGATTGCGTGAAACTCAGATATGTTGTAGTCCTCGACCTTCCGATCAAAAGTTCTCATAGGCCCAAAATGATCCTATGACTAGTTTCGGAGATACAGGGGCGGGTCGGTAGGGTTGTACCGAAAAACTAATCTTATTCTTACTACAAAACTATTTGACAAAAAGCGGCCCGGATGATTTATATGCTAAAGATTTGAGTAAAACGCTATTATATGAGTGAAATGTCATATGCTGGGTACGAGGGGTGATCAAAAATTGATTTAGTTAAATACAGTAAAATATTTCATTAGGGGATTTCGACGGTTCCAACATAGTTGATAACTATTTGGTTCCGGAAATAGTGTACTGTGAGATGGCCGGTGCCAAGAACAGTCCGTAAAAATTATTAAACTGTACAAATCGTGTCACCATCAAAAATATTTGGAAACCCATACTTTTAGGAGGTAACAGATTTCAAACGCTGTGAAAAAATAAAAAAATTAAGCCAATGGAACTTCGAAACTCTAACTTACTCTCTTAAGAACTTGCATAACCGCACCGGCCAGAGACACTCAAATTTTTCCCCAAAAACACCAATATTCTGTTACTCAATCACCCCAACTCCCAGGAACAATTTTTGCGCACGCCACTGAATGTCACACTCCTTTTTCGATCAATCATATGGATTCTTTTCAATAATTAATATAAAAGCAACCGAAAACTGTCGATGACGCTAAAGTATCTACAAAAGTCGCGTGGTATTTGCTGAAAATAAACATTGTAAAAAGCAGTAGCATACTGTATTTTTTAAAATGTTTGATCACACCCCGTAAATCATCCAGACCGCTTTTTGTTGAATAGTTTTGTAGTAAGAATAAGATTAGTTTTTCGGTACAACCCCACCGACCCGCCCCTGTATCTCCGAAACTATTCATAGGATCTTTTTGGGCCTATGAGAACTTTTTATCGGAAGGGCTAGAACTATAACATATCTAAGTTTCATGACGATCGTATAATTGCGTGATTCTTTAAAAGAAAGATCAAAATATTGTTAAATTAAATTTAAAAAAAGTAGGGTTATGAAATTGTTTTGCTCTAAATCCTCTACTCTGGCGATTTTAGGGGAGCAGGAAGATCGATCTGTTTCAAATCCGGAGTAACAGATTCGGAAAACCGAACACGCTACTCGGAGCTGGAGTACAGAATCGAATCCAAATCGTTTTCGGATCGATTTTGTAGTACGCGAGAGTGGTTTTAGAGCAATAAACGAAAGCGCTATTAGTTATCCTAGATTTCTTGTGGTAATGAAAACTGTTTTTCTATCGTTACTAACAAATCTATAGCCCGGTCTGTTTAGCAGCCGCACTTTCACTTTTTGTACTTTACATCATCATCTGCGGTTCCTGAGCCAAAGCGGAGCTAAATTCAAGGTTGTCGATAGTAATTATTGCCATGCTTAAGGTTTGTGGTGTTAGAACTGTCAACAGGTGGCTCTTTTTCCTTTAAATCGTCGACTTTTGAGTTATATGCTTGCTACTTCATTTGTGAGAAAATAAAGTCTGATTGAGGATCTCTCTCTCTCTCTCTCTCTCTCTCTCTCTCTCTCTCTCTCTCTCTCACACATACACACACACACACACACACACACACACACCGTCACTTTTTGAGTCCCATAGGCACTATCAACTTAATCGGACGGGTCATCGACTACTGTCGTAGTCTACCGACTTAGGGAGTGTGTAACTAGGTCCGCCTTCACGTGATATTCGATCCCATCCGGCCTGATTACCGGCGTTAATAGAGGAATAGGACCTAAGATACCTTTTACACTTATTTACCCCGGGTTGTCTCCCCCCCACTCACCAGACTGGTCTGATAAGCACCCCCTATAGGAAGGCAGTTTTCTTTTCCTAGGAGGATTTAATTTAGCCTAAACCACTTTCTCGAGGCTAGGGATCTTTAACGTGCTCCACTATCAATAACACGGGACCGTCCTCTTAACGTGCTCTCCGAGGGACGGATTGAGGATCTATGAAAACTCAAATTTGATTTAGGGCTTACCTAACACTGCGGTTCATATCAGGGAAGGTTCTTCTACTAACCTTGGTATCAGATTCTTACTACCCACATCACCTGCCTTGCGTCTATCATTGCACCTAAGACACTATTGGCCAATTGTTCCCCTCCCCCCTCAACCGAGCTTCAAGGGACGGGCCAAAAGGTTATCAAGGCTCCGTCAATAATTTCATCCTAATTTAAAAAGTTTTTGCGACAATAAAATTTAGTAAAAAAGTTAAATGAATCGGTATTGATTGGGTATTCCGAAAAAGTTTCTAACTTATTAAAACTTTGTGCGACAGGAAAAATACATGAGGATTTAATTTGACAAAAAATTTGTTTTTCGCAAATATTTTATCATATCCGTCGTTTACCGAACCAAAGAAAAACTAAAAGAATGGTTCGGTAAATACGCTGGCTAAAATCGACCTTTGTTACACTGCCTAAAAACCATTCAGCAAAAAAGTGTAGCCAGCCTAATGACCCATATGTTAAAAATATGTCTAAAGATTATCCATAAAAGAATTTATGGAAAATGCGAATCCTTTTTGGGCCACACGCTGTTTGGATTTCGTGGTGGGTTCGGGACAAGAAGGGCCCTGTTTGGAATTCAAGTCTTAGTTCAGAGATCTAAGAATGAGTCGGTGCCAGTGTATGCCTGTTTCATAGATTATGAGAAATCGTTTGATCGAGTCCAACCCGAAAAGCTCATAGAATCGCTAAAAGAAGTTGGTTCAGATGTTGGTGTGAGATCTAAAGATAATCGCTAATCTATACTGGAACCAGACTGCTCAAATAACGGTTGATGGCCAACTGTCCGAAGAGGTCCAAATAAGAAGAGGTGTGCGCCAAGGTTGTATATTGTCTCCGCTGTTGTTTAATATCTGTAGTAACAAAATAATAGAGAGTGCACTTCATAACTGCGAAGAGGGTCTGACCATAAACGGGATAAAAATCAACAACCTACGATATACCGACGACACTGTCATAATAGCAGATACGTTGGAAGGCCTGCAAGAGTTGTTGAATCAAATTCCTGCCAAAAGTTCGCAATTCGGGCTTAACTTAAATGTTGGGAAAACAAAATGGATGGTCATATCCCAGGAAAAGAACATCAGAGGCATGTTAGAAGTAAATGGGCAGCAAGTCGAACGCGTGGATTCATACATATACTTGGGTTGCCTCCTTGAACACATGCAAGAAGTTCGTGCAAGAATGAACAGGCCAGATCGTCTTTTATCAAAATGAAATCAGTGTTGTGTAGTCGCGATCTTAATATCACTCTCCGAATTAGTGTGCTTCGGTGGCACCATTCGAGATGTGGTTTTATTGTAGAATACTAAGGATATCCTGGATGGACAGAGTAATTAATGTGGATGTTTTGCTTAGAATAAATAAAGATATTGAAGTTTTATATACCATCAAAAAACGAAAACTTGAATATTAGAGAGAAACGAGAAACTAAAAACAAAAAATCACAAAACTAACAGTAGACCACTTAACGGTACTCTAGTTGTCATTGATTGTTGTGGGCATGGTGGATTCACTCAAAATTTATTGTGCCATGGAAGTGTTGCTATGGCACAAAACAAATGTCAGTCAGTTGTTGTTATCAAACGGCGTCACCAAACGGTGAGTCCAGAAAAATCGTACAGCATTTTGTTTGAAAATAAACATTGAAGATGCCGCGGAAGAGGCCATCGCTAGCCTTCTTCCACAAAAAACTCGCGAGGTTTACAAGAAGCAGTTTCGTGATCACCGAAAATGGTGCGCTGAACAGCATGCAGAGAATTTTACGGATGAAAAGGTGCTTCTATATATCATAATAAGAACTAGATTTAAGTAATGCAGATGCTAATTATTTTTTTCGTTCATACATTTTAACAAATAAATAAAATTTCAATAAAATTATTGTTTAATTTGGAAAAATTTACTTTAAATCCCCCGGGGATTAAAATTGCAAGTGCAAAAAAGCAATTAAATAGCACAATTATTCTTAGCCTGCTTTTTAAAAGTAGCCTCTGGGGCATACCTCGTAATATTCACAAACACTCACAGTTCCATTTTCCCTGATACCTTCTTTCCATGTTTAAAATATCTTGGTGGAACCTCGCACCGTGTTCATCACTTACAGCGCCCCAATTTTCCGGAAAGTAATCCAGATGAGAATCCAAGAAATGCATTTTTAACAACATGTTGCATACATCCTAGGTTCTGGTAACACAAAAGAATTTAACATAAAGAATCAGTTACTTCAACCGAAATAATCTAAAAACAATAGATCAAAAGATCTTGAGTGGAAAAAAACGAAAATTCAAACTTGGACGAGTATCCCACAAGGAACACAAAGGACCAAAGCGAAAAGAGAAATTATTGGGCAACCAGTGCGGGCTCATCGGTGGTTCCACCGGTCACCCTCCTCAAACATCATTCAACACCATCATACACTTTGATTTACAACTTCAATCACTCACAAATAGGCATCGTTCCGCACTGGCACTTATCTAAGTCACCTGATACGGGTTCCTCCTGGCATATTAATCTTTCCAATAGGGTTACGTTCCTAAGGCGATTAAAACAAAAAGAAATTAAAAAACCTCCGAATCAGTTATTTCAAACGAAAAGAATCTAAAAACAAAAGATCAAAAGATCACCCAAGAAGAAAAGAATTTGTTGTAACCATTTTAAATGCATTCCAAGCGTCTTTTTCCTTGCCTTGAAGTATGGAATTGAATTGCGCATCTCCGAAAAGTTTCCTAATATGGGGACCCACAAATATTCCCTCTTTAATTTTAGCGTCACTGATTCTAGGGAACTATTCCTTTAAATAAGTAAAAGCATGGCCTTCATTATCCATGGCTTTCACAAAATTTTTCATAAGTCCTAATTTTATATGATAGTACAAGGTAACCCTCGGTGGATAAGGACTCGGCACACCAATTCAAAGTTGGGCAATTTTAGAGTGGGTAGGGTAACCCCCACCATTTTCACATGTATGATGTAGTAGTCCCACCAGACCAAAAATCACTTGGTGTGCCGGACCTCATTCATGGATAAGCGTTCGGCACACCACTCTAAAAGTGGGAATTTTTAGAGTGGTGTGCCGAACCCTTATCCATGAATGAGGTCCGGCATACCAGGTGATTTTTAGTCTGTCCACTTTTAGAGTGGTGTGCCGAACGCTTATCCAAGAATGAGGTCCGGATTAGCAGTTGATTTTTAGTCTGCGGGTATTACTACATCATATATGTGAAAATGGTGGGGATACCTTACCCCCTTTAAAATTGCCCACCTTTGGATTGGTGTGCTAAGCCCTTATCCACAATTTTGAGGTACAGGATTGTCCATTTCGTATTCAGGACGAGAAAATGCACATATCATCAAAAAATGGGGAGAGTTACCTATCCATCATATTTTGTACCTTAAACTCTTGCTCTGTGAAGTGTCGGCCGGAAAATCTTTTCTGGGGGAACTGGTGGGCTGGTTACATTTTTTCCCTGGCTCAAAAGACTGGGGGCCAAATTTTCTTGTTATAGTTCGCATATTCGCAGAGAAAGCAACAGTATTTGGCATAACGTAGCGGCATTCACCTCCATTAACCTAGCGACCCCACCTCAAGAAAATAAAAATTTAGTACTACCATAATTATGTGCTAATTTCGTCCTCAATCAACAAATTTTGTGCTCCTCTGGTTTCTGAGAAAATCGAAGATGAAAATGGGGTAGCTAGGTTAATATTAACTTAGCAACCCCACCAGAAAATATGGCGCCAAACTAAAAATTTTGTGCTAATTATGTGCCACGAATATATAAGAAAAAAATCAAATTTTTCATTTTAAATTATGTTTTTTTTAAAGGGTAGGATAGCTAGGTTAATATTAACTTAGCGACCCCACATGTTTAGGGATCACGGAATTTAAAAATTTCAAAAACCAGTATTACCTGCCATTATGTGCTACTTTCGTCCATGATCAGAAAATTTTGTACTCGTCTGGTTTCCGAGAAAATCGAAAAATAAATTGGGTTAGCTAGATTAATATAGACTTAGCAGCCCCACCAGGAAATATGGCGCTAAACTAAAAACTATTGGTTTTAAAATTATGTGATAATTATGTCCTCCACGAATATATATAAATAGATTTTTTTTTAAAAATTATGTTTAAAAAAAAGGGTGGGGTATCTAGGTTAAATTGCATTTCTTTGGTTCCTAAGGAGGTATTTACTTAATCAAAATCGGTTTACGGTAACAAAAGTAATGACATTTAAAGCAATAAAAACGGAAACACAGCAGTGGGATCTTTAGTTCATTATTAATTATGCAATATGATAATCTTTATCGATTTTCTCGGAAACTAGACAAGCACAATATATTATGTACGAAATTAGCACATAATTTGCAGATAATAATGGTTTTTGAAATTTTTAAATTCCGTGATACCTAAACATGTCGGGTCGCTAAGTTAATATTAACCTAGCTACCCCACCCTTTTTTTAAACATAATTTAAAATGAAAAATTCGATTTGTTTCTTATATATTCGTGGTGTACATAATTAGCACATAAAAACGAAAAATTTTTAGTTTTGCGCCATATTTCCTGGTGGGGTTGCCAAGTTAATATTAATCTAGATGCCCCATTTTCTTTTTCGATTTTCTCAGAAACCAGAGGACACAAAATTTTTTGATTGGGGACGAAATTAGCACATAATTAGCATATAGTTATGGCATAACTAAATTTTGATTTTCTTGGGGTGGGGTCGCTAGGTTAATGGAGGTACGGCATTCCAACCAATTGATATTTTCCATTTAATAGTGGAATTTTTCCTTACATTAAGGACAGAGAGGTAATTATCATAATTAGCATGGATATATAAAACGGGAGCTCACTGGGACTTTTGCAAAACAGATTGTTAATTGTATAATAAAACAAGTAAGATTTTGCTATTTTTGCTGTTCCCCAGTGTACTCAAAGGTTTAATTTTGCAATTAATTTGATAATATTTTGCTTTCTTTTATTTTTTTTATAAAGTCTATTATGGTAAAGCCATGATGACCCTTAAAACAATTTTGATAAATACCTGTTAAATGACTTTTAGATGTGCTTATATACACTTATAGTAGGACACGTTTTTTGGTAAATTTAAAGACTGTAAAGAACTTTGATTACAAAAAATTAATACCACCTTATATCTCACACACTTTGTGCTTTGGAAAATTACAATTTATGCTTTTTTTATAAAAATGGCAAAACAGAGACAACATAATGTTTTTACTTTCTCTATGTGGCAAAATAAAAATCATATGCACGACACCACTCAAGATGACAGACAGATGACATAACATAAATTTTTATTAAACAATTGCCTTAAATTATTTTCATCTTTCTTTAAAATACTTTTTTATTGCCTGTTGTCTCTCTTCAACATCCTTAAATATTTTTGCACTTCATTAAATTATCTCTCCATCTACCTCTCTAATATTTTTCATTTTAACAGAGAAAAAATGTTTTTGGCCGTACTTTTTTTCAACTTTTAAAGAAACAGTGAAAACTTGAAAAATTTGAGTGTATTCTAGAAATCGAAAGTTTGGAAAGAAAGCTTTAAAATGTGAAGAAAATCATGGCATAAAAATGTGAAAAACATAGTCTTAAATTACCATCATGGCTTTACCATTAAGTATCTATCATTTAATTTCTTTGATCAATCCCTAATTTTGTTAGCACATTGAGTTTGCAGGTGTAACCTATTATTTGTTTTGTGGGCCTATTTTCAAGAGTACCTGTACTTTAAATTAAAAAATTGAGTCACGCGTCGTAAAAAGAACATATCGATTTGCCGCCCAAAGGAAATACAGGTAATTGTTATTCAAGGTGACAGTGACACAGTTCAGAAAATATGGCGGTAGAATCGCCTTCGAAATTCAAATAAATTGGTAATTTAAATTTAAATCTTTTCGGTTTTGAAACGCATAGAACAATAGAAATTAAACCATTGGTAATCGCTTTTCAACAAAAATTTAAATAATAAAACGGATTTTTCAGGGTTTTTCTGCTAAACGCATACATAGTCATTTGTGAACTGAATAGGTATTATGATATGATTATTAATGATATCATCAATCAAAACAGGACTGTGTATTTCTTTAATAAGACATAAATAACTTATCAGAAATCGTTTAGAGTTAAATACCAGTAAGTGCCGGAAAATCACTTTCACGAGAAGCCACAGTGAAATAGAATTTCCGTATAAAAATTCTGAAAAGCCTTTAAAAAATTCTGCGTTTGTGAAGGATCTGAGGGTGTGCTTAGTCAGGAAATTAACATTTGAAAAACACATAGAAGAGTCAGTAGTTAAAAAGGCATGTAAATAAAATTTTCGGATTTATACTGTGGATTACCAGGGATTTCAAATCACCTAGGTCATTGATATCCCTCTTAACTGCTTATGTTCGGTAAGCTAAATAAACTTTCAACAAGAAGAAATGTCCATCAGATGGTTTTTTTGCATAAAATTTTATAAAATCGTGTTGATTGTCCTGATATTTTTAGTAACTACATTTTAACGCTAACCGACCATACAATAATCGCATTTTTGATCTTTTTCACACCCCTAAATACAGCACATATGCATCTTTGAACTTGCCCGTTATTAGCCTACAACGAACATACAGACCGCTTCAAGCTACTGCGAACATAGGGCGAAAGAAGTCTAATTTGCCAGTATACGTACATGCAGAGACACCGCACGCCTATCAGTGAAGCAACCAACACTCAGGCTTCCGATCGCCATTCGCTGCCGTTCGCCGCCGTTCGCCTTGTATTTAGTACGCCTCTAACCACGGTGCTGTGTGGAGCGTAATCAATGAAACCGGGATTTGGTCAATGAATACGCAAATTCTTATAACGTAATTTTCTTATTTTTTGTCACTGATAAATAAGAGCGTTTTATTGTCAACTGCTCAGATTTATCAGTGACGACGTGTTACAATGAAAATAATAAGGAGAAACAAAATAAAATATAAAATAAAAACCAAAAAGATTCTCCCAGTCAAAAAAAAATTAAAGCAAATGTTCGAAAAGTCCTCCTTGCTCGGCTAGACAATATCCGAGCCTACTATAAAAACCCCTTCCAACGTTTCCAAGCATGTTAGGGGTGATAATTTGAAAAGCTTCTTCAAAAACAGATAGAAGTCATTAGGAGCAAGATCGGGAGATCGAGCTGGCCATAAAATAGTTCCCCGTGTACTTATAACCCGATTAGGAAATACATTATCAAGATATTCCCTAACAAGGCCAACATTGTGAGCGGAACAACCATCTTGTTGAAACCATGTTTCACCAAATCTTACACCTAACAACTGCCTAGCAGTTGGAATAATGTGCTGCTGCAGTAGATCCAAGTATCTAGGACCATTCAAATTGCAATTGCCGTTAATAAAAAATGGCCCAATTACGTGTTCCCCTACAATACCCCCCCTCAAACATTTAGTTTTTGGAGATACTGTGTTCTTACGTCAAAATACAAATGCAAATTTTCCCTCGACCAATATCGAACGTGTGTTGGGTTATGACGATTTGACCATTTGACCATCTGCACTTTTTCGGCAACTTCGTAGACATCCATTTTTAGTTTTAATTTCAATTAAGAACTTACCCATCTGTTTCTCGAGCAAGGCAGAAATAAAACAAAATAATAAAAACAAAATGAATTTCCAAAAGATAACACTGCAGCGTGCTTCGAATCCACCTCGGTCGTACGGCACAGAGAGTAAATTGGACTTGATTCCCCCTATGTTCGCAGTAGCTTGAAGCGGTCTGTATAATTAATTAACGCAGGATTAATTATCAGGTACAATCATTTTTATTATTTATTTACCTTTTTTCTGCTTAGAAAATAATAAAATTGTACAATTATTCTTTATAAGATAGAGGGTACCTATTGTATTATTGATAAATATATAGTTCTTCGTAATAGACATAAATATATACAGGGTCGATTCTTTAAACGGAACGGTGCTTCTAGCGGGTCAGAATTTGGTTGAACAAAAAAATCCAAAAACACGTCAACTGTGTCTATGTCATTTAGTTTACGAGGTATGGCAAAAAAATATTTTTGTTAATAGGACACCCTGTATATTTTGCAATTTTTGAAATGTGCAAACAATTCTCTCTTCAGCAATACCACACAGTAGGATCTATCGATATTCATTCAAATATCCTCCGTAAAAGCGCATTTACACAGACAAACTTTCCTTTGATGTTGAAATGCCGACAAACATTTACACGAGCCTCTTGAGCAAAATGTTTAAAGAAGTGTTGGAGCAAAATCTCGTACAAAAAAACACACGTAAATTTTGAAGAGAGTGTTGAGCAAAATTTGTTTGAAGAATTGGGGGTATAAAAATTTCTTTACAAATTCAAAATATATATTGTTATCGGAATTCATTGAACTTAACTGAAAATAGAAAAACAAAGTTTTGAAATAAGGTATTTTTAATCAAGTGCTTTCCGACGGAAAATCGAGTTGATGCCCAAATTCACATTTTACCTCATAAGCAACTTCGATTGATCTGATTTTTATAGGGGATATGCCAGTATACTTGCAACTTTTTTGGGGTTGTAAAAAAAAACGAGTATAAAAAAAAATAATTGGCACTTATTTATTGCTGTTGCCTGTAAAATATAATGATAAAAATTTACGTTTAAAAGAATATCCCTTTATTTTACTTCCTAGTTTAGTCTTTTACAATAATAATTAAGTCAAATTAAAAAAACCTGTATACATTTTATTAAATCTCAAATATATGAACAAAAGCACGTTCGGTTTAAATAATACCCGTTTATTAGCAATTTTACAACCCTACGAACCCGACCCTTGTCTAAAAAATATAATTTAGCAGTAATTTAGTAGACTGTGTGATCTATCATCCCATGTTTTGGATTTCGCAGGTAGTAGGCCGGCCACCCTTTTGAATCGCAATGTTGCCCTTTGCATATGGTTGTTCAGTGTATATCTTTAGCATTTTCATGAACCTTTTGCTTTTTTAAGCATCCCTTGGGACCTTAAACTAACTAGGTAAATCTGCTGTGAGGAATTAAAAAACAACAATAAAAGCTAAAGGTAAAGTAAAGTTACAAAAATATGTTTAAAACACTCCTCATAGTCGTGAGGCGCGGATTACCGCTTAAAAGTGCAATTTTTGAGTTTTTTGCCGATATTTGAAAAACTCAAATTTTTTTTTGAAAAGAAAAATTTTCGTGGGTTTTTTTTGACTTTAGGAAAAAACCCTTGGAAATAAAAAAACTCGAAAGAAAATCCCAAAAAAAACCCCGGCCAAAAAAATCCGGGAAAACTCTAAGAAAAAAATGTTATAAGTAACCCTAATCCATGTGACAAAATTAATAGTAGAGCCAATAATAATGTTTCGCTTGCCGTCGGCTTTCACAAAAATTTTAAATAAAAGTTGGTGTTCCATTTTTTTAAAGAATTGAGATTACTTATAATTTTATTTATTCTCATCTTTAAAAATATGTTTCCAAAATAGATGGCAATAATTTGCTCAAAAATTTACCTGAACAAAATGTTCAAAGAAAAGCTCACAAAAATGTTCAGGCAAAAAATTTTAGATCTTTTGCACGAGCTTTTATTTAAGCATGTTCGTCTGTGTAATTGCGCCTTTAAACAGGGCATAGACAACAATTCCATGCAAGTTTAAATGCCTCTATCTTGGAAACCATAAGAGATAGAGTATTAGTGTGTGGTATTGTCAAAAAGATTATTTTTTTTACAATTCAAAAATGTCAAACTATACTGGGTGTCCTATTTTTAAAAAAAATATTTTTTTGCCATACCTCGTAAACAAAACGACATAAAAAAAAAATCCAAGATACCACGATTAAAGAAAATTAAAAATCTCAGTTGACAAGTTTTTGGATTTTTTTATAAAACCAAGTTCTAACCCGCTAGAAGCACCGTTCCGTTTAAAGAATCCACCCTGTATATGATCACAATCATTATTTGAAGAAAATTAATATCTATACCTATCTAAGTAAACCGGGCTGGGGGAGATTTTATACGTCACTGATAAAAGCTTCCTTAAAAAGTCGGTGCCAATGGGATATAATTAAAAATTCGTCAGGTTATAAGCCAGAGGAGCAGTTGTTAACATTGGTCTGTTTGTTCCGAGGTTTGTGCTGAAAGAAAATGGGTTAAAAAAAATGATGAAATGATGATTTCATATTGCTAATAACTCATAAACGTAGTATGATGATACCACGTAATTATATTCCAATAAGAAGAAGAAGGAAATATTTAATTTGCCTTTGTTCTTGATGGAACAGATGGTTGATGTGTTGTTCGGATCGCCGTGTAAGGTGATAGCATTCAGGAATTCCAAGAGTAGAATATAATCTGTCTATAATAGGTTTTTTTAAGGTCTTTGAAAAAAAAAATGGTGCTAAAAGGTATTTAGCAAATTACAAATAATACTATTTTTCCGCGATACTTACTATACCTGGTGTACAATATATGATTAGAAATGTTTAATTAATTAATTAATTTTGTGCTCCTCTAGTTTCTGAGAAAATCGAAAAAGAAAATGGGGTAGCTAGATTAATATTAAGTTAGCAACCTCACCAGGAAATATGGCGCCAAACTAAAAATGTTTAGAATATATAAGAAAAAAATCGAATTTTTCCTTTTAAATTAAGTTTTTTAAAAAAAAGTGTGGGGTTAATATTAACTTACCGACCCCACATATTTAGGTATCACGGAGTTTAAAAATGTCAAAAACCAGTATTATTTGCATATTATGTGCTAATTTCGTTCATGAGCAGAAAATTTTGTACTCGTCTGGTTTCCGAGAAAATCGAAAAATAAAGTGAGTTAGCTAGGTTAATATTAACTTAGCAACCTCACCAGGAAATATGGCGCCAAACTAAAAATTATTGGTTTTAAAATTATGTGATAATTATGTGCTCCTCGAATATATAAGAAAAGAATCGAATTTTTCATTTTAAATTATGTTTTTAAGAAAAAAGGGTTGTATAGCTAGGTTAATATTAAGCTAACTAGGTACCCCACTAAATAACTGCACTGAAATCAAAAAATTTGGAGTTTTCTTGTACATATTCATGGAGCACATAATTTTGTAATAGTACATTTTCACTGTGGAATTCCACTTCACATTGCGAATGCTAGATTATTACATATGATGTAATGTAATATCCTTTTTATTGATTTTCTCGGAAACCAGACGAGTAAAAAACATTTCTGATCATGGACGAAATTAGCAAATAATATGCAGATCATATGAATCCTAAACATGTGGGGTCGCTAAGTTAACATTAACCTAGCTACCTCACCCTTTTTTTAAACATAATTTAAAATGAAAAATTCTTATACATTTGTGGACCACATAATTTTAAACCAAAAATTTTTAGTTTCGCGTCATATTTTTTGGTGGGGTTGGTAAGTTAATATTCTATATAGCCACCCCATTTTCTTTTTTTATTTTCTCAGAACCCAGAAGAGCACAAAATTTTTTGATTGTGTGGACCTTGAAATCAGTGAATTTCGGTAAATTTGCTCCTTTGGACCTTAATTTTTTCGTTCGGAAAATCACACTGTGCGATGCCTACGATATAATAACTGGTTATCTACTCCCGTTTCAGTGGCCTTTTATTGTTTGTGGGGTTCATTTTAACATTAACGCGTGTAGTAACTGCATATGACGGAAAGGGTACTAAATCGGAAGTCGATGACTGGCCTGTATATTAGAAGTATCGCACTGGTTTATTAATTCTATTAGTGGCCTTATTTATTTTGCCATTTTTTTCTCTTATCCTCTTTGCTGTGCGTCTAATCCGATCATTCCGATTCATCTGTTATGTCAACTAAACACAAATAATTATATAATATATAAAATAATAAGCCATATTAAATCAGAAAGCAATCTTAAATTACCAATCACAAGTTTTTAAAGATGCAGAACAATAACCTTGACAATACTCCAACTCCCATGGTTTATACCACAAAAATTTTTGTTCCCAGTCTTATTTCCAACAATCAAAAAGACAGTATAGAATGTTGTTTTAATTTAAAAAGTCAGTGAAAAAAATTATATATGGATCTGGAAAGTAAAGCGTTCTATATACGGCAATGGAATTTTGTTAACAGCATTGCCATTTCTTTATAATGTACATATTTTGTATTTTTCTGACACATTGCAAGGTAATTTAGGCCTCATTTTGTTGCTTTGTGCGGTCGGTTTTCCCCTTGCTGTCAAATATTGAGCGCAGACGAAAAAAGAGCATTTGTTCCAAATGGAGTATACCGCTGACTGATAAGTGTTCTTATTATAACCAAATAAATCTAAAGAAATAACATCTAACTTCATGTCACCCTCTATTGCATTGAAAGAAAGTACTATTTTCGGTAATTCCATCTCTTTTATGCGAATAATGTGTATGTGTCCACGGATTAGATAAAAATAATCCTTCATCAAAATAAACGGGAAAGACATAGAAAAAAACTACAACACAACAACCATTGACAGGTCACCATTATTTATATTATACTATAAATAACCCAAGCAACAATTATAGTCAATTTCACTGGTGCCATTGTCATTGCCACCAAAAAAGGGTTAAAGCGTAGTAATATTTCCTACAAAAAACTATTTATAGGAAAAATTTTATTATTTTCACTTAATGTGGTCACTATTACTGTTAAAAAATTACCACACTGTCGTAGAAATATAAAGTTATACGCGAAAGTAATATATTCCACTATATAACTATATACCATTACTAGAACCACGGAAAAACTTTACAGTGCTGGGCTTACTTCTTAGTTGTCACATTTAATTTCTTTAATATTATTTTTACGAGGTAACGACTCTACTGATAATAATTTGGTTAGCCCCTACTCAATACAAAACTACAAAGTTATCGAGTCTATACGGTCGCATATTTACTACGCAGTAAGAAATAAATGTGCATATAGTAGAAAAAGCTACCTACGAGTTATCGCTACTTTACTGACATTGTAAATTAATGCACCGTCAACTGAATGCGCGACGCCGCCATGTTATTTACTTCTACTAAACATGGAATTCAAATCAAAATTTAAAAATACCTCATTAAATCATTGATTAGTAGTGGCATGTATCAATAAAAGTAAAAATATTAATATTTAATTAATCAAACATATTAAAACTGGAAATACATTTAATTTGGAAATCCTAACCTCAAATAATTCCGATTTTTTATCGACATTTTAGATAAAACTAGGTCAAAACTGGAGGGCGCGCGTTTTTTTTATCAAAACATCAGCATTTTTAATCAGTAAAGTGCTATGCGTTTATAAATTTAAGATTTTGTGACTTCAGAAAAGTGGTTAATAAAATTATAATTATTACATATTTTATGGTGTGTGTCCTGATATAGTTCAGAAAAAGATCAACATATTTTTAATTAATAATGTTGGAAAGAGAAAACCTATAAAAACCCTAAAAAGTCAGAAATACTACTTTATGTGGTAAACAGGACGTCGGGATAACGTGCCCGTTTACTACTCTCGATGACATAATTCCTATATCAAGAGTAATTTTTACCGTCGCGATGTAGTTGTATAACCGTCCCAATGTATTCCCAAAAACGGTGAATACCTCGAGGTATAGTAGTAATAAAACCGTCGCCGTGATATGACGCCACAACTCTATTAGGGATAGGGCGTGGAGACGGCCACCACGTCGCGACTGATTTTATTGCTTGGGAAAGGACGTCTGTGGCCATATAACTACTATGAGATACTATAACGGACCTGCCCTTGCATGTTTGGAAAAAAAAAGCCGTAGCGATAATAGGGACATATCGGTACATAAAGTCCCTAATAACTCTCGAGTTAGCCTGTAAAAAATGCAGAGCCACAAACTTCTGAACGCGAGCAGACTTCTTCAGGCATGCACATTTTGCGATCCCAAGGATCGCAAAATATGGGACATTATAGTATCTCATAGTTATATGACTATGACGCCACCGCGTATCTCATAGTTATATGGCCACTGCCTACTTTGTTTTTAAATTTCGCACCGTATCCCTATGTTGACCATTTAGCTTTTCGACAGTTGTGTGCAAAATTTTTTTTTGTAACCGTGAACGTTTCTTTTGCATCGATAAAATGCTTTTTTTATTTGCAGTGAGTGAAATCGTTGATGACGGTATAAAAATACTAGTTTTAACCACTAATGCCTAAAATAGTGTTTTTTTTACAAGCGTTGGTTTAAATAACGAGCACAGCGAGGTATTTAAAAACGCGAGTAAAAAAAAGCACAGTTTAGCCGCGAGTTGTTAACACTATTTTTTTAAATACCTTTATCAAAAAATCCAAGAAAAACAGGTAAATACTTTTAAAAATCTCGAACGAAGAGCACTTTTCGCAACACACCATCTTTACACTATAAATCAAGGCGGCTGGTAAATGAAATAACAATGGTTTCTATGGCGATGTGCCTTTTTACTTGGTGACGTTCATTGTTGCGAAATTTAAATCTTTGACAGTTTGATATGTTCACGATGTTTTTAAATAATTTTTTCGTAAATACTTGGTGAAAACTGGCGGAAATGAGTTAATTTTTAGGCAAGAATAATTAGATTTTTTTAATATTACTATATTCCGCTATTTCTCTTTAATTTTGGGTATAAAACGGACAGAAATCTTTTTTTGCACCCGTGTTCAAAAAAAAAAGTTTTTTTGCATCGGTAACCAAAAATTCCATACTTTAATTATCTGCAGACAGTTATTAAAATCATGTTTTTGATGAAGGTATATAAAAAAAGTAAATTTGTAATTTTTTTATTCGGGCTTGAATCAATTAGAGAAAACAAATACAAAATTTCGAAAAAATTGTCGTCTTTTGGTCTATTTTGGAGTTTTTAAAAATCAATTAAAATTTTTTTTTTTGCATCGGTATAATCCATGCTTTTATTATTTTCAGAAAGTGTAAAATCGTGTTTTTTTATGAAGGTATAGAAATAGTAGTTTCCACAACTAGTGACTAAAATAGTGTTTTTTTTTTTACAAGCGTTGGTTTAAATAACGAGCGCAGCTAGGTATTTAAAAATGCAACGAAAACACACAGTTTAGCCGCGAGTTGTTAACACTATTTTTTTATTACCTTTATCAAAAAATTCAAGAAAAACAGATAAATACTTCTAAAAATCTCGAACGAAGAGCACTTCTCGCTACACACCATCATTACACTATAAATCAAGGCGGCTGGTAAATGAAATAACAATGGTTTCTATAGCGATGTGCCTTTTTACTGGGTGACCTTCATTGTTGAGAAATTTTAATCTTTGACAGTTTGATATGTTGACGATGTTTTTAAATGATTTTTTCGTAAATACTTGGTGAAAATTGGCGGAAATAATTTTTAAGCAAGAATAATTAGATGTTTTCAATATTACTATTTTCCGCTATTTTTCTTTAATTTTGGGTAAAAAACGGACAGAAATGTTTTTTTGCACCGTAATCAAAAAAGTTTTTTTTTTTAATCGGTAACCAAAAAAACCATGCTTTATTTATCTGCACACAGTTACTAAAATCATGTTTTTGATGAAAGTATAAAAAAAGTTTTTTTGTTATTCTGCTGCAATGGGCAAAAGATAAAAAATACGAAATTTCGAAAAACCAGTTCCAAGTTCTCGTAATTAAAATAGACGTTTGGTATATTTTGGGGTTTTTTTAAAATCAATTAAAAGAAAAAAAACCTGTATTTTTTAAGCAAAAACAAAACATTCATAAAAATCAAATGAATGCTTTCAAATCAATTACAAATTGAGCCGGACAAGATATCAAACGTCAATAACAGTAAAGATAAAAGCTATCTGGCGGGCGCATTGCATTTTAATAGGCGACATAAAGGTGTGTTTTTGCCGTGTTATTGCCTTAAAATTATTGCCCGATCTCCCCACCGATAATTGATAAATTGCATGAAAAATTGGAAACGGTTGCGCTGTTTCGAATGACTTATCGTGGTTGAAAATTAGATGAAAAATACTTGAACCAGTGAGTAAAATTTATTAATTTATTTCCCTGGCGCGTATTCTCCGTTTAGAGAACCGCCTTTTAGTAGCATAGGTACTATTTTTCAGGTCCCGCATTATTAAAGTAATATAATTATAAAAGGTAGGTATACATAAGAAAAGCACTAAAAATTTAAACTTTTTAATCAAAAATTAAACGACTTGAAAAAGTATAAAATAAAATAATTTTTATTTGTATATATAAAATCCATCTTGTAAATAGTCCACTATATAAGGATATGGTAGGTATCCAATTTACTTTCGGTGCCGTACGACCGAGGTGGGATCGAAGCACGCTGCAGTGTTAGCTTTTTGAAATTTATTTTGTTTTTATTATTTTGTTTTATTTTTGCCTTGCTCGAGAAACAGATTGGTAAGTTCTTAAGTGAAATAATACATTTTTAAAACTAAAAATGGATGTCTACAAAGTTGCCGAAAAAATGCAGATGGCCAAATGGTACTATCAAGGCAGACCATTGAGACTTATTCAAGAATTTTTTTTGGATTATTGGATTCATAGGTTTTTGCAGAATTTTGAAAAGTTTGGTTGTGTAGCGCCGAGAAACCATAAAAAACCCACTGTTTTGAATGAGGAGCAGGAAGTCCGAGATGTGATGATTTGCGCTGCAGTGGAGGAAAATCGTAACTAGTCACCAAATTGCCGAAGCAGTTGATACGTCTTCAGCCACTGTCTTACGTGTTCTCAAAAAGAATGGTTATCATTCTTACAAAGCGTCAAAAACGCATCAAATTTTTCCGGAGGACAACTATCGAGATATGGAATTTTGCGAAACAATGATGATTATTCTTTTCACAGATGAAAGCACTTTTCCATAACCCAACACACGTTCGATATTGGTCGAGGGAAAATTTGAATTTGTATTTTGACGTAAGAACATAGTATCCCCAAAAACTAAATGTTTGGGGGAGTATTGTAGGGGAACACGTAATTGGGCCATTTTTTATTGACGGCAATTTGAATTGATACTTGGATCTACTGCAGCAGCATATTATTCCAACTGCTAGGGAGTTGTTAGGTGTGAGATTTGGTGAAACATGGTTTCAACAAGATGGTTGTCCCGCTCACAATGTTGGCCTTGTTAGGGAATATCTTGATAATGTATTTCTTAATCGGGTTATAAGTACACGGGGAACTATTTTATGGCCAGCTCAATCACCCGATCTTGCTTCTTATGACTTCTATCTGTGGAGTTATATCAAAAATAAGGTTTACGGGCATGAAAGGGCTAATATTTTGGAAGAATTTCGGATTAACATGGAAGAAGTTTTTCAAACTATCACCCCTAACTTGCTTGGAAACGTTAGAAGGGGTTTTTTATAATAGGCTCGGATGTTGTCTAGCCGAGCAAGGAGGACTTTTCGAACATTTGCTCTAATTTTTTTTTGACTGGGAGAATCTTTTTGGTTTTTAGAATGTATTATTTTATTTTGAGAACTTGCTTTTATTTTCTTTCTCCTTATTATTTTCATTGTAACACGTTGTGATAAATCTGAGCAGTTGAAAATAAAACGCTCTAATTTATCAATCAAATTTCGGTTTCATGGACTACACTTCACATTGCACCGTGGTTAGAGGCGTACTAAACGCAATCCGCGAACGGTGATCGCAAGCCTATGTTCGCAGTAGCCTGAAGCGCTCTGTATAAAATATAAATAAAAATTATCTTATTATATACTTACTTTATAGTGTAGCTTATTGAAGTGTTTAATTTTTGGCTAAAAAGTTTTTACCTCCTGTCCCTTTTTGTTAAATGATAATTTTGCGGCTGATGATGAATTGACTTTAATACTATACTTTGACGTTTTACTATTTTAAATTTGTCCGTTTTGGCTAAATTTTGAGATTGCGGCACTATTATCGTCGCTGAAAAAGAAAAGGGGCAAAAGCGACAAGTTCTTAATTTTACCGGAGAGCGTTGTAACCATTTGGAACAGAATAATTTTTAAATAAGTTTAAGAATTATCTTGCTATAATATAGCTTTAGAGAGCGTTGTAAAGAAAATATGTCGTATTTGGAACAGAATAATTTTTAAATAAGTTTAAGAATTATCTTGCTATAATATAGCTTTATATATAGCAAGATAATATTCTGTTCCAAATACGACATATTTTCTTTACAACGCTCTCCTGTAAAATTAACAACTTTTAGCTTTCGCCCCTTTGCTTTTTCAGCGACGTTATGGTAGAGCCTTAATGAACCTTAAAATAATTTAGTTAAATGCCTATTAAATTATTTTTAGATGTGCTAAAATACACTTATATAGTAGGACACGTTTTTTGGTTTTAAAGACTGAAAAGAACTTTGATTGAAAGGAATTAATACCACCTTATGTCTTACACACTTTACGCTTTGAACTGCAATTACAATTTTTGCTGTTTTTTGGATAAAAATGGCAAAATAGAAATCATATGCACGACACCACTAAAGGTGACAGACAGATGACAAAATAGAAATTTTTATTAAACTGCTGTCTTTCTTCAACAACCTTAAATAGAGAAAAATGTTTTTGGTAAGTACTTTTTTTGAACGCTAAAAACATTGAAAACTTGAAAAAAGTGAGTGTTTTATTCCAGAAATCGAAAGTTTGGAAAGAAAGCTTTAAAATGTGAGCCAAATCATGGCATCAAAATGTGATAAAAATAGTAAAAATTGCTTAAACAAAAACGTTACCCCTTAAATTATGCTAAAATATACTGGAGAACAAAAAAAATGCAACACCAGAAAGGACAAATATTTTTAAAGTAATTTATTTATATACATTTCCAAGAAGATTCCTCCATGATAATCATCAAAAAATTAATGAGTGGCTCCTCCATGGTTATTTATGCACCCGTTTGTTCTATTGGGCATTGACAAAATAAGATGATCTATATCATATTGAGGAACACTCATCCAAATCCTCCTTACAATGCCAGAGTTCCAGGGGGACGTGATTAACGACTAAGATTGCGCCCAGGCATATCCCATACGTGTTCGATAGGCGACAAGTCAGGCTATCTTGCTGGCCATTCCAAAGTCTCTATGCCAAGTTCATGTAACAAGTCCATTGTTTCACGAGCAATATGCGGTGTCTGGCATTATCTTGTTGAAAGATCGTATTTGGGATAGTTTGTAGGTAGGGATGTAAAACTGGCTGCAGCACTTCGTCGATATATCGCCGAGCAGTCAGATTGCCGTTAATGAGGACTAGAGGTGACCTGCTTCCTAAACATATAGCACCCCATACCATGATACTTTGCTGTCTTGCTGTATTACGTTCAACAGCAACGTCTACGTTTCGTCTCTCACCTCGAAATCGCCTAACCCTCATGCGTCCATCATGGCTGCCTAAACAAAGAGATCTGCACCACTTCAAGCGGCGAGCCTTATGTTGTGGGGTCAAAGGTAGCACCAAAAGCGGACGGTAAGCCCTCAGACCCATACCAAGCAATCTTGGATTAACTGTCATCCTTGAAAACACTCGCCCTGTAGCTGCAACTAGAAGATCTCTTTCTTGGCTTATACTGTCCCGTCGATTTCTGAGAGCAAGAAGTCTGAGACCTTGTAATAATCTAGGGCGTACAGAACCCGCACGACGTAAGTCTCATCATTGGACCACCTTCTCCAAACTCTTAACACTGTTGATGGATTGGCATTAACCCTTCTTGCAATTTGCCGTAGACCAAAAACGATGCGTCCTTTCTCGAAGTCGTTTAAATGATGAAATTGTTGGCGACCGCGAACTCTTGGCATTTTAATTTTTTAAGTAAACTGTAAGCAATCCACAAAGACCAAAAACTACGAGAAAAATGATTTAAAATTTTCAGAAAAGGTCTTTTATGTGTTGGTTGTTTTTGAAAATGAAAAAATCTGTGAAAAAAAGGACAGATTAGAAGACAAAAAATTTATCAAATATTTCTTTTGAGATATGTGAGTGTGAGTGTATTTTAGGCTTTAAATTACCATCACCGCTTTACCATTAAGACTGGAAAAATATATCCAAAATTTTTAAACTGTCAAAATGCCTCGCACATTCTACTCACCTTCCTGTTTCTTTGTCCAAAACAATGAATAAACCATGGCGGGCGTTAAAAAGGGGGCGGTATTTTCGATTCGATCAAGATGGAGAGCGCCCGATAAGCTGTCAGTGCAATTAGTTTCCACTTAATTGTTTTAGGTTGAAAGCTGACAGCGGATTTTGTTTATATCCAGAGAGGAGGCTTATTAGAGAATTATCGGTACATAAAGTCGGCACTATTTTTGACAGTTCCGCACAAAGAACCCTACCATTTTCTTATTATACTAAGAGCCAGCTCGAAAAACTAACGTCATTTTGTAAACGATTTATTTTGCATGCGTTAGACGGAGGGGGCGGTAAAAGTAGAAAATTCACACGTCCATCAAAGTCGGAAATTTTGGACAAAAGTAACGTCATTTGTACATGGCTGAAAATGCACAGTATTATAGTAGATGATGTCTGAAGAAACGAACGTCCATTGGAACAAAGTGCCGACAGACGGCGCCAAAGTCTTAAAAATAAAAAAATTATTTTATATAAGATTTTTTGCGCATAGAATAGGTGAAAAAAGTGTTAAAAATGGCAAAACTACAAGTGTGCCCCCTCCAACCGGAAACTAGGGGGGTGGTGGTCCTCCAGAGTCAGTAATTTCTTACAAAATTAACGTAATTTGTACATACATGAAAATTTACAGTGTGATAAGGCACGACCGCTTGAAAATTAAGTTGCTATTGGCAGACTTCCTAGTGGAGCACAAACTGCCACCAGACGGCGCTAAAATCGTAAGAATAACAAATTGTCATATCTTGGTCTTCATCGCTTGAAAGTTCGTCTACACTGTCTACTTCACATTTTGTTATTTTTGGGACTGGTTCATCTTTAACGGTGCTTACCTTCAAACCAATTAAATAAATATGTCTGATCTTTCTTGACCCATCCGCAGTTTGTAGGATCCAACGACGTGCGATTTTTCCGATGGGCATGACACCATAAGTTGGATATGTACTTAGTTCTTAAGATATGTTGCCGCAGCTCGGACTTGCAAGTGGTATACTGGATGCATCGAAATTTTTTAGGATTTTCCTTTGAAAAGATTAATTCACATTTTTAATTTTATAGTTTTGAAGGAAAATATGATATCGTCCTTTATTAACATCTAATATAGATTTTAAATTATAAATGTCGCATATGTCGCAAATCAATGAATGCTTTCTGATATTTTTTTGTTTGGTTTTGCCAATAGCTTATAGGGACGTTGTTTTCTTTTTCGGTGGAATGGAAGTTTGTAATCGCATCCGGTTAGAGCGTGGAATCCTGGAAGTGCTTTACTAAGATAATTCCCCAATGATTTGTACAAAGCGTTGATGTCAACGTATCTTTGATTATTTCCTGTACAAGCTAGTATCCATATTTTTGATTGACTTTCCATCGCATCCATATTTCCTAGCATAATTACAAGGATGTCGGTATCTCTACATTTTATTGTTATGCTTGCATTAAAGTCAATACTACAGGCATGATAAAGTATTTTAGAATCGGTCTCTTAAGGCGCATTTACACAGAGCGAATAGGTTCGTCCAAAAATTCGGGCCAAATCTGGCGAACCTTTTTCGACGAACTTTTGCCCGAACACTCGGACATTTGCAACGAACATTTTCCACGAACATTCGGGCAAATTTTCGCAAGATTTTTTGGAAATATATTTTTGAAAGTGGGAATAGATAATATTTTTGATCTCGCATCACTGACCTCAATTCTTGAAATTAAATTGTTTTAAAAATATTTTGATTTATTTTTCGATTAAATAGTAAAAACCGACGGAAAGCGAAAAATTATTATTTGTTGGGTGATAGGTTGTGAGTTTGTTAGATATCTACTAAATAAGTTTGTACCTAATTGTTGCGTTTTATTAGCTTGGCAAAATCCATTGGTCTAGTTTGGCTTGGGGGGGGGGGTTGTTTTGGGAGGGGGCGTCGGTTGGGGGGGAGAGCAATAAATATCCTCTTCTTTTGCTCTCATTTATCGTGCCTTATAACACTTAATTTTCACACACTAGGAAGTCTGCCAATAGCAACTTGATTTTTAAGCGGTCGTGTGTTATAAAGCTGTGAATTTTCATCCATGTACCAGTTACGTTAATTTTGTAAGAAATTACCTGCTCTGGAGCATCAACCCCCCCCCCCTAGTTTCTGGTTTGAGGGGACAGACTTGTAGTTTTGCCATTTTTAACACTTTTTTCGCCTGGTCTATGCGCAAAAAATCGTATATAAAATAAAATAATTTTTTTATTTTTAAGACTTTGGCGCCGTCTGTCGGCACTTTCTTCTCCACTAGGACGTCCGCCAATAACATTTTATTTTTTAAACGTCGTCTCTTATAATACTGTGAAAAACTTTGCCAAGTAAAATTGTAACTAAAATTGTAACAATTAATGACGGCATAGAGTAGATTAGAGTAGAGTAGAGTATATTTATTAATTCCTCTGAATAACAAAATAAATTTTGTTATTGTGGGATCGTCATGAGTACAAGTAATAATACAATACATAGTAACTATAAACTAATAAAAAATAAATAAATAAAATTCATAATCACAACACACTAAAAAATATAAAACAAAAACACGACGTTTACTTATGATTTAAAAACAAAGAGCACTAGAATGCTCAAATATTGCAGTTATAAATTATTTAAAACTACGCAAGTAGGAATCAGATTAAATGAAAAATATTAAAACAAACAGTAAAGGTTTTAAAAGGTAAAAATATAAAAAGAGTATATTACTGCAGTGAAATATGTATAAAAAATTACACAATGCTATGATTTATCTAGTAAAAAATCCTCGACAGAGTAGTAACATTTGTTTACCAGTAGTTTTCTTAATTACCTTTTAAAGCTATTGATATGTAGTCCTGCAAATTCTTTTCTAGTGGTATAAAGTTTATTAAGCATTTAACAGATTGCTATGTCGGGTATTGTAATTGTGCCTTTCAGATCTTTTTATTAAATTTTTATTATGTTTAACTGTAAATAAAATTAAAGAATATACGTATAGGTCATGACATGATGTTTGACTTGAGATACCACCCATTGATCTTTTTTTTGGCGGGTAAAAATTTTATATGAGTAACCACAGTTTCCCCAATAAATGATTCCGTATGATATAATTGATTGAATCAAACCATTACTAGTTTTAAAATATCGTTCGAGACCGTGTCTTTTATGTTTCGTAATAGAAAACAATGTGAGCTCAATTTGCTGGATAAATAATCAATATGGGTACTCCAGGTTAATTTTTGGTCAACGAAGATTCCTAAAAACTTGGTAGAGTTTGTATTCTTTAGAGATTTTTTTTGTGTTTTTAACAGCAAGCTTAAATCTATTGATCGGTTTTGAGTGGAATATTGAACAGCTAACGTCATTAATTGTTAGTTGAATTCTATGGAATTTTTATCACCAGCATTCAAAACGTGTAATAAATGGCATTCTTAGTATAATTGGCAACCCACCCTTTCTTTGCATCTAACCCAATCTACTTTTTCAAAAATATTTTACAAAAGTCATTCCTTTAAGTTTATTTTTTTTTAATTATATACCTGTAACGAAAGATATATATTTAAAAGCGCAATTTGATGTATCTTCATCCAAGAAATACAAAATATTTTTAAAATGAAGGGAAAATTTAGCGCCCTAATAAATTTACAGAAAAAAATTTGTTGCGTAGAGGGCAAAGGGTGAGGGAATAAATCGGAAAAAAGTTTTTTCTCGACCAGGATTTGAACCCGGGACCTCTAGAATACCACTCTAATGCTCTACCAACGGAGCTAACGAGGAACTGGGGTTTTAACTGGCTATTCGGAAATCCTTTCGTCCGATTCATTTGTTAGTAGTGGGGAGATCTTTGAAGCCTACTGCGGCTTTAAAAACCTAGACATGTTATAAAAAAACGAGGTATACATTCACGATTATTAGTTGTACGAAATTTCTATTTATCTATCAACCAACGATACACGACATATACAGTGAGATTTACTAAGATCTAAAATAGTACCCCCCACAGGACTAAATATTTACACCTGCGGGGGGTACTAAATTTTAAAATCAATTTTCAAAAAACACTTACCCATACAGAAAAGACACAAAGTTATTGATTATTTTGTATTTTTATTGCAAACTACCACTGAAAAACTGCTTTTTCCTCAAAATACACCATATTTTGGAAGAAAATGCCCTAAAACTAATTTTTTTTGACAGGTTTCAAAATAGTAAATGGTGAGTACGCCATAAATTTGGCACATAATAGCTTCATTATTTGTGTTTGAGGTTATAAAGTTGGTGATTTTTTAGACCACCTCAGGGGGGTGGTTTAAATTTATAGCCCCCAGAAAGGATTGTTTTGTGGCATTTGGTAATAAGTTCATTTATAATTTCCCGTAGTAACCGTTTTTACAAGGAATTAATTTACCTTATTTAATATCCCATGTTGTTCATTACCCAATAAAACACCTCCTATTTTGTCCAGAAAAACGCCATATTTTGAACCCGTTTTCAGCACAAAAAATATATTTATGAGGGCACTACGAGGCAAAACAAACATAAGTGAAGGTCACTGATTATGCACCAAAAATATACCTAACAAAAAAACGCAAAACAACTATATTAATTTATTTACAAACTGAAAGTAAAAAATTGAGGTTATCTAAAAGCAGTCAAAAAAACTTTCCTTACTCAAAGCCCACTCATTTTAAAGCTGTAGCTTTCATCAGTAGAGGTTGGTGCAAGCCAAGGTGCAAGCAGAGGTAAAAGATCCGAACTCGCTGTTTGTGATTGAACGCAGTGCTAATATTTTTAAACTCACTTTCGACGGCGACAGAAATGTAAAAAAAACTTGCATTTAAGTTTTTTAATACATTTTATAAATAAAAACACCTTTTAAATAAATACAAAATTAATCTACTCCTTACTTTATTATTACTCATCTAAATCGTTGTGTGACATCAAGTATTAACGGGAAAACCTAATCAACAAGGGTGAGTTTTAATTAGAGTGACATATAGCCCCAATGTTAATTTATTCTACAGAGTGTTTACTATTTAAACCCCGCCTGGGTTTACATTTTTTAATTTTCTTTTCTTCTAAATTGAAGATTTTCTCTTAAATCCAACAAAAGATTGTGTTAAGATGATTATTCAATAAACAAATTTATTAAAATTCTTCTTAAAAATCAAACTATACCCAAAACTCAAGGAGGATTGGTTTAAAATGCTTAAAACCGAAAATTTCACTTAAACTTAGGACCGTTCTAAAATAGACTAAACCTTTTTAGTAAATCCCACTGATAGCGTTTTTTTTTTCGATTTTGCCCTCTACGCCACAAATCTTTTCTGCTAAATATTTTTTTTTATTCCTCCAAAATGATATTTGTAAATAATAAATATCTTTGATATGTCATATTAATTCTGGGATTGCCTCGTAGCCTACTGTTATCGATTTATGGTTCAAAAGCCTACTAATGGAAGCACTTTATAAGCTCTTACATGCTATGGGTTACATTCCGTATTAACATTATTTTTGGGACTGGTTTATAAGGGCGCAGTTTCGGAGACACCGTGCAATATAGAAAAAAACTGCTAGTTTCACAAATTTTTTTTTTTTGCTTTTAGGTAAGGTACAACGCATTCTAAAATCATGAGACAAGATGAAGCCCTAAATAACTCGTAAGTACATAATGTAAGTTCGAGAAATACGTCATTTTTTCCCATTTTGAAACACAAAATGATCAAAAGCTCGGAAAAATCTAACGACCTGAATAATTGGTATTTTCTTTGGGAGACACTTGGCGAAAATGGATATCTTTTTACATCAAACGAAATTTGGAAACATGAGGGCTAAGACTTCTCAGATAAGGTATTTTCTTTATCTTCGATGTCACAGAAAGCGTATTTTAGTCAGAAGAGTCATCTGTAAAAAAATTACGTGAAAATATAGCAACAAACCTTATCCATTTTTAAAGGAATGTTTTTATAATCTCAAAACATTTTGTACTGATTAATTATTTCACTTCTTCATATTTCGACCAACCACAGCAAGGTATTTTGACGTAAAATAATGTTTTATAGTGGTAATATTGACATCATTTTTCCGGAAAAAGTTGTCAAACACAAGGTATTTTTGTCAATAAATTTATTTTTTAGTTTGGTGTCTGTCAAGTCGTGAAATAATCTTACCAAATACCATTCGTGCATCTAATTTTTCCTGTGGAAATGGAAATTTTAGTTATATTATTGTGCTGTGAACTTATTGGCCCTAAAAAACAAACAAAGAAGTAAAACTAACCTCAAAATGCATCAGGCAAATGTCAAAAACTCAAATTGTGTTCAAAACGCATTCAAATCGCTTCATGAAAACCAAAAAGTTAATCGTATTGAAAACGTATTCAGTTCCACTTGAAAACGTGGTAATAGTACTGTCGAAACCGTTAGATTTATTTTAATTAAAATTGAAAAAAAATCACTTAAAGTGGGATTTACGAAAGGTTTAAGCATTTTAAAGCACCCTTTCTTGAGTTTTGGAAACGGTTTGATTTATAAAAAGAATTTGAATTAATTTGTTAAGTCAATAACCATCTTAATACAATCTTTTGTTGAATTTAAGAAAAAAGTTTCAATTTAGAAGAAAAAAAATAAAAAGTTTAAACCTAGGCGGGGTCTAAATGTTAAACTCTGATGGTAAACTTTGCAGAACAAATTAAAATTGTTTTTCTTTGTCATCCGAATCAAAACTTACCCATTAATAATTTATGTCGATTAATACTCGATGTCACACAACAATTTTAGAAGGGTAATCATAAAATAAGGATCGATTAACTTTGTATATATTTAAAAGGTGTTTTTTATTTATGAACCTTAATGGAAGTTTTGTTTACATTTCTAACACTTTCGAAATGTCAGTTTCAATATAGTATTTTGAAGGTGTAGGTTTATGGGTTGAGGGATCTTATTAATAAAACGTCCTTTTTTTTGAAATGCCAAGGTTTGGCAAAATTTATTTGCTTCTTCAGGTCTCTAAAATTGAATGTACAATTTTTGTTAAAAAAAAAAAAATTATACAACCAGCAAAAGTTTAAAAACCTTAAATTTTTTATTTTTTAGTATAAGTTTGAGAAGACAAAAAATAAACATACAACAATCAAATGTACAAAATGTCAGCAAAAAAAAAACAAACACAAAAAGTAAAAAAACATACTTACATTCAAGACGGCCGTTGCATATGTCGATTCTATTGCCAATAGACGTCATCCTTCGGTAAAAAGGCATACCGTAGTACTTGGTAAAAACGTTGTGCTATTAGGGTCAGGTTTCTTAAAAGTTGCGTTTTTTTTTCTAAATTTAATTTTAACGATGTTAAATAAAAACAAATAATAATAGAATAAGGAATTTTTCCCCCAGACACAAAGTCTGAAACTCGAGTCTGAGGTTAACCTTTTTTGAAGAGCCCTTTTTTTACGGAAAATACTCCGTTATTCTATTGTTTTTTGTTTAATTTTACTCCCTGAAATTTTGTTTGTCCGTATAAAATTGAATTTTATTTCAGTCCCTAAAGTTCAATAATATTCGATCCCTGATCTAAGGGTGAGTTCGCAATGAAGCTCGGTAGAGCGGGCGGGGACTAATGACGTCATGAGCAGATTTGCTGATCATCTCAAAAGCTATAGATTCGAGAATCATAACCTACAATAGTTTTCTGTTCTATTTTTTTGAAAACTTGGAACTGCAGAAACATTGAAGCGTAAATGGATGTTAGCAAACTTGTTTTGCATTTTGCTGTGAATATGTTTTTCGGCAGCAGTGAGGAAGACGAAGAAAATTAGCCTGTTCGACGTTGGTTCATATCCGTCCCTTTTCCCTTACTAAAAGAGGAAGGACAGAGATGCATCACCGACGAACAGTTAACCGTCGAGTTTATAAATAGCAAAAATCTTATATTTCACAAGTGACAAGCCCAGACTATCGATTTTATTAGCACTTTGCAAAAACTACAAAATTACCAAAAATTTTTGTTGTTTTTAAAAGAAAGCAATTTTTTTTAAGGTTAAGGTATTTTTCCCTTTGTTCTCCATCTACGCGCTCAAGTCACATAAGGCTCGCTCCGAGCGCGAGCTCTTTGTTATCTCAAACAGAAAATAGCTCGCCCCGAGCGCCAAAACGAACGGAAAAGTGATCCTCGGGGCGCACGTGGTGTCATCGCGAACTCACCCTAAATATTTTTTATTTTTTGATATGTTATAGAAAAATCTTCAGAGAAAAAAAAAGATCAGCTACATATGTATAAGTTCTTCACACTTTTTGAAAACGCCCGTGAACCTGGAAAATGCTCGGGTTATTGTCTCCATTTCTACTATGTGTATGTGTATATGAAATATATTTTTCGAGATATTTGCTGTCAAACTTACCACGGGCAAATAAAAACTTATTTTTTTGAGCATGATATCTTCAGATATTAACTTTTTCTTCGGACATGTCGATTTTGTTTGCAAGGGGGACACTTTTTGTTAGGGGGTGATATGTAGTATATTTACTCATTTCTGGAGGGGGTGACCTGGGCTGAGAAGGATGCGGTGAGTTTTTTGTTCGGAATGGGATTATTCGTTTTAAGTCATTAAAATTGATATGCGACACCTTGCATTACATATTTTTAAGCGGGTCATCTGGGTTGGGGAAAGAAGGGGGTAGAAGAGGGGTGTCCGAAGCAGGAGAACCGGTATTGGGTTATCACTCTAAAGAAACCAAAGAAAAAACATTAATGTCAAGTTATATCGCAAAAGTATGAAAAAAATGACAGAATGAAGATTTTTCTATAACATATCAAAAAATAAAAAATGTTTCACTGTTTGTTCTTTTTTAATCAGCGATTTTACGAAAAATTGCATTTTGAAAAAAAAGTTTTTTACGTTTTTCAAATTTGTGCAGCCACTGAGAGTGACGTAAATAAAATATGTCAATTTTTTTCAACTGCATTCATTAGCCTGGTTCTCTACCTCAAAACTGGTGTACTGTGGGTCGGATCAAAAAGAGGTCCCTTTAAACGTTGATCACGGAGATCAGATCTACAACATATCAAATACCCAGCCCAGTCTAACCGGAAGCCAGTGGCAATGCTAAGTGAGCGTATAGAATAAACTTTATTTATCAAATTACAATAACATTTGCTAAAATAAAAATTCTAGGTAAATTTCACGCAAATATAGGATGTTAAAAAAGTTTTTATTTTGCCAAAGGATATCGCACTGGATACATAGGATCCTGGCGATTTACCGATTTCATTAATTTTTTGATATGTTATTGTCCCCGGTCAAAAAAGCATTTTTGGTAATTGAAACATTTGTGTTGGTCTTCCGGATAAGCCACAAATACTTCTCAACTTCTAACATTTTTTATATTTAGATTAATGGTTTTCCAATATTTAAGAGACACGCTTTATTTTTTTAACATGACGAATTGTTAAGATTTTGATTGATGAATCCGTCAACCTTTTTTTCTTAAGGTCGTAGTTACAATCTGGGGAATTGTTTTTAGCAACACTGTACGGGAAATCAGTTTAATTATGTCGACCTGATTTTTTTGCAAAATTTTACGTCATTGAATTTGTTTTCCATGGCAACGCGGAGACTTTATTTATGTTTATCCACAGTGGGACACCAGAGATTTTTTAGCACCGGGTCAAAAATTTGGGGTTAGGTTACTTATTTTGACTTTTCGCGTTCTGCGCCGCTAAAAAACCAAGTAAAATACTGAAATAAAAGAAAACCATTTATTGCTGAATTACCTGCTAAAAAAACGCTGTCCAACTACCTATTAAAGTAACTGGGTGTAATGTTTAAGGTTGCATTTACAGGTGCCTTTATAATTGAATTGGATACACTCCCGCTAACTGATACCGACAACAGGTTAACTTAAAAGCATGCAGATTTAAAAATCGGCTACTGGCGCTAGACAAAATAATTGTATTCTATTTTAAACAGGAGCGTCAACGACTAGCAAGAGTCTTTCCAACATCTAAGTGGAGCTTTACTGACCTGTTTTGTTAGTACTCAAGTATCCGTGTGTTTTTGAAACTAAGGTTCTAAAATCTATCCTTTGCACTCCAAGATTTCACTAGTACAATTGCACATAACTTGCCGCAATAATTTAGATTTAGTTAGTTAGTTATGGGCGCCGAATGTTTCTATGCGAATTCCTAGTAATCCCAGCGAGCCAGTAAAGTTCTCTTGGTTCTTTGATAGACTCGGGGTAATGCCCGCGCAGCGCTAGACCTTTTTCGGCGGGCGGCCGCACACGCGAAGTGATTTCATATTTGTTTTAGAACAATGTTTTTGAAAACACATTTTTGAAAGATAAAAATAACCTCGAATGGTTTTCTGTCAGAAAACGTAAAAATACTGCTCTGTCCCACTGCGGCCCGATTTAAAGTTTGTTGACAAAACACCTGCAGTTACCATGGAATCGTATAAATCTGCGGTCTATCGGCCAACACTTGAATTGCGTGTGTCTTCCAAATTCAATGAAGTGTAATTGATTGATCGGTTTTCTGTTCCGGAGTGCACAGGCCTTTAGAAAAAAGGAAACTTAGTTTTTATTTTCGCTAAAGCAAGAAAATATAAAACGGAAAAATGTAATCCAGAGGAAATTGTAAGTATAAAAATAATTGAGAATTTTGAAAAATCCTTCAGATATTTTTGTTAAGCATCTAAAAATGATCACCTCCTGCAAAATTTCAGCTAATTCTGATGTTTAGTTTTCCCTGTGCACTCTGGCAAAAGATTAAAAAATTAAAGAACAACGCGTTGCCAGTTGTACTTTTTTGAAATTAAAATCTGGGGAGAAACTATAGCCTTAAATTGCGAAAGTCAAATTCTATCAGCTTAAGGTTACTAAATATTAAAATTTTAACAGAAAAGGTGAGCTTAACAGAGTGATTTCCTAAAAACCACTGACCTAAACATCAAAAATGTTAAGAGTTTGAAGACATTTTCTGGCTTACCCGGAAGGGTCACACAAAAGTTATTACTATTACCTACTATTACCAAAAATGCTTGTTTAAGGGAGGAAAATAATATTAAAAAATAAAAGAAATCGGTAGATCGCCAAGATCCTATGTATCTAGTGCGATTTCAAGGCCAACAAAACACAAGGAAAAATTTTGAGTAAATATAATATACACACAATATATACACATACAATATAATTTTAATTAAGCCTTACACATTATGCATTAAACATTATCCATTACATTTATCAATGACGCATTAAGCCTTAAAAGTTGACTAAACAGGCCTTTATCTATGTATATTCATTCCAGTATTGCAGATTACTTATATTGCTATAATTTATTCTTACAAAAGCAACAAAATTATCTGATACTTTTGTTTCTTAAAAAAAGATTAGAATTAATTATAGATATCTGAGGTAATAAGCTTTTTACTGAATTTTTTACCTCCAACTACGTCCACGAACAAGCTAAAATGACAGGATTTTGCTTAACTCCGAAATATTGATTATTATCCCCTTTTATTGCATACCCAGCACTGGTAAACCATTTTGTTCTTTTTTCACAAATAGTCAAAATAAAATTCAAAAATCTTTAACACCACCAATTCCCGTTAATAACATTACCGTCAGAGCAGTTTTCTTTTTGTCGCGGTTATGGTTAACCTTGATTCTAAAATTTCCCAGAAGAATAAGCAAAGGAAGGAGACCTCTATTGCGTAATATCTATATATATATCTAGTCAAAAGATTTTTATTCTGGTGAATTTTGGGATTGTACTTAAATTTTCAGATGAATATTGCTATGACGCCACCTTTCAGCTGACATGAACAGAAAAAATCGATTTAGATACCGCATCCTGTCATGTTCCATGCCTTGAGAATCGGAATCAGCCTATTTTGCTGGTTCAGAATGTCAAAAATATTACACAATCGAAGTCTCCTTCTTTTGCTTATTCTTCTGGGAAATTTTAGAACCAAGTTTAACCGTAACCGCGACAAAAAGAAAACTTCTCAGTCTGCAAACAAATATGTGGGAATTTATTCGCGGCTTGTCGAAATGACGTTGTCGGCTTGTGTTCTTTTTTTGTGAATCTAAAAATTCTACTCATTTAAAATGTAAAAAAGGTAATTATTGAGATTAAAAATTAAGTTATTAGCCTAAGTGTGATTTATCTTATATAAAAGTATTTAAAATAGTCAATATATTGTAAAAAGAGAGTCAAGAAGTTTATCAATTGTTTTGTTCCTAGAAAATTCAACGGTGAATTGGCAACCATGCATTTTATGGGAAAATGAACCTTATGGGTGGTTGATCGGAATAGTATTGTGTACTGTTAGATCTCTTTTTTTTATTAATCTAAGCTTCTAACCTAAAGAAATACTCAACCCTGGTTTTTCCGAACTATGTGTTGTTAACTTAGCTGTTTTATTTGTTTTTGTTTTATACTGACATTTCATGAGGGACGTATAAAACCTCGGAGAAAGCGATTTTATTTAAAACCGTCTTTATATAAAACCGGTTTTAGGTGCGAATAAACGTAGTATATGTGACGTTAGTTACCATGAGATGACCCTTCTGTTTTTAATAAGGATTTTCTTTTGAGGAAAATCTGTAGTCTGTCCAAGGGAAAGAGAATTTTATCCTACAAGATTTAATATAAGAAAACGGTAATTGAAAGAAACGTTTTTTTGCACTTGTTTGTTTTCTTTTTCGGAGGAAAACAGGTAAAAAAGGAGTGGATCATAATTAAGCACCATCAGGGGTGTCTTATTAATAAAAAGCTTTATAAAAAGCAAAAGAAAGTAATTTTTAAGACACTTTCAAGAGGAGTCGGTTAAAAGGTTTTGTGAGTAAAAACGGTTATAAAAAAGCAGTTCAAGATTGTTTGCATTTGGAAAAATAATGACAAAAAATCGTTTGTAAAATTTAGTTGGTCATTTCTATTACAACAGTAAAAAATGAAATTTTTGATTCACTTAATGGTCAAATATATAAGAGGTAAATGGAATGTGCATAAACCACTGCGCATCTAAATTTTAGTAAACGCAACATAAAATAAATAATTTTTGGCCCAACATTTTTTTTTTCGAAATAATATTTTACAACATATTTTGTTTATTTTCTATGCTCTAAATGGTACCGACCCATAAGAGTCAGTAATTAAAATAGCTAATTTTTAAAATATGCCTATGGTGTGGCCGATAGTTGTATAAGTATTGCATTGCGATAAGATCTAGTTTTTATTTAAATAATTTTTGATGTAGAGATTTTTTATATTTTATGCAAAATAAAAATAAAAACAGTCAAAATAAAAATAACATATCCAGGGGACTAAGAACCAGGGGACTGCAAAAATCATCTTAAATCATCTTTTTATTTTTGTCGCGTTTTCCAAAATTTAAATTGTTCAATGCATTTCGTCAGTATACAAAGCGGTAAGACAAAGCTTTCAGTAAAGTACCTTTTAATTTTTCTTTATTGACTTCTAAAGCACATAGTTTCTTAAAGGACCCTGCTCACTTAGCATTGCCACACCTCTTTTTGATCCGACCCACGGTTTCAGAGAAATAGGTGTTGAAAGTTGGAGGTTTCAGATTTTAGGAATTTTTCACTAAAATCAGTTTTATTTTGTTGTATTCGAGCAACTAACGTGATACTTCCAGTACACCAGTGTTTAGATAGAGAACCAGGCTATTAAATGCAGTTGAAAAACACACAATCGTAAAAAACTTTTTTTGAAAATGCAATTTTTTGTAAAATCGATGATTAAAAAAGAACAAACGGTGAAATATTTTTTATTTTTTGATATGTTATAGAAAAATCTTCAGACAAAAAAAGATGATGAGCTATATACAGACCGCTTCAAGCTACTGCGAACATAGGGGGAATCAAGTCCAATTTACTCTCCGTGCCGTACGACCGAGGTGGATTCGAAGCACGCTGCAGTGTTATCTTTTGGAAATTCATTTTGTTTTTATTATTTTGTTTTATTTCTGCCTTGCTCGAGAAACAGATGGGTAAGTTCTTAATTGAAATAATACATTTTTAAAACCAAAAATGGATGTCTACGAAGTTGCCGAAAAAGTGCAGATGGTCAAATGGTCAAATCGTCATAACCCAACACACGTTCGATATTGGTCGAGGGAAAATTTGCATTTGTATTTTGACGTAAGAACACAGTATCCCCAAAAACTAAATGTTTGGGGGGGGGTATTATAGGGGAACACGTAATTGGGCCATTTTTTATTAACGGCAATTGCAATTTGAATGGTCCTAGATACTTGGATCTACTGCAGCAGCACATTATTCCAACTGCTAGGCAGTTGTTAGGTGTAAGATTTGGTGAAACATGATTTCAACAAGATGGTTGTTCCGCTCAAAATGTTGGCCTTGTTAGGGAATATCTTGATAATGTATTTCCTAATCGGGTTATAAGTACACGGGGAACTATTTTATGGCCAGCTCGATCTCCCGATCTTGCCCCTAATGACTTCTATCTGTTTTTGAAGAAGCTTTTCAAATTATCACCCCTAACATGCTTGGAAACGTTAGAAGGGGTTTTTATAGTAGGCTCGGATATGGTCTAGCCGAGCAAGGAGGACTTTTCGAACATTTGCTTTAATTTTTTTTTGACTGGGAGAATCTTTTTGGTTTTTAGAATGTATTATTTTATTTTGAGAGCTTGCTTTTATTTTGTTTCTCCTTATTATTTTCATTGTTACACGTCGTTACTGATAAATCTGAGCAGTTGACAATAAAACGCTCTTATTTATCAGTGACAAAAAATAAGAAAATTACGTTATAAAAATTTGCGTATTTATTGACCAAATTCCGGTTTAATATAATAATAATAATTTAAATACAAGGCGAAAGGCGGCGAACGGCAGCGAATGGCGATCGGAAGCCTGAGTGTTGGTTGCTTCACTGATAGGCGTGCGGTGACTCTGCATGTACGTACACTGGCAAATTAGACTTCTTCCGCCCTATGTTCGCAGTAGCTTGAAGCGGTCTGTATGTATAAGCTCATCACACTCTGTGAAAAACGCCCGTTAACCTGGAAAATGCTCGGGTTATTGTCCCCATTTCTACTATGTATATGTGTATGCCATGCTAGAGACCAGAAGGCTCAGCTGATTTTCAAAAAAGTGGTACCGCTGGCGTGCTCTAAATCTCAGAGGTACTATATGCCATATATTGTTCAAGAAGAAAATCAATATGGCGGATGCGAGCCGCCATTCTGTCATTTTTTTATACTTTTGAGATATAACGGACAAAAATATAAAGCCATCTGATAATATAAATGTTTTTTCTTTGGTTTCTTTAGAGTAATCACCCAATGCCGTTTCTCCTGCTTCGGACCCCCCCCCTTTCCTACTCCCTCCTTTACCCAACCCAGGTGACCCTCTCACACAACATATACCGGGTAGGCCATAAAAAACCGGACAAAATGTTTTCCGTTATAACTTTTAAACCAAACCACCGATTTTAATGCCACAAATTGTTCTTTGCAGGGAATTGAGCAAGACTTTGATTAGAAGTATTTCTAAATCTAAGATGGGGGACAGAAACAAACTTTACCTTTCAAAGAGCCTCGTTTAGTCTTATCTTATGGAAATTTTTTGAATTTTTTATAAAGTCGTAAAAAAGCTTTGTTTCTGCCACGCAGAACGAGGTACGAATTATTAAAATCGGTTAAGTGGCTCCCAAAAAAATAAAAGATTTTCAATCAGTGTTTTACGTATTATGCGATGGCCGTCTCAATTCTGTCTGCATACATTTTCTCATAAATTCATTATTACTAATCCGATTTTGATGAAATAAAAAGCCACATGGCGAAAATCGATTGTTCTGTAAACTTTTAAACATTTAGCCACGCACAACAAGGTATAAATCATCAAAATCGGTTTGGTGGTTCTCCAAAAATTAATTTTTGTTTCCATCACTGTTTTCCAGATTATACGATTGCCTTCTCAAATTGATACTCTCCGTTTATTCTTAAGTTTCAAGAACCTAAAAATGTCCTTTCTCCAACGCGCATAGCTAGGTACGAATCTTTAAAATTGCTTTAGTGGTTCTCAAAAAATTATTTTTTGTTTTAATCATTGTTTCCTCACAAACTCATTATTACTGAACTGATTTTGATAAAATAAAAAACATCATAAAAACCATTTAAAAAAGCCGCTCTTTTTTGGCTGTGAGTAATTTTTTTACGCTTTTTTGAATTTATATTAATTTTTTAGGTTTGCCACGCCCCGCCATGCATAACGAAAATCGCCTTAGTAGTTCTTAAGATATCAGTGTTTTCTTTAACGATTTTTTGCATTTTAGACTGTAGAATTTCCGCATTGATTTCTTTATAAAATCATTATTACTAAACCGATTTTAATGAAATACAAAGATCTCCATAAGAATCGTTTCTTTTTATGTTGTGAGAAAGCTTCTTTGAAGAGATATATTTAATTGTGACCGCCAACTTGGGTTTCAGATTGGCGAAAAATTTCGATAGTGATCTTTTAAGAGTTTTTGATCTTCGCCATGATGCTTTTTATTTTATTGAAATCGGTTGAGTATCAATTTGAGAAGGCTATCGTATATAATCTGGAAAACAGTGATGGAAACAAAAATTAATTTTTGTAGAACTACCCAACCGATTTTGATGATTTATACCTCGTTGTGCGTGGCGAAAGGAGAACTTTTGTACAAATTTAAAAAAATGTTTAAAAGTTTACAGAACATATAAATAAACGAGCCTCTTTAAAGGGACAAGTTTTATTTTGTCCATCATCTTGGATTTCAAGATGGCGACAAATTTCAATAGCAGTTTAGTTAAAGAACACGACGGCCATCGCATAATGCGTAAAACACTGACTGAAAATCTTTTATTTTTTTTTGGGAACCACTAATCCGATTTTAATGATTCGTACCTCTTTCTGCGTGGCAGAAACAAAAGCTTTTTTACGACTTCATGAAAAAATTTCAGTGAGATAAGAATAAACGTGGCTCTTTGAAGGGTAAAGTTTGTTTCTGTCCGCCATCTTAGATTTTAAGATGGCGGAAAAAGATATACTTATAATCAAAGTCTTGCTCAATTCCCTGCGAAGAACAGTTTGTTGCATTAAAATCGGTGGTATGGTTTAAAAGTTATAACGGAAAACATTTTGTCCGTTTTTTTATGGCCCACCCGGTACATAGTAGAAATGGGGACAACAACAATCATTTTTCACAAAGTGTGATGAACTTATACATATGTAGCTTATCTTTTTTTCTCTCTGAAGATTTTTCTATACATATCAAAAACTAAAAAATATTTCACCGTTTGTTTTTTTTTACGAAAAATTGCATTTTGGAAAAAAAAGTTCTTTACGTTTTTCAAGTTTGGGCCGCTACTGAGAGTGACGTAAATGAAATATGTTAATTTTTTCAACTGCATTCAATAGCTTGGCTCTCTACCTAAAAACTGGTGTACTAGAATTGGCAACAGCGTCCACACTCGTTATACATTTACATATTTATTTATAAGTTTTTTACCTAGTACATAAAAGTAACACATTTTAGAAAAAATAACATAAAATCGGACTCTTTGGACTGACCTATTTAATTATTAATACCTGGGCTCATAGCTCATTGTTTACTGGCTTATTAACTCGACATTTCAATTCAAATTCATTTTTGTTAATGATTTCAGTAATTTATACACAGATTCTTTTTTGAACCGATGTAAAAAAGAGAAAACTAAGTGCCAGGTTGTTTATGAACTCGAACGGAATAGATCGACGCCTGGCATATGAGGCATAATCGACACGCAGCTTTTCGCGCTTTTCTTTCCTAAAAAACACGCATTAAAAAGAGAAAGACCACAAGCTGGGAGTTCGGACAAGCTTTAGTTGCGCGAATGACGCTTCTCGCACGTGTTAGGAACTACATTTTTTATACTAGCGTAAAATTGTTATTTAAATTTTATTTAAAAAAAATAATTCCCACACTAAGTGCGGGAATGTCTCTGGTTAAATTCATTCCCGCACTCAGTACGGGAAATTGACACTTTGCGAACTAAAATGCGTACGAGAAGTAGGTACTTCTCGCGCGGATGTGGAAAGAAGTAATTTTGCCACAATCCTTGAAAACCGGGAAATTCGGGAAAAAGTCGGGAAGTCGGTGGGGTTGGGAAATATCCGGGAAAAAGTCGGGAAATTTGCTAAGAATCCTTGAATTTTTCAGATATTTTTGACCTGGTTTTTTCCGTTTTTTGCCGGCCTCCGTAGCGCTGTGAGTAGCGTATTTGCCTGCCGCACGGAAAGCCCCGGGTTGGAATCCCGGATAGGATGGATATTTTGTGTTTGTTTTTAACTCTGTAAAAATACTTTACTACATTGGGCATTGATCCTGCTATGGATGATGATGACCTAGTATCAAAAAAAAACATAAATTTTAATAAAATTTTCGCCTGCGGCGCCACCCTTCCATTTGTAAGTTAAAGAATTTAAGTGTTTTTTTTCAAATTTTAAATATACGATATTTCACACTTTTTTTGTCAAATTTTACACTGCGGTATTTGTTTCAATTACAATATCAGTGGGCAATCGCCCTCTCCGCGCCCCTCTTTGCAGCTTACTACACCCAAAGGTTTCAACAAAATTTGCTTTTGGCGTTCGCTATAATGTCATTAAACAGCATTCAACAAATGTAAAAGATAACTTTTTTAGAATAACACATATAGAACTGAGACTAGTTCCCCCCCCCCAACTCGTCGCCTCTAAACCCAAATGTAAAAAAAATAATTATGAAAAACATGTAAAAGATTTTTTTTAAATTTGCTGCTTAGAGGTATTTACTGCTAAAATTTTTGTCTGCGGCACTATAACATCATTGATTTTTACAGTTTTAGTTTAATTTTAAGCATACTTATTGTAGGATTTCGGCAACAAATCTAGAAGTGAGACCAGATCCCACACCAGCCAGCATTTTCTGCACTAAAAAATTGCCTCCCAAGCAACATTTTTAGTGATATTGACTTATTAATTACTATTACTGAAAAGTCTTAACGCTTGGGCTGCGACATGGACATCGGGATTTTTTTTTAAATAAGTCGGGAAAAACCGGGAAAAAGTCGGGAATCTAATGTTCCTACATTAGATATAGGGATAGATAGGAATCTTGTGGCAACCCTGATTATACATCAAAAATATTTGGTACATAAAAGTACATATTTTCGCTCACTAGTACATACTTACATACATATTGGTAACCGAGGTGTGTAACGACGCTGTAGCAAGTTAGCTACTCGAATACAACAAAATAGGCAAAAAAATGATTTTAGTGAAAAATCCCTAAAATCTGAAACCTCCAACTTTCAACACCTATATCTCTGAAACCGTAGATCGGATCAAAAAGAGGTCTAGTAAAACGTTGATCAGGGAGAACAGATCTACAACATATCAAACGCGCAGCCCATTCCAACCGAAAGCCAGTGGCAATGCTAAGCAAGCGGGATCCTTTACCTTAAAAATACTTTCGTATACTAACCAATGTGCGCTATTGACAAAAAAACTCTATTTTTCAAAGTTTTTCAGAAGTTTCCTTCGTTTCAAAAATAAAATAAATCATCGCTAAAGGATATGAGAAACCACATTAGCTTTTTTTGACCTTGCTCGGCATTGTGTGGGTTACAGAAAACAATTACCTTGTTTATACGGGCCCTTTAAACCGCTTTTATAGAGGGTGTTTCAAATTCGATGCTCACCATGGGGAGCTCCTAAACGGTAGGAGATACGAAAAGGTTTAAATTAGCGCAAAGTTGCGCAATTTGATGCTTTGCTCAAAACTAAAAAAAAAGTTAACAAATTCCGGATAGTTCCGGAGATAGGCGGAAAAATTCGAAATCTTCATTTTTAGTTTTTATTTTTCTGCGCCCTTATTCTTACAGCTATCAAAAAACGCTTAAAACTTTCTACAGGTACTTTTTTAGGATCTACCTAGTGAGAGGTTCGTTTTTGAGACTTGACATTTCAGTGTGACAGGAGCACTGTCAAGTTCATTTTTTCTTATGGACACATCCTTTTTTTCTTTTACCGTTTGGTTCATAAAGGATGACGGTTAACATTTTGCAAGCTTATTTTGATAAGTCACCTGACGTTTTGGGTTTATTGACTATCATCAGCCCAAATTTAATTTTTGCTTTTAACTTACTCAAGATATTCTGGAAATAACAAATAAATTTACCTAATATTCTAAAAATACGTTTTTTCTTTGTATTTTAATCTTTGAATTTGGACTAATGATAGTCAATTAACTCAAAACGTCAGGTACTTGTCAAAATGAGGTTGTAAAATATCTCATCCTTTATAAACCAAACGGCAGGAGAAAAAAGCATGTGTCCATAAGAAAAAATGAACTTGACCGTGCTCCTATCATACTGAAATGTCAAATCTCGAAAACGGACCTCTCATTAGGTAGATCTTAAAATAAGTTCCTGTAGAAAGTTTTAAGTGTTTTTGACAGCTTTAAAAATAAGGGCGCAGAAAAATAAAATCTAGAAATAAAGATTTCGGGTTTTTTCGCCTATCTCCGGAACTACCCGGAATTTGTAAACTTTTTTTTTTGGTTTTGAGTAAAGCGTCAAATTGCGCAACTTTGCCCTAATTTAAACCTTTCGTATTTACTACCGTTTAGGAAAGCCCCATGGTGAGCATTGAATTTGAAACACCCTGTGTAAGGACGGTTTAACAAATTTGTCGAATAAACATTTCTTCAAGGTGTAGGTTTATGGGTTGAGAGATCTTGTTAATGAAACGTCCTTTTTTTTAAAATGCCAACGTTTCGCAAAATTTATTTGCTTCCTCAGGACTATTCAAGACAGCCGTTCCATATGTCAATTCTATGGTATAAAGGCATTATTTTTACACAAAGTATCGTACGCGTTCGTAATTTTGATTAAAAACCTTTAAAAAAGACGTAAACAAACACATCTGCTGTTAACGTAGTTGGTTTATAGTGTTTTTTTTAAAACTGATATTTAATGACATTTAAGGACGTATAAACCCTAGAAGAAAGCGACTTTATTTACAACCATCCTTATATAAAACCGGTTTTAGGCACGTATAAACGTAGTGAATAACAATGTATCGTTTTTCTCCAGTTTTTGCGAAAAAAAAACAAATTATTCGGAAAAATCCTTTGGATGGGTTTTACAATTTTCATAATTTGATCGGTCTTATAAAAACGTGTTGAAATTGATATGAACAATAAAAACGTAACTTTAAAAAAGGGATTCAGCAGGGTGAATAAATGACTAAATCAATGAATAGCGAGCTTTCCCTCAAAAAAGGTAACATATGGTAACCGTAGATCCGGATTTCGTACTTGTGTTGCTCATCAGTACGGTGCTAGGTAAGCTCGCTATTCATTGATTTTTTCATTTATTCAACCTCGCTAAATCCGCTAAATCCTTTTTTTTAATTTATCAACTACAGAGCTTAGGATATCTGGAAAGATAATTATATCTGTCTCCGTAGAGACGCTTAATTTTCCTTCAAACTGAAGGTACATCTGCCTATTCTGCAAATTGACATATGGTTTTTCATCATCATTTCATCTCCTAATTCCTAGCACCGTACTGATGAGCACCACAAGTGCGAAATCCGGATCTACGGTTACCGTTATCTTTTTGGAAGAAAAGCTCGTTATTCATTGATTTTTTAATAAAAACGTAGTTCGATGGGTCGTTACTGGGGCCAACTCATCTCTACCAGAATCGTCATAAAGAATTGACATGAAGCAATAAAATGCGGATCGCATCCAAGTATTCTCCTTCCATCTTGGTTTGCTGATACTTTTATTGACTTCACCTATTAGATGGGTACCACAATCATTTTTTCTGTTGCAATTTTCAACCTTTGCCTCGATTAAATTGGTCAGTACCTTTTCTAATTTGAAACACCCTTGTAATACAATATAAACAATGCGCTTTATATGAATTAACTGGACTATACTTTAACTGGACTATAGTTTATTTCAGTATTATATCGGCTGTGACTATTTTAAAAAAGTGGGTTAAATTTTGAATTTTGATGAGCTTTGTCTTTATCTGGAAATACCTGACTAACAACCACTATTGAAAAGTTTATCGTTTTAGTCATAATTAGTAATGAAATTTGAATTTTATCAAAATTTGAAATTAGTAATTACTATAATAAAATGATTATAGTTTTCAAGATAAAATTGTACTTTTCTTATCTACAGGGTTCGACAGTTCTCGTCTAGGGGTCGCGATTCTTCAAAAACCGTCAGAAAATTTCGCCCCTACAAAAAAAGACGATTTTTAAACATAAGTTTAAATTAGCTACTTTTTTGTCAGGACTTATTTGTGCTAATATTCCTTAAAATTTAGTTTCTTAATACTAATCCAGTAAATAAAAAATATGTCAATTTAAATTTCTGTATGCAGCTTTTGTGAAAAACCTTTTTTTTATTTAAAAATGTATAGTCTAATTTTTTTAAGAGCGTACTGACGTCATTTTTATGGATCTCTATTTGATACATTGTTTAAGAGAGCGACAATAAATATGTAAAAAAAGTCATGTCGTTGTTTGCTTCAACTTTTACTTCAAAATGGCAACAACACATTATTTGACATGCGAACTGTTGACAACAAAGAAATACGTTTTCTTTTTTGCGTAAACAAACCTTTTAAACTGTTAACATACAGATAGCCATGAAATATGTCACTGTCACTGTTCAGAAAAGTCACAAAAGTCACAAATGCTGTCTTTCCTTTTACATGGTGAGAGTTTTGGACACTTTTTGACGTTTATTGGTACGCGTCTCAGACTAATAACTAAAGAGAGACCAAACATTCCCTATTGAAATCCTCTAATGTTTACAATCCAACACCCTTCTGGACGATTATATGAACAGAAAAGAGATAGAGCAATAAAACGGCAACACTGTCAAAAATTGCTTTTCCCATTACCAGTGGCGGCGTTAATTTTAATTTAAATATATAAATGTGAAAACGAGATATAAGGTAGGGTTGGTCGGATTTTCTTATTCAAAAGAATTAACTGCCAGAACTTGCATAACCACAAAAAATAGATTTATTCAAGGATAAAGTTTAGTTTGAGGAATGTAGGTATTTACGAACAGATCAAAAGTTTACCAAAGAGCACTTGAAATGATTTTTAGGTCAATTATTCAAGATGGCTGTTATATATTTTTTTTAATTGTGCAGTATCCCACAAAACAAAAGTAAAAAAAAATATTTTCATAGCAAAAAAAACGGTTAATAACCCGTTTTATAACGTTTTTGTCCAAAAAAAAACACGCTAATAAAAGGCTTATTAAGCGTTTTTTTTACTATGATAATAATGTCTCTGTTAATTTTCTTTAGTGGAATATAAACTTTATTTATCAAATTAAGAGAACTTTTTGTGATGTTAATTGTGAAAATTTTAAGGCCAACAAATTTTATTCTGAATACAGAACACAAGGAAAATTTAAGGAAGAGGTAAAAAATTAATTACTAGTAGTTTTTCAGGAAACAGGAGTCAAAAGGCAAAAAAATAAATAATAAATATTAATGAAAATAAAAATAAGATTGGCTCAGAGTAAATATCTCCAAAACGGTTTTATTCACATTATAGAAAGTACCCAGGTACCCATTAAAATACAAAAAATACCTGCCCCAGTACCTGACTATCAGCACTTGGTCTTATTGTCTTCTCTTGTTATGTATAAATTATAATAAATAAATATTTTACATGCTGCAAAAGGAGCAAAATTATCTGGTACTTTTGTTTCTTAAAAAAGATTAGTATTAGTCTTAGATTTTTGATGTATTAATAGTATAATCATAAGCTTTTTACGCAGTTTTTTACCTCATACTACGCCCATGACTAACGTAAAATGACAGGATCTTTCTTACCTCCGAAATATTAGTTCTGGGCTGGAATATCCGCTTTTATTGCATACCAGGCAATGGTAAACCATTTTGTTGGTCCTCAAAATAGCTTGATACAGTTCTTTTTTCACAAATAGTCACAATAAAATTCAAAAATCACCGAACAACACAAACCCCCGTTAACAACAACGCCGTCAGCTGCAACCAAACATGTCGGCATTTATTCGCGGCTCGTCGAAAAAACGTTGCCGGCTTGTGTTCTTTTTTATAAATCTCGAAATTCTACTTATTAAAAATTAAAAAAAGTTAATTATTGAGACTAAAAATTAGGACTAAGTATTAAGTTATTAGCATAAGAAAAATTATCCTATATAAAAATTTGTCAAATAATCAATAATATTATCAAAAGAGCTTCAAGAAGTTTATGAATTGTTTTGTTTCTAGGGAAACCCCGCGGTAAATTGGCAACCATGTATTTTTTGGGAAATAAACATTGTGGCTGGTTGATCGGGGTAATATTGTTTACTGTTATATCTCATTTTTTTTATTAATCTGAGGTACGCGTAGTAGCAATTTAGCTCCATAGTAAAACTAGTCCTGCGGAATATCTCTTACAACGTTAGGGTAAGAATTAAGGACGCTGTGTTTTCATTTTAAATGAGGCAATAAGTAAAAATCGCCACTTTCCAGAATTGTGACGGCTAAGATTTTCTGTCGTTTCTGAAGAATCGTGACCAGGGTGCCGAAATTCATGTGTTTGAGTAAGTTGCAATTTTACAACTCATAGTTAAGCTTCAAACCTTAGTTTAAACCACGGATGTCGAATTTTTTACGTTTTATAGGTGCAGTTTACCAACAAACTTCGGTTTAACCGTTACCGGCAGTCTGGGTGTGGGTTAAACTTCAGTTTAATAGTTACTGAAAGATTCTAACCTCAAAATAGTTATTAAAAATTTATTTAAAATTTGATTTTGGTAAAAAAACTGTAAGTTTTTAGTGAAATCGCTATGAGAGATGACTTAGAATTTATTTGTGATCAACTGGAATTATTGACATTGTCGAAGCACCAAGAAAACCAAAAATTATTCGTCCTAGAAAAAATCCTTCCTTTAAAAATAGGTCTAGATTATCTAAAGAGACGTGCGAAATTGTGCACGAGTAAATTCGACCAGAATTGGAACATCCCACAGACCAATAAATTTTATATTCTCACATCGAGCTCACACGTATATATACTTGCATATCTTTGTGTTTTTGACAATAACATTTTTTCTTGTGCCGTCTGGCTGTATGACTTTATGTAAACAACGCTGACATCTCAAAAACTACTTGACTGATTTTTATCAAATTATCAAAAAAAAAATGTAGTCTTTTTATACTAGTGTTGTGCTCCTAATCCTACATCTAATCCAATAGCTCTTCTTTTCTTCCTGGCCGTGGTTTGACTGCGACTTATAAATTTGAGCAACTTCTTTAACCAGTGATTTAATCCAAAGATTAAACTGAAGTTTAAACTATGGTTTAATCTGGAGTTTTACCTTTGTGTCTATTCTGTTCAAGTCAGATGCACTTAAGAGATATGCCGGCTAGGCAACGTTGTCAAACAAACATTTCAGGAAAACTGCACTTTCAGCGCTTTAGTCTGTTTTATTCGAAGACGCCGGCATGAAGGAGATCGTAGATGTAATTTTTTCAATTAATCACTTTGAAGATCTTAAGATTATTTTGATTTATTTTATACTGAAATGTTGCAACTAAAATACGACTTCGGCTGAAATTATTAGTTGGAAATTCGCCATCTGACACCTGCAATAAAACGCTATATGTCGTGTATGGTTGGTTGATAGATAAATATAAATTTCGTACAACTAATAATCGTGAATGTGTATCTCCTTGTCTTTATAACATGTCTAGATTTTTAAAGCCGCAGTAGGCTTCAAAGATCTCCCCACTACTAACAAATGAATCGGACGAAAGGATTTCCGAATAGCCAGTTAAAACCCCAGTTCCTCGGTAGCTCAGTTGGTAGAGCATTATACTGGTATTCTAGAGGTCCCGGGTTCAAATCCCAAACTTTTTTCCGATTTATTCCCTCACCCTTTGCCTCTACGCCAAAAATCTTTTCTGTAAATATTTTTTACCTACGACCAACGAATAATACTAATTTTAAGTCGATTTCAACACGATATTAATCGCTCATTTACGGTCCTAGGATAATAATAAAGCTTATACTTAAACCACAAGATGGCATCACAAGCGATGAAGCTTTATTTTATAAGAGCACTAATTGATGCAAAAATGTGAATTATTTTTCTATATTTTTAAGAAAATAAATATTTATTATGGTCAAGCCATAATTTAAGGCTTAAAATACTCTAGCATAATTTAAGGGGTAACTTTTTGATGAAGCAATTTTTACTACATTTTTCAGATTTTTATGCCATGATATTGCTCATATTTTAAATCTTTTTTTCCAAAGTTTCGATTTCTAGAATAAAACACTCAAATTTTTCAAGTTTTCACTGTTTTTTAGGCGTTCAAAAAAAGTTCTGCCAAAACATTTTTTCTCTGTTTAAATGAAAAATATTTAGAGAGAGAGGGCAGAATTTTAGAGGTAGATGAAGAGATAATTTAGTGACGTGCGAAAATTTTTAAGGTTTTTGAAGAGAGATAGCAGGCTATAAAATGTATTTTAGAGAAAGCTGGACATAATTTAAGGCAAATGTTTACTAAAAATTTCTGTCGGTCATCTTGAGTGGTGTCGTGCATATGATTTTTGTTTTCCAATTTTTATCCAAAAAACAACAAAAATTGTAATTTTTCAAAGTGTAAAGTGTGTAAAACATAAGGTGGTATTAATTTCTTTCAATCAAAGTTCTTTACAGTCTTTAAATTTACCAAAAAACGTGTCCTACTAAAGTGCATTTTAGCACATCTAAAAATAATTTAACAGGTATTTAAGAAAATTATTTTAAGGGTCATCATGGCTTGAACGTTAAACGTAAATAAATCCAATATAATTTTAGTACCTAACCAAAAATAAGTCCCGTTAAGTTGACATATTAGGCGTTTTTAAAAACATTTATAAAAAGAGAGAGACTGCTGCGATAAATTGTCTCGTAGAGTCGGGACTTTAGCGTAACTAGTTATGGGAGGTCAGGCTCAGACTTTTCGCAGCTCTATTGAAAGAGCAACGTCAATCGGTAGTAAAAGTTTGTGGATAAATGGGCATTTTAATTAATTTAGCGGATTCTCATTTCAAAATAAAATAAGAAAATACTCATAATCACTGTGTTACGCCCTTTGAAGGCAACATTTATCGTTAAATTTTACGGGATCATACTTGGGAATCTTTTAGTTAATTGAAAAGACTCATCATTAAATAATGAAAAAACCCAAAAAAAGGCACCTTATAGTTTTAAATTTGCAATCAGATTTATTGCATATATAGTATTGGTTTGTTCGGGTTCGTCGAAATTTCGTGTTCTAAACAGTCCGGAGCAGAACGCGTTTGTTTAGCGTTCTGGTTCAACCACAACTGTTCTGAACTGAAAAGTTTTGTGTTCGGGTTACTCCCGAAAATTTGTCCAGGACCGATTCAATACTGTTCTGTACAGTCTCGTGAAGCCGGGCGGAAATAAATGGGTTTTTACGAAAAATAATAAAAAGGCAGAGTGTAATCTTGTATTATTTTATTATCCGCGTGTATTTTTATAAAGGTTTTGTCGAGGGTTTTGTATGGTGTGACCTAAAGAAGAGGAATCCCTGCCTAACCCAAAAATTCAGCTTTATCCGTGTTAAATATTTATTCTTTCAAAAACTGCAGAATTTCACTTTGAAAGAATTAAGGCAAGATTCTACGTCATCATTAGCCATTGGCAGATTTTTTATAGAAGAAACTGTGGAACTATATGATGAGAACCAAATCATGGAAAATTTTTGGTAAAATATTTATTTTATGCTAAAAATAAAAGACACAATTAAGACACTCTGGATCACATCACGTGCTTCTTCTTCTTCACTCTATTATTATGGCAATTTTATGAAAATGCGTTCGGGTTCGTCCAAAAATTCTAAACTGTTAAGAACAGTCCCGTCGATTGCGTAACTATCACGCGCAGTTCTAAAACGATCTAGGACAGTTTTAAAATTCGGAACCCGAACAAACCATATGCACAACAAGTCTTTCCTTCTAAATAACAAAATAATTACTCTCCCAAAAATCCCTGGCAAAAATCAAGTACAAAATAAAATAGCTTCCAAAACAGGAAAAATAACAACCACATAACCTAACTTCTGAACTATGAGGATGAACTAACTCCAACTCATCCGATGAGTTTCTTGACGGAATCGATTACCAACTAATGATCTGAATTTCTATTTGGTGAAAGATCAACGCGTGCAGGCCAAAAATAAATTATATTTAGTTACACACAAAAAGTTATAATAAAAGATACAAGCATAAAATAGTTCTTGCCTCAATCATTTAAACAAAAAAAAAAAAGAAAAATCCGAAAAGTTAATTTAATTTGTCAAGCCTTCATACAATTTTTAAATGGCGGACAAAAATCACGTGCTATCTTTGTGTCGTCATCAGGTCGAAGAGTGGGGCAAAATTACTAGAACGTATCTATTCTAGGGATTTGCTTTGTCACGGGCTACTCCGTTTTCAAATTTGTTTACTGTTGGTCATTAATTTTTTTAACAGAATAAGAAATAAGTTCCCAATGTCCATAGTGGAGTTAAATATAAAATAAAAAAGAGAGTTTTACCAACAGAAAACTATTGGATTTTTGGCCTCCTCCACCAGTTCTATCACTGACTGGTTTCAGACCCAGTCCATCCACCAGTTGAGCTTTTTACTATGACGAATCGATAGCAAAAAAACGAAGTCTACAAAAATACACCGGAGTACCACAAGAATACATACATGGTTGTCCATGACTTGTTGATTTAATCGTTCATATTATTCGACTGTAAAAACTTATGTGGCACTGATGATCGCTAATGAGGGTGAAACACGTGTCTGCGTCTGGTCTCCAAGTTGCACCCGGTATGTATTCTTGTGGTATAATTTTGAGGTTTCGAATAGTGATAAGCACGAATCCAGACGCCGTCGCTCTGTCTGTCGGTCTGTCGGTTTGTATGTCGCCTACTTTGTAGCCACTCTAACTCAAAAACTCCTTCACTAATCATAACAAAATTTTACGTAGTGATTACTTTTGTTGACAGGCAGACCCCCTATTGTTTTTGAGCATTCTCCTAGTAGACCCTTCGGAGCTACACCTAAAAAAAAATATTTTTTTTTCTTATTGTGTGATACCTCCTTGGAAAGCTTATAAAAATTTTCTGTGCCATATATCTCGAGCTATGAAACGAAATGTTAAATAAAAAGTAGCTTAGGATAAGATTCAGGTCACACCCTATTGTCTTATCAAATTCCATACAAATCGGTTTAGCCGTTATTGCGTGATTAATGGACAAAAATCTTATGTATACGAGGATATATATATATATAGCACATGTAAAACGAAATGTTTTTAGAAATAATCCAGACTTTATATATATATATATATAGCACATATAAAATCTATTGGAAAAGTTCGTGCACCCTAGAAAAGTCTGGATACACCCTGGAGAAGTCTGGAAAGACTCTGGAAAAGTTTGGAAAGACCCTGGAAAAGTCTGGATACACTCTGGAAAGTCTGGAAAGACTCTTGAAAAGTCTGGAAAGACCCTGAAAAAGTCTGGATACACTCTGGAAAAGTTTGGAGAAGTCTGAAAAGACTCTGGAAAAGTCTGGAAAGACCCTGGAAAAGTCTGAATATGATTTGGAAAACTCTGGAAAAGTCTGGATACACCCTAAAAAAGTCTGGAAAGACCCTGAAAAAGTCTGGATACACTCTGGAAAAGTCTGGAGAAGTCTGGAAAGACTCATGAAAGACCCTGGAAAAGTCTGGACACACTCTGGAAAGATCCTGGAAAAGTCTGGATAAACTCTGGAAAAGTCTGGAAAGACCCTAGAAAAGTCTGGATACACCCTGGAAAAGTCTGAAAAGACCCTGGAAAAGTCTGGATACACTCTGGAAAGTCTGGAAGGACCCTGGAAAAGTCTGGAAATACTCTGGAAAAGTTTGGAAAGACACTGGAAAAGTCTGGATATAATCTGCAAAAGGCCGGAGAAGTTTGAAACGACTCTGGAAAAGTCTGGAAAGATCCTGAAAAACTCTGAATACACTCTGGAAAGTCTGGAGAGACCCTGGAAAAATCTAGAAAGACTCTGGAAAAGTCTGGATATATTCTGGAAAAGTCTGGAAAGACCCTGGAAAATCCTGGAAACACTCTGGAAAAGTCTGGAAAGACCCTGTAAAAGTCTGGATACACTCTGGAAAAGTCTGGAAAGACCCTGGAAAAGTCTGGATACACTCTGGAAAAGTCTGGATACACTCTGGAAAAACCTGGATACACTGTGAAAATATCCGAGTACACCATGGAAAAGTCTGAATACACTCCTGAACAGTGTAGATACACCCAAGAAAAGTCTGGATATACTCTGGAAAAGTCTGACCAACCCAATCTAACCCATGTATATATGAGTAGCGGTTTTTTATATAATATATATTCTTCTGAGCGAGGGAAGTTTTGGAGTAAATCTTTACTCGATTTATTTTATTAATTTTTTTTACATTTGTGCTTTTTTTATTTGCGGACATTGAGTAAAATCGTGTTTTTTACGAAAGTATAAAAAAGTACCGAGTAGTTCGGTGCTCGGTCAGAATTTTAACCGAGTAATATGTACTCGGTGCTCGGTCTTAATCGGCCGAGTACGCCGAGTAAAGTAAAGTAATAGAAGCAATCCATTTATGCATGTCAAAAACAGAAAAAAATGAGACGCAGAGTGGTAAATAATAAAATAAACTAAGTAATAATAACTTAATAAAAAACACAAACACAATGAAATAATAATTTAAAACCTATAATCTAAAAGAGGAAGATTATTATTATCTCAACGACGTTTCCTGCTTCTGAAAATAATCTTTCGCTGATGGAACTATTAAAAAACCGACAATTCTACTGATCGGCAGCCGAGTACTAGGTACTCGGCCATTGCCTTTACCCGAGTACTTGGCACTCGGTCAAGTTAAAAGACAGGGCTCGTTACAGTCCTATAAAAAAGATGTAATTTTTTAAGTTTCACCAATGTGATCAGTTTTTTGACAAATCAAATGCTATATAACGTTCATCTGACATTCCATTTTTCTCGCTATGAGGCATTGAAAGTTAAGATTAATTATTATCATAATAACATGTTTCACATTTTTCCACTTTTATGACGAACCTTGTTAGACATTCATTTAATGTAAAAAACGCTTTCCAAAGTGGTTTGAAATAATGCACTACGACAAGATAATCCCTGGCGTACTCAAATCGCAATCAAAAACTCATTTTGAAAATTGCGAAATAATATTAAAGGTCTCTATTTAAAAACCAATAACGTATCTTGGATCCCGGAAGTTTTCTATAAGCTAATTAAATAAAAAATCTAAAGTTCATGCACGAAGTTTAAAAGAAAGTGCAGATACTATACTATTAACTTTAGCCCGATCGGAGGGCAGACTACAATGGTGTTCTTACATATTTTTCAGTTACCGCATATATTTGAAAACTACGTAAATAGTAGTTTTCACAACTAGTGGGTAAAATAGTGCTTTTTTATAAGCTTTGGTTTATCATCATCATGTTTTTGATGAAGATATAAATATATATATATAAAAAAAAGTAACTATAAGAAGAGGAAAACCTCTTGAAAAACTGCTAATTCGGCCAGTATGCGCTTAGCTGCTAAATTATTTTTGACGTTTCTCACTTTGACGGTCTTGTTGTTGTGATCGATTGCATAATTGTTAAAATTTTTGTGATTCCTACTTACCTTTTCAATACCTATTGAAAAATTATAGAGTTTGATGTGTATTCGGTTATGATCCTTTTCTTTTTGGTATAGTTAAAAATGCAAGTTTATTAATTCACACCTACTTAATATAATCCTCAAAGTTAATAAATATTTATTAAAAAAAAATTTTAAAAGTAGAAAATAATTTTTTATCTCTCTTATACCGTAATAAAAGCGATGGGCCCAAAGTAAGGATAAAACTTTTAATTTTCTAACAGCTTTTCGGTTGGATACTTTATTTTTTAATTCCCGTTTGGTAAATTTTAAGCTATTAAAAATAAACTACTAAAAAAGAAAAATAAGACAGTAACAACCAATTTCATAAAATCACGCATAAAATAAATCAATTAACAAAACCTAAATTTAAACTTATAGTAAATTAACGCCTAACTTCCAGCCTACTACGCTAGTTTTCTGTCCGACTAGACTGCTAGAAAATAAAAAAAAAGTCATCAACTCTCGGACCAAATAGAGGATTTTTTTTTAACTTTATTTCGCGCATGCGCCTTCAGAAAGTGTACCCCAAGATGCCGATTCTTGAATTTTGTAGGAAAGGTTGCACGGGAACGGTCACCTCCTTGACATCGACCAATAACGCGCTTTAAAGCTATCACGAGTTATCCGAAACCTGTCCGACCACAGCCGAGCATCATCCGATTGCCGTGTATCGAAGTAACCTTCCTACACTTTCATACACCTACCTCTAAGCAGGAGAACGGGCACTCTTGGAAAACGATAACCGAGTCAGCTTTGCGCGTCACCGTACAAGCTTGGCAGCTTCTGAGCCTTCTTATTGGTCGGAACGAAGGATGTGAACGTTCCCAGGCGACCATTCTCTCGAAATTGAAGAATCGGCACCTGGTCGAAACGAAGGATGTGAACGTTCACCAGCGACTGTGGTTTGTTATACTTGGTATTGACTCTGAAGTTTGCAACATTAAGCACCAGTGACGTCACGAGGACTTGCAGAGGTTTTTTCGAGGGTCCCAATTTTGAAGCGAAATTACAATATAAAGAAGCAGAAACAAAATATCATAAAAGAATAAAATCGGCATTTTTTTAACGCACGAACACCATTTGTCGGGGTATAAAGAGACACTTCAGTCCTGTGGGTTATACTCTATTTTTTATGCGCACTTTAGAAAAAGAAAATCTTGAACAAATAATGAAAATTTAGAAAACTCACGTAATGATGCTTTAGACACAAAGCAATGACGATGTCCGCGCAAGGTTGTTGACGTTGATACACTTCCTGAAACTGCTTAATGGCACTTTTAGTTTCTATAGGGATTAAAAACGTCACTGCATCAGTGACACGTTTAGTCTCTGAAAATAGGGGCTGGAAGTATACTTTTAGCAAGTATTTGGTAAGTTCATACAAATATTGTAAACCGGCCTGGTTGACTTATTACCCTTTGAAGATGATCTGACTAGGATCGAAACATGTTAGGGTTAAATTAAACTGATTAATTTAAAATTAAGTCATTTGGTCACCAACTACAAAAAAGAAAAAAAATGACTGGTTAGGCAATATTATAATATAGAGTTTTTGAGCCAGTCAAAATAACATTCTTTGCTTATGCTTATTTGTGCGACTGCGCACTAAGAAAAAAGAGGGAGAGTAAATAAAATTTTTATTAAAAAATTTTTTTTTAAAAACAAGCTTTTATTAAATGCACTCAAAAGTAGAAAATAATTTTTTATCTTTCTTATACCATAAAAAAAGCAATGGGCGCAAATTAAAAATTTTAACTTTAGGTATTGTATATAGGCCACATCGACGTTTCACCTAAGAAACAGGTGTATTACTCTATAACCTAAGGACATTTTCAAAGGCTTTGCAAGCAAGGCAATCTCACCCGTTCTCAGCTTACCTGAGAATACCATATTATTGTATTTTCACCAGATCTATAAACGCATATCAAATTTGAACACAATCAGATGTTGATAAGTCAGTTATTGGTTAGCAAAACGTGACCGAAAATCGTCCATCTTGAATCAGCCATATTGAATTTTCCAAATCTGATTAAAAATTCGTATTCCTTATCCCCAAAAGCCCCCGTATACCAATTTTGGTTGAAATCGGACAAACTTAAGTGTCCACTCCTCTCGTAGGGTGGCGGGGTGCCAAATAATGACATATTATTGTATTGTCACCGAAACTATAAATGCATGCCAAATTTGAAGGCAATCGGATGTGTATAAGTTAGTTAAAATTGGTTAGCACAAGATGGCCAAAAATCGTCCATCTTGAATCCGCCATATTGAATTTTCCACCCCCTTCCAATAGGAGGGAGCAGTCAATTTCATCACACTTTATTCTTGTGTTTTCACCGGAACTATATAAGCATGCCAAATTTGAAGCCGATCGGATGTCGGGAAGTTAGTCAATATTTAGTTGCTTCCGCCCTAACAAACATATTTACATATATTGCAAGTTAAATAAAAGCTTGCAACATAACACTTTTTGTGCTTATCCCTATCACAGTTTAGAAATGGTTGAATGGGTCAATTAAACGACAATTTTTATGTTTTAAATCTAGTCTTAAATTTTAATACTTTATTTTGTTTTTTTTTGACAAGGTTTTTTTAAAAAAAATTGGGTTTGTGTTACCAATGTTATAGAAGAAGATATAAAACTCGCTAAAACTCGATATAACAGAGCGTTATTTTTAGTGAGCCCAAATTCTCTTAAAAGGGCGCCTATGCTTATCCTTATCGTCAATAAAAATAAGCAAAACTGCTGTCAAATTTGTTCTTATTTTAGTTTGCTAAAAACTCCCTAATTTTGTTAGAAAATAACTTTTAACATTCAAAAAACCTTTGGTTTATATTATTAGGGATATTTTGGAAGGCTTTAAATTTTGACAACTTTGACAGCCGCTGTGGTAGTGTTTAACAACCACTACCACTCGCACTCATCGATTTTACTAGTTAACTTGTAAAAAATTTCGTGATGAGAAAAAACAAAAAAATTGGGTTAATTTTACAAAATGTTGTATGTTGAAACCTGGTAATATTTTATTATTTTTAAAATTAATTGCGCCAAAATTCTCTAAAATTGACCAGAAAAATAACCACTACGAAATGGATTCGTAGCTTACGGCAGTGGTAGTGGTTAATTACCAGAACGGAATGACGTTTAGCTACTGCGCAGATGCAGTAATTACCGCAACCACTACGAAGTATCAAATAAGCGTTGCAAAATATCCCTATTATTAATTTTCATAATTTTAGCCTTTTTCGATATCCTATTCTGTCGTTATACATCGGATATTTCGCTTAAGATGAAAAACAGAGGTTATTTTACTACGGTAAAGTATCCAGCTGATCTTTAGCATTTTTCTGGTATTGTTTTGAATGTATCAGATTAGGAATATTTTTGTTATTTTTGTGAGTGCTAGAAAATAAAGACCTTTTTATTTATTATTATTTAAAAGAATGTGCATATGATGAAACAGTTAAGGACAACACCCTGTATGAAGGTTGTTGCGTAATGAAAATCTATTACTGCGATAGATCGAAAGTGGGCCACCAATAATAGGTCAAACAGTCACCACAACAAGCATAATCAAGCAAACTTCGATTTTGAAAATATTTGAATTTAATTCGTACCCGATATGCGCCAATCTCGGGGGAAATTTAAAATAACGAATTTAAAATTGTTTGGGAAAGAAAATAATGAAAAACAAATACATAGTAGAGTTGAAAGTTTAATTTATACCGGGTAGGTTTAAGTTTAAGTGTGATTAGCTCAAGATATTAGGGAATTATTGGAACGACTAACACCATTTCAACTAGAGTCCTCTATATATTTGACAGTTGTTCTTTTACCAGAGGTGATCAACTCATATTGCTCTCTCTTTCTAGTTTTTTTTTATATTTGCGTGTAAAACCGGATTTATGAAATGGACTGATGTTTCGTTGTCTCTTTTTATAATTTCCCCAGATACTTTTTGAAAGATTGATTTTTTTGGTTAGGAAAACATGTCAGTCTTTGACCAAAAAACCATCAGTGTGCTAGATGCAGGGTAGATATTCAAAATGTTAATAATAGGTTAAATATAAAAAACTTATTGATCTCTTTTTCTTGAAATAATAATAATATATAATATTATTTAAATTAAGCTAATCTTACTTACCTCGCAAATTCGACTATTTTTATTAATTTTTCAGTTTAGTAAATGCATGATCTCCTTTCATCTTTCATTGGACAATGGAACACTACAAAGTCGTACCGCAATATTCGATTTTTAAACCACATGTAAATAATCAAATGTAAAATTTGACGGACGTTTATTGAGGTCGTAATTACAAACTGGGGAATTGTTTTTAGCAACACTGTTCGGGAAATCAATTTAACTATGTCGACCTGATTTTTTTTTTGCAAAATTTGTTTTCCATGGCAACGCGGAGACTTTATTTATGTTTATCACAGAGATTTTTTAGCACCGCGGCACCGGGTCAAAAATTTGAGGTTAGGTTACTTGTTTTGACTTCGCGTTCTGCGCCGCTAAAAAAACAAGTAAAATACTAAAATAAAGGAAAATCATTTATTGCAGACTTACCTGCTAAAAGCTACGCTACCCAACTACGTATTAAAGTAACTGGGTGTAATGTTTAAGGTTGCATTTACAAGTGCATTTATAATTGAATTGCTAGCTGATACCGACAACAGGTTAACTTAAAAGCATGCAGATTTAAAAATCGGCTACTGGCGCTAGACGAAATAATCGTGTTCTATTTTAAACAGGAGCGTCAACGACTAGCAATAGTCTTTCCAACCTCTAAATGAAGCTTTACTGACCTGTTTTGTTAGTACTCAAGTATCCGTGTGTTTTTGAAACTGAGGTTCTAAAATTTATCCTTTGCACTCCAAGATTTCACTAGTACAATTGCACATGAAAAAAATGGTTGAATCAAAATAAAAACAAAATTATGTGGGGTTATGGGCGCCAAATGTTTCTATGCGAATTGCTAGTAATTCCAGCGAGGCAGTAAAGTTCTCTCTTGGTTCTTCAATTGATAGACTCGGGGTAATGCCCGCGCAGCGCTAGGCCTTATTCGGCGGGAGACCACACACGCGGAGTGGTTTCATATTTGTTTTAGAACAATGTTTTTGAAAACACATTTTTGAAAGATAAACATAACCTCGAATGGTTTTTTCAGAAAATCTAAAAATGCTTTTCTGTCCCACTGCGGCCCGATTTAAAGTTTGTTGACAAAACACCTGCAGTTTCCATTGAATCGTATAAATTCTGCGATCTATCGGCCAACACCTGAACTGCGTGTGTTTTCTGCTTGATCGGTTTTCTTTTCCGGAGTGCACAGGCATTTAGAAATAAGGAAACTTGTGTTTTTATTTTCGCTAAAGCAAGGAAATATAAAAAGGAAAAATGTAATCCAGAGGAATTTTTTTTGTAAATCGGGTTTGTTCTAAACCGCAATTATTTTGAGGCTTTTGGGATAGATGACAGCACCAGAGCTTTTATTTTGAAGCAAAAATAATTGAGAATTTTGAAAAACCCTTCAGATATTTTTGTTAAGCATTTAAAAATGATCACCCCTGCAAAATTTCAGCTAAATCTGATGTTTAGTTGTCCCTGTGCACTCTAGCAAAAGATTAAAAAATTATAGAACAAGGCGTTGCCAGTTCTGCTTTTTTTTAATCTGGTGAGAAACTATAGCCTTAGCAAAAATGTGATAGTGATAAAATTATTTATTATCAGTGGTTGCCAACTATCACACTGCCAACACACAAAAAAATTGTCAAGATTTCCTTAACAACTGCCAAATCGAGTTGCTCACGTCTGGTTCCGCAAAAATTGTATACAGGGCTGTCAAAAATTGTATACAGGGTCTCTAGTTTTACCCATATAACTATGTTTAATAAACTACAACTGACTCTTTTATATTTTTTAAAATCTTTGCTATGGTTACTGGGAAGATTTTTATTTTCAAATTTTTAACAAGACCAAAAATATTTTTTTAAGTTTCAAATGGTTTTTTATCATTAAAAGAAGCTCTGGTGCTGTCATCGTTCTCTAATTCAAAGAGCGATTTACAATAAACCCGATTTAAAAAATTTGAGAATTATCAACAATTTCCTCTGGATTACATTACTCCTAACTAAATTTTCTTTTGTCTAAAAGCCTGGACACCCTGGCAAGGAAAATCAAGGATCGATAATTGTTGCTCTCTAAGCGTTTCGAGTACGTTCCGATATTCGGTCGAGGCTATTGTTCCTATAATTCTCCATTACCGAGGAAAAAGGACTGGATTACTTGTGCTACCAAGGCCTTATCGTCACAAAAACTGCGGCTCATAGCCTTGTAAACAAATAGAGGAGATCAAGCGAAGCAAAGAATTTTTCCATTCCTTTTCGACGTGTTATGTTTTTTCTAGACACGTTTTTTTCATCAACTTCAAAACATTTTTATACACAGTGTATGTACTGGTACACAATTTTGTTATTTTGTTAAATCAAATATAAAAGTAAACACATTTAGAAAATTGCCTCAGTTATTGGAAAATTAAGCATAAATAAACAACTGTCAATTGACGCACCAAAATATTTTTGCTCTAGGAGACTAAGGGCAGTATTCATGGTCCTTTCTTGAAGGAAACCTTGAGGTTCCCTTGACGAAGGCGTCCTTTGATTTCGCCTTAAGGCTTCTTCAAGGCGACCTTACTATGAACACCGTTTTGGCTCAAGGACACCTTAAGAACGCCTGTTTCTTGAAGGACGGACTACGAATACGAAAACTTTACTTAAAGATCTTTTTGTTTGTTCGATCGTCCCGCGAAAACTACTGAATCGGTTTTTCCTAGGCAGTACAATCGGTTCGCGAAAACAAAAGTTATATGACCATTTACAGCAAAAAGGTCTGATAAAAATTTCGGAAAAGAACCGCTGACAAAATTCCGGGTATTCAGCTAGTTTGTGACAAATATTTTGCAATTTGTTTACCCACAATCTACGGACTTCACATATACGCGCTCATATTACAGTAAATACTTGTACAACGCAGAAATAACGGGCCATGCTATACACTTGAACAGCTGACAAAATTCCGGGAATTCAGCTAGTTTGTGACAAATATTTTGCAATTTGTTCTAATTTTGCTCTAAAAATCCAAAAAGGCTTTTGTGTATGTCCTATTTACCCACAAACTACGGACTTCACATATACGCGCTCATATTACAGTAAATACTTGTACAACGCACAAATAACGGGCCATGCTATACACTTGCACATACTAAATTAGGAAGTTCAATTAGTCAAAGAGCTGACCGCCGATATGTACCTACATATTGAATGCCTATGATTTAGCAAAACAATACAATGTAAAAACATACTTTCCCAAAATAACAATAAAATGACAGAACTATGTAGCGGCAAAACAGAAATTGGTCAAAACTTACTGCCCCAAAACCTTACAATAATAAAACCGTAAAATTCTAAAACATGTGTTACCGATACAGGCCAACACACATTTTGGTGCCGGCGATTTTTTAACTGTTCCTGGGTAATGTTTGGGTGGAGAATCCGAAATAACCATCAGATGTTGTCTATCAAATCTAGTTTTTAAAATAGGAATTATTTCCTTTTTTTAACCTATATATATATATATTCCGTTATAACTATGACTATTGTCAGTAACAAAAAAAACACATATAGTTAGTCTCATTCATTGATGTGTTGAACTGTGGATCTTTAATAAGTTGCCTTATTTGAGGACCATCAAATATACCAGCTTTTAGTTTTCCGTGCTAATCCCAGGAAACTTACGTGACAAGTACCCAAAACAATTTCGATCTCGATCTAATGTTTTCACACACTGCTTTATAGGCTTCAACTTGATATGCAAGGGTGGTAGTAAGATTTTTTCTCGCGTAACCAAAGGCCATTTACTATGTTTTGTTTTCCTTGAACCATAGTATCTCTTAAGGCGAATTTCTCTTAACCCAGTGCTGATCTTTAGCTCTGCTGTCCCAAAGACATAAAAACAGGGGTATTTTGTATATTCACTTTACAGCACAAGGAGAAAGTTGACCATTTTCAAATCAACACAAATTTCCCACTGATGTTCTTCGTATTTAATTTGTTTCAAAACTTGTGCTATTGTTTTATACTCCTCTTTCATGTTAGTAGAATGTCCAATAGGAATTGAGGCATATTTGTTACCGTTATGTAAAAAGACACATTTTCAACTACGTTTTGAACTGTCGATGAAAAGGCGCCAATCGTCTGAAGTGTATTCTGGCAAACCCATTTTTTCTAAGAGTCCTTTTATATCGTTACAGAATACCAGCTTATTTTCCTGAGTGAAGAAAGGCAGCAGATCCTTTTCTCTCTTACATATATAAAAATAACATTAGTGCCTGAATAAAATGTAACATTATAGTGCTTGGATAAAGAAGGTTATTTTCTTTTAATCTGGATGCAAGTAATTCAGCACACTCCTTTGAGAGGTATAGGTATCTCTCTTAAAACACTGAGGAGTTGTTAAATCTGCTTCAAATTCACTGTCGTTTTCTGATTACATTCTTTGAACTTCATCAGACGTTGATGTTTCTGTTTCATCTTCCGGGATTTCAGGAAGACTTCTGAGGGTTAAAATGGGTATTTCCTTAGAGTGCGGTACAGGTCTTCTTGCAGAATCTAGATCAGGATATGTCCATTTATGTCGATTGTTCCTATTTATGCCTTTAATATTAACGAGACAAAAATAGCAGTCATCATAATGGTTACGTGGTTCCCTCCAAACCATTGGTACACCAAATTTCAGGGACTTTCTGTTTCCAATTGTCCACTGTCGCAAATGTTCAACACTTGTTTTACACACCACATGTGGAGCCCAAGATTTATCCTAATCTCCCAAATGAACGACAAAATAGGCAAGGTTAGACCTTTCCACAATTGGACACATGGATGGTTTACACAGCTACGCCTGCTTGTGGATGCCATTGTTTTAGTTTTAACACTATAAAACGACGAAAATGTACGAAAAATTATGACACAACTTTATTTGCAAAAATTACACAATATACTAAGTCGAGAAGGATAAAGGTAGACAAAATATTATGTTACCAAAATCAATTAGTCGGGGTTGAGCAAGTATGGGGAGATCGGATCATAGGGAATTCCAAATATAAAATAGCTAATAAAATTAATAGGATTAAGTAATGCGGGTTAATCAGGTCTAGGAATATTGGTTTACGGACAATTTCAGGTATATTTGGCTAATTAGATCCTAGTTTTGAATACAAAATTTCATTAGTCTCTATCTGAAAAACTTGAGCTGATAAAAAAAATCTGCCGCCAGTTTTAGAATCAGCACATTAAGTATATCTAAAATCAGTTCTTAGATCTCAGGAACCAAATTTTTTTTTATTTTGTTGTCCTGTGAGTATAAGATATTGCCGCTAGATGGCGCTACGGTGTGACGGACATCATTTGATTTGTTAGCCTGACAGCGTCTTCTGTATTTTCGGTACAGAGGACGCTGGTCTCGCCTACAGTCGGGCGCCTAGGACCGTATTCATAGTTCTCCCTTGGAAAGAGCCAACCCGACCCATTATGTACGATAAAAAACAAACGCGGCAAAAGCCGTTACGAAAAGCTTGTCCGCTATTCGTGGTACACCTGACCCCTATAGCCAATGGCATTACATCTTATTTGTCGGCTATATACGGCCATCTAGCGGCAATATATTACACAGGTTTTCCTGTCCAGTGGGTCTATTCTTGAGTCGAGAGAAAATTTGCTCCCAGGGAGTCAAATTTGCTCCCAGGGAGTCAAATTCTCTCGCTACTATGCATCTCATTGGTCCAAATCTTCGGTTTAAATCGGTTTCTCTCACTTTGCCCGATGTTGATCGCAAGTAATTCTCTTCTTCTCTCTTTATAATGGACTTTTTGATAACAATGATAACTTATGCGCACCTTACATATTTATTTATACTATACCTCGCTTTGGAAACAAATGAAAATTGACTGGCACATACAGGGTGTCTCAAAAGACTTGGACCCCCCACCAAATATCTCCAAATCTAAAGTTGATAGACACAGATGGTTTCAAAAAAGTATCTTTTTGAATTCTATTCGTGCTGCCAAGGTTTTCCCAGGCGACTTCACTTTTTTTAAATGAGACAACCTGTATATTTTGGCAAATTATATCCAAGAAAAATTATATTCGGTGATTCTTTGTCTACGTCATGGCTTTTATTGAAAAGTTTTTGTCATTTAAGAGAGTTAGAGAAAAAGTGATATAGGTACCTTATATCTTTGAAAACAAAACGAAAAGCTCTATTCAAATTGGCTAAAATATAAATAGTAATGTCTAGCTCCGCCCCCGGGCGGCGGCACGATCAGCATTCAAAAATATAATATTTTGAAAACCGTATAAATATATGAAATTTTACTTCTTTGCCTCTTTTGGTTTTGAAGATATTAAGGGGTTCTAGGACGCCACAGTGGTCCAAATTCGAGGGTATGATGGGGTTTTGAGGAAGCGCGGACCTGTCCTCAAACCTAGGAGGGGGGGGGCGATTAATCAGATTTTATTCACCCTCAGTCTGGTGGTTTTAAATGCGCCGCGGGCAAAATTTTTAGAAAATACTAAAAATGAATGATGAAGCGAAAAACTAGTAATTATGAAAACCGCATGTCAGTATGTTAACCCGTTTTTGAGCTACTTGATTTTTTGAACCTTATGCGTTTTAGAAAAAAAGAAGAATTAATGAAGATTTCTTTTTCTGTTAAATGGTTTTTATAGTTAATTTATAGTAAAAATTATTTCGTTTATTTTATTTTAAATACCAAATTGGTATTTTTCTTATGGGAAGATCTATTTTGAAATCACCATAAAATTTTCTTTAAAACTATGTGTGTCACATAATATTTAATTTTTGTTTTTTTTTTTAAATAGTATATTTTTTACGAAAAACGACGATAACATGAAATTTTTTTTTACTGGGACTTCCATCGATTCTAGGATCAATGCCAAGTGTTGCCAAAGTGAGAGCCAAGTGTAGAGTTTTTTTGAAACAAACACAAAATATCCATGCACCAAGCCGAGATTCGAACCCGGAAACTTCCGTGCGGCAGGCAGATACGCTGTCCAATGTGCTACGGTGGCCGGCAATAAAAAAACATATATGCGATACATCATTTTAAGGCTATAGTTTCTCAGCAGATTTTAAGTAAAAAAAGTACAACTGGCAATACCTGTATCTTTAATTTTTTAATCTTTTGCCAGAGTGCACAGGGAAAAGTAAACATCAGAATTACCTGAAATTTTGCAGGGGTGATTATTTTTAAATGCTTAACAAGAATATCTGAAGGATTTTTCATAATTCTCAATTATTTTTTCTTCAAAATAAAAGCTCTGGTGCTGTCATCTATCCCAAAAACCTCAAAATAATTGCGGTTTAGAACAAACCCGATTTACAAAAAAAATTGAGAAATACTCACAATTTCCTCTGGATTATATTTTTCCTTTTTATATTTCCTTGCTGTAGCGAAAATAAAAACTAAGTTTCCTTTTTTGTAAAAGCCTGTGCACTCTGGAAAAGAAAACCGATCAATCAATTACACTTCGTTGAATTTAGGAGACACACGCAGTTCAAGTGTTGGCCGATAGATCACAGAATTTTTACGATTCCATGGTAACTGCAGGTGTTTTGTCAACAAACTTTAAATCGAGCCGCAGTGGGACAGAAGAGTATTTATACGTTTTCTGACAGAAAACTATTGGAGGTTATGTTTATCTTTCAAAAATATTGTTCTAAAACAAATATGAAACCACTCAGCGTTTGCGGTCGCCCGCCGAAAAAGGTCTAGCGCTTCGCGGGCATTACCCCGAGAACTAGGAATTCGCATAGAAACATTCGGTGCCCATAACCCCACATAATTTTGTTTTTATTTTGAATCAACCATTTTTTTTTTAATTTAAATTATTGCGGCATAGTTATGTGTGTACAAGTGAAATCTTGGTGTGCAAAGGATAGATTTTAGAACCTCAGTTTCAAAAACACGGATACTTGAGTACTAACAAAACATGTCAGTAAAGCTTCCATTTAGAGGTTGGAAAGACTCTTGTTAGTCGATGACGCTCCTGTTTAAAATAAAATAAGATTATTTCGTCTAGCGCCAGTAGCCGATTTTTAAATCTGCATGCTTTTGAGTTAAGCTGTTGTTGGTATCAGCTAGCGGGAGTGTTTCCAATTCAATTATAAATGCACCTGTAAATGCAACCTTAAACATTACACCCAGTTACTTTAATACGTAGTGGGTAGCGTTTTTTTAGCAGGTAATTCTGCAATAAATGGTTTTCTTTTATTTTAGTATTTTACTTGGTTTTTTAGCGGCGCAGAACGCTGAAAGTCAAAATAAGTAACCTAACCCCAAACTTTTGAACCGGTGCTAAAAAATCTCTGGTGTCCCACTGTGGATAAACATAAATAAAGTCTCCGCGTTGCCATGGAAAACAAATTCAATGATGTAAAATTTTGCAAAAAGATCAGGTCGACATAGTTAAATTGATTTCCTGTACAGTGTTGCTAAAAACAATTCCCCAGATTGTAACTACCACCTTAAAGAAAATTTCATGCTGCCACTTTTTAGAAGTGTCAAGTCCTTATTACACCTTGAATCAAAAAAAATTTAGCGGTTTTCTTCCGCATTATAAAACTAATAAGGTGGAAAAATTCACTTTCTAAGACAAAGAAAACCTTACGATACGTTGGCCACACCACATACTGTAACGGGTTATTTTATGTGCCATTATGTCCATATGTTTCCTTTTCTTATTTTATTTTATTATTTGTTTTATTACTATTGCTTTTTAATATTTCCGCAAGTAGGTAGTTGTTGGACAGTTTCAGTTTAGCCCAAACGAGTTGACGTAAACGTTGCGCATAGGTACGTTAGTCAAGATTTGTCAAAGCGCACCCGACATTTTTATAGATTTTGTATTTTTTTTGCAAAACATAAACTCCAGTTATTATTTGGAATAAAAAGAAGACAGTTGTACCAACAAAAAAAACTTTTGTATTTATGGCCTACTCCACTAGTTATACCAGTACGAACCCAGTAAACAATTTACTACGGCTTACTATTGGCCTGTAGTACGGAAATGTCCCCTCGGGCCAATAAATGCCTGACATAGACCATCAATATCCCAATCCGTGAGACCGTCAATGAAACTATAATAAGCCATCGTTATAAAAAAATTGACAGCCTAATGCAAGCCCAGCATTAGGCTTAAAAATGGCCTTTTGACAATATGTATATGGGACCTCCGTTCAAAAAAAGTACGGAAATGTCCCCTCGGGCCAATAAAGATGCCGTCCGGGACCCCGGCATTTTCTACCGGTATGCTTGACATAGACCATCAATATCCCAATCCGTGAGTCCGTCAATGCAACTATAATAGGCAATCGTTATAAAAAAAAGTGACAGCCTAATGCAAACCCAGCCTTAGGCTAGAAATGGCCTTTTTTATGTATAAGGGACCTCGGTCCAAAAAACCTACGCCGGTCCGGGACCCCGGCATTTTCTGCCTTGACATAGACCATATCCCAATCCGTGAGACCGTCCATTCATGCCAAACAATTGATGGCACACAGTAATAAGACGGGCGATTTGATGCCACACACACTCCATCTTGCATGATGACTATAACACTATACAGGTAAATCGTGCGACAAGCATGAAAACTAAAAAAGTGGAAGAAAAACAGATTATAAAAAATATGAAGAAAATCCTTTCTAAAAATAAAAGTGCGGCAACAAAAAACTTCGATTTTACCTCTTTCAAGAGCTCAACGATGTTACCTATAATTTTGAGTTGTGTTATATAGTTTTGATTGTCCGATAGCAATTTTAAATAAAAAGTAATAATAACAGCTGGGAAACTAACGTCGGGCCAGCATATGCCCTTGGTCCTTAAGTTGCTATATAAATATCTGTCAGAAAATGGTTACAGGCCTTTTGTCTGCTGCCCGATCAAAAAAATGTCCAAATATTACTCAGTGGGCCAACAATAGGCTTTCTACAAACTTCGGGGGAGTGACTGCGGGTTATTATACGACCTTTGCTTAAAAAATGTGCCGGGGTATCACCGGGTATCAAGCAAAAGGCACTAGCAAAGTGTGGCCCAACTATCCCTCGGAGTGTCCTTCACTAGGTCGGACTTTTCCCGTAGCAAGCATGTTTACTGGGAATTGGTTTCCATCCATAACGGGTGCGACTTAAGACTAGACGCAGACACGTGTTTCGCCCTTATTAGGGACTCATCAGTGCGCCGTCATTGTAAAGTGTTTTGACCGCCCTTGCCGCCTTGATCGAACTCGCTTCGCTTCGTTCGATCAACTGCCGTCTCGTGTGGTAGAGGATCACTTTCCGCACTTGTTACGTAAATAACTATTTTTGAGTTTATATCTTGATAAACCGCCAGTCAGGCACAGAAACTACAATTAAGTTGCGTAACACGCTATTTTTCGTTGACAACCAACTTAAAGTTTGCGTGTCTTCACAAACTACAACTGTCTATTACAATCGAGTCGTAGCAAATTAAGAAATGCCTTAAAGGAACAGTAAGAGTGAATAATTTATTGCTATTTCTCAATACGATCCATTGCTTACTTTTCGTCGCCTCGGATATAATATTTTGCTGAGATTTTTCGCAGGTGTTAACATTTTTATGCGACATGTAATGAGTGCGCTGCCATTCTGATGTTTCAACATTTCCACAAAAAGTCAGTAGGACGTACTTCGGAAGAATGTAGCAAAAAATATGAAGCCCTGTTCTTACTATGCATCAAACTGAGCATCTTTTTCTTAGGGAAATGTCAGTTTTAACTAAGGTAAAAAAGTCACTAGTCAAAAAATCAAGATTGCACAAGATTAAGTGCTTTGTTTACTTTTTTCCCAATTTTTTCCAAACTTTGATTTTTGTATTTTGTATTAGTTTTTTCTAAAAAAGAATTAATTATACCCTAACATTTACAGCTGATCGACAGGTTGACAACATAAAAAAACGGTTGCTAATAAAAATTTCACTAAAAAATTCCTCAGCACGCATGCAATTTATTGATAAAATTCATTTCTTCATTCATTTTTCGACAGATTTCATACTGTGAACACCCAAGATGCATGAAAAATTTGCATAGTGTTTAATATATATAGTGACCAAAAACACTTATAAAAATGTTATAAACTTTATGTGTGGCATTCGTCAAACACAAAATATCGAAAAATATGAGCAAAAAAAATAAAGGAGGAGGTACACTTAACATGGGACTTTGGTTGGCACAGGAATTGAACCAAATTTTGGTATTTTGTAGATGTTGAGGTCCTGATCACACTTTAAATTGACCAAAAAAAATCGTATGACTGGTTTGGTTGCAATATTGCTTTCCACAAGAGTTTATGCCACTGAATAAAAATTAAGAGGGCCATAAGTGCCCCAAAAAGTCATTTGGTATACCGGGGACCCATGAAAAGTACCAAAAGCTTATTAGTAAAATAGACCCATGAAAAGTACCAAAAGCTTATTAGTAAAATATTAATTGGTTTTTGTTTTTTGTAATGGTACGAAATAAAAAGAAAATGTCAAAATTCAATGAAAAATAATATTTGTGGTACACCATAAGATTTTTTTTTGCAGCCTACCCAACCCACCTTTTTTTAAAAATTTGACGAAAACATAAACAAGCTCAAATTTTTTGGCTTAATTTTCAAAAGTTGCTCAAATTTCCGCATGCGGCGCTAGAACCTTATTGATTGTTGTACGTTTAGTTTAATTTTGAGATATTTTTGTCAACAACATTTAAAAACTTGTAAGAAATAGCAGTTTTAGTTATAATTTTGTAAAATTAAGGCTATACGAATATCTCACACCTCCAAAACTTAATAAAGAGATCAAAATATTTAAAGAATTATGCAGCGCTATATCATTGATTTGAAAATCGAATCTAGAATTAAAACGTCACTAACCCCAACCGATACCTACTAACCCCCTCCCCTTTAAAAAAATCTGTAATCGCCCTTGTAACATGGTATAGGGAAGTGTATGGGTAACTTTTACCATGGTTAACCGTCTTGTTTTTTTTAATAGGAATATGTACTCTTTTGCTCTTTAAAAATTATGGTCACAGTAGCTCTATAATATCCCAATACTTTATTCTCTTTAACAGAGGAACTTATTATTCGTTATGGTCAAGAATGGGGATTACTATTAATATTAATGTTATGATAGTAGTTCTTAAGTGTCCCCGTTATACCAACTGACACTACTAATTTTTATTTAGTCACATAAACTTCTCTCGCCAGCAATATTGCCACAAGAAACATTTTTTTTGCAAATAATAAAATAATGATTGATTTGTGTACCTTCTAGAATACCCCTGTAATAAAAATCTTATGATACGTAACTAATAGTATTACTTATTAGTTTTTGATATTTTTCCTCGCATTTTTTCCTATTTTGTAACATATTAATAGGTTTTCGTACTTCTTGAGTGTCTCTGGTATACCAACTGACACTATTTTTATTTAGTAACATAAGCTGTTCTGACCGCCAATATTGCAACAAGAAGCCTTTTTTGTGCAAATATTAAAATTATGATTGATTTATGTACTTCTTACAATACCCCCCGTCTATGTTGGGAATTTGGAACCTTTGGTTGCACTAAAACAAAATTACGATTGTTTTCCACAAACCAAAACTACACTTTTTTGCACTCGACGCGCGTTTTGTTGTCTCCTGATGATGCTAACGTTGTTAGCGAAACGCGCGTCGAGTGCAAAAAAGTGTAGTTTTGGTTTGTGGAAAACAATCGTAATTTTGTTTTAATACCCCCGTAATAAAAAATTCTTATGGTGTACCACATAAAATATTATTTTTCTTTTATACCTTCATCAAAAACATGATTTTAGTAACTATCTGCAGATAACTAAAGCATGGCTTTTTAGGTTACCGATGTAAAAAAACTTGTTTTTCACCACGGGTGCAAAAAAAGTCTTTTTTTTGTCCGTTTTTACCCAAAATTAAAGAGAAATAAAAAAGCTAATTATTCTTGCCTAAAAATTAAGCCATTTCCGCCAGTTTCCACCAAGTATTTACGAAAAAATCATTTAAAAACATCGTCAAAATATCAAACTGTCAAAGATGAAAATGTCGCAACAATGCACGTCAACGAGTAAAAAAGGCACATCGCTATGGAAACGATTGTTATTTCATTTACCAGCCGCCCTGATTTATAGTGTAAAGATGGTGTGTTGCGAGAAGTGCTCTTCGTTCGAGATTTTTAAAAGTATTTTCCTGTTTTTCTTGAATTTTATGATAAATGTGTTAGAAAAAATTGTGTTCACAACTTGCGGCTAAACTGCTTCTTTTACTCGCGTTTTTAAATACCTCGCTGCGCTCGTTATTTAAAGCAACGCTTGTAAAAAAAGCACTATTTTAGCCACTAGTTGTGAAAACTACTATTTCATTGAATTTTTATATTTATCTATATTTCGTACCATACAAAAAAGAAAAACAAATTAATACTTTGCTAATAACTTTTTGGTACTTCTCAAGGCCGTAATAATGATTTTTGGTGCAGTTATGGCCCTCTTAATTTTTATTTAGTCTCATAAACTCTTGTGAAAAGCAATATTCCAGCAAAAATTGTGCTAATATTCATAGTTGGTTTACTTATTAGCACTATCGAATAAACCCCTGTATCTTGGAAACTATTCGTACGATTTTTTTTTGGTGTATTTATAGTGTGATCAGGACCTCAACATCTACAACATACCAAAATTTTGTTCAATTCCTGTGCCAACCAAAGTCCCATATTAAGTGTGCCCCCTCCTTTAATTTCCATGATATTTAATGTTTTGCGTGGATAGGGTTACCATCTGTCTAAAATTTTTTACCCCTCTTTTGTAAAATAATTTGCGTTCATTTTTCCAAAATAAATGATAGTTCATGATTGTTAGATGCTTGTGGTAATGGTTATACCTTTGTTTATACAGGATGATTCAAAATTTACCTTTAACTTTGAACTATATATTTTTGATATAGACGTAACTCTTTAATTACATATAAAAATGAAAATCAGTGATGTAGCTATTACTTTGGAGGGGGGCATTTTTAGTGGTAATCCTAATTTTTTTTGTGCGATCTCCTGTTTTTCATACCAAATTTGAAATTCTTAAAAATAGTAACATTTTAGAAATTAAAGCTTTGATATCAACACTTTAATAAATGACGTCAAAATGACCAAAAAATCATAAATTACATATGTAAATGTGTAATCTCTCAAAGGCTTCCATTACTAAATTTTCTTTTAAAAATCATTTAAAATGACTCCCAACATCCTAGGGTACCTTATTTAGTTGCTTTCCAAATCTCGAGAATTAGATACGCGAAGGTTATTAAATGAGGTATCTTTAAATAGGAGATCGCACAAAAAAAATTAGGATTGCCTCAAAAAATAGCTACGTCTAAGTTTTGAATTTTTCTAGTTAATTTCAGCTAGGGGTACACCTATATCTCAAAAATATACAGTTCAAAGTTTATATATGTTTTTTCTTGAATATGTGACTTAGGCGAACTGTGTGCAATTAAAACATTATAGCCGTTATATCTCAAAGGCTGTTCTCAACCGTATTTTATGCTTTTAGGCGCTCTTGTTACAGCCAACCAATTTTGTTTTAAATGAACGAATTTCTATGCAATTTAAGTGAAATTTTAGCCATATCTTCTACTTAATGTCCCCAAAATTGAAATAAACGATCCCTAGTTATTACTTCTGTGCCGCAAATTTAAAAAAATTGTCCTAAATTTCCTCTGTAGGACCTGCAGTAATTAGAATAATGAGCTTTTTAAAGTAATTAACTAGATGCTTTTTACAATAAAAAAGTAACGTCATATTAAGTATGAAATGGTTTTTATTACTTTTTCTTGCATTTTAATATTAGATTTGCCCAGAAATTAACTAGTGAAAAACCTTATTATGAATTAAATGAACCTTGGTATTTTATTTACTTTGTTGTTACTTACTTTGTTTATACGGACCTCTTAAAGCGCTTTTATATAAGGACGGTTTAAACATTTTGTCGTATACACCACTAAAACCGCTTTAAGCACTAAATCGATTTTATTTTAAAGCCATTTAAGAAAGCTGTTTATCGCTCTAAAACTTATTTTTTGTTCGGTAAAAACACTTTAAAAACGCTTTTTGCTACTAGCGTGCGGAAAACACTACTTTTCCGCACGCATTTTAGTTCTGAAAGTGGCACTTTTCCGCATTAGTGCGGAAAAGTGAAAATGTCTAAAATTTTCTTCGTAAAAGAGTTGCCTCAGTCTATCCTACAAACAGCCAACAATGTGGAGTTGCTTCCCGAAAAATCTATAAAAAGGTACGAAAAAGAATATGTAGTTTTCAATAAGTGGTGCGAGGGCCAGCGTGTAAAAAGTTTAAAAGAAGTTTTTTTGGCTTATTTTATGCATTTAAGCAAAACTTGCCGACCTGACACTATGTGGTCCAGATATTCTATGCTCAAAATGTCATTAAAATTCAGAAAAATGTAGACATTGCCAAATATTTTCGGCTTACGTGTTACCTTAAAAAACAAAACGTAGGATTCTAACCCAAGAAAGCCAAAATTTTTACAAAGGAACAAATTTTTAAATTTATTTGTGAAGCACCAGATAACACATATCTCATGATAAAAGTGGAAACTATTTTCGGGTTGGCTGGCGCATGTCGTCGTGCTGAACTCGCAAAAATGACAACGGATGATATTACAGATAGTGGCGAGGGAATCACCAACATAAAAAGACTAGGTGGTTGGAAGTCAACTGCGGGGGCTGAAGGATATCTGGCAGAATCCATGGAAATGCGCAGAAAAATGTCGAACCAAATATTAGCGACTCGTAATGAAGAACTTCCATGCACTTCATCTTCAAGCAAAAATTTTGCTTTGGTCGAACTACCAACTCAAGAGGTTGTTGAAGCAGATTCCGCAGACAATATTTCCACAACAAAAAAACTACTGCAATCCGCTATTAATCTACAGAATGCGACAAATTGTACGTTTACCATTAATATTAATAATAAGTAGTGAGTAGCAAGTATAAAAAATAAAAAAACTTAAAATTTTGTTTTTACGTTTTCCTCACGCTAGTAGAAAAAATAGCGTTCCTAACACGTGCTGAAAGTGTCTTTTCGGCTCTTGATTGCATGGACGAACGACGCGTAGCAATCGCGTGCGGAAAAGTAGCATTTTGAGCACTAGTTAGGAAATATACTATAGCGCATTGCTTTAAACATAAAGAAATACTTAACCCTCGTTTTACCAAAAAAATAGTTGTTAACTGAGTTGTTTTATAAATATCTAATTTTGCGTCCAATAATATAATTGTAAATGAAATGATTTTCAGCTTTTTGGACAGTTTTTATTAAGTCTCTAAATCAATAGCCAACGTTTGGACATCATTCGTGTCATTATCAAGGCCAGATTATTAGTTTTTGTAAGATTGCATATTTTGCGATCTATTTTGAAATTTTTTCATTTCGTAGGTACCTACGTAGCGCAGTGGGTGGCCTGCCGCACGAAAGGTCTCGGGTTCGAATACCGGCTAGGTGCATGGATATTTTGTGTTGTCTTTAACTTTGCAAAAACTCGGCTAATACTGGGCATTGATCCTATAATGGATGGAAAGTCCCAGTATTAAAAAAAAAAATCTCTAGAATGACCATTTCTGTAGATTGAATATTTTAATAAAAGGAATTTGTTGTCCGTGAAAAATAAATAAAAAGAAAGGTTCGTGGCATACCAGACAAACATTTTGCTTTTTAATTCATTACGACCAGGCCTCCAAGATCTAATGGATAGTCCAGAAACCTACATGCCTGTTTCATCCTTGTTAGGAATCATCAGGGTAACATAGGACTGTACCTGGCGTACAAAGGATAAAATAAGCAACAACACCCAGCGAATTTAAATAACTTTCGTCGTCAAACAACGCGGAATGTTTTAAATTTTACTTGGCTTTGTTTTGCGCAACAAGCCTCCTTCGGGGTGATTTTTGCTGAGCCTTAATATAAGGCGACGTAGTATAAACTCGAATTGGGGGTGAAGTTGCTGCGAACGTTGTATTTTGAACGGTCTTTTTTCAGTAACCGGTTTCGCAGGTTTCTTTTTTTGTCCTGCTCGCAAATTTCATTCTTATTGATATTTGCATCCTTTAACGTTTTGCTTTTCGCTTTATTCCGACAGGCGGCACGCTGCATATAGCCGTCCAACATCCCGCTTTGTTTCACGACGAAAGTTGTTTAAATTCGCTGGGTGTTGTTGCTTATGTTATCCTTTGTACGCCAGGTACAGTCCTATGTTACCCTGATGATTCCTAGCAAGGATGAAACAGGTCTGTAAGTTTCTGAAATATCCATTAGATCTTGGAGGCCTGGTCGTAATGAATTGAAAAGCAAAATGTCTATCTGATATGCCACGAACCTTTCTTTTTATTGAATATTTTTGTGGTGGGGGCTTCCAACCAAACGATATATATTACAAAAATCAAGTTTTTAAAATTTTTGTCTCTGTCTGTCACTCTGTCTATCTGTCTGACTGTTCCAGCATCACGCAAAAACTACTGGACCGATTTTGATGGGACTTTTACGGCTGTATTCCTTGCATCGGTTCACGGGAACAAAAGTTATGACCATTTAAAGCAAAAAAATGGATGGAAGGGTTTAAACAGTAGATATTCTTTTTGTTCTTTCAGTGACCTTAACTCAGAAATTGTCGAAGTGGCGTTCAAAACGGGTCATGTGATCCATACTTTTTTCAGTCAAATAAAATATCTAATTCGCTGAACTTTGAATGGAAGGCACATTTTGTAAAAACTAAGACACGGCTCAAATGCTTGAATATTTCGAATTGTAATAATTTAGAGTGGAGGGCATGGTATTAATACGTCACAACATATACTAAATTTTAAATTGTTGTGCGCACGATTGTGAACGCGCATTTTTACAACTATCGAGAAGGTGGAGTATTGATATACAGGGTGGATTCGTTAAACGGAACGGTGCTCCTAGCGGGTTAGGATTTGGTTTTATAAAAAATTCAAAATCACGACAACTGAGATTTTTAATATTCTTTAATCGTGCTATGTTGGATTTTTTTATGTCGTTTTGTTTACGAGGTATGGCAAAAAAATATTTTTTTTAAATAGGATACCCTGTATAGTTTGACATTTTGAAATTCTACAAAAAATTATCTTTAATGGATTTTTCTACCAAACTTCAAAAATTATAAAGTTGACAGCTTCCCGAGTGGGGAGGGGGGTACCATCTTTATAAGTGGATTATAGGGGTTTTCCTGGGTTTTCGGGATCAAGGGGGGTGTATTGCGGGGGGCGTATCATCGGTAAACGGAAAGAAATACCCCGGAAAAAACTCTCCAAAAAAAAAAACGAAAAAAAAATCCGGACAAAAAACTCTCCGGAAAAATACTCCTGGAAAAAAAACCCGCAGAAAAAATTAATTGTTATTTTAAATTCCAAAAATATTATTTTAAGTTCGGTTGGGTGGGTCTAGCTTGAGTTGGGTTGGGTTTCAGTTAGTTATAAAACAATTTTTTTGGTGTATTTTTTGTTCCGGAGGGTTTCTCTGGTTTTTTTCCTAGATTCGTATCATCTAAGTATGTCCGATTTTTCTCAAAATTAGTAACTTAAACCGATTTTTGTGGTGGAGTTTTACTGCTGCGTTCTTTAAACTCCATTGATTTTATTACATCAAAATCAGTTTACAGAAAAAAAGTTATGACCATTAAAAGCAAAAATTTTTGATAAAAAATTCGAAAAACCGCAGGAAAAGCAGCGGATTATCAGCTAGTGCTCTATAAAATGTCCTTTAATGGTATGCGTCTGCCAGTTTTATATATAAAACTCGCTGAATACCCGCAGCAAAATAATTTTTGACGACTACCACATATTTTATTCACTTTACCACAGAATAACACTTATTCTTCTGTGACTTTGTTGGTTGCCGCCGCTATCCGAAACCTACGTTCGGACAGAGCTTTCTTGTGCACGGTGCTATCAAAAAAATAAAATAATGTCGATTTTCATAATGTTGTGCCGACCTTAGATATGTCAACTTTATTGGTGACAACAATGTCAAAAACCTTTTAAGCTTCGTGCAGAACTGTCAGAAATAGTGCCGACTTTATTAAAATCAGTCTATAATGTACCGATAAGTCCCTAGCATCGCATTGCATTGGTTTTAAATTGCATTGAAAAAATCTTCACTTTTTGTTAGCCACAAGCCGTATAAAAAAAATTCTGAATAAAATATTAAATCGACGTAAATAGCGACTATGAACAACTTTGTTCTAGGTATAACAACCCCCAAAAACTCGATGTATTTTTCTCCCACCCCCTCAGTTTCTCCACTTCGTAGTTAGGGAATAATATCACTCGGTCTCGTATTTTGGGGGAAGGTCTACCAACGGCCGAGGGACCATTGATAAACGTTTGGAGGCAGGGCCTATTCTATAGGTAAATTGTGCGTCACAGCAGACGAAAGATGTGGCAAAAGATCCGTTTTGAGACGTTAAGAGCAGGTGTTTTTTTCTGTCAGTGGCCCTAGCTCAGAAAATGCCGAAGTGACGTTCAAAACGGGTCATTTTTGGCCGAACTTTGAATGGAAGGCAAATTTTGTAAAAACTAAGACACAGCTCGGAGAGTTTCTTAATTTTTTTGCTGAATAAGCTAAGATTTCTTTCTAAGGCCACCAATTCAAAATATTCAAACATTTGAATCGGTGGTCTTAGAAAGAAACTTAAGCTTAGTCGGCAAAAATTGCTTCAGAGCCTATTCTGATGTTCATTTGACTCCAAAAAGTATGGATATCACATGACCCCATTGCCCGTTTTGAACGTCACTCCGAGATTTCCTAAGCTAAGATAACTGACAGAAAAAAATTATCTCTACTCTTCAGCTAACTATTACACGTGTCTGCTCCATTAACCTAGCAGCCCCCACAAAAACCAAATTTTAAAAATTCCAGAATTATGTGCTTTTTATGTGCTAATTTCGTCCCCTTTCAAAAATTGTTGGGCTCTTAGTTTTTGGTAAAATAAAAAGGCCCACCCTTGGTAGTAGTAGTAAACAGGGGGCGGCCCATTCCCTGGCAAGTAGGCCCAATCGGTCCCTTTTACCTTACCCCAGCCCAGCCCCCTAATCCACCACCTGTACCGCTTGTACGGTAGTGGGCTCTCCGGGCCTTCCTTTTCTCTTCACGAATACCAGTAGTTTGGCCCAATTGAGAGCACGAAGGTCCTCTGCATCCAGGTTCGGTTGTCCGAGTACCTGATGCCTCATACTTAGGTATGCACTCCGCAATGAGGTGCCGGAATGTCTCCTCCGCCCTCCCGGAGGCCTGGCAGATAGAGTCATTCCCGATCTCGATGCGAGTCAGATGCTTACTGAGTCGATTGTGGCCCGTCAGTATTCCTGTCAGTAGTTCAATATTTTTTCGTGTCCTTCCCAGGAGCCATTTCAGTCTGGCCGCGTCAGGTCGTCGATGAATTTTTTGGACTGTCTGCATCCTCTTTCGTTTTCCCAGGAGTCTGCCAGTGCATCGTTAGCCCATTTAATGAGTCGCATCTGTCTCTTGTATACCAAAGAGTGGTTCCGGCCCCACGTATTGAGTGCTGGCCCCGATCCGAGCGAGTTCATCCGCCTTTTCGTTGCGCGACACTCCCGTGTGTCCCGGTACCCACATCACTGTAACTCTCTTGTCTTGACTCAAGGCTTCCAGTGCTTTGACGCACTCTTCCACCAGAGTATTGGCAATTTTTGGCGCAATAAGTGCCTTTAGGGCCGCTTGGCTGTCGGAGCATGTGTACACATGCTCCTCCAGACTATTGCGAACCTCTTCTAGTGTTGCCGCCATTATAATGGCGTATACCTTGGAAGACCGTAGCTTGCTCTCCGAGCTCATTTGAACTTCTCGGTCTTGATCGTAGACTCCTGCCCCTGTTGTCTGCCTCTCTGATAGCTTGGAGCCATCGGTGTAGCATATCACAGCGTTCCTTTCGAATAGGCCCACCCTTTAATAAAGCCTGATTAAAAAAAAAATCATGGAGCACCTAAGAAAGACATAAGATTTTTTTACCTTTTTACCACCCTTAAATAAAGCCCGATAAAAAACAAAATATCTCATGTATTTCTGATGAGCTCCATGAAATTAGAAAAAAAAATAATTTTTTTAGTTATTTAGAAAAAAATGGTGTTTGCCCGGTAGCTAGAAAAAAGCTAAAAAATAAGCTCTACCACTCTTAAGGTTCATCATTAACTTTCAAAAATTATATGTAAAACCTGGTTTTAAAAGCCCACCTAAAATATTTTCAATGAGATGTTGCGCCCTCTAACTCCAAGGAGGTTGATTATCCTCTTTAAAGGTGATGTGCAAAGTCCTTAGCCATAATTTGGAGGTGCAAAACTTTCCATTTCGTGAGGGAGGGCTATAGTACAGGGTGATTTTTTATAAACATATCTCTCCAAAACTTTTTTAGTGTTTTTCGTAGAAACCTGAAACCAAAGCTGATTGCTCACTTGAGTATGTGGGTATGACGTAGAGCCACATGAATAATTTTTTTTTGTATAGAACACCCTATATAGGTTCTTTAAAAAAATTGTCTTTCTAACAATACCACACACATTGATTCTGTCTTAATAGATTTCGAGATATATGCGCTTAATCATTTTACAAATTAATATTGAAAATTCGAAGGTAGCATTATTAAAATTCTGAAATTCTAGGATCAACATAGTTATAATTAGGTAAGTAGGTTTGTTTTAACATACATAAATAAAAAAAAAGTGAATCCGGAAATTTAACAATTATAACGTCATCTTTAAATTTGTAATTATTAATTTGTAAAATTCTTTAGTGCAAATATCTCGTAAACTATCAATGGTAGACCCAAAGAGTGTGGTATGGTTGGAAAGCTAATATTTCATAAAACTTTAAAATATCAAAATATAAAGTATTTAAAATATTCAATTATGTTGCGTTGCCTACGTCACACCTAGTGACAAATGTCAAAAAATTAACAACCTAACCATTAATACAGTTTTTATTTTTCTACGATAAATAGTAAAAAGATATGGCGAGGTACGTTTATAAAAAATTATCCGGTACCTACCCATCCTAATTTATACCTCTTCCCTAACAAGTATAGGTCTAAGCAATAATTGACAAATTGCTTTTTTTTATAACTTCATCAAAAACCTAATTTTTTTTAAAAAAAAAGATTTTTTTCCGTTTTTTACGCAAAATTAAAGAGAAATAGCAGAATATAGTAATATTAAAAAATCTAATTATTCTTGCCTAAAAATTAGGTAATTTCCGCCAGTTTTCACCAAGAATTTACGAAAAAATGATTTAAAAACATCGTCAAAATCTCAAACTGTCAAAGATTAAAATGTCGCAAAAATGAAAGTCATCGAGTAAGAAGGCACATCGCTATGGAAACCGCATTGTTATTTCATTTACCAGCCGCCTTAATTTATAGTGGATTGGATTGTATTTTTTGATAAAGGTATCAAAAAAATTGTGTTAACAACTCGCGGCTAAACTGTGCTTTTTTTTACTCGCGTTTTAAATACCTCACTGCGCTCGTTATTTAAACCAACGCTTGTAAAAAAACCACTATTTTAGCCACTAGCTGTTAAAACTACTATTTGCTCTTCCAAATGATTATGATAAGAACATTACACTCGTGACGTAGGCAGCCGGGTAAAAGTTTTTGTAAAAAACGAGGCCTATGTTCTGCATTTCTTTCGTTCCCACGAGAATGGTGCGTCAAGAAGGGGATATTTCGTCGTAGGCCTTACTTCCCCTCCCCCCTCGCCGGCCTTGACCATGGAATAACCTGCCCCAAGTTTCGACGCCGACGCCGCGCGTTATAAATCTTGGAGATTAACCAGACTTGCACCGAAGATTGTTGAAAAATGCCCGAATTGAAAGGTTGAACTCGTCACTTAGTTTACAAAACAATGACAATTTTTCTTCTCAAAGATGTCGCGTAAATAAATGACGGTTACCTCTGTTTGCAGATTTCGGGTTTTTCGCCTATCTCCGGAACTACCCGGAATTTGTAATTATTTTTTTAGTTTTGAGCAAAGTGTCAAAGCGTCGACTTTGCCCTAATTTAAACCTTTTCGTAACTCCTACCGTTTAGGAAATCCCCATGGTGAGCATCGAATTTGAAACACCCTGTATAGCTATACCTAGAGGTCCTGAAGACAATTTTTGACAGGTATTGTTTTCCCAGAGGTAAGTAACTCGATTTGGCAGTTGTCAAAAATTGCGGCCATTTGAGAGGGATCAGTCCATTTCAGAAAGTCGCTTTTACATGCAAATATGAGATACACTAGAAAGAGAGGCAATATGAGTTGCCTCCTCTGTTAAAACAACAACTGTCAAACGTATAGAGAGCCTCTAGGTATACCGATACGTTGAAATATTTACTTTGAAGCGCCCATTGTCGAGATAAGCCGCCATTAATTTTATTGCGTAAGTTGTCTGTGGCGTTGGCCTAGTTAGTCTAAGATGTAAAACGACGACGATGCGGCTGACTAAACCATCGATCGGCGTCCCGGCATCAAAATGCCATTTTTGAGAAAAGCCTATAGGATAGCTACTATAGCTAGCATATAGAATAGCTACTATCGCTAGCCTATAGAATAGCTAGATAGCTACTATATCTAGCCTATAGAATAGCTATATAGCTAGCCTATAGAATAGCTATATAGCTAGCCTACAGAATAGCTATATAGCTAGCTTATAGAATAGCTATATAGCTAGCCTATAGAATAGCTACATAGCTAGCAGGTTATAGCTAATCTATAGAATAGTTATATAGCTAGCCTGAAGAATAGAATAGCCTCTAGAAACCCCTAAATAATTGTTTTAAAAAATAAGAATAAATACTTATTTTGGAGACTGCATTTCTAAGAACACCGTGCCTCTCAGGCCCAGTTGTTCAATGGCAGTTTAAACTTTAAAGCCAGTTCAGTGTTTGAACCTGGTTTAAGAAAAATGGTGCGCTGGTTAATCTGGTACAGAGCTTGAACGAAGTTTTCCGGTACTCTTAAACATGGTTCTTCTAAACCTCCATTTTTCAAGAGAAAGTTTTTTTCTAAGAGCACGTACTAAGGGCCCGTTGTTCAATGGCAGTTCAACGCCAGTTCAGTGTTTTAACCTGGTTTAAGGAAAATCATGCGTTGTTCTGTTGGTCGGAGTATCTAAGGTCTTTTAAATCCTCGAACCTGGTTCTCTTAAATGCTAATTTTTTAGAGTTTAAGGGAAAATTCAGTAACAAGTAAAATTAAAAAAAAATAAAATGCATGCGAATTTTTTTTAAAACTACCCCCTGAAGGGATTTTTTTTTACCTGAAGAAACTAAAATAAACTAGTGCCGAATCCTCGACCGAATCTACATCTACACACCAAATTTCATCATAATCGGACGAACAATTCAGAAGTTACAACCGCGTATATTCTCTGGAATTACTAAGCCTACATTTCCTAACCAGAAAACCCTAATCGAAATTGGTTCACTCTTTAAAGAGCTACATCGTACAGCACACACAAACACAGACATTGGGATCAAACTTATAACACCACTGTTTTTTTCGCATTCGCGTCGGGGGTTAAAAAAATGTAGCGGATTAAGCCTTTGTTTTCAAGGTTATTCATTATTTTGAAGAGTTTCTAATAATCCTAAAAAAAATGTATGATTTTAACATATAACTTATAATGCTTTGTTTCAATCTCATGATATTTGAGATTGGATTTTCAGGTTGGGGTGGTGTGGGAGAATGTTACATAAGAGAAATTGAAATTTTGCAAAAATGGGTTATAAAAATAATTTTTGAAAGACAGACAATACCCTACCTATCTTTTATTCAAACAAACAGGCATTCTGAACTTGGGACAACTATTTTTCCAAAAAATGATCAAGCTAATAAACAATAAAAAACTAAATCTAGACAAAATTTCACATTATCATAATAATAGTAGGCAATGGCAGAACGTACAAATACCTTTATCAAAAAAAAGAAATAGGTCATAAATGGGTCGTTCTTGAAAAAAGGTAACATTGCATGTAATTGGTTTGTAATTTTAAAACCACTTATCCTTTTGAAAACAAAGTAGGAGGATAGTTAGTTTACTCAAAGGCTAACATTATCCAGCAGTAATGAACTCTCCAAGAAATGTCTCCATGGAAGAAAAGTTGTTACGCGATGTGATCTGAAATTTTCAAATAGATTCAGATATAACAAAAAGACACTTTAGGATCATAAAATTTATTTAGATAATGATTTAAATAGATAAAAACTCAAAAATTTAAATTTTAAAAGAAATACATCGATATAAGTTTTTTTGTCTTTATCAAAAATTAACTTTTATTTTTTTGTTATTTAGTCATTTTGCTAAATATGTCAGTAGTGTGGACGTCACTGGTGTGATCTTTTAGAATATTTTATTGATAACACCTGTGACATTTTTCGTTTGTGACAAAATAGAGAAAAGAAGAAATCAAGTAAGGGCATATTATATATATATAGCAACATATTATATTTACTTAAAAAAGTGGTAAATATTTTTGTTTCTTTAAAACCTATTACACCAAAGGCTACCATTTTTCTAGAACAACCCAGCTATAAAGATTCTTAATTTTGGTAAAATAGGTATAACTGGTGTTAGCTGGCTATCACCTGTGTTAGCAAATGAATTCACAAACTCAAAAATAACTCAAGAACTAGTGAATTGTTATCTCGGCCATATAGCACATTTGAGACCAACCAACTACAGCAAACATTTAATAATTACCAAAATTCAAAGAACACTAATTTGGTTTTTTGTTAAATTACCACTTGAAATGTTACCTTTTTTCAAGAACGACCCAAATAGTTTAATTTTCTGGCCCCAAAATATTTTAATTTTCTAACTCCTAATTTAAAACAAATTATCTGCAAAAAGTCTTAAAAAACTATTAAATCATGGTTTTATAGTGTAGATAGAATATATATAAGAAACTTATTTAAAAATGTATTAGTATTAAATCATTTTTAAATATTATGTATTAAGAAAAAGTAAAAGTGTGTGCATGAACAAAATATTGCATATGTATATAATAACCCACATTGTAACAAGATTGTCAATGGGACAAAAAAAATACCTATTGTGAAAAATTATAATAGTTGTAAAAATAAAATAATTTCGGAAGTAGCAAGCGATCACTGCTTCTGTTCCTATCTATTTATTTATCTTTACTATTAAGAATTTAAATTATAATTTTATGCAAAGCTTTTTATGATAAATAAACTAATTTATTATAACTATGAGATACTGTAATAGCTCAAGTGTCCCAAAATGTGTAAAAAAAGAAAATAATTGAAAAATTAGGGTTGGCCCTGGGCGAAAACTCTACTGCGCATGCCTGAAGCAGCCTGCTCTCCTTCAGGGGCTCAATCATACCCTGAGAAGTGATCAGTCGCACAAAAGTCATTCGAACGACGCACGGTGGTCGATTTTCCGGAAAACGCGGACATAAATGGAAAAATAAAAAAATCAAAACGTATCTAAATTTGCCCCTATTTGGTTGTCAAGATACTAGGCGAATAGTTGGCCAAAGAATAAACTATGCTTTTTACGAGTTTGACATTACGTATCAGTATTCAACATCAAATTTAAAATAGAAGACCCAGAGTATGACAGTATTCAACTGTTAATATCTCGAAAACAGTTGAAGATCGACATAGGGTACGTTATAAAAAAAATGCTTAGAATTTCAAAACAGAACGAAAAAATGCAATAATATACTGGGTGTTTCATTTGAAAGTTTCGGTTGGCATTCTTTTTATTATACCCCATATACATAAATATATCCTAGTATACTGTAACATTTATGTATTGTGTCAATTACTTTAAAGTAAATTTGATTGTTCTAAACTAACATTTTTAGTTTAATTTTGTGAAGTGAGCTTAAAATTAAAATATCATGTGACTTTAACTGTAACCAAAATTATCACGTTGTCTTTCAATCTACATGTCCTTTGTAGATCCCCCCTCACACCACCATCACAAATTTAGCTAATTAATAAATATATATCTTTTACCTCTTAAAAATGTCTTAAGATAAATGTGAAAATTCACACGATCATCCTGTGTATCAGCTAAATAAGAATAAAGTTATCTTTTTATTAAAACTAAATATTTTTTACGTTAAATTACAATGTGGAAGTTTTTTTAATATCCGCGTTTTTACAAACATCGACCACTGTGCGAGTCCTACTCTAAAAGACGTTCAAGTTTGCCGTAGCATGCGCATTAGCAAGTTCGGTCACGTGATGGTTTTGTCCAGTAGCGTGCTCTGAAATAATACGAGTGACGTTTTTCACACGAGCTTTCCTACAACTCCCAACAACTACTGGGTCTAGTCGAGAGAACGGCTTCGCTCAAAAATTGTTGTTCGAGGCAGCTCCGCGCGTGCCCATAATAGTTTGGTGATTATTCGATCGTCTCGTCATTGCTTTTAAGCGCGTTTATTGGTTGAAACTACTTTTCTTCTCTCAGGCAAACGATCACTTCCTACGACTTCCAGAATCGGTACCCAGAAGAGATTTTGGCTCTACCATTTTTCCAGGCTAACTTGATTAGGAGAGCTATTATAGCTACGGCTTTTTTTTCGGAAAATGCAAGAGCAGGGCCGTCATAGTCTCTTATAGTTATATGGATTTTAAGCACACTATTTATAAAGTTTTGATAAGAAACGTTTTAACAACAACACAAGGAGAGTAAACATTTGAAAGTTTGCTTTTATCGCAAAAGATAAGGCATAACCTTAACGCGTTATTATTGTACGACAAGTAGATAGAGTAATATTGTTATTTGCTTTTTCAAACCTATGTAAACACAATTTCTCGAATTATTTTTAATAAAATTATGAGGGAAATTTTTTAAAAACTACAAATATTTCTGATTTTACCAAATAGTTTAAAATTGTAAATTTTAAATGGGTTGTACCTGTTCAGTATTTTTTTCCGAGAAATAAAAATGACTAACTGGGCCGCGAATTCACTAATGAGATACATTGGGAAATTAAGCACAAACCAGTGGCGTTCGGCATATAATAAATACTGGACTATACGTTATAATAATAACAATCCTTTACTTTTCGAATATCTAATTAATTACCAATTGCAAACTTCAAAGTTTTAATCAATCTTTGTTTCTTGAATCTTTGTAAGTAGCACTAGAGTCCCTGTATGAAATTTGACATCAGGGACTCGAAGTATCACCATGTTCTTGAAACCAGCGTTGCCAGTTCTTAAAAGGGCAGGTGAGCTTCATCAATGGCGAATAGAAATACGATGAATGGTAATATTCGTTATTCCTAGTCGCTAATGAGATATACGCACGTGCAGTGCACGCTTCATTCATGCCATATTTAATTTTTTATTGAATCTCTCGATTTTCGTTTTGTCAAAACTGAGCCTAAAAAATTGAGAGTGACTTTTTTTCATTGTTCGTAATCAAGTGTCAAAATCTTGGCATTGCTTTTCGTCAACTAATAAAAACACAAAAGATATACCTAAATTACCTAAATGTGAATCCTTGGGTTCGCTAACTCGAAATGAGAAACAACAAAAATACATAAAATATAGGGACTCAAGAGCCATTTATTAGCGGATAACCAAAATATCTTAGTTCAACCAATTGGTTATCTTTTGTTTGTCATATGTCATTACCCCCCTCCATCAAAATACTAATAACCATAAAATTTGCCAATATGGGTTGGTTATCACGTTTTCAAAATTTATGGTTTTTTCATAATAATGATAAAGCCGTGTTTATTATCAAATACTATTTTTTTTATGACAATTGCATGAAAATCTGTCCAGCGGTTCAGAAGTCTAACCTAGTCCAACAGACAGTCCAATCACACAAATTAACATAAACTGCCTTAAAAATATGAGTACATAAAAAGGCCAATTAAATGCCATCCCTTATGATATTTGTAAAACGAGCCATTAACCCTACTTTAAAAAAAAAATAAAAAATAATATCTCATGACACTGTCGGAAATGCAGCCACGGCAGTAAGCACTACGTTTTACATTATATACCTATTTTGTTTTACATAAAACTCGGTTAAAAAAATCTAACCCTAAAAACAATGTGCTGTCAAGTTAACCAAAGGTAACCTTGCTCCGGAGGTAGGTTATTTTTGGTTTGAACCAAAAGCGAAACAGCTGATTATTGACAGCAAAATTTCCCCTACTTTTATTCAAACCGTGATCGCTCATATGCTCGGGTCAAAATTGTTTAAAATTGGTTATCCGCTAATAAATGGCTAAGATATACCATGTGGTCAAATTCAGAAAATGACATGAATGAAGTCTGCCATGCAGCTTTATAGAAGAAAAGACAAAGTTCACCATTATTTATCGTACAAAGTTTTCTTTGTCAAACTTGTCATTTTGTTGAACTTCCCCGTTAAATGGGACAGCGTCTACTGGCTCTTCTGTAAGGTATTGCCGGTCATGGCCAATAGTGTCCATGCAACACCGTTCTCAACTAAAAAGCCAGTTAACTGCTACCTCTTCAGTGCTCTTTAGGCTACCTTTGCCGCCATTTTTATTACCAAATTGACAGGTGAAACATGGATTTTGTGTGAGTTAAAGGCTACTTAATCGAAAAAGAGTTAACTGGCTGTTTAGTTGAGAAGGTGTTGGTCCATGCATGACAAAAATAAGTGTAAACCAGCGGCGTGCGGTCCATGGAAGCAAGGGAAGCAGTGCTTTCCCTAGAAAAACATCATCTTTTTAAATCCAATTTTTAAAATATGAAACAATTACTTCAGATTGTATTAAAAATGCTAAAAATTATATTAAATATCAAGCCAATAACAAGTGCGGCCTCGACTCATACCGAGTCACAGCAGAAAATCTGCCTGCGTGTCGTGTGCGCGCGGCTTTTCATTACTCTAGAAAAATCCAATAGAAGCCATCCCCGCTGCTTAGTGAAGTGGCATGTGTAAGTCCGTGGGATTTTGAATAAAGGATTTTTGTAACTATGTGGGATTGATAGCTTTTTAGTCACACAATTGAGTGTTTTGGGGTTGATATGACGTCTTCGTTCAAGATGGCGGCCAAAAATTATAAAAAATACAACTTTTGCAATCGGGGCATGAATATACTCGATTCCATATAATTCAAGGACGAGGATTCCAAAAAATTTACTTTTAAGGTCATCCGACCTTAAATGACCTTGAAAATCGCAAAAAAATATGACGCGTTTCATAATGGCGGTGGATATGTCAAAATGGCGACCTATAACCACATTTTATTTTATCCAATTTCGTAAAAAAAAAACAAAAACAACAAGGTGACCATTAATTCTTATTGACTTATCGCTGCTTACTATGAAAAAAAAATTAGTTGATGCATGACCTTGATTGACCTTGAAAATAACGTGTACAAGAGAAAACCAGCTTTTTGTGATGTTTTTTCCAATTCACCACTACACAAAAACTTTAAGTGCCGGAGATGAAATTAACATCTAAGCCATAAATAAGCTCTTCGTTTTAAACCTCCTTACCAATTTTTTTTGATATGGCGTCCCCGATGTGTATGCTGTACCCCGGTAAAAATGACTCATATGCCTGTTGTTTTTATTAAGTTTCTTACCTGTCAATTTTATGTTCTACTCACTTGTCTAGCCAACAAAGTCACCTAAATAACCTATAAGACTTAGCAGAAATTATATATATTATTATTATATACTGGACCAGTGGTTTTAGATGCTATTTTCCAAAATGGCGATCGAAAAAGCATAAAAAATTCTACTACACTTGTTTGTTAACATTCATAATAAAATTCAAGGATGTGGATTTAACAGCTATTTAGTCACACTTCATGTGGCACCACATCCTTGTAGAAGTTAATAAAAACGACATGCATATAGGTCATTTTTACCAGGTATAGCATAAACGTCTAGGACGCCATATCAAAAAAAATGTTAATTTCATCTCCGGCGCTTAAAGTTTTTGCTTAGTGCTAAATTGGGAAAATCATCACAAAAAGCTGGTTTTTGACTTTTACATGGTATTTTCAAAGTCAATCAAGGTCATGAATCAACTAAACTTTTTTTTTCGTAGTAAGCGGCGACAATTCAATAGGAATTGATGGTCACCTTGTCATTTTTGCTTTTTTACGAAATTACAGGTCGCAATTTTGATATATCAGCCGCCATATTGAAATGCGTCATAGCTGAACCATTTTTTTTTAACAATATTGTTGGACTTTCCCTTCTTTTTTGTCTTACCAAATTTGGTCCGCTTATATAGTTGTTTAATAGCGCCTTTTAGTATGTTATTTTTACAATGTGCTAATTTCACTGGAGTATTTTTCAAGGTCATGAAGCTTCAAACTAAATCAAACTGTAACGATCGAATGTGGCATATATGCCTAATAGTTTGAGGTACATTTGAAGTTGTACTGACAAAACCTCGAATTATTAAGATTTTTTGAAGAAAAAGTAGCAAAAATTCAGGTTTTTTGCAATTTTCAAGGTCATATAAGGTCTGATGACGTTGAAAGCGAATTTTTTGGAATCCCTGTTCTTGAATTATATGGAATCGAGTATAATCATGCCCCGGTTGCGAAAGTTGTATCTTTTATGATTTTTGACCGCCATCTTGAAAGATGACGTCATATCAACTTCTTCTACGCGGATGCGAACAAAACACCCGGTAACACTTGATTGTGTGACTAAAGAACTATCAACCCCACATAGTCACAAAACTCCTTAATTCAAAATCCCACGGGATAGAAATTATCAACATATGCCCCTACACTATAGGTTCTCTGAAGCCTGCAGCTATAGTACGCCGGCAGCAGCAGTATGCCCGCTTTCGTGTGCGTCGAAAGGCCATTGAACCTGCTGAATGCATCGAGTCGCGGTCGCGTGCTTTACGCGGGCGTGGAAGTTATCATTGGACTAGGTTATTTGCAGGTTTAAACAGCTATCGGTGTGTACAGGGTGTCCCAAATTGGGCACTTTTGGGGGGTTTAAGGTACTTCCAGGCGAGAGAGAAAAAATCTGACCCCCACTTGCGAGGCTCAATTTTCCAGAGAAGTTCGACGGTGAAAACCGCATTTTGATATGTCAAGCCGTTTACAAGCTACGAGGGGTTTTTAAAAAGTTTTCATTTTGGGAGAGGGTCTATAACTCCATTATTACTGAAAATTTAATTTTGATTTAAAGAGCTTTTTTGTAGACTTTTTGACAAAGAATTTTCCAGATTTTTTTCACCGTCTTTAGTTTCCAAAATATAAGCCAAAGTTAGTATTTTTCCTATGGAACACCCCATATTTTATTTAATTTTTGAATTTGTATTTCCTTTTAATCAATATAGCATGCGTGATAGTTTAATAGAGCCGTTTTTAAGATATTTAATATTTTTCATATTTTGCATTTCCGTCTAGTTTGCCATGGCATAGTCAAACCATTCTGACAATGACTTATTGCATTACGGCCATGGCCTACTGTAATAATTAGTATGTTTTCATATCGTACTCAATACGTATCGAAAATCAAGCATCATGTTCTTTCATGTATCACGCTCTTTGTCATACCAACTAACAAAAATGGTTCAATGATTTATTTCTTATAAAGGTGATAAACTAAATATCTACTTTTTTAAAAGTTATTACCTGTCACTTGAAACGTGCTTCTATAATAATAAAAAGCACGCCATGACAGGCAGCAATTTATACTTTTCTCATATTATGGCCTATTTGCAGAAATTTCATGACATAAATGACTAACACACTGTGAAGCTATCAAAATAAAGTCACAGCACACTATACAGAAATGGAAAATATTAAATATCTCAAAAACGGGACAACCAAACTATCACATATGCTATATTGTTTAAAAGGAAATTTTATCACAAATTCAAAAATTAAATAAAATATGGAGTGTTCCATAAGAAAAATACTAACTTTGACATATATCTCGGAAACTAAAGACATTATTATATATATTATACAAAGTTCTTATTATGCCTCGTTTGGTTGTAGTAGAATGGTTTTAACCTTGATTTAAATATTGTCCTTTGTGAGTGGGTTTACAATAGACTGGTGTTCTGATGTTGCTTTCTACTCGTTTGACAAGTACAACAAGAAAAGGATTTTGACAATTTTGCTCCAACTCCATTGTGAATTTAATGGTGAGTCTTATATTATTTAGGTGGTGGAGAAAAGAAAGTCATTCCCGGTCCAGACAATCAACATATCTTAGCCAGAGCTTAGGTTTGTATGTTGCGGTATTAACCGCGTGTGATTCGAACCACTCCATGTAAATATTGGCCACCACTGGCGAAAGCGATGAACCCGTTGGCAGACCGTCATCCTGAGCATAAACCTATCTCACCTAAAAATAAGATTTATGTAGACAGCACTCCAACAACTCCATCACTCCCCCTCCAGCGTTCATAAAGGGATTCGTCATCAACCAGTCTCTGTCTAATAATATGTAGCGATTCCTTTATCGGGACATTTGTGTATAGACTTCCGGCATTAAAACTGACAAATCTATCATCGGGTCCTAAAATAAAACATTTAAAAATATTAACAAAATGGTTGAATTCTCTACAAATGAAGCAGTCTTGCCTGCAAGGGTTGACTAATTTTCAAAAGAAATTTAGACAGATTGCTTGTTGGAGAATTTCTGAAACTTGTGATTGGTCGTAAAGGCATTGAATGAAGTGGACAGAACCAACGGTTTTGCACAAGGAGTCACACTGGAAGAAACGAAAATTCCTTGAAGCTGCCTTTATTGGGCATAATCAGGGTGTTTTCAGTAAAGCAAGTGTTGAAATTCCAAATATTTGGAAGCCCCTCCTTGGGGCTCGATCAGAGATTGTACTGATCCAAACGTCGTGTATACATAAAATATAGACAATGGAAGTCCGAAACACAGAGTTAACTTCTCCAAAGCTTGTCAGAGTATCCACGTTTTTATGATTGACGAATTTGCAAAAAGTGATCGAATTTCATTAAAAATAGGGTAAGTTTTTAAAAATTGCTTCCCACTTGAAATTTCACCGCATGCCAGTGGTAAACTCCATTGTCCACCACCTTCGGATAACAATGAGAAAAAATGTTCGGGGTTCAACAACTTGGCCCCTTGAACTTTAAAATCATTGCAAAAGCCACTTTCCATTGAGAAACTGCGTTTTTATTTTTCAGAATGACGACTCTGCCACTGTCTTTCTACCTACATACACCCCAAAAATCCAATAAATTCCGGCGGTAATTAAATCCCTCCATTAAATTATCAACCTGTCCCTGGGGATTTTGCGGCATATTTTATTGTTTTACATCGACCATATTGTAAACCTTTTAAGCAAAACCAACCGGAATTTATTATTAAACTTTTTTTGCTGTCAGAACGCGATTTATTGTATACAGAGTGATATAGAAGTTGATGGGGTTTTCTCTTGAAAATTCCACACCAGGACTTTTTTAACCAATCAAAATGGATTTCTTTACAGGTAATCATGGCAACACATGTGTCTTTTTGGATTTTTTTTTTCGCTAGGGTAGATAACCAACAGCTTGAAATTTTGTCAAGTAATCAGAGAAAATTTTTTTTTACTTCTTTTTCCACCCGTTGTAGTAACTCAAAGTTTATATAAAATTGGAGAATATAACTATAGTTGCGTTTTTTTCTGCTACGTTGCGGTGGAAATTTTTGACGTAATTCCACTAAACCAACACCAAACATTGCAATTATGGTGAAAAGGTTTAAAAATACGTTTATATATGCAGTTTCAGCATGATCGATGTACTTTTTTTGTAATTATGGTTTTTACAAGCTTTTATTTAACTTGCATTGTCTGTATGTAACTATATTTGTTCGGGTGGAATCTTGCAACTTAATTATGACCAACTTCCCGACGACCGATCGGCTTCAAATTTGTCATGCTTATATAGTTGCGGTGACAATACAAGAATATAGTGTGACGAAATTGACAGCTCCTCCCTACTCCAAGGGGGGGGGGGATTTCGTTGAAATTTGGTGTGTTGGGGCATTTGGGGATGGATATAACGAATTTCTAATCAGATTTTGAAAATTCAATATGATTCAATAGATGGACGATTTTTGGTCATCTTTTGCTAATCAATTTTAACTAACTTACACCGATTTTAACTTGCAATGTACATCTATGTAAATATGTATGTTTGTTCGAATGGAATATTGCAACTTAATTTTGACCAACTTCCCGTCATCCGATCGGCTTCAAATTTGGCATGCTTATATAGTTGCAGTAACAACACAAGAACATAGTGTGCTGAAATTGACAGCTCCCCCCCTCCTCGAAGGGGGTGGAGGGGGGTACAGTTGAAGTACGCCCGATTTCGTTGAAATTTGGTGTTGGGGCACTTGAGGAAGGAGATAACGAATTTCTAATGAGATTTTTTTTTGGTCATCTTTTGCTAACCAATTTTAACTAACTTATACACATCCGATTGCCTTCAAATTTGGCATGCATTTATAGTTCCGCCGATAATACAATAATATGTCATTATTAGGCACCCCTCCCCCCCTACGAGGGGAGTGGAGGGGGAAAACACCTAAGTTTGTCCGATTTCAACCAAAATTGGTATACGGGGGCTTATGGCGGATTCAAGATGGACGATTTTTGGTCATGTTTTGCTAACCAATTTTAACTGACTTATCCACATCCGATTGTGTTCAAATTTGATATGTGTTTATAGTTCCGGTGAAAATACAATAATATGGTATTCTCAAGTACCCACCTCCCTCTAACGAGGGAAGTGGAGGGGGAAAAAGATTTAGTTTGTTCGATTTCAATCCAAATTGGCATACAGGGGTTTTTAAGGAGGGGGATTATGAATTTTTGATTAGATTTGAAAATTTCAATATGGCGGATTCAAAATGGACGGTTTAGGTTACAAATCTAAAAATTAAAGGTGTGTGTTCAAGTTTGGTGTGCGTTTATAGTTCTGGCGACAATACAATAATATGGTATTATTAGGTACACACTTCCGTCTAACGAGGGAAGTGGAGGGGGGAAAAGTTTGTTCGATTTAAATCAATATTGGCACACAGGGGTTTTTCGGGAAGGGGATATGAATTTTTTATCAGAATTGAAAATTTCGATATACATAAATTTTTATTAAAAAAACTTTTAAAGAACAAGCTTTTATTAAATGCACTTAAAAGTAGAAAATAATTTTTTTCTTTCTTATACCATAATAAAAGCGATGGGCGCAAATTAAAAATTTTAAGTTTACGGTGACAAAGAGAGAAATACAAAAGAAGAACCAAATTCTTCTTCTATTCGAATGATAAACATAATGCTTTCATCTAAAGAAGCTGAGAACGGGTGAGATTGCCGTGCTTGCAAAGCCTTTGAAAATGTCCTTAGGTTATAAAGTAATAGAATTGTTTCTTAGTTGAATCGTCGATGTGACCGATATACGATGATTCGCGAACTTTACCGCGAAAAAATTACCGCGCGAACCAAAACCGCGCGGCCCAATACCACGAAAAATTACCGCGCAAGATTTTTACAGCGCAATACAAAAACCGCGCGTGGACCAAAACCGCGATAAAGGGACAATTGCCGCGAAAAGAATTTACCGCGCATAACATTTACCGCGAAAGTCAAAAACCGCGAAAGACAAATACCGCGCAAGACAAACACCGCGTAAGGCTAATACCGTGCCAGATAATAACCGCGCAAGCCAAATACCGCGCAAAGGACAACCGCGCAAGTTGAAAATGACAGATAGTTTCTAAATAATTCGTTACTGCAAAAGTTTTAATAGGTCCTTTTTTCAATATTATAAATATTTTTATTATATAAGTTAAACTATTTTGAATCCATGATATTACATTAAAGTTAAACGTGAGATAATTGTATAAAAGCTGCATGCGATTTTTTTTATTATAAAATTACTCTTAATGCCTATATTGTAGCAAACCAAAACGGCGCGGTTTTGGTTTGGCCGTGGTAAAGTCCGCGAATCATATACTATACCTAAAGTTAAAATTTTTAATTTGCGCCCATCGCTTTTATTATGGAAGATAAAAAATTATTTTCTTCTTTTAGGTGCAGTTAATAAAAGCTTGTTTTTAAAAGTTTTTTTAATAAAAATTTTTTGCTTTTTTCGTTGCTGCAAAAGGCGGTCAGGTCGTGACTGTACTTGCGCGATCGAACTTTTTACTCGAACGTATCCAAAAGGTCTCTGAGTTTAAATGTAAATGTAGTTGCGATCGGGACGAGTGGATATGCAATATAATAGACTTCAGAAATAAAGGTATGGCTATCTTTGTTTGACTTGTTGTTTATTATATATAGCTATTGGGTCATTCCATATCAAATCAACCAAAAAATCACAAAAATTTTACGCGACCAATTCCAATTTTGATGATTTTTGGTATATATTTTCTTCTTACCATAAAAGTTGAAAATGCAAATTTTTAGATTTTTTTGATTCGTAGTTTTTTTTTTAATTTTTCAAAATAAAAAAGTCAGCATTTTGACCTTAACAAGAATGTACAAAACTAGCAATATCTCGAGAACCACTTACACTAGGAAAGTAATAAATGGCTCATTTTAAAGTCATTTTGAAGCTCTTTTTTACGAAATATCACAACATAATTTTAACAAAAAAAAAATTGGAAATAAAAAAATTGAAAAAAAAAATTGAAAAATTCAAAAAGGCCATTTTTAATTTTTTTGAAAAAAATATATAATTTTGGTCAAAGTGTTACTTAATTATCCACAAAATTTTATGATGGAGAAATGATGGGTTCAATGTCAAAAAAAATATCAAAAATATTAAGTACATTTTATAGGCGATTTTTCATGCATGTGACATTTTTAATAAATTTTTTCACATTGAACCCATGATTTGTCCATCTCAAAATTTTGTGAATAGTTTAATAACACTTTAAAGAAAATAATATAATTTTTTGAAAAAAATAAAAAATGGCCTTTTTGAAATTTTTCAAAAAAAAAAAATCAAAAATTTTTTATTTTATTTTTTTTTTCAATATATGTTATGCAATATTCTCATATGAAAGGTCTTTATAAGAGCTTTAAAATGAACCTTCACCTACTTTTCTATTATAAGTGGTTCTTTGGATATTCCTAATTTTGTGCGCACATGTTAAGGACAAATAAGTGACTTTTTCGATTTTCAAAAATTAATTCAAAAAAGTCTGAAATTTTGGATTTTCCAGTTTTTTGGTAGGAGAAACATGTATACTAAAAATCATCAACATCGGAGATGGTGTGGTAAAATACCCTGGTTGACTTGATATGGACTGACCCTATTGTCATATGGAATTAGTTAGGGCGAGTTGTACTTGGCTAGAATAAAGGTCTAATATTAAAAAAAAATGAATAAAAGGTATTTGTTTGTAGAAATGAGTTTACAAAAAAACAAGAAAATAAAGTTATTTATAAATCAGCACACAAAGGACATTTGGGAGTTGAAATTTTACTGCTTCCTTTCCCCTTTGTAATGGTTCCTTTTTCCACTTTTTAAACGTCGTCGATTCTTATTGGGCTGCTTTATAAAAATTCAATATGCCGTGAGAATAAAAATCTGAAGAGTGAGACGGCGACGAGTCTTGACCCATTTTGGCCACATAAGGCACTGCTCTGGTAAAATTAAAAACAAATAATTCCAACCAAAAATATTTCCAGCCACCGCAACTAAGGACACTAATCCTAGAGCAAGCTCTAAAGGAAGCGAAGCGTGCCATTACTTTGAAAGTTTGAGTTGTCATTTTTGATTTGTTTGCCTCGCTTTTGTCATGGGCGGCTCGTTCTTATTTTAAGTATTTTAATGAATGATAAATACGATAAGAAAGTATTTCTCACGACTAGTCCATTATACAGATTTTACTCTTAGTCCGGGTTCTCTGTATTTTGATAAAGAAGTAAAACGACAGGCATGCAGAGTTACTAAAGTTATGAATAAATTATCAATACGAAAAGTTGGGGAAACCCTCTGTAAAACCGGACAAAAAAATTTTCAGGTAAGTACTATTCACAGGAACTAAAATCTGGAAACGTATATTGATATCTGCTTCTTTGCTTCAAAAATTATTTTTTTAAAAAATATATTTTAACACCTCTTTTAAATATTTCAAAAACTAAAGGTCTTAGTAATTTAAACCAAACTGCAGAAAACTATTTCACACTTTTCTCTTTCTAAATCCCCATCATTCTATCCAACATTTACTTGGTGGGTGCCCAAAAAAACGGTTTGGTACCAAATTTTCTTTAAAATCATAATACATAATGCCTTCTCTATCATGTGTGCAGACAGAAAATCCTTTTTTTTTGTAGATATAGGTGTTTTAGGACCCAAATAGCAACTAAATTTTTGATGAACTACTATAATAACACATTTTGTGTCACTGTGTTTCAAGTAAGAATTAAAACAGTTTTTTCTTTCTTTTGACTATTATATTTATACTTATACGTAAAAAAATAATTATTCCGTAATAATTACAGAAAACTGATTAAAGTTATCTAAATTATTCAAATGAACTTAAAACTACATTAGATTTATAATGTTTAAAATCTTTTACCAATACAACGCATTCTTATAACAGTACCTATATGTTACCGTTAAAACCCAGTTTTTCCTAGTAAAAACTAGTTATAACGGTTAACTCTATATTATAATTGTTAACTCTATATTATATTAGATTAGACTAAATTATATAAGTTTAGATTAGATTTTAATCTGACCTAATCCAACTGACCTAATCTAAACTAGTTTTTCCTAGGAAAACCAGGTTGTAACTGAAATCGGGGTTTTACGGTAAAATATTATACAGGCGAATACTTGCCCTAAAAGAAGTACTTAAAATCCTACCATAAACTAAATAACTATATGCCTATATCTTTAAAAAATGACTTCTTTTACCAAGAATAGCTAAACTCGACTAAAGATCAACTTTCACAACGCTGTAATAATTTTTTTACTAATTTCGGATATAAAAGTTCACACACCAGGCACGCAAATACACAAGGAATCGAATTTATACTTCCACTTTATTAAGCACTATCGTCGGGGCCAAAATAGGTACTGTTATAAAACTTGCCTCACAATTCTTTAAATTTTCTTGCTGCTTAAAGTCTTGTCCGAAGGCTTCCAGCCAAGCTCTCCTTCTATTGCTGTTTGATTTTCCTAATAAAAATACTTCTTCACTCATTATAACTTACCTTTATTAGGTACTTGAAAGAGCTGAACTCCGTCGCAGGACTATTTTTTGCAGCCTGGCACACAACAGGAATAAATAATAAAATTAAATCGTTTCATAAGAAAAACTATTTACAATAATAACGAGCCGCCGATGTCAAAAGCGAGGCAAACAAATCAAAAATAACAACGCAAGTGTCAAAATAAATGTCAGGCTTCGGTTCCTTTAGAGCTTGCTCTAGGATTAGTGTCCTTACTGCTCTAGGATTAGTGTCCTTAACCGCAACGCTAACGACTTTGAGAGCTACTGGAAATAATCAACGCTAGAATATGTCCGCAAATTTAAAGTTTTGCTCGGGAAATGCTTCTTTCCGTTACCAATAACATGACAAAAAAGAGACAGAATGAAAGCAACGGTGATTTTCCGTAATCTCTTTTTGACAAGACATAAAATTTAATGAATTCTGATAAATTTGACACAAATGATTTTAAGACCAAAATTGAAAACTGTTTTTTAGTTGCGTGTGAACACATCTTAGTCTGGAATTTATAGTCGATCCTTAACGCCTTCCTTGGGAGAGGATTCCTTAAGGGGTCCTCATTGAATCCGTTTTATAAATTCTTCCTCGAGAAAGGCTTGCTGAAGGCCACACTCAGGACGCGCAATATGTGGCAACGTTGCATTTTTGCTGTTTTTTTTTTGGTAGCAAAATTTTCCATAGTGGAATCGAAAAAAAAAACAGATGCATGCCCCATCACTTCAAGGAAAACAAAGGACATGGGAAGAAATAACCAAATATTACAACAGCAATTTTTCTGCATGATGGAATTGAATCGTCGGTCCTATCGACAGCCCTCTTCTATTATCTTTTTTTAATTCATCATATACAATTGGGTGTATATATACAGACCGCTTCAAGCTACTGCGAACATAGGGGGAATCAAGTCCAATTTACTCTCCGTGCCGTACGACCGAGGTGGATTCGAAGCACGCTGCAGTGTTATCTTTTGGAAATTCATTTTGTTTTATTTCTGCCTTGCTCGAGAAACAGATGGGTAAGTTCTTAATTGAAATAATACATTTTTAAAACCAAAAATGGATGTCTACGAAGTTGCCGAAAAAGTGCAGATGGTCAAATGGTCAAATCGTCATAACCCAACACACGTTCGATATTGGTCGAGGGAAAATATGCATTTGTATTTTGACGTAAGAACACAGTATCCTCCTATAGTATTATAGGGGAACACGTAATTGCGCCATTTTTTATTAACGGCAATTGCAATTTGAATGGTCCTAGATACTTGGATCTACTGCAGCAGCACATTATTCCAACTGCTAGTCAGTTGTTAGGTGTAAGATTTGGTGAAACATGGTTTCAACAAGATGGTTGTTCCGCTCACAATGTTGGCCTTGTTAGGGAATATCTTGATAATGTATTTCCTAATCGGGTTATAAGTACAGGGGGAACTATTTTATGGCCAGCTGGATCTCCCGATCTTGCTCCTAATGACTTCTATCTGTTTTTGAAGAAGCTTTTCAAATTATCACCCCTAACATGCTTGGAAACGTTAGAAGGGGTTTTTATAGTAGGCTCGGATATTGTCTAGCCGAGCAAGGAGGACTTTTCGAACATTTGCTTTAATTTTTTTTTGACTGGGAGAGTCTTTTTGGTTTTGAGAATGTATTATTTTATTTTGAGAACTTGCTTTTATTTTGTTTCTCCTTATTATTTTCATTGTAACACGTCGTCACTGATAAATCTGAGCAGTTGACAATAAAACGCTCTTATTTATCAGTGACAAAAAATAAGAAAATTACGTTATAAAAATTTGCGTATTTATTGACCAAATTCCGGTTTCATTGACTACGCTCCACACAGCACCGTGGTTAGAGGCGTACTAAATACCAAAGGAAAGTCATGCAAGTGGTGATCGCAAGCCTGAGTATTGGTTGCTTCACTGATAGGCGTGCGGTGTCTCTGCATGTACGTATACTGGCAAATTAGACTTCTTCCGCCCTATGTTCGCAGTAGCTTGAAGCGGTCTGTATATATATATATAATCTTGAAATATATTTTTAGAAAACAAATATCCTTTTTTGACCGTCTTTTCAGAAAACCTCTTAAAAGGGTTGTCAAAATCTCTGAGGTATATTTTTTCAACTCGCTGATATGGTGAGAGGGGTTGTTCTACTTCTGCCACATCCGGAGTAGTAGTCCAAGAAATCCTGAAGTTTGTCCATTATTGAGCAAAAAAAAACGCAAAAAGAACTACTGTTGAAAAATCACACCAACAACAACACATAAAACCAGAACCTAACCTGAAAAACACGACTCAAGGCCTCCTTAAGGTAGCTCCCGAGCTACCTTGACCTTTACTTAAACTTAAGGTTTCCTTCAGCAACTATAAAATGCATTTCCGACCTTAAGGGATCCTCAATGACCACTCATCCTTAAGGAGTCCTTGAGGATCGACTATAAATTCCAGCCTTAATACCACCAAACAAAAAAAACATTCGACTTGTCCAACGTTAAGGCAACGTTACGAAAAAAACGCAACTATACCTACAAGGGTAAAGAGGAGGTGCTTATTTTTTTAGCAATTTTTTGTGAGCTTACTATAGTTACTATTGATCTCTTCTTTTAATTACATCGGTCTGAGACAGATCAAGCTTACCAGAAAATGCTCCCCCTGCACCCCTCTGCCAATAAAACATAACTATCTCCTTGATATAGTTATCGTTGACAGGTATACGGGGTCGAAAGGTTTACAGGCGGGTCTGACAGATCTCTCTCAGCCGAATGCATTTAGAAAAAGAGAACAATAGTAACTATAGTAAGCTCACAAAAATTGACAATTTGTATGTAAAAGAAGGGAACGTGAAGACCACACTAAGGAGAGGGCACCAACCGAATGGCGGCGAGCCGAAAATTGGCTTCATTTTCGTCTCGTGGCGCAGCATATTATCCTGTCGTTTACAAGACCAAAAAACTCGATTTTTTCTCCGTCTACCGTCTTAGTTTATTGCCTTGTTTATTTCCAACTAAGTTTTATGAGTGTGCATTATTATGAATTTTTATTCTGTTGTTCGTTTCGAAAAATTTCATCGATTTTGATTAATCGTTTCCATTAATTTATTTATTATATTTTTATACAGTTCAGATTTGTTATTTGGAAATTATAAATATTCATTTGAATTGAATTAAAGTATAAATATTTTATTTTGAGTTTTAACATGCATTAAAAAATGTTAAAATTTCAATGGGCATTTACAGCGCAGCAGCGTCGAGAGTTTTATTTATTTTACAGACCTATTTATTTTTAAGTACTTTTTTGGCTCTGTTGATGACTAGGAAATTATTTTTTTTGATGATGGCAGATAGATACGATCATTAAAACATTATATTCACTGGAAAAGAATCTTTTCAATCGGATTATTCGAGGTAATTCGGAACTTATTGACAAAACCTAAGCAAGATTTTTGTGTGTATCTCCAACCTAAATTTGATTTTATTTAAAACCGCTTAATAAAGCTTTCAATCACATGCATTTTTCTAATTTTTACCTACTCGCGTGCAGTAAAGTGCACTTTACTGCACTCATTTGCGTGCGGAAAGTAGTACTTTACCACACTCAGTGCGGTAAAATTAACGTTATGGGACTTTACCGCACTCCGTGAGGCTTGTAGGTAAAATCGTGTACTAATAGTATCACTTTCTGCACTTGTTAAGTAATAGTTATTTACCGAGCGGCGAAGTCAACCCCCCCAGGAGGTCCAACCCAATCTACAATAAATTAATCATGGTGCTCCAGGGAGAGCTAGTGCTACCCCACTTTTGTGTGTGTGTGTGTTTGGTGTGATTTCTTAAATTTTAAAAATTTTGCCTACGGTGCTATGACGTCATTAATTGTTAGAATTTTATTTTAATTGAAAGTAAATGGCATTCTTAGTATAATTTTTCTTAAAATTTTCATCTGCGGCCCCCCTTCTTGGCATCTAACTGAATCTACTTTTTCAAAAATATTTTACAAAAAATCTAAGAGATCAAAATTTTTTAAAGAATTTTTTGTTTTTTTTTTGTCAAAATTTTCGCCTGCGGCGCTATGCCAATATTAAATATTGTTTAATTTTAAGCAATTTTTTTTGTCAACAACATTTAAAACGCGTAAAAAATAGCATTTTAGTGTAATTTTTCTTCAAAATTTTTGCCTACGGCGCATTTAAGGGTTAATTTTGAAAAAATTTTTTCAAATGAGACTACATGAGACTAGACGCACGCATTTGCGTGCAGGAAGTTACATTTCCCGTACGCTTTGCGGGAATGGATTTACCATGTGCACAAAAAAAAATTTAAATTTAAAAATAATTATTTCAAAAACTAATACATTTTATATTACTATATAGGACACCTATCCAATATTTTAAAAAGTAATATTAAAATATACTTAAATAGATTTTACTTCTAAGGATGTAGTATTTTAAAAGTTAATATATTTTATGTTAACTATTGTAAAACATAGTATTTTAAGAAAGCTAAAATCCAATTGATTAAAATTCAATAAAATGTATTTTGAATAATCTAATAAAATTTTTATTTATTCCTAATATACACTTTATTACTTTTAAATAAAAAAATATATTATTTTTTTCAAAATTTTTAATACCCATTATTTTAAAATATAAAATATTTTTTTTTAAGAAATAAAATACGAGTATATTTCATTATTAATATCCTGTATATTTGTTTTAAAAACATTTGATATTAAATCGCAAAAAACTCGTTTATTATTTTTTTTAAATATAAAATACGAATATTTTAAGAATTAATATAATAGCTCGAAGGGTAAGGACGTGAACGTGCCGCGTCGTACTTGCAAATTGAAATCCGCGCGCAAAGAACGATGCCGACGTGATTCGATCAAATACTACTACAGCGTTGCCAATCTGTGGGGATTTTGGGTATTTGGCTTGTATTGCGGGAACTCATTCGAGTAAAACATTTTTTTAAGTGCTTTTGCTGCGGCGGCGACGGAATGTCTTTCTGGTAATTTTTTTTATAGATTTGTGGGCCAGTCAATTTTTCTCCATAAAGTAATTTTTACCTGCGGTGAATACAAAATCCGCCGATGGATTTAGGGTCCTAGAGACCACAGAAGGTGCTTCCATAAAGAATTTTTCAAAAAAATAAAAAACGGCAGAAAACCGTAGGTATACGGGATAATTTTTTTAGTACTCAAGTAATATATTTATAATTTCATTTTTTTTATACCCGCCGCAGGTAAAAATTACTTTAAAATGTTTTTAAACATCCATGCTAATTTTTCTAAAAACTTTTTCCCTGACGAAACAAACTACTGCCTAATCTACTACTAACCGGATGAATGCGCGGTTTAAAAGTCACACTCGATTACAACATTTGTCATCATATCTTAAATTCCTTTACATCTGTGTGTAGATACTATGGCCCAAGTGTCGCAAAATGTGTAACAATAATAACTTTGAAAAACAACGAAAATAATGTAAAAATCGGGGTTGGCCCTGGGCAAGGCCAAAGGCAAAAAGTCTACTGCGCATGCTTGACGCGGAATGCTCGCTGAAGGATAGACTCCAATCGCAGGGCCCGTATTCGACACATATTTTCATAATATTCGACACATATTTTCATAATTTTTTCATATTTTTTTACTTACTTCATAAAATTATGCTCTCATGAATCAAAATTACTTTCAATATAAAAATAACTACAACCAACAATTAGAAGGAACTTTTATTGCAAACCTCTTTATGAGCAAATTTGAACCAGATATAAGTAAAGAATTTGAGTATTTCCCCAGAGTATGGTTCAGGTATTTAGACGATGTGTTTGCAGTATTCAACACTAAAGTAACTAGTGTTGAAAATTTTATGGAAAAATAAATAACAAATTTCCCACAATTAAATTTACTTATGAAACAGAGAACAACGGTACACTGCCATTTCTCGACATAGTTATAAGGAATAAAAATAAATTAGAATTTGACCTATACGGAAAAGGAACGGACACCAACAGGTATATTCCAAATGACTCTTTTCATTGCTTACAACATAAGCTTGCCAGTTTGCACTTTTTAACATATAGGTTAGTAAATTTCCCCTTAAACAAAGAAAGATTTGAAGCAGAAAAGAATAGGATTAGGAATATAGCTGGCGAAAACGGTTACGACGAAGTCTTAATAAATAAGCTGATAAATAGACATTCTTTTCAAAAGACCTTTCGGAATTCCACTTTTTTTAGACAAAAAGATACCTCCGACTCTATTTGTATCAATTCCTTATAATCCTAATTATACGAAAGGATTACAAAAAGTATTTAATAACACCGGTTAGTGTTTAGTTTTAGTATATCAATCCGGAAACACAATAAGAAGTTTGCTAGGAAATCCCAAGGATAAAACTACAGTTCTAGAAAAAAGTGGAATTTACGAAATTATTTGCATGGATTGTGACAAAAAATATGTTGGCCAAACGAGACGCTCTATTCAAACACGATTCAAAGAACACTTAGCACACTTAAAATACGGAAGAACAGAAGAGTCAAGTGTGGCCGAGCATGCTTTTGAAAACAATCATAGATTCACATTAGATAACCCAAAACCTCTAAAAAGTGTACCAAACAAAAGACTTTTGAATGCATATGAAAGTATGGAAATCATTAAATCCAGAAATAGTTTAAATAAAGATAGAGGTCCCATTCCGTTTAGTACACTTTATTCTTTAATTGAGTTGAGATAGAATTATAAAGCGTGACCAATCACAAATTATTATCTTATCTCCGCCCACTAAAAGATTGTATATAAGATAGAGTGTAGGTTAATTTAGTTTATTGTTTATCGTCTCCTGATGATGCTAACGTTGTTAGCAAAACGCGTGTCGAGTGCAAAAAAGTGTAGTTTTGGTTTGTGGCAAACAATCATAACTTTGTTACTTCATAATGGTCAAGAATTGGAAAAAATTCATATTTTATTCATAAGGTAGGGTTCACTCCTTTTTGATTTTCAAATTTTTGACTGTTTTACTTTAGCTTCGTAGATGTTTTTTGTTAAAGATACCTAATACTTTTTAGTGAAACTTAAGTAATATTTATTTTGTTTTTTAGTTTTTTATTGTTCATTTCGTGCAACAAACCCTTATAATAATTATTTATTATTTATGTAAATAAAGAAACCACTACCTGTACACACATACTATAAATCCTTGAATAAATTATGTATTTATTAATAGGATTTCATTTTAAATATCTGGCTATAATCTGTCAAAAGCCAAAACTTTTCGGCATATGTTTAAAATAATTGTTTTACTTAAATTTGTGATTGTCTACCCAAAGAAATCTGGCTTCCGGGGTGTATCTGGACTTCCAGGTTGTATCCACACTTTTCTAGGGTGTACGCAGACTTTTCCATTATGTATCCAGTATTTTCCAGGGTATATTTGCACTTTTCCAGGGTGTATCCAGGCATTTCCAGCGTGTATTCAGACTTCCTCGGTGTATCCAGACCTCCTGATTGTATCCAGACCTTTTCGGGATATATCTAGACTTCCAGGGTGTATCCAGGCGTTTTCAGGGTATATCCAGAGCTTTCCTGGGTGTATCCAGATCTTTCCAGGCTGTATCCAGACTTTCAGGTTGTATCCAGACCTTTCCAAGGTGTATCCGATTTTTCCAAGGTGTATCCAGATTTTTTCCGAGTATCTAGAATTTTACACGGTATACACAGACTTCCGGGGTGGCTTTTTTAGAGTCTATCCAGGCTTTTTCATGGTGTATTCAGAGTTTTTACTGGGTGAATCCGAACTATTCCAGGGTGTATACAGACTTTTTCGGGTGTATCCAGACTTTCGATTTTATCCGGGCATTTTCAGGGTACATCCACGCTTTTTCAGAGTGTGTACAGACTTTTACAGGGTATACCCGGACTTCCGCGGTGTATGCTGACTTTTTCAGAGGGTATTAAGACTTCCTGGGTTGGGCGTATCCAGACTTTTCTATTACATTTTAAATGTGTTCTCTATATATTATGTTGCCATGCCAATAAACTAAGGTTTTTATAAGCTTTCCAACGAGGTTTTACAATATGTAGGTGAGAAAATATTTTATTTTTTATTTATACGGTACTTTAGCAATCGCATCGAAATCTGAGAAAAAAGGTCGCACGGGATCACCTCCCTGATATCGACCAATAACAGGCTTTGGAACTATCACGAGTTATCCGAACCCTATACGACCACAGCCAAACCTCACCCGATTTCATACACCTGACTCTGAGCGAACGAGAGCTCTTGAAAAACGACAATCCAGTCAGCTTTGCGCGTGCACCATACCAGCTTGGCAGCTTCTAAGCGTTCTTATTGGTCGAAATGAAGGATGTAAACGTTTCCGTGCGACCTTTCCTAAGAAATTCAAGAATCAACCCCCAGATGATTCAGGAGCTACATGTGCACAAACACACATATAGTATTTTTCACTCGGAAGTTTATACAGATTTAATTGAAGTTAACTGTCAGCGAGAATTTTCGATCTGACGTTTGGTAATTTTGTTTATCCCTAAAAAGACAGGTGGGCCAGTGCTGCATAGTTTTCTTTAATTTTACTTTTATCGTGTGTACTCATATTATCTAAAGATTTTATTTAAAAAAAATGCACACTTTTATTTATAATTTTAGGGATAAAAGCATTACTTTCATGAACGCATCAATTCAAAATGTTTGTCCACAGTTCCAGCCTTGTCTAGTCAAAAATCGATACATTTTGTTATAACATGTCAGTGTTAAAAAGGGAAATATATATATATATATATATAATATATATATATATATATATAATATATATATATATATATAATATATATATATATATATATATATATATATATATATCTGCGAATTTTCTCGCTGTCCCCGTCTCTCGCTTCCCAATCTCCATCGTTAGCGGTCGTTGCAGTCTCCCTTGTTAAGGCCCCTTGCCGTCGTCTGTCCAACTTCTTGGGGGTCTACCACGTTTTCTCCTTTGCTGTGGAGTCGTTGCCATATTCGTTTTGGCCATTTTGTGTCTGGCATCCGTTATAAGTGACCATACCAGAGTAAGCGTTTTTTTTTCTATAGTGTCCATAATTGTACTTTTGACCTTCATGATCTCTCTGATTATGTCGTTTCTAACATGATCTCCAAAAGTCCATCTCCACCGCCAACAGGCGTTCTCTTTGCCTTTGGATGAGTTTCTATAGTACGTAGTAATACTTGTTCTACGTGTAATGTTGTTATTCCAGAGAACACTTTTGCCTTGTCCTATTTTGTTGTTTATATCATCCGTGCTTCTACCGTTTGACGACAGAATTACTCCTAAATATTTAAAGCTACGACACCCTTTAAGAGTATCACTATCAATTTGTAGATCGCTAATAGTATCTTCTCCCACCTTCAGATATTCTGTTTATAGTGAGTCCCCATTTTCTGTATTCTTCCTTCAGCTTGCGTAGCATGTAGTATTACTTGATCATCAGCAAATAGTAAGGTGAAAAAGATCTCATGGTCTATGGGAATACCCATGTCTCCGCCTTTTCTTTTCCAGGATTTTAATGCCTCCTCCAAATAGATCTTAAACGATGTAGGGGCGAGTGTGCATCCCTGACGTAGACCCTTAGTCACCCCAAACTCCTGAGATAACTGATTTCCGATCTTTATCATTGCTCTACAATCTGTGTAGAGCGACCTGACAGCATTTACATAGCCTAATGACAGCCCATTTTTGACCAGACTTATCCACAACTTGTGTTGGGGAACTGTGTCATAAGCTTTTTGAAGGTCTATAAAGACAAGATGAGTGGTAAGCCCTCTTGCACTCCTTTTCTCAACCAAATTTTTGAGGGTAAATACTCCCATCAGTGCAAGATCTTCCAGGTTTAAATCCATTTTACTCTTCAGATGCCGTTATTTTGCCTTCAATTCTCTTGTCCAAGATGCGACCGTAGATTCTTGCCATGGATGGCATTACACTAATACCACAGTAGTTTGCGCAATCTCTTCTGCTCCCCTTTTTAAATACTGACGTGATTGTAGCCTTTTTCCATTCCTTTCGAGCGTCGCCGTCGTCGCCTTTACGGCATTTGTCAAAAATCACTGTCAATATATCAGAGTTTCGAAGGTGCTGCCTTAATCAGTTCTATATAGATTGATCCTGGGCCCGGAACTTTTCCAATTTTCATGGCGCCAACGGCATAACGGACTTCCTCAGGGGTTATAGGTGGGATATTTTCGTTGTAAATTCCAGTTTTCGGTCGATTCGCAATGAACGCCGCTGTCTTCAGTTAATAGTGAAAACAATGCAAAATAAAACGAATGCGTGTGAAACTAGGTAGGTGTACCACCAGACAATTATGAGATTTTTTAAATAATTTTGTAAAAATGACTGTGTCCGCCAAAATTTCTGTCAGTAAAAATCTAACCTAAACACTTCAAATATGACAACAACAACAATCTAGGGCGTTCAGATTTCTGTCAACTTTCAAATCTGGTTTGGTTCAGTGGGTCATTGAGGTTAGGTTTTGTCTGAATAAAATGAGGGTCAAACTTACACACCCTCTTTTTTCGCATTCGCGTCCAGGCTTTGAAATAAAGTTTGAAAAAAATCGCGTGTATTTCCAGAAAAAAATACTATACAGATGATCCCTATTGCCAAAGGTGTTCTAAAGAATTGAAAATTGAAATTTTGTAACAAACAATATTGTAGACTATTAAATCGTTTTTTTTACAGTTTTTATCAATTTTTATGCAAATTATTATTTTACTTTAAATACATGTCTATATTTAATCTCAACACAAAATTCTGTATTTATTTGCAAAAAGGTCAACAAAGTAAGAAAGAGCCCATTGAACGGAAAAGGGTGACATCTTAACTGGCCTAGTTCGCTGAAGTTCGGGCTTCTGTGATTTATTATCCAAAAGACTTCCAGACTTTCAAGACTCAGTCCAGACGCCCTAATGCATTCCCGGATGGAAGGCATGGAAAAAGGGACAGAAAGATCAAATTTACGTTCTTTTCTCGAGAAGCTTAATAAGAAAAAAGTCTGCGGTAAAGTGTAGGCACATATACAAAACAAAAAAACTTTCTTTGCCAGACAACGAGCCACCCCATTTCTACTACACCTTCTTTGCTACTCCTTTTTTCTTGCGACGAAAAATCTTCATAGACACCATCTGCAGATCGTGTCTTGTTGTTTCGCGGTAGTTGGTAGTTCTCAAATCTTGGACAGTAAATTTACATACAATGAGCCTCAGGCTACTGCGAACATAGGGGGAATCAAGTCCAATTTACTCTCCGTGCCGTACGACCGAGGTGGATTCGAAGCGCGCTGCAGTGTTATCTTTTGGAAATTTATTTTGTTTTTATAATTTTGTTTTATTTTTGCCTTGCTCGAGAAACAGATTGATAAGTTCTTAAGTGAAATAATACATTTTTAAAACTAAAAATGGATATCTACGAAGTTGCCGAATAAGTACAGATAGTCAAATGGTACTATCAAGGCAGACCATTTTTTGGAGAATTTTGTAAATCGCCCAGAACCTAGTTATCAACGATTCATAGGTTGTGCAGAATTTTGAAAAGTTTGGTTGTGTAGTGCCAAGAAACCATAAAAAACCCACTGTTTTATGGCCAGCTCGATCACCCGATCTTGCTCCTAATGGCTTCAATCTGTGGAGTTATATCAAAAATAAAGTTTACGGGCATGAAAGGGCTAATAATTTGGAAGAACTTCTAACATGCTTGGAAACGTTAGAAGGGGTTTTTATAATAGGCTTTTTTGACTGGGAGAATCTTTTTGGTTTTTAGAATGTATTATTTTATTTTGAGAACTTGCTTTTATTTTGTTTCTCCTTATTATTTTCATTGTAACACGTTGTTAGTAATAATTCTGAGCAGTTGAAAATAAAACGCTCTAATTTATCAGTGACAAAGAACAAGAAAATTACGTTATAAAAATTTGCGTATTTATTGACCAAATTACGGTTTCATTGACTACGCTCCACATAGCACCGTGGTTAAAGGCGTACTAAATACAAGCCGCGATGCCGCGAACGGCGATCGTAAGCCTGAGTGTTGATTGCTTCACTGATAGGTGTGCGGTGTCCCTGCATGTACGTACACTGGCAAATTGGACTTCTTCCGGCCTATGTTCGCAGTAGCATGAAGCGGTCTGTATATTCTGCGTCATCCCATTCGCTTTGTGTATGTAAAGATCCATTACTCGTTAGAGCTTGTTTCATATAGTAATCAATTTTTTTGTGTTTGCAGTCTATCCATGTTGCTTGCCAGGATTTCAGTGTCTTCTCTTTTGCAGTTTCTTTGTTTTCTTCACTGTGGCCATTTTCTTCATATATATTATTTCTTCGACTATTAGGTCTATGGGCGGGATTCCTGTTATGTTATATATAAACCTGAATAGCTTCCGTTGATATCGTTCGGTAGCCGCAGGCTACTCTTAATAAGGCTTTCCGTTGAATTCTTATCAGCATGTTTTTGTACTTCTTTGTGCGCAGTATTGAAGTCCACTGCACCATATGTCACAATTGAATGGATTACACTGCTACCACTATGGCTACAGCGACGTATCAAGACAGCGGCATCCAAAAGAACGACATATTAAAACAGCGATATTTAAAAGAACGACGACATATTAAAAGAGCGATGCACAAAATGCAAAATTGGTCAATGTATTATTTTAATAAACTCCAACCCACTCCAACAAAAACATTGACCAAACCTTTGCTAATCTGGTTAGACGAGTTAGCAAGGATTTGCTCAATTTTCTTTGTGATGTGGGATGGGTTTAATATAAATTTTCGGTGGAATAAAAGTGAAAAAGTATTATTTTATTAAACTTACCCCACTTAAAAAAAATTAAGTGAACTCTTGCTTACTCGTGGCAGTGAGTGGGGTAATTTAATAAAATATAAATATTTATGTTGATTCATCGCTCTTTTATTATGTCTCTTAAATGAGACCGCTGTTTTGAAGGTCCCTCTTTTGAATATCGCTTTTTTGCCGGAGTCGGCTGGAAGTGTGAACGATTAATTCAGAAACGTTTTACCACTTCACAATAACTTTGTATTTTTCACTCTCTACACGTGTTTTGCTAACTAAGTTAGCATCTTCAGGAGAAAATTAAAACAAAATTCTATGTCGAACACTTAAGCTTATATACTAGTCATATTCACTATAGAGCGTGAAAAAGAAGAAGGGCTTTACTACCTATTTAAACGACGAGTTTGTATTTAGTGCAAGTTTATTGAAAAATTTTTCTAAATTATAATTTTTCACATTCACTATAGAACATGAAAAAGAGGAAGGGGTTTACTACCTATTTAAAAGACCAGTTTGTATTTAGTGCAAATTTATTTAAACATTTTTCTAACTTATAATTTTGTATGATTAATTGAATTTTTTTAAAAGAAACTTGAATTAGCAAGAATACAATAAAATTTCCCCCCTATACTTCTTTATTCCTGCCTGCTGTGTTTTCTTGTCTATAATGTTCTAAGAGTTTCAAAAAAATTTTTAATTACAGATTTCAATCCTCAAAAAAACAGCTTTTAGTAAAGGATCCTAATATTTGCCTTTCAATAAAGAGTGTTGATCTGTTGCAGCTTTCACATTAGAATGACTTTTGATTTTTCTAGCCTCATCTCCAAAGAGCGTCAGTCATATTCTTTTTATAATTTAAAAAAAAAATGAAGTTGTCTTTCTGAACCATTTCTTACTATAATAAATTCAAAAAGAACAAAGAAACTTTATTACAAAATAGAGACTTAAGTCGTTAATTAATAAACATTAGGCAAAGCTTTTAAAAACAACACATACATAATAATTAAATACTTTTAAAAGGAAGTTATCGGGGGTAATACCATAAGTGCTTTGAGAATTATCCATAATTCTGAAAAAACGTGTTTTTTGAAAACTGCACGAGTTTATTTTTTCCGTTGGGTCAAAGCAGAAATTACCTGACTCCGCAGGAGGATGGTAATTTTTTTTGATACAACGGAAAAAATAACCGAGTGCGGTTTTCAACAAAAACACGTTTTTTCAGAATTGATTCTCAAAGCACGAATGGTATTCGGTAGAAAATTTCAAGAATAAAGAAATTAGACTATTTATTGTTCGCATTAGAGCAGTGAAATTATCAGGTACTGGGGAATTATCACTTTTTAATTAAGCGATAATTCCACACCTCTTATGGACAGTTTTACATATGAGGGATATTTTCCATAAAATTCGGGCGAAATCCACCTGTCACACATATTTTTCAAATAAACTTTAATCAATATTTAAAAAATCACAAATACCAGTTTTTTAACACTAAAACGATTTGAGACAGTTTTTAACCCTGGAAAATTAAAACAACATACTGATTCATATTATTTTTTTTTGTTTTCGAATTTACAAGATTACTCAAAATCAATATATAACCCGATCGTCCAAAATTTAGGTTAAAAATAGCTGATTTGTGATCATCGCGAATATACAAAAAATGTCTTACTATAAAGGCAAACAACTTGGTAAAAAGAACTACATTCTAGCTTTAAATTCGTCCCTGAATCTAAATAAAAAACGATGCAAATTTTGTTGTCAAATTAGCCAATATTTGATCTATTTTCGGACTACCATAGAAAATATTTTTAAAAGGTCAATAGAGGATATGTATTGATCGAAACTCCTTTATTCTATAAGGACATTATTGGAGAAAAAACGGTAACACCTTACCTAATTTGGTAAGGATTCCTTTAAGATTGGTTTGCTAAACCTAAAATGCTGCTTGATGTGAGCAATATGCTCCTTAAATTCCTTAATTAAACGTCTACTTTGTCCTATATATTTTCTATCACAATCATTACAGCTTCTTTCAAAAATACCTGACTCCTCATAGATGCTAATTGTATCCTTGGGGTTGCCTAAGATATCTTTTAATCTATCTATTTTTTTCCGGGTATCAGGTTTTATTTGAAAGCAATTTTGAAGATCAACCTGAAATCTGGGTCTCCTAATTAACCTATCCATATGTCTAACTTTATAACCGTTTTTCATTGTCAAACTCTGCGTTTAATGGGAACCTCACTAATCTAAATATGCACTACAAAATGCAAACTTGCCAATTTATGTTGGTTAGAATCATTAGTTATGTATCTTAATGTGTTTGTTTCGTTACGTAAAAATAAACTTTCGCTTTTTCCATCAAAAAAGTAAACTTGAGATTAAAACATAAACCCCTTACCAATTGAGAACCGTCCCCCAATTACCACGCCCCCAATGTTTACTCTTGACACAAACTGAATTGAAATTGCCTCTCCAAAAGGGCTTAAAAACTCATCAAATGTTATACCATGTACTAAGAATTTCACAAGACTAGATCCTACTTAATCTCGGAATCTCTTGGGTGACTTTTGACTTTAAGGGTTTTTCTTCGAAGTAACTACAAGTTACCAGGTAACCCGGTTACTCGTTTTCAGCTTTTCTTTGCAGAGTAACCCAAGCCAAGACGTCACGAGTAACCAGACCATGTTGCCAGCCTAGGAGATATCGAGGATTATTGATAATAGGGAGATTTTGTTCCGGTTTTTTGTCAGTCTGTTACCTTTACCTTTATTCTGGGCAGGCGCAGAAGCGCTCTATCAGGCTGTTACCTTTATTAAAGGTAACCACTGGCGCTAATTAGCGTCGAATAGCGACTACCTTTACCGTTAAAAACCAAACTTGATGTGATTCTGTTGTGGAAGATTTTTAGGTTATAAAAGTTTGTTTTGTTTAACAAAAGTTTTGTGTATTTGGATTTTATTTTTTGGGTGACTTTTGACTTTAAGGGTTTTTCTTCTACAACTACAAGTTACCAGGTAACCCGGTTACTCGTTTTCAACTTTTCTTTGCAGAGTAACCCAAGCCAAGACGTCACGAGTAACCAGACCATGTTGCCAGCCTAGGAGATATCGAGGATTATTGATAATAGGGAGATTTTGTTCCGGTTTTTTGTCAGTCTGTTACCTTTACCTTTATTCTGGGCAGGCGCAGAAGCGCTCTATCAGGCTGTTACCTTTATTAAAGGTAACCACTGGCGCTAATTAGCGTCGAATAGCGACTACCTTTACCGTTAAAAACCAAACTTGATGTGATTCTGTTGTGGAAGATTTTTAGGTTATAAAAGTTTGTTTTGTTTAACAAAAGTTTTGTGTATTTGGATTTTATTTTTTGGGTGACTTTTGACTTTAAGGGTTTTTCTTCTACAACTACAAGTTACTAGGTAACCCGGTTACTCGTTTTCAACTTTTCTTTGCAGAGTAACCCAAGCCAAGACGTCACGAGTAACCAGACCATGTTGCCAGCCTAGGAGATATCGAGGATTATTGATAATAGGGAGATTTTGGTCCGGTTTTTTGTCAGTCTGTTATCTTTACCTTTATTCTGGGCAGGCGCAGAAGCGCTCTATCAGGCTGTTACCTTTATTAAAGGTAACCACTGGCGCTAATTAGCGTCGAATAGCGACTACCTTTACCGTTAAAAACCAAACTTGATGTGATTCTGTTGTGGAAGATTTTTAGGTTATAAAAGTTTGTTTTGTTTAACAAAAGTTTTGTGTATTTGGATTTTATTTTTTGGGTGACTTTTGACTTTAAGGGTTTTTCTTCTACAACTACAAGTTACCAGGTAACCCGGTTACTCGTTTTCAACTTTTCTTTGCAGAGTAACCCAAGCCAAGACGTCACGAGTAACCAGACCATGTTGCCAGCCTAGGAGATATCGAGGATTATTGATAATAGGGAGATTTTGGTCCGGTTTTTTGTCAGTCTGTTACCTTTACCTTTATTCTGGGCAGGCGCAGAAGCGCTCTATCAGGCTGTTACCTTTATTAAAGGTAACCACTGGCACTAATTAGCGTCGAATAGCGACTACCTTTACCGTTAAAAACCAAACTTGATGTGATTCTGTTGTGGAAGATTTTTAGGTTATAAAAGTTTGTTTTGTTTAACAAAAGTTTTGTGTATTTGGATTTTATTTTTTGTTAACCGTGTTTATAGTAGTAGTAGTGTAGTAAATTCATATTTTCCTCAATGATATGGTTAGAAAAGCAAATAAATAAAAAGTTTGAGAAAAAACAACAAAAGTCAATAAAAAAGTAAGGTTATGTTTACCGCCAAACGATTGACTACTACTATTACTCTATGTTTAACCTCTTGAAATTACCTTTATTTACGATAACAGTAAGAGCAACGAAATTTTCCGTTAAACTGCCTGACCAAAATCTCCCTAATGTCATAACTATGGTCACTGAAAGTAACCGTGACGCTACGAAAAGTAACCCAAACGTGTTGCTATTGTCATCGAGGAAAAAGCCTTTTTGTGTAACACTTGCCTCGAAAATTAATTTAGTTGTTTACTGGAAAATGTGGTCGACTTGCATTTGAAATGCGTTGGCTGTCAAGCGATCGATCGTTCTCTCGATATTCAAAAATTAGGCCCTCGGTCCTTTGCACAACTTTGCGCACGCTTGACAAAACTAAAACAACAAGCTGGCATGAGTGTTATATCGTTCTAAACATTAGAGAGCGAACGAAGCAACGACATCTGTGCGGAGATTCTTGAACTAGAGAGTACTCAACGAAATTTGGGTGAAATTAAAAGTGCGCATGCTTTCCCACCCGTTTCAAAGATCTCGGTTGGTCCGGACCAGTCGAGATGTGAGTACTATTTCCATAGATTAAGGAACTGTAGATCCGTCACTTCACTCTTCCCGCCAATAATTATTTTTCGCAAAAAGGAACTGCCAACATAATAATATTTAGGTTGGCAATATTCCAGAAATCTGCAGCTCCGCCTCTTACCCCTTCTACGGTTGTCCGTCAGAGGGCACATTACGACGTAAAAATGGCGGTTTAGGTGGTTATGTATGAGTTCCATTTTGAAAATTTAGGTTTTTAAAAAGTGATTTTATGATTTTTCCTTTTATTACAATGGCTGAGAAGCAAATAGTTAGAGTGTGCTGTCTTCAAAGCTGCGGAGATCGTGCCACGATACCAATAAAAAAAGGCATCGTTCCCCCAAGTGGTTAAACATAGTGAAGCCCTTAAACGCGAATAAACTAAGTTCTGATGAAATATATACCTAACAGATTTTACGTGTGTGATAAACATTTTGCTCCAGAGGACATTTTGCAGACTCGTCGTAAAGGCCTTAGAGAATGTGCCGTACCCACACTTGCATTTGGGCTTCATTTAACTATTTATATATAGTGTCAAACCACCCTTTTCTTATTTCACCAAGTTTAGTATGGCTATTTTTTGTGAATATCAACAATAAGTTAGAAAATGCAACATTTGTGTATAACTTTTTTTTCATAGCTTTGTTGATTACCGCCAAAATAAAATGATTCGTTTCTCTATTTGCCCTAAATGAAACGCCTTTTCCATCCATGTAAAAATGTTTCTATATAGGTTCTTTGGTACCACCAGAAAAGTCACTGATTTGTATGTTTTAAAAAAGAAAGAAAACGACCGTTTTTTAAAAATGACAATTTTCATTTTCTTTAAAACAAACGAACAGATTATCAGTAGGATAAAGACAAAAAAATATTTTCAGCTTAAGTGGTACCCTTAATTACAAAAATGGTAGGTACCTTTAATGCTTGTTAATATTTTTGAAATATTGGTGAAATACGAAGTGATTTAAAATAACTTATGGGTAGGTTATACAAACTTTTTCTGGACAAATTCATTTCAAAAGCTTGATATGACTATGTTGGTACAGATAGGTATTCATTGGTACCTATATATGACCAATCAAATTGCTCGTGTGGTATATGCTTTTAGGCTAACTTGTGGGTGCCGGTAACGAACATGATAATATTTTTCCTGTTGTTTACATATCTTAAGAATATTAACTTTAACTTTTTGCACGCAAAGGCATGCGTAAAAACCACTTTCCGCACTTAAGTAAGAAAAACACTTTACCGTATTCGACTAGAAAAACAGTAATAATAACCGGAAAAATTTTATAAAATTCGTTACCGGCAACCCCAATTCGTCCTGGGGGCTTATTCTTGAATTTCGTAGGAAAGATCGCACGGGAACGGTCCTCTCCCTGTTATCGACCAATAATAAGCTTTGAAGCGATCACGAGTTATCCGAAACCTATCCAACCACGACCGAAGCTTACCCGATTGCCGTGTATCGTAGGAACTTTCCTACGAAATTCAAGAATAAGCCCCCTGGCGTGTTAATATTTTCAATAGGGTTATGCTCCTAAGGCAATTAAAACAAAAAAGAAGTTAAAAATCAAATCAGTTACTTCAACCGAAAAGAATCTAAAAACAAAAGATCAAAAGATCTTGGGTGGAAATAACGAAAATTCAAACTTGGATGAGTATCCCACAAGGAACACACAAAGGACCAAAGCGAAAAGAGAAATTATTAAACGATGTTTCGCCCTGGGCAACCAGCGTGGGCTAATATATCGTCTCCGCATTGATGCAAATTTAACACGCTAAAACTTACATCAGCTTCACTACTCAGCGTCGTGGCTCGTCGACCATGGGATTCCACATCGTCGAAAGCCGCAACCAAGTGAGTGAATCCGTAAAACTCATGTTGATTCTTGCATCGTGAATTAGAAGATGTTGTAAGTTTCATAATTACTTGAGTCAATGACATGCATCGTAATATGTTTCATAATTTCTTGAATCAATGAGATGCATCGCAATATGTTTCATAGTGTGTGGGCCACTTTGGCAACTGATGCAAGTATCATAATTACTTGAACCAATGAAATTCATTACATTGCAACTTATCCATGTTTCATAATTCCTTCAGTCGATGACATGCATCGCAACATGTTTCATAGTGATTTGCAACTGATGCAAGTTTCATAATTCCTTAAATCAATGACACGCATCGCAATATGTTTCATAGTGTGTGGCTTACTTAGCAACTGATCCAAGTTTCATAATTCCTTCAGTCGATGACATGCATCGCATTATGTTTCATATTGCGTGGGCTACTTTGCAACGATGCAAGTTTCATAATTACTTGAACCAATGACATGCGTCACAATATGTTTTATAAATTGTGGCCTACTTCGCAACTGATCCAAGTTTCATAATTCCTTGAGTCGATGACATGCATCGCAATGTGTTTCATAGTATGTGGGCTATACTTTGCAACTGATGCAAGTTTCATAATTCCATGAGTCGGTGCCATACATCGCTACATCCCAACTAACATTTAAAGTTGTCACGACTTAATCCGCACAACATAGAATTTCCTGAAAGTAATTGCAACTTGCCGCCGCTACGTCCCTGTATACCATACTGCGACGTTGTAATTCCCTAAGTGGGGAACACTTTTCCGGTTATTATTACATAGCCACGACTTCAAAGTTGGGTACCAAATACCACACTGCTATGTCGCAACCACGTTCCTAATACGTCGTGGAGGCGCTTTTTTATGTGATGGAGTCGAAAAAGGAGTGGGTCATTCTCAAAATTAGTATTCGGTTCTGTTTGGTAGCATAAATTAATACGTTACAAAGTGATTGCCAAAACAAATAATTTCACCAAATTTGTGGGTTTGATTATGGCTAGTATTTATTAAAACAAAATTATGATTGTTTTCCACAAACCAAAACTACACTTTTTTGCACTCGACGCGCGTTTCGCTAACAACGTTAGCATCATCAGGAGACGATAAACAATGAACTAAATTAATCTACGCTCTATCTTATATACAATCCGTGATCAATCACAAATTATTAGTCTTATCTCCGCCCACTAAACGATTATATATAAGATAGAGCGTAGATTAATTTAGTTAATTGTTTATCGTCTCCTGATGATGCTAACGTTGTTAGCAAAACGCGCGTCGAGTGCAAAAAAGTGTAGTTTTGGTTTGTGGAAAACAATCATAATTTTGTTTTACAATACACGATCCAAAAATGCGAAGTTTTACAAGTAGAGAATCAAAATTCAAATGCGACGGAAATTTTTATGTGATATATATGACATGTACATGCATTGCAAAAGACAAATGCGCCATCAAAATTCTTCCGTTTTCTTGTAGCTGATACTGTATTTTTTCGTTGTGGTTGCAGCAGCTGGACCTCTCTAAGTATGTTGGATATACATTTATGGTTTGTTCGCAATTGATAGCAAGCCATAATAATAGGGTGAAGAAGAAGCACGTGATGTGATCCAGAGTGTCTTAAGGTTATCTCTTTATTTTTAGCATAAAATAGATATTTTCCCGAAAATTTTCCATGAATTGCTTCTCATCATATAGTAGTAGTAGTAGTAGTAGTAGTAGTAGTAGAGAAGGGGCGGCGCGAAGCCTGGCAAGTAGGCCTCCCTGGGCCCTTTCTGCCCTACCCCGAGCCTGCCCCTAATCCACCGCCTTCACCACTAGTCTGGCAGTTTGCTCATTTGGTCTCACTGTTCTTTTTGCAAAGTCCAGTATTTTGTCCCATTTGAGCATGTGCAGGTCCTCCTCATCCAGGGTCGGGAAACCGAATACCTGATATCTCGTCCTCTGGTATGCCTCGCGGTTCGCTATCTCATCATATAGGTCCACAGTTTCTTCTACAAAATTCATAGCTTCATATTTTTTTTACATTGCATTTAAAAATCTGCCAATGGCTTCATCACCACCACTTGATGACAAGATAGAATCTTGCCTTAATTCTTCCAAAGTGAAATTCTGCAGTTTTTGGAAGAACAGAAATTTAACACTCAAAAAGCTGAATTTTTGGGTTAGGTAGGGATTCCTCTTCTTTAGGTCACACCATACAAAACCCTCGACAAAACCTTTATAAAAAAATACGCGGATAATAAAATAATACAAGATTACACAAGAACCCATTTATTTGGGTATATTTTCAAGGAACAAATTATTTTTTTGCACAAACTTTACATGCGTAAATGAATTTACGCATACCAGTACCATTCAATTACGCCCGGCTTCACGAGACTACAGAACAGTATTGAACCGGTCCTGGACAAATTTTCGGTAGTAACCCGAACACAAAACTTTTCAGTTCAGAACAGAACTGTTTAGAACAAGAAATTTCGACGAACCCGAACAAACCATTAGTGAATATAATATAATTTGGGTATAAAGCAATTTATTTCTTCAATAGTAGGGCTCAAAAAGCGAAAATAAAAGAAGGCGGATTTTCCGTCTGGGGCCGTCCATAACTTACGTAACACTCGTGGCGGGAGGGGGGGGGGGGTTGAAAGTGGGGCAAAGTGTAACGAGGGCAGAGGGGTTGGTTGTTCATAGAATTGTTACGTAACACTTGTTTGTCCATAAGTGATGGTTTTTTCATACTTTTGTTAAATTTTGAAATTTATAAACTTTTTCTTTGGTTTTCCACTTTTTTCTGGTTGCCAACTATTTCTTGTTCTTCTCCAAGGGGGGGGGAGTTGGCAAAGTGTTACGTAATTTTAGGAGGGGGTTCACGGAAGTGTTACAAGGGGGGGAACAAGGGGTAAAAAATTGAAAAAAAAGGTGTTACGTAATTTATGGTCGATCAAGCATGATTCCCTGATAGTAGAAAATGTTACAGAAAAGGTTATTTCCTCTGGACTGCCACATCATTAGCAATTTCGTAATTGTGTCGTACAACGTTAGATACTTCAATGACGCTTAAATTCATTGTAAACAAATGAAAGTCGGGGCGACTACAAATTCACGAATAAGAAGAAACCTTGGAGGGACGGGAACTTGCTATTGACCCATGGTGATAGGGAATACTTTCAAACAGCACTTTAAAGGAATACCACTAAGAAGTCGTTTCTCAGGGTGCTTACTATGTAAGATCCACTGTTGTGCTGTGGGCCCGTTAATAAGTTATTGTTGGTTCTGAATTATACTCTCTAGTCACTGGAAAGGCTTTTCTGAAATTTGGTAAAGGGTATTAACACGACGGGATGTTTGACGACGAATATTTATCGAGAAGAAGGGAAAATTGTATTAAAAGATCTTTGTGTATTTTCCTCAGTACCAGCTGCCTTAAAAAAAGACCTTTTTCAATATTTGTGTGCATGAAAACGCTTATTTTAAAACAGTTGAGTCCTTGTTAAGTACATTGATGGAAGCGGAGTAGCTCTAAATCTGGTCTGGGGGGTGTTAAACTACTTAATATGACCAATAAAAAAAGACGCAGCCTACGTTGCACGTTGTGTGTTTTGAATAAAAATTTTCAGTTTAATGTGTTTCAGAAAGTGTTTATTTCTCAGAAAAACACTATATTTTTGTAGCCATCCTACATAGTATGGAGGCTATTGGTACCGTCAAAATAGTAGTTTTCACAACTAGTGGCTAAAATAGTGCTTTTTTTTAAAGCGTTGGTTTAAATAACGAGCGCAGCGAGGTATTTAAAAACGCGAGTAAGGTTAGCCGCGAGTAGTTAACACTATTTTTTTTAATACCATTATCAAAAAATCTCGAACGAAGAGCACTTCTCGCAACACACCATCGTCACACTATAAATCAAGGCGGCTGGTAAATGAAATAACTATGATTTCCATAGCGATATGCTTTTCTACTAGGTGAGGTTCATTGTTGCGACATTTTATTCTTTGATCGTCTGATATTTTAGATACTAAGACAGTTACCAAAATAATATTTTTGATGAAGGTATAAAAAAATATTAGTTTTAAAAACTAGTTAGCCACGAGTTGTTAACACTATTTTTTTAATTATCAAAAAATCCAAGAAAAACAGGAAAATACTTTTAAAAATCTCGAACGAAGAGAATTTCTCGCAACACACCATCTTTACAGTATAAATCAAGGCGGCTGGTAAATGAAATAACAATCGTTTCCATAGCGATGTGTCTTTTTACTCGGTGACGTTCATTGTTGCGACATTTTAATCTTTGACAATTTGATATTTTTACGATATTTTTAAATGATTTTTTCGTAAATACTTGGTGAAAACTGGCGGAAATGGCTTAATTCTTAGGCAAGAATAATTAGAATTTTTCAATATTACTATTTTCCGCTATTTCTCTTTAACTTTGGATTAAAAAACTGACAGAAATCTTTTTTTGCATCCGTGAGCAAAAAAAAAGTTTTTTTGCATCGTTAACCAAAAAAGCCACGCTTTAGTTATTTGCAGACAGTTACTAAAATCATGTTTTTCACATTAAGATAGATAATTAAATTTTCAACCAAAAAAAAAATGACAAAATTTTTGAAATAAAATATCGAAAATAAATATTTATTTATTTTTTTTTTGTTTTGAAAAAATTTTATTTTTTTTTTTTTTTAAAGATTTGATAGATGGCTATACGTGCCTGCTGGCGCCATTTTTTTTTATTTTACATCCCTGGACTTCTCACTTCCAAAACCATTAGTGCAAAATCATGGCACAAAATTTTTTTTAAAAAGCTTTTAATTTGGCTGTTAAAGTGCCCTCTTAAATTCCAAATTAAGCAAATGTGATATAACTTACAAGGGGAAGGTCCCGATCCATACTACCTACTCGCTTGGGGTCATACAAAGACTCTAAAGTTAACGCCCGTAAGTTCGTTAGCCGAATCTTAAGAAATTATTTATGAAATTTTTCCGTGGGATTTCGGTGTCAAATTACTTCAATGCTCTGAAAAACTAAGCACCGACGTCGAGGTTATAATCTAAAATGAAATAAAAACGGGGGAAATTAAGTACGTTCGCAGATGGGTTAATTTAATCAGTGGCGCACCCAGGAATTGACTTCGGGGAGGGTTTTTAAAGATAAATAATTTCAATTTGAAGTAAAAATGTGACCATAACCAGACTTCTCAGGGGGGGGGGTTAACCCCAGAACCCCCCCCCCTCGGTGCGCCAGTGATTTAATGCTCCCGTAAAAAACTGCACTTGCTCCTCAGATCAGTGGCAACGAGTAACAATCACTCTGAGGGAATGGAATGAAATGAATTAAAATTTTTGCAATTTTGAATTTTTCAAAAAATTAGCCTTACAAAAATACCAAACACTATTGAAATATCTTTTATAGTTTCTGATATATTTGCGTTTAAAATTTTAATAAAATACATTAGAAACGACCATCTGATCAAGCTACATTGCCTCAATTGTTTTGTTTTTAAGGCCACTAGATTTTTAAGTTTATATTGTTAAAATAAAGAAATACATTCATGGCCCACTTGGTAGCTTGATCGGTTGGTCATTTCCAATATATTTTAATTTTGACAATTATTAAAACTTAAACGCAAATATCTCAGGAACTACAAAAGATATTGAAATAGTGTTTGATATTTTTGTAAAGATAACCTTTTAAAAAATTCAAAAATGCAAAAATTTACAAGGTGTTCTATTTAAAAAAATTGTCTTTATTGCCACACACTGTATACCAAGGGCAACAAAAAAAAGTTGTTAAAGCGCTTAAGTTCGTTGTAATTTGCCAAGAAATTTTTGAATTTAGACCTACCCTTTATTTTCATTAATCAAAAAGATACAGAGTGTTCCAGTTATAAACAAACACCCTGTACAAAAAACAAACACTAACCAACGTAAAAAAACTGAATCTTTTACTTCCCTCGCTAAGAGATGTCATGTAATCATCTGGAAGTCGGACTTCGAGATTTTGATGAATCTCCACTAATTTGGTGGTTCCGAATCCATGCAGATAAGCACGTTTCCGGATGACTTCTGTCTGTCTGTTCCTCTGTCGGTCGGTCTGTCGGTTGGTCTGTCTGTCGCTTACTTCGTAGCCACTCTAACTCAAAAACCCCTGCACCGATCATCGAAATTTTACATAACGATTACTTGTGTTGACGCGCCCATTACACCCTTCAAAGCTTTATCTTGGAGAATATTAAAGATAGAGCCAAATTGTTTGGCAGTTTCAAAAGCTTATTTTTTAAGGATTCAGAAAATCAGATAATATACAGGGTGTCCAATTTAAAAAAAAAAAGAGAAATTTGTGCCTTATTTTATTTTTGGGACACCCTGTTTAAAATGGTATACATTTTTTTGAAACCGCTTTTTTTACCTAAAATGATCCTAACAAGTTTTTTTTTGAAAAAAACCATAGTTCCCTCAAAAAATCCATTATTCCAGACTTTTGACACAGACACAAATGCAAAAAACTTTTGAAAAATTCAATTTTGTGTGCCAGATATAATTCAAGTCATTGAGTGAAATGTCAAATAAAAAGTAGCGTATATTAAGATCCAGGTTGCACCTAGGGTTGCCAGGTTTAAGAATTGGTTTTTCGGGACAACAAAATCAAATTTTCGGGACATCTGTTTCAAATTCGGGACTTTCTTTATTAAAAACACTGCAGACCAAGAAACGGAAACCGAAAAATATACTCCTACCACCTACCTAACCAAAAGCATCAGATCAGCCTTACCTCATCATTGAAATCTTTTTTGCTTTCCACATCCATTTGCTTTTTGCTTTTGCTTTCCACATCCATGAATTACTTCTTATATTATTAAAGCAACGTACCCAATTAGAAGGTAAACAAAGTAAAATACTGTGTATTGACCGTGAAACACCACAACAAAACCAAAACATAACCTCCCAACGTTTAACTCCGCCTAATCTACGATACGCGCGTTCCGGCCAAAAAAACAAGATGTAAAAATAGTGGCCTAAGAAAAAGACAAGGTACCAAAATAAGGAAAGGTATAAAAGAAAGCTAGAAACATGTTTATTATGACGTTTTTACTTCAGATTGAGGAATAGCAAAAAATCGGGACATTTTGCGTCCCAAAAAGGGTCTTTTCGGGACTCGGGACACAGAGGTCCAAATGCGGGCAAATCCCGAAAAATCGGGACACCTGGCAACTCTAGTTGCACCGTCTTACCAAATTTCATTCAAATCGGTTCAGCCATGTTTGCGCGATTGATGGACAAAAATCTTAGTTTATTGGTGCTAAAATTTTTGTCAACATACAATACATAGCACATACAGGCTGGATTCTTTAAACGGAATGGTGCTTCTAGCGGGTGGAATAAAAAAATCCAAAAACATGTCAACTGAGATTTTTAATTTCCTTTAATCGTGCTTTCTTGGATTTTATCTATGTCATTTAGTTTACGAGTTATGGCAATTTTTTATTTTTTTGAAATAGACCACCCTGTATATTTTGCAATTTTTGAAATCTGCAAACAATTCTCTCTTCAGCAATACCACACAGTAGGATCTATCTTTGACGATAATCAAGATATTTTTATCTAAATCTGTATGGAGAACTTCGATATTCATTCAAATATCCCCCGTAAAACAGGCATAGACAACACTTCCATGCAAGTTTAAATGCCTCTATCTTGGAAACCATAAGAGATAGAGTATTAGTGTGTGGTATTGTCAAAAAGATATTTTTTTTAGAATTCAAAAATGTCAAAACTATACAGGATGTCCTATTTAAAAAAAAAACAAAACGACATAAAAAAAATCCAAGAAAATTAAAGAGTCGACGTGTTTTTGGATTTTTTTTTTAAAACCAAATTCTAACCCGCTAGAAGCACCGTTCCGTTTAAAGAATCCAGCCTGTATATAAAATGTAATAGAAAAGTCCAAATAAGTACACCCTGGAAAAGTCTGGATACCTCCTGCAAGAGTCTCAATATACTCTAAAAAAGCCTGGATACATCTTGGAAATGTCTGAATATACCGTGTAAAATCCTGGATACAGCCTGGAAAGGTACGTATACACTTTGAAAAAGCCTGGATACACCCTGAAAAAGTCTGGATATACCCCGTAAAAATCTGGATACACCCAGGAAAAGTTGCTATACCCTGGAAAAGTTTATATTTTCTTGAGCGAGACAAGTTTTGCGGGAAATCTAATCGATGTATTTTGTTTAATATTTTTCGGAGCAATTAATTGTTTTTTAGGAATTATAATTTTTAATTTTTTTTTTTACTTTGCCATTTTTGACACATGTGCTACTAATAAAAAATTGTTTCAAATCAAACTAAAATTGTAAAGTTCCTTAAAAATTCTGATAAAGACACAAACCGCCTCCCCCGCCCCCCGACGCGATGCCGCGCAGGTGCCTCAGATGTTCTAATACTGTCTGTTCTCTAATTAATTAAACAAAGGACCTACAGAGACGCTTTTGAAAATTGTCACTCCAGGGTTAAGTTCATACCTTGGCTAGCCCAAAACCCTTTGAAAATTACCCAAGTGAAAGTAATGACGTTATAATCAGTGCGGTTTTCAGCTGGGCAAAAATTACCTGCGACAAAGACGAGGAGTAAAGCTAAAGTAAAGAAGTGCATTTGATTTGCATGATCGTGATCGATCCTTCTCTCGATATATTCAAGAATTATAGGCCCCAGGGAGCTAATTTTTGAACTGGGAGCGTGTGGTTTGTCGTGGGAACGATCACCCGTCGGTAGCGATCTTTCCTGTGCTGTATTTTTGAAGGATGAAAGATTGGTCCCGTTCTCCTAAAAAGTAAGAGAACTTGGTCTCCAACTTCCGTGTCAGGGAGTACGCCTCAATTCAATAGACGCAAGCACAGAAGTTTCACAAGACATAACCTCTTTTAAGTTTTTCACGTCTTGTTTTTTGTTTTTTGAGTTCTAAAAGTGAAAATAATTCTTGTGCTGTTTTGTACGTGAAATCCGGCGAGAAAGTATCTGCCCGTAGCTTCGGATGTTTTTCCATGTATTCTAGCAAAACTTTCTTTTAAATATTATTTAGAGGTGGGCTTTTTTATTATCCATTTCGCACACAGATTTTATTTATATATGAAAAAAAATCGCTTAAAAAAAAAAATCTGCAGACACGGAGTACATCACCAAAGAAGGTGAGCTTGGTCATTTGGTATAAAATAAATATGCCAACTTTGGATGTGATCAGACTGTGTTCAAAAATTCGGGGAACGTTCACCGGAGGATGATCGGGTGGGATAGTTCCCAAGGAACGATCATATCTCTTAGGAGAGCGATCATTCTCTCAAAATTCAAAAATTTTGGTCCAGGAGAGTTCTCGAGTAAGCGTCATTTGTAATATTACAGTTTGTGATCATTTTTAACGTGTCTTGCAAAACAGAATCATATTTTTGTAATGAACATCTTAGAATATATGACAAACGAGGAATTGAAATGAATGTTTTATCTGAAATTGAATTGAAAATGAATGTTTCCCAAATTTCTGGGGCTAAAGTTTTAAATTTATTAAAAATTGAAAATTTTGAAAAATCATCTTTAGAAATTATAGAAATTTCACATTTTTTGAAATTTAGTTCAAGGCCGATTTCTGAACATAAAGAGATAATTTTATCAAGATCATTTAAAACTGAGCCAGGGTCTCCGACTATTGTACCATCGTCTAAATACCAGAAATTTATCTCAGATTCTAGGGAAGGAACAATATCATGTATAGCAAGACAAAACAGTGCAGGCCCTAACGGATCACTCTGCTGGACGCCTCTTTGTAAAAAAATCTGTCTTTCTCCGTAAGATAAAATTGAAGGTTCTTTATAGCGTTGGAAAATGAATGGGAAAAATTTATTATTGATTCCTAATTCCTAATTGTCATTCCTATTGATGCTATTGCAGTGTTTTCCTACGTCATTTTAAGTCTATTAGTTGAAGAAGGTAATAAGGTCAAGTGAAGTTTTGCTTAGGTAATATTTTCTTTAATAATATTATGTAAGTAAAGTATATTTGACCTGTTATCCCGATATTGTACGCGACATAAATTTGTTCCTGGGAAAATTGCCACAATAAGAAAAATAACTTCTGACGTAACCGTATATCCCATTTTCTTGTGTTATTTTACAACCCTAAAAATACATTTTTGAGAACGGCATCATCCGGCACAAGCTTAGATTAACTAGGCTAACGTATTTGATGCTTAATACGGGCGAGTTTGTAAGTTCATCAGATTTTTTTCACCGATGTCATCGGTTTTTTAACAAATGAAATATGACGTTAATCTGACATTCCATGTCGTTGAGTTTCGAAAAAACGCGATAAAAATAAGTCAGAATTTAGTTATAGAAAATGGACTTGAATAAACTCATAAACTAATTCATTCAAACACACCTACCCTCCGGAGTGGACATCAGGGGGATCATGCCCCTTCCTCCCCTCATAGCTACGCCAGACAATCGCATAAATGCGGTTCTGTTTACTAATAAAAAGGATCCTGTGGCGCAAATGCATAATTCCTTTTAAATATGCTAAATGCCTAAAGTTTGGAATTAAAACCATCATGGTTTTCAGAAAAATCCGCGTCTTTTGAATGAGAAAATGGCTTATGTTTTTTCTTCAAAATGAAGTGTGAAATGAAAACCACGATGGTCAGAATAAATAATAAAATCTTGAAAAAAAACGTCAAAAAAGATCAAGGATATTTGGAAACCCATACTTTTCTGAGGCAACTGTGAAAGGGCGGAGCCAACCAAGTGTATTCATTGATCACATAAGATTAGGTAGTTTTAGTTTTTATTAGTATTTACCTGATGACGATTGCAGATACATAAGCAATCAAAACGTTGTGAAAAAGTAAAAAATAAAGACAATGGAAGTTCAGAACTCTAGTTTACTCACCTACAGACCTGTTTCATCCTTATTAGGAATTGTCAGGGAGTCAGGATTGTACATGGCTACACAGTCAACAGGCACACTTGTCAAATTTAAAACAAAAAGTTTGTAATCCGTGGAGACGTGGTACCTGTGAGCGCCACCTGTCGAATTAACTGAGAAACAAAAACACCAAAATTTAAAAATGCAGGAAACCGTAAAAACAGAAATCTGCAGTTTTCAGCAGGTAATAGAGAGCAACCTGCAAAATATAAGGTCACTGTAACATGACTCTTAAAAACAGGTAACGTTCGCAGCAGCACCCCCCTCCCAATTAGAGCTTCATACTACGTGGCCCTAATTTTAAGGTATTAGCAAACAATCGCTCCGGAGAAGGCGCAGAATTAAAGAGCAAAAATATTTAGAAACACCTCGGTATACACCGGGTACCTAATCCAACACGCAATTTTTGATCAAACTACGAATAAGATGCCAAATACATAGGAAGGCTAGAAAAAGTACAGCATAAATTTGCCAGAAGCGTAAATTTTAGATACTTGCATAGCAATGATTCTTATGATGATCTACTAAAACACTTGGAAGTTAACCAGAAGTAGACCAGACAATATCATCCATGGAAAAATAGATAGCTCTGATATTCTAGAAAGATTAAGGTTCAACATTAATAGACAATGATGATCGTCGGGTTTTCTTTCTATTTTACACCCAGCAATGTACCACTAATAAATTAATCAATTGTTAGCTTGCAGCGAACTCACAATGTTCTATATAATCATACTGACATATTCCATGCACCACTCTCCACTTTAAAACGACTTTTCTACTTGACGTTGGCTTAGATTCGATAGAGTATGCTATTGATATGCAATAAGTAGTCTATTTACCTAATTTAGTTTTAATTTTTTTCTAATTACTTTAAATTTAGTGTGAACTGTTAAATATCGATAAATCCTAATTGTATTTTTCTGTAGATGTGTGGTTTTCCGTAATAGGACTGCATTACTGCAGTCTGTGGAAAACTCTTTTGTACAAAATAAAAAAAAAGAATTCCTTGAATCAAGGAATCCTATCTTTAATTCAAACAAATTGTACTCTTAAACCAAAAAATCGCATTAAACTTTAACCTAACCTAAACTACGACATAGAACCTAAATTAAACTACGACGGCCTAACCACTAATATAATAACTCCTTGGACTCGCACAAGCTTTACATGTCTAATAGAAAATTGTTCTCGTATAAGTATTATTTGTCGCCAGAGTCTCGGAGAGATATCACTTTGTAAGATTTAATTCGGTTTTTTGGCAGGGGTACTAAAACTCATTTGGATAATAATTAAGCTAAGTTTACGAGTACAGACTCGTTGCAAAACCTAGAAATTCCGTTAATTGGAGGATAAGTATTTCTTAATTTAAAATTTGGTTATATTTTTTTTAATACTGCAAGTTTTCTTAAGTCAAATTTTGTGTTGTTATTGATTTAAGTTTATTAACTAATTTAAAAACATTCTTTCTTGAAATTTAAGAAAAAGCAAATAGTTGTTCGAAGCATTCAATAATGTTTATAGAAGAATAATATTCTTGCATTAAGTATAGGACTATCTTTAAATACAGACTACCATTTTTTTCAGTGTGCAATGGCGATGAAGACGTTTTCTATTTATCCATTTTGATACTGTATGGAGTTAGCCTAGTTAGTTTGAGGACTCAATTCAAGCAAAAATGAGAAACATGAGTTTACGCCAGGGTCGGTCGCTTCTGTGGGAAATTTAAAAAACCCCCGGGCATCTCAACTACATTGCTTTCTATTGCCGTTTACGTCCTTATTGTACGAATTGTGTGAACATTTTATGGGGCGCAATATCATGGTGTTCTAGATGATGCCACATTTGGTTCACTCTATGTTTATATCTCGGGCATAGTAAATTGCGAATCATGAAAATGTTCAGAACGGTTTGATTTTATCTGTTGCGGCTTTGTTAGTTTTTGCATTAAAAATATGCTTTTTTAAATCCGTTAAATTAAACATTTATACTTGTCTTATATACACATGATTTTACATAACTTTTAGTGTTTTCACATTTTCCGGGAGGAGAACTTGCTAGAGAAGTGGACGTGGTTTACATAAAAGTGAGATGGAGATATGCCAACGGATAAAGGTGTGAAGAGGAAAAGGATACTCCCGCGGCGCATTCCCTTCCCACACATTCAAGAATACAGACCCTGATTGGGGGGCCCGTCCACTATTTACTTATATGTGACACCATTTTTGCCAAATCTTTTTCTTTTTTAATAATTTCTGTATTAAAATTCATTTAAATGGGATAAAAAATCTTCCGTTTTCATTTTGTTCATCTGTCGATTTTACTCTGTGTTTGGGGTTTCCCCAATTAACAACCTACCAAACGCAGGGTAATAATAACCTATTCTTATAGACAACTAACACAGTGGCGGTCACAGCCATTTGAAAAGGGGGGGGGGCGGTTTCGATAAGAAAAAGAATAGAATAAAAGCATAGCATGAGGAACATATCAATATATGCAAACAAAACTTAGTAACTACAAGCGAGCATTTGGTCTCAAATCTAGGGAGGGGGTACTAGTAGTAGTAGTAGTAGTAGTAGTAGTAGTAGAATAATGGGGGGTTCACGGCCCGGCGACTAGGCTCTATGCGAGCCCTTTTCGCCATCCCCCAGAGGAGGGGGTCCTCAGATTTGAAGTCGTTTATTTCATACATTTTTTTTGAGTCAAAATAAACTAAAATCGTAAATATCAACGGTATTACAGCGCCTAAAAAATGCGTTTTTTTTATTTAAAATTAAACTAACATTGTAAATATATCAATTGTTTCAAAGCGCAGCAGGCGAAAATTGTTAACAAAATGACACTACAAATGCCATTTTTAACACAAAATAAACTAATACCGTAGATATCAAAGGTGTTATAGCGCCGCGATTTATGTCCTACTTTTGATTTTCTAAATGTTTTCATAAAAAAGTTAAAGCCAGGTTAGGGGGGGGGGCGCTTGAGTAACTACGTATAATTTTTTCAATTATAAAAAAACATAGATAACAAACAAACCACAAACAAAACCTAATAGCTAAATACTTTTTTTTTGAGATCTAAAAAGCTTTTTGTTAAAATATTACCTTTTATATCGCATATCTCAAACATAAGATGTCCATCTCAAAAAAAAAATAATTCCCAGTTTTTTGGGCAAACCGGTCAATGACTCGCTCAATGTCAATTTCAATATGTCTGTCGATATGCAGCAACGCTAAGTCCATCAGACGCATTTCCGTCATAGTGTTTTTAAGTACTTAGGTTTTCAGTCTTCTGAGGCATGAGAAGCTTCTTTCTGACGAGGCATTACTTACTAGCAAACATCCAAGAATGTTCTAATCAACGGAAAAATATTGCCACACTTGTCCATTGCCTCTAAAACGTTATCAGGTATGTTTTGATTTAAGCTTTTGCCTACTTCTGACCAATATTGTTTCCAAATACTGACTTCTCCCAATAAAAGTTTAAAAATTTGTGTTTTGGATTAATAAAACAGTTTATAGTATTTAGAAGCGACTCCACAACTTTACTTAATTTTGCCAAAAATACTTTTTTATGTCCGAATTGATTTTGTCTAAAACTTATTTATAAATAGAAACTCTATAATACTGTTCTGTATTTTCAATGGTTTTCGCGGTAAGTTCGACATGCGTTTGTATATTCTGGTCTGACGGATTGAAGGTCAAACTGTCCCAAAATATTGTGAAGGAATTCTAGAATGTATTTAAAGGAACTTTCTGCAATTTCTCGTTTTTTCTTCTTCAGGGTTATTACCATCAGCATCTTTGTTGTTGTTACCACAGTGTCGTAAAAATATAAAGTTATATCCGAAAGTAATATATTCCACTATATAACTATATATACCATTACTAGAAGCACGAAAAAACTTTACACATATAACGACTCTACAGATATTAATTTGGTTGCAATTCAGTAGCCCCTACTCAATACAAAACTACAAAGTTATGGATTCTACACGGTCGCCTATCTACCACGCATTAAGAAATAAATGTACATATAGTGGACATTGTAAAATTTGACAAAATTTAAAAATACCTCGTTAAATCACTGATTAGTAGTTGCATGTACCAATAAAAATAAAAATATTAATATTTAGTTAATAAAACATATTGAAAATGGAAAGACATTTAATTTAGAAATCCTAACCTCAAATAATTTCGATTTTTTTATCAACAGTTTAGATAAAACTAGGTCAAAACTGGGCCGCAGTATTTTTAATCATTAAAGTGCTATGCGTTTAAAATTTAAGATGTTGTGACTTCAGAAAAGTGGTTAATAAAATGGTAATTATTAGGTATAGGTTATGATATAGATAATATTTTTGTTTTCTGTCATGCCTTCGGATCATTTCATATCAAATCAACCAGGGGTCGGAACTTCAGCACCTCCGATTTTGATCATTTTTGGCACAGATATTCTACCCATCCCCCAAATGAAAAATCCAAAATTTCAAAAAATTTTTACCAGTGGTTTTTTTTATTAATTTTTAAAAATCAAAAAACTCAATTTTGCCCAATCATCTATTAAAACAAATTGATATATCTCAAGAACCGCTAGAACTAGGACAGTGGTTAATAGCTCGTTTGAAAGCTATTTTGAATACCTTTCGAATGATGTGATACATGATATACTTTTTATAAAAAAAAAATCTGAAAATTTTGAATTTTTTTTTTAATTTTTCAGAAAAACACCATTTTTATTTTTTTTATAATTGTATTTTTTTTGTCACAAGTTCACTAAATTTTTAGATGGAGAAATGAGGGGATCAGTGTTTATATAATTTTTTTTAATGTCATAACATTCAAAATGTTTTCCTAAAATTGTTATTTTTACATTATTATTTAAACATAAGAACAATAAATGTCAAAAATCAAAGTTTTTTTACACACATAACATAAATTTATTTCTTTTTTAATTTCATGTCTAGAAGTTTAGCCGACGACAACATTTCTTCTTGAGTTAATGAGTATGTTCTCCCAGTGGCAGTATTGGGATGAACTTTTTTTAAAAGGGTATTTCGCTCAATTATTAAAATGTCTGCCTTCGGTTTTGGATAAAAAAAAATGAATTCGCGGGTCCACTTGGGTGCAAAAAGCTACTTTTACTTCGTCTGTTTCGTCATTTTTCACTATAATACATCCTAACCACCAGGATTTATTATACTCAACAGTCACAAATCCAGAATCTATATTTGCAAGTTCAGAATTATCAGCCTCGGAATTAGCTTTAGGACACTTAACAATATCGTGAATATGATGTTCTATGCTAAGAGAAAATGCTTTTGTACAAATTTTTGATTTAGAAACAGGTATCACACCGTGTATTTTCTGGGCCCCTGTCACTGTCTGGGCTTCAGAGAATCTTTCTTTTAAATAAGTGTCGTGTTTTTCATAATCTTCTGTAGTGCAGAATTTAAAGTCTATTCCTGGTATATTTTCAGCTGCAAATTCGAGCAGTTGTCTTGGTGTCATAATTTGCGATTCATATGCTCGTTGCAAACTCGCTTTACACGCAAGTCTTTTTATTGTGCCTCCCAGACCATCACAAGCGCTCTTACCATACGAAGTGGCAAAAAAATGCCACTCTGCCTTAACGCCGAAATCTTTTTCATGATAACATAAATTTACAATTTTTTTTAATTTTTGTATTGTGCAGCGCACCCGTCTGAGAAGTAAAATAATTTAGACAAATTATAAATTTCCTTTTTGAGTTCCGGAACTAAAATACTCAAAAACAAATGAAAAGCCACCGTGTTATGTTGCAAACAATCTGATATAAAAGCATAGTTTAAGTGCTTTAATTCATGATCCTCGTTTTTATAATATATTACAAATGGGTGCAGCGTAGCGTGGCTGTTGGTCCAATGGTACGACTGCACCTCATCTTGGAGAACAAATGAGTAATTTTCGGCAAAATCACATGTTATCAGCGCTTCTCCGGACTTTAAATTCGTTTTTAATTCATTATAAATTTTGTTTGCATATTTGACAGGAACGAATGACTTATTTATTTTATTAAATCATTTACAAATGCATTTATGAAATCTTCAGTTAATTTAATGTTGCATCGATCCACAGATATCCATTTTTTAAATGTAATATGATCAATGGTTTGCTTGTCAAACCTTTCAGTTTCAGAAATTTTTTAAGTTTTCCGTTGAAGGACAAACTAAACATTTATCTAAAAAGCAATCTATATTTGGCGGGTTGCACATAATTCTGGATAAGCAGGCATAATAATTTGGAAAAATAGGTCTACCGGCTTCATCCAGAAATTTATTTAGGTGTGATCCGTTTAGCATGAGTTTTACATTTTGATGTATTGTGCATAAACACAAATTATGCAGTTTTTGGCGTTAATTCGTAAAACTTTGTAAAACCAATTTTTATTGCGGAATGTTCCTGTTTAAAGGTTTCATAGATTTCTTTTAAATTCGCTAATAGCAGCCGTTTTTGCAGATATTCCTTATTAAGGTTTGTTTTTATTACAACACAGTGCTTCTTTCCAGGCATCATCCTGCTAACATCATCTCGCTGGTAAAATTCAGTTACTAGTTGCACCACATCTTCAGAAATATTCTTTCCAGGTTTAGTATTTGGTGTTGATAAGATTCCCTTTTCTTTGACAATCTTTTTTGCTGTTCTTGCCAAGTATTGCGACACTCCAAATTCGCTTTGAATTTTTGTCCTGGACCAACTGATTGGTAAACAGGACAAACAAGTATTTTTTCGCTTCTTTTTGTAGCTTTAGTCAACTTGTCCTTTCTTGGTTTCCACTGATAATCTCTTTTCAATCACCGCTTTTACTTTTTCTGCCTTTTCCAAGGATACTTTTTTCTTTTTTAATGGCGATTCTCCCATTAGATGACTGATTTAAAAAGTGTACAGACTCATCAGGGGCTTCAAAACTGGGATTGTCAGTGGAACTTGAAGGTCTAAAATAAAATCTTACATTAAAATGCTTTTTTCCAACTTCTGTCCGCGGATCTAATCTAATCTAATCTAATCGCTGGGTGGCAAGGAATTCTGTTTTTGGACAGACAGATAAACAAACTGACCGACACACAGACACTATGAAAACATTTTGTATTTGTTTGATCCAAACAATTCATTTTTATGTATGTATGGCTGAAAATCGAGATACGTTACCCTGGTACTGGTGATGAAGAACTTTCTAAAGTTTTTATGACTTTGAGTCGACATCCACAGATTTTCATGCCCTTTATAATGCCTTTAAAAAGACACATTTTTTCAGTCACACTTCACAGAAAACTTAAACCACTCTTTTGTTTTTTTTTCAGACATGTTTCAGGTCCACATGCACTCAAATATATTAACAGTTTGCTGAATCAAGTTAAATATTGAAACGATATACCCCAAATGATCATAATTAAGCGGAATAAGACCAGTCTATTCCTGCATTTCTGCAGGATTTTTCTTGAAAGTTAGACTTAAATCTGAAAGAGGGGGGAGGGGTAATTTTGTCCAATGAAATCAAAAGGGGCGCGGCTCAGATACTTTTAATAATAGACAAGTTTATAAAACAACAAAATGAATCTCGTGTCCGCAAATAAAAATTAAAGTAACACTCGTGGCATATCGGACAAAGCGTTTTTGTTTCTCACTTCATTACGACCAGGCCTTCAATGTCTAATAGAGAATCCAGACACCTACAGACCTGTTTCATCCTTATTAGGAATCATCAGGGAGGCATAGGATTATACCTGGCAGTTGAAGCTACAAATTGGAGATTTCACTTTTTCTATGGGTAGAACAACTGTACCAAAAATCATCAACATCGGTGATGACGAAATCCAAAACCAGCTTTTTTTTGGTTGATTTGGTATGAAATAACCCCTTCACATATTTTATGGTGTGTCCTGATATAGTTTAGAAAAAGATCAACATATTTTCAGTTAATAATGTGGGAAAGATAAAACCTATAAAAACCCTATAAAGTCAGAAATACTCCTATATGTGGTAAACAGGACGTCGGGATAACGTGCCCGTTTACTACCCGCGACGAAATAACTCCTATATCAGTAAGTCATCATCGATGTAGTTGTATAACTGTCCCAATGCGTTCCCAAAAACGGTGAATACCTTGAGGTATAGTAGTAGTAAAACCGTCGCCGTGATATGACGCCACAACTCTATTAGGGATAGGGCGCGGAGACGGCTACCACGTCGCGACTGATTTGGTTACTTGGGTAGAAAATGTACCACATAGTTTTAACGATATTTTTTACTGTTGAATAGGGGTGTCCTGTTTGGACGATTTTCAATTTCTTCTTTTAAACGAGCTGTGGATATCCTGCGAAAGTTTGTGTGCGTGTATTGTGTGTGTATGTGCGTTTGTTTCTCAATCATGCAAAAGCGGCTCGACTGATTCGGATGAAATTTGAAGAAAAAATAGGGGACCCATAGATTGAAACATACGCTACTTTTTATTTGAACCTTCGCTCAATGGCATGAACTATGGATATCGCGGGCAACGCCGCGCCGTGGGACGACCGCTAGTCTTCTATAAACCTAAAATGGAGGTTTCCAACAAAACCAATTAAATCCGTATTCATAGTCCTCCCTTGAAGGTTTCCTTGCCGAAAGCAGTCCTTAAGGCGTCCCTTGATTTCGTAATCCTCGGCGGAAGGAGGCGTTAAAGTTCCTAAAGTTCCCTTGAAGCGTTCTTGCACGACAATGCCCAGGGACACCTTCAGAACGCTTTGTTCCTTGATAAACATTACATCTCTCAGGAAAAAAAAAACACTTCCAGTGCCAATCAAACTTTGCAAACGATCGAAACTTTTTCACTTGTGAATACACTGTGGTATTTCGTTCTTGCAACTTTGTTTTGTTGATTCTTCTTGTTTAACCTTCATTAAAAAAAGCAAATGCACGTTTCCGAAAAAAAACATCGCGTTGTCCTATTTTCCCGCTCATTATGTGCGCCATGGCTCGCGAAAATTTGCGAAAATATCACGAACTCTGGATAATTTGGGTTTACTGCTGTGTTTTTATTTTACTTACGGCATGCTTGCGCAACGAAACGTTTATTTAGCTGATGTTTTGCTGTAGTTTAAATTGCTGTTTGCTCTGGCAAAATCGCGTATGATCACAGCATCACGTTGTCTACGGGGGTAAGTTTTTTTTGCTGAAAGTTTATTGACAAGTTTCAGTTTGGGCAGTAGCGGTCCCAGCCATTTGAAAAGGGGGGGGGGCCGGTTTCGATACGATTATGAGGAACATATCAATATATGCAAAAAAACTTAGTAACTACAAGCGAGGATTTGAGTCGTTTACTTCAAACATTTTTAATTTTAAAAAATGTTTAAGAAAATTTTTGAAAAAATTATATTAAAACTGTAATTTTTGAGTCGAGATAAAATAAAATCGTAAATATCAACGGTATTATAGCGCTGCAGGCGAAATTTTTTTAGAAAATTGCTCTAAAAAATGCGTTTTTTGATTTGAAATTAAACTATAATTGTAAATATATTAATGGTTTCAAAGGGCAGCAGCCGAAAATTCTTAAGAAAATGACACTACAAATGCCATTTTTAAAACAAAATTAAACTAATACCGTAAATATCAAAGGTGTTATAGCGCCGCAATTTATGCCCTACTTTTGATTTTCTAAATGTTTTCATAAAAAATTTAAAGCCACGGAAGGGGGGGGGGAATAACTACGTATAATTTTTTCAGTTATAAAAAACATAGATAAAAACAAACCACAAACAAAACCTAATAGCTAAATACTTTTTTTTTGAGGTCTAAAAAGATTTTTGTTGAAACCTTAGAAGATTGAACTCCTAGAAGGAGGCGAAAGAAATCTGTGTTGCCAATTTTAATAACAAAATTATGTTTTGACGCTTATTTATTAATTAATTAATGAGGTTTAAGATATATGTTGAAAAAGCTAATATACGCAATATATAATACTCACAACCTATTTAAAACTTTCGACGTTTTTTGAAAATTTAACATGTGTTTTCCTTAAACATCTTCTTTTGTAGTCAACGTGGCAACATTGATTGTTTGTTGCGGTTTCTCGATTTTTCCTGAAATGTCATTATTGTTTTGAAAGTGAAAGTTTCAGCACTTGTCAATAGTGTTTTTTTGATATTTTTGTAAAAAGTTTGTGGCGAAAAATGGTTCCGAAGTGTATTATTATATGCAAGTTGAAACAGAAGCCAGAGGACCGCAGTATTTCGTTTCACAGATACGTTAAATTAAAATATTAACTAAATATTAGGTTAGAATTCGTCATATTTGGCCGTTCTTGGTAAACAAAGGCAGGAAATCTGTGAAATAGGGATTTCCATAGCACCTTTTTTCTTACAGATTATAGATTTTTATTACTATATCTAGACCATTTAATTATACGAAAGTAAAAATTATTGAAGGTATTTTAAATAATATTAAAAACAGGGGAAAATGTATTAGGTTAACATGAAAACAATGGGATGAAGATGTTGAACTCAAACACCCTGCCCTAATAGGTCTGAAAAAAAGCTTCTTCTAGTAGTTCAATGTTCTAAGGTTGAAATATTACCTTTTATATCGCATATCTCAAACATCAGATGCCAATCTCAAAAAAAAATCATTTCCAGTTTTTTGGGCAAACCGGTCAATAACTCGCTCAATGTCAATTTCAATATGTCTGTTGTTCCGTCATAGTGTTTTTAAGTACTTCTGTTTTCAATCTTCTGAGGCATGAGAAGCTTCTTTCTGACGAGGCATTCCTTACTGGCAAACATCCAAGAATGTTCTAATCAACGGAAAAATATTGCCACACTTGTTCATTGCCTCGAAAACGTTATCAGGACCGGTATTCTCGTAATACGTAACGTTTTGAAGTCGCTAAGCGAAACGAATAGCGAACAGCGCGCTCAGCGGCACGCTGACCGACGTCTTTTCGTATTCTCTCTGCTGAACGCGCTGCCCTGCGAGCAGACAGAATCAAATTCGCTTAGCACATCTTGGCATCACCGAATTTTGCATTTTTATTTCTTGTTAGCCTTGTCGCTCCTTTTCTTTTTCTATGTGTAAGAAAGAGGCCATTATGTGATCGATTTCGATCCGTAGTTCAGAAAGGGTAAATCAAATGGTGACTTGTACAAGTGTTGATCCTTTAAAAAATTACTTGATGGTTTGGTTTAGCTCAGTTAAACCCGCCCTTTGACCCTGTGATATAAATTAGTAGCACGTTCACGCCCAGTGTGCGGGAAAAAGTTTACCCCGAGACTTAACCGCACACAAAATTCCCGACTCAGTAGGGGGAAATTTTAAATTTATTCCGGCACTCAGTCAGGGAAAGTGGTGTTTCCGGCACGGTCGTATATTGTATTTATTGTTTAGAATGGTTTCACAATAGTTACTTATATATCTAGTAAGTTATACCTTATAATTATAGTAAACATGCGTATTCTACATTTTAAGAAACAGAAAATAAAACTCTAAGGTATTTGTTACCCAAAAAATAACCTAACCAATTCAACAACAAACACAGAATTCATAAATCCACAAGAGAATCCTCGCGCGTGGAAAAATGTATGTTTTCATGGAAGTGTTGAAAAATAATGATTTTTAGTACATTTATGAATAAATAAAAGAAAAGTAACGAAAATACAGACCAAAACACAGATATAAAGATAGTTACCTATATGGTTTACTACTTCTTTTTTATATCAATTAAGCTATTTATTTCATGTCTGCTAATTTCATATTTCATGAAAGTTTTTAGTTTATTTTTAAAAGAAAACAATGTGGGAATGAGCCTAATAAAACCAGATATTTTTTGGTACACAGCTGATGAAAGATACAAAAAGCACCGCTGACCAATGGCTTTTCTTACCCTTGGTTTTACAGAATTTTGATTGCTTCTATTTCTAGTATTATACGGATGATCAATTATTTCGATGTCGATTTTATTAAGAAAAATTTTTGTTGCTATTTTTTGGAAAAAAGTTGTCTTACATCAAGCATCAAATAGTCAGGTTGATGGGTAAAGCCGGTCTTAAAAATTACTTAATTATGTTGAGTCTCTAAATACCCGTCCCCAAGCTACTAATAAGAGATTTTTATTTTTCTTATTAATAAAAACGCAAACTAAAAAACTACTATATTTTCTGCAGCACTCTACAAAGTATTGTAGGGTAGGAAAATCGTACGCGCGGAGAGCAAAACAGCAAGCAAATGGTAGGTGTTTCTCAAACGGTTGCCACGCGCTGAGCGTATTTCGTCGACGCCTTGCGTTCAATATACGTAAATACCATTTTTGTTACTTTGGTCAAGTGGTATGCGAATGTTACGTTATCATACGGTCAGCGAGTACGAAACGCCGAGCGTATTTAGTTACGAGAATACCGGTCCAGGTATGTTTTGATTTAAGCTTTTGCCTACTTCTGGCTTATATTGTTTCCAAATACTGACTTCTCCCAATAAAAGTTCAAGAATTTGTGTTTTTGATTTTTGATTTTGGCTTCATGTTAAACTTGGTATGAATATGTTCAGGTCAAAAATACTTTTTTATGTCCAAATTGATTTTCTCGAAAACTTGTTTATAAATAGAAACTATAATACTGTTCTGTATTTTCAATGGTTTTCGCGGTAAGTTCGTAATGCGTTTGTATATTCTTGGTCTGACGGATTAAAGGTCTAACTGTCCCAAAATATTGTGGAGGGATTCTAGAATGCATTTAAAGGAAATTTCTGCAATTTCTCGTTTTTTCTTCTTCAGGGTTATTACCACCAGCATCTTTGTTGTTGTTGTCTACTTTTTTCTGGAACAAAGGGGGGGGGGCGATCGCCTCGCTCCCCTGGGACCGCTACTGAGTTTGGGTTAGCATTTTTCAATTTTGTCCAGCAAAGCACATTGCAAACGCGACTATAAACGGCATAAAAATAAAAAATCTAAAATATGCTGATGATTGTTAGTTTTATGGTTCACTGCACGTGGTAGTATATATAAGATTAGGTAGTCTAAGTTTTTGTTAGTATTCACCTGATGACGATTGCAGATGCGTTGTAGGGGGTACTAAATTTTAAAACCCATTATCAAAAAACACTTACCCATAGAGAAAAGATACAATGTTATTGATTATTGAGTATTTTGCATAAGTAAAAACTGCTTTTTTTCTCAAAATATTCCATATTTTAGGAGAAAATGCCCTAAAACTAATTTTTTTTGACAGGTTTCAAAATGGTGAATACGCCAAAAATTTAGCACATATTAGTTTCATCATCTGGGTTTGAGGTTATAAAGTTGATGATTTTTTAGACCACCTCTGGGGGGTGGTTTAAATTTATAGCCCCCAGAAAGGATTGTTTTGTGGCAATTTGTAATAAGTTCCTTTATAATTTCCCTAAGTAACCGCTTTTACAAGGATTAGTTTACCTTATTTAATATCCCAAGTTGTTCGTTAATCAATAAAACACCTCCAATTTTGCCCAGAAAAACGCCATATTTTGAACCCGTTTTTGACACAAAGAATATGAAGAAGAAGAATAGGGCACTACGAGGCAAAACAAACATAGGTGAAGGTCCCTGATTATGTACGAAAAATATACCAAACAAAAAACCCAAAACAACTATATTAATTTATTTACAAACTGAAAATAAAACATTGAGGTTATCTAAAAGCTCAGTCAAAATAACTTTCCTTACTCAAAGCCCACTCATTTTAAAGCTGTAGCTTTCATCAGTAGAGGTTGGTGCAAGCCAAGGTGCAAGGAGAGGTAGAAGATCTGAACTCGCAGCGCTAATATTTTTAAACTGACATTTCGACAGTGACAGAAATGTAAAAAAAAACTTGCATTTAAGTTTTTTAATACATTTCATAAATAAAAACACCTTTTAAATAAATACAAAATTAATCTACTCCTTATTTTATTATCATCCATATAAATCGTTGTGTGACATCCAGTATTAATTGGAAAATCAATTATCAAGGGTAAGTTTTAATTAGAGTGACATGAACCTCAATTTTAATTTGTTCTACAGAGTGTTTACTATTTAAACCCCGCGTGAGTTTCAATTTTTACATTTTCTTTTCTTCTAAATTGAAACTTTCTTCTTAAATCCAACAAAAGATTGTGTTAAGATGATTATTCAATAAGCAAATTTATCAAAATTCTTCTTATAATTCAAACTGTGTCCAAAACTCAAGGAGGGTTGGTTTAAAATGCTTAAAACCAAAAATTTCACTTAAACTTAGGACCGTTCTAAAATAGACTAAACCCTTTTAATAAATCCCACTGCAAATTTTAAATTTGCACACTGTTTACCTAATCCCTTCATTCCTCTTACAACTTTGTTTATACGGGCCTCTTAAAGCGCATTTATATAAGAAGGGTTTAAAAATTTTGTCGCATAAACATAACTTAAACCGTTTTAGAATTAAATCGATTTAATTTTAAAGCGATTTAAAAAAGTGGTTTTTCGATTTAAAACCGATTTTTGGGAAGGAATAAACACTTTAAACCCTCGAAAAAAAAGATTTTATCCAGGGTCGGAAAAAACTCGGGTTTTTTATATAAAATCCACCCCACTGGGCGTTTTTGGTTTTTTTTTATGGTTTTCTTTTGAAATTATGTAAAAAAGTAACATTTAAAAGGAAATAGTGTTCATAAGAAAACCTGAAGGATTTATACAACCTTCTTCTTTAAAATTACAAATAGGTGGAATACAGAAATCGACAGGAGAACGCCCGAATTGCGCCGCCGTTTTGTTTGTTTGTTAATAAATCAAAGCAGTTTTGGTTTAGTTTGACCATCGCTTTAGGCAGATGCGATCTTCGTATCATCTCTTCTTAATGTAAACAAACCTAAAGAAAATTATTTTTGTAGTTCGTGTATTTACAAGTTGTTTTAAGACCCGAGGATAGACTTGTCAGTTTTGATGTCGAAAGTCTATACACCAATGTCCCGATAAAGGAATCGCTAGATATTATTAGAAAGAGACTGGTTGATGACGAATCCCTTTATGAATGTATCAGCCTACCGCTGGAAGGAGTGATGGAGTTGTTGGAGTGCTGCCTACATAACTCTTATTTTCAAGTGAAAGATAGGTTTTATGCTCAGGATGATGGTCTGCCAATGGGTTCATCGCTTTCGCCAGTGGTGGCCAATATTTACATGGAGTGGTTCGAGTCACACGCGGTTGATACCGCAACATATAAACCTAAGCTCTGGCTGAGATTTGTTGATGATACTTTTATTGTCTGGACCGGTAATGACCAACAACTTTCAGAATTTCTTCACCACCTAAATAACATAAGACCCACCATTAAATTCACAATGGAGTTGGAGCAAAATTGTCAAATTCCTTTTCTTGATGTACTTGCCAAACGAGTAGAAAGCGACATCAGAACAACAGTCTATCGTAAACCCACTCACACAGGACAATATTTAAATTAAGGTTCAAATCATTCTGCTATAACCAAACGAGGCAATGGTTACAGCCTCAAACCTATAACAGATACTATTTCTAAATTTCAACAAACAGGACAGAGATTACAAGACCAAAATTAAGCAAATGCATTCCTTACAATTCCATACGTTAAAGAAGTATCAGGAAAAATTCGAACAGTAGCGAAAAACTTTAATATTAAAACAGCTTTTAAATCTAGTAATACAATTCGAAGCCTTCTTAGTAAAACAAAACCGGAGAACAAACAAAATGTGTGTGAGTGTGGTAAATCATACATAGGCGAAACTAAAAGACCACTATCTGTTAGGCTTAAGGAACATCAGACGAATACCCAAAAAGGTGAAACAACGAAATCAGGAATCGCCGAACATGCATGGTCAAAACAACACCGAATGAAGTGGGCAGAAGCAAAGGTTTTGCACAAGGAGTCACACTGGAAGAAACGAAAATTCCTTGAAGCTGCCTTTATTGGGCAGAATCAGGGTACTTTCAGTAAACCAAGTGTTGAAATCTCAATTATTTGGAAGCCCCTCCTTGGGCGGAGACAACTTTTTAAACTTCAAGGTTGAGTGATTTCTCACAGTATATAAGTACGTAGCCTTAGGAATTGATTGTAGTTTGCACCTGAAGACGATCAGAGATTGTACTGATCGAAACGTCATGTATAAATAAAATATAGACGTTGCCCAGCTAGTGCAGCATCCATTGAAAGACATTTTTGAACTTAACGGTCTTATTTGGAATAATAAAATAAGAAATCGTTTGGGATTAGAAAAAGCTTTGCAACTGGTCAAAGTGTATCCAATCTTACAATCAGATTCAAACCTTTAATTTTGGTAATAATATACCTTTTTTACGTTTATTTATTTTATTAATAATCAAAAGACCCACTTTTAAAAAAGCCCTACGTGTTCTTTTTAGTGAGTTTTACCCAAAAAAAAATCGTCCTTGTATAAAATCAGTTTAGGCAAGTAACGTAGTAACGCTATGTTACGCAGATTTTCGTTGAACCATATTTAGACCAACGTTAAGTGGACACAAATAAAATAAAATCGACCTTAATTAAGTCGACACTATTAACGAGTATTCTCTAATAATAGGTAGCGATCTAGAAAAATATTCTGGCCAGTGTTCTTGGCAGAGTCACACTTCAAAAGGTCGAGCACATAGGAAATTGCCTGGATAGTTTTCTTATTGTCACCTATTTTTTATAGTTTTTTTAAGAGCGAAAATTAAAAGTTTTTAAGAACTTAATTTATTCATCCAAATTAGAGTAAAATCTATGAATCGATTTGCTTGCGTCTTTTTAAACACGAAAAATTTTTAGCAAATTGTAACTTTGTTTTTGGGCAATAAAAATTTACATAACTCACTATTGGAATAAAGTAGTAAGTTTTAAATAACTGGAATAACTAATAGCTCAAAGCTCTCGCTACACCTATTTCTATTCTTAACTGGCAAATCTCTTAATTCAAAGTCCCAGCAAGTACCTTACTTTAAACCTACCAATGTCTGTTGTCAGAATTTTGGCTCAGCTACGTTCCTCCCACAAAATCTTTCTTTAATTATCATTTAAAGGGATATCCTACAAAATAGACCCCAACCAAATATGTACAGTTTGTAACCTTTTAGTTCTAGAAAACCTAGTTCATATTCTCATTCATTGTCCTGTTATACAAACACCTTCGTACTGAATTTTTTATATCCCCTGAAACATTATTCGAAGCTATTAGTAACCTTAATCCGCAGAATGCTAAGTCAATTGCCCTGACGATTATAAATATTTTAAAACTTAGGGCCTTCCTCATGAATGAGTAAAAAAGAAGAATAATGTCTCATTACAGGCAATTCTGGGCAATACTTTTATGTAGATAATCAACTAAAATTTACTCAAACATAGTTTTTACTTGGCAGTCATACATAGAAACATTTCTGGTTCTTTTGACTTCTTCATAGAGATTTTTATTTTTTTTTATATTAGGTACTAATTTTATATTCCCCATTTTGCTACAATTAAGAAAAGTATACTCTTTTTTTTTGTTTTTGTTTTTCTTAGCAATTAATATTACTTCTTGACCTCTAGGTTTCTAAGAGTAGAATTGTATTTTTAGTTTATAGGATAAAAGTCATTGTATAGAAAATATTGTATTTTCTTAGAACAATTATAAATAAATAAAAAAAAAACTCGCTACTTTCAGTTATAAAGTCTGGAATAATGGATTTTTTGGGAGAACTATGGGTTTTTTTTTAATTTGGATCATTTTAAGGTAAAAAAAGCGGTTTCGAAAAATGTATACTCTTTTTTACAGGATATCCCAAAAATAAAATATGACATAAAATTATCTTTTTTTTTTTAATTAGACACTCTGTATAATCTCATTTTCTGAATCCTTCAAAAATTGGCTTTTCAAAAATATCAAACACTGGATCTATCTTTTATCTTCTCCAAGATGTTCATGTTTAAATTTGATTATTTTATTTTTGCGACTGGCAACGCTGCATCAGGCAATACCAAGCATGCTCTACCTCACACATGCTCTATCCACCTTACGTTTACGAGCTCGATTCTACTAATGTGGCAACTCTGACGACAAATAATGAATAAGGCAGCGTAGTTACACGGTTTTATAGGTGACTCGATACAAGTGTGAGGTTGTCACATTGTTTAGGTTTTGTTCCCAATATTTATTGGAAAATTAAAATAATTATTTCACATATTTATCTGATATTTCGACCGAAAAAATGAGGGATATACATATATGTAGCATAAAATGTACAATACACAAATACGTGTCCGCTTTTTTTATGAACAGATGTGTACCTACACATGAATTATAATTATTTGTTGAATTAAAATTGTGATTATGTGAATAAAAATCAAGGCGCCTATACCCACAAGTGAGACCAACATTTACAATATGGCATTGTGATGTCACGTGAGTACCGATTGAAATTTTATGGTATGATACTATGGCCAGTTTTTTTTATAGTTTAGTGTTTTTTCTTTGCTTTAAATACTTTTTTGTTTTTTTTTTCTTATAAAAAATAAAGTTTATTTAAGTTCATATTTAATTAAAATCGTTGCTTTATCTAAAATAGTAGTGCGGAAAGTGCCACTTTTCCGCACACGATTTCAGAAATTAAGGGCTGAACAGTCACTTTACTCACGTGTTAGGTACAATTTTTTTTCTACGACCACTTGAATGTGCAGTCAAACAATTTTATTAAAAATCTTATCGCGGAAAAGTATGGGGGTAAATTCATTTCCGCACTCAGTGCGGAAAAGTGCTACTTTCCGCACGCAAATGAGTGCGGAAAGTGAGTAATTTCTGCACGCGAGTATAGAAAAAAGCACTTGAGGTTCTATCCGGCACACACTACTTAATAAGTTTTTGCAATTTAGCAGTCAAATGTTGGGCTCACTCATATAATTATAAGTTAAACATAAATAAGGTGACCAACTCCTAAAGGAGCAAAACCGGGACACCCCTAATAATATTAAGATGTATTTTCCAAAATAATAAGAAAAATAATTTAAGTAAGGTTTCAATTCAAATTTATAGAGATGGCAGAGAACATCCGCTTTTTTAATTGCAGTGATTTTTAAAGTTACAAAATACAGTGGTATCAAAACCGGGGCGAACCGAAACTTTTGCTGAAAAATCGGGACTATATGGGACGGATTTTTTCCCCGGGACAAATGGTTAAAAATCGGGACTGTCCCGGCTAAACCGGGACGGTTGGTCACCTTACCATAAAGGCTTTACCCGTGTATTTCCCTATGTTAAAAAGCGTCGCGGCAACCCGCTGAGAAATCAAGTTGGCCGAGAAAAATGGTGAAAAAGGTGGACATCAAAATCCTTGTTGACAATTCTCCAAAATTATGGGTTATGTTAGCATTTTGTATTTATATTTCTGAAAGTTACAAAGAAATCTCTCTTTTCAAAAAGAAAATGGTGCAAATAAGTGAAAAACGGTAGCAAAGTTTTTAGTTTAAAAGCGCAGTAAAAATTATGGGGAAAAATAGTTATTCCCGTTGTTTTCGTTGGAATGTAGTATGTAGGTATGAATTTTGCAATTTCTAAAGAAAGGCAATTGCACTTTGACTTCACAACACTTAGTACTACACCGAAACACGAAATCGAAAAGAAAAAAAAGAAGACAATCGAATGTCGCCGAGTTGACTCAAAAATTTTTGGATACCAACTCGTTTTTCGTTGAATATTTGTACTAGAGCATTTTTTCGATTACTAGTCTAATTTAACAAAAAAACATAGTTAAAGTCGTGAACACACTGTTTGGAAAGTGAAACTTAAATTTAATTTAATTTATTTTAAATGAAGTGACAACAATGACGCCGATTGCGGTCAGCCGATGTCACAAACTCGTGTAGACTCAAATGGCCGCCACTTTTCACGGCTTTTGTCATGGGTATATCGAGTTTGACCGTTGCTGGGACGTTTTTCGTGCATCCTGGGCCTTTACATTGAGCTTATAATTATATGGGCTCACCTGTGAGTATAGGCGCGTTGATAACAAATAAGGTGTTTCTACATGTTTAAAAAAGCAAACCAGAGAATTTGCATAGAATTGCAGGTAAATGATAAAAAAGTTATAAAAAATAATATGTTTGTAAAAACATTACGTGTAGGGGTACAACTTTCAGGGCAATCTGGCATTGTCGCCAAATTGTTTACTTTATGTCTGAACTGTGGCAAACATAATGTCTTTGTTTTAGTTATACCTTTATGTTTCCACCACATAACTATGAGACACTACAACGGCCTTGCCTTTGCATGTTCCAAAAAAAAACCGCAATCAAGTTGGCCTAGAAAAAATGTAGAAGCAAATACTCTTCTGGGGGCTGATTCTTGAATTTCGTAGGAAAGATCCCACGGGAACGGTCCTCTCGCTGATATCGACCAATAATAGGCTTTGAAGCGATCACGAGTTATCCGAAACCCATCCGATCACGACCGAACCTCACCCGATTGCCGTGTATCGAAGTATCCTACACTTTCATACACCTGCCCCTGGACCAGATGAACGAGCGCTCTTGAAAAACGACAATCCGGTCAGTTCTGAGCCTTCTTATTGAGCGAAACGAAGGATGTGAACGGTCCCGTGCGATGTTTCCTACGATATTCAAGAATAGGCCCCCTGGGCGTGAGTCGATTGTGTCACTCATGAGCAGTAGATTTTTTGCCTTTCTTTGTTTTTAAAAGCTTTTATTGTTGCACATTTTATAATCCTTGGGCCATTATAGCGCAGGACAAGGGTGTTGTCTGCTGTTATATGGATTCCTCGAAGGACGTATGGGCCTTAAACTGAGGAATAATTATAGATATTGTGTTGTATAAATAAATAAACACACTGAATAGCCAATATACAAATGATATTGCAGTGTACATTATGCTTTTTGAATAATTATAATTTTAAAATTTAATTGATAAGAGTATGATAAAACCACTTTGGCTTGATTTAGAACTTTTAAGTAGTAGTGATGTGTATGCATGCTATGCGGTGATAACTTGATGAGTTTTATGTGTTTGTTAAAAACCAGTGCTTAAGTTGGTGTAAAAATGTTCCTTGTTTAAGGTTTTATCGCCCGACGCTGACTATTCAAATACAGGTACTCTTGGCCAAGTAGTAGGATACTGAAATAGCGTGTTTTATTACGACAATCAATGCTGCTCTCGGGTATTTTCGTGTAGAAACGGGAGACGGATATATATCAGTGTTATTCTTGAATATCGGAGGAAAGTTCGCACGGGAACGTTCACATCCTTTATTTCGGCCAATAAGAAGGCTCAGAAGCTGCCAAAGCTTGTACGATCCACGCGCAAAGCTAATTCGATTATGCACAGAAAAAAGGTTTAATTGAGACAAATGAATATTTGTTCCCCATGGCCCAAACAAGTATTTATTTGAATCATATAAGTATTTATTTCTGTCAAGTAAAATTTATTTGACTTAAAGAAATTTATATCTTTATTATATAAATAAATATTTGTTTGGTTCAAATAAATATGGGAAATAAATATTTATTTGGCTCAATTAAATCTTCTTTCTGTGTGGTTTTTCAAGAGAGCGCGTTTCCCTGCTCAGAGGCGGGTGTAAGAAAGTGCACAGAAAGGATATCTCGCGATAGCTGCAGAGCCTTCTTTCCTGAACCGAAAACTAATCAGCTCTTTCTCTGATGCTGCTCTTTTATTTTTGGTACAAGTGTCATTCAAGTCGGTTTAGCTGTTTTTACTCTCTCCACGAATTTGGTGTTTCCAACTCCAGATAAGCACGTTCCCAGACGCCGGCGCGCGGCGCCGCACAATGGTTTATCCCTAGGAAAAAACTGTATATTCATATCAATATTTTTTTAAACTATTTCCATTTTTTTGTAAAGAAATGTCCCCTTAGTCTAAACCTATAATCGATTTTTTCAGATTTATTTTGAATTTTGAGAAATGGATGCCAAAGTAAAATTTTCTATTTATTTTCAATTTTTCTTTCCTTCTGCAACCCGTCCTTCATTCATCTCTAAAAAAAACCGCTATGTCAATTTCCCTCCTTTTTTACTTGTTTATAGGGTATATTTAACAGTTTTTTGTTAAACCTTAAAATATTTTTTTTTGTCTTTAATTTAAGAATAAACCTTAAAATAACAGAAAACACTATGTTGTTTTGATATATATAAAGTTCTGCAGAGGAAAAGTTGTATTCCCGCAGGCTTCCGCAATAAGATTTTTTTGTGGTTATATACTACAATGTCTTAACTTTATGACTGCATAGGTTGTAGCTGTCAATATCTGCCTATCTGTGGATTAGGTTCCTAAAATTGTGGTTTTGTTATTTAAATATACTAGGTATACACACCTTTTGTTTGCTGTGTTAGTATGGATGTATGTATGGATTTTTAAGTTTCTTTGTATAGGATGAAATAAGTTAGTGGAGCGCTAAAGGTCAGTGGCGCTCCCAGAAATTTTTCTCGGGGGGGCCTGAATCCAATTATTTCTCAAAAATCATTTTTATAATAAATTTAAATTCAGTTTATTAAAAGAACACTACAATAAAAGTATATTTAAAAAAATCTTAGGGTGGGGGGGCTGGGTGCCCACCTGCTAAAGGTTATAGGCGATTAAAATTAAAGCAGAGCGCTAATAAGAAGAATAAAGCCAAAAAAATAGTATAAAGTATCAGTCAATTTATTAGTTTTTTATTATATTTTTATAATTAAGTATATTTAAAAATTATGATATATATTAGTGGGATATTTTTACAATAAAAAGTTTTTTTTTTATTTTCTTTGGAAAATAAGAGTTAAGTAAGATTTTTTTTTAAATTACTTTCTTTTGTAGGTTTATTTAGAATATAAATTTTAATTTTGGATAAATATATTGAATTTTTTTACTTTTCACCACCCTACAAAAAAAATACTAAATATATAGGAATAAGTAACCGACAAGAACTTGACAAAAGAGTGGGGAGGGGCTAAATAGTAATTTAATAAAAATTAGTATTTTTTTTTTGTTTGATTCTACATGGAAGTTAAAATTTAAGGGACTGTGGGACCTGGCATTCGACCCCCTCCCTATACGTACGCCTATGTCACGACACAAATGAGCGTGGAAGTAGTGTGAGTAATTCTTTACCTTTTTATCTATATTACACAATATTTATCCTACACCCAGCAAGGGGGAGGGAGAGGTTTAGCTAAAAAAAAATGGTAAATTTGTGTTGAATATATGTACAAAATTTCAATTTTATCCGATAAATATCCTTAAAGATATTTAGTTTTTTCCGAAATTTAACCGTTTTAAACCACTGTGCGCCGTCGCTCTATCAATCTGTCGGTCTATCTGTCGCTCACTTTTTAGACACTGTAACTCAAAAACATCTGCCCAAATTATAACGAAATTTTACAGAACGATTGTGTCGACGCGCAGATCCCTATTGTTTCTGAGCTTTGGCCCATTACACCCTTTGAAGCTACCTCCAAAAAAGTTCATCCCTAAAGAAAAAAGTTTTTTTTTCCGTGTTTGTGATATTTTTAACACATGGGCTGGCAGATGTAAAAAAAAATTAATTAATCGAATTTCTTTTTTAACAAGCTTTAGAAAAAGGTGCCACAAGTGGGCCTTCAGTAAGGGCCTCCAAATGGGCCGCCAATAATGTCCTTATGTGGTATTTTTCTTTAAACCGCTTAGTAAATAGAGAAATATGTAGTTTATTTTACAGCTAAAACAATTGACAAAACAATAGGTTTTTTTAAATCCTTGACACATTGGTTGACAGAAGTAAAAAAAAAACTAGTGCGTTAAATTAATTTTTTAACAAGCTTTTCAAGAAGGTGCCACAAGTGGTACCTTCTCATTTAAAAAGAAATAGTTGGTAGGCCCTGGGCCTCCAGTTGTGGCCCCAAAATTTTTTTGCATGATGGGCAGAAAGTCCGTCAAAAATCATTAAAGCGTCGTTTTTAGCTTTTTTTTAAAACCTCTTCCCTAAAGCCGCTAGAAGGACCGTTCCATTTAAAGAATCCACCCTGTATATTTTTTTAAGTTTTTAATTTTTTGCCAGTGGTGCCCAGAAATTTTTTTTAGGGGGGCTGACAAATTGCTATTTTTTAAAGTTGTCCACTTTCTTGAATTTTTAAGAAATGTCATATTTGAATCTGAAATATATTCTTTTCAGTTATGTAATTTTTTTAATGCAATATAGGGATTTAAAGTGCACTTTTAATCCCTCATTTTAGGGATAAAAGGGGCAATTTTAATCCCTCAGGGATAATTTTAATCCCTGGGGGATTTAAAGTAAATTATTCCAAATTAAACAATAATTTTATTGAAATTTTATTTATTTGTTAAAAATGCCGTGAGTTTACTATATTTGCTGATGTCGACGTTTGCTTCAGATATTATCGTGGCTTTGATCATGGAATATTGGCTCCATACAGAAGATGCCTTCAGATTCTTAGACTTCTGTACGAAGTATGCCAGCACCTTTTCATCCGTAAAATTCTCTGCATGCTGTTCAGCGCACCATTTTCGGTAATCACGAAACTGTTTCTTATAAACCTCGCGAGATTTTTGTGGAAGAAGGCTAGCGATGGCCTCTTCCGCGGCCTCTTCAATGATCATTTTCAAAAAAAATGCTATACGATTTTTCTGGACTCACCGTTTGGTGACTGACATTTGTTTTGTGCCATAGCAACACTTCCATGGCACAATAAATTTTGAGTGAATCCGCCATGCCAACAACAATCAATGACAACTATCAGTAATACGAGCTGTCAATCTTGAAACTAGAGTACCGTTAAGTGGTCTACTGTTAGTTTTGTGATTTTTTGTTTTTAGTTTCTTGCATTGTAAAGTGCATAAAATAGTATATAAAGTCTCATTTTTTGTGGCCCACCCTATATATTCAAAATAGGAAGTGTATCGGATGTGACTAACTAATTAAGTCTCGCCCGTTACATTTTTATTTTGGATATAGGTTTTTCTAAAGTCTAACTACCCCATCATCCAAGATTTTCGACTGAACTTCGCCAGTCGCTAAATTAAGGGTTGTTATTTTAGTTTTATTGTCAGGATTTTCTTACAAGCGCTTTTCCGCTGCCTGTGACACTTTATCCAGCCGGAAAAAGGAAAACCGCTTTTCCCGATTGCAATCAATCACGTCTCCATTACTACGTTTATACGGGCCTCTTAAAGCGATTTAATAGAAGGACGGTTTGGAAATGTTGGGAACCCGAAAAAACGCCGAATTTACAAAAGCCGAAACACAATTGAACAGAAAATAAAACGTCCGAAACGAAATATGAACGAAAGTAAAACACCCAGAAAATAAGGGATACGAATATAATTTTATAGAAATGAGCAGGACCACAATCCAGCCGAATCGCTATTGGGCATGCGTTAAATTTAAATATCTAGAGCGCCGTAGGCCCTGGATTGCGACGTTGATAAGTTCAAGATTAAATCTTGCGATTCATTTTTGTAATTTAGATCCGATGACAATACAATATTATGAAGAAATTTGGGGGTAGGGGGCGGTTGAAAAATGTAAAGGGGGTAAATTAATACAATATCACAACTTTCGTCGACTCTTTCCTGCCGTAAGCCTTGCAACGTAGCAATTGAATTCGTGGCTATTGGGTTTCTTGAATTTTGTGGTTCGACATTATTATGTTTCCATCAAATTATTTTCGTTAAAAATATTTCCTAATATTTTGAGTTTCTTGCGATTTGATTTTCCTGTCATTTAATTTTTGAGACAATTTTTTTCGGACCTATTATTTTATTTTCTTTTAAATTCTGACAAATTAAGCACTTAATCGATTTCATTTTAAAGCGATTTAAGAAAGCGAAATACTCAACTCTGGCCTTACCGAGAAATCTGTTGTTAACTTAGTTGTTTAGTTGTTTTATTTGTTTTTGTTTTTCACTGATATTCATTAAATGACATTTACTGAAGGACGTACAAACCGTTGGAGAAAGCAATTTTATTTAAAGCCGGTTTTAGGCGCGTATAAACGTAGTACATGTTACAACCAGCTGTTATCCTAGATTTACCGCGCTGTCCTAGATTCCAGTTATTACATTCTGTCAGAGTTGTATAAGATTTTACATTTATATTCTTATGACGGAATGGATTACTTTGAATAATTGAACAGATTTTCACGTCAATCATCTGATTCCAAGAATGTTAATTATTGCTATAGAGAAATATAAAAATATTGTGAGAAAATGTACCCAGGAGTGATCGGAACGCTTCAATCGAATTGGCATAAGGCTAAATTGCCACTGTTTTTGGCACTAATGACAGTTACGCAAGCGCAGTATAAATAGGCAGGATTGCCGCTCTCTATTTTAAAAAAAATTAAATTACGTTTCAAGGTATTAATATAATAAATAACATAATGAGAAATACTTATTAAATTATATCAATTAAATAAGAAATAATTTATTATTATTCATTTATTTATTTATTTTTATTTATTTTTTTATTTATTTTTATTTGTTTTTATTTTATTTATTTTTATTTTTATTTTTAGTTTTATTTTTTTTTTATTTTTATTTTTATTTTTATTTTTATTTTTATTTTTATTTTTATTTTTATTTTTATTTTTATTTTTATTTTTATTTTTATTTTTATTTTTATTTTTATTTTTATTTTTATTTTTATTTTTATTTTTATTTTTATTTTTATTTTTATTTTTATTTTTATTTTTATTTTTATTTTTATTTTTATTTTTATTTTTATTTTTATTTTTATTTTTATTTTTATTTTTATTTTTATTTTTATTTTTATTTTTATTTTTATTTTTATTTTTATTTTTATTTTTATTTTTATTTTTATTTTTATTTTTATTTTTATTTTTATTTATTTGTTAATACATTAGTCTGATCTGGTAACCACGAAGCTTTAGTTTCGTTTTTTTTCCGCAACGTTGCGGTGGAAATTTTGACGTCATTCCACCAAACCAACGCCAAACGTTGCAAATATGGTAAAAAGGTTTAAAAATACGATTATATATGCAGTTTCATCAAGTTAAAAATAGATTCGAATTTTTATCTAAAATCATAATGATCGATGTATTTTTTTTGTAATTATGGTTTTTTTACCTTTGTTGTTGCGCCCTCGCAAAAGGCCGATGTACAAGAAGCTAGCAACGCAACTTGAGATTTTTTGATTACAACCTTTATAATTAATTAGAGCTAATTTAGTGCTAATTTTGTTCCGAAAAAAAATTTAAAACTTGCGTTTTTAAAAGTTAGCGCATGCGCTGCTGGATTCCATGAGAATTCAGCAGCGCATGCAATTGTAGCCTAATTAAGAGAATTCAGAAAAAAAGGTACCTGCATAATTAGAGCTAATTTATTGCTCCATAGTCTCATATATTTTTTTTAAATATTATATAATACGAAAATTATATTACAAATATTATATTCTAATGTCATTTTGTTATAAAAAAATTAGTGCTAGAAAGCACGGATAGTCCAACATACAATCAATTATTTTATGTGGAAAGGAAATGAAAATATCTCGAAAACTGTAGCTTTGAAATATTTGAACCTTATAACAAAATTTTTAGGTAATTACGAAAATCAAAATCTGAAAACCGCATATCAGCTGCTTTACTTCTAAAGTTATGATTTTTTTGATATAATTTGACGTTTTTTCAAATAACTCGGAAACTAAAGCTCCCACGAATTTGGACTTTATAACGAAATTTGTAGTCCATATTCATGGAAACTTAAATCTGAAAACCATATATCGCTACTTGCTTTTGTTCCAAAGCTACAATTTTTAAAATATTTTATACTCTTTTTCCCTCCTTCAACCCCCTACCACCCTATCCAAAAGTTAATCAGTTCATGGTCAGCCGATATCCTCTATTTCTCGTTCTTGAGTTATCGTGTATACAGACAGACAACAGACCGAGAGGTAACAGACCGACCGACAGCTTTTTTTTCGTCGATTAAGGTGTTTTGGAACCTTAGTAACTCATTTTTGATAAAATTAAGTCAAAATTTCACGATTTTAATAGTCCCCCATACTATATTGGTATACGGTCTTTATTTTTTTGTAAATGCAATCAATGATTTTCAGCTTTTTGGACAGTTCTTTATTAAGTCACTAAATCAATAGCCAACGTTTCGACACCATCCGTGTCATTATATATCAAGGCCAGATTATTAGTGTTTGTAAGATTGAATATTTTGCGATCCATATTGAAATTTTTTCAATTTATCACGCTCCGATGCTCGGTAATCGCTTTTTTCGTAAGTACTTAAGTACTCAGTACCTTCAATGTAAATGTAGTTTTATCCTTAATGTTTCCCATTTAATTTTTTAATTTTCGATTTTTGCACCCCTGAACAAAAAAAAAACCTTTTTTTCCACCGGTTTTCAATGAAGATATAAAAAATAAATTTATAAACCAAGATTTGTTTAAAAAGGTAAGCACCTACGTTTTTTTTAAACATTCCTAAACAGACATTTGGTAGGAGAATCCCTTAAGGTCTGTTTTTTTTCTCGAAAATGTAGTACCTTTTTCCCTTTTTTACAGCTTACACTCGCTAAAAGCCCTGGAGACCGAGCACAACCTATTTTCTCCAGTAATAAGCAAAAAACATGTGGATTTCCTTACAAATAGTATTTTTGGCACACATCGACTTGCAGAAAGCAGGGCGTTTGCGCTTATGTTTTTCTTGGCAAATTTTCTTCCTCGATGCACGCCGAGCTGCATTGGAATTGCAGCTTTTAAAAGTGACATTTTTATTTTTGAGTTTTAGCACGAATTCAAACGTGCGTTGAGTTCAAAATAAATATAATAAATAATATAAGCAGGGCCTACATACAGACTCATTAGGGTCATTTCAAATCAAATCAACCAGAGGTTTGGCAGCCCCCCCAATTTCGATAATTGTTTGATACAATTATTCTACCCATAAATTTTTTTGGCCATTAGTTTTTTTAAAATTCGAGAATCAAAACATACTACCATTTTGCTCAAACATGTACCTAAAGAAATTAAAATATCTCGATAACTACTTAAGCTAGGGCAGTGGTTTATAGCTCGTTTTAAAGGTATTTTAAATACCTTTCGAATGATGTATCACATGATGTACTTTTTTGTTAAAAAAATATTAAATTTAAAAAACTTTTTTTTTAATTTTTGAAAAACAGCATTTTTTATTTATTTTTAAAATATTTGGTTTCTGGATATTTTGCCAAAATATTTTAATCAAAAAAAATTATTTAAAAAAAAATACGTTATGTGATACTTTATCAAAATGTGCTTTAAAATACCTATAACAAAAGGTATTACTCGCTTTTTGTGTACCTGCACATTTGGTTAAAATTGACTGTCTGTTTTACAGGCATTTATAAAAATATGAATATCTTGAGAACCATACATACTCCGTCTTGAAATTTTGTAAATAGTTTTGCAAAATACCCAGGAACAAAAAATATTTTTATAAAAAAAATTAAAAATGTTTTCAAATATAATTAATTTTTTTTTTTTTAATTGTCAATTTTTTTTAAAACAAAAAGTATATCATATTATACATTATTCGAAAGGTATTTAAAATACATTTAAAACGAGCTATAAACCACTCTCCAAGTTTAAGTAGTTATCGAGATATTTCAATTTCTTTAAATGCATGTTTGAGCAAAATTGATAGTTTTTGTGATTTTCAAGAATTAATTAAAGAAAACTAATGGTCAGAAAAATTTCAAATTTGGGATTTTTCATCCCCTTTATTGGTAGAATAAATGTATCAAAAATTATCGAAATCGGGGAGATGGTCTGCCAAACGTCCCTTTTTTTTGGTTGATATCATATGAAATGACACTATGTATGACATGTTTTCTTCAGTTTAAAGGCAAAATCGACTAAATCACTTTTTTCCGTTTTTTATTTTATTCGTGTGAACAATAGAGACACATACAATTTTTATACAAACACCAATTTTAAATTAATTTTATCCATACAAAATTGAAAATCCTCAAAATAAAATAAGTGACACTAGGGATAATTTAAATTTGTCAAATATTTATTGTTTTAGGTGCGGGTGTATCATAAAATTTTTTTTAAATATTTTACTTTAGGTAGTGATACTGCTGAGCTCTTTTTGCCACGGCTCCACGAGAAACTCTTTGAATTTTTATCCAAAAAAGGTTCGCCTGCGGCATAATTTTTAACCAATTTCGTCAATTTTTTTTGTTCCGTTTTTTCTCAAGAAAAATCTGTTAGGCTTGTGTGACCGCATGCACAGGGAATTCTTCCCCCTTAAAGGACTAAACAAGAACTGATTCCTGTGCCCTTATTCTCGAACTGATAGAAGTTCTGCTCCCAGTGAGTCAAATTCTCTCGCTACTATTCTTCTCATTGGTCCAAATCTTCGGCTTAAATCGGTTTCTCTCACTTTTTGCCCGATAGAAAGTAATTCTATTGGTCTTGACTAGGAGAATTACTTTCGATCAATATCGGGTAAAAGTTGGAAAAACCGATTTAATCCGAAGATTTGGACCAATAAGATGCATAGAAGCAAAAGAATTTGACTCCCTGGGAGCAGAATTTCTATCATTTGTGTTCATTATGTGTAAGTTACGTTAATACTACTATTTGCCAAAAACTATAAGAAAGAACGAAAAAGCACAATTTTCTAATAAGATTTTATCTTTTTTTTCAGGTTTGTGTTGTCTCCATCAGATCACTTTTCTTCTGAATGCAACAAAAAGAAGATTTCTGGTAGGAGTATGTTAGATTATTAAATTTGTTACATTTTTATTGAAACATAAAACTGAAGGCATCGTTATTTACAACCAAATGACGACGGGTTTTGATTAAGTTTTCTTAGAACCATTTATCCACTACATCAATCTGTTTTTTTGGGACAAACTTGTGCTCATTGAAAAAACTTTTGTTGGGCATGTCGTCACCACTCTGCCCAACACACTGTTTGTGTTGTGAATCAGAAAAAAACGATTCGCTTATTTTTTTGAGCGTTGTCAAATATATTATCGTATTGTTCCAGTGGAAATTCACAAAATCACGATGTTAATCATCAATTTTTATAAGTCGATAAATTCTTTGAAATTGTGTGTTTCGGACTCCCATTGTCTATATTTTATTTATACACGACGTTTCGATCAGTACAATCTCTGATCGTCTTCAGGTGCGAACTACAATCTATTCCTAAGGCTAAGTGCTTATATACTATGGGAAATCATTCACAAGTTTAAGGAGCTGGCTCCGCCCAAGGAGAGGCTTCCAAATATTGGGAATTTCAAAACTTGGTTTACTGAAAATACCCTGATTCTGCCGGATAAAAGCAGCTTCAAGGAATTTTCATTTCTTCCAGTGTGACTTTGCATCTGTCCACTTCATTCGGTGTTGTTTTGACCATGCATGTTCAGCGTTTCCTGGTTTCTTTGTTTCACCTCTTTGGATATTCGTCTGATGTTCCGTAAGCCTAACAGATAGTGGTCTTGTTTTTTCGCCTATGTATGATTCACCACACTCACGAGGAACTTGGTAAATGCATTCCTTATTTTGTTTGTTCTCCGGTTTTTTTTTACTAAGAAGGCTTCGCATTGTATTATTAGATTTAAAAGCTGTTTTAATATTAAAGTTGTTCGCCACTCTTTGAATTTTTTCTGATACTCCTTTAATGTATGGAAATGTAAGGAATGCATTTGCCTGGTTTTGGTCTTGTAATGTCTGTCCTGTTTGCTGAAATTTAGAAATAGTATCTGTTATAAGTTTAAAGCTGTAACCATTTTGTTGCAGATCTTTTTTAATGTTTCTTATTTCAATTTCTAAGTCATGAGAATTGTTAGAAATTTGAACGGCTCTATTATACAAAGTTTTTATTATGCCTCGTTTGGTTGCAGCAGAATGATTTGAACTTTGATTAAATCGATAGACTGTTGTTCTGATGTCGCTTTCTACTCGTTTGACAAGTACATTAAGTACACTCCTGGCGAAAAAAAAGTAGGACACGGAATTGAAATATGGGTAAATAGAACACCCTATATTAATCAAAATTTACATTGTTATTCATTTGTTAGTTATTAACCTCTCGTTATTTACTTTGATACATTTGACACTTGTGTTTGTCATAATAGTAAATAAATCATATTTCAAAATGTTGACGAATGGTGGCCAAACCAATAAATATCTGAACGTATAAGGTGACATACTAAAAAAAGCAAATATATATTTTACATGTCCTACTTTTTTTTGTCCAGATCTATACATCATCAAGGAATTTGACAATTTTGGTCCAACTCCATTGTGAATTTAATAGTGGGTCTTATGTTATTTAGGTGGTGAAGAAATTCTGAAAGTTGTTGGTCATTCCCGGTCCAGACAACCGCGTGTGATTCGAATAACTCCATGTAAATATTGGCCACCAACTGGCGAAAGCGATGAACTCATTGGCAGTCCGTCATCCTGAGAATAAAACCTGAAAATAAGAGTTATGTAGACGGCACATGATAAATTCCTTCTCTAGGTGTTGTTATGTGTATATTATTTTGGAACGTTCATCGAGTATTTCTTCTGAGAAAAAATCAATATCTCCGTTGATGTACACAGTAGCAGGACCATTTAATCTAGCTTATTTGACTGTGGTTCTTAAGATTAGAGATTTTTTGTTTTCTGTCAGTGACCTGAGCATTCCTTATTTTGTTTCCTAAAAATGTCGAAGTGACGTGCAAAACGGGTCATGTGATATAAATACTTTTTGAAGTCAAATAAACATTAGAATTCGCTGAACGGAGTCAAATAAACATTAGAATTGGCTGAACGGCTCGGAGAACTTTTTTGATTTGTTGCCGAATAAGGTAAAATTTCTTTCAAAGGCCACGGATTCAAATGTTTGAATAATTCGAATTGGTGGCCTTATAAAAATTTTAGCATATTCGGCAAAAAAACAAAAAAGTGCTCAGAGCCGTGTCTTAGTTTTTACATAATGTGCTTTTCATTCAAAGTTCAGCGAATTCTCATGTTATTTGACTCTCTGAAAAAGTCAGTTCGACATTTCGTGAGCTAAGGTCACTAACAGAAAAAAAAGAATCTCTACTCTAAAGTATTTCTTTAGGTACCTATAAGTATGTTTCGTAATAAAACATACTCTTTCTGATTAGCATTTTTATTTGAATTATTAAAATCTTCTTATCTTGTTCCTGGATCTTGGGGGGGGGGCTAATCTGTTACCCTTTCCTGGTATACGCTCATGGTATTCTAACACCAAATCTCGAATCCTAAAGGTCTATTATATCCATTTAACTTATGAAAGGATAATCTAAAATAGTCATGGGTTAGTTTAAACTTATTCAATTCAATTCAATTCAATCAGTACTTTATTTTCAAGAACACTAAAAATTCTGTTGACAATGCATGCTAATCTAATAAGAAAACTTTTTGTCAAAAGTTTGTCATGTAAATCTACTTAATAATTAATTATCAATAAAATGCATGTACTAACATATTATAACATAATAATAATTAGTTAACCTGTATATTTACCTAATTTAAACCTATGATAAAAAAAGACAATATATATTGAGATTAAACATATAAAAAAACAAACGCATTAACAAACAAGAAAGACAGCAAGACAAACATTATTATTATGTAGTAAAGTATATATATATATATATATATATATATATATATATCGTTAAAAAACAAAATAAAAACAACTATAACAAAAAAATACAGATACTTTTAATAAATAATACAATTAACAATAAGACAAATAAGATTGAAAAGAGTCACCATAAAATTCATTTAAGGAGTAGTAAGCTTTTTTCAGTAAAACATGTTTAAGCAATACCGCCTCCTCTATGTAGGCCGTATGGTTTAAGTTTTTTTCTAAATTCTTTCAGTGAAGTAGCGTTGCTAACTTCAACTGGCCCATGATTAAATATTTTACGTCCTTCATAAATAAGAGATTTTTGAGTTAGGCTACTTTTTGGTATTGGCAATGGTAAGCTTCATTTTCGAGTCGAATCTTGCTTAGATTTTTATGCAATTTCACCTCGGTTATTCTTAGATTTTTTTGTTTTATAACTTGAGACTTACAGGTTTCTCGTTGGTGAATTTTAGCAATAAATTACATTATTACATTTCTGTTATTGAAAATATACTCAGTGACATTAGAAGTGTTACACCGAGAAGGAATGATTTCTTGAACTTGATTTTTTAACCATGGTATAATCTTACATCAAGAATAAAACGATAACATTTGCAATACATTTTATTAACATATAATACGAAAAAAATTAATAATGTGTTTGGCGGCCCCGTAGCTGAATACACTCATGTACACGTCTAGGCACCGACAAAATGAGATGATCGATGTCTGCTTGTGGCACCTCGTTCCAAGCAAGTTGAACTTCGTAGAATAACTGTGCCAGTGTCTGTGGAGGATGGTGAAAATTGGACAGTCTTCTCCCCATCATATCCCACACATGTTCGATGGGATTTAAATCAGGTGAACGGGGTGGCCACGGCAAAAGATTAACGCCAGCTTGTTGGAGAAAGTCCATAGTTTGACGAGCAATGTGGGGACGTGCGTTGTCTTGCTGAAAAAGGACTTGTGGACGAAGTGGACGGTCATCTAGATAAGGTAGTAAAGTTGTTTGGAGAACTTCATTAACATAATGTGCAGCTGTCATACTGCCTCGAATAAACAAAAGTGGTGATCGGCTACCATAGGCAATAGCCCCCCAAACCATTACTCCAACAGTTCTGTGTACATGCCTCTCAGCAACAAACCCAATATCATCTCGCTCTCCACGACGGCGCCTAACCCTTCTACGGCCATCGTGCATACCTAGACAGAATCGTGATTCGTCGCTGAATACAACGTTATGCCATTCTGCCTCCCAATGATTTCGTTCTTTGCACCAGTTTAAACGTTGGCGACAGTGGTCCGCAGTCAAAGGAAGCACTAATCGTGGACGGTATGAAAAAAGGCTCGAATGCGGCGATATAGAGTACGCATGGTAACTGGCCTACCTTCTTCTCCAAACCATTGATCAGCAATTTGACGCGTAGTAGCAAAACGGTCTCGCAGAGCTAGTTGTCTGAAGCGCCTATCTTGACGCTCTGTGGTACGCCTCGGCCGACCAGTGGGTCTTCTTCGTGCTCCTCTGCCTTCTTCTCTCCACACACGACACACACGCATTACCGTCATTGCAGTACAATTAACACGACGACCAATTTCGCGATAGGACAAACCAACATCTCGATAGGCAACAATTCTACCCCTGTCAAAATAACTTAGATGATGATAAATTTGTAGTCTTCGAACCCGAGGCATTTTATTACGCTTAACACAAGTAGACTGACGCCTAATAACTAAAAATATTCGTGCTATTCAGGTCTCATAAACGGGTTTTTTCACAAAAAATTAAAAGATAAAAATTTGTTTTGGCAAAAACTATCAAAGATAAAAAGTTCATATTGTTATCATAGCATGCATTAAATATGGCGATTCTGTTGTAAAAAAATCAAGTTTAAGAAATAATTTCTTCTGGGTGTAACACTTCTAATGTCATTGAGTATATGCATGAATCCCACCCTATGTGTACCCGCATTTTGCCATGATTTAAAAGTATCATTCTACTTAGACACATAGACTACATAGAGAAGACATCATGCATGTACTTACAGGACATCTGAATATTTAGACGGCGCTCCTAACTGTTGTTCTCATGTGTTTACCAATACAGTATGACTGTCTATCAACCAGTTAACCGTGTGAAATTATTCGATATAGGTAAACTCGATGCGAGGTTTATGTTGAAAAAGGAAATATCACATGCATTTGAATGTTGTGTCACTACTGTGATATCGAACGTAAAGATTACCATTTTGGATTTTGTTTATTCGAGATTTATATTCGCAGCTGTGGAATACGTTCTAACGGTATTTGACACATTTCATTTTTTGTCTTCGCACTTCTCGTAACAATGTTCGGGAGAAATGAAGGCGCTTTTCTCAAAAGGAACTAAAGATACATTTTAACCCGATTTTGTCAGACAAATAGTGTCCATTGTTCTTTGTTTAGTTTTTAATACCATACAACTCATTAAATGTGTTTATGAAAAATAGAAAATAAAGTTGGCTTGCCTCACTGATAAGGCGTCAAAGATTATGTCTGATATGCCAATACCTACAAGTTTTAATTAAAACCCATATAACTATGAGATATACATAATGGCCCAAGTGTGGCAAGGTCGCGATTCTTCAAAAACCGTCAGAAAATCTCACCCGTACAAAAAATCTGACGATTTTTAAACACAAGTTTACAATAACTGCTTTTTTGTCAGGATTTATATGCTAATATTCCTTAAAATTTAGTCTCTTAATACTGTTTCCGTAAATAAACAGTAAGTCAATTTGAATTTTTGCAGGCATTTTGGCTGAAAAACCCTTTTTTTATTTAATGCAAACCTTTAAAACTTTTAACATACAAAACCTTAGCTGGCCATGGAATATGTCGCTGTCACTGTTCAGAAGTCACACAAATTCTGTCTTTCCTTTTAAGTGCTGAGAATTTTCGACGCTTTTTAACGTTTATTGGTAGGCGTAGTAGCAATTTAGCTCCGCTGTAAAACTAGCCCTACAGAACATCTTTAAAATATTAAATTTACAAAATGTTATTAAAAAAAAAAATACGAAATTTCTTTTACAACGTTAGGTTTTTAATTTATATGAGGCAATAAGTAAAAATCGTCACTTTCCAGAATTGTGACGAGTGAGATTTTCTATCGGGGTTGGCCCTGGGCATCGCCAAAGGCGCAAAATCTCCTGAAAAAAAAGCTTTAAACTGCTAAGCTCGGGTATAATACTAAATACCACTTACATGACAGATTGTGTGGGGGGGGGTTCCTGAGAATAAAATAGGTTATGGGGTATATATTATTTATAGCTGGGTTGAAAAAAACTGCTACCAACTCAACCCGACACCTAAAGAATTTAATGGTGGGATTTACTAAAAGGGTTTAGTCTATTTTAGAACGGTCCTAAGTTTAAGTGAAATTTTTGGTTTTAAGCATTTTAAACCAACCCTCCTTGAGTTTTGGACAGAGTTTATATTATAAGAAGAATTTTAATAAATATATTTATTGAATAATCATCTTAACAGAATCTTTTGTTGGATTTAAGAAGAAAGTTTCAATTTAGAAGAAAAGAAAATTTAAAAATTGAAACCCACGCGGGGTTTAAATAGTAAACACTCTATAGAACAAATTAAAATTAAGGTTATATGTCATTCTAATTAAAACTTACCCTTGATAATTGATTTTTCCAATTAATACTTGATGTCACACAACGATTTAGATGGGTAATAATAAAATAAGGAGTAGATTAATTTTGTATTTATTTAAAAGGTGGCACCAACCTCTACTGATGAAAGCTACAGCTTTAAAATGAGTGGGCTTTGAGTAAGGAAAGTTATTTTGAATGAGCTTTTAGATAACCTCAATGTTTTACTTTCAGTTTGTAAATAAATTAATATAGTTGTTTTGGGTTTTTTCTTTGGTATATTTTTCATGCATAATCAGTGACCTTCACTTATTTTTCTTTTTCCTCGTAGTGCCCTCATAAATATATTGTTTGTGCTGAAAACGAGTTAAAAATATGGCGTTTTTCTGGACAAAATTGGAGGTGTTGGGATGGGATTGGAACTTGGGATATTAAATAAGGTAAATTACTTCTTGTAAAAACGGTTAATTAGGGAAATTTTAAACAAACTTATTACCAATTACCACAAAACAATCCTTTCTGGGGGCTATAAATTTAAAGCACCCTCCAGAAGTGGTCTAAAAAATCACCAATTTTATAACCTCAAACACAGATGATGAAGCTATTATGTGCCAAATTTTTGGCGTATTCACCATATGCCATTTTGAAGCCTGTCAAAAAAAATTAGTTCTAGGGCATTTTCTCCTAAAATATGGTATATTTTTAGAAAAAAAGCGGTTTTTAATGGTATTTTGCAATAATAATACAAAATAATCAATAAACTTGTGTGTTTTCTGTATGGGTAAGTGTTTTTTGAAAATTAGTTTTAAAATTTAGTACCCACCACAGGTGTAAATATTTAGACTCGTGGGGAGTACTATTTTAATCCCGCTGTAAAATTAAAAAATTTGAGCAGTTTATTTATTGTCTTGCCATGATGAACAAAAAGTTCCTTAGTGAAAAACTAAGTAAAGCGAAATAAAACCATTTAAATGACGTTGCTATGTAACCAAACAATTATTAATATTTAAAGAAAATATTACATCACAAAAAAAATTTGTTAAACAAAAATAATTAATAAACAATACTCACTTTTGAAGTAGGGTTAACCACTTGTAAGAAGAATAGACAATATTATGAATTTAGAGTCACTATTATTTTCGTTAAAAAAGGTCACGATTCGGTTTTAAAAGACACATTAGAGAAAAATTGTCACAATCGGGTAATAATAGATACTTTCAGGTAAAGTAATATGACATATCCATTAATTTGATACAAACATTAGAATTACATATATTTTAATAAATTTATTGAAATAAATTATCTATTTCAGAGTTCGACTTCACTATCCATGCATGTAATCATTTTTTGTAACTTTGTATTTTCTTAATTGATTTTATTTCATTTGGAATTAAGTTAAATAATTTTGGAGCTAGAGAAGTTATACAATTTGTTCCCATAACATTATTTATCTTACGTAATTTACAAGTTCTTTTAACAACATTTCGGGTTCTGTGTGGGTGTTGATGTGTTTCTAATATTTCCTTTCCAGGATTCTTCAGATAGTTTTTTGGTGGAATACCTTGTTTTCTTATTATCCATTTCGGTACTGTATTTAGCTTAGAAAAATCAAAATCGTTTACACCTCCCCACTCACACAGGCCGTATGTGAGACTGAACGAACGCATAATAAAGTTTTTTAAGGTTCTGCAATTTTATGGTTTTTGTAAGACATTTAAATCGAGATATCAAATATCTCAATTTATTTAATAAATTTCGTATCGTCGTTTTTTATCGGAAAAAAAAATATTGAAAATTTTAAAAAATCCTTGAGATATTTTTGCTAAGAATTTGAAAATTAACAAGCGTGCAAAATTTCAGCTAATTCTGATGTTTAGTTTTCCCTGGGCACCCTGACAAAGTTATAGAAGAAAACGATGTCGTTTTTTTTTCTTAAGACGCATTTACACAGAGCGAATAGGTTCGTCCAAAAATTCGGGCCAAATCTGGCGAACCTTTTTCGACGAACGTTTGCCCGAACACTCGAACATTTGCAACGAACATTTGCCACGAAGATTCCGGCAAATTTTCGCAAGATTTTTTGGAAATATATTTTTGAAAGTGCGAATAGATAATATTTTTGGTCTCACATCACTGACCTCAATTCTTGAAATAAAATTGGAGCCCCAAAAATATTTTATTTTTCGATTAAATAGTAAAAGCCGACGGAAAGCGATACATTATTATTTGCTGGGTGGTAGGTTGTGAGGTTGGTAGATATCTACTAAATAAGTTTGTACCTAATTGTTGGTATGCTTTATCACTTTTTTGGTTTTCCTTAATTAAGTGTTTAGGTTTTATAATCAAACCCCACTACCAAGCCCCATCACCAAACTCCACCACCAAACCCCATCACCAAACCCCACCACCAAAACCCCGCAAAATGAAATAAAGTAATCCTCATTATTTTTTATCACTTGCGTCAAATCGTTTTTCCGTCGGAAATGTTTTAAAATTTAATTTTTATATTACAACAACTAATTTTTCTAATTTTTATTTTATTCCAAATATTCCTTTCAGCAAATTTTGTCCGAACACCAGAAACCTTTTTACCCGAACCCTGAACCTTTTTCTTTAAATAAATAATTCTCGCGAATGTTTGTCGGCATTTCGAAGATCAATGCCAACAGGCGAATACTGTGTAAATGCTACCTTAAATATCTGGGGGGAAACTATGGTTTGAAATGAGTCTTGCCAAACCAAGTTTTAATATGACACACCACATTCTAAACGCCGATTAGTACCTAATCATGATTAAAGCCTAATCGGGGAATTTTTGCGTTAATCCACATATTGGGAGAAAAACCTTTTGAACATACAAAGAACGCAAGAATTTTGTCGCGGTTTCCGAGTAGTAAAGCATCCTGGCGTAGGATTAATCAATGGCGTTTTTGCTCCACTTAACTCCGAAAAAGAAACAGAACTTCTACACTGAGAAAAATGGTGGGCTACGAGAACTCAAATATGTGTTCTCCTAGACCCAGCCGTGTTGCCAATAGAGAACAGCCCAGACCTCTGGGCTGTGAGAACCAAGTCCAAGGGATTGCAGGGAAACACGGTTCGTGTGTTGTGGTAGCCCAAAATATGCATTAACACTGAATGTATTTTTTTTGGCCATTTGGGCTGCCAGAACTCAACATCTCGGTTGTGGTAACTCATGGTCTGGGCTGGGAGAACCCTGCCTTTGAGCTACCAGAACTCAGCATCTGGGTTATGGTAACTCATGGTCTGGGTTGGGAGAACCCTACCTTTGTGCTACCAGAACTCAGCATCTGAGTTGTAGTATAGTCAGTCGGAGTAACTTTGAACCAATATGGGTAATTTTGAGCCACTTGAAAAATTCAATTTAGAAACACAGATATTGGGAGACACAAATATTGGGAGAAAAACATTTTAATCATCACAACTAGAAAAGTTCCAACATATAACTTTCCAAGTTGCTCAAACTTACCCACAGTGCTTCAAAGTTACCCGAAATGACTGTACTAGATTTAAAAATAAAACAAAATCCAACGAAACCTTGACTTTAAAGTCGCCCCCGGCTGACTATACAAAATATAATAAATAAATAGCTAACTATACAGCGCTATTCATTATAAACCAGTATAGAATTTTTGACTCTTGCCAACAATGCTGAATAACTCAAAAATAAAACGAGATTTTTTTAAATTTCTCTTAAATTTAAAAAAAGCACACAATAAACAAGGTGTTACGTTGAAAATAACAAAACATATCTATGCAATTCGTAAATTATAAATGTCAAATTTCAGATAAGACGATAACGATGGATAACCCATTACATAAAGAAACTTTTAAAAAAATCTAAAATATTGCGTTTGAAAATGTTTGACTGTGAAATATATAAACAAAATCAAATATTTTAATATAATACGGTGTGTTAAAAACAAAACCTAAAGGTGAACTGTAACGCTAAAGCCGTCCATAAGTCTAATTTGCTCAGGAAAATGACAGAAATATATATAGTTGTAAATTAGGCTTAGGAAAAATTTAGCGGTGTTCATTTCGCACTCCACACTTTCATATTATTTAGAAAATACCATAAAACACGTTAATATTTTTCACTCGTGAACCTGCCGCTGCACCGGATAGGATGAACTACACTAACTACATCACAACTGGAAATGAAGCTAGCAACCGCCAGCCAAAGCAACCCAACCCGCAAGCCCGAATATGTGCAAAACTCAACATTCGGCAAGTACCGCCTATAATCGGATTCACATGTGTAAATCTCTGGGTTTTACTAGAGTTAGAACAATTCAGGCCCTGAGTTATCGTAGCCCAGACCGTGAATTACCACAGACCCAAAAAGTTAATTCATGAAACTGGGCTGGGGCAATTCCATGCTTGAATTGTGGTAGCCAAGGACTCAGCAATGAGTTCTCCTAGCTAAATTTAAATGGTTTGGGACAATCATACCGTGTGCTATAGTAACGCAAGGTGAGAGTTCTGGTAGCCCCAAATTTTCAATCCACGGTCGTGGGTTGGCCCCGTTTTCTCAGTGTATGAGGTTAGTAAGTTGTCTAAAAGTGAAACGAGTCTCTTTTTGGGCTAGCCCTTTTAAGTTGATGACCTTTACTCTGGACCAAAAATTTAGTTTTGGAAATTGCGCAGTGGTCGAATATCCATTGCTAACGTTAGCTTTTATAATTAATCATTCTTAAATTATGACGTCATCGATCATCCTACTAACCCATTGGTAGTTAAGTTAGATTAAACGTTTACTTAATTTATGATGATAGCCGTTCTTATTATTACAGCCTGAGCTGACAACATCTATTGAAAACAACTTTTGCAAACACTTGTTTATACAGGCCTCTTAAAGCGCTTTTATATAAGGACGGTTTAAAAATGTTGTCGTATAAACACCACTAAAACCGTTTTAACCACTGCATCGATTTTATTTTAGAGCGATTTAAGAAATCGGTTTATCACTTTAAAGCCTATTTTAGAACTTAACAAAGGCTTCAGCGCATTTCTTCCAACCTAAAGAAATACTCAACCCTCGTTTTACTGAAAAATCTGTTGTTAAATTAGTTTTTTATTTGTTTTCTTTTTAAACTGAAATTTAATCACACTTAATAATGGACGTATAAAAACTCGGAGAATATAAAAGCGGTTTTAGGTGCGTATAAACGTAGTATTAAACTTTAGTTTGCGAAATAATAACGCATAAAACAATTATAATCTCGTTAAATCAAAACCAAAATTGATCGAGCAAGCCATGAATGTAAAAGTCAGACAATGTCGCATTCTATTGAAACATTGCAAAAAACGAAAGTTGTGTACCACAATGTTAAACCACGCACAATTTGGTAACAGTTTTGTAACGATTTTCACTCTCTTGTTCGACTTTTATTTAATATTATTGCCGTATTACTGGCACCGTTTTAAAACGGTGTTTCATTTCTTGTTAATTTGAATATAAGAGCCAACCCATTATTTCCTTAATGATAAATTTATAAGGCATTGTTTAATGGCTATCTACTGTCATATTTATAATGTAAGTTTTTTATGGTAATTCGGAGACAGTTGCTAACTAAAAAAAAAATAAAAGATAGTCCAGAAACCTACAGGCATGTTTCATCCTTGTTAGGAATCATCAGGGTAACATAGGACTGTACCTGGCGTATGTTAATGTATGCAAATATCAACAAAAATTTGCGAGCAGGACATAAATAGTAGAAACCTGCCAAATTGTACCGGTTACTGAAATAATACCGTTCAAAATACAACTTCAACCCCAATTTGAGTTTATACTACGTCGCCTTATATTAAGGCTCAGCAACAATTACTCCGGAGGAGGCTTGTTGTGCAAAACAAAGCCAAGTAAAATTTAAAAAAAGTAGATTTCTTGTCCCTGAAAAAAAAATAAAAAAACATTATTTTACCTCTTGACTAAGAGCTATCTTAAGACTCGCCATATTTTTGGCTATCTATCCCGGTAACTTGGCCCTTATATTCGGTTGGAACCCACGTTTTACAAAGTCCCCTAATGGGAAATTAACCGCAGGAATCCATTCACTGGCAACACAAGACGAAAAATCCAATAGGGTCTGGTCTGATGGACTAGTGGCCAAAGGTAAAGAAATTTTTTATCACTCAAGGGTTGTTTTGCAGAGTGATACCTGACACTTACGGTGACTTTGGTTATATTATTATATGAAACAATGTTTACCTTTCTGTTGTTTACAGTAAACACACCAGTGGCGTACCTACTTAAATATAAATTTACACATGGATTATATTATTAAAATTTTACTATAATATGATTTCTACAAAATAATTTCAAAAACATGCAAAAAATGATTCTGCGAATTTGAGCTTTGGAAGCTTTCTATCAATAAATATTTGTAGTCTAATTTTATACAAAATAAATTTATTACAAAGTTTGTGTATGATTTATAGCAATTTCAGTTTTTAACACAATAAAATTATGCCAAACATTAAAACAAAGAAACATAGTTCATAGCACCTGGAATTTTGTTATTTTTTCTGGTCATTAGCAGAAACTTACTTATACTGACTTCTTCAGTACACAATAAAGTCAATAATGCTTAGGGTATATAGAGACATCTAGGACAGACAAAAAGATTTAAATATCAATTCGAAGGGCGAGCGCAGATGGCAACGGTGGCAGTATAAATCAACCTTAATATTCTGATAAGAGGTAGGAATTCAATATTCTTACAAACCTGAACACATGTTAATTAACTTTTATTGTTGTTTGCAAGTTAGTTTAAAAACTTTACCTACCTTTATTTCATAGTCTTTATAAAAAAAAACCTTCGAAAATACTACTACTACTTCATCAAAAGTATACTTTATTTTATCGTCTTTATAAGAAAAAACCCCGAAAAAAACCTTATAAAAACGTTCGAAAATATCTCATTTGACGCATTGGGAATCAACTACTTCATCAAAAAAAAAACGTGTTTTTTGATATTTTAATCTAAGAATCTACTAATTTCAGTATATTTCATAAACTTTTTTTTATTTTCTGTGTACCTACCGGCATGTACCGCCACTGACTGATTTCACTTGCTCTCCCTTTGTTTTCAAAACATTGGACGATTTGTTCCACAATATCACTTTAAATGCACTGAAATATTCTCCTACTGGTAAAAAACACACTATAAACGTTTTTTGACAAAATGTGGTTTTAAAACGACTTACAAACTGCTTAAAACATCCTGAAATTTTAAAATAAATAACACAAAAAAGCTTATGTCAATAAAAATATCATCCGACCGTCTGCGCTCTGCCGACTTTCCCCACCCTTAAACCAATTACGACCTAAAGTGGTTGAGACAGAATTCTCTGTCCCTATCGTTCTAACGTCGTTCAAGAGGATAGAAAAATAATCGATATTTCTCACCTTTGTTTTGTTGTGATTTGATTTGTAAATAAACACTGGTTATTATTTGCCAAGGAGTTTTCGTTGGACCAGATATCTTATCTCTTTTTAATCTAAGCAACCGACCAATCTAAAAAATTAGGGGTAACGATGCGATTGACAGTTTCATGGCTAAAAAAGAATAACGGTTGGGGAAAAGTCACTTTTTATATGCTTTGACACAAGGAGTTGACAACGGCTTTTGAGTTAAGAATTAAAAATGAAGACATTATTGATACCTCATCTGTTCTTTGCAGAAAATACTTACTTTTTGTGGACTTTTTGTGCAATCCACGAAGCAGGACAACTCTAGAAGCAATTTATTAGATATTTTAGAGAAAAGAATCAAAAAAAGGCCAAGAAATTTCAACTTTAAAAAGTAAATAACACAAAAGAAAAAGTAAACAAAAAAGTAGGGTACGGTCAAGCCGGGATCAGAGATCAAATTTACCCAGGGAATATAAATTCACCTAACCGTTATGCCTCTCAGATTGCTCCATTTGCTTGTTCAAAATTTGCCACTTTTTTTTGCTAATATCACTTTTTTTTTGCTAATATCCAGTTCTATTTTCCCTGCTTGGCCCTTATATACGGTTCGAACCCACGTTTTACAAAGTCCCCTAACCGCAGGAATTCATTCACAGGATAGGATATAACCTGGCAACATAAGACCAAGAATCCAATAGGGTCTGATGGAGTACTGGCCGAAAGTAAAGACGCCGACTTCCTTCAATAAACTCAAGAGAGATGATAAAAAACTCCTCCCCAAAACTATGGATGCCACAAAGAAGTCAATTAGGGAAGCGGTGGTCTTTTGGTTCTAAACTATCAGCCTGAAAGGTTACTGGTGCAGAAGTTTACATGAAGGATCTTATTCCTGGGCCTTTATTCTTAAACTAATAAAGAATTCAATGGAAAGGAACACTCTGGCAGATTTCAACCAATCTCAAAGCCAAACGCTAATACGACTTGCGCGAAAGCCAAAATAAGACGACCGGTCGATATCTGATTCTCTTGAAAAATACTACAGGGTGCTTATTCTTGAAAGTGAGAGAAGGGAGCGCTCCCGGGGGCCATACTAGGGAGTGAAAAAAAATGTAATAAAATGATAATTAATAACGAGTTTTAACGGTTTATTCTACTCTCTGGCTGAGTTCTCTTACACTGAACTACACTGAGAAAATGGGGCCAACCGCCAACGACCGTGGGTTGAAAATTTGGGGCTACCAGAACTCACACCGTGCGTTACTATAGCAAACGGTATGATTGTCCCAAACCATTTGAATTTAGCTGAGAGAACTCAGCAAGTCGTGGGCTACCATAATTCAGGCATGGGATTGCCGCAGCCCAGTTTCATGTGTTAACTTTTTGGGTCTTTGGTAATTCACGGTCTGGGCTACGATAACTCAGGGCCTGAATTGTTCTAACTCATGATCATGGTTTATTTTTTCCGCCGTCTAGTAAAACCCAGAGATTTACACATGTGAATCCGATTATAGGCGGTACTTGCCGAATGTCGAGTTTTGCACATATTCGGGCTTGAGGTTTGCTTTGGCTGGCGGTTGCTAGCTTCATTTCCAGTTGTGATGTAGTTAGTGTAGGTCATAATAATATGTGCAGGTATCCTGGCCGGTGCAGCGGCAGGTTCACGAGTGAAAAATATTAACGTGTTTTATTGTATTTCCTAAATTTATGTCTAGGATCTGTTTTATATTTTAAACAGTTTGGCTGAGATTTACTAACGCCGCTAACTCTTTCCTAAGCCTAATTTACAACTATATATATCTGTTATTTTCCTGAGAAAATTAGACTTAGGGACGGCTTTAGCGTTATAGTTCAGCCTTTAGGTTTTGTTTTTAAATTTTTTGATTTTGTTTATATTTTTCACAGTTAAACCTTTTCAAACGCGATATTTTAGATTTTTTAAAGTTTTTTTATCTAAGGGGTTATCCATTATAAACCTTATCGTGTGATCTGAAATTTGACATTTATAATTTACAAATTGCATAGACACCTTGTTTATTGTGTGCTTTTTTTGAATTAAAGAGACGTTTAAAAAATCTCGTTTAGTTTTTGAGTTATTTAGCATTTTTGGCAAGGGTAAAGCCTACTTATCTATAAAAATTAACCAAAATACAGGGTGTTTCAATTAAAGTAACAAAATACATGTACAAAGCCTAAGTATTCTAATATCAAATGTGTCAGAAAAAGTAATGATTTCTTTTGAATGCCCTTTTAATCTTAGATTAAGAGTCAAAAATTCTATACTTGTTTTTAATGGATAGCGCTGTATAGTTAGCTATTTATTCATTATATTTTGTACACAGTCAGCCGGGGACACTTAAGAATCAAGGCTTCGTTTTGTTTTAAATCACAAAATCTTGACGCTATTTTTTTTATGTCTAGTAGCGTTGGTGCTGGAGATGAAAATTAAGATTTTTTTCTTTGCATTCGCATTTATTTCGCCGACTAAAACATTTTTAACCTTGCAGTTTCTTATAAAAATAAAATAAAAAATAAAAATAGGTTTAATTTTTTTAAAATACTAGTTATACTACAACTCAGATGCTGAGTTCTGGTAGCCCAAAGGTAGGGTTCTCCCAGCCCAGACCATGAGTTACCACAAGCCAGATGCTGAGTTCTGGTAGCCCAAAGGCGGGGTTCTCCCAGCCCAGATCATGAGTTACCACAACCCAGGTGCTGAGTTCTGGTAGCCCAAAGGCAGGATTCTCCCAGCCCAGATGATGAGTTACCACAACCCAGGTGCTGAGTTATGGTAGCCCAAAGGCAGGATTCTCCCAGCCCAGATCATGAGTCACCACAACCTAGATGTTGAGTTCTGGCAGTCCAAATTGCCAAAAAAATACATTCAGTGTTTATGTATATTTTGGGCTACCACAACACACGAACCGTGTTTCACTGCAATCCCTTGAACTTGGTTCTCACAACCCAGAGGTCTGGGCTGTCCTCTATTGGCAACACGGCTGGGTCTAGGAGAACACATATTTGAGTTCTCGTAGCCCACCATTTTTCTCAGTGAAGGAGAACGCAGCATTGCCTCGATATATCACTTGATTTTAACTACTCCCTAATTCGCTTCTCGGGACAATTTTGCTCCCTATACCACCCCGATAGTCAAGAATAAGCACCCAGGTACCAAGCAGAAGGGTAATCTCGATATAACGGAGCGCAGCGAAGCCGCAGACTGCCATGTTATAACGTAAGTCGTTTTTTCGCATAGAACACCATGCTTGCGTGATTTCGAAATGTGACGTCACCGGTTCAACCAAAACGTCATCGGTTCTTGCTATCGCCAAGATGCAATTCCCAGTGACAGTTTTACAAAACCTAACCTATTGCTTTAAAATATTTGTAAGCGTTTTGTCTTTTTTTCCTATCTTCAGTTTATAAATCCGTTATTTTGATGTATAAACCCACCATTCTTATCTGACGAAAGCTGCCTGTTGGCAGTGTCCGAATCTACCTCTAAGAGGAATGCTCCCAATTGAATTTGGCACATTATTAAATCAGACTCCATCATTTTATTATTGAAAAAACAAAAAAAATAGCCGATGATCCATAACCCGACACTAACCGTATTTTGACCAATGACAACTCCCGCCATATTGGAATCGTGATTGAAACGCTTTCAAAACAGTCCGAGGAGTGGTTTTGAAATCCTTTGAAATGTGTTGAACCGTGACGTCACCAGTTCCATGATTTTGAAATGGTTTCGAAATCTTCTCACGCCCAAAAACGACTATACTTTATGGGCTTTAGCACAACACGTGACAGCTTAAGCTTTGCGACTGGTTGAGACTTACTCCATTGAGTTTACTTTCACATAAAGAAGGCCCAGAAGAGATTTGAGAACATTATATATGCTTCGAAACCATTCCTATAGGTGCAACAAGAAAACAAGTAGAAAGTGAGGAACCTACACTGGATATATCCCAGCATCATAAAACCGAGAAGCCGATAGTAGAGAAACTGACTTCCTTCAATAACCTTTTGAGCATTAAAGGCGAGTTTACTCAACTTTTCATATTGATAATTTATAACTTTAATTCATAGTGTATAAGCACAATTTTAGTGTTAATACATAATTTAACAGCACCTGTTTATCCAAGAGTTTATAAGCATAGTGCATTAGGATAAATTTTGAAAATTGACATACCAAAAATTGACAAAAAAAAAGAACAAAAAAATGTTTTTCTTTACCTAACCTCAACAGATTAGATATTCTTCCTTCTTGCTAAATCTCTGTTTTCTAATATCAGCTAAAATCAATCACTCCCATTTTAAAATCAACCAACCAAAATGTTTTCTTTGCTTTTTTCATATTGATAGTGCATAAAGTTAAAATTAACTTTTAAATTATGCACTGCGCTTATAAATTGTGAATTATAACTATGAAAACTTGGGTAAACACTTCTTTTAAGAATAATGTATTTAACATTATGACTATGAATAAAATTGTGCTTAGGTTCTCTCACATGATGAATGAAGGCCCAAGAGAGGTTTGGGAACATTTATATATGCCTGGAACCATTCCTATAAATGCAACAAGAAAACTAGTAGAAAAGAAAGTGAGGAACCTACACTGCTTTTGAGCTTTTGATCATTAAGAGTTCTTTTGCATAATTTTCTCTCACATGAAGGATGAAGGCCAAAGAGAGGTTTGTGAACATTTATATATGCCTGGAACCATTCCTATAGGTGCAACAAGAAAACAATTAGAAAGTGAGGAACCTACACTGGATATATCCCAACATCATGAAACCGAGAAGCCAATAGTAAAGAAATCGACTTCATTAAGCTTTCGAGCATTTAAGAATTCTTTTGCAGAGGGACAAGGCCAAGGGAGAAGAAGGAGACGGCGGCCCACTAGTACTGCGGGACAAAAGCTTGTGCGAAAGAACGAAGAAAGTGGTTAGTTTTGTTATCAACAAATTGGAAACAAAATATTTGGAGCTCTTAATAGTAATGAAAACTCCCCTAGAACCATGGATGCTTAACAAAGAAGTTAAGTAGAGAATCAATAGTCTCTTGGTTTTATCATCAACCAACCAACAGACATGAATGCTAAAAGTTCGGGCAAATGAATCATCCATTGACTTGTATTCGGAGGCCCCCTTCATATAATTTTTATTTTAATGAATAAAAATGGACGGATATATAAATATTCTTAATTTATGTTTTGGTTTGGATATGACTTTGGCAACGCCGCATTTTCGATTTCTCGACAAAATGCAGGGAAAAAAACTATGAAAAAGGCAGGTAAACCTTAATTAGAATTTCGGAAAAATTCGAGAAAAATTCCAGGAAGTCAGAATATATCGGGAGTTCGGCAAAGTTGGGAAAATTCTGGAAAATGTGGGAAAACTTCGGGAAAAGTAAAGTAAAATTCCGTAGAGACTCCAGAAAATTTTGGAAATATCTCAAGAAAGTTAAGTGGATTATTGGTTAGGTTAGAAATCTGGCTCACCTAACTAGTGGCAAGTAAGTTTTGGCTGAAAATTTGTAAGTCTATCGGACGCACTTGTCATAGTCACAGTTTAGACAGACTAATTTTTTTTTACCTAATTTTAATAGTATATGCCTTGCCACTATACTTATTTAACTAAGTGCGGAAAGTGGTACTTTTCCGCACGCGACGGCAGTTGCACGAACGACGCGGAGCGGAGATCGGGCAAGCCGTCAAGCGTGGAATGGTTATTTACCTAACAAGGGCGGAAAGTGATACTTTACCGCACGCGACTACAGTTGACGGAACGAAGCAAAGAGAGTTCGGCCAAGCCGGCAAGGGCGGTAAAGACACTTTAGGCATGTGTTAGGTACAAGATTTTACCTATAAGCCTTCCACATCTAGAAGAGTGTTGTAAAGTGCACTTTACCGCACGCGAGTAGGTAAAAGGCATTTTCCGCGGGAGTGTTTTTGCCGAAGATTTTGTAATAATGCTACAAAATGATACATAAGATAAAATAGTTACATAAATCATTTCATTATATTTTAACAATACAAAAATCGTGCGGAAAAGTAACTTTTCAGCAGCAGTGCGGAAATATTTATTTACCTAACAAGTGCGGAAAGTTATACTTTTCCGCACGCATCGGCTGGCGCGTCGTTCGGGCAAGCCGTAAGTGCAGAAAATATTTTCCGCACGCGTTAGGTACAACATTTTTAAACCTAGCAGAATAAAAATGAAAAAAAATAGTCAAAAGTACGAATTTTATGTTTTATTCGGAACTAAACTTTAACAAACTTAAAAAATTAATTTTTATGGTAATTATTAATCACGGTAACATTGAAAGTACCACTGATCATGTTGCTTAATGCAATCGTGGACTTCAACTCTTCAAGTCTTCCTGATTCATCACTGAGCAACATCGTGCTCAACAACAAGCGTGCTCAACAGCGTGCGTGAAAATTTTTTTTCGCGCACGGCGTGCGGAATTTTTTTTTCTCGCACGGCGTGCGGAAAAGTGGCACTTTCCGCACGGAAATGAGTGCGAGAAAAGACATTCAACCTTTATGGAAAAAAGCGTTTTTCCGCACGCTCGTAGGAAAAGTATTTTTTCCGCACGATTTTTTTAGTAAAGTGCCTGCATGTGACTTTTTAAGTTTAATGGCTAAGTATATGAATTTTCTGAAGGATAAATAGTACCCATAGATAGTAATTTGATTTAAAGTATATCTTGAATTCAAATATTGCCCTTTGAAGTGAAAATCATGCGTTACATTAAAAATCGTGCGGAAGAGTAAAAATCGTGCGAAAAAGTAAAGAAATTTTGCGGAAAAGTAAAATCGTGCGGAAAAGTACAACTTCCAAAACAAAAAATATTTTTCTTTTAGTTATGTTGATTTCATTCCTGTCAACAAAGTAGGGCGCCAAATTTAATATAAGGAACGAGCGCATGCGCACTTTCGTAGGTTTAGTGCTAGTCTCTCATTTTTTTAAATTCACCTACGTGAGATATTAACACAATATTTCACGTAGGTGAATTTAAAAAAAATCCAGATATGTAAAAAATTGATTAAACAATATTTTTTTATCTGTTTTAAAGTTTTAAAAATTAATTTTGTGATTCAGTTCGAACGAATTTAAAATCAAAGTCATAAAATTGTATTATCACGTTTGTGTTTATTTGGGACCACAGTACGCACCCTTATATATATATATTTTTAAATAATTTCTGATTCATCCTGTATAATATAAAAACGTTAAAAGTGATCTTGCAATAACAACACAAAACCAAAATACAATCAAGTATATCAAGCCTTGTGATACGGCATTGACATAGTAACATTGTAACACTTTTGAATGCGTTATTATTACACCACATCTTTTAAATATTTTTTATTGGAGTTCAGACTTTTTTTGTTATTATTATTAAAATTTGTCAGGGCCCACGTTCGGTGGGTCATTTTGGGATGGAACAATTAGAGACAATTATCATCACCAGTCTGCATGTCTACTAGTTAAACTTTTAAAAACGTATTTACACCAGCAAGCAGTTTTACCCGCTTTTTCAGTTTTTCTCGCTTTAAATGATCAAAACTTTTGGTTCTGTCAACCGATTTTGATGAAATAAAGCCTATGTCCTGCCTAGGAGTCCAAGTAACCCAGTAGTGAAAAAGCCGTTGAGTAGTTTTTGTGTGATGCTGGAAAAAACAGACAAAGATTTTAAAAATTGGATTTTTGATATCTACCCAAGTAACAAAATCAGTAGCAACGTGGTGGGCGTCTTCACGCCCCACAATGGTTTATCCCTAGGAAAAAACTATGTATATTCCTATCAATATTTTTTTTTAATATTTCAATTTTTTTGTAAAGAAATGTCCCCTTAGTTTAAACCTATAATCGATTTTTTCACATTTATTTTGAATTTTGAGAAATTGGATGCCAAAGTAAAGTTTTGTATTTATTTTCAATTTTTCTTTCCTTCTGCAACCCGTCCTTCATTCATCTATAAAACAAAAACCGTTGTGTCAATTTCCCTCTTTTTTTTACTTGCTTATAGGGTATATTTAACAGTTTTTTGTTAAGCCTTAAAATATTTTTTTTTGTCTTTAATTTAAAAAAAAAAACTTAAAATAACAGAAAACATTATGTTGACTATAGGTTGTAGCTGCCAATATCTGCTTGTCTGTGAATTAGGTTCCTAAAATTTTGGCCTTGTTATTCAAATATACTAGGAATATACACCTTTTGTTTGTTGTGTTAGTATGGATGTATGTATGGATTTTTAAGTTTTTTAAGAAGTTAGTGGAGCGCTAAAGGTCAGTGGCGCACCTACAAATTTTTCTCGGGGGGGCCTGAACCCAATTGTTTCTCAAAAATTATTTTTATAGTAAATTTAAATCAAGTTTATTTAAAGAACAAACACTACAATAAAAATACATTTAACAAAATCTTGAGTATTGGCTGGGTGCGCACCTGCTAAAGATTATAGGGGATTAAAATTAGAGCAGAGCGACAATAAGAAGGATAAATTAATTATAAAATAATTGCAAAGAAAAAACTTATTTAACAAAACAAAATTTAACGTTTTTGATTTTACCCGAATAGACCAAATATTTAATATTTAATTTTTGTTCCTTATCTAAACTTAAAAATATCGCTTATTTTTTTCTAGAATATTTTTAAAATTGTTAAAAAAAAGTAAGATATATATAATACATATGTTTAATTTTTTTTTAAGTCGAAGTCACATTGGGAATAATTTCCTGGTCTTTACATTTCTTGTTAAAGTTTGCGAAGAATAGTTCATTTCAATTTTTCGTAAGAAATAAAAATGGTATATTTTTCTATTACATATAGACAGCTATCCGAAATATTTCCTGAAAATAGTCGAGATGTGGAAAATTCTCTTCGACTGATTAAGGAAAATAACCCAGATTTAAATGAGGAAATCCTAGAAATACTTAAAGCAGAATTTTCCAAGCATTTTGTGCACAGATTTTCTGAAAAATGGATGGCAGCTTCGAGAACAAAAAATTGGAAAGTTGACTGGATAATAATCAAATAATAATAAGCGTAAGTCCTAAAAGTACCGATAAAGTTGTAATGGACGTCCAGAAAAAGATTTTTTGCGTCATCTGATCCTTTTATAAAAAATATTATAAAGTATCAGTCAATTTATTAGTTTTTTATTATATTTTTATGACCATCAGTAAGTATACTTAAAAATTATGATATATATTAGTGGGATATTTTTACAATAAAAACTTTTTTTTATTTTTTTGGAAAGTTAAGAAAGATTTTTTTTTATTTACTTTCTTTTGTAGGTTTATTTAGAATACAAATTTTAATTTTGGATAAATATATTGAATTTTTTTACTTTTTACCACCCTACAAAAAAATATTAAATATATAGGAACAAGTAAGCGCCAAGAATCTGACAAAATAGTGTGTGGGGGGGGGGCTAAATAAAAATTGGTAATTTTCTTTTTGTTTCATTCTACATGGAAGTTAAAATTTAAGGGTTTGTGGGATCTGGGGGGGCATCCGACCCCCTCCCTATACGTACGCCTATGTCACGAAATCAATGATCAATAAAACTAGTAATATTGAGTAATTCTTTACCTTTTTATCTATATTACACAATATTTATCCTACACCCAGCAAGGGAGAGGGGGAGGTTTAGCTAAGAAAAAAATGTTAAATATGTGTTGAATATATGTACAACATTTCAAGTCCGAGTCATATCCGATAAATACTTTAAACCACTGTGCGGCGTCGCGCATCCAGTTGACGGTGAAATGATTTACAATGTCAGTAAAGTAGCGATAACCCGTAGGCAACGTTTGTCCACTATATGCTCATTTATTTCTTACTGCGTGGTAGATAAGCGACCGTGTAGACTCCATAACTTTGTAGTTTTGTATTGAGTAGGGGCTACTGAATTGCAACCAAATTAATATCAGTAGAGTCGTTACGTCGTAAATGTAAAATTAAAGAAATTAAATGTGACAACTATGACGTAAGCCTCGGACTGTAAAGTTTTTTCGTGCTTCTAGTAATGGTATATATTTATATAGTAGAATATATTACTTTCGCGTATAACTGTATATCTTTACGACACTGTGGTAATTTTTTAACCTTAATAGTAACCACACTAAGTGACAAAAATGACATTTTAGTTTTTTGTAGGAAATATTACTACGCTTTACTTAGTTTATACGAGCCCGTTAAACCGTTTAAATTTCAAACAGTTTTCCTAAAACGCATGTATAAACACTACCTAAACCATTTTAAGAGGTCCGATGCGCTTTAGTTAAAATCGTTTTAAAAATGCGGATTATCGTTTGTAAAACCGTTTAAAAGTGCGTATAAACCCTCAAACCGTTCTTGAAGCCAGTGCTGCCAACCGAAAAGTTCAAAATGAGTTCAAGGTCAATTCCGATGTAAAACCAGGTATGTACCCACTATACCAACCAGTCGGCTTTTGGTTGCGTCAAGGTTGGCAGCGCTGGAGTATCTGATCCGAAATGCGCGCATTGGCGGTAAACCGCATTAAAATAAAAACAGTTTACGGGCCGTATAAACTAAGTAATTGGCACCAGTGAAATTGACTATAGGTGTGTTTAGAATCCGACACCAATAGTTTAAAAAAATATTCAATGTTCAATTTCTTAAGGTTGGAAGCAATGCGCTAAAGCGTTTTTAAAGTGCGTTTATACAGACCGCTTTCTCAAAGCGCTTTAGTGGTGTTTATACGACAACATTTTTTAACCGTCCTTATATAAAAGCGCTTTAAGAGGCCCGTATAAACAAAGTAAGTGTAGAGGCTATTGGTATCGTCAAAAGAGTTTTTATTTTCGCTAAAAATCAGTTGTTTGGGTCTAAAAAACGTAAATACAAAATTTTGTGATGAGCCTATCTCACGAATTGTAGCAGCTAGCGACACACAGTTTTCACATTTAGACATTTTCAACAACAAAAAAAAATACAATATATTTTTTAAGGTTTTATGGATGGCTATACGTGCTTGCTGCCATTTATTTTTATTTGTCATTTGGGTTACCTTATAACAATTACTTAGTTTAACAAATTTGATCATCGCTGTGCTTATTCAGTTTAATTTGTGGTTCTACCCTCCCACGACTCCGTTCCGGGAACGTACCTGCGACGTCCCACCTTAACTTACAGTAAATTCCCGGAACGACCTATTTGTTTGCCGTCGTTCCGAGAACGTTCGAGGAACTAGCGATGTTTCCAAAAACTTTGTTTCGGGAACGTCCCTTGGGACGTTACATAGACGTTGTTGGAACGTCCCTAGGACCTGTCTTTTTACGTCTTCCTCGGTCTGGTGAGGAGTCTTACCGGACCTTTTAGAATCGTCCTAATAGACGTTTAGTAAACGTCCCGGAGACCTCTTTTGGCTCAAAAAGATAACACACTTTTGATGATGAGTAAATGTCACAAAAAAATCGATCCAAATCGGGAATAACAACGATTTTACAACAGATGAATAGTTGAAGTCGAGATACCAAATGTTATGTGTTAGATACAGAGGAATAACAAACTAGCCGAACGAAACGAATAAAAAATGAACTTGAAGGGTGAATTTATTATTTAAAGGGATTATGCTATGACGTCAGCTTGCTCTGAAACAAAAGGATTCAAAATTTCAAGGCCGATAAGTGGCCGTCCATAAATTAGGTACGCAAAAAATAAGTAGACTTTTTCTATGAAATTGTTAAAAAAGTTAGCTTGAACTTTTGTAAAAAAACGGCGCGCGAGATCCAAAACAGACGTTCCCTCAACGTTCTATTTGAAACGTTCCTTGAACCGCTGACGGGAACGTTCACAGGAAGTATGCATTTTAAAGCTCAGATTTTTCCGCCAAATTGTGTACCAATATGGGACGTTCGGTTAGGAACGTTCCCTAGACCGCTGCTGGGAACGTTCCTACTATTTGGGTCGGTTACGTTACCGACCTACGAGACCTACAGGGGACGTCCCGGGAACACAGTGTGTTATTAGGGCCAAGGCTTCCTGTATCCTTCACTAGTGGAAATTTACATTGGCGGAGGGGCGAGGAAGAGATGATACCTAACGTACGTCCCATGCAAAATGAATCTAGGATTAATATTTTTATCTTTAATGAATTTTCTAACTTGGTGTGATCTTCTGTGAACGTTTACACCAGGTTCCCACCTAGGTGAGCCCAGGATCCGTATTCTCGTAATTAAAAACGCTAAGCGTTTCTCAAAACTGTCCTGCTTTACAGTAAACACATTTAACACTATAAAGGGATTGTGCAATACTTAAAATATTGTTTAAAATTATAGAGAATTGTTTATATTTAAATGTATCTATTTAAAAGTCTTTTTATTTTTATGCATTTCGAGTTTTAAATCCCAATTAAAATTTTTATACCAATAATTGCTATTACATCACTGTATCAGTAGAAATTGATGTAATTGTAAATAGGCTCATAAAAGAAAAGAACAAAAACTTATTCGACTTATTTTAAAAGTTTATTATCGCCAGATACATACTAATCCAATAATATTAACCATACCAATACAACACAATCAATCTCTCCTAACAATCAACCTTCATTATTGTAAAAGAGAAAAAAAATGGCGAAGGCACTTAATTTCATTTCTCGGATGGCTTACCGATAAAAATGCACACTTCGTGCCTTATCCAGAGATATAAAAGTCGGTAGGATGATCAGTTTTCGTGACAAACAGTGCCGCCATTTTGTCTTACTCCCCTCTTTAGGAAATATAATTACCTCCATTTCACCAAAAAATTAAGTAAATCAGAAAAAAGAAAAAAATATGAAAGAACACTATCAAACATTATAAAACTGTAAAAGAATAAGAAATACTGTAATACAAAAGATCACTAACAGCGCTCTCTCACGATGCCTTCCCATTGAAACACAAATACGAATTAATGAAATCCTTCCTTATAATATACATACAGTCGTAGTCCACTGGAGATAATGAAAACTGGTAAAGGGTTGGTGCGACCCATATTTGTATTTGTACCTATAATCTTGAAAATATAGTGGGGACAGTAAGACAGACTTATGAAATTCTTAATTTTGAGTTGAGTTTTTAAATTTGTGTTCCAATATCCTGGTTAGTAAATTAACCCCAACACGGGTTATCCGAACCGCTTCTTTCCGTTATCGATCAACCAGTTTACTAAAATTAAATTTGATGGGGTTATCCTCGTTGTCAGCGGACTGGGGTTAAGAGTGCATACTGTAATTTATTAAATACCATTACAATCGAAACTTAAAAAACTTACGTAGCTTTATTGGCAGGGCACCCTAGCCGACCACAACAAGGTAACACTTGCGTGGGTGCCGGGACACACGGGCAGTGGCGATCCCAGACATTTGAAAAGGGGGGGGAGGGCGGTTTTGATACGGAAAAGTTTAGCTTTTATGAGGAGCATATCAATACATGCAAACAAAACTTAGTAACTACAAGCGCGGATTGGCCTCCGATCTAGGAGGGGGGTACCCAGACATTAAAAATACAATTTTTGAGTCACATTAAACTAAAATCGTAAATATCAACGTATCATAGCGACGCAGCCGAAAATTTTAAAGAAAATTGCATTTTTTTTATTTAAAATTAAACTAAAATTGTAAATATCAATGGTTTCAAAGCGCAACAGGCGAAAATTTTTAAGAAAGTGACACTACAAATGTCATTGTTAACACAAAACTAATACCGTAAATATCAAAGGTGTTATAGCACCGTAATTTATGCCCTACTTTTCATTTTGTAAATGTTTTCGTAAAAAATTTAAATTCAGGCATTAGAAGCTTCTTTCTGACGAAGCATTACTTACTGACAAACTTCCAAGAATGTTTTTATCAACGGAAAAATATCGCCACACTTGTTCATTGCCTGGAAAACGTTATCACATATGTTTTGATTTAAGCTTTTGCCTACTTCTGACCAATATTGATTTAAAATACTGACTTCTCCCAATAAAAGTTCAAGAATTTGTGTTTTGTATTAATCAAACAGTTTATAGTATTTGGAAACGACATTAGTTAATTTTGCTCTAATTTTGGCTTCACGTTGTATAAAACTTGGTATGAATATGTTCAGGTCCGAAATGATTTTGTCTTAAACTTGTTTATAAATTAAAACTCTGAACTGAACTTTTATTGTTTTCGAAAATGAATTGAAACTCTATAATGGTGTTCTGTATTTCTAATATCGTGCGGTTTTCGTCTGTTTCAAACTGTCCGAAAATACTGTGGAGGGATTCTAGAATGTCTGTAAAGGAACGTTCTGCAATTTCTCCTTTTTTTTGCCGTTATAGTACACCATAGTTATATGGTGCATGGTGTAACCACTAACAAGCCCGCCTTCTACCGATCAAGTCAGTTCTCTGGCCTTATCCACTGTTAGTTTACTGTACAATGCACTGTAGTCAACATCATTATTAAATGGTTTATCTAAAGCCTATTTTATAATATATCTGCAGGTATTTTATCTGTACCTTGTAACAGTAAAATCTTGGAATGATTTGTTAGGTAAATTGGGAGATTGGAATATCGTTTATTCATTTCAAAAATACAATATTTTAGAGCAATGCATTGCCAAACATTAAAAATATGCATTCAAATTTTCTCAAAAAACAAAAATATTTAACCTTTAAATATAAAACATTGCACATATAATCATAATAGAGCAGCATACAAAATAGTAGAGCAGCATACAAAAAATAAATCCTACTATCCTACTAATATTATAAATGCGAAAGTGTGTGTATGTGTGTTTGTTCCTCGCAAAAACAGCTAAACCGATATGGATGAAATTTGGTAACGGAAATTGTACACAAATAGGTAAAAAAAATAAATATAATTTTTAGCCCAGACATTTTATTTAATTTTCTATGCTGCAAATGGTACCGATCCATAAGAATCAGTAGTTAAACTGTCAAGTTATGAAAATATGCCTTTGGTTTGGACGATAGTTGTATATACAGGGTGGATTCTTTAAATGGAACGGTGCTTCTAGCGGCTTTTTTGGAAACCTTTAAAAAAAATAAGCGGAATAAAGAAAATACCACACAAGGACATTATTGGCGGAACATTTGGGGGGCCTTAATGAAGGCCCAGGGCCTACCAACATTTTTTTCATCATACATACATACGATTAAATACATTTTTTGGACATCTGTCATCCCATGTGTTAAAAAAATTTTAAAACCTATTTTTTGTCAATTGTTTTATTTTAGTTCCAAATTTATATAAAATAAATCAAATAAAATATTTATTTATTTAGTAAGAAACTACCATACAAGGATATCATTGGCGCCCCTTTTGGGGGCGCAGCCTAATTACCTTTTTTAAATTTACTATAAATTAGATAAAAGAGAAATAGATTCAAAGCACACCTCGATTTTTTTTCACTCAACCGCCCTCAACGACAAAAAATAGATTTTTTTTAAAATTTTTAACACATGGGTTAACAGATGTCAAAAAAACGTATTTCATCGAATTTCCTTTTTAAGAAGCTTTCGAAAAAGGTGCCACAAGTGATACTTCCTCATGAAAAAAATGTTTGTAGGCCCTGGGCATTCAGTGAAGACCCCAAATGAGCCGCCATTAATGTCCTTGTGTGGTATTTTCTTTATTCCGCTTAGTAAATAGAGATATATGTAGTTTATTTTGAAGCTAAAACAATTAACAAAAAAATAAAATTTTAAAATTTTTGACACATTGCTTCACAGATGTCAAAAAAAGTAGTGCGTTAAATTTCTTTTTTAACAAGCTTTCCAAAAAGGTGCTACAAGTGGTACCTTCTAATTCAAAAAAGTAGTTGGTAGGCCCTGGGCCTCCAGTTGGGGGCCCAATTTTTATCATAGGCGGAAAGCTCGTATTTAGCTTTTTTTAAAACCTCCGCCCTAAAGCCGCTAGAAGCACCGTTCCATTTAAAGAATCCACCCGATATCTCTAGTTTTTCTTTAAATAATATTTGATGTAAGGATTTTTTATATTTTATGCAAAACAAAAACAGAAACCATCAAAATAAAAATAAAATATTCATGGGACTGAGAGCCAGGGGACTGAGAAAATCATATTAACTTTAAAATATATTTTTAGTATTATTGCGTTTTCCAAAAATTAAACCGTCCAATGTATTTCTTCAGTATAAAAAGTGGTAAGACAGAGCTTTTAGTAAAATACCTTTTCATATTTTTGCAAAAACCATTTCCTATTGAGTTTTAAAGCACCAATGCTTTCTTAAACTTACATTAAAAATATATACTTATTTCTTTCGTACACTAGTACTAATAAAAAAATAAATAATAATAAACAAAATAACTTTATTTGCTTGCCATGTTTTATTGATTTTTTTTTCAAATACGTTACTCACAGGGCACTGATAACAAACTAGAGACACACAATTGTTTTTATTTTTTTATAAATTAAAATTTTATTTTGCTTTATCTTATAGAGCGTAAAAAGAAAATATTATTTTGATTTGGAAAACCGTTGATATATATTTTTTTACTTTTTTATTGATATTTCCACGCGCCAGGGGACTGATAATTGGGGTACTTAAGCATGAAAAAAAATATGAGGAAAAGAAAACCTTAATATTTTCTAAAAAGCTTTTAAAAAACCGGCCTTGTCGGCCAGTAGGTTAGCCGACTGACATGATTAAGTTAGGTTTCTTGGTTGCCGGTGTGTTGTGAGATCATACCCTGGGATGGGACTACTCGGCGCCGCCGTTTCGGCGCTAAGCTAAATTTCGTAATTTGTAAGGCACTAAAATGTGTGGTTTTCATTACTTTCGAATGTGGTGGTACGATTTTTTTTAGAACAACGGTATTTTTATTAATTGAAACAAAGTAATAGTATAAAGCTTGAATTCTATAAAGAAAGGATTAAAATTTTTCCAAAAATAATCTGTAGTACTTCTATTATTAAAATCGTTCACCAGACGACTGATTCTTTGATCAGCGACCTATATTTAAGCAATTTTTTTGGGGGCTCATGTCCCCCAATAATTTGTTCCAAGAACAAATCTCGCTTTTTGTATATTATTTAAGGCATCTATAAACTTCCACACAGTCGGGTGGGTGGGGTTGGGCCATAGAAATTAGTCTGATTTCTATGGGTTGGGCAGGACTGCGTTGGGTTGGGTTGGGTTGTTTACGATATTATATTAAATTTAAGTATTTTAATCTATAATGAAAGGGCTTATGGCTTTTGGTGAATAAAACAACTGTAACAAAATTACCATATTATATCATTCACATTTTTAATAAAAGCATTATTTTCAAACCTGTCCGGCGGATTTCGGCACCGAAACGTTCCAGCGCCAAAACGGAGGCGTCAAAAAGGCTCCGCGCCGAAAGGGCTCGACGCCAACACGGCTTGGCGCCGACACTGCGGCGCCGAAACGGTGTAATCCTAAAACCAAAGAAATTAAAATAAACTAGAAGAAAGATTTCCACTTACTAATCCAGAAAAAAAAAATTATTAAATTGCACAAGGTATATTATCTTCATAATTATTACCTTTTTATTAGAAATTTAATTAAAAAGTAATAATCTGAGCACCAAGCAACGTCTACTGACAAAGACTTGAATTTTTTGCTGGTGGTTAGAAACTAATAAATAGGAAAACGGTGCTTCTCAGAAAATAGTAGCAATTTAAAAAAATATATATATTACTAATTCTTGTTCAGGAGAACAAGTTCTATCTACAGTTAAAATCTTTCTAGGGAATTTTGAATCAACCTCTATGTTTGTATGTCTATATATGTTCCGGAATCACGCGAAAACTACTAAACCGATTTTGATTGAGAATTATATCACTGCAGTCTTTGGATTCCTGGGCAGTAAGTTATAGTTAAAAGTTATGACCACTTTAAATAATGGTTTAAAACTTTCGGTAAAGCCGCGGTTATTCAGGTAGTAAAAAATAGGTTATGTTTCGTAGATAAAAATTCTCTTATTTATTAAAAGTTGAAAAACTGGCGGGGGACGAGTCCTCCACCTCTATGTATTATTACCTATCCCAAAATGTAATCTACAGTTTTTTTTGTAAATTTATTTGCACACCAAGTAACTTGTTTAATACGAGAGATCCAAAAAAAAATTAAATGCAAGTTTAGAATTTTTTGACTGACGTTGCTTTAAATAACGAGCGTAGCGAGGTATTTAAAAACGCGAGTAAGAAAAGCACAGTTAGCGTCGAGTTGTTAACACAATTTTTTTTAATACCTTTATCAAAAAATCCAAGAAAAATGGGAAAATACTTTTAAAAATCTCGAACGAAGAGCACTTCTCGCAACACACCATCTTTACACTATAAATCAAGGCGGCTGGTAAATGAAATAACAATGGTTTCGTTCATTTTTGCGACATTTTAATTTTTGACAGTTTGATATTTTGACGATGTTTATTTCGTAAATACTTTAAGCATTAGATATTTCAATATTACTATTTTCCGCTATTTCTCTTAAATTTTGGGTAAAAAACGGACAGAAATCTTTTTTTTGCACCCGTGATAAAAAAAAAGTTTTTTGCATCGGTAACCAAGAAAGCCATGCCTTAGTTATCTGCAGACAGTTACTTGTTTTTGATGAAGGTATAAAAAACACGTTATTTTCATCTATAGTGGTTTATGTAAAAATTGCCAAAATCCTTATTATAAGCATATTGTGTTGACTGGTTAGAGAGAAATTAAAACTAAGATTGTTCTCTGTTTGGCACATAAATACTTTGTTTATACGAGCCTCTTAAAGCGCTAAAGTACGATTTTTTAAATTTTGTTTTATAACCACCACTAAAAACTAATGCGATTTAAGAAAGCGGTTTATCCCTTCAAAACCCATTTCAGGGTCATTATAAACACTTTAAAAAAGCACTTAAAAAATTATTTGCGTTTAAAGTTTTCGATCTCTCATAAGTAAACAGTGGCTTCAAAATATAATGAGACACCTGGTACCTATATAACAAAAAATTATTAGAATCGAATACGTCTGTCTAGCCTAGGGAAAATAAAACCAATCAAATACCTACAAGATACACTTGGTTTGGAATTAGCAATCTCTCATTTGTTGCTTATAAGCATGAAATTAATCTAAATCAGCTTTGGACGCAACAACAGGTTCAATTGAGCTTTTTTGTTTGGTCGAAAATTAATTTTCGTGAAATTAAATTTCTGCTTACAACAACGACATGCCCCTTCCCCACCAGTTTTATGGTATTGCCAAAATGTTTCGAAAACTTAAACTCTGGCATTTCGAGATTAATTTTATCACCCCCCTCACCCTTAAAAAACATTAAAATGTTGTTGGTAATGAAACGTCCTTTTTTTGAAATGCCAACGTTTCGCAAAATTTATTTGCTTAATATTCAGGGCTCTATTGAATGTACAATAAAAATAGTGTGGATTTAGAATAACATGTTTTATGTTATTATGCAACCAGCAAAAGATTAAAAGTAAAACGTGAAATTTTTTGCATAAACTTGAGAAGACCAAAAAAAACAAAAATAACAACAATCAAATGTGAAAAAACGTGAGAAAAAAAAACAAGCAACAAAAAACGTCATCGTATGGGAAATAGGCATTTTTGGTTGTTGTTGTTTTTGTCTTCTGTTTATACCAAAAAAATACATTTAATTTTTTGCTGGTTGTATAACAACATAAAACATTTTATTTTAAATCCACACTATTTTTATTGTACATTCAATTTTAGGCCCCTGAAAACCAAATAAATTTTGCGAAACGTTGGCATTTCAAAACAAGGACGTTTTATTAACAAGATCTCTCAACCCATAAACCTACACCTTCAAGATAATTAAAATAAGGATCGTTAAACCATTCTAAAAATTAAAACTCCACTTCTTTGGCTGGTGACTAAAGTTCATCAAAATCGGTTTGCGTGCATAAGACAGACATCAAGGGAATCACGAACTAAACCGCATAACCAATTTCAGTTTTCCATTCATTGACTTGCTCAAACTCTCTGAATCCGTTCCGACCAATGCTTTCCCATGCGTGGCCACCCTCAAAAAACGCATCACATGGTGCGACATAGACTCGGATAGGCCAACGATAAAACGCATCACATGGTGCGATAGACTTGGATAGGCCGACGTTAAGTTTTTGGAGTCAGGGTGCACGGGAACACTTGGTTCCGGGTGTTAGGGAGGGAGTTTGCTGTTTAAGAGGGCGCCCTACACTCCTTTTTCTTTATTTTTTTTAACGCTTATTGCTGTTGAAAGTTCCATTTTAAAAATAGGAAAACCAATTTTGAAGCGGTTTACTACTTGTCAAAATATTTATTAGAGCACAACTTTTTTTTATTATAAGAGCGGACACCCAATGGGAGCTCCAGATTTATAATATAGCACAATAAATAGTAAAAACGAATAAGAAAAAAAAGGGTCAAAAAATTCACATTTTTTCTTAAATTATTTACGGGCCTATGTGGATTCAGGGCACCCGTTGGGTGATTCAACAACTAGTTCGATTTCAATAAATGGTGAGGTGATCCGTGGTGTCACCGAGCCTCTAGCACTACTTTATTTAGGTGAAACCCCTGATACATGCATGTATAATACACTTGTTTTTATACCTTACTTAACGATATAAAAATAAAGTTTTTGTTCACAGACGCAAATCATTTTTTGGAAAAGAAAAGAAAAACCAAAGGTTGGCAACTCTGGGCAACTCTCGAGCAGGACTTTTTACTAACTAATATTTCAAATTATCCGTAATTTTGGGATTACCATTTGCATAGAACACTCCTCGTTGGTAAAATTGAACATAAATTCCCCTATAAAGAAAACCGGCTTGCCGGTAAAATAAATTTAATTGGTAACCAACACAAAATTTCCGAACCTGACCTTCGTGCGACTTCGGAAAATTCCGACATCGTCACCAGCGGCGACCTACTAACCTCAATCGCAAACTCAAGCTATCGCGTTGCTGTGCTGACCGAATATTTGCAACGTTGCCAGTTTTTCAAAAATTTTAAAGAAAGGAAAACGTTCATTTCAAAATAAGCTTAAGTACCTATTGTTCATATAATTTTTATTACAGTGTGGATCATAAAAAAACACTGCTTCCTATGAAAGTGTTAATTATGCATTTGTCATGGGTTTAGTCACAGGCCTACGCATACAACTATAAGATACTATAACGGCCCTGTCCTTGCATCTTCCGAAAAAAAAAGCCGTAGTTAACCTAGAAAAATTGCAAACTCTTCAGACGACGTCAGGCATGCGCGGTAGATTTTTCGTCTTTAACCTTGCCCCAGGTCAACCCTGATTTTTAAATTTTTACATTATTTTCTTTGTTTTTTAAAGTTATTATACTTTTTGCGAAACTTCGGTCATTATAGTATTTCATAGTTCAGTGGCGTAGCTATAGCTCCCCCACTTTTTTGACCCTTTATTCCGGTTTGTGACGTGTTTAGCAACAATTTTAGTTTAATTCTGTGGAATTTTTCTCACCAGTATTCAAAACGTGTAATAAATAGCATTCTTGGTATAATTTATATAACCCAATCTACTTTTCCAAAAAAGAATTTTTTGTTTAATTTTAAGCAATTTTTTTGTCAAAAAGATTTTAAACGCGTAAAAAATAGCAGTTTAGTGTAATATTTTTAAAATTTTTGCCTGCGGCGCATTTAAGGATTTATTTTAAAACCAATATGCAAATGAGACTAGAAGAGACTTGCTTTTAAAAATAAGTATGCCCCTCTCCCCTCCCTTCAGTTCAAGAGCTCAAGAAATAGGCACCAATCATTTTTAAAAATTTTCCATACTTGATTTTTATTAAATGATGAACCCCCCCTTCCCCCAGAGTCGATTACTGGCTACGCCACTGCATAGTTATATGGTCCTACGGAAAATTTTGGAACTTTTATAATTAAAATCAAAATGAAATTAAAAAAAAACAAAATGTCAAGAAAGTGGCGTTAAATTTAACCATCAGTTTAAAAAAAATAAAATCAAGAGAAGGACCGCATTTAGAGGGGTTTCTCAAGACTTCCTCCTTCCTTTGCCGAAAAGAATTTGCATCACTTAAGGAAGTAGGAATGCCTTGTATAAACCTTGTATAAATGAAACATTAGAGCCATCCTAAAATCTGCCCATGTCTGGCGTCATCAGTTAAGCCAAGGACGAGACAATCTCCGTCGTATGTTTCGGGCGGAGTTAGTTGCTTTACGGCCTTTAATTGTCACTTTACTGACGCGACTCAAACTTCAAACATTTTTATAACAAAAATATTGATAAACGGAAAAATTAAGTAAATCTATTGCCATGTATTGGAATTAAAATGAAGTATTATTATAAGTCAATATAATTATTACTTTATTTCGCTTTTACTTTTACCCTGAAGGTCCAAGCATACCAGTAATAATTTGGTCGTTGAGGTTTCAATTTGTTCTAGTTTTTTGATAGATCTAGGTTATAGAATCACCCTCGATACTGTTACTGTTCAGCGGGGCGCATAACTCTCTCTTTCTCATTTTGTAAAATTAAAAGAGAAAGAGCCAGAGATGCATCAACGTCGAAAAGTATCAGTAAATCAGTACCGTTAAGTTTATAAATTTAGGGTTATCACATGGATATTTTTATTTTTGACCGCGAACGACCGCTGTCTCCTTTCTATGGTTTACCCTTGTATCCATGAAAAAAAACTCTGATTTCTCTCTTTCTTTTCTATTGGTTCGACCATATAACTATGAGATACTATAAAGGTCCTACCCGTGTATTTCCGGCCGAAGCCAATGGATTAATAACGGGCTCCAATGCTCACCCGTCATTGGTCATGTCATGGCAATCTAGATTTTGACCGTTTCCGCTACGATTTTCTCGCATCCTGGGCCTTTATATACCTAATAGTTATATGGGTTCAACCTTAGATGTAAAAGAGACAAGATATCTGGTTCAACGAAAACTCCTTGGCAAATAATAACCATTGTTTATTTACAAATAAAATCAAAACAAAACAAAGGTGACAAATAGCGATTATTTTTCTATCCTTTTAAACGACGTTAGAACGATAGGGACGGAGAATTCTGTGTCAATCACTTTAGGTCGTGATTGCCTTGTAGGCGGAGGATGTTTTAAGCAGTCAGTGGATTAAAATATCAACCAACACGTTCTTTTTTTAATTTCAATGCATCAAATGAGATATCTTCGAAGGTTTTTGTCAGGTTTTTTGTTCGAGGTTTTTTTTATAAAGACGATAAAATAAAGCATAAATTTGATGAAGTAAGTTAATGCGCAAATGAGATTTTTTCGAAGGTTTTTTTATAAAGACTATAAAATAAAGGTAGGTAAAGTACTTACACAAACTTGCAAAGATCAATAAAAGTTAATTGTAAGAATAATGAATTCCTACCTCTTATCAGAATATTAAGGTTGATTTATACTGCCGCCGTTGCCATCTGGGCTCGCCCTTTGAATTTTGATATTTGAATATTTTTGTCTGTCCTAGATGTATCCATATACATTAAGCATTATTGACTTTATAGTGTACTGAAGAAGTCAGTTTAAGTAAGTTTCTGCCAATAACAAAATATTAAGTCATTTCCAACGGCGAACTTAGCCGGCAACAGCATAAGTCTTTGTGATACACAGATGAGTGTGAAGAATGGTATGTTTGCCTCTGTTATATTGCTCAATGTATATCAAATCATATTAAGCGAGATAATAAGTACATGTATTTAGGTTAAGGTGTTCTTTATTTTGTTCATATTTTAACTTTTAGTTTGAAATTGTTGGGAAAATTGCACTATGTCTGGTATAATAAGAATCTGATTCGACTGAAAAGCCGTTGATAATATAGTATATTATTGTAAGGTACTATAAAACCAAAATGATTTGAATATTTTAAATTAAATTTTTCTTTATATTCAGTAATTCCAAGACTTTTTGAAATAATTTTAATGATAGTAAAAATTTTGAATTAAAGTCATAGTTGGTTCCTCGCTTTGCTCAGGTTACAAATTTTTTGCCTCTGGACAGTAGAATACATACCTACATTATATACTTTAATATAATTCTTAAACTTGCACATTAGCATAAGATGTAGGTACCAGTTTACTCTCTCTTGATATGTGTTGGGTTTGTTTTCTCAATAGCAGTAAACTTTAGTTAAAACTTGGCTCTTTGGAACAAGGTGTTAGATGTATTACTTATATTATTGTAGGTTATTAGGTCATGGATCACGAGAGCAAAAATTACAATGTTTTATCTTATTACCTACTTTAATTTTCTATTTCAAATAAAGTATTGCTTTTGTGGAATTAAATAAACATAAAATCATATAGTTTTATAACCACAGATTACACACAATAACATAATTTTTAGGTAGTAGGTAATTTTTTTTTCTTGATGTTCCAGGTGATGTGAACTGTGTTTGTTTTAATGTTTGGCATAATTTTATTGTGTTGAAAATTGAACTTGCAATAAATCATATGCAAATTTTGTAATAAATTTATTTTGTATAAAACCACTGCAAACATTTATTATTAGGAGTATTGTGAGATCGTAAAATAGATAACAAATCTTTTAAAAGTTGTGATAGTGTTAAACAATCTCGCGCTTAAAGTTTTTTTATAGATAATAACAATGTTACCGATATCGTAAATATAATAATAGTAACATGATTTGTGATAGTAAGTAAACTTTGAAATTATCAAAGGAGGAAATTGTTTTTAATAGTTGTTATATTACTAAAATAGGATACATTTTAAAACGAAGGAAATACCACGCAAAAAGTAGGAACTATCATGTAAAGATTTTCCTGTTGCAAATTAATACAAACTAAAGTCTAAAGATATCATATCTGACCCTTTAGAGAAATCAAAAATTACTATTTAGAAGCACAATGAAAAAAGAATCCTTAAGGATCCATCAAAAGAAAGTTATCTGTTAACTCAGGATCTCCTTGAAAAAGAGATGAACCCTCCACATTTATCAGTGAAGTCCAGTATGAACCTGAATCTAGCCTTGAACTATCTTCACTTCAACTACGTTTGGAAGTTTTGATAACTTAATTAATAATAATAATTAATTGTTTGTCACGAATTTGTAGGGTTAAGAGCACAAATATTTCCCCCTCGTCTTCATAGCTACAACTTGTCAATATAGCGTCGTAAAATGCTAAAAAATCTTTATTTTACGACATCAGATGCCATAATTACTCAAAAAATTAACAACAAAAAAAATTTGACACGTCCCGTTCTCTTGAAGCTCTTGCGAAAAAAAATGCATTAAGTGCACAACTCGGTCAGTGCGTTATCCTGTGAAACACAGAAACTGATATCATTCACGTCCGTCAATTGCACATGAAATCTGCGCTAGTGTCACACTCAGTTTGCAGCTAATAGTTTAACCCTTTTGTACTTTCACTTAACACTTTCTCATTTAGATGTCGTTCCGCTTATCCAGTTCTCATATATGGATGATATTGTTCTCCCTAAATCTAGGGAATTTTAGTCCAAACAATGGCAACGTCCATTTCAGACCTACGCAGAAATCTCCAAACCGACTTCAACCGTTGCCATTGAGTTTTCATCGGTTGTGCAGCGAATACTATCGCCAGGGTGACTTGTCGAATGATCGCCTCGGGTCGGTTCGTGCTTTGTCGCCTCGGTCGTCTGGGAAACTTGACATCTACGTCGTCAGCCGGTTGGCGCACTTGATTTTGCCGTGATGTAGTCTCGTCAGCCAACTCTATCATTTTAGCGCAACAAACAACAAGAATTTTGCCTTGGATTTATATTTATTTGTGGCTCTCTCTCTGTGTATTGTGCAGTGTTAAAGGAATATTAATTTAGAAAACAACTTAATAAATAACCGTAATTTATAGCCTTAACTTTGTGACACCAGAAATTGTATTAATTGCTTTAAAAAGTAGTGATACTGATACAGTTGAAATAACAAAGTTATTTTTGCGTAAGCAAAACCAAGTTTAACCCTTTTTGTGGACAGTGCGATTTTGACACCAAAAATTGTAGCAAACTCTTTAAAAGTGATATACCAAACCCTACTAATTAGTGTGAAACTAGATGTTATTGGAAACACTTTCAAAGGTGATTATTTAGTGATATAAGTGGATATAACCAATTTGTGTGGAGTACAAATGGATATAAATTACTGTGGCTGTGTTTTGAATGGTGATGGATAACTACTAGGAAAACAAAGTGATAGTGAAACAATTATGAATAATAAAGTTGATAAATTTGATGAAGAAGGTCTAGTCAGTGGTGCTTGATTTAACTTCAGGCTGTGAAGTGCTATGTTGGAGCACAGTGCTATGTATCTCAACGTAACACCACCTTACGAAGACGAACAGTCTTTCTTTCCCGATTTTTATACACGGTAGGTCACATGCGTATTGTCCAATTTTACCACAATCTTCATTTATTTTTGGCATATCTATTATACATTTTGGGATTATAAAAACTACTTATAATAAAAATATTTGAGAAGTCAATTTTGTGGACTTACAAAAGGCGTTTGATCCATAACATGAAATACTTTCATTGTCAGGTCGCTAAAGAAACAAAGCTCTGGAAAATTATCTTATTAATAACTAGAAGTCACTAGTTTTGCATTTTGCTTGGGTATTTCTTTAAGAATAAAATTCTTCGAAAGGTGTTTTAAATTCTACCGTCTTCGGCAATTAGAATGCCAGTGTACTTGTTTGATGCAATTATAACAGCGGGTTTGACCTATTCTACTCCCTTATAATCCCTTAAAAGTTTTCTGGATTTTTCAACAACAAACAATAGCTTATTGCATATTACCGTCATGTCCTACTGTTAGAATTGTTCTAACCAGTTTTCTCTCGAGTGTTTCTCAAAAATAAAATTCAGCAAAAATTTAGTTTTTTTCGTTCGGGTCCTTTTAAGTTTGTCATCTCTCTCATCTTGCAATAACATTGCGAGTGGTTTGCAGTAATTATAGCAGCAGGTTTGACCTATTCTGATCCCTCAGGATGTAGCTTATCCCACCAGTTGTTAGCATTGTATAGTGAAAGTAAAAGTTTCCAACTCGTGAAACTGTGTGTACGAGTTTATATTGACCAAACGTTGTTGATTTTGGCTTTCCAACGAGGGTTTAATCCGACAATAAACCACCATAAAATTTCAGTTTTCAGAACAATCATTTGTGCAACTTCTGCTACTAAATCGGTTTTGCGCTTAAAATAGAATGTTTTAGAGACACGAGAAGTGCATGACAAATTTATTACAAATTTAATTAATTTGTAGTCTTCGTTGAGATTGGTGGATGACCCCATTCATATTTTAATAAACTTTCGACGCCCCTCTGTGAAGGAAGTAAAGCAGCGCTGAAAAATAAATGATCCTCCAGATAGATCTTGACTTCCTGACTTGCAGTAATTACAATTTTAATTAAGGGCACTAAATAAACATTGAAAACGGGTAGGTGTAGGCACTAGAAAAGTCGATAGAAAAATATCCATCATTGAATTTTTTTCATATTTATTTATCCCCCGGTTTATCCTCTCGACTTCTCAGATTGGGTATACGGGGTTATGCATTTACCTCCGTATCATAGGGATTTGATTGATAGGCAATCATAACCAGTTAGAATGAAAATCACTGATATTGTTATATTTTGTCTATTTTTTACTATCAAGAAATTGTCAGGAAAATTTCAACTAAAAATGATTACAATCACACTGCATCTAGGAAGAAAGGTTTTAAAAAGTACAAGGAAGGAGTAAAAGTTGCCGAGGTAAACGCATAACCCGATATATTAAAATCTAAGTAGTTAAGTTTCAGATTAAGCAATTTCTGTTTTGTATTTTGTTAATAATTTTGTATGAGTTTGTAACTTCAATTTGAGTCGTGCGTCGCCGTTGGGTCGATCCGCTGGGATTATTATATTTTGAGAACAAAGTTACTGTAAAACTGTTTAACTACAGTCGTTTCACGCACTTTTCTTAATTATTTATTTTTTATGTTTCTCAATAGAGGAAATATGACGATTTTCGTTTTTGTTATACTTAAGGCTATAGTTTCTCCCCAGATTTTAATTTTAAAAAAAGTACAGCTGGCAACGCCTTGTTCTTTAAGTGCACAGGGAAAACTAAACATAAGAATTAGCTGAAATTTTGCAGGGGTGATCATTTTTAAATGCTTAAAAAAAATATCTGAAGGATTTTTCAAAATTCTCAATTATTTCTTCTTCAAAATAAAAGCTCTGGTGCTGTCATCTATCCCAAAAGCCTCAAAATAATTGCGGTTTAGAACAAACCCGATTTACAAAAAAAATAAAGAAATACTCACAATTTTCTCTGGATTACATTTTTCCTTTTCATATTTCCTTGCTTTAGCGAAAATAAAAAGTAAGTTTCCTTTTTTCTAAAAGCCTGTGCACTCCGGAAAAGAAAACCGATCAATCAATTACACTTCATTGACTTTGGAAGACACACGCATTTCAAGTGTTGGCCGATAGATCGCAGAATTTATACGATTCCATGGTAACTGCAGGTGTTTTGTCAACAAACTTTAAATCAAGCCGCAGTGGGACAGAAGTATTTTTACGTTTTCTGACAGAAAACCATTTGAGGTTATGTTTATCTTTCAAAAATATGTGTGAAACCACTCCGCGTGTGCGGTCGCTCTCCGAAAAAGGCTAGCGCTGCGCGGGCATTACCCCGAGTCTATCAAAGAACCAAGAGAACTTTACTGGCTCGCTGGGATTACCAGGAATTCGCATAGAAACATTCGGCGGCCATTTTGATTCAACCATTTTTTTTTAAATTTAAATCTTGGAGTGTAAAGCATAGATTTTAGAACCTCAGTTTCAAAAACACACGGATACTTGAGTACTAACAATACAGGTTAGTAAAGCTCCATTTAGAGGTTGGAAACTCTTGCTAGTCGTTGACGCTCCAGTAGCCGATTTTTAAATCTGCATGCTTTTAAGTTAACCTGTTGTTGGTATCAGCTAACGGGAGTGTTTCCAATTCAATTATAAATGCACCTGTAAATGCAACCTTAAACATTACACCCAGTTACTTTAATACGTAGTTGGGTAGTCTTTTTTTAGCAGGTAATTCTGCAATAAATGGTTTTCTTTTATTTTAGTATTTTACTTAGTTTTTTAGCGGCGTAGAACGCGAAAAGTCAAAATAAGTAACTTAACTCCAAAATTTTGACACGGTGCTAAAAAATCTTTGGTGTCCCACTATGGATAAACATAAATAAAGTCTCTGCATTGCCATGGAAACAAACTCAATGACGTAAAATTTTGCAAAAAAAATCAGCTCGACATAGTTAAATTGATTTCCCGTACAGTGTTGCTAAAAATAATTCCTCAGATTGTAACTACGCCCTTAATGTTTTTGAAATCGAAATAAGATTATATTTATGTGTTCATTATTAGTTTGTGTCAGGTTGATATTAGTAGAATTGCAAAATAAAATTTCAATTTTAGTACACTTGCTTTTTTATTATTCACCCGTTTCTTAAAAAACTACGGGCAAAACTATCTACTTATGATACGTAAACTTAAACTAAAACTTCTCAATGCACTTATTCCGAATATACAAATTAGGTTTAAAATTGTCAAAAGTTTTGGCAATTTATTTAAATTTTGTTTGAGAATAAAGTTAACTATTGAATTTCCAACTTCCAAGGATCGACGGAGTTCTTTGTTCAGTTTTATATGTAGTTGTTAAATTTATTTTAGACATTCTTCGAAAAACATTTTAGTTTAAAACTTTGTCCAATCATATATTTCTTCTTTCTTCTTTTAGTTTCATTAGGGACTTATCGGTACATAAAGTCGGGATAACCTGACTTTAATAAAGACGGCACTATTTTTGACAATTCCGCACGAAGTTTAAAAGAATTCTGACATTGTTGTTGTCTAAATATGTCATCCTTGCTATCAAAATAAGGTCGACTTTCATAATATTTTGTGTTTTAAGTCTGACTTAAAAATTTTTAGATCTCTCAGAAGCACGCAATAAGAGAGAGAGATTGAACTTTTAAGTCGGACTTAAAACACATACTTAACGTTGGTGCAATTGGCAATAAGAATGGCACAATATGAGCATGTTTAGATGACATATTTATATGACAAAAATGTCAGAAACCGTTCAACCTTCGTACGGAACTGTCAGAAATAGTGCGGCGTCAGGCTATGCCAACTTTATGTACCGATAAGTCCCTAATATCACTTAATAAATTTCTGACCTTTAGATTGGTGTTCTTCTTTGCAGCAATTAAAGCAGCAGATTTAACCTATTCCGATCTCTCAGTATGTTAACTCCTTTTAAAAGAAAAAGTTTTCAACTACCACCCAAGATGTAGTAACTGTAGATTTTATGTGAAGGTTGATTGATTGATTAATGCTAAGTCGCAAAATGTTCCCGAATTCTTTAAGTACCTACTATGCAAAACACTAGAAGAGGTTCGCAATGGTCCGGAGGAGCATATGGACATATGCTCCGACAGCCAAGCGGCCCTAAAGGCACTAAGTGCGCCAAAAATTGGCAATACTCTGGTGGAAGAGTGCGTAGAAGCACTGAAAGCCTTGAGTCAAGACAAGTGAGTTACAGTGATATGGGTACCGGGACACACGGGAGTATCGGGTAACGAAAATGCGGATGAACTCGCTCGGATCGGGGCCAGCACTAAATACGTGAGGCTGCAAAGTGGACTCATTAAATGGGCTAACGATGCACTGGCAGACTCCTGGGAGAGCGAAATAGGATGCAGACAGTCCAAAGAATTCATCGACGGACCGGACGCGGCCAGACTCAAATGGCTCCTGGGAAGGACACGAACAGATATTGGACTACTGACGGGGATACTGACCGGCCACAACCGACTCAGTAAGCATCTGACTCGCATCGTAATCGGGAATGACTCTATCTGCCATGCCTGCAGGAAGGCGGAGGAGACATCCCGGCACCTCGTTGCGGAGTGCGAAGCATACTTAAGGATGAGGCATCAGGTACTCGGACAACCGAACCTGGATGCAGAGGACCTACGAGCTCTCAAGTGGGCCAAAGAGAACAGGAAGGCCCGGAGAGCCCACTACCGTTCAAGCGGTACAGGTGGTGGATTAGGGGGCTGGGCTGGGGTAAGGTAAAAAGGGACCGATTGGGCCTACTTGGCAGGTCTTGGGCCGCCCCCTAGTTACTACTACTACTACTACTACTACTACTATTATGCAAATATTGCTGGTTGCAGGATAAAATAGTAAAGGTATAGAAACGCAAGGTTCTACTAGAAAAAAACGAGGAAAGACCCTGTGGAACTAGTAGCATAAGTGATAAAATGAATAGTAGCATTCGAACTGAACTGAAAAAGTATTTCATTACATGCACTTGATCAAAACCCTACGTAAAAAAGTAATTTCTGTACATTGAGAAGTTTTTTAAAATTTTTGGTTTTGACTATATAAATATCAAAAATCCAAGTTTTAGAATTTTTGTCTATTTGTTTGTTTGTTCCAGCATCACGCAAGAATTACTGAAGTGACTCCCGGGCAGCACATAGGCGTTATTTCATCAAAATCGGTTAACGGGAACAAAAGTTATGATCATTTAAAGCAAGAAAACAGCTAGTTAATTATAAGATGACGTCATTGACATTTCTGCTGCTTTAGGGTACCGGGGGAAAAATAGAATTACTTTAGTAAGGGAAAAATTAGTTTTAGTTAAAACGAAGAAATTTAAGTAAACCCTTTGAAATTTGTTGAGATCACTCTGAAGAAAGATGAATTGCTAAAATCCGCCAAGTTTTAAATTTAAACCATGACTTTTTGAAAGTATATTGCCATTCAGTGAAGAAATAATATTTACTATAATCAATATTTTTGTGGCAACACCTTATGAAAACAAAACGAACACCAAATAAAAACCCCCGTAAAAACCATTAGACAATATGGTCGCTTGTCAAAAGTCATGGCCTAAAATGTTCCCAAAATTGAGGACTTAAGACCCATCTTAATAATCCTGAAATCATCACCATAATAATAAATTATAAACCTCGATTTGACGTACCCAAATTCAAATCCCAATCACACCGACCAAATGTGATTGGTGACCGTCAACCTTTTAAGGTTGTACGATGACCTTTTGTTCAGATTCCGACAAACAAAACAACCGCCAGTGAAGTGTTTGACATCATGCACTACAAATATAAATAGGTTTCTATGCGTTCGCGTTATAAAAATAGAAAAAAAATGAACTGTCGATTTTTTTTCCTGGGAAAGCACGCCTCCGTGAGCTTTTAAAAGATCAAATCAATTCAGGTGACGCTTTTCAGAATGGTTTATGTTATATATATATCGGCCTGATCTGTCAGGTCAGGTGCGACTACTATAAGGTTAACCCCCTCTCCAAGGATTCGGCTTGTATACATTTTGGATACGCTACTAAGGCAACTCTGCGACAGAGCGTTACGTTATCTTTTGAATTTAAAAAAATAACAGAACAATCGTGCTGTCACGAAGCCACTCTGTGGAGTTTTGCCCTAGAACTCCGAGAAACATACCAAATTACGTTATACAACAGCAGTTCATATAATATAAACCTTCCTTCCAGAGCTTGGTATCTCGTAAAACACTCGCGAATTTTATAAAACATCCTATTCCTATCAAATACTCAGTTGTAAATAAACTACCGGCAACATTCCTGGCTATAAATAATATAATGCACCAACTTTTCAACAAGACAAGATTCTTGAAATTAACTGTATTTCGGACTTACATTGTCTATATTTTATTTATACACGACGTTTCGATCAGTACAATCTCTGATCGTCTTCAGGTGCAAACTACAATCAATTCCTAAGGCTACGTTCTTATATACTGTGAGAAATCACTTAACCTTGAAGTTTAAGAAGTTGGCTTCGCCCAAGGAGGGGCTTCCAAATATTTGGAATTTCAACACTTGGTTTACTGAAAATACCATGATTCTGCCCAATAAAGGCAGCTTCAAGGAATTTTCGTTTCTTCCAGTGTGACTCCTTGTGCAAAACCTTTGCTTCTGCCAACTTCATTCGGTGTTGTTTTGACCATGCATGTTCGGCGATTCCTGAATTCGTTGTTTCACCTTTTTGGGTATTCGTCTGATGTTCCTTAAGCCTAACAGATAGTGACCCTTTTGTTTCGCCTATGTATGATTCACCACACTCGCAAGGAACTTGGCAAATACATTCCTTACTTGTGTGGTGGCCAATATTTACATAGAGTGGTTCGAATCACACGCGGTTGATACCGCAACATATAAACCTAAGCTGGCTGAGATATGTTGATGATACTTTTATTGTCTGGACCAGGAATGACCAACAACTTTCAGAATTTCTTCAACACCTAAATAACATAAGACCCACCATTAAATTCACAATGGAGTTGGAGCAAAATTGTCAAATTCCTTTTCTTGATGTACTTGTCAAACGAGTAGAAAGCGACATCAGAACAACAGTCTATTGTAAACCCACTCACACAGGACAATATCTAAATCAAGGTTCAAATCATTCTGCTGCAACCAAACAAGGCATAATCAGAACTTTGTATAACAGAGCCGTTCAAATTTGTAATAATTCTCATGACTTGGAAATCGAAATAAGAAACATACTATTTCTAAATTTCAACAAACAGGACAGAAATTACAAGACCAAAACGAGACAAATCCTTACAATTCTGTACGTTAAAGGAGTATCAGAGAAAATTCGAAGAATAGCGAAAAACTTTAATATTAAAACAGCTTTTAAATCTAGTAATACAATTCGAATCCTTCTTAGTAAAACAAAACTGGAGAACAAACAAAATAAGGAATGCATTTACCAAGTTCCTTGTGAGTGTGGTGAATCATACATAGGCGAAACAAAAAGGCCACTATCTGTTAGGTTAGCAAAGGTTTTGCACATGGAGTCACACTGGAAGAAACGAAAATTCCTTGAAGCTGCATTTATTGGGCAGAATCAGGGTATTTTTAGTAAAACACGTGTTGAAATTCCAAATATTTGGAAGCCCCTCCTTGGGCGGAGCCAACTTCTTAAACTTCAAGGTTGAGTGATTTCTCACAGTATATAAGAACGTAGCCTTAGGAATTGATTGTAGTTTGCACCTGAAGACGATCAGAGATTGTACTGATCGAGACGTCGTGTCTAAATAAAATATAGACAACGGAAGTCCGAAACACAGAGTTAATTTCAAACACATCATTGTCTCAAACTTTCAAACAAGACAAGATTCTTCTCTTGTATTTTCGCTTCTTTTTAATTTTCATATTTTCTTGGACTTCCTCAAATTGACCTGTTTATTATTTGCTTTAATTTGAATAAAATTTTTATTTACGTGTTAAGATGTTTGCCATACAAAAATGTATAACTTGTTTTTGGTGTGATGTTTTTTGAGCAGGTGGAAAAACTCACACTTACTTTAGGGGTTCCCCTTCGTGAATATCGCCTAATTTACAATTTTTTTGATTGGATTATATTGAATGAATGAATGTAGAAATACGGTCAGGATAATTCTCATGTACGTAGGCCACCTTGCTGATCCCGTTGCAGGCCCACTATCCATGGTTTAGCCCTGGAAGCCTGTCTCTATCGCAAAAAAACAGATTTTTCTGGGATACAACCTTCTTAAATCGCCACTATCCATGGTTTTTCCAGATTTTTCTGGGATACAACCTTCTTACATCGCCTGTCTAATTAACTTTTCAGGGCCGTTATGACTTGGCATGCCGGAATACCCAGCATGGGTTCCGGACCTACCGGATCGGTTGATGATCCTTGTCTAACCAATCTATCGCCCTCTTCATATACCGGTACATCTTCATGTCCCGGCACCCAGAGGAGATTGACCTTGTTGTGCCTTGCCATGGTTGTTAAGACACATTTGCACTCCAATACAAGGGTAGAGTTAACCTTGTCCGACCTAATAGCAGACAGTGCACCCCTACTATCTGAGCAAATGTGTAGATTTTTATATCCACACATCAGAATGGCGTATATCTCAGCCAGAAAAACAGTCGCGTACCTTCCCAGGGAGAAGTGAAACTTCGCCCCCGTGGTTTTACAGTACACTTCCGCCCCCGACTTGTCCCCAATTTTTGAGCCGTCTGTGTTCCAGACTGTCCCGTTCGGGGGGCAAGAGACACACATCCATTAATTTCAGACTTTCCTATCTGGCGTGTAAAACCTAATTGGAAGCTTCGAAATGGTGTGCATCGGTGTTCTGTCCTTGTTCATGCGTAGCACTGGACAGATCTCCGTTACATTTCTATAAAGTGCTGTGTGACTCTTGGGATCAGAATTGATTCTGAGGTCACAATGACTTTGAAGTGTGTACATAGTCCTCAAAGCCACATGTTCTATGAAAAGGTGCAAAGGAGGCAGCCCTGCGAGCCTTTCAATATCCCTGGTAGGTGCCGTTCTCATGGCGCATGTTATGCCCAAACACGCTAACCGCTGGACTTTGTCTAATTGTGCCCTTGCTGTCTTTGTTTTTGTACCAGGCCACCACACTATAGCCCCATTCGTCACAATTGGTCTCACAACAGCCGTATAAATTCAGTGTAGATACAAGGGTTGAAGTCAAAAGCCCTTTTGCATACCCATAGGGCGTTTTTGGCTTTCTTAATCTTGTTGGCTACATGATCTAACCAATTTAGCTTCGTCGAAATTCTGGTAAAGTGCCCAGAGCTCTCTTTCTCGTGAAGAGGACTAGTTCGACTTTAGCTGGATTGACACTTTTCACACTGTTTAAGGCACCAAGCTTGGACCTTATCAAGTGCTCGTGCTTGTACTATATTACGCTATTATTAATTGATAAACAGTTGCTGTAAAAGAAAGTTATCGATTTATAACATTTAATTGAACATTTTTCGACAAATTCTGTGAGCTGTTATCCAAGAAAAGTGTCATTGATTTGTTTTTTATTTGCTTTCACCAAAAAACCGCCCACGTTTTAAAACACTGTGACGTACTAATGTGCTAATTTTAAATTGCAACACTTCAGATCAAAAATGTTTGCTCCAGTCCGACTTTTAACTAAAAATTTTTAAAAATATACCTTGTTCGAATGCATTTGTATCTATCCTATATTAGATAGTTTTTAGTGGTGCTTACAGCTCATTAACTTCGCCGATAACTTCAACACTATTTGTCAGTTCAAAATGGCCTTTTTGTTTTTAAGTCGACAGTGCGGTTATAGTTAAATGCGTGGTTTTTAATTTAATTATTATTTTTTTAAAAGACAGAACTCAACAGAAAAAAAACGCTTGGGTGTGTCTTGGGTACTAAGCGCAGCGCCCTGGCCGAAATGGTGCGGAATTTAATAGAAGAAACAATGGTTTCATATAAATTTTTTTAAATTATATAATCACAGTACACCAACCAAAGGTAGTAAGGACAAATACTGCTTTCGCTCCAAATATAGTTGGTTTATTTCACACTGAATCATGTCGTGTCAAATATCAACTACTGCAGTAGACCATTTGGTGTACTGTGCAACTGTCCTGTTATTTGTACGTCATTTCTGTAATTTTGTGGTATTCCCCCATAACTTTTCTAGTTTTTCGCTTTATGGAAAGTTTTTTCTGGATTTTTCGGTTTTTTTAAAACTTTATTTTATTTTATAAAAATTAATTAACGGTTTAACGTTTAGTGATGGCGAATATTCCTCAAAAGCGATATAAACAAAGACCCTGTTGTGTTCCTGGGTGTCAAGACTATGATAGCAAACGGCATGGCTTTCCTAAGAACAATAGAGAACTGTTTGTGTCTTGGGTAAGGGCTACAAATCCAAAAAATTGGAACTTCTTAAGTATTGATCAAAACGAATCGATAGATTTTCAAAATTATTACACGGTTGTAAAGACATTAAAGAGACTTTAAAAACAAAGTATCACTCGACCCACTTTCCCTATTTAAAATTTAGGGCTAAAGTTTACCCCTGGAAGGGGCTGCGTGATACTGAAATTTCAAGATATAACCAAAATGTGACCGCCTCAAAAAATAGTCCGCGAATTTGACCTTCATTTTTTTTCTATTTTATTTTAAAAATTGTAATAATTATTGTAGTTTATTTTTTTAAGTACAATATTTTTAGATAGGGCACGGCTTTTTGTACAGCTTATTGCCAATTGCACCAACGTTAAGTCTGTGTTTTAAGTCTGACTTAAAAGTTCTAACTCTCTCTCGTATTGCGTGCTTCTGAGAGATATCAAAACTTTTAAGTCAGACTTAAAACATATACTTAACGTTGGTGCAATTTAAAAACAGTTGAACATAGGTATAGGATATTATACATAAAATATACCTGAAATATTTTGTAGAATCTTAAAATGCAAAAATATATAAGGTTTTCATTTTAAAATAACACTGCAAAAATGAAAGTATTTCATAAAGATAGTTTACGTGGACTTATGTTAGAATAAAAAATTTGAATAGTTTCCATTGTATAGTTTCCAAAATATTCTAATAGGTTACTCACCTTGGGACACCCGGTATACCCTTATTTGATGATGACGGTCCGTCTAGTTGTGTATCTGAACACGGGGATTGAATGGCTGTGACCAAAACTAGAAGAAAGGAAACGAGTTTTTAAAGACTTTAATAAACAATGGGGTATTCCTTCATAAAGTGATCAAATTTTAACAGGGACCCAACTATTCAACTGATAACTTGTACAGATTTATGCACCCTACTTTGCAGTAGAATAGAGCGATTTCGCACGTGGGATGTGATAATTTCTTGGGAGTGATTACTTTTCTCAGGCGAACCATAGAAAATTATATTTTGATGGATAGGATACAATTTATAACAGCTTTTTAACTGAAAAATAGAAAGTTGGAAAATCGATTTTTTTGTCACTTTCTGTGGACAAGACCACAGTAGTAATTTACGTTACAAAGCCGGGAAATGGTCTATTAGAGTACAATTCTAGATGTTTACGGACAAGGCGACGAAGGAGCCGATTCCGGAATTTCTATGTCGTATGTCGTACAATGTTTTATTTCATACTGTTTTCAGTTTTGGAGTATATTACAATAAAGTATGAAATAAATAATGTAACGCAATAAACGCACTAAAAACAATGTAATGAAAACATTATTCCTTTCGACTCTATAATTAAATTTATGTGTTTTTGTTCATTAAATCAATGATTTATGGCATGTTGTATTGCCGATTTCATGGAATTTTACGGAATTTTATGATTTTTTAAGAAACGCTTTCGATTTCTTATCGATCTGACAAATCGTTAAGTTAGTCGATGATCTGACCTAACCCAACCTTTAAAATAACTACTAAAATTGGGGGTTAAAATTCTTTTACTAATATTTTTTGTGATTGTTTTAGGTAAGGCTGAATGAACACAAACCACATAATACGTAAGTACATACTTATAAGTAAGTTTAATGGAATTGTTTTCATCTATTAAAGAAGGAATGAGACAAGCCAGGGAGTGCATTTCAGAACTCAGTAAATGCTCTAAGGAACTTGCTAATAGATTAGATAGATTATTTCGTCATATAATGTGAAAATTAATCGAATTGTTATCACTAAGAACACACTACAAAAGGACTAAGATGATCTATAAACCAGTTAAGAAGTGGCTTTCAGAACTCAGTAAATACCAAACCAAAACCTAAGGGAGGATATTATTACTTTGGAATTTTGGACCTTTTGTTTTTCGAATTTAAAAATTACCAAAATAGTTTTAGGAAATTATCTCATTTATAATTTTTCCAAATGTATGAAGTTTATCTACGTAACGGTTTCTGTCCGCCGTTTTGGCGCTAAGAGAAGTTTTAGAAGTTAATTATGAGAGTAGTTCTTCTCCTTATTCCCCATTTTCCCAATGCAACGGAAGTTTATGAATGTTATCTACGCAACTAAAACTTTGTTGTGTGCGAGGTTTTCGATTTAATCTGCCTGTTTTGCGCTGAAAATTAATCCTTAAATTTATTCAAAGCCAGTTCTGCTGTTCTATTGTCAAAAAAAAACAGTTAACCCAGCCCTAAACTTACAAAACAACCACGAAAAAAAAAAGTTTAGCTTCAAACTTGGCAAAAATTACAGCATGTTTAATGAATTTGTTTCACGTTTACTTTATGTATTAGCTTCGGATGTGATGTTATTTCGAAGAATAAATGTTCATTTAACACCCAAAGTCTTTGAAAATTTGGCAGGATTGAAGAACGATATGATCAAGGTTCAAAAAGGTTAAGAATACGTCTTGTAGTTTTTCTAAAGAATAATCTGTCACATTCAGGTTTTCTTTCTTCTATTGCTGATTATAGTGAAGGGGCATGTGTAAGTCCGTGGGATTTTTTATGAAGGAGTTTTGTTACTATGTGGGATTGATAGCTCTTTAGTCACACAATCGAGTGTTACCGGGTGTTTTGTTAGCATTCATGTAGAAGGGGTTGATATGACGACATCTTTCAAGATGGCGGCCAAAAATGATAAAAAATACAACTTTCGCAACCGGGGCATGATTATACTCGATTCCATATAACTCGAGGACGAGGATTCCAAAATAAATACTTTCAAGGTCATTAATTTCACCGGGATATTTTTCAAGGTCATGAAGCTTCAAACTGCACCAAACTCTAAGGATCGAATTTGGCATAGATGCCTAATAGTTTAAAGTACACTTGAAGTTGGGCTGACAAAACGTCGAATTATTAAGATTTTTTGAAGAGAAAATGGCAAAAATCTTGTTGTGATTTTCTGTCTTGGGTGCTTAAATGATTTTAAATTTATATGATTTTAAATTTATTGATTGTTGATTTGTATGATCAATCAATACCCTCTCCTCATAGGCCGATCAACTCCTACTGATGCACTTTATTTTTAGCAAAAACACGCAAAAAAAGCCGAAAACACTTTATTTTAACTAAAAAACAACGCACTAATATCCTAGTAACTTTTAGTTTGGTTCAAACAAGTCTGTGGCTAATAAAAAAAGCAGGCAAATATATATCATGTTTACAGGAGGTTGAAACCCATCTAAAAATGATATAACTTTACTTTTTCTATCAACAGAAATTTAGAAAAACGAAATTTTAATATATTACGAAAAATCATGGTAAATAATACCATTTACTGATTGTGGAAAAAACACATCAGAAAAAAAATAATGTCAAGTAGATTCGATTGATGTGACTACGTTCTTTGATGCTCATAACTGTCACCTACATAATGCGGTAATTTTTGTGAAATTTCTCAGGGGGTATTATCATTCCAACTATTTTTACTTCCGTGCAGAAAATCTGTTTTTTGTCAATATGGCGGCGAAGGACGATATAAGAGCATCAAATTGGTAGAAGTCGATCGGCCTATGTGGAAAAGGTATTGGATCAATCATAATCCATTTTCACGTTTGTAAGTACACAGGCATGCCTATTTGTATGAATAGGAAAGCGATTAAAAAGTAAAAACGCTTGTAATTTTCTGCCCACAACCGGACAATTTCCATAGCACAAAAAGCAGTTTGCAATTTATCAACTTCTGCGGGCAGCATTCCACTCGACCGATAATAAAAAGCGACTTGGCAGAGAGTTGCTGGTCGGCCATTAATTTAAATGACGAATCGAATAATAAGCATTTCATAGTTTACGAATGGTACAATGGAATAAACAGAAAACGCATCAAAAAATTTGCTTTGCATTAGTAGTAATACTAGTTAGAAGGAGGGAGGGCGGCGGGAGCGCAGTTTGGACGCTTCATGAGCCCTTTCGATCATACCCCGTTTTGCACCCCTATTTTTCTACTCCTGCTGCAGGCGACTCTCAGGGACTTCCTGTCTACGAATTTCAGTATGTCGGCCTATCGAAGCAAGTGCTCTTCCTCCGAATGCCTATAATGTAGAAAAACAATACAATGTAAAAACGTACTTCCCTAAAATTTACAATAACAAATCAGTACTGAGCAAAAATTTTAAAATGACAAAACTGGGTAGCGGCAAAACAGTAATTGGTCAGAACGTACTGGCCTAAAACCTTACAATACTAAAAGTTTACAAGTGCAAATCCGTACAAACCTAAAATAATGTAACATATTGCCGCTAGATGGCGCTGCGGTGTGATGGACACCGTTTGATTTGTTAAGCCGGATTTACATTTAAGCAAGTAAACAAGCAAGCAAACAGTGTGCCAACCTAAACCCTTTTTTTGAATTTTCTCGGAAAGTATGCTATTTTAAAACAATTAAAGAAGCTTAAAACAATGAGGGAATTCTTAGCTTCCTAACACCAATGCAATTTTCTAGTTTTATTGGCTCATTTCGTGAAATTCGAAAAAACAAAACGATAGCTAATGCATATTGGTCGAACACCTGACCCCTATAGCCAATGGCATTTCTTATTTCTCGGTTATGTACGGCCATCTAATGGCAATATATTACACAGGTTTTGCTGTCCAGCTGTTTTTAGCCGCCTGTGTACTGTGTCGCCATCTAGCGGGAATATGTTACACTATTTTGCTTTTGTACACTTGTAATGTTTTAGGCCAGTCCGCTATGATCAATTTCGATTTTGTGATAGTATAGTTTTGCATATTTATTGGTTTTACGTAGTGCACGACTTTTTTATAATTTACCTTTTTTGTAAAGTACTTTTTGATAAATTATGCGCACCCCTTCCTCCTCTGACGTGAACTCCAGCTGCACACTCCCCTATCAGGTGCCGTGCCGATTCCTCCTCCAACCCGCCGACTGGACGGGATCCTTTGCCAATCTGTTGCGCGACAGATGATCGTTCAATCGATTGTGCTCAGTCAGCGTTCCTGTCTGTTCTAGTTTTGCTCAGGGGCCATTTGGTTCTGGCTAATAAGCATTTCATAGTTTACGAGTGATGCATTGGAATAAACAGAAAACGACTCTCCGACAGATCTTCCTGTCTTCCCCCTTTGAAGTGAACTTCACATCAGCTGCCTTAATGTGCGTCACACTCCCCTATCGGGTGCTGTGATCCTTTTCTTTTCTTCGGCTGATTGTGCCCAGATAGCGTGTCTGATAGCAGTCCAACGTGCTTACTAGTTTTGCTCAGGGGCCATTTAGTTCTGGCTGACTGCTGGTCATTCACTAATATTTTGGATTTTATGGACCCTGACTCTTGTCTCCAGGACGATCTGAGTTGTTGAGTTTTGAACCTGTTTCCTTTACATTCTCAAAATTGGACTAGAACCAATATATTGAGTTTTGGCACCTACATTGGCAAGCTCGTCCGCCTTTTTGTTCTCTGGTATTCCATCACGGCTCGGGACCTACATCAGTGTCATCACTCTCTTGTTTTGATTCAATGTCTGCACTACTTTCAGAAATATTCTAAATTTGTTCCAGTAGACAAAAAATATCTTCCGCAGGGAATGAATAATTTTACCAGAAGTTAGGTAGGTCAAAGTAACAGTTTCTATTAAGAGTCTATTTAATTTAATAGCAATGGGATTTTTATTTTTTAATGTCACATGGAAAACCTGATTTTAATCAATTCTACTTTAAACCCGCTTCGAAATATCATAAACTGAGCAATTTAGAGTAGTTGCTAACTGAATGCTATTTTTATTAGTTTGAATACTTAAACTTTCTCTCAGCCATTTAAATTTATATAAGAGAACTTAAACCTGACAGTTAACATTAAGGGCGGCAAAAATAATTAAACTTTTCCACTAGATCTCATTAATGTGATTATAAAAATTAAAATGAAAGAAAAGTGTCAGTTCATTCTAGGAACAAGAGTACGAAACACTTACTTAGATTTCGTAAAGCCACAATAATCAACCTTGAAGGCGTTCAGTGACGTAAACAAATCGGTTTACGTGTAAAAAAGAACAGAAATCGATCCACGGTCTTGATTTACTATAAATGGCCTGAAAAACTTAAATAATAAAACCACCTTTTACATTGTAAGAATACTGACGTATGTTTAACTTAAAAATTTGTTTAGATATTTGAGACTTCTTAAATAATAGATAATGAGACTTTCAAAAATCATTTGATAGTGTAGCTGCCCATTGAGAACTGTTAGGCTAAGAAAAGATTTTACAAATATTTGAGGAAATTTAAAAAAATAAAAAAAAAACAAAATTAATAAAATTCACCTAAAGCAAAATTAACACATTAATTAAAATCAAAAGCTACACATTAAAACCAGCCTTAAAGCCTATATCTACAAAAAAACACGTATAATATATTTTTAAAATGAAATTTAAATTATTTAAAAGCTTGGATTTTTTTATAACAAAATGCTTGATGCTACTTAACCAAAGAGAACAATAATTTCAAGCCTAACCTTGATTGTAAAAGACTGTGCGCATCAACGCCGATCATAAAATCATTTCTTGATGGCTGGCTTCTTTTGTTCGGCGAATTAATATTAACAATAAAATCATTCTTTACTATGCCATACCAATGATACTTTGTTCGAAATGTTACTGGTGCTAAACATGGTTTGTTTTCAATTCAATCTTTTAACACTCCTCCATGTATAATAAATATAGAGGGTAGACTTGTATCTCTTTAAGATTGCGAGTTAGATAATAGTCGAAAAATTGCAAGAGATAGTTTTTTTCAATTGGAAAATAGGCTGAACAAAAATGAAAAATTCAGAAGTATATATGTGGAATGTTTAATGAGTATAAAAGAATAAATCATATGTCAGTTTTCACAGAGAATTTGCCTTATCATGGAGTGCCTAATGAAAATAGTGTAACAACAAACCTTAGAGTAGTTTTTAATGATTGAATTCCTACAGATAATAATTTATGATTAAATGATTTTCAGTACACTGGTCTTGTAATACAGGATGATTTGATTGCATTACTCAGATTTAGACAGAATAGGTTTTGTGTGCAGATATTGTCAAAATGTATAGAATGATAGAAGAAAACAGAGTTTCCAGCGAATATTTTGACGTGCTACAAGAACAAGAAATTAGCGATAGAGAATATGTATATTTATAAAAAGGGCTCAAATTATTATTTTAATTTTACATCAATATTATTTGTCGTCGAGTCCCTATATTTTATATCTTGTTGGGGTTTCTCGGTATCTAGCGTTACTTATTCTAGTTTAATTACTAAAGACCTTAAATACTGGTCGAAACTTAATAGAAAAATTGTTCTTTTAATTAGTTTGTACCAATGACACACAATACAAGATTCAAAAACGAGTGTAAGACAGTACCATTAAGTAGAAAAGAAATAGGACACAGGTCGTTCTTGCACATGGCTCCAAAATTCTACAACTTCCTACCAAATAACATTAAGTCAACAATATTTGAAAAAAGATTTTAAAATAATTTAAAAAGATGGATAGATAGTAATAACTTATTATACATAATCTATTTAAAACTATGCTATAATAAACTGCTGTTATCTGTTGATAGTGTAGATAGGAATTATTATAGCGTCTATCAATTGTGAAAATTTTTACTTAAAAAGTGACGTGAAACCAAATTGTGACATTTAAACCTGAACTTGACAAAACAAACCTGAATTATGACTTTTTAACACTAACAAGAAACTATAAAAGTTTCTTCAGTGTCTTTGTTTATTTCATTAGATTTAGAAATTGATCATGTATTACTATTTGAATTTAAAATAAACCATGTATATTTCTTCTAAACATAAAACGCTTTGTTATCGAACCTTTTATTTAAAAAGGGGTCTTTAGTCGTCGGCGAACAACAAATAATAATGAAACGTGCGATCGGGTTCTTCTATAGACCCCAAAAAGAAAATTATGCGATTCGCAGAACAACTATGAAATATATCCGGTCCTTTCCTGCTAGAGAGACTGGAATTTGGCCATGATTAAAAATAATGGGGTCTAGAACTTGATTTAAGAAAGATATTCGTACCCGTGGATCTACCTGCCGTGGATCCTGCGCCTGCTGCAGTTTTTTGCAGACTATAGTTTCATAGAGAGATTTTAACTACTTACTATAAAGAATACAATACAATACAATAAATCTTTATTTTCCTTTGACTATTAAATTACAATAGCATGGAACACGTGAAATAACATAGTTAAGTAATTTTCACTTAAAAGTAATAAAAATAATACATTTAATTAAATGTTTCCTCATTTTTTTATCCTATAATTTACATTATAAAAAGAATTGTCAATAAAAAACGACTTGGCAAGAGTTTTAAAATGATTTGATGTTGTAATTTCTTGTAAAGTTTTAGGTAAGTGTTTGAAGACCTTTATGCCAATAACTATATATATATGCGTCTATTTTGTGGAAAGTGAAATCTCAAATAGTTGGGTTTTTCTAAATTTATGTATAATGCATTTTGTTTAAACCACCGAATAATATTAGATAGTGTTTTAATGCATTTAGATTCTAACATTTGTTTAATCTTATGAGTTACAGTAACCTTAGAATCATCGCAATAACACACCAAATTACTGTCTCCAGTTGCAGAGTTGAGGCCATCTATATACGCAAGTAACATAGCAGACGTCAGGCGCTCTTGTACCCCTTGACGGATCAAGAAATTTTGCTTAAAAAACGGGGCACCAAAGGCACAATCACAACAAAAACTTAAAGCGACAGAACCACAGATAAAGAAAGTTAACGGGGATCGAAGGAGGATTTCAGAAATATAGAAAATGGTTCGCGAAAGATTATTTTAATTACACATTTGATGAGAATGAATAAGGTCCGTGTCTCGCTTCCTTCCCATTTTACCAAAAATTTCCCTTATTTATTCGCCTATATTTATAGTAAACAAAGCCTATATAGAGTCAGATAAGCTAGAGAAAACATACACAAAGGCAGCAATCGGGACGCATCACTTCCATAGATATCTAAACTTACTTTTTTTTAATGTGGAAGCAGCTGTTGACTTAAATGTTTATTATGAATCGAAATCTTCTCTTCCGATAACAGACCTCAAGCGAGGTTTGCCTATATGTCGTTCATGTCGGACCACGTGATTAGTTTTTAAGTCAGGATTTTTAAAAAGTTTGCATTTTGGGATGTGCTCTATAATTCTGTTGTAAATTTCGTTTTTGTAGATTTTTGAAAGATGTATTTGACTGTTAAACCGGCTTTTATCTGTCACTTTTGGATTTTGAGGTATAAGACAAAGTTGGTATTTTTCTTAACGAATGGACCCTTGTTTTATTTGATTTTTAAAATCAGCATAAAATTTCCTTTAAAATGATGTATCTGACTTTGTGTTTTATTTTTTTCTATTTTTTATATATTTTTAGATCTCTTTCTTACTTATTTATTTTTTCTATTATTGAAAGTAGCTTATAAAGCAATAAATAAAGTTATATACCCCTTCTCAAAATGTTTCACCTTCAACTTCCCTCAAAAATTAAGTCTCGTAAGTGGGGTTAATTTTTTTCTATCTCGACTGGAAGTAGATTAAACCCCCTAAAAGTGCCCAATTTGAAACACCGTGTACCTCTTTACAGAGCAAGACATTTTGCACAACACAAAATCAAAGTCTATAAAATACTGGGTTTAACTAAACATAAATTCAAAAAAGATAAAAAGCAAATCAAACCGCTAAACAAACCGAAAAAATAGTCGCTTTTGTTGCGAAAGAGAGTTTTAGCTAACATAAAAATGACGACACTCATGTTGGTTAAACTTTGGATATGCAGCCGTCACAAATTGTTCTATTTTTCTTCTACTTCTCGAAGTTGCCAAGACACAACGTTGCTCTACACATCGAATTTCGGGGGTTGACGTACAACATCACGGTGTCGTTCACCCTCTAAGCCAAATAATTTCGGGCATAAGGAGTAAAGATAAGGGACAAACGGTGGGAATTTGTGGAAATGTCTGAAGATGCGAATCCACAGGATGTAAAAGTTAAAGGCTTTAAAAGTCTAAAACAGGATTCTACTGTTAGCAAAGATTAAAACATAGTTTGGTAGGGTTTAGGTTATGTTGGGCGTCCTCAAAAATAAAGCTTTCCTCCTAATTATCTGAGTTTTTATTTATTAATGTAAGTGCATCAAATGCGTAGGTTGGCAGGAAAATCCTTCACATCCTAAGAAAATGCCCATTGAAGGTATCGATCCTGTTATCAAATCAGATGATCCTCAGAGTAAATTAACGAGTGGCCATAAATTTTTTATAGCGCATATTATACGTGCATATAATATACGGCTTCCCGATAAAAATATTTTCGGATAAGTGAAAAATGCACCTATTGAGTTCAAAAACCGTCAACACAAATATCAGTGACTACATACGATTTGTAGACCCAGAGGCAGCAATCACTTTTATTCTATATTATGTTTTATTTATTAGTTATGGTGAGTACTAAAGAGTTGAACTAGAACTTAATGCTATTTAAAACATTTGCAAACAAATAATATGATTTAAAGTTAAATGAAGTTATATGTTTTATTTGTCTGCATTTAGTTGGCCTGAAACTATTTTCTTGCCCAGTTTATGGTGAATACTAAAATGTTGGAAGTTATATAAGAATAGTTTAAATGTAAAGAGTCAAGGAGTTCGCGGGTTTAGAATACTTTTAAGTTCAAAGAATTTGATAAAAACTAAACGTCTTTGAGAAGTTTCAAGAGCTTGAAAATATTAATGATTACGAGTATGTCGATGCCGAGGAAAGTTTTAGGGAAATGGAACAAATTAAATATTGGAGACTAAATTGTTTTTCAAACAAATAATCTTTTTTTATGATGGGAAGTGTTGAAAATAATTTAAAAAAATGCTGAGACTAGATAGTTTTTCAAACAAATAGGGTTTGTGAGGACTGGGAAACTCGGAAAAGTTAGAGAATTTCTTATCTCATGTAAAAGTCACGGAAAATTCATAGAATTTAACAGACAGGAAAATTCAAAGAATATCTGAAACGCCATCCTAATAAGATATGGAAAGTCAGGAAATTCGACGAAGACTTTTCCTTACGAACCCGGTAATTGTAGTAATTTGTAAAATGTAAACATTTTTTGATTATGAGCTTTAGCTCTCGGGCTAAGAAGGTTTTTCACTCCACCACCTCCGAAAAGTTAATAACATAACAAAAGGTCGTTCCTCTATATATCTGCGCGCGAGAGAGGCAGGCAGATGAATTGGCAACGCAACCCGTCGAAAATATTTTAATGGCCGCCATTTTCAAGGCCGAAAGAGAAGGCGAACATAAAAATATTACATGAACATGGCCAATAACTGCGAGGTTGGCTGCATGCACACGTAGTTTGAAAAATTTTAAGTCGAATCTTATTACCGACTGACTGACGATAACACCACTGAGATTTCTTGTTTTGGATTGAATTCTTGCAGAGACAACAACATTGTCTGTATAGAAATTATTTTTAAATTGACAATAAGGGTTTTGATTTGATAAAATTGGTGTTTAAGGATTGTTACCTCTTGAATCTATCCCGATTTAAATAATGAAGATAGTGATCCATTGGTTTCTAGTTTTTGTATTTACTTCTTTAATAAATTTGTAATTAAATGTTCATTCAATCATCACACAAGGAACACTCAAAAGACTAAAGCGAAAAGGGAAACAATTTAACGATGTTTTGCCCTGGGTAACCAGCGAGGGGTCGTCATTGGGTTCCACTGGTCACCTTCATCCACATTAATTTCCAACTTTGAACTTGTACAACTAAGTCACCTGCTACGGTTTCGTTCTGGCGTGTTAATATTTCCATTGGACTTCCATTCGACAGTTAAAAAAGAGAAAAATAACTTAAAAATTGAACCGCAAAGAATCTTAAAAGAAGAGATTGAAGCAAGAAATTTAGTTAAATCCAATTTTAAACTGCATTGCATCCTTTTCACTTAAAAAACTTGTTAGAACTTGAAAACTTACTTTTACATCCCCTTGACTTGGAGTGCTGATAATGCAGAAATAAAATTACCCTGCTACAACATTTCAAATTGCAATCAATTTAAAACCCCACACGTAGCTTTAACAAAAATTAAATTTTAGAGTAAGCAATACTGGTAATTTGAAGAAATCATCATCTATTAGGATAAATATAAGGTGACCATTCGTACTGTTTTTAGCAGGGCAGTACTGTTTTTTGGGTCGTCTGTCCTGCTTACCTAATGTCCTGTTTTTTGTACTGCTTTTTAAAGAAAAGTACTGATTTTTCCCCGTTTATCTTTTATTTTGGCAATCCCGGAACAGAATCATGGCTGTACTTTCTGCACAATGTCTCATCAATATTTCACAATGCTGTTTTGAAAATAGAAGGGCAAGACATTTCTCTGACTGAAACCAGTAATATTTACTGCGATTTAAAAGTCAAATTATCTGACAGAATTGCAAATGTTTTTTTGCCCCTGCAGGTAAGACAAAATTGAAGAAATTTAGAAGAGTAAGGCCTCATTAACCCAGATATTTTAAAAAAAAGTAGTTGATTTTTAAGAAATCTGACTCCAGTACTTACAGGAATGGGGAGGACATTTTAAAGACACAAACAAATTCAGTTGGATTTTATTAGATATACCCAACCTACTCATAACAGTATTCAGCTTTGCTCTGACCACCAACCTACTGATAACAGTATTCAGGTTTGTTCTGACCACATTCTTTGAAATTTTTCAAAAATCAATCTGGCAGGGGATGAACTCTTCGATGAAATTTCCTCGGTGATACGTTACAGCTCCAAAGATAAAATCCTGGAATGGAAAAAAGATTAACATCGGTTGCAGACAGATGGGTTGAAATTTTTAAGGACTTTGATGAGAACAAGGTATCATACGAAAACATCCGAAAATGAGTTCAATACTGTTTGTGCTTGTCTGGAACTAATGCAGCCCCAGAGAGATTTTTTTCATTGATGTATAACACTTGGACAAGTGTCAAAACTCAACTAAAGGTTAAAACACTGAAATCTATGTTAGTTGTAAAGTACAACTTTAATATTCCTTGTTTGGAATTTTACAAAAAACTTCAATGAAATGATTCACTTTTGAAGGCAATACATTCATGAGAAAAATACAAAGAACACGAATAAGTATGGAAGCAGTAACATTTTTGTAAAAATGAATAAGTTTCTACGTTAATAAATAATATATTTGCAAGAAAATTCTCTGAAGATTCTCTGAAAAACCTTATCTAAGACTTCTGAGACTACTTTAATCGGGCTAAAAAAAGTTAATGATGTTCAGAAAAATGTCCTGCCTTTTGATATGGGAAAAATGGTCACCTTAATAAATATTGCAGCAGCTTATTATAAACCTTACCCAAAATTCTGAATTGCAAGTTGGCCTAATATAGCATGTCACTTTAGTGTTTTTTAACGAAAAAGCAAATGACCTACAAACTAAAGTCGTTTCCAAGCGAATAAACTTCGGGATATACGGTAAGTGCCGGTATTTATCAAACGCAATCGAACCGTCTGGGTACCATTTATTCCTAATGGCGTCACTTTGCGACATTGTTTAAAATTTGAAATTACCAGTAAAAAACAAAATTAATTACTCCTAAGAAGGATGCCGGAAATTTTACCCGTTGGGCATTTTTACGGATATTTTTTGAATCCATAGACTAAGTAATGTAAACCAACATCGATCAACCAGCCTGGTTTATCAAAAAATAACTGCTCGTATTTATTGGTATATTGTTATTTAACAGTAATGCTCTTTGAAATAGCTTTACTATGTATAATTGCTATGTACGTGGAAGACCCAACGGTATTACCAAAGAAATACTAAATGCCGCCGCGGTTGTGTTAATGCATAGCAAAATGAAGAAGAAATGTCAAGTTGAACAAGGCACACACTGCGCTGAAGTAAATAACGAAGCCTATCTAGGTGAGGATTAACGGTTTATATTGAATACGCCTATTGAACTAGTGAATGATCTTGGTAATGACGTGATACGTAACTGAAAGTGAAATCAGACTTGAATACAAAAAGATGTCGACCTATCAAAAAAAGTCTTGTAATTAGTTAGATAATATGATCGTTATCAACTTTTTGGCTACATTGTTTTGCTATACTTTATTTTTGGTTTCTGAGTGCATAATTTGCCAATATATTCCTGTTTGTGCTTTCCTCTTGTTTAAGTGGCAAGCTCTCTTCGAACGTTGGCTATCATCAGGGTGATCTGCACCCTGTCCACTGCCTTTCGGACTTCATGACATGACTAAGATCCAGGGTTTTTTTATTAACCTTAACGTGTTGGTCACTATTACCATGGCTTTTTTTATTGTCAGATTCATGCTTTCTTACTTCTTCGGCTCGGACATCGATGTCGTAAGGCGAAACGTAACTAGTTATAACTTTCTCATTTTCCGTTACGCGGCGTGTTATAGCATTCTACGGAGCGCCGCACTGTCGAAAGACAAATTAATAGGCATTACGCCTAAGAAGATTTGAATATTTTATGGACATTATTTTGTAGATAAAATCGTAGTGGATGAGCTAGCGATTCAAACACTGATCCATAGTCATAGTATACTAAAATAATTAATCAACTGATTTGTAACATTAGTCGATTAATTATTCTTGTAGAGCACGCTACAGTTTCCCAAGCAGAATTATACGCGATAATCATGGAGGCCACACAAGACCACGTCAGTCAAGCGTCCCTCAAGGTGTTGGAAGGCACCAAAAATTCCTAACGGATTGGTGTAAGACTGACACTGGCACATTCCATTCCAGTCAATGAGAAGGCGGATGAACTCACAAGGGTTGAAGACAAAACTCCCTAAGTGGGACCTGAACCTGCACTAGGAATGACAAAACGACAAGTGCAGAGTAGACTTAATGACTGGGCCTATAGACACTTAAAAGATCATGAAGAAAACAACAAGTAGACAGACAGACATTTGTGGACGGACCAGAAGCAGATGTCTACTGGAAAGAAGCCGCAAAGATATGGGACTGACACAACCGAAGTAATAATTAAGATTAAAGTAACACTCGTGGCATATCGGACAAAGCGTTTTTTGTTTCTCACTTCATTGCGACCAGGCCTCCAATGTCTAATGGAGAATCCAGACACCTACAGACCTGTTTCATACTTATTAGGAACTATCAGGGAGTCATAGGATTGTCTCTGGCAGTTGAAGCTACACAGGCACCATGCACACCTCTCGAATTTAAAACAAAGAGTTTGTAATCCGCGGAGACGTAGTACCTGTGTGCGGCACCTGTCGAATAAACCGAGAAACAAAAACATCAAAATTGAAAAGTGCAGAAGACCGTAAATACAGAATGCTGTACCTTTCAGCAGGTTATAAAGAAGAAACCTGTAAAAGTATAAGGTCACTGTGACCTGACTCTTAAACAGAGGTAATGTTCGCAGCAGCACCGCCCCCAATTGGAGCTTCATACTACGTGGCCCTAATTTTAAGGCATCAGCAAGCAATCTCTGGAGGAGGCTTGTTGCGCAGGACTAAAAAGCGACACATTTAAAAAACAACAAAGTGAATCTCATGTCTGCAAATAAAAATTAAATTAACACTCGTGGCATATCGGACAAAGCGTTTTTTGTTTCTCACTTTATTACGACCAGGCCTCCAATGTCTAATTAGAATCCAGACACCTACAGACCTGTTTCATACTTTTTAGGAATCATCAGGTAGTCATAGGATTGTACCTGGCAGTTGAAGTTACACAGGCACCATGCACACTTCTCGAATTTGTCTGTGCGCCACCTGTCGATATGCCACGAGTGTTACTTTGATTTTTATTTGCGGACACGAGATTCACTTTGTTGTAATAATTATGCATCGCTACCTCTTTGACTAAGCGAAGATTGTGATATTTTATAGACAAAATATTGTATTTTAAAGTATTTGCTGGTGAGGTTTTAAATGTTTTCTTTAAACGACCGATTTTTGAAAGGGGGTCAGAGTTAAAAATAACCATTTAAAAAAAATGCGACGATCGTTAATGTTTAGTTTATTAATTTACATTTTAATACTGTTTTTAATGCTGCTTTAACGAAAAGTTAATTAAATCGACGTAAAAAAAGGACTTTTTGCCTTTAGGATACTTCTAATGGGTAGCCAATTTAGCGTAATAAAATCGTTCTGGCCTGTCCACAATATTGTGTTTTAGTATCTAATTTGGTAATTTCGAAAATTTAGGCTGGTATTGCGAATGGCGCTTCAGGGTTGAAATGTTGGCAAGAATAGCCGGGGTAGGCTTAGTGCGACCGAAAATTACAGTTACGGCGAAAAGTAAGGTAAAGTGGCATGCCCAAGTGCGATTACGTCAACTAAAAATATTAACTAGTTCATCTAGGCGTCATAAAAATACTGTTGCTAAATAATCTAAGGTAAATAAATCACATTCCATTCCACTACAATTAAAACAGTGGCGCACCCAGGACTTGACTTTGGGGGGGAGTGTTAAGGATAAATAATAAAAAAAACTTAAATTGAAGTAGAAATATGACCATAACCAGGCTTCTCGGGAGGGGTTTTAACCCCACCCTCCCCCCTCTCGGTGCGCCACTGATTAAAAACAACGCAGAGTTATTTTAATTTTTTTTTTAAACATAGTCATCTTTTGCGTCAATGTAGAGTTTTAAAATACAATTATATTTATTTAAAAAGTCAGTTAATATACCTACTTGTTGTTTTTTCTAAAAATATATCAGTGGTTTCACTCGATTTCAAACGTCTCTGGACCAGTTTGGCAAAACATCTGCTGTCATTGAGAATCGGCTGATGACTGTTTTGGTTATTTTCTTTTACCCCAGATCAAAACTGAATTCAGAAAATAAATTGTTTAGTACTTTGTTATATTTATACACATTTAAACCAAGCGATAATTTGATAATTTTAACAACAAACCAAAATATTTGAAATTAATTCTATATATACAAACAAAAGTATCAACAATAACACAAAAAATTTAAAAAAGCGTCAAGTCAGTCAAGCTGCGTTTATACAAGCAAATAAATAAATAATAAAAATTAATATAACAAATAAAAATTAAAAATAAAATAAGGAATAATTTCGGTTTGTACAGCTAAATAAAAATAAGAATAAAAATAGCTTTGGACCAATCAGCACACAGCTTCCGCACAAGTAAACAAAAGTTTAATAATTGAAATAATTAAACTAAACTCTTCTTGAATAAATATCTGCCAAAAACAAACCAAAAAATGCAAAAAACCTGAAAAACACTCATTTAAATGACAATAAAAAATGAAAGTGCAGTTATGTGGGTCAATGGGGCATGCGCAAATCCATTTTCAGTTAAAAATTAAAATAAAAGTTAAATTTTTTTTAAGCTGGATTAATTAAAAAAAATAAAATAAAAATAATAATTAAAATTAAAATAAAAGTTGAGCTTAGGGCGAATTACAACTTTACCAATTGATCTTATTGAATAATTTGTATTTTTGGACAGCTGCGTAATATCCATAACACCGCTAATTTTATATACCTATAGCATCTGTTGGGAATAATTTAGTTTTACCAAAGATAAGTTTTTGCACCCATTTTTGAAACCATACGAAATTATTCACATGAGACTACTTCCGTCTGCGTAATATTTACGAAATAACTTGGAAAGTAAAGCTTCCACGAATTTGGACTTTATAACAAAATTGTAGTCCCTATTCATGGAAACTTGAATCTGAAAAACGTATATCGCTCCTTGCTTTTGTTCCAAAGTTACAATTTTTTAAATATTTTAGCACCCTTTTTCCCCTTCAACCCCCCACCGCCCTACCCAAACTAACATGGTCAGCCGATAGAGGATTTTTATACCAAATTTCGTTAAAATCGATTAAGGAGTTCTTGAGTTATCGTGTATAGAGACCGACCGACAGACAACTTTTTTTTTCGTCGATTAAGGTGTTTTCGAACCTTAGTAACACATTTTTGATAAAATTAAGAAAAGTCAAAATTTCACGATTTTAATAGTCCCCCATACCATATTGGTATGGTGGACTAAAAAATAAATTGAGGTTTTGAAACCACTGAATACTGACTTTGGTCGGGATACGTTAGGTATACGTATGCGGGACAGTGGTCGATAATGATAAGTTCAACGTAACGTAACGACCGGCACGTATCGGGTCTGCACATGTGCAGTTCGATACGTATACAGATAAGTGAAAATTTTGAAACGTGCTAAAAGTATCTTTTGTTGGGCTGCTTTCATCAAGATTTTTATATATTTGTGATGTAAGGGCAGCAATCGCCTCCTCCGTTGACCGGCCTTCCATAAAAGGCAAAGAAAGACGCGAAACCAACAAAAAAAGTAACCAGAACCAAAACAGGCCAAAATGGTCGCAAGTAAAGTCAGCAACAGGACCACAAATGTAATAATGTAAAATTTCAGGGACGGCTATCATCAAAATGGCGGCACAAATGGTGTTTGCTAAAATTTCGATGGGCACTCGTCAAAAATCGTTCCATTTCCCTCTATACGATGGAGACTCGATTTAGTTTATACCTTTTAATTTGGAAATTGATTTTGAAGGCAGCATATATTTTACGGAACAGCGCCAACATCGAGCCAATGCAAACTAACACGGTACGGGAACCGGATGCAATTATCTTATAATTAGCAGCTCTAAGGCTGCAATGTGCAACACAGACATGCCCATACAACAACGTAGCAATTTCTTTGAAAAAAAATAATACCTGCGATTCTTCCACTCTCCTCTCCATGTCAGCTAATAAGAGTTATTTAATATTTTTTCTACGATTGCGAACATAATATGCCATTATGCACCAAACGCGTTTGTCGGAATGGTGCCCTGCGGCCGCAAAGGCCGATTCACGTTCATTTCTGCTTCCGATTGCAAGCAAACCGTGGTTAAAGTTAAACCTTATTGCTTGATTATATTTATAGATACCATTTTCAGTTTCTACTTCCACCAAAATCTCAAACACAAAATATTATTAACAGCAGAGGGCAAAGGGTAAGGGAATCTTGCCCTCTACGCCACAAACCTTTTCTTAAGGGCGCTAAAAATTTTCATTATTAGCAGTTACCTACGTTCGACAAGGTGCCAAAATTTCAGGATTTTTCTTGATCTGATTAAAATTAACGATTTTTTTAACCTTTTCCTTCCAACCAAATTTTACTAACTACTTACTAAACGAAAAAAAAAATATATACGGATACCAAGAGGATACAGGTATGTTGATCCAAGCATGAATTCGTTTTGATAGTCCTCAATATTAGTGAGTCGTTGGAACAAGAACGCACAACAACGGTAACCCACAAAAAAGCCGAATTTACAAAAACCGAAACACAATTGAACATAAAATAAAACGTCCGAAACGAAATATGACCGAAAGTAAAACACCCCGAAAATAATGGATACAAATATAATTTTATAGAATTTTAATTTACTCAATCCTTAAAAGACACGAATATAATTTAACCGATTATAATTTTCCCGAACCATAAAATAGAAGTGCAAAAGTATCGAAAATAATTGTCTAGAAACGAAAACCACCCGACCCACAAATTGATAGATTGGGCGTGCGTCAAATTTAAATCTCTTAAAGCGCCGTAGGCCCTGGATTGCGGCATTGACAATTTGGAAGATGATACGGGATTTTTTTTTTATTTAACTTCACAGTTTCTGGCTGTCTATCAAATCTTGCGATTCATTTTTGTAATATAGGTCCGATGACAATACAATATTATTAATAAATTTGGGGGTACGGGGTGGTTGAAGAATGTGAAGGGGGTAAATAAATACAATATCACAACTTACTTCGACTCTTCCCTGTCGTAAGCCTGGCAACGTAACAATTGAATTTGTGGCTATCAAATCATTTTCGGCCAGATACGGGTTCTTCAATTTTGGAATTCGGCATTATTATGCTTCTATAAAATTATGCTTCGTTTAAATTTAATTCTATCCATATATTTTCTAGCAATTTGATTTTCCCGTCATTTCATTTCCGAGACAATTTTTTTCGGACCAATTATTTTCTATTATTTTAAATTCTGACAAATTATGTTTTTGACAAATTTGGTTTCGGGTTTTTTATAGGGACCCCACAACAACAAGCAAATCGAAGTAATACTTAGGGGGAAGTAAAGGAGACAATTTAAACCAATAATTGTTATACTTAATACAAAATGAAATTTATACTTCAACCATGAAAAAGAATTACTTTAATTAAAGAAATAGGATTCTTTATTCGACCCGATTGCCTGAGGAACAATAATTGTTATACTTCCAAATTTTTTCAAACTAAGAATAATAATTCCTTGAATCAAGGAATCCTATCTTTGATTCAAACAGAGTGTACTCTTAAACCAACAATTCGAACTAAACTATAACCTAACCTAAACTACGACGACCTAACACCTTGGACTCGCACAAGCTTTACATATCTAATAGAAAATTTTTCTCGTATAAGTACGTATTTGTCGCTAATCTGTATGTGGAAGAGATGTTACTTAAGATTGAATTTGAATTCTAAAAACAGATAAGCCGCACATCAAAAATTTACAAAATTTTACACAGCGGAGGCTTCTGGTATCCCCCAAAGACCATTCGCGTGGTTTTTAAAAAAACTATATATATATTGTTTTTAAAGTAATCCATAATTTTTACCGTGAATTAAACATTTTTAGGATACGTAAAATTATGTAAAAAACTTAAAATTATGCAAAATCCGTGAAATGGTTCCGGGATAATGCCTTAAAGTTTCACCGTACAAAATTTTATACAAATTTTTAGATTAAGTAATTGGAAGAAGCGCATTTTTTATTAAAATTCACCCTTAAGTTTAAAAGCACAGACTCGTTGTTGCAAAACCTAGAAATTCCGTTAATTGAAGGATAAGAATTTCTTAACCTAAGATTTGGTTATATTTTTGTTTATCGTGCAAGTTTTGTGTTGAATAAGCAAATAGCTGTTTCAAATCATTCTGCTACAACCAAACTACACATAATAAGAACTTTGTATAATAGAGCCGTTCAAATTTGTAACAATTCCCATGACTTGGAAATCGAAATGAGAAACATTAAGAAGGATCTGGAGCAGAATGGTTACAGCCTTAAACTTATAACAGATACTATTTCTAAACTTCAGTAAACAGGACAGAGATTTCAGGACCAAAACCAGGCAAAGGCATTTCTTACAATTCCACAAATTAAAGAAGTATCAGAGAAAATTCGAAGAGTAGCAAACAACTTTAATATTAAAACAGCTTTTAAATCTAATAATACAATTGGAAGCCTTTTTTAGTAAAATAAAACAAGAGAACAAAACAAAATAAGGAATGCATTCACCAAGTTCCTTGTGATTATGGTGAATCATACATAGTAGGCGAAACAAAAAGACCACTATCTGTTAGTCTCAAGGAACATCAGACGAATACCCAAAGAGGTGAAACAACGAAATCAGGAATCGCCAAACATGCATGGGCAAAGCAACACCGAATTAAATGGACAAAAGCAAAGGTTTTGCACAAGGAGTCACACTGGAAGAAACGAAAATTCCTTGAAGCTGCCTTTATTGGGCAGAATCACGTTATTTAAAACCAAGTGTTGAAATTCCAAATATTTGGAAGCCCCGCCTTGGGCGGAGCCAGCTTCTTAAACTTCATGGTTGAGTGATTTCCCATAGTATAGGAATAGATTGTAGTTTGCACCGGAAGACTCAGATATTGTACTGATCGAAACGTCGTAAATAAAATATAGACAATGGAAGTCCGAAACACAGAGTAATTTTAAACACATCATTGTCTCAAACTTTCAAACAACAAATATAGTTGTTGGAAGTATTTAATAATGTTTATAGATGTTATATTCTTGCATCAAGTATATTTTTTTTAGTTTAGGTTGGCAGTACCAAATTCCCCAATTTTGTTGGCAGCAAAAGCCAACTTTTTGGGGATTATTTTACTGCCAAGATGATAAAAATTTAGTCAAATTTGCTCAGAACATTTTAACGATTGGTACCTTGTATACCTAATTATCTGGTCATATATTTGCTTCCGATTTTGATGTAGTATATGTACTGCCCAAAAATCTCCTTAAAATAGGTTCAGTAGTTTTTGTGTGATACCGGCATAAAAAAAACAAACAGACAGACAAACGTTTCAGAGATATGTTATACCTATGTCGATTGTTTGCGATGTCCGAAGTGCACTTATATTTGGATGTGTTTCCGACAAAGATAATTCTGAGCTATTATAAAATTATATTTTATGTGTGGAACTGCTCTCTGTTTTGTTCGATAATTACTATAAAATTATTTTACAAGCTGTTATTGTTATTTTATTAATATTAACTTAAACTTTTATTATAGCCGTCCCATTTTTACTTCTCTCGCTCCTAAAGTTTATATAATCGACCAACTTCGCACATGGCCGTCTGTTAACTCAATAAATATTTAACCGATCTTAAAGAAATTGTTCTTGGTTCTCATAAAAGGTACAATTAATTTTATTTATCCCTTATTAGTCACCTAGGAGCCATATCACTCTGTGATTACTGTTCGTACAAAATTTTTGTATCTGTGTTCACCTTTTTTCATAAGCTGGGAGTTTTTGACCATACCTTGCAACGGTGCAACCATAATTATGTGTACACCAAACTTGCACCCAGTAGATAATATTTTGCAATTGTGTGATACAATTCTACCGTACAATGACTCTTATTTAAAAAAATAACAACCGATAAGATGTTTTGTTTTTGTGCCAGCACACACAATTTGGTTCTCAAAAGACTCTTGAAGGCTTGAAACTAGTGACATTTGTTTTTTTAAAAGACGTATCTTTTACAAAAAAACTAGAATAGCGTACCATTCGCGTCCGTTACCCTGATTTTATCCAATTATCCAAATTCTTTGGTGGAAGTTTGCTTCTCGCTTTAAGAATAGGCGTCTAATATCTTTTATTAAAGTAAAAATGTCGCGTCCGTTACTATGGAATGGCTGGGTTCCTATTTGTTTTTCTTGGTGTGTAGTCGTAGTGCTGAAAACGGTTTTAGAGCGTTTATACAATAAACAAAAGCGTTTTAAGACGCCCGTACAAACAAAGTAAATGTAACGAAAAAAAATATTCTTGCACAAAAAATTCTATCCTAATTTCATGTTTGTGGAGGGTCATCATCACATTATTAGTAAAACTATGAGATCCCTCAAAGTATAATCTATTTTTTTAAATTATAGACTGAATAAGTGAATAACACTGTATCGAGTCTAAAAGTGAATCATGTGGCAAGGACAATGCTGCTAAAAGGTCTCGACTATGTCGTATGTCAAGTTCGTTTACATACAATGCCCCTGTTTGTAATACCATCAAATAGAGCACTGTTACTTACCCGGTCAGACGAAACGAAAGTTGGTTTTACTTCTTGCTAGCGGCGTTTTATTAAATCGTTTCGCGAAAATAATGGATAAATTAGTTTACGTGTTGTTAATTACTTAATTGATTAGACAGTTTAAATTGTCAAACGTTTAAGAAAAACACAACAAACGCATACAGGGCACTATTCGTGGGTTTAGCAGATAGGGTAATGTGGTATACAGGGTGGAGGTCTTGAAGGGAGCTCAGTCAAGCTACACCCCCCCCCCCTTCACCGAAACTCAATTTTGTACTAATTATGTACTAATTTAATCCCCGTTTAAAAAAATTTGTACTTAATGAATAGCGGAGTTAGTCGCACTTAAAAGAGTTGATATGTCATAATTTTGTACTAATTATGTTTACAAAAACCATTGGCTCCTAAGATTTTTGTTTGTTTGTTATGGGCTGTGTAGCTTGATATCAAGGCACACCCCCTCTGCCTAGGAAAGAGAGGCCTTGTTTGGCATTCAAGTCTTAGTTCAGCAGTCGAGGGATGTGTCGGTGCCAGTATATGCCTGTTTCATAGATTATGAGAAAGCATTTGATCGAGTCCAACACGAAAAGCTCATAGATTCGCTAAAAGGAGTTGGTCTAGATGACCGAGATTTAAAGATAATCGCTAATCTATACTGGAATCAGACTGTTCAAATAAAGGTTGATGGCCAACTGTCCGAAGAGGCCCAAATAAGAAAAGGAGTACTCCAAGGTTGTATATTGTCTCCACTGTTGTTTAATATCTATAGTAACAAAATAATAGAGAATGCACTTCATAACTGCGAAGACGGTTTGACCATAAACGGCATAAAAATCAACAATATACGATATGCCCACGACACTGTCATAATAGCAGACACGCTGGAAGGCCTACAAGAGTTGTTGAATCAAATTGCTGCCAAAAGTTCGCAATTCGGGCTTAACTTAAATGTTGGAAAAACAAAATGGATGGTCATATCCAAGGAAAAGAACATCCGAGGCATGTTAGAAGTAAATGGGCAGCAAGTCGAACGCGTCGATTCATACAAATACTTAGGTTGTCTCCTCAATGAGAACTGGGACAACATGCAAGAAGTTCGTGCAAGAATTGAACAGGCCAGATCATCTTTTATAAAAATAAAATCAGTGTTGTGTAGTCGCGATCTTAATACCACTCTCCGAATTGGTGTGCTTCGGTGTTAAGTTTTTAGCATCCTATATTATGGCATGGAAGCATGGACACTGACTGAGGCCATGTGCAAAAAGTTGGAGGCATTCGAGATGTGGTGTTATCGTAGAATATTAAGGATATCTTGGATGGACCGAGTAACTAATGTGGATGTTCTGCTTAGAATAAATAAAGAGCTTGAAGTTTTATTTACCATCAAAAAACGAAAACTTGAATATTTTGGCCATATTTTGAGAAATGACAAATATAAACTCTTAAAATTGATAATAGAAGGCAAAATTGAAGGCAGAAGAGGTCCTGGTTTTAGACGGATATAAAAATCTTAGACAATGGTATGGTGTTAGTACTGCGACACTTTTCCGAAAAGCAGTGGACAAGGTGCAGATCGCGCTGATGATAGCCAACGTTCGAGAGAGAGCATGGCACTTGAAGAAGAAGGGAAACTGAGTGAGCTCGATTGGAGTATTGGAATTCAGGTTCCGCATAGGCACCGCCCACTTGTCTAAGGCTGGACTTCCATAAGCTTTTTTTCCGCTCGGATTTTGAAATTTTACTTTTTCTGTCAGTGATTGAAACAGTGACAGAACTATTGGCACCTTCTCCATAACTTAAAATTCGCGCGGAAAATCTGCTAATGGAAGGCTAGCACATATGGTGTACGCACCGTGTTCTGAACACTGCACGATCTCATTTGAAATTTCATTAGGAATGCCACCTATTGTTGTTTCGTCTCATTCTAAAAAATTGCCTACTCTCAAGATAACTTCATGTTTTTTATTTTGTGGGGTGTGTAGCTTGATGTCAAAAAATTAAGTTATCTTGAGAGTAGGCAACTTTTTAGCAAGGGACAAAAACAGTACATAATTAGTAGCAAATTCTGGCGTATATAGTCACTTCTCGTCGAATCTCTTTCCTAGGCAGAGGGGGGGGGGGTGTGCCTTGATATCAAGCTACACACCCCATATCAAACAAATGAGAAACTTAGGAACCGATGGTTTTTGTAAACTAAAAGTACCCTTCTTTAAGAGTACATAATTAGTACAATATTATGACATATCAACTTTCATTAAATCTATCTCACAAGCATGGGGGGGCAGCTTAGCGCCAAACCACACCCCCACCCTTTTAAGTGCGAATAACTCCGTTATTCATTAAGTATAAAATTTTTTCAAAGGGGACTAAATTAGTCCATAATTATTAAATCATTTTTACAATATCCGAATTACGTTTTGTTGAGGGGGGGGGGTGTAGCTTGACTGAGCCCTTGAAGGGACAATGTGGGGTTTTTCGAGTCTTAAAAATGCCTAGTGTAGGGTCTTCAAGGGACATTGTGGGGTCTTGCGGGGGGTAGGAGAAAAGGGGTCTTGCAGGTGCATAAACGCCCTTTGGTGTACAAAAAAATGATCCGCCAGTTGACGGTAAGTTACGTAAATTACTGTTTTTTTTTACGAAATCTGTATTTTCAAATTCATGCGTCATGTTTTTTACCTAACGGGATAGAAATGAAAATATACTTTGTAGAAACACACAAACTTTTTACTAGGTCAATAACAAACGAGCCAAACATAAACTTCTACCTGGGACGGACAACAACGCTGTTTAACGCCAAAAGCTAGTAAAACTAGTTATACTAAGCCTTGTTTCGTGCCTCGCTTTTCAACATTATTTTTGCTGTTATCAAAATAATAATTACCGAGCCAGACTTAATTATTTTGTATGTTTTTGCCGGAGGACTGCTAAATTGGAAGATAACGATGTACACGATGCACCGCATGAAAATTATTTTAAACACTGACAAAATTATTATGCGGTTTTAACCGTTTTTTCCCGTTTTTCTAGCTTAAACGATCATAACTTTTTTCCCGTGAACCGATTTTGATGAAATAATTAATGTGTCATGCACAGAATTTCAAGTAATCTAGGGGTTCAAGTCCCATGGTCCTATTTTACAAGCTTTTATGTAACTTGCATTGTATGTATGTAACTATTGCTATGTTTTCATGGGTATTGAGTTCGTTTTCAAAACTCATTCTATCTTTTTCTTTTATATAGCGTGTTCTTGGTCTTGATAAAGAACACGCTATATAAAAGAAAAAGATACAATGACTTTTGAAAACGAACTCAATACCCATGAAAACATAACATATGTTTGTTCGGGTGGAATCTTGCAACTTAATTTTGACCAACTTCCCGACATCCGATCGGCTTCAAATTTGGGATGCTTATATAGTTGCGGTGACAACACAAGAATATAGTGTGTGTATACTCGAAGGGGGTAGAGGGGGGTACAGTTGAAGTACGCCAGATTTCGTTGAAATTTGGTGTGTTGGGCCACTTGGGGATGGAGATAATGAATTTCTAATCAGATTTTCAAAACTCAATATGGAGGATTCAAGATGGACGATTTTTGGTCATCTTTTGCTAACCAATTTTACCTAACTTATATACATCCGATTGCCTTCAAATTTATAGTTCCGGTGACAATACAACAATATGTCATTATTAGGCCGTTTGTCCGATTTCAACCAAAATTGGTATACGGGGGCTTTTGGGGATAAGGAATACGAATTTTTGATGAGATTTTGAAAATTCAATATGGCGGATTCAAGATGGTCGATTTTCGGTCATGTTTTGCTAACCAATTTTAACTGACTTATCCACATACGATTGTCTTCAAATTTGGTATGCGTTTATAGTTCCGGTGAAAATACAATAATATGGTATTCTCAGGTACCCACCTCCCTCTAACGAGGGAAGTGGGGGGGAAAGAGATTTAGTTTGTTCGATTTCAATTAAAATTGGCATACAGGGGTTTTTAAGGAGGGGGATTATGAATTTTTGATCAGATTTGAAAATTTCAATATGGCGGATTCAAAATAGACGATTAAGGGTACAAATATAAAAATTAAGGGCGTGTGTTTAAATTTGATATACGTTTACAGTGCCCGCGACAATACATTAATATGGTAGTATTAGGTACACAATTCCCTCTAACGAGGGAAGTGGAGGGGGAAAAGATTTGGTTTGTTCGATTTAAATCAAAATTCGCAGACAGGGGTTTTTCGGGAAGGGGATATGAATTTTTGATTAGATTTGAAAATTTCAATATGGCGGATTCAAAATGGACGATTTAGGATACAAATCTAAAAATGAAAAAATTTTTATTAAAGAAACTTTTAAAGAACAAGCTTTTATTAAATGCGCTCCAAAGTATAAAATAATTTTTTATCTTTCTTATACCATAATAAAAGCCAAAATTTTAACTTTACGGTGACAAAGAGAGAACTACAAAAGAAGAACTAAATTCTTCTTCTATTCGAATGTGCTTTGAAAATGTTCTTAGTTTATAGAGTAATACAACAGTTTCTTAGGCGAATCGTCGATGTCGATGTTAAAATTTTTAATTTGCGCCCATCACTTTTATTATGGTTTAAGAAAGATATTATTTTCTACTTTTGAGCTTGTTCCTTAAAAGTTTTTTTTAATAAAATTTTTTTGAAATTTAAGACATCACACCAAATCACATGTCACAAACCAGAGTAAAGGGTCAAAAAAAGAGGGGGGAGGCTATAGCTCCCTCGGGCGCCTCTGACGTGACGCCTTTGCCCGATTAATTTATTGTAGATTGGGTTGGACCCTTCGGTGGGTGGGGGGGTTAACCCCTCGTTCTGGTAAAAATGACCTGGATAAAAAATCTTACGCAAGACCGCAGAGATGGGACTCTGATATCCGTATTCGAAATTACAAATATTTGAGTAACCGAAACCCAATAAACCTTTCTGCCATATTATTAATTTTCACTTCCATTTTCAACCAATATCACAATTAACGCGAGCAAAATGCGGTTACGTTTTGTCGTGCACTGGGTTAATATAATTTAAATTTAAAAAACTAAATCAGCTGATATAACCATTATTGTTAAACGTTCAAGAAATCAATGAAGAGTCGTTCTACTTTCTCCCGTGGCGGAGTTTCACTTATATAAAAAGCGAAATTTACAATTTTAAAACAGATGTGTTCTTTTTTGTTTTTGAAAATGTGTGCGCGCGCGGTTTTTTTGCAGGTTATTGCGTTGTATAGTCACTTTCTATGTACAGGGTGGTCCAAATTCGAGGGGCCTCTATAGCTTTGGGCTTTTGCAGCATAGTTAGCCCAAAACTAATATACATGTTACGGGCTCGATTATCAAGAGAAGTCGAAAACTAAAAACCGCATTGCGATATGTGAAAGTGTTTCTGACCTACAGGGTGATTCCCAAAAATGTGCGTTTCTAAAAACCCTCTACAACTTTTTTATTTGTAAATATGGAGATTTTCATTAAAAACATTTTTTGCAGATTTTTTTAAGGACAAATCTACCTGTTTTACCAATTTTGTCTTAAAGCCTTTAGTACACGAGATATAACACAAACTTACATTTTTTTAAATGGAATACCCCAATTTTTTAAAAAAAAAATTAGTTTTGTAATAAAATTTCCTGTTAAACGATGTGTCATACACCTATTTTTATTCAGTAGTTAAACAGATATCTGCAATTTTTAATAATTACATAGTAGGCTGTGTTTAACTCTGACCTAAGCAGTTTTATCTATCTAGGTAGCCATGATCAAATAAAAACAATTGCCATGATAAACGAGCCCAAGTGTCAAAAGTGGCGTCTTCGTCAAGATAAAAATGTTTGAAAACTTTGAAAAGTACGACATGATAAAATGTTATATTGAAAGTAACGAAAATCGACAGACGGCGTTAAATCTATATTTCCAGAGATATCCGGAAAGAAGGCAACCTAGCTCAAAAATATTTTTGAAGGTGCACCAATTACGTCACCGAAATTTTTCTCCAAGACGTGCATTTTGCAGGTGGTACCTAAATAAAAGCCAAGAAGACCCCGCGAATCAGGGAAGGTTCAGTTTTAAGGTATGGGTAGGCATCTACAGAGGACAAATGATTGGGCCATATGATGGAAATTTAAATGCCGAAAGATACCAACAAATTTTAGAAGAGCAGGTGATTCCGTTTATCGACAATTTGCCACTTCAGCAAAATAATGAGCTATACTTTCAACATGACGGTGCACCTCCTCACAATGCACGAGACATTACTAATTTGCTGAATATTGTGTTTGCCGAAAACTGGATCGGAAATAAAGGTCCTATATATTGGCTCCCCAGGTCTCCAGACCTGACCCCTTGCGACTTCTTTTTGTGGGGGAGAGTCAAAGACCTTGTATTTCGAAATCGCCCAACTACTCGAAGGGAATTGGAAGAGGCACTTCGTACTGCATTCAGGCAGCTTCGTGCGGTAGAACTTCTTAATGCAGAAAATAGCGTCAAGAGAAGATGTAGGATATGTTTACAAGAAAACGGCCGTCAATTTGAGCATTTGTTTTAGAATTAAAGACAATTGTCAGATGTAGATTTTAGGTGTTACATAGTTTAAATTAATAAAAATTTTAAATAAAAACTTTTATTAATTTTATTTTTGTTTATTATTTTAGGGTTGGTAATTATAGTAAACTAGAAGTTAAAGTTCGAGGTTACTGTGTCCCCTCGTGTCGTAGCCAACTTGATTTGTATGGAAAAAAAAACAATAAAATTTTATTTACACATTTGGGGCGCGCACAGCGTCTACTATGGTTAATATCAAAATATGCAAATATCTTTTAAACTATTTAATAAAAATAGGTGTATGACACATCGTTCGACAGGAAATTTTATTAGAAAACTGATTTTTTAGAAAAATTGAGGATATCCCATTTAAATAAATATAACTTTGTGTAATATCTCGGGAACTAAAGGCTTTAAAAGAAAATCGGTGAAACAGGTAGATTTGTCTTTAAAAAATCTTCAAAAAATGTTTTGAATGAAAATATCTTTCTTTACAAATAAAAAAGTTGTAGAAGGCCTTTAAAATCTTACATTTTTGAGAATCACCCTGTAGCTCAGAAAAGCTTTGACATATCGCAATGCGGTTTTTAGTTTTCGACTTCTCTTGAAAATCGAGCCCGTAACATGTATATTAGTTTTGGGCTAACTATGCTGCAAAAGCCCAAAGCTATAGAGCCCCTCGAATTTGGACCACCCTGTACAAGAAGCTAGCAGCGCAACTTGCGATTTTTTTTATTAGAACCTATATAACTAATTAGAGCTAATTAGTCACGGCGGTCCTCAAGGGTGAATAGGTTGACCAAAAATATAGCCAAAAACTATTTACTACATCTAATTGTACTCCACTTAGGGTCTCTAAAACCATTTTTAGGTAAATCGCAGCTGATCGAAAAGTTGATTTTTTTTAGTTTTTAGAGAAAATCATGAAATTTTAGTAGTTTTCTTTGGTTACATTTTTTGTATATAAAAATTGTGTGTAATTTTGGTTACACTCGAATAAAAATCTCATGCTCATCCTTTGATCTTTTTAATAACATTTAATAGAATTATACATGATATTATCTTTAGGTAACTACTTTTACAAAATATAAAACATTCATAACTAAACCTACAAATAACAAGAAGAAAAATCCACTACTGCTTTCTCAAACTTATAATTTTAATTTTATATTTTTCCCAGGTTAATAAAAACTCTCTGTGGAGAGACTGTTCTGGTGGTTCTGACCAGAGACCTAATCAATCATTGTCAATAAATACAAGACTATCCTCAATATGGTTTAAAATTATGTGAATTTTTAAAGTTTCTGGCAACATTGTGCTTCTAAAAGTTTTTCGTAAATGTTCAATGCTTTCACTTAGACGATTTTTGTTTACTTGCAAAAAAAAGCAATCCTCAACTTCTTTATTAAAATATTTTAAAGTGCTTATGAATGGCATTATTTCAAACATAGGTATTTTGTCAAGTAAGTATGTCTACATTTTTTTTTTGATCTCTGCCTAAAAGTGGCACTAAACCTTTCCAAAATACATGATTGACCAGCCCTTGTGAAAGATGTAACTCTGGTATAATACATTTTTTTAAAACAAGTGTATCTTGATCTTCTTCAAAAACTGGCATATTTATGGTACTAAAACACTCCTTGGCGTACTTGTTATCTTTTTCTAAAATACAGAATTTTTCAAAATGTTTAATAATATCACTGTATACTAATTTTAAATCTGACACGAACTAAAAAGGAGGTTTGTTTAACTGTTTATCGTCTCCTGATGATGCTAATGTTGTTAGCGAAACACGCGTCGAGTGCAAAAAAGTGTAGTTTTGGTTTGTAGATAACAATTATAACTTTGTTATAGTGCAACCAAAGGGTCCAAATTCCCAACATAGTTTATCTACTAAAAGTTTAATATTTTCATAAGAATCTTTTATATCCGAAACTAAACATAATAATACAACTTTTTTACACCAAGAACCTTGACATCTTTGCTAACGCTTCCTCCTTCAGAGAATCTTGTTCTTTTAAGTTCATTTTCTTTTTTGGCAGAGAAGTTTTCGGGTATGAATGAAAGTAAAATTTTAAGAAACCCTTGGCCGCCGTCTGCCATGATTTTTATTTTTGGTGTCCTAAGATATTTTCTATACTGTACCTTTTCGAGAATTTCTTACGCATCCACCCAAATAACAGATCTGCTTTGTTTTTCACCTGATCCAGAAACATCAAAATCAAATTTTAACGTACGTTGAATATACAAAAAGTACGCCAAGGAGTGTTTTAGTACCTTAAATGTGCCACTTTTTGAAGAAGATTAAATACACTTGTTTAAAAAAAAAATGTATTATACCAGAGTTAGACATAATTTTAAACCATATTGAAGGGGTAGGGAACGGGGTATGGCAGAAAGGGCCCATGAAGAGGCCTAATTACCAGGCCTACGGGCCGCCCCTATACTACTACTACTACTACAAACCATATTGAAGATAGCCTTATATTTATTTACAATGATGGATTAGGTCTATGGTCAGAACAACCAGGAGAGTCTCCCCACAGAGTTTTAATTAGTAGTAGATTTTTCTTCTTTTCATTTGTAGGTTTAGTTGTTAATGTTTTGTATTTTGTAAAAGTAGTTACCTAAAAATAATATTATGTATAATTCTATTACCTGTTATGTAAAGAAATGTAACCAAAAAAAACGACTAAAATTTTGCGATTTTCCCTAAAAAATAAAAAAAAATCAACTTTTCGATCAGCTGCGATTTACCTAAAAATGGTTTTAGAGAGCCTAAGTGGAGTAAAATTAGATGTAGTAAATAATTTTTGGCTACATTTTTGGTCAACCTATTCACCCTTGAGGACCGCCGTGTAGTGCTAATTTTCTTCCGCAAAGAAAAATTAGAGCTTGCATTTTTTTAAAAACTAGCGCATGCGCTACAGACTTCTCACGGAACCTAGCACTATTAAGCCTAATTAAGAGAATTCAGAAAAAGAAAGATACCTACATAATTGCAGCTAATTCATTTCTCCATAGTTTCATATATATTTTGTTTAAATATATACTACGAAAATTATACTAGAAATATTATACTCTAATATAATTTCAGTCAGTGAATCAATAAGTTTACTTAACACTAACATAACTATTAAAACCGGGCAAAGCACTAAATTTATATTCCATAAAAAAATGTAGAGCTGGTTTTTTTAAACAAAGAGCGCATGCGGAAGCTAGCAGCAGCAGTGCAAGGGATTTTAAGCTAACGAACCCCAAGTCACATGAATCACTACAACCGATTTAATGCTACAGACGGGAAAATTCTCCTATAGGCATTAGTTATCCCAAAATTCTTGATATCCAATTTATTAAGTTCAAACTATTAGAACTATTTAAATATGTTAAGGCGCTAATTTCCTAACGCCTTAAAAAATTTAGAGCTCGCTTTTTTAAAATATAGAGCCTGCGCTGCTAGCTTCTATGGTAGCTAGGCACCAAAAGAGGTTTAATACCAAAAGCCACATGAATCATTAGAACCCATTTCGGGCTACAGATAGTTACTCATCACTTTTACCAAAAAAAACTACTCCTCGGGAAAATTTCCCTATATCAGAATATAATATTTGTAGTATAATTTTTGTATCATATATTTAAAAAAAAATATATATATATATGAAACCATAGAGCACTAAATTAGCTCTAATTATTTAGGTATCTTTTGTTTTCTGATTCCTCCTAATTAGGCTGCAATCGCAGGCGCTGCTGGCTTCTCACGGAACGTAGCAGCGCATGTGCTAACTTTTAGAAAACGCAAGCTTTAAATTTTTTTTGCGGAACAAAATTACTTACTTACTTACTTCTTTATGGTTTTCACAGAAATAAATACATTTCTAAAAACAAGAGTTGGTTTGTCTTAATCTATGTAAATAAGAATAAACCAAAAACAGTGGGTTTCAAAATTTAAAAAAAAAAAACAAAATTATAAATTCTGGTTGGATAACTACGGTAATAATAAAAAAATTGAAAGTTGGGCTGCTAGTTTCTGGTACATTAATTTTGGCCTTGGGTGTAAGTTGTAAAATTCGATGACTTAAAGTTTCTTAAAGTTTATTCGGACGAGAATTTTCTTTTCTACTATAAAAGAAACTCCACGGAGAGGCTGCTCCGTCTTTAACAGAAGTCGGGGCTTACCATTGTCGGGATGCACCAAAAATATGAGTTTTTCTAGCAACAGATGATGAATGTAGAGACGTGTTCACATGACCAACAGCGCCAACAGGTTTAGGATGTGAACACCTCAAGCTGCCTTGAAGACTCCGCTAGGGCCCTATTAAACTGTCGGTTTTAGTCACGTCGCGTTTGTTGGCGGTCGCTTCGGTTTGTAAAGCGCCTGCCACAAGATTAGACTTGCCCGCAAGGCTGTCTTTAAGACCCCATTGGGTGCCCAAGACTACCCAACTGTCTTTAGCTCCACCTGGACACCAACTGTCTTGAAAACTGCGTTGGGGTCCCCAAATGTCTTGAAGACTCCGTTGGGGCCCCAAGACTCCGCTGGGGCGCAGATTTAAAAAAAAATCATAGGGTTCGCCTATTTAGTTTACGAGAAATCTGCAATCAGTCTTAAAATTGCAATTTTTGAGAGCGATTATCTCACAAGCTAAGTAATAATATCCTATTATGTTGGGTGCCATTTTAAAGGACTTTTTTGAGAGAATCTACAAATAGTAAAATTTTATAAATAAAGCATTTGTATCAAATATGGATATATTGCATATGTAAAAAAGCCTAGAGGCTATCATTTTTGAATTCTCCTTTAAAAATCCCTTAAAATGAAACTGAACATCATAGAGTATGTTATTTAGCATATGAGACAATCGCTTAAAATAATTAAAATTTTAGGACTTTGATTACAGATATCTCGAAAACTATATGTGCATCTTTAAATAGAAAATTTTATAAAAAGGTCCTCCCAAAATAAAGCTACGTCTCAAATTTTAATTTTTCTATTTAATTAAAGCTAGGATAGGAATATGTCATCTCAAAAATATATAGTAAACTGTAAAGTATATGCTTCCGAACTGAAATAAATTTGGTTTATCATAAATAACACTTTACTGATTAATCTAAACAAAACCTATCTAATTGAATTTTATCCTTCGCCTGCAATTACCTATTTAAACACTCACAGATTTCTTTAGGTCAACTGATATTTGGCCCAAAAATGTGACCCTAAACACTTGATGCAAGTGGCTTTTACGTACTTCTTTTGATTTTCTTTTTCATGGTCATTTCCTAAATGAGTCATCAGATTGTACTTTGCTGTTTGAAAATAGTTTATTATATTTTAGCAATTGAAAAAGAAAACCAAATGGCAATGCTCCTTATGCCTAATTTTAAAAATCTGCCTTATATCTGCATAAATTTGCTTGAAATGCTGTTAAAATAGATATCTTCTTTACCTAGATACTTAATTTAAAACCTTTTTCATATTCAAAAGCTTCATAGTCTAGGTTTTTGCCCTCTTTGGGTTGTCAACAGTTTACAAGTTATATATAATAAGAGAAATAATGAAATTGCAAATGATGATGAATGTTATAATGCTCTGTTCTTTGTAAACGTTAAGTCCGCCTTGACGAAATTGGACCCCTAATGAAGTAGCAAGGACAAAAAGACTCATACATACGTCGTACAGAAAGACTCGACAATCAAGAAAAACAGTTTACTTATTCACGACATCTAAAATTATCTCAAAGTGCACATACGCGTGCAAGGCAGATGACGGACGCCAAGAAGAAAGACTGCAGTTGTATTGATCTCGAGTTTGGTTGAGAAAAAACTTTACTTTTGGAAAAAGAATTCATTGCCTGATATTTCTGAAGTATTCGATTGTGATTTGTGCGATATTTACAGTTTTATCAAAAACAATTCAAGCGTAATTAGACAAGTCTTCAACTAAGCAAAAAACTTCTTGTGTAGGTCCGCAAGGGTCAGTCCTAGGGCCTGTTCTTTTTTCTTATTTTTATAAATGATTTACTAATTGTTAAAATATCTTTCACTTTTAGAGTTTTATTATAATACCAAAATAATTTTTTGGTATGCCAACAAATTTAAAAGTTCTTCGAGGCAACGTAAAAAACCATGGGATTCTAACATTTAAAAACACTAAAAAGGAAAGCAATAGTAAATCATAAATTTCTTGGTTTAAAAATTGATGTGTTTTAACCATATTTGTGCAATACAAAAAAAATGTTTTTAACAACAAGCCTTTATAAAAGTCACTAAAAAGTGATAGATTTCTGATAGAGGATTAAATGTTGATAAAAAGACGCTTATAACAAGTTTTGTACCGATTTTGGTACTAAACTTCAACTTTTTTTTATCATATTTTACTTAAATTTATTACATTTAAACCTTAATGTCTAATACAGCTTTTAAGCATTCTTATTGGGCGAAATGAAGAATTCGTTAGGAGAAGCGACAGAAGGTTCCAAAAGAGTATATTTATGTTTACTTGAATCATTTGAATTCAATGGTAAATAAAACGAAGTAACAACAAATAAAGGAAAAGCCCATTTTCAAGGCAATCGAATTGCTCGGTGATGGCAAGGCTAACTTCAGGCGTACGTACACACCACTGTAAACCTACATTGTCTTTATTTAGCCTTATAAAAGGTTATTTTTATACAAATATAATTTCTGAACCAATGCCGGATAAAAATATTACTGGTGCTCCGGAAAACAAAAGTGAATCGCGAAGTATAACCCTTGAAAAACTAGGAGTACTTATACAGGGTGATTCAAAATTCTCTAGAAAGACTTTAACTGTAGGTAGAATTTGTTGATCTGAACAAGAATTAGTAAAATATATAGGGTGGGCCACAAAATTCCGTACTTTTTGGATTGGCTATAACTTGTGACATAAGTGCTCGATTTGTAAAGATATTCGTTTTTTAGAAAGATAAAACGTGATACTTTTTTGATTCAGTTGAAAATTTTAAATTTCTCAGAAATAAAAGATGGCGGACAGTTTTAAAAAATGGGTAATTTTCAGCCCCCCTGAAAAAAATTTATGTGCGACAATGAACAAACTCTAAAGTTTTCACTACAAACGCTCATTGTTTATGTGTATATTAACGTATCACCTAATTAAATCGGATAAGAAATAAAAAAGTAATGGGTATTTAGATTCTTTTTCTTAAATAAATAATTAGTTAAAAAAATATAGCAAATGAAACATGTATGTAATGATGTGATTTTTTTCAATGCGAAGCCAAAACACTCAATCAAAAAACTTATAACTTTTTTATTTCCCAACTCATTTAATTAAATGATACTTCAATATATACAGAAACAATGAGCGTTTGTAGTGAAAGCCACGAATCGAAAAACTCACACGTTTTATCTTTCCAAAAAGCCAATATACTCCAAAATCGAGTAATCAAGTCAAAAGTTATAGCCAATCCAAAAAGTGCGGAATTTTGTGGCCAACCCTATATTTTTGTAAACTTCTTCCTAAATTCAGAGAAAAAAAAATATGAAATTTAAACGAAATAACGTAGCTTTTCTTAGATTAATGATATCTAAGCACTGTTCAAATCTTTCTAGGAAATTTTTAATCACCCTGTATGTAAAATTTCAATACATGCGGGTAGTTCCACAGAAATGTGACTAACCGACGCGCGACGTTTGTATTAACTTATTCTACAGTCAAACAACCCGTGAGAATGAGATGGGCAGAGTTTTCGTCTTTTACATAATAAATTAGTCCATGAATTTCTTCATGAATTTGTTCAAGGCCGTTATAAAACAGGCATAAGAATTAAAATATACTCCTATTTTTTTCTATAAATTTTTGTTAGTTAACTCTAAAGGCTGCTTCATAATTAATTTCCTTTTCTGTAACTTTTGATCTATCTTTTTCCTTTAAAAATTATGAAATCTCATGTATCTAGATGTGGTGTGCTTAAGTCTTAAGGAAAGACCTTGAAAAATAACCAATATTTAACATTGCGGAAAAAGAAACGGAAAAATCGTATTGCGCAAGTGCGGCCGGCAAAATATTTGTTGACGTTTTTTTAACGACAAATTTTTTTTTAAATATTTTAAACAGCAGTTGAACATTTAAAAGATAAGGTGAAAAAGTTTTCACATTTGTGAAACAAGAAAGCCCCAAATTTTGTAACCAAAAGGCCAAAATCACGCTTGCGCCTGTCATTAGTGTCAACATTAAAGACTAAAAGGAATTTTACCATAAAACAGCTTTTTAGTTATGGAAACGCAAAAAGAATTTACAGCCCATTCCATTTTTATTTAGACAAAACCTAACCTAAATGACCCGCTGAACAAAACCAGCTTTGAAAGTTGACAGAAATCCATATGCCCTAGATTGTTGTTGTTGTCAAATTTGAAGTTTTCAGGTTAAGTTAAGTTCTTTATGACAGAAATTTTGAAGGAAAGAGCAATTTGTTTAGATTTTTGCCATGAAAGACTCATGAAAATAAAACTATTTACAATTGTGCCACCAGTAAACCTATTATAGGTTTGTGCTTTTTGACACTGACATGTTATAACAAAAAGTATCGTTATTTTTGACTAGATAAAGTTTATGAAATTGATGCTTTTATCTCCAAAATTGTAGAAAAAAAACTGTGCAAAAAGTTTTATGAAATCTTCAAATAGTTGTTTTTACAACTAGTGGTTAATATAGTGCTTTTTTACAAACGTTGTTTTAAATAACGAGCGCCGCGAGGTCCTTTAAAACTCGAATACAAAAAAAGCACAGTTTCGCCGCGAGTTGTTAACACTATTTTTTTAATACCTTTAGTAAAAAATCCAAAAAAACAGAAAAATACTTTTCAAAATCTCGAACGAAGAGCACTTCTCGCAACACACCATCTTTACACTATAAATCAAGGCGGCTGGTAAATGAAATAACAATGGTTTCCATAGCGATGTGCCTTTTTACTCGGTGACGTTTGATATTTTGACGATGTTTTTAAATTATTTTTTTAATATTACTATTTTCCGCTATTTCTCTTTAATTTTAGGTAAAAAACGGACAGAATAGTATATTTCCTAACAAATGCCAGAAGTGATACATTCCAGCACGCAAAAGCAGTTAACGACGCGGAGCGGAGTTCGGATAAGCTGTAAGTGCGGGAATGATGCTTCTCGCACGTGTTAGGAACAAAATTTTTTCTACTGGGGTAAAATTCTTATTTAAATTTTATTTTTTAAAAATTAAAAAAAAAATGCGACATCTAAATTGGTTTTGACAAGGTATAGCCCAATAGAATAGTACTTTAAAATGGCAAAACTGACTACACAGCCACACTTTTCAGGGCTAATAGGGGATCATGCCAGAAACCTAAAACCACATTTTTCCAACAAAATTTCCCTCTAGTTTCACTCAATCTTGGATTTTGTGTTGGACTTAATATTTTGGTTAATATTTGTCCGATTTTAAAACGGTTTTTTTCTGTTGGCTAAACAGAATTATTTTTTAAACTTTTATTCAAAATTTTTTTTTGTATGTGTCATAAAAAAAAGTTATGCCTAAAAGATTTCCGAAAATGATGACATGTGATTACTTAATAGCCAATATTTCTCTTGTGTAGACGTGAGAAGAAAAGTGTTCTAATACAAATTATAGACGTAAAAATTCTCTATATTCTTTTTCTGTATAGTAAAAAATAGCTGAGATAGAGTTCTGCAAAGTTGTCACTACAAATTCTTGAAATAAGATTTAACTCTCGTATTGTGTCAAGTTGGCCATGACGAACGCCTATGGTTTGTCAAACCAGGAATTTATCAGACCGTATTTAAAAAAAAATTCATCTTAAGAACTATTCACCACAAAAACTGCAATTTGTTAAACCAATTTTTTATCCGAACCTCATTTCTTCAAACCCACCCAATAACAAACTCGAAATTTATAAGACCCGTTTTTAATCGAACCATTGTTCATCAAACTCATTCAATATCAAACTCGTAATTTGTAAAACTCATTTTTATTCAAACCCGGAATTTGTCAAAACATTATTTTTTAAAACCGGAATTCGTAAGACCCGTTGTTTATCAGAAATGTGTTCTTAACTGGAATGCAAGTGACATCTATACACAAACTATTGAACATTTGACGCTACTTAGCATAGCAGCGACAAATGCATCGAAACGCCGCGCCACTTGCATGTACGCCTCTCGTTCATGTATTATTGGCGAATGCGCAAGATTCTTATACGAACTCCGGTTTTGAAAAATAATGGTTTGACAAATTTCGGGTTTTATTAAAAATGAGTATTACAAATAACGAGTTTGATTAACAAGGTTCGGATAAAAAATTGGTTTAACGAATTGCAGTTTCTATAGTGAATGATTTTATAATTGAACTTCCTTTAATTAACAGGTTTGATTTTGCACATTCTGATAAACCGGGGGCGTCCGCCAAGACAAAACAAAAGTACCTATACTCACCTATTATTGACAACTGCCGTTAGTGAGTGTTTTTCATTTCTGAAATATTGGAATATTAGATAATATTCTGCGTAGCTACTTTTAACATTTAAACTTTTTGAGTATAATTCGATATACGTCCTTATGTATTTCGAGGAAAACGAGAAAATTAATTATTAAAATTAAAAATTAAAATTAAAATAACGTCGTGAAAAAGAGAAGTAAGCAAATACTAATATCTGGAATTAAGTACTTATTTACCAATAACCTACCTAAAGAACATAGATATAAAAAGTCTCATCACTTCTTACAGGGTGATCCAGAAGGTAGCCTTACTTCTTCTTTTCTACGGTTTTTGATAGAAATAAAACGAGACTGTCGTACGTAAATTTTTTAGAACATTTTTTGCCTTAAAGTCTGTCACCAACGCGCCTAACTCAAGAACCACTTGTCCGATTTTGACGAAATTTTGTAGGTACGTAGACCTGGTTTGTGCTCCAGATGGTCTCATTTCAAGAACATTAAAATTGCCCCCTAGGGGCCGAGATAATGGAAGGGACTTATTAAAAAACCCAGTTTAATCCAGAATATGGCATGTGGGGTATTAATTGGAACGTATTTAAACAGGGTTTGTGAGAGCTTTTGGACCTATAAATTGAAAGAGTATTTTAAAAAGTCTTGCCTGCGTTAACATTTCTTCCTTTTTCCATAAAAAAAGTACACATTTGTGGCGTCCTCTATCTCCGTTATTTTTAACATAACTGTTATTTTTTATTAACAAAATTTAAAGAAAATTAAACCCACTAAATTTTTATAGGAACACTTTTAAAAAAAAAGTTTAATGGTAACAAATTATATGTCAATATTTAATTAATCATTGTTTTCGGCGGTAGATGTGAATTAACTTTTTATCAGAGACATATAGCCAAAAAAAATATTAGATCAAAAATCTTAGAAAAACCACTTTTTTATAAAACATAACCATTTGTTTTTAAATCGGAGCAATGGTCAATTAGATATCGGACTAAAACCGAATTTACCCAAATTACGCATAAATTGAAGATGGCGGCGAACCTAGAGAGAAAGTTTGTTGGAAAAATGTGGTTTTAAGAGTCTCATATGACCTTCTACTAGCTGTAAAAAATTTTTCTGACTATTCTATTGGAGTACTAGTGTTTTGGACTGACACTGAGAGGCTTATTTTTATTTGTTGTTATGATGATTCAGGCTGCCAAATAAAAAGTAAGTGCGGGAATGTCTCGGGGTAAATTCATTCTCGCACCCAGTGCGGGAATGAGACACTGCGAACTAAAATGCGTACGAGAAGTAGGTACTTCTCGCACGGAAATAGTCAAATATTTTTATGCACCCCTAATCAAAAAGAAAGTCTTTTGGCATCGGTAACCAAAAAAGCCATGCTTTAGTTATCTGCAGACAGTTACTAAATCATGTTTTTGATGAAGGTAAAAAAAAAATATTATCAACACGCATGATAAAAGTAAGAATAAATAAATAAACAAGGCAGCACTGGCTCAACTGTTTCTTTGGGGAGAAGCAAAATTACCAAAACGTCAGATCGAAAATTCTCGTTGACAGTTGACGTAATTTAAATCTGTATAAATTTCGGGTGGAAAATACTGTAAGCATAAACGAGCCTCTAAATCTTGACTGCACTGTAAAAAAATTAATATAGAGATTACACTTAAAAGTAATGAACCTACTATATTATCTGATATTCATGATGCAGTTAAAAGTCCTGCCCGTAAAATGAGAAACACCAAAAATCCATTAGCAATATAAGGACGTAGTCCGTTTATTTAAAATTTTTAACGATACCGGTTTGGGCGGACCTAGACTGCCACGGACCTAATTCGAAAGGCTTCACAAATTCAATGTTACGTAATGCGTTGCTTCTCCAGAAAAATTGACACTTAAGATTAATTTTCGGGTTTATCGGCATTCGTATCCTTATCTCTATGGACTCGACCTATCGAGCAGGTGTACTTTTAAACTAATGGCGAATGCGTGACAGCTCCAGGGATGGTCGTAATGTTACGACACCCTTATCGTAACTAACGAGGTTTTCATGCTTTTAATCAGCTGGAGCTGTCACGCATTCGCCATGACTTTAAAAGTGCACCTGCTTGATTGGTGGACTCGATAGAAATAAGGATACGAATGCTGATAAAACTGAAAATTAACTTTAAGTGTCTAATAATGACGTTTAATTTAAAGATATTTTAAATCTGCAAATATTATTCGCTTTTCCTTAAATGATGCGCTGGTAAAATATTACATAATGATATCACAGCAACGTATTTTGACGTAATAAGTATTTACGTCACTAGACCGGAAAATTGGTCTTTACAGGTCGACGCAGGAAATTTACAGGGCGAGTCGCAGGCGAGTCCTGTAAACCTGCGGAGACCTGTAAAGACACTTTCCGGTCGTGTATCGTACGTACTTTTTTTTTCAAACGATCAGAAAAAACATTTTAGTATCTATCACTTTCTTCGACGCCTAGCCGTGTTGCGTAATTTATTAACAGTCCCCTGATATTTTCTGCTTCTTGTTGACTAGATAGCCATTGCCGCTAAGGCCGGTAGTTTTTAAGATGAAAACTAAGAAAAGCAAGTAAAGTTTTGTGGTTAGAAATGATTTAAAACATTAGAAAAATTAGTGTAGTGCCTGTTAGCTTCACACAGCTAAATCAGTGATGACTGACGAACAGTTATGGCCAACCATGGCCAACTTATCGCTCATAAAAGGCAGTTTTCTAGGTTTGTTCTTTATTTACCTATATTTAGAGTATACTCTGACTTTGAGAATTAAAAATGTGTGGTCGATTTTTCGGTAATTATGCAGTATACGGTCTTCTACCATTTCTGTAAACAAAACTTTTGAAACAAATTTAAAACAGCTTTTTTAGAAGTGTCAAAACTGCCCAAAAAAACAAGCTAAAAGCTGTCAACACGAAGTCATAGCCAACTTGCCAAAAATGGGACCGGAAAAGGATCAAGGGACCGGAAAATTGAACAAAAAGGTCCTTTCTGGAGAGTGGAAATATTTCGAAAGAACATGCCTTGTAATGTAGAACTTTCCGTATGAAAAATCGTACGGAAAGTGGCTATTTTCCGGCCGTTTGAAAAAAAAAATGTTTCATCGCATGTCAATTTTTCCGGAAAAAATGTTTGAAGCAAAAGTCATGAAATAATCTTAACAAATACCATTCGTGCATCTAATTTTGCCTGTGGAAAAATTCAGATACACTTATGATGATATTACCACCGAAAATAAACTGACTACGCTCTCAGTTACAATGTTGCTGACAAATTCACATTTATTTATTGGGATTTCTAAAGTCTTGCGATCTTTTCGCGGAAAAAAAATCAAAGTCGTTATATTAAAATCACTTTGTGTAAAATAATTTTTTGTCTTGAAATCAGTTTCTTCTAAGCCTATGTTTCATCAAGCTGGTTTTTCTTTAAACCTGCCTCACAAACAAATGAAAGGATTTTGGGGTGTGTATCAGCCTTTAAAATCTGACTTGTAGTGAAGGGGCATGTGTAAGTCCGTGGGATTTTGAATGAAGGAGTTTTGTGACTATGTGGGATTGTTAGCTCTTTAGTCACATAATCAAGTGTTACCGCGTGTTTTGTTCGCATCCGTGTAGAAGGGGTTGATATGACGTCATCTTTTAAGATGGCGGCCAACAATCATAAAAAATACAACTTTTGCAACCAGGGCATGATTATACTCGAATCTATATAATTCGACGACGAGAATTCCAAAAAATTTACTTTCAAGGTCAACCGAGCTTAAATGAGTTTAAAAATCGCAAAAAACAAGATTTTTGCCATTTTCTCTACAAAAAATCTTAATAATTCGATGTTTTGTCAGACTAACTTCAAATGTACCCTTCAAAATACCCCAGTAAAATTAACATATTGCAAAAATAACATACTAAAGGGCGCTATTAATCAACTATTAAAGGGAACCATCTTATCTTTCTTACCAAATTCCCTTCACTTAATGTTTTTGCGTAGTGGTTAATTCGAAAAAACACTACAAAAACCTGGTTTTTTACTTGTACATGGTATTTTTAAGGTCAATCACGGTCATACATCAACTAAACTTTTTTTTCATAGTAAGCGGCGATAAGTAATAAGTAAGTTGATATATTAGCCGCCATATTGAAAAGCATCCTAGCTGAACCAAATTTTTTTAACAGTGTTACTGTACTCGACCTTCTTATCTTTCCTACCAAATTTGGTCCTCTTCGCTTTAGTAGTTGATTAATAGCGCCCTTTAGTATGTTATTTTTGCAATATGTTAATTTTACTGGGGAAATTTTCAAGGTCATAAAGCTTCAAACTGCATCAAACTCAAAGGATCGAATTTGGCATATATGCCTAATAGTTTGAGGTACATTTGAAGTTAGTGTGACAAAACATCGAATTATTAAGATTTTAGAGGAGAAAATGGCAAAAATCTTGTTTTTTGCGATTTTCAAGGTCATTTAAGATCGGATGACCTTGAAAGTGAATTTTTTGGAATCCTCGTCCTCGAATTAAATGACATCGAGTATAATCATGCCCCGGATGCGAAAGTTGTATGTTTTATGATTGTTGACCACCATCTTGAAAGATGACGTCATATAAACCCCTTCTACACGGATGCAAACAAAACACCCGGTAACACTTGATTATGGGACTAAAGAGCTATCACTCCCACAGAGTCACAAAACTCCTTCATTCAAAATCCCACGGGATAGAAATTATTGACATATGCCCCTACACTATTGTGCTGAGACAAAGATAGCCATGGAGTCTTTTAGCTGCAGTCACCTCTTCTGAAGCCGGAAACAGAATTGCGACATTCGGTGAATTGCGATTATTCGCATCTTCTTGCTTAGCCCATTATGGTCTCTAGGGCCCTAACAACATGTCAAATGGTCCCACGTCGAACGCATTTCCATTCTATCAAAAATTGGGTGTTCGCGCTACCCGACTCCAAAGCCAGGGATCGAACCCATTTCTCGGGCAAGCATGCGCGTAAAATGTATATATTTCAATATAAAATGAAGAGGTTTAAAAAAAAAGCATCTAGGCGCTTTCGACGAAAATTTCTTCCAAAAGCATAGATGATTGGGACCAATAGCTTTCTTGTTCTTGTATGTATTATTGTACAAACCATTATGGTTAAAACATTACAAAATCGGACTACGTAGTTGTCTCTTTAAGTTCTTTAAAATTTTAAACAAATTTCGATGTAGAATTTTTGGCAGAATACGAATGTCTTCTGTGGCTAGCAAATTTTCTGACACCCAATATATATGTGCATATAAAAAAGTTGGGCAAGGCCTCCCGCGCAAATACCAAACCACAGGAAACGAATTCGAAAACAATTAGCATGCTACATCATCAGTAACTCACCAGGCATTAAAAACATAATAGTCAGCAGGGGCCGGCTTAAATAATTAACACCCGACTGAAACTTTTTGAACTTAACCTTTTATCCGTGGTAACTTTCGTAACTGGGTCGTTTTCAATATGGAAGCCACGGAAATAATTGTCGTCTACCTGATTCCAAGAATATATAGCTGCATGGGTGTTGATCATTTAAGACGGCTCCGTGCTGTCTCGTGGAATTAAAAATAAAAATGATTATTGTTGAGTCAAACGAACCTCCTTTTAATGATTTTGAATCGAAAAAGACAGATTCATCACAAAATTTTGCCTACCGCGCAAATACCAAACCACAGGAAACAAATAACAAAGGCAATACAAATATGGAAATGGATTGAAAAAAAAATTTAGTTTAGACTTAGTGAACCGAGTGTATAATCTTAAGGCTGTCTTATACTCACTGTACTTGACGTAAGTCAAACTAAGTAAATAACTAGGTATAGATTTAAGTAACATGTATTTCCCCCTAAACAAGGTGAAAGATCTCCATCAGAAACTAAACCATTTTGCATGAAAATAGACATTTTTGTTTTCAACCCCTTTCTATAAGAACCGTGCAGGTACGAATATGATTTTGAAAGTAACACTGAATGGGGATTTTCAAAAGTTAAAGAATAAAACCGAATGGAATTAGAATAATTTATTTTGAAGAAAGAACTTTCCATTATCTATCTTAGTATTGAAGTTAAGGTATTAATTTAACCAAAAAAAGGACAAGAATTTGTACTGTGTTATTTTAAAAGGGATCTAAGAATATAAACGAGTAGTCGAAAACAAAAAAACAAAATTCGTATTCCAGCTAATATCACAAATCAGGGATCGAGTCCTATGTAAACTTTGTGCTTGGAAATTTACGTGCTTTATTAAACGCTACAACACTTAAACCCCTACAATTTAATCCATCTGCCGCTTTGATAAATGATCTCACAGCAACGCCATTTTATCTGATTTCTCCGAAACGCAATCCAAATAAATAATGGGTTCCGAGTTTCACATCAGAATTTCATTTGCTTACTGGAAATTCTGCCCTTATTTCGACTCTGATCCGCTTTGCCGTGATTTCCAGTAATTTCCACGTGCAATTGGGAGAGTTCAAATCGGTGTTGCCACTTTAAAACAACATAATTCTGTACACAGGTAATTTAAACCTTTGTTTCTGGAGAAGGCTGTTGATAACATGTAACATAAACATTCGCTGGGGCGGTTAGGCGAAGAGAATGGTCCGGGATATAGCCTCAAAAATATCTTCCGATCAGTTTCGTTGCTTCACAGCCGAGAATATATGTAACACCCGGTCCACACCTAGCGTGCCCACGCTGCCTCAAAAAACGCATCACATAACTCGGCATTTAAAAAAACCTGTCACGTGGTGCGTTTTTTGAAGCATGGTGGGCACGCGTTGGTGTGCACGGGGCTTAAGTCTCGCGTTTAGAGGGGTAACGCGGCGTCGCGTCGTCGGTGATGGGTGTCATACCGGAGGAGTCAGGGCTGGAGGAACGTAGCTGCGTTTACGGGTGAATGTTTATGTATTTGTTGTGTGTATATTTTTAATTGTATGTTATTTTTTTTTATTCATATTTTTATATAAAATAAAGTCCTTCTTTAAATAATGAAGTAATTTACCGTAAAGGATAGTTATTTATTTATTTATTTAGAGTGCACACTACAGAAATAATTTCCAAATGGAACACTTTGAAAAGAAAATGTACAGAAAGATTAAGATTAAACAATCTAATAACATCAAATTAAGAAATAAACCTTTTAACAGAATTTAAGCTAGTTTAAGTAGAGATCAATATAAGAAAAAATCAAATTATAATTTGTCACTAATCTTGTCATGACACTGTTCAAACCGTAGTTAGTTCTGTGCGTAGGTTGAAAGAATAACTGACGTTGACTTGTTCGGAATATAAGTCCAACGTTCTTGCGACGTTTCTCTAAAGTGGTAATGCCGCAAAGCAACAGACGCGTTGGGTAGTCAAGATTTTGATATGGGATTCTGCGTTTGTATAATAAATATTTGGTGATTCTATTTTGAACTCTTTCTATTCGCCTTATGTAGGTTTCGTAACTTGTCGAAGGTAGCACCTAAATCTTTGAACGTATCAACTTTTTCTAGGTTAACGTTGTTGATAGAGTAGGTGTGGTTGTATGGGGTAAAAGTTTTATGAAAAGTAGTTTTAAAAGATTGACATCACACCAGCTAGTTAATCTGTCAAGATCAGGTTGCCGGAGATTTTTATCTGAGTCCTCAATCATGATAAAATTTTAGGTCGTCGGCGTAAAGCAGACAGAGGGCGTTTTTGAAGCAACCAATAATGTCGTTGATGAAGAGCAGGAACAGGACTGCGGGACGCCTGATGAGTCGTTGATGTCTGTCCGTAGAATATGATTTGGTCTCACCCAAGCCAATGTCAGAAAGCTTCTTAAACAGAACTTCATGGCAGACACTATCGAAGGCCTTTGATATGTCGGTGTATATGACATCAACTTGTTTGCCAGACTCTTGTGCTGAAGTTAGGACCTGTTGGTAGATGGCCAAATTGGTAGTTGTCGATTTATTTTTGCAGAAGCCATGTTGCTCGCTAACAATGTAATTTTTATAGCAACAGTAAATATCGTCAGTAAGTATGGATTCCATTATCTTAGGAATATGAGATAGCAGCGATATACCTCTGTAGTTTTGAATATTATTCTTGTCGCCAGACTTGTGAATAGGAAACAAAGTCGATGTTCTCCACGTAGTTGGAAAAATGCCACTTTCGAAAGAGAGTTGAAATAATTGCCTTAAAGGCTCGGTTAGAGGATAGAAAACTAATGTAGATCATTAAATAAGTAAAAAAAACAGTTGTATTAAACGCTTCTCCCAGCTGCTTCGATTCTGGTTTAAGTTCAACTTATGGCTCTCGAACGGCACTATATGTAATCCGGCCGCTGACGCTCGCCGTTGCCGTTCACCAGGAATGTCTAGCGCCTGGCACAGGAACGATGCTCTTACACCCATTTTTAATTAAAACAATAAGTATTTGCAGATGCATAAAAAATGGTTTAGTTAGATGATGGTTTAATTAAAAACGGGTTTTAAAAATTCCTAGTTTCATTTTGAGTGGATTTTAGAAAAAGTGGTTTTTTAAACATAACTGTTTTTTTTTCATTTCCAAATTAAAAAAGGAGTTTAATATTAAATGAGACGAATTATGGTTCGGATAAAAAATTGGTTATTGATAAGTGATTTTGAGGCCACAGTGCACGGTTCTGCTTTCGTAGAATCCCAACAACCAATATTATTGCGTACAAATACAGCATCTAATTTAAGTTTGGTATTCTCAAATCAAGAATTTCTTAATTTTCGCCGATGTGGCTGCACAGCAACGTTCTGGATGATCGAATCCGTGTGATGACGTCAGAACGAAGTCTGGCAGACGGTTTCACCCTAAAGTATTGATTACCGAGCCGCCCAGCAGTTATACGAGCGTTTTCGCTTTTTCGCGGAATAAAAGAGAGAATCTCGAGGCGCTTTCTCCCTCTTTTCGTGCCACCCAGCCAGCCATTGATCTAAATAAATCGACTGACGAGATAGTCCAACACTTCCCTCGCTCTCTACATTCATAAAGGGTTTGTTTATTTTGGCAGTTTTGAATAGGTTTTTTTTTCTGATTTCAATAATAATATGTTATGGTCAAGCCATGATGGTAATTTAAGGCTTAAAATATTTTAGCATAATTTAAGGGGTAACGTTTTTGATGAAGCAATTTTTTACTATGTTTTTCGTATTTTTATGCCATGATATTGCTCACATTTTAAAGCTTTCGTTTAAAAAAAATTAATGCTAAAAAACATTTTTTCTCTGTTAAAATGAAAAATATTTGGAGAGAGAGGACAGAATTTTTGAGATAGATGGAGGGATAATTTAGTTAAGTGCAAAAATATTTAAGGTTGTTGAAGAGAGACAGCAGACTATAAAAAAGTATTTTAGAGAAAGATGAAAATAATTTAAAGCAATTGTTTACTAAAAATTTTCCTTTATGTCATTTGTCTGTCATCTTGAGTAGGTGGTATTAATTTCTTTTAATCAAAGTTCTTTATAATCTTTAAATTTACCAAAAGACGTGTCCCACTAGAAGTGTATTTAAGCACATCTAAAAATCATTTAATTAACAGGTATTTAACTTAATTATTTTAAGGGTCATCATGGCTTTACCATTACGCTTTTCTCTAAATGACGGATGGTTGTCTTTTACATGAATCCTGTGTCAGATTTTTTCATCATTTCCTAGCACCGTACTGATGAGCACCACAAGTGCGAAATCCGGATCTACGGTTACCATTACCTTTTTTGAGGGAAAGCTCGCTATTCATTGATTAAGAAAAATTTCATTCGGTGATTCTTCGTCTATTATTGCTTTTATTGAAAAGTTTTTATGATTTTATTAAAAACCGTTAAGGAAAAGCTCCATTCAAATTTGTCGGAAATATACAGGGTATCCCATTTAATAAAACTAACGTCCCCTCTCTAGCCCCGCCCCCTTAACGACTGATGGCATTATCAGCATCCAAAATCATACTTTTTTTGATTTTGGAGATATTAGAAGGGACTCGAATTTTTGGGAAACTGTGTACTTAATTGTTGCCAATAAACTAAGATTTTTATCTTTCGCTAGTAGCTTCAAAGGAAGACATTGAATAGAACTCAAGGGGCTCTGCGCAGCAACACAATTAGTCGGTATACAACATTTTATTGAAATTGAAGCAAGCGTTTTTGAGCTACAGATACGACAACGCAGTTACTTTCCTCTCTTAAGGAGCAAGAAAAGTAAAGATTACGGCATGTTCCGATGTTATTAATTCAGGGAGAGTTCATTAGCGGACAGTTCAAGATACTCTGGGTCAGATAAAAGAAGCAACGATTTTTGAACTAACCGTGTGACATAATGGATAAAGCTTTGTTTTTCTATAGTAGCTACAGATATCAGATGATGCATTTTGTGGCTATTCTTATTTCTATTATATATGCGCCTAATTGGAAAGGGGAGTGGTGGAGTTAATTACAATAACGAACAACACTTTATTTAAGGCGAATAAGAATTACGACTTTTGTGGTTATCTTTATCACAGATTAAAAATTGGTTGGTTAATTCGTATTTTTCTTTTTGTCAAAACGAAAAATTTTTAGGATTTTCTAGTTGTAAGTTGCTAATTTTAACAAATAAAAAATTCACACCACCCACTGACGTCACAAAAGTTAGGTTATCAAAATTTTTCTTTCTTACTTTGGATTTAAGTTAAACTTAGACTTAAGTGCTTGCAAAGGCTGTCAAAAATTGCAGCTTTTGCCTAAAACTTATCGATAATAACTATAACCACAAAATACTACTACTACTACTTTGCTGTATTGTAGGTGGTTTGATTGTTGAATGTCTGATCTTAAGTGGATTAGAAAGGCCGGTCCGCTAGGAAATATGCAAAGCCTGCCTAAATTGAAAGATTTTAAATCAAAAGGCACCTTTTTCTCAGAAAGTGTGAAGGACTAAGTGACTTTTTTTGGGTTGGGCGCTAATTTTGGGACACGTGGTATATATAACGACAGAACCAGAATGATGATCGATATAGCCTGATGTTCGTCTGTTGTCTCTTTTTGAAGCATGTTATTAAGCTTTCTTAAAACACGCCTACTTGTTTTGGTATCTTGATAGGGTTTAGATAGGTCGTCAGAACAATTACAAATTTTGGAACCGGTATTTTGCACCTAATACCTAATATTGTTTTTATACATGAACGAGAGGAAGAAAATATAAAGGAGAATTTTATGAACAAGATGTCGTGTAACAATTTATACATTTTTTGTGTAGAAATATTAGTAGAAAATAAAATCAGGAACTTAAGTAATTTGTAAAATCTACAAATATAATAATTGTTCATTAAATCCATTGAAAATCATACTCAAAATTTACAAAAGCCATTTAAAAAAAGCCAAATTATTAGTTACTAAGTTTAATCAGTAGACAACCAAATTAGAGACTTAAGTAATTTGTAAACTCTACAAATATAATAATTATTCATTAAGTCCATGAAAATCATACTCAGAATTTACAAAAGCCATTTTATTGAATTTGTAAAACCCGTTTTTAATTAAATTATTACTTACTAAGTTTAATTAGTAGACAACCAAATCAAATATAATAATTGTTCATTAAATCCATTGAAAATCATACTCAGAATTTACAAAAGCCATTTTGTTGAATTTGTAAAATCCGTTTTTAATTAAATTATTAGATACTAATTAAACTATATTTCATCAAACGTCGTAAGTAGAAAGATAAAGCAAATCCTTGCCAGCCCGGATTGATTAACAGTAGGTTTTACAAACTACGAATAGATATTTGACAAACAATGGTAAAAAAGGCTTTCATAAATTCCAAGTTTGATTTTGAATGGATTTCTTGGAAAATGGTTTGAATAAAAACAAGTTTTACCAATTTTGACTTTGGGGGATGAAGTTTATTGACATTTATAATAACACCCTGTACAATAAAATCATTGTTATTTAAGATAATTAATTTTACAATGACTACTAAGTATGCAATTGATAATTTGTAAACTGAAGGATCTCTCAACATTCAGGCTACTTGGTTATTTGCCCTGGGCTTGAGTGTTGTGGGATAGGTGGTATATTTTCACTTTTGCTTTTTTATATTAACTTTGTTTTTTTGAATTTTGTTGGCAATAAAGAATTTTCAACTCTATTCTATTATACAATTCAGTTCTTCATCTGCTGCATTTTGTTGTGCTATGACCAGACTGTTGTTGATGTTAATTACATCGACATGTAATTAAACTCCCAGAATTTTCCTTCTTGTACGGTATGGAATAATTAAAAATATGCTTGATTGGCAGGTCTCTTATTGACACGACTATTTTCCGTGTAGTGTATTTTGAAAGAAAAATATCGAGAGTAGTTTTTAGTGGTAACATTTATACCCTTTTTCATATCTTGGAAAAAAATTTGTTCTTTTCTTCTACTCTTTTTTTTTCTTTCTTTTCTTTTTTCTTTCTTCTACTTTGTATAGAAAATATTTAATCTCTTTCAGTGTTAAAATTTGATAGAAAGATTTACTAGGACGTTAGTGCTAGTACCATGGTAACACCTAGGTCAATTTGAACTAGTAGCCTCTGAGCTCAATCGACTAATAACAATGGTAGAGGAGATGGGTTTTATACATTCCTTCGTTCAATATCTGCCTGTATCCCACCCCCGAAATCGACATTCTAACGCTATTCTAAAAGAAACTACACTGATGCGTCACTTAATACTAATCATAAATCTAGTCTGCTATTGTTTTTATTTATATTATTATTATTATTATTATTGGTATCATTATAACCATTTTTAAAGTTAAGATCGTTCGCAGTAACTTTAATAATTTAAAAATCCACGGTTGAGCGCTCCTTGGCGATGACAGGGCTTGATAAAACCGAGAGGTTAGGTTTAAAGTTAAATTTAGTGCGGAATAATGGTTGTGTCCCTGTAATGACGCTCATTTAGATTAGATTTTAGAATAAATGACTGGCCGACTTTAAAGACTTAGTTTCTTCTACTGTGCGAAATGATACATTACACAATAATATTTGTAGACGGACGAATAAACCCGCCTTTTCAACTACAACCAAAAAAAAAAGATCATGATTTTTTTATAATTTTAAACACGCTCTAAGAAAACGGAATCTCTTTATTTACCTATTTTCGCAGTTGATCCAGCATTGAACTTTTACACCAAATACACAACAAACTATATACAGACCGCTTCAAGCTACTGCGAACATAGGGCGAAAGAAGTCTAATTTGCCAGTGTACGTACATGCAGAGACACCGCACGCCTATCAGTGAAGCAACCAACACTCAGGCGTCCGATCGCCATTCGCTGCCGTTCGCCGCCGTTCGCCTTGTATTTAGTACGCCTCTAACCACGGTGCTGTGTGGAGCGTAGTTAATGAAACCGGAATTTGGTCAATAAATACGCAAATTTTTATAACGTAATTTTCTTATTTTTTGTCACTGATAAATAAGAGCGTTTTATTGTCAACTGCTCAGATTTATCAGAGACGACGTGTTACAATGAAAATAATAAGGAGAAACAAAATAAAAGCAAGTTCTCAAAATAAAATAATACATTCTAAAAACCAAAAAGATTCTCCCAGTCAAAAAAAAATTAAAGCAAATGTTCGAAAAGTCCTCCTTGCTCGGCTAGACAATATCCGAGCCAACTATAAAAACCCCTTCTAACGTTTCCAAGCATGTTAGGGGTGATAATTTGAAAAGCTTCTTCAAAAACAGATGGAAGTCATTAGGAGCAAGATCGAGAGATCGAGCTGGCCATAAAATAGTTCCCCGTGTACTTATAACCCGATTAGGAAATACATTATCAAGATATTCCCTAACAAGGCCAACATTGTAAGCGGAACAACCATCTTGTTGAAACCATGTTTCACCAAATCTTACACCTAACAACTGCCTAGCAGTTGGAATAATGTGCTGCTGCAGTAGATCCAAGTATCGAGGACCATTCAAATTGCAATTGCCGTTAATAAAAAATGGCCCAATTACGTGTTCCCCTACAATACCCCCCCCCCAAACATTTAGTTTTTGGGGATACTGTGTTCTTACGTCAAAATACAAATGCAAATTTTCCCTCGACCAATATCGAACGTGTGTTCGGTTATGACGATTTGACCATTTGACCATCTGCACTTTTTCGGCAACTTCGTAGACATCCATTTTTAGTTTTAAAAATGTATTATTTCAATTAAGAACTTACCCATCTGTTTCTTGAGCAAGGCAGAAATAAAACAAAATAATAAAAACAAAATGAATTTCCAAAAGATAACACTGTAGAGTGCTTCGAATCCCCGAGGTGGATTCGAAGCACGCATTCGTACGGCACGGAGAGTAAATTGGACTTGATTCCCCCTATGTTCGCAGTAGCTTGAAGCGGTCTGTATAGTCCAATTTTTTGATGGGCGGACTGACGTCAGTTTTGCCTCTGAAAACGTATTTCTTTGTTGTCAACAGTTCGCATGTCAAATAATTTGTTGTTGTCAATTTGAAGTAACAGTGGAAACAATTAACGACATGACTTTTTTTTACATATTTATTGTCGCTGTCTAAAACAATGTATCAAAAAATTGGACTATAGTTTTTCAATAGGCATCGAAAAGGTCACAAAACTTTAAACAATTTTGCAATCGATTACAACAACACCGCGCGAACGTCAAAGTGGAAAACGTCAAAAATAATTTAGCGGTTAAGCGCAGACAATTAGCAGATTTTCAAGAGGTTCAACTTTAAATATGTTTTTCTCTGCTTATAGTAATTTTTTTCAAAAAAAAGAAAATAACACACATTCGTTTATATTTTATACTTTATTATTATAGTCCATTCATAAAGAAGAGAGAGTAATAAACGGATTTAAAACCCATTTTCTCGAGCGTACCATTGGTGTAGGTGTTTTGCCAACATTTAAATAAAAAAAAATATAAAAAAGACAGCAGTTAAAAATATATATTATATTTTAACCTGATAAAGTTTATGCTTCAATAAAACAAGATGGTGAGGTATATAAAAATAAAGGATTTTTACCTGAGGTACATTAGAAAATTTTTAAAAGAGAAGAAAAAGTGATTGACAAAATTTATCCAAATTTGCATTTTTATTACTCTCTCTTCTTTATGAACAGACTATAGACCTCTTCATGTGCCCTTTCTGACATAGCCATACCCCCCGTTCCTTACCCCTAGGCCCCTACTTCCGCTGTAACTCTCCCGGTCCTCCCTGTCTTCTTTACGGGGCTATGAAGAGGCCTAATTGCCAGGCCCACGGGCCGCCCCTATACTACTACTACTTATATTTTATAGAAAATTGTGAAATAGGACTACAAAATTTTTAGTTACAAAACTCAATTAAAAAACCTACACAGGATAAATCCGTATTAACGCCTTTATTATATACTCCGCTAAGTTCAGCTTTTATTAACGGAGATTTAAAGAAAATAACACACATTCGTTTATATTTTATACTTTATTATTATAGTCCATTCATACAGAAGAGAGAGTAATAAACCGATTTAAAACCCATTTTCTCGAGCGTACCATTGGCGTAGGAGTTTTGCCAACATTTAAATAAAAAAAAATATAAAAAAGACAGCAGATAAAAATATATATTATATTTTAACCTGATAAAGTTTATGCTTCAATAAAACAAGATGGTGAGGTATATAAAAATAAAGGATTTTTACCTGAGGTACATTAGAAAATTTTTAAAAGAGAAGAAAAAGTGATTGATCACTCAGTACAAAATTTATCCAAATTTGCATTTTTATTACTCTCTCTTCTTTATGAACAGACTATAGACCTCTTCATGTGCCCTTTCTGCCATACCCATATCCCCCGTTCCTTACCCCTAGGCCCCTACTTCCGCTTTAACTCTCTCCCGGGCCTCCCTGTCTTCTTTACGGGCCTATGAAGAGGCCTAATTGCCAGGCCCACGGGCCGCCCCTATACTACTACTACTTATATTTTATAGAAAATTGTGAAATAGGACTACAAAATTTTTAGTTACAAAACTCAATTAAAAAACCTACACAGGATAAATCCGTATTAACGCCTTTATTATATACTCCGCTAAGTTCAGCTTTTATTAACGGAGATTTAAAGAAAATAACACATTCGTTTATATTTTATACTTTATTATTATAGTCCATTCATACAGAAGAGAGAGTAATAAACCGATTTAAAACCCATTTTCTCGAGCGTACCATTGGCGTAGGTGTTTTGCCAACATTTAAATAAAAAAAAATATAAAAAAGACAGCAGTTAAAAATATATATTATATTTTAACCTGATAAAGTTTATGCTTCAATAAAACAAGATGGTGAGGTATATAAAAATAAAGGATTTTTACCTGAGGTACATTAGAAAATTTTTAAAAGAGAAGAAAAAGTGATTGATCACTCAGTACAAAATTTATCCAAATTTGCATTTTTATTACTCTCTCTTCTTTATGAACAGACTATAGACCTCTTCATGTGCCCTTTCTGCCATACCCATATCCCCCGTTCCTTACCCCTAGGCCCCTACTTCCGCTGTAACTCTCTCCCGGGCCTCCCTGTCTTCTTTACGGGCCTATGAAGAGGCCTAATTGCCAGGCCCACGGGCCGCCCCTATACTACTACTACTTATATTTTATACAAAATTGTGAAATAGGACTACAAAATTTTTAGTTTCTCAATTAAAAAACCTACACAGGATAAATCCGTATTAACGCCTTTATTATATACTCCGCTAAGTTCAGCTTTTATTAACAGAGATTTAAAGAAAATAAAATTACAAAAACAATATGATAAAATTTCTTATACAGTTTTAGGAGTCCAATTTTATAAGAATAAAATTTAAATTCTATTAATTATTTTTACCTGAGCAAATATGAATTAAATTAAATAAAAAAGGTGTGCGAATTTACACAGAAGCGCGTTTGTAAATGACGTCACCAAACTAGAAATCGATTATTATCTATACATATAATAAATCTCTAGAAAACCTATTTCTGTAAATTAAATATTTTTTCTTGAATGGATAACGATCGTTGGTATTTAGTTTGTATGAATAAAAGAATTTCTCGGTCCGAATGTAAAACTAATTTATTAAAACTCTTTTATAAAACCAAGCTTTCGGAACGTTTAGTTCCTTCTTCAATGCTCAAATTAAATAAAATTAAATTAAACTCATATAAGGTATGTACCATTTGACTATTTAAAACAAAATTCTAATTCTGAATGTTATTTATGTGTTTTATTTAATTTTAGCCTGAAGAAGGAAAAAAACGTTCCCAAAGCTTGGTTTTATAAAAGAGTTTTAATAAATTAGTTTTACCTTTGGACCGAGAATCCTGTTATTCCTACAAATGAAATATATTTTTTTTAATTTTTGATGTCCAGTTTTAACCAAGCCCTATGATACCAAAAATTCAATTTTAGAATTTTTCTATATTGTCTTCTTTGTTCCAGAATCGCGCAAAAACTACTGAACTGGATTTTTTGGAGTCCTGGACAGGACATAGGCTTTATTTAATCAAAATCGGTTCACGGAAACAAAAGATATGATTATTTAAAGCAAGAAAATGGGAATAAACGGGGAAACCGCATGCGAAGCTCCTGGTTATTATCTAAAATTGTGTATTTCAATATTTTTCAAAATATCGACATTGCTTTTGTTTTAAAAAAAAAACATGACTTGGTTTAAATTAAAATTTTTCGTTGTAAATTCCAATTAATTCTACCTCTGGTTACAAAAGGAAATAGGCAAGCTTGGCATTAATTAAGTCTTAATCCGCCGGCAAAATTAGCCATGTTAAGCTGACCTTGTGCCCAAAACACCGGAAAGTGAAAGCCAAAACCGCGAAGCTTTTAAACCAACACTAAACATGGCTTTTCGGTTTCAGAATCAGACATTATATATATTTTTTTTAATTTCGTTTTTATGCATGCGGAATTACAAGTGCCATTATACGGGGAAACATTACGCAGATTTGATTCCCCTGGTATTGCTTTTATAACAAAACCAAATCCCTGAAACCATTTTCGTTCATATTGAATCTGGTCTGTTTTCATTAGATGTGCGCAGTGCTCTTGGAAGGAATTCCTCTGCCTCTTTTAAAAGTCTGTACTTTCTTAAAGTTTTACCGTTAAGTGCTTTAGTAAATATCTTCTTAGATTTCTGTTCCAAAAGAGTTGAAAACTTAGAGAAGAGATCTTTTTTAAAACTTCTCCAAAAGGCAGTTTCTTTTTTACGGATTCGTGAACTTTTGGTGAATCCTTAAGCATTTCTGGCACTTTTGACTGAGGAGACAATACTTTGCTTTTCTATGAACAATTCTGAAATACTTTTTTTTGTAAAACTTATTTTGACGTTTAAGGCTTTCAATTTCTTCTCGCATTTTATAAATTTGTCTGTAACATTTAGCCCTTTTTTTAATTTCCGCCCGATGCAATCTTTTTGGTTTGGCGAGAGTTTTGAAGTATTCTTTGCCGATCCACTCTAATAGTGGAAAACCCAGGGACAAAATTTGATGAGCCACATTTCCATTAGTTATTAACAATTTAAAATTAGTGCTATGTGTTATCATTCGTATATCTTTTGTCAACATTAGGTTGGTAGCAAAAGTTAAAACTAAATTTAAACGTAGCTTACACAATTAATAGTTTGTGCAAAAAGATGGGCATTGAGCCCCACTCTAATGATATTTTTCAACTTTGTATTAAAAAAAAGGATTCAGAAATTATTGATAGTGGCCCAAATAGACCCCGTTTAGTACTAGCTACTATAAAAAAAAAATTTATTTTTTGTTAAATATTAAGCTAGAAATTCGCCAGGGACACGAAATGCCAGCCTAATGGGAGAATTGACCAAGACGCCGACTCACAGTGGTTCATCCCTATGGCAAAATTCAAAAAATTTATCGGGATGTTTTTTACAATTTATTATTTTATTTTGTCCTATACATTCCAAACTACCTAAAAAGCTTCTTAAGTCATAGGGAATACTAATTTGGTAGGCTAGTAAAGGTGACCAAAACAATAAATATTGGGATTGTGTTTCACTAAGGAAGACTTTTTCAGCTTGTCAATTTTTGGATATGAAAATTCACAATATATGTTGATAGCCTTTATAAGTAATACAGACCGCTTCAACCTACTGCGAACATAGGGCGGAAGAAGTCTAATTTGCCAGTGTACGTACATGCAGAGACACCGCACGCCTATCAGTGAAGCAACCAATACTCAGGCTTGCGATCACCACTTGCATGACTTTCCTTTGGTATTTAGTACGCCTCTAACCACGGTGCTGTGTGGAGCGTAGTCAATGAAACCGGAATTTGGTCAATAAATACGCAAATTTTTATAACGTAATTTTCTTATTTTTTGTCACTGATAAATAAGAGCGTTTTATTGTCAACTGCTCAGATTTATCAGTGACGATGTGTTACAATGAAAATAATAAGGAGAAACAAAATAAAAGTAAGTTCTCAAAATAAAATAATACATTCTAAAAACCAAAAAGATTCTCCCAGTCAAAAAAAAATTAAAGCAAATGTTCGAAAAGTCCTCCTTGCTCGGCTAGACAATATCCGAGCGTACTATAAAAACCCCTTCTAACGTTTCCAAGCATGTTAAGGGTGATAATTTGAAAAGCTTCTTCAAAAATAGATAGAAGTCATTAGGAGCAAGATCGGGAGATCGAACTGGCCATAAAATAGTTCCCCGTGTACTTGTAACCCGATTAGGAAATACATTATCAAGATATTCCCTAACAAGGCCAACATTGTGAGCGGAACAACCATCTTGTTGAAACCATGTTTCACCAAATCTTACACATAACAACTGCCTAGCAGTTGGAATAATGTGCTGCTGCAGTAGATCCAAGTATCTAGGACAATTCAAATTGCAATTGCCGTTAATAAAAAATGGCCCAATTACGTGTTCCCCTATAATACCCCCCCCCCCCCAAACATTTAGTTTTTGGGGATACTGTGTTCTTACGTCAAAATACAAATGCAAATTTTCCCTCGACCAATATCGAACGTGTGTTGGGTTATGACGATTTGACCATTTGACCATCTGCACTTTTTCGGCAACTTCGTAGACATCCATTTTTAGTTTTAAAAATGTATTATTTCAATTAAGAACTTACCCATCTGTTTCTCGAGCAAGGCAGAAATAAAACAAAATAATAAAACCAAAATGAATTTCCAAAAGATAACACTGCAGCGTGCTTCGAATCCACCTCGGTCGTACGGCACGGAGAGTAAATTGGACTTGATTCCCCCTATGTTCGCAGTAGCTTGAAGCGGTCTGTATATTCAGTTCAAGATAAGTGTAACGTATTGCGCTTATCAATTAAAAAAGAGAACGTTTGTATGAATTATTGTGTTTTATGTAATAAAATTAAACTGTACTAAAGTTTGAGAAAGGAAGTCCTCTCATGTCCTTTCTTATATATACAGAAAAATAAAGCTTAGTAATTCTACTTTTAATTATTATAGTGATTTAAAGAACTTCTTGATATGAAGGTTGTGCCATAAGAAAAGGCTATAAGAAATATTTTTTTTTAACATTATTGCTAATCTAATCATTTGTTTGTACTCAAAATTCGCCTCTCAATTAGCAGAAGCAAGAGGTTAATGTTCGTTGCATTATTTGTAACAATCTACTTATTATATTAAATTTCTTGAAATTATAGGTATATTATGTAGAAATATAACCACTGTGCGACTTACCAAAATTGGATTTTATATATACAAATAAATTTTATTTTATTTTATATGTTTTAGTGTACTTTTTTGAATTCGGTTCAATTTTTGGTTAAAAAGTTTTTTTAAGAGCTACAGTACAGGCACACACAAACATATAGGAGTTAACAGCCCTCTTTTTTTCCATTAAATAATTTAAATTGAATCTCACCCCTGAACGCGTCTCAGAGTGCATGTTTTAGGCACTATTGGAAAAAATGCAGGTGAGTAACGTACCTTATATCCCATTATTATTTTAGTTTAGGCGTCAATGGCTCCAAAAAGGCGAGTGCGAGAGGTAACGCGTTGGCTGCACATTTTTCAATGAAATACATCGTTGCTAACCACTGGAAATTATTTCCACTAAGCTGGTTCTTCTTGCTACAAAGCTACAGAACAGCAAAACATAATTTTCTACAATAATCTTGCAAAAGCCCACTTTTAGTCAAATTTTCTAAATAATGGAAGCAGTACGTTTGTTTTTTTTTACCTCAGAAATTAGGACGGGATTTTTTTGGCCTGAAATAACAGTTATTACAACGTATAAATACAAATTTATATGTATACATAGTTCGTTAACTTATTGTAAATAAAATGATTTTAAAAGATAAAATATTTGGAATATTTAAATACTTTTCACAGTACACAAAATTAAATTGTGAAAAACGCATAAAATAGAAAATAGTAAAACGAACACGCAGTACAGCAAATTGGATGTACAAACTAGTTTAAAATCGTGAGCTTCTATGAATATGCAGTACCTTTGTTTTTTTTTACTTCTAAGCTCAAAAATTGAGACGGGATTTTTTTTGCCTGAAATAATAGTTAGTTAATTAGTTAGTTATTACAACGTATAAATACAAATTTATATGTAAACATAGTTCGTTAGCTTATTGTAAATAAAATGATTTTAAAAGATAAAATATTTGGAATATTTAAATACTTTTCACAGTACACAAAATTAAATTGTGAAAAACGCATAAAATAGAAAATAGTAAAACAAACAGGCAGTACAGCAAATTGGATGTACAAACTAGTTTAAAATCGTGAGCTTCTATGAATATGCAGTACCTTTGTTTTTTTTTACTTCTAAGCTCAAAAATTGAGACGGGATTTTTTTTGCCTGAAATAATAGTTAGTTAATTAGTTAGTTATTACAACGTATAAATACAAATTTATATGTATACATAGTTCGTTAGCTTATTGTAAATAAAATGATTTTAAAAGATAAAATATTTGGAATATTTAAATACTTTTCACAGTACACAAAATTAAATTGTGAAAAACGCATAAAATAGAAAATAGTAAAACAAACAGGCAGTACAGCAAATTGGATGTACAAACTAGTTTAAAATCGTGAGCTTCTATGAATATGCAGTACCTTTGTTTTTTTTTTTACTTCTAAGCTCAAAAATTGAGACGGGATTTTTTTTGCCTGAAATAATAGTTAGTTAATTAGTTAGTTATTACAACGTATAAATACAAATATTTGGAATATTTAAAAATACTTTTCACACTACACATAAAATAGAGAATAGTAAAACAAACACGCAGTAAAGCAAATTCGATGTACAAACTAGTTTAAAATCGTGAGCTTCTCTGAATATAATGATTTTTAAGGAACAAAATGTTTGGATACTTAAATACCTAAAGTACACAGTACACTTAAGATTAAAATTTTAAATTTAAAAAAAAACATAAAATATAGACAATAATAAAACAAACAAAAAGTTACAAAGTACTATAAAATCGTAATAAAATGAATAATCACTCTTAAGGTCTAGGAATTCTTTTAAATTATCCAGGGCTCTATTTGACAAATGTTGCCTTTTTTTAAGTTTTTACATTTTCTATATTTTTAACGTTCTATGAAGGCAGTAAAAAAGATTAGAAATAGAAAAGGGAACAAATCCTAACAAGAATAGAAGTGAGTGGGTAGTGCTAACAGCACTGGATGTTACAAATGCTTTTAACTCTGCCTTTAACAGACACTCGTATACCCCAATATCTTATAAATACCGTAATTAGCTACTTCAAAGAACGATACATACTTAACGAACAAAATAAAGTTAAAACATCAGCAGGCATCCCCCAAGGATCGGTATTAGGGCCTCTACTCTGGAATATATACTATGACCCCATACTTAGACTAAAACTCCCTAGGGGCGTGGGCATAGTAGGATATGCGGATGATCTAATGGTAATAGTCAAAGCTGACACAGCGAAACATCTTATGCAAAGAGGAAACGAGGCAACAAGACTTACTAATGGATGACAAACAACCAAAGCCGTTATACTAAGCGAAAAAAGAGACCGGCAAAACATTGAGTTTGGATTGAATGGAGTACTCATAAAAACGCAAAAGAGCGTACGATATCTGGGAATCCACATGGATGAAAACCAGAAATTCGGAAAGCATATAGAAGAAACCACTAAAAAGGCAACTAAAAGGCTCGCTGAACTACAAAGACTTATGTACTAGCAAGAGGAAGTTACTATACAGTGTAATCCATTCAATCGTGACATATGGTGCAGTGATATGGAGTCCAGTACTGCGCACAAAGAAGTACAAAAACATTCTGGTAGAAAACAACGGAAAGCCTGCGGCTACCGAACGATATGAACGGAAGCTATTCAGGTTATAACAGAAATCCCGCCCATAGACCTAATTGTCGAAGAAATTGTATATGAAGATAAAAATGAACACAGTGAAGAAAACAAAGAAGCTGCAAAAGAGAAAACACTGAGATCCTGGCAAGCAAGATGGGACGAAATACCGAAAAAGGACAATGGTCGAAAAGCATTATTCTCGACATTAAAACATGGAGAGACTGCAAGCACAAAAAAATGGATTACTATATGACACAAGCTCTAACGGAACATGGATCTTTCAGGACATACCTACACAAAGCGAATAGGGAAAACGGACGACATATGTCGGTACTGTCAAAGAATAGGTGACGTAGAACATACGTTAATTTACTGTCCAAGATTTGGGAACTACCGCCAAACAACAAGACACGATCTACAGATGGAGAATATGACTATAGAACACGTAGACAAATGGAACCAGGGACATGATATGATCAGAACGATTATAAAAACTAAACACGAAGACGAACGCACCTAAGAGATCAAAACAGTAAACGGCACAATAGTGACGTGATATTCCTGACAATGGTTTCGCTATTTCGACTAAATCTACAGCGGAGGGTTTTAGTCCGTAGGCGTTAGAGATGGGTAAATCGATCATTTTGTACTGAACGAACCGATCAGTGATTCGTTTCTAGACTGATCGAATCTTTTAAAACGATCATTGAATCAATCATTTCAAATTAAAGAAAATGAATGAACGAAACGATCGACCTATTGCCGACTGATTCAGTGTATCGCCACAGTGGGTCAGTCAGTCGTTGATCCGTTCCGATTTGATTCACTCGTTTGATATCGAGCAAACATGATTCGATCACTCAATACTCGCAAGTGATTCGATCATAGTGAACAAATCGTTCACGAATCACACATCTCTAGTAGGCGTCCTCAAGAGAGGATGAATTGGGCACATTCCGTAGACCACCAGAGACCGGTTTCTATGAAGATTTCTCGTCGCTATATAAAGGTGGTTTTAAAAGGTTATTGCAGCATATTTGTAGGATAATTGTGGTCTGGTTTTAGGTGCATAAATTCTGCAGGATTGTTTCTTAGTAATAGAACACACTGGAAAATATAAACTTCCGTCACTGTAAATAGTTTATTTCTGCGAAAAAGATTTCTGCAACGCTCTCTAAGTAAGAATATAATGCGCAAGACTCTCTTTTGATGTACAAATACGCTCTCAACTTGACTACTACTCCCCCAAAGGAGGATCTCATACTTTAAATGGGAGTAGAACACTCCGTAATATATAGTTTTCAAGGTTTTTATATCGTTTAAGTGTTAAATTACTCTTACTGTATATATTGTCTTACTAAGTTTACTACAAAGTGTTTTACGACCAAACGCCAAAAAAAAAATGTCAAAAGCACATTACCACGTACGTATGCCACCTTGCTGAGCCCATTGCACACCCACTATCTTCGGTTTAGCCCTCGAATTCTGCTTTTTTCGCAAAAGAACAGATTTTCCTGGGCTGAAACCTTACATCGCCCCGTTCTGACTAGGGCTGTGCAGTCTAGCAGAACATGTAAGGAGGATTCTCCGCCCTCCATGCATCAACGTCCCAACGTCTCTAAACGTCTCTAAACAAAAGCACTTGTTAGTGACAAAAACAATTTAACAAAAAGTAATTTAACAGAGGATCGAATTTATAACATAAACCAGGTATCATAAATTAAATTTTGACTGAATACTAAAAGCTTGCAAACAATTCGACTGCCCAAAATTTAAAACCAAGTAACTCTTTTGGTTACAAATCCAAAAAAAAAACATTTTTAACCACTAGTGCAAAAAGGATATTTCCCATTCATTTTTTATCCAAAAACTTTTTACACAATATCGCAATATTAAGAAAATATAATTATCCTTTCCTAAAAATTAATTTCCTTTAAGTTTTCTCCTCAGTGGAAGGTCACGCGATTATAGAAAACCATTGTTTTGTCATCCATCAGGTGAGCTGTCATCAGTGGATGTTGTGTTCGAGTTTTTATTTACAACTCGCGGCTAAACTGTGCTTTTTTTTACACGCGTTTTTAAATCACTCGCTGGGCTCGTTATTTAAACGAACACTTGTAAAAAAAGTTACTTGGTTTGGCTGGTGTCATAACTTCGATGTTTATCCGATTGGAAAAAAATTCATGTCAAAACACATATAAACTCCACAATTAAAAAAGCCAATAGTCTAATATACTTAATTTCAAAAGCTTTTAGAAACTTGCACTCTTCTATTGTCATAAAAATCTACAAACAATATATAAGACCTAAATTAGAATACGGTCAAAGTATATGGAGTCCGTATTACGCTAAAGACATAGAAGCACTTGAAAGAGTGCAAAGAAGAGTGACAAAATTGTGCATTGATCTGAAAAATGATCCGTATGAAATTAGGCTAAAAAAAGTAAAACTTACCATCCTTGCAGAAAGAAGAATACGTGGAGTTATTTAATAGAAATATTTAAGATACTTAGAGGTCACTACCTAACTACACTAAATTTTTCATATGTACCAAAATAACTACCTCAGAGGTCATAACTTTAAAGTATCCAAAGAAAGATGCACTAAGCTTTTACGAAGAAATTTTCTGCCAAATCGAGTGACTTATAACTGGAACAGATTGAGTGAAGAAACAGTAAAGGCTACATCAGTAAATCAGTTTAAAAATCACCTAGACAGGGAAATGGCAGATTGGGAAAACAACTTTGTGCATTACTCAATGTGATAAAATTGTACTCTGTGATATCCAAAAATGTGATAAATTCTTGATACCTAAGTATTTATTTATAATTAAGTTATAAAACAGTGATAGTTTCATCGGACTTTGTCCGCTTACTATTGTATGTATAAATAATAATAAAAATTTGCGTAAAATCGCACATAAAAGCACAGATATTTTTTTTTTAAATGTCAGCTAATGTAAGGTGACCCACCGTCCCGGTTTGGCCGGGACAGTCCCGATTTTTAACCATTTCTCCCGGGAAAAAAATCCGTCCCAGATAGTCCCGATTTTTCAGCAAAAGTTCCGGTTCGCCCCGGTTTTGACACCACTGTATTTTGTAACTTTAAAATCACTGCAATTAAAAAAGCGGATGTTCTCTGCCAACTATAAATTTGAATTGAAACCTTACTTAAATTATTTTTCTTTAATATAAGTATTTTGGAAAATACATCTTAATAATATTAGGGGTGCATATAAGAAAAAATACATGATATACAATACATTGAATGGCCGGAGTGTCCCGGTTTTGCCCCTTTAGGAGTTGGTCACCTTAGCTAATGGGTGGTATTTATTTTGGACAGCCAAATTGGTTAAATTTTCGCTTTATTTGATTAAGTATCTTGGGCCTTCCCTCACTGGCTTTTTCCTGACCTATACCAACGCAAACAAAGGCACACAACAGGGATAGACTGGGGATCATAAAAACTCACACCCGAGACCCGGATCGCACAGATTAGATTTAATACAGATCTTTCAGTCTTGACTGACTTTGCCGTCGAATTTTATTACATGCATCTTGAGATATTTGGGTTTAGAGCGTTAAAAGATTTTGTAAGCTTCCTTATTCAAATCAAATTGAAGTGTGGCAATGGACGAAAGAAAGGTACATTTTTAAAAAGCATATTTTTATTTGTAAAAATTTGTCAATAAAGGTTTCTTTACTTATAGCAACTATTATATAAACCTTAAGATCATTAAGCCGCGCCGCGCCGTTATGTATATGTGTTGATTCTGTATAATGTTTAATCTGTGCCAGTGGGACCCTCCAAAGAAGAATTAAGTTTTGCCAGACAAAAGGGTAGGACAACAAGAATAGGGTAAATTCCGGTGCTCGCAAGGTTTCTGGTTTTTAATCCCTTGCAAATTTTTAAACAGGTTTTACCACGAACATTTTTTCATTAAAAAAATTGGTTAGATAGAAGTTCACTTATCTTTTCCCATATGCTGACTATTCGGTCGCTCACAATATAGGAAAGTTAACTGTTTTGAGCACCAACCCCAACAATAAAGAAAAGAAAACAATTAGAGCCTATTAGAAGACTCAAGACTCAAGGCCTCCTTGACGGAGGTGTCCTTCAAGGCGTCCTTTCATTTCTTATTTATAGTCACTTCCTTCGGGAAGGAATATTTCAAGGTAGGGTTGCATCGGCAACGTTGCAAAAGTGACGGTGGGTTGGTGCAAATAAACTACTGATAACTTCATTGTTACCATTTTTGTGGTTATGGTTTTGTTATTTTTAAAATTTTTGTTTTTTTTGACAAAAATAAATTAATGAAAACAAGATTCAAAAGGAGGGCACTATAAAACGCAGTCTGTGGGCCCCTTAAGACCCTGCACTAGAGAGGAAAAGGTTGATATAAGAATAAGTTCATAATTTTCATAACTATGAATCCAACTTTACAAAAGGTACTTACATACAATACAATACCATATATTTTATTTGCTGTTATTCTTATTCTTATTCTCTCTCTCTCTTCTTATTTACCTTAAATGTTACAGGTGTTGACCTTGTCAATTAAAAAAAAAAATAACTATATAAGCACAAATCATACCTATGTAACTTTTCCTTATCAAGAAAAGATCTGTGAGGAAGATAAAAAAATAAATTTAATTAGTAGGTTTTTTTCGGGCAAATCTTTTGAGGAAGGTTGTTCCAGATCTTAATAATAATAATGTTGTTTTTTACCGAATTTTGAATAAATGGGTAATTTGTCTTTTCTGTTAGCAGGTTAGTTTTGTGTCGTACGTGTTACTTACATTACCTAGTTACCTACTTGAATACTTCCAGTGCCATATACCATAGGGTACAGATCAAGGCCAACATTAGGGACACTGCGAGAGACCCCGGTTGTTTGGGTGATTAAATTGGTCTTCGATCATGGGTAGTATAATGTGCAGTGTGGTGTTTTTTGAAAATCTATATCTGGCCAAAAACTCCTTTTTTCTAAATGTGAGAACATTCAATTATAGTAAATTGTATAAAGGTAGCTTTTGGTGCTCAGGAACATTTTACGGTGTCTCGTTAGATGAAAGTAGATATTATAACAATAGGGAAATCTAAAAACCCTCGCTGATTTTAAACAAGTCTTTTATTCAAAGTATACTATAAACATCAATACCAGAATGAAGTTCTAACACTAAAGCTGGGTTTATACAGGAAATAAAATAAAATAAGAAGTAGGTAACAACTAGCAATGCTATTGTTTAACTTTGATCACCTGATCAGAAATACATAGGTTTAAATTGGCTTCTCTTATTTCTTATTTTATACTATTTGCTGTATAAACCAGACCTAAAGAACTCAAAGGGACTTTGCATGTCCCGTAAGTATCCCTTTGGAAGACGACTATGATGATCTGCAGAGACTTCTTAGAGAGAGCCTTTATTTTTTGGTAATAGCGTCTTTAATTATGCCCTGAAGTTCAGTTTTTTAATGTGTTTTTCGCTTTCATTCTCTTCTTTGTTTTCGTCTTAATCACAAGCTAGAAATTTTAAAATTTAACGTAATGTAAATTTAAATTTTTATCACAGCAGATTTTGGAACCTACTTGGGTTTTTGAAAACCAAAATGAAAAATAGTATTAGTTAAAACAATGTATTCATAAAAACGTAGCAAAATAAGAAACAGATAAGACAAAATTGATTGTGGTAACAAACAGACTTTTAGAAAACAATGTCAAAAACGATTAACTGACTTAAAAACTGACCCTGGCAACAGTGATATATGTATGTGTGAATAATAACGCCGTGCGTAATTTCACTGCACTGTTCTCTTTTGTCAGTGGCGTAGTCAGGGGGGGAGGGGGTTTTGGGGTTTAAAACCCTCCCCAGGAGGTCCAACCCAATCTTCAGTAAATTATTCATGATCATGGTTCCCAGGGAGAGCTATAGCTGACCCTTTACTGCGGTTTGTGACGTGTGTTTAGTGTAATGTCTTAAATTTTTAAAATTTTGCTTGCGGTGCTATGACGTCAATAGTTGTTACAATTTTAGTTTAATGTTAAGAAATTTTTATCACCAGCATTCAAAACGTGTAATAAATGGCATTCTTAGTATAATTTTTCATTTAAAACGCTTAATAAATGGCATTTTAGTGTAATTTTTTTAAAAATTTTGCCTGCGCCGCATTTTGTTAATTTAAGAAAAAAATCACTCAATACCTATTAAACCGCCTCTCTCCCTCCCTTCATTTAAAGAGCTCAAGCAATAGGCACCTACCAAATTTTTAAAAATTTACCATAGGTAGGTAGTTGATTTTTATTAAATGATGAAACCTCCCCCAGAGTCGATTTATGACTACGCCACTGCTTTTGTGCTGTGTTTCAAATACTGAGCACAATAAAAAACTATAACAATACCCAAGTAGCATTGAAACTAAATTACATTTCATTTTTGTTCTAGTACAGGAGCTATAGAAACTGTAGAAAAATGTAAAAACCTATTTTGCCTTGGTTGTCATTTATTGTCTTTGTTGTCATTTCCTTACAAATTAAACTAAATATACTGGTTCAAACTCATGTACCATGTCCTTTATAGCTATTTACATTTACATACTAATGGAGGGATGTGCATTTTTGCCCCAAGGGGGGAAAGCACTTTGCAGAGTAAAAGAAGGTAAAATAAACAAATCCCGCGGAGGGAGGTAAAGTAAGCAAAACTCCCTAGGTGAGGTGCAATTTTCCTCCCTCGTTAATTTAGGAGATCTATATTTTTGTAGGTGGGAGACAAAGAGGAAAATGTCACTAAAACTTTTTGTTGACGCGCCACGTATAAGCACATCATGTTTTCTTTTCGATGTCCACTATTATTTCCTTTATGTTTGGCTCCCTACTAACTTATTCAAAATTATACTGTTCTACTTACTGGTTGATTGATTTTATTGCAATTCAATTTTTTTAGAAAAAAAAAACATTATTTTAGGTTAGCTGCCATGAAATAAAATTCAACCTTTAACAATGAAATGCGGCTATTATTTTATTTCAATATCATTTTTTTGAAATATTTTTGCTATATATATGTTTAGAGAGATATTTAAAATTTGTACCTATGTCGAATGTCAAGAACTTAAATATTTGTTTGAAAGTTTGAGACAATGATGTGTTTGAAATTAACTCTGTGTTTCGGACTTCCATTGTCTATATTTTATTTATACACGACGTTTCGATCAGTACAATCTCTGATCGTCTTCAGGTGCAAACTACAATCAATTCCTAAGGCTACGTACTTATATACTGTGAGAAATCACTCAACCTTGAAGTTTAAGAAGTTGGCTCCGACCAAGGAGGGGCTTCCAAATATTTGGGATTTCAACACTTGGTTTACTGAAAATACCCTGATTCTGCCCAATAAAGGCAGCTTCAAGGAATTTTCGTTTCTTCCAGTGTGACTCCTTGTGCAAAACCTTTGCTTCTGCCCACTTCATTCGGTGTTGTTTTGACCATGCATGTTCGGCAATTCCTGATTTCGTGGTTTCACCTTTTTGGGTATTCGTCTGATGTTCCTTAAGCCTAACAGATAGTGGTCTTTTAGTTTCGCCTATGTATGATTCACCACACTCACAAGGAACTTGGTAAATGCATTCCTTATTTTGTTTGTTCTCCGGTTTTGTTTTACTAAGAAGGCTTCGAATTGTATTACTAGATTTAAAAGCTGTTTTAATATTAAAGTTTTTCGCTACTCTTCGAATTTTCTCTGATACTCCTTTAACGTATGGGATTGTAAGGAATGCATTTGCCTGGTTTTGGTCATGTAATCTCTGTCCTGTTTGTTGAAATTTAGAAATAGTATCTGTTATAAGTTTCAGGCTGTAACCATTCTGCTGCAGATCCTTCTTAATGTTTCTTATTTCGATTTCCAAGTCATGAGAATTGTTACAAATTTGAACGGCTCTGTTATACAAAGTTTTGATTATGCCTCGTTTGGTTGTAGCAGAATGATTTGAACCTTGATTTAAATATTGTCCTGTGTGAGTGGGTTTACGATAGACTGTTGTTCTGATGTCGCTTTCTACTCGTGTGACAAGTACATCAAGAAAAGGAATTTGACAATTTTGCTCCAACTCCATTGTGAATTTAATGGTGGGTCTTATGTTATTTAGGTGGTGAAGAAATTCTGAAAGTTGTTGGTCATTCCCGGTCCAGACAATAAAAGTATCATCAACATATCTCAGCCAGAGCTTAGGTTTATATGTTGCGGTATCAACCGCGTGTGATTCGAACCACTCCATGTAAATATTGGCCACCACTGGCGAAAGCGATGAACCCATTGGCAGACCGTCTTCCTGAGCATAAAACCTATCTTTCACTTGAAAATAAGAGTTATGTAGGCAGCACTCCAACAACTCCATCACTCCCTCCAGCGGTAGGCTGGTACGTTCATAAAGGGATTCGTCATCAACCAGTCTCTTTCTAATAATGTCTAGCGATTCCTTTATTGGGACATTGGTGTATAGACTTTCGACATCAAAACTGACAAGTCTATCCTCGGTTCCTAAAACAAAAGATTTAAGAATATTAACAAAATGGTTTGAATTTTCTACAAATGAAGCGGTCTTGCCTGCAAGAGGTTGAATAATTTTCAAAAGGAATTTAGACAGATTGCTTGTTGGAGAATTTCTGGAACTTGTAATTGGGCGTAAGGGCATTGCATCTTTGTGAATTTTGGGAAGTCCGTATAGATGAGGAGGCTTGCTATAATGTGGTGTAAGTTGAGATCTTGTATTGTCCGGAATATATCTGGAATACTTTTTCAAAATTCTATAAACCTTACTTTCGATTGATTGCGTCGGATCTTTTGGGAGAAGTTTATAGTTTCCTTTAGCCACACTGGAAGAAACGAAAATTCCTTGAAGCTGCCTTTATTGGGCAGAATCAGGGTATTTTCAGTAAACCAAGTGTTGAAATCCCAAATATTTGGAAGCCCCTCCTTGGGCGGAGCCAACTTCTTAAACTTCAAGGTTGAGTGATTTCTCACAGTATATAAGTACGTAGCCTTAGGAATTGATTGTAGTTTGCACCTGAAGACGATCAGAGATTGTACTGATCGAAACGTCGTGTATAAATAAAATATAGACAATGGAAGTCCGAAACACAGAGTTAATTTCAACTTAAATATTGTCAAGTATTGTCAAGTAATGTCCGGTATTGATAAATATTGTCAAGAATTGTCCGCTATATTGTTAAGTATTGTCCAGTATTGCTAAGTATTGTCAAGTATTAATAAGTATTGTCTAGTATTGTTCGGTATTATTAAGCATTGTCCAGTATTGTTAAGTATTGTCGTGTATTGTGAAGTATTGTCCGAGACCAAGAAAATTTCACAAAGTTCGCTACGGTCACGCATAGGTCCCTTGCCTTATTTTCCAGGTCATCTTTACCAACATTTTGCGTATTGTCTATGAAAAACAAAGTGATCTTTACGTGTGTTTTGTAAGAAATACCGTTGTTAATCTCTCTATTTTTCAGTCTATTAAAAAACGAATTAATAATTACTCTATTGCAAAACATAAAACGGAACGTAGCCTATTGTTGTGTGAGAGAATAATGATATTGCGTATTTTAAATGGCAGTTTTAACTTTAAAACATAAGCACTACTTACTATAGGTAGTACTACATCCATTTAATGGTCTGAGTAATTAGTTTTAATAATAACTTGTGTTATTCGAAGCAAATTAAATACCGCTCAAATCGGGAAACTAATTAATCTAGTAGTTAGTCGTGTTTATATTTAGCCGTTGTAATTATTTCATGAATACGAAAAAAAAAATTTGATTAAAAAAACTACTAGTACTAAATATCTTTTAGTACAGAATTGAGAAAAATGTTTTGTAGTCGCTTGCCTCGAATGAAGTTCTTCAGTCCGACTGTACTAAACCCAGTGGCGTAGTAAAGGAGGAGGGACAACCCCCCCCCCCGAAACTTATTACTAACCTGGCAAAAGATGCCGTTTGTTGACTTTGGAGCTGAAATGTTTAGAATACCTACCCCCCCCCCCCCCGAACATCTACGTCACTGACTAAACTTTATTTAGAACTGGCAGTCGGGTATTTTTTTCTATTTAAACCTGTACTCCTTGGGAGGGGGGGGGGTCAGTCGGTGAGGAGAGAGCTGAAACAGTGAGGCAGCGCCGTAGCTAGGTACAAATTTTAAGGGTTTTTCCAATAGTAACTCGTTTGGGTTACTTGTTATGACGTCACGGTTACTTTTAGTGAACTTAGTTATGACTTCATCATTCAAAAACGTGGCATTTATAAAAAATATTAATGCAAATTAAAAAACCATGAACAATCAATAAACTGCACTTTCACCTAACATTTTTCAAGAAACCACATCCCCTAGGCTGGTAACATAGTCTGGTTACTCGTGACGTCATGCGAAGAGAAACTGCCGTTTCTAGCCCTCTACTACGAAACTATACTAAATATGTAATTTTTTTACACGTTTTGAATACTGTGTTGACAAAAATTACTTAAAATTAAGATTGTGAAATATTTTTAAAAAAAAGTAGAATGGGTAAGGCAATAAGGGGGGGTTGGGATTCTAGATTTCCTGACAAGATCACGTCATAAATGCGCCGCAAGCGAAAATTTTCAAAAGACCATTTTTGAAAATTTTAAAAACTATTGATGTTATAGGTCAAGCGGCCGTGTTGCTAGTAATTTTTCGCCCCTTTAATCTGGCGCCAGCCGTGATTCTAATAATTTTTCCCCCGAGTTGCACGACCGTTAAAAACGGGCCCTGTTCGAGCCGCCTGAAATCCGCCATATTGATTTTTTTTCAAATAAAATATAGGCAGTCGGGTAAAAAGCTTAAGGGTTGACTAATTATATTATTATTATTACTGCTACTAATGTAAACTGTTATTTGTTACCATCCGTCGGCTTTTGACGTCCTGCCAAGAGATGAATTTGTCCAACTAAAAAGCCGGTTAACTTCTACCGCCTCAGTGCCCTTAGCATGCTGTGGCTGCCATTTTTATAACCAACCAGTTAAAACATTCTGTCAGTTTGGTGTCACTTGTCGTTTTCTTTTTGTCGCAGTTACGGTTAACCTGGGTCCTAAAATTTCCCAAAAGTATAAGCAAAAGAGGGAGATCTCGATTGTGTAATAACTTTGAATATTGTTTAAATTTACAGATAATTTTTTATGTTTACATATGTATATAATCCAAAGTTTTTAATTTTTATGAATTTCCGGATTATTCGATGTAGACAGCGCATCCTGTCATGTTCGATGCCTTTAGAATCGGAACCAGCGTATTTTGCTGGTTCAGAATGGTTGCGGTTCTCAAGGTATGGATTTTCACAGGATGTGCTATTACGTCCATTTGTTCTGTTAATGTTAGCTAATAGATGACGTCATAGCATTTTTGATGTGGAAATTTAAGTATAATTCGGAAATTCATAAAAATTAAAAACTTTTGATTATATACACATATAAACATAAACAATTATCTGTAAATTTAAACAATATTTAAAGATGTTAAACAATCGAGGTCTCCTTCTTTTGCTTATACTTCTGGGAAATTTTAGGACCAAGGTTAACCGTAACCGCGACAAAAAGAAAATGGCAACTGTGGCCCCGATAGTAGGCCAAATGTTACCAAAACAAAAATGAGTTATTTTGCTTTTTAGTAGAGACAGTGTTGATTTGTCCTACCGAGCAACATCTTCTTAACTAAAAGCCAGATAACTCTGTTTCGATTTAGTATCATTTAGCTTACTATAACCTTATTGACACCACACTGACAGAAAATCCATGTTTTGGCGGCAACAGTAGGCTAAAGGGCACTGAAGAGGTAGTAGCTGGTTTTTTAGTTACGATCGGTGTTGCACCGAAGCAGCGGCTCCACACCTATTAGTCAGAAATTTTATCCGTGACTCTTCATTTTAGAGATTGAGGTTTCTTCCAAAGGATGCTGTTTTCTTGGGGGACAGTTTGCCTACTTCTTGGGGTGTTGGCAGTACCTTAAAATTATATTAAAATATTGTTTTTTTTTCGTTGCAGGATCTCAGGCCCCTGTGAACTGGACCCTGTTTGGTCTAAGATGAACCTGGCAGGGGTCAACAAGAAGAGGAAAAAGTCGGACAACAAACCTCAGGCACAATTGTAAGTATATTTTAAAAATTTTGAAATAAAGAGATTAAATGTAAGTAGGTTATCATATTTGAAGGCAAAGTTATGGAGAATTGAAAAAAGTCTTTTTTTCTTTCACAGTATATTTGCAATGAGTAACTTTGCGACAGCAATTAACCAGTTTTACCCCTAAATGCACCGTAGGCACTTAATCGCGATTGGCTATCTAATCTAATCTAAATTTTTCTCTCTTGATCTCATATAAATGGATTACCCAATCCGAATATTTTTACGATGCATCTGGGGGTTACTATCACTATTTTCAGAAAAAAGTAAGAAGATTTTGAATCGCAACTTTTGTGGCAACCCTGTAAATGTTCAGAAACATCAAGGCATTGACTGTCATTATTTGTTTAGTAAAAGTTCAAAGCCCTAATATTACGAATTCCCGACAAAAATGTTTGTAAAAATGTGTGTGTAAAAGCATAATGGCCAGGAATATTATAATGGTTCTCGTATTCGTACGCCGTAATTTTTTTTATTAGGCTGTTAATTTTATTTTTATATCAAATAACAAAGCCAGTTTTTGGTGTACTTTGGTGGAAGTACATGTAATAGTTGCTATTGGTAACGGTTTTTTGTTTAAATTTGGTACCCTGTTAACAGAATTTTTATGTAGAAGGCGACTCTATTGCGAAGTAATAGCCAAAACGTTTTTAGTTATAAATTTTCCCAGGAGAAAAGTTTTTTACTATTAGTCCTACGAGGTTCAAACCAAAAGCATTCAAAAGAAGGTAGTTTTTCTCACATTCGAGGTCACCTCTCTCAAATATGACGTTTATTAGTTAGTTTACACGCTGAGTACAAATTATGTATTTTTCTAAATGGAACTCTACGAAAAATTCTCTTGGTGAACATTCACACCAAAAAAATATAAAAATCAAAGATGCCAAGGTCCAAGTACTCGTTGATTTGATATGGACTTACCTATCATCATTAATAAAGTTTGCTCTCTTTTAATACCCCCTAGACATCATACGCAGGTGTTTCGGACTTCCATTGTCTATATGTTATTTGTACACGACGTTTCGATCAGTAGAATCTCTGATCGAAACGTCGTGTATAAATAAAATATAGACAATGGAAGTCCGAAATACAGAGTTAATTTCAAACACATCATTGTCTCAAACTTTCAAACAATCATACGCAGGGTTTCACAAAATTAATTTTTCTTGTTTTTGTTGGTTTTAAAAATCATCAACTCTAAAACATTTTTGAATAATTAGGTATTCGTATAAAACTCAGTTTTGTAGAACCACGTGAAACGTCACGGGATAATAATGTTTCAAACTTTTACTGTATAAATTTTATTTATAATTAATACTTTAAAAACAAAAATATAACTCATTTTAATTCATCTTCAATCCGAATCTGTTTTTGTTTCAAACTAATTAGAAAACCTGATTGGGAGGTAGATTGGGAATTATTTAAGCTCGATTTACATTCTAATTGGTAAAATAAAGTCAAAAACTGGCTTAAGGCCACCCAAATTTTTAATTTGACATAAACAAAATATAATTAATTAATGTGGGTAATTAAACTAGACTTTGATTAAACTGGTAATGAACTACGAAATCATTGTTGGGTTAATTTGGAAAGAAAATAACGGTGGACACAGAAACTCTCTGCAAGGGATTAGTGTACTGCATAAAGTCGTTGTTTTATTTTATAAGAAATATCAAATTTAAGTGGCATGAAATGAAAGGAATTTTTCAATAAATTTTTATTTAAAAAAAAACTTTTAAATAACAAGCTTTTATTAAATGCACTCAAAAGTAGAAAATAATTGTTTGTCTTTCTTATACCATAATAAAAGCGATAGGCGAAAATTAAAAATTTTAACTTTAGGTATCGTATATCGGTCACATCGACTTTAGATGAAAGCATTATCTTTATCATTCGAATAGAAGAAGAATTTAGTTCTTCTTTTGTAGATCTCTCTTTGTCGCCGTAAAGTTAAAATTTTTAATTTGGGCCCATCGATTTTCTTATGGTATAAGAAAGATAAAAAATTATTTTATACTTTGGAGTGCATTTTATAAAAGCTTGGTTCTTTAAAAGTTTCTTTAATAAAAATTGATTTTTTAATTTTTAGATTCGCACCCTAAATCGTCCATTTTGAATCCGCCATATTGAAATTTTTAAATCTAATCAAAAATTCATATCCCCTTCCCGAAAAACCTCTGTATGCCAATTTTGATTTAAATCGAACAAACTAAATCTTTTTCCCCATCCACTTCCCTCGTTAGAGGGAAGTGTGTACCTAATAATACCATATTATTGTATTTTCGCCGGAACTATAAACGCATACCAAATTTGAACACACACCCTTAATTTTCGTCGTCCATTTTGAATCCGCCTTATTAAAATTTTCAAATCTAATCAAAAATTCATAATCCCCCTCCTTAAAAACCCGTGTATGCCAATTTTGATTGAAATCGAACAAACTAAATTTTTTCCCCTCCACTTTCCTCGTTAGATGGAGGTGGGTACCTGAGAATACCATATTGTATTCTTACCGAAACTATAAACGTATATCAAATTTGAACACCATCGGATGTGGATAAGTCAGGTAAAATTGGTTAGCAAAACATGACCGAAAAAGGTCCATCTTGAATTCGCCATATAGAATTTTCAAAATCTTATTAAAAATTCGTATTCCTTATCTCCAAAAGCCCCCGTATACCAATTTTGGTTGAAATCGGAAAAACTTAGGTGTTTCCCCCCTCCACTCCCCTCGTAGGGGGGAGGGGTGCCCAATAATGACATATTATTGTATTGTGACCGGATCGGATGTGTATAAGTTAGTTAAAATTGATTAGCAAAAGATGACCAAAAATCGTCCATACTGAATCCGCCATATTGAATTTTCAAAATCTGATTAGAAATTCGTTATCTCCATCCCCAAGTGCCCCAAGACAACAAATTTCAACGAAATCGGGCGTAGTTCAACTGTACCCCTCTCCATCCTCTTCGAGGGGGGATCTGTCAATTTCATCACACAAGTTGGTCAAAATTAAGTTGCAAGATTCCACCCGAACAAACATATCTAGTTCGTTATTACATAGATACATTGCAAGTTAAATAAAAGCTTGTAAAAAGACCATATTTTTTTCTTAACTTTCAAATCGTGCTAAAATTTTGTGGGGCCGTTTTCTGTTCTTGTAAAACTATCAATTTTAATTTTCTTTTTTTTTTGTTAAAATTCCCTTCTATAACCCACAGTTGGTTTTAGCAGCATATTTAAGAAAACATATACATTTATTAAGACAAGTATACTCACAAAACTCACACTATTTCGCCGCCCACCATATAATTTTGTCGAAAGTGTTTCTTCAGTATTATTGTGACTTATGGTACGGCCATGGTGGTAAAAACTCACTTTTTTGAAGTTTTCACTGTTTTCTTCTCTGTAAAAATGAAAAATATTGAAGAATGTTGAAGACAGAAGGCAGTATTAAAAAAAAGTATTTTAGAGAAAGATGAAGATCTTGAGTGGTGTCGTTCATATGATTTTTATTTTGCCATTTTTATCAAAAACAAATTCAAAAATTGTAATTTTTTAAAGTGTAAAGTGTGTAGGTAACAGCCTTTAAAATTACCAAAAAACTTGTCCTACTTTAAAGTATTTTAGCACATCTAAAAATATGTTAAGAGGTGTTTAACTAAATTATTTTAAGGCCACAAAAACGGCGTAGATTTGGGCTAATCTTTACCGGGCAGAATATCGAAATAGGTATCGTCACTAGACCGGAAAATTGATCTTTACAGGTCGACGCAGGAAAGACACTTTCCGGTCGTGTATCGTACGTACTTTTTTTTTTCAAACGATCAGGAAAAACATTTTAGTACCTATCACTTTCGTCAACGCCTAGCCGTGTTGCGTAATTTATGAACAGTCCCCTGATGGTTTCTGCTTCTTGTTGGCTAGATAGCCATTGCCGCTAAGGCCGGAAGTTTTTAAGATGAAAACTAAAGAAAAACAAGTAATTAAAGTTTTTTGGTTAGAAATAATTTTTGTATTTTTAACTTGTGCAAAATTGTAAAAAACATTAGAAAAATTATAGTGTAGTGCCTATTAGCTTCACACAGCTAATTCAGTGATGACTGACGACCAGTTATGGCCGACCATGGCCAACTTATCAAGCACAATAATGATTAAAGAAATCATAAAAGGCAGATTTCTAGGTTTGTTCGTTATTTACCTATATTTATAGTATACTTACTTTGAGAATTAAAAATGTGTGGTCGATTTTTCGGTATATGTGACTCTTGAAGCAGCTTCTATTATTTCCTCCTGATTCAGCTCATTTTCTAGATCTGAATTCATTTTTGTAAACAAAACTTTTGATACAAATTTTAAAGAGCTTTTGTAGAAGTACCAAAACTGCCAAAAAAAACAAAAGCTAAAAGCTGTCAACAAGAAGTCATAGCCAACTTGGCCAAAAATGGGACCGGAAAAGGATCAAGAGACCGGAAAATTGAACAAAAAGGTCCTTTCTTGAGAGTGGAAATATTTCAAAAGAACATGTCTTGTAATGTAGAACTGTAGAAGTGGCTATTTTCCAGTTGTTTGAAAAAAAAACGAGAAAACGGAATCTGTTGAAATTTGGTAGGAATGTTTATTTTTGAATTCCTCACAACCGTATCCAGACAGTTTTTCGCTGGACGCTCTCATTTTCGAAATAAAATAAACACGCCTAACAATAGTGACAAATCTTACCTGGCTTTTTCTTTAGCCTCGTCGATAATACAGAAATCTGTAACAGCAATTTTAGGATTTTTTTATTTTTTGAAAAAATTTTGAAAAATACTTTGGATACGGTTGTAGATTTTTATTACTCCTATTATCTGATAACAAAACAGTTATGGTTTTTTTCTTTGTAAGCAATATTCTGCCGGAATTCTGAAACGCCAAGGTCATGTAATTTAGTAAGCCCAAGGAAACTGAAGTGAGTTCGATTGGAGTATTGGAATTCAGGTTCCGCATAGCCACCGGCCACTTGTCTAATGGAACATGCGGCCAATAAATTGATACATGTCAAGTGATAAAAATAATATGGAAATTTGATGTTGAATAATAATTTTTCTTTTGATTCGATTCTTTTTAATTTCGAGACATTGCAATCCATGAAGCATGAAGCCGATCATCAAAACCTTTTAAAGAAGCATTAATAAATGGTTACGTTTCTAATAAGTTATACTTTTCCTCACATATGGTGTTCGCACCGTGTTCTGAACACTGCACGATCTCACTCGAAATGGTATTAGCGATGCCACCTATTCTTGAAATTCAATCTTTCAAAAAAATAGCAAAGCAGTGTTGTCAAATCTATGCCGTTTTTGTGGCCTTAAGGCCGGTGGCTATACGGAACCTGAATTCCAATACTCCAATCGAACTCACTTCAGTTTCCTTGTGCCTACTAAATTTGGCCTTGGCGTTTCAGAATTCCGGCAGAAGAAGAATTGGTGTATTTTTTTCAAAAAACAAAAAAATCCAAAAATTGCTGTTACAGATTTCTGTATTATCGACGAGGCTAAAGAAAAAGCCAGGTAAGATTTTTTTATTATTGTTAGCAGTATTTATTTTATTTCGAAAATGAGAGAGTCCATTAAAAAAGGGTCTGGGTACGGTTGTGAGGAATTCACAAAATAAACATTCCTGCCAAATTTCAACAGATTCCGTTTTCTCGTTTCCGATATTCTGCCCGGTAAAGATTGGCCCAAAAACAGCAAACCAGTATTGTCAAATCTATGCCGTTTTTGTGGCCTTAAGTTCATCATGGCCGTGCCATTACAAAAGTATACTTTTATTGTGGTCTCGTTAGTGTTGGAGGATGCCCCATCTGTTTTACAAATTACAAAAATTGTGTCAGTTTTATAGTATTATTACAGTAGAACACGATTGTTGACTTAACGACATGTGCTTTTGTTTTCACGTTCTAGGCACGATTAGTAAAACATTAAAATTCGTTGCGTCACCCTTGTCTTAAACAAAATTTAGCAATTTCTGCGACCGTGTAAAGCAAGGTAAAAATAAAATTATACAGGGTGATTAATGTCACAGAAATGTGAAAAGAGACGCGACAACCTTCTGTCCTTCTGTCCCTGTATGTTAATAGGCGTCGGAAAATTTAAATAAAAAAAATTGTTTCCTCTTTTGAAAAATGTGTTAATTGTTGATTTACATTAAATAGAAAGTAATTTTTTAACATATTATTTTTGTATATTTGCGGATTTTTTGGATCTAGAATCGAGGTAAAACCGATGTATATATAAGTGTTTTGGTGTAACGCCAATGCACTTCTGACATAACGGTCGCGATTCTTCAGGAACGACAGAAAATCTCACACGTCAGAATTTTGGAAAGTGGCGATTTTTACTTATCACCTCATTTAAAATAAAAGCACAGCGACCTTCATATTTATACTAACTTTGTAAAGGAAACTGCGTCATTTTTTTAATAACATTTTGTAAATTTAATATTTTGAAGACATTCTGCAGGACTAGTCTATGGCGGAGCTAAATTGTTACTACGCGTACCAATAAACGTCAAAAAGTGTCGAAAATTTTGACCTTTTAAAAGAGATTCAGAATTTGTGTGACTTTTCTGAACAGTGACAGCGAAATATTCCATGGCTATCTATGGTTTTGTATGTTAACATTTTTAAAGGTTAACATACATTTTTAAATAAAAAACAGGGTTTTTAGAACAACAGCCTACAAAAATTAAAACTGACATATTGTTTATTTACTAGAACAGTATTAAGAAACTAAATTTTAAGGAATATTGGCAAATAGCCCTGACAAAAAAGCATTAAGTGTAAACTTGTGTTTAAAAATCGTCAGAATCGCGACCAACATAACAAAAAATGTCAGTTTTAGTAACTTTGAAGGGGTTGTTGCGTGTCCTTTTCTTCAATATAGGTCATACATACATACAGATAGTCAGAACACGACAAAACATATGTTTTGATGGGGACGCAAGGAACAATAGTTTATTTAAAATGACTCCACCCTGTAAAAATAAAACTGACATACATAAAAGCATAAAGTAATTAGACTTTATGACAATGTAGAAGATCCAAACTAAAATTGCTTCAAAAGATGTTTCGTGTTAGTAGGCTGTGGATTGGCAAACGAATGCATGCATAAAAATAGTATTTTTTTATGCCTTCATCAAAAACATGATTTTAGTAACTGTCTGCAGATAAGTAAAGCATGGCTTTTTTGGTTAACGATGCAAGAAAAATCTTTTTTTTATCACGTGTGCAAAAAAAGATTTCTCTCTGTTTTTACCCAAAAGAGAAATAGCGGAAAATAGTAATATTGAAAAAGTCTAATTATACTTGCCTAAAAATTAAGGCATTTTCGCCAGTTTTCAACAAGTATTTTCGAAAAAAATCATTTAAAAACATCGTCAACAATGAACGTCACCGAGTAAAAAGGCACATCGCTATGGCAACCATTGTTATTTCATTTATCAACCGCCTTGATTTATAGTGTAAAGATGGTGTATTGCGAGAAGTGCTCTTCTTTCGAGATTTTTAAAAGTATTTTCCAGTTTTTCGTGAACAATAGTTCAATTTTAACGACCCAAATAAAATGTTTTTCTACTTTTGTGCCTATATATTTTTTACGCATGCTATATTTTTTGTGTAATGGTAACTGGTTTTTAGTAAACCTTTATTTAACGTTAGGAAAAAAATTCCTAACACGCACGGCTAAAAGTGCCTTTTCCATTCTTGGCGGCGTGATCAAACTCAGCTTTGTATCGTTTTTTTAACTGTCGACGCCTGCATAAAAGTATCACATTTCGCACTTATTAGCTAAATAACTATAGTTTGGGTTCGTTAAATATCCCCCCCCCTTCCAGCGGCGTGCGGTGAAAGTAAGGGAAGCAATTTTTAAAAACTTACCCTATTTGTCATTTAATTCAATTTTTCGATCACTTTTTGCAAATTCGTCAATGACGTCATCAGAAAAACGTTGATGCTAAGCTAAGCTTTAGAGAAGCTTATTTTCAATAGACAAAAGCGATATTTGCGAAAATCTCTTTTGACCTGTTGAATTTCTGACCAAATTTTTTATATGTTTAAGCGTTAAAAAACCCTTTATTATTAAGACACACCACACATTCACACATCTTTTTACTTAACTGTCCAACTTGACGATATTGTCATGTCCAAGTCCATATTGTACGAAAGCGCTCTGACAACAGGTGCACGTTGGTTTATAACTGGCTCGAGCCACTTAGAAGCTGACTCGAGCCACTTATATTAACTGACTTGAGCCACTTATATTAACTGGCTCGAGCCACTTATATTAACTGGCTCGAGCCACTTATATTAACTGGCTCGAGCCACTTATATTAACTGGCTCGGGCCACTTAGATTAACTGACTCGAGCCACTTATATTAACTGGGTCGAGCGACTTATATTAATTGGCTCGAGACACTTATATTAACTGGCTCGAGACATTTATATTAACTATCTCGAGCGACTTATATTAACTGTTTCGAGCCACTTATATTAACTGACTCGAACCACTTATATTAACTGACTCGAGCCACTTATATTAACTGACTCGAGCCACTTATATTAACTGGCTCGAGCCACTTATATTAACTGGCTCGAGCCACTTATTAACTTGATCGAGCCATTTATTAACTGGCTGTAGCCACCTAATTTTTAGGTTATAAATTAACCAGGTTATCCGAAATATTTATTGCAAACAGTAGATCCTCACGGTGTTGCCATAAAAAAAGAAAAAAGTTAAGAAGAAGGCAATATGGTAGTATTTGTCCTAATTTTACTTGGCATTTTAACTCCTATGATAAGTTAAAAATCTGATCTAAAAAGATCCAAATCCAAATAATCCAAAAGTAGTTGCAGGATTTTATGTTAAATCTGTCAAAGAATTACAAGGTTTTCCTGTAACAGTTCGATGTGACATGGGGACAGAAAATGGGCACATTGAAAGAATGATAATATTTGTACATAGTTAATGCCTAGGGTAAAAGAATATCTAATAAGAGGATCAAATAAAGCCATTTTAATTTTTTTTGCAAAATATATTAAATTTTGGATAACCTGGTTTAATTTATAACATAAAAATTTGGTGGCTCAAGCCAGTTAATAAGTGGCTCGAGTCAGTTAATAAGTGTCACGATCATATTAATAAGTGGCTCGGGCCAATTAATAGGTGCCTTGAGGCAATTAATTAACAATTGACTCGAGCCAGTTAATAAGTGACTCGAGCAAGTTAATAAGTGGCTCGAGCCAATTATTAAGTGGCTCGAGACAATTAATAAGTGGCTCGAGCCAATTAATAAGTGGCTCGAGCCAATTAGTAAGTGGCTTGTGCCAGTTAATACGTGGCTTGGGCCAATTAATAAGTGGCTCGAGCCAATTAATAAGTGGCTCGAGCCAGTTATAAAGAAACGTGCCCCTGTCGTCAGAGCGCTTTCGTAGTATTGTCTTCCATATCGCACGTACAATGTAACATCGATAACTGTTTAAACCTGCACATAACCTACTGCAATGATAGCTTCCACGCGACCGTGACTCGATGCATTCAGCAGGTTCAATGAACTATCGATGCACACAAAAGCAGGCATACTGCTGCCGGCGCGGCGTATTACCTACATAGCAAGAATATTGGTATATTGTGTGAATATTCTTGGAACATTCGGAATGTCCAAAACACATCCTGTAAATCTCCAATGGTCCACCTTTTTATTATCCACTGAATATTCAGAATGGATGTAATCTGAACATTACTGTTTTGCATATGGAGACGCTATATGTATTCAAAAATGTAATGTTTCGATTACATCCATTCTGAATATTCAGTGAATAATAAAAAAGTAGACCGTTGGACATTAACAGGATGTGTTTTGGACTTTCCGAATGGTTCAAGAATATTCACGCAATATACGAATATTCTTGCCATGTGAGTATAGCTGCAGGCTACAGAGAACCCAGCAGCTTCTATTGGATTTTTCTAAAGTAGTGAAAAGTTGCGCTCATTGCGACACGCGGGCAGACTTTCTGCTGTGACTCGGTTTGAGTATATCGATGGTTTGAGTAAGGCCGCATTTGTTATGGGCCTGATATTTAAAATAATTTTGAGCATTTTTAATACAATCTAAAGTAGATAATTGTTTCCCATTTCATAAATTACATTTAAGAAGATAACGTTTTTCTAGGGGAAGCACTGCTCCCTTGCATCCATGAACTGCACGCCGCTGCCCCCTTCGATTTTAAATTTTTCCCAGTTTGAAAATAAATCATAATGAAATCATCTGTCAATTATTAAGTGGCTCGAGACAATTAATAAGTGGCTCGAGCCAATTAGTAAGTGGCTTGTGCCAGTTAATACGTGGCTTGGGCCAATTAATAAGTGGCTCGAGCCAATTAATAAGTGGCTCGAGCCAGTTATAAAGAAACGTGCCCCTGTCGTCAGAGCGCTTTCGTAGTATTGTCTTCCATATCGCACGTACAATGTAACATCGATAACTGTTTAAACCTGCACATAACCTACTGCAATGATAGCTTCCACGCGACCGTGACTCGATGCATTCAGCAGGTTCAATGAACTATCGATGCACACAAAAGCAGGCATACTGCTGCCGGCGCGGCGTATTACCTACATAGCAAGAATATTGGTATATTGTGTGAATATTCTTGGAACATTCGGAATGTCCAAAACACATCCTGTAAATCTCCAATGGTCCACCTTTTTATTATCCACTGAATATTCAGAATGGATGTAATCTGAACATTACTGTTTTGCATATGGAGACGCTATATGTATTCAAAAATGTAATGTTTCGATTACATCCATTCTGAATATTCAGTGAATAATAAAAAAGTAGACCGTTGGACATTAACAGGATGTGTTTTGGACTTTCCGAATGGTTCAAAAATATTCACGCAATATACGAATATTCTTGCCATGTGAGTATAGCTGCAGGCTACAGAGAACCCAGCAGCGTGGATAGCTTCTATTGGATTTTTCTAAAGTAGTGAACAGTTGCGCTCACACGACACGCGGGCAGACTTTCTGCTGTGATTCGGTTTGAGTATATCGATGGTTTGAGTAAGGCCGCATTTGTTATGGGCTTGATATTTAAAATAATTTTTAGCATTTTTAATACAATCTAAAGTAGGTAATTGTTTCCCATTTCATAAATTACATTTAAGAAGATAACGTTTTTCTAGGGGAAGCACTGCTCCCTTGCATCCATGAACTGCACGCCGCTGCCCCCTTCGATTTTAAATTTTTCCCAGTTTGAAAATAAATCATAATGAAATCATCCATTCCAACTATCACTTATACACGTTGCGCTCATTACACGTTACAGTATAGGTTGTTTAAAAACTTGAATCCCCCATGTAAAATGCACGAAAATTGCTGACATTCGCGCTTTTTTTCACCTAACCGTTTCTCTAGCGCTTTTGTCATCGTTTTTTTCTTATAGATTATATAATTTCAAGTTTGGCGCTCGGCATGCACCGCATATCATATTCAAGTAGCAAGTTTCCCGGTTTTTTCCTCATAATTTTATCATTTCTCTGGAGTGCTTAGTTTTAATTTTATTTTTGTCAGTGAGAAATGTACTAGTGAATAAATGTGCAAAGAAGAGATATAAACCCGGTTTTTCAATCAAAGTTCAAGTGCTCAAACATGAGATGGTTGTTTAATCAAAAGTTTTGTTGACTAAAGTTTAACTGTCCAAAACTATCTTGAGAGCTATAATTAACTATTTTTTTTTTCGAACAATATTTCTAAGTGATTTGGAAAAAAGAAAAAATACCTTTATAAACTAGGCGGTCCCACCTCAATAAAATGAAGAAACTATAATAGCAGAATTAAGTGCTCTTTAGTTGCTAATTTCGTACTCAAACTAAAAATTAAGTGCTCCTCTAGTTTTAAATTTAAAAACGTTAAGCTAGCGGTCCCATCCATAATTCTTGAGAAAAATTTAATGTTACCATTTCCAAATTAGGTGCTATTTAAGTGCTCCCCGAATATTAAATCAAAACTTAAAAAAAAATTACAACACTACCAATCCAACCCAAGCTAGCAAAACAACCCAATAAACCGTACAAGGATCAGTATTGGGTCATGATTGGGGATTAGTTTTAAAAAAAAATACGCCACCAGTGTTTTCGCCTTTTTATTGAAATCCTAAATTGAAGATATTAATCATTTTATGTTTATTATCTCGAATTTGTGTAAAATTACTAATGAAATTGCATTTTTTCCATTTTCCCCACAACCAAACGAGCACTTAATTTCCGAAAGATGGACCAAATTAGCACTTAAATTGCTCTTTATTTTAAGATAATTAAAATTTGGTTTATCTGAAGAGGTATCTGTAGGATCACTAGGTTTATGTTAAGCTAGCGGTCGCTACTTATTTTTTTGCGAAAATACCAAAAAAAAAATTGGAAATAGTAACATTAAATTTTTCTCCAAGAATTCTGGCACTATCGTTTTTTTATTTTATTGAGGTGGCCTAGTTTATATAGGTAAAAAAAATCTTCTTGAATTACCCTAACAGTCTCTACAAAATCTTCGTCATCTATTTGGTTAATTTTTTCAAAATATAAAAATTAAAAAATCTCCTGCAGTTTTAAAAGTTAACCTACTACAGTTTTATAGATTGTCAGAATGTCAAAACCAGGTCACAGCATATTTTTTCTGTAAACAACTGTTTTTCCGGTTGAACTCTGAAAAATAGCCTTTTAGAAGAACTAAGTCCAAGAGCACCGAAAAACTTCTTTCAAACTCCAAACCAAGATTGAACATCGCACCGTTTTCTTTAAACCAGGATCAAACACTGATTTTGAAATTGAACAACCGGCCCATCATTTTTCCGGAATTTAGCAAATAAAATGGCAGATATTAGTGCGTCAAATGCGTAAGTCATTTTATTCACCCTTTACTGAAAGCCAATTCATAACTCTCTACTTAAAAACCCCTGTATACCAATTTTGGTTGAAATCGGACAAACTTATGTGTTTTCCCCCCTCCAATCCCCTCGTAGGAGGAGGAGGAGGGGCGCCTAATAATGACATATTATTGTATTGTCACCGGAACTATAAACGCATGCCAAATTTGAAAGCAATCGGATGTGTATAAGTTAGTTAAAATTGGTTAGCAAAAGATGACCAAAAATCGTCCATCTTGAATCGGCCATATTGAATTTTCAAAATCTGATTAGAAATTCGTTATCTCCATCCCCAAGTGCTCCAACACACCAAAGTTCAACGAAATCGGGCGTACTTCAACTTCGAGTTAGGGTTGTTAGAGTTGTCAATTTCATCACACTATATTTTTGTGTTGTAACCGCAACTATACAATTTGAAGGCCGATCCGATGTCGGGAAGTTGGTAAAAATTAAGTTGCAAGATTCCACCCGAACAGACATATCTAGTTCGATACATTGCAAGTTAAATAAAAGCTTGTAAAAAAAACAAAGAAAATCTAAAAATCAAGTTTGGCCTTGAGCCGAAAAATCTACTACGCATGCCTGACGCAGTCTGCTCGCGCTCAGAAGAGTTTTTGGCTCTGCATTTTTTCGAGGCCAACTTGATTAGGAGAGGGCTGTTTTAGTATATTACCCTCCACCATGCGAGATTGGGCCCATATAACTATTAGGTATACAAAGGCCCAGGAGACAAGAAAATCGTAGCGGCAACGGTCAAAATCTAGATTGTCATGACATGGCCAATGGGATAATGACGGCTCGATATGAGCCTGTGCGAGTTTGTAACGTCCATATAACTATGAGATATATGGTAACGTTGAATCCCCTCATTTCTCGTTCAGGGCACTTCTATTTGACGCATGCGCATTGGAGCCTGTAATTAATCCATTGGCTCCGGCCAACTTGATATTTCGTAGCGATTTCCGCTACGCTTTTTATCGTAGAGAAATACACGGGCAGGGCCTTTATAGTATCTCATAGTTATATGATTGGGCCCCACAATTGACCAAAAGATAAAGAAAGGCTTTGCTAAACCGCTTTTTTTATCTAATTTTAGGGTTCTCCACACCTTTTCTAAACAAAAAAGCCTTTTGTTATGCATCTCTAAATATAAAGACCCTAAAATAAAATAAAAAATGCAATAAAAACCAAATGGAAATTTAAAACAGCCGCTTCATTAGAAAAGGCCCTATTCTGTTCTTATAATAAAATGTTCCACAAGGGTTATTATTTTCGTAGGTCATGGGCGCATTAAAAAAATATATATATATTTAAATATAGGACACAGTCACTCGAAAATAAAGAAATTGCAGAAGTAGCCTTCTTAAGACATTGAAGGTGCATTTAACAATGCCAGAACCGAGTCTCTCGAAAACAGTTGTAGAAGGAGAGGTGTCGAGTCACTCGTCAGCAATTGGATCAAAATGATGCTTTAAAATCGTATTGTTAAAACCACCCTGGGGGAGGAAGCGTTTAGGGTAAATACTGAGACTGTCCGCAGGGCGGCGTCCTATCCCCCCTACTATGGTCACTTCTGGTGGCCGAACTGCTCGACCTCCTTCAGACGGAGGGAATAGATGCGCAAGCGTATTCTGACGATGTTGTAGTACAAATAAGAGGCAACTTTGATGGGGTGATATCTAACATCCTTCAGAGAAGTCTAAACCTAATCAACGGTTGGTGCACTATGGAAGGTCTATCCATTAATCCCAAGAAAACATCATTGTACCTTTCACAAAAAGGAGAAAACTAAATCTTATCGAACCTAGCATTAGCGGGGAACGTATTCTTTCCGAAAAGAAGGGAAATACCTGGAACTGATACTGGACCAGAAACTTACACGGAATGCCCACCTGAACAAAGTTATCCAGAAGGCACAAATGGCTCTCTGGACTTGTAACAGAATATGTGGGAAGTCGTGGGGGATGAAACCAAAATAAACCTACTGGCTGTATCTAACGGTAGTAAGGCCGATGATCACTTATGGCTCTATAGCTTGGTGGACCAAAACCAAGCAGGTCACTGCTCGGCAAAAACTGGCGGGCGTGCAACAAACAGCATGCAAAGTCATAACTTCAGCAATGAAGACAACACCATGTAATGCTTAACCTCCTCCCGCTGCATATCTGGCATTTTGTAATAACCGAATCCTTAGTATGCCAACACACCACAGGCTACCAAAATACAACTTTTCTGGTTCTGTTTCCAACGAGGGAAGAATGTGAGGGGAATATAAATCAACTTACCCTGACCACGTTTGGTACGCAGACGGATCAAAAATCAAGGACGGCGTGGGAGCGGGTGTACGCCATAGAGAAATAGCCGACAAAGGCATCTCTAACAGAAGCATCAAATTCATATCAGATAGTCCAGCTGCTCTGAAAGCAATAAGCTCAAATAAGATCCAATCACTTTTAGTTTGGAACTGCCTTCAAATTCTGCTAAAGATCTGTGGAACCAACAAAATCACTCGTGTATGCGTCCCGGCCCACACAGGAATTGAAGGAAACGAAAAAGCCGATTCTCTTGCTAAGGCAGGAGCGGAATCTGCGTTCTTAGGGCCAGAGCCCTGCTTTGGTCTAACTAAAGCCACGGTCAATAGGGAATTATCCGAGTGGGTTAAAAGAAAGCTCTGGCGCTCAACTACGGGACAACAGCACTCCAAAGCCTTTCTGAATAAGTCAGACAAACGTAGAGCAAAGCAGCTCCTGCAACTATCAAGGAACAGCCTGACAATAATCACAGGTCTGTATACAGGCCAGTGCCGACTCAACCAACACATGAATAGAATTGAAGTGAGCAATACACCGATTCGTAGATTCTGTGGAGGAGGGGGCGAAAAGCCGGTACATATCCATATGTCACTGCGTAGAACTAATGAGAACAAGGGCGAAAATATTTGGCCCTGAGTTAAAAGTTTTCCAAGATTTCCTTTATCAAGGAAGTTGGTATGAGTGACTTGTAAAACAGGTATGAGACACAATAGACCTTTTAGGTCGCAGTGGAGGGTGCATCATTGCACCACTCATAACAAACCTAACCTAAATATAGGACAATAGAGACCTTTTGCACCTCTTATAAAAAATCCCCGTTAGGTGACGTAGCTAACGTCACGTTATTTTTAAGACAGCATTTTTTGAGTTTTTGCACGCCGCTTTTCATTTGTTTGTGGCCGACTTTATACGGTATTTATTATTATAAAGATTTACAAAAAGAATTTGTCCAATAATATTTTTCATTTAGAATATCTTATTCTTATGTTTTTTAAGGCAAATTTTAATTATTATTAATCTTTAAAAACTCAAAAACACAACAGAGAAAAGGGAGGTTATGAACAGATCGGAATCACTTGTCATAGTTGCCAAAGCAAATCAATATTTTACATTTGTTACGAAATTCTATCCAAAGAAAATGATTAAACAAATATTGACACTTATCTTTACAATTAAAAAGCATACAGAACATATTTGCATTCAAAAATCTATTTAAATTTTTTGTTTTTCTACTTAACGTTGTACTGTCGGCAACCATGTCAGTTATAAGGGATACGGTATTCTCCCGCGGGTAACGTCAAACTTTATCGGTTAGTAAGGGATTCCGTTATTAACTCGTAACTGCGCATGCCCGAAATAACCGATAAAATTATGTAAAAGGTCTCTAATATATGTTTATGAAAATTATGTCGTTTAAAAAAATAAGCTTACTTTTTAAAGAGCCAATTGTGCATGCTGCTGTGATATAAGTAGTGACGCAAAAAAAAAAAGATTTGTATTCATCTAGTACAAGGAGACAACCATGAATATTACCAATAGAAGGGGGGGGGAGGTAATAATGAACTGTGTTTTTAAGGTACAGAAAATACTCTATTGTTTGTTCCAGCAAGGGAATTTGACGGGAGCCACTACTGGATTCCTTGGAGTCCTGGGCAGGGTATAGGCTTTATTTTATCAAAATCGGTTTAGGGAAACAAAAGTTATGACATTTATAGCATAAAAACTGGGAAAAAGCACAGGCAAAGCGGATATTCGAGTGGATGGAGGGATTTAAGTGGGAAGAGGAGGCAGGAAAGGGGAGTTAGGGTAGTGGCGTAAGGTGGAGGGGGAGTATCTCATAAAATTTGCGTAACCCTCCAAAGTTGGCTATCAGCTTTAAAGGGTTTTTTGAGGAAAACAGAATTTTTTAATAAAATGAAGTCAACATTAATTGCATATTTATAAAAACTATGTAATTTCAAAACGGTTACTATTTTACGATCTTCCTAAAAATGAATTTGATTTTCCGAAGGGTACGCCCATGGTATCTAATGAAATGAACCGAACCATAGGGAGATTGTAATAACCACGGCCTGACATTATGAAGAAGGAAGGTTTATCATATTTCCGTTCACCTGTTACAGCCAGGTGACAGTTTGGTGCGTCTGATTACTTCAAGCCATATTTTACATCGGTGTTGATGCCAGACATTTTGTAATGCCTTTATTATTAGGAAGGGACTGGGGTTAAGACGTTTAAAAATGCTTAGAGAAAACTTTGAAAAAGGTGGATGAAACTAAAATTTTGTGAAAGAGGCTATTTGAGAGAAAACTTAAAATATTAAACAAATATTCAGGGTGTCCCAACTAAAACGAAACAGAAGCGTTTTCGAGTATTTGGAGTACGATTTTTAAAAAATCCTCGGACTGGGTTTCACCAGCAGAATTTAAATAGGGACAAGTGATACCTTATTTTGAAGGTCTTTTAAATGCTTTCACAAAACTGTCAAAATTTTAAAAATCTTGGTGCTCGAAAGCACGGATAGTCCATCATACAATCAATTATTTTATGTTGAAATGAAAATATCTCGAAAACTGTAGCTTCGAAATATTTGAACCTTATGATAGAATTTTTGGGTAATATTTACGAAAACCAAAATATGAAAACCGCATATAAATAGCTGGTTTACGTCTAAAGTTATGATTTTTTTACATATTTTAACGTTTTTTGAAATAACTCTGAAACTAAAGCTCCGAAAATTTGTAGTCCATATTCATGAAAATTTAAATCTGGAAACCGTATATCGCTACTTTCTTTTGTTACAAAGTTACAATTTTTTTAAATATTTTATCTCCCTTTTCCCCCCTTCAGCCCCCACCCCACCCTATCCAAAAGTTAATCAGTTCATGGTCAGCCGATAGAGGGTTTTTGTACCAAATTTCGTTAAAATCGATTAAGGCATTCTTGAGTTATCGCGTTTACAGACAGACAACAGACCGACAGACAACTTTTTTTTTTCGTTGATTAAGGTGTTTTGGAACCTTAGCAACTCATTTTTGATAAAATTAAGAAAAGTCAAAATTTCACGATTTTAATAGTTCTCTATACTATTTTGATATGGTATGTATTATTATCAAAAACAAAGTCGACGTGTCCCGGGATTTCTCAAAAATAAAATTCTAATTTCGTTAAAAAACGATTTTTGCATTGGTCCATGTAATTTTAAAGTTTCTTAACTAACTAACTAAACTAACCGCTATATTTTTAAAACTTTAACATTTTTGTAAAGGCATTTGAAAGACGTTTAAAATAAGTTCACTCACACACTCACCCCTCAAAAACGATGTGTCCTACAAAAATTCTAATATAGCTAAAAAGTGTCCCCTTTGAATAACAAATCGATGTGTTCGAGGGTTTTTTGAAAATCGTACTCTAAATACTAAATATTTTAGTGGCATGCTAAGAAATATCAATTCTTACAAAATTTATATTTTTTTATTCGTGTTACGGCTGTCAGTTTGGTGCGTCGGTGTTGATGCGGGTAATTTTGTAATGCCTTCATTATTAGGAGGAGGCAGGGGCGTGTCAAATTGGGGGCCTCTTATCCGCCTTGTCTTAAAAAAAGCAAAAAAAAAAGAATATAATTTATAAAAACAAATACGCACAAAAATACCTTTCGACTCCTTTAAAATTGCATACATTTTGAATACTAATATACAGAGGGTACATGGGACCCATTACTTTGTTGGTTTTCTCTATAGTTGATTTTATTATATATAATAAATATTTGTAATAATAAAATATAGGCTAAAATATATAACAAGGGGGCACCCTAAAAAATTTTGTGGGGGGGACCTCAGAAAAATCTGACACGCTTCTGGAAGGAGGCCGGGGTTAAAACGTTTAAAAAAAATTGTAAATGGAGGAAGAAACGAAAATTTTATGAAAGAAGATGAGTTCTGAGGAAAATTTATAAATTATTCAAAGAAATATATATTTTAAGAGAAGTATTTTTCTAGTGGCATGACATAGGAAACCAAAAAAAAACTTTGTAAGAAATGTCAATTTATTCTTATATACAAAATTTATATTTTATTTCTTTAAAAATATCATTCGTTTTATTAGAAAACGTTTTAGTAAGCATAACAAAAAGCAAAAGGTCCAGTAGCATTTTTAAATTATTAAAAAGGAATAAGCGGTAAACTCATTAAATTTAGTTATTTTGGACAATCTCTGTATTAACACACCCTAAATATGTATATAATAGGAATCATTAACTTTCTAAAAATTTTCTCCTACAGCATCATTTTTAGTCAAAATATAAAAAAAGTTACCCAAGTTTTCAAAATGTTTCGTATGTGCCGCCACTGTTTTTCCTTCTGCTTCCCACCCCCTCTTCTATTTCAGCAATCTGTACGTCTAGTCAGTATACAAATATTCGTATATCGTAAATAATAACATGCCAAAAAAATTAATAAATTGTCTCAAATATCTTTTTCGGCATTATTACTCTTTCAAAACAAAAACAAAAGAATAGAAGACGTCTCTTCTAATAAATCCAGACAGCGGCTATTATATTTCATCTTATAGGAACCTTGAACCTTTTTTGCAGGCTATGATCAGTTTCAGCCATATAACTACGAGATACCATAACGTCCCTGCCCTTGCATTTTTCGAAAAAAAAACATCCCTAGCGATAATAACTCCTCCAATCAAGTTAGCCTGGAAAAAACGCATAACAAAACAATCCTCTGGGCGCGAGCAGACTGCCTTAGGCATGGCCCATGGCTAAACCTGATTTTTACATTATTTTCTTTATTTATAAGTTATTATTATTACACATTTTGGGATAGTTGGGCCATTATAGTAGATTCATTTATTGAAATCTCGGTTATTTTAGCCGCGTACACAATACTAAGCCCTATAAAGGGCTTAGTATCCGAGTTTAATAAATAGATAAATAAAAACGCCTTTATTTTAAACTCGACGAAGATGAGATGAGCTGTTTGCTTAACCGAGCATGTTAAAAGAAGAAGACAATTCAATTAATAAATACAATAGTGATAACCATGGTGACATATTATTTAAATATACATATGAAAAATACAGGATAAAAAGTAGATAATAAATTTATGTAAAATAACAAACAAAAATAAAAAAATATATGATAAACAATAAAACATTTTTTAATTATTCATTTGTTTGGTGTTTAAAGCTTTAAAAAAAATAATTTAGTCGTTCTCTCTTGAGTGCTTGTTCAGCAGACAATAAAAAACCGATGTAGAGAAATAGACAAACAATGCTGTGTCAAAAAAGATCATAAATAAAAAGGAAGGATTGGCCAAATATTTAAAAGGTCGTATTATATGAAAAATAAAGAATATTGGAAGGTCGTGAATATTTATTAATGGACCAACCATTAGAATTTTTGGAAAGAGTTCGTGAAGGCGAGAAGAATATATAAAAAAAGTTTTTCCTCGACCGGGATTTGAACCCAGATCCTGTAGAATACCACTCTGGTGCTGTACCAATGGCGCTATCGAGGTAATGAGTGTTAAACCGCCATTTGGAAATTCTTTCCGCCGAGGTATATGTTAGTAGTGGAGTCATTTTTGAAGCAGCTTTAAAAACGGAGACAGTTACTACGTTTATAGGCACCTAAAAGCGCTAAAAGGGCGGTTTTAAATAAAATCGCTTTCTCCCAGGGTTTACACGTCCTTCATTAAATGTCATTAAATATGTCAGTTTACAGAAAAACCAAATAAAACAACTTACAGTAGTTAACAACAGATTTTTTGGAAAATCAGTGTTGAGTATTTCTTTAGGTTGAACGAAATGCGCTAGAGCGTTTTTAAAATATTTTTAACGACCCTAAAATGGGTATTAAAGCGATAAAGTCGATTTAGTGCTTAAAACGGTATTAGTGGTGTTTATACCACAAAATTTTCAAACCGTCCTTATATAAAAGCGCTTTAGGAGGCCCGTATAAACAAAGTAACTTACAAAATTTGTCTGTAAATTTAGATATTACTAGCTGAAGACCCCCAGCTTTGCCTGCAGTTTTTCTTGCTTCATATGGTCATAATTTTTGTTTTCGTGAACCGATTTTGATGAAATAACGCCTATGTCCTGCCTAGGACTTTAAGGGATCCAGAATCCGTCTAGTAATTTTTGCGTTATGCTGGAAAAAACAGACAGGATGCTTGATAGAGAAGGATGGAGACGTGTGGTTGAGTCGGCAAAAACCCAGCCAGGGTTGTGAGGACACAGATGATGATGATGATGATGGTATAAATTTGGTTAGAAGCCGATACCAACAATTAAAAAAAAAATATTGAATGTCCAGAAATGGTCTTTCTATAGATGTAAAGATGGGGGTGCTAAAAATTTTCCTTATACTTAAATTGTTTTTTTTTTGTTTCAGAAACAAGTGCAACAATGAAAAGCGGCGCAGAGAGCAGGAAAATATTTACATAGAGGAGCTGGCCGAGCTCATATCCGCCAATTTTGCCGATATGAGCTCGTTCGCCGTTAAGCCGGACAAATGCGCTATCTTGCAGGAAACTGTCAAGCAGATTCGCAGGATCAAACAGCAGGTAAGAATAACGGCGAAACTTTTGATAAAATTTGATTAGAGAGAATCGCTAATCACAGACTTAAAAAATAGGAATGAAGCAAAATATGCCTCTACCAAAGACATTATAAATTTCTTTGGCCTCTACATATATGTGAAAATTTTGCTTTCCCATAGATATTTTATTATTTTCACAAAGTTAACTGCGAAATTTTTGCTTTGGTGGATACGAGCATTAGAGATGATGATCAGAGATGCTTTTCAATAGACACTAGACACTTAAAGCTAATTTTCAGTTTTATTAGCATTCGTATCCTTATCTCTATCGATTCGACCAATCAAGCAGGTGCACTTTTAAAATCATGGCGAATGCGTGACAGCACCAGTGGATTAAATGCACGAAAACCTCGTTAAGTACGATAAGGGAGACGTAACGTTACGACCGTCTCTGCATACGACACGATGTTTTGACGCATTTGATCAGCTGGAGCTGTCACGCATTCGCCATTACTTTAAAAGTACACCTGCTCGATAGAGATAAGAATACGAATGCCGATAAACCCAAAAATTAATTTTAAGTGTCTAATGATGTGCCACATGCCAGGGTTAAAATGATTTATTTTCAAAATTGTTAAGTTGAGTTCTGACAGTTTTGACAGCCCATATCTCAGAAAATATAAAAAATAGGTCTATAGTGTGTGGTATTTTTAAAAAGACAATTTATATTTATAATAATTTGAACAAAAAGTCATTTTAGAAAAAGTTCGTCATTAGGGGGGACTGAGAGGGGGAGGGGTAAAAGTTAATATGTTGGCCACCAGGCTTATACATATGTATGGTATTATAACTTTTTTTGTAGAAAAATCTGTCCTTTAATTATTTTTGTAACTGTATTATGAAAAACTGACAGTTTTTTAAAAATGGCGCCCGCCCCTTACTAGAAACATGTTCCAACAAATTTGGTTATCGTTCTACTTAAAATGGTCGAATTAGATCGTCGATTAGAAAGCTAGCTAGGTCAATGATACTGATAATGAGAGAAGGTAGTTTCAAATATGGCGGACCCATTTTTGACATTAGCAAGACGCCATATTGGATTTTTATATTAGGCCCCAATGCGTACCTAGATTCCAAATTTTAGCTAGTTACGCCGATAAACAACGATACTAAAAAATATATGTCAAAAATCTGTCATTTTTTCAATATGGCGCACCTCGAATCCGAGGGATTTTAGGGGACTTTCGTTGTGTTGTTTATGAAGATATTCTAAAGCTCTATGCCAAAAATCAAAGATGTGTTATTTTTTTCCTCTTTTTATGCTCATGTAAGTTGTGCAGTCAGAGTTCCGTAAAGTAAGAAGTAACCCCGCGGGTATTTTATTACACCTTTAGTTTTCATGTAAATTTTTTTCTCATCATCGAAAACCCCCTAATCAATATATCGCATCTGTATGTTGCCACAAAGTGCCTAAAAACAGCAGTTACATTTGACATATTTGTATATCAAAGTAATTAGACAATGATGTAAAATTCAGTTTTATCATCCTCCAACACCCCCAGATCCATATCGCATTCGTATTTTTGCACCTATTGCCTAAAAACAGAGGTTATATTGGTCGTACGTCATCCATATGTGAAAATTATTAGTATGATGGCAACTATTGTCTAATTCTGAGTTTTATTGGGGCCCTGCAGAGTCCTAGAGAGTCACAGAGTTTTTTTCAAAAAAAACTTTAGGATCATTTTAGGTAAAAAAGCGGTTTCAAAAAATGGGTATACAGGGTGTCTTGGAGACGATAAAAGATAGACCCAAGTGTTTGATATTTTTGAAAAGCTTACTTTTTAAGGATTCAGTAAATGCGATAATATATAGGGTGACCAATTCAAAAAAAAAAGATAAGTTTGTGCCGTATTTTATTTTTGGGACACCCATTTATACAGGGTATACATTTTTTGAAACCGGTTTTTTTACCTAAAATGATCCTATATAAGTTTTTTTTTTAAATCCATTATTCCAGACTTTTGGGACTCACTGCATAAGAGACCGTAGTTTCCAACCTACTTGATTGGCTTTCGGTTTTTAGGTCAGGGTTGATAGGGCTACAACATACTTAAATAATAACATCTCACCGAGACCTGGCTTTAATGTAATTACTTTGTGGTTCTTTATGAATTAATTATTATTATCCAATGTTGTCAGCAACACGTCCTTTTATTTGAATTAATTCCGTTACTGATTTTCGATACCCAAGATTACGAATCAATTGTATTTTTACAAGCTAAGATAGCGATTCTGTTTTTAGATAATGATCTCTCATCTCCTTGGACTCCTATTCTCGTAGTTACGATATTTTAAATAAGATTCTAGCGGGCATTGCACATCGTCGGTTTAAAGGCAAAATCTACTAAGCCACTTTTTTTCGTTTTTTTATTCGTGCAAACAATAGAGATATTAAAACAAAAAAGAAGTTAAAAAACCTCCAAATCAGTTACTTCAACTGAAAAGAAATTAAAAAACAAAAGATCAAAAGATCTTGGGTGGAAATAACGAAAATTCAAACTAGAGATATTATGTTTTGTATTTTCTATAAGTATAGAAATTATTCTGGTTTAATTTGGTATGGGATTTTATGATTCATTTTTTTACAGGAAACTGCAAATGAGCAAAATTCCGATCCTGTACAGCAAGGAGAGGTGTCCTCCTCGAGACCGACCATTTTATCAAACGAGGTCTACGGTCCTTTGCTGCTCGAGGCGCTGGAAGGGTTCCTTTTTGTGGTCAGCAATGATGGGAAGGTAGGAATTTAAAGAAATAAGACAGTTTTGTTTAATATTCATCCTTTGTAATAGCAGAGTGCATATAAATCTAAATAGAGAGGACACAGTAAATTTGCGACCTCTTGAAACCTCTTTTGGATTATGAGAAAAGAACCATAGAAGGAATATCCAAGAAAATTTATCATATGAGTCCAAAATATTTAAAAATAAATAAAAACCACTTATTTTTTACCGGAGAAAACCTAAATTATATACTCTCTTTTTTCCTAAATTATTACAAGTAATAAAGGCTTGAAAAATATATACAATAATAACTTTCTGCTAGGTCCCTTAGCCACAATTTCATTTAAAATTGCATTAAATATGAGTATGTACAACAGTGATAAATCGATATTCATTCAACGCGCGGGATTATTGCCTTTTTAATTTTAAATAAATATTACCCCGGTTTATCCTGGCGCATTCAGCTAATAATTAAAAACTCGCTGTGAATCGCATTAGCTTGCTGGTCGGATATTACCATTACGTGTCCTCTCTATTTAGATTTATATGCTCTCTGGTAATAGGTAATCTGTTTGCTAAATTTCACTAACATCGAATGTACCTGCTTTAATTTTGACAAATAAATGACAACCAACTAAAGCCTTAAACCAGATGGCAACACCAACAACAAAATATTAAATATTTTATTTACAAAATCACAGAGGATGCACACTAGTTGGAGAAGAATCCAAGTTACGACAAGAAGTAGTCTGGTTACAATAGGATTATTAGTTTCCGACTTTTAAAGCTTCAAAGTTAATTATTTCGAAAAAAAGCCTCTATCTTGAAAACTACTGAACCGATCACGATCAAAGAAGTGTGTGGGGTATCATTAAACGTCTTATTATAATGTAATAGACAAACAAAATAATACTGTTTTATAAGACATCTCCCGACAGTTATCATAAAATTACATTTAATTTAAAATCAAGGCAAGTAAAAAACAACAATATCATACGATTTTATTATATATAGGGAACGGAAGTATATTTTGAAACACCTAATTTAAAACTATTCTTTCCATGATTTTTCTCTGTGCGTTTTTGATATCATGGACCCTAAATAAAAAATTTATTTGCAATAATTTTAAAATACTTTGATAGTACGCTCACATAATGCTTTAAGAAGTGATCGTTTCTTTAAAAGACATAAAAATGAGATCAAAAAATTAGTTATTTAAGATTTGTACCGTCACTTAGCATAATAATAGTGGTACACAATTTTTCATTCATTGAAACCATTATCTCGAAACATTTTTCTGATGCCTCTTTTAATTTGAGGACACAGGTCATTATTCGGATAGAAGAAATCATATTGCCTATAATTTAATTTTTTTAATTAATTTGATTTTTGGATTCTTATATATTTTGTTAATTTATTTATGTTAAATAATCATTTTTTTCTTTGATTTACCTACTACTACCTAGAATAATAATCTGTCCTCATGTATTATTTTTTTTAATTACTTTAATTTTTAATTATTTTCATTGATTTAGTTTTAATTATGTTACAAACAATTAATAGTATTCTCTAGAGATACGTTTTTTTGTGTTTACTCTATTGTATTATCGCAAAAAAGACTCAGGGTCAGTTTTGATCAATGTTATATTGTTCACTGGTCCTTTTTGCAAGCAACTTATGTCTTACTCTGCAACAACTTTGTAGTTTTTGCAAATAAATTCTATTTACTTTTATTTACTTTACTTTCCTTTACCATGGAATTGCCAAACCTAAAACTAGAGACCAATAGCAACAAAAAATATACGAGCCTAAAGATCCACGTGAAGGGGGGGGGGTTATATGAGTAGTCCATCGTCTATATTAAAAAACCCCGTTTTTCCAGGTGGAACACGTGACGGAAAACGTCTCGACCTACATCAGATATACCAAAGACGAAATGATCGGAAAAACTATCTACAACTTTATGCATCCGGGCGACCATACCAAATTCCACTCGACCCTGCTGCCCATGTCGATCGAGTGGGGAAACGATCAGGCGCCCCCCACCAGGTCCAAGTCCATTGACGTCCGGTTGCTCGTCAAAGACGACATGGACGATTCTGTGGAAGAAAAAAGACAAGGGGTAAGCAATGGGGTTTTTCAAAGAAAAAATTAGTACATTTTTTCTTCTTATTCGATTGTCGGCCCTAAAAGCAGTTTTAAGGTGAAGTGTGCAGGGGCATTTTGTTTAATATCGTCAAACCGGAAAGTTGCTGTAAAAAAACCCAAAATAAAGCGACATCCCGGTTGAGGCTCGTGAAAGTGTAACTCCCGGTTCTCACCTATACGTTTCCCATGCGCGGCTATCCTGACTCAAAAAACTCATCACGTGGTGCGTCATGAACTTTACAGGCAAATCTCGCTTAGACCACGTGATGCATGTTTTGAGTCAGGGGGGCCACGCCTGAGAAACGCATAGATGGGAACCATGTTTTAAATTGCTATATAATTTATGATTATTCAATTAATATTATATTTGCTGGAGGGTGGATTCTTTAAACGGAACGCTGCTTCTAATGGGTTAGAATTTGTTTTTATAAAAAAATCCAAAAACAGGTCAACTGAGATTTTTAATTAATAGGACGCCCTGTATAGTTTGACATTTTTGAATTCTAGAAAAAAATTATCTTTTTGACAATACCACACACTAATACTCTATCTTTTATGGTTTCCAACCAGATTAGATAAAAATACCTTGATTATCGTAAAAGGTAGATCCTACTGTGTGGTATTGCTGAAGAGATAATTGTTTGCAGATTTCAAAAATTGCAAAATATACAGGGTGTCCTATTTTAAAAAAATAAAAAATTGCCATGCCTCGTAAACTAAATGACATAGATAAAATTGTTAAAAATCTCAGTTCACGTGTTTTTAGATTTTTTTATTCAACCAAATTCTAACCCGCTAGAAATACACGATTTTACACAAAATGATCTTTTTTTGGAGTTCAAACGCACCCTAAAAAATCGTAAGTAATATTTTTACTTAACCCTATTTTATCAACTTGATGGCGCACTTAAAAAATTTACCTCAACTACTAAATAACTCTTGTAAATATTTATACGACAAAAAGAAAGTATTAAAGCAGTTAATATTGCTAGGTACGTTTATAAAAAAATTAATATATTAAAGTGACCTTAATTTTAAATATATTTTTTGCTACAGCCCCAAAAAAAAATTATTTAAGTAGTAAACTTTTAAAAGTGAGAACTGCTAGCTGTTATGTTGTGAATCAAAGGTGATTATTTTAGGAAAATCACACCAAAAATGTAATTTTTATTAGGCATTTTTTAAACTGCAAGCAAATATTTACTTATTTCGACATTATCTTGGCGCCGTTAAAAATTCGTTTATTTTTTTTATATTCTTAAAAATATATGCTAAAAAATCAAAATATTACAGGAGTTTTATTATTATTATTTTATTTTTGACTTTTTAGTCTTAATCAAATAAGTCTTATTTCGCAACCTTACCATCCATTCCATTTTTGCATTATTACAAGGTTTCTTTCCTGTCAATTTTGTACACTCCAATTTTTCAATCCTAAGTCTATCAAGCGATCTCACACGCCTCAATGCAACGGTCATCCCTTCCAGAGGTCCGTGTAGAACAGAAAGGCTCTTATACAACGGGGTATGACTCAATGCAACGGTCATCCCTTCCAGAGGTCCGTGTAGAACGGAAAGGCTCTTATACAACGGGGTATGGCTGAGTTCCGAGGGTGTAACGCTCGCTATACTTCATTTTTAGCCACCCTAGTGTCACACAGCCATCGACGCGTTACAGACCTTGCTTGGGTGGATAACGCTCGCGATATTTAATTTTTTTAATAGTTTATTGTTACTGGATCAGATCATAAATATGACAACCGCATGTATGTATCTGCTTTAGTTTCAAAGTTATAAAGAACCTCGCACGAAATAGATTGAAAAATTATTTCGGTGAAATTTGATCAAATTTTAGTATGTTATAGTGGGTTATGAGATAAGAAAAATATGGAAATTTAAAATGATTTCTATGTCTAGTTCCAGAGATATAGACGATCAAAGTTTCAAAAAACGTCGTTTTGGGGTATATTGGACACTCAAAAAGGCATTTCCTGACCGAAATAAAATAACTTATCGACGAATATGGTTTACTGAAAAACCACACATGGACTTTCTTATTATTATGTTGGTAAAATCTTAACAGGTTGTATACAGGGGTTATTTTTTATTTTCCCCGATATAAAAATAGGAAAAATATTTTTGAGCAAACAAGTTTTTCTTCCCAGTAACAGTTACTTTGTGTTACATGGTTTTTTTTTATTTTTTTTACCATAAAAACTTGATGAAAATTGTTTTCTGCTGCGAAATAATTATTTTGCAACTTAAATACCTAAATATTCTTTTGTATTTAGTTAAAGTGATAAATACACTGTAAATAAAATTAATATTTTTGTATTTTTTCCTAGCTACGAGGTACATTCAAAAAGTTCTATATAATTAATTTTTACAAAAAAGTAATCAACTTTTAATTTCTTTACAACTGACTCGAGGGATTTTAATTTAATTTTGCTTAAGCCTTTATCATATCTTTGTCTAATACAGGGTGCAATTTTTTACCACTTTATGTTTTACATTGGGAATTATGATTTTTTAAAGGTTCCTCAAGGTTCTCTAAACTAAATAATAACACTTTTAGTGGGGCTGAATATGGGTAATTGCTCTCCCTCATACCTATAAAGGTACTATATTGAGTACTAGTCAAAGTCAGTGGCTTTTCCAAAAAAAGGTTGGCAATCAGAAAAAACAGAAGAAGGATACATCTAAAAAACTATTTTTGGCTCTAAACAAGATATCCAAGATTTATACTTATAATAATAATTATTCACCCTTCTTCGGACTCCACTCCAAACCCCCCTGTAGCTACGCTACTGCATATGTATAAGGGAAAGCAATTACCCATAATCATAATTTATGGCATATTATTGTTTGTTTGATTCAGCTCCACCAAAAGTGTTATTATTTAGTTTAGAGAACCTTTAAAAAAATCATCGTCCTAGATGCAAAACATAAAGAAGTGATAAAAAAAATTGCGCACTGTATTAGATAAAAGCATGATAAAGGCGTACGAACGATTAAATTAAAATGCGTCGTCAGTTTTAAAGGAATTAATGATATAGAACTTTTTGCAAGTACCTCGTAGCTAGGAAAAAATAAAAAAATTAAATTCAATTTATTTAAAATTTATTTGTGAATGCAAAAGAATATTTAGATTTTTAAGTTGCAAAATAATTATTTCGCAGTAGAAGACAATTTTGTAACATAAAGTAACTGTTAGTTGAAAGAAAAACTTGTTCAGTTTGCTCAAAAATATTTTTTTTATTTTTATATCGGGGAAAATAAAAAATTGTCAGAAAATTATTTATTTTATACAACCTGTTAACATTTTATCAACATAATAATAAGAAAGTCTATGTGTTGTTCCTCAGTAACCCATATTCGTCGATAACTTATTTTATTTCGATCAGAAAATGCCTTTTTGAGCTTGCCCAATATACCCCAAAACGACGTTTTTTTAAACTTTGACCATCTATATCTCTGCAACTATAACATACTAAAATTTTATTAAGTTTCACCGAAATAATTTTTCAGTGTATTTCGTGCGGGGTTCTTTACCCCTCAACACCCCAAATTTTTTCATGATATTGTATTGTCATCGGACCTACATTACTGTGCCTAATTTCATTAAAATCGTTCCACAGGACGTGTGTCAAAAATGAATCAAGCCAGGCTCTGTGAAGTTAAATAAAATCGTTTAATAAGTAAAATTTTCCTATTTTGTGCTATTCTTTTTTCCTAACACATCCGTGTGTGCAGTACCGTGCGGTAATCTTGTCCCATTTTTTGCCAGGTAACCTGCTACGAGCTGATGCATATTTCGAGCACCCAACTGCGCGACAGCTTTTCCATGTCGGAGGACGACAGCAACGGCGAAAGCGGGCCTTGCCTGTTGTGCGTCGCCAGCAGGATATCACAAAGGGAGAAAGCCTCCTGCTCTTTCGAACAGTTCACTACGAAGTTAGATCGTAACGGTAAGCAAATGTCTAAAGGCGCATTTACACAGACAAACTTTCCTTTGATGTTGAAATGCCGACAAACATTTACACGAGCCTCTTGAGCAAAATGTTCAAAGAAATGTTCGAGCAAAATCTCGTACAAAAAAACACACGTAAATTTTGGAGAGCATGTTGAGCAAAATTTGTTTGAAGAATTGGGGGTATAAAAATTTCTTTAGAAATTCAAAATATATATTGTTATCAGAATTCATTGAACTAAACTGAAAATAGAAAAACAAAGTTTTGAAATAAGGTATTTTTAATCAAGTGCTTTCGGAAAAACGATTTGATGCCGAAATTCACATTTTACCTCATAAGCAACTTCGATTGATCTGATTTTTATAGGGGATATGCCAGTATACTTGTAACTTTTTTGGGGTTGTAAAAAAACGAGAATAAAAAAAATAATAATTGGCACTTACTATGTTGTTGCCTGTAAAATATATTGATAAAAATTTACATTTAAAAGAATATACCTTTATTTTACTTCCTAGTTTAGTCTTTTACAATAATAATTAAGTCAAATTAAAAAACCTATACACATTTTATTAAATCTCAAATATATGAACAAAAGCACCTTCGGTTTAAATAATACCCGTTTATTACTCACTTTTACAACCCTACGAACCCGACCCATGTCTAAAAAATATAATTTAGCAGTAATTTAGTAGACTGTGTCGCCGATCTATCATCCCGCGTTTTGGATTTCGCAGGTAGTAGGCCGGTCACCCTTTTGAATCGCAATGTTGCCCTTTGCATATTGTTGGTTCAGTGTCAGTAATCGACCTTGATTATTACATTAAATTGACAATAAATATCTATATCTTCAGCATTTTCATGAACCTTTTGCTTTTTTAAGCAACCCTTGGGACCTTAAACTAACTAGGTAAATCTGGTGTGAGGAATTAAAAAACAACAATAAAAGCTAAAGGTAAAGTAAAGCTACAAAAATATGTTTAAAAAAATCCCCCTCCCCACCACTCTTCATAGTCATGAGGCGCGGATTACCGCTTAAAAGTGCAATTTTTGAGTTTTTTGCCGATATTTGAAAAACTCAAATTTTTTTTGGAAAAGAAAAATTTTCCTGGGTTTTTTTGACTTTATGAAAAAAACCCTTGGAAATAAAAAAACTCGCAAGAAAATCCCAAACAAAACCCCGGGAAAAAAAATCCGGGAAAAACCCAAAGAAAAAAATATTATAAGTAACCCTAATCCATGTGACAAAACTGATAGTAGAGATAGTAATGTTTCGCTTGCCGTCAGCTTTTTTTCACAAAAATTTTAAATAAAAGTTGGTGTTCCATTTTTTCAAAGAATTGAGATCACTGATCACTGATGTGAAATTATATTTATTCTCATCTTTAAAAATATGTTTCCAAAATAGATAGCAATAATTTGCTCAAAAATTTACCCGAACAAAATGTTCAAAGAAAAGCTCACAAAAATGTTCGCGAAAAAAAATTTTAGATCTTTTGCACGAGCTTTTATTTGAGCATGTTCGTCTGTGTAATTGCGCTTTAACATATTAAGCTCCATTGTCATTGAATTCTGAACAAGCGTTTAGGTGTAAAAAGGTTTTGTTCAAATCTAAATTCAAAATATAACGAACTTCAATATGGAAAACGCTTTATGTGCAACAAAAGTGTTGTTTAAATCGAACAAAAAATAACGAAGTACAATATGGCCGACGCAAGATGGAGACTGACATCTGTCAGTTTTCTGTCACAGTTAGGTGTCCTGGAAACGTTTTATAATTTAGAGAAAGCTTCGTTTAAATCAGATAAGAAATAAAACAGTTTAATATAGCGGATACAAGATGGCAGTGTAATTTTGACGTTTAAAATTTTATTTTTAAAAAGACAGTTATGGCAAATCAAAGAATGAAAATTAGATTTTGGTTGGTTTGCAAAAAATTGCTAAAAAGTGAGAAATCGACGACTTTGACGTCACTTTTTGGGTACTTCTGGGAGAGGTAGAGGTAGAGAGTTAACGCAATGAAACAAAAATCTTCTTAGGACGAGTACTTCAACAAAAGGGGTCAAGAAGCTTGGCAAATGCAAGCTTTTACGAAATTTGAAAGAAAAACTGATGCCAAGATGATTGCCTGACGCCAACGCCAATTCAGGCGTTTAACGAAGAATTATTTAAAAAATAACAATAACAATAAAACATAACATAACCTAAAAATTGGTACCTAATGTAAATGTCCACTTTTAGAATTGTCAGTTCCAAAGTGAATTAAGCTCGTCCGAAATTCAATGTAAATGTAGCTTTAGGGTGACTTTGGTCCATTTTTTTGATACTCTGTTAACTTTATCTAGAGTAAAGCTACATTTACATTGAAATTTGTACTGCAGTCGAATTTAATATTTCCAAACTTACCATTTACAAAGTATTCTAATGCACCACAGTCGGCAAATCATATTCCAAAGATTTGAAAGCATCATCTTCAAAATCAGAATAGATTTGCCCAAAAATTCTTATAAATTTGTAAAAAGTTTGCAACCTGCAAACAGTTTGACTAATCTGTTCTACAGATTTGCTTTTTGCTGCTCGATACTATATCCCTCTTTCTCTAATAGAGAGAGAGAGGCCCAAGTTTTTTGCGTTTTTTGTTGGAGATGCTGGAAATCTAACGTTACTTTGTTTATTATTTTTCGTTTGTCAGTTTTCTTTATAAGAAGACTCTGTTAATGTGGGGGAGGCGAAATAAAATCAAAAGAGCCATTTTGCTATATTTAATTGGTCAAAGGAAGAGACTGGCAAAAAAATGCGCGCAAATATTGCTCGCTTTTTTACGCCAAACTGTGGACAACAAAAAAAAGCTTTTTTGCTTTTTTTATAACGCTAGAAAAGCAAATCTGTAGATCAGGCGAAGAGATAAATAAAGAGATAACTTGACATTTAAAAAGTTATCATTTACATTGGCAAATTTTTGGGTTATGATTTTGCGTTGTTAACAAATGGATTTTTTTCAAAAAGTGTTGTATTGAACATTTTAAACACCATAGTCGACAAAGCATATATTACCGACCAAATTCCGAAGATTCGAACGCAGCATCTTGAATAATCAGAGTAGATGTGGCAAAAATTCAATTATAAATTTATAAAAAGTTTGCAACCGGTACAAAGTTTGACCAACGAAGTTGACTTTTAAGTGGACCTTGAATTGATTTCAATGTAAATGGTAACATTTGCATTGAAATCAGTGCATTTTGCCAATTTTGACAGTTTGGCTTATGGTAAAAGTCCACTTCAAAGTCAACTTCCAATTTAGTCAAACTAGGCTATGGTGCTTAAAGTGCTCAATTAGAACACTTTTTAAAAAACATCCACTTTTTTACAACGCAAAATCATAACCTAAAAATCTGGCAATGTAAATGGTAAGCTTGCCAAGTGCAAGCTCTAAGCGAGAATTAATCATTTTAAATTAACCAAAATCTTCTTTTGAGTCTCGTTTTCTTCACTTTTTTGGTGACACCGATTACGGTGCTCAAAACACCCAAAAAAAACTATTTTTCCTAAAAAATTCATATTTTTATCAAAAAAACAAACCATGCCCTTATAGAAAAATAAATTGCAGAGTGTATTGAGCAGGTAGCTTAACTTTTATATGACTGTAATTAGCGCTATTAAAAACTGTTAAAGTCAGCTGATTAAAATTTAAAGATGTCTGCTAAACAAAGGTGTTTTCCATCATTTTGGCAAAGTAGTGTGTACGTTTTAAACTAACATATCTGCGTAATCTTTTGTCATTATTTTATTAAAATCATATTATTAAATTAATAATGTTTCAAATTGTTGAAGTAGTCCATGATGGTGGACTTGATAATCAAATCACTCCACTAAATTTAATTTCTTATAATATAATTTTGGTTTTTTTAAACTTGATCCCTTCTGCCATGGTCAGAAGGGAATCGTGTTATTTGATATACCTAGTTACGTTATTTGTTTTTTAAAAAAGCGATGTTTAAAATATATTGATTTTTTTTCAGCTATGGGTTCCCCTCCCGTTTTTTTTTCTTTCTCCATTGCTGAGGGTACTGATGGTCCGTTGATTCGGCCCATTTAATTTTCTTTGGTTCTTGTTTGGCCATACCGCTTTACTGTAGCTCAAACCAGGAACCCCCTGATAATGGTAGTTTGAACTGCCGAAAAATGTCGGGTTTTTCATATTAAGAAATAAAATTTAGTGGAGAAAGACCATATTTGTTTGATTTAATAATGTTTCAGAAAAAAATATCTGTTAAAATTTGAATTTCTGCATTACTTTAAAATGGGTAATTAGTAGTAGTAGTAGTAGAGAAGGGGCGGCGCGAAGCCTGGCAAGTAGGCCTCAATGGGGCCCTTTCTGCACTACCCCGAGCCTGCCCCTAATCCACCGCCTGCACCACTAGTTTGGCAGTCTGCTCATTTGGTTTCACTGTTCTTTTTGCAAAGTCCAGTATTTTGTCCCATTTGAGCATGTGCAGGTCCTCCTCATCCAGGGTCGGGAAATCGAACACCTGATATCTCGTCCTCTGGTATACCTCGCAGTTCGCTATAACGTGTCGAGATGTCTCTTCTGCCCGCCCGCAGGCCTGGCAGGTCGAGTCATTCTCCACCGCGATCCGGGTCATGTGCTTCCTTAGTCGGTTGTGACCTGTTATGATACCTGTCAGCAGACCAGCGTCCCTTCGCGATCTCCCCAGAAGCAATTTTTGTCTGGCTACATCCGGGCCCTTCACGAAGTCCTTGGTCTGTCTGCATCCTGTTCCTCCTCTCCAAGCGGTCGTCATCGTTGGCCCATTTATTGAGTCGACTTTGCAATTGCCTCTTGCTTGTTCCTAGGAGTGGTTCCGGTCCTACATACTGGGTGCTTGCCCCGATCCTGGCGAACTCGTCGGCCATCTCGTTACCCGGCACCCACATAAGTGTCACTTGTTTCCCCTCTCCCAAGGATTCTAGTGCATCCGCACATTCCTCCACCAGGGTGTTGTTGATCTTGGGCAATGGGTAATTAAGTATGTAGATAGAAATTAAACCGAAATTTTAATGATTTCAAAAATACTAAGTAATATAAATACGTCAAATATAGATTAATAGCTTTAGGTAAATACCAGGCAACGATTTAAAAAAAAATTATAATAGCCAGTGTGATTAAATAAATATTAAAAAGGAGAATGATTTAAAACCAATTTAACACATGAGAGTGGCGCTATGGAAGTAAACAAATACAAACGTGTTATTTAGTTTTAGTTAGAACTTTATTTATAAGGCATCAGAAACTTTTAACAAAAACGTATCGTATTGCCGAATTTAATGCTGTCAGACATTACAAGCTGGTGGTGTGTTTGAGTATTCACTAATAAAAAGTCAAAGTTTGAGATATAGGGAAAAATGCATGTATGCGTTTTTCCCTATATCTCAAACTTTGACTTTGTTTAAAACGCATACGCCGATTTTATATGCAATATAACCTTTACGATTTAGCAACTCTTTTAAAAATGCCACGACAGCTATCGGAATCCGATAAATCCCAAATTTTAGCAAAATTAGGGGGATGTTGGTCTGTTTGTCGGATCGCCGATCATTATGGATGAGACAAGTCCACTATACAGACCGCTTCAAGCTACTGCGAACATAGGGCGGAAGAAGTCTAATTTGCCAGTGTACGTACATGCAGAGACACCGCACGCCTATCAGTGAAGCAACCAATACTCAGGCTTGCGATCACCACTTGCATTACTTTCCTTTGGTATTTAGTACGCCTCTAACCACGGTGCTGTGTGGAGCGTAGTCAATGAAACCGGAATTTGGTCAATAAATACGCAAATTTTTATAACGTAATTTTCTTATTTTTTGTCACTGATAAATAAGAGCGTTTTATTGTCAACTGCTCAGATTTATCAGTGACGACGTGTTACAATGAAAATAATAAGGAGAAACAAAATAAAAGCAAGTTCTCAAAATAAAATAATACATTCTAAAAACCAAAAAGATTCTCCCAGTCAAAAAAAAATTAGAGCAAATGTTCGAAAAGTCCTCCTTGCTCGGCTAGACAATATCCGAGCCTATTATAAAAACCCCTTCTAACGTTTCCAAGCATGTTAGGGGTGATAGTTTGAAAAGCTTCTTCAATTTTAATCCGAAGTTCTTCCAAATTATTAGCCCTTTCATGCCCGTAAACTTTATTTTTGATGTAACTCCACAGATAGAAGTCATTAGGAGCAAGATCGGGTGATCGAGCTGGCCATAAAATAGTTCCCCGTGTACTTATAACCCGATTAGGAAATACATTATCAAGATATTTCCTAACAAGGCCAACATTGTGAGCGGGACAACCATCTTGTTGAAACCAAATCTCACACCTAACAACTGCCTAGCAGTTGGAATAATATGCTGCTGCAGTAGATCCAAGTATCTAGGACCATTCAAATTGCCGTTAATAAAAAATGGCCCAATTACGTGTTCCCCTACAATACCCCCCCCCCAAACATTTAGTTTTTGGGGATACTGTGTTCTTACGTCAAAATACAAATGCAAATTTTCCCTCGACCAATATCGAACGTGTGTTGTGTTATGACGATTCAATAATGGAAAAGTACATTCATCTGTGAAAAGAATAGATCTCAGAAAGTTTTCATCACGATTAGCCCTTTCCATCATTGTTTCGCAAAATTCCATACGACGATAGTTGTCCTCCGTAAAAATTTGATGCGTTTTTGACGCTTTGTAAGAATGATAACCATTCTTTTTGAGAACACGTAAGACAGTGGCTGAAGACGTATCAACTGCTTCGGCAATTTGGTGGTTAGTTAACTTTCGATTTTCCTCCACTGCAGCGCAAATCATCACATCTCGTACTTCCAGCTCGTCATTCAAAACAGTGGGTTTTTTGTGGTTTCTTGGCGCTACACAACCAAACTTTTCAAAATTCTGCACAAACCTATAAATCGTGGATAAACTAGGTTCTGGGCGATTTACAAAATTCTCCAAAAAAAGTTCTTGAATAAGTCTCAATGGTCTGCCTTGATAGTACCATTTGACCATCTGCATTTTTTCGGCAACTTCGTAGACATCCATTTTTAGTTTTAAAAATGTATTATTTCAATTAAGAACTTACCAATCTGTTTCTCGAGCAAGGCAGAAATAAAACAAAATAATAAAAACAAAATGAATTTCCAAAAGATAACACTGCAGCGTGCTTCGAATCCACCTCGGTCGTACGGCACGGAGAGTAAATTGGACTTGATTCCCCCTATGTTCGCAGTAGCTTGAAGCGGTCTGTATAGTACTGTCAACGTGTAGAGCTGGATTTCGGCAAGAGAGCATGGTGCGCTTTTCAGAATTCAAGGAAGGTATACAGCGCAGGTTTATGTGAACATGATAAAAAAATATACAACATGATGCAAAATATTATGCTTCCGGAAATATCAGCTTTGTATCCGGATGGTTTTGTGTATCAAGACAACTACCCGGTACACACTGCCAGGATTTCTCAGCAGTGGTTCAGGGAGCATAATATTGAACTTTTGCCAGCAAAGACCTCCGATGCCAATCTCAACGAGAACGTAAGGTGGCTCATTGCAAAAAAGTTATCAAAATTTACTGTTCTTCCACAGAATGCTAACCATATGATGGAGCTAATAGTTAGAGCTTAAGAAGAGATCATTGAAGAAAATCCAAATTTATTTGAAAATTTAGCAGACTCCATGCCAAGACGTTCAGAAAAAATTATTCAAGCAAATGGTGCAATGACCAATACTGAAGTTAATATTTTTGATTTTTATTTATCGATAGGTTTTTTTATTTTTATTTGTTTTTTAATATTTTTTTGTTTATAACATTGAGCCTGTTGATGTGTATTGACCTAGCTTGAGAGAGAGAGAGAGAGAGACCAAACTTCTTCTAGTTTTGGCAAAATTTAATTGAATTGCTTTTTTTATAATAAAAATTTTGTTTTAAAAGTGTTTTTTATATTTCGTAACAGCAATCTTAAAATTTTAGAACCAGTAAATATCGGTAAAAATACTTTCAGTCTCCTTAACAAAATTTGTTTCTGTTGTGTGTGTGTGTTAACCTACAAAATTCGGTAACAATAAGCAAGCAAAATTTTTTAAATATGACATATGCCTAACTTCTGCTGTATGCGTTTTATGTGTCGGGAAGTGTACATCCGATTCAAAGAATTTGCAAAGACTATAACATAAAGACAATTACTGGTCAAAGTTTGCGCACTAATTCCAACTTGTTCCAATAATAGAATTTAGAAAAACAGCGACGAAGCAAAACCATTTAAAACAATGTAAGCGGAATAAAGCTCACATTAATTTGTTTACCAGTGTGTTAGAAAAAGAAAAGAGATGTGAGTTTTAAATAATGTCCCAAAAGTTCGAGTTCACCCTAATATCTTCAAAAGTCAAAGTCAGTCTTTTCAAAATATCTACCTTTTACATTTACTCTTTTACACCTTTTTCTACACTAAATAAATTAAAAATCAGTAACCATTTCGAAGCTAACGAACAGAGCTATAAGAAAAAACAATCATTAGATAGCAGAGCATTTGGAATTTTGGAAGAACGTGGACTTTTTAGAAGATGTCAAAATTTAAATGGTAATTATTTCGATTCAAGGAGATGGGAACTGCCTGTTTCGTTCTGTAAGCAAGTTTGTTTTTGGAAGCCAGGATGATCATCTAAAAGTAAGAAAAAAAGCTGTTCAGTACATTTTAGAAAATTGGCAAGATTTTCAAAATTTTCAAGTAAATGTTACTAGTAAAGTGGAATATGGATCCAGGATGTCTAAATCAGGTACTTTTGGCACTGATTTTGAATATTTGGCGATTTCAGAAATATACAAAATTAACTTCTACGTGTATGTTTCAAAGGAAAATTCAAAGAAAAAATTATTCGTTACGGAAAATAGCCCACTATTATGTGTTAGCAAAAATCAGTTTAACTCATCAATTTTTGTAAATTTTTTTGGCAATCCAAACTCTGGACATTATAATTTAATTGTACCATTACAAGAAAACTTTTGTTTATCATGCGATAAAATTTTCAAAAACAAGACTGGATTAAATATCCACAACCATAGAATTCATACCGATAATTGTTTTCAAAATTCTCACTGCATCTCCGACGTGGTTTCTTGCATCGATGTATCTTTAGAAAATTCTCAGAATTTATTAAAAAGTAAGTGCAGTCAATGTGACAAATCCTATACAAGCAAAAGCAGCCTGAATCAACACATTAAATCAAAGCACAAGAAAAATAATTTACAAGAAGATCATGATTTTTGCCAAGATATATCGTCTGATTCGAATGCAGTAAATGTCCTTTTAAGTTCTCTAAAATCATCAGTACCAGTAATAAAACGAATTCGAAAAGGTGCCCGCCCATTAGTTGCGGAGGAACTCACTTCACTCCTAAAAAATTGCGTTTCAAAAAACAACTTCCAAGCATGGTTTCATCTCTTTACATTTGCATATGCCGTCCTCAGATTACCGAAAAAATCCAAACAAAATGCATCGAGATCTCTAACAACATTGATAAAGAACAATTTAAATATTTGGAAAGATAAGAAACATTTACCATTACAACCATTTATGAATTACCTTAAAACGAATCAAGTTCAGAAGAAACAAAACCTTTTAAAAACAAATTAGCTCACTAAGAAAGTTGAGACAAAAGTTTCTGAGAGAGATGTCAGAGGAGCGATTCGTCTGTTATGTTTTAGAAAATCATCCACGACATGAAGATATGCAAATTTTCCCCGAAGATGTCCCGACAGTTATAAGTACAACAGTTTTTATTTCATTTATTCAAATATTAAAAAATCAGTTTTTTCTTTTAAACCGGGTTCTGCGGCAGGTCTAGACGCACTGAGTCCGCAACATTTAAAAGACCTTTTGAATGACGAACTAGGTACATTTTCTTCAAATCTGCAAAATTCATTGTCGCTATTTCTTATACATATTCTTAATGGCTTCGTGCCCGAAAGTATTTTACCCATTTTTTACGGAGCTTCACTCTGCGCTTTAAATAAAAAAGATGGAGGAATACGTCCCATTGCAGTCGGTTTATGCTTTCGTAGATTAGCAGCAAAATTAGTTTGTTTTTCAATTTATGAAACTTAAGGCAATTTGCTTCGTCCAACTCAGTTAGGTTTTGGTACCAAAAGCGGATGCGAAATAATTAGCCACTCGGTCCGGCGATTTTTGTCCTTTCCTCATGTTACAGAAAAAATTATTTTGAAAATAGACTTTTATAACGCCTTTAATATGATCAATCGAGAAATTGTATTATCACAAGTTAACAAGCATATACCACAATTTTTCAGTTTCATTTCACAGTGTTATAGAAATCCTTCATTTTTATCATTTGGAGAAAAAACCATTTTATCACAAAGAGGAGTCCAGCAAGGTGATCCTTTAGGTCCACTATTCTGCTTATCTTTACATTCTATAATTTAAAAATTCAAATCTGATATCAATTTATGGTATCTTAATGACGGAACTTTAGCTGGGGATCCTTCTAGCGTATTAAAAGATTTTGAATTTTTGAGAAAAGAATGTTTGAGTATTGGCTTAAAAATTAATTTAGCAAAGTGTGAATTTTCACATCTAAGTAAAGAACACAATTTAAATATTACAGACTCAAATATTGATAGTTTATCAAAAGTTTATCTTGAAAATCTTACCCTTTTAGGAGTACCTTTCTTTGAGAAGGAAATTGGCAAAAATTTTTCCTCAAAGATTGACGTTTTTACAAAATTTTCCGACAAACTTTTATCTCTAAATTCTCATATTGCCTATTATGTTGGAGGATGCTGGAATGTTTAGAAAAATTTGACGATCTACTGAAATTAAGTTTAGAAAATATTATAAACTGTAAAATTGATTCGAATGCTTGGTCACTGGGCATTCTTTCAATTAAATTAGGTGGTTTAGGAATCAGAAATAGATCATCTCTTTGTTACTCAGCTTTTCTTGGTTCTTTGAATGATTCATCATATCTTTTTCCACAAATTCTTCCTGAGGAAATTATTTTGTATCCAGACTTTGCTTTGATCGAAGCATCAAATAAATATCAAAATTTAACAGGCATTTCGGATACTTCTAATTTAAAATCACAAAGAGATTTCGATACTGCAATGTGTGATATATTTTTTCAGAAATTTTTTTATCTTCAAAATCTCAACTTGATCAAGCACGTCTTCTAGCTCTTAATGAGCCCGAGAGTAATGCGTGGCTTAATGCTTTGCCCTCTTCTTCTATAGGAAATTTATTGGATGACTCGTCTTTTCGTATTTCTGTCGCTCTTCGTCTTGGTCTTCCTGTTTGCCAGTCTCACACCTGCACTTGTGGCGAAATAGTGAGTAAATTGGGTCTTCATAGCCTTAGCTGCAAAAAAAGTGCAGGTCGATGGACTCGTCACAGTTTGATCAACAACATTATAAAGAGGTCTCTGGTTTCAGCAGGATTTCCAGCGAAACTAGAACCGTCCGGTATTTCTAGGAGTGATGGAAAACGGGCAGACGGGATCACTTTGATTCCTTGGAAGGGGGGAAAAACTTTACTTTGGGATGCCAACTGCAGAGACACGCTTTGAAGCTCCTATCTTGGTAAGACTTCTCATAAGTCGGGAGAAGCGGCTAAGATAGGAGAAATACAAAAAAGGACAAAATATAAAGAGCTAGAAGACAGAGGATTTTTGTTTTACACTTTTGCAGTGGAAACCCTAGGTCCATGGGGTGATGAAGGTAAAAAATTAATTTCCGAAATAGCAAAAAAAACACAAAAATAACAAAAAATGCTAGAAGTTTCATCACCCAGCGGATCAGTATCGCCATTCAAAGGGGGAATGCGGCCTCAGACAAGGGGACCTTACCCAAAGAGCAAGGATTGGAAGAAGTTTTTTATTTATAGTTTTTTTTTATGATTAATTTAAATTTTGATTTTTCTTTTTTTAGTTTTAAACCAATTTTTACAATTTTATGGTTATAGAAAATGTATATTTTCTTAGAAACAATAAACGTTTACAAGAAAGTATCTTTTTGGATGCTAACCATCGCACCCGTCATTAAGGAGGCGGAGCTAGGGAGGCGACGATACTTTTTTTAAATGAGATATCCTGTTTATTTTGGAAAATTTAAATTAAATAAAAACCTAATATGTTACTTTTTTCTCTGACGGTTTTTAAATAAAATGGGAAAATCATTTCCATAAGACCAATGAGTTAAACAAGAAAACAGTATTGTCTTCATCCTAGCTCCTCCCCCTTAATGAATGACGGCACACTTAGCATCCAAAAAAATATTTTTGTGTGTCTTTTGGTTCTGAAGATATTAGGGTGGACTCGGATTTTTAGGACACCCTGTATATTTTTATATATGTGAGCACGACTCTATCGACCATAATCATCCATACCGTAAGTTTAATATTGGCTTTGTCTCTAGGTTTTAAAAGTATGATTCGAATGCGTAACTCTTCTAATTTAATACTTCTACTATTTACTATTACTCGATAATTTTTTTTTTATTTACATCTTTAATTTATTGATTTCCATTTTTTACTTGCCTTCCAGGCAAAATTTTGGACACCTCAGGAGTGACAGATGCCACATCACAAGCGTTAAGAACGGACCTCAAAAACAAAATGATCAGTCAACTGGTACCTCCTCAAGACGTGCACAAAGTAAGCGCCCACCTAAAGGAGGCTTTGACCACTGGACAGTCTATCAGTCAGGTTTATAGGATACAGGTAGGTTGAATAAACGGTACACTGTGCAGTAGAATATAATCACGCACCTGTTATTCAGTGATGGAATGGTTTGCTTTTAATAAACAGGATGATTCAAAATTCCCTAGAAAGATTTGAACAGTGGTTAGATATCATTAATCTAAGAAAAGTTACATGATTATCTTGTTTAAATTTCATATAGCCTTTAAAATTATTTACCTATTAAGTCTACATGTGCTGACAATAACATGTTTTAGGGTTTTTCTCAAGCATTTTGAAGTTGTCAAAGTTTTGTTTTCAAAAATTGATGTTTCTACCGCGTAGTAAAGGGTCAGAAAATATTAACAATTTTTAAATGCAAATATCTCTGAAACGAAAGAGTTCAAAAATATTTTTTTTATATTTTTATCAATTCTTGTTCAGCACAACAAATTCTATCTACAGTTAAAGTGTTTCTAGAGAATTTTGAAAGAGTAAACATTTTTGTAAGTATCTAGTATAATTTCTTTTTTTACAGGTGGCGCCAGATAAGTTTGTACAGGTGCAGACCAAATCTAAGCTGTTTAAAACGAACACACTTAACTCTCAAAATAATGACGGAGATTTCATAATGGCCACCCATACAATCATAGGGTAAGTACCTTTGACGGTTGACGAGCGTCAGATGGAAGAAAAAACATTTTGTAAAAAAGCATGTTCTAACAAACGAATCTACCATATAACTATGAGATACTATAAAGGCCCTGCCCGTGTATTTCCTCATGATAAAAAGCGTAGAGGAAACTCCTGCGAAATATCAAGTTGGCCGGGGCCAATGGATTAATAACGGGCTCCAATGCGCATGCGTCAGCTGAAAGTACTCAGATCGAACCGTCATTAGGGATTTTCGATTTAGAATTGGGTCCCTGCTCTGGTTGACATTATTTTGACAGAAATTTTGACAACGGTTCTAAAACAATGACGTCATATATAATATTTTAAAGAAATCTTTGATTTTACTCAAAAGAAAAAATACCTATAATTTTGCAATATTTTAAAGGTTATGTTTACAACCAAAGTACCAAACCAACCTCCCAGGCTGGTTCTAAAATTTCATAACGGGGTTGCAATTGTGACGTCATTGTTTTAAATCGAAAGGAACGGTTCCTGTTCTGGCTCAACCAGAACCAGGTTCAAATGTAAATCGAAAATCCTTTTTATCCCATTGGCCATGTCATGGCAATCTAGATTTTGATCGTTCGTTGCCGCTGCCGAGCTCTTACCAGTCTTCTCAAAACGATTCAGAGTCAGATAGATGGAAAATGGTTTTGTTTAATTTTGTTGTCATTATCTACACCATTTAACTTTAAGGAATTCTTATGGTGTTTCCAATATATAAATTTGCCAAAAGAAACCTCTGTGCCTTCTCTTTTTTCCACCTTTTGTGCTCTAAGTGATTCCAAACTCTGGCAACGCTTGGTTAACTTTTTCAGAAGTTAAAATTTGAGTTTTGCTCATCCTTATACCATAAATAAGACTTCAAAAACATTTGTTTTTGTTTAACTTTAATTTTTAGATGTTCATCACACTCAAACAGTTATAATAAAAATGGTTAAAATAAAATAGTTAAATATAGATAAAATAATGTTTGCCCCAGAGTTGTTTAATTTTTGATAATATTGTTTTATTTTGTTATTTTTATATAATGGTAATTATATATGCAGGGAATTTCATGGAGGCGGGAGAAAACCAGGAATTTTATATCAAACCGTTATTGTCAATTACAATTCCAACAACTTGATAATAAATGCATTAAAGAGATAAAACAACCGGTGTGCAAATTTTTCTTTTCCTTTTTAAACGGCAAATTAAAACTATTCTTAAACAATCATAAAATTAATCAAAATGGAAAATTCCGTTGGAAGAGATAGAGAAAATGTTCATTTCTTTTTTGTTGTTTTTACACTAATTTTCTCTGAATTTTTCGCCTAAGGCGCATTTATGGCATGATTTTGGCTACAAATCTGTAATTGAGACAAGATTTCACACCACATATCACTTTTCATACCTTTCAAGAATATATATATTTTTTGGGTCTCATATTTTTGAAATTTACATGTTTATAGGTCTTAATCTAACAAAGAAATAAAATTTTGTGGGGCTTTTTGAGTTTTGGGCATCCACTTTTTTTAATATTTCACAAAAAACGTGAAAGAGATAAATCGTTTTAAAGAATTTTCTGCTTAAAAATTATCCAAATTGTTGAGTTGAGAAGAGATCCGGCCGGGGATCCGCCCTTGCTTTTGAACATAAAAAATGTTTTTTTTTCATACACTATATATGAAAAAGTCTAAAAGGACCGGGAAATAGTTTTAAATTACCAGCAAAAACCGGGAATTTGTCAATGAATTTTTGAGACACCCTGATGTGAAAAATTTGTTGTATATCTCTTACCCTTACCCTTATCCTAAGAAGTTAATCAAATGCCTTGAATATTTATTTACAGCTTTAAAACGGGTACTAGATTTAAGTTTAAAAAGAGATGGAATAGATATATAAGTATTATTATTATATTATTGGTTCTATCTACAATAGCCAATAACAAAATAAAATATAACAAAAAATTTAACAACTCCGATATTATATTGTATCTGTGTTTTACTATTTTATTTTAAGCATTTCAATTGTACTTGGTTACCTATGTTAAATTTTGTGATGTCGCATAGTCACAGAGAAGAGATTTTTTCTGAAAACACCTACAGCAACCCCAAAAAAATGCAAATTTGCAATATTTTAGTTTTGATATTATTACAGGGAAAACGACACATTAGGCCCGGGAGACCCCGGCGGGGGGAGCAACAGTAGCATAGGGGGCCCCCTGATGACGAGCGTGGTGAACGGAACAGGGGGCGGATCGGCGGCACCACGCAACGGAACCATCTCTTCTGCAGGCAGCGACATTTCACAGTCGACAAACTCAAGCGGGGGTAACATGTTGAATGCGGGAAACGCAGGGGCCACGGTGTCCGGCATGGGGCCCAATAGTGTCTTTGGACCAGGGTAAATAATAATTATGATTTTATTTAATATTACAGACTAAATGATAATTACTGGTAATCAATTGGGAAGACTTTTAAAAATGAAAATGATAAGTTATTTGGGGCAGCGCTCGGGGAAATTTACGGGTGGTAATCACTACATTTTTCTGAAAATCACATAAAAAACCATTGGGAATCACTAGGAATTGCCTGCGAATCACTGGTAATAACTAGAAATCACTGGTAATTAGTTAAGAATCATTCATTTAAAAATGGAAATCACTACTTTGATTAGGGCAGCGACTTTTCCCCCGGGAATTTCCGGGTGATAATCGTTTTCGATTTTTCTGGTTATTACATGGAAATCACTGGGATTGTCTGGGAATCACTGTAAATCAATTCAGAACCGTTGGGAAGACCTTTAAAAATGAAAGTCATAAGTTTTTTGAGGCAGCCCTCTGGGGAATTTACGGGTGGTAATCACTACATTTTTCTGGAAATCATATGAGAATCGACTAAAAAACCATTGGAAATCATTAGGAATCGCCTGTGAATCATTGGTAATAATTAGTAATCACTGGTAATTAGTTGAGAATAATTCATTTAAAAATGGAAATCACTGTACTTTTTTAGGGCAGGGAGTTCCCCCGGGAATTTCCTGATGGTAATCGTTTTCGATTTTTCTGGTAGGTAATCACATGGGGATCACCTGAGAATCGCTGGGAATCATTCGGGAATCATTGGGAAGATCTTTAAAAATGAAAATCGTAAGCTTTTGTGGCAGCGAGCTCTGCCCTGCGTAACTTTTAAACCCTTCAAAATTTGGTTTATTTCAGTTTTGTTAGGTAAAAAAAAGTCACTTCACGCAAATGCAAATTTTCAGGAAAATTTGCATGGTTATTGGGGGTTTTAAACGTTGTTAATTTTACTTGTTAGATACTTGGACAGCGATTTCACTATCGACTTTCCCACCACCACCTGGCCAGATCTCGAGACCAATTGGCCAGAGGCCGCTCGGCCAGACTCTAGGCAGAGCGTCACTCCGGTGTCCACGCCTACCTCAAGGTAAGTTCAACCGCATTAACACGTCGAGATCCGCGTACCCACGGGTGGACTTTTTTACTTCCTGTGGTCGCGTAAAACATAAATGTCCACCCGTGGGCACGTGGGACTCAACGTGTTCTATCAAATCAAAGTTGCATTGCCCAAGCGACTTCCCTACAATCTATAAGAAATCATTAAAAAACATTACCAATTCACAATTTTATCAAAAAATAAGTATTTAAATTTAAAAAAAAATATGCGAAATAAAAATCGCTTGCAAAAAAAAACTAGATAAACTATGTACTTATCTTTGCATTAATAAACATAAAAAAATCAAATTTTATATTGATGAAGCCAATCCAGGGATATTTAAAAAATTAAAATAAGCAGATGAGGTGTTATTGGTCTTCCAATACTTCCGAAGATTCATTCATTCATTTAAAAATGGAAATCACTGTACGTTTTTTAGGGCAGCGAGTCTTCCCCCAGGAATTTCCGGGTGGTAATTGTTTCCGATTTTTCTGGTAATTACATGGAAATCGCTGGGATTTCCTGGGAATCACTGTAAATCAGTTCAGAATCATTGGGAAGACCTTTAAAAATTAAAATTGTTGCAATATTTTTTCTGCAATGTCGTTTTCTGTTGCTAAATTCGTTTACGTGGCTTTTCAACGGGAAATCCAAATGAAATTGTTGCCAAAATGTGCTTAGAAATAATAATTTAACAGTACACAATAAAATAAACAGACATATTTATATTTTGTTTGACTCAAACAATGTAATTCCTTTACCAAGATTATTAATAATAATAAATCCTTTATTTAGCAAGAAAGCTAATCATACAAATTTACAATGTGCTAAATATAAAAAAATTAAAATTTAGATGTATAAATATAAAATTACAAAAAAATATTTAAAAAAAACAAATTATAATAAGACAAACTGAAATATAAAAAAATAATAGAAAATAATTAAAACTTAAAAGGTAATAGAATAAGGAAAAGTATGTATCATACAAAGGGAAAAATATTTAAGTAATTGGAAATCTGAGTATGCAAAAATACAAAACAAAATATCCCAGTCCAAAATAACAGCAATGAACAAACACAAGATTAAAATAAATGTGTATAAAAGTTAAAAATTAAAATATGTATAGGTATATGTATAAAATAAAAGGAAAAATATTTATATAATTAAATATGAATTTTAACAAATTATTGATGGAAGATGACTAATAATAACGTTTAAACATTTTCATGTCGGTAAGTTTTTTTTTCTTTTTGCTCACGCCATTAATTTACTGCATTTCTTTGGAATATATTTCCTTTTTCATGATACTCATCCCCATCGGCAGGCTCTTCTTTAAAAAATAACTTTTCAGCTTCATCATCTCACACATTTAAAATATAGGGTGGATCAAAAAATTTGTCACTTTTTGAACGCGCCATAACTTTGGACCCAATGGGCCGATTTTCGAAATTTTTTGCTGTTTTTATAGAAAAAAGATGAAACTTAACTAAGGCGACTCAAAATTTGATATATGGGTTATTCTCATAATTTTGCCAAATATGACTGATGAAATTTCAAAACTTTAAATTGCTTTTAATAAGTAATTTTGATAACGAAATTTGGTAAAACTAGGTTGTTCTCTGCAGTGTTTATAGTGGTCAAGCTAGATAATTTTTACTTTTGCTAAAATTTGTGAAAATCTATTTGAGTGGACCACGGACGTGATAACCAGGTACCATGGACTTGATTATTTATATACATAAACTTAATAAGTTAAATAATTAAATTGGACAGAAACCATAACTAATTTCTGTGCTGAGTGCGGTAAAGTTACTTTACTGCACTCAGCAAAAAAGAATCTCTTAATAGTTATTTTCCTACTAGCTAATAGTGCACTTTTACGCACGCCGTGTGGGAATGGATTTTCCCTGTCTCTTACTTTTTACGAACGCTTTTTTTACCGATTTTACCTAAGTAGGATTTTGTACCTGACACGTGCGAAAAGTGTATTTTCCGTCCTCGAAGGCTTGCCCGAACTACGCTCCGCGTCGTTCGTGCGACTGCCGTCGCGTGCGGAAAAGTATGACTTTCCGCACTTGTTAGGTAATAGTTATTTACCGCACGCCATGCGAAAAAGGCACAGGAAAAATCCATTCATGCACGGCGTGCGGAAAATGGAACTTTTCACACGCAAATGCGTGCGTAATTATTTGTAATCAACGGACGTGACGTCCACGGACGTGATGAACAATATGCTTTTAGCCGGCCGGGAATTTTGCTTTTGAGGTTATGTTATTAATCGTTTTGTAACTAAATCTAACTTACTATTTTTTTGTTTATAGTGTTCATTCAGAAGCAAAAATGTTTTTTTATTCTTACATTTTTTGGCATCTACAGACATGATCTCAGTGCTTGACGAAATGGGTTTTCTCAAAAATGTCAGTAGTTTTCAGGAAAATGCGGTCTCTAATCAAGTAAACAACACACTGACAGTGTTAAATTGTTAAATGACTGCCGGACCACCTAAAAGATATGCGTGCAATATCAGGGCGGGCGCGAGATTTTTGAATTTTAATTTCTGTCCACGGACGTGGCGATTATTTGGTAACAGCAACAAAAAACTGTAAATCTTTTTGGATTTCAAGTTAAATATTTTTGTGCATGTTTAGCGCAATTTTTAACGAAAACCCAAGTTTGTAAATCCACGCAAAATATGTGAAGTCTTTGCTAGATTTTTTCTAAGGGACACTAAACTTCAATAAGTATATTGGTAACCGTCCACGGACGTGATATATCACGTTCTGTGGATACGAAAACACTACAAAAACATATATTTTTTTTTAATTTAATTTTTTGATTGTTTCAATTAAAGTGTAATTATAATTAATATTACAGAAAAAATCTAAAATCCCTCATTCCTTCGCAAATAATTCTCTGTAACCTGGTTTCTGCCACTTTTTGAAGAATAACCCATATATCAAAAATCCAAGATGGCGGAGAGCTTTAAAAAATTGGTGAATTTCACCCCCCCCCCCCCTGCAAAAAATTTGTGTGCGATCCTGGATTTGATTTTTGTCAAAGAGGCAAAAGCCCCATACTTTCTTCGCGTACCGAGGTATCATTTATGTAAATCGGTTATAAGATAAAAAAGTTATACAAATTTTAAAGCAGGTGTATTTAGACCAAAAATTTTAATGTCTGTAGGAAGGTGCGCTGTTTAGAGCTACCATAACTTGCGACTAAGTCGTCCGATTTTAAAAATGTTTAACTTGTTGGTAGGACAAGACATGAGTTCTTGCTAATCTGACTCAAAATATAACATATATCAAAAATCCAAGATGGCGGAGAGCTTTAAAAAATGGGTAAATTTCACCCCCCTGCGAAAAATGTGTGTGCGTCCCTGGACTTGATTTTTGTCAATGGGGCAGAAGCCCCATACCTTTTCCGCCTACTGAGGTATCACGTAACTCAATTGGTTATGAGATAAAAAAGTTATAAAAATTTTAAAAATTGTATTGTTTTCACAAAAACTTTTGACGCAGTAGTCGCCCAATTTTTGACATATGTCAAATTTTGAACAGAATTAGTGAAGATTTATGTCTCGTCTTACTTACCTTAAAATTCTGAAAATCGGACGACTTTACCCATTTTCTAAAGCTCTCCGTTATCTTGTATTTTTGACTTATGTCATATTTTGAGCCAGATTAGCAAGAACTCATGCCTTGTCTTATCAACAGGCCTAAAATTTTCAAGTCGAAAGTTATGCTAGCCTGTGCACGTTCCTGCAGACATTACAATTTTTGGTCTAAATACTCCTGTAAATTTGTATAACTTTTTGAGCTTATAACCAATTTAGATAAGTGATACCTCGGTAGGCGAAGAAAGTACGGGGCTTTGGCCTCATTGAAAAAAAATCAAGTTCAGGGTCGCACACAAATTTTTCGCAGGGGGGGTGAAATTTATCCATTTTTTTAAAGGTCTCCGCCATCTTGGATTTTTTTACATATGTAAAATTTTGAGTCGCGTCAGTAAAGTTTCAACTTTTTTCTATAAAAACAGCAAAAAATTTCGATAATCGGCCGATTTGGTCCAAAGTTATAGCGCGTTCAAAAAGTGACAAATTTTTTGGCCCACCCTATATATATTTTTTTAATAATATTGAACATTTTAAAGAAAGGTATAGTAAAAATCTCAAAAAAAAAACAATGAAAATAAACACGAGCTATTTGGCGATCATGCAAGAAATCGTGCACTCAGGGCAACATAAACTGCACTCGTTTTCAAATGGAATGGCAAAACCCGAGTAGTGCAATCAAATGGAATACGAATATTAGAGGGTCTATTCTTGAATTGAAAGAAAATTTGCTCCCAGGGAGTCAAACTCTCTCGCTACTATGCATCTCATTCATCCAAAACTTCGGATTAAATCGGTTTCTCTCACTTTTGCCCGATATTGATCGATATCGGGAAAAAGTGAGAGAAACCGATTTGAGAGAGAGAATTTGAGTCCCTGGGAGCAAATTTTCTCTCGATTCAAGAATAGCCCCACTGATGGATTACGATTCCATTAAAAAACGGTCTTAAAAGAATGGATTTTACAAATTGCGATGTTGATTAAAAATAGGTTTGACGAATTACGATTCTTATGGTACCTTGTTTTTTACAAAAAATGTTCTTGAATTTAACTATTTTTGTTTTGAAAATTCTGACAAACCATGGGTTCCCGTTTTAAGCAAAGAAAAAAAACACGGGTTAATCTTATGCCAATATTTTTCCAGGCCTCCAAGCCAGCCCTCGTACAGCAACGCCCCGACGGTGGCCCAGAGTCCCATGGCGAGCCATTTCGGGGCTCAACAGAGCCCCATCATGGTGAATCATCAGCCAGCGTCGCAGCAAAGTCAGAACAGTTTCAGTTCGTGGATGGAAACCGACTTTTCGGATCAGAACTGTTTCGAAACCATAAAAGATACCAAAGAGAATGTCGAGCAGCAAGAGGCGCCGAGTTTGAGTGATTCGCATAGGTTAGTGAACTATTCTTCATTATTAATTCAACGTAGAATCTCTTAAGAGTAGATATTTTTTTTTCTGTCAGCGACCTTAGCTCTGGAAATGTTGAAGTGACATTCAAAACGGATCATACGATATCCATACTTTTTGGAGTGAAATTAACATCAAAATTCGCCAAACTTTGAATGAAAGGGACATTTTATAAAAACTAAGACACGGCTCGGGGCCCTGTTTCAATTTTTTGCCGAATCAGCTGAAATTTCTTTCTGAAGCCACCGATTCAAATGTTTGAATTATGCATTTTTTAAAAGAAAAAAAAAGCGCAAACATGGTGAAACTTCAAAAATCGATTGTTTACACCAAATTGTGTCCAAAGCTTTCGTAACTACTTAATGACTTCTAACAAATTTTGACTAAAAGACCAATAATCCCAAGCCGCATTTGGACGTTATCTTACTTAAATTAGTTACGAAACAAGAACGTTAATTACATTTGGCTTTATTTTGACTACCTAAAATATATAAAGTTTTTGTAAAAGAATAAAAATGGATGCGTTTTTCTCTCGATAATTCTTTTATTTACTTTTAAAGCACTTTACACATCAAAATTTCTAAACGAAAGGCTGTTTATTGATAAATAATGTGATTAAGATACTTCGAAAAAAACCGGGCGCCCTGAAAATCTGAAATTAACATGGCATTACGGCAATACATGTACACATTTCATGGCATTACACCCAGATTTACATGGCATTACTGGCAATACATGTACAAATTTTGGGTCAGCTATTGGTCCCCTGGAAAGATCTAAAAAAATAAAATATTTGGTTCGATATTTTAAAATAATGTTGTTACTTTTGTTGTAAAAATGATCTAACATTCCCCCAAAACCTTATTTTATTAATTATCATACTACATGGCACTCTCTAATTTTAGACTAAATCTAAAAACAAAAAGTTCATTTACAATGGCCGACAGACGCCAACCCGGACCGGGTCTCCAAGTTAAGTCGTCAAGCATGACTAAAGTTACGAAACCCGTCGGTTCGCAAACGTATTACGACTTATTACAATCGCACGTCTTTCACGGAGTATGTAATATTAACCTAATCTACGTATTAGAATCTGAAGTCGTGTTTAGTAGTTCAATCACATCCCAAACTGTCAAATGTCGCCCTAACCTCACAGTTTTGTTGGTTTTATTTATTCTTGTTTGTGGTTGTCCTCGTTATCTGGACATGAGTGATTACTTCAAAATTATTTATACCAAAAAATTAAAAGAGATGAAGCCCATACCCTACATGTGGGAGGAAAATGGGATATGCTGGTTCACTACAGCAAAGAAAGATATCCAATCGAATGTTTGAATGGCCGTTTTGGCCTTTTCAAGAGCACTTGCAACTAGCAATAAGTAGATCGTGGATCCAAAAACTCCCAAGAAAAAAATGAAGACTTAAATAAAAGTTGGGTTAAAATTTCCAAAAAAGTTAAGTTAGAACAAGAGAAATAAAAATAGTTGTTTTAAGTTAATCAAAGGCACGAAAATGCAGTAAAAACGTACGTCGCTTTGGCCGACGTCGGCATATCGTTCGGTTTTGTAACGCACTAAGAACGTCGCTTTTATCTCAAAAACAACGTTGAACACAAACGTCCTTGATCACAACTTTAATTCTACCCGAAATTGACGTCATATTAAGACGCATTTGGTTGGGAGTCAGATTTTTGCTGCTTGGGAATTATAAGCTAGGTTTGAATTAAACTTTTAAGTTAATTTTAAAGGTGACATAAGGATTGTTTTAGGTAAAAATACAGTTTTCTTATTCTAAAATGTATATAAGGTAAAAAAGGCAAAATAAAAATAAATACTTAGGGGGCTTTTGATGAAGATTTTACGAAACCTGCTTTAATCGGTTACTAATGGATACTATCTAATCTGTTAACAGTCCCAAAAATGGTGCAGTCAAAAAGTAGGGTTAGGGTGTCAATTTTGTTTATTTAGTTCAGACGGTTTAAGCTAGAGCAATGAAGTTTGGCACATATGTTGGCCTTTCGGCAACGTACCCTAGTGTGTCATAAAAAATTACATATGTGGCCCCTAGCGGGCAACAGGCGCCAAAATGTGTTTTTAAACTATCCCTCATACCTTCCATACTAATGCACCTGCACATCTGAATGTCAGTCAGTTGCTAGTTCATACTATTACCTACAAGTCTGATTTACCGAAAAAAATTTCGGGGTTTTTAACAAGACCCCTAAAAAAATTATATTTAAATACTCCAAACTTTGCCCCAGCCCCTAGGGGCTTTAAGGGGGCGAGGGCACTCCATATGCACTTTTAAATAGGAGCTAAAAATTTTAAATCTCGAACAACTTGTTCAAAATTTACCATGCCAAATTAAAAAGTGCAAAATTTTTTGGCAATTACAAGTTCGAGTCAAAAAACTTACATTTTAAAAGCCTATATTTTTTACATCCAATTTTGCTCCAGCCCCTAAGAGCTGTACGGGGGCAAGATTTTTACCATTTCTACATTCCAGAAAACCACTCAATATGCACATCTAAACCTCATCAAAAAGTGTGCATATGGAATGTTGTCTGGAATATGAAAATTTTTAATTTGAATTTTTAGCCTCTAACCTAGGAGCCTTGTTAACAGATATAAAGTATTTTTCGATACAGTAGACTTGTAGGTAATAGTACCAACTGACTGAGATTCGGATGTGCAGGTGCATTAGTATAGAAGGCATGAGGAATAGTTTAAAAACACATTTTGACCCCTGTTGCCTCCTAGGGGCCAGATATGTAATGTGTTCCAAATTTCGTTGCTGTATCTCAAACCGTCTGAATTTAAGAAAAAAAATTGACACCCTAACCCTACTTTTTGACTGCAGCATTTTTGGGGCTGTTAACAGGTTAGGCAGTGTTGGTGGGTCCATTAGTAATCGATTAAAATAGGTTTCGTAAAATCTTCAAAATTAAATGTACAGTGACGGTATGCCTTTTTGCTTCATATGTGTCAAAAGGCGTGATAAAAATAATCATAAAACCTTCCCCCAGATTTATATATTTCGTCATTTGACAGATTAAGAAGTCTTCTGACCACAACAACAAGTACCACCAGTACCACTGCCAGTCAGTCGCAGGACAGCAGTACCACCAACGACAACAGGGACCGCATCCTTAAGGCCCTCTTAAACCAGCAGGACGAGGATCAAGGAGGACACGGGGGGACTAGCAGGGAGCCCATCATGCCCCGGCCATTACTGATGTCCGGGGAACAGATGAAAAGTGGTGGGGTCGGAGGTGTTGGAAATAATATGCTGAGACAGGTAAGATCTAGAAGCCCTCTATACGTTTGACAGTTTTTAAAAGATTAATTTTTTTTAAAATAATAATATATAACATTATTTAAATTGAACTAATCTTATTCACCTCGCAATTAGTTATTGTATTTTTTCACATTTCCATATGTCTTATGTTCTTTTTCGTAGACTCAAGTAATTTTGCAGGTTCTTATGCCGCATGTAAATAATGAAATTTAAAATTTGATCTACGTTTATTTGGCACTTAATAATTTAAAATGACTAATAGTTGTGAGCGATTTTGCTTTCCTACCCTAAACTAGTGAACAAACCGACAGCAAAAGAGCTACCCAAAACTAATGCTCCATTAAAAACTTAATCTTAATTCTTGGTAGATTCCAAGACAAAATGTCAAAAAAAATTAAATTTCGTTGGTTTTAAAAAGAGTTTAAAATTTAGAGAGATTTTCCAAACTTAGGGGCCATTCCACGGTAAGTACGGACATCATCTCCCTATAAATATTGAAAATTTTCCTTAATATTTTTGAGAATGATTTTATGCGAAAAAAAAGTACTTTCAATCTACAGCAAGTTAATTTATTTCGGTAACTATTGTTGCATTCAAAATAACGTGAAATATGAAGTTGTATTTTTTAAATTTTAACCCATAGAAATACTAAAATTTTCGTGCATGTGTCGATTTAAGTTTTAGAAATACTAAAAAGTACTTTTAAGGAATTGCTAGTGTATTTACTGGCAGTCTAAAAAAATTAAAGGCGAAAATGTCGGTAACGTTACATTAAAGTACTCTGGTATAATATAATGGCGCAACTTTGAAAAACACCTACTGCTTATGCAGTGGGTCTCATTGCTTTTTCGTTAGATTCACGGTGCCACAGCCAGCTTCCTTTTGTTTTCTAAATCGTGCAGTACGGCACTTTCGGTTGTTTTGCGATTATATTCGCATGCTTGTAGACGACACCTGCATACAGATGGCATTGTAATATGTCTCTCGCAGGATCGATGCTACGCTTTGCACCTACTGCTTATGCAGTGGGTCTCATTCTTGGTTGTCGGAGATTCACACAGAGGAAACCATGGTCGGTACTCGACAGAAATTCTCTCCGCTTGAGCCGTGATCTTTGGCACATAAGCGTGACCGAGGTTTTCTGTTGTTGTGGTACACCTAGCTGACGAGTCCCTAATAAGGACGAAACGGCGTCGTCCTAGGTTCCACCCTCTGTGTGAGCAATCGAAATCCAAGAAGTTCATTTTGCACCGAAGTACAAAAAACTCTTGCTTTTTCGAAAGAAAATAATGTCAAAATCAGAGTTCGTTTTGGGCAAGGCCAAAGGCAAAAGACCTACTACGCATGCGTATAATAATACATAATTGATACAAGGAAACAGGTGCTTACAAGCGCGGACCTGGGCTCAAATTCGGAGGGGGGGGTCTCAACCAAATTTAAAATTGTTTCTTTGGTAAAATGCTTCGCAGGCGAAAATTTTTGGGAAAATGACACTTAAAATGCCAAATCGCAGGCAAAACGTTTTGATAAAATTACATTTAAAAAGTCCATTTTGATGGTGATCCAAATTGAAAACAAATAAAAAATCATACATTTTTATAGCGGTCATGAACGAACGAAATCGTAAAAATGAAGGTGAAAAATTTTGCAATTTATGATTTTTTAAAGATTTTTGTTAAAAATTAAAGTCCAGGGCTCTTGTATTTTATTTTTGTGGTTATTTGATTCTACTAATTATATATAATCAGGTTTCTGTTGGGGGGGGGTTAACCCCCCCCCATCGGTGCGCCACTGCGCATGCCTGGCGCAGTCTGCTCGCGGCCAGAAGATTTTTGGCTCTACCAGGACAACTTGATTGGGAGAACTATTATCGCTATGGCTTTTTTTTCGGAAAATGCAAGGGCAGGGCCGTTACATTATCTCATAGTTAAATGAGTAATACAAACGAAAAATTGACCATATTTGTGTAATTAATTAACAAAAACTTTCGTTTTATGACCATCCATGCAACTATTATTGTAAAATAGTTACTTTAGGGTTTAAAGACGACAAAAAATGGAATCTTACAAAAACAAGATTCGTGGTAACATCGAAAAAAAATTTAATGTTTGTGATTGACTCCTCAACGGTTTTTCTAAGATAGAATAAGAAAGAAGTTTGTTTGAAATGGCTAGGAGATCGTTTTTAGGGGATTTGAAATCGTGGCTTGAAAACTATATTATATATAATCTTACACAAGTTAAGTAGAAGTGTTTTTTTTTTAACGATAATACCGCTAAACATGCATATTTGCTTTTGCAATTTTTTTTGACTCATTGCTTTTTTGGGCAGATTTGTCCCAGTTTTTTTGTTATTAACTTTTGTGAGTCAATGAGTTGTTTGCTCAAATTTAAAAGCTAGACCTAAAAATAATTGACTGTGTTTTTTTGGAAGGTAATAGCAAAAGTGTTTGTATTTTTTTTTGGTAAAATCAAAGTGAAATAATCCTAAGAAAAATCAAATCATTTTTGGGAAAGTTTAGATAAGATTATCATTATTATTTATTAATCAAATGAGGTCTGTGTAGTCCAAGCTCAAATCTGGCAAGTTTTGCTCATATTAACCCTGGAAGCGGGTTTTCATATATTTTCCATCGATTTCACTGGTGAACACACAGTTTGGTTGCGGAGATTTTTTTGGTGGTTTTGGCTAATTTGTTTATCCTTTAGTAGTAGTATATGTGTATTGTAATACACATATTTAGAAAACCTCCAATTTCAGAAAACGTAAAATTAGAAATAGAAAAAAAGATCATCACCGTTCACCCAAAAACTTTTTGTAAGAACTTCCATCGCTAGAGGCTTTAACAGTGTCTGGCATCATGTGCGTATCCCTCTTCCCGGTATTAAAAACCAACTATTTATATAAAAAATCGTTATCTCAAAAACTAGAGCTGATACAAAAAAAACGAAAGCATTTTTGGAATCAGCACGAGAAATTATTTAAAATTAGTTATTTTTTCTCCAAGGTAACAAGTTTTTTTTTGGTTTTGTTTACCAGTGATATCTTTTCAAACATCTTGCCCATTGTTTTTGGTCGTCATTTTTGTGCTTAATATAATGGGTAAAATTTGGCTTAAAAAAAAACTATCCGTCCTATATGCAATATTTAATAAAAAATTAATTCAAAAACCCAAAGGTTTTCAGTGAAAACGTACAATGATTTTGATATAATATTAACTTTACTATTGAAACTCAACAAAATTAACTAAAACAGATTATAAAAAGCAACTTAATTTTCTTAGAATTTTCTAGTCTTCCGAATCCCACAACCTAGGTATATTATAACCAAATAAATGTTGCTCATTTCCAAGGATAAAAATTAATATAATTAGCGTTTTTTTTTTCTGCTGAATCGGTCGATACCTGAGACAAAGGCCTTTATTATAGACCATTCCGCTTTTTAACCCATCGTTTCTTACTGTTATTTGCATACATTATTTACATTTTAAAGGTGCACAGTTATTACACTTTATTTTTGGGGTTATTTTAGGTAAAAACTTACTGTTAAATTTTTTACCGAATTAATAAAAACAATCTTGCAATCATAGAATCATTTGTACAGAGTAATTTAGTTACCCACCACTCTTATTTCCGTTGTTTTTTAGAATTAGCGAGCAAAAAAGTTAATTCCATAAACAAATTTATTTTTTTCTTTGACTGCGACTTTTCTCCAGTTTTGCCAAGATATACCGAGTTACTATTGCATATTTTAAAAACTATTTATCCAAAACCGTATACAGACCGCTTCAAGCTACTGCGAACATAGGGCGGAAGAAGTCTAATTTGCCAGTGTACGTACATGCAGAGACACCGCACGCCTATCAGTGAAGCAACCAACACTCAGGCTTCCGATCGCCATTCGCTGCCGTTCGCCGCCTTTCGCCTTGTATTTAGTACGCCTCTAACCACGGTGCTGTGTGGAGCGTAGTCAATGAAACCGGAATTTGGTCAATAAATACGCAAATTTTTATAACGTAATTTTCTTATTTTTTGTGATTGATAAATAAGAGCGTTTTATTGTCAACTGCTCAGATTTATCAGTGACGACGTGTTACAATGAAAATAATAAGGAGAAACAAAATAAAAGCAAGTGCTCAAAATAAAATAATACATTCTAAAAACCAAAAAGATTCTCCCAGTCAAAAAAAAATTAAAGCCTACTATAAAAACCCCTTCTAACGTTTCCAAGCATGTTAGGGGTGATAATTTGAAAAGCTTCTTCAAAAACAGATAGAAGTCATTAGGAGCAAGATCGGGAGATCGAGCTGGCCATAAAATAGTTCCCCGTGTACTTATAACCCGATTAGGAAATACATTATCAGGATATTCCCTAACAAGGCCAACATTGTGAGCGGAACAACCATCTTGTTGAAACCATGTTTCACCAAATCTTACACCTAACAACGGCCTAGCAGTTGGAATAATGTGCTGCTGCAGTAGATCCAAGTATCTAGGACCATTCAAATTGCAATTGCCGTTAATAAAAAATGGCCCAATTACGTGTTCCCCTACAATACCCCCCCCCCCAAACATTTAGTTTTTGGGGATACCGTGTCAAAATACAAATGCAAATTTTCCCTCGAGCAATATCGAACGTGTGTTGGGTTATGACGATTTGACCATTTGACCATCTGCACTTTTTCGGCAACTTCGTAGACATCCATTTTTAGTTTTAAAAATGTATTATTTCAATTAAGAACTTACCCATCTGTTTCTCGAGCAAGGCAGAAATAAAACAAAATAATAAAAACAAAATGAATTTCCAAAAGATAACACTGCAGCGTGCTTCGAATCCACCTCGGTCGTACGGCACGGAGAGTAAATTGGACTTGATTCCCCCTATGTTCGTAGTAGCTTGAAGCGGTCTCTGTATACCTTCATATTAAAACCCATACATCGTTATGTTTTTTAGTCCGATTTGAATCAAATATATTAATAAAGATCTGCTACAAAAACTAAAAATAACATTTTGCTGCGCTTAATAGTATATTACACCAAGGGATAAAGTGACACTTTTTACAATCTACAATCTACCGCTAAAGTGCGCCTAGGAATAAAAGGATACTTCATTCTCAAGCTTTATACGCTATTTTGTGAACTTTTGGAAAATAAAAACTAATAAACCCCCCCCTCCCTCTCGGTGCGCCACTGATTGATCCTTTCGTATTCTATTAAAATGGTCACTCGGTGTAGGGCCTTTAAAATGTTCTAAATAATAAACTGATCGTCCAAAACGCTAATGTTCATAGACTATAAATCAAAATATTATACGCCTAATGCGGTTCAAAAAGGCAACTGCCTGCGCCCCGACTTGGCTTAATGGTCAATTTCGGAAGAATGGCGGAATTTATGGCGTTATACTAAATTTATATAAAAGGCTTTTATTCCCGGTTTAGGCAGCTGTTGCGCGATTCTATCGAGATAAAACTGCAAACATTTTTGTCGGGCAGCTGTCTAGACTAAGGATTTTTTTTGCTATTGATTTTCTTGCAAGGTAAAATTTGGGCAGTACCTACCCAAGTAAAAAATCAAAACAAAAATGATCAGATTAACTCCCTTTGCACCGACTTTTTGATGTATCAATTAACTAAACCGATGTAGATAAATTTTTCCCTGTCTCTCATTCTGTGAATTGCAACAGTGTCGAAGGCTGACATTTTTTGTTATTGTTTTGTCAGCAATTTGTTTTTTGGCAAACGGATTGTCAAAATCACTTTCAAAATATTGATATTTTCAATCTAATTTTAAAAATACCATTACGTTAGATAATCGCTTAAAGTAGGTAAAGCACAAGAAGTTTTTCTCAGGTACTAAGTTTTTTCAGGTACTAATATATATTTTTATTTTAAAATGGTAAAGTAATTTAAGGATTAAAATATTTTAGCATAGTTTAAGGGGTAACCTTTTTTTTTAAAGTAATTCTGAATATGTTTTTCATATTTTTATGCCATGATTTTGCTCACATTTAAAAGCTTTCTTTCCAAACTTTCGATTTCTAGAATAAAACACTCAAATTTTTCAAGTTTTCACTGTTTTTTTAACGCTCAAAAAAAGTACTGCCAAAAAACATTAATGAAAAATAATTAGAGAGAGAGAGGGCGGAATTTTAGAGGTAAATGGAGAGATAATTTATTGAAGTGCAAAAATATGTAAGGTTGTTGAAGAGAGACAGCAGGCTATAAAAAAGTATTTTAGAAAAAGATGAAAATAATTTAAGGCAATTCTTTAATAAAAATTCCTGTTATTTTATATGATTTTTATTTTGCTATTTTTATACAAAAAACAGCAAAAATTGTAATTTTTCAAAGCACAAAGTGTGTGAGACATAAGGTGGTATTAATTTTTTTCAATCAAAGTTCTTTACAGTCTTTAAATGACCCTTAAAATAATTTTCTTAAATACCTGTTAAATTATTTTTAGATGTGCTAAAATACACTTTAGAAGGGCACGTTTTTTGGTAAATTTAAAGACTGTAAAGAACTTTGATTGAAAGAAATTAATACCACCTTATATTTTACACACTTTACGCTTTGAAAAATTACAATTTTTGCTGTTTTTTGGATAAAAATGGCAAAATAAAAATCATCTGTCTGTCATCTTGAATGGTGTCGATTCAAGATGACATAACAGAAAGTTTTAGTAAAAAATTGCCTTAATTATGTCCATCTTTGTCTAAAATACTTTTTTATAGCCTGCTGTCTCTCTTCAACAATCTTAAATATTTTTGCACGTCACTAAATTATCTTTCCATCTACCTCTAAAATTCTGCCCTCTCTCTAAATATTTTTTATTCTAACAAAGAAAAAATGTTTTTTGGCAGTACTTTTTTTGAACGCCTAAAAAACAGTTTCAAATTTTAGTGTTTTATTGTAGAAATCGAAAGTTTGGAAAGAAAACTTTAAAATGTGAGCAATACCATGTCATAAGAATCTGAAAAACATAGTAAAAATTGCTTAATCAAAAACGTTACCCCTTAAATTATGCTAAAATATTGTAAGCCTTAAATTACCATCATGGCTTTACCATGAAAATCATTTAACAGGTATTTAACTAAATTATTTTAAGGGCCATCATGGCTTTACTATGCTGCAAACAAAAAATTTAAACCATCGACATAGTTTAAGGCAAAGTAAAGACAAATGGAGCAGATTCCCCAAAAAAAAACACAAGAAACAGAAGAAAGATTTGTACTTTATCCTTTTAATTTTATAACATATGTTACTTTTAGAAAAATGTCCTGTTTTAAAGAACCACAACAAGCGCCAAATAGTGTACTTAGTTGACTATTGTTTGTGGTTACCTGGTTAGATGTTTTTTCTGTAATATCTGGTGTAATAATAGATAAATTAATGACTAATCTAATAGGCATTTTCATTTTCTCAAAGTATTACAAACGGTTATTGTCAGCCATCGACAGTGTTGCAATTCAAAAATAAAACAGTTTTGATGTGATGCCGAAAATCAGCGTCCCAATAGTCGAACACGAAAATCTACCTGTCAATTTGCATTTTTTTTATTGGCCAAAACTGAGAATATTGTTTTAGTTGGGTGGCTTGCTTATGCGCAATTTTACAACTCATAGTTAAACGTCAAACCTCAGTTTAAACCACTTTTTTCCGTTTTATAGGTGCAGTTTACCAACAAACTTCGGTTTAACCGTTACCGGCGCTCTGGGTGTTTGCTAAACTTCAGTTTAATAGTTACCGAAAGATTCTAACCTCAAAAAAAGTTATTAAAAATTTGTTTTTGGTAAAAAGACTGTAAATATTTAGTGAAATCGCTATGATCAATGACTTAAAATTATTGACATTGTCGAAGCACGAAGACCAATTATTATTTGTCCTAGAACAAATCCTTTGGAGGAGTCCGACGATATTTATATACAGGGTTCCTAAGATTTTCCTTAGGGATAGGATTTCAATAAATTAAACAGAAATGGCATAGAAAGTTCTGCGCGCACAAAAGAAACAGGTATATTGAGCAATGGTGCCAGTTTGTTATTATCTCCGGACTGCTTTCATGAGAAAAAATTGTTGCCACTCTTTCATTGTGAGCATAAATCATAGTTGCAATAATAACCGTTGACAAGATGTCTGCAAATTCCGCTAGATGGCGACCACACTATCTAATCTAATTAAAAATTAGATGTTTTCAGGTCCAAACCACAGCTTTTTCTTGCTTAAAGGAGGCGGCAGGGTCCATTATTTACGATACTGAGCGATAAACTCGTGAGGTTGTTAACATTAGAAAGAAATATCTTCGCTTTTAATTAAATTTCTTTCCATTCTGTTCTATTAGTGACATCTATCCGGAAACGGCCAAACCATGCAGCTAGCACTAGCAGCCAAAGAAATCAATAAACGGCGCTGTTTTTCCTGCAGAGCTTTTTGCTTGCGATATTATTGATTTTAAATAAAGCTGGCCCTACACTACATTTGATATTTTCGAAGTGTTTTATGACATGATCTCGAAACATGTAGCGAACCAATTCTTCAAAACTAGCGGGAGGGTAAAAGCGAAAAATAAGGGGCCGCCAATATTTGTAACACCCAAAAAGGGGTGAAAAGATTTATTTTGCTCTGTTTCTTTACAAAAAACGTTTTTTTTTACGAAAAACTTGAGCTCTGCCACTTTTTTTATTTTTTTCTTCAACTTTCTCGAAATTTTCGTCATACCGTAGAAAAAAATTATTTCCCCCATCGTCATACTCTACTTTTATTCGAAAAAATTTAGAAACAGAGACGTGATCAGTTTTCCTAAAACAGGGGATCTTGGTTTCGAGTGAGAAGATAAAGGGCGCCGCAGGCAAAAATTTTTCAATTAAATTAGCCGAACGCAAAAATGAAAAAAAAATGAAAAAAAAAGAAAAACAGCACGAAATAAAAATGGCGCCGCTAATAATTTCGGGAACGCAAAGAAATAGGTCTACAGAGTATAATTTTTAAGAAAAAAATATCAATTTTCTCGCCCTCTTCCACTCGGACTACAGGGGCCGTGCACAAATTACGTAATGGTCATAGGGGGCAGGGGGGTTACAAAACGTTACGTAGGGGGGAGGGAGGGTTCTCGACAGCGTTTGCATTTGTGTGAAACTAAGAAAATTTGGAATGAAAATAAGTGAAGTTTTTTTTTTGGGGGGGGGGGGTAGTGGTCTTGAAATCGTTACGTAATATTAGGAGAGTGGCGTGCCAAACCGTTACAAAACATTACATAGGGAGGGGGTCAAAAATTGGTAAAATCACCGCTACGTAATTTGTGCACGGCCCCACATCTGACTGTTTTTGATTTCGAATCAAAGTGCAAAACCCGGGTTGGACGTTCGAAGGCGTCAACCCGTCCTATTTGCTTGATAAAGTTTCTACGGAAATATCTCAGTCGATTTCTCCGGCCGTGTATGAACGCTTTAGGTTAGGCATTTGCATGTATCTTAGTCTCCAGCCTGTAAACAGTGCGTAAGGATAATGGTTACAAAATGAAAAGCCGAAAAATATTTTTTTTACGATATCTTTCATCAGTTTGGTATTAAAGTCGAGAAAAAACAATTTTTATTCCAGTCCTAAAGGTATGAAAATGGAAAACATTAGAAAACAACAACCTGGAATGGATTTACTATGTGTAAGATGTAGTGACAACATCGCCCCATGCCCATCCTTTTCTGCCTAATGTGCTTTTCCGTTTGTCTGCGTCTTATACACGGCTGCTTGGCCCCCTAAGGATTTGCTTAGGAACCCTTAGGAATTGTGCACGAGGAAATTCGACAAGAGTTGGAACATCCCACAGACCAGTATAAAGTTTATTCTCACACCGAGCTCATGGCACACGTATACACGCATACTGTATATCTTTGGGTTTCTGACAATTATGAATATTTTTTGTTGTGGCGTCTGATATCTCAAAAATGACTGGACTGATTTTTATCAAATTCTATGCTGGGTTTGGCTCTAGTCTATGCCATTTTAAAGATAATCATTCCTATATGCCAAAAAAAATGTAGTCTTTTTAAAGTAGAAAAAAACTTGTTGTCCCCTAATACTAAAGCTAATCCAACAGCTCTTCTTTTCTTCCTGATCGGGGTTTAAATGCGTCTTATAAAATTGAACAACTTGTTTGCCGGTGGTTTAATCCAAAGATTAAACTGAAGTTTAAACTATGGTTTAATCTGGAGTTTTACCTTTGGTTGTAAAATTAGCCCTTAGTGTCAAACGTGAAAATTGGTTAACTCTCCAGAATTGCCCTGTGATATTTAATTTTTTGGGTGTCGGTCATCCCCTATTGTTAATAAAATTATTCCGATAGTAAAAAAAACTAGACCACCACATTTTGCGGTCTGCCTTTTATATGTCAAATTTCAAAACTTTTGGACAAAACAAAAGGAGATTCCACGAATCACGAATCGAAAAAACAAAAGAATTCAAATTAGATGAATAATAATAATATGGAGACATTGAGTAAAATCTAGTACCAACAAGAAGGTTCACATTGTACACTACTACTTTTGCCCAAATTCAATGTTAAGAAGCGAACCTTCTTATAAGATCATCTGCTCAATGGTATAGGAATCAAGGTGACGTCACGGCGGCTAGCTAATTTGAAATTTGAACGATTTTATAAATTGTTTCTTTAGTTCTATTTTTTACCCGATGCAGTTAAGTTATAGATAAACTAAATATGACTCGTTTCGAGGATAAAAAAACTACATGCGGATCTAGTGTGTTAGATAAAGTGAAGGTTAAACTTTTTTAGGATATACTTTTAAATGTTATGTGTGTTAATTTTCAATAATATGACGAGCTTTTATGAATCGGAAAGTCAGCAAAATCAGCACGGTGTGAGCAAATATTGGGTAGGTTAGTTTTATTTTTATTGCATATTTTTCATTCTGTTATAATAGCATGTATTTAATCAGTGCAGTTAAGTGCATGTGCCTGTAACCACGCAAAACACCCTATAGTCATGACGTCAATGCATTAAAATCCGATTAAAATATATGTTTAATAATTTTATAGGATATTTTCAAAATTCAAGGAAAGTTTTTGAAATACCTATTGAAGGAAGTAATCGCTGTCAGCGTGTTTAAACATTTTCCATTGCGATTAAGGGATGTAATTCAGCACCTTTGGCGATATTTTCTACATTTTGTAGTTGTTTAAACACATTTACTACGGTTTCACGTGAAACTGAAACGACTTGAAAGCGTTTTGAACACGATTCGATTTTGTGGCTGATTTATTTTGAGGTTAGTTTTTTCCAAATTTACTTCTGTGTTTACTTTTTTAAAGCCAATGGGTTTACAGCACAATAATATAATTAAGATAAAGGAGTATTGAAAGTGCTAACAGCTTATTATTCTGCCCTGCTAATAAAGAAGAGCATAACTCCACTTTTTTCGAAATTGACTTTTTTTCATTTTGGTAACCACTTGGATCCAATAAACATTTTAAAAAAGGTTTGGGGTAAAAATTTAAATTTAAACCATTATATTTTTTTATATAAGGCTTATATGTCTCCTTTATTTTACTTGTGGGACCCACCATTTAAAGAAAGAAGAGCATAAGTAGCAAAAAATAGCATATATCACACTTTTCCTTTCATGATACTAAAAAAGAACAGCATATACCGGGTGTCCCAAGGTGAGTAACCTATTAGAATATTTTGGAAACTACAATGGAAATTTTTCAAACTTTCTATTCTAACATAAGTTCATCTAAACTATCTTTATGAAATACTATCATATTTACGGTGTTGCCATTTGTAGGAAAACTTGGCAACAACCCAGGGCGAAACATCGTTTATTCATTTCTCTTTTCGCTTTGATCTTTTGTGTGTTCCTTGTGGGATACCCATCCAAGTTTGAATTTTCGTTATTTCCACCCAAGATCTTTTGATCTTTTGTTTTTTAGTTTCTTTTCGGTTGAAGTAACTGATTTGGAGGTTTTTTAACTTCTTCTAACAACTTTCTTATTTTAAATTGAACACCCTATATATTTGTGCATTTTTAGATTCTATAAAATATTTTAGGTACATTTTATGTATAAGGTCCTATATCTATGTTCAACTATTTTTAAAATATTGACAGTTGAAAATTGACATTTTTTAACTTTGACAGCCCATAATATCCAAATGGTTAAGGATAGAGCAAAACGGTTTTTACATTCGTGTCTTGGTTTTTCACAAGCTATCGTTTTATATCTAAACTCAGGGTTAAAATATTTCCAAGGTTAGTTTAACCCTGGGTTGAAAATAGTATAAAACGATAGCTTGTGAAAAACCAAGATAGGAATATCTATCCTTAACCGTTTCGATGTTACGGGCTGTCAAAGTTAATAAATGTCAATTTTGATCTGTCAATATTTTAAAAACAGTTGAACATAGGTATAGGACATTATACATAAAATGTACCTAAAATATTTTGGAGAATCCAAAAATGCTAAAATATACAGGGTGTTCAATTTAAAATAAGAAAGTTGTTGCCAAGTTTTCCTGCAAATGGCAACACTGCAAATATGAGAGTATTTCATAAAGATATTTTACATGGACTTATGTTAGAATAGAAAGTTTGAAAAGTTTCCATTGTATAGTTTCCAAAATATTCTAATAGGTTACTCACCTTGGGACACCCGGTATATGGGAAATGCTTTCAATACGTATCTTCTAGGCGAAATTTATTTTGGCCCCAGAGACCAGATTTCGAAATTTTAGCTCGGCAGGGAACGTGTTTTAATAGTCCCCCATACCATATTGGTATGGTGGACTAAAAAGCGGTATTGAACTTGAGCAGGGCCAACGAAAAAAAAGTACGGTTCGCCGCGTTTTCATGGAAGGTTTGAAAGTGGATCGTATTGAAAACGTATTCAGTTCCACGTGAAAACGTGGTAATTGTTTCCAATTTTGTACGAAATTATCAAAAAAAACTTAATAGCCAGGAACAAACCCGCTGTGGCCTTATGGTGTGCGCTCTCATAGAATTATGATACCGGAATTAAGAGAATTAATTAAATTGATGTTCAATTCTTGGGAATAGTGAAATGGGCACTGAAATTGGTATTAGGATTAATTACCTACCTAGAATGATCATCCGTCCCAAATTAGACGAGACAGACCCGCATTTAAAGGTTTTGTCTCGTATTGCAAATTGTCCAACATATAGTGAAATATCCCACATTAAGAAAAAAATATGATTAAAAAAAAAATCTAATTTCTGGCAGTTTTCAAAAAAGTAAAGGTTTCTGAGAAATACCACTATACAGAGTGTTCGATGCTCACCATGGAGATCTCCTAAATGCTAGGAGATACGAAAAGGTTTAAATTAGGTTCCGCAATTTGATGCTTCGCTCAAAACTAAAAAAAAAAGTTTACAAATTCCAGATAGTTTCGGAGATAGGCGGAAAAAACTGAAATCTTCATTTTTAGTTTTTATTTTTCTGCACCCTTATTCTTAAAGCTGTCAAAAAACGCTTACAACTTTCTACAGGCACTTTTTTAGGATCTACCTAGTAAGAGGTCCGTTTTTGAGACATGACATTTCGGTGTGACAGGAGCACTGTCAAAATCGTTTTTTCTTATGGACACATCCTTTTTTTCTCCTGCCGTTTGGTTCATAAAGGATGACAGATAACATTTTGCAAGCTTATTTTAAAAAAATAACAAATAACTTTACCTACTATTTTAAAAAAATACGTTTTTTTGTTTGTTTTTTAATCTTTGAATTTGCACTTTGTACTTGTCAAAATGAGGTTGTAAAACATCTGTCATCCTTTATGAACCAAACGGCAGGAAAAGAAAAGCATGTGTCCATAAGAAAAAATGAACTTGACAATGTCCTGTCACGCTGAAATGTCAAATCTCGAAAAGGGACCTCAAGGGTAGATCTTAAAAAAGTGCCTGTAGAAAGTTTTAAGTGTTTTTTGACAGCTTTAAGCATAAGGGCGCAGAAAAATAAAAACTAAAAATAAAGATTTCGTTTTTTTTCTCTTTCTCCGGAACTACGCGGAATTTATAAACTTCTTTGGTTTTGAGCAAAGCGTCAAATTGCGCATCTTTGCCCTAATTTAAACCTTTTCGTATCTCCTACCGTTTAGGAGATCCCCTTGGTGAGCATCGAATTTGGAACACCTTGTATAGGTACCCGGCCCTGTTGGTCCAGTCGGCTAGCCGACTGACACGATCAAGTTAGGTTTCTTGGTTGCCGGTGTGTCGCGGGTTCAAATCCCGCGCAGTCCTAAACACTCTTTCTAAAAAAAAGTGTTCGGCCTTGGATAAAACTAACTTAATAGGCTGAAAAAACCAGGGAAGAGTGTAAAAGGTAACTTGGTCCTACCCCTTTATTCACGCGAGTAACCAGGCCGGATGGGGTCGGTATCCCGTGGAGGCGGCCGTAATTACACACTCCCCAAGTCGGCAGACTACTGAAGGACAAAAAAGACCAGATAAAAAAATACATGGGGCCCAATTCTTGAATCACTCGACCTTTTTGTCGTATACGAATCACATTTTAGCAAAAAATTGTCGAGAAAAAGAGAAAATTCTAACTCGTATGCACAATATTTAATTAAAATAGGCCCAAAATTTAAATATTTCATTTTTGAAAATAGAAAGATTTTTGACGCTTAGATGTCGTTTTCGCTCGAATTTACATGGAGTGTATAGAAGCAATCGATGCAAATCATGGGCGTAGCCAAGATATTCCACAGGGGAGTCCAAACTGTTCTTTGGGAAATAATAAAACTTTAAATATATAGCTATTTTAAATGAAGACATTTTTCAAGTTCTGTACCTCTTTTCTATCGGTGACATATTAAATTGTTTAAAAGCATTTCTTTTACAAATCCCAGAGACGCCATGGCCCCCCTGCCCCCCTTCCCTACGCCCATGATGAAAATCTGAGAGAATATGACATACGAACGTCAAAACTTGCGAAAAAAAGCGCATCACAAACGTAAAATTGTAATTTTACGGCGAATTTAATGTAATATTACAGAATTTCAGTACGAGTTCAATGTTGTGTGTGCGTTAATAGACACTTAAAGTTAATTTTCGGGTTTATCGGCATTCGTATCTTTATCTCTATCGAGTCGACCAATCGAGCAGGTGTACTTTTAAACTAATGGCGAATGCGTGACAGCAACATCGTTTCGTATGCAGGAACGGTCGTAACGTTACGATTCCCTTATCGTACCTAACTAGGTTTTCGTGAATTTAATCAGTTGGAGCTGTCACGCATTCACCATGATTTTAAAAGTGCACCTGCTTGATTCGTCGACTCGATAGAGATAAGGATACGAATGCTGATAAAACTGAAAATTAACTTTAAGTGTCTATTAACGCAAACACAACATTGAACTCGTACTGAAATTCTGTAATATTACATTTTGCCTAATAAGTGGATAAAAGAATATTTTGCCCCTTTGTTCGTTAACTTTTTGTTAAAATGTGGTCTGTGTACGACTGAAACTCTGGGGTTTGAAGGTAGTTGATGACGACTCGTCCGATTAAGTTAATAGTGCCTACGGGACTCAAACAAGTGACGGTAAACAAAGAGGAACAACAACCAGTATATAGGCATCCGGATAAATTGGGAGAAGTGTCAATCTCCCCTCTCTCCTGCGATTGCTCCGCTTTAAAAAATTTAAAATTTTTAAAAAATTATATTTTAAATATCTCTTTCAATTTTTACGTATTATTTTTCAAAAAATTTTTGCCCATTTTTTTTCTCTTACTGTCCTCCGCAAAATTTAAATGCGTGGCAAAATTGACAAAAATATCTGGGCACTCTAAATTAGTCGCATTGGTTTACAAACTTTGTCCAAGCGTTTGCCTTTCAATTAATAGGAAAATTTTGGACCGCTTAAAATTTTGACAACTTTGACAGCCGCTGTGGTAGTGTTTAACAACCACTACCACTACCACGCATCGGTTTTACCAGAGTTTTTAAAACAGATTAGAAACTGTCACACGTAAAAAAATTTAGAGCAGAGAAAAAACAAAAAATTTGGCTTTATTTAACAAAATGTGTTTTATATGTTGGAAACTGGTAATATATAATTAGCTTACGGCAGTGGTAGTGGTTAATTACCACAACGAAATGACGTTTAGCTATTGCGCAGACTCACTAATTACCACAACCACTACGAAGTGTCAAGTAAGCGTTCCAAAATATCCCTATTAACAACTCCAATTATGAATTACTTACTTTACAAAATTATCGTTATTAAAATGTCAAAAATTAGTTTTTTTTTTAAATTTTATTGTTGTTTTCTAATTTTATATTTTAAAAATAGTGCAGATAAAACAACTGGCTCGTAGTTAAACTAGAAGTTAAATTTATATATCTTGTTGCTTAGGTTTATCGTTTTTTTTTTCCAATGATCTCTGTTAGCTTCAACGTTATTGATACTACACCTCTTTCAAGCATAATTTCTTTAAGAGTAGATATTCTTTTTTTTCTGTCAGTGACCTTGAATGATTGAATGTATGTAGAAGTGCGGACGGGACAATTCCCATGTACGTAGGCCCCCTACCACTATCCATGGTTTAGCCCTGGAAGCCTACCTCTTTCGCAAAAGAACAGATTTTTCTGGATTGTAACATTCTTACATCGCCTAAGACCAACAGATAGTTCCCAAGGTGCGACTCTTGACCTGGCCACAGCCGGACACTCCAGCAGGACATGCATGGACGATTCTTCGTTCTCCATGCACCATCGACTCTCTGAGTCTCCGGCGATTCCCAGCTTCTCTAGGTGCTTGTTGAGGCAACAGCAAGGACTTCGAGCAGGTGCTCTTCAGTCAGCTCTGTTTCGGTTTGACCGTCCATGCTGACCACGATTTTGACCTGGAGCTTCCTGAGCTCCTTGTCCAATTTGTTTACATCAGCGGCGTCCGTAGGCGCCCTTGATGCGTTTGTAGAGTGTCCAATGGGTACTTGTGCAGTTCCCTGTCGGGCCTCTTGTGTTGAGGATGATCTACTGAGTCCTTGAACAGTTCCTTGTTGATCCTTATCTTTAGAGGTTCCACTGGGTACCTGTTCGGTTACCTGTGTTGCCTCCTGGTTGTCGGAGGGTCCTTCTGGAGGTCCCTCACAGACGAGTAAATCGGCTAGAATCACCACCCCAGCACTTCGGGGAGGGGCGATATACAACAGGGTGCGCCTGGTTCCTTGAGGAAGGCTTTTATTGTTGTGCCTCATTCACGCGGCCCTGGCGTTTAAGCCAAGGCCCCCACACCCGTCCCCGATCCACCACTCAGAGAAGTCGAGAGCGAGCCAGAGTTGGGTTCATCTAACCGTTCTCTATCTCCGGCACACCGACCCCAATGAGCTGCGGGGGTGCAGTATGACGTTCCACGCACCTGTTGAGAATTACCCAAGTGGGATTCAAAGAAGGGAGCTCTGAGGCCCCTTGGGCCGGGTTAATGCTTATATCTTGCCAATCCAACCCAACACAACCAAAGGCTGTCAGTGATCTTAGTTCAGGTAATGTCGAAGTGACGTTCAAAATAAGCCATGTAATTTCTCAACTAAAAAGCCAGTTAACTCTTATCTCTTCAGTGCCCTTTAGCCAAAGATTTCCGTCATTTTTTTATAACCAAATTGACAGGTAAAACATGGATTTTCTGTCAGTTGGGTGTCAATATGACCGCTATAGTAGGCGAAAGGATCAAAAAAGAGTTAACTAGCTTTTTAGTTAAGCAGGTGTTGATCCATACTTTTTGGAGTCAAATAAACATCAGAATTAGCTGAATTTTGATTGGAAGGCTCAAAAAGTTCAGCCAATTCTGATGTTCATTTGACTTCAAAAAATGTGGATATCACATGACTGTCCAGTTTTGAACGTGACTTCGACATTTCCTGGACTAAGGTCACTGACAGAAAAAAAGGATCTCTACTCTTAGCGAAAGAAAACTTTGTTTATACGGGCTTCTTAAAGCGCTTTTACATAAGGACGGTTTAAAAATGTTGTCCACACACCACTAAAACCGTTTTAAGCAGTAAATCGATTTTATTTTAAAGCGATAACCTTAAGAAATACTCATGTCTCTTTTTACTGAAAAACCTGTTGTTAAATTAGTTTCTTTTTAAATTGGAATTTAATGACGGACAAGCGATTTTATTTAAAACCGTCCTTATATAAGTTTTAAGTACGTGTAAACGTAGTAATTCATAAATCACAATATCAGAGAGCATAGCATATTTTCATGAGATGATGTAACTTTCCGAAATCTATATACAAAAATTTTAAATTAAGATCAGCTTGGCATGCACTACGGATGCAAAAGTCGACGTTAAAAAATTGCAATGACATGAAGTTAAGAAACGATGCAAAATAGAGGCGCATTTTTAAAAATGTGCTGTTGTAATGCCACTTTTTTGTCTTTTTAAAGCCGTCAATGGATTGAAAGTAGTCAATACCGTATTGAGCCATTTATTAGCGGATAACCAATTTTGACCCAAAATTATTAGCGATCACGGTTTAAACCAAAGTAGGGGGCTCTCAGTAATCAGCTGTTTCACTTTTGGTTCAACCCTTTGATTAACTTGACAGCTTATTGTTGTTTGGGGTTAGAGTTTTTTTTAACCGAGTTTTGTGTGAAACAAAATAGGTATGTCATGTAAAACGTGCTGCTTACTGCCATGGCTGCATTTCCGACAGTGTCGTGAGATATTATTTTTTATATTTTTTTTTAAGTAGGGTTAATACACATGTAGAATTAACACACCACAATGAAAACAACAAATAACAACTAGATCAGAACAGATAGATGTACAGTTTGGAGTTCCTCAAGGTTCTATTTTGGGACCAATTTTATTTATTTTGTACCTGGATGATCTGAATTATAATATTGACATCAATAAACTGACATTCTACTGTGATGATTCGACTTTGAAAGTTAGTGCCAAGGACCACAGGTTGTTGGAAAAAAAATGTAGGGATGAGATGGAAGTAATGGTGGGCTGGTTTGGTCAAAACTCAAAAACAAGTTCATGACCGCCAAAACAATAATGATCTAGATCTTGAAATTGGCGTAGGCAATATTAGGATAGAAAAGGAGTCACAGGTTAAATTTTTAGGATTGATAGTTGATCATAACTTAAATTGGAAGGAACACACTATAAACTTATCAAAAAAACTAGGTTCTTTGTATGATCTTATTAAAAATTTAAAATCAGTTTTAACAACAAAGATTTTAGCTGAAAATGTTTGTATTTACGCACTATAATTGACAAAAGTTTATATTTTTTATATGAATTGTTATATGTGTTTGTTCTTGTTATTTTTACATTACTTAAAAAACTGACATGTTCCATACAATTGTTAAAAATTGTCGATGGGAATAAAATAATTATTTATTTAATGGCTTGTTTTAGAAATATCATAAGGGATGGATGGCATTTCTTTGACATGTTTATATACTCATATTTTTAAGGCAGTTTATGTTAATTTTGTGGGATTGAACTCTCTGTTGGACTAGGTTAGACTTCTGAATCGCTGAACAGATTTTCAAGCAAATATCATAAAAAAAATAGTATTTCATAATAAACGCGGCTTTATCATTATTATGAAAAATCATAACTTTAAAAACGCGATAAGCAACCCATATTGGCGAATTTAATGGTTATTAGTATTTTGATGGAGGGGCTAATGACCTATGACCAACCAAGGATAAACAATTGGTTGAACTAAGATATTTTGGTTATTCGCTAATAAATGGCCTTGGTTCTGTTTGGTGACGTCACGAATAAGAGATGCTGACGTCATTGATTACAACAGGAATTTACCCAGAGACGTTTTCTCACATTAAACCGGTAATGAAAAACTTTTTCGTTAATTATATCATTGATTAGTGACGTGACAACTCTGAAATCTCGAGTTATTTAATGCTCAAAAACCTTTTAAAAGGCAGTGAATTCTATATTCTATAATTTAGTGAAATCCACATAAAATTGAAAAGGTTTTGTTTTTTTAATTATTTATAGAGTCAGTTTTATCAGTGATGTCGTGTTTCCACCAATTTGAATGGTTTTGAAATGAGCTCCTGTTTGTATGCGTGTATTGCTTCTCACTCTTTTCGACAAAGAGAGAAATAGAACTCAGTGGCAAACGTTAGACTGTGGACTGGCCTATTAGTCACGTCAAATACTGTAGCTAACTTCTCGTCAACTCTCACTTTTGTTTTTCCACCTTTTCTACAAAGATTTTTTTATGTAAATATATGTATTTGTGAAAAGATTTGTTATAATTTTTTTTTGTTTTTCGAGCCATAATGACATAGAATATGACATCATTGTTTTGAAACTTTTTTGAAATGGTTGCATATGAGAAAACGTTTCAGTTCAAGAGCTTTCTGCAAGTTGCAACCATAATTTTTTTAGGATAATATTGATTTCTGCATTTTTACAGCATTCGTCAGCACACAACGCATGTGATACCTACTGTTTGTGTTTACCCAAAGAATTCTAAGGTGTATGTTATGCTTTGAACCAATCTCGTTCAATAAGGGATAACCAAAAGTTGAAACTGGTATTTTTTGATTGGCGGCTTTAAAAAGCCTTTTTTTATACCATTATCAAAAACACGATTTTACTCAATCTGCAAATAAATTATTTTTATTATTTTTTTGCACATTAATAATGTCAAAATTAAATTGCCAATAGAAGGATATGGTGTGAAATTTGAAAACTGAGTAGCCGGTGGCTAAATTAATGCTTTTGTTTTTACAACTTTGCTTTTTACCTATTATAAAACCACGCTTGTAAAAAAGCACAATTTTAGCCACTGGCATTGGTCTACATCTACAAGTCAGAATATGTTTGCTATTTTTACTTGGTTAGACTAAAAACTTGTAGGTTCGGTTTGGGTAATTAAAACTTATTTATCGTGCTTTCAATTTTTAATGAAGGTCATTCAAAACTATCGGTGGTTTACACCAAATAAACCTGACCTATGCGTCGCGTCGTAAAAATAAAGAACAAAATAAAATGTTGGTTCGTAAATAAAAGAAATGTCAACAAAAACTACTTTTAAAGGTTTTTGTCATTTTATCAAAGGATAGCCCTAGAAACAGGAATTCTACAAGGAAGTGTACTAGGACCGATTTAATAGACACTTAAAGTAAAGATTTCAACGCATCGGTATCGATATACCTGACTTGTTTATGCCATGTTTCGAACGAGACTTGCTTTCATAGTGAAGGCGATGACAGAAAAACTGACAGCAATCGATGCGTGCTTTGGGATGGACGTAACGATACGTTGATCACTCCGTACGCATCGATTGCTGTCAGCTTTTGTTTCATCGCCGTCACCATGAAAGCGTCCTCACTCGAAACATGGCATAAACAATTTAAAAATGCAGTTTTTTTTGGCTTTCTTTTGAACGTGTTAAGTATACCGATATCGATGCGTTGAAATATTTACTTTAAGTGTCTAATATGTACACAGTTTAAACTCAATTTTTAACGTTGAGGTTCCAAATTTTAATTTAGTTTTACCTGGTGACTAAAAGATTCTACTAAAAGAATTCATAAAAGATATTTTTGAATTATGTTAAATGCACTAATAATGAGATACACTGTTTTCTGTTTTGTTCCTAAATTTTAAGAAACAAAATAATAGTGTAAGTTAACAAATTTTAAAATATTAAAGGGATCAGTTAATATTGTTTTAAAGTCTTGCAACCTCATAAAATAAAAACATTTTTTGAAAGCAACTTATTATTTTGATGATTTTATGTAATTTTATACGTACCTACATTATTATTTATATTTTACTTTATTTTTATTTGTATTTTATGCAATTTTATACATTATATTTATGTTTATAGTTATTTATTACTTAGTTTTTACTTAGGCCCACCCTAGGCGATTACTATTGCACAATATGTATTATGGTAGAGCCATGATGAACCTTAAAATAATTTAGTTAAAACACCTGTTAAATTATTTTTACACGTTTTTTGGTAAATTTAAAGACTGTAAAGAACTTTGATTGAAAGAAATTATTGCCACCCTATGTCTTACCCTATGTCTTACACACTTTACAAACAACAGTTGCCTTAAATTATTTCCATATTTCTCTAAAATACTTTTTTATAGCCTGCTACAACCTTAAATATTTTTTATTTTAACAGAGAAGAAATGTTTTTTGGCAGTACTTTTTTTGAACGCTTAAAAAACAGTGAAAACTTGAAAAATGTGAGTGTTTTATTCTAGAAATCGAAAGTTTGGAGAGAAAGCTTTAAAGTGTTAGCAAAATCATGGCATAAAAATGTAAAAACATAGTAAAAATTGCTTAAATATAAACGTTACCCCTTAAATTATGTTAAGATATTTTAAATAAAAATAAAAATAAATAAAAATAAATAAATAAATAAATAAAAATAAAAATAAATAAATAAATAAAAAATATTTATTTATCATTCTGTTAAAATATTTTAAGCCTTAAATTACCATCATGGCTTTACCATTAAGAATTGCATTTTTTTGACCGTTTAGAATTGGTATTGAAGTTTTTTGGATTCAAGATGTCATACAAATTTATTGTAAGTCTGAGACCCGCCTTAGGCCCACTCTAGATGATTAGTTAGTATTATAAACTAATGTTAAAGTTTTCTGGGTTCAATATATGTCATAAATAATTATTGCACAATAACAGCTGACAAGCTAACAAATTTTAAGCTTGGGGGAGTCCATAGTTTCCCCCTATATATATTTTTTTAATCAGATTATTGAAATCACTTGTAAACATATTTTGAAACAATAATGAAGAAACAACAAATTATTATCGATATTTTTCCCATAAGTGCTGTATACTGAAAAAAGTGCATTGCTAAAAATTCAAAAATTCATTTTGAAGGGATGGTTTTGAAAAATGTCCAAAAAAGCATTCTAAAAACATAAAAGGTAACATGAGGGTGGGAAAAACTGGCCCGCGCCAAAATTCGGACACATGCCTTTTCTGCCTGTTGCCAAGGGGCCTTTATGGAACTTGTTGCAGATTAGGCGCCCATAAAAGCCCTTATCTAGAGGTTGTCAGATTTGTTCGTTACAAAATTTTAAACTAATGGTAAGGGTGGTTGAGGCTGCTGAGAACTAGTTAATATTTTAAAAAATTAAACTATTCATTACTTTTGAATCAAAGCTGCAGTTTTCAGGTTTAAGTTTTACTTAACACTTTCTTATTTTAAAAGAAAAAACTGCGTGGGTGATAGGTTGAGAGGGGGTTGATATCTTTGAAAATTTATCATTTTTGAATCAAGGATTCTACGGATATGCGGATTTCAGATTTGAGTTCCAATATTTCTTAATTTGAAGAAGAACAGTTGGTATGGGGTGGTTGAGGGAGTGAAAGGGGGTTGATATGTTCGAAAAATCATAACTTTTAAATCAAGTATGCTAGGAATATGCAGTTTTCAGATTTGAGTTCCACTCGATATTTTCTAATATGTAAAAAAACTTTTGGGAAAAAATATGTCGCTGAGGAAGTGAGAGGGGGTAGATATAGGGTGTCCCAAAAGTTCAAGTCCTCCCTAATAACTCCAAAACCAAAAGAGGCAGAGAAGTAAAATTTCACCTAATTAGATGGTTTAGAAAAAAATGGCGGCGATGATACTTTTTTTTAAATGAGATACTGGGTGTGAAAAATTTTAATAAAGCTTTTCCTTCTGTTTCCAAAAACACCCAATGTGTTACTTTTTTCTCTAACGGTTTTTAAATACTAGAAAAATCATCTCCATAAGACCAAAGAAATAAACTAGAAAACAGATATTCGGTGACTCTTTGTCTAAATCATTGCTCTTATTTAAAAGTTTTTGTCATTTTATTTAAAAACCGTTAGAGAAAAAGGTTACATATTAGGTATTATTGGAAACTTAATGAATGGCGGCACAATTAGCATGTAAAAAAATACTTTTTTGTAAACCATATAACTATGTGAAATTTTACTTCTCAGTCTCTTTTGCTTCTGGAGATATTAGAGTGGACTCGGATTTTTACGACACATATGTTTTCGACCAAAGCAACAAATATGCAGTTTTCTGAGTTTAGCTCCTATTTTAAGAAAAAAAACTACGTTTGTGGAGGGACGTTAAGAGAGTAGGCAGTTTATTTTAAAAGGCAAAAAATCATTATTTATAAAAATTAGATTAACGAAAAACGTTGGTCGAATGCAATAATAGTATATGCATAATTACTAGTATATATTTTCAATAGAATAAAATTGTTAGTGAATTAGGTGAACTAACTACTCTTCTATTCTAAGTTTTTCGTTAATGTATTGGGCTAGTAAAAATTACCTTATACTTTTAGTCCGTTTTAAAAACGTGGTTCATTAATTTTTTTGTGTAATAATTATTGTAAGATGTTTTTCATTGTCTTGATAACTGCCGCTTGCCGCAACGCGGTTAAAATTAACACAAATATCTTAAAAACCAGTGGTGGCTTTAGGAAAGCTCCACTAAATCAATAATTGCAAGAAGATGGTAAATAAAATCCGACAACAGCGCGCATGTCTGCCTTTCGAGAGAGGGATAACGTGCACATCTCTGATTCTACCTGCGCCTCCTCGACCCCCTCCCCCTGACCCGATCTTCATCCCTTCGAATTTTCAACCCCCGAAAATATGGCCTGGCCAAATGCACCCGGTGGTGAGTGCGACACATCTTTTACACGAATGTCTGATGCTTTCTTGACTTTTTAAAGTATTTGTGATAGTTTCTTCTGGTGAATTTTATACATATTTCTATATTTAAAAGTATTTGTAATAGTTTTCTTTGGTGAATTTTATGTATACTTGTGTTTAAAATTTGCTGTTTTACTTAAAAGTTTTTAACTGTGTGAAGTTTAGCAAACATTTCTAAAAACTGTATTAAAAACAAGCAACAGATAGATATAGTGCATTTTTAGTCTGAAAAATGGGAAATTCGGTGAAAAAGTTATATATATTTTCTCAAAAATCTTTAAGAATATTAATAAGCAATTTAATGCTATTATAAACAATAAAGGTTTCAGTGGAATCGTTAGAGACAGAAAAAAACTAAGTGCTATTGATTGGTGCTTTTGAAGACTTGTTTAAATATGGACATCACACGTATTTTAAAAGTTAGACCCATTTACAAAAACGGAAATATTATAGTGAGTCACAATTTACTTTTTGTTAAAAATATGTGCTTGGCGCACAAAAGATCTGTACAGGGTGATGCAAATTCGGGGGATTGTGTGGTTTTGGGTATTTCTAGATAGGGGAGATAGGGTAAAACTAATATATAGATAAAGAAGAAGTTAAGAAACCTCCAAATCAGTTACTTCAACCGAAAAGAAACTTGTGGGATGCTCATGCAAGTTTGAATTTTCGTTATTTCCACCCAAGATCTTTTGATCTTTTGTTTTTTAATATATAGATGTTATGGCCTCGATTTTTGAAAAATTATTAATGCTGAAAACCGTTTTGAGCTACGGGGGCTTTTTGAAAAATATGTATTATTGTATTTTTTTTTGGTGTAAACTGCTGTTCTATAGATAATTCATAGTAAAATTTATTTGTCAAGTTGGTATTTTTCTTATGGATATTTTATTTTTTTTATATTTTTACAATTTTTTTATTTGATTAATAATTTTGTTGTTTTTTTATTTATTTTATTACATCGTATTTTAATTTTTCGTAAAATGTATGCTCATTTTAAAGGAAATTTTATGCTGATTACGAAAGTCGAGTAAAAATAGGCTATTCCGTAAGAAAAATACCACCTTCGATAAAATTCAGTTTGATAAATAAATGTTGCTTTAAATTATCTATAAAAAAATTAATTTACACCAAAGAAATTTTCATTAATAAAAAAGCTACAGGTGAAATTCTAAGGCGTTTTCTCGCGTTGAAATTATTTTGAAATATTATTTGAAACTATTTAGATGTGACGTCATCATTTAGAACCGAGAAAAAATGAGTAGTTCAAAACGCTGACGTAGGTTAGTGTAACCTTACTTTTTTTTCGTTTTTCTGTTTATTTTTTTGGTGTTAAAAATTAAAATGGATCAACTACTGGTTTATTTAACAAAACCTTCGAGTGTACGGCCCGTTTTAGTAGCATGGATGGCAAGCAATGGAAGCTACATGGATAGTGAAGTTTTTTTATTTACTGTTCTTTTAAGCCCAGAAAATTATATAAGACCACAGGGATACCATGAAGAATGGCTAACAAGATATCTAGAATACGATTTTTCATACATTTTCACGCAAAAACAAAAAAAAATCGGTTAAAACAAGAATGTAGAATTTTGACGTATCTTATACGCAGGCGTCAGTTTTGAAACTAGAGTGGATTCCGTTTCAAAATATTTTTAACCCGTTTCGATGTGACGTCACCGTTGCAACGCGAGAAAAAAAATGATTCAAACTTTTTAAAAACATTTTAAACAATTTCAACGCGAGAAAACGCCTCTAAAGTCCCTGTAGCTCAAAAACGGGTTGAACATATGAATTTTTCAAAAATTGAGCCCACAGCATATCTATTAGTCAAAAAAGAAAAGTTAAAAAACCTCCAAATCAGTTACATCAACCAAAAAGAGCCTAAAAACAAAAGATCAAAAGATCTTGGGTGGAAGTAACGAAAATTCAAACCTGGATGAGCATCCCACAAGGGACCAAAGCGAAAAGAGAAATCATTAAACTATGTTTTGCCTTGGGCAACCAGTCGTTACACTGGTCACCCTCCCCATACATCATTAAACACCATCATACACTTTGATTTTCAACTTTGAATCACTCACAAATAGGCATCGTTCCGCACTGGTACTTATCCAAGTTACCTGATACGGATTCGTTTTGGCCTGTTAATATTTCCAATAGGATTATGCTCTACCAACTGAGCTATCGGGTTTTGACTGGCTATTCGGAAATCCTTTCGTCCAATTAATTTGTTAGTAGTGGGGTGATCTTTGAAACCTACTGCAGCTTTGAAAACCTTGAGATGTTAGAAAGACAAGGAGGTACACATTCACGATTATTAGTTGTACGAAATTTCTATTTATGTATCAACCAACGATACACCATTTATTCCCTCCCCTTTGCCCTCTACGCCACAAATATTTTCTGTAAATTTCCCTTCATTTTGTAAATATTTTTGTTATTTTGTTGGTGTTCCTGTGGGGCGCAAACTTTGGAACACCCTGTATGTATACGTACATAACTTAGAGTTTGTATCATGTCAGCTGTATATGCACCATGATCTGATTAACTAATTAGGTTTTGTTATTGACTTGTCCAAAATACACAAAATAATGATAAGGCATAAATAACTAACATTGGAATATTTGGAATCCATGGGAAATTTTGTGATGTTTTAACAAGACAAACACAAAAATGTTCAAGAAAATTCTGTAAAATACGATTTTGGATAATTACTATCACCTAGTTGCGTGAGAGGGTTGCTGCACCCCAAAGATTAGGAAGGGAAGGGGAAAATTAGAAAAAAAGTAACATCATTTTTTTGCTTGAGAATCTGTTAGAATTACAATAGATAATTTTCCAAAAACCATAAAATTTTCCCATAATAATGGTAAAACATGTTTTTTGAACTATTTTCATATTCTGTCAAAATACGTTCATGGTAAACCTTGGTCTCAAAGTACTTAATTTTTGTCAAAGGAAAAAACCATATCTTCAATTTACTATTTACTATTCGGGGTACTCCTTCTTTCATTACAGCCCCTTACAGATGCGAAACTCACAACTATTTTATACCCTTCATTTTTGTTATAAATTTTGAGATTTTGGACAAAGTTGTACCCAAGTTACAATAACCGTTATTAGATTTCTTAAAGGCATAATAACGTGTTTTACATTAATCAGCCAAAGCAATAGTTCTAAAAACAATTAATAGCCTCTAAAATTTGGCAAAAAAATAAGACATAAAACAGGTAGATAAATCTTCCATCTAGAAATATGATTTGTCGAAAATTTTACGACAAAATGTTCAGTTTAAGGGTATTTTTCAAGCCTTCTACCCCCTCCCAATTTTGGTTTTAAGTTTAGGATAGATCTTTAAAGTAGCTTTAAATCGATGTATCGCACAGCTTTTTTCATTGGCTTGTCAAATACTAGAAAAGGAATGAGGGAACAGTTTGAAGATAAGGCACACATTAAATCGAATTTCGACAAATCACCGAATTTGATGAATCTGATCAAAGTCTTTATGGAAATGCAGTTGCGCGTATGGGCTCCCCGAAAATACGAATAATACAATACTACTAATACAAAAATAATTACCCTTTATCTTGGATGGCCATGTTAGATGTTACGCAACAATTTTTATGTAAATATGTTTTAAAAATGTCAAAAGCTATTTTTTTGTAATTTCCCCCTTCCCAGCTCACTTTTTGGGCTGTAGCGACCCTCTCACGCACCTAGAAGATTTGATTTGTCTCAATAGTAAGTTTAGGTCTTGATATCCCTGACACTGCAGCTTCTTAGCTTATTGTATCTCTTGCTGTGTGCCTTCCTAATCTAAGAGGTTTGACGACCTCGCGTGGAGCAGCAGCCCCTTTATTAGGTTTCTCTGGCAGTTAGCTTCTCTGGAGGTTTTGTGTTCTGTAGAAGGTTAGTGCTGAGCACTCAAATATGATGTGAGCGGCTGATTTCGTCATCATCATCACATGGTCTGCGGTGGGTTCGTCGGTTGAAGGGGATGCCGCCATTTTTTTGCGGTGGTTTTGCCCCGATATTGAATGCCGTTTCGATGTTCTTCGTGCACCCATCGCTTGATATAGCCACGTATCGAGATCTTTGGAATGCCAAATACAGGTTCAGATCCTATAAATGGTCTTTCTGATCCTCTTCTTGCTAAAGAATCCGCTACCCCTATGTGCCTATGTGCCCCGGCACGCAAGGTTGACTCTATTGGGTGTCGCTAGGGTTAGTAGGGTTTGAAGGCAGATCCACACTAATTTTGAGTGAATTTGTTGGCATGCCAGAGCTTTAAAAGCTGCTTGGCTGAGAAGATTGTTATATTTTTGTTGAGATATCTTCTCAGGTTTTCCCGCAGACAAGTCTCTATGGCATGTATTTGGAGTACTGTGGTATGTTTCCCTAGAGATGCAAACCAATTTGATCTTGGGGCTAGGCCATATGCTCCCGCTCCTGATCCACTGTCTATCTTGGATCCGTCGGTATACCATACCAATTTTCCTGACTGGACTAATGATTTCTCCGTCTTGTTTTCCCAGGATAGTTGGGTCTTAAACGGCTCTAGCAGCGAGTTGGTGACAATGCTCGCAATCTTGGTACGTCCCAAATGGTTATCATACCAGTTGTCATTGAATTTTAGTCTGTATGCTCTCCCCATTCTCGCCTCCGCTTTGATGACAATGTCAAGTGGTGGGAGGTTTACAATGGTCTCCATAGCAGCGATTGGTGTGATACTCATTGCTCCCATTATGTAAATACATGCAAGTCGCTGGAGTTTGGAGAGCTCCAGTTTTGCAGTGCTTTGTTCGGCCTTCGGCCACCATACTGTGGCGCCGTAGGTTATTTTGGGTTTTACCACCATCGTGTATAACCAATGGGTTATGTGTGGTGCAAGTCCCCAAGTTTTCCCTACAGCTCTTCTGGTGGCCATTAGCGTATTTTGCTCTTGTTAAAGGCGTAGGCAATATGCGCGTTCCAGGTTAGTTTTGCATCCAGGATAACCCCGAGATATTTTACCTCCTGGGCATATTGTATCTGTTTTCTAAAGAAGGAGGGTGTTGATAGTCCTTCAAGGGTATTAGCGCCGTTTTCTCGGGATTTACTTTGAGGTCTACCCGTTTGCACCAGTCTACGATTTTCAGGGCTTGTGGCATGTGCCTTGATATTCTGTAAAGGTTATTTTTCCCCATGATTAGTATACCCTTGGGTATAGACGCCTTTATTATTAAGTTCGTTTAGGAGTGGCAACCATCCTAAATCGTAATCTACAGAACTTTTCGTACGAAAAACCCTGACTTTCTCTCACCAATCTTGGTCATTATGGTTTTCATATTTTATCTATCTATTTGGGTAAAAAAAACTAAACTATCTATAAAATCAGTGGCGGATCGTGACTTATAACACTGATGAGGCGCCAAGATCAAAAATGTTAAAAAAATAAACACCGTAAATGAGAATAATATTGATCAAATGTAAAATCTAAAACTTATTAAGATAAAAAAAAATATTCTTCAATCTAAAAAAAAATTAATTTATATTTTTATATAGAATGGTATTATTCCACAACATTTCAAATAACTTTTGTTTGAAAGTTTGAGACAATGATGTGTTTGAAATTAACTCTGTATTTCGGACTTCCATTGTCTATATTTTATTTATACCCGACGTTTCGATGAGTACAATCTCTGATCGTCTTCAGGTGCAAACTACAATCAATTCCTAAGGCTATGTACTTATATACTGTGAGAAATCACTCAACCTTGAAGCTTAAGAAGTTGGCTCCGCCCAACGAGGGGCTTCCAAATATTTGGGATTTCAACACTTGGTTTACTGAAAATACCCTGATTCTGCCCAATAAAGGCAGCTTCAAGGAATTTTCGTTTCTTCCAGTGTGACTCCTTGTGCAAAACCTTTGCTTCTGCCCACTTCATTGGGTGTTGTTTTGACCATGCATGTTCGGCGATTCCTGATTTCGTTGTTTCACCTTTTTGGGTATTCATCTGATGTTCCTTAAGTCTAACAGATAGTGGTCTTTTAGTTTCGCCTATGTATGATTCACCACACTCACAAGGAACTTCGTAAATGCATTCCTTATAACATTGAATTTTTGTATTTTAACGGCCGACGGCGAAAAAATGACCCTAGGGCTTTAATAACTTTAAACACTAGTTATCCCCTCACGCTTGTGGATAAATAGTTACTATACATTTCCAAAAATTTTTTGTTTGTGACAAAATCAAAATGTTTGCATAATCACCTACAAGCGTGATGCGCGTATTATATGGCTGAGTTGTCGAGGCATAAGTGAAGCGGATCTTTTAGTCGCCTCATGTAATTTAGAAAAAGTAAAAGTTGTCCCAAGGCTTTATACAAAGAAAAATAGGTTTTTTAAAAGTACGATTGGTTGATTTTATAATTGCGATAACAAAAACGGGTTTTTCGCGTTTTTTAATTTGCAAAATTTTAATGCGGCCAGCGAGGCTTGATGCGGCACACAAGATGAGAATTCATTCTCGCCTCACCCAGCCACCGCGCGCCCTCGGCAGGATCTCGGACAGAGTTTATAGAAGACAGAAGCGAAACTGTTGCAGAGTGGTGAAGCGAGGCGACCGGAATGAGTGCTTCATCCCTCTTTGATGGAACATACCAAACAGAGGAAGGTCTCGCAAAAATAAATTTACCAGTTTTTCCAAAAATGTTGGTGAAGCGCAGCCTCACTTGCCTCATCTGACGAGCCGCCACTGTATAAAATATCAAGGGCGCACCTACGCAGTACTTACAATTTCTCTGATCATTTCGTCGTTTGATATATACAACATATTTTTTTTGGTTAGTTTTAAAAAGTCTGCAGCCACCTGGGCTGGTCGAAAATTGCGAAAACATGCATTTTCTGAACTCCCACACCATTAGAATTTTTTTTACTACAGTTATTTTTTAACGCATAATAATGTAAATTATTAAAATTAAAAAAAAAACATTTCTTTATGATTCACAAGTATTTTTTCCTTGACCTATTAGCACTTTTTTAAATGGTTATGAAGAATCAATTATTATTTCCAAAATAGTTGTTTACGATTTTTAATTATTTTTTTTTAGTTCATTTAAAATTCATGAATTAATTTACTTAAAATATATCCAACCAAAGCCTTTCTTTAACTAAACTCCCATTAAAGTGAAAAACAAAGTGATTCTAAGGAAAAAGGCGAATTCCATATATTTGCAAAAATTCGAAATAAAATTGTTTTAGCAAATAATTTTTATTTTATTGCGATAAGCAACCAATTATCATTTTTTTTTTAATTGTTTTTATGACGTGTTATTAGGCTTTTGATTGTGTAATTTTTGTGTGAATTTTGTGAAGGCGTTGCATGGATCATACTGGATTAAATTTTTTGTCTTAAACATACCCGGACATTTAAAAAAATATATCGCTCCTTCCTCTTGGATGACATTTTATCGGATCTGTATAAAATAGCCCTTAAACTAGTTTTTTGGGCTATTATTTTCCTAGAAAATAATTATTGCCTGCTGTGGATTTACAAAGTCTAAATTTTATATTGGCTGTAAGATTTTGTCTAGCCGCTACGCTAGCCTCAAAACCTTCACATAATTAATTAAACTTTTTTATTGTGAGCAACATAATATAAATAATAGATCTGATTTTTTTTGTAGTGTCATCACCTGCGCTTTGTAAATAAAACCTAGTAACTCAAAATAAGTCAAGTCTATGGCAAATGCCTCCGTGTTAAGCGGGCTTAACAAACAATTGCACAATGTTATTGTGCAATAGTTCAGACCTACAATAATATTGCACAATACTTACCGTGCAATGTTATTTGCCGATAATTTTGTATGTATTTAATTCATCTTAAACGGTCAAAAATATTGTGCAAATTGTAATTTATGTATTTGCTTTATTTTGTCAAATATAAACAAAAACAATTTTTTTATTTTAAATATTTTTTCTTAGGATTAGGGTTCCAGTTCATAAGTTCATTTTTTGTTTCACAGGAAAAATGTGTCATATTTACACCCTAAATTATAGACACTTAAAGTTACATATAAAAAGAGTGCTTATTCCTTGTCGCATGTCAGTGCGCATGCTCAAAACGTCATACGTCATTACGTCTCATCCATAAACATTTAAAGTTACATAAAAAGGATACGCCGTAGAACTGGGACTACGTCTCAGCTATCTCTACGACTCTCCTTGCACTATTCGCAAGCTTTTGGTTATTCCTTGTCGTATCTCAGTGGGCATGCTCAAAACGCCATACGGCGTTACGTCTCACCGATAAACATTTAAAGTTGCACATAAAAAAAGTGCTTAGTCGCTGTCTTATCTCAGTGCGCATGCTCAGGACCGATACAATATGCTAACTGCTTGCTAATACTGCAAGGAGGGTCGTACAGATAGGTGCAGCGATGGCAGGTCTGGGGATTTTTCCCCAGAACTGGGGAAATTTGATGTTATTTACTTGGGGATTGGGGAGAAACTTCTTAAAATAACCGAAATCTGGGGCCACTTTTTATAACAAGCAAAATTTGAAATCACAAAAATGTTTATTCAGAAAGTCAAGGAATCAAGCAATTATAATAAATAAATGGAGATGAGATATTCACTTTTACATGCATGGACCAATGCAAAAATAGTTTCATTTTAAATAATTTTTTTATTTTTTGAGAAATCCCGGGACACGTCTACTTTGTTTTTGTTAAAGATACATTTTAGAAATGCATTTCTATGGTAAATTCCTACGAGGAGTGAAATTTACCTGCACAATTTGAGTTTATTTTGAAAATAAATATCTATCAAAAACGATTCGATAGACTTTCAAAATTTTTACATGGTTATAAAGACATTTAAGAGACCTTCAAAATAAGGTATCACTCGACCCACTTTCCTTATTCAAAATTTAGGGTTAATGTTTACCCCTCGGGGTGCGTGATACTAAAAAATATTCAAAATGTGTCCCCCCTCGAACAAAAAATCGACGTATCCGCGGATTTCCTCAAAATCACTCTCTAAATACGTAAATCTTGGGTGGGAAGTTTTCAAATGAACACCCCTGTATACGTATGATGTATGAGCTAGGATTTTTTTTTGTTTTAACAAAAATCGTGAAATAGAAATTTGGGGAATTCTATTCAAAATCTGGCACCATTTAAACCAATTTCTGGGGAAAATTTGTTTTTCGACCTGGCAACGCTGGATAGGTGAAACGAAGTCGCTGTTGTACAGCGTATCCGTTCGGAGCATGCGCACTGAGATACGACAACGACTAAGCACCCTTTTGGATGCTAGAGCTCATGGCTCGAAGTCCATTGTAAACAGAAGAATCAGAGAAATAAGCATCTTTTTTATGATCAACTTTAAATGTTAATAGGTGAGACGTAACGCCGTATGGCGTTTTGAGCATGCGCACTGAGATACGACAAGGAATAACCACTCTTTTTTTATGTAACTTTAAGTGTCTATTAGACCTTACTCTTTATGGCAATTTTTTACTTGCAAAATTCTAGTATGCAAAATTAGATTTACTAGATGTCGCGGTAAAAATCCCTCGCCACGGTTTGGTTGTTCCATACCTATCCTGCTTTAAAGACCGACAGAGAGAACCAAAAATGATAAGAAAATTTACTTGAAATGAATTCACTGATAAGTTGTTTGGCATTTTGTCACGTTTAGTTTGATTTTAGGTTTCGTCAAAAGTGAATCGCCGGTATTGTTACAGTGTTTTGTTTTTCGTTAAAAAAAAACTAGTGATTTTCGTGACATTTTGACGAATTTTGTAACCTTGCGGTCGGCGGCCTAGCGAAACCTTGGTCCGTTCGCAGCGGTAAACCATCCCGCCAAGAAATAATGCGTGCTTTTGAGTCAAAATATTAACCTTGACACTTCATGTGGTCGCGTAAACCCTAATTTAGTCGCGTTACGCAACCTTGACCCTCTGCAGTTCGCGAACATTCGCGAATAGGTTATGAACACGGACTCTTGTTTTTTAAAGTCTGTGGTTTTGAGAAATTTGTGACAGTTGTTTTTCTCTCGGCTGTCCCAAGAAAGAAAATAATTTTGTTGAAAAACTGTTAAACTATTTTTAGATGTGTTAAAATACACTTATAAGACACGTTTTTTGCTAAATTTAAGATTGTAAAGAAATTTGATTGATTTCCATTTGCACCACAATGTTAAACCTAGTTTAAATTTAATCGGTGTTTAGAATATGCTTTAACATTAAACTTAGAATACCTAGGTGTCACATTCTAAACGGCAGTTTAATTTAAACTAAGTTTAACAGTACAGTGCAATTGGACCTGAAAGAAATTAATACCACCTTATATTTTACACACTTTACGCTTTAAAAAATTACAATTTTTGCTGTTTTTTGGATAAAAATGGCAAAATAAAAATCATATGCACGACACCATTAAATAACTTTTTATTAAACAATTGCCTTCAATTATTTCTATCTTTCTATAAAATTCTTTCTTATAGCCCGCTGTCTCTCTTCAACAACCTTAAATATTTTTCATTTTAACAGAGAAAAAAATGTTTTTTGGCAGTACTTTTTTTGAACGCTTAAAAAACAGTGAAAACTTGAAAAATGTGAGTGGTTTATTCTAGAAATCGAAGGTTTGGAAAGAAAGCTTTAAAATGTGAGCTCATGGCATAAAAATGTGAAAAACACAGTAAAAATTGCTTAAACAAAAACTTTACCCCATAAATTATGCTAAAATATTTACCATAAGTGATTTGGGCTGCAACTTATATTAAAAACTGACCTTTCAATTTTAATGCGAATAGCAGAAAATATCTTTGCACAAATAAGCTGAACATTAAATTTTGAGCATTATGTCAGTCATCTGTCACCTGTCAGATGTTTTTCCTTGGGACCGATAATCTATTTATGTATATTCGGTACGTTCACCCATTACCTAGAGAGGTTCTCTACACATTTGACAGTTGGTTTTTTACCAGAGGTGGGCAACTCATATTGTCCCCTCTTTCTAGTTTTTTTCATATTTGCATGTAAAACCGATTTTATAAAATGGACTGATGTTTGGTTTTCTCTTTTTATAATTTTACCAGACAGTTTTTGAATGATGACGACTTTTTTGATTAGCAAAATATGTCAAGCTTTGACAAAAACAAACAGTAAGGTTCACGGGATATTTATGTTACATTTACATCGAATTCGATCTCCAATTTAATTGTTGAAATTGACTGCTTACCATATGGGAACCCATAAAATCATTTACATTCGAAGTTGACTTTGAATAGAATGTCATATGGTAAGCTGTCAAAATTCAACAGATGGAATTCAATGTAAATAAAAATGTTAATAGTAGCTAAAATAGAAAAGAATATTATTGATCTATCTTTCTATTCCTCTTTTTCTTAAAATAATATATAATACTATTTAAATTTAACTAATCTTACTTACCTCGCAAATTCGACTATTTTTATTAATTTTTCAATTTGGCAAATAAATGCATGATCTCTTTCCATTTTTCTTGCGTTTCTTTTTCCATTGAACAATGAAACAATACAAGGTCGTAGGCGCGAGTATTTTTTACAGTTTCTTGTACCCCAATATTAGATTTTTAAACAGCACATAAATAATCAAACTTAAAATTTGGTGTACCTACGTTTATTAATCAAAAATGTGACATTGACAAAATTATTTATTCCCAATGGTTGCCAACACACAAAAAAATTACCAACATTTCCCCAACAACTGCCAAATAGAGTTGCTTACCTCTGGTAAAAAAATAACTGTCAAAAATTGTATACAGGGCCTCTATCATTACCCATACATAAATCTCCAGCTACATAGACCATTTCTGTACATTGTTTAACCAAATAATATAGACCGAAAATCCAATTTTTAGAATAATTGTCTATTTACCTGTCTGTTTGTTGCTGTATTAAAATTTAAAAAAAAAATGTTTCATCACAAATTTCTCAGGATCTTTTGTCAGGCGAACTTGGTTGTGTTATTGTGGACAGAAAAACCAAGCTCAAAAATTTCCGACTAAAAATTTTTTTTAAAATTGTCCCTCGGTAGCGCCACATGTGGTGACATGAAAAAGTTCAAAGGCCAAATCAACATTATCGAAAATCAGTGCATTGGTGATATGTTAATATGTCATCCAAATGTGTGCGATGTCCAGTCAACATTGACAAAATTAGGCTGGTTTACAGGAATGGAGATATCATGGTATGTTTATGTGATTCTTAATCTTAATATGCAGGGTGTTGCATCTGCGAGAGTATTCCTTTTCTATCCAATAAAGGCAAGACAAATTTAGCTCAGTCAAGCTACACCCCCCCCCTCAACGAAACTCAATTTGGATATTGTAAAAATTATGTAAAAATTTAATCCCTTTTTTTAAAAAATTCTGTACTTAATGAATAACGGAGTTATTCGCACTTAAAAGGGGGGGGGTGGCTTGGCGCTAAGCTGCACCACCCCTCCATGCTTGGGAGATAGATTTAATGAATGTTATATGTCATAATTTTGTACTCATTATGTACTCTTAAAGAACTGTACTTTTAGATTTTAGTTTGTTATAGGCGGGGTGTATAGCTTGATATCAAGGTGCACCGCCCCTCGGCTTAGAAAAGACATTCGACCAAAAGTGGCTATGCCAGAATTTGGTTCAAATTATGTACTAATTTTGTCCCTTTCTAAAAAATTGCCTACTCTCAAGATAACTTGATTTTTTTTTTGGGCTTTTGATATCAAGTCACACCCCCCTCTGCCTAGGCAAGAGATTTCAAAAAAGTAATTATACCATAATTTGCTACTAATTATCTATTTATTTCGTCCCCTTCTAGAAAATTGCCTACTTTCAAGATAATTTGGTTTTTGTAAACTAAAAGTACCCTTCTTTAAGAGTACATAATTAGTACAAAATTATGACATATCAACTTAAATACATTAAATCTATCTCCTAAGCATGGGGGGGGGGTGCAGCTTAGCGCCAAGCAACACCCCCCACCCTTTTAAGTGCGAATAACTCCGTTATTCATTAAGTATAAAATTTTTGAAAATCGGACTAAATTGGTATATAATTAGTACATAATTTTTACAATATCCAAATTGAGTTTCGTTGAGGGGGGGGGGGTGTAGCTTGACTGAGCTGACAAATTTTGCTATGAGTCATCAAAATGCGCGTTCAGAATGACCCAAAAATGAATTTTTTTCCCGGTGCATTGTGCAAATTATATTTCGATTAATTAAGAATTAAAAAGTATCCAATTATCAAAAATCGAGTTCTTTCAACCCTGTGACCTGTGTGCGTATTTTCAAGGTTTTTTTTTGGAATTGTTATTTACGAGTTACAACGATAATAATGTATTTCAGTTTTTGATTCGTGTTATGCTACATGCACTGATACGAAACCCAAAAATTAATTTATAATAAGCGCGTATAATAATGCAAGAAAAATATGAATGAAATACTATAAAATTCCGCGGTCTCTTGATTTTTTCTCATCTTAACAAAAAATTAAGCTGGACATTTGTTTTGTAAAAACTTACTTGTTACATCATAAAACCTTTTTTATTTGATATATCTAGGCACACCTACTTTCTAAAAGGAAAAAAAAACATCATTAAAATCACATTAAGATAACCTAAAAATTTGTATGTAATGTTAATTTCTCATATGTTTGAAATTTAAAAAATAATTAATGTTTTTTACTTACTTGCTTTTGGGACATAAAAGTTATATCCAAAAAAGTTTTCCATTTCTTTTTTTCAAAATACTTAATTGATAAATAAAAAATATATAATTTTTAAAAACATATTTTTGTAATTTATAACATTCATATATTTGTCATTAAAAAGGGGGGGATAACCACATTTTCCTAAATAATTTACAAAAAATACAAAAAAGAATCAAATTATTAGCTGTAATTTCAAAAAAAATTTGCCTGCGGCACTATTAAGTCGTTGATTGTTGCAAATTTAGTTTAATTTTTTAAAAATTTTCTGGTCATACAGAAAATTTTTTAGGTCAGCATCGCTATAACACATTGATTGTTACAATTTTGGTTTAATTTTAAGCAATTTTTCGTATATTTAGAATTGAAGATCAGATCCCATCCCAACCCAGAGACCCTTGTCAGCTAATTCAACCAAGATTTTTTTTTAATACTTCATAAAAAACGCGATAAAGAGCAAAATTTTTAAAGAATGCTCTGCTTCAATTGCAAAAAACTTAAAAACAAAAGATCAAAAGATCTTGGGTGGAAATAACGAAAATTCAAACCTGGATGAGCATCCTACAAGGAACACACAAAGGACAAAAGCGAAAAGAGAAATGATTAAACGATTTTTCGCCTTGGGCAACCAGCGTAGGCTCGTCAGTAGTTTCACTGGTCACCCTTCCCATCATTAAACACCATCATACACTTTAATTTCCAACTTTGAATCACTTACAAATAAGCATCGTTCCGCACTGGTACTTATCCAAGTTACCTGATACGGATTCGTCCTGGCGTGTTAATATTTCCAATAGGATTATGCTCCTAAGGCAATTAAAAATAAAAAGAAGTTAAAAAAATCTCCATTCATGGAGGTTTTGTTTAACCTCCGTTCCCCAAATAACAAACCCAGACCCAGGTTGGACGAACTTCAAGATAAACAAAAGCTTAAAGATATTAATGAGTCTACGGAGCAAGATGCAGAAATGGTTTGGACAAAGGTTAAAAGTGCCATAGTCGAAAGATTTATCACTGCGGTAAAATCCCTGATGACTGGCTAAAATCAACCTTTGTTACGCTGCGTAAAAAACATTCAGCAAAGAAGTGTAGTGATTACCGCCTAATCAGCCTAGTGAGCCATATGTTAAAAATATTTCTAAAGATTATCCATAAAAGAATTTATGGAAAATGCGAATCCTTGTTGGACGACACGCATTTTGGATTTCCTGGTGGGTTCGGGACAAGAGAGGCACTGTTTGGCATTCAAGTCTTAGTTCAGCGGTCTAGGGATATGTCGGTGCCAGTATATGCCCGTTTCATAGATTATGAGAAAGCGTTTGATCGAAACACGAAAAGCTCATAAAATCGCTAAAAGAAGTTGGTCTAGATGACCGAGATCTAAAGATAATCGCTAATCTATATTGGAATCAGACTGCTCAAATAAAGGTTGATGGCCAACTGTCCGAAGAGGTTCAAATAAGAAGAGGTGTGCGCCAAGGTTGTATATTGTCTCCGCTGTTGTTTAATATCTATAGTATAAAATAATAGACAATAACTGCGAAAAGGGTCTGACCATAAACGGCATAAAAATCAACAACCTACGATATGCCGACGACACTGTCATAATAGCAGACACGCTGAATCAAATTGCTGTCAAAAGTTTGCCTTAAAGGATCGTTCATATAAGGCATAGGCTTAGTCACTTGATTAGTATTTGGTTTTGTTATAATGTTAGTTATAGTTTTAGTCTTAAAAATTGCTCACAGTTCATACTTGTCTTTGTTATAGTCATAACAATCACTAAGCAAGTGCATTTAACCTCACTTTTTTGATGTTTTGTTTTATTTACTTTTATTTTTTGTAGTTTTTTTTTAAAGAAAATACAACAAAACCCTTAGCAACCTGTTTTTTGCTTTTAATTTCTCTGTATCAAATTTTTGAAATTATTGATTTCATTCCTGTCAACATAGTTGGGCGCCTTACTTCAAATTTGGACTCGCGCATGCGCATTTATATTTGTTATAGTAATAGTCGTAATTTTAGTTATAAAAGTTGAAAGTTGCCAACTTTTCCTTAGGACTGTGACTAAACCTATGACAGCATAATCAAAAGCATTGCATGAACACTTTCATAAGAAACAGTGGTTTTAACTTTTTTATGATTAAGACTATTACAAAAACTAAACCTATTTAGTGTCCTTTTCTCCACCTTCGCCGCCATTTTCACTCAAAAGTGACAGATAATCCATTAGTTTTCTGTCAAAATGGTATAGTGACACTTTTCCGAAAAGCAGTGGACAGGGTACAGACCGCGCTGATGATAGCCAACGTTCGAAGAGACTATGGCACTTGAAGACGAGAAGATTATTAAATGTCTATAAATTTTGTAACAAATAATATTGTTTTTTTTGCGAGCCAACTTAAATCCTTAATTGGTATTTTTCCGTTACGTGGGTGTAATAAAGTTGGAATTTGATCCCTAATGTTACCTAAACAAATTTGATTTTTTCTTGTTTATCTTTAGTTTTTTTATTTAAAAGCGTTTTTTAAAATAGTAATGTAAAAAGTTAAGTGCAAACTTTTTTAAAAAAAATTAGAATGCTTGAAAATTTAGTTGACCATGTTATCGAGTCGGGAGCATTGTCTTTTTAAAACCACCAATTTTTTATGTTAATAAACATAATTCAAAAACGTTTTTATCTGATTCTGTAATTTGACCAGATTTTGCCAACTTTGCAAATTATTTTTTGTCTGATAAGATTGAGCAAACAGACATACCTAGGCATTTAGGTGTGAAAGGTGTAAGTGTATTATTTGAAAGTAATAATTTTGTTAACGTGCTTAACTTTGTTTAGGAAATTTTGTTCTTGCTTGAAAAATAAAACTTAGAAGGGTTGTCCATATCTTTTTTTTATTTTATTGTTTATTTATAATAAATAAAGCCTTTTATATTGACAATATATGTTTTATGGAAATGTTTCCACTATCGCCCTCAAAGCAACGCTAATCAAGACTCCATGTAACCCGCAATCTTATATATAAAAATGAAAACAAAAATAATAATGTAACGAATTTCATTCAAATAAAATTTGGTTTCAATGTCAAGTTCAAATAATATCCAATGCACAAAAACAAATTTGTAAATATTTTTTCTAAATAATCGGATATTTTTCTGATTTTTGTAAGCAGCATTGATTAGATACTTGGGATTTAATACTTGAATTTGCAAATGGTGTTGTCACCATATGAAACTTGACACGCTTAAAAGATTAGTGCTCATGAATAGCTTCACGAGCTACCAAATCAGTGCTCAATAGCTTGGTGATCCAAAACCAAGCAGGTCACTGCTCGGCAAAAACTGAAAACGTGCAACGAACAGCCTGCAAAGTCATAACTTCAGTAATGAAGATAACACCATTGTAAGTAATGCTTAACCTCCCCCCGCTGCATATCTGGGTAGAGAAAGAGGCAAGAGCAACTTTAGCAAGTTTCATAGCTTGAATCAGGAGCATCCTGGTCAGGCATTGGGAAACTGTGCAGGGCTAACCAAAGCATTTTGTAATAACCGAATCCTTAGTATGCTAGCAGACCACGGGCTACCAAAATACAACTTTGAAAAACCGTTTCAGGTTCTGAGGGAAGAATGGGAGGGGAATATAAATCAACTTATGCCAAAGCTGACCACGTTTGGTACACAGACGCATCAAAAACCAAAGACGGCGTGGGAGCGGGTCTATCGGGTTCAAGCGCTGCAATTTCAGTTGGACTCGGTAACCTTGCAACCTGTGCAATCACTTTTAGTTTGGAACTGCCTTCAAACTCTGCTAAAGATCTGTGTAACCAACCAAATCACTCTGTATGGGTCCCGGGTCGCACAGGAATTGAAGGAAACGAAAAAAGTTAATACATGAAACTGGGCTGAGGAAATCCCATGCCTGAATTATGGTAGCCCAAGACTTGCTGAGTTTTACCAGCTAAATTCAAATGGTTTGGGACAATCATACCGTGTGCTATATTAACGCACGGTGTGAGTTCTGGTAGCCCCAAATTTTCAACCCACGTTGGTGTTGCCCCATTTTCTCGGTGATACGACCACCCTTGTTATTTATCGGTAGGTTTTCATAAATGCCTGATCCACAGTTTCGCTCCTTCTATTTTCCATTCTATCGCCCTCTGACTTTTTTCGACAAGGAAGCACAACTTTAACTCTTTTTTTTTAAGGATGCTTACACAAACGCGCCAAAGATACGCTAACGACAAGGAATCAAAAATAGCTTGCCAACTGTGTCTACAATTCTACCTCACAAAAGCTTATAAACCTTATAAAAACTGATAAAAATCAGGTGTGATTTTTATAAGATTTTATGCTGATTTTTTGGCAGGGTATAGCCCCTCCAGGTGTCCCCATATTCAGCTTGCTGACTACAGTTTTAAGTCATCCTAAAAATATCAGCCTTTCGAAAACTCACTTTTTTTTCGGAAGCTCTTGGCCTAATAGATTTGTTTAGTTAAAAGAGAGTTGAGCGGTTTAGTTATTTGAGAATGAACAAGAACTTGTTCTTTTTTTGCAGCTCCTCAACGACAAAACCGACGATGACGAGAAAGAGAAAATGTCCGGCTTGAAAAAGCGCAGCGAACTGTTGCAACAGCTGCTGAAGAAAGACAGCAATGATGATGACGATAAGAAACACGAAACCCACCCGCAGGAGGATTCTTTACTCAGGTATTTTTTCGCGCGACTACCCAAAAACCGGCGATTTAAAACAAACTAAGACCAAAACCAGTGTAAAACCCTTGAACGAATTCTCTAAAGAGACCTAGCTAACGAAAACCGCATACCATATAATAACGACTGTTTACTTACAAACTTTGCACATAATGAGCCGGTTGAGTTCCATATCGTTCCAAACGTTAGAGAGCTAAACAGACAGCGACAACCCTAATAACACATGGTCATTTTAAAAACGTTTTTAAAAGGTCCCAGTCAAACTTACCGGACGTCCTGGGGACGTACTCTTGGGGACCTATATGTATTAAAGACGTTTTTAAGATGTTTCGGGGATGTTTTTGTGTAGTCCTTGGACGTCTCGGGGACGTCCATGCAGAACGTTTTTTGAAGGTTTAAAAACTGTTTTTGGACATCTTTTATTAGGACAATCTCGGACTTCTTTAAGAGGTACTCAAGACCTAAAAAGAATTTCCCAGGACACAAAAAAGACGTCCCTCAGGGACTTATTAAAGTTTTTAAAAAGTTTTTAAAAAGGGTTTTTAAAACGTTTTAAAGTTCCAGTTGAACTTACCGGACGTCCCAGGGACGTACTCTTGGGGACTTATATGTCTGAAAGACGTTTTAACGACGTCTCGGAGACGTCCACCTTTCTTACACCCTGGGACGTCCACTGAGAATGTTTTTTGCACGTCTTAAAATGGTTTTATTCACGATCGTCATTAAGAAACGTATTTAAACTATAACTGTAACTTTCTGGTAATGCAATTTTATTCTAAATAAAAAATCTTTTTCAATTTACTTAAAAATGAAAAAATATCCACAAAAATGTTTTTAAAAAGATTGTAGACGGCCAACTGCACCAAATCATATTTCTATTTTGTACGCCCATTTTAATCAAATTAAATAAAAACCCCACCCTAACTAGTCCACGCTGCTTGAACTTTATTACACCTTCCAGTGTAAAAATTCTACCTAGTATTTTTTTTTATATAATAATATTTATATGACGAACTTTCTGGACAAAAAAGAACGTTTTTAAAACGGCAAATATTGAACGTCGTAAAATCGTCAAATCCAGTACATTTTAAAGATGTGGTAATCCTGTTGGATATGGATCTTTTGCTTAAGAATTATATACTTAATTATTATGTTCTTAAAAATTTGAAGTATGAACATCCCTACTTCTATAAGTATCTACTTTATTCCTTTTACATATCAAATTTTTGCGACGTAAAAAATAAATTTTAAGTAATTTTAAAACGTCGAATTTGGTACATTTAAAAAACGTTAACAAGTCTCCAAATTACGATATTTCTAAAAAGTGAAAAGTAACCATCCAGTGAATAATTTTACGTGCTTTTCTTTGTTTATAAAATGACGGACTCTTCGAACTAAAAAAAAAACGTTTTTAAAACCTCAAAAATTGAACGTTGCAAAAACGTCCAATACAGTACATTTTAAAGACTTACTTTTTAAGAGTTGTTAGTTAAAAATTTTAAATAAAAGCTTTCTAAAACATACTTTATTTTTTTTACTAACAATTAAAATTTTTGGGAAGTAAAAATGACATTTTAAGTAATTTTGATGTTTTTAAAACGCTCGAAAAAGTACGACGGGACCTAATGGGACCTAAAAAGGACGTCCAGGGGACGTCATGTTTTATTAGGGAACTGTAGTGTGAATCCCCTCGCGGAGAGGGTTTACTCCCGTTCTTAAATAAACAAGAAAGCGCCGCGAGGATGGAGTTGGATTATTAAACTGTGAACGTAGTTGCATTCCCGGCGTCAAAAATTAGTCAACTTAAAAGTAAATATTTTCCCAGGTAATATTATAACCAAATTCTCAACATCAAGCAGTTAATCTAAAATTATTAGTTAGGTATTACCTGCTCGGAAAAAACAGTAAACATCCAAAAACCGCTAGAAAAAATATTGATATTTTTTTCGAGATAATTACCGAAATACGAAAAAAATGTGTTTTTTATCTTTTTATTTATGGCCTGTATGTAGCGCGCACAGTATCTATTAAATATTACATTTTAAGTATTTTCTCGTTATGATTTTGACAAAAAGATTCTTATAAGGGTAGTTCTATAAAAATTGGTAAACTTTGAGTTCTCTTCAAATATCTTTTTAACTACATGACATTTCATTAATTTTGAAGGTAAAAAAGGTTTTTATTTTTTTAAATCTTTTTTTTTTCATGCTTGTATCCCAAATCTCATTCCCCTGCCGTGTCTCCACTAAAAATATCAATGCAAAACCTAAAAAAATTATATTGATAGTTTGAAATCAAAACCATGTTTTCTTTTTACTCTTTGTAAACTTTACTCTATAAAAACAATTATGTCCCCCTAGTTTGTTATCAGTCCCCTGTGGGTTAAGTATTTAAAACAAATGCAAAAAACATGGCAAACAAATAAAGTTCTTTTGTCAATAGCGAACATTGCAGTTAGTGTACGAAAGCGTTAAGTAAATATTTTTGAGGTCAGTTTAAGAAATTATGATAGGATTCGTCCTCTTGCATTTTAAACTGATTTGACTTTGTGGGTTATAGGGGTGCGGATTATCAAGAAAACACTTTGGTTTTTGGCGACGTTTCGTGACTCAGTGATTGTCGTCTAAAAATTGAATTTTTTACATTTTAAAAGCCAATATCTCGAAAACTAGTAAAGTAACCTTTTGATATGGGGTACCATTGGAAGGAGAATTTCAGCCAGAATTTAAATATGAAGTCAAAATAGGGAGTAGTGCCCCAGAAAAGGGCTACATAGGGGATTTTACTTTTTATGATAAAGGGCAGTTAGCGATGTATCGAAAACCAAAATCTATGTTTTAAAAATTATATATTTTTTTTCTTAAAACCCCTCTAGACCAACTGTGGGGCAGAATTTAGAATTACCATAAAATGTTTATTTTATTAGGAGTTTGGGGTTTTCTCCCGGATCCCCCGACCGAAGAGGGCCAAAGCGATCCATGGATGACAAGGACGAACACCGGGATAGCAAAAGAACTAGTGACGGATCACAGGTGCGCATTATAAAAAAATATACCCAAGTGGGATTTTAATTGTGGGAATGTTTTAACAGCTTTAGCAAAACCTTATGAAAATAAAAGTGCTATTTGGGTAAATTAGAAGCAAAAAATTTAGGAAATAAAGTATCGTTCATACAAGGCATAGTCTTTGGTTTAGTTTTTATAGTCTTAATCATCAAAAACTTAAAACTACTGTTTCTTATAAATGAAATCAATAATTTCAAAAATTTTATACAGGCAAATTAAAAGCAAAAGTGTTTTATAGGTTCCAAAATAAAATATTGATTCTATCACACCTTATATTCTTTAAAAACAAACTACAAAAAATAAAAGTAAACAAAACAAATCATCAAAAAAGTGAGGTTAAATGCACTTGCTTAGTGTATAAGTACTAAAACAAAGACAAGTATGAACAGTGAGCAATTTTTAAGACTAAAACTATAACTAATACTATAACAAAACCAAATACTAATCATGTGACTAAACCTATGCCTTGTATGAACGATCCTTAAGTTATTACCGATAAAATGGGTAAAACCGATTAAAATTTGTAGTTTTTTGCGTTATAAGATTCCTCTATTTTTGATATGAGGCTATGACAACAACTCCTTTGAAATATATATTAAATACAGGTATCTTCGACCGGCTCGGACAGTGAATTGTGTAAAAAGAACAAAATGTTGGCCTCGCTTCTGGCCAAGCACACTCACACTCCTCCCACCATACCGTCAGTGCCGAATAGCGTAATTTCGGCTATTCCCCAGGAAAAGTTACCCAGGTGAGTAACTAAGATGGCATGAAATAGTAGTTTTTACAACTATCTTCTGTTAAAATAGTGCTTTTTACGAGCTTTCGTGAGAAATTGTTTAACTACGAGTTTAAAACTAAAAAATGGCGGACAAATACATACGAAAAACTAGAACATAAGATCACTAACTGGGTCACCATTTTTATATTATGAATCAAAGAAAAGAAATTACTGGAGAGCAAGTCAGACCTAACTTCAATGAACAACAACAATAAAACAAATCTCTAATTGTACAGATTTCTGTAAAATAAGACTTAACTTTTTAAAGACTCTATTATTAGAGAATTAATAGACCACTGATTCATCGTGAGCTTATTTTCTTACCGTATTGCCGTAATTGAGATGCTAAAAAGAGTTTTTAAAACACCAACAAAAATTACCGTAACTGTATTATTCTTTTGCCCACATACTAACTGCTAATGTAAATAGAATAGAAAAGAAAACAACAATTCCTGTTTTCGCAAATTCACTTTCACAAAAAAATGAAAAACCTAACTAAACAAAAAAACGAATTATCAGCTGCAGCTTTCGCACAGGAATAAATCTGGGTGGTTGCAAAAAATAACCGAGCGAGTCCCGTTAAGCCTCCGTAAGTATAACGTATTTCGGTTTGGTTATTTTTGGATATGGGAGCAAAATTACCGATTTTGCCTACGGTATCACCAATTTTGAACGCTCTATTATTTATCTCAAATACCGACGATTTACACCTGTGCAACGATCTTTTTAAAAGAAATTCATTTTATTGATGTTCATAAGATTACATCGATACGCAACCTTTATATGTTCTCCAAAATGTTAACATGTGCTTCTTTAATTTTTCAGGATCGTGACAGATCCCGCAAAGGTTATAGGCGGAACCATGGCTCAAATAATGAACAACGTCAGAAGGAACTCGATGCCTGTGGGCAGGTCTTACTTGGGAACTAATGTGCAGAGGTCTGGCCACATTAACACAGGTAAGTGGAATCAGATTATGGCAGGGTTCGCACGGACCAGGTTAACCCGGAAAAATCAGAAAATTTCTCATTCCTCCGCAAAAGTCAGGGAAGTTAGAAAGTTTGAAAAAAAAACAGGCAAAGTCGAAGGAAATTAATCTGGAAATTTCCCTTGTGCAAATTTAACTGGAAGTTTTGCAGGTAAATTTCCGAAAATGAGACGTGGAAATTGCATCGATTTTGGAAATATCCCGGGGTTATTTCCAAATGCAATTTCCAGGAAATATTTTAATTTATATTAGACTTCATAAACTCGTAGGAAATTTCCTACCAAAACATAACATGCTCATTAAATATTTCCGGAAATTTATTCTGCACCCAATTTTTACAAAGGAAAGCGTTTACGCGGAGCGCCAAAAAAAAATCCCTTTCTCTGCGTGATCTTAAAAAATTGACTTCAGACAAAATTTCCGTTAATATTTAGAAAAAATTAAAGGCATAGTAAATTTTAAGTGCGTGTCATATTATAAAACTACTTAAATTAAATCCAATGGAAAAATGTTCTCCAATATCACTATTTTTTGTCAACAACTATTTCTACCTACTCGCGTGCGGTAAAGTGAATTCGTTTGGGTGTGAAACGTATTACTTTACCATACTCAGCGCGGTAGAGTGTTTATTTCATGAAATGAAATTGCTGACATTTATATAATTTTTGAGGCCACAGGTGTGTTTAACTCATGCAAAAAATGTCCCTACGTATTTTGCTCCGTGTCGTTCTGTTTCCTAACATCGCATGCAGTAAAGTTATTCTTATTCACTTATTAGGTAAATAACTATTTTGATCGACAGTTCCTTTGCAGTCCCGCTTTGTACTAAACTGTCGATAATATAATTTTTTCAGGTTACTCTCCTGCCACTTCGACCTCGGACAGTCACATCAACTGGGGCGAAAACAACAACATTCACGCGGCCGTAGCCACCGACACGGTTCCCGCTGACTTGCTCGAAGAACTCATGGATTTGGTACCTGATAACAATGCAGGTTAGCTTAATCTTTAGTCATCACAGACTCCTCCCTATCATATGCATAAGTATTAAAATTAAAATTTTTTAAACCTTTGACAACTATGCGAATTTTTCTCTAAAGGCTACCCCTATTTGCTCCGCCCTAGATTTTAAATTAGTGCCTAGTCTACATCTACACACCAAATTTTATCATATTCGAATAAACGGTTCAGAAATAACGCCCGATTATATCATAGATAAAAAATATCTCTGGAACTACTTAGCCTATATTCTACCATTTTCCAAGCTGAACTGCTTGCAATCATTATGTGTGCACAGGAGTGTCCCAACCAAAGCCTCAAAAGAAAATACATCTTCACACTCTCAAGTCAGAGTTAAGAGGACTTAAAAGCCGTAAACATATAAATGTGCGTGCGTCGACACTAGTCCGTGAATGCAAACAAATCCTAAAAGCGGTCACAACCCACAGCCAGGTAACCTCCTGGACTCATGAAAATCCATGTTCTAAAAGAACTCGACAATTGGGAATAGGACCAATTGTCAAAACACTGGAGACACTCCAGGACTAAGAGAGTCAAAAATGTTATTAACCACATCAAAAAAAAAAAAAAAAAAAAAAAAAAAAAAAAAAAAAAAAAAAAAAAAAACAGAAAAGCTCATAAACATGAACAGAAAAGACATCAGAATAGTCGTCGGACTGATCACCGGACACTGCCTGATAAAATATCACCTAAAGGTAATAGCAGAAGACGACCAATGCAGATTTTGAGAAACCGCAATAGAGACCGCAGAACACTTACTCTGTGAATGCCCCGCTCAACTCTGGAGAAACTTGAGCACCTCGAGGGTTCCTGGACACGAACTAAGATGAAGAGTCATGCACAAAATTTCTGCAAAGGAAGCAGTGCCGTGCGGCTAAAAAAGCCGAAACGATTCCCTTTCAATCTACAATCTAGCCTATTTTTATCGAACATATCTAAGAACACTCCCCAAAGGATAGGCTGCAAACAAAAAAAAAACCGCATCGAAATAGGTCCGCTGGTTCCAGAGCTACAGACATAGGGGTCAAACTTATAAAACTCTTTTTCGGATTCGGGTCGGGGGTTAAAAAGGGTCACATTTGATTTTGATTTCGCTGCACCACAGAAGGCGAAATGACGAAACTGGGAGGACAAAAACCCTAAAATGAAACTTTTTTTATTATTTTTTGAAATACATATGTCCCTGTTGTTCAACTATTATATTATTATTTCCATAGTGCGTATTATCGTCATGGCGAGACGAAAAAGAAACGCAAACTTGCAAGTCAACTTAAATTGCATCAATGAGTCGTTTTTTTCTGTAAGATTCTATAAAGTTTGATATTTTCTTATGGATTTCCAGTAATTTTGTTCATAATTTCATAATAAATTGGAGGCTATAAAAGTTTTTACAAGGTGTCTAATCTTTCTGTGATTATTGGTTTGTAGCTTTATTATTCACCCTTGATGAAAAAACTAAAAACAAAGTTCGTAGGCGAAAAGTTAGCGCCTATACTTTTTATAAACCTTCCCTGTGGCAAACTTTTTATTATTGGTTCTAGAAACCTGAGATAAAAAGAATTTGATATAAGAGTAATTAGTCCATGGCAAATGATATTGTTAAAAACTAATTTATTTAGAATATGAAAAATTTGGAAATATATAGGGTGTTCAATTTAAAATATCAAGTAAATCAGCTTTTCTTATAAACTAATCACGTCATTTTTGTCGGACGTTAAGGGACATGGAAAAAGTACTCCTAAACCCAAAAATAATAAAGTTTTCCTCAAGCCAGATTTATAAAAGTTCAGTTAATTATTGTTAAATATCACTATAAAAATAAGATTATTTTGAAAAATATTTTTGACGTTTACTTAATTGATGGGTAAAGCAAGTAAAAGTAGAATATAAAGAAAAGTAAAATACTTTTTTTTGTTTACCCGTGCTGTTTGTGTTATATTTTTTAAGCAAGTTTTTTCACCATTACTAGAAACAGTGCACAACCATTCAACTAATTTTGTTTAATTTATGGTCTAACTAGCTTAATACCCGCTTTTTTACTCCTACCAACTTAATGCAACCCCTACCACCGCCCCTCTCTCACTCTCGTTCTTTACCCTTCCACCCACCCCTTTCCTTCCCTTACCTTCCACCTAGTTAAGATATTTCATTTAAATATCAAAAAAAAAATTCACTTGACAGCTGTTAGTAATCGAAATGTCAAATAAAAAATAACCTATAAGTCAATCCAGCAGTCACACCCCATCTTCTTATTAAATTTTATTCAAATCGGTTTAGCCATTTTTGCGTTACACATATCAACACACAAACTTTCGCATTTATAACATAAGAAGAATATAGGATTGATTTTTTCTTTGATTTATATTAGAACCTGAATTGAAAATATCAGAATTACGCCATAAAATCTGAACATAAACTTCCGAATATTTTTGTCCTCCCAGAAATTAAATTTCGTCCACTGTGCGCACCCTCGATTTTTTTTTCGACCATTAATGTACTAACGCCAAGCTACGAGTTGGTCTTGCGTAAAGAAGAGCAGTGACGAGTTCTACCATAGAATAATTAACTTACTGTAAGAGTTTTATGTTACAACCTGGTTTTTTGCCGCTCTTTTGCTCGTTACACGCACTGAAATGCTAACGCGAAGTGGCGCGTTCTCATTGGTCTAGCGTAGAAAAGATCAGTGACGTCATTGGTCGGCTTTGAATCTTAGCACGATAGTTGTATGATATAACACCGATTTTCTGCCGCTTTATTGATGTAAGTTCATTTTTTTTTCTAGACGTCACAATTCTTCGCGACACCCACAAGCCTCCTCAAACGTCGTCGGGCCTCAGTGAAGCCCTGGCCATCTACACCATCCAAAAAGACCTGATGCAGTGCGAGAGCACCGTAAAAAGTCCCACTTCGCCGAATATTTCCCTACCTGCCAGACCACCAGCTTATCCTCAGGTATCCCTAAATTTTTATGCTGCAGTGCTCACGGAATCATTAATTGTATTTTGAACCACTTTTTATCGCAAAATATTTATTTCATGATCAATTTTACACAGATGTTGCAAAGTGGGGAAAATTTTCCAAAGTTGGGAAAAAAAAGGTAAAATATTTGTTTTTGTTTACGCGTGCTGTTTGTGTTATATTTTTTTAGCAAGTTTTTTCACTCGACATATATTGATTCACACAGGTCTCCTCTCACAACAACCTAGGCTATCCCCCGCCGCCGAACTACCTCCAGGCCAGCAAGTACCAGCGTTCCCTGAGCGTGCGCGGTGCCGGCCCCCAGTACGCCACTGCCAACAACTTGACCAACCAGCAACTTTTGTTGCAGCAGCAACGCAAGCAGCTGTTGCACCAGCAACAGCAGCAACAAGAGAAACAAAGGCTTTTACAGCAACAGGTAGGCTAAATTTTTCCTGTGACTTTTGAATTTTTTAAACGAGTCGAGAGTTAAATGCATTTTTCTTCGTTAATATTAATATGCAAAAATCTCATTAGGTTGTATAACAAAATCTGATCAACGTCTGATCAATTTACGATGGACAAACAAACTGTTTTTTCATAATCGGTTTTTACCAAAAACCACAAGCGAAGTAGTTTAAAAAAAAGGTACCATTTTAAGTATTGATCCTTTGAAAAATGCCCTTTTTAGAAAAATATTCAAAAATAACCTTGCAAATCGCTGTTAAATAAAGCCGTGTCCCCTATCCCTTTTTCTTACGCACTTATACTACGGTAGATAATGTCATCTCTTTCAAACCCGTCAATCAATTATCAAAAAGCTGGATAGAGATACCTGTATATCTGCAGTAGTATAAGAGCGAAAGAGATAGAAATGGCGGAAACGGCGTTATTTAACATTGAGTTGCAAGCTTAGTTTTGAAAATTTTAAAAAAGGGCATTTTGCAAAGGATCAATAGTTAAAATAGTACCTTTTTTAAACTGCTTCGGTTGTGGTTGTCGAAAAATTAACATTTTTCTTAAGATCCCAGGGTTAGACAGGCTAATTATAAAAAGAATTACGTAATATTTCCATTTAGAAACAACAACAACTCCTGATTCCGTCCAACGCAACCGCTGCCGACATGAACAACATGCAAAACATCGACAGCATCATGAACAACACGGTCGCCCCTCCCAACGTGTCGTTGCAGCGCTCTTCTAGCATCCCCGACGCGCAGCTGTCACCCAAGTATAGCGGCCAGATACATCAAGGTTCCAATTCGGTGAGTTTTTATATTTTTTTCTGCTACTCCGACAGAAAATGACATTTTGGACCCGCGAATGAAGGAGAAAAAATCCACTTTACCTGCTTAGGGAGTTTTGATTACTTTACCTCTTGCCGGGGGTTTTGTTTACTTTATTTCACTCCATCACGGAGATTTAATGATTTGTAGCGGAACTGTTCCTATAACTGTTTAAATAATTTAATTAAATATTTTAACAAAGTTATTTATTTAAAAAAGTTAAAATTTATTACAAATTATTTTTACGATTTAGAAAATAGTAATTAAAATTGAATTTTCAAAAACTACGTAATTTTTCAGCTCGGGCAGCAAAACCAAAGGGGTCAACAAAACCAACAGCAGTCCCAACCCTACTCCCCCCTTTCCCAGATGCCTTCCCCCCTTGGAGGGCAAAATTTTCAGGCTCAAACCACGGTAAGTTTAATTATCATTGGCATTTAAAAAATTGGAGAATATATTGTTTTTTATGATATTTTCAGGAGCGAATACAGCTCCTCAAACCCCCCCCCCCTACGAGAATTTTTTTCAGAAATCTTTCGTGTATTTTTTTAACCAAAAATTATGTCGCAGGCAGAAATTTAAAAACATAACTTTTAAAGTTTTAAAAGGATGAGACATGGCTATTGTCAATTAAAATTTTTATATTTTTACTTAAAACTGGTCTATATTAAAGATCCTTAAGCTGGGTAACAAATTAAAAAAAATGCTATTTTTATTTGAATTTCAAATAGCTTTGTCAGACAATTAGGATTTTATAAATAGCCTTTTTTGGGAAATTTAGGAAGAGGGAATGTGTGTTATATTTTTAAAACATACAGTACAGTAAATTAAAATTTACACACCCTGTATCAAAATGAATATAAAATTTATTTGTATGCTTATTAAAAAAAATGCTCATTTTTAGTATATAGGTATTATTAGATGCCCTCTATGCATTTGACAGTTGCTGTTTTACCAGAGGTGGGCAACTCATATTGCCCTACCTTTCTAGTTTTTTTTTTCATATTTGCATGTAAAACCGATTTTATGAAATGGATTGATGTTTTGTTGTCTTTTTTTATAATTTCCCCAGTTTTTGAATGATGATGACTTTTTTGGTTAATAAAATATGTCAAACTTTCACAAAGAACATGAGGTAGATAAACAGATATTAAAAATGTTAATATTAGGTAAGATATAAAAATTTTATTGATGTATCTTTTAATTATCATTTTCTTAAAATAATAATAATAATGAAACAATGATTTGGTTGGGAATCCAACTTTAGTCTAAGAACTTTTTAAAATAGTCAATATTGGGGAGTTTTTGTGTTAGACTATGTCTATTACGTATTTGTCTCACCACTGCTTTTGTGACAACGGAAAAGCGAATTAAAGGTCAGTACCATTTTAAGAATTTTCTTTCTTTATCAATCAACTATTTTTGTGGCTTCTATGTGTACCTATTTTACGTTTTAATATTGTATTTAGTTAAATACAATTTTTTTTTATCCATATTTTATATTTTAACCCCTACAAATAATATTTAAAGTTACACATAATAATTATTGAGTATTGTTTCTATCTTTCAGATGCGCTGATAATAATTTTAAATAAATCGAAACGTTCGCAAATTTAAAAAAAGCTTTTCTTGTTTTTTAATTGACCCCTTGCCAACCAAATCAACGTTTCATAAACATTATATTATTTAAATTTAACTAATCTTACTTACCTCGCAAATTCGACTATTTTTATTAATTTTCCAGTTTGGTAAATGCATGATCTCTTTCTATTTTTCTTGCGTTTCTTTTTCCATTGGACAACAACGCGAGTATTTTTACAGTTTCTTATACCGCAATACTCGATTTTTAAACCGCATGTAAATAATCAAAATTAAAATTTGATGTACGTACGTTTATTAATAAAAAATGTGACACTGACAAAATTATTTATTTCCAATGATTGCCAACACACCAAAAAATTATCAACATTTCCCTAACAACTGCCAAATCAAGTTGTTTACCTCTGGTAAAACAATAACTGTCAAAAATTGTATACATGACCTCTAGGTATTATTAAGTTCAGAAAAAGTAAATTAAACAAAGAAACCAAAATTTGTTGCCAATTTAACATAAATGTTTTTAAAAAACTGAGAAAAAATTATTGGGAGTGGTCAAACTTGAATGGCCCACATAAATATAATTTCGATTTTATTTTCTAGGTTGGAGGGAGTTATCAGTCCCAAACAGCCAGAATGTCACCGCAGTCCCAATTCAACGCCCAATTGTCCCCAAGACAGGCCTACCCGCAGGGCAACGGGACACCAAGCAGTGGGGCGTGGCCACCGCAGAGGATGACTATCCAACAAAATCCCATGCTCAACGCTCAGCTTACGGTAAATATCAATCTGCTCACATAATTAATTTTTTGACTAGTCCTTCCCCGTTTTTGAAATACAGAGTTCTTTTTAAATGGATAGCCTACTAGAAATAACTTTCATTTTTGCCTTGAGAAAAAAATGGGAAAAACCCATTCAGGGAAATATGAATACGCTGTCAAAAAAACTTCTGGAATAGATAAAAAAAGTAAAGTTTTATTGATTTAATTTAAAAAAAAAACAAACCCAACAAATTTTGACCCCATTTTTTTTTTATTGTTTTATGCTTAATTATTTCGCTTTGACACTGTATTTTGAAAGCATAATATTTTTACATGACTTTTTCTGATATTTACCTCTTCTCTCGAGCATTGAAAGCTTTCAATTTGGACCATTTACACCATGTATGACTAAAATAATCCTTTTTTTTCTAAATTTGTGACACATTTACTACGTTTATATGCGCCTAAAACCGGTTTTATATAAGGGTAATTCTTGGCTTTGTCCGAGGGTTTATACATCCGTCATTAAATGTTAGTTTAAAAGAAAACAAATAAAATAATTAGGTTAACCAAAGATTTTTCGGTAAAACGAGGGTTGAGTATATCTTTAGGTTGGAATTTTTAAAGTGTTTATACCGATCCTGGTGTTAAAAAAATGGTTTATTAAAAATATTCGTCCGAATTTTAGCGAGCTCCACAACAAAACCAGCGATCTCTAAACAGTCCGGGTACGGGTCCGTCGCGTCACTCGCCCTTCGCCGGCGATCAGTTTCCCCCACCCTCGTCGCCGAACAACTCGACCGGATTCACGCAGGCGCAGTACATGCAACGGCTTCAGCGGGCCAACAGTGTTCCTACCTCTAATAGTGCTCAATTGCCAGGTAAGCGAAACCAGTTTGACAGTTGACTTGAACAGAAACATAACTCTCTAAAAAACAACTTTCCACTGAATAATGTATCTCTCAACTATAACATGAGACATGCGTTTCTGTAAATATGGGAGTTTTCCAAATTTACAGGAGACCTTAATATATTTTTGTTAACTAATATTTTAAATTGTACGTAAAAAACATTAACAAAATATTACAATAGCTTGAGACCTTTTTATAATGTTTTGAAAAAAATATATTCGTTTTATTTTTTTTTTCAAAATTATAAAACAAAACATTTTCTGTAACTTAGTGACTTTTTTTATGAAATAAAATTAGCATGGTTTGGTAATCATTGAAACTTGTAGAAATTGTATTTATTATATTTTCTAGCAGCAGTGGTAATTCTTGGAGTTTTTTGACAGTTTCGATGCATGTTTTAGGACTTTTTCTCTTGTATACTCTTTTTTTCAGTGCAGTGTTAGTTTTTCATATATACAAAACGGTGTGAAAAAAACTTTTTTAAAAAAATTGCACAAATTTAAGTAAATCTGTCGTATCTTCCTTTTATTAAGGAAATCTCGTTTGTGTACAAGGGTATCCATAAAAACATTCGTACATAACTAGAGAAAACGATATATTACAAATATATATATAGGGCGCATTTTTTTTCTCGGTAACAGCGGTTATACTAATTAAATGACCCACTTCATTTTATTTTGAATGCTTCAGATAAATCCGTGTGTAAAAATACCAAACATATTGAGGCCTCCGAACAATTGGTTTACTTAGGAGGATGTGTATACAGGGTCTCCTAAAAATCCGAGTCCACCCTAATATCTCCAGAACCAAAAGAGAGAGAACTAAAATTTAAATTTAAAATAATTAGATGGTTTACAAAAAAGTATCTTTTTGGATGCTAATTGTGGCGCCATTCATTAAAGGGGCGGAGGCAATACTTTTTTAAAATGAGATACCCGGTATATTTTTTAAAATTTAAAAAGAGCTTTTCATTCTATTTCCGAAAACGCCTAATATGTTACCCTTTTCTCTGACGGTTTTTAAATAAAATGACAAAAACTTTTAAATAAGAGCAATGATTTAGACAAAGAATCTAGTAACTCATTGGTCTTATGGAGATGATTTTGCCATTTTATTTAGAAACCTTTCGAAAATAAGGCAACATATTAGGTAAAAAAAGTATTGTCTCCGCCCCCTTAATGAATGACGGCACAATTAGCATCCAAAAAGATGTATGTATGTATTCAAAACTGGTGGTTAGCTCTCTACCGAAGGCTGAACCATGCACTACGGCCTCAAATGGGCCTATTGTGCCCAGGTATCTACTGAGATTTTAAAGATCGCAATTTAAACATATACGACCCAGGAAACTAAAACACCCTGCAGACTACAAATCTTGATGTAGGCTTGCCAGTTGAAGCTTTAGTGACAGCGAGGATCCAAAAAGATACTTTTTTGTAAACCATCTAATTATCTGAAATTTTACTTCTCTGTCTCCTTTGGTTCTGGAAATACTAGAGTGGACTCGAACTTTTATTTTTAATTGTGCAATTTTTTAAAAAAGCTGTGGGTGTCCCAAAAATACAGGTGATATTTGTATTTCTGACAAATTTTAAGAAAAGCGCGATGTCTCAAAAGAAACCAAAATAGTTTTAAAAAAATGAAAGTCATAAATTTAAACCAAAATTTTAGGTTTTTTGTTTTCATAAGAATAATATAGCAATTTTTCAGATTTGTTGACAAAAGAGTTTTGAACCTTTTTCATGAGTATTACTCTATTTTGTTTTTGGTAAAGCAATAATATTAAGAACAATTTTAAACTTCAATTGAGGTAGCACGTGATTCTTTGGCGAATTGTGCTCGAATTTTTGGGTCACCCTATATACCACACTGTTTTGGTTATATACTGTATTATACTATCGGGCTGAATTGTAATTGGTTTGGTAAAAAAGTAATCGGTATTTTTTTGAAAGCATGTATAGAACTTTTTATATAAACTAGATTTTTGAATACTTTTCTTGGTTGTGGAAGTTTGGTAGAGATTTTTTTGTAATTTTTGGCTTTCAGAACGCAAAATGTATTATTATTTATTTATACTTACTTGGAATGGTATTTGAACTAAATTTAATAGAGACGATTAACAAAATTGTATTTTTGTAATGTTAATTTTTTTAAACCTTAAGCGGTTGATTGTTTTTTCAAACTGCAACTTTTGTTTTTAATCACAAAAAGTTCATTATTTTTTGTTGAAAATGATGTGCAATTAAACAAAATGTTGTCACATACATTAAAGGTCTAACCATAGAAGGAATACCTTGGTCGATTGTAGTCCAGTCTTTTTTTTATTCTTTATCGTAGAGTCGGAGGCGTTCTTATGAAAATAATCGTTGTCACAACTAGTGGCTAAAATAGATCTTTTTTTTACAAGCGTTGGTTTAAATAACAAGCGCAGCGAGGTATTTAAAAACGCGAGTAAAAAAAGCACAGTTTAACCGCGAGTTGTTAACACTATTCTTCAGCACTTCTCGCAACACAACATCTTTACACTATAAATCAAAGCGGCTGGTAAATGAAATAACAATGGTTTTCATAGCGATGTGCTTTTTTACTCGGTGACGTTCATTTTTGCGACATTTTAATCTTTGACAGTTTGATATTTTGACGATGTTTTTAAATGATTTTTTCGTAAATACTTGGTACTATTTCTCTTTAATTTTGGGTAAAAAATGGACAGATATCTTTTTTTGCACCAGTGATCAAAAAAAAAAAGTTTTTGCATCAATAAACAAAAATTGTACCTTTTATTTAAGATGGCGGCTTGCGCGGTACTTCTTCCCTCCCTCCCCTCCCCCCCTTCGCGGTCGTAAAATTGATTTCCAGCGCACCTTTTCTAAGGCCAAATCCCATAACTTAAATCAAAATTTTGACATGATAAAAGAAGATCTATTCACACAAAAGTTAAAAATAAGTTCAAAAATCGCAATTAACAAGGGAATTATCTCATCTATCAACCTCTTCCGCAACCCCCTCTAGTTGCAAGTGTTAAAGAGACTCTTTAAATCGCGAATTTTGAGTTTATTGTTAACATTTTAGCAAATTGCTTATTTTTCTCTTATTTAGAAACAATTAATCCAAAAAATGGCCACTTTGTTTAATCTGTATCGTTCCCCTTGCTAAAATTTTGATTTAAATTAGCTTAGGCCTTATAGAAAAATCCGTTGTTTTCTTCAAAACGGCCATTTTCTAATGATCATCAGCTGACTTTGACTTTTTCTAAAGCTAAGAACACACGATGCAACCCCATGCATCAAATTTAGTTTTCACAAGATAAAAAAGACGCAAGCATATTGTGTCTCCTTTTAACCTGTTAATACAAAATTTGATGCATGAAAAAGATGCATCGTGTATTCCCAGCTTTAGATTGAAGGATGAAAACTACCCCGTTTTTATGGTTAGACCTTTAAGACATCTCAAGGCAACGTAATGAATCAGTAAATTTTATCAAAAATTTGGAAAAACTAAAAAAACATGAACATTGCGCGAGTGTATGAACCTCTGTAATCGAGTTTTTTCTTCCTAATAGTTTGTCTAGTTCCAAGTACCAAAACTGTTGTAAATTTAAAATGTTGAGAATTCCAAAACACTATAGTTAGGCGAAATTTTCGTTTAGGATGATCGCTTGAAATCTTTATATATGGTCGGAACACAGCCTAACCAATTTTCAACTTTGAAGGAAAAATGTATTTATTTTTTGCTTTTTTTTGTTATTTTTTTGAAAAGGCACTTACCGGCGGATAGACGTACATATTTTCTTCTAAAATTGTTATTGACTTACAGAAGAAAATTACTTTGGCAAACATGTGCTTTTTTATACGCATTACCTAAATCGTATTTTTACTTTTAACAACCACTCCGCCTCTAGAAATTAGGCCAGTTATTCCCAAAATATTGTAAAAAAACTGGATGAGATACATAAACTTTTGCCACTATCTACAACAAATAATGTAAATAAGGCTACAAGAGAAAAAGCTCCAAAAAAAACGCGGTTTCCAAAAATCCAAAAGTTACCACCTGCTTAGCGAGCCCGACTAAGAGCAGGTGGTTCTTTTCGTAGGCGGACTTGGCTCTCCCCGGTCATACTCGGGCGGCGGTCATCACGCCCCTCCCCATTACCCCACGGCCGTACCCCAAACTCCCCCTCAAAATCCGTCTCTGAACGCCCCTGGCATTCCCCCTCCACACCACCCCATGATGTACCAGCAGGATTCTTACCACTGTTACGACCAGACGCCAATGGCGTACAGTCCCGATCAGAGGGGGGTCAGGGCTCAGCAGCCGCCCCATAATATGCAGACTGGTAAGTAAGTCTTATAAATAATCTCGAAATGCGTTCTGGCAATGTTTCTCTTATGGCTGAGTAACACCCCAACTTCTAAAGTTAACTTTTATTCGTGCCCCTTTTTTGGTTTCTTTTAAAGGAAACATGATCTCCAATGTTCGTTTTTTGAAATTATAGTATCTCATGTAAATAATGCATCAGAACATTTTGTGCGGTATTTACTAAGGGCTATAGTTTAAGTAAGGTTTTGTTTGAAGGCTGACATATAGATAGGTGTCTATAAACTGATATTTTTACCTGGATGGACGTCAAAATGCACGGGAATGAGATGAGTAATGCCATTTTTTCTTAACACAGTCCAAATAATAATCCGTAAAAATTAATAACATCGTATATTGTAGCCCACTTCCAAGAGGTGGTTTATCTACTTTAAATTTTAAAACAATCACGATTTTAAAAAGAAGTTAAAAAAAATCCGAATCAGTTGCTTCAATCGAACAGAATCTAAAAACAAAAGATCTTTTAATCACGATTTTGTTGATTGTTTTTATTCAAAAAAAGTATTTTATTTAGAAAAAAATAAAATTCCAGGCTTTACAGAAACTGTAAAAGAAGGAGAGCAATCAGTACTCCCCTCCCATCCTGCATTTTTCCCAGACCTTGCCATATGTCTATAGATTGCAAATTGTTGGTGGTCTCCATAAATTAAGTGGGGTGCGGGAAAGTAGATGAAGTGTTATGAGGGGAAGTAGGGGAGCTCGCCACTGCGGTCCAGTACTTTACCTCAAAATATTTGTTATCTAATTTAAGAAAGGGGGAGTGTAGATTTCGGAAATGTTACACAGAAAAAGGGTCAAAATTAAAATTTGGCATAATTGGTCTAGGATTGGTGTTTACTGAGAAGTAAAAGGTTTTTTTTTATTTAAGAAGGTAAGGTTCTCGCCCAAACTTCAGCTAGCGAAACGTCAGTTAAGTTTCTTTTGACAGTTTTTAATTATTCTTATGGTAAAGCCATGATGACCCTTAAATGATTTTTAGATGTGCTTAAATACACTTATAGTAGGACACGTTTTTTGGTAAATAGATGACAGACAGATGACATAACAGAAATTTTTATTAAACAATTGCTTTAAATTATTTTCATCTTCCTCTAAAATACTTTTTTATAGCCTGCTGTTTCTCTTTAACACCCTTAAATATTTTTTCACTTCACTAAATTATCTCTCCACCTACGTCTAAAATTCTGTCTTCTCTCTCTCTAAATATTTTTCATTTTAACAGTGAAAAAATGGTTTTTGGCAGGACGTTTTTGAACGCTAAAAAATCAGTAAAAACGTGAAAAATTTGAGTGTTTTATTCTAGAAATCGAAAGTTTGGAAAGAAAGCTTTAAAATGTGAGCAAAATCATGGCATAAAAATGTCAAAAACATAGTAAAAATTGCTTAAACAAAAACTTTACCCCTTCAGTTATGCTAAAATATTTTAAGACTTAAGTTACCATCATGGCTTTACCATAAGTCATCCAATTAACAGAGAAAGAGTTAAATGGCCTACTATTTTTTATATATTAGAGTTTATATAATCTTTGAGCCTACTATACAGGGATAAACCCACCGCCAATCTCCTTTTTTCCATTTTTTTAGTAAGTCCAAAATTCCAACATGTTTCAATCAAGTTTAAATAAAAACCCGCATAATTAGATTACAAATATCATACGTCCCATCATAGTCCTAAACCTTAGTCAATTTTAGTAAATACCGCCCTTTATGTTTTTTTACACTAAAAAGTGGATTACAAAACAAATTTATATCGAGGAAACTAGATTCATAAGTTTCCCGTTTTTAAAATAATGAAATTAATAGTCTATTATTTATTGCTAGTCAGGAAAGTCGATTAATTTCTGCTTTTTGTGTAATGTAAACCTAAAGTTTTGTTTGCAAATACCTTGTTTTTATCTAATACTATTCTTTTAATAGTAAGGGATGTTTGTAAAAAGTACTTCCAAAGCTAATAAGTTTATCTTTAGATAATATTGATTTGCATGGTATTTTTCTAAATTCTAAACAAAACTGCATGGATTTTAAATTAACACACCTGTACAAAAGATTTAAAGTTGTGGGTAATGATATTATAATTAAGATTCATTAGAACAAGGCATATTTTAACTCATATTTTTACAGGATAAGTAAAAAAATCATTAATGTAATAAAAATTAATCCAAATTAAGTCAACCCTTTTTGGATCACAGGATTATATTTGATTTCATATGCCTCAAAATTTACTGCAAATCAGTAATTTGGGACGTTAAAATAGAACTTTGATCGCTTTTTCAAAATTTTCGAAGGGACACGTGTAGCTTCACTGTATAATAATAATTAAGCAAAAACTAATAGCGGTGAGTGAAACTTTCCGCACCGGCTTTGAGGGTTCGTGCCGCACCAAAAGTGAAAACACACCACCCAACCCTAAATAGAGTTTTTCGCTATTAAAAGCGGCCCTATTCTTGCATAAACTTTTTTTTGCCTAATTTTTCGCAAATAAAAACCTCCACACCTAATGTTTCCTTTAATTTTCTTTTATAGGCGTGCCCACCAACCCGACCTCAGAATTCGTGCGTCAAGAACTGCGCGCAGTAGTCAGTAACCGTACCGCACAGGGCGGGCAACCGGGAGGGGGCGGCCAACAACAGAGGGGCGGCATGGTCTCGCAGCAGCAATCCCAACAGCAGCAGCAATCGAATTTGCTGAGCCATCAGCAGGCGGTCGACTTGGAAGCGCTGGGAATCAGCTTCGAGATGCCCACTGGTGAGTTACAAGATTTTAATTTGTATGTACTTAGATGTTTTCTCCGTTAATAAGGAATTGTAGGGAACACCGCGCCGCAATTGGGAACAAGTCGAATTTACATAGGCTAAACTGGCACATTGGTCTCGCGATTCTTTAAAAAACGGCAGAAAATCTCGCACTTACAAAAAAAACCTGACGATTTTTAAACACAAGTTTACACTAACTGCCTTTTTTGTCAGGACTTATTTGCTATTCCTTAAAATTTAGTTTCTTAATACTGTTCGGAGACGTTTTGTCATATGCAACTACGTCAAACCAAAAATATGGAAGGAATCTTTTCACAAATATATTTTTATAAAAAATCTTTGTGGAAAAAGTGGAAAAAAAATTAAAACGCTAAGAGTTGACGAGAAGTTAGCCACAATATTTGACGTAACTAATGCCTAGTCTACAGTCCAACGTCTTGCCGCTGATTTCTATTTCTCTGTCGAAAAGAGTGAGAAGCAATAGAAGGCAGCGGCAAAGTTTCAATGTGGAGTCTAGTTCGAAACGAACAAAAAGCTCGTTTCGAAACCATTCAAATTGGTGGAAAAGTGATGTCATTAGAGATATTTTGGAGAGCTTATTTGACACTTCGTAGTGGTTGTGGCAATTACTGCGTCTGCGCAATAGCTAAACGTTATTCTGTTGTTGTAATTAACCACTACCACTGCTGTAAGCTACGAATCCATTTCGTTGTGGTTGTGGTTATTTCTCTAGTTAATTTTAGAGAATTTTGGCACAATAAAACATATAAAACACTTATTTTGTAAAATTAAGCCCAATTTTTTGTTTTTTCTCATTTCTAAATTTTTTTACAAGTGACAGTTTTTAATGTGTTGCAAAAACTCTGGTAAAATCGATGCGAGGTAGTGGTAGTGGTTGTTAAACACTACCACAGCGGCTGTCAAAGTTGTCAAAATTTGAAGCATTTCAAAATATCCCTATTGGTAACAAGCGGGCAAAATTCATATTAAAACTAATTCTATAAATAATTAAAAAAACAAAATCTTTTCAACTTAAAGCGGATTTTACTAAATTGTTGGGAAGAAATACAGAATTTACTGGGTTTTAAATGGTTTTTGAGCATTAATAACACGGGACTTCAGAGTTGTGACATCACTATATCAATAACGTAATTATTGAAAAAGTTTTTCAAAACTTTTAATGTGAAAATTTTAATTTTTGTATGCAGTTTTTTTAAAAAAACCTTTTTTTATTTAAAAATGTATGTTATTAAGCTTATTTTTGTGTGTAAAGGAACCTTTACAAGTTTTACATACAAAACCATAGATAGCCATGGAATACGTCGCTGTCACTGTTCAGAAAAGTCACACAAATTCTGTCATTCCTTTTACATCATACATGGTAAGAATTTTCTACACTTCTTGATGTTTATTGGTACGCGTAGTAGCAATTTAGCTCCGCCGTAAAACTAGTCCTGCAGAATATCTTTAAAATATTAACTTTACAAAATGTTATTCAAAAAATTACGCAGTTTCTCTTACAATGTTAAGATAAATATTAAGGACCCTGGGTTTTTATTTTAAATGAGGGAATAAGTAAAAATCGCCACTTTCCTGAATTGTGACGGGTGAGATTATCTGTCGTTTCTGAAGAATCGCGATCATTGTGACTTTAGAATTTGCAACGCTGTAACTATGCGGCGTCATCATTCAACTGATGGCGGCGTGACAATAAACGGCCACGAAAATGTAAAAATTGAGATTTACTTTTGTCATTTATCTCAAAAATCAGATCACTACCAAAAAATATAGCCAAGAATAGGATCAGAAATAAAGTTTCTGTCATCCTTCGGTACTGTTTCCAACTTTATATTTGCGGACACTGCGCATGTGCACTGATGTCATCGTTATGTTCCTAACTCCAAACAGAATTCGAATCAGTTTTGTACTGAGCTTGCCGTTCACCTTGCGCTTGCGCTATTATTAGTGTCAAAAATAGTCTTTTAGTATTCTTGCTCAAGTCTAAATCGCCAATGAAAATAAGTTAAGGAATTATTTTTTTTTTAACTTAAACATTTTCTTTTTAAATCGTTTCTAAAACATTTGTGAAAAGAATGTTTTTGCCAATTTTGTCAGCTAGGATGTGTTTAATTTGAAAAAATTAAATCATTGTGTTACGACCCTAAAATTTACTTAATTGGTTAGTTACTGGTTCGCTTCGAGCTTTGAACAGGCTCTGATTTTATATTTGCGGACATGTTATTGTCTCAAATATAATATTCTTTATTTTTTAAATTGTTTCATTAAAAATATTACCTATACAATAATAAAAAAGTGCGTCAAATATTATTAAAAAGGTTGTGCTTATATTAACAAAAAGAAACTTATTGACAACATGAATTCCGTTAATTTCTGTGTAAACAAAAACGCTACTATTATTGTGACGGCAAAAAAATTACAAATCCCCCCTCCTAATCCCTGCTCACATGTTGAACTCAAACAAAATTTGACAACACTTTCTCTAGTCTGTTCAACGTTCGAAGGGTTATCCGGTTCAAAATGACTTTGTATGTGACACACCTTGTTGCGCGCAGGTGCGAGTGATAGCCCGAAACTGTGGGGCGCGATGGGGTCCGATTTGGGCGCAGTCACACCCCAACAACAGGCAACCACGAGGGTAAGCAGCCACACCCAGCATTTACTTTGTTTATACGGGCCTCTTAGAGCAATTTTGTATAAGGACGGTTTTAAAATTTTGTGGTATAAACAGCACTAAAACCGTTTTAAGCACTAAATCGGTTTTATTTTAAAACTATTTAAGAAAGCGGTTTATCCCTTTGAAACCTATTTTAGAGTCGGTATAAACTTATATAAGTATAAACGCTCGGAGAAAGCGATTTTATTTAAAACGGTCCTTATATAAAACCGGTTTTAGGCGCGTGTAAACGTAGTAATTGATGCTCGTTTCTTTTTCGTAATTTTTTGTAGCTTCAATTATTTTTTGGCAGCTTAATTTTAGTGAATTTTGTTGTTGCTTATAGTTTGTTTTATATTTTTAAGGTTCCTCTTTGATATTAGAAACCTTTTGCAGCTCTTTTTTTGGCCCAATTTCACTTTATCTCTTATTTGAAGCGTGCGCACTTGCTAAGAAATAACGATATCCCTTACTGAACGATAAAGTTGGACGTTACCGTTACATGGTTGCCGATAGTAAAACGTTAAGTAGAAAAACAAAATATTTAAATTGATTTTTGAACACAAATATGTTCTGTATTATTTTTATTTGTAAAAATAATGTCAAAGTGATTCCGATCTGTTGTGTTTTCGAGTTTTTAAAGATTCACTGGTCGACAAGATTTTTCTAACATTTTTTTCATTATTTTTAAAATGTAAATACCCTTCTAATATTAGAAAAAATATTCGGAAAGTCCTAACACGTACCGTTTTTCAATAGCTTAATTAGACCATTTTACATTAGCAGGCAGTTAATTTCATTAGGGGAAGGTTAAAATAGATGCATTTTATAACAGAAAAATTACCTGAACTGTATTGTTTGAATATTATACATAAAATCAACATTAAATATTAGTCTTCTGTTGAGTTTCGAAGTGAGTGGTTCTCTGTGTATAGATAAAAAAGTGTTTAATAAAGAAAATGTCTAGTCAAACGCGCCGAATTGTAAAACTACTCCTGACAGATTTTGTGAAATCCCAAGCTAGGCCATTTTCTGAAAATGTTAAAAAAGCCTCCTTCAAATATTTTAGTGTTTTAATTGGAGATCAAGACAAGCAGTGGGCTCCCCGTGTGTGCTATGTTAGTTGCATGCCTTTTGCAGTTCCAATGGTATGGGGAGAACCCACTAATCATTTTGACGATTGCTATTTTTGCCTGACAAAGACTGAAGGTTATTCCAGAAAGCGAGTGCACAAGATTGACTATCCAAATTTTCAGTCTGCCATACGACCTGTTCGTCATAATTTACCAGTACCTGTTGCGCCTTTAGATCCGCAAAATATTGTTTTGGAAGATATTGTTGACAACGCATCATCAGGCAGTTCCGAGGAACAGGGTAGCGACCCTATTTTTACTCCAGCTCTCAGTTCTGGTGAGCCACATTTGATTTTTCAAAGTGAGTTAAATGATTTAGCACGTGATTTGGGGTTATCAAAGCAACGGTCAGAACTTCTTGGTTCCCGTATTAAGGAATGGAACTTGTTAGCCAAAGAAACCAAAATAATTACAATGTCACGAAAAGAAACGCTACGTTTTCTGCATTCTACAGTATGGAAAATTCGTTGTGTGCGTGTACTTGATATTGAGCATTCTCTTATTTATAGCCTCGTCTAAATACAGTTTAAAAGCTGTGTTATTGCATAATGGAAATTTAAAACCATTTATACCAGTTGCCCATTCAGTGACAATGAAAGAAACGAATAAAGACGGTGACGGATTCAGATACCTAAGATAAGTTTTACAGAGAAGCTTACCAGGCAGGAACTCAGAGCATGGAACTCATTTGTTAGTGTAGTAAGGGGATTTTTGGGCAATAAGATGGATGCAAACTACCAACAGTTAGTTGATGAACTTTTAGATGCCTACAAATCGCTTGGTGCCCGAATGTCATTGAAAATTCACTTCCTCCATTCCCATCTGTCATTTTTCTTGAAAATTTGGGAGCTGTCAGTGACGACCAGGGTGAAATGTTCCACCAGGATATGAGTACAATGGAAATCCGCTATCAAGGACGATGGAATCCAGCCATGATGGCTGATTACTGTTGGTTCTTGAAAAGAGAAGATACGACCCCTCATAAAAGGAAAAAATAAAACTTCATTAGTGTGTTCAGTTAATATTTTTAAATGTCTGGGTTTTTCTTAGATGTAAGGTATGTTTAGTGGGTGTAAAAATATAAATGTAGTAAATATACACTGTTAAAAAATTTTTAAATTATTTTTTCAATAGATATTAAAATATTGTAACAATAAATGTGGTACTATAAATATAATAAGAAAACGTTACGTGTTACAACTTTTTTATTATCATTTTCGTATTTGGATTGGATCATTCTACCACAATATGCTATTCAGCTTTGTGTTACAAAAAAAAAAAATTTTTGTCGACCAGATTAATAATTAAAATTTACCGTAAAAAACAAAAAAATAAGATATTTTAAATGAAAATTATTGAACAAATTCTTTATGTAAATCTTGATAATAATAAATACCGGATAAAGTCGTCTATAAACAAATCAAAGGCAGCGTGCAAAAACTAAAAATGCTGCCTTAAAAATAACGTGATAATAAGCTAGTAAAGTGACCTAACGGGGATTTTTCATAAGAGGTGCAAAAGGTCCCTATTTATTATTACGCGATTTTAATCGATCCCGGTCAGTCACGTAAACTGGTATCAATATTTAATTCTATACGTTCTCAATATTTTATAAATTGTAAAACGCGTTATGACTTTTTTGGACGTTTTTATTGAAATGTTTACATCAGCCATCAATGTTTTGGCCCTAGCGTAGTTAAAGAATCATCTACCGCCCTAGGTCATTTTCAAGGGTATAAAAACATAAAAGATCAATATTTTTACCAAGATAGAAACAGCCAGAGCAAATTGCAATTTAGGCAAATCAAAATTATTAGATGAACTTACAATAAATGAAAGAAGTACAGAATTTGTGGGAAGTTCTTTATTTAAAGAATGTTTTGGCATTGATTGACAAGCAATTCTTTAAAAATAAACACGTAAACCGTAAGAACCAATGATTATATTTTGAAATGTTTTAAATATTGTTAGTATTTAATTTTTACGTGCTTTGTCATTTATAAAGTAGTGCGAGAGGGACTTTAAAGAACTAATATCGTGTACAAAGTTTTAGTGGCTGGACTCTGCTTGTTATTGCTAATATAGTGGGGACTGTGCTATGATTTCCGATGTTAATTTATTAGAAAAAAGTCAAAATGGCCCTACTATAGTAATTTTTTAGTGTTTTAGTGCACGAAACGCTTAGTTTTTTTCCTAATGTTTTTTAGTGTATGCTATAGACCTACAGTTTTTGGCCATTACTCGTATTTTAGTTTATGTAGCGTAATCATAGTTATTAATTTTAAAATAAATAAGTTTTCCTTACGCGATTTGCTTGTTTTTTAATGCATTAAGTACTTCATAGGGCATATGAAAAGATGTAGACGACTGCATATCAGGTTTGACCCCAAAAAAATTGCAACTTACGGTTTTTTTTAACGTCTTGTATTCCTAATAATTATCCTGCAACTCTTTATTGGGTGAGCGTGTCATTTGGAGTCATTTCCAAACTTGTTATAAACCAACCCTAATTATTTAGTTTTCGGTATACTATTAAAAATGTCAATAAATATTTACAGAATAAAATTAGTAATTCACACATTCAGGCTGTTCCAAATTCGATGCACAAAATGGGGATCTTCTAAACTCTAGGATAGCAATTTGATGCTTTTCTCAAAACTAAAAAAAAAGTTACAAAATCCGAGGAGAATTTTCCTTTTTGTTTTTCTGCGACTTTATTCTTAAAGCTGTCGAAAAACGCTTCGAACTTTTTGCAAGCACTTTTTTAATACTTATCTAGCTAATGACAGGTCCGTTTTTGACATTTGTACTGTGAAGTTAATTTTTTTCATATGGACACATGCTTTTTTTCTTTCGCCGTTTGGTTCATGAAGAATGACAGATAATATTTTGAAACCTTAATTTGACATGTTACCTGTCGTTTGGGTTAATTGACCATCATCAGTCCAAATTCAATTTTTGCCTTTAACTTACCAAAGAAATTTTGGAAACCCTCTTTATTTATTAAAGATACATTTTGTCCTTGTTTTTAATTCTTAAATTTTATAACTTTTTGATAATTTAGCATCATTTTTGGATTTTAACTGTCATGTGATTATGTCAGTCATTTATAAGCAATATTTTATAATTATAAACAAAGTAAAAACAAATTTTTAAAATATTTGGCAAAATTATTTTCTTAAAACAAATCGTCAAAAAACACTGTAAGTGGGTTTCCAAAACATCTGGAGTAAGTTAAAAGCAAAAATTGAATTTAGGCTGATGAAGGTCAATTAACCCAAAACGTCAGGTGACTTGTCAAAATAAGGTTGCAAAATATTATCTGTAATCCTTCATGAACCAAAAGGTAGGAGACTGACTACTTTAGAATAAAGGCGCAGAAAAATAAAAAATTAAAAGTTTTTTTTTCGCCTATCTCCGGAACTACTAGGATTTTGTTTTTGTTTAGTTTTGAGCAAAGCATCAAATTGGCCAACTTTGTCCTAATTGAAACCATTCTCGTATATCCTACCGATTACCAGATCCCCATATTCCCGTTTTTGTGATATTGGCATAAAACTCTTAAAATTCAACCAATTTTGATGTTTTTCGCTTCCGGTAGTCAAACTTTGGTAAACTTTTGATATGTTTTTAAGTTCACTCTATCCTACAACACACCGTTAAAAAATGTCTTGTTCCAATTTCTTTGAGGTTAGGTCCATTTTTAGTCAATGCAGTCGTCTAAGGTCACACACAACTAAAAACGTAGGTATCAAAAGACGCATGCCAAAATAGTGTCGGAGTTGCAGCATTATTACTAATCCAGGCAAATTGTAATTTTTCTGGGAACTAAAAGCGAGCAATCTGAAATTTTGCGTGGGTGTAAGGTACCACTGGGAAAGCTTAACTATAGATTTGCACCATTATCACCCCGTTAACTTCGGTGCCATCTTGAATCAAAGGGTTAAATCGGTTTTTCGCTTATAACTTTTGTTCATTTTGCACTACAAAAAAAATCAAAAAAGCATTTGGTAGGGAAGGACAATTACATACAAAACAACGCCTTTCAAAATTATAGTAACTTTTTTGTTCATGCTCAGAATTCCATAATTTAAACTAAATGAGCACAATGACATCAGTTTTTTCGCTATTTCTAATTTCCTGTTACTCTGATTGAAAACATTTTTCAACAAACATTGTAGGGCAGCAAATTCTCTACATTTTATGTTCAAACATTTTTTTTCTTAAACTATTTCTTTTGGTTGTACACCCCAGCAAACACATCAGTTACATTAACATAGTATTTAAGTAAATCTAAAGTCAAAAAATTTACATAAAAAAAAGTATTCATAAAATTTACGTAATATTTACATAACATAACTTATGTTTCTTTAGTTATATTATGTTTATGTAATAAGAAGGGAACTTGTGCATGACATTATGCAGAACATGGAAGTTACTTCTTACCTTGTTGTGAAATTACAAGTATATAAATATTATAAACACAATATGACTTTAATTTTACATAAATGTTATATTTCAATACATAATATTTATGTAACATTTATGTTATAAATTTATATAGTAGTTACATAGAGAGTACGTTATTCACGTGACGTCAAGTTACCTTGATGTTACTTGTAAGAGATATTAATATTATGCAAAAAAATTTACCCCAATTTTACCTTTTGATTTACTTTCTAGTTACTAGTTAATCGATATCTGCCGTCCCAAATTTTTGTTGGCATATATTATTTGCGGGCCTTTAGAAGTCTGAAAATGAGTCACTTGTCTTTTTCCGATTGAGCCCATTTTTAATAGCCTTCGTTACTGTACTTGAGGCCTAGTATGTGCAAAATTTGAAAACGATTAGTCAACTTCCTGGACAGCTAGAGCGGAACAACGGAGGTACATCTTAAAAAGGCATATTTTTGACACTTTCCCATTTTTACTGCACTTGCCGTTTTCCTATTTTTCTGAAAACCAATAGGCTTCATTTTCCACGAATGCCTAACAATTTTGCCAAGTTTTATCGCTGTAGCTTTTTTGTAGATGACGTTGACGTAATTCACATATTTGTCAAAACGGACAATAAATAAATTTTGAAATATTTTTTTAAATCTTCCGGCCACATAAAATGCGTACGCCGATTTTATATAGTGTATTATAGGCCTCGCAATTCAGTAACCTTTTAGGTATTTCAAATTGACAAAAAATGTCACCGTCAGGTTTTGTTGTTGTCATACGCTTATGTTTAAAAATGCCCTAAGTAAACGAATTATAATCAGCCCAAATTTTGACAAAATTAGACGGCGGTTGGTCGGTTTAAAGAGTAGCGGCCCATTATGGACGAAACAAAGTATCAAGAAGAAGGAACTGTTCGACGAAGGCGAGGCACCTGATGGACTTTCTTGAAGACCACTCATTTGCGATGGCCCCAGAGGCGAAAATTGAGGCACATTTTGCTGGATCCATAAGAATGACGCGCAGACGGATAAGCTGTTCTAGGCTTAGATGTCGCGTTGTTTGCTAAGAAAATCTTACTTAGTTCGGAAAAGAAGCAAGCCAGGTTAATTTTGGCTCCAAACTATTCACTACAAGAAGAAGAATTTTGGCAACAAGTGGTCTTCACGGATGAAAAAATCTTTCAGTCTCGAAAAATATATTGCTGGGAACGACTGGAAGATTTTCCAGGAATGTGTGGAGTTGGATATCGGCGAGAGGACATGGGGCTCTTTTTAGTATCCATGAAAGATTTAGGGCTGAGGTTTTTATTGGTATGATGAGAAATGTTATGCTTCCAGAAGCAACCATTCTTGATCCAGAAGGTTTTGTGTATAATAACGATAATTGTCCTATTCATATCGCACGCATTTCTAAACAGTGGTTCCAGCAAAACAACATCGAGGTTTTGAAATGGCCGGCAAAAACTCCTGACGACAATTCCATGGGAAATGTGTGGGACCTTATAGCAAAAAAGTTAACACAAATGAATATTGTTCTCAGAAATCGAAGTCATTGTTTCAAATCCAAATTTATTTCACAATTTAGCAGATTCCATGCCACGAAGGCTGGCATACATTATCGAGTCTGACGGGGCGACGACACGCTTCTGAAGAAACGTTTTCTTGTTTTTTCTTTAAACTACGTGTTTTTTTAATAATTTCTTTTTGATTATGAACATGTTTGGTTGTCTGCAAGGACTTGAATTACTCAAATTTACCGATCTTGCAGAGATGCGCTGACTATGATTAAGTTATTGCTTTCCTTTCGCCCACAGTTCCTTCATTTTGATGCTTTTTTTTATTCGAACAATCTTGTTTCGTCCATAATGAGCTTTAAGAATAGGTTTTTATAATAAAATGTTGAATAATTTAAAAAAATTGTTTTATTCAGTAGTATATTAGTCTTATAGTAAAGTGTGCCGAGTCTCTTTATTCTTGTGCTTACAATGTCAAAAGATCTAACCTGTAATTCGAAAACATCAAAGTCAATTACAATAAGCAACGCAATTGCAAAACTTAAATTCAACAGACCTTCAGCTAACTTCTGCTGTACGCATTTTATGTGGCCGGAAGTGTACATATGGCATCATTATCACGTGACTGCAGGTCATATCCCATACATCATTAGAGGTAGAGATACCATAACGAATCCTCGTCCTCCAGCGATTTTTAAATCGTGCGTAGAGCCTCTGCTGGATCGTTGAAGTTTGTTGAACATTTGGCGTGGTTTACAACAAAAAGAATTAGTTTAAGAAAAAGTTTGAACAAGAAATGTAGAGAATTTTCTGCTCTACAATGTTTGTAAAAAAAATTCAATCAGAGTAACAAGAAATTAGAAATAGCAAAAAAACCAATATCATTATATGCCCATTTTGTTTAAATAATGGAATTCTGAGTATGAACAAAAAAGTTACTATAATTTTGAAAGGCGTCGTTTTGTAGGTATTGTTTTTCCCTACAAAATGCTTTTTTGATTTTGCAAAATTAACAGAAATTAAGGAGGTGAGAATGGTGCAAAGCAAATCTATGGTTGACCTTTCCCAGGGGTACCCTACACCAATGCAAAATTTCAGCTTGCTTGCTTTTAGTTCACAAAAAAGCATTGTGAAAAGTACATTTGCCTGGACCTTTGGAAAAAGATATTTTTGGCACAATAAAAAATATAACTACTTTCCATTCAATGTATGTTTCTGCCAGCTTTTTATCAGAGTTATCCAATTTTTCAGCTGCTATGGTTTTGTAATTTTAACATATTTTTCTCTTTTTCAGACTACTATGGACGAAATTCGGCCAGGTGATCACGCCAAAACGTCTCTTCTACAACAGCTCTTGTCAGATCAAAGTAAATAAGTAACTATTTATTAAAAACTAACATAACAAAGAAAAAAAATCAGTGTCCAAAAGTATGTCTTGATGTTTAATCGAAATTGTACGGAAAGGCCCGAAAAACTTAGATGTTTTTGGTGTCTCGTCATCTTAAAAAAGTTGTGAATTCTCAAATTGTCACTGTAAAATAAGTATTCGTAGTTTTTTTGGGCTTTTCTTGTTGTTGGGTGTATTTTGCCGGTTTTTGAAAGTCTAATATACATAGTTGTTATTTAAAAAATCTGAGAAAAAACTGCACCCAGATTTATCTAAGTTATATCGATGCTCAATACTTTTCAGGTTTTTAGGAACCCTCATCCGTCACAGAAAACCAAAGATTATAGTTTGTTGTTGTAAATACTTGTAACTGACATTGTACAGAACCTACAGAAATCCTCAGTATTGTTTCCGCCGGCAGAATACTCTTAAATAGCAGCAATTTCCGAAAATGTGTTAAAAAAACTACATGTTTTGTTGTTGTTGAATTCAAGATATTGATGTTTAAGAACATGTTTCTAAGAAAGTTTAAACGACTTGGATTTGAGTTTTATTAAGTTTTACGAGATTTATTTTTAAATAATTGGATAAAAAGAATAGTTTTTTTGGTACAAACATCTTAACTACGTTTTAACAAAAATTAATGTTTAAAAATAAAAGTTTTAGAATGCGTTTGAAAATTAAAAATTCGTTTTACCAAAAACTGTACCAAGTAACAAAAAATATCTTAGTCTTTTGACAATTTTTGTGAAAACTACTCAACCAATCCAGGATCTTTATTCGTTCAAAAAAAATATACTTGATATAAGACTTGATCGTATATGTTAAATGTTACGTAAAAAAAACATGTTGACGCCTATATTAATGATAGTTTTTATTCACTAATGTCTGTCAAAAAGGGAGAGAGATGTTTTGTACATATGCGTAAGAAAAGGAAAAGAGATAGTTTATTATGAATGTCTGAGATTTAGTACATCTAGAGATTTCCGAAAATCTAGAATTTGGAGCTTAGTTTTGTGCAGTGGTTTTTGAAATATGTAGTCTGTTTTTATAAAAATGACCTGGTACAAATAACAAACGTGGGTTGCAAAGCATTTCAGCGTTTTGAAGTAGAATGCGGTTGCATTCTATAATATTAAAACTTTGCTGTCATCTAAAGCCTTTAAAATGACTTCTAAGAACGAAAAACTATTAAACGTTCTGAAGATTGAAATTTTTTTATATCGAAACGTTGCCAAAAATAAGTTTTTTTGTGCAGGTATCTAAAACCGAAGAAAAAAAATATAATAATACCTCAAGGGAAAAGAAATGACAATAAAAAACATTTCAAGGTTAACCAAGGTCAATCAAGGTTACTGTTTCCTGGGATTTTTTTTAAATAAAAATTTTCTAGGTGTTTTTTACCTTTGAAAGATGAAACCTTTTAAAATCCACTGTGCTTTATAATCAATAAGCTAATACTGAAAAAGCTTTTAAAAACTGAAGTTGACTCCAAAAAATAGCTAAATCTCGGCAACTACAAAGGTACCTTGACGGTCCAACGTACACAGGCTGTAATTTTAGACAGGTTAGCTGTATCAACAAAAAAAAATGAAAGTGCATTAAAAATTTTAACGTATTCGCTTTTTGTAAAATATTATTTTTGTTTAAATAATTCTTTCAGGTTAATACTATAAGTTATTATTATGTCACTTGTAAGGTGACCGTGATACAGGGTGTGAAACGTATGACTGTTAGCATCTTAATGGGACTACGGGAGGTTAAAATAAGAAAAAGTTGATACATTTGTGGAGGTCAAAAATTGGTAATTTTATTTGTTCAAAGTATTTTAAAGTTTGAATCTTTTCAATTAGAATTGTACCTTCAAATTAAAGCAATTAAGATTTAAATTGTTTTCTTGTTTTGGACCCTTCTATCGTGGCATCGGTTATAAATGTTGACAATTACACTTTTGCACCCTGTATATAGGGTATCCCAAAAATGTATGACAAGATTTTACCCATAACAGTAAAATTTTGGTATTTGTTTCGGGAACACTTTGTATCTTTGAAGTGGGATGAAGCGATTGTAAATTACCTAAGGTCACTGATTGAATTAAAAACCAATTAGTGTTCTTGGATTGAAGCAGGGTGTTTGCCTGAATGGTGACAGTGTAGTTTTGGGGCAAAAAGTGGCGTTATAACCTACTCTTTGTAACCCAAAATTTTTTGGCTTGGGAAAATGTGTGTTGCTTTTTTCCTGCGCAAAGTTACGAGTTTGAGGCCTTATATCTCAGGAACGTAAAAACCTTTTTTGATAAAGGTTTTAGCGCTATTATCGCCCCTTATTGGATTTGTCAGAAAGTACAAAAACGACCGAGAAAAAAAGTTAGAGGGAACATAGAGTTTATTGTAATGAATGTAGAGTTTTTATCTTTATAATAAAACAGATATAGATGTTATCTTTTGGGTGGAAAAAAATAGCACAGATTTTTTTGAGCTAAGAGTGAGCTGGTAGAAATATAGCCACTTAATAGTCGAGTGTCACGAGTGCTTAAAACAATATTTTTCTTATATAGTTTAGTATTGCTCTAAAAATTTACACCTGTCACATTGCTTCTTAAATTTGGAAGACGCACACGATACATGGGAAATTTCGCATCAGTGAAAGTGCTTGAAATTTTTTTATGTTGTAGATATTGAAATTCCCAACAATGTTTAAATTACCCTAAATCTTGTAGGGCTTATAGTTTTCGAGATATGATTTTTTAAAGTTGCGGTTTTCGGGGTTTATTTTTACTAAAAAATAAACCATACATATCTTATAAGAATACCAATACCATGCATTTTTGAGATATCATCCGCCCTTTTGTCAACCTCAAAACATGACAAATAACTGCTGACATAGGACCCAACCACCAAAATATTCTTTTTGGAAACTAAATAAATGGGATAAATAGAAGTTCAGCGTTGAGTTCATAAGTGGTGAGGCTATACACAATGGCATAAATAGAACACAATACAGACTTTTTATTTGTACCTCTTTTTGGTGACTGTCATGATTTATCATACTTTGGACTTTGGTATACGAGTTGACTCGGGATAATTACGCGCGCCTAAAGTGAGTTTCTTCTTGAATTTTGTAGGAAAGATCGCACGGGAACGGTAACCTTGATATCGACCAATAACGGGCTTTAAAGCTATCACGAGTTATCCGAAACGGCCGAACTTCTCCCGATTGCCGTGTATCGAAGGAACCTTCCTCAACTTTCATACCCATGCCTTTGTGCAGATGAACAGGCGCTCTTGAAAAACGATAATCGAGTTAGCTTTGCGCATGCACTGTACAAGAGCCTTTTTATTGGCCGAAATGAAGGATGTGAACGTTCCCAGGCGACCATTCTCTCGAAATTCAAGAATCGGCACCTGTGCTGTGAGTCCTAAGAGCACGGAATGTTAAATCGATTGGTGAGGTATGTTGAGGTGAATGAGTGCGGGACGATTGATCACAAGACTATTGCGTTAAAGCGAAACTTTTACTTTGGTCGACAGGGTTAACCGATCATGGATATAGATGTAAAGCGCTTATGGATTGCCAACCGCTTATAGCCTGCCTTTATCGCCATCTGGCGCGAATAGTTCTGTGAAAACGAAGGGGGGGGGGGGCAAGAACGAAAAAAACTTACAAGATCTAAAACAATCAAAACATTACTACTTTATAAATATAACCTTAGAGGCACTCTAACTGTAACTGTAACTGTTTTATTATTACTTGATTCTTATAATTTAATATTGAGAATATCTTAGTCTTGATTCAAGTTGCAAAGAATTGTACTTGTTCGAATCGAAAATCTACGTAGATATTGTTGCGCCAAAGTTCATTTTCTTTGATTTTGAGATGAAGTCTGGATTAATCGCTTTCGGTTAATCTCTAACATATAAATCGGTCAATTGGTTTTGAAGATATAAGACCTACAAGATTTAGATCATTTAAACATTGTTGGGAATTTCAATATCTACAACATATAAAAATTTCAAGCACTTTCACTGATGCGAAATTTCCCATGTATCGTGTGCGTCCTCCTCAAAATTATTTAAACTAACAAAAAAAAGTCGCCGTTAGTGCAGCAAACATATTTTACGCGTGAGAGTGATGCTCGGCTATATGTTTTGTGATAGTATTTTTTGTGTATATTAGGGTATGTTATAAAGTAAAAAATCTATTTTTAAGAGAGACAATATTTTTTTTAGCAAACACCCTGTATGTCGAGTTAGACACAGGGCTGTGTGCAATTCTGTAAATAATTTCATGTTAATATTTATAATTATATTTTAATATTAAGCTTACTCGTTTTTAAAGTGTTTTTTTTTTCAATTTTTTGTGCTCTGTAAGGGGTCGGCTCCAGAACTCCCACCTATGGGTATTGAAAATGATTGGCATTTTCAAGACGCCTTGGTTGTTATTTTGTTTTTGTGTCGTCTTCATTTTTTTTTTAATTTTTGTGGTTAATTTTTTCTGCGCATTACCAAAAAAGAAAAACACAAAAATACCAACTGTTAATATTTTATACATAATTTAAAGTAATGTTATTTGGATCACGGTGGATTTTTAGAAAATTGTTAAAAAAAATTGTCTCAAACATTTTTTGTTAAACCCCAAAAAAAATCTTTGAAAATGTTAATGTTACTACGATCTCTTTCCTATCACCTAGAACACCTAAATGCTCCCTGACCAAATTAAAAAATTCCCTGACCCACCGATTGAAATAAAAATATATAAATATCAATTTACTTCCAATACGAGCACCTCGTACAGAAAAAGCTAAGCAATCATCAGTCAGAAAACGTATAAAGTACAATATGTCAACAACAAACTACTAATCACGTTTTTGCTCATAAATAAATTTTAATTGAATAACGTATTTTGGTTAACATAAAAACATCTATACAACATTTGGATAACGGTTTATTTTAAATTCAATTAATTTTTCAGAGTTTTTAATATGATTTTCCAGAGATATTTATTAGAACCATTATAAAAGATATACTTAAAAGTCTTAAACGTTTTTTTATCATTTGTTTTTCAATATAAAAGTTATTTGCAGATCTTGTCAAATAATTGTGAACCTGACTATTAAGTACGATGAAATCATTAAAGTATGTAATATTTTAAATATAAGGTGGGTCAAAAAAAAAGGTAAATTTTTTTTTCGACTAGTTTTGCTACCGTAAGGTTGATTTTTGTGATTTTAGTTTCTGCAAAAAGCTAAAGCCTCAGACTATATGAAACTTTTGTCAAAATTGGCATTTTGTTAAAATCCAAGATCCCATCGCTACTGTACTCGATTTTATAGATTTGCCATAAAGACGCGTTTTTGACGTGCACAGAGGTATCACTTCTAACAATCGGACAAGAAATAATAAAGCTAAACACCAACGAAGTAAGTGGTGTTTTAACCCTCTGTAAAACATAGGTCTAAAAACCTCTAGTTTTTGTTCTACTAAGGATTTGTTAAAATCCGTAATGGCGCATGCTTTTGAAACTTAGATTTTTGTAAATAAATGTACCTGATTTCAATTATCCAGAATGCCACCCACGTCTTTTCAGTGTACAAAAAGGTATAATTCATAAAAATCGGACAAGAACCCGAGTATAACAGACATTTTATACTCGGCAAGAATTAAAAAAGCTTTGCTTAACGAAAGAGGTGCTGTTTTTAAACCTTTATTTTTTATTTTGCTTATCCGATTGTTGTTTTATATATACAGGGTGATCAGAAAACTAAAATGACATGAGAACATAGTTTTGACAAAAACACCAAGGGTAATACAAGTTTTTTTAGGTTGTAATATATTTGAATTTCCCGTGCAGTTGCGCGAAAGTGCCCCTGAAATACGTCAAGGTCAAGGACGACCTCTTTGTTCCTGGTTTACCGATTGGCACGTTTCCCAATGGTTGGAGCTCCTCCATTTCGTGGATATCCCGCTAAAACTGTAGGTAATATTGCCTTAATTACTCGACCTTCACTGGCGACGAGGATTGCCTTAATTACTCGACACTTAATAGGTGCACTATTTACAGGGTTAAAAACAGCATTCATTATGGCAATTGTCTAAATTCGAGTACAGTGGCGCACATAAAATTTTGGCGGGGGTGTTAAAAATGAGGAAATTTAAAAATCATTTTAACATAAGTTTGATACTCTCTAAAAGATTTAGCTTTTCACAAAAATCAACCTCGCGGTAGAAAAACTACAGCCGAAAAAAATGTACGGATTTTTGGCCCACCTTATATAAATACCACTGTGTTTACCAATAACCTAATCTCTATTGGATGCCATTGTAAAGTTCTATGCATAACTAGAATTCTTTTATATCTGTTGGCTCTTAATACTCTCTCTCTCTCTCTTATACCTTATCTTACAGCTTTTCAAATGCTTGTTTGTTGTTTAAGTTAAATGAGTGAAGCTGTATTATGGTATACATAGTTATTCTACAGTACTGAGATGCATGTTTTGAAATCGTGGAGAAAAAATACAGCTTTTTGCAAATTTTTTTATAAATATATGGGAAATGTGTTTTAAAATTTAGAACATTATCTGCAAAAAAACTAGATCCCGAAATGCAGTAACAAACTCAATTTTTTTGTTGTCAATGTTTTAAGGTTGTATAAATCAATCAAATCATTGCCTTGGTTTTAAGTGACTCCAGTTATATATATATTAGCAATTAGTATATTTGCTTTTACTCTGGAAGAAATATTAATCCACTCAAATGGCTATTATTGAGGTTGTTTCGCTGACTTTTCCTGGTCACTTTTAAATTCTCTGACTTTCCATGATTTTCCAGGTTGTGGACAGCCTTTATAATTATTAACTGTAGCTTTTTAAAAGCTTCAAAAATACAAAAATTATTCAAATTGAATATTAAAATTAACAAATGTCAAAAAATCCATTTCGGTCCTTGTACGAGTCGTTTTTGTTGGAACTTGTGATAGGCCTGCGCCATGTTACTGTTGCTAGGATTTTACTAAACCCTAGGTTTTACGTTTTAAGAAATAGTTCGTATTATAGTGTTTTTTAAGCCGGGTTCACATAACAAATAACGGTCATACGAAAGCTGAATAAAATAATGTTATGACCTTTACAAGAAAACAAAATCGATTAGATTGAATGGATTTTTACAGGAGTCATCCAAAAATGCCTGAATTTGGTGCTTTTATATATTAAAAGTTATTTCTTCACTGTGTTATTTTAAAAGTCTAAAAGGTTTTGGCATTGTTTTTGCGGTATGTTTTCGTGTTTCGTTTTCCTTATGTGAACGCAGCTTTAGAAAAAAAAATGTAAAAAATGCTGTCAATTAACGACTGTGCACTGTATTTTTGCCCCCGGATTAATAATTAATTGACTATTTAATTAATTAAAAAAAGTAAAATATATTGCTATCTATAAATGTTGTTCCACAAAAAAGAGAATAGAGGCAAGTTAAAATATTTGATGAACAAATTGACAGACAAATTTCGAAAGAATATAATTTAATTACACACAGATATTTTTTGTACATTATTGGAGTTTTGAAATATATATTAATTAAAATACAATTAAATTATTGTTTTATTTCCCATCCATTTTTCAATTTGCGGTTTTGATTATGCTAATATACCTCCCCCCCCTCATTATATTTATATATTAAATTTGTAAACTTCCCAATATCCTTTGTATCTTCCTTGAATGGCGACTTCTAGACTCTTCCAAAGCATTTTCCAACTCATTTGTGATGTGTACCAAATTTGTGGGGTCTGTTTGTAACAGGTTGTGGACGATTTGTGGCTCTGACGCTTCGTTTTGGTACATTTTTGTGATTAAATCCATGGTAATCAAAGGAGTTATTTGATGAAGGAGGGATCTTGATGACAACTAGAATTAAAATAATTATATGCTAAATCATAAAAAACCAACATTATGAGCTTAAATAATAATTTGTTTTGGATTTGTTACTCAACAATTTTTATGTCAAATCAGTACTTCGCGGTGCTCAATATTTATTCAGTATTTGAAAAAATAATGTTTTCCATGGTTGCAGCAATCCTGTAGCACTAGAGTTTTTTTAATGGATTATTATATATTTTTTATGGAGTTCTTGCATAAAGAAGAAACATTCTTTTTTCTTCCGTTATATTTTAAGATTGCTAAAATTACTGAAAAACAACTTTTTTTTTCCATTACTTCACTCTTTTGCTTCAAACTTGGGGCCCTTCAAAAAAATTACGGTGGGCATTGAGACATCACTCACATTATCCATGCTTGTGTTTTTTAAAGTATGCTTGTAAAATTGAACAAAATGTTCTCGATGTAAAACTGACTCAAATACGCGGCCAGAAAAAGTAAGTATGGTCAAGCATTACGGTCAAGTGGACAAAGGCGATCGGCCCCCTCTCCTCTTTTTATAGCTGACAAAACTTTCATTTTCTTAAATATTTTTCAACACATGAAAAAGCTAGCCAAAGTTTCAAAACATTTTGTCAGCGGCGGTATACATCGTTGATTGTTACGATATTAGTTAAGTTTCTGGAAAATTTTCTGCGCATACAGCAAAATCGTTTTGCTTGCGGCTCTAAGATATCAATGATTCTTACACTAAGAAATAATTTTGGGAACAAATTTAGAATTAAGTAGATTCGCCGAAAGTTTGCGCCTTTGCTTTTAAATAATAATACATTTTTGTTTCTTAGACACTGATCCAACCTAACACCTCTACTAAACCACACAAATCAAGAATTTTTTTTTTTTTATGGGAAATGAAACGTGATCTTCTTGATTAATTGTTACTTTTTTCGAAGAAAGAAAAAACCAATCAAATGGATGGTTTCTAAACATGTCGTTTTTGAAAAATTTTCAAGAGCCTAATTAAAAAAAACTTGTTAGAAAACGTCATTTATTTATAGTGTGCGCAGTCAATTTTGTGTGGCAAAATTAAAGAAGAGGCAGATGAGTGTGAAAAATTGTCAAAGTTAGTAGCAGTTTTTGTAGGCTTTAAATGTTGTATACTATATATATTAAAAATAGCAAAGTCCGGTGGACGTTGGCTCACTAGAAGGAGCCCAGATAAATAAAAACTTCAAAACATTATTTATAGCATAGCTTCTAGTTTTTTCGGTCAGTATATTTTTTTCATTTTGGCCAGTAAGTCAGTAGAAAAATGATTCTAACCCGCTTCCATTCCATACAGTTTTATCATAAAACCAGTGCGTGGGTGAAAGATTTTAAAAATATAGGTAAATCTATTGGGTATAGTGTGTTAGGACTTTTTTTTAAAATTTTAAGTTAGTGAACGACTGAGTACTTTAAGGCCCATTCCTTAGATTAAAAAGAGACAAGATATCTGGTCCAACGAAAACTCCTTGGCAAATAATAACCACTATTTATTTACAAATAAAAGAGAATTCTGTGTCAACCACTTTAGGTCGTGATTGGCTTATGGGCGGGGAAAGTCAGCAGAGCACGGACAGTCGGATAATATTTTTATTGACATAAACTTTTTCGTGTTATTTATTTTAAAATTTCAGTATGTTTTAAGCAGTTAGGAAGTGTTTTTAAAACCACATTTTGTCAAAAAACGTTTATAGTGTGTTTTTTTACCAGTATATTTTGGAACAAATCATCCAATGTTTTGAAAACAAAGGGGGGGCAAGTGACATCAGTCAGTGACGGTACATGCCAGTAGGTACACAGAAAATAAAAAAGTTTATGATATATACTTAAATTAGTAGATCCTTAGATTAACATATCAACCAACACGTTTTTTTTTTTAATTTTCAAAGCATCAAATGAGATATTTTCGAAGGTTATTGTCAGGTTTTTTCTAGGTTTTTTTTTATAAAGACGATAAAATAAAGCATACTTTTGATGAAGTATTTAATGCGCATACGAGATATTTTCGAAGGTTTTTTATAAAGACTATAAAATTATTTTGTTAATATTTTAACTTTTAGTATGAAATTGTTCAGGAAATTGCACTATGTCTGGCATAATAAGAATCTGATTCAACTGAAATTTAGCACACATTTTATAGCCGTTGATAATATAGTATATTATTATAAGGTACTATAAAACAAAAATGCTTCGAATATTTTTTCTTTATTTTCAGTAATTCTAAGACTTTTTGAAATAGTTTTAGTGATAGTAAAAATTTTGAAATAAAATCACAGTTGGTTTCTTGCTTTGCTCAGGTTAAAAATTGTTTGCCTCGAGACAGTATATAATATAGATACATACCTACATTATATACCTTAATATAATTCTTAAACTTGCATATAAGCATAAGATGTACCAGTTTACTCCCTTTGATATGTGTTGGGTGTTTTCTCAATAGCAGTAAACTTTAGTTTAAACTTGGCTCTTTAGAACAAGGTGTTAGATGTATTAGTTACTTTATTATAGGTTATTAAGTTATGGATCACGAGAGCAAAAATTACAATGTTTTATCTTATATATAAGTACCTACTTAAATTTTCTATTTCAAATAAAATATTGATTTTGTGGAATTAAATAAACATAAAATCATATAGTTTTACCTATATGTTTCCCATGTAAAAAGGCCCTATAACCACAGATTACCTAGGTCCTCTGTGCTATACAGGAGATTTTAAAATGACACATGAACACAAGAACATAATTTTTAGGTAGTATATTATATTAGTTTTTTCTTGATGTTCCAGGTGATGTGATCATATGCAAATTTTGTAATTAATTTATTTTGTATAAAACCACTACAAACATTTATTATTAGGGAGCTTTATTATTTTTTGCATGTTATTTAAATTATTTTGCAAATTTCATATTATAGTAACATTTTAATAATATAATTTATGTGTAAATTTATATTTAAGTAGGTAGGTATGCCACTGGTGTGTAAACAACAGAAAGGTAAATATTGTTCCAATAATAATATAACCAAAGTCTCCGTAAGTGTCAGGTATCTTGTCTCTTTTTAATCTAAGGTCCATTCAATAAAAATTATATTTTAAATTAAATTCCAACTTACCTGAACCTCAAACCTCCATTGCAAGTCATTAAAACTGGCCTCATTGATGCCTGTCCTAGACAAAGACTTAATTTCATGCTGTTTAGATTTATAGAACTCGCTTAAAATCACTTCTTGGTCCTCATTAAAGCCCACTGTCAATACTGAGTCTCGAAAATCTGGTTCGTTTAGTTGATGCTTGCAGCCTACATTGTAAAGAACATGCTTAAGTATATAAAATTATACGGGTAATTATCTGTAAACAGAGACAAACATAAGTTTTCGCCAATTTTTAATTAATGAGTAGCAATATTTCATCCTTGTCCCCTAACTATGACCCAATACTACATGGAAATTTTTTATTTTGATATAGAAATTTTTTTTAAATGTTTAATACTATTTTGGTTAATTTTTAAAACCTTAAATAGTCCAAATTTTAATAAAAAAAAAGCCTTATCATTTAATGCATTGCTTTCTATAAAATTTAAGACAACAAAGATTATTATTATTTTTATTAAGTATTTTTTGAGACTAGAAAACCAATTCTGAAAAATTGTCTAAGGTATCAAAATTTTTGAAGAAATAAATGTTTTTTTTTTTCTTTTTTCCTCATTCTCATTAGCTCACTTCATAATTACGTGATTTATAACATTTTGACACCTAACCTTTGAAAAAATAAACAATAACTCTATGTCGTTTTATTTCTTGAAACTTTGATATCATAGTTTAATAATAACTGACAATGTTACCTCCTCGCTTTAAAAGATTAGCCTATAGCCATTTTTTTTCTATCATTTTTGTCCTGTTTACAAAGAATTACCCATATGTTAAAATAAAATCAGACTTCAAATTCAAGTTTGGTCCATGTTTGACACCCAACTTACCTAAAAGTATCAGCTGAATCAATCCATAGATTGTTGTTTGTACTAGTTCTACATCAACACCAAGTTTTTGTGCCGCAGACGAATATAGCTTATAATTTGGGCCATTTTGTAGGAAGTCAGAGGAAAGTTTGCAGAAGTCTGAAATCACTGAAAAAACTGTTAAGTAACCTGCCAAAAAAAATCTGTATAAAAAAACCTAAATGAACAAAATAGTAGAACCATATAATAGTATTTAGGGTAGAAACTTAAAATGTTTGCAGATACTACAAAAGTGGCATACTTAAATCTAAAAAACTTTTTTTTAAAAATGTGATTGCAGCTATATCTCTAAAAAGGTTAAAAATCCACCAATGAGTAAAAGAAAGGTCATAATTTCAAGTTTTGAAGAAAAAAATGCAAAAACATCTTGAAAAAAGGAATAGGGTGCCTAATTGCAGTTACATTTACCCCACTTCAGCCTAAAAAAGTAATGATTTGAAAAAAATATTTTTTTTTTTTGGTAAAAAAACATCAAAAATACAAAGTGTTGATGATGACTCCAAAGGACTGCTATATCATAAATATTTCAAAACTTGTTTTAGAAAAATCAGTTGATAAATATGCAAGCTATGATTTTTAATGCAAGACGGCAGATAATGCAAGCATTCCTCAGAGGGAAACTTTTTTTTACAAACTACTTATAGGGGTTAACTAACATCTAAATCCCCTATAGCCTGTTTTGCTGTTATGTTGTTACCTTGTTTGGGTTGCTGCATAAGTAGATTAAGATGTTCCTTGTGGTCTTTAGCTAAGGATATTAACATGTTTGATTCCAATTTTTTTAAGCTATAAACACAGAAAAATACTACAATTACTTATATAATAAATGCATCCCTGGTAAGTGGCATTTACTTAATACCCAATACTTAACTGAGCCAATTGATATTGACAGCATTGACTTTAATTTCAAATATTACCCACAAGTTTTACCCCACAAACCCATAGGTTAAGACGGATTCAGTTCTGTAAGGTAAGCGGTATAAGGTATGCACTAAAATGCAAGGAGAATAAACTATAGCAAACACATGCTGCTGTTCAGTGTTATGGTGTCTTACTGCATACCTCATACCATTTACCCCACAGAACTCTAAATCTGCCTTTAGTGGTTTGCCTACTATAAATTTGATATCTGTTGCTGTAATGCAGACTGGACAGAGATACATCAATGTCAAACAGCAACAGTACTGTGGAGTGTTTATTAGAAAACTTAAAAGTTACATATAAAAAGAGTGTTTATTCCTTGTCATATCTCAGTGTGCCTGCTCAGAATGGATATGCTGTGCAACAGCAACTATGTCTCACTTATCTCTATGAAACTCCTTGCAGTATTCGCAAGCATTTAGGGCATTATATCAGTCCTTAGCATGAGCACTGAGATACAACAATGACTAAGCACCCTTTTTATGTGCAACTTTAAATGTTTATGACACGTAATGCCTTATGGCATTTTGAGCATGCACATGATATGACAAGGAATATGCACGGTAATTATGCAGTAATTGAAAAAAAACTGGCGCAGGCGGATTTGGGGTCCTAGGGACCCTAGTAGGTGCCCCCATGTAGGTCCTTTTTATCTATGTGGTGCCCCCATAAAGAATTTTGGTTTTCATAAAAAATCAAAAATGACAGAAAACTGTATACTGCATAATTACCATAAGCACTACTTTTATATGTTACAGCAGGTTTAGGTAATTATGCAGTATACGGTTTTCTGCCATTTTTGATTTTTTACACACCTTCACCTTCTAGGGTCCCTTAGGACCCCAAATCCACCTGCACCCGATTTTTTTTTTTTAAGAGAAAAAAGGGTGCCTTGGGGGGGTTGTAATGTGTTTTTTTGATTGTTTTGGGTTGGGTTGGACTGTGTTGATTGGGTTGTTTTAGTGAAAAAAAAATAAAAAAAAAACAAACAAAAAAAAAAACAACTGGCGCAGGCGGATTGGGGGTCCTAGGGACCCTAGTAGGTGCCTCCATTAAGAATTTTTGGTAATTATGCAGTATACGGTTTTCTGCCATTTTTGATTTTTTTTGAAAAATTCTTTATGGGGGCACCTTCTAGGGTCCCTAGGACCCCAAATCCGCCTGCGCCCGATTTTTTTTTTTTTAACGAGAAAAAAGGGTGCACAGGGGGGGTTGTAAAGTGTTTTTTTAATTGTTTTGGGTTGGTTTGGATTAGGTTGGGTTGGACTGTGTTGGTTTGGTTTGTTTTAGTGAAAAAAAATTTAAAAAAAAACCAACCGGCGCAGACAGATTTGGGGTCCTAGGGACCCTAGAAGGTGCCCCCATAAAGAATTTTTCAAAAAAAATCAAAAATGGCAGAAAACCGTATACTGCATAATTACCGAATTTTTCATAAAAAATCAAAAATAGCAGAAAACCGCCCAATAATTTAGTGCTAATTCTGTATATCTGTCTTTCTTCTTCCTTATCAAAATAAAGAGACAGAGATATAGAATTAGGCTGCGGTCAGAGTCGCCGCACCGTAAAAAGTAAGCCATAAGACCCAAGAAAATGAACTATATGTAATCAGTGTTGATGTTCATAGAAATTTGTAAGAAGTAAGTCGCAAGATTGGGTTTATTTTTAAATCGTGCGACTTATGTCTTACCGAATCAGGTAAAAATATGATTGGTCGGTAGTTGCAACCAACCAAAAGACAATTTGGGCTTCAACCACGTCTTACTTCTTACGGCTTACTTCTTACTGCTTACTTTTTACGGTGCGGCGACTCTGACTCCAGCTTTAGCATTAAATTTATGCTATTAAAATGAGTTGGGTAAACCTCTCATTAATCTATAAACCTACCTGAAAACTAACGACTTTAAGCAACAAAATTAATTGTTTACATGTCTTCGGCCCACAAGCCACAAAGGTAAAAACATAGAAGTCTCCTTTATAAAAATAAACTAGTATTTCTAAACAGACCCAATTCAGGTCCAAAAAAAAATCAGGCACTCTAGGCCAACTAAAATTTGTGCAACGTTGTCTACTCTCCTTATTTTAAAACCAAACAAATCTAAACTCTGCCTGACAAGGGAAAAACAACATCATATGATTTCGCCCTAGAAAATTTAAAAAGCATAAAAAATTTAATTATAAAATATTGGTAATTTTGTGACACCTTTGTAAAATAATGGGCGAAGAGTCTTTTCATAACAGGTCCCCGCAAAGCAACTCTCAAGACGCCAATACCAACAGTAACGGAACCCAAGAATTGGAGGATTTGGCCGAAAACTTGGGTATTCAAGAAGAAATCCTAGAAGATATTAATGAGGATGATTTATCACCTGAAGGTGGGTTGATATTTATTTAATGTAAAACAAGTACTAATAGAACTCGTAAGGTCCAGGGTAGATTAGAACTGCTCCTAGATTGGTAAGTAATCATACAGAAGAAACTTTTAAATCATTAAAGATATTTAACATGACAGTTTCCTTCCATGAGTAAACTTATTCTACACTCAAAGACTGTTTCTGTTTCTGGAACCAAAGATTTATAATAAACTACCCAAAGCAGAGTTCATAATATGGAAATTTAATATACATCTATTGACATGATCATTTGTTAAACTCTACTTGTAATAGGAAATGTGTGTTGAAATGAAATAAAAAATAACTAAGCTCTTACCAAATGGTTTAAAAAGAACTTCTTACTAAAATTATGTATTGTATTGTTCCAGAATTTCAAAGACTTGACCACCAGCTAGATGAACTGTTTTCTGCTTTGGATGACATAGAAAACAAGAATGACAACATCCACTCGCAGCTTCTTCTTCTACTTCAAGAAAACCGAGAAATGAGGAAACAATTGCAAAAACACAATGAAGAAGGTGGAAATAAGCCAGACCCAGAACAAGGACCTGCATTAAAAAGCGAAACTTGAAAGTAAATAATTTTGTACCTACGCATTCCTATTTAAGTTTGAAAATATACCTACTAATGTTATTGTTTCTTGTTTCATTAAAAATGTGTAGGCAATTCATTTTCTGTGTTATAGTTCTTTAAATAAGAATTTTGTTTTGTTTTTTTTACCTACTAAAATTGATTTAAACAAGTTACTTTTTAATTATTTAATACATAATATTGCTCTATAAAATTGTTAACAAAAAAAATGTTTTTTATTCAGAAATATCTGCACATAAATAATATAATTAATTTATGGGTGCTGTCTAAAAAGAAGTATTTCTCAAAATATTCTCAGGAATTATCACAGCTGAAACTTTAAAGTTTTTTGCTCGGGTTTCATATTACCAGTGCTTCTAATTATGCAATAAATTTTTGCAATTTTCATTCCTTTCCTTGTTTGACTTTTGAAATAAGTACTAATAAAAACAAGTAATTTCTTAAAAATATCCAACCAATGGGTGGGGCAGCAAAAACTAATAACACAGACAGACACGTACCATCACAAAATCATGTATTTAAGTCTTTTTTGACCCAAATTACTTATTTTTTTGATGTTCCAAATAGTATGGACAATTAAAAATGACATTCAAGGCAACACTTTAAGTGGTGGTATACCCAGAAAAGTATTTTTTTTTGGGGGGGGGCACAGTTTTAAACAAGATTTAATGATTTTCACATGATTAATACTATTTTTTTTTAAAGTAGATTTTTTTTGTTCCTTTATTGACCTTAGCTAAGGAAATGTCGAAGGGCCATATTCATAGTCGTTCCTCAAGGCTCCCTCCTTCCTTCGCTATAAGAATTTATATTTCCCAAGGAGGAGAATTGGCTGAACTTTGAATGAAATACACTTTCTAAAAACACGCACGTTTTTGATCTGTGTCTTGTTTTTACAGATTTTAATTTTTTTTATATAACTACAGGTAGAGGTATCTCAAAAAAAAAAATCCTTAGAAATACTTTAACTGCAGGTAGAGTTTGTTGTTCTGAACAAGAATTGGTAAAATATATTTTTGTTAACTCCGAGGGATCAACAGATGGTCAAAAATTTGTACACCTACTGTCAAGAACTGAAATATTGTCAAGTATTGTCCAGTATTGTATCCAGTATTGTCAGGTATTGTCAAGTATTGGAAAGTTCTTTAGGGTATTGTCATGAATATTTTTTATAATAATAAAAGTAAAGACAGAAGAGAATGAAGATTATCTGCTCCTTGATCTAGGATTATTAGGATCTAACAAACCACAACTTGTCCATTTCTCTCTAGTAAATACATATATTTAAATATCTACCTGTTGATCGGAGGCAAAGGAGTAATTTTTTAACAGTCTATGTATCTACTAGAGAGAAATGGGCTAATTCTTTTTGTTTAAATTCAATCTTTATTATTAAAAAAAATTACCTAAAAATATCTTACATCACATTAGCTGCGCGGTCAATTCGGTAAACAAAAATCAACCATAATAAAAAAATATTGCCGGGAAACTTGACTATAAAAAAGCAAATGAAGAGTGCATTTGAGTTGACACCCCAAGCGCTCTCTCTTTCTCCCTCTGACAATGACAATAAACAAATTAAAGTAATACTCATGGCATATCGGACAAAGCGTTTTTGTTTCTCACTTCATTACGACCAGGCCTTCAATGTCTAATGGAGAATCCACACACCTACATACCTGCTTCATCCTTATTAGGAATCATCAGGGAGTCATAGGATTGTACCTGGCAGTTAAAGCTACACAGGCACCAGGCACACCTCTCGAATTTAAAACAAAAAGTTTTTCCTCGACCAGGATTTGAACCCAGGACCTCTAGAATACCAGTCTAATGCTCTACCAACTGAGCTACCGAGTAACTGGTGTTTTAACTGGCTATTCGGAAATCCTTTCGTCCGATTCATTTGTTAGTAGTGGGGACATCTTTGAAGCCTACTGCGGCATTAAAAACCTAGACATGTTATAAAGACATGGAGATACACATTCACGATTATTAGTTGTACGAAATTTCTATTTATCTATCAACCAACGATACACGACATATAGCGTTTTATTTCTGACTAATAATTTCAGCCAAACATATTTACAAAATGAAGGGAAAATTTAGCGACCTAATGAGTTTACAGAAGGGATTTGTGGCATAGAGGGCAAAGGGTGAGGGAATAAATCGGAAAAAAGTTTTTCCTCAACCAGGATTTGAACCCGGGACCTCTAGAATATCGGTCTAATGCTCTACCACATATCTAGGTTTTTAAAGCCGCAGTAGGCTTCAAAGATCTCCCCACAACTAACAAATGAATCGGACGAAAGGATTTCCGAATAGCCAGTTAAAACCCCAGTTCCTCGGTAGCTCAGTTGGTAGAGCATTAGACTGGTATTCTAGAGGTCCCGGGTTCAAATCCTGGTCGAGGAAAAACTTTTTTCCGATTTATTCCCTCACCCTTTGCCCTCTACGCCATAAATTTTTTCTGTAAATTTATGAGGTCACTAAATTTTCTCTTCATTTTAAAACAAAAAGTTTGTAATCCGTGAAGACGTAGTACCTGTGTGCGCCACCTGTCGAATAAACCGAGAAACAAAAACATCAAAATTGAAAAGTGCAGAACACCGTAAATACAGAATCCTGTACCTTTCAGCAGGCTATAAAGAAGAAACCTGTAAAAGTATAAGGTCACTGTAACATGACTCTTAAAAAGAGGTAACGTTCGCAGCAGCACCGCCCCTAATTGGAGCTTCAGACTACGTGGCCCTAATTTTAAGGCATCCCTGATGATTCCTAATAAGGATGAAACAGGTCTGTAGGTGTCTGGATTCTCCATTAGACATTGGAGGCCTGGTCGTAATTAAGTGAGAAACAAAAACGCTTTGTACGATATGCCACGAGTGTTACTTTAATTTTTATTTGCGGACAGGAGATTCAATTTGTTTTTATTGTTAACAAAGATAGAGAGTATCTCCGGGCTTGGGGTGTCAACTCAAACTAACCTCGATCATATCAAATATTGGCGGGAATCTAGATCGGTCCGGACTGGTCATATTCGGCTTTATAGCGTCAGTCAGGGCAGCCCTCGAATATTTGGATGTTTGATAAAAACTGAGGTGAAAACAAGAAACAGAGAAATATCTCAGTGTTGCAGTAACTATCTTAATAGAATACACTATTAATTTCCTTCATTTGCATTGGTTTCCGAATTTTTGTTCATATTTTCGTTTTTTTGGAAGTATTGTCAGGTATTGTCAAGTATTGTCCGGTATTGTCAAGTATTGTCAGATATTGTCAAGTATTGGTAAAGTATTGTCAACGATTTGTACACCTACTGCCTGTAACTGATAACCCCTCAGTAAACCCTTTTGTTTCAGAGATATTTGCATTTAAAAATTGTTAATATTTTCTGAGAAGCACCCTTTACTACGTGGTAGAAACATCAATTTTTGAAAACAAAACTAAAATATGTCATTGTCAGCACATGTATACTTGCCTGGTAATTATTTAAAAGTCGATTCCTAAAAAATTATGAAAATTTTACTCCTAAATGCAGAGAAAGAAAATATGAAATTTAAATAAGATAATCACATAACTTTTCTTAGATAAATGATATCTAACCACTTTTCAAAGGTTTCTAGGGAATTTTGAATCACCCTGTGTAATTTTTTTTGTGTGTTGGCAGTGATAGTTGGTAACCACTGAAAATCAAAAATTTATCACATTTTTGATGAATAAACGTACACAATGGGACAATAACCCAAGAATTTTCCAGGTTCACGGGCGTTTTTCACAAAGTGTGATGAGCTTATACATATATATCTTATCTTTTTTTTTCTCTGAAAATTTTTCTATAACATATCAAAAAATAAAAAAATATTTCACCGTTAGTTCTTTTTTAATCAGCAATTTTACGAAAAATTGCATTTTGACGTTTTCTAAGTTTGTGCCGCCACTGAGAGTGACGTAAATGAACTATGTAAATTTTTTTGAACTGCATTCAATAGCCTGGTTCTCTACCTAAAAACTGATGTACTGAAGTAGCAAGTTAGCTACTTGAATACAACAAAATAGGCAAAAAACTGATTTTAGTGAAAAATCCCTAAAATCTGAAACCTCCAACTTTCAACACCTATATCTCTGAAACCGTGGCTCGGATCAAAGAGGTCCATTTAAACGTTGATCAGAGAGAACTAAGTGGCAATGATAAGTGTTCGGGGTCCTTCCACACGTGTGTAGAAATTTTTCCGCACATGTGTCGAGGAGTATACGATGTCGTTAACTGTCACCGTATACTTTTTCGCACATGTGTGGAAAAGTTTCAAAAATAGCGTACACAACTCGATAGAAAGTAACTTTCTTACACTCGCGTGTTGTTTCACTCGGCTAACGCCTTGTTCACGTGTGAATATTGTGAAATTTGTCACTTTCTTCTCTTGTTATGTAATATACTATTGTGCACTCAAGCAGTTGCACTTTATCTAGTTTCTAACAAAAATATTTTAGTTAATAAAATAAAAATTAAGCATAGGAGAAAACAGAAATTATCATTGTTTAAGGGAGATTTTCATAACAATAATATCTATTTATGGTAGGTTTTTTATACTATTGAGTCATGTCACAAAATTTTCCAATAAAGGTGTGAAAAACTAGTATAAGCAACTTATTGTCCATTATGTAAACAGATAATTTTCCGCGTATTTTTTACAATAACATATTTTGCTTCCGTTCCCCTTTAGCCTAAAAAAATATTTATCTTTATTTATTGCTGTTTTGCTAGATAAAAAGCCAATAAAGTAAAATCCCTTTCCACAACTTCTCGTCATAACATTTTAATGGCTAAATAAATATTCTGTGCCTAGGTGCGTGTTTACCAGTGGCTGATATAATCTGCCTAATATATGTAGGCAAAAGCAGAGTGATTTTCTGTTTAAAACAATTTCAAAAAGTGAAAAATGAAAAGAAAAATGTGTAATTTTAAAAATCCAAGTATCTTAAAAAAAATAAACTAAAAAAGTCATTTTTACACGTTTTTAAGTTCAATGTTTTACTGCAAAATTGTTTTAAAATTGTAACAATCAATGATGTTATACCGCCGCAGGCAATTTTTTTTAACTTTAAGCAGAAAATTCCGTGATTTTTTTAAAAAGTAAAACAGTAGCTTGTGTTAGCTGGAATGGGAGGGGGGCGTTCAGTCCGAACCTCTCTCCCCCCTGTGACAGCCACTGTCTAAGCTTAATCCTGACGGTACAACTTTGTCGCTGCGACTTACTGTACACATACAATATATTAAAACAACCATATCAAAATCCATTTTTTATTAGAAAAATTAATTATAAACAAAACATAATATAAAAAGAACAGATCAAAAGATAAGAAACACACAAAGGTCCAGAGCGAAAAGAGAAATAATTAAACGATGTTTCGCCCTGGGCAACCAGCGTGGGCTCATCAGTGGTTTCACTGGTCACGCTCACAAATAGGCATCATTCCGCACTTAATTTAAGTCACCTGGAGAAAAGAAATTTCATGCTCTACAAAAATCCCCTTGCTTATTTTTCTCGTTAAGTGTACAGTTTTAGTAAAAAGAAATAAAAACTTATATCAATTATGGTGTGCCGAAAAAAACCTACTTTTTAAAATAATTATAACCAAACAATAAAATGTCCGATTAGAACAACACGGTTCTCAACTAAAAAGCCAGTTAACTCATTTTCGTTTTAGTATCCTTTGGCCTATGATCGGTGCAATATTGACACCAAACTGACAGAAAATCCATGTTTGCCATAGTAGTGCCCTCAGACTAATAACTAAATTTTATTTAGTAGGAGTTAACTGGCTTTTTAGTTGAGAACGGTGTTGATTAGAATAACATTAAGCTTTCTATCGACACACCAAAGTGTCAAGTTAATATTTGAAATATACATCAGTCAAAGTCAGTCAGTTATATGACAACAGACAGATATTTTTAAAAAATAATCGAAAAAGTTTTGAAAAGAATAATTTCTTTGGAAACGGCAGTAGAGTTTCTGCTGAAACGTCATCAGCAAACACAAATCGTCGGCATTGAATCGGCCCAATGTCGACAACGTCGGTAGTGTGTCGGCATCGGCGACTACACGCTGGCCGGATGTTGGACAGATTGCGATTTTCAGTTTTCGGTCAATAATCGGCAACTGACAGAGGTCCACATTACTACAGTCGACATTATGCCGACACCACTTTAGGACTGACGATGGTCCGATTGGAACTTTGTTTAATCGGTCGAGAATCGGCAGATGGCCCGATTTACTGTAGTCGACTTTATGCCGACGACCACTTTATCTGCTTTATGTGCCGACGATGGTCCGATTAGAATTTTGTTTAATCGGTCGAGAATCGGCAGATGGCCCGATTTACTGTAGTCGACTTTATGCCGACGACCACTTTATCTGCTTTGTGCCGACGATGGTCCGATTAGAATTTTGTTTGATTGGTGGAGAATCGGCAACTGACGATGGTCCGATTACGTCACCTTAAAATTTTTAAACTGCTTAATAGTTTCTTCCTAGAATGTACAGATGACGCCAATGTCACTATGTTCCCTGTACAGTGGAAGATAATATTAGAAAACCAATATCGGACTTGAATAGTTTACCGATGTCGGGCCGAGACCAGCTTGCCTACCTTAGACCGACTAAATTAAGCAGCTTTATGGTCGGTACCATGTGGTTAAACCATATCGGACCTTAATCGTAAAAAGTAAAATTTACCATTGATCCGACGGCGGGCTACAGTCTAACGCTGCGTCGGCAAACATCGCAAAGCGGACAAAAAATACTGGTGGTCCGATGTCGTAAATCGACGTCGTGCCGATGACGGCAATCGACATCGGGTCGACGAAGGCACGAGGGAACCGTGTTTGCTGGGGCAGATAAGTACTTTATTCTAGTTAGGATTTGTGCGAGTGTAGGCAAATTTTTTATATTATTTAAAAACCACTGAAAAAGGAACAAAAAAAATTCTTTAGGAATTTACGCAGTGGGTTTTAACATATTTTTGAAAAAAATTCCGTAACTTAGTGGCGGAAAACCCAAAAAAAGTAGTTTCAACATTATGAATCCGCCACAAACATATAGATTTTATTTATTAAGCTTTCTAGAAGAAGATGACTTCTGTGCAACACTATTGAATCCCAATTTTTTTAGGTGTTACACTGAAATGCTTGGAATGCATGTAACTATGTAACTGATGTTTGGGATTAAATAAAGTGTTACACAGAATGTTTTTGGATTGGATTTTCAGGAGAAATATCAAATTTAACATAGAATCTAAATTTTGATGCCTTTTGGCTTTCTAGAAAGCTTAATATTGTTCAGATCGGACGTTTTCGGCACACCATAAATGTAGTTTTTTTACGAAAACTGTACACTTTATGAGACCCTAGAGATTGCCCTAAGTTGCAAAAAATAGTAGGTGCCAAAATCGCGTGCCGGTAATATGTAAGCCGGCAATAATATTGGTCACAATATATCGACTTCTTTTTATTAAACCAGTTTACGTTACTAAAAATGGTATCAGGTTTGAATTTTAGCAGCTTTTTCTCGGTTTTAAAACTTTCATAAAAAATTGAATTTTGCAATTTTTTAAACATAACTCCGGACCCTTTTCAACTTGTTAGTACCAGGGACCTATAGGCCCCTGTTAGTACCCATCGTTTGTGTATCCTATGAGTTTTTTGCAGAATAAATCTACAGTTCCTCTATAAAAAGCAAAAAACAAGTGAAAAACATGATGATGCAGGATAGGGATATTTTTTTTTATCGGAGACATCAAAAATGCAAGCGCGGTTGATGATTTCACTAAAAGTGCACTAGGTATGAATCAAACGAAATAAAATTTGTTTCAAAAAAATCGGTTCACAAATGAAAACGTGAATTTTCCAAAAATGTTGTTTTTCATGTTTGAGTCGCCATCTTGTATTTGGTATGCTCTAAGCGAAAAAACTATATGTACCCTTTTATTCGACGGCACACTATAGCTTGATTGAGCACATAGCCGCCAACATTGCTGAAGTTTATTGGATTATGGTGTTGTCCACGAAAGTGACACTGTATAGTATGGATCCACATTTATTTTGATCGTTCAAAAATGACAAAATGAGCAAGAAACAATCAGAAATTACAAATAGCTAAAATGTTTGTCCTAATTATGTTGGGAATTTGGAACCTTTGGTTGCACTAAAACAAAGTTATGATTGTTTTCCACAAACCAAAACTACACTTTTTTGCACTCGACGCGCGTTTCGCTAACAACGTTAGCATCATCAGGCGACGATAAACAATAAACTAAATTAACCTACGCTCGCTCTATCTTATATATAATCTTTTAGTGGGCGGAGATAAGACCAATAATTTGTTATTGACCACGATTTTTAATCCTATCTCCCCTCAACTAAAGAATAAAGTGTACTAAACGGGAGGGGTCCTCTATCTTTATTTAAACTATTTCTGGATTTAATGATTTCCATATTTTCATATGCATTCAAAAGTCTTTTGTTTGGTACACTTTTTAAAAGTTTTAGGTTATCTAATGAGAATCTATGATTGTTTTCAAAAGCATGCTCGGCCACACTTGACTTTTCTGTTCTTCCGTATTTTAAGTGTGCTAAGTGTTCTTTAAAACGTGTTTGAATAGAGCGTCTCGTTTGGCCAACATAGATAACCTAAAACTTTTAAAAAGTGTACCAAACAAAAGACTTTTGAATGCATATGAAAATATGGAAATCATTAAATCCAGAAATAGTTTAAATAAAGATAGAGGACCCATCCCGTTTAGTAGTATTCTTTAGTTGAGGGGAGATAGGATTAAAAATCGTGGTCAATCAAATTATTAGTCTTATCTCCGCCCACTAAAAGATTATATATAAGATAGAGCGTAGGTTAATTTAGTTTATTGCTTATCGTCTCCTGATGATGCTAACGTTGTTAGCGAAACGCGCGTCGAGTGCAAAAAAGTGTAGTTTTGGTTTGTGGAAAACAATCATAACTTTGTTTTTGTTTGTCATAATGACATGAATATCAACCAAAAAACCTCAACATTGTAATAGTTATTTACCTAACAAGTGCGGAAAGTGAAACTTTACCGCATGCGACGGCAGTTGACCTAACGAAGCGAAGCGAGCTCGGTCAAGCCGGCAAGGGCGTCAAAGACATTTTACGCATGTGTTGGATACTATAAGCCTTAAAAATTCCCAAAAAAATAAATATAAATATCTGAATTTTAATTAGAGGTAGGTAAAATTAATTATTGTTTAAAGGCTCAAAATCATGTGAAAAACACACCCTGAATCAAATGCATACAACTTAAAAATAGCCTAACATTTCATGACTACTCCATATCTTGATTAAATTTAATAATTCAAGATCTAATAGCAAAACAAAATAACTTTCTGTAATCATTTTCAATTGGTGGTGAATTAGAAGGACAATTATTTTAAAAATCATTTTAATAAAGTTAAAAATGCATGCGTCAAAAAAATAGCACGTAAATAATCGTGAATATAAATTTTATATTTGGTTTTGGTTTTGGCTTGCCTGGTTTATAAAATAGATACGTTTTTAGTTTGAGGTTAATTTTGATAAAATAAATAATTACACATATTATTAAAATTCTAATAAATAGAAACATTAAGTACACTAATGGTGCAGTATTTATATCGCTATCTCTGTGTCATTGTAGGTCAATTTTAGTCAGTTTTATGTATGGTGAACCTAAGTAGCAAAACTAAAATATCTCGAAAACTAAAAATTAAAACTAATCAGTTGAACTTCAATTTTGATGATCATTTTAACCCCAATTTTTGTTCAAAATATTTTAGGAGGTATTTCTCATTATAGCCCTTATTATAACCCTATTTTGTCTGCAATAGTACTCAAGCTATTCTTGGTCTTCAATTAAAAGTTAAAGACCTTACTCTTAACTTTTTAATAATAGTAATTTACGTTACAAGGCCGGAAAATGCTCTATTAAAGTACAAGTCTATATGTTTACGGACAAGGCGACGAAGGTGCCGAGTCCGGAATTTCTAGACGAGTACTTTAATGACATTTCACTATTTCATGTAAGTGGGAAATCCATTATTTTATTCTTTTTTTTTAGTTACTTACCGGACTAGTTTATATCAGTTTTGTCATTAATTCTTTTTAATTTTATTCTTAAATATCTTAAGAAGTACTGCAGTTCAAAAAAATTAGTCTTTCAGAGCTTTAATAAGCAATATCAGACAATCAAGACTTTCGAAACCAAAAATGAAATGATCCGACCATCATATATAATATCCCGTTAAAAACGTTTAACAAGGTTAAGATCCTGTTTTATCTTTTCACTTTATTTTTAGTTTTTTCATAAGTAGATGAGCTAAGTCATAACATAATAAAGTCTATCAATTCTTCCAAAAAACCAAATAAGAAAAACGGCATTGGTACTTCTAATCGATTTTTATTTAACACTCTACAATTTTTTTCTAATCAATTTTGTCACAGATAAAAAAAGATAGCTATTATTTATCGAAAGGTACTGTTTTCATATATTTTGGCTTAACCAAGTCCACTATATCTGTGTATGAATTATTTGTCAGTAATAATACTGTTGTTTGAAGGTCGTACACAATGTTGAACTTGATGAGAGTACACTAGAGTTTCGAACTTCCATTGTCTTTATTTTTACTTTTTCGCAACGTTTCGAATGCTTATGTATCTGAAATCATCAGGTGAATACTAAAAAAACTAAGACTACAACTGGATCGAAAATAGCGCAGCAATTTTTGCATGATAGACATACAATAGGTGTTTTTCGGTTAAAATAGTTTTTAAGTTTCTCGTCATGTAGCAATATGAATTTAAATTGATGTTAAACGATTCACAATGCTTACGCCAGTTAAGATTATGGTCAATAATTACTCCCAAAAATTTATTGCTTTTAACCTGCTTCAGTGGCTCATTTTTTTATGCAAATGTCCAAATCTAAGTCTTTTTCATTTTGTGGGTTACAAAATCTTATGAAATTGGTTTTAGTAATATTTAAGTAAAGTGAATTACCATTAAACCACTCCACAAGACTTTCCAGGTTTTTGTTGACTTTTAATTTTAGGAGTTGGTTGTTTTTATTTGAAAAAACACTAGAATGGTCATCTGCAAATTGTGCTGTTACGGAGTCTGGCTCTAAGCTATCGGTAATATCGTTAACATATAAGATGAACAGTATGGGGCCCAATATTGACCCTTGGGGTACGCCCACGTTAACTTTCAAGACGCTAGATGCGACACCAGAGATGTACACGTACTGTCCTCTATTTTTTTATAAATTTTGACAACCATAATAAAGCCGCACCTCTAATACCGTAAGCTTCTAGCTGAGGTTACAGAAGATCCCAACAGGACGCTCGCCTGCTTCCATCCGCACAAGAATTTCTTTTAAAAAATGGTGTATGGCATCCGAAGTGGAAAGGCCACCACGAAAACCAAATACTCAAATATTTTTGAAACGCTTGAAGATATCGCTATTGGCCTATAGTTCTCTAATTGATCGGAATCTCCTTTTTTTATAGATTGGTGACACTTTGTGTATTTTTAATAGTTTCGGAAAATCCCCATATCGAAACGATTTGTTTACCAAGTGGCATAAAGGTTGTGAGATCGTTTCTATTACTCTTTTTATAATAAAGGAAGGCACGCTGTCGTATCCAAACGATTTTTTAAGATTGAGTTTATCTTTTAATTCCATTTTTTTTAATAGAAGTTTTTTAATTACGTCCTTTGGAGCGTTTTCAAAAAATGTATTAAAATTCTCTGATAGGGTCTCAAGGTCTACTGATTTGGACATTTGCTTTTTTGGTGGTTTGCTGTTAGTTATTTGGTTGATAACACTCCACGCTGACTTTGTGGAGTTATCCGAATTTATTATTTTATTTTGATAAAAATCTTTTTTTGTATTTTTTACTAGAATGCTATGTTTTCGTTTTTCAAATTTATATTTTTTTTAGGGACGGCAAGTTCCTAGTTAGATTGTGCATATTTAAAAGGTTCTGACTTGAGATTTTGACCTCCTGATTAACCCAGTTTTTTTTTAAGAAAGAAAATACCACACAAAAACATTATTGGCGGCCCATTTGGGGGCCCTCACTAAACACCCGGAGCATACCAACATTTATTTCATGAGGAAGTACCATTTGTGGCACCTTTATAGAAATCTTGTTAAAAAAGAAATTCAATTAAATACATTTTTTTGACATCTGTCAACCCATGTGTTAAAACTTTTACGCCAATAATATCCTTGTGTGGTAGTTTCTTTATTCCACTCAGTAAATAAAGAAATATGTGGTTTATTTTGAAACTAAAATAATTGACAAAAAATAAGTTTTTTTAAAATTTTTAAAACATTGGTTGACAGATGTCAAAAAGGAAGCGGTACCTCCTCATGAAAAAAATGTTGGTAGGCCCTGGGCCTTCAGTACGGGTCGGCAAATGAGCCGCCAATAATGTCCTTGTGTGGTATTTTCTTTATTCCGCTTAGTAAATAAAAGAAATATGCAGTTTATTTTGAAGCTAAAACAATTGACAAAAAAATAAGTTTTTTTTTTAATGTTTGACAGATGTCACAAAAAACTAATGGTACCGATTGGTACCTTCTTATTAAAAAAAAATACTTGGTAGGCCCTGGGCCTCCAGTTGGGGGCCCCAAATTTTTTTTGCCATGGGCGTAAAGTCCGTAAAAGATTCGCTTTTACCTTTTTTTAAAACCTCTTCCCTAAAGCCGTTAGAAGCACCGTTCCATTTAAAGAATCCACCCTGTATAAGATTATACGTAGTCCTAGTCTTTGTTAGTGGGAATTTCGAAATTCTAGTTTACTCTCAAGTAATAATACTGATTAGGTGACTTTAATTATCACTAATTTCTTATACATTTTAGTTTTTAACTCTTCTCTTGAAGGTTGTTAAACCTTCATGCCACTATAAAGAGTTACTTATAATATTAAGGTCATTTTTTTTAGTTTGGGTATTATAATCGCTTTAAAATTTAACTATGCCTACCTACTTAAAACAAATTAAAAGATATTTAAATAAATAACAATTTTTTAGTTTTTAATTTTTTTAAACCAACAACAAACAAAAATAATATAGGAATATGAAATATGGCAGGTCTACAACGAAATTCTAGGGTGGGGGTTAATATTACCTTTTTGTGACTCTGGAGAGACGGTAATTTTCCCCTATATTCCTCCCTCTCCCTCTACAGAACCTATAGATATCGAAGAAGAGAAGTAAAAATTTTTACATCCTGAGGAAAAAAGAAAAACCCAAAAGTCCAGAATAAACTTCAAAAAATATTTTATTGCACGCCACGCGTTTCGATTTTTTTTTAAAAATCATTATCAAGTGTGGCATAGCCAACAAAAATCAATAATTCTAAGGTAAAAGCTTCGAGACGCAAGACGAAAAACATACTATACAAACAATAACTGCACCCAGAAGAAACTTACCATTCTATTAAATATTTTTAGTCAACGAAACCATGCATGATTAGGTTAACAAAATAATTATAAAATAATATTTTAAATTGTTATTCAGTTTTGACACCTTAGTTTTGTACTAATTCGACAAATTTGGGGGGGTTTGGGTATTTCCATCAAATGTTGCGAAAAACTAATATACATGACTTGGATTTGATTTTGGAGAAATTCTGAATTTTCAAGCTACAGGGTGTTTTTTAAACCCCTCCTGAAAAAAAGGCCCATATTGTAGGACCTGACAAGAACTGAACTATAAACCCTTTATAGTTCAGATCCAACAAAATCTATATAATAATAATATTCCTAAAGAAATTAAAAACAATTTAAGTTCTTGATCCTGGCAAGTTTTTTTTTGTTTTGTTTTTTTTTAACTGGGATTTTTCCATCCACTCCTCTAGGATCAATGCCCAGTGTTGCCAAAGTGAGAGCGTAAAGTTTTTTGGGGTAAACACAAAATATCCATGCACCTAGCCGAGATTCGAGCCCGGAACCTTCCGTGCAGCAGGCAGATACGCTGGGCTACGGTGGCCGGCCAAGTATATTTGTATACCCCCTGACGGGGATTGGTTCACCCCTCATCAAAAACTAAAATCGCTATAAGAAGACGTTATTAGTTTGACTGCTGAAGCCAGCTGTCCCGAAGGCTATGCTATAACCAGAAGAAACAGAACGTATTAATTTTTCGCTATTTTGACCACCCTGTACAGCTCCTGTAATACCTACTAGAAGAAACTAATCGCTAATTGTTAAATCATTCACACGTTTTAAATGGTCCTCAGCTGATTCTACTAAACCTCAGGAAATCGGGCATTCATACATCATTTCAACACTACAGAAACTTTTAAATCACTCTCACGAATAACGAAAAAGATCCTCAGCTGTTTCTACTAAGCACTTTCAGTTACAGCCTTGCAATGGGATTATTTATTCTATTAACCGCCACGCTTGTCCTTCTATAATCTTTTTTACTCGAAAACCATCCATATAACCCTATCCCTATATAAAGCACACCTAAAACAACATGGTACATCCCATATACAAAATACTGATTACTCACTGACAAAGTATCCTAATTTTGCCGTAACGACAGTTAGGACCGATTGAAAAGCTAAGGCTACGAAGGTATTTATCCCAAAAACAAGACCGTAGCTGTCTACGTCGATGAACTGAGCTATCTCGCTACTGCCAACAGTGATCATTAAATGACGCAAAGCCCCGAAAGCTACGTAGCAAATGTAGCTTACCACGACTGTGTGGGTTTGTGACGCTATTAATATGGCTAAGCCTTGTGATTGCGAGCTCTCCTCTCGTTTTCCAGTCGATAGTTTAGGCAACCAGCTAACAGTGGGCCCACATTAGTTTAAAGGCGTCCTTACAATTTTGGCAAAAACTAATTTTGTGTGGATCCTCGTATTGGTGGAAGTATGTTATGTTACGTAATTCAAGTCTCTGTAATCCATTACATTAAATAATATTAAAATTTGACCAAAAATTCCAGAAAAAGCTCTGGAATTTTTGGGTCTGCTATAACCAGAAGAAACAGAACATTATTAATTTTTCGCTATTTTGGCTGGAAGTAACCGAAACCGCTAAAATCTTCTTGACGACCCTGTACAGCTCCTGTAATACCTCAAATCAAAGGAATACTAGCAGAAACGAATCGCCAATTGTTAAATCACTTACACGATTTAAATAGGTCCTCAACTGATTCTAATAAACCTCAGGAAATCGGGCAAACTGTAGCTTACCACGAATGTGTGGGTTTGTGACGCTATTAACATGGCTAAGCCTTGTGATTGCGAGCTCTCCTCTCGTTTTCCAGTCGATAGTTTAGGCAACCAGCAAACAGTGGGCCCACATTAGTTTAAAGGCGTCCTTACAATTTTGGCAAAAACTAATTTTGTGTAGATCCTTTTGTTTTTGGAAGTAAATAAACTTGTCAGTCGAAGGAGGAATCACTGCCCATGATGTGGCAAACATCATAGCTCCAAATGTTATGTAATTCAAGTCTCTGTAATCCATTACATTAAATAATATTAAAATTTGACCCAAAATTCAAGAAAAAGCTCTGGAATTTTTGGGTCTGCTATGACCACAAGAAACAGAACGTTATCAATTTTTCGCTATTGTGGGCAGAAATAACCGAAACCGACAAAATCCCCTTGACCACCCTGTTCAGCTCCCATAATACCTCAAATCAAAGGCATACTAGCAGAAACGAATCGCTAATTGTTAAATCACTTACACGATTTAATTAGGTCCTCAGCTGATTCTACTAAACTTCAGGAAATCGGGCATTCATACCACCATGCATCTCTAATTGTTTAGCAACACTACAGAGACATTTAAATCACTCACACGAATTTAAAAGATCCTCAGCTGTTCCTACTAAACCTTTTTGGTTACAACCTTGCAATGGGATTATTTATTCTATTAACCGCCACGCTTGTCCTTCTATAATCTTTTTTACTCGAAAACCATCCATATAAGCCTATTCCTATATAAAGCACACCTAAAACAACATGGTACATCCCATATACAAAATATTGATTACTCACTGACAAAGTAAATCCTAATTTTGCCGTAACTACAACGACAGTTAGGACCGATTGGAAAGCTAAGGCTACGAAGGTATTTATCCCAAAAACAAGACCGTAGCTGTCTTCGTCGATGAACTGAGCTATCTCGCTACTGCCAACAGTGATCATTAAATGATACAAAGCCCCGAAAGCTACGTAGCAAATGTAGCTTACCACGACCGTGTGGGTTTGTGACGCTATTAACATGGCGAAGCCTTGTAGAAGTGAGATGACCGTGATTGCGAGCTCTCCTTTCGTTTTCCAGTCGATAGTTAGGCAACCAGCAAACAGCGCTCCCAAAACGCCAAATATTGTCAAGAGCGCTTCGACTGCACCGTTGTAAATATTTCTGTGGGCATCTTCGTCAGAATATTGCTTTTCGATATCCGCCCATAAAATCTGCATGTAAGTCTGAACTTGTATAAAGCCACAAGTCGATAACGACCACCATAGGGACCATTTTAAAATATATTTGTTGGAACATGCATGATAAAAGTGGGCCCACATTAATTTAAAGGCATTCTTACACTTTTGGGAAAAACTACTTTTGTGTAGATCCTCTTGTTGGTGGAAGTAAATAGACTTGTCAGCCGAAGGAAGAATCATTGCCCATGATGTGGCAAAAATCATAGCTCCAAATGTTATGTAATTCAAATCTCTGTAATCCATCACGTTATATGATATTAAAATTTGACCCAAAATTCCAGAAAAAGCTCTCCCTGCCAAAATCGCCGCTCTAGTGTGAGAAGTGACTTGTAAATAGTGCTCTTTACCAACTTTTGCATAGATATAAGTAAAATATGCCACCTCAGTGGCCATAAATGTGCCATAAAATACCTCAAGTATCTGTAAGTCTCTTAGGCTGGTAGTCCAAAGGAGCATGCTCCATACTATGATACCTGTGGCTCCCAGTACGATTATAAGAGACTTGTATCGACATAAGTCTGTTATCAAGAATACTATGAAGAGTTGGGCTAGGTAGCTGTAAGTCCCAACTGGGAAGACCTGGAAAAAATAAAACTTGGTTGGAATAATAGCAGTCTTTAGATTTAAAAAGAAAGTCTGTCAGAGAAAGTCTTCAAAATATTAAAATAGTAGTTTTCACAACTAGTGGCTAAAATAGTGCTTTTTTACAAGCGTTGATTTAAATAACGAGCGCAGCGAGGTATTTAAAAACGCGATTAAAAAAAAGCACAGTTTAGCCTCAAGTTGTTTTTTTAATACCTTTTTCAAAAAATGCAAGAAAAACAGGAAAATATTTTTAAAAATCTCGAACGAAGAGCACTTCTCGCAACACACCATCTTTACACTATAAATCAAGGCGACTGGTAAATCAAATAACAATGCTTTCCATACGGATGTGCCTTTTTACTCGGTGACCTTCATTGTTGCGACATTTTAATCTTTGATATTTTGACGAAGTTTTTAAATGATTTTTTCGTAAATACTTGATGAAAACTGGCGGAAATGACTTAATTTTTAGGCAAGAATAATTAGATTTTTTCAATAATACTATTTTCCGCTATTTCTCTTTTTTAATTTTGGGTAAAAAACGAGATGAAATCTTTTTTTGCATACGTGATCAATAAAAGTTTTTTTGCATTGGTAACCAAAAAAGCCATGTTTTAGTTATCTGCAGACGGTTATAGTCCAATTTTTTGATGAGCGGACTGACGTCATTTTTTGGATCTCTTGTTGATACATTGTTTTAGACAGCGACAATAAATATGCAAAAAAACTTCATGTCGTTGATTGTTTCAACTGTCAACTGTCAAATTGACAACAACAAATTATTTGACATGCGAACTGTTGACAACAAAGAAATACGTTTTCAGAGGAAAAAATGACGTCAGTTCGCTCATCAAAAAATTGGACTATACTAAAATCATGTTTTTGATGAATGTATAAAAAAAAACTTTTTATTTGACTGTTTTGTTTTTTCCTCCAATATCAATCAAAGATTCTTTTTTTAAAACAACAGAATTGGCTGGCAGAGCACTTTTTTGATTTTTTGCCAAATGAGCTAAAATTTCTTTCTAAGGCCACAGATTCAGATGTTTGAATATATTCAAATTTTAGCTTATTCGGCAGAAAATGAAGAAAGTGCTCCAAGCCATGTCTTAGTTTTTAAAAAATGTGCCATTTTTCTTTAATTGTCACTTTGACATTTCCTGAGCTAAAGTCACTGACAGAAAAAAATAATGGATTTTTTAGGAGAACTATGGGTTTTTAAAAAAACAACTTATATAGGATCTTTTTAAGTAAAAAATTTGGTTTAAAAAAAAAATGTATACCCTTTTATACAGGGTGTCCCAAAAATAAAATATGCCACAAACTTATATATTTTTTAATTGAACACCCTGTATATTATAAAAAATAAGATTTTCAAAAAAACTAAACACTTTGGGTCTATCTCTTTTATCTTCTCCAAGATATTTAAGTTTAAATTTGTATGGAAGAGATAGGGAAATCAAAATTAACTATCCAAGTAACTACCCAATACATACAATAGTATTTTCGTATCTCTTCCACACAAATATCTTGGAGAAGATAAAAGATAGGACCAATGTTTGGTATTTTTGAAAAGCTAATTTTTACAAGAATTCAGAGTAAATAACATAATATACAGGGTGTCCAATTTAAAAAAAAGTTAAGTTTATGTCACATTTTATTTTTGGGACACCAAAAGGGTACACATACATTTGTTGAAACCGCTTTTTTACCTAAAATGATACTATATAAGTTTTCTTTTTTAAAACCATAGTATGTTCTCCCAAAAAATTTATAATTCCAGACTTTTGGGACACAGTGTATAATGTAATTGTCATAAGAAATTATACTTGCACCCTCCCTTGCACCTAGATGAGGTTATTTTAATTAAGTTTTCTTAAAATTATTATATAGGTAGGCTTTGGCATGTGGGTTAGCAAGAAAAAAATATCCATTTTTTTGTGTTTGAACAGGAGCAAGGAAAATGCTTTAGCCACTAGCAAGTTGTTCTTTAAGGTAAATGCACCTCCATCAGTGGCAGTCTGAGCTATTTTAAAAGGGGGGGGGGGTGGTTTCGATATGAAAAAAAACTAGATTAATATCTTTGATGAGAAGCAAACAAAACTTAGTAACTACAAGCGCGAATTTGGGGGAAGGGGGTACTCAGATTTTACGTCGTTTATTTCATACATTTTTTATTTTAAAAAATGTTTAAAATTTTTAAGAAAATTGCACTAAAAAAATGCATTTTTGATTAAAAATTAAACTAATACGGTAAATGTCAGAGGTGTTATAGCGCCGCAATTTAGGTCTCTCTTTTGATTTTCTAAATGTTTTCATAAAAAATTTAAAGCCAGGGTAGGAGGGGTTAACTACCCCCCTATCCCTATTTTTAGTTATAAAAACATAGATAACAAACAAACCACAAACTAGCTAAAAAGATTCTTAAGTTGAAACATTGCCTTTTATATTGCCTATCTCAAACATAATATGCCTATCCCAAAAAAAAAATTGTTTTGGGTTTTTTTGGGCAAACCGGTTATGTTTTCAATCTTCTGAGGGATTCTAGAATGGCTTTAAAGGAACTTTCTGCAATTTCTCGTTTGTTTCTCCTCCAAAGACATCAGCATCTTTGTTGTCTACTTTTTTCTGGAGCAGGAGAGGTGTGTGTGTTTGTGCTCTTTGAGTTTTTTATTTAAAAAAGGTGGGCTTTCCAGCTTTATATAAACCTAGCAAGCCCAACCTTAAATAAAGGTTTATATATTCATTAAATATCTCAGAATTATGTTCTTTTTCTGTGCTCCATTAAAATATAAAAAAAGATAGATTAACTTTTTTAGTTATTTTTAAAAAATTTCTGAAAAAGTAAAAATTCTTTAGTTTTTTTTCTATTTTCACGGAGCACATAAAAAGCAGATAATTCTGAGATATTCAAGGGATATTGTCAACCTTTATTTAATGTTCAGCCTGCTATGTTTATATAAAGCTAGAGAGCCCACAGTTAATTATTAAAATTTGGATTTTGTGGGGTGGGCTCGCTAGGTTTATGGAGGTGCATTTACCTTAAACAACAACTTACCACCGAGCTTACTACTGGCTAAAGCATTTTCCTTGCTCCTGATCAAACGCAAAAAAATGGATATTTTTTCTTCCTAACCCACATGCCAAAGCCTATTTCTTTGCTGAAGATTTAACATAAAAAAATAGATACTCGCCCAAAATAGTCTTGCTAGGTTTATGGAGGTGGTAAGTAAATACTATGTTTAATCACGGAACTCTAAAAAAATTTATTTTATTTGAGGACATATTTTACTTTTTGTATGCCTAAATAGGCTGGATTTTTTATTGCAATGGACCTTCAAGTGAACTCTCAGATTTGTAAAGCTTTTTAAGTTTGACTTAAGGGTCCACCTTATCTTGGCATTGCCACAGCCAGTCACACTGTTAACCATTTTAAGGCAAGTGTTTTGTCATCATAAAATGGTCTTACCAGGACTTCCAAACCTCAAATTTCACATTTGTTAAGATACCACATAAGGTTGAACCTCAGTTGGCACTAGAGCAAACTGCATTAAGGTAGAAACAAACTATCAACCATAAGAGAAAATGGTAAAAAATGCAGTTCAGAGAACAACAAGACCTAGGTAAAAAAATCAGATTTATAATTTATTTCACCTGCTGAGTAACTTGCTCCTCTGTTAAGTTCCTCCATGGTCCGATCAAGAATTGGTATACGAATGGCTCTGAGGGCCGAATCTCCTTGAAAAAGCCGAAAATGCACAACAAAATTGAGAGCACCAACCAGTTACCAAGACTTTTTTTTATTTTCTCCAACATATCACCCATCACAAACCGCGCGCAATCAATTTTAAAATTAGGGGCATTAAATTTTTATTTGTTCTTGCCGGATTCCCATAACCGAATGAAATAAAATAAATAAAAATCTTAACCTTAAAAATACAGCTGGAACAACGACCTTGAAATGTGAAGGCCTTCAAAAAGTTTACATGAAAAAGGGGCAACGTAGCCTAATAGGCCAACTAAATTGTTAATAAAACATGCACATGAGCCAACTAAAAAAAAATTCTAGAGTACCTATAAGTAATTTGCAACTTTCATATCATCCCGATCATATCCTAGGATCAGTGAACAATAGCCTTTTCCTTTTGATGCACTGATGCGCTCTAAATGTACCTCTATCCTTTTCTATTTTGTATCACAATCAGTGTGGCCAGCATAGATTAGTCCTTAACCTATGGTCTAATCTATGATAATTTAACAAATCCTCACATACTTAAAACGCCATTTATTCTTATAATGCGTCCAACGCACATGGTGAAGACTTAAAATTGAGATAAAAAACTACAATATGTCATGTCATGCAAAAATAAAAAATGATAATTTTTCGAATTGCAAATGAGTTTTTTTCCAACTTCCTGGCAACACTGATCAAAATAAAGCTGAAGGCACAATTGAAAATACAAGCGACTAAATACAAATTAGTAATTTCTAACCTTACTTTTTTGCGCGATTTTCGTTAGATACAAAATTTTAGTATTTAAGTTGTATCTGTCACTAGTAGCTTGTATTTAGTATTTATATTTTAACTTCCAACATTGATTTAACGGCTTTGAAAGTCTGTAGCTTGTATTTTTTATTGTCTTCAGCTTTAAGGATAGATACACCCAATGCACACTGGTGCAACAAAAGTAAATGTTAGTGGCATGAATGAAAACTCGCAAAACACTCTAAACCAGATGTCATTTACTTGCCTCTATATGAGAGGTACCGATTGGATTTACATTGGAATTTCTAGGGCAATGGCAACAAAAAAACCTTATATTAGCTTAACTGTCAAAAATCAATATATTCCAAATGAAAATACATACAGTCCATAAGCAATACATTGATGTTAACCTTAATAAAATAAAAAACACCCTAATCATCTTTCTTGGTCTCAACTTTTCCTCCCCTAATTCTACCTGTTCTACGGGCAGCAATAAGACCAACTTTACGACCTGCACTGGTTCCTCTCTTGACTGTGGAAGCTTTACCAATATGTTGATGGTTACCACCACCATGGGGATGCTCAACGGGGTTCATAGCAACACCACGAACCTTGGGCCAGCAGTTACGCTTAACTTTGTATTTGTGGTATGCTCTACCAGCTTTAAGGATAGGTTTGTCTATCCTACCACCACCAGCAACAATACCTGAAAACAAATGTTAAAACTTCAAAATCAATAGCTTTCAAGAAAGAAATAGCAGATAAATAAATCAACTATTCAGAAAGAGCCTCTAAAGTTTACTTCATTCTACTCAGCAGTAGGTAATTTAGAATTCATCATGTCAAAAAAATGTATAATGAACCTGAAATAGGACAAAGGTCTGAAAAAAGCTTGCTTGACTTGTTTCGTTTATTATTATATTCTGCCAAAAATATCTTAGCTTTTTTGTTCATAAAAAATCTACCCTAACCATATTTATTCAGTTTATTTTCTTTTATGTTTGGGTCAGGTTAGTTAATTGACCCCCAAAGAGAACAAAAGTATTTTTTTTACTTATTAAGGAAACTGACTTTAACAAAAATGGAGATTGAATTTACTCACCAACCATGGCTCTGTTGTTGGATGGAATAACTTTTTTGGCACCTGAAGGCAGCTTAACTCTGGTCTTTTTTGTGTCAGGATTGTGGGCAATGACTGTGGCATAGTTACCAGATGCACGAGCCAATCGACCTCTGTCTCCTGTCTTTTCTTCTAAGTTACAAACAATTGTACCTTCAGGCATTGTGCCAACAGGCAATACATTTCCTAAAAATCAACTCAGATAAATATGACGAATACTGAGGCCCAAAATGTTGGTTCATAAAAAAAAAATTTAGATCAGAAAGACGTAAAAAAGTATCTTCAAGTGGTAGATCAGAAGACCGTCGTCAAAATTCATCACAAAAAAACAGGTACACCAGAAGTAGCCAAAATTCTAAAAATTCAATGTTTTTCTGGATTTGTTTCTGTGTGTGCAGCACAAAAAAATTAAAAAACATTTAAGGGGCATTCTAACAACACTTAATGTAATTTAATTTAACTTAATACAATTGGCAAAAATTGTGTCAGCTACTCTATCAAATTCTTTCTGTTCTTGTATTTGTTTGCAACTTGTGAAAAATCGACAGCCATCTTTGGTTGGGCCATTTAAGAAAAGATAAAAGGCCGGCCACTGTAGCGCAGTGGCAGAGTATCTGCCTGCTGCACAGAAGGTTCTGGGTTCGAATCCTGGCTAGGTGCATGGATATTTTGTGTTTGTCTTTAACTTTGTTTGATAACTTTAGCCATATTTTCTAGTTTTCTTTGCAAAATGTTGATTGATTTATAAAATAAAAAACTCACTTTTTTAAGTTTCACTGTTTTTTTAGTGTTTAAAAAAAGTACTGCCAAAAAATATTTCTTCTCTATAAAAATGAAAAATATTTATGGATGTTAACGAAAGAAAGGATTAAAATGAAGTAAGATGAAGATAATTTCTGATAAAAATTTAGAATTTTCTGTTTTGTCATCGTGCATGATTTTTATTTTACCACATTTATCCAAAAAAAGGCAAATATTGTAATTGTTTAAAGCATAAAGACAAAGTGTTCTAGGTAGATATAAGGTACCTAGTATTAATTTCTCTTAATAAAAGTTCTTTAGTCTTTAAAATTATCAAAAAACATGTCCTACTTTAAAGTATTTAAGCACATTTAATTAAGAGGTATTTAACAAAAATATTTGGTAATTATGCAGTATACGGTTTTCTGCCATTTTTGATTTTTTTTGAAAAATTCTTTATGGGGGCACCTTCTAGGGTCCCTAGGACCCCAAATCCGCCTGCGCCCGATTTTTTTTTTTTTTTTTTTTACGAGAAAAAAGGGTGCCCAGGGGGGGTTGTAAAGTGTTTTTTTTAATTGTTTTGGGTTGGTTTGGATTAGGTTGGGCTGGACTGTGTTGGTTTGGTTTGTTTTAGTGAAAAAAAATTAAAAAAAAACAAAAAAAATCAAAAAAAAAAACCAACCGGCGCAGACGGATTTGGGGTCCTAGGGACCCTAGAAGGTGCCCCCATAAAGAATTTTTCAAAAAAAATCAAAAATGGCAGAAAACCGTATACTGCATAATTACCAAATATTTTAGGCTTCATCATGGCCCTAATGAAAGTTAAGTTAAATTTTTGTGATGTTAGAATCGGTAATTATGCAGTATATGGTTTTCATTTTTTATGAAAAATTCTTTATGGGGTCACTTACTAGGGTCCCAGGGCAGAAAACCATATGCTGCATAATTACCTTAGAATCCACCTTTAAATGCACTTACCAATTTGAAGGTTGGCTTTCTTTCCACAGTATACAAACTGTCCAGTGTACATTCCTTCGGGCGCAATAAATAATTCTTTCCTTGTCTTAAACTTGTAGGGGTCTCTGAAGTGGACTACAGCCAAGGGGGCGCCACGGCCTGGGTCGTGCATGATGTCTTTAACAACACCCTTTGTGTAACCATGTCTTTCAGTAAAGTCCAAATAACGTAGCTTGGGTGCTCCTTTCCTTGTCTTTGTGTGGGCCTTAAATACAGACCCTGCACCCTTTCTCTGCGCTCTAATAACACGACCCATGGTAGACTGAAATCATAACCAAAATAGTTTGTTATTACCTGAAATTTTTCCATATTGAACGTCAAGGAAACAAAAATATCTACTCCACCGGATTGACACACATACAAATATATATCTTATTGTACAAAATGGACAATCATTTAAGTGATTACATCTATTTTTTTGGAGGAAAAATTGAGAGAATTTTCAAAAACCTACCGATTGTCACCACAAATGTCAACAAAAAGAACCTATGAATAAAAGAGTGGTTTGGGATTTGTGAGAAGGTTGACAGTTTAACCAAAAGGGTCACGTGACAATAAAGATGGTTTTATATCCAACCGTACATAGGGTGTTCTCCATCTACGATTCAACCGCAAAAATTATAATGAAGTCACAATTATTTTTTGCCTTATTCACAAAATATATACCTAGTACGTAGGTATAACCTTTGTGGTTTTATTTCTTCAGCTTGAGTGTGAAACTAAAATGGAAATAGAAGATAAGGACAAAAAATGTTTTCAGTTGAAAAGCACTCGAATCCAGCGTTGTCACTGTTGCTTTATTAAAAAAAAAAACATTTATATTTAGAAAATCAGCAACGCTTTGTCATTTGTGACAATTTCAGCTTCATTGATGATCTGTCATCATTTGCACATCATTTTGCAACCGAAATTTTCGTTTAATTTTATCAAACTCGCCATAAACCTACAAAAACGAAAATAAATATTTAAATTTCCCACGCACCATTGACAGCGTGTCATTGAAAGCCAACGAAAAGAAAAGCGATTGAAAGTGCGCAGTCGTCAGGGCAAAAAACTTCCTGTTGAAGGAGCAATTTTTCGCCTTTTGTGAAAATTTTATTTGAATTTACTGAAAAATTCCGATTTAAGAAGTTTGCTCGCGAAACTTCTAGCATAAGTGCAGATTTGTAGTAATATGAGTAATGCAGCCAACGAAAATGAATCAGGTCTAGAGCAGCAGGTAAGCACCAAAAAAAAAAGAATTTCCTGCTTGTGAATGGAGCTTAGTTCCGCTGACCCGGAAGTTTTCCTGCTGCGTGCTGAGAATGGAGATCGACTTTTGATGTAATTGTGGCTGGGGAATGTTCTTCTCGGTTTTTTTTGTATCAGATGGTTTATGGCCCATTTATAGCACAGTTCCAGGATCTTTTTCTATTTAAGCTTAATTTATGCTTGCAACTGAGATGAACGTAGGTCAACGTGCGCAGGTTTTGGATAAAAAAAAACCTGTACACATTTCATTAAGTTGATCTAAGTTGTGAGGATGAATTGACCCAGTGATCAAAAATTGCCTGCTGAAAAATATACTGTCAGCAAATCAGTTTTTAGATAAAATGATTTTTCTGTGATTCTTTGTCCTGGAATATTTGGTGTAATGTACCTTTAATGCTCATGTGTAGCTCACTTGTAATCATGTAGCTTTGCACATTGCCAAAAATATGATTTAAGTTAGAATTAACTTCCACAAGCTGGTTATAATTTGGCACTGCTTTTAAAGAAAGATTTGGCAGTGGTTCAATTTAGCCCATGGTATAATTTTCGCAACTTACCCCCATAAGCCACTTTTGTAAGATTAATACTATAATTTATTAAAGCCAACAAAGTGTTTATGAGTATAGAAGGAAATATTATCTAACATTATTTAAATAAAATTTTGAAAAATATATTTCTTTTTTTTTGTAGTTTGCTGGTCTGGACTTGCAGAGTCGCTCTACCAGCGGCCGCTACGTCCCCCCTCACTTACGTAACAAGCCAGCACAGGTAAGCATCAATAGTTCAGTTTTATTCAGTTTATAAATTTTTGCTACAAAATCTTTATTTTTCTTTGCTAAATTTAGAGTGCTAGCGGGGGAAGCAAAGGTGACACAGATTCCAGTAGTAGAGGCTACGATAACAGGGATTCCAGAGACCGAAGAGAGTCAAGAGGAGCAAGTGGTGGAGGTCGCGGTTACAGAGGAGGAGGTAAGATATATTTTGAACTTTAGGGCCAAAAACTGCAAATTTTAGGAGTTGAAATAAAATTTTAGGGAGTAAAATTAAATTCAGTGAAAAAATTGGAAAGGCTCTGTCCAAAATGACATCATGCTACTTTTGCTATTGATGCATGTTTTGGTGTACCTCAAGGGGGACATCTGTCTCCATTATTATTCAACTTGTTTATTAATGATCTTTACAGCTGTGTTAAAAACTGTGAATTATTATTTGCAGTTGATTTCAAATTATACCTGTTAATCAAATGCTCTTAGGACTGCCTGTTGATACAAGATCTTAATCAATTTAATGAATGGTGTTTGAATAATCAACTTTTTTTTAAATGTAAATAAATGTAATATAATGAGATTTTATAGAATTCAAAAACCAATAATATTGGATTATTACCTAAATTCCACAGTTTTGAACACTGCTGAACAGATTAAAGATCTTGGTATAATATATGATCACAAAATGGATTTTACTTTAAATATAGAGAATGTTTAAGTACAATAAAAATTTAAATATGTTAGGATTTTTGGGGCATAATTTTGGAGAATTTAGTAATTTCTATTGTTTTAAATTTTTGAATTGCTCATTAGTTTGTTCCTTCTAAATATGCTTGCCAAATATGGAAAATACCACATAAATTTTTAAGAATAATAAATAAAAATAACCAAGATCATGTTGATTATTCAGCATTAAAAAGGCTACTGGACAGCCCCAGAGAAAAAATTGACTAAAAACAATAGACTTTTTTTGACAATGTAAAAATTTTATAAAAACAAATTCAAAGTGCATAAATAGTGTCTTTATTTATTGTAGCCCTAGCTTGCTCAGGCTAGAAATTTTTCGCCTTGTGATAAAATGCACCACTTAGTGCCTAATCCCTAGAGACTGAAATAAAATTAACTAAAATTAAATTTTAGGAAATAAAATTAATTTTAGTGAGAAAATTACAAATTTTAAGAAACTGATTGATCACTTTAGTCCCTAGGTTTATAATTGGGTACTATTTTTTAGTTGTTGATTTGGTGTGTTTTTGAAAAATTATTCACAAATTAAAAAAATGGAGCAGAGCTAAACTTTCTAGCGCACCTGTCCTTCCCAATTTGGCAGAGTGTTTTTGTTAAGATTGGCTTTAAATTGAACAATAAACCCACTTACATTTTTGATTTTTATTTTATATTTTTATGACTTTTTGATTACCAAATAATTGGTTTACTGCCAACCTTCTATTTTGTTTTTGATAACTTTAAATTTTTTTGAAAAAATTCTAGTTTTCCTGAGGTATGTAAAAGCTTTTTTATGTTAATAAATACTCAATTTCAATTTAAGAGATAGTTTTTCCTTTATTTTAAGTGGTTTTTTAGATTTAGATTTTAGAAATATTTTATAACATCAAAGGGTGCTTCTATCCAACTCCATCTCAATCGAAAAGCCAGTTAACTCATTATTGTTTTAGAATCCTTTACTACTCCTACTCCCCGGCCATATTGACACCTGTCAATTTAGTTATAAAAATGGTGGCAATAGTAGGCTAAAAGGCACTGAAGCGATAGGAGTTAACTTTTAGTTGACATGATGTTGTTCTATCTACAACAGCACATTGATGGCTTATGTTTCCATTGCTTGAATAAACCAAGAAATTAGCTTTTACTGTTTGGTAATATTATTTGCATGTATATTTTACATTTGTTTAGTCTATAAATAAACACCGATAAACACTATTCTTGGTTAAAAAAGTAAAAAAAAATGTGAGAAATTTTTTTATGATTTCTTATATCGATTGAAGGAGTTAAAATTGAATTAACACATGTGCCAACTGTGTGAAGTTGTAGTGTGACATCATGCAAAATCGAAATGTAAATCTATCTATTTCTAGTAGCCTAGTAATAACCTGACATATGTGATTCTGCACTAATACAAGCATTTTAAGAAATAACCTGGCTTCATGGAGAAGTTTTATTGTCAGAAAATGTTTTATAATGATAATGAAATAACTAATTACTAGAAAATCTAGTAAACTAAAAGCTAGAAAAAAATATAAGAAATTGATATAAAGTGGTGCAAATCTTTTGCCTTTCTTTTTGTTTTCATGATTGAATTTATTTTTATTTTTCCCCTGTTTTGGTGTAAAAATGCTTACCTAGTATCTAAAATTGTGAAACTTTTTAGAAAAAAAAAATAAATATAATTTTTAAGAAATATTTATTCACAGAAGATAGCTTGACCTAGGTTAGGATTTTGTATGTTTTTTTAAAGTTATTGTGTTTATTGATACCTTAATATTTTCTAAAAACACATTTACTTATTGAAAATTAATGAACTTCAAATTTAAAATAATTTTAAATTCAATTCATTTATTTTTTAAAACAGGGTATTTATTTTTAAAATGTTAGAATTATGAAGAAAACAACAACTATATAATACAGAACGTCCCAGGATAAGGTTTTAAACTTTTACTGTGGAATATTTAGTACAAATTTTTGTTTTTAGTACAGCTCTTCGTGAATTTATCCCAGTATTAATTACTTAAAAAAAAGGCTTGAATCAATATTAATTAATACATTTCTTCTCAACACAAGTTTCTGGACAAAAAAAAAAGAAAAATAAGTATGTAAACATGCCATCATTACTAAATAGAAAAGATTGTCTTTTTTTATTTTATAGAGCATGTTCTTTGTTCTGATAAAGAGAGTGATATATGAAAGAACAAGATGCTTGATTTTCAATATGTACTGAGTACAATATGAAAACATCTGATGAGAAATCTAAAAAGTACATTAGTTCTCCATTTTTGAGTTTCAAGATTATAGTACTTTTAGTTTTTATATAAATTTGAGAAAAAAGATTCTAGTTTGTTTTGTTTTGCAAAAAAAAAATTGGTTATGTTGACCAAGCAGTCTGTCAAACTTGAAAAAGTCTTTCTCACAGCAACTTTTAGACTCGACCCTTGTTGGGAGTTTAAAATCAACCAATCAGAGAATACACTCCAGCAATGTGGAATGCAAAGAAAATCAGCAAATAAACTAAAATGAGATTGTCTGTGCCATCTATGTATATTACTATAAATTCCTGAGATATAAGGAGTGGCAGAGGGCCTATTAAAAAAGTTTATATTATCTCTGAACAGCCCATCACATTCCCTGAATAATTCTTGCCCTGTTAAGTGAATACAATAATTTAACAGCTTATGTAAAAAGTGCTCCAACAATAGGAAGCTTTAAGTCGGCACAAAAACTATGAGTTCCTGATTGCAATTTAAATTGTTTGAACTCTTCATCGCTGGTTGTTAGTTGTCTTTTTATTCCTGTTAACGTTAATATATATATTTTTTGTTGCTGTTTTTAGTTTTTGTTCTGCAAGCTGTATTAGGATTTCCTACTTGAATAAACAAATTAAATTAATCAGAGAAAATGGTGTGGTGAGGTTACAGGTTCGGCTTATGGTGGAGGCTCATTTCTGTTCCTTTGTTAATATATAACTTATAAACCCATCTAACAGGGTTGGAACTATTATAAATGGAGTAATGGTCAAAAGAAGATTTTTACGTAAACCTTTTATTTAAATTAATTAATCAAGTATTTACACTTCATTCCAAATTCAATCAAATGAATTGAGTTATTATTATAGCATATTTTCATATTTTTTAGTTACTTCATAAAAGGTTCATATTTTTGACAAAAAATTTCATAAAGTAGGGTTCACTCACTCCTTTTTGGTCTTCATATTTTTAAGTGGGCCGAGTTTTGGGGTTCTGGCCTTGACTATTTTTTATATTTCTACTCCTTGACTGTTTTACTTTAGCTTGGTAGATGTTTTAAAGATACCTACCTAATACTTTTTTAGTGAAACTTATATTTATTTTGTTATTTAGTTTTTTATTGTTCATTGTTAAAGTAACACTTCCCTTGATCAAGAAAATAAATAAAAAACCACTACCTGTACACACATAGGTCCTTAAATGAATTATGTATTTATTTAAAGGTTTTCATTTTAAATATCTGACTTTCAGGCTTTCCATACTTTTCTATGATGTATGGACTTTTATCCAGATATTTCCAGGGCGTATTCAGACTTTCCTGGTTGTATTCAGATTTTTGCACAGTGTATCTAGGATTTTTCAGAGTGTATTTAGACTTCTAGGGTATATCCAGAGCTGGGCAGGGTGTATCCAGAGCTTTACAGGTTGTATCCAGACTTCCAGGATGTATCCAGACTTTTATAGGGTGCATACAGGCTTTTCTAGGATGATTCCAGACTTTTTCAGGGTATTTCTAAAAATTTTTGGTGTATCCAGACCTCCAGGTTGTATCCAGACTTCCAGGGTGTATCCGACTTCCAGGGTGAATTCGGACTAATCTATGGTTGATCCAGACTTTTCCAAGGTGTATCCAGATTTTTTCGGTTGTATCCAGTAGGGTGCATCCAGGCTTTGTCAGAGAGTATCCAGACTTTTATAGGGTATACCTATACTTCTGAGTATATCTGGGCTTTTCCATGGTGCGTCCAGGCTTTTATACCCGGACTTTAGGTAGGATGTATCCAGACTTTTCTGGTGTGTATCCAGACATTTCCATTACATTTTAAATGTGCTATATATATATTAATAAACTAAGGTTTTTATAATTTTTCCAAGTAGGTTTTACAATGTAGGAAAGAAAATATGTTATTTTTTATTTATACAGTACTTTCGTCATTTAAAAATTAATATCCCCTTCACCATCGAAGAAAAACAGTTTTATTGTAACATCTCTGGAGTTTTTATTAATAACAAATTTTTCATATTTTATTCATAAAATATGTAGTCACACTAACAAAATCAATTGGAGCTATGCAACTGCAAAACGTTTCTCTATTCTGTATACCAAATCCGATTTAGAACTGCAGTTGGATAGTTTTTTTATTTAAACAATTTTTTGTCTAAAAGATATTAAAAGCATTTGCTGTAACATTGATAACCCTGTAATTTTTTTGTTTTGTAATTAACTCTTTCAGGCCTCCGGAACATAGGGATGCCACTGTATTTTTTCCTTGTACTTTTTAAAAACGTTTCTTACTAGGTAAACTCGTGGGATTGGGCGGGCGGAAAACGCAGCTGCCAATTGTTATGCGATCTTTTTTTTTTCTTTAGTGGTTTATTTTCTGTTGATATTTTCGTGACAATTTCTTAACAGTAAAAATTGACAAAATCCGACAATATCAGTGGTTTCCATTTTGACTGGTTTTATTGTTTATTAATGTACAGTACACGATTATATTTTCAATGAATAAAATCCCTATTTTGCTAAGGTGAACGCATAACCTGCATAATTTCTCTTTTTCAACCTATTTTTGAAACGAACTTTGTAAAAAATATTATGCGAGTTCTTCTCTGCTCATCTCGTATATAAGCTCAACATCTGTTTCGCGCTCAATCAGTTCGAGTCCACCTAAAATCCAAGAGTAAGAGAAAAGAGAGAGGAAAGGTTTATAAAAGTTGTAGGATAAAAACCACATCATTACCCAGGGTGGCAGATTGTGTTCATTGAACATATTTGGTTTTCGTTTCGAAATAATACATATCACCCGGTATTGTTTCTCCTTCTTTTAAGCACACATCGCGATATCTTCTGATACAACTTTCAAGTGTAGTCGAGGGTGTTTTTTTTAATCCGACAATCATCATCATCATAGGCAATCACTCGATACCGAGTATGATTTTCCTCTATTATGTATCGTCGCTATCTGTTGTGCGTTTTTTGATGGCTATGTAAGCCAATTCTCGAGCCGCACACCTTCCACAGTCCTGGCACACCCAGTCTCCGGCAGCAGCCGGGTGTTGTTGGTTATCTATTCGTCCATTTTGTCGCTCCTTTCTACGTTCTCTCTTTTCCGTCTCTAGTCTACGTCGTTGCTCTTCAAAAGTTTGTGCTCCCTCATGGACTGTTCCGCGCCATGAAGCCCTATCGTTTGCCGTGGTCTCGATGTTGTTTATATCGATGTAACCCTTCATCATATTGCCTTTGAGAACGTCCTTGTACCTTTTTTGTTGACCTTGATTTCTCTTTCCCTCCTTCAGTTGTCTGTCAAATATCTGCTTTGGGAGACGTGTTTCGGGCATGCGGATAAAGTGACCAGTCCAACGAAGCTGGTGCTTGAAGATAAGGGCTTCTATACTAGTTGTTCTGGCTTCTTCTAAAACACTTATGTTTGTTCGTCGGTCTGGCCATTTAATTCTCAGTATTCGTCTTAAACAACTTTGGTGATATTTTTCTAGTCGTTTGATATGCCTTCTGTAGGTGGTCCACGTTTCGCATCCGTATGTTAGAGTTGGTATTATGTTGTAGACACGAAGCTTGGTCTCCGCATTGATGTCGTGACTGTTAAAGACTCTCCGAAAGCCGTCCGAACGCTGCGCTAGCACATTTTAGTCGATGTGTTTCTGCGTCAATAGTTGCATTTTATGATAGGTGACTCCCAAGGTATGAATAATGTTCCACGTTCTGCAGAGGATGGTCATTTATAAAAATGTTTGGAGCTTGGGAATTCGTACCTGGTTCTGGTTGCGTTGATTACCAGTTGTAGACCTTCCTCTGTATCGGCCATAACGACGCAGTCTGCCTAGGTTAAGTAGGCCACCGTCGAATCTATATAGAATTTCCACTCCCGGCGGTAGATGTTCCTCAACAAGGTGAAGCATGGCACCTAAAAATATAGAGAATAGGGTGGACGCAATAACACAACCTTGTTTAACGCCTGTCGTAATCTGGAATGACTCTCCTGGTCCATCGTTAATCAGGACTGTTGCATTCATATTGTCGTGTAATAGTCTAAGAATTTGAATATATTTTTGAGGGCATCCAGCTTTTGCCAGTATTTTCCAAAGAGCTTCTGTGTTGACCGAGTTAATTGCTTTGACTAGGTCTATGAAGGCCATGAAGAGAGGGCGATTTTGTTCTCTAGATTTCTCTTGCATTTGTTTGGCACTGAAGATCATGTCAGCTGTGCCTCGATTGGGCCTAAATCCACACTGTGGAATTAATCGGTTTGATAGTATCCGTGCAAGTATCTTTCCAGCAACAGAAATACCTCTGTAGTTTCCACATTGGGCTTTGTCACCTTTTTTGAAAATAGTAACTATAGAGGCGTCTCTGAGTTCGGCAGAAATGTTCTCAGTGGTTCATATTTTACTTATTAGAATGTAGATTTGGGAATTAAGTGCAGGACCCCCTTGTTTGTAGACTTCACCAGCGATACCATCTGTGCCTGCTGACTTGTTATTCTTTAGCTGAGTGATTGCCTTTTCGACCTCCTCTAATCTCGGAATCTCACTTAGGTGTTGTGTAGTTTTCTCCGGAATTTTATCGACCTGAGACTCTCTGTTGAGTAGTTCTTGGAAGTATTCTTTCCATCATGAATTGATAAAGGATCTGTCTTTAAGCAGCCTTGTTCCATCTTTGGATCGTAGGGGATTAATACCTTGTCTAGTGGGACCATATATCATCTTAGTAGCTTGAAAGAAGGCTCTGGTGTTGTTGGACTCAGCTAGATATTGCATTTCATGTGATTTTGTTGTCCAACATTGTTTTTTTAATCTACGTGTTTGCCTTTGTACTTCTGCTTTGGCTTCTTGATATTGCCTTTTCTTTTCGTTAGAGTTAGGGTGGCTTTTCCAAGCATTATGGGTTTTATTCAGTTTTCTCTTCCTCTCAATAAGGTCTTGAATTTCTTTGTCGTACTCATCAAACCAGTCTTGATGTTTTCGTTGTGTGTAGCCGACCGTTTCTTTGGAGGCAGATGTTATTACTGTCTTCAACATTCTCCAGTGATCGTCAATATTCTCCGGGTATTCTAAAGTACCCAACTTTTGATTCAGAGAGACTTGGAATTTTGTTCTGGTTTGATCATCTTTAAGGAGTTCTACATTGAATCTTCTTCTGATTTGCTTTTTTTGAAGGCTACTTCTTGGTGGAATGTGCAAGTTCATTTTGGCTCGTATCAGGCGATGGTCTGTCCAGCAGTCGTCTGCACTCGTTATTGCTCTTGTAATGTTTACGTCTTTTTGATCTCTGGAACGTACAATAATGTAATCAATAAGATGCCAGTGTTTTGACCTCGGGTGTTGCCAGGAGGTCTTGAATTTGTCTTTTTATCGTAAAATTGTATTTGAGGTTATGAGGTCATATTCCGAACATAAGGTTAATAGGCGCAGTCCGTTTGAGTTCATGTTTCCAACACCTTCCTTGCCAATGACGCCCTTCCATGGGTTTGAATTCGTACCAACTCGAGCATTGAAATCACCTAGGATGATAAGTTTATCAGATTTAGGTACAGATTTTATGGCTTCACTAAGTTGAGAATAAAATTCATCTTTTTGGTTTTCATCAGCTGCAAGAGTTGGAGTGTAGGCGCTGATTATAGTAGCGTGTTGGTGGTTGCTAAGGTTTAGGCGCAATGTCATCAATCTTTCGCTTATTCCGGATGGAAATTCGGTTAGGTGGTCCACAATCTCATTTTTTATAGCCAAACCCACTCCGCGAATACGTGGTTCATCTTCTTCTTTTCCTTTCCAGAAAAATGTGTAGCCTCCTCCGTGTTCTTTAAGTTGGCCTCCGCCTGCTCTTCTAGTTTCACTGAGAGCAGCGATATCGATGTTATATTTCCTTAGTTCACGTGCCAATATTGCCGTTCTTCTTTGTGGTCTTGTGGTTGTGTCTGTATGCATAAGTGTACGGATATTCCATGTGGCAAAGTTCATTGGATTTCTTTTTCTTTTGTTTTGACCGCATGTGGTGTACTCACTGGATGCGGTTGTCCAGTCGGGCAGTTGTTGGCTGGTTATGTTTAGTTTAAACATCCGACAATATTTATCATGTATTCCCTGAAAGTTTTCTTTTATTCTGGTATTTTGTCTGTTTTCCTTCATTTCTGTTATTATATTTGGAGGGTGGTATCTATTTTTCCTTTATATCATTCTGCGTGCTTCAGATCTTTGTTGTTTATACTCTTCTATGTTAGATGCTGTTGGGTGTTAAAGCATTTTGTTCCTGGTCATATTTTGTCTTTCTGTCGCTCTACTACAGTCGTCATCAAACTCCTTCCTTCTTTGTTTTCTCTTGTTATCGAGCACTTGACTAACCACTCTAGTTACTGTTTCTTGGATGTTCTTCCAAAGCTCGTTTAAATTGTAGCCCCATTGCGGTTTTTTTATTTCTGCAGTAATTAGTTTCTGGTATATTTCCTGTGTTTGTTCTGTCTTGAGTTTGTCCGTATTTCAGCTTAGGCTAGTCTTGTTTTTCGTGCGAATGTGCACATGTGCATATATATTAACACTACGTGCAATTTAGATGAACCAAAAAAAACGTAGGTACCACTAAGCAAATTAGTCTTCTATTTTTAATACTTTTAAGTACCTGATATGTTTTTAGTATTTAACAAATTCGGTTCCAGTGATTTTTGTCTTCACATAAAGTTTCGAACAAAGTTTCTCATCTTATTTATCTGCTTTTTACCTTTTATTTATCTCGATTTTATAAATACCTGCTAAATTTGAGCTTTCAAAAACCTGGAAAATGATATGGGAACTTGGAAGACATATTAGTTGGTAATAATCAAATTATAATTTTTAAATGATTCAACAAAAGACAAATACGAAATATCTATAAAATCCTAAACTTTCTATGCTCGTTCAAAATAGATCCATCGATCATCTACCAAATGCCTCAAAGATAGGTCATCTCTGTCTATACGCACACAAAAGTGATACAATTTACCGTTCGTTTAAGGATGGGTCGGCTTGAGTAGTTTTTCGCATGCAGAAATAATTGTGCTCTCTTTTTAATAATAATAAAGTTAATCTTACTCTTTGTTTTTATAAGTGATCAGAATAGGATTTATTTATGCAGCCGGTACATAAGGCTTAGTTTCGCATAACGTAATCCATGTGTTTTTCACGGAAATTATTAAAAAAGTTTGGATAAAGCTCAGAGAAATTTATTTTTTTTAATAGAAAATAGTCAATGTGAGTATATTTATATAATTATTGATAGTGGAGTGCCACAGGAGTGAAAAAACAATTTAAAAGTAAAGTCTTTTTTGATGGGGTACTGCCAGGAAGGTTATAGCTAAAAACGACATCAAAGTAAATAATGGGGTGGAAAACATTTCGGCTTTTTTGACTCGCGTGTTTTTTAATTTCATAATCCTACTACCGATGGCGATTTTTTTTATAAACCTGAATGAACAGCCAAATTTCTCAGCAGTGGTGAGTTTGGTTTCACTCCGATGTTTCTGATTATTTTTTTTGTATATATATTTAAAATCTTAAATTGGAGTGTTTTGATTTTCTAGTAACTTTTGTGTTCCTTAACCAAGTTTTATACATTTTAGAACTTTGGTTGCAGGAACTTTAAGCTAACGTAACTATCATATAAATAAACCGAGTTTTATGAGTAGTACCTCGTCAAACGTGAAAATGATATTATTGAGTTTTAGCTTTTTTTTCATGTAATCTTGGAGTTTTGATGTGTTTTGTAAAAAATAGTAAATTTTTTTATCTTACCTCTTTAAATGAATAAAAATCGGTTAAGGAACAAAAATTTCTTAAATTTATGTTATTATTTCATTGGGGGAGTAATTACTCACTTATAAAAAACTTGCTTTTAAACAGATAATTTTTTAAAAAATTGGTCAGGGAAAACCTGGAAAAGTCAGGGAATTTGAAAGTCGATGAGCGCTACGAACCCTGACTTGCTATCTATGTATTTTATTTGGTGGCTCAATCAAGCTACACCCGCCCCTCAACGAAACTCAATTTGGATACTGTAAAAATTATGTACTAATTTAGTCCCCTTTTAAAAAAATTTGTTTTTTAATGAATAACGGAGTTATCCGCACTTAAAAGGGGGGGGGGGTGGCTTGGCGCTAAGTTGCACCCCGCCCATGCTTAGGAAATAGAATTAATGAAAGTTGATATGTCATAATTTTGTACTAATTATGTACTCTTAAAGAAGGGTACTTTTAGTTTACAAAAACCATCGGTTGTTTGTTATGGAGTGTGTAGCTTAATATCAAGGTACACCCCCCTCTGCTTAGGAAAGAGATTCGACCATATGCCAGAATTTGGTACTAATTATATACTAATTTCGCCAAAAATTCCCTACTCTCAAAAGAACTTGATTTTTTTTTATCATCAGCTATGTGTAGCTTACACACTCCATAAAAACAAAAAAAAAGTTATCTTGAGACAGATATCAAGCTGCACACCCCATAAAAACAAAAAAAATTAAGTTGATCTTGAGAGTAGGGAATTTTTTCGAAGGGGACGAAATTAGTACATAATTAGTTATTCTGGCATAGTCACTTTTGGTCGAATTTCTTACCTAAGGAGAGGGGGTTGTACCTTGATATCAAGCTACACAACCCATAACAAACAAACAAAAATCTTAGGAACTGGTGGTTTTTGTAAATTAAAAGTGCCCTTCTTTAAGAGTACATAATTAGTACAAAATTATGACACAACTTTCATTAAATCTATCTCCTAAGCATGGGGGGTTCAGCTTAGCGCCAAGCAACAACCCTCCCCTTTTAAGTGCGAATAACTTCGTTATTCATTAATTCATTATTCATTGAATAAAAAATGCGCTTCTTCCAATGACTTAATCTAAAAAACTGTTAATCAAATTTGTATCAAATTTTGTACGGGTTTTAAGTTTTTCACATAATTTTACGTATCCTAAAAAGCTTCTTCACGTTAAAAATTATCGGTTATTTAAAAAAAAATGGTCTGCGGGGGATAACAGAAGCCTCCGCTGTGCAAAATTTTGTTAATTTTGGATGTGCGGTGTATCTGTTTAAGTAAACGAACTGTTTTTAGGTTTCAAATTCACTCCTAAGTACAAAATGTTTTAATAGGGGACTAAATTAGTACATAATTTTTACAATATCCAAATTGAGTTTCGTTGAGGGGGGGGGGGCGGTGTTGACTGAGCTGTGTTTATCAGTTTTTGCAGACTAGTGTGTAAATAATCAGTCACATAGTCGGTCTAGAGAGGGGTTTTAAGAAAAAAAAATTCTTTTATTTACCGTAAAAAGTAAAATCCCCTATGTAGCCCTTTTGTGGTGGGCTATTTTTGGAAATTATTCTGAAATTCTTAAATAGCAACTCCCTATTTTCACTTCATATTTGAATTATCGCTGAAATTCTCTTTCCATATCATAAGGTTTACTTTACAAATTTTCGAGACATTGGCTTTCAAAATGTCAAAAATCCAATTTTCAAAGAGCCATATCTTAGAAACTAAAGAAAATATCTGTATTGTGTTTATTATCGATTTTGAGGGTTTTTTAAGAGCAAATAAAAAATGACAACAGTTTGACGTTTGCACATTTCTATTTACAGTTTATTGATTTTCTGTGATTTTGACAATATTATTTCAAAAATATGATGTAGAACGTCAAATTGTCAGACGTGTTTTTTATTTACTCTTAAAAAACCCTCAAATTCAAAATTTCTTTATTCAGAAGAACCTATCAAAAGTTAACAATAACAACTTATTAATTAAACTTAAGTAGGTTTAATGAATTGACGTCAGTTTTCTCATCAAAAAAAAATCTAAAAAAAATTGTCCCTAGAGTCAAAAAATAAATTGTTAAAAATTATAGACCTATTACTATTTTATTTTTTTTTTTTTACTATATTTTTTTGTCGATCGATAATATCTACAATACAGATATTTTCTTTAGTTTCTAAGATATGGGTCTTTGAAAATTGAATTTTTGACCTTTTGAAAGACAATATCTTGAAAATTTGTACAGTAAACCTTATGATATGGGGTACCATTGGAAAGAGAATTTCAGCGAGAATTCAAATATGAAGTCAAAATAGGAAGTTGCTATTTAAGATTTTCAGAATATTTTCCAAAAATAGCCCCCCAGGAAAGGGCTACATAGGGGAACTGTCGTCAGACTTAAGCTAGGAACACACGATGCATCTTTTTCATGCATCGAATTTTCTAATAACAGGTTAGAAAAAGACACAATCTGCTTGCGTCTTTTTTTTTTGTGAAAACTAAATTTGACGCATGGAAAAGTTGCATCGTGTGTTCCTAGCTTTAGAAAGTTGAAATTCACTGATGGCGCATTGGCAGACATATCGTGACTTGCTTGTCATACCGACGAGTGTCCTACAGTTCTCTGGACATGCTAAAAGCTGCCATCTGTTAGGGGTTAATTATTATTTTTGTTCCTTGCCTAGGCGGTGGCCGCGACAACCGCGATAGCAGAGATAACCGTGACAACAGAGACAACCGTGACAGTAGAGACAGTCGCGATTTCTCCAGTTTCAACACCGGTCGAGGGAGCGCTAGCGTCGGTGGTGGAGGCACCAGACGCGAACAGAATGGCGATGTGGACCGCAACAGCGACCAGTGGGCTGGCCGCGGTGGAAGTGGTCGCAACCAGGACAGGTAAGCATGCAAGAATGATCGTTTGAGAATGTTCACATCCCTGATATGGACCAATAACATGCTCTGAAGCTCTCACGGAGCTCTGCTGACACTCGAATTAGTTTTACGCGTGCACTGTAAAAGCTTGGCAGCTGCTGAGCCTTCTTGTTGGTCAAAATGAAGGATGTGAACGTTCCCAGTCGACCATTCTCTCAAAATTCAAGAATCAACCACCAGGGATTGAACCAAAGCAGGGTGTCTGGTTCTGGATAAACCTGGAAAGTCAGGGAAAAAAAGTGGTCATGGAAAGTCGTGGAACTTACTCAAAAGTCTCAAAAGAGTATTGGAATTGCCATTCATATGCTCTTTCAGAGTATTAAAAATGCCCTTTGCAGTTAACCCATAGTTCACTTTTTGATTGATTTTAAGAAATAAAATACTCTTTTCGAGAGTTATATTTTTGTGTAGGTGCCGTCCCTAAATAGTTATTCTGACAAAAATTAAAATCTTCTGTCAAAACCTGTCAAAAATATGTCATTTTTCCCAAGATGTAAAAAAAATATTTTTAAAAAATAAAAATTAGGGCTTATAGAGCATTTCATTTTAGACAAAAAAAGTCAAACAAGCATTTTTGTAGTACTAACCGTTTTTTTATAAACGTTATTTAAATGTCTGAAAAATGGAAAAAATTGTCACATTTTGAATTTTAATGCTGTTAATTAAAATATTTTCTGAAAAAGCGATGTGAAACCTGAAAGAGAACATATTTTCGCTAAAAAAACTTTACAATGTTTTTTACATAACTTATAGTTTCTATATAAAAATAAAATTAGTTGAAGAAAATGCTAAAATCATGTCGATTGTATTGAACGTCTTTGCACCAAGATTTTTCTATAAACCTAAACTTCTAAAAACAATACAATTATGTGCTAAGTAGGTAGTTATTACCTATCAAACGACAGTAAAAAAGTTTCGACCTTCTTATGTTTATTAAGTAAAAATAAGAAATAACCAAATTTCTGCAACATACGAAAAATAATTTTTTGAATGACCATAATACTGACTAGTACATGATGCTTTGTGCTCTGATATTTTTTTTAAATGTTCTATAAGACCCTTCGAACTCACCGGGATTAAGGGGGCAAGATAGAAGCAGGAATAAGGGAAGTATCTTATATAGTCAATATTTGTGGTTATTTTCTTGTATATAAAAAGATGTCTTTCAGAGAGCTCCCCTTATTTAATTCCGCCACCTTTTGGTGCAAAAAAGTTCAATACAATTGACATGATTTTACCATTTTCTTCAACTTATTTTATTTTTGTATAGAAACTATAAGTGATGCAAAAAAAAGTTGTAACGTTTTTTATCGAAAATATGTTCTCTCTCAGGTTCCCCATCGCTTTTTCGGAAAATATATACTAACAGCATTAACATTCAAAATGTGACAATTTTTCCATTTTTTAAATATTTAAATTACGTTTATAAGAAATGGTTAGTACTACAAAAATGCTTATGTGACTTTTTTTGTCTAAAATGGAATGCTCTATAAGCCCAAAATTTTAAATTTTTTAAAAATATTTTTTTTTACATTTTTGGAAAAAATGACATATTTTTGACAGGTTGTGACAGTAGGACGTATATGGAAGATTTTAATTTTTATCAGAATAACTATTTAGGGACGTGATCTACACAAAAATATACCTTTCGAAAAGAGAGAGATATTTTTTTTTTCTTAAAATCAATCAAAAAGTGAACTGTGAACACAGCACACTTTTTTCTACTATTTCATCAAAACGTGAAAAAGATCAAAATATTCAATTTTTTTTTAAATTTAATTTAGCCGCCTTCCTTAACACTGTTCAAAACATAGAAAATTCATTTTTTAGTGAAATTTTCTAAAAAAAATTCGCCCACGGCGCATTTATCCGACATTTATTTACACTAGATGCCAATCCCAAATGTATTTTACAAAAAACTTCAAAACATCATTTTCGAAGAATTTTCTGTATGATTTTTAGAATAATGTGAAATAGACAAGACAAGAAAAAAATGTTAAACGAGAGGTTTGATCAGTTGTAGTAGGCTGATTTTTTTAAAAGTAAGAGTCATGGAAATTTTAACAATTCTGTGGACACCCTGCAAAGTCAGTTATTTTTGAAGAAGTCACTTTTTGTCTCTTTTTTTATTCAAAAGGGTTTCTAGTCATTATTCAAAAATATCTCGCCTCGCCCTAAAAAGTTCACCAAATTTTTAAAATTACACTTTATTTTTACAAACATTTTCTCCTGCTTCTTACTGCAGTTTTCTTACTTTCCTTTTAAATTAATCATTGACGTAAACACTCTTGCACCAATCACTTGTTTAATTTTTTACTCTATTATTTTAATTGAACTGTCAACAACAGAACATGAGCTTCAAACACTTTAAAATTAATTTTTCTTTCAAAGAAAGTGAAATAATTTAAAATCGACACCAAGGAATTTTATTCAGAGAAACCCGAAGAAAAACCGTTATATTATTCAATGTAAAAAAGTACCTAATGTAATGCTTTTAAACTGCACAAAATTATAGGGAGAATGACCTGCCCCGCAATGATCGCTGGCAAGAGCCTGAAAAGCCCCAAAAAGAGCGTTGGAGCGAACAGCCCGAACGTGAAGGCAGGGAACCCCGGGATAACAGGGATAACCGAGGAGGTGGCAACAGGTAATACCATATTAAAGATGTTGTTACCCACTCTTTATTTAGTTTCGTTAAGATAAGTGAGACTTACGAACTTGGCTGAAGTAGGGTCCTTATTTTACTCGCAAATTTCATTTTCATTTATTGACGTCTCGATTGTCATATTTCTTTTCCATTAAAATATAAAAAATATGAATAGATACATCAGCATATTTATAATAGAGCCGCATAGGGCATTTCGTGTGCCAAATGACGAAGAAAGCAAACAAGCAACATATGTTTTGAATATAGCTTGGTTACCGGTTATTAAAACTGGTTATTAAAACCTATCTTGCCGCCCCCGCGTCGTTTCCCCCCACCCCCCTTTAATTAACGGTATCTCAAGAACCGTTAGTGATAGCACAGTGATGTATTTGTCATTGTGTTTAAAACAAAAAATATAAGAACAACCATTTTGATATCTCAAAAACTAAACGAGATAAATCACGAAACGTACGTTTTTTACAAAGTTTTTTCAACGTTTCTTTAAATATTTTAAAAACCAGGAGCTTCAAATATATTATTTTGTACATTTCATCAGCTTTTAAAAAAAGTTTATATGAGTCAGGTTTTTGTACCTCTTCTCCTAAAAAAGTCTAATTTTCCTTTATGTTGCCTTAGGATATGCGTGGTTCGCAAATATTTCTTTTACATTAAAATAAATATTTTTAATAATTAACATTGAGGTATTAAAAATATATATTATTTTCTAACTGCTGGTTACAAAAAAACTATCTTTTCACCCCTCCCCTCCCTCCCTCCCCCCGAGGTTAACCTTTCATCACCCCATAGAGGTAACATTTTAAATTAGCAGTATCTCAAGAACCGTTAGCGATAGCATGGTAATTTTTTTACTGGTGTTTCTATAATTTTGTAGAAAACTGATCATATCCCAATTTTGATATCTTAAATACTAAACGAGCTGGGGCACGAAACGGAACTATTTTGGTATCTCGTTAACTTCATGACCTGGGTCTTAAAACGGATGTTTTTTACTAAGTTTTTTTTTAAATATTTGGTAAAAGTATTTCGAAAACCAGAAACTTTTTTTCAAAAAAGTATAAATGTTTTAAATCATTGATCTGACCCTTCCCAGCCAATAGAGTTTTTTAGCGGTTAAAGGTAAAAGGCTAGTAATTTCTCTACTGTATACATAATTTAAAATGGTTACAAAATAGTTTTTTTTTAGGTGCACGCTGTAAATAATTATTTTTTAAAAATAACTTAAAAGTGATTAATGTGATTGTTCAGCTCGATAATAGTTATTTATGGTACTAGTTGAAAAATATACCACTAGGCCGTCAGGCCGAGTGGTATGTTTTCTTAAGTGACTTATAAAACATAACACGCAAGTGGCATACAACATTTTATCCAACAACTGTAAAAAATATCAAAAATGGAATTTTTGTCCAATGTAAACACTAAAGTGTCAGACTGATTTTTGATAATATTTTAGTCTAGATTGTTGTTGATTGCTATAGACAGCGTGAGTTATAAACCATAATACACTAGTGACTTATTTGATACTTTATTAGTCCCAAATGACATTAATAATGACACTATAACTATCAGATGTTGGATAAAAAGCTTTTTGTCATAACTTATAAACGGTTAAATGCAAATATTTACCATGTGAAAGTAAATACTGCTGTACTGTCAATTTTAAGTTTTACGGACCACATTCAAGATGGATGGCTTGACATTTAATCACAGTGCGATTCAACTGGAAATGAACTGTAGGTGTGTCTAAGAACTTGTAGAATATTTTTCCAGATAACTCTTATTACACAAAAGAATAACAAAATTGCACTAAAAAGCTAATATATACTAGATCCAATGCTACTCTGTTAAATATTTGCAAATGTTTATAATACAAAATCCAACAAAAAACATTTTTACAAATTCTCATCTGAACTTTCGTTTTCCATGTGATTTTCTCAGAGTTACATGGCAATTTATTGAAAATGCATTTCCACTGTTTTATAGAGCATTTAGTACACAGAGATGGAATGACACAACTGGAAAAAAACACTACTTTCCTTTCGCCAACCATAACTTGTTGGCTCTAATGCAGCCTGTATATTTTGGTGGGCATTTATTCAAATAAATGTTTGAAAGCGTGCTCCTAGTAGGATTGGTTTCAATCCAGTTGACGTTGGTGGCAGCAACGCAGTTCAGCCAAGGTTTTTATGTTTGTTTTCTGGCTGACTTGATATACTTTCCAGTCTTACATCAATCATCAATCATCACCGAGAGCAATTAGAGCATTTAAAAATTGTTCATCAGCTGCTTTAAATACTTTAAAAAATTTCAGTTTTCCGCGAACTCTGACATGTCGCGTGACTTTAGATCTCTAAATACTTAATATTTTAAAAGTTACTTTCTAAAAACAGTAATTTAAATATTTAGTATTACCGCATTATTTGTTAAGAGAATTAAGTATTTACAATAAACAACAATACACATGGCTTTATTTTTTCTACTTTTTAAAAGTGGGCGTAGACGCAACTATAAACATATACTTATAAGCTCTTTTGCAAGAACATTAATTTAACGTTGTGGATTAAAAAAGTCTTGTTTTAAAAATAATTACCACAGAAAAATTGACATTTTAAAAGATATTTTCAAATATTTTTTTTTTTTGGGAGGAGGTTAAGATTTCTGGGGGGCTTGAATAGCAAAATAATCTTAGATGATCACTTTATTGGTGTTTTTTTTGGAAAAATTCAACCTTAAAGAGTCGATTTGTAGTGGTTCGGGGGGGCGTGAGGGGGGCTTAAGCCCTTAGGTCCCCCCCTGCGTGCGCCGGTGACTTACTTTTTATCTCTATTCATTACTGAGATATAAAAGCATTACAAATATAATGAATTACAATAAAATATCCTACACCGTACGGGATGGGTGGTAGAAACCATAAAGATTGAAAGGCCTACAAAATTTGCAAGAACATTTATTTAAACTTTTTCCAGAAAATGTCTTAAAAATATTAACAACAGAAAAAATGCCTTAAGAGAAGAAGATATATCTTTTTTAGTTCTTGAGATATGGACTTGGTCGTTATGACCTTTTTTAAACTAGACATCTTAAGAAATACATCAGTGAAACAAGTGACTATATCTATAATCGTTCTTAAGATATAAAATAATTAAATTTTGACACTTTTTAGGGGTGGGGGTTGAAAGATACGGGGGTGGGGGTGGGAAGATCACTTTTTGTAACAAAAATGCGATAGGTTTTCATAAAATATACCTTGTTTGCTTTCTTCATCGTTTTGCACGCGAACCCCTTTTTTTCGCTCTATGGGGCTCTACTATTATGCTGATTTCAAAAATCGAGTAAAAAATAGGTCAGTCCATAAGAAAAATATCAACTTATCTCAAACGTTGGAGATGAAATCCAGTTGGACAAATAAATTCTACACATTAAATTATCTAACAGAAGGCAGCTTAGGCCAAAAATAAATTAATAAAGAAGTTAGAGGCCATCGTCCCTGGTGGCCCAGTCGGTTAGCCGACTGACACGATCAAGTTAGGTTTCTTGGTTGCCTGAGTGTCGTGGGTTCAAACCCCGCGCAGTCCTAAAACACTTTTTCTAAAAAATTGTTCGGCCTTGGATAAAACCTAATAGGCTAAAAAACCCCGGGAAGAGCGTAACTTGGTCCTACCTCTCCATTAACGCCGGTAACCAGGCCGGATGGGGTCGGTATACCGTGGAGGCGGCCCTAGTTAACCCCCCCCCCTCCAAGTCGGTAGACTACTCAAGGACAAAAAGACCAGATAAAACAAATACCTGGTCTGGGGTTCCAAGGTAGTTGATGATCCGTCCGATTAAGTTAATAGTGCCTACGAGACGCGAAAAAGTGACGGTAAACAAAGAGAAACAACAACAAGTTAGAGGCCAAATTTTAAAATGCATATTTTTCAAAAGGCCCCCGTAGTTCAAAAACGGGTTGACATACTGACATGCGGTTTTCACCATTTTCAATAGGGACCTTTTGCACCTCTTATTTTGGCCCAATTTCACTTTATATTTGAAGCGTGCGCACTTGATAAGAAATAACGATTTCCCTTACTAACCGATAAAGTTTGACGTTACCTGAGTGTGAATACTGTGTCCCTTAAGCCTCGTTCTCAGATCTGCGACGTGTCGGGAGCAACAATATCCCCTCTACTCTCGTCAGTGTAATCCAGCGACATCAACTGACTGTCGTCCACTTTCGCTGGGTGTCACAGAACATTTGTTTTTTGAGGTTAGATAGAGATAACACCATTTAATGATGAATCGGAATACGTTAATTGATTTTTATCTTTGGCGTAAAGCAAAAAAAAGGGACAAAAAAACAAAGAAATTCCCGCAGAAGGTACACTTGATTTTAGAAAAAACTCATACATGCATTTTTTCCTATGCCACAAAATTTAGCTTTCCATTAGTGTATACTATTATAAGGCACCACCAGCTTAGTATGCCTGACAGCTTAAAATTGGAGTTGATAAAATGACGATAATGCGATGGAAAAAGCGCTGGATTGAAAATAATTCTACGGATAGGAAAGATGGATCAGGACGACCAAAAATACGTTCTGAAGTGCAAGATGAGAGACTTATTGACCATCTCAGACAAAATCCTTTTTCAACGTCGGTCGAAGCAGCTAATGTAACATTATTTCCGGGTTCTTTAGCAACAGTAAATAGAAGAGTAACGAAGTCAGAAGTCTCTTGTCGAGTTGCTGCAAAGAAGCCTTTTCTAACAGAAGAACAAAAACAGGCCTGAGTGATTTTTGCACTGGACAACGTTCTTCGTGATAATGACTTCTGAGAGAGGGTGGCTTTCACTGACGAAAAAGTTTTTCAATCATCTTTAAGCAGCAGGAGAATTTTAGATTTTAGAGAAGATTCAATAGTGAAGTTGTCTTTTACATGAATCCTGTGTCATATTTTTTCATCATCATTTCATCTCCTAATTCCTAGCACCGTACTGATGAGCACCACAAGTGCGAAATCCAGATCTACGGTTACCATTACCTTTTTTGAGGGAAAGCTCGCTATTCATTGATTTTGTTATTTATTCAACCTCACTAAATCCCTTCTTAAATTTATCAACTCCAGAGCTTAGGATATCTAAAGATAATTATATCTGTCTCTGTAGAGACGCTTAATTTTCCTTCAAATTGAAGGTACATCTGCCGATTCTGCAATTTGACAGATGGTTCTCTTTTACATGAATCCTGTGTCATATTTTTTCATCATCATTTCATCTCCTAATTCCTAGCACCATACTGCTGAGCACCACAAGTGCGCAATGCGGATCTACAAATACCATTACCTTTTTTGAGGGAAAGCTCGCTATTCATTGATTTTGTTATTTATTCAACCTCACTAAATCCCTTCTTAAACTAAAAATGCTGCCTTAAAAATAACGTGACGTTAGCTACGTCACAACGCGTTATTAAGCGACAAAGTCACCTAGCTGGGAAATTTCTAAAGAGGTGCAAAAGGTCCCTAATATCTCAAGAATCGAGCGCGTAACATGCATATTAGGTTTTCTCTCTTATTAGAAATACCCAAAACCCCATATTCCTCACGAATGTGGACAACTCTGTACATTTTTTAATTTTCTAAATAGCCGCTGGAACAATGAGAGACGCAACGAAAACGACTGGACCATTCCGCTGCCGCGGGACGAACGACTGGAGGCGGAGCTGTTCGGCACGGGCAACACCGGCATTAATTTTAGCAAGTACGAGGATATTCCTGTTGAAGCAACCGGGGACAACGTCCCGAGCCACATCTCATCTGTAAGTACGCAAACAGGGTTCGGCGCGATGATACCATCGACATGTTAACCTTTCAGAAGACATAATTAAAACACTATTTGTTTAAAAAAGAAAGAACTAATCCATCAAATAGACCAAAAATACAAAAGTTTTCACTTTACCATGGACATTAAGAATTTATTCCTTATTTGGTTATTGCTATTTGCTTGACTGTTTTTTATTCCAACAACACAAACAAATCTTTTCATAAAGAGGACGGCAATCTATTCCTCACACAAACAAAAATAGTACTTTTTTGATGGTCATGCGGCCGTTGTTTAGTTTCAAGAAAGAGAGGATTTTCGTATGTTAACTCTGAGCATTGATGATGCATTTGTATTTGAATTTGAAAAGATTTATTGAAGCAAGAAATTTACAAAAATTTATACAGGTTCTTACAATAAAAATAATTAAATCAAATAATCTACTAAAAATTAAATATGAAAGAAGAAGTAGTATAATAGGTGTGCTAATATACCGATACATATAGGTAGTTATTATTTTTAAATATTTTAGGTATAAATTTTAAAGTACGTTCTTAAACAAACTAATATCACAAGTACAATAAGGAAAATACACCAGTGTTATGAACTAGAGTGAGAGACAGGAAGGTCACATCAGTTTTACATATTGTTTTATTCTAGTTTTAAATTTTTTACCCTGTAGATTTTTTATCTCATTGGGGTTTATTATACAATGATACTTTTTGCCATAATTTGAAAAAAATCTAATTGGTTCAATATCATTATGCATCCTAGTTCTATAATTATGTATTTCATTTGTAAAAGTAAGAACTATCTTGGTATATCTGGTTTTATTAATAGATCTATGAATGTAATTACATATTTGATATTTATAAATTTGATCTTCATAATGTTCATAATGTTGCGAACCTAATCAAAAAATTTTAATTTAAAAACGCTTCTAAAAAGCAGGCTGGAAAACTTTAGTTAAACCTTCTTTTCCCAAAAAAAGTAAAATAAAGAACAAATTCCAAAATAGGCGATTTTAAACATAGAGTCAAAATCTCCTGCATAGACAAAGACGTTTCACGTTTTCTTTACAAACACCGAATTCGCAAAAAGTAGGTGTAAAACCTGTAAAACGAAACTTCAACATTTAACATTGAATTTTTTTTGCATAAAAGACTAAAACCTACTTCCAGTGTCCTCTGTCTATTAGATACACCCTCTTTAGTGTTAAGCCATAAAGCCGTTGGGCAGTGTTCAACTGAAAAAAATCCGTAATAATTTATGGAGAAAGATAGTGGTAAAACCAATTTGGCAATAAATAAAGGATCATCATTTTTTTTCCTCAGTTTTACCACAAGTGAGATTATATAAAAATATGATAACAATAAATTTTTTTGCAGTTTGAGGAAGTACAGTTGACCGAAATAATCCGCAGCAACATTGCGGCTACTAAATATGACAGCCCCACACCGGTGCAGAAGTACGCCCTCCCGATTATTTTGGCCAAGAGGGATGTGATGGCTTGCGCTCAGACCGGCTCAGGCAAAACCGCTGCTTTTCTTGTGCCTATATTGAATCAGGTAAGCCCTCCCGCAAGCTTGTGTTCCGAAATTTTACCGTTCCCCGGATTCTAGGCAGTAAAATGAATAAAAATATAATAATTGTCTCAAAAATGCCTTCTTTGCCCTGCAAAGCAGAAGAATTGGAAATATTTCCCTCTTAGTAAAGTTTCAGACTTTCTTTAAAAAAAACATTACATTCATAAACAAGGTTTAAAGTTGCGTGGAAATTTGAGAAAGTCATGGAATTGTCATGGACATTTTCAAATTTAGGCAAAGTCATGGAAAAGTTCACCTGGACAAAACAAAAGATGCCATAATCATTTAAAATTAAATGGATGGAATGGATGGATATTGTTTTGATCAACTCCAAGATCCGTGAAGATTTTTCGAATAAGTTGACTGTTGAATAAGAAAACCTTGCACACAGTAGCATTGGTTATCATAAAAACGTGACTTATTTTTGTACTAACCGGGAGTTAATGGTTGCCTCAAAACGTGGCCATTTTTTCCCTTTCTTGCCTTGATGAGCTGGTTATCTTATCTTTGGGTGACTGGACTGTAGATTTAAACACGATGAACTTTTCTTGAATTTTTGTATTTCTTACATCTACAAGAACATTGTAAGGCTCGGAGGGAATTTACTTATACAAGTAAGGTTACCTTTGACCTCGATGTTCGCATTGTTCGCTGTCCGCGTGCTTGTACAGTAATGAGCTTGTCGAGACGCGCGCCTTCTCGTTTTATAACGACCGCCAGTTTTCTAAAAGAAAAAAATGGGGGACCAACTCTTGGTTTTGATTGGTGCGCATTGCAATACGATTTTAACGGGTTTATAAATTTAAATTTATGTTTGAAAATATAAAACCTTAACAACCATATCTATTTTCAATAAGAAGTTTTTAACTTTTCATCTTATTTTTACCCCAGTTCACTACTTTGAAATAGTCATTATATTAATTTGTTTCATTTAGATGTATGAAGCAGGACCCCCGAATATCCAGAGCGGCCGAAGCCGCAGGAAACAGTACCCCCTTGGCCTTGTCTTGGCCCCGACCAGAGAGTTGGCCACTCAGATTTACGACGAGAGCAGAAAGTTCGCTTACAGGGCTCGCGTAAGGCCCTGCGTTGTGTAAGTATCATTTATCTACAAGTATAGGTATGTTTTAACGTGATCCTTTTACGGGTAAACATACATGGGTCATTCTTGTGTACAAACAGGTGTTTTCGCCTTTTTTGAAAAAAGCTGCATAAAATGACTTTTTTGTTCAAACATTAAATATCATTTTCACACATAAATATCATTTTCGTGGACGTAACCACTTGTGATTTTCCAGCATCAATTCAATTCATTATAGTTTATCATCCAACTTTTAAAACGAATTATTTTGATTGATATTTATATCTCAATATGACAGACATTAGCTATTTGTAATTTTTAATTGGCTATTGCTCATTTTGCATCAAAATAAATTTATCCATACTACACTGTCACTTCCGTGGACAACACAATAATCCAATACATTTCATAAATGTCTAAATAACCTCGGTTTTTTCCTTCATATTTTTTAGTAGAATGTTCTAAAATTAATTTTATTTTTTATGTTCTATGATGTTATAGTGCAAAAATGTTGCATTTGTTGAAAACATTTTTCATTTTGTAAATAAATATTGGCGGTAAAAACTCACTTCTGGGGGCAGTAGGTGTAAATAGTCTACAGCAGTATATTTTTAAATCTGAAGAATAATGTTAAAATATTTTCAAGATGAATACTTGATTTTTGTAGTATAACTTATGTTACTATGTTTTAATTTTTGTCTATTCGGTGAACATTTTTGACACTTGTTGGTATTACTTATATTTAAATAAAAAAAGGAATACGAATAGTAGTTCTTCATTTCAACTTTTTTTACGATCTTATCCAGACAACTCGTATGAAAGTATTTATATCAAACAATTTTATAAAAATGAAAAAGAGAAAAAAAAACAAAAATATTATTAATCCAGAAAATATACATTACTTCAAGATTGACTCACCTGTGTTCACCAATCCTAACTTTTAAAATATTTAAAACTAGTTAACTATGCTACTTAAGAATGGTCCTAAACGTTTTAAATTGAGTTTTTTGATATTTACAATATATAACCTCAAAAATAATGAAAACAAACTATTAGATTATTATTCTAGATTTTAAACGGATATTTTACCAGAAGTATAAGAATTTACTAAAATTTTTCTTGTTTTTAGCTATGGTGGCGCCCACATTGGCGACCAAATGCGTGACTTGGAGCGTGGCTGCCACCTGTTGGTCGCCACTCCCGGCAGATTGCTCGATATGATCGATCGCGGTCGAATCGGGTTGGATTATTGCCGTTATTTGGTACTCGACGAAGCCGATCGTATGTTGGACATGGGTTTTGAGGTAAGTAACACCAAAAAAACAACGTGACATTTATACTGCTATTTTAACCAATGGGACTTTTCCATAAAAAAATATTACCTTTTCTAATAGATAATAAATATTTTTAATGGTCGATTCAGTGGCGTTTTTTTAAAAGGAAGGAAGGAACATCACAAGGAATGTTACTGCCGATTTGATATATGAATTTTACGTTGGCGTTCCGTCCGAATTTTATATATTATACCAGCTAGTTATATTTTACTTACATCAATGCAAAACATTTTTTACACTGACAGCTAAGTGTCAAAAAATTGGTCCGATTCAAATAGGTACAATAAGGTCACCACTCAGCTACTTTCCTTCTAAAGTTGACTGCCTAAAATAATCTATTGGGTGTTATTGGAGAAGTCCAACTTTAAAAAAGTTTTTCTACAAAATCAAGTTTTTTGAAAAACAAATAATTCGAGTTGGATAACTCTTTAAGGTGCAGGGTGATCCACTATATTTTGCCAATGTTTGGAAGACTATATTTCGATAACTAGTTGAAGTAAAATTATGATTCTGATGTCAAAAGATAGCTACCGCCAATACATTTTAATCTATGGGATCCGTTAATATCTGCGCCTAAGGTAAATATCATTTAGTTACACAACTTACCTTTTTTAAATTAAACTATATGTATCCAATACATTTTTTTAATGGCCTGCGAGATATTTGCAAAAAACTCAAGAAATAAATAAAATTTTACAAAAAATTCGACGCTTATGACAACATTACCTAAACCAGGGTTTCTAGGAGCTTTGAAAACCTGGAAAACCGGGAAATGGACGGGAATTTCACAGTCTTGAAAAACCGGGAATTTGAAAGGGATTTTCAAATTAAACCGGGAATTTTTAGTTAGCAAATAATTATTAGGTAAAAATTTTATTAATTTATTGCACTCGAAAACCGTATCATTCAATCGAAACCACATTTTTAGCATCCCTCGTAACCTGAGCGTCACGTTTTCTCCCCTGTATTTCTGGTTGCTTACCAACTATAAGTTATTTTGTTTTTTAGGTTATTATCGATTTTTTTCTTGTGGTGTGTCACATATAAGTATGCTTTCTCTGTTCCGACAAAGAGCGTGATATATGAAAACATACTAATAGTTAATCTTTGTTTACCAATGTTTTGTTGATTAATTCAAAAAGAAAGAGTAGAACTGGAAGCAAAAAAGAAAAATTTCTCGAAAAATCACAAAATCAGCTGGCAGCTGTTGAGCAAAAACTAACTAATTAAATTGAAAAGGTAGTTTTTTTCATTTGAATTTGTTTTTTTGTGTAATAAATGTTTTTAATTCAACGACGAAACTATACGAAAATCCGAACGGGAAAATGTAAAAATGGACCGGGAAAAACTGGGAATTGTACGGGAATTTGGTTTTCGATTTTTGCTAGACACTGCAGCAACTGCGAAAGAATCTTGAAACTTTGGTATTTTATCACTTATTTTGTCAACTGTCATGTGAAACACTACAAACTGATCAACTGTCTTTATAGTTGTGGGTTCTTTTAAAAAAAAAATATTCTTTACAATTTATTTGCAGATATCTCGCAATCGGATAGACGAAGGAAAGGGGAATTTCTGATTCATTAAAATAATTTGTTAGGAGCATATGGTTACATTTTAAAAATGTTATATTTTGTCAAAAAGTGATATTTAGTGGACGTGTACTGAAGAATCAATTAGATAGACTAAATGTGTTGTTAGCAGCTATTTTTTGACACCAAAATCATGGTTCTATCCCATCTAGTTATCGAGATAAGGGAGTCCAAACATGGTCAAAATATAATGTATCACCTTGTACTAAATAATTCTGTTGTGTCCCAAAAATGTGGGAGAACCCCATTAAAGGATCGAAATACACATGGACTGGGTTAATCGAGGGGGTAATGCAAGAGAGATCGAATTTTTGACAGTTATTGTTTCACCAGAGGTGAGAAACTCGATTTGGCAGTTGTCAAATGTTGTCAAAGATTGGAGGTATTTGAGATGTCAGTCCATTTTATAAAATCTCTTTTACATGGAAATATGAAAAAAACTAGAAAGAGAGGGCCCACCTCTGGTAAAACAACAACTGTCCAATGTATAGAGGCCTAGCCTAGCCCTCACTAGATGACCATTTTGTTTTTTTTTTTTTAATGCACACTATTTCGGCATCCTAGCCAAAGCGTTTCAAGCCCCGTATTGATTTGGTTTTAGATCCAAATCCGTCGAATCGTAGAGAAAGAATCGATGCCTAGAACGGGAGAAAGACAAACCCTTATGTTCTCCGCTACCTTCCCGAGCCCCATTCAGATGTTGGCCCGCGATTTTCTCGACAACTACATTTTCTTGGCAGTCGGCAGGGTGGGATCGACCTCGGAAAATATTACTCAAAAGGTAGGAGACTAAAGTTTTTGTTTTAAAAAAATCAATCTCCTACAACCAAACCAACAAAAAAGTTGCTCCCCCTTGATAAGTTTGTTCTTTGCACACTCAACTGATTTGTAGACCTTGCATTCGGCTCGGTTCATCTGTCTCGAGTTATTGTAGATGTACAACTGTTAATTAGATGATAGATTGCAAATCTAGCGGGAGGGGCAATCAGATATTGTTGGTTAGTACAGTATTCCATGGGATTGCCACATGTACTAATCTTTCAACCACTGACCTTGCGTCATGCTAGAAATTGTATGTATCTACTAAATTATTTAGTCATTTTTTTGTTATAAAAAAATGACTGGCATTTTTCACAAACGCTCAGGGAAAAATGGGAAAAGTCAGAGGGAGTAAGTGGTATACATTTTTATCGTGATATATCTTAAGAAAATGAATTTATTTATATGTTGTTTTATGTTATAGGTGGTTTGGGTAGAAGAACATGATAAGCGATCATTTTTACTTGACTTGCTGAACGTGCAGGACATGCACGAGGCTCCAGCGGAAAACTTGACCTTAGTTTTCGTGGAGACGAAAAAAGGAGCCGACTCCCTCGAGTATTTCCTTCACCAAGAAGGGTAAGTAGGACAAGAAGTTTCTTTGTTCCACGACAATAAACAGTAAATGAAAAACCTAAAATACAGCTATAAAGCCAGAGCCCTTAAATAAGCATGTTTTCAAATACCAGCTTAAAATTTTAAAGAAAACTAGACAGATCCAGTTTCTCGACTAACCACTTTTAATTAGGAAATGACTTCATCAAATCAAAGAGAAAATAGCATACTATGTATGCAAATCCAATGACCAAAACATGTAGCTAAACTACAAAAGACAAAGGAAGAATATGGCTATTAAAAATCTAGGTATATTTTTAGTTGCTCCAAAAAAAAAATCATGTTTTTGGACAGTAAACAAAATAAAAAATATATATTAAAATATTTCCCTGAACATGGCTAATAATTCCAAAGTAGAATTAAAAGAATTAAATTAAAAATAAAGGTAAAATTTAAAATATTAAAACATAGTTAAAAATCTACCTGCCTCTTCGAACGCTGGGTGGTAAAAGAGGCAGATTCTAGTCAAGAACGGTCGGACCCTATCTCCTCAAAAATATGCTTGACCAATCACAACACAGAGTTTCCACAAAAACAAGATTTTTCCTCAGTTTTTTTAAGGTTACCCTGCTGTTGCTAACGATAAATAAATTTACTTAAACTGGGAGACTGACACAGGTGACTTTAGTCAACTAATCTTAAAATTTAATTTATCAAGTTTTTGATTTTGTTGTTAAAATTTTCTTTAATTTTACACCAGAAAATTAAAAACAAGCACAAACGACGTATTATTATGACATACTAAACCGCCCGATTAACGAAATTACTCCCAAATTTCTGCGAATTTTTCCTCATTATCTTTGTCTGATGCGCGGCACTATAATGAAACAGAAAATCTTAAGGTTATTTGGACTGGACCAAATCACTTCATGACCAGTGTGTTCCAGAATTACCATTTATATTAGACAAATTTTGATATGTGCTATCGCTTAATAAATTGAAGTGAATAAGTATGCTACATTTTTACACAGTCTCCAATAGCTACACTAATCGTAGATAGGAGTAAAGGTCCTCTATACATTTGACAGTTGTTGTTTTATCAGAGGTGGGCAACTCATATTGCCCTCTCTTTCTAGTTTTTTTTTCATATTTGCATGTAAAAACGATTTTATGAAATGGACTGTTTGTGGTCACTTGTTATATTTTTCCCAGACAGTTTTTGATTGATTTTTTTTTGGTTAGTAAAATATGTCAAGCTTTGACAAAAAAAAACAGTGAGGTAGATATTAAGAATGTTAATAATAGGTAAAATATAAAGAATCTTATTGATCTATATTTTTGTTAGGTGTATGTACTCTCTTTCTTAAATTAAAACACAAAAACATGTTATTAAACTAATCTTACTTACCTCGCAAATTCGACTATTTTTATTATTTTCCGCATTGGAAAATGCATGATTTCTTTCCATTTTTCTTTCGTTTCTTTTTCCATTGGAAAATGGAACAATACAAAGTCGTCGGCGTAATTAAAAATGTGACATTGAGAAAATTATTTATTGCCAGTGGTTGCCAAATCGAGTTGCTCACATCTGGTAAAATAATTACTGTCAAAAATTGTATACAGGGCCTCTAGATAGGAGTATTCTCTATATACACATCAATTTAGCATTTTATAAATAAGTAAATAAGTAAAAAGTAATCTTGCTGTTATATCCTCATAAGTTTCTCTATCTGCGCTAGATGGCAGCTTATGTCTTATTTGAATACGATTATTTTAATATGTATTTTTGTGGTTATTTTTAAAAGAATAAAATAATTAATTGATGTTAATATATTAAGGAAGATGCTGTTTCAACACAGAGTTACTTAAACCCGATTTAGTAACCATTGTTAAAATGTAGAGATAGGTGAGACGTATAGTCTATTTTTTTAATGAGCGGACTGACGTCATTTTTGCCTCTGAAAACGTATTTCTTTGTTGTCAACAGTTCGTTGTCAAATAATTTGTTGTTGTCAGTTTGAAGTAACAGTTGAACCAATCAACGACATGACTTTTTTTTACATATTTATTGTCGCTGTCTAAAACAATGTATCATCAATCAATCAAAAAAATTACGACAGTCCGCTCATCAAGAAATTGGACTATACACGCTGTTGTACAACATTTCGTGTAGTCGTATACGAATCACATTTTAGTAAAAAATGTTTGAAAAAAGAGTCAATTTTTACTAATTCAGATACCAAATATGCCCACAAATTCTAACTTGTAGACACAATGCACAATATTTAATTAAAATAGGCGCAAAATTTAAATATTCTATTTTTGGCAGGAAAAATAGAACGGTTTTTGAAGCTTAGATGTCGTTTTCGCTCGAATTTACATCGAGTGTGTAGAAGCAATCGATACAAATACGAGCGAATATGACACACTAACGTCAAAACTTGCGAAAAAAGCGCATCACAATGTTTTGTGTGCGTTAATAAGTGGATAAGAGAAAATTTACCCCTTTTTTCGTCAATTTTTTGCTAAAATATGGTCCGTATACAACTGAAACTCGAGTGATTCCAGAATTGGGCCACTGAGCATGCGCACTGAGATACGATTATGATTAGCACTCTCTATTTGAGCAACTTTAAGTGTCTAATAATTTTGGGTGCCAAGAATATAAATGTTCTCTGACTAATGGTTTTATTAAATTAAATTGCAGGGGGGTCAAAAATACTTATTTTTTATTTTCATAAATTCTCAAGTTTAGCCTCAAATATTTAAATTTTGAAGTTTTCACTTTTCCAAACATTTAAAATTTTTGAAATCTGACAAAAACTTTTTGAGTAATGGACAGTCCAAAAAGTCCCGTTTTTTTTCGGGCTCCTTTATATAATTGCTGGTTCTTTTAAGGTATCCAGTGACTTCGATTCACGGCGACCGCACTCAGCGCGAGCGCGAAGACGCCCTTAGACAATTCCGTTCGGGAAACACCCCGATCATAGTGGCTACCGCCGTGGCGGCGAGAGGACTCGACATACCGCACGTCAAACACGTCATCAACTTTGACCTGCCCTCCGATATTGAGGAGTACGTGCACAGGATCGGTCGTACCGGCAGAATGGGCAACCTCGGGGTGGCCACGTCATTCTTCAACGATCGCAACAGGAATCTCGCCAGCGGCATGTCGGATTTGTTGATTGAGGCTAAGCAGGCAAGCATTTTCAACACCCGCGTCTGTTTTCGATGTAAAAACAGTTCATTGTTGGTTTCCGGAAACTTTTTTTTGTATTGAGACTTTTCCGTCAAATTTAGAAGCTAAGTTAATGCCTTTTTAATAGAAGAAGTACTCTTGTACGCGTTTTTCCTATCATTCACTAGTTTAAAATAGCTGACGGTATGCTTCAAACTGATTTTAACGATAACTTTCGAGGTCAAAAATGCCGCAAATTAAAACATCTACGAAAGCACAAAAGACAGCTGGTCTATAAGGAGAGCGGCGACTCATTTTGGGGTTGATAAAATGACGATCCGTTGAAGCATCTAATCTGACATTTACTGTCGAGTTACTGCAAAAAAACCTTTGATAACAGAAGAACATAAACAGGCCAGGGTTATTTTTGCATTAAATAATGTTCTTTATGGTGATGAAGGGAGGTTTTCACATATGAAAAGATATTTCAGTCAAATTCTATATTTGATCCAAAATACTCCAACCAAATTAAAGCCATTTATTAACGGATAACCAATTTTGACTCGAGCATATTAACGATCACTGTTTGAACCAAAGTATGGGAAATTTTGCTGTCAATATTCAGCTGTTTCACTTTTGGTTCAAACCAAAAATAACCCAGCTCCGGAGCAAGGTTACCTTTGGTTAACTTGACAGCACATTGTTGTTTGGGGTTAGACTTTTTTAACCGAGTTTTGTGTGAAACAAAATAGGTATGTAATGTAAAACGTACTGCTTACTGCTGTGGCTGCATTTCCGACAGTGTCGTGAAATTTTATAATTTTTTTAAGTAGGTTTATTACCTTGTTTTAGAAATATCATAAGGGATGGCGCATTTCTTTGTCCTGTTTATATACTCATATTTTTAAGGCAGTTTATGTTAATTTGTGGGCTTGGACTGTCGGTTGGACTAGGTTAGACCGCTTGACAGATTTTCATGCAATTGTCATAAAAAATAGTGTTTGATAATAAACACGGCTTTATTATTATTATTATGAAAAACCATAACTTTAAAAACGCGATAACGAAACCATATTGGCGAATTTAATGGTTATTAGTATTTTGATGGAGGGGGCAGTGACATATGGCAAACCAAGGATAACAAATTGGTTGAACTAAGATATTTTGATTATCCGCTAATAAATGACTTAAGAAAGCTGGACATTTTTCAGTAAATATGTGGGGTATGTTTTGGCAAATCGAGGGAAGATTCAACAGTCAAAGATGTGTTGAGATTCTTAAGGATGTTATGTTGTCATCTGTGCAGATGTTTTACGAAAACAACGACTTCGTTTACCAGCAGGACAACTGTCCCGTGCACACGGCTAATGTTGTTCGCCATTGGTATGAAAACAATAATATTAAAAACTCTTCTTTGGCCATCCAACAGCCCTGATCTCAACCCAATAGAAAATATATGGGGCCGACTTGTCAAAATTATTTATCAGAGAAACTGGGGACCACAAAATGCTGAAGAGTTAAGCGATGCAATTTATCGCGCATTGAAGGTGCTCTCAGAAGATCATGAATATTTTCTAAATTTTAAGTTTTTCAATCCCCAGGCGTTTGCATAGTGTTATTGCAAAGAATGGTGCGCCCACTAATGTTGTTTTAAGTAATATTTAATTTAGTTGTTTCCAATCCGTTATGTTATTTTGAATCCATCGCTTTTTTCTTTTTATAATCGTCATTTTATCAACCCAAAAATGAGTGGCCGCTCTCCTGTAACTCGAGTGATAATTACTCTTTTGCAATAAAAATTGAAAAATTGCTTAGAAGATTGTTAAATATATTTATTTGCTGTTTAAATCGCGATTTTCAGTATCATTAAATAATTATATCCAAGAATAAACATTGATTTTACAAACACTTATTTGCGTTGCGTAGTCAGTTAGTGAACTGCATGCTAAGTTGTTCGACAAATTGTTTTGATACTGAATTCAGCGGAAAAACGTTTGAAAATGGTGCTACGCTATTCTTAAACCTTTTTACTGAGCTTGGATGAAGAAACCGACGGGTTGTTCATTGATAATTTATTTGTTTATATTAAGAAATCAAAACCAAAATACACGAACTCGCCTTAGAATAAAACCTTATGGTCGCTTTATTTGCCCAATAAAACCCACACAGAAAATGTATTTCTTTTCACCACTGCTATTTCAGATATAAAGTTACAACTGCTCCCCTTCAAAAGGGAGACTTTACAGATGCACCCATGCATATAATAAAAAATGAAATTGGGTTTTAGAGTGCGTAACAGGAGACAACTTTTTGCACATGACAGTGTCCATGCCGTACGAATTCGGAGAATGGTATCGCGATTACGCAACATTGATTTCATTTTGTTAAAAATGATCTGGCCTGTTCAATTCTTGCACAGACTTTTTGCGTGTTTCCCAGTTCTCATTGTCTCTCATCAGATTATTTACAGAAATTGGTAAAGAAGGAAGTTTTTAAAAAATAATTAAATTGTTTAGGAATGTCCGTCGTGGCTAGACGGAGTCGCATCCGACTCGCGAGCTCCCAGCTCCAACAGAAGAGGTGGCAAAGGCCGTTTTGGAGGCGGCGGCGGCGGCAGCAGCTTCGGCAGCAGAGATTACCGTCAGCAGCCTGGTAAGTTCAACAACAATAAATTAACATTAAATTTTCCCCAGATTTATTAAATATATCCACAATCCGGCAACGCTTTGTGCTTATTCTTTTTTGACCTGAAATATTCCAAAATTCCAGACCGTGTTGCGATTGTTGCTTTAAGAACAACAACAAAAGAAACTCTCGCCCGTCTTGAATTAAGACAACTTTACAAGGGCCTAAATGTCACTTTTTTACATAATACAAAAAAGGGAAATATTCTTTTGGTAGGGTTCATATTTTTACAAATTCTTGTAACGAGCCTTATTTGTTTTTGATAAAGTAGTAGTATTAATAGTAGTAGATGGGCGGCCGTAGGCCTGGCAATTAGGCCGCATAATGGACCCTTTTTGCCATACCCCCCGTGCACCCCCGACTGATGCACGTGCCCCTTAGGATGCAAGTTTTCTTTCTCTAAGAGGACTTAATTTTGCCTGACACCTCTTTGTCCAGGGCAGGGATCTTTAGACTGCGTAGCAAGTATACACAGTGGAACGCCGGCTTTACACCCCCTCCGAAGGGTGGTCCTGCTACATGTTAGAATTGCATCTATCTAATATCGCTACCGTCCCAGCAGAACTTGGTTGACGGTAGACTTTTCTCCCCAGCAGCCCGCCGTCATATAGGTTGACCCGAAAATCGAGGTCCCGGTTTCGCTAGTCAAAGTCGCCGTCGGAGTCTTCAGATGCATCTCTTTGGAGGTGGTCCCGCCTCTTCCAAGTCACCTGTCCACTCCCGCTACCAAATCTGTCGGAGTCCAGCCGCGCGAGAAGTCCAGGTCGTCCTTTTTTTTTTGGTGTCACCGGCTAGTCTCCTCTACCCAGTTTGGCGGGGTCCTCGGCCGTCCACCTTTGAGTCCCACAAAGTTTTCGGTGCAGTGTCAACCGTGCCGCCTACTTCTACCTCGTTTGTTGTTACTCTATGCACAACGTCAACTGCGCAGCTGCTGAGAAGTGGGGCCGCCCGTCGTCATCTCGAGTCGTATTGGGTGTTGTGTGAAGCAATGTGTACTTGCCGAGATCCGATCCTGCGATCTCTGTTCTGCAGGCTAAGACGCTGTTCACTACGGCGGCCCCATGTTTTTGATAAAAGATTCAGGCCATTTTATTCTCATGTAGTAGTGGTGGTTTGTTTGATGCAGCTAGAGCTGTGAATGACAATACAGTTGTTAGAAATTTATTTTTATACTTTTTAACCCGAATTATTATTATGTCCTAAAATATGCCGTTTTATAATTCTATAACCATTTATCTTTGTTATAGGAGGCAATTCTCAAAGACCAGGTGGCAGATCTGGTGGATATGGAGGTAAGTTTTTCTTGCTTTATGATGTTACAAATTTTTTTTTATAAAACACTTTAAATTATTATTAATGAAATAAGTTGGCCAACGATTCTCGAGAAAATCCTTCTTTTTTACACCTTTTACCGAATAATTCTTGTAGCAGTAGGTACTTCTTGGTTCTCAAATGTTCAAATAAAGGTTACATCACAATCGCTTTAAAGCGATACATTTATTTCTTTTAATTTCCGGATTAGTCAAAGTGTGATAACCTGAGCATGAACCCAGCTGATAGCTGTTGTTTTTTCGTGTGAAAACGTGAAACCTTGGCCAACACCTCTTGTTTTTGGGACCTCTTTGGACAATCGACCATCAACTTTTTATTTGAGCTGACTGGTTACAATATCTTTAGATCACGATCATCCAGACCAATTTCTTTAGGAAATTTTCTATAAGCTTTTCGAGTGACTTGATCAAAATCTATGAAACAGGGAATCGACACATTCGTATATCGTTGAACTAAGAGTTAAATACCAAATACGGCTTCTCTTGATCCAAATCCTCCGCGAAATTCAAACTGTGTGTCGCCGATAAAGGATTCGCATTTTCCATAAATTCTTTTATGGATAATTGAAGTGTCGAGTAATTAAGGCAATATTACTTACAACGGGATATCCACGAAATGGAGGAGATCCAATCATTGGGAAACGTGCCAATCGGTAAACCAGGAACAAAGAGGTCGGCCTTGACCTTGACGTATTTCGGCGCACTTCCGCGCAACTTGCGCGGGAGTTTCAAATATATTACATCCCTCCACACTTACGATGATTTTTTCACTTTACACACATTACACATATTTGTATATGACACACAATTAGAATTTACACTAACATTAAATGTGACAAAACTATAAGTGTATATTTCTTTTTAGTCAAATTCTATTGTGTATTTTGTATTTTGATTTCTTGATGTTCTCTTGGGGAAATGGGTAGGGGTCTCATTACTTGCATTACTCACTAGCTACACCTGAGCCTGATCTTGACATGATCGCAGCAACATATTTTTTTGTCTTTAAATCTATGCTCAGTGGAGTTGTTTGTTTTGTGATAATTTTATTGGTCTGTTGACTTTGGCTAGAACTTGGATTCTCATTAACTGGTGGGGTGTGGATTTCCACCACTGTGTTCTGACAGTCCTGAGGCGAGTTTTCACTATTTTGTGAAACATCAATATTTTGCTCCTGTATGACATCTTTTTCTTGGGCTGTTGCTTCAGCTGTTGTCCTTTCTTTTCCTTCAATAAAACGTCCAATTCTTTGAACTTTCCTTTCAAAGATCTTGTATTCTGCACAGGGATTTCTGTAAATCACCTGTTAATCTGGTGTCTGTCTTTTCCGCATTTGCCCTGTGGGTAATTCGCACATATATACACCACAGCCAATTCTTTTTTTTTATCAACGCTTCAGTCCAAGTCTGTTTATTTCTCTGCCTGTAATCTCTAACCATAACACAAATCTCACTCCTTTTTGTGTTTGTTTGCTTTATTTGGTTTTCCTGTAATTTCTCCATTGCATTTTTTTGTGTTTTATCTAACTCTCAGAATTCTTGGGAGTCACGAATCAGATCTAACCTTGTTTTTAGTCTTCTGCCAAACATTAGTTGTGCGGGCGTTACTTTGGTTTTACAGTGCTCTGTATTTCTATAATTTAATAAAAATCTTTACATTAGTGTCTCCACCGGAATACCCTTATTTAAACTATCTTCCATAGCACATTTCACTTTTGTTTAAAAGTACGAACTGGATTTTCAGCTTGCCCATTGTAATGTATTTGATGCCATTTCTGGACAAAAATAGCTCCAATTCTGCTGAGACTAAACTTGAAATACTTCTGGGATTGTTACTCTATATCCATACATCAAGCAACCATTTTCTTCAAAAATTTCTTCTCTTTTATTGAAATAACTATGTTCTTCATCTTCTTTATTTTTATTTGGCAATCCAGTTTTCACATAGTAGTCCATTGAGATAGCTTTCCTCTATTATGCCTATATAAACTGCCCGATCGCCTCTTGTTCTCGAATTTTGTCTATTTTAGGGCCCCCTGAATCTCGTTTTTTAATTTACGCGGCGGCGAACTTAACCTCACTTTTCCAATTATTGATTTTTTTGAGGTTATCTTTGAAGTTCTGGCTCCTGTTTTTGTTGATCTCGGCGCCAGTGAAGTGTCGAGTAATAAAGGCAATATTACTTACAGTTTTAACGGGATAGCCACGAAATGGAGGAGCTGCAACCACTGGGAAACGTGTCAATCAGTAAACCAGAAACAAAGAGGTCGTCCTTGACCTTGACGTATTTCGGGCGCATTTCCGCGCAACTGCGCGGCAAATTAAAATATATTACAATAATCTTTAATATTTTCAGCGTAGCATTATTCTGATTAGGCAGACTTCTTTGCTGACTGCTTTTTAGGCAGTTCAATAACATATTTAGAAAGCCTTGGGTTTTGATAACCTTTTAAACTTTTTTGTATACTTTGTCGTGGTTTGAGTATTTCTCTGGAGGTTCGGAGCGATCATTGCTAACGAGATTTTCTACAGCCGCTTCCTTTATGCGTTTGTGCAAATTGAAAGTGTTATAAAATCCATGAATAGCGAGCTTTCCCTCAAAAAAGGTAATGGTAACCGTAGATCCGGATTTCGCACTTGTGGTGCTCATCAGTACGGTGCTAGGAATTAGGTGATGAAATGATGATGAAAAAATCTGACACAGAGTTCATGTAAAAGACAACCATCTGTCAAATTGCAGAATCGGCAGATGTACCTTCAATTTGAAGGAAAATTAAGCGTCTCTACGGAGACAGATATAATTATATTTACAGATATCCTAAGCTCTGGAGTTGATAAAAAAAGGTAATGGTGACCGTAGATCCGGATTTCGTACTTTTGGTGCTCATCAGTACGGTGCTAGGAATTAGGTGATAAAAAAAATCTGACACAGGATTCATGTAAAAGACAACCATCTTTACAAATTGCAGAATCGGCAGATGTACCTTCAATTTGAAGAAAAATTAAGCGTCTCCACAGAGACAGATATAATTATCCTTACAGATATCCTAAGCTCTGGAGTTGATAAATTTAAAAAGGGATTTCGTGAGGGTGAATAAATAACAAAATCGATGAAGGTAATGGTAACCGTAGATCCGGATTTCGCACTTTTGATGCTCATCAGTATGGTGCTATCCTTATCTTTTTTGAGGGAAAGCTCGCTATTCATTGATTTTGTTATTTATTCACCCTCACGAAATCCGCTTTTTAAAAGTGTGATGTGTTTAAGAGACTCGATTAATTTATCGTGTTGGCTCGGTTAAAAGCCTTCCTTTATTTATATTTATATTCTGAGCATCTAAATTATTAGGCTGATTAGGCGGTAATCACAACACTTCTTTGCTAAATGCTTTTTAGGCAGTATAACAAATGTTGATTTCAGTCGGCGGGGATTTTTACCACTACGAAATCAAGTGAAAAGTTTAACATATTCAGCGAGTCTTGCTTTAAACATTGTTTTTGCTGTTTTATGATTTTTTAGTACTATGCAAAGTTTATTTTAAAAGTAAGGTTGGCTTTAATTTAAGATAAAAAATTTTGTTTAGTTTGTCGCATTAAATTTGAAGCCTTCAGACATTTTAGGTCGGGGAGCTTATTTATATATTATTACATTAGAAAGGTAAATTTTACTTCCTCAGTTGTTATGACTATGCTTTGGTTTGAGAATTCCTCTGGATGCTAGTTACACCTCGAGTTACACTATTCTTTAATTTTTCCCCGGTATCGGACCTTTGGTATCCACAATGATTTCCGCTTGCCTCTTATGAAATAATCCGGCCGCTTCCCGTATTCTTTTGTGAAAATCAAATGTGTGAAATTAGAATCTAGATTTTCTATTTCTTGACATTCAATTCCTGTTTTTCCAACTTTATTTTGTTTTTTGTTGGTACCCTACTTAGTTTTAAATAGATCTTTTATTTCTCGACATTCCATTGTTGTTTATCAAACTTAACTTTGCTTTTTGTTGGTACCATACTTAGTTTTAAATAGATCTTTTATTTCTTGACATTCTATTGTTGTTTTTCCAACTAAACTTTTGTTTTTTTGTTGATAACCTACTTAGTTTCATTGCTCTTTTCAGGTGGCTACGGTGGCATGGATAGAGGACCCAACTTCGGCGGAAATTACAACAGCTCCAGCAATCAGGACGATTGGTGGTAAATTCCCGACAAAAAAAACAATGTCACCTCTGACATTTACAATTTTACCTTATTATGAAAAAAATAACCATACATTAATAACTGTAGTGCCCTTTTATAAAATTATTACTTCTTTGTTTCGTGAGCTAGTGAAAATAACTATTCTGTTAAAACGATTTTGATGTAATTCGTACACGATAACTACCGTACCGTATGGCTATGGGATACTATAACGCCCCTTCCCTTATATTTTACCGGGGAAATCAAACACTCGCCTACGCCTGGGTCCGACAAGCTTATCGTACAACTGGCAACAATGGCTTCCGTATTTTTTTTGTCGCAAGAGTAAAATGCTTTCCATTTTCCCCGTTGACATGGCGTACTCGATTTGTAGTTATTGTGACTTGTTTTCTTTGGCCCTGGATCCTAAAAATTGGGAATTCCAGCTAGGCGCTCGCTCTCTGGCGGAAAACAACTGGAACTAATTCGGCTCCCTCGGCTGATTTTGTTTACAATGGGGATTCTGCGGTTTAGAGGACTAAAATCGCGCAAAAATACAATTTATTTTAAACTTGTTACAAATATTGGTGCTTAATAGAAAATCCGATTTTAAAATACTTGTGCGTTGGTTAATGCCCGTGTGCACCACTTCTCCTTACCTCTTCCACATGCCGCTTAAACTGGGGGTGACCCTTCTTGAGATTTACTTGAAAAAAGTAAGGAAATTTTTGGCAATGTTGCATTTATTTGCATTATTTATTTTTTTGTGTGGTGACCATGATTATTACCTATCATCTGTCAAAAAATAACGTAAAGTTCGAGGTTGTTTAAAATTTTTTTTTATTGATTTATGATTATATGGAGGAAAAGGCAAATAAAACTACTATAATTGGTCAACTATAAAATCTGACTATTTATTATAACACTACCAGACCAATCCAACCCCTTTTTGAGTTTCTTTGCAACGAATTTGCGAAAAAAGGTGAATTATTTGCTTAGCGAAAAAAGTTTACTTTTAAGTTTAAAAACATTATTTTCTTTGAAAAATGCTTCTTGGTATTAATTGCAAAATCTAATTCTTCACCTTCGTCATCCTGAAGAAGTGCACAGATCACTAATCACAGAAAGATTTGAAGGCTAGCTACAGAACAATTTTATGAACTCATAAAATTAATGGCTTTTGTTTAAAAATATAAACAAAAATACCTTACATAACCTAAAATTCTACGGCTTATCTTAACTACAGCTTAAGTGCCACATACATGATATTCCACACCATTGCAAACTAATGCTTAAGCTCGCCTTACATGTCAAGCCGAACCCGTGCACACGGGCATTAGTGAACTGTCTTTGTTCTTAGAACGTCTCGGCGCCATGACAAGGTGCGCATCTGCGTGCGACGACGGCCATTTGTAATTAGTGGCCGCATTGTTGACCTGTGAACGCATTGTTGACCTGTGAACGCATATGAATGCGCACACGGATTATAATTGATTACCATACTCACAAATACTTGGTTTATCAAACCAGGAAATTATCAGACGTATTTAATAAAAAAATTCATCGTAAGAACGAATCACCATAGAAACTGCAATTCGTCAAATCAACTTTTTATCCGAACCTTGTTTCATCAAACCCATTCAATAAACAATTCGAAATTTAACAGACCCGTTTTTAATCGAACTATTATTCATCAAACTCATTCAATATCAAACCCGGAATTCATAAAATCCGTAATTTACCAGAAAATTTTTGCTAAATTAATGGCGCATTCGCCAATAAAACATGAATGCAAGACGGGTGAATGCAAGTGACATCTATACACAAACTATTGAACGCAACCTGTAAGTATGCGCGCGTAACCAATGCCACCTGCGTGTACGCCTCCGGTTCATGTGGTATTGGCGAATGCGCAATTAATTTAGCAAAAATTTTCTGATAAATTACGGGTTTTACGAATTCCGGGTTTGATATTGAATGAGTGATGAGAAACGGGTCTTATAAATTTCGAATTTGTTATTGAATGGGTTTGAAGAAATAAGGTTCGGATAAAAAATTGGTTTAACAAATTGCTGTTCCTATAGTGAATGATTTTATAATTGAACTTTCTTTTATTTAACAGGTTTGATTTTGCACATTCTGATAATTTTGTTTTTCTTCACAATTCAGCCCTATGCTTTCTTGTTTCGCTGGACCAACAAGTGTCGTTTAGGCGTTTATTAATAAAATAAATAAACGTAAAAAAGGTATATTATTACCAGTCATTTGAATTTGATTGTAAGATTCGATAAACTTTGACCAGATGCAAAGCTTTTTCTAATTCTAATAAATAAGACCGTAAGATGAAAAAATGTCTTTCAATGGATGCTGCACTAGCTGCTAAGTTCTGGTTCAGTATTTGCGAACTCTACTTTTATTACTAGATTCTAAATCCTCAGCACTCTTTCTACCGCTACTCTTAGGCATTTTCCTTTTTTAAAAAATCATGTCTATCATATCGTACAAAGTAAGCAGGTACTTATAGTGTAGTAACTACAATCACAACAATACAACTTGTTTACATTAAGAACCCAATAAAACCCATTTATGACCAAAAAAAGCCCAGGGGGGTGGGTTTTATATTAAAAAAACCCGGGTTTTTTCCAACCCTGGTGGATATGAACACAAGTGTATTTTAAGTATTGTTCTATGGTTTTATTGTGTAAGTACCTTATCTTTTTTTTATTTTAATAATTTCTGATTACAAGTGCACGATATTGACAGTTTATAAAACCATCTCAGAATAATGATTTCATTGTTAATTATATTTGTAGTAAATTTTGAAAAATGTTGATTAAAGGTAGATTTTTACGCGATTTTTGTCCTCAAGACGGCTAAATTTCCATTGTAAACAAAAACAGCTGTGGGAGTGGATATAATTCGACAAACCGCCGTTGAAAAAAGCGTGGCGTTTTATTCCCAATAGTATCTCATAGTTATATGACCACCACCAAGTTTACAAAGTTTAAACACGTATTTAATAATGATGTAGATGTTAGACCATGAACTGAGAACTATTTGAAGGGTAGAATGACTTCTGATGTTATTAATTAATATAAATAATGAATACAAAATTATTCAAATTCAATAAGCGTTGCGATAAGTTTTAGCAGTATTTTGAGTTATCGTGTCCCAGACAGACCGACACCATCCCAATATTTTGCATTTTGGTCTTTTTCGAGCTAAATAACTTTTTTTTAATAAAAAAAAACTTTCAGATACCAATAACCTCCATAGCGTATGGATGGCTAAAAATATTTGAATTCAGTGGATCAAAACTTTGTGACTTTAGTTTTTTCTTAAAACATATTATTTTAGCAATTTTAACTTGTTGTTCCTAAAAAAATAACATTTCTTTAACAACAAATATGACCAACTTTCTTGCTTCATGGTTCTCACGCTCATGTTATATCAAGAATTTATATTTAAAACAAGGAAAAACATGTAAATATGACACAATACAAAGTAAAATTGTAACTTTTTCATGAAAATGTTTCTTCCTTTTAAACGTTTTCGCACAATTTTAAATACATATTAAACCTTTTTAAACGAACCAACTTTTCCGTACCTATAGAGAAAGAAGAAAAATTAAAATTTCTCAAGTTGAGTGGGACAGACACCAAAACAAACCCTAAACAAAACTAGTTTTGTTGGGTTGGGTCTATATCTAATATAGAGTATTCATAAAATAGCGTTTACAGAAAAAGAGCCTTTTTACCAAAAAATTAAACCAGCTACCACAGACTTAATATGACAGACGCATCACTCACTCGAATGGCGTAGAGAAAATAGAAAATAGAACAGAGCCTTGCTTCGAAAACTGAGGCTTTAATTTGTGCGAAACCAGAGGCGTTTTTGATTTTACTGTTTCTGGTTGACGTTGGTCTTAAAGCAAGCAATTATCGATAATTATCATATAATTTGCTATGCACGAGGAATATTTTTCGGACTGTTTCCTGAAGGGAATATTGTATGATTTTTTTTTTTACAACTTGATTATCTGTTCAGTCAAGATAAACGATACTCTACCTGACAGTTATAGGCAAAATTTACACTAGCGCAAATTATCGCAGTAATTCGTTTCCTATTGGTCCAAGTCCAACCGCATAGATTTTATTGGTCAATATTTTCTGAGGGAAATGGTCGAAAACATTCGCATTCAAGTACTTTCATGTGCTAAATACTAGGTAAATTTCACGTCGCTCTTTATATACCGTGTAGAATGAGAGCAAAAGAGGTTATTCGACTGCGTGGTACGATTGTAATATCTTTTAGTATTTTCGACTACTTAAAAAAACATAAGTTTTTTATCAAAGTTTTTGAAGGGCTGAAACTGAACACGACAACAAAAACTTTTTTTTGACTGGCCCTCTATACATTTTTTGTATGTAACAGCGATTTTATTAAATGGACCGACTGGTAAAACAATAACTGTCAAAAATTGTATACAGGGCCTCTAGATTTGACTAATGCCGACTTTTATCCAACATTGTCAAAATAATATACAGTACATATTACGTCAATCTTCATGGCAATAAAGTAGCGAGTTATTAGAGTCGGTCAAATTTGCCTCTGCAAGCATCGCTTAAAAAAAATTTCATGCCATTATTTTGCACAATTTTGCAAACCAAAAGTTAAATTTTGCACACCCTTTTGCCAGTTACTGTGGCCATATAACTTTTGTCATTTAAAAGGTGTAATTTTGCACAATTTTGCACACTCATTTTCAATCTTCGCACATCCCCTAGGGACTCACAGGAGAGTGTAATTTTGAAGACCCAATTTCAAATTTTTCCACCCACCAGGAACCTCGGGAGGGTTCTTAAGCGACCGTGTTCCTGAGGAGTTAATAAAATTGGTGTGCAAAATTGGACCTATCGAATAATATAAAAATTTTCAAAACATATTGTCTGGGGAGGCTAACTTGATTACTGGAGGTGTGCGAAGTTTCAAAATAGGTAAGCCAAATTGTGCAAGATTACATCTTTCGTACCATACATGATAATAATTTTCACAAAATATCGTCTGGGTGGGGTGCCTAACCATGTTACTCCTGAGAGTTCCTGGAGGCATTAAAAAATTTGAAATTGGGTATGCAAATGACCTACCTTTCAAATGACATAAAAATTTCGAAAAAATATGGTTGGTTACTCAAGAACCCTCCTGTGGGTGCCTAGGGTGCGAAGATTGAAAATGGGTGTGCAAAAAACTTTAAAACGCTCCTTGAGAATCCTATTGAGGGCTTCTGGGGAGCTGTGCAAAATTATATCTTTTGAATGACATAGAAATTTGAAAAATATATCGTCTGGGGGGGGGGCAACCGTTAAATTAGGCCCCCACCATATAAAAATGGGCACAGTTACTTGTGGAAGGGTGTGAAAATTTAATTTTTGGTGTGTAAAATTAGATCAGACATAAAAATTTTTAAATTATAGTGTCTGGGGGGAGGGGCAGCCGACAAGTTAGCCCCCCCCCCCCACTCTATAAAAATGGCCACAGTTACCCATGGAAAGGTGTTCAAAATTTAATTTTTGGTGTGCAAAATTGTAGCATTAAAATGTTTCACAAAAGCTGTCTGGGGGGGAGGGACCCGAGTTATTAATTACAGTAAGGCCTCGGTTAATTTGATAAGCACAAATTTAGTATTAATTAGTTGATTGGAGAGCGTTAGACTGGTATTCTAGAGGTACCGAGTTCAAATCTTCGTCGAGGAAAAACTTTTCTGATGTATTCCTTTACGCCTTGCTTTCTACGCCAAAAAATTTACTTTAATTTAGTTTGTCTCGCTCTTTATATTAGTAAGAAAAATTTATGCTTATCAAATGGATAACTTCATACTACTTTTTTTATGAAATTATTACATTATGTGCATATTGATGGGTACAGTCAATTCCTAATCGACCATTTCTTTGACAATTACATTGACAGTTCAGTTTAGTTTGTGTTTTTAAATGTCAAGACACCATAATGAATTGGGTCAGAAAAACTGGTTAAAATGAACTATAAGTTCCAGTCACTCAGGTTAGCCGTTCAGAAAGTTTTGGTAAAAATCTTTTAGAAACCGATTTAATTTTTTGTTAAAAAGTGTTGTGTTCGTTGGTCCCCATGATCACCTGTAAACATTGTTATTAATTGTATTAAACGGGTCCGAGGGCTCAAATAGCGTTGCAGTTACAGCTATTTAGGGCGCTAAGAGTGTTCGTGAATTTTGACTGTGATATTTAAAGTAATTATTTAAATAAGAAAGTACTTTTCTAACAAACCAGTAAACAGCAACCCGTTGTTTAAAGCAAATCGAATAAAACAGTCAGAAATTTGTGTGTTTGGCACCAATTTTAAACGCTGAGGAGCGTTTAGTTTAATCAACGTTGGTGCAAGTGATCCTTACGAAAAGGACTTTGGGTAATTCTTAGCGTTAAAATAAATATTTTTAAGTTTTTTTTTTAAATATATTTAAAGTTAGAGTAGGCATGTTGAGAAACTATTCTGCCTAGAGTATGATTATTTATTTTTATTTAATATTCAATATTATTATTTTATAGTGTAATTCTTCAATTAATGTTGCCTACAGGAAAAAAATATATTAAACGGGTTTATTTTGTGGTCAACATTGCACATATTGTCCGAAAATGTAACATTTCTTTTTAATTTTACATAACCCCTTATTCTGTGATAGTTTTAAAAAAATTGTGCCTATTCTAACAGATTCTAAGAGCGTAAAACTTTGCCAGTTTAAACCTACTGTCGTTCGAACATCACTGCGATTTAACTAAAAAGTCATTACGCTGTGACTGCAACAGAAAAAACCAATCGGTTACCAACTTGTAACCTTACTTCGGGCTAATATTGACGGACTTACATGGCTTACTTATTCTCTTTTTTCTGATGGCGTACATTCATATAACTATTAGATATATAAAGGACCAGGATGCGAGAAAATCGTCGCGGCAAGGGTCAAAATCTAGATTGCCATGACATTGCCAATGGGCTAAAGACGGCTCGATCTGAGCCTGTGCGAGTTTGTAACGTCGAATCAACTGATTTCACGTTCAGCGCACTTCCAGCTGACGCAGACGCATTGGAGCCCATCTTTAATCCATTGGCAACGGCCAACTTGCTATTTCGCAGGGGTTTCCGCGACGCTTTTTATCATAGGGAAATACACGGGCAGGGCCTTTATAGTATCTCATAGTTATTTGCGTACATCTGAGAGTTGTTACTGATAAACAATACACAGGGTTGCCACAATCCTTGAAAACCGGGAAAATGTCGGGAATTCGGTGGGGTCGGGAAATATGCTAAGAATCCTTAAATTTTTCAGATATTTTTGAACTAGTTGAGATTCCCTTGTACCTATACCGGGTGTCCCAAGGTGAGTAACCTATTAGAATATAAACTTTTCAAACTTTCTATTCTAACATAACTATCTTTATGAAATACTTTCGACACCCTGTATATTTTTGCAGTTTTGGATTTTACAAAATATTTTAGGTACATTTTATGTATAATGTCCTATACCTATTTTAACTTTGACAGCCCGTAACATCGAAACGGTTAAGGATAGAGCAAAACGGTTTTTTACATTCCTATCTTGGTTTTTCACAAGCTATCGTTTTATATTTAGACCCAGGGTTAAAATATCCCAAGGTTAGTTTAACCCTGGGTTAAAAATAGTGTAAAACGATAGCTTGTGAAAAACGAAGACAGGAATGTAAAAACCGTTTTGCGCTATCCTTACCCGTTTCGATCTTACGGGCTGTCAAAGTTAAAAAATGTCAATTTTTACCTGTTGAACATAGGTATAGGACATTATACGTAGAATGTATCTAAAATATTTTGTAGAATCCAAAAATGCAAAAATATACAGAGTGTTCAATTTAAAATAAGAAAGTTGTTGCCAAGTTTTCCTGCAAATGGCAACACTGCAAATATGACAGTATATCATAAAAATAGTTTACATGGACTTACGTTAGAATAGAAAGTTTGAAAAGTTTCCATTGTATAGTTTCCAAAATATTCTTATAAGTTATTCACCTTGGGACACCCGGTATAAAATTTATATATAACTTTTGCCGGCGTCCCTAGCGCAGTGGGTAGCGTATTTGCCTGCCGCACGGAAAGCCCCGGGTTCGAATCCCGAATAGGATGGATATTTTGTGTTCGTTTTTAACTCTGCAAAAATACTTTGGCTACATTGGGCATTGATCCTATTGTGGATGAAAAGTTCCAATATCAAAAAAAAAAACATATAGATTTCAGTGAAATTTTCTCCTGCAGCGCTACGTTTCGATTTACGAATAATAGAAAATATATTTTTATAAAATATTTAAAATTTTACGGTTTTTTTAGCGTCTCTTAACCCAAATTTTTTAAAATAATTACGAAAAACTTGGAATACGTCTTATAGGTAGGTCCTGCAAAAATTTGTCTGCGGCATAACATCATTGATTGTTACAATTTTAGTTTAATTTTAAGCATACTTATGACTGGATTTTGGCAACAAATCTAGAATTGACACCAGATCTCATACTAAACCAGCATTTTCTGCCTAAACTGCAAAAAATGCCTGCAGCGCTATGACATCGGGATTTTTTAAAAATAATCGGGAATTTTATATAGGGAATCTGTGGCAACCCTGAATACACATACATCATTTTAATTTGCATCCAAGCCTACTTTATTGCGGGTTTAACATAACCCAAAGGATGGATCAAGAATAGATGTGATTTCAGTTTTAAGTTATTAGGCAGAGAAAACGGTAGTTACCATGTAAGACCGCCATAGTTTGCCTTTTTGCATTAAAAATATATCTAATTAATACAAAAAAAATCTTCATTTTTGGATAATCATGACAATTTTTCTCAAAAAAATTATAATTTTCTCTTGTAATTTTCACAAGCATTTACAGTAGAAACGTGATGTTAAGGTATATTTGAATTATAACCATAATAAAAAGTATTTAGAAAAAATTATAATTTATTTAATTTCAAAGTGATTTTTCACGCAAAATTAAAAAAAAAATAATTAAGCCCGAATGGTATTCAAAATGTCTACCCTGAACAAAAAATTGTGGCTTTTTCATTCAGCAACAATACGATTACTTGGGACATTACTGGGCTAGCCACATTAATGAACACAGTTTTTAAAAGTAATCCGTTTTTAGTTTTCATCCAATTTTTTTCCCTCCAGTGTGTACCAACAAAAACGATACAGGGGGCTTTTTCACGTAATTGTCTGATTTTGGAAAATTTTTGTAGCAGCACCCCCTTTGAGGGGTTAACTTTACCCCTTTATTTCGAATAGGGTAAGTGGGTCAGGTGTCTTTATAACCGTGTAAAAACTGGTCAAAAAGCTCACGCAATTATACTGCGAGCTTTTCTAAGAAACGATTAAACCTTTTGTGGCTGGGTCCCAGATAATATTATATCAATTATTTTTTTGTTACTCGTCCTTTTTTTTATTTTTGTCTTTTCAAAAAAAGTTTTCGTTTTATATTTTCTATTTTGTTCAGAACTAGATGCTGCTATGGGAAATGTATTTTTTTCCTAAAAGTGTAAAAACTTTAAAAATCTTAATTTTAATTTTTGAGATGATTTACAGTTGCAACGCTAACAAAAACTATAAAGTTTCTTCAGTGTTTTTTGTTTATTTCATTAGAAATTAATATGCGTATTGTTAATTAAAATATTTTGAACCAAACCATATATGGACCAATGCAAAAATCGTTTTTTGACTACCGTTTTTGTTTATAGGTAGTAAATTTTAGGATACATTACTACGAGAGGTTAATATCTCAAAAACGAATCGATAGATTTTCAAAATTTTTACACGATGTAAAGACATTTAAGATACCTTCAAAACAAGGTATAGAGGGGTAAAGTGTACCCCTCGAAGGAGGTTCGTGCTACAAAAATTTCCCCCTAGAATAAAAAATCGACGTGTCCGAATTTTCCCAAAATTTATACATTTATACATACATACATTAGAAAGGACAATTATTGACTATTTTTTGGTGTCTGCTTCTAACCAAACCATATAGATACCAAAATCCAATTTTTAGAATTTTTCACTATCTACTGAACGAATTTTGATGGGAATGTCACTACGTGATTCCTTAAGTCCTGAGCATCAAAATCGGTACAATAAAAACGAGTAAAACGGCAGGCGAAGCTGCGGAGTCTTCGGCAAGTCATACTCTACTATTAGTTTTCGTGGAAACACACTGTATTTCGTGTCCTAAAACTAAATTTGAAGGTTTGATTTGAAAGAAACAACCACTGTCTTCATCTACTAAATTTAATATACTTAAACTAGTTTCGGCTTATAGGGTTATCATCAGTAACTGAAAAAGACAACATGTACCAAGGAAGACAGTGGTTGTTTATTTTAAATTTCCTTACCTCTACAGTAAACCGATCGGATTAACTCATTTAGCGAGAAAAAAATAAAAAAATTTTAACAGCAATTTCATGAGTGGAAATGGTAAAGGGGCTTCTAATAAACGTTTTAAAATGCGTGAGTGGGGCTCTTGCGGGGTGGATTTGGTGGGGGGAAAGGGGGAGAAAAATGGTATTATTGCAATTTCCGGCAAAACTGAACGTCATAGAGTAAAAACATCCATATAAAAGTCGTAGACGGTGCAAAGGTCTACAAATTTTGTAAATGTCACTTTTTAACATAACCTCAAAATTTTAGAGAAAAATGCAAAAAATCGTAATATTTTTATTTTTTCGTTTTTTATTTTTTATTTGCCCAAAAATAAATAAAAGGTTAAAAAATTTTTGAGATATTAATTTTTTTCGGTCGAAATCACTTTTTTTCAATCAAAAATTCTACTCAGGAAAATTCTTATAGTATTTTTTTATGTTGCTCATTTTTTTTGCTTTGACATATACTTTTTGGTGGGATAACAAAAAATTATAGTTACAATTAAAAAACATGCTCAGAAATGCAAAAAACAAATAATGGCTTTTGCAACAATGAATTTTTCAGGAATTGTTGATAATTTTTTTCAATTAAAAAAAAAATCAACAACCGATTACACCATCTATTTCTACCGAAAAAATACGAAGTAGACGGTATTTAATTTACTACATTTATACGCGCCTAAAACCGGTTTTATATAAGAACGGTTTTAAATAAAGTCGCTTTCTTCTTCATTAAAATAGTTTTCTAACAGCTGATCGATGTACTGTCAATCCTCTTACCTTACAGTTTACCAAAAATTAAAACATATATATTGTTATATTAAAAAAACCTTTTATTGCATTTGTTTTAAACGCAAATAAAACAACTAAGTTAACAATTTTTTTTCGGTTTAAAATAAAATTGATTTAGTATTTAAAATTTTTCTAATGATATGCCTCGGACAAACATTTTCAAACAGTCATTTGTTTAAAACTTTATTTTTCTTTATTTCTCTTTTTATTTCAATTAATAGTGTCATACATAAACAAAAATTTTTTGTCGTAGAATCGATTAGTGCACCTATTTTTTATTTTATTTTATTAATATATTATTTAAAATTATTTTTTTACCTTCTAAATCAATTTGAATCCAAAATCCGTGTCTATATGAATGTAATTTTTATGTAAAAAAAAATTAAGAAATAAAATGAATAGGCCATTTTTTTAAATAAATTATGCCAAATTCCGATTTTTGCTTTCAAAAGTATATTTTTCTAAATTTTTAAAATGGATATTTATATTACTGGCTCACGAAAAATCGTTAGGTAATCTATTAGAGTTTATTAAGCCGGAATTGCAAAAGCAATTGTCGTTTTCAATATTTATTTATTTTTTAATTTTAGCGAGAATTTTTTGACATTACTCATTTTTGTGATCATTTTAGAAAATATGTATTTTTTATCTAAACTGTTTTCCTTAAAAAAAAAACTTTTTTATTATCTTATTTTTTCTATTTCTATCGAAATAATTGTTGGACGGAAATAGCTCAAAATTTTAGCTTCTTGTTGGAAATTAAAAATAAATTAATATTGAAAACGACAATTGCTTTTGCAATTCTAGCTTAATAAGCTCTTATAGATAACCTTACGATTTTTCGTGAGCCAGTAATTCATTGTAAAAATTTACAAAAATATACTATTTTTTTAAAAATAAAAATTACAATTTAGATTCAAATTTAAATATAAGGTAAAAAATGCGCCAATAGATTCTACGACAAACAATTTTTTTATGTATGACACTTTACTAATCTAAATAAGATATTAATAGCATTACTGCACAAAAATAAAATTTTAGGTCAAACAATTACTTTGATTATACGGTACTCTTAAAGCGCTTTTACACAAAGGACGGTTTAAAAATGCTTCTCCTAAACATACCATTAGAACCATTTTAAATACTAAATCAATTTTATTTTAAACCGGAAAAGTTAACTTAGTTGTTTTATTTGCGTTTACAAAAAGTAATATAAGGATTTTTTAATATAACAATATATATATTTTAATTTGTGAGAAACTGTAAGGTTAGAAAACGATTTTAATGAAGGAGAAAGCGACTTTATATATAAAACCGTTCTTATATAAAACCGGTTTTAGGCGCGTATAAACGCAGTAAATTAAATACCGTCTGCTATGTATTTTTTCCGTATAAATAGATGTTGTAATCGGTTGTTGATTTTTTTTTAACCGAAGGAAATTATCAACAATTGCTGAAAAATTGTTTGCAAAAGCCATTATTGTTTTTTTGCATTTCTGAGCATGTTTTGTAATTGTAACTATAATTTTTTTTTATTATCTTACCAAAAAGTATATGTCAAAACAAAAAAAATGAGCAACGTGAAAAAATACTACGAGAATTTTCCTGAGTAGAATTTTTGGTTGAAAAAAAAAGTGATTTGGACAGAAAAAAATTCATATCCTAAAAAATGTTAAACTTTTTTACCTTAAAAAAATTGTAGGCATTAAAGACAGAGAGGGGTATATTTTTGCAAAGTTTTGTGGAAATACAATTATTTTTGAGGAAATGAAAAATAAGAAACCAAAAAATAAAAATATTACGATCTTTCGCATTTTTCTCGAAGATTTTGAGGTTATGTGTAAAAGTGACATTTACAAAAGTTGTAGATCTTTGCACCGTCTACAATTTTTGTATTAAAGTTTTTACTCTATGGCGTTCAGTTTTGCCGGAAACTACAATAATAACATTTTTCTCCCCCTTTCCCCCCACCAAATCCACCCCGCAAAAGCCCCACTCACGCATTTTTTTTTAAACGTTTATCAGAAGCCCCTTTATCATTTCCAGTCATTAAACTGCTGTTAAAAATTTGTTTGTCTTTTATTTTAATTTGGTTGGACTACAGTACTTTTTCAATTTAAATTTTAAAGGTCCGATCGCGTAATTCGCTTAGCGTACAACTTTACGTTTACGTATCTTGACTAACCAATTTGAAGATTTTAATAATTCATAATTACAAATAGACACGTATTCCGGTAATACTTTTTGAATGATTAATAAACTGTTTTACAATATTTATAAGTTTCGATTTCATCCATAGTATGAGAATAAGAGAACTTTACCAAATTGAAGTTAATGCAAGTAAACGTTTTTCTCAATACTATAATTATCAATATACAGGGTATTTCAAAATTCCCTAGAAATACTATAACTGTAGCTAGAATTTGTTGTTCTGAACAAGGATTATTAAAGTATATTTTTGTAAACTCTTTTGTTTCAAAGATATTTGCATTTAAATATCGTTCATATTTTCTGAGAACGGCGCGTAGTACAAACCTCGCCATTTTTTGATAAGATGTGCATTTTCTCGTCCTGAATAACAAATGGACAATCCTGTATCTCAAAATTGTAGATAAGGACTCGGCACACCAATCCAAAGGTGGGCAATTTTATAGGTCACGTGATGGATAGGGCATTTCACAAATATGATGTAGTACTACCACCAGAACAAAAATCACCTGTTGTGTACAAGATTGTCCATTTCGTATGCAGGACGAGAAAATGCACATATTATCAAAAAATGGCGAAGGTTACCTATCCATCACAATTTATACCTTAAACTCTTGCCCTAATGTGGTAGAAACATCAATTTTTGAAAACAAAGTTTTGACAACTTCAAAATGCTTGACAAAAACCCTAAGACGTCATTGTCAGCACACGTAGACTTGCTAAATTATTTTAAAGGAAATTTCAAAAAAAATACGATTCCTAAATTCAGAGAAAAAATATGAAATATAAACAAAATAATCACGTAACTTTCCTTAGATTAATGCTAGTTAACCACTGTTCAAATCTTTCTAGGGAATTTTAAATTACCCTGTATACAGAATTTCCATAAAAACTGGGAAAATTACACTATCGGCATCATAAAAGTGGTACACAATACTTTTTGTTGTAATACCTTGGTCTATTTTTACAAAGTCACCCATTATTGTATTTTTCTTAAACTGTCAAAGTATGTCATTCTGTATGTCAGTTTGGCAAATAAATAAAAAATGCCTCCACAAATTTCTTTATTTGATAAAGCCCAACTCCTGGCAAAACTACAACTATGGTCAATTAGGGACGTGGCTAGACATTATGGACGCAGTAAAACCACGATTATAAAAATTAAAAAACGATGGGAAGAAGATCAGACAATAGAGAGAAAACAAGGGACTGGTTTATTGAAAGTTTCAACTTATGAACAAGATTATCGCTTTTATGAAAAAAAAGGCAAAGAGATTAACTCAATTTCCAGGAAGTGTCAGAGTGGCACGAAATCGCGTAAGGAAAGGCTCTAATTTAAGATGTATGTAGCCGCTAAAAAAATTTAACTTACGAATGAAAAAAAAAACAGTCCAGGTTACTTTTTGCCCTTAATTACTCTCTAAGGAAACCAGAGTTTTGGCGAAAGGTAATATTTTCCGATGAAAAAGTTTTCTAGTTCTGTAGTGACAGAAAACAAATTCGGGTGTATCGTCCACCAAGAACGCGCTATGAGATCGCGCTGGAAGATTTTCGGTAAATATGTGGGGTTGGATTTCTGCTAGAGGTCATGGTGCTCTATTTCGAATCAATGAAAGGCTCACAGCACAGCTTTACGTGGACATTTTAGAGAACACTATGCTTCCAGCCATCACAGAACTTTATCAAGACCAGTTTATTTTTCAACAAGATAACTGCCCTGCTCATACGGCCAGAATTTGCCAAACTTGGTTTCGTGAGCAAAATATTGAAGTTCTTCCTTGACCTGCGAAAACCCCAGACGTCAATCCTATAGAAAATATCTGGAGTTTAATTTCAAAAAAGCTGGAAAGCTCTATATTGTGCCGGGAAATCAACATCAATTGGTCTAGTTAATAGTCAATGCTTATGAAGAAGTGATTGGTGAAAATAAAAACCTTTTTGAAATTTTGACTGATTCTCTACCAAGAAAGTTAAACGGTATAATTGAGGTGAATGGCGCAATGACTAGATATTAAAATTTATATACCTAATAATTTGTTTCTATTGTTTTATAATTTTCGTTACAGTTGTGTATTTTAATTTTTGTTACAATTATTTTATGCGTTAGCGTATTATTGTAATATAAAAATTATTTTTGAAAGCAATCTTTAATGTCAATATTTTCACATTTTAGTACAAGTCTGTCACAAAATATAATCCGGTAGTTAACCACACAATTTAAAAAATACCTATGTTTATCACGTACCACTTTTATGATGCCGATAGTGTACATATTTAGTTTTTTCCTAAGTCACACTCTACACGCAGAGTTGCCATGAGGTTCTCTTTTTTCAATGGAATACCGTGTATATTTTATAAATTTCGATAGATCTTATCCCAAAATATATCATTGGTAGAGTTTCTTTGGCGGTTCTCGAGTAAAATCAAAAATAATTTGCCATAAGGGCCAAGGAAAAATAGTTTTTAATTGGTTCTTTGTTTTAACAAATTTGCTCTTATGGGAACGTTTTTGTGAATTTGTTAAATGACCGTTCAAGGCAAGGTAACATATGGTATATTTTTGAAATCAGGAAGAAAAGATCTATAGAAATTTTAAAAAATATAGAAGGTGTTCCATTACAAAAAAAATTACCTTATGGCCCTCCCGTGAGTAAGGTGTGATTAAAAAAAGTGAAACTAATAGAATTCTACATAATTTCATGAGTAATTCAGTTTTTCATTTATCTTTTTGTGACAAATAACAAAAAATTATTCCCATATGGATCTTTCTGAACGGTCACCCTGTACAGCAACAAGCAAAGTAAAGTGTGAGCAAGCCATGAAGGGCGAAGTACAAAAAATGTTTTCCTTCTTGTGCTCGCATTTTATATATGAGTACTATATATATATGGTGGTTTTTTCTCGTGTGTGAAAGTAATATTTTTGCAATTTTTATTATATTTATTTTTAATGATTTATATAGTGAGATTAAATATAAAAATGCTCTTTAGCTTGTTTTATTGTTAATTTTTTTTTTATTACTGTTCAACGCTTAGTTTTTTATTCTTTAATATTTAATACAACCCCTGACGAATTACTTATGTGATGATTGTTACTTCTCAAATCAATAACTTTAGAGGCTAAAATATAACAAAGAAACCAAACTGCCTGTTCATTTCGTAGGTGAGTGACATGTTAAGTTGTTGCCAATCTGCCTTAGGAATACTTGACATTGAGATTAAAAACAAAACTGAAAAAAGTAAGTATCGATACGTTTTTTGCACTTTTGCCAGTAAAATGTTACTTTTTCCCCTGGTTCCAGTAATTTTCAAATTAGCTTTGATAGTGTCAAAAATAGATTTGCCATTTTACTTACTTGTAATATAAATTTTGCATTTAAGAGTAATTCTTTTTTTTTGAATATTTGAATCGGTGGCCTTAAAAAGAAATTTTAGCATATTCGGCAAAAAATGAAAAAAATGCTCATAGCTGTGTCTTCCATTCAAAGTTCAGCCAATTCTGATATTTGTTTGACTCCCAAAAAGTATGGATATCACATGACTCGTTTTGAACGTCACTGTCGTTTTCTGAGCTAAGGTCACTGAGAGAAAAAAAGACCCACTTAGCAGAAACCTGTTACATTTACATTACCTTAACGTATTTTTGTTACCTGTTACTTAACACAGCTTGTAACCTTAACGACGATATTACATTGCCAGTGCTGCTTGCTAAACATTTACGTAACAGTGTTACATTCGATTTTTTTTAAGTATGTGACTTGCAAGTATTTTCTATCTACCTTGCATTAGATAGAGGAAATACCGAAGATGGGTAACCTTACGGGCTAAAATGTTAGCAAAAATTTCGTTCGTGGATAACTCCCCAGAGCGCGCATAGTCGCCTTTGGACAACTCGACTGTCATCAACCCAGTGCATTTCGCCGCAGCGAAATCTGTAAGCATAGAAGACATAATCAATTTTCCTTTGCAATCTGTAATAACTCTCCAATGTTTCACTTGACTTCGTATAGGTGGCGCTATTAACTTAGCATTAACATTCCTCCTGCGCTAGATAGTGTAGAAAATAGAAATATCACTGCCATTGTTTAGATTTGGTGGAAATCGAACCATACATCATTGAAATTAACTTTTTATGACGACATAGAGAATATTATTCTTGTTCTTATCAGTACTTTTTTAGTGCTAGAAAAAAAAAAGAATATTATCTTGTTGATTTTGTGATTTTTGAAACAAAAACAGTTTTATTCTTGTGATTTATTAACGCTTACAAGTAAGTGTTCCTTATTTTGCATGTTTTTTATTTTATAGTAACAAAAAACTGTTGGTAAATATTTTCTCGGTAATTATGCAGTTTACGGTTTTCTGCCATTTTTGATTTTTTATGAAAAATTCTTTATGGGGGCACCTATACTAGGGTCCCTAGGTCCCCAAATCCGCCTGCGCCCGATTTTTTTTTAAGAGAAAAAAGGGTGCCCGGGGGGGGGGGTTGTAATGTTTTTCTGATTGTTTTGGGTTGGGTTGGGTTGGACTGTGTTGGATTGGGTGGTTTTAGTGAAAAAAACATAAAAAAAAACAACCGGCGCAGGCGGATTTGGAGTCCTAGGGACTCTAGTAGGTGCCACCATAAAGAATTTTTCATAAAAAATCAAAAATGGCAGAAAACCGTATACTGCATAATTACCGTTTTTTCGCATTAATAATTAAGTAGGTAGGAACTATTTAAAAAAAAAACATCGGGCAGTTCGGGAATTTCCTAGAAAATTTCAGTGATAAACAAAATATTAAATATAAATAAATTTGGCTTAAGATATTTTAGCATAATAACGTAACGTTTTTGTTTAAGAAATTTTTATGCCAAGATTTTGTTCCCATTGTATAGCCTTCTTTCCAAACTTTCGATTTTTAGAATAAAACACTCAGTTTTCTCAAGTTTTCACTTTTTTTTTAGCTTCAAAAAAGTACTGCAATAAAACCATTTTTCTCTGTTAAAATGAAAAATATTTAAGGTTGTTGAAGAGAGACAGCAGGCTATTAAAAAGTATTTTAGAGAAAGATGGAAATAATTTAAGGCAATTGTTTAGTAAAAATTTCTGTTTTGTCATCTGTCTGTCATCTTGAGTGTTTTTTTTTATCCAAAAAACGACAAATATTGTAATTGTTTATCGTGTAAGTCATAAGGTGGTATTAATTTCTTTCAATCAAAGTTCTTTATAGTGTTTAAAATTACCAAAAAACGTGTATATAAGTGTATTTTAGCACATCTTAAAATAATTGCATGTGGCCGCTAAATATTTAAATTTGAAAACAAATTGTTGTTAAGTTAAAATAAAAAAGCATATTTAAAAAAATTAAATACAATAAATACCTATAATAGAAATAAGATTATAGCATTTATTATATTTATGCTCATCAACTAATATAATATATAATAAAATAATTTTTTCCGAAATATTTTTGCAATGCTTAAATGCAACACTCTTGTATCCCAAAACTAAATTTTTGGAAAAAAGGAACTTTCAATCCAAACTGTCATAGGGAGGAGAATTTATAATAAAATGGCAAAATAAAATCATATGCACGACACCACTAAAGATGACAACTAAAATTTTTAGTACACAATTGCCTTAATATTTTTGCACTTTACTAAATTATCTCTCCATTTACCTTTAAAATTCTGCCCTCTCTCATTAAATATTTTTCATTTTAACAGAGGAAAGATGTTTTTGCAGTACTTTTTTGAACGCTAAAAAACCGGTGAAGGCCTGAAAAATTTGAGTGTTTTATTCGAGGTTTTATTCTAGAAATCGAAAGTTTGGAAGAAAATTTTTAAAATGTGAGCAAAATCATAGCATACAATTTATAATATTATGCATGCTACGAAAAACTTTTAAATACAAAAGTTGTATAACTTTTTTCAACTTTTCAGAGTATGTATGCCGAAGTTGTCAAATGTGAAATTTTGACGCAACTTTCTTATTTTAAATGCCCTGTGTTTATCATCATAAATCTGAAAACCGCACTTTTGTATTTGTTTTCATTACAAAGCTCTGAATTTATCCTTTTTACACCCCTTAACTACCCCCCCTACCTCCGATTTTGATTTATAAAATTGTATTGTCACCAGATTCAATAATAAATCTGAAAACCACATGTTCGTATCTGTTTTCATTTCAAAGTTCTGAATTTGCTCCCTTTAGACCACTTTACCCCCTTTACACCCCCCAATCACCCACTACCCCCCCTTTTTTCATAATATTGTATTGTCATCGGATCTACTTTGCTATGCCAAATTTCATTAAAATCGGTTCACGGGAAGTGTGTCAATGAATTTAGCCCCTTATTTTTAAACCTTAACCACCCCCAACCCAACCCAACCCACCAATTTTTTTTTCATAATATTGTATTATCATCCGAACTACACTACTGTGCCAAATTTTATTAAAATCGGTTTACGGGAAGTGTGTCAAAAACGAATCGCAAAATTTGATAGTCAGGCAGACTGTAAAGTTAAATATAATCGTTTAATAATAATAAAAACTGTCTTGCTTCATTCAGCATATTCATGAATTGATATTATGATCTCTCTACCAGCTCCCATTCCCTTAGCAACAAGTTCATTCATTTATGCCACTGATAAACCGGTATTCAGAAAAGAATCAAAAACTTGCGATAATTCCCCTTTCATGGCTTGGCTGGCTGTTCGGATACCGTCGGCTTGCGTCGGATATTAGCGTGTATCCTCGTTGCCAGCACTACCTATTTATTGCGGTCTCCGCTAGCGCCCTCTAACAGTTACTCGGCAAAACAAAATTTTTGGTTTCCATACTTTCCGCAAGGTAAATGGGGGGCACCACTTGCCTGATCAGGGTTTATAACGAGTGGAAGTGCAACGGACTATTCTCACTTCCACTTATCAGTTACATATCTTAAGTATTTTCTATCTACCTTGCATGTAACATTTAATGTTTACCTTGTTAAATATTGGTTCAAACAACATAAAAAACATTTTTCTGCTTTAAAATCTCTGATCTTCGTGATTACATCTTAAACAAATAAAAAAAAATAATCAAAGTAAAAAAAAATGCTGACACCACTTGAACCCTCAGTCTAAAGACGATACACCAGGGTTTTAGCGCCTTAGACCACTAGGCCATCTCGGTTTACTTAGGAAATGTCACAAATTCACGGTATATTAACGCAGTGGTGTCATTGGTTTATTTACAGAAAATAAATTGTTTTTTATCATCAATTTAACTAATTGTTTTTAATAAATAAAATATATTTAAAAAGGTTTCATTTGCAATAAAAAAAAAATGATATAGTTAAATGATCATCACCAGAAAATCACTTTTTAAAAAACTTTATTTATTACTACGGCTTACAACTATGTAGCTCTTGCTACTTCTAAACCTAAGAACAGACTGACTGGTATATCTATACGACTATGTCCTCAAAGAAAAAGTGCGTTTGTTTTTATATTAAGATGTTTACATTAGAAAGGTTAATGCTTAATGTTAAAATAATGATTAGAACGTTTACTTTCAAAAACATATCAGTGAATGTGTAATTATCTACTTATGGGTAAAGAATGTGGAGACGTAACATCTCCCTCCTTAGAAAAGTTCATGTCCTCATGAACATATTTCTTAACTTTTTCAAAAGTTACAAAATTTTCTACATGTTGTGAAAGTTTTGTATAAATTCTTTTCCTAATTAGAAAAATAGCACATATTATACAAAGGCTTATTATGCTTAAAATAATAACTGTAACCAAATAGGAGGAATGATGTGCAAACCTATTTTCAAGAAAAATGGGTTCACTTAGATCCCGTGAAATAAGTTCTGGGCTTTTTATGTGTTCAAGTTTTAAATTAATTGTAGAGTTGATTGGCAAAATGCTAGTATTAAGTGTTGTGCTAAAATCAATTAAATTATCTTTTGTAAGAAATTTTTGATTTTTATAGATAATTTCGCAATTGCTATTTAGTAAAGCGCATTTGGGAATTTTGAATTTCTTAAATTGTTGACAATTCTCAAAAACTTCATGAGTTTGTTTAGAGCATAATAAAAGATTATTTGTGAAAGTTAAAAGAGAAATTTCAAAATTGTTTTGAACTTGTACTGATGTGCAATTTTTAAGTGTGCAGTTTGACTGTATATTTGAATAGCAAATCCATTTTCTTGAAATTTCAATACAATTTGAATACCAAGAGGAACAATAGTATTTGCTAGGTATAATTAACAATTGATTTTGCTCGTTTGGCAGAGGATAAATAAATTCTAGATTACATTTTTGGTTAGTGAATATAGGTATCTTAAGAACTAATACAATCATATCGTCGTAAAATACAATTCCTGACTTACATACTAAGGTTAGTTCCGAAAGATGCTGCAAGGACCATAAGGTTTTATCATCATAATGGTGTTGCAAAAATGACCAAAGTTCAGTAATTTGTTGAGTTGAAAATAATTCGAGATTAACAGTTTCTAAATGGGCAAAAGAAATAGTTCGCAATATTTTTTCCAAATAATTATGCAAATTTTCCAATTGTGTTTGTTGATTAAGAAGGCTAAATAATAGTTGAATCTCTGTGTTCACTATCTCAAATTCGTTGTGTATTTGTAAGGTGTTAACATTAATTGATTGAATAGCACGGCTAAGTGTGTGAGTAATATTTCCTGCATATGAAGAGAAATCATTAATTTTTTGAATTGTTTTGTATTCGTTGCTTTTTAAAATGTTCATGTTTTTGTTTATTAGTTCTAGATCTTCGTTATCTAAGTTGCCTGTGATAAATTTTACGCCTGAACCAAGAAAGTTAAAAAGTCCTCTTTTGTATCTTTCGTTTTTGTTAACTGACGTAATACGCGAGTATATGTCATAGCTGTCATATAAAAGGTTGTTAAGATGATTTAGTTTGTTATGAAAAATAGTATTGTTTAATTTTTGAGATATGATTGATTTTAATATTACTTCGTTTGTAACTGTTAGTTGGGCTATAGTAAACTTAATTTGTGTAAGATTAAAATAAATAAATGTCTTATGATTATGATCAAAAACTAAGGCTTGATCGATTTTTTCATTGTAATACCCTGTAGTAGGAACTTCATGTACTTGAAGGGCCTGGTTGAGGGTTGTCAGAAGGGTCAGGAGGCTCCTGTAATGAAACATCTTTTTTAGGTTTCTTTCTTATTCTTTTAATATTTCTGACATGAATTTTCGCTTTTTGCCTGTTTGGTGTTTTTCCAGTTAAAGTGTTATTTTTTATTTTAGTAATTTTTAAGGGAATGTATTTGGGGTTAATTTTACTTGGTTTCGTTTGTTTTTTATAAACAATTTGTTCTTGAGCCAATTCTAATGTCTCATTAGGTTTATTATTTCTTTTCTCTGTATTTTCTTGTTGTTTTCGAAGGGTATTTTGGTACACTTCGTTTATAAAGGGTAAAACTTCGTTTTTCCGTTTTTCATTATATTGCTCGTAAAGAGTTAAGTCATGGTTAATTATGGGTTCATTCATGTAGGGTCCATAAATTAGATTAAAAGGTGTAAAACCAGTGGTTGAATGTTTGCTTTGATTGTATATCAAGATGGCTGATGTCATTAAGTTTGGTATTGGTTCGTGAGGGTTTTGCAATTTTAATATTCTTAATTTTTCAACAAGAGTAGAATGTAGTCTTTCAACTAAGCTGTTTGAGGTAGGGTTGTAGGGGGTAGTAAAATGTATCTCAATGTTAAAAGGTTTACAATATTCTTGTACTGTCTTATTTTTGAATTCTAAACCAGAATCAGCTACTATTTTTTCTGGAGTATTATGGTGCGAAAAATAATGTCTAAGTTTATTTAAGACAGAAATTCCATTTTTGTCTTGAATGTGATAAGCCTGAGCATATTTTGAAAATGAGTCAATTATTGTTAAAAAGTTGCAGCTTTGAGTGGAAAAGGTATCTAGGAAAATAGTTTTAAATGGTTTTTCGCTTAGTAGGGGTCCTTGGTAAGATATGTGGTAGGGATTTCTTTCGTATTTTGATTGTAAACAAATATCACATTGATTTATGTATTCCTGAATAGTATCTCGCATTTTTGGCCAGTAATATTTTTCTTTAAGTGTTTGATAAGTTTCATTTATGCCATTATGATTTTTAGTGTGATAATTTTCAATTTTTTGTTTTTGTTGTTCTGTGTTAATGATGTCTTCAAGGTATTTAGTGGCAAAAATTAATTTAGCTGTAGGGTTTAACTGACAATTTACGATATCTTGAAACTTTTGTTTTAGATCTTCTTTGGGGATAAATACTACGAAGGTAGTGTCGGGTCGTATAATTTCTAATAAAATTTTGTTTAAGTGCTCTAGTTCCCTTTCTTTTTGGACACGACAAGAATAATGATTTTTTTTAAAGGGTTTAGAGTGGTAACAATAATAATTTTTTCCATAATCGATAACTAAGCGATTTTGTGCAAAATTTAAAGGACTTTCAGAAATCGGTAAATATTTTCCGGTGTTGTCTTGATTTGAATGGACAGTTATGTCTGATTGGTTATCTTCGTTTAATTCAGGAAGTATAAAATCATCGGGATTGGCAACATCGTCACCTATGTTGGGAGCAATTGATTCGGTTTCGTCATTGTTTATTTCGATTCTAGAAAGCGCGTCAGCAACAAGAATTTCTTTTCCCTTTTTATATTTTATTTCAAAATTAAATTCTTCTAATTTTAATTTCCATCTAATTAAACGCGAATTTGGTTCTTTTATTTTCGAGAGCCAAACAAGGGGGCTATGATCAGTTTCAACAATAAATTTTTGTCCGTAGAGATAGGGTCTAAAATGTTTGGTTGAATCGATAATGGCTAAGAGCTCTTTTTCAATTGTGGAATAATTGCGTTCGGCGGTGTTAAGTGTTCGAGAATAGTAAGCAATCGGTTTTTCATTTTGAGATAAGACGCTACCTATGGCAACGTTGGAAGCATCGGTCGTTAATTTAAAAGGTTTTGAATAGTCAGGGTACTGGAGTACGGGAGAGTTCGTAATTAGTTCTTTGCATTTTTCGAAAGCTTCTAGGTATTGGGGATCATTAAGGTTTATTTTCGTATCTTTTCGTAGACATTTTGTAAATGGTATTGTTATTTTTGCAAAATTTCTAATAAATTTTCGGTAATAACCAATTAATCCGAGAAAAGATTTAATTTCGGTTCTTGTTTTGGGCAATGGATATTTGGTTATAGCTTCGATTTTATTGGGGTTTGGCTTAATTCCTTCGGGTGTGATTATGTGTCCTAAAAATTGAACTTCTTGTTGCAAAAATTCAGATTTATCAAGTTGTACCTTAAGATTTACGTCACGGAATTTTTGAAATATTTTTCTTAAGTGAACTAAATGTTCTTCAAGGGATTTTGAAAATATAACGACGTCATCCATGTAAACAAAACAAAATTTGTAAAGGTAATCGCGTAAAATCTCATCCATCATGCGTTGAAATGTAGCCGGGGCATTTTTTAAACCAAAAGGCATTCTTAAGTATTCAAAATGACCATGATTAACAGTAAAAGCAGTTTTTTCTATTGATTGGGGATCAACTTCAATTTGATGGAATCCTTGGGCTAAATCAAGGGTTGTAAAATATCTGCATTTGCCTAAATTATCCAAGATTTCGTCAATTCGGGGTAAAGGATATTTGTCTTCAACTGTTTGTGTATTTAATTGTCGATAGTCTATGACCATTCGATATTTTTTTATGCCAGATGCGTCAGTTTTTTTTGGTACAATCCATACAGGGGCTGAATAAGGGGAAATAGAGGGTCGTATTATTTTATTATCGAGTAATTTTTGTATTTGTTTCTGTATTTCTATATTCATTGTAGGTGGGTGTCTAAAAGATTTTACGTAAATAGGGCGATCGTTGGTGGTCCTAATAAAATGTTTAATCTGATTTGTAAATGTTAGATCAGAATTTTCTGAATACATGACATCATAAAATTCTTTGCACAATTTGGTGATATGGATTTTTTCTAGTTCTGACAAATGATTTAATCTTAACTGTTGGATTACTTCCTTTTTTTGGAAAGATTTTGGCGGATTTTTAAGTTCAAAATGTTCTTGGGGAATTACATGCATTCGTTCAAGAAAATTTACTTCAATTTCTGAATGGGGTTTTGGTAAATGGCAAAGGCCATTTTGCACTTTGATTAGAGTGTCGGGAATTATATAATCTCCGATTTGAAAAGATGGGAGAATTGCATCGCCATTATAATAGTCAACAGGAATAGTTAATAAATTATTGTAGTTTCTTATAGATTTTTCAAGGGGTTGATTATACATATTAGCAAAGGGGATTTTTATATTATTTATTATTAAGTTTTTTTCTTGGTAATTTACTATGGCTTTTAAGTCTTCTAAATCGCTAGTTCCTATAAGGGCGTCAAAATGTTTATGCCAATCCAAGATTCTCATTTTAAAATTTTTCTTTATTCCAAAGTCAGATAAGAGTTGCAAATTTAGATTTTTGTTTGCTTCGAATTTTTGTTGGCATGCTATTACTTGAAAGGGTTCTTCAAAAATTTGATTTTGATAAAGGCTTGCAATTTTTGGAGTTATTATTGAGTCGGATGCTCCAGAGTCTATTAAAACTGTAATTTGTTTTTGCGGTAAATAAAGATAAGGAAGTTCTGTTTTTAAACAAATGTTATTTAAGTCAATGGTGGATCGTGAGGCAGGTTGGAAAAATTTTGTATTTCGTCTGATTGAGGTTCGTTTTGGATTTCGTAAAAATTTGGGTCTAATTCATTTTGTGTTGAGAAACTGTCTTCTAAATTTTCTTGTGAAAAGTTTTGGTTTTCGTACTGGTAATTTTCAAAATTTTCACATGTAGGGAAGGAAAGATTATTATCTTGTACTTCAATATTATGCATTTGACGTTGTCGATTTGTTAGAATAGTGGATGTGGACATAGGTTGTGGGGTGTCTCTCGCTGGAATTGCATTTCTGGGGTGAAAAACATTTTGGGGTTTGCCGAAAACTTGTGCATTAGTAGGGAATTGTCTGGGAGGTAATTGTCGGGGTTGAATTGGTATTGGTTGAGATTTCCATACATTATTGTTATTATTTTGTTGCGGAAACTGTTGGGGTCTAACATTTGGGTTTAGTTGTTGTGCAAATGTAGGTCTGGGTAAGAATTGTGAAAATGATGGTTGCTGGAAAAATGATGGTTGGTTTTGCTGAAATCTGTGTGGTACATTAAGTTTTGCAGGTTGTATAACGTTTTGATTGTGGTTTTTAATTAATGGGGTGTGTTGAGTTGTAAATCTAAGTTGTGATTCGAGTAAATTAAATTCGGTTAAGAGTGTGTACACCGAATCGAGAGTAGTTGGTTTTTGTTGAATAAGAATATTTTGTAAATTTGGTGGTACATTTGCCATAAAAGTTATTACTGCTTGATAACTTGTTTGAGAAATAAAAGCTGTTTTAATGTTTTCGTCGCTAACTTCAGCATGGATTTTTAAATGAACTCGGTTTAAAAATGATTTTAGTCTACCGAAAAAGTCCATGTTATTTTCGTTTTTAAGTTTAGAAAAATAATTTATTTCCTGCATGAGAACTTGATAAGAGATGGGATCTCCGTATTTTTCTCTGAGAGCAGTTTTAATTGTTGGCCAGGTGGTCAGGTCTGGTCGTGAAAGTAAAAAGTCTTGCGCATCTTTTACAATTCGCGAGCCTATGCAATATTCTGTTAATTCTGAGTGTTGTACTTTAAACTTATTATAAAACCTATCTATTTTTAAAATAAAAGACTCTAAATGTTCCGGTTTTCCGTCAAATGTTGGGAGGTATGAGGCTAATAATTTAAATTCTTCCATTTTTGTACTCTTACAAACTACTTGATTATTATTTGAAGGGGTTTCTAGTTTTAATTGAGTTAGAAAACTTGCTAAATTTTCAATATTTTCATCAGTCATGAAAAATTGTTTTCTTAATAACTACCTAATCTAAGAAGTTTTTTAACGAATAATCAGCAAAAAACTTACAGGAAGAGCAACGGGCTTCCGATAAAGATCTTCATGTGGTTTTCTCCGCAAAAGGTAAGCGTAGGCTGTATTCTTCGTGTCTTCTGGTGCGTCGGGTTCGTTGAGGAAAATTGGCCTATTTTTCCTCTGGAAAATGGGAAACAGCGTGGGATCCGTCACAATGGTTGCCCAATAAAGGAGGATCGTTTTCACTACTGCGGTCTCTTGATGAACCAGTTCCCGTAGGATAGCTACTAAAGGCTTGAGAACCACACTCTTGCAATGGTATCCCAATAAAGAAGAGCTGTAGCTATCCTGTTCGCAGCGCCAGTTAAATGATCATCACCAGAAAATCACTTTTTAAAAAACTTTATTTATTACTACGGCTTACAACTATGTAGCTCTTGCTACTTCTAAACCTAAGAACAGACTGACTGGTATATCTATACGACTATGTCCTCAAAGAAAAAGTGCGTTTGTTTTTATATTAAGATGTTTACATTAGAAAGGTTAATGCTTAATGTTAAAATAATGATTAGAACGTTTACTTTCAAAAACATATCAGTGAATGTGTAATTATCTACTTATGGGTAAAGAATGTGGAGACGTAACAATATACAAATATTGAATCACGATAATTTGATTCGAATCATATATATAATTTGGCAAAAAAAAACTGAAAATACCTATATCTATATAATTTCGTCGAACCGTAAAAAATCAAATCATAAAATGATCGTACGTTACTGCAAATAGATGTACTTAAATTTATACTTATTTTGCTTTTTGTGGGAAGTTATGAAAAAAATTGCAAGATTTATTTTTTCAAAAATTTTCGCCATATTTGGGTTAAAAGTTTCATTAATTTTGGAATAAAACTTACAATTGCATTTGGTCATTTTCCCATAAACAACAAAGTTTGTTTTAAAGTTGACATTAATTAATGTCTATTAATGTGAGGTCAATTAAACTAAACTTGTTTCAACTTTGATGTTTATTACACTTACACTAGTGTATTTTGTCATGTTACAATAAAGAACCAAATTTGTTTCATCACTGACATTTATTATACTTCAAATAATGTTATTTTTCAGTTACTTTATCGTTTAGATAGATTAAATATTAACGTAAATTTAGTGCTGCTTTCGTGTATCAGCGGTACTTTCTCATAGAATTTTAATTTTGAACTTACATTTTACTTTTTTAAAACATTTTTCTTAACGTATACAAAGTTACATCAATTCTACATTTTTTCAACGTTGAAAACCTGTAATGTAACAGAACTTGCTTAGTGGGGAATCAAATAATTGCTTTGTTTTTTTGTTAGATAAAATGAATCGCTGGTACGGAAAAGTCGCTATAGTCACTGGCGCAAGCTCAGGAATAGGGGCAGCCGTTTGCAAATCTTTAGTAAAACATGGGATGATTGTAAGTTTACGGCCGTTATTACACATTTTACAGTGTTATCTATATTGCTATATTTTTGAAAATATTTTTGTTATTTTATAAAAGTACACAGTAAAATGTTTCATCAAACATCTTTTACAAAAGATATTTGATAATTAAATTTTATAGTGTAATACCGGCCTACAAGAAAACATTTTGTTTGTTCTCTAGAAGTTTTTTTCTTTCTAGTCTTGTGTACATTGAAAATGAATTGCTGACTAATTTTTGAAATTGAATTTTGGATGTTATTGTTTCTAGAATAATTTGAAAACGTCATTTTTTGGGCGCCCACGATGGTTTTCCACAATATTCTAAGGTGACCAACCGTCCCGGTTTAGCCGGGACAGTCCCGATTTTTAACCATTTGTCTCTGGGAAAAAATCCGTCCCGGATAGTCCCGATTTTTCAGCAAAAGTTCCGGTTCGCCCCGGTTTTGATACACTGTATTTTGTAACTTTAAAATCACTGCAATTAAAAAAGTGGATGTTCTCTGCCATCTATAAATTTGAATTGAAACCTTACTTAAATTATTTTTCTTTAATAGTAGTAGTAGTAGTAACTAGGGGGCGGCCCAAGACCTGGCAAGTAGGCCCAATCGGTAACTTTTTACCTTACCTCAGCCCAGCCGCATAATACGGCCCAGCCCCCTAATCCGCCACCTGTACCGCTTGTATGGTATTGGGCTCTCCGGGCCTTTCTGTTCTCTTCACGAAGTCCAGTAGAGATGGGTAAGTCCATCATTTTGTACTGAACGGATCGATCAGTGATTCGTTTCTAGACTGATCGAATCTTTTGAATCAATCATTTGAAATTAAAGAAAGATTACCCCGCGCGCAGGAATTCGAATCAAAGGAACGAATGAACGAAACGATCGACCTATTTCCAACTGATTCATTTTGTCTTCGTCGCTCATTTGACTCATTTCACTGATGGAATCATATCGAGCAAACATGATTCGATCACTCAATACTCGCAAGTGATTCGATAGTGAACGAATCGTTGACGAATCACACATCTCTAAAGTCCAGTACTTTGGCCCACTTGAGAGCTCGTAGGTCCTCTGGGGTTCTGAGGTTCGATTATCCGAGTACCTGATGCCTCATCCTTTCTTTAATAACTATTTTGGAAAATACATCTTAATATTATTAGGGGTGCATATAAGAAAAAATACATGATATGCAATACATTGAATGGCCGAAGTGTCCCGGTTTTGCCTCTTTAGGAGTTGGTCACCTTACAATATTCAAAATCACACCCACTAAATAAAAGAAAGTGCAATCATAAAACGAGTACCGACTATCAAAACCGTAATTCTTTAAACCAATTTTTTATCCGAATACTAACTGTTCAAACTCTAACACATTTTTAAAACCCGTTTTTAATCAATTCCTTATTCGCCCAAACTATTTTCCGTCAAATCTATTCAAAATCAATTCTATTCTGTATTATTGGCGAAGGCACAATTAATTTAAACAGAAACTTGGTTTGCTAAACAACGATTTGGAGAATAATATGTATTAATAAAAATTACAAATTTTAAGAGTATTACACAAGCAGAATTTCGCTTGTAAGGGTATTTTTGCCCCCACATTTTTCTATACAAATACAGAAATTTCTCAAACATTTTAGTATCGCTTCCTTTTTAGGGTAGGCAATTTAGATATAATAAATTTTCTGAATAGAGGAAAAATTTAGAACTCAATTTTTTTTTTCATTAACAAGCTTGGGAAGGTCCACCGTTTAACATACGAAAAGTCCCCATTCCTACCTCCTCGGGACCTATCATTTCTAACCTCCAAAAAACTCTTAAAAAGAAAGTTTTTCTTGGATAACTCCCAAACGGTGATAGACTGTCAAAAGTGACAAATAGGAAAAATGTGACAAAGAACCACGCACTAAAGAGATTGAAAACCGGTCACGGTCAAATTGCTTTATATTGTAGTATGTTGTAACCCTATGAATGCTCTTCAAATAAAAGCAAAAAAAAAATGGGGATCAGTCGAGCGTTTTGTGAGCTACGACCCTTTAAATTCACCACTGCAGGGCCCTTTAAAATTCATAAAAAGTCAATAAGGGCGTATGTAGGAGTGTGATATATCAATTCAGGGGATTTTAGGGATGTCTAATCGAATAATGATATTTTCGTTTAAATATTTTGGCTTTTAAGTGACAATCCAATATGGCCGCTATAGTTTTAAGTCATTTTTATTTAAATATTTTCGAGTTAAGGGGTGTGATATATCTGAGAGACAAAAGGCGATTTTTTTTGAACGCAGCTAACGATTTTTGATAATAATCTAAAAACCACATTCTTCTATGAGTTTTAGATTTTACAAAAAAAAATAATAATTAGCGAATAGGCTAAAAACCACATATTTCTATCGGTTCTTTGTTTTTCAAAAATTACAGAAAGACGTAAGACAAAAGGCTATACTTTTTTTGAACGCACCTAACGTTTTTTGATAATAATCTAAAAACTACATTCTTCTATCAGTTTTGGGAATTGCAAAAAGTAATAATAATTAGCGAATAGGCTCAAAACCACATATTGGATTTGCAAAAAATAATAATAATTAGCGAATAGGCTAAAAACCACATATTTTTATCGGTTTTTTGCTAAAATTACACAAACACACTAGACAAAAGGCGATACTTTTTTGAAAGCAGCTAACCTTTTTTAATAATAATCTAGAAACCACATTCTTCTATGAGGTTTGGGATTTGCAAAAAATAATAATAATTAACGAATAGGCTAAAAACCACATATTTTTATCGGTTCTTTGCTTTTAAAAAATTACAGAAACACGCTAGACAAAAGGCGATACTTTTTTTGAAAGCAGTTAACATTTTTTGATAATAATCTAAAAACCACATTCTTCTATCAGTTTTAGGATTTACAAAAAATAATAATATTGAGCAAATAGTCCAAAAACCACATATTTTTATCGGTTTTTTTGCTTTTAAAAATTACAGAGTGACGTAAGACAAAAGGCGATACTTTTTTTAAAAGCAGTTTACGTGTTTTGATAATAATCTAAAAACTACATTCTTCTATCAGTTTTGGCATTGCAAAAAATAATAATACTTAGCGAATATGCTAAAAACCACATATTTTCATCGGTTCTTTGCTTTTAAAAAATTACAGAAACACGCTAGACAAAAGGCGATACTTTTTTGGAACGCAGCTAACGTGTTTTGATAATAATCTAAAAACTACATTCTTCTATCAGTTTTGTGATTTGCAAATAATAATAATAATTAGCGAATAGGCTAAAAACTATATATTTTTATCGGTTTTTTGCTAAAATTACACAAACACAATAGACAAAAGGCGATACTTTTTTAAAAGCAGCTAACCTTTTTTAATAATAATCTAGAAACCACATTCTTCTATGAGGTTTGCGATTTTCAAAAAATAATAATAATTAACGAATAGGCTAAAAACCACATATTTTTATCGGTTCTTTGTTTTTAAAAAATTACAGAAACACGCTAGACAAAAGGCGATACTTTTTTTGAAAGCAGCTAACGTTTCTTGATAAAAATCTAAAAACCATATTCTTCTATGAGTTTTGGGATTTGCAAAAAATAATAATAATTAGCGAATAGGCTAAAAACCACATATTTTTATCGGTGCTTTGCTTTTAAAAAATTACAGAAACACGCTAGACAAAAGGCGATACTTTTTTTGAACGCAGCTAACCTGTTTTGATAATAATCTAAAAACTACATTCTTCTATCAGTTTTGGGATTTGCAAAAAATAATAATACTTAGCGATTAGGCTAATAACCGTATATTTTTATCGGTTTTTTGCTTGTTTTTTTGAACGCAGCTAACGCTTTTTAATAATAATCTAGAAACCACATTCTTCTATGAGTTTTGGGATTTGCAAAAAATACTAATAATTAGCGAATAGGCTAAAAACCACATATTTTTTTCGGTTCTCTGCTTTTAAAAAATTACAGAAACACGCTAGACAAAAGGCGATACTTTTTTTGAACGCAGCTAACGTGTTTTGATAATAATTTAAAAACTACATTCTTCTATCAGTTTTGGGATTTGCAAAAAATAATATTACTTAGCGAATAGGCTAAAAACCGTACATTTTTATCGGATTTTTGCTTTTCAAAAATTACAGAAACATGCTAGACAAAAGGCGAAACCTTTTTTGAACGCAGTTAACGTTTTTTGATAATAATCTAAGGAACATATTTTTCTATCAGTTTTGGGAATTGCAAAAAATAATAATAATTAGCGAATAGGCTAAAAACCACATATTTTTATCGGTTTTTTGCTTTTTAAAAATTACAGAAACACGCTAGACAAAAGCCGATACTTTTTTTGAACTCAGCTAAGGTTTTTTATAATAATCGAAAAACAACATTTTTCTATCAGTTTTGTGAATCACAAAAAATAATAAGAATTAGCGAATAGGCTAAAAACTACATATTTTTATCGGTTTTTTGCTTTTTAAAAATTACAGAAACACGCTAGACAAAAGGCGATACTTTTTTTGAACTCAGCTAAGGCTTTTTGATAATAATCTAAAAACTATATTCTTATATCAGGTTTGGGATTTGCAAAAAATAATAATAATAATTAGCCAATATGCTAAAAACTACATATTTTTATCGGTTTTTTGCTTTTTGAAAATTACAGAAACACGCTAGACAAAAGGCAATACTTTTTTTGAATTCAGCTAAGGTTTTTTGATAATAATCTAAAAAGTACATTCTTCTATCAGGTTTGGGATTTGCAAAAAATAATAATAATTAGCGAATATGCTAAAAACTACATATTTTTATCGGTATTTTGCTTTTTTAAAATTACAGAAACACGCTAGACAAAAGGCGATACTTTTTTTGAATTCAGCTAAGGTTTTTTGATAATAATCTAAAAACTACATTCTTCTATCAGGTTTGGGATTTGCAAAAAATAATAATAATTAGCGAATATGCTAAAAACTACATATTTTTATCGGTTTATTTTATTAAAATTACAGAAACACGCTAGACAAAAGGCAATAATTTTTTCGAAGTCAGCTAACGTTTTTTATAATAATCTAAAAACTACATCCTTCTATCAGTTTTGGGATTTGCAAAAAAAAATAATAATTAGCGAATAGGCTAAAAACTACATATTTTTATCGGTTTTTATCGCTAGACAAAAGGCGATACGTTTTTTAAACGCAGCTAACGTTTTTTGATAATAATCTAAAAACCACATTCTTCTATCAGTTTTGGGATTTGCAAAAAAAAAATAATATTTAGCAAATAGGCTAAAAACCACATATTTTTATCGGTTTTTTTATTTCCGATTTAATATCTTCAACTAAAGTAATAAGAAAAGGTATTTATTTGCTTTTCAAAAAACTTCCAAGTTCATCAATTATTTTTCCGCCATTTTGACAGGGTTTGACAGGTGTCACAATAAATGTCATTTTTAAATTCAGCGTTGTCATTTTAGTGGGAACTGATACTCTTTTTGCCCATAACGGTCATCATAAGCATGATAATAATAAGCTCATCCCAAACTTGGACAGCTATTACTGATGGCTCACCCTGTAGATATCGGCACCTATGCCCATGAGTCAAAATGCTGTCAGGGACTGTCCCAATAACATACTTAAACGGCGTTGAAATCCCACTGAGATCCAGTTTCCATTTAAATGTGGGAAGACTATACTCTTAATAACAACACTGTTGACATTTTAGACAGTCGGTTTAGCTCGTAGAGAACACCGAATTCAAGAACTCTCGCTTCAACTCAAAAACGAAAATGGTAAATTACACGCTTTTAAGTGTGACATATCGGAAGAGGAGAACATTTTGGAGGCTTTTAAATGGACTCTTCAAAATTTCGGACCGGTTTGCGTTTTGGTTAATAACGCAGGAATCACTGTGACAGCTTCTCTAATAGGTAATAGGCACAACTGCATTTATACAAAAAAAGGGTCTAAAGAAATTGCTACAAGATATTTTTTGATTCAGGTGTTATTCTAAGATAGAGCGTACTTAAAAATATATCAAAAGTTTACAAACGTGTGACCACCGGAAATGTCAAAAACTGTTTACACGGGGTTTTTACGAGTTTTTGGTAGATAACTCAAAAACAGTTGGCCTTACAAAAAAATCATCCCATCCCATCAAAATGGATAATTCAATTGATTTACAGTCGAAAAACTAAAACCAGTGGGTTTTTAAGAGATATTTGCATATCTCAAAAACCGTTTTACTCACATTAAACAAATCAACCTAATTCTTAAAAATATTTGGTGCTTTAGCCATGTTAAAAATGTTAATAGTTTGGGAGTTATAAGTCATAATACAAAAATTATGGTTTTGTGTAAGTAACTAAATTAAAAGTTCATTTATGATATAGCGGGCATGTTGAAATGTTTAATAATCCGGGAGTTAAAGGTCAAAAACCAAAAATTAAAGTTGCTGTTCAAGCGATATTTGCAAATATCTCACATAACTATTAAGTTACTGCGTAATGTTGGTAATTTATACTTTTTTTTATACCTTCATCAAAAACATGATTTTAGTAACTGTCTGCATGTAACTAAAGCATGGCTTTTTTGGTTACCGATGCAAATGCAAAACTTTTTTTGATCACGGGTGCAAAAAAAGATTTCTGTCCGTTTTTTATCCAAAGTTAAATTAAAAATAATAATACTGAAAAAATCTAATTATTCTTGCCTAAGAATTAAGCCATTTCCGCCAGTTTTCACCAAGTATTTACGAAAAAATCATTTAAAAATATCGTCAAAATATCAAATTGAAGTTCTACTCTTCGTTCGAGATTTTTAAAAGTATTTTCCTGTTTTTCTTGGATTTTTTGATAAAGGTATTAAAAAAAATAGTGTTAATAATTCGCGACTAAACTGTGCTTTTTTTTACTTGCGTTTTTAAATACCTCGTTGCGCTCGTTATTTAAACCAACGCTTGTAAAAAAAAGCACTATTTTGGCCACTAGTTGTTAAAACTACTATAAAATGCAAAAAAAAACTAAATTTAAGGCAAAAAAACAAATTATAAGGTTTTTATATATAGGGTGACAATTTAAAAACTATCCACCCCAGGTATTTCGACCGATAGAGATATTTACCTAATTCCGAAAACAGTTCGCAGGATTGGAGGGGGAACGTTATTTATGTATTTAATGATTTGGTCGCACCAACCACGTTGGTGCAGGCCACGCCCACCAGGTTTTCTTAAATTTAAACCCCCCCCCCTTAAAGGGTTTCGCATCAAAACATTGATATTTTTACCAAGAAAATAATTTGATTATCGTTTACAAAATACCCAAAAGTTCATTTAAGGTTTCATAGAAGAATGCAAATTATTTATTCAAAATGTTGTCGGGCCTTACCCCCTCAATAAAGACCACGCTAAAAAATCGAGATAAAACATTTATAAAATCTATTAAGACTTTCATACTGGGATTAATTAAATTAATAAAAGAAAATAACAAAATAAAATGTTGTTACCTTTAATATTTGATAATATTCCTCAACATAGTTATAACCCCCAAAAAACTTTGTAAGCTAAAGAGTTTTTTAGCTGCATGGAACAGTACAAAGTTGGTTAATTTTTGTGTACAGCTAAGACCTTTCGCGAATGCATTGCTTTTTTAACACTAAAAAGTATGGAAAAACGTCGCCTGTTAAGTTTTTTCATATCTTTTTATTATTAAATAAGTAGGTGTCTGAAAAAATTAACCAAAAGAATATGTGTATTTATTATGCGTCTGGCTGTACAAATGTTCCCCAAGTAAAACACAGTATCGGTCACTCTCGCGTAGCTATTACTTTCTCTATGGTTCCGCTTAAGTGTGGCAGACGGTTGCCACACCCGAAAAAGTGGGGAGGAAGGGAGACATTAAAAAAACAAAATAGTTTTAATATATTTAAAAAACAAACCCCATTTTTTTGCTTGAGGACCTGTCAATCGGCAAACTTAAAAGACCCAAAAATTTCCCCCATAGTAGGGGTGTCAGCCCCTAAAAATGATTAAAAAAAAAACTATTTTCAGATTCTATCAAAACTACGTTCATGTTAGGCTAATTTGGCATAATAAAAGTTCTTAGATAATCTGGTTTAAGTACTATCGTTGAAATTATTTTTTTTTGGGTTTTTCGGCACTAAGTTAAGGAAATTTCTTAAAAAATATGGACAAACTTTTAAAATATCGTAACTATATTTTCTATAAAAAATATATTTATGATGAAGTCTGTCAGATCAGTATTTTTTTGAGATATTTAAGAAAAACCAAAATATACTTATAAAAATCGTAACCCTCGAACTGTGCAGCTAGGGACACACGGTTTTAATATTTAGACGGAAAATTACAGTTTCAACAAAAACTATATCAATATTAAAGTTTGTCAGATTCGTAGTTTTTGAGATATCTTAGAAAAATAAAAATATTCTTATAAAAACCTAACTTACGAATCGTAGCAGCTAGCGACACGCGGTTTTGACATATATTTTCAATAAAAAAAATATGAATTTTTTTTTCAAACTATTTTTTTAAAGGTTTTATGGATGGCTATACGTGCCTGCTAGTGCCTTTTATTTTGCTGGTATATAAAATATACCACGCGTGTAGTTATGTCATATACTTGGACTCGAGTAGTTAAAGGTTAAATTGAGCAATATGAAAATAGGACATATCATAGTTTGTAGGGGCTGATAGCCATAACATGCGGAAAATTTGTAGATTTTCAAAAATTTTGGTGCGTCTCTTGTTAAACAATCACAAAATTTCCCAGGAAAAACATAGGTATTTACTTGAAAATCATACTCTAGAATGTCGAGTTTTGTCACTTTTTGAAACTTTACTGATGTGACTCAAAATTTGACATATGTCAAAAATCCGAGATGGCGGAGAGCTTTAAAATTGCCCCCCCCCCCTGCAAAAAATTTGTGTGCAACCCTGGACTTGAATTTTATCAATAAGGCAAAATCATCATACTTTTTTCGCCTACCGAGATATCAAAAGTTATACAAATTTTAAATCCGGAGTATTTAGACCAAAAATTGTAATGTCTGTAGGAAGGTGCAGTGTTTAGGGCTAGCATAACTTGCGACTTAAGCGTCCGATTGTGAAAATTTTAGACTTATTGATAGGAAAAGACATGAGTTTCTACTAATCTGGCTCAAAATTTGACATATGTCAAAAATCCAAGATGGCGGAGAGCTTTAAAGAATGGGTAAATTTCACCCCCTGCAAAAATTTTGTGTGCGTCCCTGGACTTGATTTTGTCAATGGGCCCCCATACCTTTTTCGCCTACTGAGGTATCACTTATCTAAATTGTTTCTGAGATAGAAAAGTTATAAAAATTTTAGACCAGGAGTATTTAGACCAAAAATTCTATTTTATATTTTTAGATGGCTCAACAGAAGAATGGCGCAAAGTTTTTGACTTGAACGTGATCGGACTCTGTATTTGTACTAGAGAAGCTTTAAAACAAATGAAAGACAATGGCGTAGATGATGGCCATATTATACATATGAATAGTGTTGTAGGTAAAAAAATCTGCTATATTCAAACAACTAAAATAACGGAAAATAAATGTTAACAGTATAGTCTTCATTGCCAGCTTTGCTTGTCTTACTCATGCACAACTTCGCTCGCAAGGGTACTTTTGGCTTCACATTCGGACACTTTTTTATAAAGCTTGAATCTAGGGGTAGTGGTACTTTTTGCAATTTTTGTCTAGTCTTGCAGATATGAGCAGGCAAAATACACCATATTTGGATCCATATTTCACAAAAATGAAAGTGAAAATTCAAGAAATATAACTATTTTTTTTAATTTTTTTATTATTGTATTAAAAGGAACTAAATCCTTTTTACAAGAAGTTGGTTGTTGTTAATTCTAAATATATAAATAATGCTTATAAATTTATACATGTTATTTAACTAAATAAGTATCAATATTCTAAGAGAAAACAAAACAAATGTTACCAAATGATACAGCAATATTAATAATAATAATAAGCCTCACATTTCTATTAAAACTAAGTATTGCCTACTCTCGTTTCTAAGAAACGATCGAACCTTCATTGCACTGGAAACAAAATTGCTTATCGCAGTAATGCATAGGTCAGTCCATTACCCTCTCCACATAGGCCGATCAGCTCTTATCGTTTTAGTGTCCTTTTATCCACCTTCGCCGCCATTTTGACAGAAAACTAATGGATTATCTGTCACTTTTGAGTGAAAATGGCGGCGAAGGTGGATAAAAGGACACTAAATCGGTATGAGTTGATCGGCCTATCTGGAGAGGGTACTGGTCAGTCCAATACCCTCTCCACATAGGCCGATCAGCTCTTATCGTTTTAGTGTCCTTTTTTCCACCTTCGCCGCCATTTTGACAGAAAACTAATGGATTACCTGTCACTTTTGAGTGAAAATGGCGGCGAAGGTGGAGAAAAGGACACTAAATCGATATGAGTTGATCCGCCTGGATCTGGAGAGGGTACTGTTCAGTCTAACGATCTGTCACTGTCTCTTGATTGAGGGCAAACAAAGCGATTTTCCATAAGCCATAGTGTTAACTTCGAGTGATTTTCCGGATTTTCCAGTGACTTTCAATAGGTGAAAATGCATTTTTATTTCTTTTTGATAAACGGATAAAGGCAGTTTGTTAGTGGATTTTTGCAGGAAGAGCCAAAAAACCGTGTCAAAAGTCACAGTGTTTGTTTTCTTTACATTGGTTTTTATTTGTGTTTTAAGGAATTTAGAGGAAGATTTCAATAGAAAATGCCGCTTTCGTGTTCCATTGCGAATTGTGGCAGTAGAAATCCACGAGATAAATTGAGGTTTTTCCGAATACCCAGTGAAATATCCAAAACAAATAGCTCTTATCTTGCGGAATTGACTAAAAGAAAACAAAAATGGATAATAGCTATTAAGAGTGAAAAGTTTTCAGAAACTAAACTGAAATATGCAAGAGTCTGTTCCAGACATTTTGTTTCAGGTTACAAAATCTTTTTTATATGTTTTACCCAGTGTTTGGCGAGCATTTTGGTTTGTTTTTTATTAAATTGTAGGGCAACTTGCTGCTGCACCAAATATGCTACAATGTCCATATTGTGTATTGATGTTAAATTCACAGGTTTTGAACTAAATTTAAAATCTTCCACGGGAAATGGGTCTAAGTTATTAATAAGGGAACATTTTTCTATGTATCTCTGGGAAACATCAGGATGCTCACTTTTTAGCTTGCTTAAATAGTCTTTCATTATACAGTTTATGTTAAGTTGGGTCTGGTGGTTTAGTGGGGTAACACAGAAGCGGCGTATTCTATTTAAATCTTCCTCTAAATTCCTTAAAACGCAAATAAAAACCAATGTAAACAAAACAAACACTGTGACTTTTGGCACGGTTTTTTTTGCTCTTCCTGCAAAAATCCACTAACAAACTGCCTTTATCCGTTTATCAAAAAGAACCAACTATAATCAAAATTCACTCGAAGTTAACACTGCGTCTTATGGAAAATCGCTTTGTTTGACATCCGTGACTTGTCAATCAAGCGACAGCGACAGATCGTTTGACTGACCCACAGACCTCTGACCTATTGATTGGAGTTTGTGTCCAGCGTTCGAGTCAGTCTGTTTATTTCAGTTATAGTGTTCTTTTGAAATTAACTCTGTGTTTCGGACTTCCATTGTCTATATTTTATTTATACACGACGTTTCGATCAGTACAATCTCTGATCGAAACGTCGTGTATAAATAAAATATAGACAATGGAAGTCCGAAACACAGAGTTAATTTCAAACACATCATTGTCTCAAACTTTCAAACAATAGTGTTCTTTATTAAAAAGGTTTCGCGTAAGTGACCGTAAAAAGGACACTCAAAAAATAAATGTTCTATATTTTTGCATGTTGCAAATAGAGCACATTTGATCAGTTTGAATTAAATAACTGTTTTTCTGGCAGGTTGTTTTTAATGTGAAGATCGGCACTTAAGGGTTATTTCTAAAGGTCGAGCGGATAACTTTTAACTCCTTAAGAGACGTCACAATTTTTTTACAATGTTGGGCATGAGCGTTTTAGTGTGCATAGTAATCTTGAATTTTGGGATGTATTAATAGACAAATCGATTTATTTTTTTATAAAAATATAATAAATATTTTATTTAAAATATAAGTTCCATCCATAAATAATTCTACAAAATCTTCCGTTAATTTTAATTCCTTCACTCATACATGTGTCTGTATCGGTTATAGAATATCCACCAATATCTCCAGTAATAAGCGGATATTTTAACTTCCTAATCGATAAACTACATGCATTTTTCTAACATTATTAATATTTAATTCTTACGTTCTGGGTCTGTCGTCTTTTATCTGGCTCAAAATATTTTCGTGGCAAAGTCAGTTTGAGAACTTTTTAAATTAAACTGGACACTTTTACTGCTGCTGCATTTTTCACTATGTAAGTCACTGCTTTTTAAAACTGATTTATAATTAAAACTGATGCTTAGAAATTCATTAAAGACTGATCTTTTGAAGTGATCTTTGGAACTATTTTTCAGAATCTCCCTAGGATAATACGTTTAAAAACAAAAATACCTTGTCATTGTTCAACTGTATATCAAAGTTCCTAAGATTTTTTAAACTTTCACTAGTCCGAGAGCCACCAACATTTTTCGCTACTAACTAACTTATTCACTAAAAGTACAATTTTTATCCTTAAAACGAGACACTTACTTTTTGAGTCATTTTGGCACTATTAACACGACTTAGTTCTTGTAACAATTACTTTTGAAAACACTAGGCTGAACCTTTTAACTAATTTGCTGGTTATTTTTAGACTGCCCCTCTCTGGTTCCAATTTGCTGTTTTATATCAAATTTTTACTGACGTCAGGCTTGATTTTCGTAAGCATTTTGGAATTTCTTTAAAATCACGGGGTTTTGTTTTTCTGGGTCAAACGGTCCCCAATTTGGGATACGGGCCCCTTTCTATAGAAGGAATGTTGGTGTATCAGACGTTTTAATAAGAAAAGGCAAGAATCTTGTGACCTACTTTGAGCTGGTGACCTACTTTGGTTTTAATTCAGCGAAATATAATTTTTGCCCTAATTTGAAGATATTGAAATGCGAGATGACGCAGATTGTTCCTAACGACTCATTTGTACAGAATAATTTTTGTGAGTGTTTATTTAGTTCCAAATCGCGAGATGAACAGGTCGTCAGTTCGGTGCATCAATAGTGGTGGCTTAAAGTATGCCCGTGATTATACTTATCTTGGTTTATTAGTGCTGGTTATTAAGTGAAGTTTAGTAGCCAGGGTTGTAAGTACTTAGTTACTTTTATCATTTTATTTTATTGTTAAATTTATTTAAATAAATTTAGCCCATGAACTATTTTTCGTAATAAAGTATAGGTTTAAATTTTATCGTGATTTTTTTTTATTGGAGGCTTTCGCGATTTTTCACAATTTGCAATGAACTGGAATCATCAACGCGTGTTCTTTACATTAAATACCTATTAGTTGAAGTCCTAAGTTGTGCAATTATTCGTGATGCATGAAGAAGAAGTCTAATAGATATGTGTTTTGGCAGATTTCCATAGGAAAGGAAATGAGCAATTGTCAAAAAACTTGAAAGAGATAAGGTATCGACATCTTTCTGGACAAGATTTGCTCTACATTTTTCATTAATACTAGAGAACACTAGATTTAAGCTTTATCTTTAAAATGAGACTAAAATTTCTGTTATTTAATTGTTTAGTGACCTTTAGAATTAGTTTCTGTGCAGTTTTGTGGGTTTAAGGTCCGGAGAATGAAAAACAAATTCAAATTTACCGACGTTTCAATGTATTTTACATCATCTTCAGGGTTTATTTGGGTTGTTTTCCAGTGCTCAGACAATACGAAAGGGAGTACCTTCGTGAACAGTATAAAATAATGTATTTTAAACATTTTTGGTTTTTAACTTGTTTTGTTCTTGTTTAAATGTCTTTTAACTGTGGACTTCACAGTTAAAAGACATTTAAACATACTGTACACGTCGGTAAATTTGACCTTAAACATCGAAACGTCGGTAAATTTGACCTTAAAATCATAAAATTTCTATATTTGGATCGAAAAATGTGGGAAAATAATAATTTATGAAAGACTTGGAAAAAAAATCAATTAAAGAACTTTTTCTACAAAAAAACGTATTTTTTGCACGCTAGACAGCCTCTGAAAATGGCGTTTTTCACACGCTGCCCACGGTAAAAAAACAGTAGTTTTCCTAGCAATGCGCATAATTGCCTTTGCGCACGTGCTGGAAACAATATTTTTTCTTAGAGTACAAAAACTACATTTTTAAATTTTTATTAAAAACGCAAACGAAATTTATATCTCTAAATTATTTATATTATGGTAATTTGACTTTAAAACAAGTTCGTGTGACAGGCACAGTCTCGGGGAAAGTGCTACTTTGCATAAGTAGCTTTTTGCTGTAACTCGCTCGCCTACGGCTCGGCCTTACAAACTGTCTCGTTCGTGTAAAAAAAAGGTTTTCAAAATTTTATTTTTAAAATAGTAGTTTAATTTAATATTACAGGCGAAACCAAAATGAAAAGTATTTTTAGGACACTATGTCCCACTTTTCCCTGGCCTCAATGTCTACCCCGCCTCAAAACACGCCGTAACAGCTCTAGCTGAGGTCCTTAGAGGAGAAATGGCAACCTTGAAGAAGCAAGTTAAAGTTACTGTAAGTCAAGGTTCCACGGGGAGGTGGAGGGGATATTTACACCCCTAGAGAGTTATTAAAAATGTAAAAATTAAGGAAGGAAACTTCCTTTAAGACCTGGATACATAAATAACTATTAGTACGAAAGCGTAGAAGGGACACAAAGACTTTTCACTTGAATTCCGACTTTGAACCCATGACCGGATCCTTGCTGACCCGGCTATAAAAAAGCATGTTGTCTTGTTTTAACTCATCTTGGGTACAGTTCTTAAAAAATGTTATACTTTAAGTTATTTTTAAGCATTCCCTCAAAGAAGCTCCGCACTAGTGGTGAAACTAGGATACATGTAAAATAGTATAAATGTAACCCCAAGTAGCACACAACTGTACCAAAAACGTCCTTGGGACGTCCGCCTCCGGACATACGTACATCCCCGGGACGTCCGCTTCTGTACCTACGCCGTCTTTACGACGTCCCTGGGCGGTGCAATGTTACAAAATAATTAGTCCACAGGACGTCCGACTGGGACGTACGCCATCTTTAGTCCACAGGACGTACGACGTCTTAGGTACGTTCGCTTTGGGACCTATGCCGTCTTTACGACATCCCTGGGAGGTCCGATGTTACAAAATAATTCGTTCACAGGACGTACGACAAAGACGTCCCTGGAACGTACACAGAAAACGTCTGCAGGACATATTCACAGGACGTCTTAGGTACGTTCGCTTTGGGAGCTATGCCGTCTTTACGACATCCCTGGGAGGTCCGATGTTACAAAATAATTAGTTCACAGGACGTACGACAAAGACGTCCCTGGAACGTACACAGAAAACGTCTGCAGGACATATTCACAGGACGTCTTAGCTACGTCCGCTTTGGGACCTACGCCGTCCTTAGGACGTCCCTGGGAGGTCCAATGTTACAAAATAATTAGTCCACAGGACGTACGACAAAGACGTCCCTGGGACGTACACAGAAAACGTCTGCAGAACATATTCACAAGGACGTCTTAGGTACGTCCGCTTTGGGACCTACGACGTCTTCAGGACGTCCCTGGAAGGTCCAATGTTACAAAATAATTAGTACACAGGATGTACGACAAAGACGTCCCTGGGACTTATACAGAAAAGGTCTGCAGGACACATTCACAGGACGTACGACAAAGACGTCCCTGGGACGTATACAGAAATCGTCTGCAGGACATATTTACACGGTCTTAGGTACGTCCGCTTTGGTATCTACGCCATCTTTAGGATTTCCCTGGGAGGTCCAATGTTACAAAATAATTAGTCCAAAGGACGTACGACAAAGGCGTCCCTGGGACGTATACAGAAAACGTCTGCAGGACATATTCACAGGACGTCTTAGGTACGTTCGCTTTGGGACCTATGCCGTCTTTACGACATCCCTGGGAGGTCCGATGTTACAAAATAATTAGTTCACAGGACGTACGACAAAGACGTCCCTGGAACGTACACAGAAAACGTCTGCAGGACATATTCACAGGACGTCTTAGCTACGTCCGCTTTGGGACCTACGCCGTCCTTAGGACGTCCCTGGGAGGTCCAATGTTACAAAATAATTAGTCCACAGGACGTACGACAAAGACGTCCCTGGGACGTACACAGAAAACGTCTGCAGAACATATTCACAAGGACGTCTTAGGTACGTCCGCTTTGGGACCTACGACGTCTTCAGGACGTCCCTGGAAGGTCCAATGTTACAAAATAATTAGTACACAGGATGTACGACAAAGCCGTCCCTGGGACTTATACGGAAAAGGTCTGCAGGACACATTCACAGGACGTACGACAAAGACGTCCCTGGGACGTACACAGAAAACGTCTGCAGGACATATTTACAGGACGTCTTAGGTACGTGGGCTTTGGGACCTATGCCGTCTTTAGGACGTCCCTGGGAGGTCCAATGTTACAAAATAATTAGTACACAGGATGTACGACAAAGACGTCCCTGGGACGTATACAGAAAAGGTCTGCAGGACACATTCACAGGACGTACGACAAAGACGTCCCTGGGACGTATACAGAAAACGTCTGCAGGACATATTTACACGGTCTTAGGTACGTCCGCTTTGGTATCTACGCCATCTTTAGGATGTCCCTGGGAGGTCCAATGTTACAAAATAATTAGTCCAAAGGACGTACGGCATAGGCGTCCCTGAGACGTATACAGAAAACGTCTGCAGGACATATTTACACGGTCTTAGGTACGTCCGCTTTGGTATCTACGCCATCTTTAGGGTATTCCGGGGATGTCCGGTGGCGGACGTCACAAAGACGTCTTTGGGACAGATGTATGCTACTTGGGATGGCGCACCGGCAATTTTTTTTGTGTTTTTTCAATAATAAAATGATGGAGTTTGATTTGGTAATGTGCCAAATTCAGAGGAAGATTCGGACACTGCCAAGAAACTTTCGTCAAGTAGGTTATTTAATGGTGAGTTTATATATGAAAATAACAAAGGATAAGATAACCCAGGAATTATAAACCGGGGATAAGAAATAAAAACAAAGTTAGGTTAGGTTTGTAAAACTGTCACTGAAAATGCATTTTGGCTATGAATAAAACCGATGACTTTGCGGTTGAACCAGTGACGTCACATTTGGAAATAACGCAAGCGCCGTGTTCTACGCCAAAAAAAGACACTTATTAAACCAATTTTATAGTAGGGCTGTCTTCGGGACGTCCTAAAACTGTTTGAGTGGTTTAATCCGATTTTTGGTCCCACGTCAAACGTCCCCAGGACGTAGGTTTTGGACCTAGGTCGTTTGAGCATTAATGGATTTTATCAATATAAATAACTTAAAAAACCAATAAAAACCAAATAAAATAGCAACCAATCAAAACCAATCTCGAAATAAGTATAAACCAATTTTATAGTTACGCTGTCCTGGGGACGTCATAAGGACGTATAAGTGTTCCCAACCGATCTTTGGTCCCACTTCAAACATGCCCAGGACGTACTTTTTGGACCCGGGACGTTCGGCCCTTAATGGGACGTCCTGAGGACGACGTGTGCTAAGGTTGGCCAAAAAAACCGTATATTTTTTTCGGCTGTAGTTTTGCTACCGGAAGTTTGATTTTTGTGACTTTAGTTTCTGCGAATAGCTAAAGCTTCAGACAATGTGAAACAAGATTTTGAAATTTTTCCATTTTTAACACCCTCCGCCAAAATTTTATGTGCGCCACTGAACTCGATTTTAGACATTTGCCATAAAGACAAGTATTTGTCGAGCACGGAGACGTATAACTTCTAAAAATCGGACAAGAAGTAATAAAGCTCAACGCCAGCGAATTAAGTGGTGTTTTAACCCTTTGTAAAAAATAGGTCTTCCAGCTTCTCCTGGGGATTTGTTAAATATCCTCCGATTCTTTAGATTTTGAGCTCTGCGGGAAGCTAAGGCTCTGGCCTATATACGCTATCTGTCAAATTTGACATTTTATGAAAATCCGAAATGTCGCACAGTGGAGCGGACATTTCAAAATAAAATTCAGTAATAAAAATTTGTTATTTAATGTTTTATACTTTTTTGGAAAGCTTAAGCAACAGTCTTTTCAATATTATTTATATTTATTCAAATTTCTAATATCTTGGATTATAAGATGGCGAGTACTTGCTAAATAATATGTCTTACCGACCAGAATTAGGTAATTAAAACACAGATATATTTATAAAACTTTACAACAATTTTTTGACTCGTTATTTTGATTGGAATGTACTTACATGTGATATCGGTATACCGGGTGGTCCATAAAAACCGTACAAAATAATTCTCTAAATAAATTTTGAAATTCTAAACCAATTTAGTACAATAAACTGCGTTGTGTAGGTAATCGATGAGGCTTTTATCTTTATGTATTTTTTGACCCGCCATTATGAAATCCAAGATGACGGACAAAATTAAAAACTACCCAGCTTTCACGCTTGTTGCTTTAATTTTACAAAATTTCACAATCAAATAATTACTGAAAAAAAGCCTTGTTCTTTTAATAAACAACGATTTTTTTTTTAAATTTAGTAATTTTTACATACAATAAAATACTCCTCAAAGGATAGCTGCATAAAATATAACAAATAATAAGCCTAGTTGATTTTAAACCTAACAAAGCTTGTTTCTTTTAGAAAAGTTCATTAAAAAATAAACTGTAGTATTTTTTTAAATACTGTATTTATTTGTATTTTTGCTTGACCAAAAATTTTTGAGGGGGCTCTGAGGTTTCGTTACATGCGTAAAAGGTAACCAAGATCGAAAAAGTTCTAAGAAAATCAATAAACACTTCTTCGGAAAAAGTTGGTTACCCACATAACATTATACGTTACTCAGGGACAAAACTTAATACGTTTTTAAATTGCGTTACATGATATAAACGTGCCTAGTTTTATTGCTCCACTATAAGTAATAAGACTACGTCGCATAATCTGCATATCTATCCGTTGGTTGCACCCTACAAAAAAGGGCTACATATATACATGTATGACGTTTTATCTCTCGAGTCGGGGGGGGGGGGGGGGTGGTGGGGCAGGTCTTTACATTAGACATGATGACTAATACATTTTTCCCTTCGAATACCCAACCTACTTTATGCTTATTTGAAATAAAATGACCATTAGAAAGAATAGGGTCACTAAATTTATGCTATTTGTAGAGACTGTGGTAAAGAAAATCGACCAAAATTCAAAGAAGCTTATTTAACAAGAATCAGTCTAGATATATTGAAAGAAAAAAAATTAGCACTGGTAATACTCACAGAAATATATATATTTTTAAAATAAGTGTTTTTTTTTCGGTAAAAAAATACAATTTCTACATAATCACATTTGTTAGCCATTTTAACTATAAAAAAAAATAAAAATAAAATAAAAGTTACATGCCAATAAATAGAGTGGACTTTACTGAATACTATTCAATCGTTTTTGTTTTAAGATTACAATGTTTTATTTATTCCGAAATGTCCGAGCTTTACATGGGGTCGTTCCAGTGTGGCGCATGCTATTGAAACTTAGATATTTTTAACATCTTCCTGCCAAACTTTTTATAAGCCAATGTACCTGATTTCAATCATTCGGAAAGCCACATCTTTTCAGTGTCCAAGAGATATCTTTCGTAAAAATCAAACAAGGAATAAAAAAGCTTTGCTTAACGAAAGAGGTGCTGTTTTTAACCCTGTAAACATTGCACCTAAAAACACTACTCTAATATATCCAATCTAGTACGCCATTGCTGTTTTGTCAAAAGTACGTTGCCATGTCATTTTAGTTTTCTGGACACTCTGTGTAAAATAACAAATTCGGATAAATTTTAAAAAATCAGCAACATAAAAATTTTCTGAATTTTATCTATTTTACACAGGTTTAAAAACAGCACTTCTTTTAAAAAGAAGTTAAAAAACCTCCGAATCAGTTACTTCAGCCGAAAAGAATCTAAAAACAAAAGATCTTGGGTGGAAAAAACGAAAATTCAAACTTATTGGATGAGTATTCCAAAAGGAACACACAAAGGACCAAAGAGAAATGATCAAATGATGTTCAACTGGTCACCCTCCCCAAAGTTTGGCAGGAAGGACTGAAAAATATCGAAAGTTTCAAAAGCATGCGCCATTACGGATTTTCACAAAATATCAAATTTGACAGATAGTGTATAATGAGCTTCAGGCTACTGCGAACATAGGGGGAATCAAGTCCAATTTACTATCCGTGCAGCACGACCGAGGTGGGGTCGAAGCACGAGTGTTATCTTTTGGAAATTTATTTTGTTTTATTTCTGCATTGCTCGAGAAACAGATTGGTAAGTTCTTAAGTGAAATAATACATTTTTAAAACTAAAAATGGATGTCTACCAAGTTGCCGAAAAAGTGCAGATGGTCAAATGGTACTATCAAGGCAGACCATTAAGACTTATTCAAGAACTTTTTTTTGAGAATTTTGTAAATCGCCCAGAACCTAGTTTATCAACGATTGATAGGTTTGTGCAGATTTTTGAAGTTTGGTTGTGTAGCGCCAAGGAACCATAAAAAGCCCACTGTTTTGAATGACGAGCAGGAAGTACGAGATGTGATGATTTGCGCTGCAGTATATTATAATAAACACTTTATTATCCACATAATCGGCTCTCAGCAAAAAAATATAAGTCAAAAATAACATTAGGTAACAAACACTTATAAATAAAACCTTAAGGTAAAAAGAGATCACTAAAAAAAAATTACGTAATAATATAAATTACATCTAAAATATTCTTTAACGCCAAGATGAACTCGAAGGGTAAATGTCAACCTGTTCCATTACATGCCTTTTACATTTTGTTTTAAATTTGTTTAATTTAATATTTTTTATTTCTGTTGGCATTTTATTAAACAAAATAAGCCCCTTATTATATATTGTGTCCGCTTTGTTTTTTTTGTCCTATTTCTTGTGTTGTAGTGATGGATTTCCTGGGTGTATGTAAGCTCATTGCTGAAGTAGGCTGGTAGTAAGTTGTTTTTTAATTTAAAGATAAACATTAGCATATTATAAGTTAGTCTTTGATTGACACTCATTAATGATAGTTTTTGCAACATTATGATTGCTCTCAATGCCTTATTTTGCGCTTTTTGCAGTAAGTGTACTTCTTCAATGTTATTGAAATAAAAAAGTGTGGAGCAGTAGTCAAAGTGTGGAGCAATTATAGACTTATACCTACACTGTTAATTTTGTAAAAACTGACACTTTGTTGTTTAGCCTATAAAGAAAATAATTTTTTCTAGCAACTTTATTTTTTATATAATTGCAGTGATCTTTTAGATTTAAGTGTTGATCTAAATAAATTCCCAAGTATTTAAACTTGCTTACCTGGTCAATCTTTACATTATTAACGTAAATATCAAGTTTTATGGTTTCATTCTTTAAAGCTTTAAGTTGCCTACTGCTTCCGATAACCATAAATTTAGTTTAAGAGGTATTTAATAATAAACCATTGTTCCTTAACCAGTCAGAGATATTTTGCATGTCTTTGTTGAGAAAAAGTTCTATTTGCTTTAGATTGCCTATAAAATAGAGCAAACCATGCAAAAAGTTTAATTTTACAAAATTTTATATGCTTTACAATATATCATTTATAAATCTTAAGAAGAACAGTGGAGGAAAATTGAAAGTTAACTAGCCACCAAAATGCCGAAGCAGTTGATACGTCTTCAGCCACTGTCTTACGTGTTCTTAAAAAGAATGGTTATCATTCTCACAAAGCGTCAAAAACGCATCAAATTTTTCCGGAGGACAACTATCGTCGTATGGAATTTTACGACACAATGATGGAAAGGGCTAATCGTGATGAAAACTTTCTGAGATCTATTCTTTTCACAGATAAAAGCACTTTTCCATTATTGAATCGTCATAACCCACAACACGATCGATATTGGTCGAGGGAAAATTTGCATTTGTATTTTGACGTAAGAATACAGTATCTACAAAAACTAAATGTTTGGGGGGGGGGTATTGTAGGGAAACACTTAGCTGCATGGGCCATTTTTTATTGACGGCAATTTGAATGGTCCTAGCTACTTGGATCTACTGCAGCAGCATATTATTTCAACTGCTAGGCAGTTGTTAGGTGTGAGATTTGGTGAAACATGGTTTCAACAAGATGGTTGTCCCGCTCACAATGTTGGCCTTGTTAGGGAATATCTTGATACCTAATGTATTTCCTAGTCGGTTTATAAGTACACGAGGAACTATTTTATGGCCAGCTCGATTACCCGATCTTGCTTCTAATGACTTCTGTCTGTGGAGTTATACCAAAAATAAAGTTTACGGGCATGAAAGGGCTAATAATTTGGAAGTACTTCGGATTAAAATTGAAGAAGGTGTTCAAACTATCACCCCTAACATGCTTGGAAACGTTAGAAGGGGTTTTTATAATAAGCTCGGATATTGTCTAGCCGAGCAAGGAGGACTTTTCGAACATTTGCTCTAATATTTTTTTGACTGCGAGAAAATTTTTGGTTTTTAGAATGTATTATTTTTTTTTGAGAACTTGCTTTTATTTTGTTTCTCCTTATTATTTTCATTGTAACACGTTGTTAGTGATAAATCTGAGCAGTTGAAAATAAAACGCTTTAATTTATCAGTGACAAAAAACAATAAAATTACGTTATCAAAATTTGCGTATGCTTGACCAAATTCCGGTTTCATGGACCACACTTCACATTGCACCGTGGTTAGAGGCGTACTAAACGCAAGTCGCGAACGGTGATCGCAAGCCTGAGTGTTGGTTGCTTAACTGATAGGTGTGCGGTGTCCCTGCGCGTACGTACACTGGCAAATTGGACTTCTTCCGGCCTATGTTCGCAGTAGCCTGAAGCGCTCTGTATAGGCCAGAGCCTTAGCTTTCCGCAGAGCTCAAAATCTAAAGAATCGGACGAGATTTAACAAATCCCTAGTAGAACCGAAACTAGAGGTTTTTAAACCTATGTTTTACAAAGGGTTAAAACATCACTTACTGCGTTGGCGTTGAGCTTTATTACTTCTTGTCCGATTGTTAGAAGTGATACCTCTCTGTGCACGACAAAGACGTGTCTTTATGGCAAATGTCTAAAATCGAGTAGAGTGGCGCACATAAAATTTTGGCGGAGGCGTCGCGATTCTTCTAAAACCGTCAGAAAATCTCGCCCTTACAAAAAATCTGACGATTTTTAAACACAAGTTTACACTTAATACTTTTTTGTCAGGACTATTTGCTAATATTCCTTAAATATTTTTATGTGTAAACAAATCTTTAAAACTTTTAACATACAAAACCATAGATAGCCATGGAATATTTCGCTGTCACTGTTCAGAAAAGTCACACAAATTCTGTCTTTCCTTTTACATGGTGAGAATTTTCGACGTTTATTGGTACGCGTAGTAACAATTTAGCTCCCCCATTAACTAGTCCTGCAGAATATCTTTAAAATATTAAATTTACAAAATGTTAATAAAAAAATGACGCAGTTTCTCTTACAGCGTTAGGATAAATATGAATGTTGCTGTGGTTTTATTTTAAATGAGACGATAAGTAAAAATCGCCACTTTGCAGAATTCTGACGGGTGAGATTTTCTATCGTTTCTGAAGAATTGCGACCCGGTGTTAAAAATGAGGAAATTTAAAAATCATGTGCCATCTTGGATTTTAACGAAATGTCAAATTTGACAAAAGTTTCATATATAGTCTGAACCTTTAGCTTTTTGCAGAAGCTAAAATCACAAAAATCAAGCTTACGGCAGCAAATCAATAGCCGAAACCAAAATGTACTGTTTTTTTTTGGCCCACCTTATAATTATAAAAAAACGAACGGAAGATGGCTGTGGCACTGTAAAAAAAACAAGGGTTTTTTGTACTTTAGTGCAAAATGAACATCCTGAATTTCGATTGCTCACACAGAGGGTGGAACCTAGGACGACGCCGTTTCGTCCTTATTAGGGACTCATCAGCTAGGTGTACTATAATGACAGAGAATTTCGGTCGCGCTTATGTGTCAAAGCTTACGGCTCAGGATTTCTTCCGCTTGGGCCGTAATCTTTGGCACATAAGCGCGACCGAAATTATCTGTCATTATGGTACACCTAGCTGACGAGTCCCTAATAAGGACGAAACGGTGTAGTCCTAGATTCCACCCTCTGTGTGAGGAATCGAAATGTAGGAAGTTTATTTAACACAGATATAATTATATTCACCTACAGTGTGTTCCAACGAAAAAGAAACAGAGTCTTTTTCACGTATTTGGAATCTGATTTTCGAAAAACGCTCGTACACGTCGATTTTTTATTCGATGGGACACTTTTTTGCTATCTTGAATTTTTTCTGGCACACACCCCCTTCGGGTGGTAAACTTTACCGTTATATTTCGAATAGGGATGGTGGGTCCAGTGATACGTCGGTCTTTCAAATGCCTTCACAAAATTTTATTTTTGAGAAAACCCGTGACCAGGCGATTATTTTTTTTTTATTTATAGTGAAGGCGGATATACAATTAAGCAAGCAAGCAAGCAAGCGGACAAATGTCAATTTCAAATTTTCTCGAAAAGTCCACATACTCGCAAGCTGCGTGAGGCGCCACTTGCGAGGTTAGGTTTTCTTTATTTTTAAATTTCTTAAAATTCTCCCAAGAAAATAAAAAAAATGACGTTTTTGAACTTCTAAACTAGAAATGTTCTAAAGGCACTCTATTTCGCCAATAATTTGTACTTTTCGATTTTCGAAAATTGGAAAAACCGAGAAATTTGACATTGACATTTGTCCGCTTGCTTACTTGCTTGCTTAATTGTATATCCGCCTTAGTACATTTTATCAGTTCATTTTTTCTTCAAGGACATTCCTATTGAAATTGAATATCTCAAAATCGAATAGATATTTGAAATTTTTAAACGGTTGTAACAAGGTGTCACTCGAGCCACTTTCCCTATTTAAAATATAAGGCTAAAGTTTTCCCAGGGTTACCACAAGATTCCATAGATAAAATTATTTTTTTTAAATCCCGATGTCATAGCGCTGCAGGCAATTTTTTGCAGTTTAAGCAGAAAATGCTGTGTTAGAATGGGATCTGGTCTCAATTCTATATTTGTTACCAAAATCGTGTTATAGCTTAAAATTACTACCTAGTACATTTTTCAAAAATTTAGACCTCTTGCAAGTTTTTCGTAATTATTTAAAAAAATTTTGGTTGAGAGACACCGAGTTGGGATCTAGTCTCAGTTTTATATGTGTTATACTAAAAAAGCTATTTTTACACGTTTTGAATGCTGTTGATAAAAAAATTGTAACAATTATTGATATTATAGCGAGCGCCAAAAGCAATTTTTGTTGGGTTTGGTGAGATGCAGAGGGGGGGGAACAGAAAAAAATGATCTGAGGCGTTTTCTCGCGTTGAAATTGTTTAAAATGTTTTTAAAAAGTTTGAAACATTTGTTTTCTCGCGTTGCAACGGTGACGTCACATCTAAACGGGTTAAAAATATTTTGAAACGGAATCCACTCTAGTTTCAAAACTGACGCGTGCGTAGAAGATACGTCAAAATTCTAAAATTTTGTTTTAACCTAAGATTTTTGTTTTGTTTTTGCGTGAAAATGGATGAATAATCATATTCTAGATATCTTGTTAGCCATTCTTCATGGTATCCCCGTGGTCTTATATGATTTTCGGGGTTTAAAAGAACAGTAAATAAAAAAACTTCACTATCCATGTAGCTTCCATTGCTTGCCATCCATGATACTAAAACTGGCCGTACACTCGAAGGTTTTGTTAAATAAACCAGTAGTTGATCCATTTTAATTTTAAACACCAAAAAAATAAACAGAAAAACAAAAAAGTGAGGTTACACTAAACTACGTCAGCGTTTTGAACCACTCATTTTTTCTCGGTTCTAAATGATGACGTCACATCTAAATAGTTTCAAATAATATTTCAAAATAATTTCAACGCGAGAAAACGCCTCTGATCTGGTGATCGAAACAAATACCGCAGAGTGTAAAATTTTACAAAAAACCCGTAAAAATTTAAATATTGTATAAAAATATATTTTATATTATTTATAAATTGAAAGGTAGGAGAAAATTTCATCGAAAAAATTGAAATTTATATGTTTTTTTTTTTTATACTGGGACTTTTCATCCATAGTAGGATCAATGCCCAATGTAGCAAAGTATTTTTGCAGAGTTAAAAACAAACACAAAATATCCATCCTATCCGGGATTCGAACCCGGGGCTTTCTGTGCGGCAGGCAAATACGCTACCCACTGCGCTACGGAGGCTGGCAAAAAAATTTATATGTAAATTACAAGGAAATCTCAACCAGGCCAAAAATATTGAAAAATTCAAGGATTGCTAGAAAAGAACCCCGCACGGAATGCATGGCATTTTGGTTGATTGCAGAATTTAATGAAATTTTGGTATGTTGTAGATCTCGAGCCACCGATCACACTTTTGGACCATAATCAAATCGTATTATTAGTTTCAAAGATACAGGGGAATTTCTAAAGTAGTTACTAATAAGTGAAAAAAATCGTCATGTTTTATTAATAAGATTTTTGTGAGTTTACTAACAAGATTCAGTTGAGTGTTAACGTCAGTATGTATGGCCACAACCGTTTTTAATTAGAGGTGATATTTTAGTGTACCAGGGTCATCACAAAAGTATTCACGTTTGAGTATTTATGTTTATTTGATATTTACATTATTTTTCTGTCTTTTAATGACAGATTAGTGAGTAAAACTAATTATCAGGCAGGTTATCAAGAATATTCTGTTCGTAATTTGAGTAACAGGAGAAGAACTGAAAGTACTAAACTACACTTTTGCAGATTAATATTTGGCGTGGAAGGTAAGTAAGCGCTAGAATTTTAATTAAACTTGTTGCTTGCTTTACTCGAGACGTCTTTAAAATAAAAAGAATAAAGGGGCCGGTTAGTGATTGATATTTATAGCCCTAATCAGTCGTAAACTTCACCACTATCTGATTATACTTAGTTACTTTTCTATGTATAGGGATGATCCGTTCTTTACCTAGGTATTTCAGGGTCATTATAGGTAGGTACATATGCTGTTTATTTCAAATCATCAATCATTATTATCGTGATTTAATATGTGATCAAAATCAGCAAATTAAAATCTACAACATTTCTACCAAAATTTTCTTGATATCTACACCCAATCATTTTTCCATGTATCTATTCCTATAGATGTACTTACAAAACTGGTTATTAGACACTTTTGTGTTCCGCTGTATCTAAAAGTACGAAGATAATGTTCTTATTAATCTGCCTGGTTAACTAAACGTTCTAATCTAATACTTAGGATAAGCTGTAAATATATGCGATAAACGCATAACAAATAAACATAAATGCTCCAAAGAGAATACTTTTGTGATGACCTCGATGTACTAATACGTCGATGGCGCATACATACTGATGCCAACACTCAACTGAATCTTGTTAGAAAACTCCCAAAAATCTTATTATTAAAACATGACGATTTTTTTACTTGTTAGTAATTACTTTCGAAATCCCCCTGTATCTTTGAAACAAATCATACGAGATAATTATGGTCCATTTAAAGTGTGATCAGTAGGTCGAGATCTACAACATACCAAAATTTCATTAAATTCTGCAATCAACCAAAATGGTATTCCGTGCGGGGCTCTTTTCCGGATATTTCCGGACCCACCGAATTCTCGACTTTTTCCTTGAAGAGGGTATATGCTACAAAAATTTCAAATAAAAAATCGACGTGCCCGAGGATTTTTCCAGAATCAGATTGTAAATACGTGAAAAGGCCTCTATTTCGTTTAGTAGTAGTTTTAGTAATTCTGACTCATCCTGTATTATTATCCAATTCATGGTATTTTTAGAGTATAAGTCCAGGCTTGGTAAAGACAGAATTCCGAGACGGTTGGGGAACTGAAATGCAATCGACTTTAACTCAAGCAGAAGTGCCTATACTAGAGCCAGAAGACATAGCTGAAGCAATAGTTTTTGTTTTGTCGACGCCACCCAAAGTTGAGGTAAAATAAAGGGTTTCAAGGAGTCTCTCCCTATAACTTTGTACCAACGAAAATGAAACAAACGTTTTCGAGTATTTGGGGTACGATTTTGGGAAAAAAACCTTGAACACGTTAATTTTTTTATTCAAGGCTACTCCCTTTCTTTGTTAGAATGTTCGTAGTAAAACACACAAAAAATGAAAGAGTTAAGAATTAAACTAACAAAATGGACGGAATACATCGACGTACTAACTCGATGACGGAACACTATTTTCACTCAAAATAGAAACAATATTTAAATTACAAGAAAAGTGATTTACACAAAATGAATAAATCTTGGTAATACTAGCACTTTTAATATAAAATAACACCCAAATTTCATGTTTTTGGAATTTTTTTGACACAAAGAAACATTCTTAGCCTCTGGAGGCAAATTTAATAAATATACAGGGAGATTCAAAATTCCCTAGAAAGATTTGAACAGTGGTTAGATATCATTAATCTAAGAAAAGTTACGTGATTATTTTGTTTAAATTTCATATTTTTGTTTCTCTGAATTTAGGAGTTAAATTTTTGTATTTTTTGAGAATTTTCTTTAAAATAATTTACCAAGCAAGTCTACGTGTGGCTGACAATGTATTAGGGTTTTTGTCAAGCATTTTGAAGTTGTCAAAGTTTTGTTTTCGAAAACTGATGTTTCTAAAAGGCTGCTTCTCAGAAAATATTAACAATTTTTAAATGCAAATATCTCTAAAACGAAAGAGTTTACAAAAATATATTTTACTAATTCTTGTTCAGAACAACAAATTCTATCTGCAGTTAAAGTTTTTCTAGGGAATTTTGAATCACCCTGTATAAGTGGTCACAAATAGTAGGTTAATGCCTTCGGTAATTCCTATTTTGTGATATTACCTGTGGTGAACTTTTAGCTGGAATGGCTGAAATAGAAAAAAATGGGAAGTGATACCTTATTTTGAAGGCTTTTTAAATGCCTTTAGTGTTAAAATTTTAAAAATGTAGCAATTAGTTTTCAAGATCACCTAAGTTGCGTAGACCAATGCACATATCGATTTTGTTTTCGTGACTATTCAATCTGAACAATATTTCCAAGGCATTCCATAAGGTACACGTACTTGAACCACTTTCCCTATTTAAATTATGGTGATAAAACTCACCCCTTGAAAGGGGTGTGTCTTACGGTCTTACGGAAAGTGCAATACATTGACGTGTTCGAGGTTTTTCTCTAAACTAAATAGTTCTTCAAATACTCGAAAACGTGTCTGTATGATTTTTTTTCTGGTTTTGTAGATTACTGAACTCACTATTCGACCTCTTGGAGAAGCTTTTTAGAACATTATATTTTTAGAAGCGATTTAATATTGTAGTAGTAGTAATAGTAGTAGTAGTTGTTGTTGAAGAATTATAAGTAATATAAATGTTATATATATCAAAAAAAAATTGTAATTCCATATATATCATCACTCCTCTTAATCAGTAACAAACAACCAAAATCAAAAAGTCTTTCAACGGTAAACAAAATTTTGCACACTATTTATTTTTTAAATTAGTTTATGTTTGCTACAATTTTAAAAAAATCCTTATTTAGTTTGGGGTGATTTTTTAAAAATATGTCCACTTTTTTACTTTTATTTAGTTGTATCTCCATAAAGCTGCTGCGTATTGTTTTTATATTTTACTAAAAGATGCATCTATTGATCCTCTATTTATGGCCCAAATTTTGTTAAAAGGTAAAATACCCACTAAAATGTATATCTATCATTTGTATATATTTTATGTTGTTTAAATAATACTTATATTATTGCAATTTTGTTGATTTCATTCTCAAACTCTCGACTTCGGAACTCCCGCATGTTAGCTGGTACAATCGTCCTGCAAAAAGGATTTTCGTTTTTCAATTGGTCCTGGTTCTGGTTGAACCAGAACCGGTCCTTTCGTTTTAAAACAATGAAGTCACGGTTGCAACACGGTTATGAAATTTTAGAACCAGCCTGGGAGGTTGGTTCGGCCCTTTGGTTGTAAATATAACCCCTAAAATTTTGCAAAAGTATAGATAGTCTTTTTTTGAGTAAAATCAAAGATATCTTCATAATATTTTAAATGACGTCATTATTTTAGAACCGCTATCAAAATTGCTGAACAGCGCACTTTCCTGCGTATTGAAACACTTTTCAAAATATCTTCGGGGGGCGAACTGTCCTTCAAAAAAAAAAAGGTGAACATTAAACCATGTGGCAGATATAGAATTTTGCAAGTTCACTTTTGAAAAGTCAAATTTTAGAAATTGAAGTATTGTGGAAAATTTTGTGGCCGGTTTAGTTTGTAAAGTTTGGAAGTTTCATTATGGATTTTTGAAGTTGTATCTTGGAAACTGTAAGTTATTCAAATTCTATTTTATCTGGGCAATCTTCTAAGATTTTGTTTCTTTTAAAGGCTCTTTCTATTGGCCACAATCTTGTTGTCCAGTACGGGACAATATTTTTGAGATCCACCTCAATTTAGGCGTTTTATGAAGATTTTGTTTGGCGTTCACCATATGCTATAATGAGATTTTGGAGGAAATCCCTCAATAATCCTTGAGGTAAGAAGTTACATTTTTATATAAAAAAAGCGCCATAAAATAAAATTGTTTTGTTTAAAATAAAAAAAAAATAAATAAAACCTTTTATAAAAAAAATAAAAAAACTTTGTATAAAAGGAGAAAATAAAACTTTCTCCAAGTTTATATTAAAACAAGGTTTAATAAAATCTAATTTAAAAAATTAACGTTTTGCTTTTCTCTAAATAACATAAAAGGGTAACTTCTAAAAATTAAAATACTGAAAACTAAATAATGCTCTCTAACAGGGTCCTACTGTCCTACTACCAGCAATATTACGTACTTTTCTACTATCGGCTACTTTCGTCTATGTCTAACCAAGCCAGAGAGATGTCGAACGGGATTGATCCGATTTTGATGAGGAATGTCCCAAGGATAGACAGGTTTTATTTTATGTTTTAATCATTTAACAGAAGTAGGTTACTTCTATTTTTTTTTACTATGTACAGTAATTTTGGTTAATCAGGGGAGTATGTGCTGTATATAAGGAAAATCTAGATATTTCAAAGGTATACTGCGGTTGATATAAGAATTTTATTTTCAGTTATAAAACTAAAATTTCTAAATCTTTTAGAAATGTCAAAGTACAGTGTTATTAAGCGATAACGCTAACTGACCAGGTTAATGCAATTTTTATTATTCTGCACCGTAAACCATTTTAAAATACTGGTACTACAAACAGGAATACAGGATTTAAAAAAAATAACTTGTTTTTGCAATGCATATTTACTATATAAATGATCCTCAGTTTAGTGAAACAGTGTTTTCTTAAAGATAAAAGAGAGGTAGATATTTTTGTTATGTTTTCACTCTTTATTTTCGAATTTTAACAACTCTAAATTTTGATTAAGTTTCCTTATTCTTAATTAATAAATCAGTGATTTATCAAAATAAGGTGGCGCTCAAAAGCTAGGCGGTAAGTAAATACTTTTATTTATAGATATTAGCGTTTATTAAAATTTCTCCTTATCCACAACCATAGCTCTCAAAAAGACGTTAGAGTAGCCGTACGCAAGTGTTTCGCTGTAAAAGAGGATGCTACAATTTAAACCCAAAATAGTTTTTAAAAAAAAATTAAATTAAAATTTATAAGAAATAGTTTTTTAAATTTTTTTCTGCAAAACCGAGCCTACTTGGGAAAACCAACGGTGGTTATGATATCAAGGCACCTTGACGAGTATAACCCCTAAATGCACCGTAGGCACTTAATCGCTATCATAGAAAAAAAATTGGGTTCGGTCTGTCTGGCAGTTGTCTATGATCGCTATCTAATCCATTCTTTTTCTCTGTTGATCCCACGTAAATGAACAAAGAGGAAGCCTGGATTAGCTAAACTAATCCCAATATTTTTACAGTGCATCTGGTTAATTTACAAAAGATTTTCTTGCAACATTTTGTCTATTGGGCAGTGTAATTTAAGGGTAAAAGAATAAATTTCACGAACGCATCAATTCAAAATGTTTCCACATTTTCAGCCTTGTCTAGCTAAAAATAACGATACATTTTGAAATTAACTCTGTGTTTCGGACTTCCATTGCCTATATTTTATTTATACACGACGTTTCGATCAGTACAATTTCTGATCGTCTTCAGGTGCTACGTCTACAATCTATTCCTAAGGCTACGTACTTATATACTATGGGAAAGTTTAAAAAGTTGGCTCCGCCCAAGGAGGAGCTTCCAAATATTTGGAATTTCAACACTTGGTTTTCTGAAAATACCCTGATTCTGCCCAATAAAGGCAGCTTCAAGGAATTTTCGTTTCTTCCAGTGTGACTCCTTGTGCAAAACCTTTGCTTCTGTCCACTTCATTCGGTGTTGTTTTGACCATGCGTGTTCGGCGATTCCTGATTTCGTTGTTTCACCTCTTTGGGTATTCGTCTGATGTTCCTTAAGCCTAACAGATAGTGGTCTTTTTGTTTCACCTATGTATGATTCACTACACTCACAAGGAACTTGGTAAATGCATTCCTTATTCTGTTTGTTCTCCGGTTTTGTTTTACTAAGAAGGCTTCAAATTGTATTATTGGATTTAAAAGCCGTTTTTATATTAAAGTTGTTCGCTACTCTTCGAATTTTCTCTGATACTCTTTTAATGTATGGAATTGTAAGGAATTGCGTCTGTTATAAGTTTAAGGCTGAACCATTCTGCTGCAGATCCTTCTTAATGTTTCTTATTTCGATTTCCAAGTTATGAGAATGATGTTATACAAAGTTCTTGCCTCGTTTGGTTGTAGCGGAATGATTTGAACCTTGAGTTAAATATTGTCCTGTGTGAGTGGGTTTACGATAGACTGTTGTTCTGATGTTGCTTTCCACTCGTTTGATAAATACATCAAGAAAAGGAATTAAAGTGTGGTGAATCATACATAGGTGAAACAAAAAGAATACTATTTGTTAGGCTTAAGGAACATCAGACGAATACCCAGAGGTGAAACAACGAAATCAGGAATCGCCGAACACGCAAGCAAAGGTTTTGCACAAGGAGTGACACTGGAAGAAACGAAAATTCCTTGAAGCTGCCAGAATCAGGGTATTTTCAGTAAACCAAGTGTTGAAATTCCAAATATTTGGAAGCCCCTCCTTGGGCGGAGCCAACGTGTTAAACTTTACGGTTGAGTGATTTCCCATAGTATATAAGTACGTAGCCTTAAGAATAGATTGTAGTTTGCACCTGAAGACGATCAGAGATTGTACTGATCGAAACGTCGTGTATAATAAAACAAACTTTCAAACAAACGATATAGTCCAATTTTTTGATGAGCGGGCTGACGTCATTTTTGTCTCTGAAAACGTATTTCTTTGTTGTCAACAGTTTGCATGTCAAATAATTTGTTGTTTTCAGTTTGAAGTAACAGTTGAAACAATCAACGACATGACTTTTTTTTACATATTTATTGTCGCTGTCTAAAACAATGTATCAAATAGAGATAAAAAAAATGACGTCAGTCCGCTCATCAAAAAATTGCACTATACATTTTGTTATAACCACGATACATTTAACACTGTATGACAATGCGCATTTCGGCGTGACGTCACTTTGTGACTCCGATACCACCACATGTGCAAGGAAAAGGTATTAATTTTCCTTAATGTAATTTTGGGCCGCCGCGCGTTTAATTGTTTTTTGGTTTGAACGGATTGACTTGCGATTATTTAAATTAGGTTTTGTTCATTTAATTTAAAAAGTAAAAAAAAAATAGCGGAAGAGCTCCGAGCCGTGTCTTAGTTTTTACAAAATGTGCCCTCTTCACATCATTTAAAAACTATAATTTTCCTTTCATTATTTCCGGGTCTCAAAAGATACTTTCTAACTTCAACTCCTTACTGGCCTCAACCCCAATCAAAATAACAGGCAATTAAGATTATATTTAAATAAATAAAAACAATAAGGTTTCTCAAAACATTTTATTGTAGTAAAAATAAACTAAACAAAAATGTTTTAAGTTAACGATAACCATAAGATTGGTTCCTCTAATTTGTGCTCTGATTCACATCTTCTTTCGGCCCACCAGCGATTTTTCTTCATATTTTTGCTTGCGTACAGAATATGTTAAACTTCCAGGTAAATTTAAAGTAGGTACTGCAACAACCTTTAAATTACGAGCGTTCTTTGGGGTGTAGTCCATAAGTTTTGGTTGTAGAGGTATTTTGAAACAACTCCGAAATGTTCTGAACAAATCCTATCTGGAAAAAAATTACGATTACCGATTATATGCTGTTTTTAGCCTAATAATAGTAACGTAATGGAAATGTACCTACTTTATATAAAACAAGATTTTAAAAGAAAAATAAACAGATTGAACTAAAATAAACCATAACTTAAAATAAACGTATGGCGTTTCCTAAAATCATAGCCTAAATAGAGGGCTACGCTAAAACATAAGGGTTAAAATAAATACTAAAAACTTACAATTGTTTGACTGTATTTTTTCGTTTATTTGGCAGGCGATTATCCATTTCATTTATACATCATTTTCCCTTCGAAAGCTGAAGTATTTAATGTTTTTTTTTAATTGTGTAATAATTTTTACATCCAAAAACAGCGCAGTTTGATTTTGACACTGAAATAATCATTATCAAACAAAAAACTTGCACAACTTGTGTGTTGTTATCGTAGAAGGCAGTCATACATTTGGGAGTGCAAGCGCATTGATAATATTTCTGTTCTTTGCGATTTCAATTAAACCATGAGACAAATATATCAACTCAGTGAACTCTCAATCAAGCACGCTAATAAAACTTCAAATGTTGACGTCAGTTTATGAGTGCGCGGAAGGCGACGGAATTTGGAATAAATAGTAGCATACCGTGTTACGTGTATCGTGGTTATAACATAGTGTTAAAAAGTGCAGACAATGAAAAATAAAACGAATGCGTGTCAAACTAGGTTTATTGGTGGCACAATTGTAAGGTATAGAGTCTTCCATGGCCAAAATTTCTTTCTGTCAGAAAAACCGTAACCGGGAAACTTCAAATGTGACAACAACATCAGTCTAGGGCGTTTAAATTTCTGTCAACTTTCAAATCTGGTTTTGTTAAGCGGGTCATTGAGGTTAGCTTTTGTCAAAATAAAAATGAACGGACTGTAACAATCTCACGCTGCGCTGGGGCGCCAGAACCAAATCAATCCATGAAAATTTTATCCTCGCCTAAACAAGGCAAAGTAGGTCAATTCTATAGTTCTTTCGCACACTTATTGTGACCCTCGTGATACATAAATTGGTTATCATATTTCACTACTAATTTTTCCGTCACACCAAGTACGACTTGCGTCACGATCCTAAAAGCACAAAGAAAATACGTAGGTTATTTTCTTTGTGCTAAAAGTAAGCGCCAAAGAAAAATTATTGTCTCAAAAAATATTGCTATGTAATCTTATTTGGTGACGCATATCTTCACAAATAACAACATGGCATTTTTTATTACGAATGAAAATAGTAGTTTTAACAACTAGTGGCTAAAATAGTGCTTTTTTTACAAGCGTTGGTTTAAATAACGAGCGCAGCGAGTTATTTAAAAACGCGAGTAAAAAAAAGCACAGTTTAGCCGCGAGTTGTTAACACTATTTTTTTTAATACCTTTATCAAAAAATCCAAGAAAAACAGGAAAATACTTTTAAAAATCTTGAACGAAGAGCACTTCTCGCAACACATCATCTTTACACTATAAATCAAGGCGGCTGTTAAATAAAATAACAATGCGGTTTTCATAGCGATGTGCCTTTTTACTCGGTGACGTTCATTGATGCGACATTTTAATCTTTGACAGTTTGAAATTTTTTTAAATGATTTTTTCGTAAATACTTGATGAAAACCGATGTAAATGACTTAATTTTTAGGCAAAAATAATTAGATTTTTTCAATATTACTATATTTCGCTATTTCTCTTTAATTTTAAATAAAAAGCGGACAGAAATCTTTTTTTGCACCCGTGATCAAAAAAAAAGTTTTTTTGCATCGGTAACCAAAAAAGCCATGCTTTAGTTATCTGCAGAAAGTTACTAAAATCATGTTTTTGATGAAGGTATAAAAAAAAACATTTTTTTATTGTTCAGGGGCGCAAAAATAGTAGTTTTCACAACTACTGCCTAAAATAGTGCTTTTTTTACAAGCGTTGGTTTAAATATCTAGCGCAGCGAGGTATTTAAAAACACGAGTAAAAAAAAGCACAGTTTAGTCGCGAGTTGTTAACATTATTTTTTTTAATACCTTTATCAAAAAATCCTAGAAAAACAGAAAAATACTTTTTTATATACCTTCATCAAAAACATATTTTAGTAGGTGACTGCCTGCAGATAACTAAAGCATGGCTTTTTTGGTTACCGATGCAAAAAAACTTTTTTTTTTGATCACGGGTGCAAAAAAAGATTCCTGTTCGTTTTTTCCCAAAATTAAAGAGAAATAGCGGAATATAGTAATATTAAAAAAAAATTATTATTCTTGTCTAAAAATTAAGTCATTTCCGTCGGTTTTCACCAAGTATTTACGAAAAAATCATTGAAAAAAATCGTCAAAATTTCAAACTGTCAAAGATTAAAATTTCGCAAAAATGAACGTCTCCGAGTAAAAAGGCACATCGCTATGGAAACCGCATTGTTATTTCATTTAGCAGCCGCCTTGATTTATATTGTGAAGATGGTGTGAGAAGTGCTCTTAAAACTGTACTTTTTTTTATTTGCGTTTTTAGATACCTCGCTGCGCTCGTTATTTAAACCAACGCTTGTAAAAAAAGCACTATTTTAGACACTAGTTGTTAAAACTACTATTAAAAATGTCAAACAACATAAACCAAGGCGGCTGGTCAATGAAATAACAATGGTTTCCATAGTGATGTGCCTTTTTGCTCGGTGACGTTCATTGTTGCGACATTTTAATCTTTGACAGTTTGATATTTTGACGATGTGTTTAAATGATTTTTCCGTAAATACTTGGTGAAAACTGGCGGAAATAGCTTAATTTTTAGAATTTTTAAGAATAATTAGATTTTTTCAATATTACTATTTTCTTGCCATGCTTTAGTTATCTGCAGAAGTTACTAAAAATGTTTTTATTATTTTCTTTGCACACGAATAATGTTAAAAAATTTAAATAACTTCCTAAAACCCTTTTTTAAGGTTTAAAAAAATTAAAAAGACAAAAGCGTAATTTGTGCAGAAATTTTGCAAAAAAGTTGATGAACTCGCCTCACAATCCCTGTTTTGTTCGATTTTTCAATGCCACGACCTTCTTATTGATCTTAACCTTATACCCCCTACCAAGGTACCACCTTGATACTGCGGCGGCTTTATTATACCAACATCAGTTTGTCTATTGATCAACCGCATACCAAGCGAAGACTCAGCAACATCAAAGTTATTTCTTTAAAATCCAGTCCAGTGACTTACAATTTTATACCGGTACCATCGGATCGAGTACCATCAGTACGCGAAGTCATTCTGGCGGTTCTTTGTATTTGAAACTTAATTAATTTTCGTTGAAAATGCGCTGAATAATAAGTTGAATTTGGTGCTTTGCCTGTGATTCTTTTAACATATTTTAACATTAGTGTTTTTAAAATAGTGCGAAAAATGGGTTTACAGAGGCTACTTCTCGCGGTAAGTAGCACTGTTTATTATCTCTTCCACCTTGCGGTACTTTGTTATTATTATTTAATAATCCGGTGCACTGCCAGGTTAAATAACTATGGGCCATTGTTCAAAGGCCTCGAAAGCCAATTGAATAATTATTGCGTTTTTTTCGAATAAAGGATCGAAGAAAAAATATGTAAATTGTGGTAAAAGATCGGGCAGCCCACTTACTGAAGAACAGTTAGGAAGAGGTCAATGATCAATTTGCAGTTGTGTGGATTTCGTAGTGTGCGAGGCAATCGCTAAAAACGTTTAGCCAATTTTTTAATCACAATTACCTCCCTTATTCAAAACACATTTTGTAAAATTTTAAGTGTCACGACAGACAAATAATTTACTGCCCAAAATCTCACTAAATGTAAAAATCATAAAAAACAGGACTAATAACAAAATTATTACATGCAGTTTTTGAAGAAAAAATTATTTTTTAAAAATGATCAAAATTATTTTTTTTGTTATAAGATAAATACCTCCTAGGAACCATTCGTCAAGGGGTCGCAAATTTTTAGCTGATTTTTTTAAATAATTGGAATATATGAATCTTAAAATCATGTTTATAAGCATGATTTTCCATTTTTTTACCACCTCCACTTCTGTTACTTTAAAAAGATCAATTCTACACACAACATTATTTTATGATGCCCTTTAATAAATTGTCCTTAAAGCATCATATACTAAAAAATGAAACTCTCCAAAAAAAAAATAGAATTTCTAATGGAGCCAAAAATTAACTGGAGATCAATTTAAAAAGCTTCCTCAGTTTAAATTCATTTTGTGTTCGGTCAGCTCGGAAAAAAAATGAAGTAGGTTTTAAGGTTTTAAGTTTTAAAGGCAGCCTAAAACCGACTAGAACAATAAGTTCCCTTGTTTAATCTTTATTGGATAATGAAGTTTTTGTAAAAAATATGAACTATCTAAAAATTTTTTTTTTTGCTTTTTTATTATGACAAATATATTTTTAGGTATAAGTTTGTTTACATATTAAAGTAAAATAGAAAATATAAAAAATAATAAACAGCTAAAAAATAAACAACCACAAAACAAGCATAAATTTGACATCAACTTACTTACATTAAATGGAACACCCTGTATATTATTTAAGACTTCGATAGATCTCTTCTTCCTGATTCCAAAAATATACCGTATGTTATTTTTGTCTTGAACTATATAAAAATGAATCTGTGAGGAGCCGTGGAAACGCATATTTTAAATATCGCATCTGGAAATCTCAATAAAGAAAATTTTTTGTGGTGCAAAAATAATATCTAAACAAAAAAAAGATACTTTTAATCAGCTGATTTTTGCGGTTTCTACGGATACGTCCACGGATGTAGAAATTCTTTTTTACATCCGTGGATACGTCAAGAAAAGTCTTAACTTTTCAGGTGAAGGAAACTTATTGCAGTTTTAAGTGTTGGCTGGCTCATGCACTATCATTAACTAACGAATACCGCATAAAAACAGGCGCAGAACACTTGTTCTAGGGTTCTACCTACACAAAATTTCAATTTCTAAACTTATTTACATTAAAAGAAAAACGGTACGGTTTCTCAAGGAAGTATAACAGCTACTTTTGGTGCTTAACAACACTATTTTGTCTGTGACACTGATTTCGTTTTAGACCTTTCATGTTCCAATAAAAAAGTTTGACCGAATAATATACTATCGCTCGGGTGTACAGGGTGATTCACTATATTTTGAACCCCTTAGCGCCTTTATTATTGATGATACAAAAAAAGTTTAAATTGAAAAGTTTTATAGATTTTTAAAAGCCTTCTGACCCACATGACAGATGTTGTCAAATGTCATTCCATATGTCAAAATTTGACATCAACTTACTTACATTAAATGGAACACCCTGTATATTCTTTAATACTTCCCTACATTTGACCCCAGGTCCGCGCTTGTAAGCACCTGTTTCCTTGTATCAATTATGATCACATATTTACTACAAATTAAGTTTTTTTATTATTTATCCTTAATCCCCCCCCTAAGTCAATTCCCAGGTGCGCCACTGGGTTTGGTTTTGGTCCACCTGTGACATGCCTTTTTGTTCTCTCCTATCTCAAAAGTTAATAGAAAGTAAATCTTATGTTAAAGTTATTTAAACAATTTTTTTACAAAGTTGGAAAAAGGCACAAATCTGAAATTTTCACAAACTTTAGTCCCCTCACCAAAAAGTGTAGTGTAGTAAGGCGAAACTTTACTTAAAATACACCTACTGTGCACTGCAGGAGATATATTTTAAATAAAGTTACTTGGGGCATTCTGATCAAAATATTGAGGTTAGATTCGGTTGGGCCTAAAAATACCAAAATACATAATTTTGTGATGGTGTCTCTGTCTGTCGGGGACACGAAATTATATGGCACCTTGCGATGAGCTAGTTTTTGATGAGGGTAGGAGGTTGGAATCCAGGTAGGAAGGGAGGTTGAACTTTTAAAAAAATTCTTACTCACGAACCGTTATATTTAGATCTATAATTACATTTTCAACAAAAACTATGCCTATATATATATATATATATGTCTGTCAGTTAATCATTTTATTAGAAAAGTTATTTATAAAAAAAATATTTACAACATATTATTATGAAGTAAAGTGCTTTTCTCTCTTAATTCATACAATCCGCGGGGGAGGGGCAACGAACCTACGTTACGGAATTGATTAAATTATGTTTGGGTATACCTACAAAACAAAAGGCTCATTAATATTTTACAATTATATTTTATAAAAAGTCGGCACTTGGTATTTCGACTTGCAAGTCGTGAGACAAAAATTCAGGTTACAAAGAACGACAGTATACCGTTTCTCACAGGACATTACTATGTCCAATCGATTTACAGTTAAAATAACATAATGATCATATATATATTATTATGAAGTTAAATAAAATTAGCAAATACTGTTGCCTAAAAAGTAAAAAGAGAAAATGTCCAGGTGGATAAAGTATATAATGATACTAATATTCTTACTTGGACAAAAAGTTGTGTGGGAGGTGATAATATAAACATTTGATGACAAACACTAAAGAACTAATGGAAGATGCAGATTCTGGAATAACTTTTAGGGCCGGTTTCTCAGTAGCGGGTGAGCCGTGAGTTAAAATAACCCAGACTTAAACAAACCCTAACGGAAAATGATTTTGTTACCATCTCTCGTTCTAAAGGCAGCTGGTGATAAAATGTAGTTCACGTTTTTTTGGTTTTCTGCACCTTTCATGGAAAATAAAACTACCGAGGTCAATAGTTTCATAAAATATTGTGGGTTGAAAAAAGAAACTAATATCTTTAATTTCCGGCATAATTTGGGCATCATACATTTCTCTAAAAAGCATAAAATTTAAGTCTAAAACGAGGTGTAAAATAAATGAATGCTATTCCATCTCCAAAAATTTTTTGTCTCAGACTAATTTTTTTTATTAATCTGAGTTTTTTGTATTAAAATTTTATGGCATAACAAAGATTTTATCTTCATAATATTACACTTTTTTTACTTGGTTACTAGACTTTAAAATTTTTTCATATTAAATTATAACACTTAATCTGAATCATTAAAAAAAAAGTACATACGAAACATGTGAGGCAAATATTTTTTTATACTTTTAAACGTTCCATCCATTTTTAAGGGCTGCAAGATGTTTTTAAAATAATAAATAATATGTGAAGATCTAAAAACTTTATAGAACAAAGTTGTATTTACTAACTGGTAGAACCAAATTGGGATAAATTGTGGATTTTCTGGGATAAAAATAGTTAACGAAAATTAAAGATAAAGATATAGGATTAAACCGTAAATGCAAAACGTATATAATTTTTACTGGGATTTAAGAATATTGAGGCTTGTTTCTCTGATTTCAAAAAGGTATTATTTTTATAAGTTGCGATAAATAGTTTTTGAGATATAAAACTTTAAAACTCTCAATTTTGCAATGATATATATCATATCAAACTAAAGGTTTTTGAAATTAGGAAAATAAAGCCAATTTAAAAACCAAATAATATACAGGGTGTTTCATTAAATATATATATTTTGTAAATTAATTTATTGCCAAGCCAACAAAAATTCAAAGATTTGTATAGAGTCTCTTCCTCCGCCTTAATTAAATTAAATAATAAAAAAACTTTTATAAACACCTTAATAAAAAAATTAAATACCTAGAAACAATATTTGTTAATTCCATTTCTAAACTGTTTTTCGTTACTTTCCTTTAGGAGAAGAATGTCAAAAAATAATTAATCACCCTGTACATATAGTTTTCAATTTAAATGAATTAAAAAAATAAATTTCATATTTCTTTCATAAAACACATTTTTATTTGTTAAATTGGCTGAGACAGACCCAATATATCCATTATTTCAGTAGCGCACCCTGGAATTGACTTCGGGGGGGGGGGGGGGGGGTTAGGTAAATAATAAACAAAACTTAATTTGAAGTAAAAATGTGACCATATTTACATATTTTTACATTTTAGGCATCGATACTTCTGTGCACACTTGTAGATAGCACCCTATCCAAATTAGAAACAAAAAAATGCGAAGGCGGCGGAGGCCTAAAATATCTATGGGGCGACGCCCTTACAGACGATCCAGAATGCGTGGGCCCCACGAATAAACCTTATCCAACGTAGGTATATATTTTTACAATATGCACATCGTTGTCAAAAGTAAATCCCTGGGTAATTCCATCTTATTTTAAGGCTCAAATACCTCAAAAAAAAAAAAAAAAGTTACCCCGCCCCCGCCCTTTCGTTCCTTTCTGGGGGTGGGTTAGTTTTGAAAACCAGCCATTTTTTGGGTCAAACTATAAAAATTTATAACTTTTGCCCAGGTTGTGGTAACGATTTCAAATAAACTGCAGTATTTAGATTAGGGATTGCCGTTTAATACTACTTTAAGGTAATTTTCATTTTCCAGATCCAAAGGGTCTTTTTTATCTTAACTGGCTATTTTTAATATACCTTATAAACGATAAACTTTATTAGCTAACTTAAATCTGAAAACTGCGTATTGGTGGTATCTTTGGTTCAATCCTATCGGGCACACCCCACCAATATTGTTTTTTTCGTCAAATGGTAAAGCCATGATGGTAATTTAAGGCTTAAAATATTTTAGCATAATTTAAGGGGTAACGTTTTGTTTAAGTAATTTTTACTATGTTTTTTTTATACCATGATTTTTCTCACATTTTAAAGCTTTCTTTCCAAACTTTCAATTTTTAGAACAAAACACTCACCTTTTTTAAGTGTTCACTGTTTTTTAAGCGTTTAAAAAAAGTACTGGCAAAAAACATATTTTCTCTGTTAGAATGAAAAATATTGTAGATAGTTGAAGAAACAGCAGGCTTAAAAAGTAAAGATTTCTGTTTTATCATCTTTAGTGGTGTAGTGCATATGATTTTTATTTTGCCATTTTTATCAAAAAAAAGCAAAAATTGTAATTTTTCAGAGCGTAAAGTGTGTAAGACTGGTATTAATTTATTTTAATCAAAGTTCTTTACAGTTTACAAATTTACCAAAAAACGAGTCCTACTAAAAGTGTATTTTAGCACATCTAAAAATAATTTAAATAATTTTACCTACTCGCGTGCGGAAAAGTGCACTTTACAACACTCTTTTGGATGTGGAAGATTGTACTTTACCGCACACTATGCGGTAAAGTGACTACGATTATTTATTATTTCTTTTTTGGGAATTTTTAAGGCTTATAGGTAAAAATTTAAAAAAATACATACGTAAAGTGTCTTTACCGCCCTTGCCGGCTTAACCGAACTCGCACTTGTTAGGTAAATAACTATAACAGGTATTTAACTAAATTATTTTAAGGTTCATCATGACTCTACAATAAGGCTTATATTTTAGCATAATTTAAGGTGTAACAGTTTTGTCATGATTTTTAAGCTTTCTTTCCAAACATTCGAAAACACTCACACTTTTCAAATTTTCACTGTTTTTTAAGCGTTCAAGAAAAGTACTGCTAAAAAACATTTTTTCTCTGTTAAAATGAATAAACGAGAGACAGTAGGCTATAAGAAAGTATTTTAGAGAAAGATGGAAATAATTTAAGGCAATTGTTTAACAAAAATATCTGTTTTGTCATCTTTAGTGGTGACGTGCATATGATTTCTATTTTGCCATTTTTATCCAAAAAAACAGCAAAAATTGTAATTGTTCAAAACATTTTTCAATTTTTCATGGTTTTTTACGCGTTCAAAAAATATTTTAGGTTGTTGGAGAGAGACAGCAGTCTATAAAAAGGTATTTTGGAGAAAGGTGAAAATAATTAAGGCAATTGTTTAATAAAAATGTCTGTTTTGTCATCTGTCTGTCATCTTTACTAATTAATTAATTTTATAGTATCGAAATCGGTTTACTAGTTCGAGAGTTATATACGCACAAACACACAGACATAGGCGTCAAACCTCTTTTTTGCATTCACGTCGAGTGTTAAAAATAGTGAATTTTGTTCAGTAGATGTCACAACTCTAACCAATCACTTTGTATTCTCAGTTCTTAACAATGAAGTAAAATTTAAAAAAAAAACAAACAAATAAAGAGATGAATAACTTGTATACACTATTTAAATGATTTTAACTATTTTTCCCATTTATTTTTTAGAACAGCCATTGAAAGGTCGTTCAGAGGACCCAATCCCTGGCTGGGGAGTTACAGAACCGGAAGGGCGACCTCCCAAAAGACCATCGACCCTTTCTTAACGAGGAAAGCTCTCTTAAGGTCTTACGAACTAAACTCGGGTGATAAGACGAGTGTGTTTGGTTCGAGACAAGGTACATACTATCAAAACATATACATTTGTTTGTTTTTTAGTACTATTGTAAACAAAAACCATACATACAAAATCTTTTAAACTTGGCATATTCAACTACAAAATACTAATATTTTGTCCGTCAATTTCACCACGGATTTTGTCCAATTTGCTCAGGGTCTCATTTTCTATTAGCGAATTCTTTTGAAAAAATGATCATGGCGCTGTCAAAAATTTGCCCCAGGGCAGCTCTAATAGAATAAGACTGGCGCACTGATAGTCTGATATTCCCAAAGTGAATACGATTTATTAGATTTATTATTTTTTTATAAATGAAAAAAAAAACACAACTTGTAAATATGTAAAACAAAAATAAAAAACCCCAATAAAAACATTTATTTTGTGGATGTCTTCTCCGTGCCACAAAGCCCAAAATTCTTGCTTATCGTCCTTGTGGCTACCACTAAAAATTTCGCCAAACTGCCTCTCCCGCCATTTTTATAAAAAATTAAAAATCGCGTGCACCACGACCTCTTATAGCTTGTGCGAAAAAATGTGCACTGAGGGCAACACTGGGTTTATCAGTTGCTCAAAAGAACACAAACTCTTGCACTAAAAACAAAAAAAAAAAATGCCACCGCTCCTGCCATGATAGTAACTATTAAATATATCAGATAAAAGTAGTCTGACGATGTCCAATTAAAAAACATATATCATATTAAATGTGTGTTTTTTTAGCGAGAGCTTCAAGTATGTCCAACAGTTGTGACGGCACGCCCGCGAGACTGTGCAAAACTAGATACAATACTACAGCCCCGATGTACGGGGTGTCGCTCACATCTGGCCAGCCAGTTACGATAGTGCAAAAGTTTCCCGATTTGTTACAGCAAGTGGTTTTTGAGGTAGGTTGCGGCTGACTGCAGAACGTGTGAAAGTGTGAGAAGAAAGTACCTGCTGTGGGAGTGTCCTTGACCTCTTTACACTACTATAATTTTGTTCATCTCCATCTCACTCCCCCTTGAATTTTCGTGAGACTGTGTTAAACTAACGTCCTTAAAGTTATGATTGGAAAAATTAGTGCTAATTAAGTGCTAATTAAATGCAAAGTCACAAAATTTTGTGGTTTTGTAGTTTCCGAGATATGACCTGCACTGCTAGCTACCCGTTAGAGATAGCAGTGCACCATACTAGAATGGTCCCAATAAGTGGTATAAATGGTCCAGAAAATTAAATGCTAATTAAATTCTGTCATTTCAATCAGAAAATTCAATTTTTTTACTTTTTTCTGCATATTTTTTAAAATCAATGTGGTGCATTACGCTTATTTGAGTTTTCATGAAAGAAGAAGTTGGTGGTGTTTTTAATATTCGAAAAAATAGTGCTATTTAGGTAATAATTAAATGCCACGTCACAAAATTTTGTGCTCTTGTAGTTTCCGAGATATGACCTGCACTGCTAGCTACCCGTTAAATATGGCAGTGCACCATGCTAGAATGGTCCAGAAAATTAAATGCTGCCATTTCAATAAGGAAATTCTATATATTTTTACTATTTTCTGCATATTTTTTAAAATTAGCTGTGTGCTAGCAGTGCAGGCCATATCTCGGAAACTACAAGAGCACAAAATTTGCTTACTTGGCATTTTATTAGCACCCAAATAGCACTAATTTATACCAATATCAAAACCACCACCAACGTCTTCTTTCACGAAGACTCAAATATGTGTATGACTTAAAGTTAGCAGTGCATCAAGTTAATTTTAAGAAATATGCAGAATAAAGTAAAAAATATAGAATTTTCATATATTGTTTTTATTTTTAACTTTTGGTACACATAAGTACAAACAAAACATATAACAAGGCTGAAGAGAACTTTCTCATAAATTTTAAAGTTTTTCATTTTGTGGATTCTGGACGCCCCCAACCCCAAGTATTTAACTACCTGTTAACAGAGCAGTGCTCTCAAATATTTATTTTTAACTCCAGGGTACCTAAAGAAATTAAAATATCTCGATAACTACTTAAACTAGGACAGTGGTTTATAGCTCGTTTTAAAAATATTTTAAATACCTTTCGAATGATGTATCACATGATGTACTTTTTGTTTAAAAAAAAAATTGAAATTAATTTTTGACAAACAGCGTTTTTTATTTTTTTCAAAAAAAAAAATATTTTGTTTCTGGATATTTCGCCAAACTATTTACAAAATTTCAAGATGGAGACTTGATGGGTTCATCAACAAAAATTATTTTAAAAATTTTTAAAACAATTTTTAAAAAAAATTAGGTTATGTAATACTTTAAAATACCTATAAAACAAGGTATTACTCGCTTTTGTACGGTATACAGCTCTCAAGATATTACTCTTTTTGTGTACCTACTCATTTGGTTAAAATTTACTGTTTTTACAAGCATTTATCAAACTATGAATATCTTGAGAGCTATACATACTTCAAAAGCAAGTGATAGCTTGTTTTAAAGGCCATTTTAATGAAGTATCACAAAAACTAATTTAAAAAAAAAAAAAAATCAAAATTTTTAAAATAATTTTTTATGATGAACCCATCAAGTCTCCATCTTGAAATTTTGTAAATAGTTTGGCAAAATACCCAGAAACGAAATATATTTTCATAAAAAGGAATAAAAAATGCTGTTTTACAAAAATAAAAAAAAATAATTTTTTTATTATTTTTTTTTTAAACAAAAAGTACGTCATGTAATACAGCATTCGAAAGGTATTTAAAATACCCTTAAAATGAGCTATAAACCACTGTCTAAGTTTAAGTAGTTATCGAGATATTTCAATTTCTTTAAGTACATATTTGAGCAAAATTGGTAGTTTTTGTGACATTCAACAATTAATTTAAAAAAGAACTAATAGTGAAAAAAATTTAAATTTGGGATTTTTCATCCCCTTTATGGTTAGAATAAATGTATCAAAAATTATCGAAATGGGGAGATGGTCTGCCAAACCTCTGGTTGATTTGATTTGAAATGACCCAAATGTTAGCAGAGCAGTGCTCTCAAATTTTTATTTTTAACTAACTATTCAAAACTATCCCTTTATTTGCAGGTCTGCGAGAACTCGGAATGCGACCTGGTTCGAGGCAAGTGCACCCAAACCTACGTGCCCTATTTGTTTCTGGTCATCCCCCTCGGCCCTGTCACGTTGACAGGTCAGGATTACGTTCTAGTCGAGAGTGGGTGCGTGTGCAGGCCGAAATACGCTTCCCAAATGACAAATGAGCAGCCCAGCATGTCATCGATACCAAGATTTTAGTTTTTACACACCTTTTTTTGTACAAAGATTTGTTTGTTTTTGCAGTGCAAACTGGCGTACAAGTTACTATAAAACCTCCCTTATACAAATGGTCTTCTTATAATATTTGTTTTAAAAGTAATAAAATTCAAAGGAAAAATATTGACCAAAATTTGTCTATAAAATCCATTTAAAGTTTCATTTTTAAAATAACATCAGGAAAAAAAAAACAAGAAACATTCATTTTTAAAACCCTTTGACAACTTCCTGTTGAATATTCTAGATAGATTTACCCTTGATTTCATACCTCAAAAGGGCATATATTCTTGCAAAAACTCCCCCAAAAATTCTTTGACATTTGTGTGTAGAAAGTGTATTATCTCTGGAAATACTTATCCTGAAGGATAGGTACCAAACAGAACAAAACCGCATTAAAATTGGTTTAGTGGTTCAAGAGGTACATACACACAGACATAGGGCTCAAACTCATAACACAATTCTTTTTTCGCATTCGCGTTGGGGGTTAAAAAAAGGATGAGCCCCAGACTTGCTTGTTTTTTTTTTTACTTAATAGAAAAGTGTAAACCTCTAGTTAGCAAACAATTGTAATTAAGAGCTAGCTTGCCCAAGTTTTTGGTACAACTAAGCCTTGTATTAGAGGGAGCAAATTAAAAGATTTTGTAGAGCAAAAAAGGCAGTTAATGCTAAAAATGTAACTTGTAAGACCACTTTAAGTAATTTTGTCCTTACTTATAAGTAGATTACTATTTGTGTAAATTAGTTATTTAATAAAAACGAAAAATTTTGTGCCTAGATAGTCTTAAAAACATTTTGATAAACAGACTGCGTACCTAAATTATTTTTTTTACTGTAAGGAATAATAATTTATTTATTTTAAGGAATTAAAAATGTTATTTTTAACTTATTTATTTATGAAACTAATAATAACAATCTTAAAAATAATTATTATTTAAGTTATTTATACTTGGAATAAACAGAATATATTTCTATATTTTATCTTTTTTTAGAGAAATTTTTTAATATGAAGTTGTAGCCAAGGTTGTAGCCTTCAAAATCGAATATTTTAGTGCTAATTTTGTATTCACAGTGTGCCTGTTAGCTGTTAGTGTGATAATGTTAGCTGATCCCTTTTTTGAAATTTTGCACAAAGTATTACTTTTTTGAGAAAAAAAATATAAGAAATTAAAAAAAAAACAATTTGATGAAATTATTCTAAATATTTAAATTCAATATTTTATTACATAGACATAGAAATATACTTATCTTCTGAAAACTATAAACATTTATTTGAAATAATTTAGAAAACTGAGATAACTAAAGATTTTTATTTGGTAATATAAGCTTAAACAATTAGCAACTAGGTACTATAAACTTCAACTTTCAACAATTAACAAAAAATATAACCTTTATTTAATAGTTTAACTCCAACATATAAGCATTTCATTTATTGCCACAGGAGTAACAGAAATAATAAAAATCCATGTTTTTTTCCATCACTTGGCCGACAGTTTGGATTACCTAGATTGTGGATTGGGCACCTGTCAGAGCAGGCCGGTGAGTTAGTTCACCGGGAGTTTTTGAAATACTGGTAAAAATATAAAATGAATATGATTGAAAATAGAAATTTTTACCTTTGTCTGGTAAAATTTTTTTCAAAAAATATTTAATTTCTGAAAATGGTCTCTTATATGTTGGAGTTAAGCTATCAAATAAAGGTTATACTTTTTGTTATTTGTTAAAAGTTGAAGTTTATAGTACCTAGTTGCTAATTGTTTAAGCTTATAGTACCAAATAAAAATCTTTAGTTATCTCAGTTTTCTAAATTATTTCAAATAAATGTTTATGGTTCTCAGAAGATATTTGTTTGTCCATAGCATCAATTTTCAGTAAATTTTTGTTTTGGTCTACAATAAAATATTCAATTTATCTAAATATTTTAGAATAATTTCATCAACTTTAATTTTTTTTTTAATTTTTTATTTTTTTTTTCTTAAAAAACTAATACTTTGTGCAAAATTCCAAAAAAGAGATCAGCTAGGATTTATGGAATCCAGTTTTGAGCTTATGGAATAGTCACTAACAAATAACAATTATCACAAGACAAATTTTGGTGGTATTTTCATGTGTCCTACAGCCCATTCAGGCACAACGTGTGTATTGAACTAACAAATTCAAACAGAAACTCCCATCGAGTTGTTAATCCCAAAGAAAATGTCTGATGTTCATCTTGTGTCAGTCCACTATTTTTACATCCTTATTTATCATTTTTTATAGTGCCACTAATATTGAATTTGGACCTTAAGTTTCCCACTTACAACAGTGAAATTTGTAACAATGGCATTTTTTTGTCAATTAATATTTTCCTAAAGCAGAGAACAAATAAAGTGCTAAAATAAATACACAAAAATTACCTTTATATTCTGCAATTAATCTTCTCCTGCAGGCATGGCATCTTCTAACCGTCTTATAAACTTCACCCTTATTTCTGTATTGGAATCTCCTTTAAGCTGATCCTGTACAATCCAACTTTGTACTTCCAACTGCACCATTTCCAGGGCTCCTCTGATAGCCCCGCATATTATATTACAATATTTGATTTGTTTTATATCCTCTGGTAGTTCAACAAGTTCTGTTAAGGGGTTGCTATCCAGAACAAATGAGAATTCATCACCTGCAGCACTCCAGTTTACAATGTTGGGTTGGACTCCCAAATAGAGTTTGACAGCCATTTGAAGTTTGTCTGCAGTGTCTTTGAAATCCAGGCATCGACCTAAAGTATAAAAATTAACAAGTTATGAGAAAAACTAAAATTGTCAAAAAAATTTTTAATTGGTCTAACAATATTTTCAGGTTCAATTTTTTTTACATGAAATCTAGAATTTTTTATTTTTTTTTTGAAATGCCTTGTAGAAGGCCTTTTGAATTGAATGATATAAAAAAAATTGGGGAAATGCACCATTTTTGAGAAAAATGGAAAAAATGGAAACTTTGTGTTGGTGTTGGAAACATGTTAGAGAAAAAATAAAATGGTTTTAGTTTCTACTTGATTTCCTCAATGGAAATATAGAAATGAAAATGTGCTTAAATGCATTATTTTTGAGAAAAACTGAATAAAAGACATTTTTTTTATAGAAATCTGTTTTTAGAAACATTATTACGATTTTGGAATTTGAACATTCTCCTGAATATAACTATATCATTGAAAATGTGCGGAAATGTACCGTTTTTGAACTTCTTGTAGAAATGTGATATGAAAAAAATTGAAACGGCTCTAGATTTCACTTCTCCTCAATGCAAATATGGAAATGAAAATCTGCAGAAATGCATTGTTTTTGAGAAAAAGTGAAAAGGCTACTTTTTGTAGAAATGTGATAATGCATTTCTGCAGATTTTCATTTCCATATTTGCATTGAGGAGAAGAAGTGAAATCTAAAACCATTTTTATTTTTTCTTTATCGTGTTTCTACACAAAGTTTCTATTTTCAATTTTTCTTGAAAACCTTATGTTTCTGCAAATGTTTGCTTTTATATTAAAAAGTGGAGCCTTATTTTCTTTTCAAATCTTTTCAGCTCTCTCTCATTGGTTTTTTTTTAAAATCAAATGTGGAATAAAATTTAAAGATGAGCTCACCAGTTCCAGTTTTTGACAAAAAGTCCTCAATCAACCTTATGCCCATATTATAGCCAATTCTTTCTACATGCTTGCTGACATCATCAATGTTGTCCATATCTTTGACCATTTGTGCAACTAAGGAGCCATAAGTGAGTGTTACCAACTCTGAATTCTGAAAAGCAACAAGTACCTAGTAATCTAAAATTAGCTTCAAGTAGAAACAGATGAAATTAAATAACTATACCTCTGGATAAGAATCTGCCAGATTTTGAATGATAAGAGCGAGAGAAACCTTTAATGCCCTTTTTCATTTCTACAACCCCCTGATAAAGTTTTATTATCAGGAGAAACGTTCTTTTAATATTAATATTTTACTCTAGGGTTGAGCTGCAAAAAGAAAGACCAACAATACAAACTAGCTGAATTTTCTTTGACCCCTTTATTAATTATTAAACATTTGGTGTTTGGGGTGATGAAGGTAAAAGCCTAATCAGAAAGACTAGTCATAAAACCTTAAATAAAATACTTCTGGTTACATCACTCAATTTATTGAAGAAACAGCCTCAGTTCTCAGGACCCTCTCAGCAGAGTCTAGATGTTTATTTTCATTGTTTTTATAGTTTTAGATATTAAAAAAAAAATCAATACCTATTGTTGTTGCTTAAAGTGCTGCTTTCTTGAAAAATAACAATTTGTGTAGCTTCAAGCAATTTTTGTATCTAAAAAATCTATAACTTACCACTTTTTTTATATCAAATCGTGATCGCGACATTTTTAAAGAATTTTTCTAAGGGAAAAAAAATTATTTTGTGATGACCATATAAAATTTTGCAAAATTTATAAATTGACCCTAAAATCTTAAATGTCTCCACACAGAACACTCTTGTCAATGTCAACCACGAAAAAAACAAGCCATCACGCGACATGGCTTTTGGCAAAAAATAACAACTCATTAGGGTCATGTGACTGTCTTGACCAACAAAAGTAATGAAATACATATCATATGACTATTTTGGGATGAACCCAAAATAAGCATGTGATCATTAAATGCAACATTGCCAAGCTTGCACAAGCTATTCTGCTGGATATTTTACGATTTTTTTGTTGGCAGCATTTGTTGTCAAATATTGACACAATAACATGTCACTTTTCCCGCTCGAATCAAAAGCAATGTAATTTTTGTTAGAAAGTGAATTTTTTAATTTTTCTTTTTTTTACTTGTTTGTTGTTAACTGTTAGTGATCTAGTAAATCCTATCAATGTCAGAGACGGAAGGTGGGTACAATTTCGCAACTTTGGTAATTATGCAGTATACGGTTTTCTGCCATTTTTGATTTTTTTTGAAAAATTCTTTATGGGGGCACCTTCTAGGGTCCCTAGGACCCCAAATCCGCCTGCGCCCGATTTTTTTTTTTTTTTTTTTTAACGAGAAAAAAGGGTGCCCAGGGGGGGTTGTAAAGTGTTTTTTTAATTGTTTTGGGTTGGTTTGGATTAGGTTGGGTTGGACTGTGTTGGTTTGGTTTGTTTTAGTGAAAAAAAATTTAAAAAAACCAAAAAAAATAAAAAAAAAAAAACAAACGGCGCAGACGGATTTGGGGTCCTAGGGACCCTAGAAGGTGCCCCCATAAAGAATTTTTCAAAAAAAATCAAAAATGGCAGAAAACCGTATACTGCATAATTACCGCAACTTTTTATAGAGACTAAAACTATTTGAAAATTGTGGGAGGTTTAACAACTTTTGTTTAATGTCCTGCTCCTATTGAATCAATACTTTTCGAAGACTAGTTTTCAAAAAGTTACTACAAATCCTCGTACAAATCTTTGCAGTATACTTGCTGTTTGTTAATTTTAGGAAATACAAATGCTTTTATTTAACATGTATTGTGTAATAAATACATACTCCTCTTATTTATACTCCTCTTATTTACACATAAAATTTTGTCTTCTCTTTTTAGCAGATGAAAGGAAACCAAAGCGCCAAAAGCGAGACACTAACAGGGCTTCAAAAGCCTTTGACAAGTTCAAAGACTTAAGGAGTGGCAAGAGAAATAAGTATGAAGCTGAAGAGCTTGACAGCATTTATGAGACTGTGGATGAGAAGGAATATGTTAAGAGGGTTCTAGACAGACAGGATGATGATTGGATTGTTGATGATGGTAAAAACAATTACACCACTTAAATTTTCTTGTCATTCAAGAAAATTAATTTCTTATACTTAAAATTTTCCATTTTTTAGTAAGAAACTGACCAAAAACTTTTAACAAAGCTAGGTAATATGTATTTCTGTTAAGTTAATTAAAAAGCCATTTTTAAGTGACCCATTATTATTAATGAAGTCTTTTTTTATTAATAAATTGTTTATGAGCAAGGCTCTCATAGTACATTAGGTAATAAATACATTAGTACAAAAGCATATAATTACTCTTTATTAGCATTAGCCACCACAAAATCAAATTCTTCATATATTTACTGAATGAAGATAAACAGGGAATTTTACGTAGCTTTTGTGATGGTAGTTAATTGCATAAAGAGCATAAAGAGGCAGCAAGTAAAAGTAAAGATAAGCTGCAACAGTTGAAAGAAATTGAAGTGAAAAAAATATATCAATATGGAAACATGCATCCTAATAAAAAGCAACCTGAACAGAGAAGAGGAAGGAAGATGCCAAGTTTAAAGCAACTAATCAACCAAGTGTCTGGCAGAGTTATAAATGCATTTATGTTAAAAAAAAGACAGCTTGAGTTTGTGGAAAAAGAGGTTAATAAATTGCTAAGAAACTTAAAAAAGAATGCATCAGCTATATTATTTTTTTTTTTTAATATTTTATTTTTGTTGATGTTGTTCTTAGAGTCAATAATTGTTTGTAGGAGATCTCATCTAGGCCAAGTTTCACTTTTTTCTGTTAAGTAACGTAGGTATAGCAATTCACAAAAATGCTTTATAGCTTCATAAAAAAAGTTGAGTTTTATTTACATACCTAATAACAAGAAATATAAAGAATATTTATTATGAAAACTTTTGAAAAATACTTTTTCAAATTTTTTTAAAATGTTTCATATGTAATATTTGTTGTGACAAATTTTATTTGAAAATTCACTCTAGAGGAATTAAAAATAAAAGTCTTCCCCTCAAAGTTAGTGCCTTTGGCAGCTTTAAATGTTTCATTTAAGTTTTTTATTATCTTTGGGTTTCTATACTAAGCAAGTTTCAAATAATTAAAAAAATATCAAAGAAGAAGTTAAAAAACCTCCAAATCAGTTACTTCAACCGAAAAGAAACTAAAAAACAAAAGATCTTGGGTGGAAATAACAAAAATTCAAACTTGGATGAGTATCCCACAAGGAACACACAAAAGATCAAAGCGAAAAGAGAAATGATTAAACAATGTTTCGCCCTGGGTAACCAGTGTGGGCTCATCAGTAGTTTCACTGGTCACCCTCCACTATACATCATTAAACACCATCATACACTTAGATTTCCAACCTGAGACCACTTACAAATAGGCATTGTTCCGCACTGGTACTTACTTATCCAAGTTACCTGATACAAATTCATCCTGGCGTGTTAATATTTCCAGTAGGATTATGCTCCTAAGGCACTTAAAACAAAGAAGAAGTTAAAAAACATCCAAATCAGTTACTTCAACTGAAAAGAAACTAAACTAAACTTTTTTTTTAAACTAAACTAAAACTTTTTTTTTGATTTTTTCAAATTTTTCAAATATTGATTCTTTAATTAGGAATGAAATAATAAAGAATAGAACTTAGCTAGTTTAAATTAGCAAAAATATCTTCAGGTATAGGTATAGGTATATATCACCTGTTAAATATGAGCCTAAGATTATGCAATAGTGCAACAGCCAGTAAAGCACACGCTGTTTAATAGAACAGGAAATTGCATTTATTAAAAGTTCTGCCTTGATTTAAATAGCACCTTTATGGTTCATGACAGGTTAAAAACAATTTTTAGATGGCAGCGGTTATGTGGAAGATGGCAGAGATATTTTCGATGATGACCTGGACTCGGAATCGATTGCCCAAGCTACATTGAAGGGCAAGGGGGCCAAGAGAAAGAAGAAAAATGTGTCAGATAATGCTGGAAAGGGAAATATCCAGGCTATGTTATCTAGTATGCCCAGTAAGAAGAAACAGGTAGGTACATATACTTATGTGACATAATTTAAAATTTATAGAAAAAAAAAAAAATATATTGTTTAGCTTTAATAAAAAAAAATATTAAGAAGTCCAAAAGAGGAGTGGCAGCAAAATGTAGCGAAAAAACGAGACTTTTTTGTACTTAGTGCAAAATGAACATCCTGATCTTTGATTTTTTAAACAGTGGATGGAATCTAGGATGACGTTGTTTTGTCCTTATTAGGGACTCATCAGTTAGTTGTACCACAATGACAGAATTCCTGTCAAGTATCGACCATGGTGCCCTCTGTGTGAAATTCCAACAGCCAAGAATAGTACCCACTGCATGAGCAGTAGGTGCATGGCATAGCATTGATCCTGCGAGAGACATTTAATCTTCCAATCTTTTGTTGTGGATGAATTATATGAATATTATGTTTTCTTTCTTTTGGTATTTAAAATTAACCACTATTAACACATTTATACTTATTTTGTATGACTATTTTTGACTGCCTCTAGCGTCCAAGCACTAATTAATAATTTGAAATTTAATAGGGAAACTACTTCACAATTTTTAAACCTTTCTAATTTAGGTTTTTTTTTTATTATTTCATTGAATATTGTAATATAGAATTAAGTTTTTTTATTATTCTTTTAAGAAATTATTTTAGCATTTATTTAATTTTTTTTTTAACTTGTGTAAGCTCTGTATGTGTACTGGCAGCAATAAATACACAAGCAATAGCAAAATACCAGATGTAGGATTTTCTAAAAAACATTATCATTGCCATATTTTCATAAAAATTTTAATTTTTGAAAACAAGCCCCACCCTTTTTATTGACTTAAATGAGATTCATTAAAACTATCTTTAAATGGAAGCACCTAGAACCCAAATCCAGCGCAGGTACCAAGTTTTATCAAAATCAGACAGACAAACAGCAGAACAAAAAATGTTCAAAGGTCTAAAACACAGATATATAAACGATTCTAAAATCTGAACAATTTTTTAGTCCACCATACATACATACCAATATGGTATGGGGGACTATTAAAATCGTGAAATTTTTGAAAAAAAAAAAGGTTTTTGTCGGTCTGTTGTCTGTCTGTAGACATGATAACTCAAGAACGCCTTAATCGATTTTAACGAAATTTGGTACAAAAATCCTCTATCGGCTGACCATGAACTCATTAACTTTTGGGTAGGGTGGTGAGGGATTAAAGGGGGGAAAAGGGTGATAAAATATTTTAAAAAATTGTAACGTTGGAACAAAAGCAAGTAGCGATATACGGTTTTCAGATTTAAGTTTCCATGAACATGGCCTATAAATTTTGTTATTAAGTCCAAATTCGAGAATGTTTTTTAAATGTGCTGTCAATGTCCAAAATTTTCGGACTTTCACCGAACATTCCTGGAATATTCTGCATAGAATGTTCGCTGAATGTACTAGGTAGGATATTCTGAGAATATCTTTAAAATGTGCTGTTCATGTTCTAACTTAAAAAAACTGAACTTTTTGCAAATAAATAAAAACAATAATTTTAATACTTAATGGGCTCGCCGTTTTTGTCTAAAACAAGCTGCAGACGAGTTGGCATTGAAAAACTAAAACACCCATACCTCTCGCACTAAATCATCCCCACATGTTGACGGAAAAATGTCCTGCTCTCTTTATGTTGTGTGTGTATTCTGAATCATACCTTGAATTTGGTGGACGATAAACCAAAATTCTCCGACTATCTGACGATGACTGAAAAATTTTTTCGTCCGTAAAGACTACTTTCTCCCAAAAATCATTCCCTTTTAAAAGATGATTGGTCGCAAAAATTACTCGAGCCTGTTTCTGCTCTTCCCTTAAAAGAGGCTTTTTTGCTGCAACTTTACACAATAGATTTGAATTTTGTATCCTACTACAAGCAGTTCGCCGGGACCCTGGAAACAGGCTTGCAGCGGCAGCATGGGAGCATGTGGTAAAAGGATTCTGCCTTAAATGATCAAGGAGTCGTCCGTCTTGTTCCATTGAACTAATTTTGTTTCGTCCTGGTCCTTCCTTTCTCTTTGTGGTTTTGTTTTCGGTCCAGCGTAGTACTGTATTTTTATTAACTCCAAAATGGTTCGCCGTTCTTCTTATAGACTAGTTATCTTATTTATTTTATTTATTTTGAATATGTATCAACAGCTTTTAGGCCAATTACAGATACAAACTTAATCCTACCATGTAAAAAGAAAAAAATACATAAATAATTTTTGGCAAAACCTTAAAAGATTTGTAATAATAAAATTATGTAAAATATGATAAGCACAAAGAAACACATCATTGTCTCAAACTTTCAAACAACCACTAAGCACAATTAAGGTAGTACATAAATTAAAAAGTTTAACTGTCACAGCCGTCAATAATATGTTAAAATAACAAATTAAAATATAATAGTAAAAATATAAAATGTTAGTAGGAGATAAGCTCCAAACATACATACTACAAAAATAGGAAAAATATAACATAGACAACAAAATATTTCCAATGATGTATACTTAATGTTCTACATAAAAGAAGGATGATCAATAATTATAGTTTTTTGAATGCCAAGTGCTTATAATTATAAGTGGAAAGTATACCCTAAAGTCACTAAACAGGAAGTTTATTTATTTATTTATTTATTCAAAGTATCAAGAGCCAATTACAGATACCTACCACCCAAATTATAACATAATAAGAACAATGATTTGTACAACATACTTAATTCTACCACCCTATATATATATAGTTAATACTGTCTACTATGTATTAGTAATATATTATTTTTCCCACAATTTATCATTTACAATTTTCTTAAATTGTTTTATATTGATTCTATCAATATCAATATCTGAGGCATATTTATTGAACATGCTGCATAAATGATACAACGGGGAACTTTTATATAAGTTTGTTCTTGGAAAGGCTAAATAGAAAACATTAGTACTCCTTGAGTTAACCCGATTCACAGCAAATGGAAGTTGATTTAAAATGTCAATACAGTCAGTTTCTCCTTTTGGTATTTTAAACATAATACATAGGAAGATTTTTGTCTTTCTTTTGTGTAGAGGTAATCGATTAAAGAGACCTAACAAATAATTATTATCACAGCCTCTTTGAGGATAATGACCAAATTTTCGAAAGTACATACACTTCGGAAATTTTCTTTGGAGACCCTCAATGATATTTATCCAAATATTGTACTGTGGTGACCAAATGACGCTACCATACTCCAAAATAGGTATGACCAACGTATCAAATAAGTGCAAACTGATATCTGTACTAAAATCTTTGGTATTTCTTATTATAAACCCTGCAACCTTTTGAGCGCTTTCAATTTTTAAAATAATGTGACCAGAAAAAGATAAAGTTGAATCGAGTGTGACTCCTAGATCTTTTTGACTACTAACACGTTCAAGTGTGTCACCAATGGCAATATAATTTTAAATGATATTATTATGATTCCGTGAAAAAGTCATACAAGAACACTTTTTTATATTTAATTTAAAACTATTATTATCACACCAACAAGCAACATTTTGAAGATCTTTTTGAAGTCTTTCACAGTCATCAATTGACAAAATTTCCAAAAATAATTTAAAGTCATCAGCAAAGGCAGCTGCTACAGAAAAACCAACTTTCGAAAATATATTATTTATTGCTGCTAGAAAAAGTAATGGACCTAAATTTGACCCTTGCGGGATGCCTGATGTGCTTTTATAAATTACCGATTTATATCCTTTTAGTTCAACATATTGATATCTTTTATCCTGATCCTTTCCTAGGTATGAATTTATGAGTTTAATCAGAAAAGGCGGCACATCCATATCTACCAATGCTTTTAAAATCACAGGGTGGCTGACTCTATCAAAAGCCTTTTCCATATCTGTAAATATTACATCTACGTGATTTTTTCTGTTTAATGCTTCATGAATGTATTGTGAAAATATTGCTAGATTAGTGAATGTGGATCTTTTTGGTAAGAAACCATGTTGAAAAGATGATAGTTTACCAGATATTTCACTAAAAATCATGTTATATAGTACCACTTCAAATTTTTAGATACCGCGCACACAATTGTGATGGGTCTATAATTTTTTATTTGTTGTCTAGATCCACTTTTATATGTGGGAATTACTTTACTTAATTTCCACTTTTTAGGATAAACAGAGGTTTTTATTATTAAATTAAACAATTTTTGAAGCGGATAAATAAAGAAATCACCACAACCCTTAAAAATATATGCAAGAATGCCATCAGGGCCAATTGCTTTATTTGGTTTAAGTTTTTGTATAGCTTTTTTTATATCTATTTCCTATATGATTACATCACAAAAACAAGATCTTAATGTCATTGATGGATTAAAAAACCTATCATCGCTTACACTATCATCATCATCAATAAATACTGTGTGCCCTTAAGACATTGTTCATCCAAGGTCATTTCTTCCAAAACATCGGGACTATCTTTCAGGCCTTTTAAAAATGACCAAAAGAATTTAGGGTTACTTTTTAGACTCCTTTCAACATCAACTAGATATTTTTTGTGTGCTGCTTTTATTTTGTTTTTGAGTAAGCTTCTTAAGTTGTTGTACTGTGTTTTCCATAAAAAGGATTTATACTTTTTTGATTTTACTAGAGAGTTTTGTTTTTGTTTAAGGAGTCTAATAATCTCACCATTGAACCACACAGGATAGTTTTTGCCTTTCTGAAGTGACTTAGGAACACATTCATCAAAAACACTGTACATTACTTCATAAAAGATGTCTAATGCTTGATTCACATCATTAATATTGCTTAGTAAACTCCAGCTCTGATTTTTAAATTTACCATACATTACAGCAAAGTTAGCTTTCTTGAAATTGTATTTGTTTGTTGATATTAGTTTACAATATTTTGCAGGAGTTTTTGTCAGAATATCAATGCTTAAACATGGGTGATGCACATCAATTGGAACGAGCGACTTATCGGCTAAATTTACAACGATATTTTCCAATGAAGTAATAACTAGGTCTAAGATTACATTATTGGCATTCCTAACCTGATTCATTTGAGAAAGACAATTAAAAGCTAGAAATCCACGGAGATTGTTTACAATTTCGTTGCTTGAGAGAGTATTAATGTAACAAGGTATATTAAAATCACCAATAATAACAGTTTCTGAGTTTAAGTTGTTGGAAATTAGATTTTCAATTTTTTCATACAGTCTTTCATAAACTTGAATAGGACTGTTGGGAACTATGTATAACAAGATTAATAACAGCCGGCCAGTCTCCAACTTCAGCTCAATGCAAACTGCCTCCTGATCATCATCAAAAATACAAACCTCCAAAACACTAAAACAATTTGTGACAGCCAGAAACACCCCTCCGCCCTGTAACTTCTGAGTCAAGTTCCTATTTCTGTCCTTTCTAAAACACACTCTATTATCTAAACAAAACTCTGAGGTAGAAACAGCATCATTAAGCCACTATAATGGCATGGTCATTATTTAAGAAATTTATTCGAAGAATATCTAATTTGGTTTTGACGCCTCTACAATTTTGGTAAAAAACAGATAAGCTGTTATTTACGTGTTGCTGGTTACATCTCGAACCTGATGAAAATTTTCATCATTTGTTATATCATCGGCATCGGGCAATACTTGATCAGAAAAGATGCTATCGACCGAATATAACGAGTCGGATGTAGGCGAAACGTTGTTGCTTATACCATCAAGATTAAGGACTAAACTTTCATCAAGTTCAACGTCACTATTTTTACTCAAGTCAGTATTAATCAGATTTTCATTAGGCATTTTTAAATTTTCATCAAATTTTATATGTGTTAAGTTTTTGCAAGTCGTAAAATTTATGATATTTTCAATAACAGTCTTGATATTCTTAGATTACTGAACTTTTTTCCTTCAGGATTGCAGATATCAAAGAAATACATTTTATTTTATGAACATTTATCTAAATTATACACTAATCTACATAAACTAGAGTTAAAAGCTAAAGATTTATAAGGATTTTTAAGAAATATTGGTGTTGAAAGAACTATAATGTTAGTATGCATACATTCTTTAAGAACTTTGACAATTAGATTTATATTTGGGGATTGATATTTGAAAAAGTCATTGTAGCCGCCCTGAATAATTACGTAATCCTTATCGCTAAAGTTTTTTAATGCGTTACTTAAATTCTCCACAACTGATCCATAGCATGCAGAAGGTTTTATCACACTCTGAACAGAATACTTCGATGAATCCAACTCATTTCTTAATATTGTGTCAATGCCTCTCCCCATTTGATCAGTCAAGAGCAACACTTTACTCTTAGTTTTAGAGTTACATATGTTCTTATTGTTGTCTTTGTTATCAGTTGTGCTTTCAGATGAACTGTGAATTATGTTATGGTCATTAGCCTTTTTATTTTTAGGCATGTATGCAAGATTGACAGAAGTATCCGTTTGTGATGACACATTAACTTTCTTTACAGTTGATTTGGGAATGTTCGAGTCGTCTTTGTTTGAGTTTAATTCTTGAGAAAGTCTATTGTTTTCTTTGGATAAATCAAAAACATTTCTATTCAACGAGTCGTTCAGTCTTCTCAACTGATGCAGTTCTTTTTCTAGATCATTGTTTTTCAAAGTTTGTATCCTTAAGCTTTCTGTTACCTCAGCGGTTTTTGCACGCATCTCTGTAAGATCTTTGAAAAGTTGAGTCAACTCGCTTTTCTGCGATTTAATAGTGCTCTCATAATTTCTTTCAGCCTCAAACACCTCGTCATCCAATGTCTGAGTTCTCCTATCTAGCCTTTTGATATGCTCGTCCTTCATTCGACTTTCCATAGATAAACGGTCAATTTCTTGCATCATGGATTTCTTAACATCTTCTAAGTCAGACTCTAGGTGGTTTATGTAGTTTTCTTTCTGCTGCAATTCACATTTAGCTTTATCATATTTTACCGACAGCTGGTCTAAGTCGGATAATGCTTCCTTGCCACTATTGCAGAAAAAGATCACCGACCTATTAAGCCTAATAAGAGCATCAACTTCCGATGACGAAATGTTGGAGCAGTCTTTGCAATAAAACATTTTACAGCGGTCACATTCAGTTCCAAAACGCTCACCCTGTTTCATAATTGGGCGACGCTTAACTATACAGTCAAAATGACAAACAACACACTTAGACGCCATAGTAATTTGAAATGTATATAGATAGAACTATGTTAACTTAAAAATGTTACAGGTAACACAAAAACTTGTATAAAGTACGTCACAAAGTTAGAAAAAAAAGTTGATAAAAATAAAAATCATATCATTGCACAATTTTCTTATAGACAGTACATTATTTTTGTTTTACAGTTATTTAAAATTTAGAAACTAGTCCACATTCTGTTTTTATTAACACCCTGTATACTTGTAGTTTATTTATGGTAATGCTGGATAAAACAAAAGGAAGTATAAGAAGTCTTATCTTGACCAATATCACTCCAATGCAAACTGAACACATTTATTCACAAAACTCAACAATTAAATGAACAATTAATTAGCATTCCGTAAATCGAGTTATAATTTGAATTTTGGTAAATTCTGAAACTTTTTTATTTAGTTTGAAGTATACTGCAAGAAAGCGTCAGATAATTGTCAGATATTTCAAAATGTTGACGAATGGTGGCCAAAACAATTAATATCTGAACATATAGGGTGACATACTAAAAAAAGCAAATATATATTTTACATGTCCTACTTTTTTTTCGCCAGATCTGTACTTATCTGTTGGTCCACAAATTTTACAAATTATCACCCTGTATACGTGTGGGCTAAAAATTTTCTTTTTATTCTTAGGAAGCAAAAATCGACGACGACGATATGCTTTCAGATATTTTGGGTGAGATCAATGAAGGTCCAAGTAAGATCCAAAGGAAATCTCAAGAGACTTTTGTCTCTCGTAAACAGGTGGCTCAAGACTATTTAAAATCTTTTAGTAGGCCTCCAGTAAAAATAAAAACTCCTGTTCGAAAGCTCAATCAAAATAAACCTAGTACTCAAGTAAATGGGATTGACAAAACTAAAGAAAGGGTGGAACTAAATGGAAAGCATGAGGTAGTAGTTGGAATTCAAGAGAAACATGCAGGTTTGTACTTTTGGGCGAATCATATTTCAGGGTATTTTTGGGATTTTTACACCTTTTTCTTCAAACCTCCTTTATTAGAAAATACACAAGTCTATATAGTTTAAAACTTTTTTGATATAAATCTGTTGTAAATGATGTTCAAACAGAACAGGTTTTTTTAATTCACAAAAATTGAAAATTTTGTGCTCAAAGCACGAAAGATTATACAGATACTCCTGGTATTTCTTAAATTTTTTCCCCCTCCAAAACTTAAAAAGACGATAGCTTTTAGCAAACGAGTTTTGAAGAAAATGGTATGTGAATTTTTATAAAGGATTAAAAATGGTTTTGGCAAGTTAGAGACAAAGTGCACTTTTTATCGCACATCTCAGGGACAAAAAGTTAAAAAAAGGGATGAAAAGTAAAAGTATTCCTCTATAAAATATGTATGTCAGGAGCACGTTTTATCATATTAAGTAATCTTAGGATTCTTAAGGTTTTTTTCTCCCAGACCAGTTTAAAAAAAAAAACAGTTTCTCATATTGTTTTGCCTTGATTTTTTTGGTAAACGTTTTTTGTGGCCTTTTTAGAGGGAACTTGAGCATCATTGCTTTAAATTTCAAAATTTTTAAAAATTTTATTGACACAAAACTTATTATTTGATGTTATGAACGAAATTGTCTTATTTGAGTTCTCTATATTGGGCAGTCTAATAAAATAGCTGATAAGATGGGCACTTCATGGAAAAAAGTAAACAAGGCATTTTTTCGGTTAATGGTGGTTTTTTGAAAAAGTGGGTAATTTCTTAAGACTTATTATTATTTTATTTAATAGTACATTAGTGGATTAAAGAGGCACTTTTTAGCCCAGGGCGAAAAGTTTGTAGTGTGAGTGAAGGGAAGGGTACAATTCGTCGAGGGATAAAAAGACACTTTGTCCTTTACATAGATTAAATTAAATTTTAAATAAAAAACCATCAATGTTAGTTAGTAGGTTGATGGAAAAAACCCAGTTAAAGAAAAAAATTATTAAATGCCACTTAGCAGTACTCTTATTTACAAATCAATAGCACTAAAACATATAATACAGCCGATAAATGTCCAGCCAGTGGCGGCTCGTCTGGGGACGTGGGGGAAGCACCGCTTCACCTACAATTTCCATATTCTCAATAGTTAGGATTTTGATTTACACCAGGTTGTATATAAAAAATTTTCGTGTGCGCTCACCTGCTATCAAGGCCACGAGCCGCCACTGCCCCCAGCTGCTCCAATTTTTCCAGCCTTTTCATTTTTCCAACTCCATTTTTCTTATTTTCTCAGTATATTCAATTTTTAATTTTTCCATTTTTCACATTTTTCCACTGACCACTTTTTTGGCAGTGGGAATGAATTTATTTTAAATCATTTTAAATCCCTATGAATTTAACGTCCCACATTAAATTCTAAAAAGAGGGATTCAAAGTACCTTAATTTCCATGAAAGACATTTATTAGTTTTGAGCAAATTTCGAGTGGAAACCGGTCTCCCGAAATGACCATTTTTGGACGCCCACGGTTTATCAGAATGTGCAAAATCAAACCCGTTAAATAAAAGTTCAATATAAAATCACTCACCATAAAAACTGCAATTCGTTAAACCAATTTTTTATCCGTGCCTTATTTCTTCAAACCCATTCAATAACAAATTCGAAATTTATAAGACCCGTTTTTAATCGAACCATTGTTCATCAAAATCGTAATTTGTAAACTTCATTTTATCCGCATTCGCTAATAATACATGAACCGGCGTACACGCAGGTGGCGCGGCGTTTCCATGCATTTGTCGTTCTATGTGCGCACACTTGGTTAAAAGTATTCACAGGTAGTGTTCAATACTTTGTGTATAGTCACTCTATTGTTCTTAACTGGAATGCAAGTGACATCTATACACAAACTATTGAACGCTACCTGTACAAGTATGCGCGCGTAGCAGCGACAAATGTATCGAAACGCCGCGCCACCTGCGTGTACGCAATCAATTTAGCAAAAATTTTCTGATAAACAATGGGTTTTACCTTAGATTAAAAAGAGACAAGATACCTGACACTTACGGAGACTTTGGTTATATATTTATATTATATATATATATGGAACAATGTTTACCTTTCTGTTGTTTACAGTAAACACACTAGTGGCGTACCTACTTAAATATAAATTTACACATGGATTATATTATTAAAATTTTACTATTATGAAATCTGCAAAATAATTTAAAAAACATGCAAAAAATAATTCTGCCAATTTGAGCTTTGGAAGCTTCCTAACAATAAATGTTTATAGTATAATTTTATACAAAAGAAATTTATTACAAAGTTTGCATATGATTTATAGCAATTTCAATTTTCAACACAATAAAATTATGCCAAACATTAAAACAAAAAAACAGTTCATAGCACCTGGAATATCAAGAAAAAAAAATATTACCCACTAGCAAAAAATTATGTTATTGTGTTTGTTAATTTTGTTATTTTTTCTGGTCAATAGCACCTTTTGATTTTAGATTCTTTTCGGTTAATGTAACCGATTTGGAGGTTTTTAACTTCTTTTTTTGTTTTTTAATTGCCTTAGGAGTATAATCCTATTGAAATATTAACACGCCAGGACGAATCCGTATCAGGTAACTTGGATAAGTACCAGTGCGGAACGATGCCTATTTGTGAGTAATTCAAAGTTGGAAATCAAAGTGTATGATGGTGTTTAATGATGTATGGGAAGGGTGACCAGTGGAACCACTGACGAGCTCACGCTGGTTACCCAGAGCGAAACATCGTTTAATCATTTCTCTTTTCACTTTGGTCCTTTGTGTGTTCCTTGTGGGATGCTCATCCAGGTTTGAATTTTCGTTATTTCCACCCAAGATCTTTTGTTTTTTTTTGTCAGTAGCAGATATTGAGACATCTAGGACAGACAAAAAGATTTAACTATCAATTCGAAGGGCGAGCGCAGATGGCAACGGCGGCAGTATAAATCAACCTTAATATTCTGATAAGAGGTAGGAATTCAATATTCTTACAAACCTGAACACATGTGAATTAACTTTTATTGTTGTTTGCAAGTTGGTTTACGGACTACCTACCTTTATTTTATAGTCTTTATAAAAAAAACCTTCGAAAATATCTTATTTGCACACCGTCTGCGCTCTGCCGACTTTCCCCACCCACAAGACAATCACGACCTAACGTGGTTGATACAGAATTGTCTATCCCTATTGTTCTAACGTCGTTTAAAAGGATAGAAAAATAATCGATATTTCTCACCTTTGTTTTGTTGTCATTTTATTTGTAAACAAACAGTGGTTATTATTTGCCTAGGAGTTTTCGTTGGACCAGATATCTTGTTTCTTTTTAATCTAAGGGTTTTACGAATTCCGGTTTAAAAAAATAATGGTTTGACAAATTCCGGCTTTTATTAAAAATGGGTTTTACAAATTACGAGTTTGATATTGAATGAGTTTGATGAACAATGGTTCGATTAAAAACGGGTCTTATAAATTTAGAATTTTTTATTGAATGGGTTTGAAGAAATAACGTTCTGATAAAAAATTGGTTTAATAAATTGCAGTTTTTACGGTAAATCGTTCTTACGATGAAAATTTTTATTAAATACGGTCTGGTAAATTCCTGGTTTGAAAAACCATAGGCGTTCCTATTTTTGAGGTGTTTTATACTTGTTGGTGCAAAGTGCAATTAAACAAGAAAAAGACATTTATGCGCCTACTTTATACAGATTTATTTAATTGACGTCAACTGTCAACAAGAATTTTCGATGTGCCGTTTGGTAATTTTGTTTCTCCCTAATGAGACAGTTGGTTACAATTGGGCCAGTGCCGCATTATTTTCTTTATTCTTACTTTTATCATGTGTGTTGATAATAGGAATATTTTGGAATCCTTATTTGACACTTCGTAGTGGTTGTGGTAATTACTGCGTCTGCGCAATAGCTAAACGTCATTCCGTAGTGGTAATTAGATCCTTTTCGGTTGATGTAACTGATTTGGAAGTTTAACTTCATATCCCTAATATTGTTATAAAGATTTCGTAAATCCTTTTTTGAACAGTTTTTTTATCTTAAACGCAAAATTTCAAATTGTTTGCCCATATTTCCGGCTTTGTCTAGCCAAAAATAACTATACATTTTGTTGTAACATATCAAATCAGATGAAAGTACAAACCTAGGTTTACTTGTTACACAATTGTAAGGTATTTTTAAATAATCTATTATTATGTAAACTAATACTCTTTCCTGCAAAATTTCTGTCAGAAAAAACTTAACCTGCAAACTGCAAGCAGTTGGTCATTGAGGTTAGGTTTTGTCTAAATAAAAATGGAATGGACTTTATGTTCACTTTCGGCCACATAAAATGCGTACGCCGATTTTATATAGTGTATTATAGGCCTCGCAACTCAGTAACCTTTTAGGTATTTCAAATTGACAAAAAATGTCACCAGCAGGTTATGTTATTGTCATACGCTTATATTTAAAAATGCCCCAACTAAACGAATTCGAAAAATCCCAAATTTTGGCAAACTTAGACGATGGTTGGTTGGTTCGAACTGTAGCGGCTTATTAAAGACGAAACAAGGCTACAGTTGTAAGAATAAGAAAAAAGTATCAAGAAGAAGGAACTGCAAAGCATATTAAAGTGTGGCCAAGCTCCTTATTTTTGTGTTTACAATGTCAAAAGATCTAACCTGTAATTCGAAAACGTCAAAGTCAGTTACAATAAGCAACGCAATTAGCAAAACTTAAATTCAACAGACCTGCAGCTAACTTCTGCTGTACGCATTTTATGTGGCCGGAACACGAAAGTAAAAACAAAAGTGGAATGATAATATCCTGTAAATAAAATGACCGCTACATGTACTTGACATTTGTGAGCCTAAAGAAGTTGGTATTGACAAAATTACCCTAACTCTGAGGCTAATAATAAAAAGGGTTATCGCACATCACTTATGGAAAGCAAAAAACTAGTCATTCCGGTTGTATAACAGCACTGAACAAATCAAAACACTATATTTTTAGCAAAAACAGGCAAAAAAAAACGAAAACACTTTATTTTGCCTAAAAAAACAACGGAGTGACATCCTAGTAACTTTTGTTTTGGTTCAAACAAGTGTGTGGCTAATAAAAAAAGCAGGCAAATATATATCATGTTTACAGGGGGACTTGAAACCCATCTCAAAATGATATAACTTTACTTTTTCTATTAACAAAAATTTTAAAAAACAAAATTTTAATATATTATGAAAAATCATGCTAAGACATACCAATTACTGATTGTGGAAAAGACACACCAAAAACAAAAAGGAATGTCAAATCGATTCGATTGATGTGACTACGTTCTTTTAGGCTCATAACTGTCACCTGCATAAGGCGGTCATTTTTGTGAAATTTCTCAGGGGGTATTATCATTCCACTTTTGTTTTTACTTTCGTGGGCCGGAAGTGTATATGTTTTGACAATTTCCTATGGTAACCAATTTCAGAATTTCCTTTGTAAATTGCAATGAAACAATGTTGCCATCAAACAGTTTTTTTGCTTTTAGTAGAGTATCTAAATGTCACATTTTATGAAAAAAAAAAAAGATCTAAAATTTTTATTTTTAGAGGTTGCTAAGCAAACAGAGAACACAAAAGTTCAAGATGATGCAAATACTCAAAAGCAAGATAATGCAAACATTGAATATTCAGAGAGCCCCTCAGAGTTCGCAACTCAGGAACACGAATTCACAATTGAAGATCATTTTACGCAAGAGGATGATGGGTTTGACGATATTGATTTGTCAAAAATTGAGGATCTCGAGTCCCAAGTGGTAATATAGAATAAAACAAGAAAAAAACTATATTTTTGCAAAATTATATTATTGAGAGATTTGTTCTTTTTTTAGGTTGAAAAAGACCTAGAAGCCCTTGTTAACGGTTTTGACACGTCTTTGTATGATTCTTGGACTCAGCATAATGTAGAAGAGAACGTTATTAATGAACCGGTAGTCAATGTCGACCAAGGTGATATACCTCTAGTTTCTGTTGAAGACAAAAAAGTAAGTATTTGTCGTAATACAAGAAATCTTGTGTTTCAAAATAAAAGAAACATCCAATGCTCCGTTTTTATTTGATTTGCGAAAGATACAAAATTTAAAACAATTATTATGAATAACTTTTTTTTGTTGTCTTTATCTTTTAGTTTCTTTTTTTTTTGGTTATTATGAAGAGATGTTTGTGTGGGTAACAGACAAATGCTCCGAGTGGGAAACTGTCGACACCAGCCGATGCGAATTATGCCTTTCGCTTACTTAAAATGAACAGGAGCGTACTTCAATATATAAAGAAAAATCAACTTTTAAGGATTATTTTTTGAGCAATTATTCATAAAGCATATTTATAAAAAGAAATTCTCAACTTATCAATGACCCCGTGTAGGTTTTTAGTCATTAAAAACTATTGTTTTTGTTGCCCATATCTTTTAGTCTCTTTGTTTTTGGTTATTATGAAGAGACGTTTGTATGGGTAACAGACAAATGCTCCGAATCCGAGACTGTCGACTCCAGCCGATGCGAATTATGCCTTCCGCTTAGTTAAAAATGAACAGGACTGTACTTCAATATATAAAGAAAAATCAACTTTTAAGGATTATTTTTTGAGCAATTATTCATGAATCATAGTTAAAAAAAGAAATTCTCAACTTATCAGTGACTCCGTGTAGGTTTTTAGTCATTAGAAACTATTGTTTTTGTTGCCCATATCTTTTAGTTTCTTTGTTTTTGGTTATTATGAAAAGACGTTTGTGTGGGTAACAGACAAATGCTCTGAGTGGGAAACTGTCGACTCCAGCCGATGCGAATTATGCCTTCCGCTTACTTAAAAATGAACAGGACCGTACTTCACTATATAAAGAAAAGTCAACTTTTAAGGATTATTTTTTGAGCAATTATTCATAAAGCATAGTTAAAAAAAAATTCTAACTTATCAATCACCCTGTGTAGGTTTTTAGATTTTTTTGGTGGGACGCTGTTGAAGACCCAGAGAAGCATAGAGGAACGGTCTTTTTATTTGGAAAAACCTACTGTGAAAAAGCGAAATCTCATGTTAGCTGTTGTGTGGCAGTTAAAAATATTAGCAGACAAGTATTTGTTTTGCCTAGGCCTTTCGTAAGTATAGTTTAATTAATAATAACACTGTCCTTAACATAATACAGCCATTTGAGGTGCATTGGGTTTAAGATATTTGGAAAGATGTCCAATACCTCCTGGAAAATTGCGTTGAAGCCTAAACAAGTAAAATTAAATTTTTTTAAAACTCTCGACTAAAAGCTAAAGCTTTTTTAGGCGGTTTCTTGGGTTTATTGGGCAGTAAAAAGAACCAAAAAGGTTTTGTTTTTTTAAGCTACGGCTTCGGAAAATTTGATTCCTACTTCAGGCTGTCGTGTGTGTTTAAAAGTGATAAAAACGCGGGTTAATAGAATCAAACAATAACAAATAAAGGGAAGGAAGTAGGTACCGGTACCAAAAAATATCACAAAAGTCGATAAGGTTCAGTATAGACCGAGACATTAAAGACGCGTTTTTAATTTCAAATACCACAATATGCTAATATAATTGTAAAATTTGTGAAAAAAAACATATGTTCCAGTTTTTGGTTACAAGTAAGTGGATAAACTTTTAAGGATTATGAGTTTCTTTTGACAGGTTAGTGCATACTTGCTTTTAATTGGTATTATATCTGACACTCAATAATTATAAAAAAGTGTAAAAAACAATAATAAACAGTGCCAAAAATTTAAATTACACATAGTAACATTTAATTCATTCATACTTTTTAGTAGTTATTAGTACAATTTAAAGTTATTTTATATTTGAAATTTACAAACTAAATGTATTTTATACTTTCTGTATTGTAAAGTCCTGTTTTGGTCTTTCAGCCTGAAGAAGGAAATAAATTTTCCGAAACGGTAGCTTTAAAAAACAAAACCTTTTTGGTTCTTTTCACTGTCCAAAAAAAACCAAGAAACGGACAAGAACAATAAACTTTAAAAACTACCCCCGTTACTTAAGTGATTTTTTTTACCCGACCGACCTGAAATTGCATAATCTTCATCTACACACCAAATTTCATAATCTGATGAATGGTTCAGAAGTAAAACCCGATAATATTGGTCATCATATTTCAAATTCCTTGACATCTGTGTGTAGAAAGCGTAGTATCTCTGGAACTATTTAGCCTATTTTTATCAAACAAAACTAAAAACACTCCCTCAATTTTTTTCATAAAGAAAAAAATCTCATCGAAATCGGTTCGCTGGTTCAAGAGCTACATGCGTGCAGACAGAAAAATTTATAACACACCTCCTTTTTCGCATTCGCGTCCTGGGTTAAAAAATGCACTGTTAACACATATTTGGGTATTATTCGTTTTTTTTTTATATTTCATGAGAAAAGGCGTATTTTTTCAATGAAATTAATAATAAAAATATATATACAGGGTGTTTCACAACTTTTGTATAAAAATGAAAGATGTGATTCCTAATAAAGTCGGTTCGCTGTATGAAGTCCGATATCGGATTAAATCTCCAAAAGATGTTACTGCTTTTTGAACAGTAAGTCAGTTAAGTTAGAATACCCTCGCTGTACTTGATTGTACCAGACATCCCACTGGTTCACTGTATTCGGCAAAATATGAGTGGGCTAAATCAGCGGTCTTAAAACAAAATTTTTAAGAATTACGCGTTATACTTATACCACGATAAATAGTTCTATTTTATTTTATTTTTCACTTATACTTTTGAAAAACTTTTTGCGTCAGTAAGATTTTGACAGGTATTTTTTCCGAGAATTTAATTATTTTGCGGTCATTATAGGTAAATCTGGAGCTGTCGTCAATGCTAATAATCACTATTTTCCAAGAAATAATTAAAATGTGCTCCAGTTGGGGATGGTATGTTCTATTTTCAATAAGTAGTTATGCTTTTATTTGCTTTTAGTTTGTTTCTTATTGTGTGTGAATTACGGAATTTGAAGCAGTTATAAAGCAAAGTTATGGAAAATGTTCAGCAAGGTGACACAACGCCTAGAAGGTGTTTATCTCCAGGTGAACGCCGTTTGGTATTACAAATGGAACGTTATTTTACGTTAGAAAAAAATAACTCGGGGCCCGTTAGTGTCTGTTTTGGCAGTGCAAAAACGAACGTCTGATGCTTGCGGCATTTCACATAAGACCTTAGAAGACTTCGAAAAAAGAGTGAAGAGGAATTGGACAGACCATATAAAAGGGTTCGACAGCATTCAAAAACCTTTGATCTATCCCAAGGGATTAAGCTATCGATTATAAATATTGTTTATGATATGTATAAGTCAAAGGAATATGTTATCCTCAAAGCTATTCTAAAAAATATAAAGGAAAAACAACTTTGCGATATTGGAATTACCCACAGAGCTAAAAACCATAGACCCTGAATCCCATTCATAAATTCTTATTTGTTTTGCCCCCAAGCTAGCCTGTGTGCCAAAAAAGGACAGAATGATTTTCAGAACGTTGCTCGGCAACACTGATGTAAAACATGTGTATGTTTGTAGACGTATGTAGCGGCGAAAAATTAATAAATATGTAAAAAAATTGCACAAAATGAGTAATTTGTAGTTTTCACAACTAGCGTTGATTTAAATTAACGAGCGCAGCGAGGCGATTTCTCAAAAATGTGCGTTTAAAAAACCCTCTACAACTTTTTTATTTCTAAAGATAGAGATTTTCATTAAAAACATTTTTTGAAGATTTTTTAAAGACAAATCTACCTGTTTCACCGATTTTCTCTTAAAGCCTCTAGTTCCCAAGATATCACAAAGTTATATTTCTTTAAATGGGATACCCCCAATTTTTGTAAAAAATCAGTTTTCTAATAAAATTTCCTGTCGAACGATACACCATGCCATAAACCTATTTTTATTAAATAGTTTAAAAGATATTTGCATATTTTGATATTTACCATAGTAGGCGCTGTGCGCGCCCTAACTATGTAACACCTAAAATCTACATCTAACGCCGTTTTCTTGAAAACATATCCTACATCTTCTCTTGACGCTATTTTCTGCATTAAGACGTTTTACCGCACGAAGCTGCCTGAATGCAGTACGAAGTGCCTCTTCTAATTCCCTTCTAGTAGTTGGGCGATTTCGAAATACAAGGTCTTTGACTCTCCTCCACAAAAAGAAGTCGCAAGGGGTCAGGTCTGGAGACCTGGGGGGCCAATATATAGGACCTTTATTTCCGATCCAGTTTTCGGCAAACACAATATTTAGCAAATTAGTAATGTCTCGTGCATTGTGAGGAGGTGCACCGTCATGTTAAAAGTATAGCTCATTATTTTGCTGAAGTGGCAAATTGTCGATAAACGGAATCACCTGCTCTTCTAAAATTTGTTGGTATCTTTCGGCATTTAAATTTCGATCAAAAATATATGGCCCAATAATTTGTCCGCTGTAGATGCCTACCCATACCTTAAAACTGAACCTTCCCTGATTCGCTTGTTCCACCATAATATGGGGATTTTGCTGTTTCCAGTAATAGCAGTTATATCTGGTGAATATTCCATCACTAAAAATAATTGCCTCATCCGTCCAAATAACTTTTCTGGCAAAATCAGGATCTTCTTGGCTTTTATTTAGGTACCACCTGCAAAATGCACGTCTTGGAGCAAAATCTCGTTGCCGTAACTGTCGGGCTCGATAGGGCCTAAACTTGTGTTTTTTAAGCACCTGAACGGCATTGCTGCGTGGAATTCCAGTGTTTCTCTCCATAGCCCTAGTGGAAGTATTCGGGTTAATTTCTTTTTCTCCTAGAACCGTTAGTTCTTCCAACTCTCTATCTCTGGCTAGGCCGCGGTTTTGTAAAGGATCCGTATTCTTGTAGATGACTCGTTTTAACTTCAAAAATATTTTTGAGCTAGGTTGCCTTCTTTCCGGATATCTCTGGAAATATAGATTTAACACCGTCTGTCGATTTTCATTTTCGTTACTTTCAATATAACATTTTATCATGTCGTACTTTTCAAAGTTTTCAAACATTTTTATATCTTGACGAAGACGCCACTTTTGACACTTGGGCTCGTTTATCATCATTGTTTTTATTTGATCATAGCTACCTAGATAGATACCCTAAAGCTGCATAGGTCAGACTTAAACACAGCCTACTATGGTAATTATTAAAAATTGCAGATATCTGTTTAACTACTTAATAAAAATAGGTGTATGACACATCGTTTAACAGGAAATTTTATTACAAAAGTAATTTGTTTTTAAAAATTGGGTATTCCATTTAAAAAAATGTAACTTTGTATTATATCTCGTGAACTAAAGGCTTTAAGACAAAATCGGTGAAACAGGTAGTAAAAAATCTTCAAAAAATGTTTTTAATGAAAATCTCTATCTTTACAAATAAAAAAGTTGTAGACGGTTTTTAGAAACGCACATTTTTGAGAATCACCCTGTAGCTCAGAAACACTTTGACATATCGCAATGCGGTTTTTAGTTTTCGACTTCTCTTGAAAATCGAGCCCGTAACATGTATATTAGTTATGGGCTAACTATGCTGCAAAAGCCCAAAGCTATAGAGGCCCCTCGAATTTGGACCACCCGTACATTGAAGCTCATCAACAAAAAAGCAAGAAACAAGCATCAAGCCCCGCTCCTATCTTCGTATCGTACCACATAAAATAAAACTATGCACTATGCATTAGCTGATTCAGTTTTGTATGTCGTGTCGCGTTGTAGTACGGAGTATTAGTTTTTTTAGTAATTTTTTTTGTTGCAAAAAATAACTTAAAAAGTAAATTAAACAGCGAATTAGTTTAATTTATAACGAAGCAGAACGACCCGCCGCAGAAGCTCACCGAATTTATTCCTGTGTCTCCTTACATTAATGGCGGTATATCATTATTTTAACTTTTTATTTAGCTGTGAGAATATTAGGTGATTAAAGGTTAATGTAACTTTGTGTGTATCATACTTCAACGAATTAATTGAGTACTTTTAGTGGTACAGTCATGCCTTGGAAAAATGTTCCCTAATTGAAAAATTTTTGAAAACGGCGTTCTTGTTTTTTTATATACAGACCGCTTCAAGCTACTGCGAACATAGGGGGAATCAAGTCCAATTTAATCTCCGTGCCGTACGACCGAGGTGGATTCGAAGCACGCTGCAGTGTTATCTTTTGGAAATTCATTTTGTTTTTATTATTTTGTTTTATTTCTGCCTTGCTCGAGAAACAGATGGGTAAGTTCTTAATTGAAATAATACATTTTTAAAACCAAAAATGGATGTCTACGAAGTTGCCGAAAAAGTGCAGATGGTCAAATGGTCAAATCGTCATAACCCAACACACGTTCGATATTGGTCGAGGGAAAATTTGCATTTGTATTTTGACGTAAGAACACAGTATCCCCAAAAAGTAAATGTTTGGGGGGGGGGGGGTATTATAGGGGAACACGTAATTGGACCATTTTTTATTAACGGCAATTGCAATTTGAATGGTCCTAGATACTTGGATCTACTGCAGCAGCACATTATTCCAACTGCTAGGCAGTTGTTAGGTGTAAGATTTGGTGAAACATGGTTTCAACAAGAGGGTTGTTCCGCTACAATGTTGGCCTTGTTAGGGAATATCTTGATAATGTATTTCCTAATCGGGTTATAAGTACACGGGGAACTATTTTATGGCCAGCTCGATCTCCCGATCTTGCTCCTAATGACTTCTATCTGTTTTTGAAGAAGCTTTTCAAATTATCACCCCTAAAATGCTTGGAAACGTTAGAAGGGGTTTTTATAGTAGGCTCGGATATTGTCTAGCCGAGCAAGGAGGACTTTTCGAACATTTGCTTTAATTTTTTTTTGACTGGGAGAATCTTTTTGGTTTTTAGAATGTATTATTTTATTTTGAGAACTTGCTTTTATTTTGTTTCTCCTTATTATTTTCATTGTAACACGTCGTCACTGATAAATCTGAGCAGTTGACAATAAATCGCTCTTATTTATCAGTGACAAAAAATAAGAAAATTACGTTATAAAAATTTGCGTATTTATTGACCAAATTCCGGTTTTATTGACTACGCTCCACACAGCACCGTGGTTAGAGGCGTACTAAATACCAAAGGAAAGTCATGCAAGTGGTGATCGCAAGCCTGAATATTGGTTGCTTCACTGATAGGCGTGCGGTGTCTCTGCATGTACGTACACTGGCAAATTAGACTTCTTCCGCCCTATGTTCGCAGTAGCTTGAAGCGGCCTGTATATTTTTGTATTACTTGCAGTCAACTTAATACGTTCCAAAAGTTTCTGACATAAGTTATGAAACACCCTGTATATAAGATAATTTAGTTATGGAGTTAGGATCATATTGGTATGAGGTGAGTTCTCAGAATTTAAAAAAAAAATCATAGTCAATCAAGTAGTCAAAAAAATAATTTTTGTTTCCCGCGTCCCCACCGTTTTTTTTGGAATCGGCTTTAAAACTTAAATGTTTTGTAGAGGTATTTAAAAAAATTCTATTTCTGAAACTTAGGAAGCTATAGCGCTTTAACTACAACGTTAATTTTGAATAGTCAGTATTAGGTTTATTAGGGCACATACATGTTTTAAATTTGCAGACCAAAAGGCCTAAACAGTTTTTTCGTTCAAGGCAAAATTTTTGAAATTTATCCAAATTAACAGTTTTGTCTCAAATTGTGTATAGTATCATTTTGTTGCCAAACATCCAATAGAATTTATTTCTCATTCTGCTATCTAATGTTTTTTGTTGATTTGATCGTTCATATTATTTGACTATAAAAACTTATGATGCACTGATGATCCAAGGGTGAAACACGTGTCTGCGTCTAGTCTCCAAGTCGCACCCGGTATGTATTCTTGTGGTACTCCGGTGTATTATGTAAAGTTCGTTTTTTTTTTCTATCGATTCGTCTTAGTAAAAAGCCCGACTGGTGGATGGATTGTGTCTGAAACCAGTCAGTGGTAGAACTGGTGGAGGAGGTCAAAAATCCAATAGTTTTCTGTTGGTAAAACTCTTTTTTATTTTTTTACTTGAGTTGTAGTCACCCTATGATTATTTTTTTTTTAATTCTGAGAAAATGACCTTTTGGGCATACCTGTTTCAGTATAATATTAAGAAGAACAAAAACAATTTTTGTTTTTGTTTTAGAAACTTGACAAAAATGACCAAGTTACAGACCAAGCCGTTAGCAAATTAGAAGTATATACGGAATTCAATGATTTAGTTGTAAAACCTCTAAACATTGGCGAATTTAAAACAAGGTTTATTACTAAAAAATACGCATTTGACCCGTCAGTACCTACGGAAAGTGAATATATGGAGGTTCAATACTCTGTAAGTACTTAAAATATCCCTAATTGGGAGAATTTGGGAATTATTTGGGACGCATATGTTTTCCCTTGTATTTTTATGAACTACAAATTTGACTTTATATTTTAACTTGATTAATATATATATATGTATGAAAATTGTAACATAAAATTCTTTAATTTAGCAAATTTTGTTTAGGCCAAAGAACCCAGAATTAACCCAGATAATTTGAGTAAACAGCCAAGCACATTTTCAAGGATTTTCGGCCTAAACACTAGTTCTCTAGAACGGCTTCTGCTGGACAGAAAAATCATGGGGCCCTGCTGGTTGGAAATCAGCGAACCAGTACCTGTAACTAATCCCATCAGTTTGTGTAAGTATGCTATTAAAACATTTTACCAGCTACTTTGTTGCACTTCTGTGTAAAGATAGTGCATTTTCCTTTAATTATGTTAAAAATGCTACTCCTCATAAAAAAAATCATATTTGTATATACAGGTGGTGGTCCAATAAGACTAGCCACCAGATTTATCTGGGAAAACTGTTAGAGCCCTTATAACTATGCTTTGTGTGCGACTCTTCGGCAATTACTTTGCCCAACTACGATTTGAGTTGGACAGCGGCACTTCAAGGACTCTTTACTGTCAGAGAGCAGCCTCACTACCTGTTATGACTAAAGGCTTTTGCCACAGTAAAGTAAGGATATATTGATCTGTCTTATTGAGAGTAATACATCTGCTTTTATATCTAATTGAACGTGATATTTACCTAACTATAATATAGTTTAAAGTTTTAAGGCCACAAAAACGGCATAGATTTGACAACACTGCTTTGCTATTTTTTTGAAAGATCAACAATAGATCGTGCAGTGTTCAGAACACGATGCGAACACCATATGTGAGGCTAGCCTTCCATTAGCAGATTTTCCATTAGCGGATTTTAAGTTATGGTGAAGGTGCCAATAGTTCTGTCACTGTTTCACTCACTGACAGACAAGGTCAAATTTCAAAATCCGCGCGGAAAAAAAGCTTATGGAAGTCCAGCCTTAGGCTAGCCTTCCATTAGCAGATTTTCCGCGCGGATTTCGAGTTATGGTGAAGGTGCCAATCGTTCTGTCACTGTTTCACTCACTGACAGACAAGATCAAATTTCAAAATCTGCGCGGGAAAAAAGCTTATGGAAGTTCAGCCTTAGACAAGTGGCCGATGGCTATGCGGAACCTGAATTCCAATAAAAACCATAACTTTTTTCTTATCAGATAATAGGATTTATAAAAATCTACAACCGTATCCAAAGGATTTTTCAAAATTTGGTGTATTTTTTTTTACAAAATTAAAAAATCCAAAAATTGTTGTAACAAATGTCTATATTAAATTTCTATATTATCGACGAGGCTAAAGAAAAAGCCAGATAAGATGTTTGACTATTGTGTGACTTATTTTATTTCGGGAATGTGAGGAATTCAAAAATAAACATTCCTGCCAAATTTCAACAGGTTCCGTTTTCTTGTTTCCGATATTCTGCCCGGTAAAGATTTGCCCAAAAACAGCAAAGCAGTGTTGTCAAATCTATGCCGTTTTTGTGGCCTTAAGGTTGGCTAAAGAAAATGTATAACATCTGCAAGGTACCTAAAAGGAAATATAAAACACTGCAAGGTTTTTTAAATAAACTTATCATACTTTTACAATTATTAAATTTTTTTGTATTTTATGTCTAATTTTTAATTAGACACTTTGGGAAGACTGAGTCATGCAAGAAAGTTTGTAGTTTTCCAGATAAATCTTGTTGTTGAACCACCTTATATGTGTATCTTTACATATATTTTACTAGAATTTATAAATGTAAGAGGAAAAGTGTGCCAAATTGTTTGCCTTTGACGTAAGCTATATTCGGCTAGTTGCAAAGATGTTTATTTCTTTCTCTTCTTTTTATAGGCAATTACGAAGTAAATTGCATGGACATGTCAAACCTGTCACAGTTGAAGTCTGAAGAAAAATTACCCCCGCCTCCTTTGGTCGTTTCGTCGCTCAATTTCAGAAACGTTTTGAACACGAAAACTATGCAAAACGAGATCGTAATGATTTCTTGCGTCACACAGACCAATTACGATGTGGATAAAAAGCCCCCCGAACCATTTTTCAATCAACATTTTTGCGGTGAGTGGTTTTAATATAAAAAATATATAATAAATATGTATGAATTGTGTAATTTTGTTTTTTCAAAAAAATCAAGCCTAATTCGTAATATTAATATACATAATATAAATACAAAGCAAAAAAACCAATATAGGGTGCCCTTTCATAAAACCAAATTAGGTAACAATCTGCCCTTAACAGTAGGAATTAGGGTTTTCATGAAACTGCCAAAGAGAATACAGGAGATTGAGAAAAGACATAAGTTTAAGAATGATTTAAAGGCTTTTTTGATACATAACGCTTTTTATGATATGCAGGAATACTTTTCAGGTAGTTTTTAGTTTATAATTTTTAGCTTAAGTTATTGACGATACTATTTCGGATAATTGAGACTAAAAATTAAAAAAATTATTTAATATTATTTTAGTCGATTTGTTTTAATTTTGTTACCTCTTTAGGATTTTTTATTTTTTGACGTGTTCCATATTATTCGTAAAGTAATCTACGGAAAATAAAGATGTATTGTATTGTATTTCTTGTTTTTTGCTCCAATGCCAAATATGCATATTGAAACCTTGCTAGAACAAATTTGTTGTAGATTTTTCAAACTAGAGTTTTGTCGAGATTTTTTTTTATGAAAAAACTATAGGTGCCAGGAAAAACTTTGTAAAACATTTTTTGCTAAATATAAGATTCTATCTCGGATTCTATACCCTCAAATGGGAATGCTTTATTATCATTTTTTTCTTTTTAAAAATGTAAGTTTGAGAACCTAGTTAGTGATTTATGTTACCCATTATTTTTTTTTACTCCACTACGAGTAAAAGTTGTTTTAATATGTGCGTCAATAGATTGTTTTTCATATACAAAAAAATATATTGTCCCATTTTACACTCATTCGTTTTTGACCAAATATATTTAGAACGGTTCAGGTATGTTTCTTATATAGGCACATATTCACTTATTTATTTCTTTTGAACTTAATTTAATAGTACATTATAAACCTAGGGACTAAAGTGCCACATTTAATCCCGCAGCGAAAGGTTCGCTAAGGGATTAAACGACACTTTAGTCCCGAGGTTTATATACTATTTTATGCACTTTACAAGAAAAGGTGGTAAGAATGAAATCTTGGTCAAGAGCAAGTGCTGTTTGGCTTGACTTGCCATAAATTTAATTATAATTTTCCAGGGATTAGGTTTTTTTTAATCCCCGAATCTCTTAGGGATTAAATTTTATTTGAATCCCTTGGGGATTAAAAGTGTCACTTTAGTCCCTAAAAAGGGATTAAAAGTACCTAATTAATCCCTGAAGTGCATAAAATGTATTTTTAGGCATTTAAGAGTACATTTGAATCCTAAAAACAGTTCGTTTAGTTAAACAGATAAACCGCACATCAAAAAGTAACAAAATTTTGCACACCGGAGGCTTCTGGTATCCCCCACAGACCATTCTCCTGGTTTTTCAAAAAAATATGTTTATCTTGTTTCTTTTTAGGTTTTTTAAATTATCGATAATTTTTACCGTGAATTAAACATTTTTTTAGGATACGTAAAATTACATAAAAAACTTAAAATTATGCAATATCCGTGAAATGGTTCCGGGATAATGCTTTAAACTTTTACCGTACAAAATTAGATACAAATTTGATTAACACTTTTTTAGATTAAGTAATTGGAAGAAGCGAATTTTTTATTCAAATTCACCCTTGGGTAATAATTTAACAATCCATGTATATTATATATACCATGTATAAATACTAAGGTGATACCAATAAAGTAAAATGAAGTAAAACAGCAGTAAAACACTTTTCTTGACAAAAATAAATACGTTTTTGTTTCGTTCCATGGAACTTTTCACGCGCAGAAAGTCCAGAAACATGTGAAATTATGTAAAATGTTTATTATTTTTTTAGTTCTGGCCCCGTCCTGCCAACAACCGCTACCGTTGAACATCCACGAACACATAAAGAACTACAAAAGTACGAAACTTCAAAAAATGGACTCCGAAAAAGCCCTAATTCAGTACTTTATCAATCAGTTTTCAAAGATCGACCCAGATTTGGTAGTGGGCCACGATCTACACGGATATCAAATGAGTATGTTTGCTAATAGATTGCAAAGGCATAACGTGAGCGCTTTCTATAAGTTGGGAAGGCTGAAACGATCTGAGAAGAACAAGAAGTTGGAACGGGATCTGTTTTTGGGACGTCTCGTTGCCGACGTTAAGATATCCGCTAAAGAACTCATCAAATCGAGAACCTATGACTTGGACGCTTTGTGCATATCGGTTTTAAAGGTATAAAAAGCTTTCATTTTCATATTTTTTTTAAAAGATTCCATAGCCTAAGCTACATTGGAAAAATTGAGGAAAAAATTGGAGCCATACTATACTAAAAGTCCCCATTCCGACTCCCTCGGAAACGTCATTTCTAAAGTTCAAAAAAGCGTTTTTTTTGAATAACTTCTAAATGGTGACAGACTGTCAAAAGTGACAAATGGGATGAGCTGAAAATTTTAAAAGATCCGACAAAGAATGTTCAAGCCTCTGTTCCTAGATTTTCTGGTCTAGATTACGAATGTCCCAAAGCGTTTTTGAAAAATATAGAAGCATATTTCGCTGACCATAAAGTACCAACGACTGAATAGTGTCTAATGAGTAAACCTTTTTTAGAAGGAGAAACACAGGTTTGGTTTTCATCAATTTTTTATCCTAAATTAGAGTTTGATATGTTCTCCAGTCTATTTTTACAAAAATGCGATAACACAACAAAGCAGTGTTCGTTATTTGCTAAACTTTACGGAGAAAAGCAAACCGATAAAACGGTATCTATTTTTTTAACTAAAAAGAGAGCTCTTTTGAAACGTTTGGAACCTCAACTCTCAGAAACAGTAATCACCACACAATATTCGTAGTATGTTGAGATGTCAAAATTTTTCGTCCATAGACAATTAGTAACAATCGCATCAGCAATAGAACATGATTTAGAAGTCGTTTGACGAGATGTCGTAGGCTGTACCTCCGAGTACATTAATTTTGAATATTATTGTACATTTGGAAAGGTTAATGTCAATAGGAAGTTTGGGAAGTCAGTCGCGACATCTGTCTCTCAACGAGATTTTTTGAACAGTAACTTAAATTATGATTCCAGCTCTATCCGAGTTGCCAAAAAGTAATAGATATGGGTTTTCGCGATGATGTTGCGATAGATACGCCAACGTCTTCCCGGCGATAATTGTTACTGATATATACAAAAAGGCCCTGCTTTTCACTGGATCTTATACTAGATAAAATGGCATTTCCAACGACACCTTCGGCTTGTATTTGCTACTTCTAGTAATAAAATAAGAATTTTTTAAAGTGATAATTTTTTATATATTTTTTAGTAAATTTGTTAAATGAAAGAGCCAAGATCTCCTACTCTTCCAATACTTTGTTTATGAGGCCAATTATGTAACTTTATACTTTCTACACTGGTCAGACACTAAATCGTCATAGGCGTAGTCATCTATGGACTAAGGGTGTGTAGAAAGTATAAACTACATAATTTTACTCATAAACAAAGTATTGGAAGAGAAGGGGACCTTGGCTTTTTCATTTAACAAATTTAGTAAAAAAAAAATATAAAAAAATTATGACTTCAAGAAATTCTTATTTTATTACTGGAAGCAGCAAATACAAGCGGAAAGTGTTGTTGGAAATGCAATTTTTTTGTATATGTCAGTAACAGTGGCGTATCAAAGAGTTTTGGTACATTTTGAAATTTTTTAGTTACGAAAATGGGACTACGCCACTGGAAAAATTTAATTTTCTGATATTATTTAGGTTATTGCTCTAAGATCAACCCTGTTAAATTTGGTACTCGTAGGTTAAGAAATCTTGGTAAAAATGCTAAAAAGGAATATGCAAGAAATTGTTCAAATTTGTATAATTTTTTCTCGGGTTTTTTCAATTTTTCTGATAGAAGTTTAAGCTACACTATCACTATTTAATTATTGATAGAAAATTGAATTTTCAACATTTTTCCCATTTGCCACTTTTGACAGTCTGTCACCATTTAGGAATTATCCAAGAAAAACACTTTTTGGAGGTTAGAAATAACAGTTCCCAAGGGGGTAGGAATGGGGACTTTTAGTATGTTAAACGGTGGACCTTCCTAAGCTTGTTAATGAAAAAAATATTTGGCTTCTAATTTTTTCCTCTTTTCAGGAAATTTATATCTAAATTGCCTATCCTACCAATGTATTTTGTAAAATAAACCAAATGCGCGAGAAAAATTAGTCTTCTTTCGAAATGAAAGCGGCAAAAAAAGTATGAGCTTGTAAGAAAGAATACTCTGTAAATATTTTTATTATTTTTTTCTCATTTTGATGGAATATGGCAGGACAACTTGGTAAGATTCCTATATAGTTTGATCCTAACTGACTTGGAACCTTTTTTATTTAAAAAAATAATTAAATCCGGCGCCTCCACCAAATGTCTCACATATTTTGTGACTTATGTTTTTTGTTGTCGAAAAGGGTCGCTCAATGGGCAGGATCATTCTTAGAGTACACACCATCTTTTTCTATTTTTAAACGCTCTTCCATTACGTTTCTTTAAGGTCAAAGAAAATCAAAGAGTAGATCTAGAATCCGACGAAATACCGAAAATGTTCAACACGCCACAAGACATTTTGAAACTAGTGACTTATACAATGCAAGACTCGGCATTTATAATGAAAATAATGTACGACCTGAACATCATACCTTTGGCGATGCAAATAACTAACATAGCCGGTAACGTTATGTCGAAAACTCTGCTGGGAGGCAGGTCCGAGAGAAACGAGTTTTTGCTGCTTCACGCTTTCTCGGAAAAGGATTATATTGTGCCGGATAAAGTGTGGAAAAAGAAGGAGGATCAAGAAAAAAATAGTACAGCTGCGAGGAAAAAGCCTACTTATTCAGGTAAGATTTGACTTTCGTTTTCTAGAGTTTTCTTTAATGTCCAGGAGCGTCTTAATACGAATTATTTGTGGTAGGTAAAATCTATCGACACATGCTACAGAACGTATCTCAAGACCTATATCGCTTTACACCATTGGTATTGCTAGATACGGAATTTATTAAAAAAAGTTGGCCCAATCACATTTTAATGAACTTACTTTCGAATCTTTTTCTGGCCTGTACCGGTACATAAAATTTCTATTTTAGGTGGTTTGGTTCTCGAGCCAAAAGTAGGATTCTACGACACCCTAATTCTGCTTATGGACTTTAACTCTTTGTATCCTAGCATCATTCAAGAGTTCAACATCTGTTTCACAACTCTACAGGTCACCAATGCCGAAAACGACCTGGTATTGCCCGACAAAGGTTTACCCACGGGTATTCTACCCGTGGAAATTAAAAAGTTGGTGGACAGTCGAAAACAGGTTAAAAATATGATGAAAAATCCCGATTTGGAGCCGGATTTGAAGATGCTGTACCACATTCGACAGATGGCGCTTAAATTGACGGCCAATAGTATGTATGGGTGTTTGGGATTCTCTAATTCAAGGTAAGAGTAGGTAGTTCTTGAAAGAACTGGAATATTCTCCAAAATTTTATCCAAATGGATTTTGAAAAAGTTTAACCTTTTTATTTTTTTAGGTTTTACGCGAAAAACTTGGCAGCTCTGGTCACCCAAACTGGCCGTGAAATTCTTAGGAACACTCAAGATCTAGTAGGGAAACTCTGCTACGACGTCGTATACGGCGACACCGACAGTATAATGATAAACACCAGCAGCCTGGACTACAACGAGGTTTTTAAAATCGGCCTACAAATCAAACAAGAAGTGAACAAGGTTTACAAGCAAATCGAGCTGGACATCGACGGGGTCTTTAAGTATCTTTTGCTGTTGAAAAAGAAAAAGTACGCTGCTGTAACGCTAACGAAAACGATCGACGGCAAGCTGAAGGAGGAGAAAGAATATAAAGGTAAGAATTTGATGGTCTACTGTGTCAAATGCTTGAGAAAAGTCGATAAAAATGACTTGTGTCAGAATTTTAGACATATGATCAATTTTTCCAGGTATTGACATAGTCAGAAGAGACTGGTCCCCACTGGCTTGCGAAACTGGTAAATTCGTTTTGGACTACATCCTGTGCGACCAACCTCAGGACGATAGAGTACTAAATATCCACCAATACCTTGCAAAAATTAAAGACGATCTCGAAAATGGCAAGGTGCCCTTGCAACTGTTAATTATCACCAAGCAGCTTACCAAAGATCCCAAGATGTATGTTGATAAAAATGTTTTGCCGCACGTGCAGGTCGCATTAAGGTACGTCTACAAAATTCTGTAGTTTAAATAATGGCAGGAGGTTTATTCTTGAATTGGGAGAAAATTATTATCTTAGAACAGTCGCACCATTGATCTTATTTGTTGTGCAGAGTTTGTACAGACCGAGAAAACCCGGAAAAATTCGTTCTTTTGATAGATTGTACGTTTATACGCGCCTAAAACCGGTTTTATAGAAGGACGGTTTTAAAAGACATTTAAACAAGAACAAAACAAGTTAAAAACCAAAAATGTTTAAAATAAATTATTTTATGCTGTTAACAAAGGTACCTTTGTTAAACAGTACTGTACCTGTTAACAGTATAAAATAACTTATTTTAAACATTTTTGGTTTTTAACTTCTTTTGTTCTTGTTTAAATGTCTTTTAACTGTGAAGTCCAAAAAAACTTACCGTTTATTTTTTTAAATGTTTGTTAAAATCTGTAAAAACTCTAAAAAGGACCGGGAATTTGTTATTTGCTGGACACCCTGTGGATATCTCTAGATTTCTATTTTTCATATCGAATTTAATTTGGTTTTATAAACGCGGCAGCATTAGGCCTCAAAATATTTTTATTTTTTTAATTATATAAAAGGATTTATCAGAATTGTTGCCAACCATATCCAATTTTTTCTAACAGAAAAGTGTTAATAGTTGTTCTCTGTAGTCGACACGATAAGTTTTAATCAACAATCCTGCAAAATTTCGACGCAATCTGTTTTTCCATTTTCTTGTTTGGGCCCGAAAAAGAAAAAAGCGGTCAAAATTTGTAAATCGAAAACGCTATTACGTTTTAGGTTTAACCAAGACCATGGAGGTCACTTCCGAGCGGGCGACACAGTGCCATACGTCATCTGTCAAGACGGTACCGACAAAGGCGCCACGCAACGGGCGTACCACCCCGAAGAACTCAAGACCAACGACAAACTAAAGATTGACAACTACTATTATTTGTCGCAACAAATTCATCCGGTCGTCACTAGGATATGCGAACCTATACCCGGTACGGGGTCCTATGAAATTGCAGAATGTTTAGGTAAGCTTTTTATTTATTCGTTTCTCACGAGCGCGTATATGAGTGATCCTATTACCCGACCCAACCCAAAATGACAGTTATACACACCTCAAATTTTTTGAAAAACTTTCTTTAAATTGCCCGATATATGAAAATGTTTAGTTTTAGTTTAATTTTAACAATATTTCTGTCTGATTATCTACAAATGTACAAACGCTGGCTTGTGCCAAACTAACAAGCATCCAACGTCAAGCAAGTATGGTAATATGTGCTATGAGCGCCACACCATCAGCCTTGAATACCTCCTCTACACCTTGTCTTGGAGAAAGAGGCTATAAAGGCAACCTACAGAATCATAGCCAACCAATGGGGTGGCAGGGCAAGTCAAGTAGTACCAAACCCTTTAACGCGGGCAATTGAGAGCAACTGCATTTTAGGACTGCTACCGGATCTAATGCCTGCAACAGTAAACAGCAAAAAGCTATACAACACTATTCTCCTAGACAGGGAGGACTGGTCGTCCAACAGAATAAGTTTCTCAAGTGAAGATAGCTGGTGGTACACTGTCGTATTCAAAATGCCTTCAGGCCTTGGATCCGGAGCTTATTGTAGCTGGGTAAATGTCAGGATTATACATAGTCTTGGACAGATGGCTACAATTTTCCAAGCGGAAATCTTTGCCATTGAAATGAGCGCACGTTGGATGATAGATCATAACTGGCGCAACAGATCAAGATCAATAAAGATACTCTCCGACAGTCAAGCGGCCCTTAAGGCTCTTGAATCCCATAGGTGGTCATGGAAAACAATTAGGAGCTGCCAGGTGACACTGAAAACCCTTGGGCGAATAAACACAGTGTCGCTGGTATGGATTGCGGGACATTCTGGGCATCGGGGAAATGAGACTGCCGACCAGCTGGGACGCGAAGCGGCCTCCGGCTTGAACCAGGTGTTCGTAGAAAAAATTTAATCTTAACTCACGCGTGAAGTATCTTTCCCACCCTTACCTACTTGCCCAAACTCCGCTCCGCGTTGTTCGGGTTAGGATAATAACCATTTTTTTCAGGTGGTCGTAGAAAAATATTGATCCTAATTCATGCGTAAAGTATCTTTCCCGCCCTTGCCTTACGCCTTAAAATTTATTAAAAAAGCTTTTCCAGGAAACCGAATTTTCATAGATGGAAATTTTTCAAAAACTGTGTGCACAGAAGTGCCCAATTTGAAACACCTCGTACAAATGCAAGACAATTTTTGGCCAAATAATGGAAGGGCTTTCATCGGTCCAAAAAAAAATGAAATAAGAGGTTTGCTTGCTAAAAAAGGTTATTTGTTTATTTCAGGCCTAGATATGAAGTCGTTCAAAAAATCCCACGTCATAAAAACGAATGAACAAGTAGGAGAAAACACAAGCAACCCGGAAGTAAGGTTCAGAGAAGTCAAAAAATTTACCTTCAAATGCATAGGTTGCAAGACGGAAAATGTTGTAGATTGTCCTTACAGGGGAAACACTTCAGTGTTGGAAAAATGCATCAATGATTCTTGTAGCATTCGACCGGTCGATCATTTATATTACATACAAAATCAATTGATGTTGCAAATCGGAGACTACATATCGAAATACTACCAAAACACATTGATATGCGAAGATCCCGCGTGTACCAACGTAACCTCCAGATTGCCTTTAAGATTCGTAGAAAAATATCCGGTCTGTACGATGTGTCAACAAGGCGTTATGTTTAGGGAATACACGGAGAAACAGCTGTACACGCAATTGATGTACTTTTTGTATATTTTCTGTCCTGCGAAATCGGCAAAAAGTAAGTTATTCGGGTAAGAGTCCTTTAAATTGACAACACGCGAATTCGTTCGCGGGTTTAAAATTGTTACTTTCCCGTTTCCCTTAGGGCCAAATTTATAGTCGAAGGAAGCCTCAAGGTCTCCTTGACAAAGGTGTCTTCAAGGCGTCGTCGTTTCATTTCTTATTTATAGTCCCTTTCTTCGGAAAGGAATATTTCAAGGTAGGGTTGCATCGGCAAACTACTGATAACTTCATTGTTATTATTTTTGAGGTTATGGTTTTATTGTTTTTAAAATTTTTCAGTTTTTATCTTACAAAAAAATGAATGAAAATAAAATTGAACAACAGGGCACTATAAAGGCGGATTCAGAGTTCCGTAAGGTAAGCGGTATGAGGTATGCGGTAAGACGCAAGGAAAATAACTATTGCAAATACTTGCTGCTGTGCATTCTGTAAACCACAAGCGGTAAGAGTAGCATGCATTTGCAATTGTTTATTTTCCTTGCGTCTTACCGCATACCCCTTTTTTAACCTCGCATTATTTGCCAAGGAAGGCCGAAGGTAGCTCTCGCTACCTTGATGTAAGAATTTCTTCAAGAGTGCTTTTCCCCACTATAAATACCAAATTGGCCCGAAGGCCTCCTTGAAGGAACAAGGGTGCCTTGAAAGACGACTATAAATTTGACCCTTACCTACTTCCACGGTCGAATGCCCGGTCGCCTGCGCTGTTTTTTTTCAGTTTTTTTGCTTTACATGCTCATAAATTTTGTTTCCGTAAACCGATTTTGATTAAAGAAGATCTGTACCGTCCAGAGACATCAATAATTTTAAAAATTGGCTTTCTAAATCGTATGGTTAAAAGCAAACACCAACAATAAAAAAAATTAATGTACAGAAATGGTCTATGTAGACTTATCGTATGTATAGATTTTGACATTTCCAATGCCAAAAAATGCGGCGTCGACGATAAATATAATATAATGAGGACTTTACCGATACAACACCGAAGCGACGGCAATTACAAAACTTGTTTGAAAACGCGGAATACAAAAAAAAGGATAAAATTGCGAATTTTTGAGGGTCCACTAACTTACCTTTTTTCTTTTTAAGAAATCATACCTACGGAAGATGAAATCAAAGAAGGCTATCAAAAACTGCAAGACACCATACTTAAGTACCTAAACAACTCGGGGTTTTCAATAGTGAATCTCGATGACATTTTTAAATTTTTGGCAAACTTCGAGAAAAAAGAGACACCAAGAAGAGTTGCTAAAAATTTTGAAAATTCAGAACCGTTGGATATTGTACATTTTGATGGAGGCAGCAGTGATGAAGAGATTTGAAGAAAAAAATTATGATATGAAGAGAAGCAAATACGTGTATGTCACAAGAATCTGGAGATCAAACTTTGCCAAGGAGTGACTATTGCCACATAATTAACATATCTCAAATTACGTGACTTACATCAGCACGTGAATTTTGATCATAAATAATGGTGAAGTGTTACCGAGAATGTTTCTAGCAAAGTTTCAGCATGGACCTGTGCACCTCTTCTTTAGTGTTTCCTTGTTGTTTTAACACATAACACTTTCTTTCTGGATCAAAAATATTTGTAAAAGCATTTGATCTAGTAACTTCCCGCAATAAAATAAGTGCGTCTTGATCACTAAATCACGAAATGGTGCATACCATATCATCACTTAGTTCGAATACATGGATGCAATTGCAAATTGTTTACTTTTTTCACCCTTTAATAAGTCAAAAGACACGTGGTGCGTAAGTAACGTAATTATTTAAAAATTCTAATTGCCAATGTGTTTATAATTGATTAGTTACTAATTGGGCTCCAGAGAACAACGCTGAAGGGCAAGGAGCATCAACATAATACTGGGGATCTTTGCTGTCTCTGTGGAGCGGTATGAAAAATTAAATATTTTTTGTGCGATTTCCGGAAATTTTAAAAATTTCGAAGGTCCAAAGCAGTATTATGGTCGAGGTCAAAATTTTGGTTTCTGGGATACGTAATTTACCGCAGCCCCTAAGCAATAGTAGAAGGTTTTGGGACCATTTTTTCCCACTTTGTTATGAGTATCGTTATTCTGTGTCGACGCAGTAGCAATTATGTTAAATAAGGATAAAAACGCGCTGTATTTACGAAATATAAAAGCTGTGCTTATCGTTATTTCTTTGGGGTATGTTTTGCTGCAGATTTGTAACATGATGAAATTGAGCCTAGCAGCATGCTCTTTTGTAAAATGAATAATTTTACAGCGGTCTAAAAACTTTATTTTTAAAACCATGATTATTTATGACCAAGTTAACGATACTAATAACTATAGCAGATGCCAAAAACTGTCACGTTTATAGCTAAAGTTTCTAGGAACACTTATTAGGTTTATCAGTAAGGGGTTACCCCTCGAGTTAAGATGACCCTCGGGATAAACGGGTCCCAAAATACTGTATTTTTGACGTTTTATGAAAAATTGTTGATTTTTATATAAGATTTTGATTTCTGTAAAATGGGTTGAAAATTTGTCATTAATTCTAAATTTTGTACATGTTCTATAAGGGCAATATTTGTTTGAAAGAATACTAAATTTGACATGTACCTTCTTAAAATACCCTTGCGCTTTTTAGGTACCTACTTTTAGAGGTGAATATTAAAATTGCTTTATTCAAAAAATGAATTCCTTAACAAGAAAAGAAATGTGTCCCATTTCTGATGGAATTAAATGAAAAATTCGATTAGTAATGCGGTGTCACGTAAGTCACACGCTACAATTTATTTTTAAATTACTTTTTTCTTGTTAAGGGATATTGTGCGTTTTTTTGAATAGACCTCGAAAAAATTTCAAAGTATATTCAAAATTAATCCTTTCAAACAACCCCTTTGTTAATTTCGAAGAGAGCATTAATAATTTACAACAGTTTAAAAATACAATCCCACCCTTAACAGAATAATCAAACAGTCGTCAATACATTGCATTATTTCCTTGTTTAGCTAATTCTTGAATAATGTTGCCGAAATAAGCTGCAAGTGTTTATTCCAATTTTATTCTTCAATTTTTGGCTTTTATTTACTGAGATTGGGATAAAAATTGTGTTATTGAGAGTGCGAATTTCAATATAGAAATATATGATTTTTTTTCTATGTTGAGATGTTGTCTAAAAGATAGTTTTTTTGTTCTGTTCGATATTTCGTACTTTTACCTATTTTTGTGCATATTATATTTTATAGTTTTGTTTTTAGTTATTTTCTATTATTTAAGAAATATAGCATTGATTGATTTCATTTTAACTACTTAACTGTTTTTTTATATTTTTGCAGATCTCGCAATAAACTTATCTTTCAATTATAAAAAAATATTACTTTTTTTTTTATTTCAAATTTTTATTTAAAAAAATTGATCTTAGGTATTAAAAAAACTAAACATACAAAGCTTAAATTACATGTTTTTGAATCCAACAAAAATATAACATACAAAATCAATTGATTGTTTTGTCTTAAGAATATGGTGAATTTGTAACAACATTAATTTCAGTTAAATAATGCTTTTTCGATTCTATACCTTTTTAAGACAATTATTTTAACAAGGCAACGATGAACTAGAACAGGGTGTCGTAAAACTTTTTTAAGGAATTTATTTAGGATTTGGGTGGGAGATGGCTTGGGTTTTTCGAAACGCAAATTTAATTTTAAGTGTTTTATTAGAGCAACACCTGTCCTAAAGCCAAGAAAATCCACCTAATTGCTAAAAACGTTTTGCACACCTTTTTTTATAATATTGTGTGGAGTTTGACACCCTGCCCTAAATTTTGTACTTTTTATTTTTATATCTGTGCAAAATGTTTATTTCTTTACCTTAAATGAAAGTGATCTTCGAGCGAGTCGCATTGACCTGCCACACGTTCAACTCCTCGTATTCTTCGATGCAAGTGTCAACCTGATCCGGATTGTAGCCTTTTGAAGCGCATTTTTCCAAAATGTCTGCGATTTTTACGGTTTTTTCAGAGCCCGCGAACTCTCTTATTAAGTCGAATATTTTGTCATTAATGTTGGCGGGCCTGTTGGGAAAAAATAGAGTTAATACTTTGAGCTTAACCCGAGGCGAGGAATAGGATGTATATCTTAGAATAGGGGCGGCCGTAGTCTAGTGAACAGCGTCTTGGCCTGCGAAACAGAACATCGCAGGATCGCATTCCACGAGGCGATTGGTGGCCCTCTCAGCAGCTATAAGGATTTTTCGATTATAAACATTGGTCCCGGTTTTGATTGGCAACTTTGACATTGTTTTTTGACAGCGGTTATAAAACCAGGACCAATTTTAAATCGAAAATCCTTTATGTGGTCGACGTTGTGCATAGAGTAACAACAATGAGGTAGAAGCAGCAGGCACGGTTGACAGGAGAAATTGTCGGATTCACATGGTGGAAGGGCGGGGATTTGAAGTCTATACAGCGAAGATGCCAAAAGATTTGACCTGCGCTTTCGGCCAGTGGGAATATTCCAAGGAAGAAGGCTGAGACTTCCACCAGTTTGGATGCAGAAGTTGGCCGGAATCCCGCCAAGCTTAGGGTCTCTACAGCGCGGATGCCAAAAGATTTGACCTGCTTTCTCGGGCAGCGGGAACATTCCAAGGCAGAAGGCTGAGAATTCGAGAACTTTGGATGGGTGACTAGCTGGACTTCGACCATTCTGAGTGCGAAAAAACCCCCAACAGCGAAACCAGGGTTGCATCGCCTTCGATTTCCGGGTCGAGCTGCTGGGAAGAAATAGTCTACCTTAGACCAAGTTCTGCTGGGAGGGCAGCGATGTTAGATAGATGCAAGTCTAACATGTAGCAGGACCACCCTTCGGAGGGAGTGTAAAGCCGGCGGTCCACTATGTATACTTGCTACGCAGTCTAAAGATCTCTGCCCTCGTCAAAGATTAAGTCCTCTTAGAGAAAGAAAACTTGCATCCTAGGGGACACGCGCATTAGTCGGGGGTGCACGAGGGGTATGGCAGAAAGGGTCCATTATGCGGCCTAATTGCCAGGCCTACGGCCGCATCATCTATTACTACTACTACATATCTTAGACTAAAAAAAGAAAAGATAACTGGTCCAATGAAAACTCCTTGGCAATTAATAACCATTGTATTTACAAAATTTGCTATAAAAAGAGGTAAGGCGTAGCAAAAGGGAGCGCTGGAGAACATACTGTGGTGAAATCAACTCAATGCCGGAGGCCTCCAGACTCTTAAAAATCTTAAGCAAGGCAAACCCTAAGTTCAGTGAAAAGGCAAGACGTAAGCTGGACCACCTCTGTGGAGGAGTCACTCAGATACCTCCTAGAGGTACATTTCCCAGGGGACGGAGACCAACGTGGCGAGCCAAGGCCGGCCATACCTGACGAGGTTGCACCAAATTGGGAACTGGCAGACCGCATAGTCACGAAGGGCAAAATAACCTGGGCAATAAGAGTTCAGTCCCTACAAGTCACCCGGTCCGGACGGAATCTTCTCAGCGCTGCTACAGCGGGGCTTAGAAACACTACTTCCTCACATGAGGAGTGTTCAGGGCCAGCGTAGCCCTGGGATACGTTCCTACCTCATGGAGGAAGGTCAATGTAGTTTTTATCCCGAAACCGGGAAAAAAGGACTACACCACGGCTAAATCCTTCAGACCGATAAGTCTCGCATCATTTGTAATGGTAGACAGGTACCTCCTGGAGGGAACACTGGCTAACAGACCATTCCATAGGGGCCAGCACGCGTACAGGGAGGGAAGATCTACGGACTCAGCCCTTCACGCACTAGTGCAAAAGGCAGAAAAGGCACTTCAGCACAAAGAATATGCACTAATGGTGTTTTTCGATGTGGAAGGAGCCTTCGACAAGGCAAGAACGCGGATTATAACATCTACCTTTCAGGAAAGAGGAGCGGAAGCAAGTCTGACTGAATGGGTAAAATCTGGGTTAACGGAGAGGGAAGCACAGGCCAGCTTAGGAGAGCCCAAGGCGAAGGTAATAATGGATGATCTACTAAATCTCCTGGCGCAGGAGCGATTCGACGCACAAGCATATGCGGACGACGGTCTAGTGAAAGTGAACGGCCGCTTTCTAGTCAAAGTCTACAAAAGAATGCAAAGGGCGGTAAGAATTATAGAAGACTGGTGTAGGCGGAATGGTCTTTCAGTAAATTCTGAAAAGACCGAGATGATCCTATCCACCAGAAAGAGGAAACTAGAGGGATTCAGAGTTCCCATAATGTATGGCAGACCCCTATCTTTGGTATCACAACTTAAGTATTTGGGGGTGACCCTTGACAAGGGACTCAAGTGGAGCGAGCATGTTGCCAGAATAACTGTTAAAGTCCAGGCAACATTGTGGCAGTTGCGCCGAGTGGTCGGTCGAATCTGGGGCATTAGCCCGAGGATCCTACACTGGATATACACGGCCATCATAAGACCGAGGATCCAATACGAATCAGTGGTCTGGTGGCCCGCTGTAGAGAAGCTGATCATATCCAAAAAGCTTATGAGCCTGCAAGGGCTCTTCTGCAGAGGGATGACTGGCGCAATGAGGACGACCCCCATCCTCGCTCTGGGGGCTCTGGGTCTCCCCTCGCTTCCAACTTGGATCAAGGACTGTGAAAGGGCAGGGGGAAAAGGGAGGGCCATCTGGCGGTCGAGGGACTGGTGATGAGAGTTGCCCCTCCTAAGACTGCCAGTGAAAGCACCGCTTAAACCATGAAGGTTCGATAAAAAGTACAAGGTTACAAAGTGGCAAAGGGAAGAATTCCGAACGGAATTAAGCAGAGAGGCGACGGTCTGCGACACGGATGGCTCTAAACTGTCAGTCAGGCAGACAACAGGCGCAGGAGTGTACGGCGAAAGCCTAGAAGTTCAGAAGAGTTATCCACTTGGAGAACACGCTACGGTGTTTAGGCGGAGGTGTATGCCATTATCATGGCAGCAACCCTACCCCGGAGGTCAGAAATGACAGGAGGGACATATACATATGCTCCGACAGACAGGCTGCCCTCAAGGCTCTAAGTGCACCCAAAATAGTCAGTAGTCTGGTGGAGGAGTGCGCTGAAGCACTGCAAACACTGGCTCAAGACAAAAGGGTGACACTGATGTGGGTCCCAGGTCATGAGGGAATACCAGGGAACGAGAAAGCCGACGAGCTTGCCAGACTAGGGGCCGAAACCCAATACATTGGACCGGAACCTCTTCTGGGAATAACAAGGAAACAGGTACAGAGTGAGCTCAACAAATGGATGAACTGAATACGTCCTGGAGACAAGAGTCAAAGTGCAGACAGTCCCAGCTATTCGTGGATGGTCCGAATGTAGCCAGAAATAAATGGCTCGGGGATACTGACTGGGCACAATCGGCTGAACAAACATCTGACGCAAATAAGAGTAGCAGGTGATCCCGTGTGCCCCGCTTGCGGGCTCGAAGAGGAATCGGTGCAGCACTTGATAGCACAGTGTGACGCATATGCCAGATCAAGGCAGCTGAAGTGGGGATTTCCCACGATAGAGGAAGAAGAGCTGCACTCGCTCAAATGGGCCGACCTACTGAACTTCGTAAAGAAGACAGAGAGGCCCGGAGAAAGAGGTGCAGCGGAAGTAGGGGCATAGGGGTAAGGAACGGGGTACGGCAGAAAGGACCCATGAAGAGGCCTAATTGCCAGGCCCACGGGATAGCCCAAAGATAATGAGTTGGAATAAATTCCATATCTAAACGTTAGAGAGGGAAAGCGATGGTACTTTCAGCCTGTATTGTCTGGTATATAAATCAACCACTGGAAGTTCGTAATAACCCCCAAACCAACATGAAAGTCACTACGAAACCCCCAATAACTGTTGAGGCATCTTTGGTTAAGTGTTACCACAGATGTCACAAGGAGAGAAACTATGGTACCGTCACATCCAGGTGTGTCACTTGGAGGCAGACGCCACAGTCATTGTATTCCCAATAGGGCCACACCAAAAGCCATTTCTAGGAAATAGCTGCATCCTGACCAAACCCCCACAATCATGCCTAGGAGGGCACTTTTTTCTGGCTGACCAGCACAACAGCGCAGCGACCAACAATGCAGAGTGAACCCAAGAAGAAGATAACATAATAAAATAAGGTATTTTGAAATCCAAAGCATGACTAAATTTGTAAAACCAACCCAGCTCCGCCCTCATAATGGCTCGCGGCATTTTTAGATTGCTTTCAAGTCCCTTGTAAACATAATATATATTTTCCTGCTTTTTTTATTAGCCACACACTTATTTGAACTAAAGCAAAAGTTCCTGTTATTTTTTTTTAGTTTAGTCAAAATAAAGTATTTTCGACTTTTTTGCTAAAAATATAGTGTTTTGATTTGTTGAGTGCTCTTACATAACCGGAATGAATGATGAATGAGTTTTTTGCCTTTCATAAGTGCTGTGTGATAACCCTTTATATTATTAGCCTCAGAGTTAGGGGAATTTTGTCAATACCAACTGACTTAGGCACACAAATGTCAGGTAATGTAGCGGCTATTATTATTATCATTCCACTTATTTTTGCTTCCGTGGATGGCAGTAGTAGTTAATGCCACTTTTTTTTTTGGTGTGTGATTCCACTACATCTTCTGATTGCGTTTTCTACTCGTTTTCCTGAAAAAACTAAAGTAAAAAGATCTTGCTTACCTGTACCCCTTGTTTTCGAACGTGTGTTTCAACGAGTCTTTGCTCATCTCCAATAACCTGATGGCCTCGTGTACGTCATTTTTCTCCACAACGTTCGATAGCCTTAATCGAGCCAAAGCTGTAGACAAACGTAAGATACCCAACAAGTTCCTGGCTGACGTGAATGTCATGTCTTGGGCGTTGCGCGCCTCTCTGCGCAGTTCTACGTAGGCATCTAGGATTAAAAAATATAATATTGAATGCACAAAAGTCCACTTCTACTAGCCTATCACAAGTGAAGGGCCAATCAGTCGAACGCGACGATTCGTATAAATTTTTGGGTTGCCTATCCTTGCAAGAATTAAACAGGTTAGATTATGTTTTTCAAAATGAAAACAAGTGTTGTGTAGTAGCGATTTTAATACGACTCTTTTACTTCGGGAGGGGGGCTTTTTAAGGATAAATAATAAAAAAACTTAATTTGAAGTAAAGCTATGACCATAATTAATACAAGGAAATAGGTGATTACAAGCGCGGAACTGGGGTCAAATGTAGAGGTTTAGAGCCACAGGAAAAAACACTTAAAATTAAACTGAAATCGTAAACATTGATGGGATTTTGGGAATTCGAGCTGTTTATTTACCCTAAATTTGTTTGTAAAAATGGTAAAATGCGCCGCATTAAATAACACCATATTCTGATGTTATGATTACCTACTCAATCGCCTGACGCAGGAGGGATTCGACGCACAAGCATATGCGACATAGTGAAAGTGAACGACTGATTTCTATCTACAGTCAGCGAAAGAATGCAAAGAGCGGTAAGAATCATAAGACTGGTGCAGGCAGAACGGTCTTTCAGTGAATCCTGAAAAGACCGAGATTATCATATTCACCAGAAAGGAACAACTAGAGGGATTCAGAGCTGCCATAATGTATGGCAGACCCTTAACTTTGGTATCACAACTTAAGTATTTGGGAGTCACGCTGGACAAGGGACTAAAGTGGAGTGTGCATGTTGCCAGAATGACCGTTAAAGTCCAGGCAACATTGTGGCAGTTGGGCATTAGCCCGAGGATCCTACATTTGATATACACGGCCATCATAAGACCAAGAATCCAATACAGATCAGTGGTCTGGTGGGCTCAAAGACGTCCTGGAGGCAAGAGTTAGAGTGCAGACAGTTCAAGCTATTCGTGGATGGTCCGAATATAGCCAGAAGACCCGAAAGGACGTTGGACTGCTGACTGGGCACAATCGGCTGAACAAACATCTGACGCAAATGAGAGTAGCAGGAGATCCCGTGTGTCGCGCTTACGGGCTCGAAGAGAAATCGGCGTAGCCCTTAAAAGCAGAGCGCGATGCATATGCCAGATCACGGCAGCTGAAGTGGGGATTTCCCACGATAGAGGAAAGAGAGTTGTACTTGCTCAAATGAGAGAGGTTCCAGAGGAAGTAGGGGCATAGGAGTAATTGAAACGGGGTATGGCAGAAAGGGCCCATGGAGAGACCCACGGGCCGCCTCTGTACTACTACTACTACTACTACTATTCTAACAATATAATTTTATTTATTACTTACTGACAATAAAATCTGTCAAATCTTCGGGGATGGCAGGTTCCTTCATTTTACACAGGGCAATATATTTCCTCATGACTGTCATGTCAAGAGCCTCGGTATTACTTGGAGGCTGTTTACAGTATTGATGGACGTACGTGATGTGTTTACCCAATCTGAGGACAAAAAACAAGTATTTGTTATTAGTATTATTGTCCTAAACTAAACACAGCTACTACTTTTTAGAAAGTCCACTCTTTTTTAAACTGAATGGGTAGATCAAAAGCTAGTAGGGAGCTCAAAGTCTCAAATTTCGTGACCCACCTTTTGTTATAATAAAATGTATCAACTTGTCCTACCTCAAGTCATTGTCTCTGTCAGCTTTGTCCTGTATAAGCCACAGCAAGTCAAATCTCGACAGTAGAGCCGCTGGCAGTTGAATATTCTGTTCGACAGTTCTTTTCGGATTGTATCGGCCGTAGGCGGGATTTGCGGCTGCCAGAATCGAAACTCTGGCGTTCAGGCATGTCATAATGCCTGCCTAAAAAGGAAAAACACATTTTTTGAAATTACGATTTTTTTAATCTAGATAAAAAAATTAACGCGTTTTATTTTTTTGCGTATTACTTAATATTATTGCCTTTGCTTGTGTTGGGTTGGCTTGGCTAGATACAAGCATTAACCCGGCCCAAGGGGACCCAGAGCTCCTATCTCTGAATCCCACTTGGGTAATTCTCAACAGGTGCGTCCAAGACGCGGGGGGTAGACCCGACTGAATAAGTCGGTGACTAAATCCTGTTAGGGAGCCTTATACCGCACCCCTCCTGAAATGCAGCTCTTTGGGGTCGGTGAGCCGGAGATCGGGAGCGCTTAGGTGAACCTAGCTCTGGCTCTCTCTCGACTTCTCTAATTGGTGGATTGGGGACGGGTGTAGGGGCCTTGGCTTAAACGCCCGGGAACACAGGGAACCGAACAGGTACCCAGTGGAACTTCTAAAGATAAGGATCGACAAGGAACTGTTCAAGGACCCAGTAGATCTTCTTTAACACAAGAGGCCCGACAAGGAACTGCACAAGTACCCATTGGAGATTCTACAAACGCATCAGGGGCGCCTATAGACACCGCAAACAAAGTAGCCAAAGAGCTCAGGAAGCTCCAGGTCAAAATCGTGATGGGCATGGTCCAACCGAAACAAAGCTGACTAAATAGCACCTACTCGAAGTCCTTGCTCGACCTAAGTGTGAAGGATGTGAGACTAGCAACAGGGCTCCTAACAGGAAACTGTCGCCTCAACAAGGACCTAGAGACGCAGGAAATCGCCGAAGACTCAGAGAGTCAATGGTGCATGGAGGACAAAGAATCGTCCTTGCATGTCCTGCTGGATTATCCGCCTATGGCCAGGTCAAGAGAGTCGCACCTTGGGAGTTATCTGTTGGCCCAGGCGATGTAAGAAGGTTGCAGTTCAGAAAAATCTGTTCTTTTGCGAAAGAGGCAGGCTTCCAGGGCTAAACCAACCAATACATAATATTAACGGATTAAAGTCTGGACTTGTTTTATTGTCTACTACACCATTCCCAACTGTAATTCAGAAAGTATCATTATTATTTCATAAAGGATCATTTGTACTTCACAAAATATCTACCTAACATAAATACATGAATATCTGAATTAAAAATGACTATTTCTGAATTCAACCTGATATTTTCTGAAATAAACTTGGAAATGGTGTAGACCTAGATATCGAATCATCACAAGTTTTTATTTTTGAGGTTTTTCATCATTTTTGTAGTTGCTTTCGTTTGCTTGCGATCGAATACAAACCAGTTTAATTTTAGTGTTTTGACCGAAGTTATTTTAGTGAACATATACAGGGTGATTCAAAATTCCCTAGAAAGATGTGAACAGTGGTTAGATATCATTAATCTAAGCAAAGTTACGTGATTATTTTGATTAAATTTAATTTCCTTTTTCTCAGAATTTAGGAGTAAAATTTTCGTATTTTTTTGAAATCGAAATAATTTACCAAGCAAGTCTACGTGCTGACAATGACATGTTTTAGGGTTTTTGTCAAGCATTTTGAAGTTGTCAAAGCTTTGTTTTCAAAAATTGATGTTTTTACCACATAGTAAAAGGTACTGAGTTTACAAAAATATATTTTATTAATTTTTGTTCAGAACAACAAATTATACCTACACAGTTAAAGTCTTTCCACGGAATTTTGAGTCAGACTGTATAATAATTTCAGAAATTTTTTAGTTGCTGTGAGGGTTTTAAGTGTGCGCTCAAGTTGGTAAAAATAAATAAATAATAAACACTTTTTGATAGTGTGTTTAACTAACAAAAAAAAGGGTAGTCCTAAAATATAGACCAGTCAAGTCAATTGACCACTGACCAGACCGTTCTGGTTGTCCGATTTTAACCAAATTTGACAGACAATGCATAAGCAAACACATCCAGTAATTATGTTGGGAATTTGGAACCTTTGGTTGCACTAAAACAAAATTATGATTGTTTTCCACAAACCAAAACTACACTTTTTTGCACTCGACGCGCGTTTCGCTAACAACGTTAGCATCATCAGGAGACGATAAACATTGTTTCCTGATGATGCTAACGTTGTTAGCGAAACGCGCGTCGAGTGCAAAAGTGTAGTTTTGGTTTGTGGAAAACAATCATAATTTTGTTTACATCCAGTAATATTTTACCCCGCTTGCCCCCCAATTAAGGGTGGTAGAGCGAAGAAATACGATTGACCAGCGAAAAAGTTGTTGACCGGGTCTTTATCCTTATCCGATTTTGATCAAACTTGGCAGAAATGTAAAGTACACTTAATGTAAAAATTTTACCCTCAATCTTACTCCCCTCACCCCCAATAACTTTTTCGCTGGTCAATTGTGTTTTTTCGCTCCACCTCCCTTTTTTGGGGTGTGAGAGAGGGTACAATTTTTACACAACATGTACTTTAGGTATGCTCACATTTCTGCCAACAACTTTGTCGCTGGTCAATCGTGTTTTTTCGCTCCACCACCCTTATTTGGGGGATGAGAAAGTAAAATTTTTACAGCAAGTGTACTTTAGGCACGTTTACATTTCTGGCAAGTTTGATCAAAAATTTCGCTGGTCAATTATGGTTTTTCGCCCTACCACCCTTAATTGGGGGAGGGGGGTAAAATGTTACTGGATGTGTTTGCTCATGCAATTGAATTGTGAGTGTGACCGGAGTTATTTTAGTGAACATATATAATAATTTCAGAAATTTTTTAGTTGCTGTGAGGGTTTTAAGTGTGCGCTCAAGTTGGTAAAGATAGGGGTAAGTAATCGTACTACCTACACTTTTTGATGTTTAACCAACAAAAAAAAGGGTAGTTCTAAAATATAGACCAGTCAATTGACCACTGACCAGACCCTTCTGGTGGTCCGATTTTAACCAAATTTGAGACAATTCAATTGCATAAGCAAACACATCCAGTAACATTTTACCCAGCTCGCCCCCCAATTAATACCAAATACGATTGACCAGCGAAAAAGTTGTTGACCGGTCCTTTATCCTTATCCGATTTTGATCAAACTTGGCAGAAATGTAAACGTACCTAAAGTACACTTACTGTAAAAATTTTACCCTCGATCTTACCCGCTCACCCCCCAACAACTTTTTCGCTGGTCAATTGTGTTTTTTCGCTCCACCACCCTTGTTTGGAGTGTGAGAGGGGGTACAATGTTTACACAACATGTATTTTAGATATGCTCACATTTCTGCCAAGTTTGGTCAAAATCGGATAAATATAAGGACCCGGTCAGCAACTTTGTCGCTGGTCAATCGTGTTTTTTCGCTCCACCACCTTTATTTGCGGGGTGAGGGTGGGGGGGTAAAATTTTTACCAGCAAGTGTACTTTAGGTACGTTTACATTTCTGGCAAGTTTGATCAAAATCGGATAAGGATAACTGAAGTGTCGAGTAATTAAAGCAATATTACTTAGTTTTAGCGGGATATCCACGAAATGGAGGGTCTCCAACCATTGGGAAACGTGCCAATCGGTAAACCAGGAACAAAGAGGTCATTCTTGGCCTTGACGTATTTCAGGCGCACTTTCGCGCAACTGCAACTGCGCGGGACATTCAAATATATTACAATAACGGCCCGGTCAACAACTTTTTCACTGGTTGTGGTTTTTCGCTCTATCACCCTTATTTCGGGGGTGAAGGGGGTAAAATGTTCATCAGACCACCATTCATAGTCCGGTTAGTGGTCAATTGACCAATCAACGTCTTAGACACACCCAACAAAAAATAAGATAGTGGATAAAGACCTGCCCATCGAATGTTTGGAAATTTTGCTAAAACTGCTGCAGCCAAATAAATCATGTTTTTGATACTCTAAGGCTGGGTTTATACGTCAAATAAAGTAAGAATTGACTGGATGATCAGAAAACAATATATCGCGAGTCACCCGCTTTATTTTGGAGTTTTTAAAGAGAAAAAAAGTAAGAGTACAATTTAGTTAAAAACTGCTTTTAGGTTAATATATATTCGGACCTCGGCAATCGACTAAGAAGAAAAAATTAAGTAGTTTTTTTTTTAATACCATTTCTTTTGACTTTTCTATATATAAAAGAAAATAATTTAACCTACCTTGGCAATACTGATAGTTTGCTGCTCCATCACCTCGTGAATAGCCGTTCTGTCGACGTCCGCCATCTTGTCGAATTCGTCGATGCAACACACTCCCTGATCGGCCAAAACTAGGGCACCTCCCTCCAACATCATTTCACCCGTGAAGGGATCTTTCATAACGGCCGCTGTCAAACCGACACCGGACGAACCTCTGCCTGTCGTGTACTGGCCTAACAAGCAAAATTAAAATTTTGTATGCACAATCTGGCGTAAAAGTTCACTTTAACGCCCGCATTTTCATGCGTAAAGTAGTACTCAGGGTTTTGCAGCAAAAATTCCTTAACAACCTCAAGGTTTTTCCTGGTAATTTTATACTATTTCTCGGTCCTCTTAGACCTTATCCCAGCCTTATTTTATTTAATATAGACCTTATGCAAAGATAATCAGATTTCGAGTTGCTGATTTATCTCAAATTTCTTAAACGCGCCGCACGCGAAATAATATATGAGGGGGAAGGGCAATTTAGTATGCAGGTGTTGGGTTAGTTAGGGTTAACGAAATGAATACTTTTTTATGTTTAAAGCCAAGGGTGGATCCTCGGCCGGATCTAGTTTCAAAAATTTGAAAACAATTAAGGTTAAAAATCATTTTTAAAATTAAACTAAAATTGTTACAATCAAATGATGTAATAGTGGGGGACTGGGTTGGATGGAATCTAGTCTGAATTATAGATTTCTTAGATTAAAAAGAGACAAAATATCTGGTCCAACGAAAACTCCTTGGCAAATAATAACCAGTGTTTATTTACAAATAAAATCACAACGAAACAAAGGTGAGAAATATCGATTATTTTTCTATCCTTTTAAGCGGCGTTAGAACGATAGGGACAGAGAATTCTGTCTCAACCATTTTAGGTCGTGATTGGCTTGTGGGTGGGGAAAGTCGGCAGAGCGCAGACGGCCGGATGATATTTTTATTGACATAAGCTTTTTCGTGTTATTTATTTTAAAATTCAGGATGTTTTAAGCAGTTTATAAGTCGTTTTAAAACCACATTTTTTTCAAAAAATGTTTATAGCGTGTTTTTTTACCAGTAGGAGAATATTTCAGTGTATTTAAAGTAATATTGTGGAACAAATCGTCCAATGTTTTGAAAACAAAGGAAGAGCAAGTGAAATCAGTCAGTGGCGGTACATGCCGGTGGTACACAGAAAATAAAAAAAAATTAATCTCCAATGCGTCAAATGAGATATTTTCGAACGATTTTATAAGCTTTTTTTCGAGGTTTTTTTTTTATTATAAAGACGATAAAATAAAGCATACTTTTCATGAAGTAATTAATGCGCAAAAAGATATTTTCGAAGGTTTTTTTTTATAAGGACTATAAAATAAAGGTAGGAAAAGTCCTTAAACCAACTTGCAAACAACAATAAAAGTTAATCCACATGTGTTCAGGTTTGTAAGAATATTGAATTCCTACATCAGAATATTAGTTGCCATCTGCGCTCGCCCTTCGAATTGATATTTAAATCTTTTTGTCTGTCCTAGATGTCTCTATATACCTTAAGCATTATTGACTTTATTGTGTACTGAAGAAGTCAGTATAAGTAAGTTTCTGCTAATGACCAGAAAAAATAACAAAATTAAGAAACACAATAACATAATTTTTAGCTAATAGGTAATATTTTTTTTCTTGATGTTCCAGGTGCTATGAACTGTTTCTTTGTTTTAATGTTTGGCATAATTTTATTGTGTTGAAAATTGAAATTGCTATAAATCATATACAAAGTTTGTAATAAATTTATTTTGTATAAAATTATACTACAAACATTTATTGTTAGAAAGCTTCCAAAGTTCAAATTCGCAGAATCATTTTTTGCATGTTTTTTAAATTATTTTGCAGATTTCATAATATAACAATTTTAATAATATAATCCATGTGTAAATTTATATTTAAGTAGGTACGCCACTGGTGTGTTTACTGTAAACAACAGAAAGGTAAACATTGTTCCATATAATAATATAACCAAAGTCGCCGTAAGTGTCAGGTATCTTGTCTCTTTTTAATCTAAAATAGATTTGTAGCCAAAATTAGAGTAAAAATGCCAAAGTTTCTCTATCGTTTCCAAATGAGTTTTTCATTTATTAGTTTGTAGTTTGGCTTTTCTTTCCGTAGGAAATTCTAAGGGTGGATGCAACTCACATTATTAATAGTCAAGCTACTTTAAAACTTTGGATTAGTTAAGGGTTAATTTGAATAAAAAATGGGTTTCTTCCAATTAGTTAATCTAAAAAACTGTTCAATTCCAATTAGTTAATCTAAAAAACTGTTCAACAAAAAATCAAATTTGTATCAAATTTTGCACGGTGAAAGTTTAAAGCATTATCCCGGAACCATCCACGTGATTTTGCATAATTTTAAGTTTTTTTACATAATTTTAAGCATCCTAAAAATGTTTAATTCAAGGTAAAAATTATCGATTATTTTAAAAAACTAAATAAAAACAAGATATACCGGGTGTAACAAGGTATATGTACGTCGACTTAGCGCCTTTATTTTTAAGAATGGAATTCTAAAAATTTGGAATTTTACAGAACTGATAAAAGCACAAAATTGTGTCCTGTTGACATATGTCAAACTCTCACAGTTTCCACGAAAACGAGGTTAACTTTTGATTTATAAGTGAAACGCTCTGTTTATGTCATTATGCCTGAAGACGTGAAGGCATTCTAAATACGTTTTTGTCATTCATATGTCATTTTGACAAGTTTGAAAAATATTTATTTTTTTTTTTACATTTTACAGTACACCTACCAAAACCTACGGCTTTAAAGGAATCTTTAAAATACGGGAGAAATTAATAGCTAAAAGTGTCATTTGCATTTTTCTATTTCAAGGCGAATGAAAACCTATTGGTACACTAAATTTTTCTGAAATGACATTTTGTTACACAGTTAGAGTTTTCCGATTTAACTTATGGTAAGAATTACTTGAGTAATGAAAGATAAAATATTTAAACTAATTAAATTTTGAATAAGTAGAAAAAAGACACTGGAAGAATATTTTGATGACAGGTATTAAAAATATGTAAAAAAATGCAAAGCACTTAATATAGATAGGTGAAGACTTTGTTAGGCTTATGTGTTTTACTAAAATTTTTTTGTTATTTATTGTTTGTAAATGATTTGTTATCTTTGTAATTTTTGTACTTTTTTACTTTTTCTATGTTCTTTGTTCTATACATCTTTTTCTTTTTTATTTTAATATTTTGAGCTTTTGTTTTTTAATTTTTTACCTTAGGCTCATTTTTTCTGTTGTTTTATTTTTGCTTTGTCTATAAAATCTATTGTATTTTTACGACGATAAAGCTTACTGAAACTGAGGTAAAAAGGAATGTACATGTACTGCATAATACCATGCACAAAGTTCCCTACTTTTACGTAAATAAGATGTAATTAAAATAACATAAATAATATGTGGCAACAAAAAATTGGGAAGCGGAAAAAGTGAAATTTTTTTTACATAATATTTAGGGTAAACTTGACGTCACGTAAATAACGCACTATTTATGTTACTATATAAATTTATAACATAAATGTTATATAAATATTACATATTGCAATGTAACATTTATGTAAAATTAAAATCATATTGTGCATATACAGACCGCTTCAAGCTACTGCGAACATAGGGGGAATCAAGTCCAATTTACTCTCCGTGCAGTACGACCGAGGTGGATTCGAAGCATGCTACAGTGTTATCTTTTGGAAATTCATTTTGTTTTTATTATTTTGTTTTATTTCTGCCTTGCTCGAGAAACAGATGGGTATTCCAACTGCTAGGCAGTTGTTAGGTGTAAGATTTGGTGAAACATGGTTTCAACAAGATGGTTGTTCCGCTCACAATGTTGGCCTTGTTAGGGAATATCTTGATAATGTATTTCCTAATCGGATTATAAGTACACGGGGAACTATTTTATGGCCAGCTCGATCTCCCGATCTTGCTCCTAATGACTTCTATCTGTTTTTGAAGAAGCTTTTCAAATTATCACCCCTAACATGCTTGGAAACGTTAGAAGGGATTTTTATAGTAGGCTCGGATATTGTCTAGCCGAGCAAGGAGGACTTTTTGAACATTTGCTTTAATTTTTTTTTGACTGGGAGAATCTTTTTGGTTTTTAGAATGTATTATTTTATTTTGAGAACTTGCTTTTATTTTGTTTCTCCTTATTATTTTCATTGTAACACGTCGTCACTGATAAATCTGAGCAGTTGACAATAAAACACTCTTATTTATCAGTAACAAAAAATAAGAAAATTACGTTATAAAAATTTGCGTATTTATTTACCAAATTCCGGTTTCATTGACTACGCTCCACACAGCACCGTGGTTAGAGGCGTACTAAATACCAAAGGAAAGTCATGCAAGTGGTGATCGCAAGCCTGAGTATTGGTTGCTTCACTGATAGGCGTGTGGTGTCTCTGCATGTACGTACACTGGCAAATTAGACTTCTTCCGCCCTATGTTCGCAGTAGCTTGAAGCGGTCTGTATAATATTCATATACTTTTTATGTCAACAAGGTAAAATGTAAAGTGCAGGTTCTGCATAATGCCATGCACAAAGTTTCCTTTTTATTATGTAAATATAATGTAATTAAAGAAACATAAGTTATGTAATGTAAATACTATGTTAATGTAACAGATGTGTTTGCTGGGAATTTAGGGAGAAAATCACTCGAATAAATATGGGAATTAATTTCAAACACATCATTGTCTCAAACTTTCAAACAATTATGGGAATATCAGACTGATATGTTATCCAAATAGATTTTATTTATTTATTTTTTATTAAAGTATCAACAGCATTGCCACTTACAGATACTCACTTAAGTCTAATGTATGCAAATATAATTTACCCATAAGAAATAAATAAAAATTTTATAAGTAATATTCACATTGGTTTAAATTTAAAATTAGTCACATAAATTCTGTCAAAAAGGAAATAAACAATTAAATGGAATAAAATTGAAACAACAAGAAAAAAGAAATAAATATAAAAGATCTAACAGTTAATAAATAATAATAATAATAAAGATTTTCATGTCAATAAACAATAAATACCTTGGCGAGTGGTTTTTAATAGCTACTTAGGGTTGTTTTTGGTAGCCAGTGGTGTTGTTTTCGATGTAATCAATCGATCCGGGAGAAGAAAGAAAGCATATTTCGAAAACACTAATTATACATACAGTCATTTTTTTTTGATTGATTGATTGAAAAATAATTTATTGTGAAAAAAAATGGACATAATTCATAGACAAAGCATGATCTTAACTTAAACATAAGTCATATCAAAATTAACACTTATAAAATAATGACAGACTACAAAGAAATTAAAAAAAAACACCTAACATTGGGTTAGGTCAAAACTAGTAAATTAATAAAAAGAGAAGAAAAACAATGACCAAAATTACAACAGAGAAAAAAAACATTAAAATCAGTCTGAAAAAATTAATATTTAAAAAGATTATAAGTCTAATATTTTTTAAATCCATTAATATGTTGGTATTAAGCATTTATTAAGTTTTATTTATTTTTAAATCTAGTGGAGAAAAACAATTGAAGATCAATTAAAAAGCTAAAAACAGTATTTATCATTTAATATAAATAATAAAAAGAGAATAATAAACTTGTCAAAAAGAAAACCAGAATGAAATTCAGTAATATCACGGATTATTATCCAAGAAACAATAATAAAATACAAAACAATAAAAAAAAAGAATACATTATAAAACAATTTGTTTATAAAGCAAGTCAATTAAAGAATTCTATTGAGGTGGACGGCTCTTATATTTGTTAAAAGAATATAGTGCTGCCATACTTACTTCTTGGTGCAAGACGATTGATGAATCCCAAAAGTTGTGATTTAGCAACACCCGGGTCGCCCATAAGGCAAATGTTGATATTGCCACGGATTTTCATGCCATCTGGCCGTTTGTCCACTCCGCCAACAAGAAGCAACAGCAGGGCTTTTTTGACATCTAAAAGAAAAAACGGCAATGTTTTTAGATTATTGCCAAAGTTTTTACACAAAATTTTCAAGGGAAATTACAAAAGTGCTTTAAAATTTTACCAAAAAAAAAAACAAAAATATAATAAGAACAAGCTTATTTTTATGCAAGTGGGAAAAATATTATTTCTAGATGTACAAAAAGTGTCTTTTCTGCACAAAGAGGTTGGGTCAGGTTGGGCTTAAGTTCTACCCCAATAACCAAAGGGAATAAACAGAAATGCAATCAAATTTTAACAGTTAACTTGTTTATTTGGCTTTTTGGTGTTTAGTTTGTGTGTTACCTATTATCAGACAGTATAAACAAAGATATACCCTCCATCCACATGCTTTCCCTCATGCCTAAAGTACTTTTGTTATTTGAAAACTAACTTAACTTACCATAGAATTTAACAAAACAAAGACAAAGCAATATAATAATGGTTTTATGTTATTCTAACATATTTTGCTTCATCTGTTTCTTTTAAAGTCTATAGACACAAAAACAACTTAAGAGACAGAAATTCCTTCCTATTCCTATCAATGTTACAAAAATATAGAATCCACTCCCTTCAGATTTTTGAAAAAAGACAAAAAAATCATTGAAAGAAAGCAAAAACTATTTCCAGAGCACCCAGAAATTTCTTGATGATGTCACAAAAAATAAATTCTTTGGCAATAAAAAAAATACAAAAATATTATGTTTATTTATAGATTTGTGATAATTGCAAAATATATATAACTTTTTGATGTTTAGTTTGTAACTTTTAATGTACGTATTATAAGCGTCTACTTATTAGTACTTATTATATAAAAACTTGACAAGTTCTACACCTAGATAAGTAAATAAGTATGTACTTTAAAACAGAACATGTACCTAATTTACATTTACATATGTTCCTTACCAATATGCCCGTATATCTCTGGCGCAATAGACAAAGCCAATTTGGTGTAAAAATCGTCTTCTGTTAAAACTGCCAGCTCTTCAGCTGTCAAAGTTTTTTGGATGCTTTCATCTTCGTCTGTTTTGTTGACAGAGACAATTCTCTGAAAATAATTAAGACACTGCTGGATCATGACCTTGGAAAAGTATACTATTTGCTAACTTGACGCTATCTTAGACAGTTTCAAGTAGAACTTAGATCACTAACTGATACCTAAGTTACGAGGTAATTTTATATGCTAAAAAAAGTGTATCCTATGGGGACTGGCGTCACAGATTTTTAACAAATTGCAATTACCAGACCATCATCCAAACCATCTAAAAAATAAACACGTAAAATCTACCCCTATTCTAAGGCACTTAAAAGCACAAGTAATTTGGTCACCTAGATTAAAGTACTAGGTTTTCAATTCATTCAATTTAAAATAAGCTTTATTATTTTATTTTTTTTAATAATAGCCTTTTGGCAGATCTCATAACATACAAAGTCAAAAAATAAACAAAACAGGTCTTAAATATAACAATTTTAGTTGTAATACTTACATGTGCCTCTAAAAATGTATCTGAAAGCAGCCCAGCCCCCATCTGTTGAAAACCTTGTTTGACAAGAGGTAAAAATATGCCAGAGACAGCAACATGATCCCCAGGTAAAGCTTTGCGAGTGACCTCTCCACGACAGAATATTGTCAAAGTTCTGGGGATGTGACCTACTGGAACTTGGTCGCTCTAAAAAGAAAATATGGTGCTATAACTGAAAATTACAGTGCCCAAGAGGAATTGCTTTGAATTTCGCAAGAAAATTTATCTCAACCAAAATCCAAAAATCGTGAATTAATTTTGCATAACCAAATTTTTTGGTATTAACTGAAATCTTCCAAAAAAATGTTTTTAAAATTTGTGGCTTTGGATCTATTTTGTAAAAAATACTAAATGTAATCTCTATAGACTTGTTCTACCAAAAATAGAAAGTGGTCCAAACATTTAGGACATTTTTGTTTGACAAAAACTTTTAAACTAATTGTACTCCCATGGGACACATAACAATCCAAAATTTATGGATTTTATGATAAAATTGTTATCTGGTGAAGATCGAAGATGTTGTAAAAGATCCTTTCCAATTTTTGAGGTTTGTAAGTTTTTAAATTAAAATTTAATTAAATAAAAAAAATTATGAAAAAAGTAAAAAAGCTTCATGGATACCAAACTAATAGCCATTTTTCAAATCCAGTGTGAAAAACAAACATGATCCTACATCGATTTGAGGTAATAGATAGCTGTCTTTTTTTGGTACTTTATTAAGTTTCACTATCATCAAGACAGAATCTTACCAACTTTTTTAGAGACAAGACCTGAAAAACAGGAGATGACCAAGGGCTTGTTGACTCTTACTTGACTCACTAAGCAAGTTATCACTAGATTTTTTACTTTTTCTTGTCAGGGCAGAGCCATTTATCTTGATGCTTGTCTGATTGGGTTGAGAATCACCAGTGTTAATTAAATGTTGTTTGTACAACCATGGTTTTTTTGGTTTCCAAACAATGCAAAATCGTATTCTAAAAACTAAGATGTTGCCACTTGGAATGAACTACTCTAACATATCTTTTGGTAGGGCCTTATTTGCTGAACTTGGTTGTTTACAATTGGTCACTCTTCTTACTGGCACAAAAATGTTGCTAATACCTCACCTCCATTAATCTTACTTAGTCTCACAGAATTTTATGAAGATGCAGAAGTAAAAAATGTAAGCTCATAATTGGGAAACTAAGATGCACCCTTCTGCATAAAATTGTTGGTTTCTACATTTTTTGTTTGTACTTTCTGGTTAAATTTAAAAAAAATAAATAAAAATTTTAGATTTGTTCCTGTACTTTTATCTCAGATTTAAAGAGTATTTGTGATACTATTGTGACTAGTTTTAATTTAATTTTTTTTTATTTATATTTAATATGACAAGATTATACAATGTTTTTTAACAAAAAATATTGTAACAAATTAAATGAATTATATTCTATTCTATTCTTATTTAAATAAACAATACCCTACTGAAATTGAAAAAGATCTGACAGTTTTGCACATATTCGGGCTTGCAGGTTGCTTTGGCTGGCAGTTGCTAGCTTCATTTCCAGTTGTGATGTAGTTAGTGTAGGTCATATGTGCAGGTTCACGAGTGAAAAATATTAACGTGTTTTATTGTATTTTCTAAATAATATGAAAGTGTGGAGTGCAAAATGTATAGGGTCTGTTTTGTATTTTAAACAATTTGGCTGAGATTTACTAACACCGCTAACTCTTTTCTAAGCCTAATTTACAACAATATATATTTCTGTCATTTTCCTGAGCAAATTAGCGTTATAGTTCAGTCTTTTAGGTTTTGTTTTTAGCACACCATATCTATATTCAAATATTTGATTTTGTTTATATTTTTCACAGTCAAACATTTTCAAACACTATATTTTAGATTTTTTTTATGTAAGGGGTCTTATCTGAAATTTGACATTTATAATTTACAAATTCCATACATATGTTTTGTTATGTTCAAGAGTAACACCTTGTTTATTGTGTGTTTTTTCTTAATTTAAGAGAAATTTAAAAAATTTCGTTTAGTTCTCGAGTTATTCAGCATTGTTGGCAAGGGTAAAGTCTGCTTAGCTATAAAAATTACACAAAATACAGGTTGTTTCATTTAAAGTAACAAAGTACATGTACAAAGCCTAAGTATTCTAATATCAAATTTCTCAGAAAAAGTGATGAATTCTTTTGAATGCCCTTTTAATCTTAGATCAAGAGTCAAAAATTCTATACTTGTTTATAATGGATAGTGCTGTATAGTTAGCTATTTATTCATTATATTTTGTATACAGTAAGCCAGGGAGCGACTTGAGAGTCAAGGTTTCGTTGGATTTTGTTTTATTTTTAAATCACAAAATCCTTTTTTTTTCAGAAAAACACGATCCACATTTTTAATGCTCCCTAGTTGACAGTATATTTTTTTATCTCTAGTAGCGTTCTTTATCTTGCATTTGCATTTATTTCATTGACTAAAACATTTTTAACCTTGTAGTTTCTTATAAATAAAAAATAAAAATAAGTTTAATTTTTTTTTTAAATACTAGTATATACTACAACTCAGATGCTGAGTTCTGATAGCCCAAAGTTAGGGTTCTCCCAGCCCAGACCATGAGTTACCACAACCCAGATGCTGAGTTCTGGTAGCCCAAAGGCAGGGTTCTCCCAGCCCAGATCATGAATCACAACAACATAGATGTTGAGTTCTGGCAGCCCAAATCGCCAAAAAAATACATTCAGTGTTTATTGATATTTTAGGCTAATACAACAGATGAACCGTGTTTCCCTGCAATCCCTTGGACTTGGTTCTCACAGCCCAGAGGCCTGGGCTGTCCTCTATTGGCAACACGGCTGGGTCTAGGAGAACACATATTTGAGGGCTTGTATCCCACCATTTTTCTCAGTGTACTATTGTGACTATTTTTAATTTAAATTTATTTTATTTATATTTAATACGACAAAGATTTAAACCCTTATAGGGCATACAATGTTTTTAAACAAAAATTATTGTAATAAATGAAATAAATTATATTCTATTCTATTCTTATTTAAATAAACAATCCCCTTCTGAAATTGAAAAATATCTGACATTTCATGATGTACTAAATAATAGCAAACATTCGAACATTTCATTAACAGTAAGGTCAGAAATCCATAGTTAAGGTACAAGAAATTCATCTCAGATCAGTCTCAAGGTGTTGGCTTGTCTGATTGAATAAAGCAATATGTCATAAAAATTTTAACAAAAATTAAAAAATTACCTTGTTGGCAAAATTCAGAACTCATAAATTCATGTCTAGAAATTTAGATTAAAACAGTTATTTGTTGAACTATTAAGTTTACTTTAGCTAGATTTATTTGTTAAATTAATTATGGATCAGAAATAAATTACTATTACTTAAAAAAAAAAACATTTTATATGAAATTTAGGACCTATTACATTAATGCACACAATTTTTTTTCAGATAGCGAAAGATTACCCCAATATATTGTTGGCATTCCCTATAAACACCCTGCAACTAACCTCCATTAACTTAGCGACACCACCTCAAGAAAATCAAAATTTAGTCAAACCATAATTATGTGCTAATTTCGTCCCCAATCTAAAAATTTTGTGCTCTTCGGGTTTCTGAGAAAATAGAAAAAGAAAATGGGGTAGCTAGGTTAATATTAACTTAGCAACCCCACCAGAAAATATGGCACCAAACTAAAAATTTTTGATTTTAAAATTACTTGCTCATTATGTGCTCCACAAATATATAAGAAAAAATTTTAAATTATGTTTTTTAAAAGAAAAAGGTGGGGCAGCTAGGTTAATATTAACTTAGCGACCCCAAATATTTAGGTATTGCGGAATTAAAAAATTTCAAAAACCAGTATTTTGTGCATATTATGTGCTTATTTCTTCCTTGATCAGAAAATTTTGTACTCATCTGGTTTCCGAGAAAATCAAAAAAGAAAGTGGGTTAGCTAGGTTAATATTAAGCTAACTACCCCTCTAAAAAACTGCACTGAAAACAAAAAATTCGGATTTTTCTTGTACATATTCATTGGAGCACATGATTTTGTAATAATATATTTTTACTTTGGAATCATACTTCAGATTGCGAATTATAGGTTATTACAAATGATGTAATGTAATATCGTTTTTATTGATTTTCTGGAAAACCAGACAAGTACAAGATTTTCTGATCATGGACGAAATTAGCACATAATTTGCTGATAATACTGGTTTTTGAAATTTTTAATTTCCATGATACCTAAACATGCGGTTGCTAAGTTAATATTAACCCCCCTTTAAAAAAAAAAACAAAATATTCGTGGAGTACATAATAGCACATAATTTTAACACCAAAAATTTTTAGTATCCTCATGGGGTTGCTAAGTTAATATTAATCTAGCTACCCCATTTTCTTTTTCAATTTTCTCAGAAACCAGAGGAGCACAAAATTTTTTGATTGGGGACAAAATTAGCACATAATTATGGCATAACTAAATTTTGATTTTCTTGGGGTGAGGTTGCTAGGTTAATGGAGGTGTGCAATTAGTTTAAAAGTAATAGTCAAATACTAAAGTTCATTTTTTATTGGCATATTTTAAAAAAACACATTGGCATACATACAGGGTGTAAAAAATATAAGTTGGAACTTTTGTATGGTATTTCCAATTATTGCCAGTACTCATAGCCACAATAAAAACAAAGGTTTTTTTCAATAAAAAGCAACTTATACCTACATTTTTAGTTCAATTTTTTTTCAAGTAGTGTGGTTGGAAATTGATAACAAAAAAATACCTTTAAAGTTAAAAACTTTATGCCAAATGAGACAAAAGATTATTAGTTTTCTACCCATGTTTTATGAATATTTTCACCTTGACAACCTGTATTGATTTATAAATTAAATAAAGTTAATCAAATGAAGCACAGCTTACATGTTCTTGTATTTTAATCTCCTGGAACTTAACAAACTTGGATCCCCTTGTCTGCAAGTAGCACCTTCCTCCAGATTTATTCACTTTGCAGTCTTCACTGGGGCACAAGTTAACGGGCATAAAACTGAGACCTGCAATGGGTTGGTAGGTCTCAGCACCACATTGATCGCAAGTATAGGTGGCTACACACATCATGGGTTTCACCTCTGTGGCACGGGTTACTATGCCTTTCACAGAGACAAATTGACCAATATTTTCCGCTTTCACCTCACGGATTGGGATGTGTTTTCTGATTGAAAGGTCTTTGAAGTAAATTTCACTGAAAGTTTTTCAAAATTATTTTATTTTGCAATGAAGATTGCAATTGATGGAATACTAATTTTAAAATTTTTTTAAAATGGTTAACCTCAAGTGTAACATATTAAATAAACATTTTTTTTTAATTCTATAATATTTTAACTTTTACAAGCATTTTGAAATTTTTGAATCAAACCTTTGGCTTGTAAAATAATATAATCTTGACCAATACCCTCTCTACATAGGCCAATCAACTCCTACCGATTTAGTGTCCTTTTATCAATTTCTTCTCCATTTTCACTCAAAAGTGACAAAACACCCATTGGTTTTCTGTCCATATGGCAGTGAAGGTCAATAAAAGAACACTAAAAATGTAGAAGTTGATTGGTCTATTCTTTCTATTCTTTTTTATAATAATGTTTTTACCATTTTTTGGCTACTTCTGTAACTTTTATCCTTTTAAAACAACAAGGATACCCTAATAAAGAAACTGAACAAGGTACTTACTATCTTCTCATCAATTCTGGTGGAAATTTATTTCTAGGGTCCCTAGTTTCATTTGGATGCCTGGTACGCTGTTCCATCATTGTTCTGTGCTGAATATAAACATCTAGGGCATCCTTAGCCACAACATCATGTTGCTTAAAAGTTGGCAACAGCTCAAATACTACATCTGAGAATAGAGTGATGTAGCGTCTTGTGTTATTCATGACTTTGGTAGCAAGTTCTTCGTTGAAATCAAATAGGTCATCTAGTTCAATATACATGGAGATCTGTTCCCTGTGAGCAAGTTTGGTGAGTTGGTTTGCATATTTAAAGTCTTTGCGGCCTGAGAGATCTTGGGCACAAAATTCCATGAGAAATGTCTTGCAAGAATCTAAAATTTTGGGGAAAATTTTGAAAAGACTAAGCAGAAAATTAAACGTAATTTAACTCCATATTAAAAATTTAAGGTAATTATGCAGTATACGGTTTTCTGCCATTTTTGATTTTTTTGAAAAATTCTTTATGGGGGCACCTTCTAGGGTCCCTAGGACCCCAAATCCGCCTGCGCCCGATTTTTTTTTTACGAGAAAAAAGGGTGCCCAGGGGGGGGGGGTTGTAATGTGTTTTTTTGATTGTTTTGGTTTGGTTTGAATTAGGTTGTGTTTGAATTAGGTTGGGTTGGACTGTGTTGGTTTGGGTTGTTTTAGTTAAAAAAAATTAAAAAAAAACAAAAAAATTAAAAAAAAACAACGGGCGCAGACGGATTTGGGGTCCTAGGGACCCTGGAATGTGCCCCCATAAAGAATTTTTCAAAAAAAAACAAAAATGGCAGAAAACCGTATACTGCATAATTACCAAATTTAATAACAAACAACATTTTTGATTGCATTAAAACCGTGGATATACTAACCTGTCCATGATTAAAGCTTTTTCTGCTAAGTACTGTTTATATATAAAGGGCTTTAAACTTACCATATTCTTTATCATAGTCTTGCCGAGTAGCCATATTGAATTAAAATACACTTAATTTTATATTTTGAAATAATAGGCGTTTTTTAATTAGTTGTTAACATAAAAAAAAGGAAACGAAAAAAACTACCAAAACGAAAAAAACCACAAAAACGAAAAAAGTATTAAAACGAAGCCTGTTTACAAAACGACAGACTGAAAAGGCGCGAAATACTAAATATAAACAAAAGACCCCAGAAATAAACAGTTGCGGTGCAGAATGTAGATGTGGCAACGTCACCACACTTACTTCTTTGTAGTTGGCCTAGAGTGCCAAACATTTACTTTTGCTTGTTTCAAATTTGTTCACTTATCCCACGGATGTAAAAAAACATCCGTGACTTATCCATATCTTTATGGGGTAGCGGATGTAAAAAAATACCTTTTCCTACTAGCGTGGGTAAAATTGCACTTTTACGCACGTACTTGTGCATGGGAAGTTGCATTTCCCGCACGCCGTGCAGCAATGGATTTTTTCTATTTCTGTGCGAGAAGTATACCTACTTCTCGCACGCATTTTAGTTTGCAAAGGTCTCATTCTCGCGCTGAGTGCGAGAATGAATTTTTAAAAAAAATGCCTCGACAACAAAAAAGGATTTATAATAACCAAAGCTTTGTTAATTTTAAAAATAATTGCAATAATGTCGATTGGAATGGTGTTGGTAGGGCACCAGATCCCTTAGAGACTTTTCATCGTGTATTGCTGGATAATTTTAAGCGAGCCTTTCTTTTACGATGGATAAAGCCCAAACGCCTTAATTCAAAGCATTGGCTTTCCAGAGGGCTATAAAAGTATCTTCAAAAAACCTGCGTTGCTTAATTTATGTAAGGAAATGTTTTAGGGAAGAGTGGTTTATTGCATACTGCAATAACTACCAAAAATTAAATAAAAAATTAAACAAAATAGCAAAACAAAAATATTATAAAAATAAAATAAAAAACGCAAAAAATAAACAGAAAGAAAGTTGGAACATCATTAATAATATACGTAATAAATCTAAAGGATCCCAAGACATAAACATCGATGTTAACGAATTAAACAAATTTTATTGTAGCATATCCAAAACTTTAACAAAGGATCTCCCTTCTAACGAAGATCCTCTTAAGTATCTGTCCGATATATGTGTATCTAGTTCATTTGAATTTTATCCTGTTGTTCCTGAAGAGTTGATTGACGCCTGTAGGGACATTTCAAATAAAAAATCTAGTGGACAAGATGAAATATCAGCTGAAATTTTAACAACACTACCTGAAAGTGCTCTTGCAGCTCTTTGCTGTGCCATAAATGACTCTTTCGACAGAGGATCTTTCCCAGATTGCTTAAAATCCTCAGTTGTTATTCCGATTTACAAGGGAGGTGAGAAAACTATTCCTTCTAACTTCCGTCCAATTTCCCTCCTTTCAACTTTGTCAAAGGTCATTGAAAAAATTGTTAAGAAAAGAATGTGGAGCAATCTTACCAAATATAAACTAATAACTTCTAAACAATACGGCTTTCAGGCTTCCAAGAGCACTCATGATGCAATGTTTGCATTCCTTGATAAAGTCTATTCTAATCTTAACGACGGTGAGGCTGTCGCAGCGGTGTTCTGTGATCTGTCAAAAGCATTTGACTGCGTTGATCACGGTATACTGCTGAGAAAGCTGGAACGTTATGGGTTTAGAGGAAAAGTTCTCTCTTGGTTTAAATCATATCTATGTTATCGTAGTCCATCGGTTATACTCTCAAAAATGCGCTCCTCCTCCCTAGGGATAAGTTGTGGTGTACCTCAGGAATCTGTGCTCGGGCCATTACTGTTCTTAATCTATATTAATGATATTGCACGCCTTAAAATCACAGGTTTGTTTACGTTATTTGCAGATGACACTTCTGTTTTATGGCATCATAAAAACGTCAACATGCTCAAAAGCATAATATCTGAAGATCTTGCCAAAATAAAATGCTGGAGTAATGCAAATCGCCTCTGCTTTAATGTCACTAAAACGAATATTTTGTGCTTTAAATGCGACTGACAAAATATAAATCTTGCAGATGATCCAGTGCAAGTTCTTACAACAAATTTCTAGGAATGCACATAGAAAATGAACTTAAATTTGAGGAACACATTTTTGAATTGAGCAAAAAAACTGTCTTCCGGGTGTTTTGCAATAAGATGTTTGAGGTCTGAGCTGGGCGAGAATGTAGCCCCTATTTGAGAGTCATTTGAGGTATGGAGTATCGTTCTGGGGTGCAAGCTATCTATATTTGTTGAAAATAATTTTCGTCCTTCAAAATAAGCCGTTAGGCTAATAAGTAACGTAAACCAAAAGGAATCCTGTAGACCTCTCGTCATTAAACATAAGATCCTGACTTTGACATCTCTCTTTATATTAGAGACCTCTATTTTGGTATTTAAGAATGCCAGTACTATAATGAATTCCAGAAATCAAAGGCTCACAAGGCAGACAGGTAACTTGCCATTGCCAATTCCACACAGTGCCTTAACTCAGAGGTCTTTTATTTATGAAGGTCGAAAGATTTTCAATCATCTGCCACTAACCATTAGACAGGCTGCTAAAAAATTAGAAATGTCCTGTTACAAAGGCCATATTATGCACTTTCTGAGTACTTTGATGACCAAGTTGTTTAATTGTTAAATGTTTTATACAGGTAAATAATAGGTGCTTTGAAAACTTCTGTGTGATATGTATGACTGATAATATTTTTATAAGTGTTTACCTTTTTGTTATTAATAATTGTCTGACGTTTTTTTATCACTGTGGTGTAATGTTTATCTTTTTGTTTTTAATAATTGTCTGACTTTTTTTTATCACTTTGGTTTATTTTTTTAATTCTCTTCTCTTAATAATAAATTAATCTAATAATCTAATTTTTTATAATCTTGTAGAATTAGGTACAAAAAGTCATTTATATTTTTCCATAATATTCTAGATATAAGTAGATAACTAGTTAGGCTTCTTTGACTATATTATTTTTAGTATATAGCCTGCTTTGTCGAAAACCATATTGACAATAAAGTACTTTTTGAATTGAATACCCCGAGACATCCCGCACTTACTTTTTATTTGGCATGCTGAATCATCATAACATTAACAAATAGAAATGCCTCTCAGTGTCAGTCAAAAACACTACCTTGTCAAAACCAATTTCAATGTCGCATCTTTTTCTTTAATTTTTAAAAAATAAAATTTAAATAAGAATTTTACCCCAGTAGAAAAAAACTTTGTTCCTAACACGTGCGAGAAGCGTCATTCCCGCACAAGCTCATCCGAACTCCGCTCCGCGTCGTTCGTCTAACTGCTTTTGCGTGCGGGAATGTATAAGGTGACTAACTCCTAAAGGGGAAAAACCGGGACACTCCGGCCATTCAATGTATTGTATATCATGTATTTTTTCTTATGCACCCCTAATAATATTAAGATATATTTTCCAAAATACTTTTTAAAGAAAAATAATTTAAGTAAGGTTTCAATTCAAATTTATAGATGGCAGAGAACATACACTTTTTTAATTGCAGTGAATTTAAAGTTACAAAATATAGTGGCATAAAAACCGGGGCGAACCGGAACTTTTGCTGAAAAATCGGGACTATCCGGGACGGATTTTTTCCTCGGGACAAATGGTTAAAAATCGGGACGGTTGGTAACCTTATAATGTATCACTTCTCGAACTTGTTTTTTGTTCAAGGGTCTCAAGGGGAAATCTCTCATTTCTCCTCTACCAGGAGAGCCCGGGTAGTGTCGGATAGTGTAGGGGCATATGTCGATAATTTCTATCCTGTGGGATTTTTTATGAAGGAGTTTTGTGACTATGTGGGATTGATAGCTCTTTAGTGACACAATCAAATGTTACCGGGTGTTTTGTTCGCATCCGTGTAGAAGAGGTTGATATGATGACATCTTTCAAGATGGCGGCCAAAAATTATAAAAAATACAACTTTCGCAACCGGTGAATTATTATACTCGATTCAATATAATTCGAGGACGAGGATAGGATTCCAAAAAATTTACTTTCAAGGTCATCCGACCTTAAATGACCATGAAAATCGCAAAAAACAATATTTTTGCCATTTTCTCTTCAAAAAATCTTTAATTCGACGTTTTGTCACACCAACATCTAATGTACCTCAAACTATGAGGCATGTATGCCAAATTGGGTCCTTAGAGTTTGATGCAGTTTGAAGCTTAATGACCTTGAAAAATACCCCAGCAAAATTAACAAATTGCAAAAATAACATACTAAAGGGCGCTTTTCATCAATTATTAAAGCCAAGAGAACCGAATTGGGTAACAAAGATAAGAAGGTCAAATCCAACAATTTTGTTAAAAAAAATTTGTTCAGCTATGACGCGTTTCAATATGGCGGCTGATATCTCAAGACCTATAACCACATTTTATTTTATCCAATTACGTAAAAAAGTAAAAATAACAAGGTGGCCATCAATTCTTGTTGACTTATCTCTGCTTCATTTGAAAAAAAAATTACTTGATGCATGACCTTTATTGACCTTGAAAATACCATGTAAAATTGAAAAACCAGCTTTTTGTAGTGTTTTTCTTACAATTAACAAGTACGCAAGTGCCGGAGATGAAATTATCATCTTAGCCATATACAGGGTTCCTAAGATTTTCCTTAGGGATAGGATTTCAATAAATCAAACAGAAATGGCATAGAAAGTTCTGCGCGCACAAAAGAAACAGGTATATTGAGCAATGGTGCCAGTTTGTTATTATCTCCGGACTGCTTTCATGAGAAAAAATTGTCGCCACTCTTTCATTGTGAGCATAAATCATAGTTGCAATAATAACCGTTGACAAGATGTCTGCAAATTCCGCTAGATGGCGGCCACACCATGAGATTTGAACATCTAATCTAATTAAAAATTAGATGTTTTCAGGTCCAGCTTTTTCTTGCTTAAAGGAGGCGGCAGAGTCCATTATTTACGATACTGAGCGATAAACTCGTGAGGTTGTTAACATTAGAAAGAAATATCTTCGCTTTCTTTCTACTAGTGACATCTATCCGGAAACGGCCAAACCATGCAGCTAGCACTAGCAGCCAAAGAAATCAATAAACGGCGCTGTTTTTCCTGCAAAGCTTTTTGCTTGCGATATTATCGATTTTAAATAAAGCTGGCCCTACACTACATTTGATATTTTCGAGGTGTTTTATGACATGATCTCGAAACATGTAGCGAACCAATTCTTCAAAACTAGCGGGAGGGTAAAAGCGAAAAATAAGGGGCTGCCAATATTTGTAACACCCAAAAAGGGGTGAAAAGATTTATTTTGCTCTGTTTCTTTACAAAAAACGTTTTTTTTTACGAAAAACTTGAGCTCTGCCACTTTTTTTTTATTTTTTTCTTCAACTTTCTCGAAATTTTCGTCATACCGTAGAAAAAAATTATTTTCCCCATGGTCATACTCTACTTTTATTCCAAAAAAATTTAGAAACAGAGACAGGATCAGTTTTCCTAAAACGGGGGATCTTGGTTTTGAGTGAGAAGATAAAGGGCGCCGCAGTCAAAATTGTTTCAATTAAATTAGCCGAACGCAAAAATGTTAGAAAAACAAAGCACTAAATAAAAATGGCGCCGCTTACAATTTTTTTTCAAAAATTACGTAATTTATTAATTAAATTAATTTTTAAGAAAAAAATATCAATTTTCTCGCTCTCCTCCACTGGGACTACAGGGGCCGTGCACAAATTACGTAATGGTCATAGGAGGAGGGGGGTTACAAAACGTTACGTAGGGGGGAGGGGGGTTTTCGACAGCGTTTGCAATTGTGTGAAACTAAGAAAATTTCGAATGAAAATAAGTAAAAAGTTTTTTTTTTTTTGGGGAGGGGTAGTGGGCTTGAAATCGTTACGTAATATTAGGGGAGTGGCGTGCCAAACCGTTACAAAACATTACATAGGGAGGGGGTCAAAAATTGGTAAAATCACCGTTACGTAATTTGTGCACGGCCCCACATCTGACTGTTCCTCCTTTTTGATTTCGAATCAAAGTGCAAAACCCGGGTTGGACGTTCGAAGGCGTCAACCCGTCCTATTTGCTTGATAAAGTTTCTACGGAAATATCTCAGTCGATTTCTCCGGCCGTGTATGAACGCTTTAGGTTAGGCATTTGCATGTATCTCAGTCCCCAGCCTGTAAACAGTGCGTAAGGACAATGGTTACAAAATGAAAAGCCGAAAAATATTTTTTTTACGATATCTTTCATCAGTTTGGTATTAAAGTCGAGCAAAAACAATTTTTATTCCAGTCCTAAAGGTATGAAAATGGAAAACATTAGAAAACAACAACCTGGAATGGATTTACTACGTGTAAGATGTAGTGACAACATCGCCCCATGCCCATCCTTTTCTGCCTAATGTGCTTTTCCGTTTGTCTGCGTCTTATACACGGCTGCTTGGCCCCCTAAGGATTTACTTAGGAACCCTGTATAAACACTTAATTTTAAACCTCTCTACCAATTTTTTTGATCTGGCGTCCCAGATGTTTATGCTATACCCCGGTAAAGTTGACCTATATGCCTGTGGTTTTTAGTTTCGGAACTGTGAATTTTATGTTCTACTCACTTGTCTAGCCAACAAAGTCATTTAAATTACCTATAAAAGAGTTAGCAGAAGTTAGATATACATTACCATATTCTGGACCAGGTGTTTTAGATGCTATTTTTCAAAATGGCGGTCGAAAAATTTTTGGAACCGGTGCGGTATACTTGATTCCATATAAATCGAGGACGCGAATTCAAAAAAAAAAATCACTTTCGAGGTCATCCGACCTCAAATGACCTTGAAAATTGCAAAAAACACGATTTTTGCCATTTTCTCTTTAAAAATCGGGGTTATGCATCAACTAAACTTTTTTTTTCATAGTAAGCGGAGATATGTCAACAAGAATTGATGGCCACCTTGTCAGTTTTACTTTTTTATGAAATTGGATAAAATAAAATGTGGTTATAGGTCGCCATTTTGATATATCAGCCGCCCTATCGTCATAGCTGAACAAATTTTCTTTTTATAAAATTGTTGGACTTGACCTTCTTACCTTTGTTGCCAAATTTGGTTCTCTTCGCTTGAATAGTTGTTGAATAGCGCCCTTTAGTATGTTATTTTTGCATTTTGTTAATTTTACTGGGGTATTTTTCAATGTCATGAAGCTTCAAACTGTATCAAACTCTAAGGATCGAATTTGGCATACATGCCTAATAGGTTGAGGTACATTTGAAGTTCGTCTGACAAAACGTCGAATTATTAAGATTTTTTGAAGAGAAAATGGCAAAAATCTTGTTTTTTGTGATTTTCAAGGTCATTTAATGTCGGATGACCTTAAAAGTAAGTTTTTTGGAATCCTCGTCTTCGAATTATATGGAATCGAGTATAATCATGGCCTGGTTGCGAAAGTTGTATTTTTTATGATTTTTGGCCGCCATCTTGAAAGATGACGTCATATCAACCCCTTCTACACGGATGCGAACAAAACACCCGGTAACAATTGATTGTGTGACTAAAGAGCTATCATTCCCACATAGTCACAAAACTCATTCATTAAAAATCCCACGGACTTACACATGCCCCTTCACTAGGATTCCTACCGACTAAAACCCCTCGATTGTGACTCCAACCTGCCTGGGTGGCAAGCTACAGTCACTGCAGCGCTGCAGACATTACTGACTTATTGTGCACCTCTCGCACTTGTTAGGAAATATACTATACCCTGTGACTTTCGCGCACGGCGTGTGCGAAAATTTTTTTCCCGCACGCAGAGGAAAAATTTTGTACCTGACACGTGCAAAAAGTGTTTTTTCGCACTTGACGGCTTGCCCAGACTCCGTTACGCGTCGTTCGTGCAACTGCCGTCGCGTACGGAAAAGTATCACTTTCCGCATTTGTTACGTAAATAACTATTTAGCTGTTTGGGACAAAAAGTATCGATCGGGCGTAATCTGTTATCATTTTATATGTCCAATACCAAACTTGACGAACGATTATAAAACCACCACAAAGAAAATATTCCGTGGGTAGGTATATAGGTATGTTCTTTGTGATAAAACCAGTGTAGCGCACCCGGGAATTGACTTTTAGGGGGGTTTTAAGGATAAATAATAAACAAAACTTAATTTGAAGTAAAAATGTGACCATAACCAGGCTTCTCGGAAAGGGGGGGGTTAACCCCAAAACCCCCTCTCTTTATTTCTGGGGGAGAGTATTGAATACTGATCACATGAGGGGGGGATAATCTGTGATAATGATTTTGGTATACATAAACGGGACAGTGGTCGTAATACGTACGTTCAATGTAACGTATCGACCGGCCAGTTATCGGTGCACATTTTTTTTATTATATTTTCAAGTATTTTATTCAAAAAGTTATTTTACAGAAACAAAAAAAAAGTAATCTTAACTGATGCCTTGTTCATAATTGGTATAGTAATTGCAATAGTCGTAGTTTTAGTTATAACGCAGGCTCTGTCACTGTCCTATTAACAAGAAAGGCAGTGACAGAGCGTCCCTTATAACAAAAATTAGGACTATTGCAACTACTATACTAATTATATAATTATGAACGATACTTAAAGCTGCGGTCAGAGTCGCCGCACCGTTAATAAGTAGACATAAGACACAAGAAAATAAACTATATGTATAATCAGTGTTGATGTTCATAGAAATTTGTAAGAAGTAAGCCGCTGCTTAACTAAAAAGCCAGTTAACTGAACAGTGTTGGTTGGATTTGGCAGCAACTGTCATTGCACTCTACCAGATTTGCGGGGTTCGATTATTGATCGCTGCTCCAAGCTGGATTGCTCGAACTTGATCTGAGAAATTCTACAGATCAACCCAAGCACGAAAATCCCGCGTAAAATTGACATAACCTAATTCAAATTGTGTTTTGTTTTGGTTTTGTTATTTTGCTCTGGAAAATGAGTATAAAAAGGAAAATTATTAAAGTAGAACCACTACAATTATATACATATTATATACGATTTGCACAAGAATATGGTTGTTCTCGATCTCGTCAGTGCACGGGTTGCTCAGCTCATAAAAAATTTGTATTATAGTTCCTGTGGTTCCGTTTCCACTCATTTATTTCTTTCAGAAAAATACTTTCTAAACCTTTAAAACGGACCAGAGAACAAATCAAACGTGTATTTGAACTAATCGTTGACCGAGCGCTCGCGACAGCTCGTGATCGGCTTTGGAGCGTAAAACTGATCTGTGACGTCATTGATCTGATCCCGGGGAATCTCCGAGCGATTTGCGAGGAGGATAATCGAAAACGCTAAAATTGTTGGTACTCTAGACCAGCAAAAAGGAATAATTGACAAAAGAATTTTGGGCACCCTAGGAGGAGGGATAAATTATTGGTACTCTAGACCAACAAAAAGAAATAATTCACAAAAAAATTACGGGCACTCTAGGTCAACTAAAAAATAAATCACAACCGCATGTTTTTGAGTTTCTCTCTAACCTCACTCTTTTGACGCCAAAAACATGGCGGATAACGTAGTGTTGGTCCGTGCTCTTGTAGCGAATTTCCTTTCACAAGAAAACAAAAAACTTGCTGACGAGTTCACAAAGGGCAAAAACGTGGTAAGTACTTGTTTATAAATTAAAGTTGGTTTTAGGGTTAAACTTTACCCATTTCGTTTCTAAATTAGGCTTAATAGATTCCTTAAAGAGCCTCCACGTGGATTTCCTAAATTAGGGTTTAGTACCTCGGATTCCTTGAAGAGCTTCCAAGTGCAATATATACTTTTTCTACATTATTTTTGCAGGAATTTTAAACACTGTAGGGTGGTAAATAAACAGTTTATACTACAAATATCATAAGGAAGAAGTAGCTGCCATGAGGTTAGGGTTAGGTCAATTCATGCTGGCAACATAGCTCATTCCATGAATCCACCCAAGAATCCACCTTTTATGTGATTACCAATATTTTATGGTTTTATATAGGCAATATTTTTAATTGAGTTAAGTGTATTTTAGGGTGAAATTAGGGGTTAATTTTATTTTGTTTTAAAATTAAGATAGATTTAAGGCTGGTTGGTTCATGATTAAGGGGCCGGTGCACTATCCGGACACACGATTTTTCAAAAACAAAAACTTTGTGCTTAAAATAGGCCTCCTAAATAGTGTTTTTCAAAAAAAAAATTTGCGGGTTATCCAGTATTTTTTGAGAAAATAAATAAAAAAAACCATAAAAAAGAGCGCCCTAACCTCACTCTTTACTTAATTTCTTAATTTTTGGCTCCTTCTTCTTCTTCTTATTTGATCAAAACAATACCTGCCAATATCCATGCCCTGATATTTTTACAATGTTGCCACATTTCTAGAAAATAATGAAAATTAGGGAAAAGGAACAAAAATATTAACTTTTTGACTCCTCTACAAATTTATAAAAAAACAAATAATAATCAAGCCAACCAACCATAACTAACCCTACCCAACCAACCTGGCCCAACCCAACCCAGAGCCTAAACTGATTTCTTTTGGTTCCCATACAAATTTATAAAAAAACAAATAATAACCAACCCAACCAAACAAAACTAACCCTACCCAACCAACCCGGCCCAACCCATCCCAGAGCCTAACCTGATTTCTTCCCCAAAAAAAAATCCTGCTGGTACCTGAGATTTGGCATCATCGCATTTCCCAATAGCCAGTATGACCCTAGTTTTGTTGGTTATGCCTGGATTTTACATGAAAAACGTCTTTTTAATTAAAAAACAGCTGTTTTTTTCGTTTTTCCGCTCCTAAATAAATTTAAAAACCGCTAAATTACTGTTTTCAAAAAGAATCGTCTTGAAAAAACGTCCCGTTTTTGTGTCCGGATAGTGCACCAGAGCCCATGATTAAGTTCCTTTTCATTTTCTGTAACTTTTTTTTTTAGCAATAAACCCCTTTCAATTGACGTCACATGCAAAACAATTGAATATCGGGTCACATGGTACATCGAAAGTTTTTTGGGTCAACCAACCAAAGTCTGGTTGATTGACCCAAAAAAACTTGATGTACCATGTGACCCGATGTTCAACTTATTATTAAATCTCATGTATTCAGATGTGAGTGTTCATGCTTGTTCTTTTTCTGTATCTTTTTCCTTAAGTCTTAAGGAATGACCTTTAAAGTTAACCAATATAACTTTACGGAAAAATCGTGTTGCGCAAGTGGGACTGGCAAAATATTTGTTGACATTTTTTTAACCTCAAAATTTATTGTCATTTTCTTTTAAATATTGAAAATGGATATTGATCATTTAATAAATTTTGTAAACAAAAGGCCAAAATCTTGAGTGTGCCTCTGTCATTAGTGTCAACCTTAATGTCATTAGTGTCAGCCTTAATGTGTAAGAAAAAGGAATTTTAGCATGAACCAGCTTTTTACTTAAGGATAAAGAATGATGGTCCACTTTTTGGTGTTTTTTTTTGCATACACAGCTTTGCAAAGTGTTTGTTGATCCCTGTGCTTTTTTTTAGTTGTACCTTGTGGATTTATTAAGTTTTTATAACAAATTTAATAAATATTGCTCATAACTATAAAAAACAAAAATTGTGTGGTTTATTGTTGTGGTCTTAGTTGCCCAACTATGGTCCAACACGATTATGAGCTAAAAGTTATCTATACAAACTAAAAACAAAACTTTTTTGTATGGTAGTGTTGAATTTTACTAGAATGCTTTGCCCAGTTTTTTAATGGAATAAGGGATAAATTATGGCCACTCTGCCAATTTTTTTTTTCAAGTTTGAATCAAAAGGCACCTTGAAACTAGACTTGTTTATTATTATTGAACATAATGATAGTCCAAAATGCAAAATCAGTGGATTTAAAAGTTTAAAAAGGCCAAATTACATTTTTTGGTTAAATATTTATAAGAAAAATCTTACCAACTTTATATTAATTTAATACCTTCTTCAATCAATCAATCAAAAAATACTTTAATGTCAAGAAAAAAAAAATTCTGTCGACAAAGCAGGCTAAAAACTAAAAGAAATAAAAACATGTAAAATAAGTAGGAACATAAAGAAAATGGGTCATTCCATATCAAATCAACCAAAAAATCACAAAAATTTTACGCGACCAATTCCAATTTTGATGATTTTTGGTATATATTTTCTTCTTACCATAAAAGTTGAAAATGCAAATTTTTAGATTTTTTTGATTTGTAGTTTTTTTTTTTTAATTTTTCAAAATAAAAAAGTCAGCATTTTGACCTTAACAGGAATGTACAAAACTAGCAATATCTCGAGAACCACTTACACTAGGAAAGTAATAAATGGCTCATTTTAAAGTCATTTTGAAGCTCTTTTTTATGAAATATCACAACATAATTTTAACAAAAAAAAAAATTGAAAAAAAAAAAATTGAAAAATTCAAAAAGGCCATTTTTAATTTTTTTGAAAAAAATATATAATTTTGGTCAAAGTGTTACTTAATTATCCACAAAATTTTATGATGGAGATCATGCATTTAAAAAAATAAACATATTTTAGGAGCACCAATAGTGCACTGGATATTAAAATAAATAAATTTGTTGGATGTATACAGGTTTTAAAAAATACCCAGAGGCTTTATCTACAAATTATTTTATTTTAAACTCGCAAAAGAAATAAACAAACTTTTCTACTTCGTTGATAAAAATTAGACAGAAAACACTAAGACTAACTATATACCTTAAATTTATTTTTTTAACTTTCTTTTAAGAATTTCTGATGAATCTGACATTTCTTTTTTGCTGACATTGTAAGTTCTGCCAGTAGCAGTGTTGGGTTCAACTTTTTTTATAAGACTTTCTGGTTTAATAATTAAAATATCTTGAGGTGTTGGGTAAAAAAATGATGAGGCAGGTCCTCGTGGATGAAGAAAGCTTACTTTCAGTTCTCCGCTCTCATTATTTTTCCCCAAGACACAAGCCAGCCACCAAGCACTGTCATATTCTACAGTGACAAACCCTGACTCGATATTTTGCAAAATAATGCTTCCACCTTTAAAAAGATTATGTGTTTCGACCTCTAAGCATGTAGAAAACTGTTTTGCCAAAAACGTGCTTTCTGTAAGAGGAATTACAGCATGAATTTTTTGTGTCCCCGGTATTGTTAAGACTTCCGCAAATCTTTTATTCAAAATTATTTCATGATTTGTATAATCTGCTTCTGTGCAATATTTAAAATCAATGACAGATATGTTTTCTTCACACCAAGTAAACAATTGTAGAGGTGTCATTATTTGATTGTCATAGGGCCTCTGCAAACTGGCTTTGGCAGCAAGTCTTTTAACAGTTCCTCCCAAGCCATCGCAGGCACTTTTGCCATGCGAGGTGGCAAAATAATGCCACTCTGCTTCAACACCAAAATCTTTTTTATGCAGGCATATATTCAGAAAATTCTTTTTGTTTTTGTACTGCGCAGCACATCCATCCGAAAAATAAAAAATTTTGTTAAGTCCTGGTATTTTGATTTTTAAATCAGGCATTAATTTTTTTAAAAATAAATGAAATGCAATTGTATTATGTGTCAAGCTTTCCGAAATAAACACATAATTCAGGTTGTGCAGTTTACCATCACTTAGAAAATAAATGGCAAAAGGGTGGAGGGTTGCCTGGCTGTTATTCCAATGATAAGACTGGACTTCATCTTGCATAACAAAGGAATAATTTTCCGCAAAGTCGCAAGTGATCAAAGACTCTCCAGGTTTAAGGTTAATTTTTATTTCATTGTATCTATCTTTTTGCATTTTTGCAATAAAAGAATGTGATTTAAGTTTTACAAGATCATCAGTAAATTCCTGGACAAAATCATCACTTTTCTTAACAACGGTTTCCATAGTACACCTATCTACTGAGACCCACTTTTTAAATGAGACCTCATCAATTAATTCTTCCTCAAATTTTTCTATTAACGTATTTTTAAACTGTTCTACTCCAGGACATTGCTTGCATCTATTGCTTAAAAAACAGTCCACTGAAGGTGGATTACACATTAGTTTATAAAGGCAATCATGATAAGATATTGCAAGAGTCCTGTTATTTTCATCATATAGCTTATTTAATTTGGAGCCATTGAGCATTAGTTTTATATTTTGATGTATAGTACATACACATACAGTATGAGTCCCACTTTTTCCTGCCAGTATACAGTTTTTGGGTCGCAGTTCACAAAATTTTGAAAACCCAATTTTTTCATTGGAGTACTCAGTTTTAAACAATGCATAAATTTCTTTTAAATTAGCTAAGACTAATTTTTTTTGTACATATTCTTTTTCAGCTCCATATTTTCTGATAACAACATAATCTTTTTTACCTGGCATGGTCCTGCTAATGTCATCCCTTTGGTAAAAATCTACCACTATTTGGGCCACTCTATCACTAAGGGTCTTTCCCGGTTTGGGGTTAGGAGAACATAATATCCCATTGTCCTTAACTAACTGTTTTACAGCTCTGGCCAAATATTGAGAAACTCCAAATTCTTCTTCAATCTTCTTTCTACTCCAACTTTGAGGTAAACATGATAAAACTAGTATTTTCTCACTCCTCTTTTCGGTTTTTAAAAATTTGTCCTTTAACTGCTTAATCATTTCACTTTCGTCACTCTGGCATTCCTTTACTAGCGTTGAATCTGATTCCTTTGTAAATGCTTTCGCAATTGTATGCTGTACAATATCAATTTTTTCTTTGTATACATTTTTTTCTTTTAATCGGCGACACACCAAGAAGCTCCAATGACTTTTTTAAAAGAGTAAATGATTCAGCAGGATCTTGAAAATCTGGATCATTTTCTGGAACTTGACTGGGTCTAAAAAAATTTAAAAAGTTAGTTTTTTATAAGAACTTAAAAAGGGGGTAACAGCTGACCCAAAATGTGTACATAATGCCAAGAAATTTGTACATAATGTCTGTATTCTCAAAATGCCATGCAAAATAATGCCATGAGATTTTTCCACTCCGTACTTGACGCAATTGGTTTAGTTTATTAATTTTATATTAAAAAATACTATTTGTTACTTACCCTGCCTCATCTTCTTCAGATGCCTTAAACTCCTTTGAAAGCTTTAGTCTACAACCATCACAGATTTTCATTCCCATTTTGACATTTTTGTAACTGCACATCCACTTGGTCACATTTTTTAATTTCCCAAAATGCTTGATTTTTAACTCTAGTGGATCACAGCACTTTACTTTATATTTAGTCCATCCACTTGCCTCACCCATAGTTGAAACTTTTAAAATTACACAGAGATGACTTCTGATAAACCTTCAGTCGAACTATTATGTATCGATTATTTGGAGCTGTATCAGGAAGATACTTGCCAAAAATTTAAAATCAATTTATGCAGGAATTTTCATGTCAGCAAATCCCCACAATGTACCTAAACAGACCAATAAAATGAAGGAGGTGTGTCCTTAATGTTAAACAGGAATAAACAGGCAGTATTTCACAAAAGTATTGGCAGGTTTATACAGGCATATTTTCCTAAGAATTGGAACATCCAATAGTACGTCTCCGGTGGAAAAGAGGTTTTGTAAGTAAATATTACAATGGGGGGCAATGTTAATCTGATTACTGATACAGAATGAAACGTAGGATATAATTTTTTATTAAATAAAATATTGTTAAATATTTTTATAATATCGCTTTAAACCCCATTATATTCTTCTAATTACCAAAATGCATTGTCTATTTATAGGCGATTTTTCATGCATGTGACATTTTTAATAAATTTTTTCACATTGAACCCATGATTTGTCCATCTCAAAATTTTGTGAATAGTTTAATAACACTTTAAAGAAAATAATATAATTTTTTGAAAAAAAATAAAAATGGCCTTTTTGAAATTTTAAAAAAAAAAAAATCAAAAATTTTTTTTTTATTTTTTTTTTCAATATATGTTATGCAATATTCTCATATGAAAGGTCTTTATAAGAGCTTTAAAATGAACCTTCACCTACTTTTCTATTATAAGTGGTTCTTTGGATATTCCTAATTTTGTGCGCACATGTTAAGGACAAATAAGTGACTTTTTCGATTTTCAAAAATTAATTCAAAATAAACAACTGGTCAAAAAAGTCTGAAATTTTGGATTTTCCAGTTTTTTGGTAGGAAAAACATGTATACTAAAAATCATCAACATCGGAGATGGTGTGGTAAAATACCCTGGTTGACTTGATATGGACTGACCCAAATACATTATTATTGAAGCTTATTTTAGGTAGAATGTAAGTTCATAAAAAAGTCAAATTTGAGTCTACATTAATAAGTGGTTTTAAACCTATAATCACTAACAAATAGGAAATTACTAATAATAAAAAATACCCACTTTACTATGATTAAAAAGGAGCACAACAGACACATAACATAGTTGCACCAACAATTATTGTAAAGGGGACAATACTACAACAGTAAAAAGAAAAAGAATAAAAATATCTAGTCTCTAAAATAATTCATAAAAAAAGAAAAAAAAACACATTAAAAGCAGCAAGTTTAGTGTCATAAAATTCAGAAAGCGAGTAAAAAGGTAAGTTTAAAAGCCTCTGCCTTAGATCCTTTCTGAATTTTCTAACAGAGGTAGCACATCTGAGGGTGATTGGCAAATAATTGAAAATTTTAATGCCCTCGTATATAAGAGATTATTGTGCTAAAGTGCTTTTTGGAATTGGCAATCGAATATTAAATTCTTGTCTTGTATGATATTGTTGAGACTTGGGCCCTTTTTTATAATTTTTAAAAACTAAAGATGCTGTTTCCAAAACATAAAGTGATGTAAGTGTTAATATTTTATGTTTGAGAAATAGAGGTTTGCAAGACTCTTTGGTTTACATTGGAAATGAATCAAACAGCCTTTTTTTGTAATATTAAAATTATTGGTAGCAAATATTGATGTGCAGATCCCCAAAACGGCAAGCTGTACCTTAAGTGTGACTCAGAGAGTGAGAAATATACAGATATAAATAAATAAATATGTACACCTAGAAATTTAGATACATTTTGTTTTTGTAGAAGATCCTCACCCAATTGTACATTCTGCAAACTACACTTAAAAGCAAGAATGTTAGTTTTCTCTCTCTAGTTGTTAGTTTAGATTGGCATCACACCACTTTTAAATTTTGAATAGATCATTGGAAATAATAGATTTTAGATATTCTATGTCTTTATGATGCCACAAAACAGAAGTATCGTCCGCAAAACAGTGTAAATTCACCTGCAATTTTTAAATGTACAAGATCGTTAATGTAAAGAAGAAATAACAGGGGACCCAATACTGACCCCTGGGGCACGCCGCAAGTGATATTTAGAGAAGCAGAGTGAGAGCCTCCATCGACCACCGATTGCGTACGATGGCTTAAATAAGACCTAAACCATTCCAACACCAAACTCCTAAATCCATACCGCTCGAGCTTTTCCAGCAGTATTCTGTGATCCACACAGTCAAATGCCTTGGATAAATCACAGAATACTGCTGCAACCATGTCGCCCCTGTTTATTTCTGTATAAACATTTTCTAAAAAACTAAAAATGGCATCATGTGTACCCTTTGATGCCTGAAACCCATACTGTTTGGGGGTAATCAATTTGAATTTGACTAAATAATCCCACATTCTTTGCTTAACAATTTTTTTGACCACTTATGCAGAGATGATTTAAGAGATATGGGGAAAGAACCAGAATCAAATGAGTTGTTAATAATTTCATCTTCACCACCTGATTTCTTATTTTTGATATCCTCAAGAGCTTCAAGAATATCACATGGTTTAACGGGCCTAAACTGAAAAGAACTAGGGACGTTAATGTCAGACAGATAGTGCAAAGGATCTGTATCTGTCAGAAGATTCTGTGATAAGGTCCTGGCAATACTACAATAGAAGATATTTAATTCATCCACATCAACATCCGTCTTACTACTATTTGATCTACCCCTAATATCATTTATGATTTTCCAAGATTCTTTTTGTTTACTTTTACAATTTTGTAGTCTAGAGTTATAATATTTTGTTTTTGAAGCACTAATAAGGCTTTTATGTAAAGTACGGAATTTGTTGCAGTATTCCATAAACCTTTAAAGAACTTCCTCAGATAGTTTAAACTTGTAAGGTTATTAGAAGAGATTTTTAAACCTAACGTTATCCAGTGTTTTACTTGAGTTTTCTTTTGCTTAACCCAACGCAAGGGGAACGCTCGTTGGAAGTTGTCCACCACAACCTTGTGAAAAGTGCCGATCGGATCAGGTGCATGTCCAATGCTGTTCCAATTAACATGACGACAATAATTTTCAAAATCCTTAAAGGCTTTACTACTAAAAATGTGTTTTTGGATACGTGGCGGTTTTTTAGTGGTTTCCAGCGAAAAAACAGATTTGACGGCCTCATGGTCAGATAAATCCGAATTCAAAACAGAACAGGCAACTTGACTTATGTTAGAACAGATATAGTCAATTAACGTTGCACTTGAATCTGTGATTCTTGTTGGTGACTCAACATTAAGAATTAGAAAGCATGGTTGAATTTATTTTATTTTTATCGCAAAAGTCAATGTTAAAGTCTCCAGCGAGAACCACATTTGCATTAGAAGGAATCCTGTCCAACATAGAATCTAGCTTATCAAGAAAATCTTTAATGCTAGAAGAAGGGGAACGATACAAACAAAATATATAGAGATTTAAACATTTGCAGTATGATACTGAAAGTTCAAAGCACTCATCTTGATAAAGATCTTTGAAATTGTCAATATTAACGAAATCAAAGGATTGTTTAGACAAAATCAAAGTTCCTCCATGAAGCGAGTTATCTCTACAAGAAAATGAAATTTTTTGATAACCAGGAATATGAAAACATTCATCTGGGTGCAACCAGTGTTCCGTAACTAAAGTTACATCTGGAAAATTATGAGCCTCTAAAAATGAGAGAAAATCGTTGCATTTATTTCTAAGAGATCTTATGTTTTGCAACATGATTGAAAATTCCATGCAAATTTTTATGTTTTTCCCGTCAGATGGTGAACCTCTGGAAAATTTTGTTTATCTACAGGAAACTCTTCATTTTTGCCAATTATTGCTTGATTTTCTAAATCATTTCCTTTAAGGAGGCCAAAGTTTTAATTTTGTTAGGAGATACTAAACTGTTATTGACTAAAACTAGAGTGTCTGAGTTTACGCTACTACTACTACTACTAGAATTAAAATAAAAATTATTATCAGTACAATAAAAATTATTATCAGTACAACCTGAAGCATTACCCTCTCCACATAGGCCGATCAGCTCTTATCGTTTTAGTCTCCTTTTATCCACCTTCGCCGCCATTTTGACAGAAAACTAATGGATTATCTGTCACTTTTGAGTGAAAATGGCGGCGAAGGTGGATAAAAGGACACTAAATCGGTATGAGTTGATCGGCCTATCTGGAGAGGGTACTGCCTGAAGTATTATCCAATGCCTCAACATAATCACCAAGTTTTTCATTAGCGACAACTTCAGGCAACAAGATACTTGTTACATTTTGCATTGTATTATCATTCTCCTTGTTATTTTTTGTTTTTAAGTATATCAAGTTAGATGAAATGTTTAAATGTATGTTAAACAAATTTTGTATTGCATCATGTATTTGTTTAGATAAAATATTAAGGCCTATCCTATTTAGATAAGGTGATTTTTTGATAAAACAGTTCTTCCTTAAAATCATATTAGAGGGTAGCACACTAATGTTATTATTAAAACTTGAGAGATTTGTCATAATACTGTATATGTCACTATATATGTCTTGACTGGTAAAAAAATATGTCATTAAAAAAAAAATCTTATTAGGGAGATTTTGGTCAGGTTTTTTGTCAGTCTGTTACACTTACCTTTATACTGGCGCTAATTAGCATCAAAAAGAGACAACCAAGCAAACTTGATGTGATTCTGTGGTGGAAGATTTTTATTTTATAAAATTTTGTTTTGTTTTACAAAAATTTTGTGTATTTGGATTTTATTTTTTGTTAACCGTGTTTTTAGTAGTAGTGAGGTGCCTTTTTTACCAGTTTTTTTTTTTTTTTTTTGATAAACAGGTGAGTAAGTACAAATAAGTTTGCAGAGGCTCGATTTCTTCTATTACTCCACCAAAGATATCTTGCAAAATCATTTGCCTGACTAAATTTATGTTATTGGGATGTCCGTCTTCCACTCCTATCACTAAATTAATATTTTCCTCCATGATATAGTTAGAAAAGCAAATAAAAAAAAAGACTTAAGAAAAAAACAACAAAAGTCAATAAATTATCAATTATGTTTACCGCCAAACGATTGACTACTTTCAAAAGCTTTATTTTTAACCTCTTGAAGTTACCTTTATTTACGGTAACGGTAACCATAAGAGTAACGAAATTTGCTGTTAAACTGCCTGACCAAAATCTCCCTATTCTTATACTCCTTAGTATAAGGAATAAAAACTTATTCATATTTTAGATCCCTCTGGTCTCATGACCCTGTTGATATCTAACAAATTGATTTTTTTATAGTTTAAGTATTTGTCTTTATAGTATGGTAGTTTTCACTTGGTATGAGAATAACAGATATATTTTTTTCAATTTTGGGGCCTTGGACCATAGGTCCAAAATTATGATATTTCTGTAAAAGTTCCAAATTGGCTTTGCATCTCGTAGTGCATTTTTGGGACATTATTAAGTTTTAAACAGGTTGTAGGACTTCTATTAACCTAGCGACCCCACCTCAAGAAAATCAAAATTTAGTCATACCGTAATTATGTGCTAATTTCGTCCCCAATCAAAAAATTTATGTGCTCCACGAATATATAAGAAAAAAATCGAATTTTTCATTTTAATCTTTGTTTTTTAGAAAAAAGGGTGGGGTAGCTAGGTTAATATTAACTTAGCGACCCCACATGTTTAGTTATCACGGAATTTAAAAATTTCAAAAAACAGTATTATCTGCATATTATGTGCTAATTTCGTCCATGATCAGAAAATTTTGCACTTGTATGGTTTCCGAGAAAATCGAAAAAGAATTTGGGTTACCTAGGCTAATATTAACTTAGCAACCCCACCAGGAAATATGGCGCCAAACTAAAAATTATTGGTTTTAAAATTATGTTATAATTCTTACGCATATTCATGGAGCACATAATTTTGTAATAATAATATATTTTTAATTTGAAATCATACTTCAGATTGCGAATGCTAGGTTATTAGAAATGATGTAATGTAATATCCTTTTCACTGATTTTCTCAAAAACCAGAAAAGTACAAAATTTTCTGATCAATGACACTTAATTTGCAGATAATACTGGTTTTTGAAATTTTTAAATTTCGTGATACCCAAACATAATTTCAAATGAAAACTTCGATTTTTTTCTTATATATTCGTGGAGTACATGATTAGCACATAATTACAAAATCAAAAATTTTTAGTTTGGCACCCTATTTCTTGGGGGGGTTGCTAAGTTAATATTAATCTAGCTACCCCATTTTCTTTTTGATTTTCTCGGAAACTAGAGGAGCACAAAATTTTTTTATTTTCTTGGGGTGGGGTCGCTAGGTTAATAGAAGTGGTTGTAGGTGAACAGTTAGCCTATATATTTTTGAGATAGACATACCCTTAGCTTCAATTAAATGGAAAAGTTTAAATCTTTTGGGGTAACAAATAAATTGTTTGAATATGTTTTTGTTTTGATCTCCAAAAACGAGCAATAAGGTATATGTGTGAGTTGGATATCAAGAACACTAAACCCCTTTTTATTCAACAAAGAAATCTTACAGTTTGCTGCATATTTATACCCAAATCAACATGCCTTATGCACAAAAAAGATTATAGTGAGTTAAGCAATAAAAAGGCTTACAGAACTACACTTCAATTTCAAATGCATTTTCCTATTCCAAGATCAGCTTTAACTAAGAACTCAATAATTTACAAAAGTAAACAAATTATTTAATCACTTGCCTATTAGTCTTAAGCAAAGTAGCTGTTTTAAAAAATTTACACTAGGACCTCAAGAAAATCAAAATTTAACCACACTATAATTATGTGCTAATTTCATCCCTAATCAAAAAATTTTGTGCTCCTCTGGTTTCCGAGAAAATCGAAAAAGAAAATGGGGTAGTTAGGTTAATATTAACAATAGCAACCCCACCAGGAAATATGTTGACAAGCTAAAAATTTTTGATTTTAAAATTATGTGCTAATTATGTGCTCCACGAACGAATATGTAAGAAAAAAATCGAATTTTTATTTTAAATTACGTTTTTTTTTTGAAAGGGTGGGGTAGCTAAGTTAATATTAACTTAGTGAGCCCACATGTTTAGGTATCACGCAATTTAAAAATTTCAAAAACCAGTATTATCTGCATATTATGTGCTAATTTCGTCCATGATCAAAAAATTTTGTACTCGTCTGGTTTCAGAGAAAATCGAAAAAGAAAGTAGGTTAGCTACGTTAATATTAACTTAGCAACCCCTCCAGGAAATATGGTGCCAAACTAAAAATTATTGAATTTAAAATTATGTCATAATTCTCACACATATTCATGGAGCACATAATTTTGTAATATATTTTTACTTTGGAATCATACTTCACATTGTGAATGCTAGGTTATTACAAATGATGTAATCTCATATCCTTTTTATCGATTTTCTTGAAAACCAGACAATAGAAAATTTTCTGATCATGGATGAAATTAGCACATAATTTGCAGATAATGGTTTTTGAAATTTTTAAATTCCGTGATACCTAAACATGTGGGGTCGCTAAGTTAATATTAACCTAACTACCCCACTTTTTATTTTTTAAAAAAACTCAATTTAAAATGAAAAATTCGATTTTTTTCTTATATATTTGGAGAGCACATAATTTTAAAACCAAAAATTTTTAGTTTGGCGCCATATTTCCTGCTGCAGTATTGCAGCATGATATATTTTGTTAAGGCTTTACAGTAGCTTCCCAACTAAACAGTCAGTTAACTCCAAACTGACAAAATCCATTTTTTACCTGTGAATGAAAATGGTGGCAACAGGACTGTAAAGTTCACTGAAGAGGTAAGAGTTAACTGACTTTTTACTTGAAAATGGTGTTGGCTTGTATTACTTAAAAATCTCGGTTATTTAAAGAGATATCAAAAAATTTATTACACCTTAGGATTATTTCTAGTACAAAATAAACACAATTTTTCTAGAGATCCCCTTTAACTTTACTTATTTTATTCTTAATTAAGGTTTAGAAGTCTTGAACGGTAGGATTTACTAAAAGGGTTTAGTCTATTTTAGAACAATCCCAAGTTTAAGTGATATTTTTGGTTTTAAGCATTTTAAACCAACCCTCCCTTGAGTTTTGGACATAGTTTGATTTATAAGAAGAATTTTAATAAATTTGTTTATTGAATAATCATCTTAACACAATCTTTTGTTAGATTTAAGAAAAAAGTTTCAATTTAGAAAAAAAGAAAATTAAAAAATTTAAACCCACATGGGGTTTAAATAGTAAACACTCTGTAGAACAAATTAGAATTGGAGTTATATGTCACTCTAATTAAAAATTACCCTTGTTAATTAATTTTTACAATTAATACTTCATGTCCCACAATGATTTAGATGGGCAATAATAAAATAAGGAGTAGATTAATTTTTAATTTATGAAATGTATTAAAAAACTTAAATGTAAGTTTTGTTTACATTTCTGTTACTGTCGAAATGTCAGCTTAAAAATATTAGCTGCATTCAAATCACAAACAGCGAGTTCGGATCTCTTACCTCTGCTTGGGTGTTGGGTTTTTTGTTTGGTATATTTTTCGTGTAATCAGTGACCTTCACTTTTGTTTGTTTTGCCTCGTAGTGCCCTCATAAATATATTTTTGTGCTGAAAACGTGTTCAAAATATGGCTTTCTGGAAAAAATTGGAGGTGTTTTATTGGTTAATGAACAACTTGGGATATTAAATAGGGTAAATTAATCCTTGTAAAAACAGTTACTTAGGGAAATTATAAATGAACTTATTACCAATTGCCACAAAACAATCCTTTCTGGTGGGCTATAAATTTAAACCACCTCCCAGAGGTGGTCAACTTTATAACCTCAAACACAGAAAATGAAGCTATTATGTGCCAAATTTTTGCCATATTCACCATTTGCCATTTTGAAACCTGTCAAAAAAAATTAGTTTTAGGGCATTTTCTCCTAAAATATGGAATATTTTGAGAAAAATGCAGTTTTTCAGTGGTATTTTGCAATAACAATACAAAATAATCAATAACTTTGTGTCGTTTCTCTATGGGTAAGTGTTTTTTGAAAATTGGTTTTAAAATTTGGTACCCCCCACTGGTGTAAAATTTAGACCTGTGGGGGGTACTATTTTAGATCTTAGTAAATTCCACTGGAAGAGTTTTGTACCACATGAATGCGAAATTTTTATAGCTGTTGTTAGGGCCTTTTTTTGTACTTCATAAAAAGCAGTACATTATGAATTTGGTTTTCATCACAAGTAGTAGAATAGAAGGGGAAGTCAGTATGTGTATGAAAAGATTTACAATGAAAAAAGTAATACAAAAATATGCGTTTTATTTAATGTTTTTTAGTGAGGGTAACTTCTATATTGTGACATGAAATGATGTAAACCTGCACAGAATTTACTAAAAATACCTTATCAGAAGTTTTTGGATTTATAATCAATTGCCAGCCAATTTAAATTGAACAGGCAACCAAGATTTGTTTATTTTGTATTTTAATTTTTTCCAATGTAATGTCTCTTTGCCTAAAAAAGGCACTAATTTAAAAAGTTTTATGATGATTTTTGACGACGGTCTTCTGATTTACCACCTGAAGTTACCTTACGTCTTTCTGATATAATATTTTACTCTGTCTATGGTCATTTTATCTTATTCCCAACTTTAAATCACAGCTTATTTTTAGCCATCCCTTGAAGCTAGTGCCCCACAATTAAAGGACATTTTAGTCCACTATCTAAAGACCAATAAAAATGCAGCAAAACTTAAAATCAAAAATGCTAAACCTCAAGAAAGTGAGGATTCGGATAGTGACAGTACAGAAGATGAAAAGCCCAAAAAAACTCCTGCCACAGTAAATAATAAGGCTGCTGCCAAGCCAGCCCCTCAAAATAAACTAGAATCTAGCTCAGAAGATAGCTCGGACGAAGAAGCGCCGGCAAAGGCTCCAGTCAAGCCTGCAGCTGCCCAAAAGACTCCTGTAAAACCTGTACAGCCAGTTAAAAGAAAACAGGAAAGTAGTTCTGATGATAGTTCAGAGGATGAAGCACCACCAGCTAAAAAACAGGTAACAGTTTTGAAAATGGTTCTAACAGTAAACTGAAAGGTTCTGCCACTCTGAAATTATTCTTAGATATTGACGAAAATAAAGGTAAAATATTGCAAGAATAAGGACATAATTTAGATGCTAAATATTTAGTGGCAAACCCCTTGACTAAACCTTATACTTTTGTTTTAATGATATAGTTTCCTCCAAGCTCTCTTCTTTTAAAAATGTAATCTTATTTTCAAATTTTTCAATTGAGATTTATTTATTTTATATATTTATTTAGTAACAGTAACAGGTTAAATAAAAAATAGTAACAAGTATAAGCTTAACTTAAGCAGTTAAATAAATTAAATTATATATTTAATAAATAAATAAATAAACTTTTATTGTGGCATAACAATTATCACAATAGATAAAAAAACTGTATAAAAGAATTCCACAAAAGGACTAAAAAGGCAGTATATATCTATTTGTATTTCATAATGTTATAACTTTTTAATTTTATTAAAACTGATATTAAATTTTAGCCCTGATATTAAATATTGCACTCTTATTTCTATTACTAACTTTTTGGTGCACAATGGTTCAAAAATACTGTGTGTGCATCTTATTTACTTACTTTTTACCTTTTATTGACCGCAGCTACTATGGCTATTTGGTCAGAATTTGCCATCCGGCAATATTTTTAGACTGAAACTGAATGTATACCCCCCCTATCCCACTTACCAGACCGGTCTGATGAGCACCCCCCAGGAAGGCAGTTTTCTTTTCCTGGAAGGATTTAATTTAGCCTAAACCCCTTTGTCGGGGCTAGGGATCTTTAACATGCTCCACTATCAATATATGGATCACACGCGACCATCCTCTTAACGTCCTCTCCGAGGGACGGTATGGAATCGAATTAGCCTGGCTTCTAGCTAACTCGGCCTACTCCGCTTCATACTGCGTTTTACCTTAATCTTACAAAATTCTGTAATTTTATAAGAAAAAGTCCATTTTGACCTGATGCACGAACCGGGGCTTGAACCTGGCATCTCCTGCTTGAAAGTCGCGGCGTTAACCCCGACACCAAGCAGGCAGGTGTGTGTGCACCTAGTTCTTTACTAATATTTATTGAGGCTTGAATCTTATGTATCAACCACTATAATTATGAAAGAAATAATGTATAGAAAAAAAGACAAAAAGACTATAAAGAATATAAAGTCTATAGAGAAACATATTATATTAAAAATTTGATTGTATAGTTACTTGCTATTATCCAGTTTGTAATTTCTTTTTTCTTATAAGTTCTTATAAGGTTTACTCCTCAATAACAATGGTAGGTCGTTATAAATTTTAGGTCTTATGAAGTAAATATGTTTCTGGCAAATAGTGTGTTTGGGGTTTTGCAGGATGACATTCTCTTGTGTTGCATGCCCCATGTTTAGATTGTGGTCAATCTTATTCTTATAGTATGAAGTGTTCATCACAAATCTAATAAGTGCTTTAATGTGTAGTTGATTAATTGTTAAAATGTTACTTTCTTTGTATACTAAGTTTGTTGGATGACTTTAATTAACCATTTCTGAGTGATATTTTATAACATAGTACATTGACAGCTATCACTCATTTTACACTCATAATTATGAACCTTAAGTTGCTGAAAATTTGGCAAGGTTCTTTTATTTAAAGAAAAAGTTAAAAATTTAGATTTTTCAATATTTAAGGCAAAAAGGTTATGGTCAAGCCACATTTTAATTTCCACTGTCTTTTTTGCCTCCTCCCAGTTTTCCCCACAAATTATGATACCAGTGTCATCAGCAAAGCAGAAAACATCTCCATTTTGCAATACAGTTCAAATTCCATTTATGTAAATATTAAAGATATAAAGCCTTCCTTCAAAAATATCTTTCCATGCCAGTCAACATTTATCCACAGAGTGGATAATGCTTATACTACCTGCCAAATTCTAAGAAAAGCATGATTTGTCAGAAAAAGTAAACCTCAATACTAAACTATTTAAAATATGAAGTTCTTAAGTTTTGATAGATTAACATACTACATTTTTCCTTGAATAAAACAAGAATTAAGAAATTAGGCTTCTTGGAGCCATTACTTTTTTTATATTAGAGAAGTAAGAAGTTTTTATTTTAATGAGTTGTTTTTTATAAAATTTATTTAAGTTGATAATTTTACATGTTTCAAATACAAATCAAACAGAAACAATGATGAATTCTAAATTACCTACTTCTGAAATAAATGAAGCAGTTGCTGGAGACTCTATTTAATTTTTAAAAATTAAAAATTTGCTTGTTCTTTGTTTGAATACTTTGAACACAGAGATTTATATTTCCAACCAGGCTGTTCAACCACCCAAAACCGCACAAAAACTAGCTCCCAAACCTGACGAAAGCAGCTCAGAAGAATCCTCAGAAGATGAAGCACCTAAAAAACCCATAGCGAATCCGGTTCAGTCTAAACCTGCAACACCTTCTGCCAAACAAGCCACTAAAAAAGCTGAGAGTAGCTCTGAAGATGACAGTAGCGAAGAAGAGGCAACTAAGCCCCAAGTAAAGAAACCTCCTGTACAACAAAAACTAGCAGTAGCTGCAAAGGTAAAATATTGATATCCTTTTTTAAAATATGTTTTAATATTTTTTCTAAAACTAAAAGTCTTGACAAACTTTGGCACATATAAAGCCCAACTAAAACTTATTATTTTTACGCCAACTGAATATTTGGTGTATATGGTATGGATGACTGAAAATATAAAAAAACTATGATGAATTCTAAAACACCTACCCCTGAACAGGATGATGTAAATATTTAGAGGCTCTTTCTGAAGTTTTTTTGCAAAAATACTAACCCTTATAATATCTGCTTGTACGAAAAAAAGAATCTAGTTTTAATCCTTTTTGCAGCCTATTCCGAAAAAAGCCAAAGAAAGCAGCTCAGATTCAGACAGTTCTGAAGATGAAGCTCCGGCTAAACCTGCATCTGCAGCAAAGAAGCCAACACCTGCTGCGCCTGTTAAGGCAAAGAATGTTAAAAAGGAAGAATCCAGTTCGGAAGACAGTTCTGAGGAGGAAGAGGCTCCAAAACCACAGGTGAATTTTATACCCTTTAAAATACAATCAAATCACTGCAGGGTTGTGGTTTATGAATTGTAATTTGGACAGACATTCTCAACACACTTAATTTTATCAAATCTCTCTAGTTTTTAAGATAAACAAACTTATTAAGAGTTCTAGGTTTAACACATTAAACAAAAGGGCTATATTTAATTCATGTATTCTTTTCTTATTTTGGCTAACTAAATGTTTTTTGTTAGGTTAAACCTGCACCAAAACCCACTCAGAAAAAGGCAGAAAGTAGTTCTGAGGACAGCTCAGATGAAGAGGACAGCAAAGCCAAGGCAGTTCAGAAAAAGCCTGCCACAACTCCACAGAAACCTGTAGCTAAGGTAACTCTCAATTTGCTTATATTTTTTAAAACCATTATATCGTCTCTGAGGGGGGTTTTCATCATATATATATATATATATATATATATATATATATATATATATATATACATTAAGGAAATAAGATTAAAAAATGGAATAAAAAATTCTATCTATCATTGAGCTCTTGAACTGAAGGGAGGGGAGGGGACTGTTTATTAGGTGTTGGGTTAGAGTGCACAAATCGAAAATACTTATTTTTAAAAGCACAGGCAAAAATGTTTAGAAAATTCCACTAAAATGCTTTTTCATGTGTTTGAAATTTTGACAAAAATAATTGCTTAAAATTTAACAAAATTGTACCCATTAATAATGTTATAGTGCCAGGCGAAAATTTTGGCAAAAAATCTTTAAAAATTTTTTATCTCTTGAAAAAATGGATCGGGTTAGATGCTAAGAAGGGATGGGTTGCGGTGGTATATATAGATTTGTTGCCAAAATCATATCAAATATGCCACAGTCAAAAATGTTAAGAAAAATTATACTAAAAATGCCATTTATTACACGCTTTGAATGCTGGTGATAAAAAATTGCTTAAAATTGTAACAATTAATGACGTCACAGCGCTGCAGTCAAAATTTTTAAAATTAAGACATCACACCAACTCGCATGTCACAAACCAGAGTAAAGGATCAAAAAAGTGGGGGCTATAGCTCCCTTTGGTGCCCTTGATGTGACGCCCTTGATCATGATTAAAAACCAACCCAACCCAATTTCATTAAGGCTTCTTAATCCCTCACTACACTAAAATCGTCTGATCTGTAAAGTCTGGTTTTCTAGCAATTTTCCTAATTGTTTTTATTTTTAAATTTCCAGGCAAAAAAAGATGACAGTTCCTCAGAAGACTCCAGTGAAGATGAACAACCGAAAAAACCCGCGGTAGCTACTCCTGTGAAAAAACCCACACCAAAAGAAAGCAGTTCAGAAGATGACTCGAGTGAAGAAGAGGTATATAAAAATTTGTTGGATTTTTTTTGTCACAAACTTGTACAAAAACAACACTTTCCCAAGTTTTTGATATGATGACATATATACTTTTTAAAATTGACACAGGGTTTTCCTTCAATGATATTACTCGAGGCATTTGTCTGATCAAAAAAAAAAATTAATACACTGTTGTCTAACTTATTGTGGAATAAATTAAACCATAAAAAATGCATTCCTTGACAGGCCCCAGCAGTTAAAAAAACACCAGCTAAACAAACGCCAGTGGCCAAAAAGGCACAAAAAGAAGAAAGTTCTTCTGAAGATAGCAGTAGTGAAGAAGCTACCAAAAAACCTGTAGCCGTGTCAACACCTGCCCCTAAAAAGGTTTGATTCAGTATATTTACGATTCATTTTCAAAACTAACCTGAAAACGATTTTGATATGATGACAGATATACTTTTTAAAATTGACACAGGGTTTTCCTTCAATGATATTACTCGAGGCATTTGTCTGATGAAAAAAAATATTAATACACTGTTTTCTAACTGATTGTAGAATAAATTAACCTGTAAAAATGTATTCCTTGACAGACCCCAGCAGTTAAAAAAACACCAGCTAAACAAACCCCAGTGGCCAAAAAGACACAAGAAGAAGAAAGTTCTTCTGAAGATAGCAGTAGTGAAGAAGCTCCCAAAAAATCTGTAGCTGTGTCAACACCTGCCCCTAAAAAGGTTTGATTCATTATAATTTACAACATTTCCATGTAGAACTGAATGCATTTTCAATATGATTCACTATCAAAACTCGTAAAAACGCGAATTAAAAAGTGAATCCAAGTTTTTTTTGTTGGCCCTGAGTCAGATCAATATCCCTTTTTCTGGGATTGTATTTAAATCTAGCTGTTGTGAAAACGCAGATCGTAACCATTTAGTTCTACATAAAATTTAGTAATTGTTTTATTATACACGTTCATAAAAAATACGAGTTTAGTCATGGAAATAACAAAAGCATGTTTTTTTTTTGTTACAAATGCAACTATATTCATACGTTTTTTTACCTAAATTTGAAGTAAAAATAACCCAAAATGGTAATAATAAGGAAAACTAAGCCACTTATTAGTGGGTAACCAACATATCTTTGTTCAACCTATTGGTGCTTGGTTTGTCATATGTCATTACCCCCTCCATTAAAACACTAATAACCATTAAATTCGCCAATATGGATTGGTTATTGTTGGTTAAGGCCTTTTTACTGAACATTTAATACCTGATGGGTAATTGATAAAACAATATGGATAACGCAAACAAGAGTTATGGACAATTTAGATTCTTTTAGCGTCTCTAGCATCAATATGTGGAGAATAAACTGCAGTTTCATACTTGCACAATTATATTACATACCTTTTTGTTGCGAAACAAAGGATTTTTTCTACTAAAAACCCCTAGAAACGCACTCCAGAATATAGAAATTATTTCGGTAAAAACATGACGAAAAATAGCATTTCTTTTTGGCTGAGCTCAGCACTGCAATCACCATATACCATTGGACAGCTTTCCACAATTAGAAGAATATATACACAACAAATTAAAGTAATATCTCTTTTTAAAGTTTTAAGTTAAAGTTTTTTTCTTTAACTAAACATGGTCTGTCTGCTTGCCAAAACATTCGCAACGAGAGTGTACCAATTTTTTCCAGTGCGCACCATCGACCTTATTCGCGGCAATCTAAATTATAGACAACCCACAATACAAAAGTAATTTTATATACAAAATGCAGTGAAAATGGAACACTTTTTGTCAGATAAAAAAATCTTACCTCAAACAATACTGTGTTGCCAAGTTAACCAAAGGTAACCCAGCTCCGAAGCAGGGTTATTTTTGGTTTCAACCAAAAGTGAAACAGCTGATTATTGTTAGCAGAGGTTCCCCTATTTTGATTCAAACCGCGATCGCTAATATTCCTGGTCAAAATTGGTTATCCCCTAACAAATGGCTCTTAATTATTCTTACTTAAAAAATTTACCAATTCCTTCATGTTTTCACAAACAAAATCACTTCGAAAACATGGGAAATTAACAAACTGCAGGGATGGAAATAAAATGTCTAGCAGTGTAGGAACACGGACTGGTAAGAAACGCGATTAGAACACCAGTGGTTGTTGTTGTGTTGTTTTTCTTATCGATTTTCCTGTTTCTTTTTGTATTCTTGAACAAAGGTTTAAAAAAATTGTGCTTAAAATTCGTGTGTGCGACACTATTTTAGTAAATAGTTGTAAAAACTACTATTTTTGCAATGTTGGACAATTATTTTTTACAAGGGAATCTAACAAATTATCCTAATGATAACTGTTTTAAAATTTGTAATGGAACAGTTTCTTGCACTTGTTTAATGTTGATAAATATCTTCTTTTTTAAATTAAATAACGCAAACAAAATAATAACTTGGATAACTAAAAGATTGGTTATTTAATAATAGGTAGCAGCAAACAAAGAATCTTCAAGTGATTCTTCTTCAGAAGAAGAAGAAGAAGAAGAGAAACCCAAAAAAAGGAAAAACAAAGATAAAGGAAATGGAGTCGAAGAATCGCCGATAAAAAAAGCCAACAACAGCAAATATAACAATTTCGTAAAATCAAATGATAGTCAGGAAAATGTAAGCTAATTATTTTTATACAAACTTCAAGAACAGACAGGGTTCCCACTCTTCCCTGACTGTCACTGAAAGTCAGTAAATTAGACCTTAATTTTTTTATTTGGAAAATCAGATCAACACTGCGATGCCTAAATAATACTAGGTTTCTATTCCCGTTTCAGTGGCCTTTTATCGTTTGTGGCGGCCATTTTGACAATGAACTTGTATGACAAAAATGCTACTAAATCGGAAGTCGATGGCCAGCCGGTATATAGGAGGTATCGCACTGCTTTATTAATTCTGTTAGTGGCCTTATTTATTTCGCCCTTTTTTAATCCTCTTTACTGTGCGTTAATTTTATAATTTTTATCTAATCCGATCATTCCGATCCATCTGTTTCGTCAAGTAAATCTGGCCGGATAGCCTAAGCAGCTTAAAGCCATTACTAATTGTTTTTTGCGATTTTTTTTTTGTTTTTGAACATTATTATCAGTAACGAAAAATGGCGAAAGAAAAACATACTTCCAAGAGAGCTGTAAAACCGACAGCCGTAGCGCAGCGGGCAGCATATCCGACCGCCGCGCGAAACGTCTTGGGTTCGATCCCTGGGGCCGTCGCACGGTGGTCAGCTTGTCGGTTCTGAACGAACGAAATTATTTTATGGCTGCATTTTTAATTGATGCTGAAAGTTACGAAATGTCAACTAGCGATTAAAAAATATGATTTTAAAACACTGTGCATTCTGAAAAAGGTACAGTCGCCTTCAAAACTAATGTCGAACATAATTCTTTAATTAAAATGTAACTAAATTTGCTTGCTATATTATGCTGTGTTATAAATGCTGTGTTATAAATTAAATATGAACATTATGTAATCTTATAAAGTCAATATTATCAATATATATTGTATAGTATATATAGATTAATCACTATCGCTTTCACTGGAGTATTGATTTTTTAGTCGGTCGGGTAGGGTAAATTTTGCACCGTTTTTTCTATCATGCATTGATAATCTTAATCTTAGTCTTTATAATCATAGCTCAAAACAGATTGATTTTTATCCTGTGAAACCGCTCTATTATTCCACACGTTGAATAAAATACGTCGGCCAATACCCCTGCAAGAGCCCACAGTTGAATGTAGCACAAGTACAACCCTTGATATATGCTTGAACTAATAAATTCACAATTACGAAGAATACGTAAAAATGCGGTACTTTTCCAGTCCAATAAATATAATACATATTTGAAAAACTTTGATCTATTTTTTTTAATAAGCAAATGAAATCTTTGTAAATGACCTCATGGTAAAACTTAAAGATACTAACCCATATTTATAATATACGTGAAGAAATCACCACATAAACTCTGCTTCGCCAACTGGGAGCACTAGAAAATCTATCCTCGATTTTCAGCAATGGGGTTTACTAGTAAGGTAATTGGGCACTTTTTTAACACTCAGTTGACTTGGTCGTTATGATGGAAAATAGTTTGATATTGAGGTTTCAATCGTTCAGAACAGACAAGCTGACCACCGTGCGTCGGTGATCTACTTGGACTTTTTTAACAAAATTAACATTCACAAAATATTAGGAAAGTTAAAGACGCAGAATAATAACCTTCATTCAGATCCAAGCCGTTGATCTGTGGTTTACCGAAGATACGTTGACGCTGACGTGCAATGGCCGGACATTCACACAGCACATGTCTGGCCGTCTCATCCTCAGAGCCTACATTCGGTGTCCTCACTTAGACCCATTCTGTGTAATGGTACTTTCAGCCTGCAGTGTCCGGTTTATAGATCAACCATTGTCCGGATGTCCTGCCTGGTGAGCTCAATGAGTTTCCCGGCGCTCTTCCTGCAGGGTTCTGTAATGAACTCTTTGGAATGTGCCAGTTCCGGCAATTCTCTCCAGTATTGGTGGAACTTGTTTTCCATCCAGCTTAAGAGAGCAGTGTTGATTGTGTTGTATGCTATTCCAAGAGCTGGTTCGGGGCCAATAAAGACGGCAGGGGCCGCTTCACGCGCCAGCTGGGTAATAACCTTGACGATACCCCAACTGCGGCTGCCACCACTGGTAGTATAAGAGTTTATACCACAGAAATTTTTTTCCTAGTCTTATTTCCAAAAATAAAAAAATCATGGATGGTGTGTTGTAATTTAAAGTGTCAGTGAAAAAAATTATATATGGACCTGGAAAATCAGTGAAAATCAGTAAATTTAAAATAAACATTTGAGTGGGAACCCTGACAGTGAATAATATAGTTAGGATAAAACAGTGGAGTGTGTTATTTTTTCTTTTATGATTAGGCATTTTGAAGAAAAAATAATCGATGTTTTTAAAACCATTCTGCCCAACAAAACGCAAATTTTAATATAATTTTATTACAATTTAGAAATTTTATATTGAACTTTAAACACGTTTTTATAGGGCCGGAAAAACACTCCTTTTCGTAGGGTGAGGGACGAAGAAATTGAAGTCGATCCACGGCTAAAAGACAACTCTTTTGAAGCAAAGGTAACGTGCAATCTCATACATTTAGAAAAAAAAGGAAAAAATGGACAGTACAAAATGCTGGCAAGAAGTCCTTACTGTCTACCTTAAATCTTATGTAGAAAAACTGGTTAAAACGAAATACTTTTGTGAAACGTCTGCAATTGGTCAACCATTTTTATTTACCCTAATCTTCAAGAGCTTAAAGTCTGGCCGTTATATTCTCGATTGCAGAAGAAAAATTAATGACAACACAAAAAATGAGTTTGCACGTTACCTCACCATTTTGCTTTTTTTTTGTACCAATATTCTTGCCACATTTTGCTGACACTTTTTCTTTTTTTTTCATATTTTCCCGCTCCCTTTCGACGATCTGTCATTGTCTGTCTTATTGAACACCTTACTAGAATGAAGAAGAAAACGGAGAGGGAGATGAAGATAGTTCTTTCAAAAAACACGATAACTCCTTAAATGGTAGAGGCGGTAATAACTCCTTCAGGGGTAACAATAGAGGGGGCAGAGGTAGGGGCGGTTTCGGAAATGACAGAAACTCATTTGGAAACGACAGGGGAGGCTTCAGAGGCGGTCGCGGCGGAGACAGGGGTGGCTTCCGCGGGGGAAGAGGAAGTGGTGGTTTCCGAGGAGGTAGAGACAGTGGTGACAGGGGTGGTTTCAGAGGAGGTCGAGGAGGCGATAGGGGAGGTTTTAGAGGTGGCCGAGGAGGCGATAGGGGAGGTTTTAGAGGGGGCCGAGGAGGTGACGGCGGAGGTTTTAGAAAGTCGTTTGACGGAGGACGCGGGGGCAGGGGAGGTGGTTTCAATCAGAGAGACAGCTTTGGAGGACAGAAACCCGTCGAGAATAAGAAAATTACATTTGACGATTAGAGGAATTTAAGTGATATTTTTGTAAGTATCTTTTGCGTTTTTTTTTAAATTCAACAAGTATTTGCAGGGTGACCACTTGTCATAAAATCATAATTTGTCGTAATTTTTGTGTCCTAAAATTGGCTAAATGTCATAAAACTACCCTTTGCAGATCACTATTTTTTAAGACAGTTTTGTAATTTTACAAATTTTATTTTGCAAATAGCCCCTGTATTTAAAATGATTAGCCAAGAAATACTAGGTCATGTTTAACCTTTCTCTCTCTAGAGATGTGTATTGGAAAGGGAAATAAATATTTTGAGCTGGTTGGTCTCATTAAATTTATGTAAACGGACTATTACAATGACTGGTTACATCGTGCGCCTGGTCCATCCACTATTTTAAAACAGGTGCATTGTAGTCAGGCAGCCATCCTGTTTTTTATACTGGCATAGTATTGTCCTGCCGTGACTTTAACAACACCAACCACAGATTTAAAAAATAATGCTGTTTATTGTTAAAACAATTTTTTTTTGAATTTTTGAGAATTCGAATTAATAGTAGGTGTATACATATTAGAACAGTTATATCTATATTAACAATAGTCTATAAACTTGATTAATCGACGTGGGTCATCTGATGATCTTTTCTTTCACTTTCTCCTTTACTGCTAAACAAAAAGCACAAAAACTGCAGGAATTTTTTTTTGCCACTCAAGAATAACAATACATTTTAAGCGCATGTCATGCAAAAATAAAAACTGATAATTATTCCCTAAACTTGATAATTTTTCGAATTGCAAATGATACTTTTTTTCCCACCTCCTCGCAACACTGGTGCAATAGCGGCTTTGTTTTAAAAAAATGTTATTGCAAGTTGAGTTGCAAAAATTTTAAAATTGATGGAATAACATAGATAGTAGTTAAGTGTTGACTGAATAGTTCTCTAAAATCAAACCAAACATATGTAACTTTCTTGTTTTTTTTTATAGTAGTATATTTTAATTAGTAGATTAGTGTTGACTAATAGTTCTTTAAAAGTGAATGACCTTATGCGTATACAGGGTGTTTCAAATTCGATGCTCACCATGCGGTAAGTAAAGTAAAACGTTACGAGATACGAAAAGGTTTAAATTAGGGCAAAGTTGCGCAATTTGATGCTTTCCTCAAAACTAAAAAAAAAGTTTACAAATTCCAGATAGTTCCGGAGATAATCGAAATCTTCATTTTTATTTTTCTGCGCCCTTATTCTTAAAGCTGTCAAAAAACGCTTAAAACTTTCTACAGGCACTTTTTTAGGATCTATCTAGTAAGAGGTCCGTTTTTGAGACTTAACATTTCAGTGTCACAGGAGCACTCAAGTTCATTTTTTCTTATGGACACATCCTTTTTTCTCCTTCCGTTTGGTTCATACAGGACGACGGGTAACATTTTGCAAGCTTATTTTGACAAGTCACCTGACGTTTTGGGTTGATTGACCATCATCAGCCCAAATTTAATTTTTGCTTTTAATTTACTCAAGATATTTTGGAAATAACAAATAACTTTACCTAATATTTTAAAAATACGTTTTTTTCTTTGTTTATTAATCTTTGAATTTGAATCGATGATGGTCAATTAACTCAAAACGTCAGGTACTTGTCAAAATGAGGTTGCAAAATATCTTTCATCCTTTATCAACCAAACATTTCGAGAAAAAAAGCATGTGTCCATAAGAAAAAAATGAACTTGACTGTGCCTCTGTCACACTGAAATGTCAAATCTCGAAAACGGACCTCTTGTTAGTTATATCTTAAAAAAGTGCCTGTAGAAAGTTTTAAGCGTTTTTTGACAGCTTTAAGAATAAGGCCGCAAAAAAATAAAAACTAAAAAAAGATTTCGGGTTTTTGCGCCTATCTTCGGAACTACCCGGAATTTGTAAACTTTTTTTTGTTGGTTTTGAACAAAGCGTCAAATTGCGTAACTTTGCCCTAATTTAAACCTTTTCGTATCTCCTACCGTTTAGGAGATCCACAGTATGAGCATCGAATATGGAACACCCGTTTATTTTATGTTTTTTTTTTTGATAATACACGATTTTTTTTATATCTTTTGGTTTTCCTATGTCATAATTTTTCTAAAAAAAAAATCATAAATTCATAAAAAAAAATAACGGGTTTGTCAGTGGTCACCCAGTATTTGTGACCACAAAAACTATTATAATCATAATTGATTTATATCTTTTAAAGAAAAAGTTATAGATATGCAAAGGAAATCCCTTTTTGGATTTTACATATCTAAAATGAGTAATTTTACTTTAAATGTTCAATGTAACTGCTAATTTTTTGCAGATTTTTAGTCTAACACCAAAGCAGCATAGGGTTTTATGGTAACATAAATATTTCCAGAAATTTTGTTAAAATGTCAAAAACTCAGTTTTAAAATTTTTGTGGAGGGCTATCTGTGCTTTCTAACACCGATTTTTGTTTTTTAGTTTAATGCAAGAGGTTCCTGGGGCGAGAGGGCCAACCAAGACTTGAAACACACCAGAGGCAAATCATTTAGACATGAAAAAACTAAGAAAAAACGAGGTTCTTACCGGGGGGGCCAGATTGACATGTCAGTAAATTCTATTAGATTCGATTAATTTTTTTATACTATTAAGCTCGATGCAGACTATTTGAAATACTCCCGAAAATTTTGAATAAATGGAAATACAATTGTTCTAGAGAATTTAATTGAAAAAAACCCTAATTGTTTGTGTTCATCGGGGAACCCTCCTCTGAAATATTTGATGATAAACATTCTATTATTCAAAAGTTTCCGGGTTATCAAACTACTACTTGACATGAGGTCATAAGTGAAGTTTTTAGTGATCTTACTGTCCCTTAACAAGAAAAAAGTCGCATTAAATGACTCCAAAAACTGTACCTTTTGAAGTAATTCTGTCGCGAATCAAAAGCTGTTTTTACGAAAATTGTGGATAATTGTTTTAATTAAAGCTAGCGAAAATACCTTTGCAAAGTTAAAGACAAACACAAAATATCCGTGCACCTAGTTGTTACGGGATAGTGTGCTTGGTTTATTTGACTTCTGACTCATTTCCCCTAGTTCTTTGTCATCGTTACAAAGTTTTCAAGTTTATATTTTCCCTCGATAAGTTTTCTAAATAGTTCGTTTTATGTTAGTAGAATTGAAGGCTTTAAGGTTTCCACTGTTTTTCTGGTTTTTTGTAATTTGTACAAAGTGATGAGTTAAATATTTAATTTAACAAAATATATAAAATGACTTTTTTTTGTTATGTGGAAGCCCTCGATTTATTTGTTACATTTCAGTCGAGTAAATGAATTATTTTTTAGTGTAATAAGTGTAACATGTTAATAAAAACGTCATTTATCGCTCGATAGTTTTATGTGGATTTTTTTTTAGTGTAATGGTTTATATTATACAACCTAATACAGAAAAGTTTCCCTAAAAACGCATTTTTATTAAAACTTTTTATACTCGGAAAAAAAGAGACTTGTTCAGTGGCGGATACAAACGCGAGGGAGAGGAAGGGGGGGAGGTGTAGAGAGGGGATAATTTCTTAAAAATCTCAGAATGTGTTGATTTTTTATTACTTATAAAAATATATTTCTTTTAAACCTTTTTTTTTGTAATTCACTTCCAAAGATAGTTTATCTTTGATAATATCAGGGTTTGCTTCAATCGACATGAGGTTAAATATCGATGGTCAACCCCCGAAAAAGGGTGAACAAGATTTTACTTTTTACAGTGACAGTTCATTTTTCCTTTTAGTGTAGGGGCATATGTCGATAATTTATATCCCGTGGGATTTTGAATGAAGGAGTTTTGTGACTATGCGGGATTGATAGCTCTTTAGTCACACAATCAGGTAGTACCGGGTGTTTTGTTCGAATCCGTGTAGAAGTTGATATGACGTCATCTTCCAAGATGGCCAAAAATCATAAAAGGACAACTTTGGCAATTTGAGAACGGAGATACCAAAAAAAATACTTTCAAGGTCATCCGACCCTAAATGACCTTAAAAATCGCAAAAAACCAGATTTTTGCCATTTTCTTTTCAAAAAATCTTAATTCGAGGTTTTGTCAGTCCAACTTTAAATGTACCTCAAACTATTAGGCATATATATTTATATATAAAATGACTTTCGATCCTTGAGATTGATGCAGTTTAAAGCTTTATGACCTTGAAAAATACCCCAGTAAAATTAAATCATTGCAAAAATAACATACTAAAGGGCGCTAGTCATCAACTATTAAAGCGAAGAAAATCAAATTTGGTAAGACAGAAAAGAAGGGAAAATCCAACAATATTGGGTTCAGCCATGACGCGTTTAAATATGGCGGCTGATATATCCAATTTCGTAAAAACGCAAAAATGACAAGGTGGCCATCAATTCTTGTTGAATAGTTACCCCTTACTATGACCTTGATTGACTTTGGAAATACCATGCACAAGTAAAAAAACCAGCTTTTTGTAATGTATTTTCCAAATAACCACTACGCAAAAGCTTTAATGAAATTAACATTTTAACCATACACAAACTTCATTTTAAACCTTCTTAACATTTTTTTTTATATGGCGTCACAGATGTTTATGCTACACCTCGGTAAAAATGACCTATATGCCTGCCGTTTTTATTAAGTTTCGGAAATTCTACAGGGATGCGGTGGCACATGAATGTGTGACTAAATAGCTGTTAAATCCTCATTCTTGAATTTTATTATGAAAAATAAGTGTAGTCATGCCCTACTGGCATAATTAGAATTTTTTATGCTTTTTTCGACCGCCATTTTGAAAAATGGCATCTAAAACCACTGGTCCAGTATATGTTAATATATATCTAACTTCTGCTAACTCTCTTATAGGTTATTTAAATTACTTTGTTGGATAGACAAATGAGTAGAACATAAAATTCACAGTTCTCAAACTTGATAAAAACGACAAGCATATAGGTCATTTTTACCGGGGTATAGCATAAACATCTGGGACGCCATATCAAAAAAAAAAAATGACAGGGAAGTTTAAAATGAAGTGTGTATTTATGGCTAAGATGTTAATTTCATCTCTGACACTTAAAGTTTTTGCGTAGTGGTAAATTGGAAAAAAAACATCACAAAAAGCTGGTTTTTCACTTGTACATGTTATTCTCAAGGTCATTCATCTACTTAACTTTTTTTCATAGTAATCAGCGATAAGTCAACAACAATAGCCAACTTGTCGTTTTTGCTTTTTTACGAAATTTGATCAAATAAAATGTGGTTATAGCGGTGGTAGTAGTGGTAGCCGCCATATTGAAACGCGTCATAGCTGAAACAATTTTTTTTAACAATAATGTTGGACTTGACCAAATTTGGTCCCCTTCTCTTTAATAGTTGATAAATAGCGCCCTTTAGTATGTTATTTTTGCAACATGTTAATTTTACTGGGCTATTTTTCGAGGTCATGAAGCCTCAAACTGAATCAAACTCTCAGGATCGTATTTGGCATACATGCCTAATAGTTTAAGGTAGATTTGAAGTTGGACTGACAAAACCTCAAATTATTAAGATTTTTTGAAGAGAAAATGGCAAAAATATTTTTTTTTGCTATTTTAAAGGTCATTTAAGGTCGGATCACCTTGAAAGTAAATTTTTTGGAATCCTCGTTCTCGAATTATATGGCACCGAGTATAATCATGCCCCGGTTGCGAAATTTGTATTTTTTTACGATTTTTGGCCGCCATCTTGAAAGATGACGTCATATAAACCCGTTCTACAGGGATGCGAACAAAACACCCGGTAACATTGTTGTTTGTTTGTGTGACTAAAGAGCTATCAATCCCACATAGTCACAAAATTCCTTCCTTCAAAATCCCACGGACTTACACATGCCCCTTCACTATTTACTCTAATGATGAAAGCAGTTTAGTGTCCTAATTTTAAATGCATGTTAAAAAATTTATCGAAAAAAAAACTCTATTTAAAGAACTCGAGGGGCCGCCTTAGACCAGTGAACAGCGTCTTAGCCTGCAGAACAGAGATCGCAGGATCGGATCTCGGCAAGTACACATATTGCTTCACACAACACCGAATGCTACTCGAGACGACGACTACTCAGCAGCTAGATCCGCAGTTGAAGTTGTGCATAGAATAACGAGGTAGAAGTAGGCGGCACGGTCGACACTGCATCGAAAACTTTGCGGGACTCAAAGGTGGACGGTCGAGGACCCCACCAAACTGGGTAGAGGAGACTAGCCGGTGACCCAAAAAGGACTACCTGGACTTCTCCGAGATCGGGACTCCATGGGACGCGGCTGGACTCCGATAGATTTGGTAGCGGGAGTCGACCGGGTGACTTGGAATGGAAGAGGCGGTAGCACCTTCGGGTAGCAGGACCACTCCAAGGAATGCGTCTGAAGACTCCGACGGCGACCTCGACCAGCGAAACCGAGACCTCGATTTTCGGGTCAACCTATATGACGGCGGGCTGCTGGGGAGAAAAGTCTACCGTCAACCAAGTTCTGCTGGGACGGTAGCGATGTTAGATAGATACAAGTCTAACATGTAGCAGGACCACCCTTCAGAGGGGTGTAAATCCGGCGGTCCACTGTGTATACTTGCTACGCAGTCTAAAGATCCCTGCCCTCGACAAGAGGGCAAAAATTAAGTCCTCTTAGAAAAAGAAAACTTGCATCCTAATGGGCACCAGCATCAGTCGGGGGGTATGGCAAAAAGGGTCCATTATGCGGCCTAATTGCCAGGCTACAGTCGCCCATCTACTACTACTACTAAAGAACTCAAAATCAAACCATCCGCGGGGGAAAAGTGGCACGTTTCTCCTTAGGTATGTAAAATAACTTAGTACGTCGATGGTAGAGACCCTATATGTATGACATGGGGCAATCTAAGAAATTGTCAAAGTCGCCAATTCAATATGGCCGCCGTGGGAAAACAATAAACAATGAATTTTTTGTAGGTTTTTGAGAAAGTTGGTGAGTTTTTCAACAGTTTTTTTTCTGTTCTAAGTAAAGGACATTTTTGTGATTAAGTATGACCACATTTTAGTGTAAATATCGACCCAAACGTCCAAATGTCCTATTAATAACACAACATAATAAATTTCTCAAAAAATCCAACAACTTTCTTACAAAACTATAAAAAAGTCCATTGTTTTTGTTTTACCCCACGGCGGCCATCTTATCAGCTGTTTTGTTAGACTGCCCAACCAACACCGTACTCCACTAAAAAGCCAGTTAACTCTTATCTCTTCAGTACCCTTTAGCCAAAGATTGCCGCCATTTTTATAACCAAATTGACAGATAAAACATGGATTTTCTATCAGTTGGGTGTCAATATGACCGCTATAGCAGGCTAAAGGATACTAAATCGAAAAAGAATTAAGTGGCTTTTTAGTTAAGCAGGTGTTGGACTAGCCTATTGAAGAAAAAGAGAGGCAACAACCTCTTCAAAGTTACTGAACCTGACATTTTTTGTGTATGTTTTTTTCTTGCCAAAATGACAAGTGCATTGGCGTTACGCCACTTATATAAATGCGGGCTTACCTGGAATCTAGATCCAAAAAGTATTTTAATTTTGCGACGCTAATGAATAAACAACGCGTCTTTCTCTAAACAATGATAAAGTATAGAAGACCGATATTTCCATCCTTTTTAATAAACTTTTACTTTGATGGTCCTCTTATCAAAAAATGTCAGAGTCTAACTCACAGATCAAAATATGTCAGTCTAAGACTAATTATAACTCGTAGGTATTTACCTACCCATAAATTACCAAAATATAAAAAAAAATCGTTAATTTATTACATTAATTACATATACCTTTATTCAAAAATGTATAAAATAAATTCTTATTAATACTTTGGTTTTGATATAGAGGTCTAAATTAATAAACCCTGAATAAAAGGTAAAATAGGATTTCTATCAGTCTGAAGATTGTTTTTAGATTTTATCAATTGTACGCAAATGAAAAAATTTAAACCAAGAAAATTCTACCTATATATATAAAGTACCTACCTACAAACAAACTTTTAAATACAGGAAACTAGCCTAATTAAACTAAAAACGATTTTAAATAAATATGTAATTTAACTATTAATTTATTATTGGTCTAGAAGCTAAGTAGCTATTGTTCCCTGTAAAAATTTCTGTTCCTCAATAGTTTAACTCCCATCTCAGAAGCAAGATTTTTATAACAAATAATATACATATCAAAGATTAACCAAATTTTAAACAAGTATTTTTATACCATTTATATTGTATTCAGTGTAACACAAGCTTAGGTATAATTTATCTATAAAACGAATATATCAATATAATTGGTAATACCTTAAAAAATTGAACTATACGCTATTACTTTAATAAAATAAGTAGCGTAAAAAAAAACTAAACAATAAATAACCTAATTCTAAAACAACAAAAAGTAAGAACTTAACAATTAGCCTATATCTATCGAACTGTCTCGTTCAGCTGACGCGACGTGGGACAAATAAACCTTTTTCCCATAAACATTTACTTTGTTTATACGGGCTTCTTAAAGCCCTTTTATATAAGGGCGGATTGAAAATTTTGTCGTGTAAACACCAGTAAAACCGTTTTAAGCACTAAATCGATTTTATTTTAAAGCTTTAAAACCGATTTTATGACCGGTATTAACACTTGAAAAACTTTTTGGCGCACTGCTTTATTTCATCATAAAGAAAAATTCAACCCTGGTTTTACCGAAAAATCTGTTGTTAACTTAGTTATTGTTTTATTTTAAAGCGATTTTTAAGAAAGCGGTTTGTCGCTTTAAAACCGAGTTTAGGGTCGGTATAAAAACTAGCGCATGGTTCATTTCAAATCAAATCAACCAGAGGTTTGGCAGACCATCTCCCCGATTTCGATAATTTTTGGTATATTTATTCTACCCATAAAGAGAATGAAAAATCCCATATTTAAAATTTTTTTGATCATTAGTTTTTTTTTAAAATTAATTCTTGAAAATCAAAATAAACTACCATTTTGCTCAAACATTTACCTAAAGAAAGGAAAATATCTCGATTCGTTTAAAACGAATATGGTATAAAGATTATTAATAAAGGTATTTCTCCTACGGCCACACACGAAAGTAACCAAATTGCACTCTATAACGCCTCAGAAAGTTTTATATTTGACACGCATATCAATTTTATTTTCGTCTCTAGAGACGAAAATGTTTTCTTCTCTAGTTACGAAAATGAATGATAGCATCTAGTAGGCTAGGCGTCGGAAATAGACCGAAACCATTTTCGTCCCTAGAGAAGAAAATACTTTCATCTCTTGAGATGAAAATACTTTCATCTCTCGAGATGAAAATGAAAAAAATACTTTCATTTATCGAGATGAAAATGAAAAAAAAAAATACGAATTAAATCCTAAAGTGGTCGTAGGAAAAATAGCTTCTCTCGTTATGTAATATACTGAAATTAACTCTATTATATTATATAAAATATAGACAATGGAAGTCCGAAATACAGAGTTAATTTCAAATAAATGATTGTCTCAAACTTTCAAAGAAATATAATATGCTATTAAATACCTTTCGAATGATGTATCACATGATTATATGTACTTTTTGTTTAAAAAAAAATTGAAAAAAAAACTTTTTTAGTTTTTGAAAAACAGCAATTTTTATTAAAAAAAATATATTTTGTTTCTGGATATTTTGCAAACTATTTACAAAATTTCAAGATGGAAACTTGATGGGTTCATCAAAAAAAATAGGTTATGTAATACTTTATCAAAATGGGCTTTAAAATACCTATAAAACAAGGTATTACTCGCTTTTTTTTACGATATACAGTTCTCAAGATATTACTCTTTTGTGTACCTGTACATTACACTAAAATGCTATTTTTTACGCGTTTCAAATGTTGCTGAGAAAAAATTGCTTAAAATTAAACGAAATTGTAACAATATTAATATATTGGTATAGCGCCGCAGGCGAAAATTTTGACAAAAAAAAACTAAAATTGAAACTTGATTTCTTAGGTTTTTTTTTTGTAAAATATTTATTGGGTTCGATGCCAATAAGGGGTGTGGGCTGCGCGGTGGTATATATAGATTTGTTGCTAAATCATAAAATGTGCCGCAGATGAAAATTTTAAGAAAATTTATACGAATTGAAATTGAATATATGCCATTTATTACACGATTCATTTATTGTAGATTGGGTTGGCGACCTCCTGGTGGGGATTTTAAACTGTTTAAAGGTATTTTAAGTTTAAGTAGATATCGAGATATTTTAATTTCTTTAAGTACATGTTTGAGCAAATTGGTAGTTTTTGTGATTTTCAAAAATTAATTCAAAAAAAATTAATAGTCAAAAAAATTTCAAATTTGGGATTTTTCATCCCCTTTATGGGTAGAATAAATGAACCAAAAATTATCGAAATTGGGAAGATCGTCTGCCAAAACTTCCTTTTTTTTGGTTGATCATTGCATTGCTTCGAACCTAAAGAAATACTCAAACCTGGTTTTACCAAAAAATCTGCTGTTAACCTAGTTCTTTTATTTTTTTTCTTTTTTTCTTTCCAAACTGACATTTAATGAAGGACGTATAAACCCTCGGAGAAAGCGATATTATTTAAAACCGTCTTTATATAAAACCGGTTTTGACCGCGTATAAACGTAGTACCTAATGGTAGAAACGATCCTATTTTTAATTTTTTTTTAAGGTGTAGGTTTATGGGTTGAGGGATCTTACGAATGCAACGTCCTTTTTTTGAAATGCCAACGTTTCGCAAAGTTTATTTGCTTCTTCAGGGCTCTAAAATTGAATGTACAATAAAAATAGTGTGGATTTAAAAGATTTTTTTTTAAATGTTATAAACCAGCAAAAGTTTAAAAAGTAAAACGTTAATTTTTTTTTATTTTATAGTATAAGCTTGAGAAGACAAAAAAATAAACAATAACAACAATCAAATGTGAAAAGATGTGAGAAAAAAACCTATTGCCAATAGACGTCATCCTTCAGTAAAAGGGCATTATTTTTATACAAGTATCAAATTGAACGGTACTTGTATAAAAATAATGCCCTTTTACTGAAGGCCCCCAAGTATCAAATTGAACGGTACTTGTATAAAAATAATGCCCTTTTACTAAAGGATGACGTCTATTGGCAATAGAATCGACATATGGAACGGCCGTCTTGAATGTAAGTCTGTTTTTTGCTTTTTGTGTTGTTTTTTTTTCTCACATCTTTTCACATTTGATTGTTTACTTTTTAAATTAAAAAAAAATTAACGTTTTACTTTTTAAACTTTTGCTGGTTGTATAACATTAAAAAAAAATCTTTTAAATCCATACTATTTTTATTGTACATTCAATTTTAGAGCCCTGAAGAAGCAAATTAATTTTGCAAAACGTTGGCATTTCAAAAAAAGGACATTTCATTAATAAGATCCCATAAACCTACACCTTCAAAAAAAAGTAGTACCTAATGTTAACAAAAATGTAAATTTCAGATTTTACTTTTAAATATTTTGCCAAAAGCGCATCTTTCCCAAAGGATCAACACCCGACAACAGTACCTTTTTAAAAATAAATTTTGCTTGTGGTTTTTGAAAAATTTACATTTTTATTACCATTACGCCACCATCTTAGATTGAGTCATATGTTTTGTTAGATAGGCTAATAAGGGATCTGGATTTTACAATAAACCTAAAATAGTTCCAAAAATCAATCCTTTTTACTTTTATTACTTAGTTCCGCATTATTATGTTTATTGTCGCTACTTGCTCCTGGACTAACACGGCTACGACTGGTTGTTGTCTTAACCGTGGAAGGTACCAACAGTCCTATAATTTCTCTAATGGTGTCTTTAAAGAATCCAACCACGTTGTTGGCTATTTGTCCCGGTGTTTCGAATTCGTTTGGCACTATTCCGTCGATATTGGCTTCAAAGTACGAAAACAAAGGGAACCAAATTCTGGTTCGCACCTAAAATCATTAAAGAAAGGTCTTGTGGTCACCCTACACAGTTTTTAAGAAAATTATATCCTAATCGAAAGATGAAAAAATTGGAAATCACCTTAGCAGTCAAATTGAATATAAACCCCCTAGGCGAAAACATTTTGAAGGTATGTTTACATTATTTACGTGGGGTATTTTTATGAAAATTTGGACCCCCTCCCCCTTGATGAGATTTGGTAAATGTGGTGGAGGTTAACAATGATTATGGGCGAGTTTGTACATTCATCAGATTTTTTTCATCATCATCATTATTCATTCATGAGCCATCGAAAATAAAAAACGCGATAAAAATCAGTCAGATTTTAGCTATAGCCTAGATTTTTTTTTTGATATTTTTCCAATTGAGAAATTTGTGCTTTTTTGAAAAAATCACATGTATTACAATAGAGACAAATGAAAAATTCTCGTAGGGCTTCAAGAGGACATCGCGAGAATAAAACTTATGTCCATGCATCTTATACCAGCCCAAATTATGATTTATATATCTCCTTATGCTGGGTTTATACAAAAATAAGAATTAGCCCTGCGATGCACTTTTTTATTGAATGTACTTATAATTACATTATTTTATTTTGCTGTATAAATCCAGCATTAGTCCTCGAAAACTCTTTGTCAAATAGTTTTAACGCGACTTTTTATCAAAAACTATAGAAACAAAATATTAACAACAAAAAACAGCTGATTAAATGCCGTTGACATTCATCGGGAAGGCTCACCGGCCCCCAGAGTCGGCGAGCATCGATGCCATCAACTGGAGAATTGGTTGAATCAATCGGGTAATTTCAGAACCTGATGAATATCACCAAGAATCATAGATGCATTTACAAACTCGATTGTTTTCATCGGTGAGCTCATCGGTGAATTACAAACTCGCCTTTCTGTGTTTCTTTATTTTTGATTACATTTTGTCGCCGTTTTTCGTAAAAAGTATGCTAAAAATAAATAGAAAAATAATGAAAAACAAAAAAAAAATGTATCCTAGTGGAAAAAAATGGAATCCTAAAATGCACTATTAACAAAAATTCGACGTGTCAAAATTTCTGGAAAAAGATGTTTTTTTTTTGGTTTTGGCAGTGATCCATACAACTTTTGAAATAAATATCTCGAAAACTAATTGCTAGATTTTTAAAAATTTAACACTTGGAGGCATTTGAAGAGTTTCTAAGGTATAACTTGACCCACTTTTCCTATTTAATCTGGTGGTGAATAGTAGTAATAAGAGGTGTCCCGCAGGCCACTCCCTCTACACGTCCTGCCTCTCTCTCCGGACCTTCCTGCGTTCCTTACGAAGGTCAGCACGTCAGCCTATCTTAGAAAGTGTATCTCCTCCTCTTCTATTGTAGGGGCACCCAACGTCTACTGCCTCAATCTGGCGTATCCGTCACACTCTCCTATCAGGTGCACTGCTGATTCCTCATCCCACTCACATGCTGGGCAGGCGGAGTCGTCTAACACTGATGCATATCAAGTATTTACGCAGCCGATTATGCCCTGTCAGCATTCCTACTAACAGTCCAATGCCTTTGCAAGTTTTTTCCAGGAGCCATTTAATTCTAGCTGAGTCCGGTCCACTCACGAACAGTTTGGACTGTCTGCACTCTCGCTCTTCCCTCCAGGACGACTTCAGTTGATCGCTCGCCTACTTTCTTGTGATTCCCAGGAGCGGCTCCACCTCTGGTGGTGAAACTAAACCCTCTAAAGGGGGACACCTTATGAAAATTCCAACATAGTCAAAAAATTTTCCCCTTAACAGATTGACTGGTTCGACATTTTTTTCGAAATCGTACTCCAAATACTCTAAAACGCATCTGTTGATCGTTTTCGTTGGTACACCCTATGTACGATTGTTATACAGATATAAAATCATAAAGTCAGCTTACCGAATCTCGCTGCATAAGCGCCTGGTTATTCGCCAAAGTATGATAATATAAAAACAGTCTGCTGGTTATGTAAAACGCCACAAACACATCGATGGAGTAATGTTCGTGGGCCGCTAAGATGAAGAATATGCCAAACATGTTCATCACCCAAGTCAGGGTGTGTAGGGAGTACATGTATCTTGGAGTATCTAAAAAAATTGTCCTCAAATGGAAATGGGAATGTTATAACATTGTTTAAGAGTAGAGATTATCTTTTTCTGTCAGTGACCTTAGCTCAGGAAATGTCGAGGTGACGTTCAAAACGGGCATTAAATTATAAAGTCTGGTTTATAATTCAATGAAAACGGGTCATGTGATATCCATACTTTTTGAGTCAAATAAACATCAGAATTGGCTGAACTTTGAACGGAAGGCACATTTTGTAAAGACGAAGACACGGCTTGGAGCACTTTTTTGATTTTTTGCCGAATAAGATAAAATTGGTTTTTAAGGCCACCAATTCGAAATATTAAGACAGTTGATGAATCGAGGACTTACATAAATATATCTGCGCGCCAACTAAAAATATATATAACATGGCCACAATATAGTAGACGGTGGGCCAAAAAAACCGTAAATTTTTTTTCGGCTGTAGTTATGCTACCGTAAGTTTGATTTTTGTGATTCTAGCTTCTGCGAAAAGCCAAAGCTTCAGACTACCTATATGAATCTTTTGTCAAAAATGACACTACTCGATTTTAGCCTGGTAAAATTTTCCCCTCGAATCTCATAGAATATATGAAGAAATTTTGTAGAAGATTTTATCGGGTTTTGGGTCGGTTTTTGCAACATTTTCTATGATTGAATGGGCACATGTGGGATCGGTTTCTAGGATATTTGAGGAGATTATATCAGTATTGTGATTCTAGAAGATCCTATGGGGAATGATTTTGGAGAAGTTTCTATAAGTTCTTGTGGGATCGGTTTCTAGGACATTTGAGGAGATTTTATCAGTATCATGATTCTAGAAGATCCTATAGGCAAGAAGATTTGATCGGGTTTTGGGTCGGTTTTTGCAACATTTTCTATGATATTGGAGGAGATTTTATCAGGTCTATTGGCAGTGAGTTTGATGGGTTTTGAAGAAGTTTCTATGGGCACATGTGGGATCGGTTTCTAGGATATTTGAGGAGATTATATTATTAATGTGATTCTAGAAGATCCTATGGGGAATGATTTTGGAGAAGTTTCTATGAGTTCTTGTGGGATCGGTTTCTAAGACATTTGAGGAGATTTTATCAGTATCGTGATTTTAGAAGATTTTATGGGCAAGAAGATTGATCGGGTTTTGGGTCGGTTTTTGCAACATTTTCTATGATATTGGAGGAGATTTTATCAGGTCTATGGGCAGTGAGTTTGATGGGTTTTGAAGAAGTTTCTATGGGCACATGTGGGATCGGTTTCTAGGATATTTGAGGAGATTATATCAGTATTGTGATTCTAGAAGATCCTATGGGGAATGATTTTGGAGAAGTTTCTATGAGTTCTTTTGGGATCGGTTTCTAGGACATTTGAGGAGATTCTATCAGTATCATGAATCTAGAAGATCCTATGGGCAAGAAGATTTTATCGGGTTTTGGGTCGGTTTTTGCAACATTTTCTATAATATTGGAGGAGATTTTATCAGGTCTATGGGCAGTGAGTTTGATGGGTTTTGAAGAAGTTTCTATGGGCACATGTGGGATCGGTTTCTAGGATATTTGAGATTATATCAGTATTGTGATTCTAGAAGATCCTATGGGGAATGATTTTGGAGAAGTTTCTATGAGTTCTTTTGGGATCGGTTTCTAGGACATTTGAGGAGATTCTATCAGTATCATGAATCTAGAAGATCCTATGGGCAAGAAGATTTTATCGGGTTTTGGGTCGGTTTTTGCAACATTTTCTATAATATTGGAGGAGATTTTATCAGGTCTACGGGCAGTGAGTTTGATGGGTTTTGAAGAAGTTTCTATGGGCACATGTGGGATCAGTTTCTAGGATCCCATACAGCCACGGTACGTACACGTACGTACTGGTACGTACTATGTACGTACCGGGGACGTACATTTTCCAACGGTTTGTACGTCCGCGGTACGTCCTTGGGATGTGGCACAGTACGGACTATGCACGTCCTGTGTACGTACATTTCAAACACATACAATTTAGGTCCTAGGCGGGACCAAAATTGAACGTAAATTGACCGCAATTGGGCTTGGGTCAGGCAAGGATATTTCACCGGTAATTTAAAAAAATTGTTGGACACACCGGGAATTGAACCCGAGCCTCCCGGGCGAGACACAAATGCTCTACCACTAGACCATCACCTATACATAAAAACTCTGCTAAAATTGTTATATACTTTATAACCGTTTTTACTTGTCTTACTTAACTCAACGTGAAATATCACGCGAGTGTAAGAAAGTTACTTTCTATCGAGTTGTATGCCCTATTTTGCCTACAAACACTGATGAATTGCACTAATTTTTGTAAAAATTGGTCTTTAATTTTGCACAAATCAAACGAAACTGCTTTTCCGCACATGTGTGGAAAAGTATGATGACAGTTAACGTCATCGAACACTTCTGTGCACGCATGTGCGAAAAAATTTCTGAACACGGGTAAAATTTAACGTTTTCTAAGGATGCAAATCGTGTGAAATCCATCATTTTCATATGTGGTCGTAGGAAAATGGTACTTTCTCTTACATTTTAGATATTACTTACATTCGGTAACGAAAAAGTTGAGCATGGTGAGTGCCACTGTGTGTCCGCTGAACATGTAATCGCCGCAAGTTCTAACACCTTGGATTGACATACCTGCCCCCCTCCATATTATCCATGCCTGAAAAAAATTTGATTTCTTTTAAACTAGAAAAAGAAACAGGATAAATAACGGCACGGCCAAATCGATTTTTACCTGCTGCAACTTTTTCATAACACTCTCAAACTGGGAAGACGAGGGGAGATAAGTTCTGGGCTGGCACTGTAAGTGGGCGCCTGGCACACTAAGGGAAGTGATAAGCATCGTGACGCAACGTAGAAGAAACACTGTGCCCGACAGGGCGAAAATTCTTCGCATAAGAATAAACCTAAAAAATAAAGCACATACATAGATAGAGAAGGGCCCATATCTACAAAATTAAAAAATATATATATAGGGTGGACCACAAGAAAATGAGACTTAAATTTGAATTGCCTATAATTTGAAAACCAAATTCATTAAAAAAAAATTACATAACTGGAAAGAATATACTTCATTTTTGTTGGAACAACTGTCAAAAATGACACTTAAAAATACAAGAAGACGGGGGCAATTTACAAAAATAGCAATTTTTCACCCCCATGAAACTTTTTTCTGAGTGTCACTGGCACAAACCTTGGCTATAATTTGACAGCGACTAAACCGATATTAATGAATTTAAGTATTTAAGTCATACAATAGATATTTAAAATTCAATGTCAAATTTGACATTTTAAGAAATTTCAAGATAGCCCACATTAATAATAATAATAATAATTTAATTATTTTAAACATTTTTATTTCATCACACATTTTTATGTTCGTATTGGATGAAGCTTGCAAAAAAAAATTTGTGTCAGTGGTGGTAAGAAAACAAACAAAAATTGCAACTTTTAAAAATTGTCCACCATCTTGAATTTTTAAAAAACGTCATTTTTTACACTTATTCTAAAAAACATGTAGTATATTCCTTTCAGACATGTAATATTGTTAATATCGAACTATTTTGGTTCCCAAATTATAGGCAATCAATTTTTGTACACTTCAAAAATTTTGTCCTCCACGGGCTACTAAGAAAATTAAAAAAAATGTTTGAATTGCTGGCTATATAAACATATACATACAAAAACCAATAAGTAAATACGTTTATAATAGTAATATCCAAAAAAGCACTTAAAAAAGTTCTTTTTGGGACTGATAGCTTTATGTAAAGCTAAGAAACCTAACATTAAATTTTTTTTTTTTTGAAAACCAGAGAAGCGCAAAACTTTTAAATAATGAATGGAATTAGGAATTTTGGTTTTACGTAACAATTCTAAATTTTAGGGTTTTTATTTCTAAAAATGATTTTTTTACCCATTCCAAAGGTTTTTTTGAGCCTGTGTTCTCTTTAATCTGAAAAATAATTTTGGAATGTCCTTTTCCACTCATTGAACTTTAAAAGCCGATATATAATCAGTCTTGATCAAATCTAGGAAAAAACCCCAGAAAAAAGCTCCACAAAGAAAAATCATATCTATAACAAACCCAACCCAACTCAAGCTAGACCCACCCAACCCAATCCAAAATAGTATTTTTTGAATTTCACGTATTTTAACTTAATTTTAGCCCACCATACCAATAGGATATGGGTGACTATTAAAATCGTGAAATTTTCACTTTTCTTAATTTTATCAAAAATAAGTTACTAAGGTTCCAAAATAACTTAATCGACGAAAACAAAGTTGTCTGTTGTCTATCTGTATACACGATAACTCAAGCACGCCTTAATCGATTTTAACGAAATTTGGTACAAAAATCCTCTATCGGGTGACCATGAACTGATTAACTTTTGGGTAGAGTGGTAGGGGGTTGAAGGGGGAAATTTGGAACAAAAGCAAGTAGCGATATACAGTTTTCAGATTTAAGTTTCCATGAATATGGACTACACATTTTGTTATAAAGTCCAAATTCGTGGGAGCTTTAGTTTCCGAGTTATTTGAAAAAAACCTTAAAATATATTAAAAAAATCATAACTTTAGAAGTAAAACAGCCCCAAAAATTTTGTTATAAGGTTAAAATCTTTCAAAGCTACAGTTTTCGAGATATTTTCATTTCCTTGCAACATAAAATAATTCATTGTATGGTGGACTATTCGTGCTTTCTAGCACCAACTCTTTAATACATAACAATCAATTTTTTCTTTGGGACATTTTTATCCGGGTTTTTTTCCAGGTTTTTTTCTGTTTACCAGATTAATCATACAACGATTATTATAGGAACTTCTTTTCTTATATTTTGTAATTTTCTATCGCCAATTAAAATAAATGCAGTCATACCTTATACATTGATTTTTTTTTAGGTTTTTTAAATTTATTAATATCTTTTTGACAATAAATTTCTTTTACAATAAAAAATAATATGGAGAAATATCCTCAAAAACTAAAAATTAACAGCTTTTACATCCTTATATTTATCATATTTTATAGTCACATTCATAATAAATTTGACCCTTATAGAAGACTCATCTGAACAACACCGTCTCAACTAAAAAGTCAGGTAACTCCTACCGTCTCAGTGCCCTTTAGCCTACGATGACTGCCATTTTTATAACCTAACTGACAGGTAAAACATGGACTTTCTGTCAGTTAGGTGTCAATATGGCATCGATAATAGGCCAAAACTAAATCGAAAATGAGTTAACTGGCTTTTTAGTTGAGAATGGTGTTGATCTGAATAACTTCAGCAGAATTAAGGATAAATCTTGATAAAAAATTGAACACCAAAACTTAAAACCATGGAAATTGACATTTTTCAGCTTTAACATTTAGTGACCTGATTGTAAAGTAGGCCGATACGACACTTTCGATATAATTATAACAGGCCTCTCATCTCCTATTTTAGTGTCTGTTTTGGACTGAAAGAGAGTAGAGTGGGGTGGCCTACATCGCTCTCTATATCTCGAAGATGCGAGGTGTTTGACAATGTAAATAAGACTGTGAATTTAAAGTTGTCTCTACCACTGCTTCTCATCTTTACATAATTTCTTAATTATTATTGAAATAAATTTTTCAAGTATTTTTAAACTGTTTATTTTGCATCAAATTTAACTAAGAAAAACAAACTGTTAGTATAGGCCGGTCAAATTAGGTCGAGAAAGCCCGTTTTGAGGAATGAATTCCCATCGAGCTGGAAATCCTTTTAATACCTCTATTTGGTCCTAATTTTGTGTAATATGAGTTTGCATCATCCCAGGTGGTGAGCTTAACTTTTGGTAGTCAAATTTTTGCACTTTTCTTAGTTTTTTGCTTGTAGCTGGAAAACGGTGCGTCAGATGGAAAATACCATTTAACTCAATAATTCAGAGTACTAAATTCTGCGTCGAATGACAATGAAAACGTCAAATTCGGTTTAGTGGTATAGCCGACATCGAATGTTGAAAACAGGGAACATTTTTCATTTCGGTGCAAAATTACATTTTGCGACTTCGGTTAACCTGGGGGAACATCATAACCCAGCAAACACAAATCTTCGGCATTGAATCGGGCCAATGTCGACAACGTCGGCAGTGTGTCGACATCGGCGACTACACGCTGGCCCGATGTTGGACAGATTGCGATTTTCAGTTTTCGGTCAATAATCGGCAACTGACAGAGGTTCATATTAATACAGTCGACTTTATGCCGACACCACTTTAGGACCGACGATGGTATGATTGGAACATTTTTTAATCGGTCGAAAATCGGAAACTGGCGATGGCCCGATTTACTATAGTCGACTTTATGCCGACGCCCACTTTATCTGCTTTAGGGCCGACGACGGTCCGATTGGAACTTTGTTTGATAATACTATAGTGGACATTATGCCAACGCAAACCTTATCTGCTTTCGGGCCGATAATGGTCCGATAGGAACTTTCTTTAAACGGTTGAGAACCGGCAACTGACAATGGCCCGATTTACTATAGTCAACTTTATGCGGAGACCCACTTTATCTGCTTTAGGGCCGACGACAGTCCCATTGGAACATTGTTTAATCGGACGAGAATTGGAAACTGACGATGGCCCGATTTACTGTAGTCGACATTATGCCAACGCAAACCTTATCTGCGTTAAGGCCGATGATGGTCGGATTGGTACTTTATTTAATCGGTCGAGAATTGTCAACTGCACGATGCCCCGATTTACTATAGTCGCCTTTATGCCGACGACCACTTTATCTGCTTTAGAGCCGATGATGGTCCGATTGGAACTTTTTGATTGGTCGAGAATCGGCAACTGACGATGGTCCAATTACGTCACCTTAAAATTTTTAAACTGCTTAATAGTTTCTTTCTAGTATGTAGAGATGGCGCTAATGTCACTATGTTCCTTGTACAGTGGAAGATAATAAATTATATATATAATGAGCAAAGATATTTCAAAACTAGAATGCGGACTTGACAAGATGGTGGTACAAGAAACAAGAATCACTTCTTCTGCTACTTAAACCAGCCCGACTGATTAAGCACCCGCATAATGGAAACTTTGACGTCGGACCGTTTTGAGAGGCTGATGTGGGGCCTTATTATCCACTCATTATCGGACCTGTGTGGTTTGCCATTATCGGGCCGCTTTAAGCTACCACCGACGGACCTTTCGTCAATCGCCGACGTTGGGCCGTTTTAGGAAACCAATGTCGGACTTGAATAGTTTACCGATGTCGGGCCGAGATCAGCTTGCCTACGTTAGTCTGACCAAATTAAGCAGCAGTTTGTAGACTTTTTGTAGCTATTTTTAATGGTTAAATTAATTTTGTAACTGCAGCAGTTTTCGAGAAAACGCGACCCCCCCCCCAGCGTAACCGTTAAGCTGAGGGGCCATCCTATAACTTTAGTGCTGTCAAAGCTAGGAAGATCAAATAAACACGTAGCTAGGCTTATTTGACGAAATCACATATAAAAAGTTTTCAAAATAATTCTAGATTTTTTTATTAATTAATATTGCAGCTGCTGCAGCCGTTTTCTAGAAAGCGGCTGCAGTTTTGTATTTATTTTGTTATGGTTAAAAACAAAAAGGATACAAAATGTAGCGTTGAAAATATTTGGACCCCTAATGATGGTCCCCTAGGTTAACTGAAGTCGCAAGATGTAATTTTACACCGAAATTAAAAATTTTCCCTGATTTCAACATTCGATTTCGACGCAGAATTTAGTCCTTTGCGTTATTGAATAGAATGGCATTTTCCGTCCGAGGCACCGTTTTCCAGCCATAAGCAAAAAACTAAAAAAATGCAAAAATTTGGCAGTTTTTTGGCTACCAAAAGTTAAGCTCACTACCTGGGATGGTGCAAACTCAGATCACATGCATTTAGGACCAAATAAAGGTAATAAAATTATTTCCAGCTCGCTGGGAATTAATTCCTCAAAATATCTTAATTTGACTGGCCTAGTAGTTGTATTATCTGTTTTATATTTTTCGAGATATTTTTCACATATAAACTTTATTTATTGAAAAAAAATGTTATCATTCTAAAAATTTTAAACCTGGTTTCCAAACAAAGATAAAGAGGATAATGATTTATAGAACCTTCAACTTGATGTTTGCAGAAAAAACTACACATAATCATGCATGATAAAAAAACAAAAGAAAATTGATTTTAAACATTATTTATTTGAGAAAATTTGTTACTTTGTGTACTAGATAGTAACAATAAATCAAAGCTCAAAGTCTTAGTAAATAAAAGATCATTAAACATAATAACGATTCTGAAAGGGTGTCCAGCAAAGATTCATTAACAAATTCCCGGTTTTCCGCGGTTATTTTATACTATTTCCCAGTCCTTTTAGACTTTTTCCCAGCATTATTTAATATGCACTTTATGCAAAATTTTTTGTCAATAACATGCTTTAAAAGCGCCGCAAGCGAAATATAGAAATAAAAAAACCAAGAGCTGTCACAGCTTTTTTGGAGGGGGAGGGGAGGACGATTTAGTATGTAGGTATTGGGTTTTTTTTTTCGTACAATAACTGTATGAAAAAAAAAACTTTTTTATGTTTAAAAGCAAGGATGGCTCCTTGGCCAGATCTGGTCTTAATTTTAGATTTATTGCAAAAATCTTGTGTTAAATGCGCCGCAGGTAAAAGTTTGGGGAACATTATGGTAAAAATGCGATTTTTTGCTCTTTTAAATATTGCTGACAAAAATTATTTATAATTAAACCAAAATTGTAACAATTAATAGTGTTTTAGTGCCACATGCAAATTTTTTTAAGCAAGAAAATTCTTTAGTTTCTTTTACATATTTTTGTGAAATATCAAAAAAAAAGTTAATAGCTACCAAGGGAGGTTGGGTTGGGGTGGAATCTAGTTTCAATTGTGGGCAAAATCATGCCATAAATGCGCCACAAGCAAAAATTTATTAAATTAAATGAAATTATTTTATCTTTTTTTAATACACTTAATGTCAAGTTCTTGTAATTGTTATCAATAATATGGGTAAAATCCATCAATTTTAGTTAGTATGTCGATGGTAAAATCCTATTAAATATATTTTTCACAAAAATTTGACTACAATAGATTTGGAATTTATCAAATCAAAAAATATCATATAATAACTTTTTACTTTTGTTTTTACTGTTGGTCTCAGAAATGAAATAAAAAGTGGCTAATAAATTTACAAATTAATACATGTTATGGAGATTTTAAGAAAATTTTTGAGCTGTCATTATTGTGCCTACATTCCTCAAAAAATTACTGTTGCTGCACACTGGTTTAGCTTAAAAAGTTACATATTACAAGTTTAAATATGAAAAGTCAATTTTTTTTCCAACGTGAATATTAGCCAATTAAGCTTTAATCATGATTAACACTGAAAATCAAAGTTTTAATATAAAACACCGATTATTATTTATCATGATTAAAGCCTAATCGGGGAATTTTTGCAATGGTGGATAAAAGGATAAGTATTTTTATATAGGCAACTTGGTTTAATAATTAACAAGATTGTCAAGTTACTTACCTATGTTTATGGAACAACAAAACAATCAGAAATATTGTGAACAAAAAAGTTCCAGTAATCTCGCACATGTCAAAAGCCCATGGAATGTGTGGAACATTGTCCAAAAAAATATCAGGAAGTGGAGGATATTTATCCATATCAGGCACTCTATCATGCACAATCACCATTACAAAAGCTGTGATGCAAGTGACAGCTACAACATATAAAAAACTAAGGAAGGTTTTGAGTTTTTCTGCTGGAAATCTAGGGCGCCCAAATCTACCATCCTCTGATATTGGAGGAGAGACATTTTCAGATTCACCATACTCGCTTTCAACTTTGTGGTAATGATGGTGGCCTGTACAGCCTATGGGGGGGCTGTCAATAATTCCTAATTCTAATAAAGTACCTAAAAGACAAAGAAGAAAAATATCAATTTGCTTAAATCTGTGTTTATAAAAGAAAAAAGAAATACCTACCCTGATTTTCCCTTTGTAAACACTTGCAAAAAATATAGAGACACTTCCTGTCTCGCAAGCTTAGCCTGCTTATAGGCTCACTGGTAAAGTCGCCCTCATTTAGTGCTAATAAACATTTTCCATTGATTCGATTTTCATCACAGAGAACACGTACACTAGTGTCCTCCAAACCTTCCTCTGTAAGACAACATTTGGTGTCCTCTACTGTCCAGTCCACCACTCGAGACAGGTTGTGAGAACTGCTTGACATTTTGTCAAAGAAAATATTAGAAAGAGTCCATGTGTTATAAGTGCGAATTAATCATAAGATTTGTAGAAATCGTTGCCTTTATGTAATTAAACATGACGATAAAGGATAACAGTACAAACTGCAGTTAGTCTGTCTATAACTGTTTTGTTTACTTCGTCACACACTGGAACTTTTAACCCCATTTTTGACGTCAGAGTCGAGTTTCCGAAAAGTCAAATAAGGCGGCAAAATTCCAGAAGTTCAGTAGAGAGAACTGTAGGCCGGAAATTGGACGCTTCCTATAAATGCACACCGACCAGAATACGTATTTTTTAATTAATATAGGATGGAATTTATAGTCAATCCTGAAAGCCTCCTTAAGGCTGAGTGGTCTTTGAGGATCCCTTAGGTCGGAAATGCATTTTATAGTCGCTGAAGGAAGCCTAAAGTTTGAGCAAAGGCCAATGTAGCTCGGGAGCTACCTTAAGGAGGCATTGGGTCGTGTTTTTCAGGTTAGGTTCAGGTATGTGTTCTTTTTTGCTTAATAATGGACAAACTTCAAGATTTCTTGGACTACCACTCAGGATATGGTAGAAGTAGAAAGAACCCCCTCACCATATCAGCGAGATGAAAAAATATACCTCAGAGATTTTGACGACCCTTTTGAGAGGTTTTCAGAAAAGACGTTCAAAAAACGATATTGGTTTTCTAAAAATATATTTCAAGATCATATATATACACCCAATTATATATGATGAATTAAAAAAAGATAATAGAAGAGGGCTGCCGATAGAACCAATGATTCAATTCAATCATGCAGAAAAATTGCTGTTGTAATATTTGGTTATTTCTTCCCATGCCCTTTGTTTTCTTTGAAGTGATGTGGCATGCATCTATTTTTTTTTTGGATTTCAATATGGAAAATTTTGTCACCAGTGAATACAAGTACTCCTTTTTCTCATTGGAAAAAAAATAACCTAACATTTTTGGCAACCACCACAGTTCACCACACAAAATCCTGTTTTGGCTCAAACCTGACATCAGCCAACAAAAAAAAAAAACATCAAAAATGCAACGTTGCCACATATTGCGCGATCTCAGAATGGCCTTCAGCAAGCCTTTCTCGAGGAAGACTTTATAAAACGGACTCAATGAGGATCTCTCAAGGAATCCTCACCGAAGGAAGTCCTTAAGAATCCACTATAAATTCCAGTCATAGGTTCTACTCTCTAATAACACACTTTGTTCCCGGGACGACCCCAGGTCCCGTAGGACGGTAACGTAGCCGACTTAAATAGTACGTGGTAGGAACGTTCCCAGCAGCGGTCTAGGGAACGTTCCGAACGGAACGTCTCATATGTTGGTACGCAATTTGGCGGAAAAATCTGGGGTCGTATTTTCGAAACCATACGAAATGATTCGCATGCGACTACTTCCGTCTCTTCCTATACCGTATAGAAAAGGAGGCAAAGATATGCCGATATGCTGATTCATGGGTAGTACGTGCAAGAATAACCGGTTTTTCATGCGAAACAACACGAATGCCTCCACCCACTCGTGCAATATTGCGTTAAACCAGTCGAATTCGAACGCGGTCCACACATACCGGCTTATCTTTCGCCTCTCATTTCACACGGTATAGAAAGAGACTGACATAAAAATTGTTGATTATTCAGTATACGTATGCGGATATTTTCGTATGGATTCGAAAATCAGACCCCAGAGCTTTAAAATGTACGTTCTGTGAACGATCCCGCTAGCGGTTAAAGGAACGTTTCAAATAGAACGTTTTTTTACAAAAGTTCAAGCTAACTTTTTTAACAATCTCATAAAAAATTACTTATTTTTTGCTTACCTAATTTATGGAGGGCCCCTTATCGGCTCGAAATTCTGAATCCTCTTGTTTCCGAGCAAGATGACATCATATCATAATATATATATAAATTCACGCTTCAAGTTCATTTGTTATTCGTTTCGTTCGGCTAGTTTGTTATTGCTCTTTATCTAGCTGTTTGGGATAAAACGTTTCGACCGAGCGTTATCTGTCATCATCTTGTATCCTCAAAACGTATTTAGGCTTTTATCGTGATTTAAGCGATGCCAATAATGCTCATTATTTTTACGATAAAAAATAAACAAAAACCAATTGCGGTTATTATAAAACCAAATACTGGTTTTGGTCGGGATACGTTAGATATACGTATACGGGACAGTGGTCGTGACGATAAGTTCAACGTAACGTAAGGACTGATAAGCAGTATCGGGTCTGCACGTGCGCAGTTCGATATGTATATACGGATAAGTGGAGCATTTGGAACAGTATTTAATTAGGTAATATTTAATTATTAGCGAAATTTTGGAACGCTTAAAATTTTGAAAACTTTGACAGCCGCTGTGGTAGTGTTTCACAACCACTACTACTACCACTCATCGATTTTACCAGAGTTTTTGGAACACATTAAAAACTGTCACTTGTAAACAAATTTAGAGATGAGAAAAAATAAAAAAAATTGTCTTAATTTTACAAAGTGTTTTATGTGTTTGAGCCTGGTAATATTTAATTTTTTTTTAAATTAAATGCGCCAAAATTCTCTAAAATTAACCGGAAAAATAACCACAACAACAACGAAATGAATTCGTAGCTTACGGCAGTGGTAGTGGTTAATTACCACAACGGAATGACGTTTAGCTATTGCGCAGACGCAGTAATTACCACAACCACTGCGAAGTGTCAAATAAGCGTTCCAAAATATCCCTATTATTTAAACGTATCGTATACGTATATATCGAAAAAGCACCATATTTTGTTGTTGTTGACTGCATTCGTTGCATACGTCGGAACCTCATTCGAAAAATGGCGCTACATTTTTGACTTATTTACGCCATTTTTCTAACGAGGCTCGATTTTATGGTGGAGGCGATGACCGTACAGCTGACTACAATCGACGCGTGTGTGGCTGTGGTTGCAACGTTACGTCCATCCCGACGTACGGAACGAATGCAGTCAGCTGTTCTATTATCAAGTAAAAAATGTAATGACTTTTGGCTCTGTTTTGACCGCCTTAGGTATAAGTATAGGGATACGTTTAAATAATAGTTATAGACACTTAAAGTAAATATTTCAACGCATCGGTATCGGTATACCTAACGCGTTCGAAATAAAGTCAAAATACACTAAATTTTTGACTTGTTCATGCTATGTTTCGAACGATGCCTGCTTCTTTGACTAGTGCGATGACAGAATAGCTAATTCCACTCGTTGCGTACGGAGGGATGTACGTAACGTTACGGACCCACGAACATACGCAACGTTTTCAATCAGCAGGCATTGTTTTCTTTTGAACGTGTTACGTATACCGATACCGATGCGTTGAAATATTTACTTTAAGTGTCTAATGTCCCTAATATTGTCCCTAATACATAACTGATTATGTTTCGTGATTCCAAACAGCCAGTAATTTAAAGATCAAAAGGTTCTTTTTATAAAAAATTTAAATGTTTTTGCCGGTTTATACAAAATAGGTAAACTATTCTAAAATATTTTATTAGTCGGGAAAAATGCCGCAAAACGAAAGCACATCCGAATCGTTAAATGCCACACAAAATTCAAATATACCAGGACTTTTCAATATCAATGTAGAAGACAGCAACTGGATTATCACAAGTTCTTTTATGATTTTCACCATGCAAACAGGTAGGTATAGGCAGTGGCGTAGCCAGAAATCGGAGGGGGGATTTCCTCGTTTAATAAAAATCAACTACCTACCTATGACAAATTTTTAAAAATTAGGTAGGTGCGTATTCCTTCAGCTCTTGAACTGAAGGGAGAGGAGAGGGTGGTTTAATAGGGGATAAGTTAATGAGTTAAAAGCGCCGCAAGCAAATTTTTTAAAAAAATTACCCTAAAATCATCAGCATCATAACATCACACCAAACACACGTCACCAACCGGAGTAAAGGGTCAGAAACGTGGGAAGCTATATAATAGCTCTCCCTGGGGCTCCAAAACCCGCCTGGCTACGCCACTGGTATAGGCATAAAGTAAATTTACTTTATGGTATAGGGTATGTCCAAGCCTTGTTTCCTATCATCTTCCTATAATTCAATTTTAAACATACAATAATCATTGTATAAATAGTGCTTATAGTTGCTTAAAGGTAATCACCACAAAAACGTCATTCCTCTTTTGATTTGACGACCTGTGAGGTGAGTAGTCACCGGTGAGTATTTGCCTCTCTCTCTTTTCACATGGTTCAAAGCAAGTGAGAAGTGCGAAATTTGTTCACACTCACGAGCACGGGTGTTAAGAATACAGGCGGATCGGGTTGGGACGGTTCGTATAATTCGACTATCGCTTATTGAACGCTATGACTGTTCCGGGTAGCTACCCATTACCCAACATCAAAGGTTTTAGTTTTATTCTAAAAGATAAAATCCATTTTTCAAACATCACCGGCGTATGCTAAAGCCCCCCTCCATAGTCATTAAATATCAGCTTCTAAAGGTTGAATTTCAATTTACACAAACACATAAAGGAAGCGGCCGGATTATTTAATAAAAGACAAGCTGGAATCCTTGTGGACAATCAAGGCAAAATCATACCGGATGCCAAAGAAAAACTAAAAGAATGGGGTAGCTACATAGAACATCTCTTTAACGATAACCGATCCGAACAGCCAAAAGAATTCCCAAACCAAGGCATAGATATAACACCAGAGGAAGTAAAAAACGCAATATCTTCAGCTAAAAACAGAAAAGCGGTAGGGCAAGACGAAGTATACACTGAGGTTTTAAAGCTAATAAAAAACGAAGATTCGCTAAATACGCTGGGCAAATTTTTTAATTTGATTTATCGTAGCGGTAAAATCCCTGCTGACTGGCTAAAATCAACCTTTGTTACGCTGCCTAAAAAACAGTGAGTAGTGTGATTACCGCCTAATCAGCCTAATGAGCCATATGTTAAAAATATTTCTAAAGATTATCCACAAAAGAATTTATGGGAAATGCGAATCCTTTATGGGCGACACGCAGTTTGGATTTCGTGGTGTGTTCGGAACAAGAGAGGCCTTGTTTGGCATTCAAGTCTTAGTTCAGCGGTCTAGGGATGTGTCGGTGCCAGTATATGCCTGTTTCATAGATTATGAGAAAGCATTTGATCGAGTCCAACACGAAAAGTTCATAGAATCGCTAAAAGAAGTTGGTCTAGATGACCGAGATCTAAAGATAATCGCTAATCTATATTGGAATCAGACTGCTCAAATAAAGGTTGATGGCCAACTGTCCGAAGATGTCCAAATAAGAAGAGGAGTACGCCAAGCTTGTATATTGTCTCCGCTGTTGTTTAATATTTATAGTAACAAAATAATAGAGAATGCACTTTTTAACTGCGAAGAGGGTTTGACTATAAACGGCATAAATATCAACATCATACGATATGCCGACGACACTGTCATAATAGCAGACACGCTGGAAGGCCTACAAGAGTTGTTGAATCAAATTGCTGCCAAAAGTTCGCAATTCGGGCTTAACTTAAATGTTGAAAAAACAAAATGGATGGTCATATCCAAGGAAAAGAACATCCGGGGCATGTTAGAAGTAAATGGGCAGCAAGTCGAACGCGTGGATTAATACAAATACTTAGGTTGTCTCCTCAATGAGAACTGGGACAACATGCAAGAAGTTCGTGCAAGAATTGAACAGACCAGATCATCTTTTATCAAAATGAAATCAGTGTTGTATAGTCGCGATCTTAATACCACTCTCCGAATTCGTGTGCTTCGGTGTTATGTTTTTAGCATCTTACATTATGGCATGGAAGCATGGACACTGACTGAGGACATTTGTGATGTGGTGTTATCGTAGAATATTAGGGATATCTTGGATGGACCGAGTGTTCGAGTGTTGGATGTTCTGCTTAGAATAAATAAAGAGCTTGAAGTTTTATTTACCATCAAAAAACGAAAACTTGAATATTTTGGGCATATTTTGAGAAATGACAAATATAAACTCTTAAAATTGATAATAGAAGGCAAAATTGAAGGCAGAAGAGGTCCGGGTCGTAGACGGATATCATGGCTTAAAAATCTTAGACAATGGTATGGTGTTAGTACTACGAGACTTTTCCGAAAAGCAGTGGACAGGGTGCAGATTGCGCTGATGATAGCCAACGTTCGAAGAGAGCATGGCACTTGAAGAAGAAGAAAGGTTGAATTCCCCAAAAATTAAAAATAAAACGGTTATCTAAGGCTATATTGTTACTCAAACCCGCTCCCCCCCAGAAAAAATTTCGATCTTGTAAAAGAGTTTCATCAAATTCCAATGACAGAATTTGCAACCCTTTTGCAAAATTGCAAAATGTTGTCACTTCTTATTTAACATATGTTAGCGTTTAGTTTCAAGTAGTTTCATTTCACCAATACAAGGTATGTTGTAAGCATAAACTTGGTATAGCATTACGCATCAGTCAAGTTCCACGTCTAAAGCCTGATTCGGACGGTGCAACTTGTCGCCGCGATTGCCAGATTGCATAGAAAAGTAGACGTGCATAAATTGGAACATGTTCTATTTTTATGTGGAACCTTTTGTTTTTTCCTTTAATATTTTATCAAACAAAATGTAAAATTTCTTTCCCTTTATGGTTTGCGACCCAGATCAATTTTAATGGTAGGAGGTTGTTGGAAGAGGTAAAAAAAACACCAGAAATCTGTTTTCTTCAGTGCCGACGTTTCGGCCTTTATAAGACCATCCTCAAGTCACGAAAAAGTTAGATTTCCCTAGACATTTTTAAATAAAAGATTTGTTTGGTTTGCCTTAACATTTCTCTGTACTATTAGTTTCCTTGTAAATTTTTAACGCGAATATTACTATTATTATTTCACGCGTTGTTCCCTGGTGGTACCACAAAATTGATGGTGATGGTCACATTTTTACTTCAAATTAAGTTTTTTTTTATTATTTATCCTTAACCCCCCCCCCCCACCGAAGTCAATTCCTGGGTGCTCCACTGTGTAATGACCTGAATTTTATTTGACATGACATGACTGAAATATTGGACTATAACACTATAGGTATTTTGTTGAATATTTAGGTTAGATCATTAAAGATGGCATACTTATGCAGACTTCTGTCATTTATTAAAGGAAAAATAATTTTCCTTTACTCTAATACTTCTGGTTTTTTATTGTAAGTATAGGTCAACATATACCATTTTCAATATTTCATTTGGAAAAAGTATTTTTGAAATGAATAGACATAGACATACTTATACAGGGTGTTCCAAATTCGATGCTCACCATGGGGATCTCCTAAACGGTAGGAGATACGAAAAGGTTTAATTAAATTTAAAAAAAGTTTACAAAATCCGGGTAGCTCAGGAGATTGCGAAAAAAACTAACATTTTCATTTCAGAGTCTGAGAGTATAACAGATAATATTTTTCACCTGACGTTTTGGATTAATTGACTATCATCAGCAAAAATTAAATTTTTGCTTTTAACACCCTCAAGATATTTTGGAAACTCGCTTGCAGTACCTTTTTTTACATATATGACGTTTTTTTTTCGACGTTTTGTTTTAACAAAGTAATTTTGCCTAATATTTTCAACATACGTTTTTACTTTGTTTTTAATTTTTAAATTCGTGTTTATAAATATTACTTATTGACATAATTAGATAATAGTTAATATCTAAAAATATTATTTAAATTACCTATCAAAATTTTATTAAGATGAGTTATTAAATTTGAGAATTAAAAACAAATAATCAAAAAAGGTATTGCACTCGAGTCTCGAAAATATCTCGAGTAAGTTAAAAACGAAAATTGAATTTGGGCTGATGATGGTCAATTAACCCAAAACGTCAGGTGACTTGTCAAAATAGAGTTGCACAATATTATCTGTCATCCTTAAACCAAACGACAGGAAAAAAAGCCTGCATCCATAAAAAAAGAACTTGACGCCTCCTGTTACAATGAAATTTCAAATCTCAAAAATGGACCTGTCTTTAAGTAGATCTTAAAAAAGTGCGTGTAGAAAGCTTTAGGCGTTTTTTGACAACTTTAGTAATAACGAACTACCTGAAATTTGCAAGGCATATAAAATTGCGCAACTTTGCCCTAATTTAAACCTTTTCTTATCTCCTACCGTTTAAGAGATTGCCATGGGTGAGCATCGAATTTGGAACACCTGCATATAGATGATATCTTTTCATTGTAGGGTTCGGAATGCTAGAATCTGGGTGCGTATCCATAAAAAACGAAGTAAACATTATGATGAAAAACGTCGTAGACATTGTTCTAGGAGGTAAAAACTTATCACAAAATAATAGTAGTTTTCACAACTAGTGGCTAAAATAGTGCTTTTTTACAAGCTGGGTTTAAATAACGAGCGCAGCGAGGTATTTAAAAACGCGAGTAAAAAAGCACAGTTTAGCCGTGAGTTGGTAACACTATTTTTTTTTAATACCTTTATCAAAAAATCCAAGAAAAACAGGAAAATACTTTTAAAAATCTTGAACGAAGAGCACTTCTCGCAACACACCACCTTTAAACTATAAATCAAGGCGGCTGGTAAATGAAATAGCATTGGTTTCCATAGCGATGTGCCTTTTTACTCGGTGACGTTCATTGTTGCGACATTCTAATCTTTGACAGTTTGATATTTTGACGATATTTTTAAATGATTTTTTCGTAAATACTTGGTGAAAACTGGCGCAAATGAGTTAATTTTTAGGCAAGAATAATTAGATTTTTTCAATATTACTATTTTCCACTATTTCTCTTTAACTTTGGGTAAAAAACGGACCGAAATTTTTTTTTGCACCTGTGATAAACAAAAAGTTTTTTTGCATCGGCAACCAAAAAAGCCGCATGCTTTAGTAGTTTGCACACAGTTACTAAAAATCATGTTTTTGATGAAGGTATAAAAAAAAGTTATTATAGCAATCGCACATTCAAACACTCGCTTTTTAGGTCTAACCTACTGGATTTTTGGATTTGCCATGTCGTTTGGCCGAAGCCCCATGAACAATGGATTTATTGCCTTGGGCGACTTTTTTATCGATCCATTAGTTACTGATCCCTTAAAAGGAGCCGTCTACACGGCGTTCCTTTTCCAACTGTCATTTGCCACCACTGCCACGACCATTGTCAGCGGAGCTATGGCTGAAAGGTGTAATTTTAAGGCTTATTGCATATTTAGGTAGGAACAAATAAACCTTATAACGGTGCCTTTTGACTTATAGTTATTGTATGCAGCGGTGTCAATTATTCATGTAATAAACTACTACTACTTTACACACACGTCCCTTGCCCCTCATAAATTTTATTATGCCTGTCTACCAAAAGTTTAATGAGTCAGATTATTTGGTAAAGTAAACTGTCATAATTTTGTAGCTTGCTTTTCGAGCTTTGCAGCCGAGGTTATAAAATCGCAGCATCAAAATTAAAAATAACTTGGAAAAAACTCGAAAAATGTCCAATAAGGTTAACATTTTTGGAAATTTTTCGGGAAGAAGGGGTTACCACTACATCCTGTTTAAAATATTTAAAAAAAATAAATATAAAAAAAAATATTCGAACTACAGTAGAAATCGCTTATAACGACACTGGTTATAACCACATATTGCATATTACGACCAAATCCTTATGCCCCGGCCCAATTCCACAAGAACCTATGTATTGAAAAACCGGCTATAACGACATCGTTTATAACAACGAAAATCTGCTCGATTTTAGTGCTCATACATTGTATATAACGACGAAGCCAAGTAGTAGTAGTAGAGAAGGGGCGGCGCGAAGCCTGGCAAGTAGGCCTCCCTAGGCCCTTTCTGCCCTACCCCGAGCCTGCCCCTAATCCACTGCCTGCATCACTGGTCTGGCAGTTTGCTAATTTGGTCTCACTGTTCTTTTTGCAAAGTCCAGTATTTTGTCCCATTTGAGCGTGTGCAGGTCCTCCTCATCCAGGGTCGGGAAACCGAATACCTGATATCTCGTCCTCTGGTATGCCTCGCAGTTCGCTATAACGTGTCGAGATGTCTCTTCTGCCCGCCCGCAGGCCCGGCAGGTCGAGTAATTCTCCACCGCGATCCGGGTCATGTGCTTCCTTAGTCGGTTGTGACCTGTGAGGATACTTGTCAGCAGACCAGCGTCCCTTCGCGATCTCCCCAGAAGCCATTTTTGTCTGGCTACATCCGGGCCCTTCACGAATTCCTTGGTCTGTCTGCATCTTGTTCCTGCTCTCCAAGCGGTCGTCATGGCATCGTTGCCCCATTTATTGAGTCGACTTTGCAATTGCCTCTTGGTTGTTCCTAGGAGTGGTTCCGGCCCTACATACTGGGTGCTTGTCCCGATCCTGGCGAGCTCGTCGGCCATCTCGTTACCCGGCACCCCCATATGTCCCGGTACCCACATAAGTGTCACTTGTTTGCCCTCTCCCAAGGATTCCAGTGCATCCGCACATTCCTCCACCAGGGTGTTGGTGATCTTGGGCGCCCTTAGTGCCTTTAGGGCTGATTGGCTGTCGGAGCATATATAAACATGCTCCTCCCTACCGTTCTTTATTTCTTCCATGCTTGCAGCCATTATTATGGCATACACCTCTGCCTGAAAGACCGTGGCTTGCTCTCCGAGCGGGTAGCTCTTTCGAACCTCCTGGTCTTCCACATAAACCCCCGATCCTGTGGTTTGCCTCTCCGACAGTTTCGACCCGTCGGTGTAGCAAATCACGGCGTTCTCCTCGAACTGTTCGCGGAGGTTTTCACTCTGCCATAGTTCCCTGTCTGGGATGACTACTTTGTACCTCTTGTTGAATCTCCAGGGGTTTCTTGGTCTTTGTGTTTTAATCGCTGCCATAGGGATTTCTCTCTCGGTGATTTGGGCAATCCTAAGATGCCCCGCAGCTTCCCCTCTTCTTCTCCATTGACCTGTATCTCTCCAGATCGGAAGCGGCGGCAGTCCCAGAATGGTTTCGAGTGCCTGTATAGGTGCCGTCCTCATAGCGCCGGTTATCCCTCTGCATATGGTTCCCTGTAGGCTCCTAAGCTTGAGGGTAGTAGTGACCTTCTCCACTGCTGGCCACCAGACTATGGATCCGTACTGGATCCTTGGTCTTAGTACTGCCGTGTACATCCAGTGGAGGTTTCTGGGGCTCAAACCCCAGGTCGGCCAACCACTCGACGCAGTTGCCACATCGTTGCCTGCACCTTATTGGTCAATTTCGCAACGTGTGGTGTCCAGGTGAGCCCCTTGTCTAGGGTGACCCCTAGGTACTTCAGTTCTGAAACCAAAGTCAGGGGTCTCCCGTACATCTTGGGTGCTCTAAATCCCTCCATTTTCCTCTTTCTAGTGAACAGGATCATCTCTGTCTTTCCTGGATTGACAGAGAGACCGTTTTGTTGACACCAGTCTTCTATGATTCGTACCGCCCTTTGCATTCTGTTACAGACGGTGTTTAGGTGGTGGCCTACCACCTCCACGACACCGTCGTCGGCGTATGCGTGGGCGTCGAATCCTTCCTCTGTTAGGCGTTGTAGGAGAGTATCCATGATCAGACACCACAGGTGTAGGGATAAGCAGCTGCCTTGTGGGCAGCCTCCCGTTGACCCTGGACTCTCCTAGATTGGCCTGGATCTTTCTCCCTGTTAGTGCAGATTTTACCCATTCGGAGATAAGAGACTCGGCTCCCCTTCTCTGCAGGGCTGTTACGACGAAGCCAAACTGTTGTTGTATTTCGTGCTCTGTAAATCCCCGGGTAATTCCCCTCGCGCTTATATTCTTTAGTTTCTTGGTTTAGAGGTTAGCTTTAATTATTTGGGTATTCACTGTAAAAGAAAAAGCACACATTCGTTTGGAGAATGAAGACACAAATCTGAATATTGCAAAGTGTAACGTATCGCATTCAACAATCTCAACAATATGGAAGAACAGAGCAAAAATTCAAGACCTGTTTGAGAAGAACTCGCCTAAATTAAAGCGCTCACGTCCGTATCAGCATAGAGTGATTGATCTTGCGTTGCTAAAATAAAAAAACAATACAGCACCTACAACATTTCAATTAATGGACCAATACTGCTAGAAAAAGCCAAACATCTCGCTAGGAGAAGAACAACTTGAAGTCAACTTATCCTGGATACAGAGGTTTCGAGCTAGACACAACATTGTGTTTGGATAAATTTGTCGTGAAGCAAATGACGCCCCTAAAGAAGCGCCAGAAGAATGGCTTACAAACACGTGGCCGACATTGTCAGAGAGGTATCAGGCGAATGACAGTTTTAACGCTGACGAGACTGGGCTCTTCTACTATATGACACCAGATAAAAATATGAAGTTTAAAGGAGAAAAATGTACTGGAGGTAACCGGTCAAAGAGTCGTCTTACAATAATGTTAGCTGCAAATATGACAGGAACTTGTAATAAAAAGCTTATGGTTATTGGCAAATAAGAAAAACATCGATGTTTCAAAAACGTTCACTCCTTGCCGGGTACTTACAAAAGCAATAAAAAAGCTTGGATGACATCAACTTTTTTTGAGAAGTGGCTTCCAGACTGGGATGCACAATTAAAGTCAAAACAAAGGAAAATTCTGCTGCTGGTTGACAACTGCCTTGCTCATCCAAATGTTCCGAATCTTGAATGCATTAAGCTTGTTTTCTTACCATCCAATGTCACTTCTGTGTTACAGCCTATGGATCAAGGTATCACGCGCTTAAAACGCAATACAGAAAAATGCACGTTTTGGAGCTGCTAAGGAGCATAGAAGAAAAAAGTGAAGGTTAAGTATTCTAGATTCTATTTTAATGATATCAGAAGCTTGGAATAAAGTTAGTGCAGAAACCATAACTAACTGCTTTCGTCATGCCGGTTTCAAAAAACCGTCATTACCGAGAACCTCTCCAGATTCTTCAGACGAAGAGGACAATATCCCTCTAGCCACCTTGGCCAAATCTTTGCGAGAAAAGACGCTGGAGTTAAAACAGCTTGCTGAGACACTTTTGAATGAAGGAGTTACAGAACATGATGTTGAAGAATTCATTAGCAATACAGATGATAACCTTACAATTTGTGCCACCGCAACTAATGATCTTTTGGAAGAACCTCAGTTGGACTTAAATTCCCAGGAAGAAGACATTCAAGAAAAAGTTGATGAAGACGAAAATAATGAATTCGAACTTCCACGCTTAAACGAGGCTCTTGGAGCTCCAAGAACCTTAAATAAATTTTTAATGTTTAATGAAGATTTGGGGACTGACCAGAACCAAGCTTTCCTGAAAAAAATGGAGAAGGAATATGAAATCAAGTGCAAAAAGCAAAAAAATTTACAGGCTTTTTTAAAGCCTCTGATACCCACTAAGTAGCTTTTTTGATAAATGTACACTTATTAAGACTAGTACGTATTTTCTTATGTTCACATTTAGTAGCCTAAGTAGTTTATAAGTGTTTTGTGTCCTTTGTTACAATAAATACATTTTTATCATTTTATGGAATGAGTGATGACACCTCAACAAAAATCCAAACTTTTTTTTAAGAATTGCATATAACGACTATCGTATATAACGACGAAACTTTCCGGTCCCTTGAAGGTCGTTATAAAAGATTTCTACATATCTATAACTTGTTCTGCATTATCTTGTAAAAAACACACTTTTACGAACTTTTTGGGTAAGGAATACAGCCTCGAAATTTTAAATTTAGTAAAATAACATATTATATTGAAGTTTATTCTGCATTTCATGAGCTCTACTTTTTTATCCTTTCCAAAACTGTATTTTGTATTTTATTAAAGTAAGACATATTTTATATTGAACCGAGGGCATTTAAATTGGGGGCGGGGGAGGGATAAAAGCAATTTTCCCAAGGAATATTAAAAGTGATTCCCAAGTTACCTAAACCTTTGAGATTTTTTTTAGTGTGTTAGTAGTGTAAAATGTACTTAATTTTCCCAACTGAACCTTCATATTTCTTAACTGAAAGCAACATTGGGAGGAAGGATACCCCCTAAATGATCGACGGTGGCCTTTAGCGTTAAAGATCTAATTTGTGGGCAAATTCTTATTACGATAAAAACTGGAAATTTTGTATGTGCTTTATGCAGCTAATTTAAAGTTTCCTGTAAAGAGTTTTAAGAATGTCAATAAATTTAAGTTGTAAAAGTCTGTTTTCGTAATTTTAAGCCTTATTTTTTCTTCAAAAAAAATTAAGTTTTTTAGCAAAGGCTTTCAAGGATGTTATGGGTAAACTATTTTATTACTTTTTTTATAAAGCCATTTTTTTTTTAAATACATCTAAAACCCAAACATTCGGAGGTTTTCCCATACCTACCAGTAGGAATATTTTTCCTCATAGAGCCTAGATTACTTAAGTTAATCCTTTATGTTTCGTTTGTAAATTTTAGCAAAATTAGTCAACTAGCATATTATTTGGTTTAAAAGTAATCTTCGGATAGAATTCATGAGAGGTACAGCCTTAGAAGTGCGAACGTTTGCCTCCCCCCCCTTCAACTACGCTACTTTTCCTTCTTGCAGTTTTTTAAACACAGCCATTTACTGCATCCCGGCCGGATGGGTCTGGGGCGATCACGGATTCTTGAAGAAACTTGGGGCCGTAGACATCGCGGGCTCAGGGGCAGTTCATCTCCTCGGCGGCAGCGCCGCGCTGGCCAGTGCTATCATGTTGGGACCAAGACTGGGACGATATGATAATGGAAGGACTCCTTTACCAATGGGTATGAAATATGTTATTTTTACATATCGCGCATTAATTTCTTTTAAAACCTGACATTGTTTTAAATAGGAAATCCAGTTAACGCAGTAATGGGACTTTTCGTTCTATGGTGGGGATGGCTGGCTTTTAATTCGGGCAGTACTTACGGATTAAGCGGTGAAAAGTGGCACTACGCTGCTAAAGCGGCCGTTATGACGATGATGTCATCTTTTGGAGGTTAGTAAAAAAATAGAAAACGACGATACCTTTCTATGGTTTGCCAGAAGAGCGTTCGTTGAATCGTTAGGACTAGACGTTTTACCTGACTAATGACATCAAGAAATATTAGCGACTTTCAAAGTAAAAAACACCCCACGCATACCTTCTTCTTCTTCTATCTTTTTAATTGGCATTATTCACTAGTCACTGCTTAGCACCTATACACTCTTGTGTAAGTCTCGATTCAGTACGGTGAACTATGTCACTTGGGTAGTCGTTCATCCCCGAATCGTGACAAGCCAAAATACAAAGGAGTAGGCACTATAATTACATTGATTACCGGGATGTGTGAAATTGGCTGGGCTTGTAGTATGTTAGAGCCCCAATCTTCCTGATAATTTTCCAACAAAAACTTTGGGGGTCTTAAATTCCACTTTTGAGTTATATTGATTTAAACGGACGCCACTAGGAATGCAAATAAATACGACGCTTATTAGATGTTATTCAATAACTTTTTATAAAATGGAGCTAGAAATTGAAAATTAGTTTTGTTTTGTTAAAAAGACATGTTTTTTTGCCGATTGTATTATTTTTTGCTCGTACACCTATTTTAAATGTATACAGAGTGGTCCCAAAATCTTATATATAAAAATATGCTTTCACGGACTGCATTTTATTGTATAATAATTTTTTTTAAATCACGGAAAATAAGATAATGTTGCTGTATTTTAAAAAGCGACTTTTTTTAAATACTGATTTTATTCATACGTATGTATATTATATACAGGGTGGATTCTTTAAACGGAACGGTGCTTCTAGCGGGTTATGTGTTATGTCATTTAGTTATATCTTAAAAAATACACAAATAATAAAATGTACACGCAGAAAAAATGGTCAAAATAAATGGATAACCAACAAATTACTTAAATCAATAAACACAAAAAATGATATCTACAAGCAATGTCTTAAAAACCCAGACAATGCTCAAATTAAAAATAGTTATAAAATTTATAAAAATCAATTACAAAGAGCAGTCAAAGACGCAGAAAAATGTTATGCACAAAGACCAATATTAAAAAACCAAAATAAATCACAAGCGTTATGGAATTGTGTCAATGAAATCTGCAATAAATCGCGGCAAAAAACTAAAATCGAAAAAATTGAACTTCCAAATACGCAGATTATTACCAGTTAAGTTGATATAGCCAATAATTTTAATAAATTTTTTTCTGAAGTTGGAAATAAATTGGCAAGCCAAATAAATGTACCAACTAACTATGTTGAAAACTGCGAGCGAACTACAAAAAGTCTACATTTTTTAAAAGAAACTTCTGAGCAGGAAATTAAGAGACTCTAAAAGAAATATCTGATGAAATATCACCTGTTTTACCGTTTTTGGTTAATTTAAGCCTTCGTGTCGGTAGTTTTCCTGAAGCTCTAAAACTCGGAGAAATCAAACCATTATTTAAAAGTGGATCTAAGTCTGATATAAATAATTATAGACCAATATCACTGATTTCCAATATATCAAAAATATTTAAAAAAATAATAAAAAGCCGTATTGTAAACTTTTTAGAAAAACACAAGATATTATCAGAAAAGCAGTTTGGTTTTAGAGCAGTGAAATCAACCGAAGATGCCATGATCAATTTTACATCAGAAATTTATAAGGCTTTGGATCGAAAAGTGCCATCCTTATGTGTTTTTGTTGACCTGAAAAAAGCATTTTATACTGTTTGTCATGCTAATTTGTTAAAAAACCTTGAACAAATAGGAATCAGAGGCAGCGCGTTTAATTTGCTTCAAAGTTATTTAAATGATCGAAAACAATACGTCAATATTGGTGAAGTAAACAGTGGTCTTAGAGCTGTGACTTGTGGAGTGCCACAAGGGACAGTTCTGTGACCTATTTTATTTATTGTTTACATTAATAATTTGCTAAAATTAAATTGTCAAGGCCATGTTAAAAAGTAAAGCAGAAATAGATCTGGATGGTATTTTCAATTGGTTTAAAGGTAATAAATTAACATTAAATCAATCAAAGACAAATTTTTTACTTTTTTCTTCATATACAAATAGCTTACCAAACTTTCAATTATTGAACACAAAACAAAATGTTAGTATCTCTAGAGTAAATCACATTAAATATCTCGGAATAATGTTCGATGAACATTTAAGATGGGATAAACAAGTTCAATACATAACATCCAAAATACGATATTTAGTGACGAGATTCTCACATTTAAAATCATATTTACACAGGGAACAACTTAAAACTGTTTACTATGCTTTGGACCAATCGCAACTGACTTATGGAATTGCTGGTTGGGGAAGCGTAAGAGACTGTTACCTCAAAAACCTGGAAGTAATCCAAAAATGGATCCTAAAAACTATTTTTGAAAAAAAACAAAAGATATTCTACCAACCAATTATTTACTGAGGCGAAGGTTTTTGATGTAAGACAACTCTATTTCATTAAGGTATTAATGCTAGTCAACAGACAAAAATTAACTTTACACATAACGGGTTTCACACAACATAAACACCAGATATAAAAGCGGTTGTATGATGGTACCTTTAAGTAAAAAAGAAATAGGGCACAAAACCTTAGAATACTTAGCACCAAAATTCTTTAATTCTTTGCAAATTATCTAAAGGACTCTATACATGAATAATCTTTTAAAACTTACTTGCAATGATGGCTTCTTGAATCTGATAGGGCCTGTATACGGAATTTTGTGTGACTTTATATAACTATATAATTGTGTAATATAAAAAAAGAAGAATTTTTTTTTTAAATATAATTACCATAATGCATTGCTATACCTAAGTGCCAACCCCCAATTGTGACTCACAAACCTGAATTTGACATATGCATCCAAAATGTGACCTTTATACATAATAGAGACAATTAAACCCGAGCCGTGTGACGTAATATGATTAAGTAAAAGATTAAGTAAAAAACAGCACTAACAAACAACTTCAAATTGTTTCTGTGCTCTTTTGTTTGTTTATTTTCTAAATATCTAGATTAAGTTATATATTGTATTTTTTGAAAATAAACTATATATATATAAGGTATGGCAATTTTTTATTTTTTTAATATAGGACACCCTGTATATTTTGCAGTTTTTGAAATCTGCAAACAATTCTCTCTTCAGCAATACCACACAGTAGGATCTATCTTTTACGATAATCAAGATATTTTTATCTAAATCTGTATGGACAACTTCGATATTCATTCAAATATCCCCCGTAAAACAGGGCAAAGACAACAATTCCATGCAAGTTTAAATGCCTCTATCTTGGAAACCAGAAGATATAGAGTATTAGTGTGTGGTATTGTCAAAAAGATAATTTTTTTTTTATTCAAAAATGTCAAACTATACATAAACTATATTTAAAAAAAAATATTTTTTTGCCATCAGGGTAATTCCATTGTAACGGGTGTTACGTTTTATGTTTTTGACATCCAATTTTATGTTTGACGTTGATAAGTTATTACAACAAAACTCGAATTAACTCATGTGGTCTTGACAGATGAAAATCTTTATGCAAAAAAACTCACTAGGAATCACCAGAACAATGTATTTTAGGGAATCGAATACATGTAACGGGTGTTATTTTGTTTTTTACGTTTTTTCGACATTGATATGGTTAGGTTGAGTTAGCATAGCAACTAATATATTTTTGGATCTTAGTGTATAGCAGAAAAGGCCACCAAAGAGGTTTAATATATTTTGAGTTTTATTAATTTTTACTTTTTTTATTTTCTTTATCCTCAATTTGTAACGAGTGTTAAGATTGAGTGTAACGGGTGTTATATAGTAAATTCGTTTTTATATTAAATTTTTTTTAAAGACTTTTTCGGCCAATAATGTTAAAAATCAATTGCAGTTGAGGACGTATGCTCTATATAATACACCAAAACTACTTTTATACATTGTTATGTTAGTAAAAAAATAAATAACTTCATGGAAGGAGTAAGATATTAATTTTAGTATTAATTAACGAGAAAAAAAAAGTAAGTACTAAGATAGTACTAAAAAATGGTTACAATACTTTAATTTGGGTCCTTTAAAGTTTAGATTTGTAGGTGACTGCTGACAAGATAACATTGGGCCCATCATTTTCAAAATAATGCTTGGATTGTATGTTATATATGGCTCTGAGACCTTGCCATCTCGTTTCTAAAACGGGGGTGATTTCTTTTATTTGGCTCTCTGGTATATAGAATACCAAAAGTCCCCCAGCATTTACTGAGAGGAACTCAAAGCACTCTTTAGGAGTATTTAATATTATTTTGTAAAAATACACCAAAAAATACTGTTGAAGAAATTGTGAAATACTTTTAGAATTATCAAAACGTCAATCAAATTATTTACTTACTCAAGCAATTGTTTTATATTATGTCAAACACTGAATACACACAGCCTACTATGACTACTTTATTTTTGCAAGCAGTTTTATTTTTTTTTAAATTTACCTGTAACGGGTGCGACAGTATTTTAATACTGTATTTTTTCAAATTTACTTGTGGTGACCAACATTTTTTTTTTGATACTGTCGAAGCGTATTTCATACTTGTTGTAATTATATAGTTTCGTATAATTTTTGTATTTGCGTGTTTAGTTAGAAACACTTTTTGTATTTTTTTGTAACGGGTGTGACATATAAATAATGATGAGTTCTTACAGTTACAGATCCTAAATGACGTCTTGCATGAATGAAATTTTATATTTATATTTTAGACACTAACCACTAGTTCCTTTCAATAAATACTTCAATATGATATATCTTAACGTGTAAGCTAGAACTCATTGTAAACAAAATTAAAATTTTTTGCATTACGAGCCTTAAAGCTTTTTTAAAAGATTAAAGTAGAATGCTGAAAGAAAGTACATAAATATAGGCAAAGTTTTGGTTGAACCTATCATTATAAGTATTCCTCTCTTTATTGGGGTGGATTTTATAAAGACACGACACAATTGAGTTTTGTAAAAATAAGGTACGTTTCTGTGGAAATACCCATACCTCGTTTTGGATTTTTTTAAAAAACCAAATTCTAACCCGCTAGAAGCACCGTTCCGTTTAAAGAATCCACCCTGTATATATAATTACAAAGTTATCCAAAATAATAAAAACAGATGCTTTAACAATTACCTACGTCTTTTCTAAATGGATCCACTAGGGTTATAAGATCAACAATAATTTTTATTTAATTAAATAACCCTTAACTATAATATGATTTTATCGGATGGTACAAAATTCATAATTGGGAATTAATAAACGCAAAATTTTTTATTTTTACTTGAGAGCGGCAACAGATATTATGTAATTTTGGAATCAGGAAGAAATGATTGATCTATATTTTAAAAATATACAGGGGCTCCATTTCAAAAAGAACTAAAACTGTGATAGAAATATGCATAAGTAAATGAGCAATTCACTTTTTGGTACCGACAAATACTAAAAAAGTTAAGGGAAGTGTGCGTTTATAAATGATCACCCTATACATACAAAAACTTATACAGGGTGTCCGAAAAGAAAACGATACCTCTATATATCTCAAAACCAAACAAGGCAGCAAGGTCAAATTTATATTGCTTCGTAAATCACCTTTTCGGATGCTGTTCGTGTCGCCTGCAGTATCATTAACTGGCCAGAGCTAAGACGGTGATGTTGTTTTTTTAAATAGCACATCCTGTATATTTTGGAAAAAATAGAGTTTTTCTTTCGGATTCCAAAAATACCTAACACGTTACCTTTTTCAAACGGATTTTAAATAAAATGGCAAAAACTTTTCAATAGTTGGACAAAGAATATGATTTTTCTTGTTCAACTCAATTGGTCTTATTGGAGATGATTTTGGCAATTTAATTCAATTTATTTAAAACCCGTTAGAGCGTTAGAGAAATAGGCCTTATTTTTGCCCCCCACTGAACCGCATTCAAAAAGATTTTGGCGATATTTAGAGGTGTCATTACCTTTCGGAAACTCTGTATGTTAGAGGGATGGCGAATTTTTCCATATTTGTTCGGGGCGGTAACACCGCCCGAGCCGAGTCTGTTACCATCAATTTAATTATTTAAGACTTACCCTCGAGTAGACGAGGTAACATTGTTGCTAGACGAACCTCTGAAAAAAAAACAAACAAATATACTGAAAATATTTGTGTTTAAACGTCAACATTGAAAAAAGATTTTGAAATTAGGCACTCAGTATATTTTTACATTTTTCGATTTTCCAATACATGGTCTACAAATTTTCTATTTACTATTTTATACCTAACGGAATTGTGAGTTTATACGCCATTAAAAAGATTGTCTTTAGTTGTTTGTTTTAAATTGGTATGGTAATTAAAGACAATCGCCCCAGTGACAGCAGACTCCTTAAAAATTAAAGAAAAATGAGTTAAAACACACTTTTATAATATCAATATCAAATAAAAGCAAAAAAAGAAGTTAAAAAAACCTCCTGTTTTCTGGTAAAGTGCTAAATTTCACATTTAAGTGTCAAATTATTTATAGCTGAAATTTGGAATAAAAATTAAAAAATTAACAAATATCTTAAAAACGGTTTAAGATAGGTAAAAGTGTTGATCTTACGGAGGAACGGAAAATAAAAAAATTACCTATTGTCCAATTTAAAATAAGAAAGTTGTTGCAAACTTTTTTGTTTAAAGTATTTTGGAAATAAAGGTACATATATTGATAAGTCGTTGAAATGTCTAAATGTGACCTTTAGCTTTTTTTGGCAACTAAATCTAATAAGCACTAAAAAAATTACAAAACTTTTGCATTTAAAGATTTGTGATCTCTCGTATTTTAAACAGAGTCAACAATAGTTTATATCTTAGAGTAATAACAAACTGTTTATATCAATCAGGTGTAGTAAAAAATCATTTGGAGAAAATGGACCATTTATGGCTAAGCTTTATAAAAATTTAACCCCCGCAGCGGCTATAACTGTCATCATACTTTTCCGCACATGTTGTGCAAAGTACTTTTTCACACATGTGCGGAAAAGCAGTTTCATTTAATGTGTGCAAAATTAAAGACTAATTTTTACAAAAATTGTTTTGTTGTTTTACTCGGCTAGCGCCTCGTTCAGAACATTCACGATTGTGTGAAATATGTCACTTTCTTCTCTTGTTATGTAATATACTATTACTAAATAAGTTAAAAAAAAATAAAAACCACCCACCTATCTACTCGTTTTGAAGAAACACCTCCCCTATAAGTAGGAACCTATCGTTGAAGCTAGGAAGAAGGCGAGTGAATATCCAGCAAGAACTTTCACTCACTTTAGCCTTTACTTTTAAAATAAATTCACTTCACTGTCCTCTTTCTTTACACTTTTATGACTAGCTTAGTTTAAAAACGTTCGTAATGTGTTGTTATTCGTTTTCAAAAAACATTATGCATGTGGAAATTTAGTAATTATTAAAAAAATACTAGCAAATATTAAAATCTTTAAATGAATTATTTAATTTTTCAAAAAATTACTATATTTGACTTTGTTTAATGTTAAAAACTACAAAAAAACCGTTAAAAACCGCAATATCCGGAGACCTGTCTTTACCGCATGCGAACCCGAACAGAACTGATAAGAGATGACTAAGCACTAATCGTCTAAAATAAATCGCTAGGGTTGAACCTAACGCATACGCGTAATCAGTCACGGTTCTCTAATTTTTCCGTAGTAGGCGGTTCTCCTCGCCACACGACGCGTTTCGTTATATGTATACACACTATAAGGCTACCTAACAAATTGTCAAAGTCAGCCATTAATCACGTGATGGCCCTTTAAAAATGGTGGCTGTAAACAAAGCGATTTTCCATAAGAAGTAATGCTAATAAAAATGAAAATTTTAGGAAAGTGGAAAAAGATGTAGATTAAGCAAAGTGACTAATTTATATAGCAATCCTTTCTCAATCGGGGAGAAACGAGTATTTTGCCGAAATGTTAGAAATAAACTAAAAATTCGCAGTTTAAAGAGGCAATAGCTACGTTCGGTATATGCATCCGATCAATCAGACTGCTCCAAATCGTTTGGCAATTCATAGCGGAGGTAGGGGAGGTAAATCTGGCGCGTTTGTTTAATGAATCCAGATCAATCGGAGCTAGATCGATCTGCTCCAAATTTTAGACGGATTTTCCAGATTAATCTAAACTTTTAGGGTTATGTTTTTGTTTATTTTTATTTTTGTGTTTGAACTTTTTTGGATTTTAAGAAAAACTAGTGAAAAATCAAAACCATTTAAGTAAGTTTACGTACGTAAGAAAACGCTCGCGCCATCGGCAACGACTGGCGCGATTGAATCGAAAGCTGAGGGGTGATTTATAAACGAGTTGAGTTGAGTGGCACATTCTGAAATGTTCTTTAAATTGCCTGTCTCTTAATAGTGGGAATTTTTCTTCAGCAAAGCCAAAGAGCTTATTGCAGTCTTCTGAATAGTTAACCTTAACCTCATCATCATTGATATACAAACACAAAAAATAAGTCAACAGGAGGAGAATGAAAATATGTAAGTACCTATTGTTTATAATTTATCGGTTTCAATTTTTGTGTTGTTTTACTTTGACAGCTTTGCAGTCTAGAGTTGCTGCATCGTAATTTAATGCATAATGCCTAATGCTTTTTTTATTTCTATTTCTGTCTATTTCAAATTTTTTTCAAAGAAGACAAAATTGTGCATTATCCATTAAAACTTGAGTAAATTTTTTGCTTACTTCTGTGAACTATAAACATCAACATTAATAACCCATAGTACATTTTCCTTGCGTCTTATGGCTTACTTTTTATAGTGCAGCAACTCTAGACTGCAGCTTAACCTAAAAAGTCAGACAAGAAGAAAGTTCTAATTTTCTCTTGCTAAAATACAGTACTTTGGGGTAAATTGTTGTTTTCCTAACACCCAACCAAACAAAGTACTATTGTTTTGGTACTATATTGTATTATTGTTTTTTTTTTACAGTTTCAAACAAAAAACTCCCCAAAAAGTCTTAAGAAAAATGATAGGCAAGGTATTCAAGGAACAACCTGCATATTGCCACCAAAGTGTAGCTACACGGGACTAAAGAATAGCTTGAGAACACATCAGGATTTGTCATAAGAAAAATAATAGGCAAGGTATTGAAGGAACAACCTGCATATTGCCACCAAAGTGTAACTACAGGGGACCAAAGAATAGCTTGAGAACACATCAGGATTTCTATAAGTTGGTTTATTAATTGGAGGTAAATAATATATTGGTCATTACTCAAAGAGGGTCTCCAGTAAAAATACAAGTTGTGTTTATTTTGTAGTAGAAATGATCCTAAAACTAGTGGCTTAATTGATTTTTTTATATCACTTTTAATAACTGAGAGCTTTAATTCTAAAAATTAAAGGTGGTCAGTATTTGGTCGTTATAACCTTAGATTATAACCATCTGTTTATCTTTTTTAAATCAATTGTAGGCTGGTTTTTGAAGGTTAAGTGCCATATAGAAATGACAATAATAACATATTGTATTTATTAACTTATGTCAGTATTGCAGCATGACATATTTTGTAAAGGCTTGTATTACCCAAAAGATAGACTCTTTATTTGATTGAAGTTATATTTTTACCCATAGGGTGTCGATTGTGTCAAGTACATTAAATAAATAAATATAATTAATATTAGGTTTAATCAATAAAAAAGATATTACATAACTCAGTAAAATTTGATATTATACAATACATACACTTAATTTTTTTTTTAATACAATACAACTTACAATTAAAATTGCAAAAGCTAGCCTATAACATTAAAAATCAAATTGCAAAAGATAGCCTACAGAATTAAAAAAGTTAAGTCTAAACATATCTGGACACTAGAGCTAAAGCTTAATTAAATGAAAGTTAATAAAAAAAAAACGTACCAAAGTCACACAAAGATTTCTGTTCCACAGACCTATTAACAACGTTTTCTGAAAAGATGACTATGTAGTAAACGTAAAGTTTGTATCTTTAACTATCTATACTTATTAACCTAGTAGTAAAAAAAGGAAGGGGGGGCTGGTAATGATAGAAAAAATTATCTGACCCTCTTCTATAACATATTAAAATTTAAAAAAATTTATTGGATGCCCACGCTCCATAATAAATTGGAAGGAGTTCTTTCTAGGCCTTTTTATGTAAAATAATTTCTTGAGTCTCTATGGTTTTATCAGAATAATGTTCGTCATAACTAAGAACAATAAAAAATAAGTACCGTATTTTGTGAAACTCATTCTTTATCAAAAATGTAATTTATAAAATCCTTTTTTTTGCATTGTTTCAGATATAGCTTGATCAGGATTCAGCCTGCAGTAGGGTGATGAGTTCTGGAAAACTGCAATGTACTTTTTTAGTGTGTTTGTTAAATGATATTTTTTATACACCAAATCAAAGTGCCTGTACTAATTTTAAAGAATAAAAAAAAATATATAAATTTGTGTTCCTTATTGTTGCAAATTGGACCGCAGTGTTAAACCTGGTTTGACTTGTAAAAGCACTTGTGTAATACTTACTAATAAAGAAACTAAACTAAACTTTGAATTTAATTGGGGTTTAGAATGTGCTCTCATAATAAGCTAAGGTATCACATTCTAAACATCAATTAAATTTAAACTAGGTTTAATATTGCGGTGCAATATGCAACGAATATTTGTATAAATCACTACATTTAATCCACATGCCTATGATACAAAAGTGGTAAAATCTGGATGGCCAAAAGTGGTAATCTCCTGTGGCTGATGTTCGGAATGAAGGCGGCACGCCCCAGGAAGCACCATACTTCAAGTGGGTATCAACCTCGTGGTCGCCTGGAGGAAGCGCGCCGCTTCGGAGGGTACTTTCGGCCCGAATCCGTCACTTCGGAAAGCCTTCAGTTTGCCGATTTTGGTCCATGGGGATTTGGTTTATTGGGTATCTTCAAACATTATTTGTTGTCCGTACACTACAGCACAAATAGCCTTTAAAACCATGTTATTCATGGTACCTTTGAGACTCAAAAGCCCATCAGCCGAAAAAAAAACAAAAATTTTTAAACAAAAAAAAACTTAGGTTAGAAAGTTTAAATCTGAACCCGTTCGGTAATGCGACTTGCTCGGATTAATCGACGATCAGCTGATCAAAAATCTGTCTGATCTGCGATCTAAATACCGAACTTAGCTAATATCATGTACTTTTATCTCTCGCGCACTTGCACAGCGTGGATAATAAGCATTGTCTCTTAGTTCAGCCTGAAGATCGGGCCAGATCGGCTGGAAAAGAGACAGTTGCGCTATCTGATTTGAGAGATATGACGTTATCTGTAATTACACAGTTGCTACAGAGATAGGTAGAGGGATATTTCCACGTTTAATTGGGAATTTTGAGTTTATTCTTAAAATTTTAGCAAAGTGTTTGTTTTTCCCCGATTCAGAAAAGATTACTGTATAAAAAAATCACTGCTTAATCTGCATCTTTTTCCACTTTGCCAAACTTTTGATTTAGGTTAAAGGAAAAACGGTTTGTTTAGCCTATACCGGCCATATTGGATCGGCCATATTATTTTTGTTAGACACAGTGCGGTGTCTTGAATAGAACAGGGGACCGTGCCTACACTGTACTCGGTATGAGACTGCTACAGCGAAATATTTAGCGCGATTTTTACAGCGCAATTTTTTATTGCGCAAGACATAATTTTTACCGGTAGGAAAAAAATTGCGCAAAGCTATTACAACGCTAAATTATTACTAGTGTTCACTGACAGCTGCCACCAAAATTACGTCACAATTGTGGGGTGCGAGACGTTTCTAAACAGTGGTTCCACGCGCTTCTTCCTTGGGTAATGTAATGTATGGATAGGACAGTTATCCTGTTGATACACAAAACCTTCTGGATCAAGAATGTCCTCTCGCCGATATCCAACTCCACACTTCGTTCCCAGCAATATATTTTTCGAGATTGCGTGTTCGTGGCGAGCGATATAACAAAACTTGTTTGCTGTCATTGTCTTGCATTGTCGGACTGAAAGATTTTTTTATCCGTGAAGACCTGTTGCCAAAATTCTTCTTCTTGTAGTGAATAGTTTAGTGCAAAAAATAACCTGGCTTGCTTCTTTTCCTCACTAAGTAAGATTTTCTTGGCAGCAACGCGACATCTAAGTCAGGAAAATGTGCAAAATTTTCGCCTCTGGGGCCATCGCAAATGGGTGGTCTTCAAGAAAGTCGATCAGTTGCATATCCTGCTGAGGCGTACGGACTTGGGTCAAGCCAGTGCCTCGCCTTCGTCGAACAGTTCCTTCTTCTTGATACTTTCTTCTTATTCTGACAATTGTAGCCTTGTTTCGTCCATAATGGTCCGCGACTCTTCGAACCGACCAACCACCATCTAATTTTGCCAAAATTTGGGTTTCTTCGACTTCGTTTAGTTGGGGCATTTTTGAATATAAGCGTATCACAACTACAAAATCTGACAGTGACATTTTTTGTCAATTTGATAAAAAAATAAAAAGGTTACTGAGTTGCGAGGCCCATAACACACTATATAAATTCGGCGTACGCATTTTATGTGGCCGAAAGTGTAGATCAGACCTGCAGCTATCTTCTGCTGTATAATTTTTATGTGGTGCCAAGTTTAGTGTCCACTTGACTAAAAAAAAAAACGCATACATGCAGTCACAAAATTCACCTTTCTAAAAGTGTATAATATATACGGACTACCAGCTAAAATGCCTAAAAACTTCAAAAGTACGACAATTTGTCATATTGTTTAAAAAAGGTCTCTAAAACTGAAAATATTTTTTTACTTAAATTAAAGGCAACCTTATTTTTATATTAAATTTTGCATAATACTAAAAAATCAGCAAAAATAATGTTTTAGTAAAGTCTTTATGAACAATATCAAATTATCACTCGAGTAACGGACGTGTTCTATAAAGAGGGCGGTAATCCATTTTGGAGTTGATAAAATAACAATAATACGATGGAAACAGCGCTGGATTGAAAAAAATTCGACGAATAGGAAACTTGGATTAGGACAAAAACGATGGTAAACTTAGTACTAATTATTTTAACTTAAAAAGAACTAAAATAAATAATTTAGTATTTAATAGGATCACCATTTTTCTCTATTACAAGCTGCAAAAGTCTGGGCATTGAAAAGGTTAAATTTTGAAAATACTGATGGTCTTCTGAGAGCTGATCCAATGCGCGATAAATAGCATCGCTTAACTCTTCATCATTTCGTGGTCTCCAATTCCTTTGGTATATTATTTTAACAATTCGACCCCATATATTTTCCAATGGGTTAAGGTCAGGGCTGTTGGCTGGCCAAGGAAGTGTTTCTATATTATTATTCTGAAACCATTGGCGAACAATATTAGCCGTGTATACTGGACAGTTGTCCTGCTGATAAACGAAGTCATTATTTTCATGTAAAGCCTGTACAGATGGCAGCATAACGTTTTCAAGGATTTCAATATATCTTTCACTATTGAATCATCCTTCGATTCTCCAAAAAAAACCCAAACCTCTAGCACTAAACCAGCCCCACATGTAATGTTCAGCATTTTTAATTTGGTTTGTATATTCGGGTTCAAATCTAGAATTTGGTGGACGATAAACTAAAATTCTCCTGCTGCTTGAGGATGATTGAAAAATGTTTTCGTCAGTGAAAACCACCCTCTCCCAGAAGTCATTATCACGAAGAACGTTGTTCAGTGCAAAAATCACTCTGGCCTGTTTTTGTTCTTCTGTTAGAAAAGGCTTCTTTGCAGCAACTCGACAAGAGACTTCTGATTTCGTTACTCTTCTATTTACTGTTGCTAAAGAACCCGGAAATAATGTTACATTAGCTGCTTCAACAGACGTTGAAAAAGGATTTTGTCTGAGATGGTCAATAAGTCTCTCATCTTGCACTTACTCTTCTATTTACTGTTGCCAAAGAACCCGGAAATAATGTTACATTATCTGCTTCAACAGACGTTGAAAAAGGATTTTGTCTGAGATGCTCAATAAGTCTCTCATCTTGCACTTCAGAACTTACTTTTGGTCGTCCTGATCCATCTTTCCTATCCGTAGAATTATTTTCAATCCAGCGCTTTTTCCATCGCATTTTCGTCATTTTATCAACTTCAAAATGGGTGGCCGCTCTTCTTATAGACCAGCCGTCTTCTATAACTCGAGTGATAATTTGAACTTTTGTAAATGTTGATATTTGTGGCATTTTTAACGATGTCACACTGAATTTTAAACTGTCAGGCATACTAAGCTGGTGGAGCCTTATAATAGTATACACTAATGGAAAGCTAAGTTTTGTGACATAGGAAAAAATGCATGTAAGAGTTTTTTTTGAAATTAAGTGTACTTCACAGCAACAGATGTTTGAGTTTCACAAATGACCTGTTTAAGAGCTGTCACAGTTTTGTCATTTCTTAATTAAAAGTGGGAACGATGAAAAGCGAATTTGAAAAGTTAGTCGATAGAGTAATGATAACTTCGATGAAATGTTTTATCAGTCTAACGTTGATTATGATTATAAAGGTATTTTTTATTAAATATTATTTTATTATTTACAACAAATGTTGGATCATCAGCGATGCAAAACCCTATTGTCATTTTGTTGATGGTGTATTGGGCCCTAATTCATGAGCAAGAAACGACATAGATTTATGTGCGCTCCCCGAGTTCAAAGCCAAGAATCTGGTGCATTTCCCAGCCACGAATCCACGTAAATGGTATTTTTTGACCTAAAATTTCTAAAAAGTTTTTCCAAAAATCTACGAATTAGTTTGACAAAACATCTGCTGTCATCGAAAATCAGTTGATAACGGTTCACAAAATATGTACCTACGGGTATAGAAGGCGATCTGACGACTTAGGGCCCTGTTATAATAAGTTTTTTGCTACTGTTGCGCCTCTAGTGACTCGGTCCCAAAGCTTAAATTAGGGTAGCGGCGCCGGCGCCCGGAAATTTGAATTCGGGTATTTTTTAAAGTATATCAGTTCATTAGAAACAACATTATTTTGGAAAAACTTATTTCATCAATAATTAATTTTATTTTCCAAAGTATTGTTGATTCTAATGACTATAAATTTAAGAAATAAACCAAATGCGTCGTATTTAATATATTATATTATTCTTTTAAGAAGATATAATAGTATACATATCGAAACTACTGTATTTATTAATAAACTATTTTTTCAGCTTCCCATGCCGGCCTTAATAGCAGCAGTTTCTTTGAACACTTGCGAGTTTTCTTCATTTTCAAAAAATTTGGTGTAACTGGTTACCCATAAGCATTTTTGAACGGAATGGGCTAAAAAAAAAATGTAACTAATTAACAAATAGGCTAAGTAAATGCCCTATCAGTCTTATTAGAGCGTTAATAGACATCAAAATTGGTGATACCGTAGGCAAAATCGGTTATTTTTCTCCCGTATCCAAAAATAATAGAACCGAAATACGTTACTTACAGAGGCCTAACGGGGCCCGCATGGTTATTTTTTCTAACCAACCAGATTTATTTCTGAGAAAAAGCTGCAGCTGGTAAATAATAATTCGTTTTTTTGTTTAGTTATAGGTTTTTAATTTTTTTGTGAAAGTGAATTTGCAAAAACAGGAATTGTTGTTTTCTTTTCTGTATGTGGGCAAAAAAATACGGTTACGGTAATTTATGTTTGTGGTTTTAAAACTTTTTTTAGCATCTTAGTTACACGGAAAGAAATAATGTCCTATAATTCAGTAAATCATGTTATCAATTTTAGAACCTGTCAATTTGCTGAACTTTAGTACAATATATTTGATTTTATCTTCTGTGTACTTGAATTTAGTACGGCCTTACTAATATCTATCTTTGTACAGTATTTATCGCTAGAATAAGCTTAACAGACCCTAATATTTGATTTAAATATTTAAGCATGAAACTCTAGTACATGCAGCTGCTACTAAATATAATTATAAAAATGTTTTGGTTTTAGTATTTACCATTGAACTAATGATAAGTACATAAGTACTTACTTAACTATAGCAGTAGTTTTTATTCTTTATAAAAATTGGTAGTAAATTATGTTACTACCACTTAGTATACAGGGTTCCTAAGCAAATCCTTAGGGAGCCAAGCAGCCGTGTATAAGACACAGACAAACGGAAAAGCACATTAGGCAGAAAAGGATGGGCATGGGGCGATGTTGTCACTACATCTTACACGTAGTAAATCCATTCCAGGTTGTTGTTTTCTAATGTTTTCCATTTTCATACCTTTAGGACTGGAATAAAAATTGTTTTTGCTCGACTTTAATACCAAACTGATGAAAGATATCGTAAAAAAATATTTTTCGGCTTTTCATTTTGTAACCATTGTCCTTACGCACTGTTTACAGGCTGGGGACTGAGATACATACAAATGCCTAACCTAAAGCGTTCATACACGGCCGGAGAATTCGACTGAGATATTTCCGTAGAAACTTTATCAAGCAAATAGGACGATTTGACGCCTTCGAACATCCAAGCCGGGTTTTGCACTTTGATTCGAAATCAAAAAGGAGGAACAGTCAGATGTGGGGCCGTGCACAAACTACGTAACGGTGATTTTACCAATTTTTGACCCCCTCCCTATGTAATGTTTTGTAACGGTTTGGCACGCCACTCCCCTAATATTACGTAACGATTTCAAGACCACTACCCCCCCCCCAAAAAAAAAAAACTTTTCACTTATTTTCATTCCAAATTTTCTTAGTTTCACACAAATGCAAACACTGTCGAAAACCCCCCTCCCCCTACGTAACGTTTTGTAACCCCCCTCCCCCCTATGACCATTACGTAATTTGTGCACGGCCCCTGTAGTCCCAGTGAAGGAGGGCGAGAAAAGTTATATTTTTTTCTTAAAAATTATACTCTTTAACCTATTTCTTTGCGTTCCCGAAATTACGTAATTTTTGAAAAAAAATTGTAAGCGGCGCCATTTTTATTTCGTGCTTTGTTTTTCTAACATTTTTGCGTTCGGCTAATTTAATTGAAAAATTTTTGCCTGCGGCGCCCTTTATCTTCTCACTCGAAACCAAGATCCCCCGTTTTAGGAAAACTGATCCCGTCTCTGTTTCTAAATTTTTTCGAATAAAAGTAGAGTATGACCAGGGGGGATATAATTTTTTTCTACAGTATGACGAAAATTTTGAGAAAATTGAAGAAAAAAATAAAAAAAAGTGGCAGAGCTCAAGTTTTTCGTAAAAAAAACGTTTTTTGTAAAGAAACAGAGCAAAATAAATCTTTTCACCTCTTTTTGGGTGTTACAAATATTGGCAGCCCCTTATTTTTCGCTTTTACCCTCCCGCTAGTTTTGAAGAATTGGTTCGCTACATGTTTCGAGATCATGTCATAAAACACCTCGAAAATATCAAATGTAGTGTAGGGCCAGCTTTATTTAAAATCAATAATATCGCAAGCAAAAAGCTCTGCAGAAAAAACAGCGCCGTTTGTTGATTTCTTTGGCTGCTAGTGCTAGCTGCATGGTTTGGCCGTTTCCGGATAGTCACTAGTAGAACAGAATGGAAAGAAATTTAATTAAAAGCGAAGATATTTCTTTCTAATGTTAACAACCTCACGAGTTTATCGCTCAGTATCGTAAATAATGGACCCTGCCGCCTTCTTTAAGCAAAAAAAAGCTGTGGTTTGGACCTGAAAACATCTAATTTTTAATTAGTTTTTCCTCGATCATCTCATGGTGTGGCCGCCATCTAGCGGAATTTGCAGACATCTTGTCAACGGTTATTATTGCAACTATGATTTATGCTCACAATGAAAGAGTGGCGACAATTTTTTCTCATGAAAGCAGTCCGGAGATAATAACAAACTGGCACCATTGCTCAATATACCTGTTTCTTTTGTGCGTGCAGAACTTTCTAGGCCATTTCTGTTTGATTTATTGAAATCCTATCCCTAAGGAAAATCTTAGGAACCCTGTACATAAGGATAGATACTAGTACAGGTGAATTAGATTCTTAATATTCAATATGCACGTACTAAAGGTAAATTTAGTTGTACTAATTTTTAACGGTTTTTTATTTTACTAGTTTTTAGTGTGTAGTACTAATATTTAGGACATATTTCTTTCCGTGTACGGCAAACAAATAAGGTGACGATAAATTAGTGGTCATATTCAATAATAGAGAGTTAATTAACTCTCTATTATTAAATATGCTGTTTTTCCTTTGGTATGTAGAAACCTTGCCTGGTATTTACCATTAAAGTCTGTTTCAGACTCTGGCGGTAAATGCAAGGATGTAATTACATGCCGAATTAGAAGGCTTCGTCCACAGTTTTTTGAATAGTTTTCTGGTTTAAAATGTTGGGTGTATACTCTAAACCTATAAAACGTTTCAGATGGCAAACCATTGTCTTTGGCGAACTTGATCTCTAGGGTGTGGAAACCGATGAAGCAGAGGATTACTGGGACACTCTGGAACACTGGAACACAACATTTGGGCATAGTTTTCCAATTGTACTTATTACCAAAATCCAACAAATTACTGTAACAGTTTAAAAAAGGCCAAAAACCCATAAAACTAAAAAACTTCAACAAAAAAAACCTCATGAAAAGAACGAAAAGACGATGACATTGATCGACATTGATTAAGATAGATGTCATCGGCGCGATTTGTCGCGTGAGCTTCGGGACCGAGTCCCCAGAGACGCTGTAACTTGTTTTTTGTGATGCCCTTAGTAAGAGTTTTCTCTAAGTCCGTAGGTATATGCTTTGTGTAACGGTTTTGCTAATTTTGTTTTATTCCAGATCAAAACTGAATTCAGAAAATAATTATTTAGTACTTTGTTATTTTGGATATATTGGAGAAGAATCCTTCGAATTCCGTGGACAGCGAGAAGAACCAATGCGTCCGTCATTCAAGAAATCAAAGAACTCGTCTAATAATTCAGGGACAGGTAGAAGGTATCAGACCCAGAAGTAGTCACCAACACGCTGGATCGACCAAATAAGGAAATCCACAGAATTAACAGTAAACCAAGCTGCTTACAGCGCTCGAATAAGTTGAAGCTATGATCACGACTCCTCTGCTAAGAGGAAAACGACGAAGAAGAACTTTGTTATATTAGTACCCTTTTAAACCAAACGAGAGTTTGCTAATTTTAACCACAAACGAAAATAAAAAATTAGTTCCCTGCGTTTTCGTAAAATTATAAATTATAGGAAACACGCAATCGTAAAAAATTATCAGTAACTTTAAAGCTCTGTGAATATTGTCATCAGGGACTTATCGGCACATAAAGTTGGCTATTTTTGACAGTTCCACACGAAGTTTAAACAACTACACATATTTCTAGGCACTTTACCCATTTGACTGGAACGCATTTTTTAGGAAAGTTTCACTTAAATTTTCTCGTTTAGGTGTTCTTATCCAACTATAAGGAAAACACTTTATCAGGACTGCTCATTATTATGTAAAATTAAAGTTAGACCGCGCTCTTCTAGGTTGTCGCAGCCATCCGAAACCTACGGTCGGGCTAGCCGCCCAGTGCGTCTATTCTTGAATCGAGAGAAAATTTGCTCCCAGGGAGTCAAATTCTCTCACTATTATACATCTCATTGGTCCAAATCTTCGGTTTAATTCGGTTTCTCTCAGTTTTGCCCGATATTGATCGAAAGTAATTCTCTTAGTCAAAACCAATAGTCAGCGTCAACGTATCTTCGGTAAACCACAGATTAACAAAAGCAAGTTGCGAGCCTCTTTAAGGGGATGCATATTCTGTAGCAACAAAAAATGTTAAAAGTGAGCCACAGTAGACCCAATAGTGGTCGCAGTGGACGAATCAATCAATCAATTAATGCATACGGCCCTTAATAAAGGATTTGAATTCAGATTTATCAGTTCCAATTGGTTATGCTGCTTATATGAAAGAAACGTATCCCAATATAAAGCTATTGTTGGGAACTGTGCAATATAACAATTATGACAAAAAAAGAACTTAAAAAACCTCCAAATCAGTTACTTTAACCGAAAAGAAAGTACAAAACAAAAGATCAAGAGATCTTGAGTGGAAATAACGAAAATTCAAACTTGGATGAGCATCCCACAAGGAACATACAAAAGACCAAAGCGAAAAGAGAAATGATTAAACGATGTTTCGCCCTGGTTAACCAGCGTGGGCTCATCAGTGGTTTCACTGGTCACTCTCTACCATACATCATTAAACACCATCATACACTTTGATTTCCAACTTTGAATCAGTCACAAATAGGCATCGTTCCGCACTGGTACTTATCCAAGTTACCTGATATGGATTCGTCCTGGCGTGTTAATATTTCCAGTAGGATTATGCTCCAAAGGCAATTAAAACAAAAAAAGAAGTTAAAAAACCTCCAAATCTGTTGCTTCAACCGAAAAGAAACTAAAAAACAAAAGATCAAGAGATCTTGGGTGGAAATAACGAAATTTCAAACTTGGATGAGCATCCCACAAGGAACACACAAAAGACCAAAGCGAAAAGAGAAACGATTAAACGATGTTTCGCCCTGGGTAACCAGCGTGGGCTCATCAGTGGTTTCACTGGTCACCCTCTACCATACATCATTAAACACCATCATACACTTTGATTTCCAACTTTGAATCACTCACAAATAGGCATCGTTCCGCACTGTTAATATTTCCAGTAGGATTACGCTCCAAAGGCAATTAAAACAAAAAAAAGAAGTTAAAAAACCTTCAAATCTGTTGCTTCAACCGAAAAGAAACTAAAAAACAAAAGATCAAGAGATCTTGGGTGGAAATAACGAAAATTCAAACTTGGATGAGCATCCCACAAGGAACACACAAAAGACCAAAGCGAAAAGGGAAACGATTAAACGATGTTTCGCCCTGGGTAACCAGCGTGGGCTCATCAGTGGTTTCACTGGTCACCCTCTACCATACATCATTAAACACCATCATACACTTTGATTTCCAACTTTGAATCACTCACAAATAGGCATCGTTCCGCACTGTTAATATTTCCAGTAGGATTACGCTCCAAAGGCAATTAAAACAAAAAAAGAAATTAAAAAACCTCCAAATCTGTTGCTTCAACCGAAAAGAAACTAAAAAACAAAAGATCAAGAGATCTTGGGTGGAAATAACGAAAATTCAAACTTGGATGAGCATCCCACAAGGAACACACAAAAGACCAAAGCGAAAAGAGAAACGATTAAACGATGTTTCGCCCTGGGTAACCAGCGTGGGCTTATCAGTGGTTTCACTGGTCACCCTCTACCATACATCATTAAACACCATCATACACTTTGATTTCCAACTTTGAGTCACTCACAAATAGGCATCGTTCCGCACTGGTATTTATCCAAGTTACCTGATACGCATTCGTCCTGGCGTGTTAATATTTCCAGTAGGATTATGCTCCTAAGGCAATTAAAACAAAAAAAGAAGTTAACCAAACCACTGATGAGCCCACGCTGGTTACCCAGGGCGAAACATCGTTTAATCGTTTCTCTTTTCGCTTTGGTCCTTTGTGTGTTCCTTGTGGGATGCTCATCCAAGTTTGAATTTTCGTTATTTCTACCCAAGATCTCTTGATCTTTTGTTTTTTATAACAATTATGGTTGGCAAATTTGTGCACATTTGAAAGTAGTAGCTGCACGCAGTTGGGGTATACAAGATACTGTTGTTTTCTATCCGAATGGGATAGCTGAGCTAAAAGGGACCACTATAAAAGAAAAAATTAGCCACAAAGACAATCTTTTGTACCGAGAGTGAAAAATATTACGAACAATCCTTTATTTGCCTTATTTAAAAACTTAAAGCTATGAATCTGCATTTAATCACATAAAACAAAAATTTATCAGAATAAGTGAAGCCAAGATTAAACAGGGATTCGGGATTTGCCGCTGTGCTTGAGGGAAAAGAAAAACAGGCATGGGAGGATGGTGGTGACCAAATTCTTAGGAAATAGAAGAGCAGAAAATTATCCGAGAGATAGTAAACAAACTTCTACAATCATATGAAAATATGGGATGTAATATGTCCTCAAAAATACACTTTCTAGACTCTCACTTAGACTATACTTCCCCGAAAACTGTGTGAGTGACGAAAATTAGGAATGATTCCATCAAGAAATTGCAAATATGGAAAAAGATACCAAGGAAAGTAGAATGTTTCAGTGTTAGGTGATTACTGTTGGACGCTTTGTGGAGAGGAACCAGAGGCTGTGTATAAGAGAAACTTAAAAAGATGTAAGAAAAGTGAATTTTAATTAGCTAACATTAAGAGTAGTTCTTATAATAAAAATAGTAGCAAGAACGTTTTAGGTAACAAACTTAGGAGTCATCCATTACAAGAGGGGGAGGGAGGATTCAGACGAAAAATGCGAGGATAGTGGTGGGTAATGTTCCTATAAATATGTATTGCGTGCGCAATTGTCAAAAATAGTGCCGAATTTATGTACCGCTAAGTCACTATTATGCCCAAATTACTGAATAACGTAACGCTGCGTTATTTAGTGACTCAAAATGTATTTGATTGCAAGGCGTTTCCTTCTTTATAATTTTAGGTGGTACTGCAAGCATACTGTTCACCATGGCAAAACTACGTGGCAAAATAGATGCTCTGGATATTATTAATGGCATTCTGGGCTCCCTGGTGGCTGTCACTGCTGGATGTTTTTTGTATAAAGGTATATAAAAAACAGTTTTTTTTAAAGGTAATAAAATAGTCGCTCTGAGGGCCGGTTTCTCAATAGCTAGTTAGCGTTAAGAGTGTAGTCTTTACCGAGGCCTTGGAGCGAACGTGACGTCACCAGTCGCCGGGCACGGAGAGGCCTCCCACACCTAAAATTTGTGACTGCGTAGATACTCTCCTTGTCTGCAGGTGATTATAGGCCAGTCAAATAAGCATCTAAATAAATCATGACTTTTATTTTTTCTATGTTCTCACTATTATTTTGGCAAATTAGACAATTTCTTTAGCACCAGGCGATAGGCTGATTAGTTTTTAAATGGTGCTAAGGGGAAAATCAACATATGGTTGTCACATGTAAATGGATAATTTCACTTTCAACAAAAACGGTACTTCTCCGAAGTTTGTCAGAGCCGTAGATTTTGACATATTCAAAAAAATAAACTTATAAAAATTCTCACTTACAAACCGTAGCAGCTAGCGAAACACGGTTATCACATTCAGGGCCGGTCAATGGCGAACGTCGTTGAAGTTAGATTTCAAATTTTCGATCGGAATTCAAAAAATATGAAGTTGAAAGATCCTCGAAGTGGGGGGGGGGGTACAATCTAGTATCTCCGATTTCGTTCAAAATTGGTATATAACGGTTTTTGCCATCGAGGATTACGAATTTTCGATCAGAATTGAAAAAATTTAAAATTGATAGCTCCTCGCTGAGTTGGGAGGGGGGTACCATCTAGTATATCCGATTTTGTTTAAAATTGGTATTTGGCGTTTTTTAGTGTAGAAGATCACAAATTTTTGATCAGAATTGAAGAACTATAAAGTTGATAGCTTCTAGCTGAGTTGGCGGGGGGGTACCATCTAGTATCTCCGATTTTGTTTCAAATTGGTATATTATAGCGGTTTTTGGGTTCCAGGATTACGAATTTTCGATAAGAATTGAAAAACTATAATGATAGCTTCTCTCTGAGTTGGGGGGGGGGGGGGGGTTCCATCTAGTATCTCCGATTTTGTTTAAAATTGGTTTATAGCGGTTTTTGGGGTCAAGGATTACGAATTTTCGATCAAAATTGAAAAATTTATAAAGATGATATCTTCTCGCTGAGTTGGGGGAGGGGGGATTCCATCTAGATCTTTGATTGCGTTCAAAATTGGTATATAGCGTTTTTTGGGGTCAAGGATTATGAATTTTCGATCAGATTTGAAAAAATATAAAGTTAATAGCTTCCCGCTGAGTTGGGGGTGGGTACCATCTAGTATCTTCGATTTCGTTCAAAATTAGTATATAGCGGTTCTTCGGGTCGAAAATTACGAATTTTCGCTCAGAGTTGAAATAATATAAAGTTGTTAGCTTCTCGCTGAGTTGGAGGGGGGGTACCATCTAGCCCGATTTTGTTTAAAATTGGTATATAGCGGTTTTTGGGTTCCAGAATTACGAATTATGAATTTTCGATCAGATATGAAAAAATATAAAGTTGATAGCTTCCCGCTGAGTTGGGGTAGGGTACCATCTAGTATCTTCGATTTCGTTCAAAATTAGTATATAGCGGTTTTTCGGGTCGAAAATTACGAATTTTTCATAAAAATTGAAAAACTATAAAGTTGATAGCTTCTCGCTGAGTTGGGGGTCGGGTACCATCTAGTATCTCCGATTTTGTTTAAAATTGGTATAAAGGAGTTTTTGGGGCCAAAAATTGAGAATTTTAAACCAAAAATTCACAGCTTCTGGAGGGGAGCGTATCATCTAAGTATCTAGGATTTAATTCACAATTGGTATTAATTGGTTTGGGGGGTCAAGACTTACAAATGTTGGTTCAGATTTCACAAATTATGAAGTTAACAGTTCTCCGGTGGGGCGGGTTCCATCTAAGCACCTCAGATTTCTTTTAAAATCCCAGTACAATAGATTTTGTTCAAAAATGGTATATAGAGTTTTGGGAGCCGAAAGTTACGAATTTTCTCAACTTTTGCAAATTATAAAGTTAACAGTTGCCTGAGGGTTGACAGCTCCTCGAACACAAAGGGTGTACCATCTATAAGTATCTTCGATTTTGTTCAAAATTGGTATTTAGGTGAAGTTGTCATGCCATATGTTATTCACAAATCGATAGCTGTCAAAATGTCCTTTTAACAAGCATATTTTTTTTCTGTACGAGACTCTAAAGTACGGAAAAACAACCCTAAATTCAGAAAAAGCTTGAATTTTGCAAGTTTTTTATAGTTTTAAAATTTCCTTGTCATTCCATACGGTATACACAAATCAATAGCCATCAAATGTGAAATTTTGACAGTTACCGATCCGTGTATACCGTATGCGGTGACAACGTCACGATTGGTATTTAGAAATTTTAAAACTTTAACAAATATAGAATATTCAACCATTTTTTCATTTTAGGGGCGTTGCTTGGAACCTTAGGATTTGGTACAGTAAAAAGAAATTATACCTGCGTGACAACGTCTCGATTGGTATTTAGAAATTTGAAAATTTTAAAAACTTGGAAAATTCAACCATTTTATGATATAGGGGGTATTTTTCAGCCCCTTAGGGTTTCGCACAGAAGAAACAAATTAATCCTGTAAGAAGACCATTTTGACAGCTATCGATTCGAGTATAACGGATGGAGTGACAACACGGTTGGTATTTAGAAATTCTAAGCAAAGCATTTTCTGAATTTAGGCGTGTTTTTCCGTAGTTTAGGGTGTTGCACAGAAAAAACAAATTAAGCTGGTAGAAAGGCTACTTTGACAGTTATCGATTTGTGTAAATCTTATGGCGCGACAACGTCACGATTGGTATTTGCAAATTTTATAACTTTAAAAAACTTCAAAATTCACCCTTTTTCTGAATTATGGCGTGTTTTTTCGTACTATAAGGTCTCGTGCAGAAAAAAAATATTATGCATATTTAAAGGCCATTTTGACAGATAATAATATGTCGATAACATATGGCGTGACTATGACGTCAACTAAATACCAATTTTGAACAAAATCGGAGATATTTATAGATGGTACCTCTCTTGTGTTCGAGGAACCAACAATCCTAATTCTTAATCCCCAAAACCACCAATATACCAATTTTAAACAAAATCGAAGATACTAGATGGTATACCCTCCCCAACTCAGCGAGAAGCTATCAACTTTATAGTTTTTCAATTTTGATCAAAAATTCGTAATCCTCGACCCCAAAAACCGCTATTTACCAATTTTGAACGAAATCGAAGATACTAGATGATACCCCTCCCTCCAGAAGCTGTCAACTTAATTTTTTCAATCTGGTCAAAAATTCTCAATTTTCGCCTCCAAAAAAACCCTTTATATCAATTTTAAACCAAATCGAAGTAACTAGATGGTACGCCCCCACAACTCAGCGAGAAGCTATCAACTTTTTTTTAATTCTGAGCGAAAATTCGTAATCCTCGACCACAAAAACCGCTATATACCAATTTTGAACGAAATCGAAAATCTAGATGGTACCCCCTCCACCAACTTAGCGAGAAGCTATCAACTTTATAGTTTTTCAATTCAGATCGAAGATTCGTAATCCTCGACCCCAAAAACCGCTATATACCAATTTTAAACAAAATCGGAGATACTAAATGGTACCCCCCCAACTCAGCGAGAAGCTATCAGCTTTATAGTTTCTTAATTCTAATCGAAAATTCGTAATCCTCGACCGCAAAAACCGCTTTATACCAATTTTGAACGAAATCGAAGATCTAGATGGTACCCCCCCCAACTCAGCGAGAAGCTATCATCAACTTTATAGTTTTTCCTCGACTCCAAAAACCACTACATACCAATTTTAAACAAAATCGGAGATAAGAGACGGTACCCCCCCCCCAACTCAGCGAGAAGCTATCAGCTCTATAGTTTTTCAACTCAAATCGTAAATTCGTAATCCTCGACCCCAAAAACCGCTATATACCAATTTTAGACAGAATCGGAGATACTAGATGTTCGCCCCCCCCCCAACTCAGCGAGAAGCTATCAACTCTATAGTTTTTCAATTCTGATCAAAAATTCGTAATCCTCGACTCTAAAAACCGCTTTATACCAATTTTGAACGAAATCGAAGAACTAGATGGTACCCCCCCCCAACTCAGCGAGAAGCTATCATCAACTTTATAGTTTTTCCTCGACTCCAAAAACCACTACATACCAATTTTAAACAAAATCGGAGATACGAGACGGTACCCCCCCCCCAACTCAGCGAGAAGCTATCAGCTCTATAGTTTTTCAATTCTAATCGTAAATTCGTAATCCTCGACCCCAAAAACCGCTATATACCAATTTTAGACAGAATCGGAGATACTAGATGGTCGCCCCCCCCCCAACTTAGCGAGAAGCTATCAACGTTATACTTTTTCAATTCTCATCAAAAATTCGTAATCCTCGACCCCAAAAACCGCTATATACCAATTTTGAACGAAATCGAAGATCTAGATGGTACCCCCCCCCAACTCACCGAGAAGCTATCAACTTTATAGTTTTTCAATTCTGATCAAAAATTCGTAATCCTCGACTCCAAAAACAGCTATATACCAATTTTGAACGAAATCGAAGATCTAGATGGTACCCTCTCCCCCAACTCAGCGAGAAGCTATCAACTTTATAGTTTTTCAATTCTGATCAAAAATTCGTAATCCTCGACTCCAAAAACCACTACATACCAATTTTAAACAAAATCGGAGATACGAGACGGTACCCCCCCCCAACTCAGCGAGAAGCTATCAACTTTATAGTTTTTCAAGTCTAATCGAAAATTCGTAATCCTCGACTCCAAAAACCCCTACATACCAATTTTAAACAAAATCGGAGATACGAGACGGTACCCCCCCCCCCCAACTCAGCGAGAAGCTATCAGCTCTATAGTTTTTCAATTCTAATCGTAAATTCGTAATCCTCGACCCCAAAAACCGCTATATACCAATTTTGAACGAAATCGAAGATCTAGATGGTACCCCCCCCCAACTCACCGAGAAGCTATCAACTTTATAGTTTTTCAATTCTGATCAAAAATTCGTAATCCTCGACTCCAAAAACAGCTATATACCAATTTTGAACGAAATCGAAGATCTAGATGGTACCCTCTCCCCCAACTCAGCGAGAAGCTATCAACTTTATAGTTTTTCAATTCTGATCAAAAATTCGTAATCCTCGACTCCAAAAACCACTACATACCAATTTTAAACAAAATCGGAGATACGAGACGGTACCCCCCCCCAACTCAGCGAGAAGCTATCAACTTTATAGTTTTTCAAGTCTAATCGAAAATTCGTAATCCTCGACTCCAAAAACCCCTACATACCAATTTTAAACAAAATCGGAGATACGAGACGGTACCCCCCCCCCAACTCAGCGAGAAGCTATCAGCTCTATAGTTTTTCAATTCTAATCGTAAATTCGTAATCCTCGACCCCAAAAACCGCTATATACCAATTTTGAACGAAATCGAAGATCTAGATGGTACCCCCCCCCAACTCACCGAGAAGCTATCAACTTTATAGTTTTTCAATTCTGATCAAAAATTCGTAATCCTCGACTCCAAAAACAGCTATATACCAATTTTGAACGAAATCGAAGATCTAGATGGTACCCTCTCCCCCAACTCAGCGAGAAGCTATCAACTTTATAGTTTTTCAATTCTGATCAAAAATTCGTAATCCTCGACTCCAAAAACCACTACATACCAATTTTAAACAAAATCGGAGATACGAGACGGTACCCCCCCCCCAACTCAGCGAGAAGCTATCAACTTTATAGTTTTTCAAGTCTAATCGAAAATTCGTAATCCTCGACTCCAAAAACCCCTACATACCAATTTTAAACAAAATCGGAGATACGAGACGGTACCCCCCCCCCCAACTCAGCGAGAAGCTATCAGCTCTATAGTTTTTCAATTCTAATCGTAAATTCGTAATCCTCGACCCCAAAAACCGCTATATACCAATTTTAGACAGAATCGGAGATACTAGATGGTCGCCCCCCCCCCAACTTAGTGAGAAGCTATCAACGTTATACTTTTTCAATTCTCATCAAAAATTCGTAATCCTCGACCCCAAAAACCGCTATATACCAATTTTGAACGAAATCGAAGATCTAGATGGTACCCCCCCCCAACTCACCGAGAAGCTATCAACTTTATAGTTTTTCAATTCTCATCAAAAATTCGTAATCCTTGACCCCAAAAACCGCTATATAACAATTTTGAACGAAATCGAAGATCTAGATGGTACCCCCTCCCCCAACTCAGCGAGAAGCTATCAACTTTATATTTTTTCAATTCAGATCGAAGATTCGTAATCCTCGACCCCAAAAACCGCTACATACCAATTTTAAACAAAATCGGAGATACTAAATGGTACCCCCCTAACTCAGCGAGAAGCTATCAGCTTTATAGTTTTTTAATTCTGATCGAAAATTCGTAATCCTCTACCGCAAAAACCGCTTTATACCAATTTTAAACAGAATCGGAGATACTAGATGTTTGCCCCCCCCCAACTCAGCGAGAAGCTATCAGCTCTATAGTTTTTCAATTCTAATCGTAAATTCGTAATCCTCGACCCCAAAAACCGCTATATACCAATTTTAGACAGAATCGGAGATACTAGATGTTCGCCCCCCCCCCCCAACTCAGCGAGAAGCTATCAACTCTATAGTTTTTCAATTCTGATCAAAAATTCGTAATCCTCGACTCTAAAAACCGCTTTATACCAATTTTGAACGAAATCGAAGAACTAGATGGTACCCCCCCCCAACTCAGCGAGAAGCTATCATCAACTTTATAGTTTTTCCTCGACTCCAAAAACCACTACATACCAATTTTAAACAAAATCGGAGATACGAGACGGTACCCCCCCCCCAACTCAGCGAGAAGCTATCAGCTCTATAGTTTTTCAATTCTAATCGTAAATTCGTAATCCTCGACCCCAAAAACCGCTATATACCAATTTTAGACAGAATCGGAGATACTAGATGGTCGCCCCCCCCCAACTTAGCGAGAAGCTATCAACGTTATACTTTTTCAATTCTCATCAAAAATTCGTAATCCTCGACCCCAAAAACCGCTATATACCAATTTTGAACGAAATCGAAGATCTAGATGGTACCCCCCCCCAACTCACCGAGAAGCTATCAACTTTATAGTTTTTCAATTCTGATCAAAAATTCGTAATCCTCGACTCCAAAAACAGCTATATACCAATTTTGAACGAAATCGAAGATCTAGATGGTACCCTCTCCCCCAACCCAGCGAGAAGCTATCAACTTTATAGTTTTTCAATTCTGATCAAAAATTCGTAATCCTCGACTCCAAAAACCACTACATACCAATTTTAAACAAAATCGGAGATACGAGACGGTACCCCCCCCCCAACTCAGCGAGAAGCTATCAACTTTATAGTTTTTCAAGTCTAATCGAAAATTCGTAATCCTCGACTCCAAAAACCCCTACATACCAATTTTAAACAAAATCGGAGATACGAGACGGTACCCCCCCCCCCAACTCAGCGAGAAGCTATCAGCTCTATAGTTTTTCAATTCTAATCGTAAATTCGTAATCCTCGACCCCAAAAACCGCTATATACCAATTTTAGACAGAATCGGAGATACTAGATGGTCGCCCCCCCCCCAACTTAGTGAGAAGCTATCAACATTATACTTTTTCAATTCTCATCAAAAATTCGTAATCCTTGACCCCAAAAACCGCTATATAACAATTTTGAACGAAATCGAAGATCTAGATGGTACCCCCTCCCCCAACTCAGCGAGAAGCTATCAACTTTATATTTTTTCAATTCAGATCGAAGATTCGTAATCCTCGACCCCAAAAACCGCTACATACCAATTTTAAACAAAATCGGAGATACTAAATGGTACCCCCCTAACTCAGCGAGAAGCTATCAGCTTTATAGTTTTTTAATTCTGATCGAAAATTCGTAATCCTCTACCGCAAAAACCGCTTTATACCAATTTTAAACAGAATCGGAGATACTAGATGTTTGCCCCCCCCCCCCCCAACACAGCGAGAAGCTATCAACTTTATAGTTTTTCAATTCTGATAAAAAATTCGTAATCCTCGACTCTAAAAACCGCTATATACCAATTTTGAACGAAATCGAAGATCTAGATGGTACCCCCCCCCCAACTCAGCGAGAAGCTATCAACGTTATACTTTTTCAATTCTCATCAAAAATTCGTAATCCTCGACCCCAAAAACCGCTATATACCAATTTTGAACGAAATCGAAGATCTAGATGGTACCCCCCCAACTCACCGAGAAGCTATCAACTTTATAGTTTTTCAATTCAGATCGAAGATTCGTAATCCTCGACCCCAAAAACCGCTACATACCAATTTTAAACAAAATCGGAGATACTAAATGGTACCCCCCCCAACTCAACGAGAAGCTATCAGCTTCATAGTTTTTTAATTCTGATCGAAAATTCGTAATCCTCGACTGCAAAAACCGCTGTATACCAATTTTAAACAGAATCGGAGATACTAGATGTTCGCCCCCCCCCCAACTCAGCGAGAAGGAATCAACTTTATAGTTTTTCAATTCTGATCAAAAATTCGTAATCCTCGACTCCAAAAACCGCTATATACCAATTTTGAACGAAATCGAAGATCTAGATGGTACTCCCCCCCTAACTCAGCGAGAAGCTATCAGCTTTATAGTTTTTCAATTCTGATCGAAAATTCGTAATCCTCGACTCCAAAATCCACTACATACCAATTTTAAACAAAATCGGAGATACGAGACGAACGAAACGAAATAGTTTTTCAAATCTTGTCGAAAATCTAAAATCCTTACCCCCTCCCCTCTGATTTTTTTGTGCGCATTTATCCAACTCTACCCTAACTATTTTATAAACAAAATTTACGACAAATAATTAACATTGTTTTCTCACCGAACCTATAACGCACACCACATATTATAAAAATACGATCATTAGGGAATTATTGAAACGCAGTTAGGGCCCGGCACTAATAAGGCCGGGCACTATTTTGACGCTGTTGACAGATACGCATGCGCAAGAACGACCACATTTAGTGCCGACACTAATAAGGTTAGAACCTGCCCTTATTTGTGGAGGAATTATACTGGGCCGCATCTTGGCTGTGTCTAGCCGTATTTGACGTTTTTGACCACTATTCGCCATTTTTTTTACATTAACCCTACTTTCGGGAATTTTTTGTGTTGTGACGGCCAAAAAAGCAAAAATTCCGACAAAATAGTTATATTTTTATGAAACCGGATGACATAGCATAAGAAAATTAAAAAAAGCAAGGCTCAAATACTTCGTTTTACCGATGAAGACAATATTTGTTTGCTACGAGAAGTAGTTCAACAAAATCCCTTTAGAACTCTAAATGGTCCTTCTCTCCACCCTCCACAAAGACCTCTGCTTACAACACATCGCCCAAGCTTTTGATCACATATATAAAATATAAAAAAAAACAACACAGAATTTCGAAAACAGGCAGCATATTTATAGGTTAGAAATAAAGTCGTATGGTCACCGTTTTGCTAGAGGCGCGTTCAATAATTCTATAATTTGCACCTTTTAGAGCCAGGCACAGCCTGTGTTAAGGTCGGCGCTAAGTAGGCACTATCCAGTGCGTCCATTTTTCAATAATTCCTTATTAACGAAAAAATGGCCTTCTGACCATATTATTACCTAGACTTTTAGCAAATTTTTGTGAGCTTACTATAGTAACTATTGTTCTCTTTTTCTAAATGCATTCGGCTGAGAGAAATCCAGCTTACTCCATTTTTCAATAATTCCTTATTAACGAAAAAATGGCGTTCTGACCATATTATTACCTAGACTTTTAGCAAATTTTTGTGAGCTTACTATAGTAACTATTGTTCTCTTTTTTTAAATGCATTCGGCTGAGAGAAATCCAGCTTACTACAACATGAAAAAATGACCTGTCAGACCCGATTGTACACCCGTATATCTGTCAACGATAACTATATCAAGTAAGCTTGATCTCTCTCCGATCGATGCAATTAAAAGAAGAGAACAATAGTAACTATGGTAAGCACACAAAAAATTGCTATTTATCTTTCTTAACAAATTTTTGAAATAACTATTTATTTCAAAGATTACTCAGAATTAATAAATAATATTTATAATTTATTATTTATTAATTAAATAAACACTCTGTGTATAATGTTAGTTTGCACATAAGATAGATTAAAAAAATCCAATTAAAACAGGAATAATTTACGGCACGAATATATTTTTTTTACATGTACATCATCTTTTGACTGGCCTATAAATTGTTTCTCCTACAGAGTCTGCCCTGCCACTTTCGGTATGAAATTGTAATTCGTATAAATTTCGCTTGTAAGGGTTACTTTGTCCCTAAATTTAAGCGACAAAATTTTTTTTTTTCAAAATTTTTTAAAAAGTGTTAATTTTTCCATTTTTTGTTTCTGGTTCCGTGTGTACAGTGCTGAAAATGGGCAAAATATGTCATATTCACACCAATATTGTACAAAAATAACAAAAAAAAAATCGAAAAACTACCACTAGACAACCCTAAATTTATCCTTTATCTTCAAAACGATACCAAAATTATCAAAAAATTCCTTCGCTAAGATAGAAAAATTTTGGGCAAAAAATACCTCTACATCGGAATGTTTTTTTAGCGAAGACTATACTCTTAACTCGAGCAACATAAACTTTTAAAAATTATTAAAAAGCGGGATAAAATTAACTTCAGGGTAACCAGGGCTTCAAGATGAGGGTAAGTTAACTTACCTAAAGGTTAACCTAAAAAAATATTGGCTTAAAACAGCAAAAAACTGAGATTTATAGCCCGAGTTAATTTAACTGTCTGGGTAACCCGCTGAATTAGGTTGTACTGAACCTAACTTTTAGTTTTACCATAAAGTAAGTACCTCTAATTTTAACAACTTGCACGACTTAAAACGGCTATTTGGGAAGCCGCCCCCCAGGAACAATTTTTGCGTACACCATTGTTTAAACACTGAAATTAAAAAGAACAAAAATTGATACGATTGAATTTGAACTGGAGTGTAACTTTATGTAATTAAATATCGGAAAGTTTAATTTAGCGTACCTAGGTAGCTAAATTTTGGTCTATGATCTTTCAGGTTGGGAAGCAATAATTGTAGGTGCAGTAGGAGCCATTCTCGTATGTGGAGCTATGCCGCTTTTTGACATGGTAAACATTGATGACCCAGTAGGCGCAAGCGCAGTTCACGGCGTTGGTGGAATTTGGGGTTTGTAGATTTTTACCGTGCGTTCCTTTTTATTAGACACTTAAAGTAAATATTTCAACGCATCCGTATCGGTATACGTAACGCGTTCGAAACAAAGTCAAAATACCCTACATTTTTGACTTGCTCATGCCATGTTTCGAACGATGCCTGCTTCTTTGACGGGTGTGATGACAGAATCTCGTTGCGTACGGAAGGATGTACGTATCGTTAGGGACCCACGAACGTACGTAACGATTTCAATCAGCAGTCGTGTCATCGCACCCTTTAAAAAAGCGGGCATCGTTCGAAACATCGCATAAACAAGTCAAAAATGTAGCGTATTTTGACTTTGTTTCGAACGCGTTACGTATACCGATACGGATGCATTGAAATATTTACCCTGAGTGTCTAATGAATCCCAATCATAAAGTGCTTTTGGGTCGCCCATCCGTATATATAGACATTTCCATAGACAAAATATCAAAAGATCTTGGGTGGAAATAACATAAATTCAAACTTGGATGAGCATCCCACAAGGAACACACAAAGGACCAAAGTGAAAAGAGAAATGATTAAACGATGTTTCGCTCTGGGTAACCAGCGTGAGCTCATCAGTGGATTCACTAGTCACCCTCCCCATACATCATTAAACACCATCATACACTTTGATTTCCAACCTTGAATCACTCACAAATAAGATCGTTCGGCACTGGTAGTTATCTAAGTTATCTGATTGGAAATATTAACACGCCAGGACGAATCTGTATAAGTACCAGTGCCGAACGAGGCTTATTTTTGACTGATTCAAGGTTGGAAATCAAAGTGTACGATAAGGCGCGTTTCTGCGAGCTTAACATAGTTACTAATATTCTCTTTTTCTAAATGCATTCGTCTGAGAGAGACCCATCATACCAGGAACATACCGCCTGTACACCCTTCGACCCCGCTGTCTAACTACCTTTTTGAGATAGTTATCCCCTGACAGGTATGCGGGGTCGAAGGGTGTAAAGGCGCCTATAGTGTTTAAAAAAAAAGCTCAATAATATACATAAAATTGACTTCTCGAAACTAAATTTTAAGCATTATTAGCAAATTACTAACTACTTCTGACAAAAAAACAGTTAGTTTAAACCGAGGTATAAACTTGTGTTTAAAAATCATCAGATTTTTTATAAAGGCAACATTTTCTGACGGTTTGTGAAGAATCGCGTCCTACGTCGCTGAAATTTAGATTGCTAGTGTGAAATTAAATAAGGAACAAAAATACGATTAAAAATTTAATCTGCGAATAATACTGTCAAAAATTTTGGCCAAATTGTGTAACAAAATTATATTTTATTGTATATTTTACATACAGCTGTCTACATTTTATACACATTTGTGTAATACGTTTACACAATTTTTGGTTAAACAACGCATTTAAAAAAAATACACAAGTATTTTTTTTCGTGCAAATAGATGAAAATGTAACATTAATTTTTAGGGGTTATTGCAGTTGGTATATTTGCTGAAGATCCATTTCCTCTAGATACTACTAATGGCCGGAGTGGAATTATTAAAGGTATGATATTTGTTATGTATTACCTATTACTTACTTGGTACAAACTACAAACGCACGGGAGTGTATCTACTCTAGAAGGGTTGATAAGCACTAGATACAATTTTTCACAGTGTTTGTTTTACCAGAAGTGAGCAACTCGATTTGGCAGTTGTTAGGGAAATGTTGAATAGAGATTAACATTTTTAATACCTACCGTGTATCTACCTCACTGTTTTCTTGGTCAAAACTTGACATATTTTATAACAAGAGAAAAACATCAGTCCATTTTATAAAATCGGTTTACATGCAAATATGAAAAAAACTAGAAAGAGAGGGCAAAATGAGTTGCCCACCTCTGGTAGAACAACAACTATCTCTCGTAGTGTAGAAAACGTTTAGTTTGTATACCTAAGGGCCATATGCATAGTCATTCCTTAAGGAAGAAGGGAGCCTTCAGAATGACATTTTTAGCATCTTTATAACCTTACAGAAAAATGATTCGGAAAAAACTCCGATACTAGCCCAACGTTCCAACCACTGAGCTATCGAGGCCTCGGTATTGACCTGCAGCTATTTGAAAAACTTTTCCGCCGATTTATTTGTTACTACTGAGGCGATTTTTAAAGCCTGACGCTGCGCCACAGCGCGGCGTCTTGCGAATAATCTAGAGATTGTTATACCTTTAAAGACAAGGAGGTACACATTTACGATTTTTATATAGGGTGGTCCAATAAGACTGACGCCCGAATAAGGATAAGCGGTACCTAGATTTCAGGAACAACCGGAAGAGGCTCGTGGGCCTCCATTAACAGTCAGTAAACACATTTACTCTAAGCTGGGTGCCGATTCTTGAATTCCGTAGAAACGGTCGCACGAGATTGGTCATCTCCCTGATATCGACCAATAACACGCTTTAAAGCTATCACAGGTTATCCGAAATCTATCCGACCACGGCCGAACTTCACCCGATTGCCGTGTGTCGAAGGAACGTTCCTACACTTTCATACACCTGCCTCTGAGCAGGAGAACGGGCGCTCTTGAAAAACGATAATCAAGTCAGATTTGCGCGTGCACCGTACAAGCTTGGCAGCTTCTGAGCCTTCTTATTCGTCGAAACAAATGATGGGAACGTTCCCAGGCGACCATTCTCTCGAAATTCAAGAATCGACACCCTGGTGACTGCAGGGATCTCTCCCTGGGGGATGGTTCTTGAATTTTGAAAGACTGGTTGCCTGGGAACGTTCTCACCCTTCGTATCGACGAATAAGAAGCCTCAGAAGCCGCCAAGATTATATGATGCACGTGCAAAGCTGACTCGATAATCGTTTTTCAAGAGCGCCCGTTCACCTGCTCAGAGGCAGGTGTATGAAAGTGTAGGAAGGTTCCTTCGATACACGGCAATCTGGGTACCGATTCTGGAAGTCATAGGAAGTGATCGTTCGCCTGAGAGAAGAAAAGTAGTTTCAACCAATAAACGCGCTTAAAAGCAGTGACGAGACAATCGAATAATCACCAAACTATCATGGGCACGCGCAGAGCTGCCTCGAACAACAATTTTTTTTGTAGTAGTTGGGAGTTGTAGGAAAGCTCGTGTGAAAAACGTCACTCGTATTATTTCAGAGCACGCTATTGGACGAAACCATCACGTAACCGAACTCGCTTATGCGCATGCTACGGCAAACTTGACCGTCTTTTAGAGTAGGACTCGCACAGTGGTCGATTTTTGTAAAAACGCGAATATTAAAAAAAACTTCCACATTGTAATTTAATCGTACAAAATATTTAGTTTTAATAAAAAGATAAATTTATTCTTATTTAGCTGATACACAGGATGATCGTGTGAATTTTCACATTTATCTTAGGACATGTAGATTGAAAGATGATTGGAGCTTGAATGGGTTTTATTTAGCCATAAATGTTGGGATGTCAAATACAGTTTTAATATAGCACTGATGGTCACGTGACTATTTAAAAGTGTCCAGTCACGTGATAATTTTGGTTACAGTTAAAGTCACATGATATTTTAATTTTAAGCTCACTTCACAAAATTAAACTAAAAAGTTAGTATACTGTGGTACAGTATACTTACTAGAATATTTTTATGTATATACGGTATATTAAAAAGAATGCCAACCGAAACTTTCCAGTGAAACACCCAGTTTATTAATGCATTCTGTTTTGAAATTCTAAGCATTTTTATATAACGTACCCAATATCGATCTTCAACTGTTTTCGAGATATTAACAGTTGAATACTGTCATACTCTGCGGGTCTTCTATTTGAAATTTGATGTTGAATACTGATACGTAATGTCAAACTCGTAAAGAGCATAGTTTATTCTTTGGCCAACTATTCGCCTAGTATCTTGACAACCATATAGGGGCAAATTTAGATAAATTTTGAATTTTTTAATTTTTCCATTTATGTCCGCGTTTTCCGGAAAATCGACCACCGTGCGTGTTTCGAATGACTTTTGTGCGATTGATCACTTCTCAGGGTATGATCGTTCTATTACGCCCAGAATAGAGCCCCTGGTAAGGTTTAGTCGTGGTCGAATAGACCCACAGACCTACACCATGTCTGTGGATAGACCGCTCCCGTGCGTCCTTTCCTACGAAGTTCAAGAATCAGCGGACGGTCGGGTCACTACTTCCCGAACGGCAGGTGGCCTTACTTTTACGTTCCCCTCCACAAGGCCCCAGCCAGGGCATGCATGTCCCCGGAACACAGAATATGGTCCTCTGGTCACCACTAGAGGCCGTCTATACATTTGACAGTTGTTTTAACTGTGAAAAATTGTATACAGGGCCTCTGGGTCACCACGTCTGGCACATCCCTACGCCAACGTTCGATATACAAATTTGTAATATTTCTTAATAGGAGGCGGTTGGTACCTATTCGGAATCCAATGCCTGACAGCACTATGTCTAACAGGTTGGGGCATCGTCTCAACGATTATTTTACTATGGATCATCAATAAGTTTGTCGCGATTCGTATGGACGTTCACGAAGAGATTCTCGGAGCCGATTTGACTGAACATTTTGTCAAGCATGCGCAAGTAAATGTTAGATATTTTTATAATTATTAGATTTTTTATTTTGTCCCCCTGCTTTTGCCCTATACTTAGGGGGCATACATAGAAAATTTGTCTTCCGTGGGCCTTTTGATGAAGATTTTCCGAAACTTATTAGTAATAACTAATGGACCCACCAACATTGCCTAACCTATTAACAGCCCCAAAAATGCTGCAGTCAAAAAGTAGGGTTAGAGTTTCAATTTTTCTTCTTAAATTCATAAAAAATGACATATGTGGTTCCTAGGGGGCGACAGGGGTCAGAATGTGTTTTTAAACTATCCCTCATACCTTCTATATACTAATGCACTTACACATCTGAATCTTAGTCAGTTGGTAGTTCATACTTACTATTACCTACAAGTCTGCTATGCCGAAAAAAATTTCGTAGCTGATGTTAACAAGGCCCCTAGGCTAGAGGCTAAACATTTTGTCGATTTCAATTAAAAAATTATATTTCACTTATCTTTCATTCTATGTCAACAAAAATGCACCACTAGGGGCGCAGTAGACCATTTCTCAACTTTGAATACCCTCAACTTAACAACAGCAAAGTTGAATGTAAAAAATATAGGCTCTTAAAATGCAATTTCTTTTTGGTGTTCTGGATGGTCTGTGTATATATAGTGTTTATACATGTATTTTTATAAAACTATTTATAATTTAATTAAACGTTTTAACGGTTCCGTATAAACTAGGTAAATAAGCCGTGCAAGAACTCTTGAGATTGAGAACAAATAAGTTTTTTTCAACTGTTGGTATTACTTTTATTAGGTCGGTGTTTCCCGCGCGATGTCCGCCTTTAGGCCAGTTTTGGACACCACAAATTTCGATAAACTGGAAAACGTTGGCATGAACCCGGGTCACGATCAACACGTTTTTATTATCAAATTTCTGGCTGCCAAAAAGCATTACAGGATGTCGAAAATTGTTAGAGTGGTTACTAAAAATCAAAATCTAGGTAGGTATAACCCTAATAGCACAGAAATAGTCCCCGAACATTCGCTGAATGTTCAGCTAGGATATTGGGAACATTCCCTGAATGTTCCCTCAAATCCTCTTACCATACCAGGGATGTTCAGGGAATGTTCTGTGTCCGCAGTTTTGATATTCCTAGAGAATCCTGGTAGAACATTCATAGAATATTTTCACAGGATTTTTATAGCACATTTACGAGCTTGAAAAAATATGTTCTCTCACAAAACATCCTAAAAAAATTAAAAAGAATTAAAAAAAAAGTTTTTAAACAGAGATGGAATTCGAACCCTTAACCTTCTGGCGTCCATATAACACTTTTCCAACGACTTAACCTTTTGCGATAACGGGGCTTATGAGAGAAATGATATATTAGCGGGGTATAACCCTTTTGACAACGGATTTTCATAATTCTTTTTTTTATGAAATAAAAATATTACCCCTCTCCGCGAATCCTCCCAAACAGTAGTGGAAAGGGCTTACGTTATTTGTTCAATGCAGGATAACTTGCGAACGGCTCAACGGATTTTCATAATTCTTTTTTTATTGGATAAAAATATTACCCCCCTCAACGAATCCTCCCAAACGGTAGTGGAAAGGAATTGTGTTATTTGTTTTATGCAGGATAACTCCCGAACGGCTCAACCGATTTTCATAATTATTTTTTTATTGGAAATAAATATTAGCCTACCCCAACAAGCTTTTTGAACAAAATAAAATCTTAAATTCTGCTGCGTAAGCATGATCGGAAATAAAAAAATATTATTTCCTTTCATGGCATGATTTGATGATATTTTTTTAGGCCAACAAAATGGTTTTTTCTTGTAACTAAAAAGAGAGTATTTTTTTAATAAAAAGAAAACTTGCAGCTACAGATAAAAATATCCCGAAAAAAATGTTTACCGCAGCTGTTAGAATACAAAACGTTACAATATTGTGTGATATTTTTAGGACTTTACCAGAACATTCGTGGAATATCCTGCATAGAATATTCGGTGAATGTACTGTTCAGGATGTGTAAAAATGTTTTTTGAATGTGCTGTCCATATCCATTTTACGGAAATTGGCAGAACATTCACGGAATATCCTGCATAGAATATTCAGGTAACGTATTTTCAATGTGCTGTCAATATCCAAAAGAAAGGGTATTTTCCAGACTTTAGTAGAACATTCAGGGAATATTCTGAATGGAATGTACTGTCCAGGATATCCTAAGAATGTTTTTTTAAATGTGCTATCAATGTCCAAAAAAGGACATTTTTTCGGACTTTTTAGAAAGTTCGCTGAATGTACCAGGTAGGGAATGTCTTTTAAATGTGCTGTTCATGTGCTAACTTGAAAGTTATTCAGAGCACGTTTTTGGAACATCCTACGAATATACTGTGAATGTGCCAGAACATTCAGACATTCACAGCACCTTACTGGGATATCCCTGGAATATCCTGTGCTATTAGGGAAACAGCGGACGTCAAAACAAACAAGAAACCCCTAAAGTATAAGAAGCAAAATAACACTAACAAAAAAAAAGTGAGATCCGACTGCTTTTCCAATTTAAGACTTTTGAATCATAAAAGGGTGTTTGTGTAAATACAAATATTTCCAGTCGATATTTTTTTTAGGTATTAAAATGGTTCGGTCTCTTTTCCAAAAACTAAAGAATCAAAAAAGGGGCACAAAATTTAGGCATCAACTAAATAAGGAGACAGAAATGGATTCAAAAATACCTACAGGCGGATATCAAAATATTAAAGTTTACCCTGCAGAGTCAGCCCTTGGAGAGCCTGTGAAGCCAAACGATATGGCTTGGTTAGAATGATAATAATACCTTTTAATCTTTAATTTTAATTTAGTTTGTTGTTATGTTACACTTTCTCATACGCAAAGAAATACTAAAAAAGTTAGTTTAGTTTTTAAAATATCTATTTAGATTATTAGATATTTAGATTACGTGGCAAATTGGTTTTATTTATTTATATTTACAAGTACCGAAACCAGTGGCACACTCAGGAATTCATTCTGTGGAGGATGGGGGGGGGTTTAGGTGTACAGGGTGATCGGTTATAAGTGTTCCCTGTGATAACGTTTTTTGTAACAGCTGCAGAAAAAAGAAGTTCAAATAGTATAAAAGTTTTTTTTCTGTTATGGAACACCCTATATATTTTGATATTTTGAAATTCTCCAGAAAATTAGCTTCTTAAAAATACAATATAGTATAGGTCTACATGCAACCGTTTTCGAGATATTTCAATTTGAATTAGATATTAATTAATTCGTATTATTGTTTACAATTAAATCAAAGTAGGCCATGCATATTCACAACTATCAAAAAGCTGTCAAATTAGAACTTACTTAACTTTCTAAATAAATAATTGGCGGAGAAAAACAAAAATAGCGGCATTTTGTCAGCAGGGCCTCATAAATTTTATTACAATACACTAATACGAGTTAATCAATATCTAATTCAAATTGAAATATCTCGAACACGGTTGCATGCAGACCTATACTATATTGTATTTTTAAAAAGCTAATTTTTTGGAGAATTCAACAGTGTCAAAATATATATAAGGTGTTCCATAAGAAAAAAAATAACTTTTTCGCACATCCTGTATACTATTTGAACTGAATAATTTTTATTAATGATTTTGAGGTCCCTATAAAATACACTTTCACACTTTTTTGTTTGGTTCTTCTGCTATTACAAAAAAAGTTATCTAAGGAAACACTTATAACCGATCACTCTGTACAGGGTGGTCCAAATTCGAGGGGCTTCTATAGCTTTGGGCTTTTGCAGCATAGTTAGCCCAAAACTAATATACATGTTATGGGGTCGATTTTCAAGAGAAGTCGAAAACTAAAAACCGCATTGCGATATGTCAAAGCGTTTCTGAGCTACAGTGTAATTCTCAAAAATGTGCGATTTTAAAGGCCTTCTTCAACTTTTTTATTTGTAAAGATAGAGATTTTCATTAAAAACATTTTTTGAAGATTTTTTAAAGACAAATCTACCTGTTTTACCGATTTTCTCTTAAAGCATTTAGTTCCCGAGATATCACACAAAGTTATATTTCTTTAAATGGGATACCCCCAATTTTTCTAAAAAATCAGTTTTCTAATAAAATTTCCTGTCGAACGATGCGCCATGCACCTATTTTTATTAAATAGTTTAAAAGATATTTGCATTTTGATATTTACCATAGCAGGCGCTGTGCGCGCCCTAAATGTGTATATAAAATTTTATTGTTTTTTTTTCATACAAAATCAATGGTTTCGACACGAGGGGACACAGCAACCTCGAACTTTAACTTCTAGTTTACTATAATTACCATTGCTAACAATAGTCAAAAATATAACCGGCTTTTTTTTAGCCTCGTCGATAATACAGAAATCTGTAACAGCAATTTTTGGATTTTTTTTATTTTTTTTAAATACACCTAATTTTGAAAAATCCTTGGGATACGTTTGTAGATTTTTGTAAATCCTATTATCTGAAAACAAAAAAGTTATGGCTTTTTTCTTTGTAAGCAATATTCTGCCGGAATTCTGAAGCGCCAAGGTCCCGTAATTTAGTAGGCCCAAGGAAACTGAAGTGAGTTCGATTGGAGTATTGGAATTCCGATTCCGCATAGCCACCGGCCACTTGTCTAATGGAACATTCGGCCAACAAATTGATACATGTCAAGTCAGTACCCTCTCCAGATAGGCCGATCAACTCATACCGATTTAGTGTCCTTTTATCCACCTTCGCCGCCATTTTCACTCAAAATTGACAGATAATCCATTAGTTTTCTGTCAAAATGGCGGCGAAGGTGCATAAACGGACACTAAAACGATAAGAGCTGATCGGCCTATGTGGAGAGGGTAATGGTCAAGTGATAAAAATAATACGAAAATTTGTTATTTTTTTGATGTTGAATAATGATTTTTGTTTTGTTTCTTTTTAATTTCGAGACATTGAAATCCATGAAGCATGAACCTGAGCATCAAAACCTTTTAAAGAAGCATTAATAAATGGTTACGTTCCTAATAAGTTGTACTTTTCCTCACATATGGTGTTCGCACCGTGTTCTGAACACTGCACAGTTTCACTCGAAATGGTATTAGTCAGGCCACCTATTGTTGATTTTTCAAAAAAATAGCAAAGCAGTGTTGTCAAATCTATGCCGTTTTTGTGGCCTTAATCCCTATGCTAACGGGGTATTACGTTTGTTTACGTATATTCTTAGTCAGAAATTAAATAAGTTTGAGTAAAATCGTTCCTGAATTATTTTGCGATTAACCATGGCGATGTGGAGACCTTGGAGTGATGACTTTCAGGTTGTTGAAGAGCCCGCGGTGAGCCTTGTTCAAGAGTCTGTGGAAGTGAAATCTCCCGAATTTGCAAATAAAGACATACATGTACAGACTCAAACTCTTCAGGAAATCAAATTGTAAATAGAATTTGTGAACTGACAGAACTTCGTCGGACCAGTGTTTACAGGATTATTAGAGTAGAAGATGTGATCGATCATTCTGTAAAGCGTCAAAGAGTTGGCCAAACCCTCAAGAAGCTTGATGCCCGTGGTACTTTGCTTCGTCTCTACGAATTTAGTGGCGTACGCAGGGGGGAGCTTGGGGTCTTAACCCCCTCCCCCTCAGAGTCATTAAATATCGATTTTTTTTCTCAAAAATCAAAAACAAGGGGGGGGATAATATAATTACAATAGTCAACACAAAAAAAGCTCGAGCGGCAATAAAAATAGCTCAGTCTTATAGATTTTTACCTGCTCGACCGAAATCCAGTAATTTTTTTTATACCTTCATCAAAAACATGATTTCAGTAACTTTCTGCAGATAACTAAAGCATGGCTTTTTTGGTTACCGATGCAAAAAAACTTTCTTTTTTTTGATCACGGGTGCAAAAAAAAAATTCTGTCCGTTTTTTACCCAAAATTTAAGTATTTACGAAAAAATCGTTTAAAAATATCGTCAAAATATCAAACTGTCAAAGATTAAAATGTCGCAACAATGAACGTCATCGAGTAAAAGGGCACATCGCTATGGAAACCATGGTTATTTCATTTACCAGCCGCCTTGATTTATAGTGTTAAGATGGTGTGTTACGAGAAGTGTTCTTCGTTCGAGATTTTAAAAAGTATTTTCTTGTTTTTTTTTTGGATTTTTTGATAAAGGTATACTGTGCTTTAAAAAAAAACTGTGCGGCTAAACTGTGCTTGTAAAAAAGCACTATTTTAGCCACTAGTTGTGAAAACTACTATTCCTAGAGGTCTGTTTACATGATACGGGCAATATACCTGTCTACGAACCATAAATCTTTTCCGCTGGCGCATGCTGTTAACATATTGTCACGGATTACACTGAGAGAGTGGTTCTTGTGTGTGTATTTGCATTTACCCAACCAGCATTTTTTTCTCTGTAAGAGCCGAAATAACCTTCTTACAGCAAAAACTGCAGGAATAAATGCATGTATAATTTGCTTATATATAGGCTCTGTAAGACGCTACTAGGCCGGTTATAAGTGCAAAATGAGCACCACCTTGTAGAGATATGGTATCCGAATTATTAGTTAAAAGAATTCTCAAATGGGGTGTCTGCATGGCACTAAAATATCGTAGTCCTATTTTTTATTTACGACCTAAGAAAATTTTTAAAAAACATTTTGGCTCTAAACAATAGAAAAACTCTATTTATACACTAAAGTGGCACTTTAAATCCCTAAGAGATTAAAAAATATCCCTAAGGGATTAAAAGTAAATTTAATCCTTCAGCCTAGGGATTAGAAGTAAATTTAATCCCTCAGGGATTAAAAAAAATTAATCCCTGGGAAATTATAATTAAATTTATCGCAAGTCAAGCCAAACAGCACTTGCTCTTGGCCAAGATTTCATTTTTAGCACTATTTCTTGCAGTCGACGAACCATTTGGCGTAGAAATAACGTGATTTTAGGGCTACAAACCTTTCGTCGCGGGATTAAAAGTAACACTTTAGTCCCTAATATTAAAATTTGTTGCCTAGTATTACTATTATTATATTTTTAGCACTATAAAACTCTAAAGCTGGGTTTATACAGAAAAATAAGATAAGACATAGCATGACATACAACATAAGGAAAATGGCTGTTTATACAGGAAATAACATGACATAAGCTAGGTCAGCCCCAATTTACTGCTAAATTAATATTGATATAACATAACATAACATAAAAAGATAATAGTTGGGCATCTTTTTATGTCTCATGTTATGTTATGTTATGTTATGTTATGTTATTTTTCTGTATAAACACCAACAGGGTTTGTCATAAGCTCAACTCTTATTTTATTTTATGTTATGTCTTATTTTATGTCTTATCTTATCTTATTTTTCCGTATAAACCCAAAATAAGATGCTCTTAAAATCGAGTTGTGTGATCGAGCATACCCATCTTCCGCAAACGGTTCAATCGATTTTCATTATCCTTTTTTAAATCTGCGATATGGTAAAAGTACATTATGAAAGCTGGAAATTAATCAAGACTAAAGCTCAAACAGACCCTCTGCAAATCGTCTCAATAAAAAATGTGCAGCTCTAATGTGTAAGAGAACGCCCACTAAGCAGAAACCTGTTACATTTACATTACCTTAACGTATTTTTGTGACCTCTGTTACTTAACACGGCTTGTAACTTTAACGAGGGTATTACATTGCCAGTACATCAATTGTCCTAAACATTTATGTAACAGTGTTACATTCGATTTTTTTTAACAAGTATGTGACTTGCATGTAACATTAAATGTTACATGGGCTAGGTAAAATATATATTTTTTTTTAAATTTACCTCTAACTAGTTAAATATTGGTTCAAACAATATAAAAAATATATTTTTGTGTTTTAAAATCTCTGATCTTCGTGATTACATCTTCAACAAATAAAAAAAATAGTAAAAATATAAAAAAAAGAAAATATGCGTTGACTAAACTCGAACCACTATTCTAAAGATGATACACCAGGGTTTCAGCGCCTTAGACCACTAGGCCATCTCGGTTTTGTTAAGAATTGTTACCAATGCAGTGGTGTCATTGGGTACAGAAAATAGGAAATTGTTTTTTTAATTAATTGTTTTTAATAAACAAATTACATATACCAGACCTACAAAGGTTTCAGTTGCAATAAAAAAAAATATATACAAATATTGAATCACAATAATTTGATAGAATTTCCACGGACCGTAAAAAAAAATCATATCATAAAACTATGGTACGTTACTGATGCGAATACATATAAATTTATACTTATTTTCCCTTTTGTCGGAAGTTATCAAAACAATCGCAGGATTTTGATAAAAACAGTAAACTTTTCGATATATATACTTTTTCATAAATTTTTGCCATATTTGGGTTAAAAGTTTAACTAATTTTGGAATTTTTGCATAAAACTAATATGCATTCCTAATAATAAGCAACCAAGTTGACATTAATAATCATCATCATTAATAACCTAAACTTGTTTCAACTTTGATGTTTACTACACTTACAATATTGTATTTTGTCATGTCACAATAAAGAACCAAATTGGTTTTAAATTTGACATTTAAAAAACTTACTATATATTATGTAATATCATTTAACTGTAAAGAAGCAAATTTGTTTCGTCATTTATTAAACTTCAATTTTTTTTTTCAGTTATTTTATCGTTTACATTTCTTGTTAAATCCAAGATTATATTAACGTAAAATTAGTGCTTCTTTCGCGTATCAGCGATACTTTCACGTAGAATGTTGATTTTGAAGTTACATTTGACTTTTTTTAAACATTCTTCTTAACGTATACAAAGTTACATCAATTCTACATTTTTTCAACGTTGTAATGTAACAGACCTTGCTTAGTGGGCTGCGCTGTATTGTATGTATACCACTGCATATGCTCAGTTCTGTGCCACACACGATCAGCAAAACTGGGAGACCAAGCCTGAATAGTTTTTCCTAAAATTATATCCGGAGTGTCTGGTGGCCTTTAGGAAAGTATTTTACCACTAAAAATAAAAAAAATCTTTAGAAAAATACACTATAAAGTTAGTAGGTAAATAAAATCTATTTCTTATATATTTATTTGTGTGTGTATCAAGCGCGGATCTGGCCTTAAATCCAGGGGGGGGGGTAATCAGATTTCGAGATATCAGTTTATCTTAAATGTGTGAATAAGAATACTTAAATGTGCCGCAGGCGAAAATTTTGATAAAATTACACTAAAAATTGTATTTTTTAATCCTTTCAATTAAAATTGTGGACATTAATAGTTTTATGTAGCGCTGCAGGCGAAAAATTTTGCTATTTTGGTTGGCGATTCTTTAAAATTTTCGATTTTCGTTATGTTATTTGCTAAAATTTTGTTTCCAGAGGGGAGTAATTACCCCCCTACCCCTCCCCGAAATCCGCGCTTGGTGTGTATTTTACGTGTTGTTGTATAAAAGCACTTTTTGTCAATAACATGTTAACAACTGAACCGTTAGGGATTTGAAAAACCTTTTAAAAGAGGTGCCACATGACCCATATTCAGTTTAAAATTTTTGGATCAAAAGTAAATCATGGGTGGACGGATCCCATTGATATAATATTTGTTAATCTGTCAAAATGTTTAACCTTGTTAGGAAATAATAATTTTACAGAAAAAATTTGTGGCATCGTAGAGGGCAAAGGGTGAGGGAATAAATGATTGACTGGCTATTCGGAAATCCTTTGGTCCGATTCATTTGTTAGTATATAGAGTGGGGTGATCTTTGAAGCCTACTGGGGCTTTAAAAACCTAGAAATGTTATAAAGACAAGGAGCTACACATTTACGATTTCCTTGTCTTTATAACATCTCTAGGCTTTTAAAGCCGCAGTCGGCTTCAAACACGGATGTAAAACAGAAAGGGATTGATAATACCCTTGTGGGAAAATCACTGCCGTGTGTCTTCCGCCATTTTCGCCGCCATGTTGTGGAGATCTAGGTTGGCGACATTGGTTCCTTAATTTTAAATAGTAGTGTGGGAACACTCACTATCAACAGTGTCAAAATATGATTGAATTTGACATTTTTTTGAAAGGTTATTTTTGTTGTTGTTTTTTAATACAAAAACAAAAAAAAATCCGAGATTGTTATAGGCCTACAAGACAAGAAAAATAAATGAATAGAGGGAAATATGGAGTTTGATAATATCATATATGGATCAGCTGAAAACCAGAGCGATGGCAAGCGATCACAAAAAAATACATCTTTAGCACATCGACTTTTACAAAATTAGAACAATACTTCATGAGTTTTAAAAAGAATATTAAAAAGATTGTTAATTATGCAGTATACGGTTTTCTGCCATTTTTATTTTTTTTTTAAATTCTTTATGGGGGCACCTACTAGGGTCCCTAGGACCCCAAATCCGCCTGCGCCCAATTTTTTTTAAGAGAAAAAAAGGTGCACGGGGGGGGGGTTGTAATGTGTGTTTTTGATTGTTTTGGGTTGGATTACGTTAGGTTAGACTGTGTTGGATTGGGTGGTTTTAGTGAAAAAAAAATTAAAAAAAAAACAAAAAAAATAGAAAACAAAAACAACCGGCGCAGGCGGATTTGGGGTCCTAGGGACCCTAGAAGGTGCCCCCATAAAGAATTTTTCATAAAAAGTCAAAAATGGCAGAAAACTGTATATTGCATAATTACCAAAACTGTATTTTATCAGTATATTTTTTTTTCTTTTTCTTGTTGTCATTTCCATATGTGTTTGTAACTTTCTATATGTAATGTTAAGTAAGTAGTTTAAAATTTCATTGTCAATTTTTGTGATATTGTAGTCAGTATTTTTTTGAGATTTTAAGACCAATAATTATAAGATGTTTTACCAGTTTACTAGAAATAAAGAAAAATCAATATTTATTTTTTAATCTTTATTAACAAAACCTTAATGTTAACATTGTTTAATATCTAAATGACATTTTAAAGATATTCTTAGGTTAAATTTACCTTAATGTTAATTTTTAACACTAAATTTTGACATTTATTTATTCAATTGTCACAATGTTTTTTGTTGACAATTTTTGTAATAAAAGTTTTCTGATTCTGAACAATTCAGCAGAAAAAGTTATTACTAAGATATCCTTAACTTTGGTAAGTTTTCAGCATTTGACAGTTTTTTTTGTAGATTCGTTTTTTAAGTTATGGAAACTGGCCTTTTGTGTAATTTTGCTTATCTTGATGAAAATCTATCATTGCCCCATAGCAACAACTAACAAAAATGGCTAAAAATGTTACAGTTTTTGTTTTGACGCAGGTTTGTTAAATACTAAGCGGCAACATAACATTTGAAATTTGCCTTTTGATAAAAAAGTCATTTCTTGGTCATATGAATTTAATATTTTTTTATGTTTGTGATGCTAGTGCGACGCAACCTATATTTTTCTGCTACTCATTCTCAGACTACAATTTGGTTCATAAATATTATTTACATTTTCACAAAAAGTGCAAAAACCTGATTTTAGGGAAAAGCCAGAATACCAAAATGTTCTTTGAACGCAGTATCTCAAAAACCACATATCAGATCACTGTGGAGCAATGATAGATTTTTATCAGGACAATGAAACCTACAACATATGCAGTTTTGAGCAAAATCCCACATCCTTTATAAAAGATAGAGCTACAAAAAAAATGTTGAATGCTGAAAACTTACCAAAACTCAAGGATATCTTAGTAATAACTTGTTAACTTAGAGAAGGTATGGTCGACACAGATGTTAGTTAATAGGTTTTTCCGCCAAGGTCTTCAAATATTGTAAAACTCCATGCTCAACTCCATGTGCCAAAGATGTACTTTTTTTGTGATCTCTAAATGTTGTTTGACTTGCCATGGCTCTGGATTTCAGCTGACCCATATATGCTATTATCAAAGTCAGTATCTCCCTCTATTAATTTATTTTTTATTACTGTATCATGTTGGTGCATCTGTGCTTAGCTGTTTTAGTCCCAGTGCAGATTCAGATCAACGTAATCAAGGTGTATCTTCAGCGGGAGCGCCAGCAGCAATGGTTGAACCGAGCTTTTATTACAATTTATAACGTGTGGCTTAACAGTACCCTTTGAGTTTATAAATTGGGGGGCAATGTTTCCATATTGAGATTTATTTTTTCGAAACCTGCACACACTCCAGACCAAATGAGAGAGATAAATGGCGTGACCGTTGGAGCATTTGTTTATGACTTGTTTCTTTACTTTTTTGTTTTTGTATTAAAAAACAACAACAAAAATAACCTTTCAAAAAAATGTCAAATTCAATCATATTTTGACTCTGTTGACAGTCAGTGTTAAAATTAAGGAAACCAATGTCGCCAACCCAAATCTCCACAACATGGCGGCGAAAATGGCGGAAGACAGGCGGCAGTGATTTTCATGAAAATTTCCCATAGGTATTAGCAATCCAAGGTTTCTACATCCGTGGCTTCAAAGATCACTTCAATGAATCGGACGAAAGGATTTCCGAATAACCGTAGAATAGATACGGTCTAGTAATGTTGTCCCACTCTTCGACCTGATGACGACACAAAGATATCAGCTGATTTTTGTCCGGCATTTAAAAACTGTAAGAAGGCTTGACAAATTAAATAAAATTTTCGGATTTTTCTTTTTTTTTTGTTTAAATGATTGATGCCAGGGCTATTTTTTGTTTTATCTTGTATTATAACTTTTTGTGTACAAGTAAACAAAATTTATTTTGGGCCCATGAGTTGATCTTGCAGTAAATAGAAATTAAGATCAATAGTTGGTAATCGATTCTTAACCTATCGAATGAGTTGGGGTTAGTTCGAACTCGTCGTGCAAAAGTTAGGTTATGTAGTTGTTATTTTTCCTGTTTTGGAAGCTATTTTGTTGTATTTGTGTTTTGCCAGGGATTTTTGGTAGAGTGATTATTGTATTATTTCAGAGGCCAGACTTGTTGTGAATACTATAGCCAAAAAATCTGATTGCAAATTTAAACCTATAAGGTAGGTTCCTTGTTTCTTTGATTTTTTCATTGATGATGAGCCTTTTCACTAAAAAAATGCATAAATGCAGCTACCTACTACCAGAATAATGTAAATGATATCGTTGGGTACTTAATTTGGACCAAATAAATTTATTACAAAAACTTCTGCAAAAATAACATAACCCCAAATGCCAACAATAAAAATCAATAAAAGGCTGATATCTTTGTGTCGTCATCAGGTGGGCGGAGCAAAAAAATTACTACACCGTGTTTATTCAAGGGACCGTGGTCCTCGATAGCTTATTTGGTCGAGGAAAAGACTTTTTTCCGATTTATTTCTTCACCCTTCGCCCTCTACGCCACAAATCTTTTCTGTAAATTTATAAGGGCGCTAAAATTTTCCCTTAATTTTATAATAATAAAATATACAAAAAAATCGCCATACTACGACTTGTTTGTATATTTTATTTTATTGCATAAAAGCAACTAAACCGAATTTAAAAATTTTTATACCAACATTTAATTCCTTCAAAATGAACGTGGTAGGCCGCAGTGGGCTTTGTATCCACCTAAATATGGTAATTGCACGAAAATATGTCCCCCTCAATAAACTATTTGACTGGTGGTTTTTTTGTCAAAAAAATTCTGGTTTCAAAAAGTCTTCGATGGAAAGTTTTAAAATGATGAACACGTTCTGTCCCAGACATCGTAAAACCATCGGTAAAACCTGAACTAAAATGAAAACCGCTAAACAAAATAATAAGAGAAAAAAAGAGACGCGAAGAATTTATTACGAAATACGAGTAGACCCTTTAAAATATAACATAAAATCTTTTTAACCCAGTCAAATTAGATTTACAGCTTCAAAGATACCTTCTTCGATGATCTATACCAAGAAAATAGGTATGGCGACATAAACATGAAAAGACATTGAATAAAATTTCACTAAAAAATTACTCAAAAAAAAAGGTTTCGGTTCACTAAAAATTTGAGTGAGAATTCACTCAATCAAACTGAGCGAAATTAAAGAAAAGTATTAACACATTGTATTAGGTTGAGTGATCCCTCCTTAAAATTGAGTGAAATTTATTTTTTATAAATATTTACTTTTTGGAGTTCTTCTTAAATTATTTTAATCAACTTTTGAGTTATGTTTACTTTACTTTTAGTAAGTTTCACTAATTTTTAAGTTAGTTCATTCGATTTTCAAGTCAAGTTCCCTTAAAATTAAGTAAATTTTTTCTTAATTTTTGATGAATATCACTCTGTTTCGAGTGACCTTTCCTAAAACTTGGATTTCTCTCGATTTCCAGATATATAGTACTTTATCTTGAGTATATTTCTTATATTTACAAGGCGAATAGTTTGAGCCAGAAGAAATCTGGAATGAAAATTAATCGAAATTAAACACATAATTTTTTGTGCATTTTATAAAACAATAAATTTTAGTGTTTTTTTTTAAATATTCACTATATCAATAACATCAAAATTACTGCTGTCCATTAGAGAAGTAACTGATGGAGGACTCTAACTAATGATCTGTAGCAGGACTGCCGATGGGGCAGCGACACCATCTAGAACAGGACTGAACTATGGGGCAGGGAATAAGAGTTACAGACAGAGACAAACTTAAAGATCTCTCTCCAAAAAATGGTTTACTAAACACTGTATACAATTGTTTTTTGGCATGGTGCAATCGATAGTCATCAAATATTTAGTGCAGTCAATAAAAGCATCAAATACAAAAGTACCTACTATACGTTTTAAAAATACTCACCTTAATCAGCAGGAATCACTGTTGCCCTACATATAATATATAAACTCGATAGTCGAAATAGACTGTCTGATGGAGCAATGTTATGATGGTGGTACCTCTGCTTTCAAAGAGGATCTTCAAGGACTCGACAAAAATACAAAAAATGTTTAAATATATCATTCCTCTCTTACCTTTGTTGTTATGACATAACAAACAACATAACAACTCAACAAAAACAAAAAAACGAGACGTAAAAAATAATGTTTAAATTATAACAAAAATAAAAAAAAACACTACTTACCTAGAAACTTATACCAAAATGACTGTATCGTTGATAAACAAAGTACCTGACAGTTTTAACTATTAAGGCGCATTTACACAGACAAACTTTCCTTTGATGTGGAAATGCCGAAAAACATTTATACGAGCCTCTTGAGCAAAATGTTCAAAGAAATGTTCGTAACAAAAAAAAAACACACGTAAATTTTGGAAAGAATGTTGAGCAAAATTTGTTTGAAGAATTGGGGGTATAAAAATTTCTTTACAAATTCAAAATATAAATTGTTATCGGAATTCATTGAACTTAACTGAAAATAGAAACACAAAGTTTTGAAATAAGGTATTTTTAATCAAGTGCTTTCCGACGGAAAAACGATTTGATGCCGAAATTCACATTTTACCTCATAAGCAACTTCGATTGATCTGATTTTTATAGGGGATATGCCAGTATACTTGTAACTTTTTTAGGGTTGTAAAAAAAACGAGAATAAAAAAAATAATAATTGGCACTTATTTATTGTTTTTGCCTGTAAAATACAATGATACAAATTTACGTTTAAAAGAATATCCCTTTATTTTACTTCCCAGTTTAGTCTTTTACAATAATAATTAAGTCAAATTAAAAAACCTATATACATTTTATTAAATCTCAAATATATGAACAAAAGCACGTTTGGTTTAAATATAACCCGTTTATTACCCAATTTTACAACCCTACGAACCCGACCCTTGTCTAAAAAATATAATTTAGCAGTAATTTAGTAGACTGTGTCGCCGATCTATCATCCATCCCACGTTTTGGATTTCGCAGGTAGTAGGCCGGCCACCCTTTTGAATCGCAATGTTGCCCTTTGCATATTGTTGGTGCAGTATCAGTAATCGACCTTGATTACTACATTAAATTGACCGTAAATATCTATATCTTCAGCATTTTCATGAACCTTTTGCTTTTTTAAGCAACCCTTGGGACCTTAAACTAACTAGGTAAATCTGGTGTGAGGAATTAAAAAACAACAATAAAAGCTAAAGGTAAAGTAAAGTTACAAAAATATGTTTAAAAAAGATCTCCCTCCCCACCACTCCTCATAGTCGTGAGGCGCGGATTACCGCTTAAAAGTGCAATTTTTGAGTTTTTAGCCGATATTTGAAAAACTCAACATTTTTTTGGAAAAGAAAAGTTTTTTTTTGACTTTAGGAAAAAAACCCTTGGAAATAAAAAAACTCGCAAGAAAATCCCAAAAAAAACCCCGGGCAAAAAAATCCGAGAAAAACGCTAAGAAAAAAATATTATAAGTAACCCTAATCCATGTGACAAAACTGATAGTAATGTCAATAATAATGTTTCGCTTGCCGTCGGCTTTTTTTCACAAAAATTTTAAATAAAAGTTGGTGTTCCATTTTTTTCAAGAATTGAGATCACTGATCACTGATGTAAATTTTATTCATTCTCATCTTTAAAAATATGTTTCCAAAATAGATAACAATAATTTGCTCAAAAATTTACCCGAACAAAATGAAAAGCTCACAAAAATGTTCACGCAAAAAATTTGAGATCTTTTGCACGAGCTTTTATTTGAGCATGTTCGTCTGTGTAATTGCGCCTTAATATGTTGTCTCATTTTTAAACGTATACGTGATTTCAATGTGATCTAGTTTAAGGCAGTTGTATGTTATTAAGGAACCATAAATTTAGAGATTTGTCTGATGATGGCTTAAAGCCGAAAACATGTTAACAAATTAAACAAATTTAAGATTGCACAAAATACAAAATTTGGTTTTAATAAAAATTTGTAGTCTGAGAGAAGCGAGGAGCTTTACAATTCGCTGAGGATAAAATTAAAAACACTTTAGTCCTTTGATACCTATGTGTACTATTTTTTCACTTTAGATAGTTTTTGTCAATTTAATATGCATTAAATCAGTAGGTATCTACTACTTTCTTCGAGAAAATAGGTTTTAGAAAAAGAAGTTACCATAAAATATAAAATGTTTTCTTAGATTTAATTAAACTGCATGCAAATATGTCATCAAAGTGGACTTCAGTCGACTAAAGTCTAATAAGTCGGATTTTTTAGATTAATTGAAAAGTATTTTTTGATTTTTATCTTGAAAAATAGCAGAATATATAAATTAAACGCTTAAAATAAATTAAAAAATCTACGATGCGACTTATTAAGGCGCATTTACACAGACAAACTTTCCTTTGATGTTGAAATGCCAACAAACATTTACACGAGCCTCCTGAGCAAAATGTTCAAAGAAATGTTCGAGCAAAATCTCGTACAAAAAAAAACACACGTAAATTTTGGAGAGAATGTTGAGCAAAACTTGTTTGAAGAATTGGGGGTATAAAAATTTCTTTACAAATTCAAAATATATATTGTTATCGAAATTCATTGAACTTAACTGAAAATAGAAAAACAAAGTTTTGAAATAAGGTATTTTTAATCAAGTGCTTTACGACGGAAAAACGATTTGATGCCGAAATTCACATTTTACCTCATAAGCAACTTCGATTGATCTGATTTTTATAGGGTAACTTTTTTGGGGTTGTAAAAAAAACGAGAATAAAAAAATATAATAATTGGCACTTATTTATTGTTGTTGCCTGTAAAATATAATGTTAAAAATTTACATTTAAAAGAATATCCCTTTATTTTACTTCCTAGTTTAGTCTTTTACAATAATAATTAAGTCAAATTAAAAAACCTATATATATTTTATTAAATCTCAAATATATGAACAAAAGCACGTTCGGTTTAAATAATACCTGTTTATTACCCACTTTTACAACCCTACGAACCCGACCCTTGTCTAAAAAATATAATTTAGCAGTAATTTAGTAGACTGTGTCGCCGATCTATCATCCCACGTTTTGGATTTCGCAGGTAGTAGGCCGGCCACCCTTTTGAATCGCAATGTTGCCCTTTGCATATTGTTAGTTCAGTGTCAGTAATCGACATTGATTATTATATTAAATTGACAGTAAATATCTATATCTTCAGCATTTTCATGAACCTTTTGCTTTTTTAAGCAACCCTTGGGACCTTAAACTAACTAGGTAAATCTGGTGTGAATTAAAAAACCACAATAAAAGCTAAAGGTAAAGTAAAGTTACAAAAATTTGTTTAAAAAAAAATCCCTCTCCCCACCACTCCTCATAGTCGTGAGGCGCGGATTACCGCTTAAAAGTGCAATTTTTGAGTTTTTTGCCGATATTTGAAAAACTCAAAATTTTTTTGGAAAAGAAAAATTTTCCTGTGTTTTTTTTGACTTTAGAAAAAAAAACCCTTGGAAATAAAAAAACTCGCAAGAAAATCCTAAAAAAAACCTAGGGCAAAAAAATTCGGGAAAAACCCTAAGAAAAAAATATTATAAGTAAAACTAATCCATGTGACAAAACTGATAGTAGAGCCAATAATAATGTTTCGCTTGCTGTCGGCTTTTTTTCAAAAAAATTTTAAATAAAAGTTGGTGTTCCATTTTTCTAAAGAATTGAGATCACTGATGTGAAATTTTATTTATGCTCATCTTTAAAAATATGTTTCCAAAATAGATAGCAATAATTTGCTTAAAAATTTACCCGAACAAAATGTTCAAAGAAAAGCTCACAAAAATGTTCACGCAAAAAATTTTAGATCTTTTGCACGAGCTTTTATTTGAGCATGTTCGTCTGTGTAATTGCGCCTTTAGGCTTTAGTTGACTCTATAAAGTTTACAACAACCAGGTGTAACCTCCATAAGCAAATTGTAAATTAACCTGATAAGAAAAACAAATCTATAGGTTGGACTTCAGTCACGTTTTTCTACAGAAATAACTTACCAAATATATTACAATGCTATAATTCAATTGTAAAAGTACCAATTTGATGGTGCTAAAACCAAAAATTATTTCAGCACGTTAAAATTTAAAATGACCATCACTTGTTGGGTCTCCCACCTTACAGTACGACCACAGATGTATGGCCCAGCTACGAATCAAAAATAGGCTAAGAGCCAACCATACATATCGTAACATCAATTGGAAAAATGTCGAAGGTCTGTGGTCGAAGCGGACGTTTGGGCGCTAGCAAAGTGAAAATATAGCAAGCATATTTTAATGTTGGTCTTTTTTTTCCTGAAAAACATTTTAATAGAGTTGAACCATCTGGTGATCAAATGTCCGGCGCCCAAAGTTGTGAAATATTATACAGGGTGAATACTTTAAATGGAATAATGCTGCTAGCAAACAAGAATTTAGTTTTTATCAAAATTGGAAAATACTAAAGCTGAGGTACAGGAAAAAATAAAACTAAACTAAAAATAAAATTAAATTAAAAATAAAAATAAACACACCTCTAAGTGTTTAACAGCGAAAAATAAAAATAAGAAAATAAAATTAAAATTAAAGGATGGACAACTTTTCAACTTAATTTTACCTGAAAACGGATGTGCGTATTATGTCACCAATCATTGATTTATTAGCGATTTTTTTTTGTTTTTTTTTTTTAATTCAAAAGAAGCTGTGTAATTTTGGTAATTTTTTAGAAGGATACTGGGCGATGTATTTTCCTATAAAAAAAAGGTAAGGAAAGGTTTTGTCAGTAATTTTGCTGATTAAGCCCAGTCAACACCGTTACGTATATAATACATAAAAGTTACAACACATGATTACTTTGTTACATAAATTCTAGGTAAACTGAAAGTTACAACAAGGTAAAAAAAATGCATAAGGTTCCCTACTTTCTACGTAAATATATGTAATTAAAATAACGTAAACGTAACGTTACATAATATTTATATCTCTTACAAGTAACATCGAGGTAAATTTGACGTCACGTAAATAACGTATTCTTTATGTAACTACTATATAAATTTATATGATAAATATTATATAAATATTACGTATTGGAATGTAACATTTATGTAAAATTTCAGTGATATTGTGTATATAATATTTATGTACTTCTAATGTCACAACAAGATAAAGAGTAATTTCCATATTCTGCTTAATGCCATGCACAAAGTTCCCTTCTTATTACGTAAATATAATGTAATTAAAGAAACATTAAGTTATGTTATGTAAATATTACGTAAGTTTTATGAAAACTTTTTTATGTGAATTTGTTGAGTTTAGATTTACGTAAATACTATGTTAATTTAACAGATAGACAATTTTTAATACGTATGCGCGAAAGTTGGTTAAATACTATTCTTATTTTAATTTTATTTACTTTAGAAACCATCAAAAAAGTTCTGATTTTTAATTTTATTTTTAATTTAATTTAACTTTTAATTTAGTTTTATTTTTTTTCTCTAATATTAGAATAAAATTTTTTACTTTCCTGTATTTTTTTCCCGAGTAAATTTGATTTTCTTCTGCATCAAACAGATCAATTTGTAACTATGTTGAAAATTTGGAACCTTTGGTTGCACTAAAACAAAATTATGATTGTTTTCCACAAACCAAAACTACACTTTTTTGCACTCGACGCGCGTTTCACTAACAACGTTAGCATCATCAGGAGACGATAAACAATGAACTAAATTAATCTACGCTCTATCTTATATACAATCCTTTAGTGGGCGGAGATAAGACTAATAAATTGTGATTGATCACGATTTTTAATCCTATCTCCCCTCAACCAAAGAATAAAGTGTACTAAACGGGATGGGTCCTCTATCTTTATTTAAACTATTTCTGGATTTAATGATTTCCATACTTTCATATGCATTTAAAAGTCTTTTGTTTGGTACACTTTTTAGAAGTTTTAGGTTATCTAATGTGAATCCATGATTGTTTTCAAAAGCATGCTCGGCCACACTTGACTTTTCTGTTCTTCCGTATTTTAAGTGTGCTAAGTGTTCTTTAAAACGTGTTTGAATAGAGCGTCTCGTTTGGCCAACATATTTTTTGTCACAATCCATGCAACTAATTTCGTAAATTCCACTATTTTCTAGAACTGTAGTTTTATCCTTGGGATTTCCTGGTAAGCTTCTTATTGTGTTACCGGATTGATATACTAATTTAAGACCGGTGTTAAATATAAACTACAAGTAAGCAATCCCACTATGCCGAAACTGTATTGTCTTCCGAAAATCCACAAGCCTGGAAAATCGGTTAGACCTATAGTTTCTGCTGTAGGATCACCTACTTACAACATTTCGAAATGGCTAGCAAACGAGTTTGAAAATTTACCGATAAAGGAAAAAGGTTTTTCTGTTCAAAATTCCCTTGAATTTATCAACAAAGTTAAAGATATTTCACTCCAAGAAGGTGAAATTTTAATCTCGTTTGATGTTAGTTCGTTGTTCCCTAGTGTGCCGATCCCCAATACCTTACAATACCTGGAGGAACTACTAAGAAAAAACAATCTACAAGACAAACAGACTTTAGAATACCTATCTTTAACAAAACTCTGCATGAATCAAAATTACTTTCAATATAAAAATAACTACTACCAGCAATTAGAAGGAACCACAATGGGTAATAGTTTATCACCTTTTATCGCAAACCTATTTATGAGCAAATTTGAATCAGATATAAGTAAAGAATTTGAGTATTTCCCCAAGAGTATGGTTCAGGTATGTAGACGATGTGTTTGCAGTATTCAACACTAAAGTAACTAGTGTTGAAAATTTTATGGAAAAAATAAATAACAAATTTCCCACTATTAAATTTACTTATGAAACAGAGAACAACGGTACACTGCCATTTCTAGACACTTTAGTTATAAGAAATAAAAATAAATTGGACTTTGACCTATACAGAAAAGGCACGGCCACCAACAGGTATATTCCAAATGACTCTTTTCATTGCTTGCAACATAAGCTGGTAAGTTTGCACTTTTTAACATATAGATTAGTAAATTTCCCCTTAAACAAAGAAAGATTTGAAGCAGAAAAGAATAGGATTAGGAATATAGCTGGCGAAAACGGTTACGACGAAGGCTTAATAAATAAGCTGATAAATAGACATTCTTTTCAAAAGACCTTTCGGAATTCTACCTTTTTCAGACAAAAAGATACCTGCGACTCAAAATTTGTATCAATTCCTTATAATCCTAATTATACGAAAGGATTACACAAAGTATTTAATAACACCGGTCTTAAATTAGTATATCAATCCGGTAACACAATAAGAAGCTTACTAGGAAATCCCAAGGATAAAACTACAGTTCTAGAAAAAAGTGGAATTTACGAAATTAGTTGCATGGATTGTGACAAAAAATATGTTGGCCAAACGAGACGCTCTATTCAAACACGTTTTAAAGAACACTTAGCACACTTAAAATACGGAAGAACAGAAAAGTCAAGTGTGGCCGAGCATGCTTTTGAAAACAATCATGGATTCACATTAGATAACCTAAAACTTTTAAAAAGTGTACCAAACAAAAGACTTTTAAATGCATATGAAAGTATGGAAATCATTAAATCCAGAAATAGTTTAAATAAAGATAGAGGACCCATCCCGTTTAGTACACTTTATTCTTTGGTTGAGGGGAGATAGGATTAAAAATCGTGATCAATCACAATTTATTAGTCTTATCTCCGCCCACTAAAGGATTGTATATAAGATAGAACGTAGATTAATTTAGTTCATTGTTTATCGTCTCCTGATGATGCTAACGTTGTTAGCGAAACGCGCGTCGAGTGCAAAAAAGTGTAGTTTTGGTTTGTGGAAAACAATCGTAATTTTGAGATCAATTTGTACTTTATTATTCATTTTTGGATCTTTTAAAAAATACAAAAATCCAAAACAATATTTGGTTACTTTTAATTGAGGTTAGGTTAACTGAACTGAGCAAAGTGTGCGCAACAATATTTCCATCACTTGTGGCTATAAGTAAAGTGATTGCAATCAGTTGATGGGCACGATGGGAGAAGTGATCGAAAGAACAGCGTGCAATCAGTTGATATGATTCTAATCAGTTTGTTCAGAACAAAAGAATACATATATTTACAACTCATTTTTTGATCATCCAGATTCCTCTCATGGTGTGTAGGCAGAAATATCCCGGGCTTGAGCATAAAACTTTACCAAGTAGCGGAGGTAGAGTTTTACAAACACAAAGAACCCCGCACGAAATACCTTGAAAAATTATTTAATATAAAATGGTTTCTATGTCTTGTTCCAGAGATATAGACGGTCAAAGTTTAAAAAAAATATCGACGAATATGTGTTACTGAGGAACCAAAGATGGATTTTCTTATTATTATGTTGGTAAAATGTTAGCAGGTTGTATACAGGGACTAGTAAAAAAAAGTATTTTTTGTCAATTTTTTATTTTCTCTGATATAAAAATAAAAAAAATATTTTTGAGCAACCATTAATCTTTTAGTATTTTTTACAAAAAAAGAACAAGTTTTTCTTCCCAGTAACAGTAACTTTGTGTTACATGTTTTTTTTATTTTTTTTACCGTAAAAACTTGACGAAAATTGTTTTCTACTACGAAATAATTATTTTGCAACTTAAAAATCTAAATATTTATTTGTATTCAGTTAAAGTGATGAGTAAATAAACTTTAAATAAATTGAATTTTATTTTGGAATTTTTTTCCTCGCTACGAGGTACATGCAAAAAGTTCTATATCATTAATTTTTACAAAAAAGTAATTAATATTTAATTTCTTTAAAACTGATCGAAGGATTTTAATTTAATTTTGCGTACGCCTTTATCATACTTTTATCTAATACAGGGTGCAATTTTTTTATCATTTTATATTTTTCATCTAGTATGTTGATTTTTTAAAGGTTTCTCAAGTTTCCCAAGCTGGATTTAAATAGTAAAAACTCTGTAGAACAAATTAAAATTGGGGTTATATGTCACTCTAATTAAAACTTACCCTTGTTAATTAATTTTTCCAATTAATACTTGATGTCACACAACGATTTAGATTAGTAATAATAAAATAAGGAGTAGATTAATTTTTTTTTTATTTAAAAGGTGTTTTTATTTATTTAAATGGAAGTTTTTTTTGCATTTCTTTCACTGTCGAAATGTCAGTTTAAAAATCTTAGCGCTGCATTCAATCACAAACAGCGAGTTCGGATCTTTTACCTCTGCTTGCACCTTGGCTTGCACCAACCTCTACTGATGAAAGCTACACAGCTTTAAAATGTGTAGGCTTTGAGTAAGGGAAGTTTTTTTGACTGAGCTTTTAGATAACCTCAATGTTTTACTTTCAGTTTGCAAATAAATTAATATAGTTGTTTTGGGTTTTTTGTTCGGTATATTTTTCGTGCATAATCAGTGACCTTCACTTATGTTTGTTTTGCCTCGTAGTGGTTCAAAATATGGCGTTTTCCTGGACAAAATAGGAGTAATGAACAACTTGGGATATTAAATAAAGTAAATTAATCCTGGTAAAAACGCTTACTTAGGGAAATTATAAACGAACTTATTACCAAATACCACAAAACAATCCTTTCTGTGGGCTATAAATTTAAACCACCCCCCTGAGGTGGTTTAAAAAATCACCAACTTTATAACCTCAAACACAAATAATGAAGCTATTATGTGCGAAATTTTTGCCGTATTCACCATTTGCCATTTTAAAACCTGTCAAAAAAAATTAGTTTTAGGGCATTTTCTCCTAAAATATGGTATATTTTGAGAAAAACAGCAGTTTTCAGTGGTATTTTGCAATAGCAACCGAAAAAAATCAATAACTTTTTGTCTTTTCTGTATGGGTAAGTGTTTTTTTAAAATTGGTCTTAAAATTTAGTACCCCCCACAGGTGTAAATATTTAGACCTGTGGGGGTACTATTTTAGATCTTAGTAAATCCCACTGTAAGTGTCTAATAATAAGAAAGTCCATGTGTGGTACCTTAGTAACCCATATTCGTCGATAACTTATTTTATTTCAGTCAGGAAATGCCATTTTGAGCGTGCCCAATAACCCCAAAACGACGGTTTTTTAAAATTTGCCGTCTATATCTCTGGAACTAAAAATTATTTGTGTAAATAAAAATCATTTTATTTACACAAATAATTTTTTAATGTATTTCGTGCGTGGTTCTTTGGACCATTTGTGTGGTGCGGTGTAATCATATAAAACTGTGAGATACTAATCTCCTAATCAAGTTAGCCTGGAAAAAATGGAGACACAAAAACTCGTCTTTGGTGTTACCCGGGGCCAACCCTGATTTTTAAATCATTTTCTTTGTTTTGCAAAGTTATTATTGTTACACATTTTGACATCTTTGGGCCATTATAGTATCTCATATTTGCAGATTTTTTTCTGTCTAGTATCTCTTAGTCTATGAACCTAAGCGCAGGTGAACCCGCTTTACCTGTTGACTGTGCTCTTTGGCACGGCCAGCCAGTACGATTTTTAAGCAGTTCGCGCCAACCGTTCGCCAAAGGACTCAAACGGTCGCGAGCAGTACCTCAGTCAAAGAACGCCTGTATATCTGCATAACGCGAGTTGTACCCTGCAAAGAGTAGACTGAATTTTACTTTCGAATAAGTGAATGCTATTGGTGCGGTACGCGGTATCTCTACAAACTCAGAACTACTGCGAGTTAAATAGCTTTTGCTTTCTGTCGATACATTGTTGTTGAATGTCGAAGTGTTCTTGAGCTTTTACTTGCGAAAGACGTGAATTTTCGGTCGCTACCAGCCACCGGGCGCGCGTGAATAACTTTTTGGATTTTTTTTGTTGAAAATTTTGGGAAAATTGAGCGGTGAGTAAAAATGTTTTATTTTTGCTTTCAATTTTAGGGTTTACGACAAGTGTACATTTCTACCCCACTAAGAGGGGGTTTTCAAACATTTTTACCCACGAAAATGATGCAGACGATACAATTAACTATTCTGACCTGCCAAAAACTCCGCATAAAAGAGCTTAATGAGATTTATTTATTATTATTAACAAAAACTGATCAAAACCACTACAAATCTCATAAAAGAAAGACTTTTAAAAAATGTTTTTACAAGTAAAGCAGCCTAGCTGCATGGATTCAGTACTAGAGCTAGAGCTATGTACGGGATTTTGGGCATGGCGTGGTAATAATATTCTGGTTACAAAAGATCAAGGAACAACACACACAAAGAACCAAATCAAAAAGAGAAATTATTAAACAATGTTTCGCCCTAGGCAACCAGCGTGGGCTCATCAGTGGTTTCACTGGTCACCCTTCCCAAACATAATTCGACACCATCATAAATTTTTATTTCCAACTTTGAATCACTCATAAATAGGCACTATATAGTACTTATACAGGGTGGATTCTTTAAACGGAACGGTGCTTCTAGCGAGTCAGAATTTGGTTGAATAAAAAAATCCATCAATTGAAATTTCTAATTTCATTTAATCGTACTATCTTGGATTTTGTCTATGTCATTTAGTTTACGAGGTATGACAAAAAAATATATTTTTTAAATAGGACACCCTGTATATTTTGCAATTTTTTGTATGGAAAACTTCGATATTCATTCAAATATCCCTCGTAAAACAGGGCATAGACAACAATTCCATGCAAGTTTAAATGCCTCTAAGTGTGTGGTATTGTCAAAAAGATAATTTTTTTTAGAATTTCAAAATGTCAAACTATACAGGGTGTCCTATTTTTTTAAAAAATAAACGACATAAAAAAAATCCAAGACAGTGCGATTAAAGAAAATTAAAAATCTCAGTTGACGTGTTTTTGGATTCTTTTATAAAACCAAATTCTAACCCGCTAGAAGCACCGTTCCGTTTAAAGAATCCACCCTGTATATAAGTCTACGAGTTCATCCTGGCGTGTTAATATTTTCAATAGGGTTATGCTCCTAAGACAATTTTTGCAATTGCCCTAGCATAAATATTCTATTTTCATGCATCTTGCATCACACTTCATTTTTTGACGGATTTTATGGTGTGAAAATCCCAATTTATGGGCAATCTAGCGGTGAATTTTTAAAGATTAAAAAAAACATCTTTTTGCAAAATATACTTCATAATTTAGTTTGTTGTCTTTTTTCGCCAGGACCGGTTTCACATTTAAGGGTCCAACAGTTCGCTAGCATATTTTGGCTCCATTTTCCACTGTACCGCTTCTCTATCTGAGCAATTTGCTGGTGAAATCACTCGCCGTGCTCGTCTACAACTGCAAACAAATTGTCAGGAGAGAATTGCAAATAGGAATTAAGAAAATGCAACTTACGTGACATATTGCAATCTAATTTCATATAAGATTGGATAAGTTCTTCAATTAGCCCATGCCCTTTTCTCTTTTCTCAAAAGCGTAGTTTAAAAATGTTGCCAGATTGTGCACAATTTCCCTAGACTAAGAGAAAAGGTAGACTTAGCGACGTCGCACTCAATTTTCTATAGAAAGATAAATTTCGGAAATGTAAATAAATATAAATAGTAGTTCCTGAATATTTTGTTATTTTGAAAATATATTTGCACCCTATTGCGCCTCTTTTCTTCTTAGAATTTTGCTTTTAGAATAGGGAGGAAAATATGTTAAAACAAGAAATTTTTGTATATTTGTTTAATAAGTTTTAGGTTAGAGCCTCTATCTTCTTCGCCAAAAAGTCATGCATCAGATACGCCGTGATATAATCTCATCTAATACATATCTTACAAAAACTAAATTAAAAAACGTGCGTACATGAAGATGTACAGTCAACAAATTTTTAAATGCAACAAACTGGTACTAATATTGAACCATTATTTTATGGCATTGGTTTCTAAGCGTATCTGATAGAGAGGATCTCCTCCTCTAAAAAAAAGTTCAGGATATTCACAAAAAGTTTCAAAAATTACACCTAAAATTACACATTACTTTTCCAATTTTTTTTTGGACGTCGCTCTTTTCCTTCATCTTTTAAAACATTCTTTTTAAATTTTTTGCCCGCAACGCTTCAAAAAATTAAAATGTACTACCATACAAGAAAGTCTTCAATCACCTACAAAATATTCATAAAATTTGCGGCAATGTTTTTGGTCAAATGATTTTAAATAGCACATTATTTACTGCAAAATTTATAGTTTTCATATAATACAGATACGCCGTGATATAGTCTCATCTAATACCTATTATCTTACAAAACTAAATTAAAAGACGTGCATGAAGATGCTACACAGTCGATTGTACAGTCAGCAAATTTTTAAATGCGACAAACTCATACTAAGCACTTTGGGGGGGTGGCAGTTATTTTTCTCACTGCATTGTTGGTCGCCGGCTCTTATGCCCTGGGAGGGGCAGCAAAAAAGTGCCCTCTTAGGCATAACAGTGCTGGTTTCTGGAATGCAGTGGATATTGCTATGTCCCAGAAAGAGCTTGCCCTATGACCTTCTAGGAGGTAGGAATACAATGACTGCGGCGTGTGCCTCCACGAGGCAGACCTTGTGACATCAGTGTTGCCACCTAACTAAAGACGTCTAAGTGGTATTAGTGTTTTCAAAGTGACCTTCATGTGGATTGGGGGGTCATTGTGAGACCTCCTGTGGTACTTGCAGGATGGCAAACAAATGAGGCATTATGTGGCTTAACTTGATAGTGTAATTTGAAGCCTATATTATATTATGAGCTCTAAGGTGGTATGTGTTCCAATTACCAACTGTTGATCGAACTATTTGGGTGTGTGTGTGTATAATCGGGTATAACTTCTGAACCATTTCCCCGATTATGATAAAATTTATAAACAAAGTTTATTTCGCTTCGGTCAGGTAAAACAATGTTTCGTTCCCAGGTGTTCCAGATTGAAGCCGCTGGGGTTCTTCTTATTCGTAGGGTAATAACTTTGGCGTTGACTGTACAATGGTAACCCCGATTCGTGTATTATGGTTTACTTTAAAGTTACGCAAGTACCCCATTAAAATGTTAAAAAATAATATCTACCGTGTGATAGGACGGCTCATCGTTCTCACGGAAATAACATTTCGCAGCTCTTTGAAGAAAAATCTATTGTTTTTGTGTGGTTTTGGCCAAATAAATAAAGTGTTTTCAGTAACGGTACAAGACTTTTTTGCATCTATTATTTACCTAACCTGAAAAATAAATAAAAATTTAAGTAATTGTTAAATTAGTAAGTATATTTTACAATGGGGATATGTATCACAAGGAAATATTTTAGAAACTAGTCAAAAGAAAATTTGAGACAAATAATAAGTATGTTTTGATTAAACATTTGCAAGCACGTAAGCTTGGGAACATATTATTACTTTTGGAACTTTTGATCTAATAAATCTATAATTTTTTTCTGCTGGTTTGTTTGTTTGTTCCAATAACACGCAAAAATTACTAACCCGATTTTGATGGGAGTTTTACTACTCTATTCTTTGGATTTCTGAGCAATACAGACAGGTACATGAGTTTTTTTGATCTAATAAATCTATAATTTTTTTCTGCTGGTTTGTTTGTTTGTTCCAATATCACGCAAAAATTACTAACCCGATTTTGATGGGAGTTTTACTACTCTATTCTTTGGATTTCTGAGCAATACAGACAGGTACATGAGTTTTATTAGTCAAATTTAGAAAAAAGTTATCACCATTTAAAAATGATAACTGGTTGTCTAACTCATTGACTTTTATCAAAAAGTTTTTGTCATTTTACTTAAAAACTGGAAAAAAATCCGTACAATAAAAAAAGATACATCGCCGCACTAGCTCCGCCCCCTTAATAGACTAAGAGCCATTGAGCTCGAAAATTCAACGATAAGACCTCCGGCTGAAACTTTGTAGGGTGGAGTGGGAGGACGTCTCAAAGTGAGCAGCAGTATTTTTATCTGACAAAATGTATACGAAGTAATATGTTAAACGTCAGACGGAGGTAAGATGGATAAAATTTCAACAAAAAATGACAACATTGATATCGCCTGACACCCCATTAGAAGAAGCCTGGGTGTCTGACGATTTGCATAGTTCGTCTGTGACTGTCAACTACCATGCAAATTTTCAGCCGAAAGTAAGATCGTTTTCTTTTGCTCAATTTTTTGCAACATTGACGCGTCTGATGTCACTTATGCAGAGGCTTTGAGCCAAATCCTTGTAGATGACCCTAATCTGAGTTCTTATCGCTGAATTTTCGAGCTCAACAGCTCTATCCATCTATATCTAACTACTAGTGTAGGGGCATATGTCGATAATTTCTATCCCGTGGGATTTTTTATGAAGGAGTTTTATGACTATGTGGGATTGATAGCTTTTTAGTCACTGAATCAAATGTTACCGGGTGTTTTGTTCGCATTCGTGTAGAAGAGGTTGATATGACGACATCTTTCAAGATGGCGGCCAAAAATCATAAAACATACAACTTTCGCATCCGGGGCATGGTTGTACTCAATTTCATATAACTCGAGGGCGAGAATTCCACTTTTAAGGTCATCAAATTCTTAATAATTCGAAGACTATATGTTGGTGTAACAAAAGGTTAAATTATGGAGATTTTTTTAAAGAGAAAATGGCAAAAATTGTGTTTTTAGGGAGGTTTAAAATAAAGTGCTTATCTAACGCTCACATATTAATTTCATCTCCGGAACTTAAGCTTTTGCGTAGTGGTAAATTAAGATTGACTACAAAAAGCTGGTTTTTAATGTGTACACGGTATTTTCAAGGTCAACAATATTATTGGTGTTGACCTTCTTATGTTTCTTACTAAATTTGGTCCTCTTTGCTTTAATAGTTGATGAATAGCGCCCTTTAGTATGTTATTTTTGCAATATCTTTACTGGGGTATTTTTCAAGGTCATGAAGCTTCAAACTGCATCAAACCCTAAGGTTCGAATTTGGCGTATATGCCTAATAATCTTATTTTTTTGCGATTTTTAAGATCATTTAAGGTCGGATGACCTGGAAAGTATTTTTTTGGAATCCTCGTCCTCGAGTTAGATGGAATCGAGTATAATCATGCCCCGGTTACGAAAGTTGTATTTTTATGATTTTTGGCCGCCATCTTGAAAGATGTCGTCATATCAACTCCTTCTACACGAATGCGAACAAAACTCCCACGGACTTACACATGCCCCTTCACTATACATGAAATTGCAATTTTTCGCCTATTTTGAATCTTAGATTTTTAAGACACCTTACGTCGCTATATTAGGCAAATCTTTTGGACATAATAATAGGGTTTCGATTTTGTAACCTATATAGCACGTCTTTCTTAGAGTTCGACAAGGAATACGAGGTCGTGCGGGTCGAAAATTTTGGGACACCTTGTTTAAAGGTAGGTATACTTATCGCCGAGACGCATTCCTAAAATGCTTCTAAGCCATTGTCATTCTTCATACAACGCCCTACCAATATTAGTAGACGCGATATGGCTTGTCGCCTTATTGCAAGATTACAATATAGACGCCGCTCCCTCAAAATGACCCTGAGGCGCACATATTTCTCCTTTGCATTGTCAGTTTCTTGAGTTTGCTGACGATTTGAAATGTTTTAAGCGGATTCTAAGTCTTTTTGACTGTCAAAAAGTAAAAAGTGATCTTGACAGGTTTAACAGATTTTGTGATCAAAACAGTCTTTTTTTCTAGAAACAAACATATTATTAATTTTGATTATAAAATTAATAACACCAGCCTTCAAAATATTGATCATATAAGAGATCTAGGAATTATAATTGATTCATTCCTCAAGCGTTTCTAAACTTTTAGGTTTATACTATACTGTTTATGTAACACCTTTGTTTTGGGTAAACTTAATTTTGGCAGCAACCCGAGGTATGACATATATATCAAGCAAATAGAAAGTATTCAAAATAAATTATTAAAATTTTTATCCTGCAAAGATCATTATCCACTCAAGGCAAACGGCATCGATCTGGCTCGAAATTATTTTGATATCTTATCCTTTTCCAACAGAAGCAAAATATCCGAATAGTTAATTCTATTTACAATATTACAATGCACCCGGCATTTTGATTACTGTGTATCTTAATATACCTCAAATGAATTTGCTTAACAGAAGCATTTTTTGTTCAATTTAGAACAACTAATTGTTCTCAAAACTCCCCTTTATGTAGAAACCAAGTTTTTTTAAAAAATTAAAAGTTTTTTGAAGACTGGACGCAGGTACTCATCTGTACGCCATAAGTTAATATAGACGAAGAGAGACGATCATATAGTTTCATAATAAGGCTCAAATAGGGGTCTGTGTAGGGGCATATGTCATATGTCGATAATTTCTATCCCGTGGGATTTTGAATGATGGAGTTTTGTGACTATGTGGGATTGATAGCTCTTTAGTCACAGAATCAAGTGTTAACGGGTCTTTTGTTCGCACCCGTGTAGAAGAAATTGATATGACGTCATCTTTCAAGATGGCGGCCAAAAATCATAAAAAATACAATTTTCGCAACCGGGGCATGATTATACTCGATTCCATATAATTCGAGTGGGGATTCCAAAAAATTAACTTTTAAGGTCATCCAACTTTAAATGACCTTGAAAATCGCAAAAACAAGATCTTTGCCATTTTCTCTTCGAAAAATCTTAATAATTCGAGGTTTTGTCAGTCCAACTTCAAATGTACCTAAAACTATTAGGCATACATGCCAAGTTTGAAAAAAATTTGGTTCATCTTTGACACGTTTCAATATGGCGGCTGATATATCAAAATGGCGTCCTATAACCACATTTTATTGTATCCAATTTCATAAAAAAGCAAAAATTACAAGGTGGTTATTTTTGCAATATGTTAATTTTACTGGGGTATTTCTCAAAGTCATGAAGCTTCAAACTGTATCAAACTCTAAGGATCGAATTTGGCATACATGCCTAATAGTTTAAGGTAGATTTAAAGTTGGACTTATAAAACTTTGAATTATTAAGATTTTTTGAAAAGAAAATGTCAAAAACCTTGTTTTTTTGCTATTTTCAAGGTCATTTCATGTCAAATGACCTTGAAAGTAAATTTTTTTGGAATCTTCGTTCTCGACTTATATGGAATCGAGTGTAATCATGCCCCGGTTGCGAAAGTTGTATTTTTTATGATTTTTGGCCGCCATATTGAAAGATGACGTAATATCAACCCCTTCTACATGATTGCAAACAAAACACCCAGTAACACTCGATTGCGTGATTAAAGATCAATCAATCCCACATAGTCACAAAACTCCTTCATTCAAAATCCCACGGACTTACACATGCCCCTTCACTATGAGGTTCTCCGTTGCAAAGTTTTTCTTTGCTATCTAAACGCAAGTATCCAGGCCGGATGGCAATGGATTTGTTGTAGTGAAAAGACAGACTGGTTGATGAACTAGCTCTGAAATCATGATGGTGGTATACCTAACTAGTGGAGTACCCAGGTCAACAATTTTAAAATTTTCTATGTGATGTAGAGCTCGCACAAATAAGCATTAGCAACTGAAAACAATTATAATACAATTGTGGTCATAAAAATTAACAGCTTAACTAAAAGATAAGCAATTTACAATTTCACTTGCTCCTTTTCGATTTCCGACTGTAGAAATACGGAAATACGGCAATAAAAATTTCGAAAGATCCGGCTTCTACCCAATAAAAACGTGATTTTAACAACCTGTTTCGAATAAGTCGAAAAATTGGACGATAAAATGTTAAACAAGCAATAAAATTATCGTCGTTTACAGGAAATGTCAGGCGCTACCTTTTCTTGGACAAGAGACGAACATAAAAGATTTATTTTGCTTTTTCTAAACGTACCTATCTTTTAAGATAACAATTTATAAATAGTTGAAGATGAAAAAAAAATCTTTCCATTGTTAACTTTTTTGGTTAAAATGTATCCTGGTATTGAGTTAGATCCCAGAAAACGCAAATTGTCGGCATTGAATCGGGCCAATGTCGACAACGTCGGCAGTCTGTCGGCATCGGCGACTACACTCTGGCCCGATGTTGGACAGATTGCGATTTTCAGTATTCGGTCAATAATCGGCAACTGACGGAGGTCCACATTACTACAGTCGACTTTATGCCGACACCACTTTAGGACCGACGATGGTCCGACTGGAACTTTGTTTAATCGGTCGAAAATCGGCAATCCGATTTACTATAGTCGACTTTATGCCGACGTCCACTTTATTTGCTTTAGGGCCGACGACGGTCCGATTGGACCTTTGTTTAATCGGACGAGAATCGGCAACTGACGGTGGCCCGATTTACTATAGTCGACATTATGCCAACGCAAACCTTATCTGCTTTAGGGCCGATGATGGTCTAATAGGTGGTCTAATAGGAACTTTCTTTAATCGGTCGAGAATCGGCAACTGACGATGGCCCGATTTACTATAGTCGACTTTATTCCGACGCCTACTTTATCTGCTTTAGGGCCGACGACGGTCCGAATGGAATTTCCTTTAATCGGTCGAGAATCGGCAACTGACGATGGCTCGATTTACTATAGTCGACTTTATGCCGACGCCTACTTTATCTACTTTAGGGCCGACGACGATCCGATTGGAACTTTGTTTAATTTAATTTGTCGCCGTTACTTGTACAGGTTGCGTTCAATAGTTTGTATTGCATTGACCCATCGACGTACTAGTACATCGATGCATTGACCCGTCTTGCATTCATGTGTTATTGGTGAATGCGCAATCAATTTAGCAAAAAATTTTTGATAAATGACGGGGTTTACGAATTCCGGGTTAGATATTGCATGAGTTTGATGAATAATGGTTTGATTAAAAACGGATCTTATAAATTTTGAATTTCTTATTGAATGGGTTTGATGAAATAAGGTTCGGATAAAAAATTGGTTTGACGAATTGCAGTTTCTATGGTGAATCGTTCTTACGATGAATATTTTTATTAAATACGGTCTGATAAATTCCTGACTTGATAAACCATAGGCGTTCGGTTAAAATATTTTGAAAATTAGGTAAAATTGTTTAAATGCAATGCAAAAAATATCTGCAAAAATATTGTGCTAATAAATTTAGGGAAAAGAATACATCTAGAATTTTTTGATACCGTAACTTAAAATCTAAATTACAAAGTAAGTACGTATTTAGCAAAACAAAATTAAAAGTATCTACTTATATATCATAACAATAATATATACAGGGCAGCTCACTCATTCTTAGAAATTCCCTTAGTCGTAGTATATTAATAAGCATTTTGTAAGTTGAAAAAACGTAGGTTTGAGATTGTTGTACCAGAGAGTACCGTCAAGCGGGGCTAAGAGGACCACAGCTGGTAAAGTGGTCCAAAAGGACATTAAAAATAATAAAATTGTGTATCTTCTATAAAACAACCGGCAACAGCGATTTCGTATGCAGGTTGGATTGAGAACACCTAACGCAATAAGCTTTTTTGTCAAGATCGAGCGCGCTGCTGTTGTTCAGTTGCATTCTGAAAGCGAAAAGATACACGGCAATTTTTTGGTTATTTTATTTCCTGGAAAACCTCCCTTGCAGTGCGTTTATAGGTAAGTTTTTTGTTTTTTAACTTACGTTAGGCACTTCACCATTTAGTTTTAAATAATAATTGAGTTTAAAAAACGTTTTTATTTATTTGTGGTAGCAGTGGGGGAAATAAATATAAAAAGTCAACATAAATCTGGGGAAAGCGGACCGGTCCACTTTAGCCGTAGAATTGACAAAAGGTTTGTTTTTTCGTTACAGATGACAAAAGATGGTCAGAAATTACAAGAGGAAGGTGGGAAAAGCTCCCAACTGCAACTATACGGTAGAAAACTTAGAGCTAGCGATCAGAGAAGTAAAATTACGAAGGATGTCTAGAAGAAAAGCCTGTAAGAAATATGGTATTCCCAGAACCACATTAAAAAGAAAATTAGAGGGAACTCACACATTAAAATACGGCAGACAACCAGCTTTAAGAGAGAATGAAGAACAGCAAATAGTTCAAGGTCTCATACTTTGTGGAGAATGGGGATTTCCGATGACCAAGTTGGATATCAGGTGTATTATCAAACAGTATCTTGACCGAATTGGTAGGCAGGAATCACGTTTTAAGAATAACATGCCAGGCAGCGAATATATTAATCTTTTTTTAAAAAGGCATCCCGAATTATCGGTCCGTTTTTCAGAAAATATCAAGCGTTGTAGAGCTGAAGTTGGCGCCGACATTATCAACTCTTATTTTGATCAACTCCAAAATTCTTTAGAGAACGTTTCTCCACAAAGTATACTTAACTATGATGAAACAAATTTTTGCGACGATCCTGGAAAGCAAAGGGTTGTTATAAAAAGGGGATCTAAGCATCCAAAAAATGTTCTAGACTCATCAAAGACTAGCGTGTCCATAATGATGTGCGGATCAGCTGCAGGAGTATTGCTACCACCTTATATTGTTTATCGAGCAGAGAATTTATACCCAACTTGGATTGAAGGTGGCCCAGACAACACTCGATACAACAGGTCAAAAAATGGATGGTTTGACGAAAGGACCTTTGAGGATTGGTTTTTAAAACTGGCTCTGCCATACCTTAAAAAGCAACCAGCTCCGCGACTAATGATAGGTGACAACTTATCCAGTCACGTTTCTCAAACAGTCATCGAGAGTTGTAACGAAAATCAAATTAGATTTGTGCTACTGCCGCCAAATTCAACAGGAATTTGTCAACCTCTTGACGTAGCATTTTTTGCTCCCTTAAAACGAAAATGGAGAGCTGTACTTCTAGAGTGGAAACAGAAAAATAGAGGAGTTGTTCCAAAATCTGATTTCCCAAAACTCCTTAAGAAAACCTTAGAAAGTTTAGAGACCGCTTCTGAAAATCTAAAGGCCGGTTTTGCTGCCTGCGGAATCTATCCGTTAAATCGAGAAAGGGTCCTGCAAAAACTGCCAAATGAAACTCATCCGGAACCAGAAAGTTCTGGTAATTTTAATCCAGAACTTATTGATTTTCTTAAAAAAACAAGAATGCCTGAAAATCAAACAAAAAAATCTAGAGGTAAAAAGCTACACGTGGCACCAGGAAAAAGTTTATCTTTAGAGGAAATTGAAACATCGTCCGAGTCATCAGACGATGTTGAATATAGTGAACATAACGAGTCATCTGATGTAGATATGTTTCAGGAGAATTCTGATGAAGACATTTTGGAAGCTGAACCGCAACAGGAAACTGTATCGGTGCCGGCGCTTCAACAAAATTTGAGTGATTTGGTACAAAGCGATTTTGTCATCGTAAAATTTGAAATTACTTCTGGAAAAAGGCAGTTGTATTATGTTGGCCAAATACAAAGAAATTTAAACGATAAATTTAAAATTATTTTTTTAAGAAAGATGACAGGAAAAGAAATTTACTTTGTATTTCCTCAAGTTCACGACGAATGCCTTATAGATCCTACAGATATTGTTGAGAAAATCCTTGTTAAAAATCATACCAGAGGTAGATACAAATTTCATATGAATACTGATATTTCTTTACTTTGCTAAAACTGAATCCAAATTTTTTTGTTCAGTTTTTGTTGCTATTAGAGTATTTTTTTATTTTTTCTTAGTTCTAAGAATTTTTGTTCCTATTAAAGCTTAAGCTTTTGTACTTAAAAATTTTTTTGTACAACTTATTAGTTAATAAGAGTTCGTTTTTTTTTCAAATTAAAAATAAATAAAAAATTTTGATATTATTTTTACTACCAATCTTTTTCATATGTTGTTTAATACAAAAAAATCATTTTTAAAAAGTTTAAGGGTGGACCTCTTTCCCATTATAAAGATTAAATGGGACCCTAGTGCGTAAATTAATGAAAAACGGGCGGGTGGTCCCCTTTACCTCAAACTACGGGGTAAGTGGACCACCTAGAACAAAAATATATATAAAAAAACTACATATATTTAAAACAAAATTTGTCCAGACGCAGCTTATTAAAGCATGGTAGACTTTATATTAAAATTCTTAAGCCAAAATATTTTATAGTTTTCCCAAAATCTACAAAAAACCGAAAATTTTGGACCACTTAGCCCCGGATGACGGTACCGACTGGTGATTCGTGGTTGTACAGAAGACAGGAAAATAGTACGTGCGATAAAGATTCGGGTTCCATTAAATTGCAAACTGAGGAGATGTCGTCGCAGTTTATTTTGTATGTAATTTATTGAAAGTAATATAAACACTCTCTTTTTTTTCTAGGTGGTGTTAAAAAAATCTGCCACTTGTAAAATGGACAGTAATTTTTGAGAGCGCCTTGTTCAAACAGAAATCTAATTAGCATCTTTAGGTAAGTTTTCTATTTGTTTAATATTAACTTAACATTTATTCTATTTTATTTGTTGATGTAATATACGATATAACGATATACAGGGTGTCCCAAATTACATTAAATACAAGTAATTGCGGATATAGGCGAAAACTAAATTTTCATTTTTAGTTTTTATTTTTTTGCGCCTTTATTCCTAAAGCTATCGAAAAACGCTTTACCTTTCTACAAGCACTTTTTAACGATCTATCTAATAAGTTCTTTTTTCTTAGGAGCACGTGCTTTTTTCTCCTTATGTTTGGTACATGGAGGATGACAGATAATATTTTGCAACGTTATTTTGATTTGAAGTTTTGGGTCTAATAATTGACCATCATCAGCCCAAATTCAATTTTTGTTACTGAAGATATTTTGGAAACTTGGTCGCAGTTCCCTTTTTGGCACTTTAAAAATGACAGTTGTTTTCTGAATTTTTGTTATAACATAAAAAATTTTCCAAATATTTTAGAAATATGTTTTTAATTCGTTTTTAATTCTAAAATTCTTGTTTAAAAATATTACTCAGTTACATAATTACATGACAGTTAAAATCTAAAAATGTTGTTTAAATTATTAAAATTTTAATGATATAAATTATAAAATTCATTGTCAATTGTACCGCATTGTTAAACCTAGTTTCAATTAAAGCGGAGTTCTAACATTCTAAACATCAGTTAAATTTAAACCAAGTTTAATATTACGGTGCAATTGGCAATTAGGAATTAAAAACAAAGAAAAAGCTCATTTTCAAAATATTAGACAATTTTTTTTAAAACTAAACGTCAAAAAAATGTCATTTTTAAAATGTTACAAAGGGCAAGCGGGTTATACAGACCGCTTCAAGCTACTGCGAACATAGGGCGGAAGAAGTCTAATTTGCCAGTGTACGTACATGCAGAGACACCGCACGCCTATCAGTGAAGCAACCAATACTCAGGCTTGCGATCACCACTTGCATGACTTTCCTTTGGTATTTAGTACGCCTCTAACCACGATGCTGTGTGGAGCGTAGTCAATGAAACCGGAATTTGGTCAATAAATACGCAAATTTTTATAACGTAATTTTCTTATTTTTTGTCACTGATAAATAAGAGCGTTTTATTGTCAACTGCTCAGATTTATCAGTGACGACGTGTTACAATGAAAATAATAAGGAGAAATATATAAATAATAATAAAAATAAAAGCAAGTTCTCAAAATAAAATAATATATTCTAAAAACCAAAAAGATTCTCCCAATCAAAAAAAAATTAAAGCAAATGTTCGAAAAGTCCTCCTTGCTCGGCTAGACAATATCCGAGCCTACTATAAAAACCCCTTCTAACGTTTCCAAGCATGTTAGGGGTGATAATTTGAAAAGCTTCTTCAAAAACAGATAGAAGTCATTAGGAGCAAGATCGGGAGATCGAGCTGGCCATAAAATAGTTCCCCGTGTACTTATAACCCGATTAGGAAATACATTATCAAGATATTCCCTAACAAGGCCAACATTGTGAGCGGAACAACCATCTTGTTGAAACCATGTTTCACCAAATCTTACACCTAACAACTGCCTAGCAGTTGGAATAATGTGCTGCTGCAGTAGATCCAAGTATCTAGGACCATTCAAATTGCAATTGCCGTTAATAAAAAATGGCCCAATTACGTGTTCCCCTATAATACCCCCCCCCCCCCAAACATTTAGTTTTTGGGGATACTGTGTTCTTACGTCAAAATACAAATGCAAATTTTCCCTCGACCAATATCGAACGTGTGTTGGGTTATGACGATTTGACCATCTGCACTTTTTCGGCAACTTCGTAGACATCCATTTTTGGTTTTAAAAATGTATTATTTCAATTAAGAACTTACCCATCTGTTTCTCGAGCAAGGCAGAAATAAAACAAAATAATAAAAACAAAATGAATTTCCAAAAGATAACACTGCAGCGTGCTTCGAATCCACCTCGGTCGTACGGCACGGAGAGTAAATTGGACTTGATTCCCCCTATGTTCGCAGTAGCTTGAAGCGGTCTGTATATCTTGATATTAAAGCGCAATTCACACGATGCAATAAACCGCTGCGATCTCTATTTCCATCTTCGATTTGATTAAGAGCTATTTACCGGATCGCACACAGCAGGTGTCTATTGGTGGTGAACTTAGTGACAAATGAAAGGTTCAATTTGGCGTTCCCCAGGAAACGGTTCTTGGACCACTTTTGTTCACGGTCTACATCAACTACATGCTAAACCTTGATGTGAATGATACTATTATCAGTTTTGCTGATGACACAGTCTTGTTTTGTCGAGCAAAATCCTGGAGAACTTTAAAAAACATTCTAGAAAATGATATAAAATTTTTGAAAAATTGGTTCGATTACGACAAACTCACATTAATTAAATGTAGAAAAAACTAATTACATGCCGTTCACATCATACAAAAATACACTACCCAATTTGGGCTCGCTAAAATGTGGAAATTCTGGTATTCCAGAGTGTTCTTCAATTAAATATCTTGGAATCCATGTAGATAATGGTCTGAGATGAGATGTTCATATCAAAAATTTTTGTCACAAAATAAGGGGATTTTTGTCGAAATTTTCATACTTAAGAGACTTTCTAAACATAAAACGATTGAAAATCCTGTATAAATCTTTGATTGAAAATCGCATTTAAAAAAATTACATTCTCTTCAAAAATGGTTTATAAAAATAATATGTAGAGAAACAGAAAGGTATCCAACAGACCTCTTGTATCATGAAAGCAAGTTGTTGGACTTAGGCAGATGTTCTGTTCAGAAATACTAAAATATATAAAACAAGAAAAAATTAATTTGGAGCAAACGCAACATAACATAAATACTCGAAATAGAGGTGCATATTTATCTAATACATTGAAAACCCATGGACAACACTCTGTAAAATACTTTGCCCCTAGGATATATAATAACTTGCCAGAATACATAAAACAAATCCAAAACAACCAAACATTTAAAAACACACTAAAGACATGGATTCTTAGAAAAGGACGCTCTGATTTCAATGATTTAATTGACTTAAAATACTTAAGGTACAAACAAATCCGAAACGAAAACTAAAATAATTACAAAAAAACCCAAACTTTTTTGTACTTCAGTGCAAAATGAACTTCTTGAATGTCGATTACTCACACAGAGGGTGGAACCTAGGACGACGCCGTTTCGTCCTTATTAGGACTCGTCAGCTAGGTGTACCACAACAACATGGTCACGCCTATGTGCCAAAGATCACGGCTCAAGCGGAGAGAATTTCTGTCGAGTACCGACCAGGGTTCCCTCTGTGTGAATCTCCGACAACCAGGAATAAGATCCACTGCATAAGCAGTAGGTGCATAGCGTAGCATCGATCCTGCGAGAGACATATTACACTGCCATCTGTATGCAGGTTTTGTCTACAAGCATGCGAATATAATCGCAAAACAACCGAAAGTGCCGTACAGCACGATTTAAAAAACAAACGGAAGATAGCTGTGGCACCGTAAATCTAACGAAAAAACAAGAGTTTTTTGTGCTGACGAGTCCCTAATAAGGACGAAACGGCGTCGTCCTAGGTTCCACCCTCTGTGTGAGCAATCGAAATCCAAGAAGTTCATTTTGCACTGAAATACAAAAAACTCTTGTTTTTTCGTTAGATTTACGGTGCCACAGCCATCTCCGTTTGTTTTTTAAAATAATTATGACCATGATCCTGACATTGACCTAACCCCAAACTAAACACAAAAATACCGATTATGACATAAAAACCCGGCCATGCTTACTTACAGTATAGTTAGTATTTACAGTATCCTTGTTTTTTAGATTTCAAAAACAAGGATAGAACTAGAAATTCCGGCAATTTATTGCATCGTGTGAACTGCGCTTTAGGGTACTAGGTACTATTATTTTCTTATACGGTTAATACCTCAGATTAATAAAAAAAATACGGTTTAGTATAGGGCCAGTTTTTAAAATTAGATCAAAAGAATCAGACGACCATTCACTTTCAGCCCCTAAAAGTTACTTGAATTTTGAGACTTTTTAGAAACCACATAAGGAATACGTATGTTAGTGGGAGTTTTGACGATGACGTTAGCGGCAAAGTAAATTTTTGCAGGTCCATTTTCTGCTAACCCCACGAAATCATTTAATGTTGCTTCGTTTTAAAAGAGGTTTTAAAGAAGACACTTACTACGTTTATACACACCTAAAAGCGCTTTTATGTAAGGAAGGTTTTAAATAAAATCTGAGGGTTTATACGTCGTTCATTAAATATGTCAGTTTAAAGAAAAAACAAATAAAACAACTTAGTTAACAACAGATTTTACGGAAAACCAGGGTTAAGGATTTCTTTAGGTTAGAAGAAATCCGCTAGAGCGTCTTTAAAGTGTCTATAACGACCCTAAAATAGGGTTTTAAGCGATAAACCGCTTTCTTAAATTGCTTTAAAATAAAATCGATTTAGTGCTTAAATCGGTTTGAGTGGTGTTCATACGACAACATTTTCAAACCATCCTCATATAAAAGAGCTTTAAAAGGCCCGTATAAACAAAGTAAATGATTGTTGGTTGCATATTATTCGAAAATCTGACGGAGAATAACGATTAGTACATTTTGTAAGTCCATTTCAGTAAAATTTAGATATAAAGCGCGGTCTACACGTTACCTCTTATCGTACGATTTGTCTGTATCGATAAGACGTTGCAGATAAAACCTTGTGTGTAGACAGCAAGTAGAACGACTTTCAACCCCATCGCACATCGTCGAAGGGCGCGTTTGAGCTGTCGATCATAGATTTGGATGATTTGTATAGACAAGTCGTTACGTGTGGACGGTCCCCTTTCGATTTATCTATCGATTTACTGTATTATCGGCACACCGAAGCGAAATATTGTAGCGATTTATGTTCACTTGAATTTCTATCGGACCGTCTTGAACGGTCTGTTATTTAAATGCTTAACTTGGTTTTTTCGTATTAAACACAGGAACACAGACCACAAAAGTATTTCTTCCATGATGTACAGATCACATCTCATCACAACAAATTGTATTCAACTAATTGTTCAGTGTAAACGCGTTTCCTATAAAAACATCTTATTTTCAACGTTTTATCGACACAGATAAATCGTACGATAGGAGGTAACGTGTAGACCGCGCTTAACAGTTTTAAAGACAAGAATCCTTGCTTGCATTGTCCATATTTTGAAATAGTTTTGAATTTGTCAGATTAAAAGACAAAAAACTTTGGATGTTTCTTCAATTTTATGGTTTAGAGTGAAAACTACTTGAATCTTGGTTTTTTTTAAACATTTTATTGAGGTTATGTTTGCTGGTGGCAGTTTAAAAAACGCCATAATGTTCTCGCTGCCAATGGGGAGTTCCCTATAAAGTTTAGTGCATAAACCTTCTAATACTTAAATTTTATTAGTTTTAAAGATAAAAAGTTAAGGCAGGAGTCCATGGGTATGCAATTTTCTGTCAAAGTAAATCATTTTAGGCAACAAATTACCAAGAAGTTACTTTCGATGCTTTCACTATAAATATCATTTGATGTGTGCTAAATATCGGGATGAAACCACAGAGTACCGTTGGTAAAGTATCGTTCATACAAGGCATAGTCTTAGTCTTTGGTTATATTTTTGTTACATAAAACTTCTGTTTCTAATGAAAGTGTTAGTGTTTCTTAATTTAAAAATATGAGTTATATTTCTATTTAAGGTGGCAGCAGAAATAGAATCTAAACATTGTCTAATAATGATCTAACTAAATTTCACCTTTTATTTTGGCGCCCAACGTGGGTTAAACCTAGTCTTAATTGAACCGCAGTCATTCTAAAAGACAGTGGTGCGTCATTTGTTTTTACACTAATTCAATGGTAAAAAATAACGGTCAAGTTCAGTATATAAAAATCAATCTTTATTGTACACTGTTCAAAACCTAGGCCATTTTATAGTCCGCCGTAACATATAATTAGGCATTTTTATTAAGATATAATAAGTTTGTAAGGAGATCATTGTTCCATAAGTGGAAAGTCACCGTCCTTCAAAATCTTTGTGTGCCTACGATTTTTTAATTGTCCATTCATAAATTCAATTTGAAATACTGGGTTTTTTGTTTAGTTATGTGGACACGTCATGCGATATTTTGCAACGGATTTCGAGGAACGAGATTGTAAAGGACAATATTTAGTTCGAGCTTTTTAAGTCATGAAGCAGGATTTTTTCAGTCGTTCTATTTTAAAGTCCATGTCCGGTATACGCTTTGCTATTTTTATGTCGCCTTCCATAATAATTTTATTTATCGCATTTCGGAAGATACCTGTCTCTAGAGACAGGTATTGATATAGCAATGCCAGTGCATGGGCGCACTGAAGGGACACTTGGGGAGCTTAAGCCATCCCCCAACCCAGTGAAAAAATATCTAAATATCTAAAACTTAGAATTATTAGGTAAACTCCGGTGTTATTAAATACTTTTTGTAATCCTTTCGTATAATTAGGATTATAAGGAATTGATACAAATTTTGAGTCGCAGGTATCTTTTTGTCTGAAAAAAGTGGAATTCCGAAAGGTCTTTTGAAAGGAAGGAATATAGCTGGCGAAAACGGTTACGACGAAGGCTTAATAAATAAGCTGATAAATAGACATTCTTTTTAAAAGACGTTTCGGAATTCCACTTTTTTCAGACAAAAAGATACCTGCGACTCAAAATTTGTATCAATTCCTTATAATCCTAATTATACGAAAGGATTACAAAAAGTATTTAATAACACCGGTCTTAAATTAGTATATCAATCCGGTAACACAATAAGAAGCTTACTAGGAAATCCCAAGGATAAAACTAGAGTTCTAGAAAAAAATTGGAATTTACGAAATTAGTTGCATGGATTGTGACAAAAAATATGTTGGCCAAACGAGACGCTCTATTCAAACACGTTTTAAAGAACACTTAGCACACTTAAAATACGGAAGAACAGAAAAATCAAGTGTGGCCGAGCATGCTTTTGAAAACAATCATAGATTCACATTAGATAACCTAAAACTTCTAAAAACTTCATCCCGTTTAGTACACTTTATTCTTTGGTTGAGGGGAGATAGGATTAAAATCACAAATTATTAGTCTTATCTCCGCCCACTAAAGGATTGTATATAAGATAGATCGTAGATTAATTTAGTTCATTGTTTATCGTCTCCTGATGATGCTAACCTTGTTAGCGAAACTCGCGTCGAGTGCAAAAATGTGTAGTTTTGGTTTGTGGAAAACAATCATAACTTTGTTTTACAGAAAGCTCCATGGAACATTAGAAGAACACTATATTCTTGCCATTTTTAGATCGCTTAATTACCAAAAAAGATAGATTTTTAAAACACAGAAATAATTTACAAAATTTTAAAAGCTTATTATTCCCTTCGCCATCAGCAATGTTGACATCTTTTGAATTGAAATAATCTTTTTTGGATATCCATTGTTTTTATAATTTAAAATGGTTTTATCGAAAACTTCAGCAACAAAATTATTTTAAAACCAGAACTTGAACTTTAGAATAAAAAAATTAAAATCACAATAAAAAACAAGATATTAACTCAAGCCTCCTCCCAAAAAAAAACATTTTCTGGGTGCGCCACTGATGGTATACATGTATAATTTAAAAGTAGGGAAAACTTTTTTCTAAAAATCAAGTTTTATCATAAAATGTCACGCATGTTCTAATCAGTTTTTCAACAAAAATATGCAAATTTTTTGTTTTTCTTTGAGTTGTTAGATATTTGTAAGTTTCTAGTTGACGCAAATTTACACCTTGCAAAAGTTTAGTATCGCATTATAGCATAAATATTTAAATTTTAGTAAGATTAAAAATTATTTATAAAATTTAAGTTTACATAATCAACAAATTAATGTTAGAATGTACAGGGTGGTCCAAATTCGAGGGGCCTCTATAGCTTTGGGCTTTTGCAGCATAGTTAGCCCAAAACTAATATACAACTTTTTGATTTGTAAAGATAGAGATTTTCATTAAAAACATTTTTTGAAGATTTTTTAAAGACAAATCTGCTTGTTTCACCGATTTTCTCCTAGAGCCTTTAGTTCCCGAGATATCACACACAGTTATACTTCTTTAAATGGGATACTCCAATTTTTCTAAAAAATCAGTTTTCTAATAAAATTTCGTGTCGAACGATGTGCCATACACCTATTTTTATTAAATAATTTTAAAAGATATTTGCATATTTTGATATTTACCATAGTAGGCGCTGTGCGCGCCCTAAATGTGTAAATAAAATTTTATTGTTTTTTTTTCATACAAAATACAGTTGGCTACGACACGAGGGGACACAGCAACCTCGAACTTTAACTTCTAGTTTACTTTAATTATCAACCCTAAAATAATAAACAAAAATAAAATTATTAAAAGGTTTTATTTAAAATTTTTACTAATTAAACTATGTAGCACCTAAAATATACATCTAAAAATTTTCTTTAATTCAAAATCAAATGCTCAAATTGACGGCCGTTTTCTTGTAAACATATCCTCTTCCATCTTCGCTTGACGCTATTTTCTCCATTAAGAAGTCCTACCGCATGAAGCTGCCTGAATGCAGTACGAAGTGCCTCTTCCAATTCCCTTCTATAGTTGGGCGATTTCGAAATACAAGGTCTTTGACTCTCCCCAACAAAAAGAAGTCGCAAGGGGTCAGGTCTGGAGACCTGGGGGGCCAATATATAAGACCTTTATTTCCGATCCAGTTTTCGGCAAACACAATATTTAGCAAATTAGTAATGTCTCGTGCATTGTGAGGAGGTGCACCGTCATGTTGAAAGTATAGCTCATTATTTTGCTGAAGTGGCAAATTGTTGATAAACGGAATCACCTGCTCTTCTAAAATTTGTTGGTATCTTTCGGCATTTAAATTTCCATCAAAAATATATGGCCCAATAATTTGTCTTCTGTAGATGCCTACCCATACCTTAAAACTGAACCTTCCCTGATTCGCTTGTTCCACCATAATATGGGGATTTTGCTGTTTCCAGTAATACCAGTTATATCTGGTGAATATTCCATAAGTAGAAATCGTTGCCTCATCCGTCCAAATAACTGTTTTGGCAAAATCGGGGTCTTCTTGGCTTTTATTTAGGTACCACCTGCAAAATGCACGTCTTGGAGCAAAATCTCGTTGCCGTAATTGGTGCACCCGTCGGGGTCGATAGGGCCTAAACTTGTGTTTTTTAAGCATCCGAACGGCATTGCTGTGTGGAATTCCAGTGTTTCTCTCCATAGCCCTGATGGAAGTATTTGGGTTAATTTCTATTTATTTCTCCTAGAACCGTTAGTTCTTCCAACTCTCTATCTCTGGCTAGGTTTCTATACGTCCTATGCCGCGGTTTTGTAAAGGATCCGTATTCTTGTAGATGACGCTTTAACTTCAAAAATATTTTTAAGCTAGGTTGCCTTCTTTCCGGATATCTCTGAAAATATAGATTTAACACCGCCTGTCGATTTTCGTTACTTTCAATATAACATTTTATCATGTCGTACTTTTCAAAGTTTTCAAACATTTTTATATCTTGACGAAGACATCACTTTTGACACTTGGGCTCGTTTATCATGGCAATTGTTTACATACCCTAAAACTGCATAGGTCAGAGTTAAACTATGTTAATTATTAAAAATTGCAGATATCTGTTTAACTACTTAATAAAAATAGGTGTATGACACATCGTTTAACAGGAAATTTTATTAAAAAAACTATTTCTTTTTAACAAAATTGGGGTATTCCATTTAAAAAAATGTAACTTTGTGTTATATCTCGTGAACTAAAGGCTTTAAGACAAAATCGGTGAAACAGGTGGATTTGTCCTGAAGAAATCTTCAAAAAATGTTTTTAATGAAAATCTCTATCTTTACAAATAAAAAAGTTGTAGAGGGTTTTTAGAAACGCACATTTTTGAGAATCACCCTGTAGCTCAGAAACGCTTTGACATTTCGCAATGCGGTTTTTAGTTTTCGACTTCTCTTGAAAATCGAGCACGTAACATGTATATTAGTTTTGGGCTAACTATGCTGCAAAAGCCCAAAGCTATAGAGGCCCCTCGAATTTGGAACACCCTGTACAAAAATACATGTATAATTTCACAGTAGTGGTAGATAATGACATTATTTTCAAGTCTATGCATATTTTTAAAATATCATAAAGTAAGTATAGGAATGTATCGTAAAATGTATTTTTTTTGTTATTTAGATAAAAAATTAGTGTAAAAGACCTGTGCTGGTCATTTTCTATAGTTGGGTAGGTACCTGCTACATACCGTGTAAAATAAAGGATTTCCGCTTCAAGGTGCCTAACTCGTAATAATGGGTTCCCTTCTTTTATTTTGACATCTGATAAAGGTTCTTTTTTACGAGAGAGCCTTTTGCGAGAACAAAGAACAATTTTTTAAGTCGCGCCGCGGATATGTCTGAAGATATCGAGTTGAAAAAGCCAACCGTATGTTTAGATTTCGTTCGTTGCCACCTTGTAATTGGTTGATTTAAACTCAACGGTTATACACAAACGTGAACTTAGTCAATTAAATGAAGAAAATACTAAAAAAAAATATGATATATTTCAAAATAAATGGCATGCTGTAACTAAAAAGGAAAAAAGCCTATTAAAACCAAAGAACTTATAAACTAGAAACCGCATAAAAACATTAAACAAATCACACATCTAGGCTGACATTCCAGAAATTTAGACTGCGGTTGCCGAGTTTCCATATTATATGTATCGTAAATACAATACATTATTCTAATAAAGTAGATATAGTGCAGTTTAAAATGCATAAGGAAGTTTATTTAACATTATGTTTTGTTTTATCTTTAAGAAACAATTACTGAAATCAGGATTAGGACATTACTCCCTATGGTCGGGCAGCAAAACGCCATCTTCTTCAATTTTTGAGGGATTTTTATAAAAATTAGCACACATGTAGATCGATCCAAAAAAAGTAAAAAATAAAAAAAATTGGTTGTTACTACACTCTAAACTGCGTTTCAGTGCCCTTAACTTTACGGTTTGCATCTTCCTACTTTTTTCAATATATCTAAAAAGCAAAAAAAGTTAAAATATTTTTTATTTCGATTTTAGTTAGCTTACACCTATCTTAATCGGCTCATGTAACACAATTTTAAGATAAATTTTTCATTTCAAGAAAAATAATGTTAAAGTGAAAACTTTGACAAATTTACCAAAGTAGTGATTTTTTAAATTTTGAATTTTTGGACCCTGTCAAGAAATTTCTGATGCGGATTTTATCTGTACTACCTTTTTTTCTTCCTTTTGAATCTGGCTATACCTAAAATATGAAAAAATATTGCAGGGAAAATGTGTAGTAGAATCAGAAATACCAAGGCTGTCGCGTTTTTCGCAAAATTCAAAGATTTTAGACTGGTTAAACAAAACAATTTTTTTAAACTTTATTTGACCAAAATTTAAAATTTTTTTGACGGTTTCTGAAAGAGAACTAAATACTTAATTTACAATTTAAAAAAAGTTTGTTGAAATATAATTCAAAATGTTCAAAAATTTACCGCAAACATGGAAAATTCGCTGGTTTAAAATAACGGTTTTTTAACCGAAAATGACACCTTTGGAGATAAATGGCTGGGGATTTTTTAGTTTGCGGTTAATTTTGGGTCCCCCGAAAACGTTTGTTCTACTATAGACATGCTTTCAAACAGTATGAAAATTTTTTCAAAATATAATTGGTAACTGGTGGTAAGAGAGCGTTTAAAGTTGTGTATTTTTTAGTTTTTATACAAAAATATCAAAATTAAATACTATGATGAGCTGTGCTATATTTACGGGTCTATTTCTTTATGCCACTGCAGGTATAAAATTGAAATAATGCCTCATAAATACAAGCGAGCCATTAGAAAAAAATTATTTGTTAATTTTACATTACATTACATACAAATACAGTAATAGGCCTATAAATTCAGTCGAGCCATTAGAGGACCTACACCCATATAAAAAACATAAGATTGTGCATGGTCATATTCTAATGGTTTAAAGAACCAAGGAGAGCACTAAATATTTTTAATAAATTGCTGCCAATTTAGATCAAATTTAATATAAATTTTTTAACAAACTGCGGATAGCTTTGAAAAATTGAAACATAATATAATAAGTAAACATGTATCTACCTAACAAACAAAAAGTCCTGTCATTACTTACTTTATTTAAGGAAACAATATTACACCGAGTATGAAAAACTCAAGTTTCGTCAACTCCAAAGGTCCCTGCATTGCTAGGGGACCTGTGAAAGTTGTTAAATTATTTTCATGTTGCCACGAAATCTGTTTTATTTTTCACGGATGCGAATCCCACTTTTTAAATACAGGAATAACGATCGTATAAAAGTGCCCGAACTTTTGGAGTTGGCGGGACGTTGTTAATAATTCGTATTTTAGTGGTATGAACAAAAAAATCTACCTATTTCATTTATTTATGTCTTCCAAAACATATACGGTGGAATTTACTAAAAGGGTTTAGTCTATTTTAGAACGGTCCTAAGTTTAAGTGAAATTTTTGGTTTTAAGCATTTTAAACCAAACCTTGAATTTTAGACATAGTTTGATTTATAAGAAGAATATGAATAAATTTGTTTATTGAATAATCATCTTAACACAATCTTTTGTTGGATTTAAGAAGAAAGTTTCAGTTTAGAAGAAAAGAAAATTAAAAAATTTAAACCCGCGCGGGTTTTAAATAGTAAACACTCTGTAGAACAAGTTAAAATTGGGGTTATATGTCATTCTAATTAAAACTTACCCTTGTTCATTAATTTTTTCAATTAATACTTGATGTCACACTACGATTTAGATGGGTAATAATAAAATAAGGAGTAGATTAATTTTGTATTTATTTAAGAGGTATTTTTATTTATGAAATGTATTAAAAAACTTAAATACAAGTTTTGTCTACATTTCTGTCACTGTCGAAATGTCAGTTTCTAAATATTAGCTGCGTTGAAATCACAAACAGCGAGTTCGGATTTCTTAACTCTGCTTGTACCTTGGCTTGCACCAACCTTTACTGATGAAAGCTTTACAGCTTTGAAATGGGTGGGCTTTCAGTAAGGAAAGTTTTCTTGAGTGCGCTTTTAGATAACCTCAACGTTTTAATTTCAGTTTGTAAATAAATTAATATAATTGTTTTGGGTTTTTTTGTTTGGTATATTTTTCGTGCATAATCAGTGACTTTCACTTATGTTTGATTTGCCTAGTAGTGCCCTCATAGATATATTTTTTGTGCTAAAAACGGGTTCAAAATATGGCGTTTTTCTGGACGAAATTGGAGGTTTTTTATAGGTCAATGAACCACTTGGGATATTAAATAAGGTAAATTGATTCTTGTAAAAACGGTTACTTAGGGACGTTATAAACGAACTTATTACCAATTGCTACAAAACAATCCTTTCTGGGGGCTATAAATTAAACCACCCCCCAGAGGTGGTCTAAAAAATCACCAACTTTCTAACCTCAAACACAGATAATGAAGCTATTATGTGCCAAATTTTTAGCGTATTCACCATTTGCCATTTTGAAACCTGTCAAAAAAAATTAGTTTAGGGCATTTTCTCTTAGAATAGGGTACATTTTGAGAAAAAAAGCAGTTTTTCAGTGGTAGTTTGCAATAACAATAAAAAATAATCAATAACTTTGTGTAGTTTCTGTATGGGTAAGTGTTTTTTTTTTAAATTGGTTTTAAAATTTAGTACCCTCCACAGGTGTAAATATTTAGCCCTGTGGGGGGTACTATTTAGATCTTAGTAAATCCCACTGTCGAAGCCGTTAATAGATGTGTTTTGTGTAATGTAATGTAATGTAATGAGGTAAATATATATATTTTTTGTAAATAATAAAATATTTGTTTTCAAAGCATTATTTTTTTTGTTTGAACGGTTGCCCTTACAAGTAGAAATATTAGTACATGGTAGATTATGTAGATTACATTTACATGAAGAACTAAGGCAATTTTTGTCAAAAGAAAACACATCTATTAATGACCTTATATTTTTGGGCAGATTTTATTTCGGATCTATATGAACACAAACCAAACAATCTTTAGCCTTATTTGTCGTTGAATCTAGAATAATTTTTTCTATAACATCTAATAACAAATTCTGTTGAATTTTCGATGTCAACCTTTACTTCATTATTAGCGAAGTTATTTAAATTTTTTGCAATGTCACTATTTTGATATAAAGTGCTTAACCCTTTCTATTTGCGAACACCATACATAATCGAGGTTATGTCACATTCCGTAATTGCGTAATACTAATATGTCAAATATTCATTTCATACCTTTTCATTTTATAAGGAACTTACAGTATTAATAAAGGCCCGCTTGAACTTATGAGGGATTAAGTACCTAATTCAAATGTCTTAACTGCAATGTGTTAAAAAAAAGTAAAAAAATCGGCTTGCCACCCATATTACCTAATGTGTCAAATAATCGTGTTTCTCTTGGCCTTTTAAATTTATTAAGGACCTTGCTCCTTTGTATTTATTATATTTTTTTCTGAGTTGCATTGTGGTTAAAATAATGGGTTTAGGACCCCTACTAAGGTGTAAAGTTGCTTGTAAATTTCACTAAAAGATTACACTATGTCTATGTTTGTCAAATTAAAGAAATAGACCCGATAATATAGCACAGTTCATTGCAGTATATAACTTTAATATTTTTACGCGAAAACTGAAAAATACCCAACTTTAAACGCTCCCTTACTACCAGTTACCAAGTATATTTTGAAAAAATTTTCATACCGTTTGAAACATCGACGTACTAACTAACATCGATGGTTTGAAAGCATGTCTATAGTAGAACAAACGTTTTCGGGGGACCCAAAATTAGCTGCAAACTAAAAAATTCCCGGCCATTTATCTCCAAAGGCGTCATTTTCGGTTAAAAAAAACCGTTATTTTAAACCATCGAATTTTCCATGTTTGCGGTAAATTTTTGAACATTTTGAATTATATTTCCACAAACTTTTTTAAAATTGTGAATTAAGTATTTAGTTCTCTTTCAGAAACGGTAAAAACGTTTTTAAATTTTGCTCGAATAAAGTTTAAAAAAATTGTTTTGTATAACCAGTCTAAAAACGTGACAGCTTGGTATTTCTGATTGTACTACACATTTTCCCTGTCATATTTTTTTATATTTTAAAAAGTAAGGTATAGCCAGACTTAAAAGGAAGAAAACAAAGTAGTACAGATAAAAGTTTTGACTTTGACATTATTTTTCCTAAAATAGGGAAATATATCTAAACGTTGTGTTACATAGGCCGGTTAAGATAGGTCTTACCTAATTGAAACCGAAATAAAAAACATTTTCACTTTTTTTGGTCTTGAGATATTCAAAAAAAAGTGGGATGGTGCAAACCTCAAAGTTAAGGGCCCTAAAACGCAGCTTAGAGTGGAGTACCGACCAAAATATTCTTACTTTTCTTGGGTCGATCTATGAATGTATCAAGTTTTTATCAAAATCACCAAAAATTGCGCTTTGCTGCCCGCTACAATCTGACAACCAAGGCAAAAAGGTTATTAATTCGTCGAGGCACGTTTTGCCATCTTAGGTCCGACCGATCCGTCGGGTTTTTGTTAGATTTTTGTGTTTTTTCCAATTGTTATTGTTATATTTTTGTTGTAAGACTTACAAGAATGCATAAGAAGTGTGCGTTAGGTGAAAAAAGTGCCGAAAAGTCACCGGAACTATCTTTTCACGGGGGCTGTATGAAACCGCCACATTTTTATTGCTTTAGAACCAATCAGAACGCGACTCGACAATGTTGCCATAACTGTTCCTCAGCAATTTCCTTAGATTTCGTTACTGATTTGGAAAATTTGAACTTCAATATATGGAATGCGCCTTCTAGTTTATTTTAATTTCTTTGATTAAAACGGTTCTTAAATTATTTATTTAGGGGGAAAACCAATGTAGAAAATTGGTGGGAAAAATATAATGCATCACCCTGCATAAAAAATAACTAGGTATAAACAATAAGAGGACTCCGCTTTGGGGCAAAGCATTTAATTAAGCACAGAGTACCGAAATGGTGATCCGTGATTTAAGGTTATTCTGTTTCTTCTTCAAGTGCCATGCTCTCTTCGAACGTTGGCTATCATCAGCGCGATCTGCACCCTGTCCACTGCTTTTCGGAAAAGTGTCGTAGTACTAACACCATTGTCTAAGATTTTTAAGCCATGATATCCGTCTACGACCCGGACCTCTTCTGCCTTCAATTTTACCTTCTATTAATTACCTTCTGTAAATTCTCAAAATATGGCCAAAATATTCAAGTTTTCGTTTTTTGATGGTAAATAAAACTTCAAGCTCTCGGTCCATCCAAGATACCCTTACTACGATAACACCACATCTCGAATGCCTCCAACTTTTTGCACATGGTTTCAGTCAGTAGGGAGTTATCGGTACATAAAGTCGGCATAACCTGACTTTAATAAAGACGGCACTATTTTTGACAATTCCGCACGAAGTTTAAATGAATTCTGACATTGTTGTTGTCTAAATATGTCATCTTTGCTATCAAAATAATTTCGACTTTCATAATGTTTGTGCCTGCCTTTCATAAAGGACGGCATTAACTTTAATTTGTCAGATGTTTGTTTAGATAACATATTTATATGACAAAAATGTCAGAAACCTTTCAACCTTCGTACGGAACTGTCAGAAATAGTGCCGAGTCAGGCTATGCCGACTTTATGTACCGATAAGTCCCTAGTATCCATGCTTCCATGCCAATATAAGATGCTAAAAACATAAAACCGAAGCGCACGAATTCGGAGAGTGCTATTAAGATCGCGACTACATAACACTGATTTCATTTTGATAGAAGATGATCTGGCCTGTTCAATTCTTGCACGAACTTCTTGCATGTCGTCCCAGCTCTCATTGAGGAGACAACCCAAGTATTTGTATGAATCCACGCGTTCGACTTGCTGCCCATTCATTTCTAACATGCCTCGGATGTTCTTTTCCTTGGATATCACCATCCAATTTATTTTTTCCAACATTTAAATTAAGCACGAATTGCGAGCTTTTGACAGCAATTTAATTCAACCGATTCAACCACTCTTGCAGGCCTTCCAGCGTGTCTGCTATTAAGACAGTGTCGTCGGCATATCGTATGTTGTTGATTTTTATGCCGTTTATGGTCACACCCTCTGCGCAGTTATGAAGTGCATTCTCTATTATTTTGTTACTATAGATATTAAACAACAGCGGAGACAATTTACAACCTGGCGTACTCCTCTTCTTATTTGTACCTCTTCGGACAGTTGGCCATCAACCTTTATTTGAGCAGTCTTATTCCAGTATAGATAGGTTATTAGAAAATTAGAATTACCTGCCATAAAATTTAATAATTTTCTGAATTTTCCTAAATTAGGTTTTACCTGACCGTAAAATGATTAAGAAATGCATCAAGAACCTACCTCACATAATAAAAGAATTATTGTTAATGAAAATAACCAGTCAAATTAAAAATATCTAAAGTTATACATTAATATTATACAAAATTTATTTTGATGCCGCCATTGCCTAAATGAATTCAATTTATTGAACTATCACCGCTCACTTGACGCTACTGAATGATTTCGGACTTATACCCCAGAATGACTGTATGCGCGAAGGATGCGCATGAGACCCCCCCACCACCTGAGTAAACCCTCTTCGGTACTCTGTGACATTGCCCTTATGAGAGAATAGAGGGGGTAACATTTTTAATTATTAAAAAAGGATTAAAAATTAATTCAAAAAGTCAAAAAATCGCAATTAACAAGGGAGTTGTCCCTCTATTTATCTCCTCCGCACCCCTTTAGTTGTGGATAAAGTATTATCTCCGTCAGCCCTATTGTCTCTCTTCATCAGGCTAAGCTGAGAGTGACAGACAATGCTTATCTACAGTATTACAGCATACCTACAACTGCGAAAGAGCTAAAAAAAATACATGATATATTGCTCCTATATATATTTTAGAAAAATGGAGCAGGCATTTTTCTTTGATTCGGAAAGAATTGGGTACATACGTTGCTTCCCATTCCCACTTTGTTGAAAATAATTTGTTGTTGACATCACATGCCCATCAGACTTTGGTTGGACAATTTGTTTTTAGGTATGTCTAAATGCCCGCTAATAGCAGATGTCAATTTGTTCAAGAAATTGCATATTCACTATATTAATAGCCAAGTAGCATCAGGTATTTAACTTTTTATCAAAGAAACAGGATGAAATATTTTATAAAACGAAGATGCAGCCTTGCTGGTTTTGCGTTTGTATAAAGGTTATAAATTCTTGACGTTTAGCATTTAGTACGAGGGGGTCAATTTTGTCGGTTTTAGATTTAGTTTTCGACTTCAACCAATATAAGTAATCGTAAAAAAACTTTATTTACACTTTTTTTTTACTTTTTTGACCAGCAGTATTGTTTATAGCTTAAAAGGTTTTAGAAACTTTCAAAATATAGAGAAAAACGGGATTTTATTTAGCCGAAAAAACATAGCTTTCAAAAAATATATCCAAACTGCTGACTTCAAAATAGTCTTTTGTCGGTTTTGGCGCCCAATTTTAAATTTTCAATAAAAAGGAATTGTAATTTTTTTAATTATCAAATTTTAGGCGATTTTGGATTTGGTTTGATTTTTTTTTTGTATCTTAAATGAAAAATCCAAACTTCCGAAATGACCGTAGATTTCACGTTTGGTAATAGGTAATTACCAATCATCAATTTTGGTCCAAAATTACCCTAGATTCTGGTAATTAGGCATGCTATTGATTGATTCTGATTGATCAGAATCAGAACCTTGGTAATTAGGCATGCTATTGATTGATTCTCAGGTTTAGTTGGCAAGATTTTTTAATCTCCGGCTTTATATTTGTTTTGTTTTTAATAAGCAAACGCTTTTGAAAACCGCGTGAAATATTATTTGAAGACAAGCACAGATTAAAATCAATTTTTGGCCTTGAGCACCTTATTTGCTAAACTGGCTATATACGCTCTTGACGGATAAAGAACAAAGACCCACGGTTATAAGCCATTTTTTAAAGAGATAACTCTATTGTGGCTAAGCACGTACTTGTGCAGGTAAACTGACTTTTAATTTACGAAAGACTATTGTTTGCTGATTTTATGCAAAGTTTGGCGAACTCTTGTGAAGATGTTTGCTTATTTTATGAAGGTATGAAAAGTCACTATAGTAAACATGCCATTTTTCGTTTGAGATCTTCTCGATATACGATATTTATCACCGTTTGTAGCAATTGGCTCTTACGTATGTGTTTAAATTCAATATAGATAGTATATACGAATTGACTTCAGGGGGAAGGGGGGGGGGGGGTTTAAGGATAAATAATAAAAAAAACTTAATTTGAAGTAAAAATGTGACCATAACCAGGCTTCTCGGCGAGAGGTTGATCCTGGGCAAGGGCAAAGACGAGAAATCTACTGCTTATGCGTGATGCAATCCAGTCATGCCCAGAGTCTTTTCCTCTGCATTTTTTCCAGGCCAACTTAATTAGGAATTAGGAGAGTTATTATCGGTACGGCCTTTTTTTCGGAAAATGCAAGGGCAGGGCCGTTATAGTAGGGTCTTCTTTGTAAACATCAAGTGGATTTAATTAGGCTGTTAGGCACAATTAAAAATACAAGCTACTAGACACTTAAAGTCAAACCATCGCGTAAACGTAACGTAGCTCTGAAATCCAGCGCTCTTATTGGTGAAAACCGGCAGAGGTGGGCGTTCCCACTTCGACTAACGCGATTTCAGCTACCGGGTCAGGCGACGCGACGTAACGTTACACATGGAAATCAGTGTCGCACGACGTGCGATTGACAACTTCTGTCGGATCTGACCAATGAGGTTGCTGGAAGTCGACGTACGATACGTTCAAGTAAAGTAGCGTTACTTTAGATGTCTAATTGCGACAGACTTTCAAAACCGTTAAATCAAAGCTGTAAGTTAAAATAAAAAACCTACTAAATACATACAAGCTGCTAATATACTATAAATACCACCTTTTGTGTTGGTGTATCTCGTTAACGAAAATCCCGCAAAAAGGTGAGGTTAGAAATTACTGTAATCTATATTTAGTAGCTTCCAGAGCTTTACAGTGCAAAATATGACAATATTCTGGGCGGCCATGCTAGTTTACGTAAAAATAAAAGCGTTGCCAACCTTTTCTAACCAAATTTCACAAAATGTTTACTTAGGTTGGCAGTACAATAATCTCCAAACAGTTGACTTTTGTTGTTAACCTTCATAACAAAACGATAACTTTTTGGGGATTTTTTTACAGCCGACCTAGTAAACAGTTGGTGAAATTTGGTTAGAAAAGATTGACAATACTTTTACGCGAACCTTCATGGTCGCCCAGAAGAGTTTTGCCTAAGGACACCCGAAGCAACGTGAAAATAATGACATACTTGACAGCTGACACAGTGACGTAGCCTGAAATCGACTCTGAGGGGGGTTAAAATTCAATTTTTTACTCGTTTCAAATGTTGTTTACAAAAAATTGCTTAAAATTAAACAAAATTGTAACAATATTTAATAGTTTTATAGCGCCGCAAGCGAAACTTTTGACAAAAAAAAACAAAAAATTTGATCTCTTTACGTTTGCCTATCTTAACTAACTAAAACTGTCTAACTGATCTTCTTTAAGGATGATTCATTTATTTTGCGTGTCCGATTCTAAAGTTTCGATTTTAAATGGCATAAATTTAGCCATTCATATTATGTGGCATATGGAAACCGGCAACTGGTAAACCTTGAATAGAATGGCTAGTCATGGGTTGTAAGAACATTTTCTGCGAATACCAATAAACCATACTAAATACCTTTATTTTTAATTAATTAGGTTGGTATATTCAGTAACGCAGTATTTTTTTTTAATGATAAGCGTAAGAAAAGTGACTAATTCAGTCAGTTAATCACAACCAGGTTAGATTATTTATATACATAGGTACGGGCTGAGAAATTCAAAAACTTACAATGGGTATATGTCCCAAACTAAATCATATAAAAAAAAAACATTATTCTGCGAACAATAAATTGCCCCCCTCGGAGGATAAAAATTGACCTTATTTTGAAGTTATTTGAATCACCTTTAGGGATGTTAAGTTGTTTTTTAATTCATCCATTCTTTTCCGAGAAATTCATGGACGTAAAAATAATCCTATTTAGTTCGTGTTTCCTATAGTTTTTTAAAATTGTTGATTTAGTTTTTCTTTATGGAGCCAATTTTGTCCTCTTTTTAATTTTTGTGTTTGAGAGGTGAAAGAACCCCGCACGAAATACATTGAAAAATTATTTCGGTGAAATTTCATAAAATGTTAGTATGTTATGAGATATACACGGTCAAAGTTTAAAAAACGTCGTTTTGGGGTATATTGGGTACGCTCAAAAAAGCATTTCCTGACCGAAATAAAATAAGTTACCGACGAATATGGTTTACTGAGGAAGCACACATGTACTTCCTTATTATTATGTTGGTAAAATGTTAACAGGTTGTATACAGAAGCTGGTCAAAAAAAATAATATTTTGACAATTTTTTATTTTTCCCGATATAAAAATATTTTTTTTTTATTTTTTTACCATAAAAACTTGACGAAAATTATTTTCTACTACGAAATAATTATTTTGCAACTTAAAAATCTAAATATTCTTTTGCATTCAGTTAAAGTGATGAGTAAATATTTTTAAGAAAATTAAAAATTGATTACTTTTTTGTAAAAATACTACTTCGTAGCTAGGAAAAAAATAAAAAAATTATAATTATTATTTATTTTATTTAAAGTTTATTTACTTATCACTTTAATTGAATGCAAAATAATATTTAGATTTTTAAGTTGCAAAATAATTATTTCGTACTAGAAAACAATTTTCGTCAAGATTTTATGGTAAAAAAAAATAAAAAGAACATTGCCACGAAACGCCGTGACTTGCGAAGGGTAGGGGGTTGGTGGTCGGTAAAAATAGATTCACAAGACTACTCTTGATGCGTGTATTCTCAAATACTATAAAGAAACAACAAAAAACAATATCTTAAAGGTAGGAAGGGAAAATTAGATTCATAAAAAATGTTAATTTTATCTTAGAAAATTTCAAAAATATATATATATTCTTACCTATAAAGAAACAACCAGGCACTTCAGGTGATTTAGCGTACAGCTAAATCCACTAATTAAAACCGAAGGGTTCGTTTTTTTTAAACAGTATTTGAGAACTTTAAAACGTGGGTGACCGATTGACCCTCTATGGTACCAATGCCCCGAACTTTATGGCGCGCAATTGCTAAAATAAAAGTTGGCAAGAGAATAAAGAGAGACAAAAATACCCCGTACCAATAGGAAAGAACTAAGGAGCGGCAAATTTAAATCGTAGTATTTTATACAATATTTAGGAAACATGAAAGAAAAATTAAATAGGTAAAAATGTAGTAGTTGTTTTGTTACAACATGTAACACAAAGTAACTGTTACTGGGAAGAAAAGCTTGTTTAGTTTATCTAGAAAATACTAAGACATTAATGTATGCTCAAAAATAATTTTTTTATTTTTATATCGGGGAAAATAAAAAATTGTCAAAAAATTATTTTTTTGACGAGCCCCTGTATACAACCTGCTAACATTTTCCCAACATAATAGTAAGAAAGTCTAATGTGTGGTTCCTTGGTAAACCATCGATAACGTATTTTATTTCGGTCAGCAGGCTTTTTTGAGAGTGCCCAATATAGTCCAAAACGACGTTTTTTTAAAACTTTGACCGTCTATATCTCTGGAACTAGACAAAGAAATCATTTTATATTCCCACATTTTTCTTATTTTATAACCCACTATAACATTCTAAAATTTTGACAAATTTAAGAAGTCTCTTTAATTTACAATTGCATGTGGCAGACTTTTTTAGACAATCTGCCCATTTGGTTCTCGATAGTCACTCTGAATTGAAGGGAAAATTGAAATTGGTCGGCGAAAGATAGGGAAATATTTTGAATAAATTTTGTTGGCATTTTGATCAATTTTTTTACGTAGTCCTTTCAGGGATCCCACTCTACCCTACTTTTTTTTACTTGTAAAGATACTTTAATCAAGGTCGTGACAGAAGCACATGACCCAATGGGGGTAAGGGGATTTTCATAAGTTGCGTAATGCTCAAGGGACGAAGAGGAGTTTAGCGAAAGCGTGCAAAATGTTACGAAGAATGTTACGAACGACATTTTCAAATTATAAAAACGATTTTTTATTTTTTTTCGAGTGAAAAAAAGGAAAGAAGCGCGAAGGTCTGGCGGTAAAACGTTACGTAATTTTAATTGGGTATTAGCTACAAATTTTACAAAAGTGTTACAGATCTTACAGAAGGGGGAGGGGGGCGTCAAAATTAGGCAAAAAAGACGTTATGTAATTCCTGAATGGCCCCGAAATTTTACCCCTCGTAAGGAGTGCGTCAAAAGAGCTTTGGGGCCGTCCATAAATTACGTAACGCTCGAGGGGGGAGGAGGGGGGGGGGGTTTGAAAGTGTGACAAAGTGTTACGAGGAAGGAGGGGTGGTTCATGGAAGTGTTACGTAACACTTCGTGTTTGTCCATAAGTAATGGTGTTTTTCACACTTCTTGTTAAATTTTGAAATTTATAACCTTTTTTCTTGTTTTTCAACTTGGTTGTCAACGTTTTTTTTCGGCCAACTATTATTTGTCCTTCTTCAGGGGGGGGGGTAGTAAATTTTTACGTAAGGGTCTACGGAAGTGGTACAAAGTGTTACACGGAGGGAGGTAGGGGTCAAAAATTGCCAAAAAAGGTGTTACGTAATTTATGAACGGCCCCTTTATTAAGGGCCGCATGTATAGTCATTCCTCAAGGCGTCTTACTTCCTGCGTCATACAAATTTAAATTACCCAGAGAAGGAACGATTCTTGGGGCAACTATGAAAACGGTCCTAATTCTTCTGAGGTGGTTTAATGTGGTCGATGTCAACCCACCTTTAAAGGCCAATTTAATTCACGGATTTTATCAAAGACAAGATACCTTGTCTTGTATGTCTGTCGACCCAATTTTGAAGGTTTTTCGTTACGCTGCAAGAAATTTCCGAAAGTGACCGGTCTTGTTCTCAAAATGCTGCACATTTCGAAGCGGTTTGTAATTATTGCCACAAACTCGTTTACTTGTCTTATTGGTAAATCATATTAATTTAATGTTGTTATTAGCAGTTAAACAGAACGCAAAATGCCCAAGGTGCGAATGTTACGGTCACGCTAAAACAAACTGTTAAAAATGCATGTTTAGTGAAGAATTATTAATTTTAAAACGTTGTTTTGAGGTTTATTGGGCACGCTCAAAAAGGCATTTCCTGACCGAAATAAAATAAGTTATCGAGGAATATGTGTTACTGAGAAACCAGAGATAGACTTTCTTATTATTATGTTGGTAAAATGTTAGCAGGTTGTATACAGGGGCTAGTCAAAAAAATCATTTTTTGTCAATTTTTTATTTTCCCCGATATAAAAATAAAAAAGTTCTTTTTGAGCAAACATTAATGTTTTAGTATATTTTAGATAAACTAAACAAGTTTTTCTTCCCAGTAACAGTTACTTTGTGTTGCATGTTTTTTTTTATTTTAAAAACTTGACGAAAATTGTTTTCTACTACGAAATAATAATTTTGTAACCTAAAAATCTAAATATTCACTTGCATTCGCTTACAGTGATAAGTAAATAAACTTTAAATAAATTGAATTTAATTTTTTTATTTTTTTCCTAGCTACGAGGTGCATGCAAAAGTTCTGTATCATTAATTTTTACAAAAAAGTAATCAATATTTAATTTCTTTAAAACTGATCAAGGGATTTTAATTTAATTTTACGTATGCCTTTATCATACTTTTACCTAATAGAGGGTGCACCTACATACTCTATTGAGTACTAGTCAAAGTCAGTCGCTTATCCGAAGAAGGGTGAATAATTATTATCATAAAGAACAGTCAAAAAATATTCCACTCATAAAAGTAATTATCATCCTAGATGCAAAACATAAAAAATGATAAAAAATTGCACCCTGTATAAAAGTATGATAAAGGCGTACGCAAAATTAAATTAAAATACCTCGATCAGTTTTAAAGAAATTAAATACTGATTACTTTTTTATAAAAATTAATGATATAGAACATTTTGCATATATATCGTAGCTAGGAAAAAAATAAAAAAATTAAATTCAATTTACTTAAAGTTTATTTATTCGCCACTTTAACTGAATGCAAAGAATATTTAGATTTTTAAGCAAAACAATTATTTATTAGTAGAAAACATTTTTGGTCAAGTTTTTATAATAAAAAAAAAATAAAAAAAACATGTAACACAAACTAACAGTTACTGGGGAGAAAAACTTGTTCAGTTTATCTGCAAAATATTAAAACACTAATGTTTGATCAAAAAAAGATTTTTTATTTTTATAACGGGGAAAATAAAAAATTGTCAAAAAATTATTTTTTTGTATATAACCACTTAACATTTTACCAACATAATAATAAGAAAGTCCATGTGTGGTACCTCGGTAATCCATATTTGTCGATAACTTATTTTATTTCGGTCAGGAAATACCACTTTGAGCGTGCCCAATATACCCCAAAACGACGTTTTTTTTTAAACTTTGCCGTCTATATCTCTGGAACTAGACATATAAATCATTTTATATTTACATATTTTTCTTATCTCATAACCCACTATAACATACTAAAATTTTATCAAATTTCACCGAAATAATTTTTCAATGTATTAAGTGCGGAGTTCTTTTATACTTTGCCATATCTATGTTATACTTTGCTTTATCTCATACAACCTTATGGACAAAATAATTTATTGGGCCAAATCCCACAGACCTAAGACGTTTTCTTACATTGAACCAGTTTTGAAAAACTTTTTCAATAAATACGTCATTGATTAGTGACCTCACAACTTTGAAATCTCGTGTTATTAATGCTAAAAAACCATTTACAACCTAGAAAATTCTGTATTTCTTCTCAACAATTTAGTAAAATCCGCATAAATTTGAAAATTTGAAATTGTTTTTTTATTATTTATAGAATCAATTTAAATATCAATTTTTCCCGCTCGTTATCAATGATGTCACATTTCCACTAATTTGAATGGTTTCGAGCCATTTTCTGTTCGAGATAAAAAAGAGCTCGCGCTCGGAGCGGGCCCTATATCAGAGATCTCTTATAGATCTCTGCCTATATGACCCGAACGCTTGGATGGAGAACAAAGGGAAAAATACCTTAACCTTTTAAAAAAATTGTTTTTTTGAAAGCAACTAAATTTTTTATTAATTTTGTAGTTTTTGCAAAGTGCGTGGTCGGATCTGGTAAAACTGCGAATCAAATCGATAGGCTGGGCTTGTCACTTGTGAAATATGATTTTTGCTGTTTTCTAAAGTTTCTAACCCTGGATTTATAAAATCGACGGTTAACTGTTCGACGGTGATGCATCTCTGTCCTTTCCTCATTTACTAAGAGACGGATATGTACCAACGTCGAACAGGCTCATTTTTTCGTCTTCCTCACTGTCGAAAAACATATCCACAGCAAAATGCAAAACAAGTTTGCTAACATCATCATGATAACATTGTATTGTAATTGCAAAATATCAATAAAAAACTGCTTTTTTTTCTCAAAATACACCATATCTTAGAAGAAAATACAGCACCATATTTTAGAAGAAAATGCCCTAAAACTATTTTTTTACGGGTTTTAAAATGGCAAATGGCGAATACGCCAAAAATTTGGCACATAATAGCTTCACTATTTGTGTTTGAGGTTATAAAGTTGGTGATTTTTTAGAACACCTCAGGGGGGTGGTTTAAATTTATAGCCCTAGAAAGGATTGTTTTGTGGCATTTGGTAATAAGTTCGTTTATATTTTCCCTAAGTAACCGTTTTTACAAGGATTAATTAAAATAAATAAAACACCTCCAATTTTGTCCAGAAAAACGCCATATTTTCCACCCGTTTTCAGCACAAAAAATATATTTATCAGGGCACTACGAGATCAAACAAAAATAAGTGAAGGTCACTGATTATGCACGAAATATATCCCAAACAAAAAAACCGAAAACAACTGTATTAATATATTTACAAACTGAAAGTAAAACATTGAGGTTATCTAAAAGCTCATTCAAAAAAACTTTCCTTACTCAGAGCCCACTCATTTTAAAGATGTAGCTTTCGACACTTTGGGCCATGCTACATTAGTGCACAAATTTAATAAATTTGGAGTTAGGGGGAAATGTGGAAACTGGATTCAATCTTATCTTACCGACAGACCTCGAAAAACATATGTTAGGTCCACAAATGGTTGCGGGGAGTCATCAACGGTCATTACAAATACGGGCATAGCTCAGGGCAGCGTCCTTGGACCTCTACTCTTTATTGGTTATATTTTCGACCTGTCTTTAGTATCTAGCTCAGATAAAGTCTCGTTTTATAACTATTGTGATGACTCGAATCTAGAACTAAGAGCATCAAGTTTCCAGAACCTCGAATGCATGGCAGGGGAACTGTGGCAGGATATAGGTGACTGGTTTTACATAAATGACTTAGTACTAAATGAAAATAAAACAAAATGTGCACTATTTAAAACCTGCCAGGCTGCCGACCATCCTGCATCAGTTACTCTTGGTTCCAATACTTTTCAATTTTCGGATAGCGTCCCCGTCTTGGGTGTGTCACTGGATGCAAATTGTAAATGGGATAGCCAAATTTAAAAACTAAGTGACAAACTAAACAGTATGTGCTATGCCCTAAGAATCCTGTCAAAATCCTTTAACAGCACAGTACTCAAAAGCATATACTATGCTAATTTTTATAGTCGGGTGAAATATGGTATAGTAATATGGGGAAGCTCAAATCGACTAAATGAAATATTTGTAATTCAAAAAAAAACAATAAGGGTCATCTTTGGGATGCATTATCAAGAATCATGCAAGGGTGTATTTAAAAAGAACCATCTACTCACTGTGTTTGGCATTTATATATATTCTTGCTTGGTTTTCATTTTTAAACACAAAAACGATTTTGCAAAATTTGACCAGAAACATCAATACCACACCCGGCGCAAAAACGAATATGCATTACCAAAACATAGATTAACTCTGTTTGAAAACTCTCCGCACTATCAATGCATGAGATTTAAAAACGCATTACCAACCCATATACAAAACATGATGGTTAGCCAAAAGAGGCTTCAGAAGGTACTGTTCGATTATGTTTGTGAACTTGAACCCTACTCAGTAGAGGAATTTATGAATAAAAGATAAAGGTTTATTTTTGCTAGTCTCGGTGTCTTTCGAATCTACTTCTGTGTTGATTTTGTTTCATTTATGTTTGATTATTACATTACTGATGTGAAATTATTTAGTTTTTAGTGTGACAACATTTTACTAAAATTGTCTGCGTTATTTACATATTCCCAGATTTTAACCTAGATATATAATTAGTATTTCGATGTTTTAAGGGATTATTTATTTATTAAAAAAAAATTAGTTTAGATCTAGATGTAAAAGTGTGTCAGTATTGTATTAAAATTGTCTGCGTCATTTACAATTTTAAATGTTTTATCGAAATTTTAACAAAGAGTTTTATGCTATTCAATTGGATGGCTGGTTAGGTATATTTTTGGATTTTTTTATGTTGACATGTCTTAACCTGTATACTTATGTAATCAGCTTATGGGATTAATAAATTGAATTGAATTGAATTGCAAGTGCAAGCAGAGGTAAAAGATCCGAACTCGCTGTTTGTGATTGAACGCAGCGCTAATATTTTTAAACTGACATTTCAACAGTGACATAAATGTAAAAAAACTTGTATTTAAGTTTTTTAAAACATTTCATAAATAAAAGCCCCTTTTAAATAAATACAAAATTAATCTACTCCTTATTTTATTATTACTCATCTAAATCGTTGTGTGACATCAAGTATTAATTGGAAAAATTAACGAATAAGGGTAAGTTTTAATTAGAGTGACATATAGCCCCAATTTTAATTTGTTCTACAGAGTGTTTACTATTTAAAACCCGCGGGGGTTTTAATTTTTTAATTTTCTTTTCTTCTAAATTGAAAATCCCACAAAAAATTGTGTTAAAATGATTATTCAATAAAAAAACTTATTAAAATTCTTCTGATAATTCAAACTATGTCCAAAACTCAAGGTAGGTTGGTTTAAAATGCTTAAAACCAAAAATTTCACTTAAACTTAGAACTTTTCTAAAATAGACTAAACCCTTTTAGTAAATCCCACGGTAAGTGTCTTATTATTTTCGTTTTGTACCTTTTCCACAAAGATTTTTTATGTAAATATATTTGTGAGAATATACCTTGTCCATATTAATAACTGGAAATATTTTTTTGGATTAATAAGTGGAAATCTTTCGAAATCGCATGACATGTGCCAAAAATTTCCACGGAAGTCCCATCTTATATCTTTCTTTATATTAGAATTTCTAATGTTTTAAATAAATTTTGTCCTCTGATGGATATATGCAGTTTCACTCGGTATATTCTCTATCAAAATATAACGCGTGCATGTCACATTTCCAGAAAATTTTTGGTAATTTCTTTTTCAGCCAATTTTTTTTAACAAAAGCTTGAGTGCATGCGATCTGAAAAAATCATGGACCCTTAGCGTGAGGGATTTTTTTTGGCGTCATGCACATTGGCTTCAAACAAAATTTCCAAAAATTTTCTGGAAATCTGACATGCACTAGGTTTATTACTACTGAAAATATTCCTTCTATATTTTTTGTTTTTGGAGATGGAGTCAATGAAACATTAGTTTATTCGAGTCATTCGAGCGAAGCTAGCCACAAGCGACTTGTCAGACTATTGACGCAGTATGTGACGTCATTGTTTTGAAATAGTTGCATATGAGAAAACGTCTTTAGAAAGCGTAGGTCTGGACCAAATGAGTCGCACATGTAATACATGTCGCACATGTTAAAATAAAATCTGCATAAGGGTTTTTCCTATCAGTGACCTTAGTTAAGGATATGTCGAAGTGACGTTCAAAACGGGCCATGTGATATCCGTACTTTTTGGGATCAAACAAACACCAGTGTATCAAAATGAATCTCGTGTCCGCAAATAAAAATTAAACATTCGTGGCATATCGGACAAAGCGTTTTTGTTTCTCACTTCATTACGACCAAGCCTCCAATGTCTAATGGAGAATCCAGACACCTACAAACCTGTTTCATCCTTATTAGGAATCATCAGGGAGTCACAGGATTGTACCTGGCGGTTGAAGCTAGAGATGTGTGATTCGTGAACGATTCGTTCACTATGATTGAATCACTTGCGAGTATTGAGTGATCGATGATGATGATGATTCTTCCAGAAAATAAAACCTTTCACTTAAAACCCTTAAGTTTCTTATACAACCAGAATTGTCTAAAATTTGAATGAAAGGTCCATTTTGTAAAACTAAGACACGGCTCAAAGCACTTTTTTAATTTTTTGCCGAAAAAAAACAAAAAAGTGCTCCAATTCAGCCAATTCTGATGTTTATTTGCTAAGCTAAGGTCACTGACGGAAAAAAAATAATCTCTACTCATTTGGTCTGGGATATCTATAGACAGTCTACATTAATTGGAAAGTATTTTATTATTTTTATCTTTGTAGTAGTATCAGAAAATACAAGTAAAACGCTCAGAAGAAAGGAGAAGATAGGCATAAATTTCAGTGGCTTAAGTTCACTTTAATAATGATTGGGTCCTATCCACGTTTATATATTGGTTGGTTTAGTCCATAAGATTGTACAACTTTTCTGTAAATTAAACAATGCTCTAATACCTTGTTTTCGCTGGTGAGGTATCTCCCTCACTTTAACATTCCTTAAGATTGCCCAAAAAAGATTAAGAAAATGTCTGCAGCTAAGTCGCAGGTAGATTTTTTTAAATGGTCAGATTTAATTTTGTTTTTAAAATTGACTTTTAATGATGGCCTACGTTGGGTGTGGCAATAAAAGATATTACTCAAATAGAGGCTCCATACTCCTTATTTACTTTATTTTAAGAATGTATAAAATATTGTGAAAATTATTTTGTATTAGCTTACTTATGGCATTTACATTTTTTTCCATAGGTTTATGGTACGTACATGTTCTTACCTGCTCGATCAACAATAGGAGTTTTATGCATTGAAACCACACTGTCTCAATTAAAAAGCCAGTTAACTCTTACATCTTCAGTGCCCTTTAGCCTACTGTTGCAGCCATTTTTATAACCAGATTGACAGGTTACACATGGATTTTCTGTCAGATGTGTGTCAATATGGCCGCATTCGTAGGCCAAAGGATACTAAAATATGGCTTTTTAGTTGAGACGGTGTTTTTGAAAAAATGTTCGTACTGCACATTGATAAACAATAAAACCAATGGAAACCAGTGATATTGTCAAATTTTTTCAATTTTTTACGATCAAGAAATTGTCACTAGTAGACTACCATGGAAATTTTTAGAAGCTCATGAACATTTTGAAAATTATCCGATCCAATTTGTGTTTAAGCATAAATAAAATATTCCGTAGGTAGACACATGTTTATGGGTGAGACGTAACATCGTATGGCGTTTTGAGCATGCGCACGGAGATACGACAAGGAATAAGCACGCTTTTTATAGGTAACTTTAAGTATCTAGTACTACGTTGCGTAGGTAAACGTATAACCATAAGCCGGTATAATACCGCATGTTATAAAGAAATATTAACATTAAGTAAGAAACCAAACCCAACCAAATATATAACGGAGTTGGAATGAGTAATAACAATTGAACTAAATGAGTACTAATTTGAATAAAGTTGTTATAAAACTTATTTCAACAGTAAAATAAACAAAACTCCATTAGATAACGCTAAAACAATAGACACTTAAAGCAAATATTTCAACGCATCGGTATCGCTATACGAAACAAAGCCAAAATACAATAAATTTTTGATTTATTCATGCCATGTTTCGAACGATGCCTGTTCTTTGACGAATGCGACGACAAAACAGATGATTCCACTCGTTGCGTACGGAGAGATGTACGTAACGTTACGGACCCACGTACGTAACGATTTCAATCAGCAGTTCTGTCATCGCACCCTTCAAAAAAGCGGGCATCGTTCGAAACATCGCATAAACAAGTCAAAAATGGTTAGGTATACCGATACCGATGCATTGAAATATTTACTGTAAGTGTCTAGTATCCCTACGTTGCGTAGGTAAACGTATAACAGTACATCGATGCGTATAACCCGGTATAATACCGCACGTAATAAAGAAATATTAATATTAAGTAAGAAACCAAACCTAACCAAATATATAAGGGAATTGGAATGAGTAATAACAATTGAACTATATAAGTATATACTAATTTAAATAAAGTTGTTATAAAACCCATTTCAACAGTAAAATAAACAAAACTCCGTTAGATAACGCTAAAACAATACCTTTGTTAGATACCTACGAACCTATTTTTAACCACAAAATAATAATAACAAATTTCAAATAACAGTTACTCTTGCAATAATAAAATATCACTTGACATTTTCAAGATTATATTCATTATGATGTTGTATTCGAAATTCTTGGGTGTGATTTTTTGTATTATTGTATAAGCCTTTGCCTAGAAGTAATTGTACTACATTTTGAATTAGCTTGTAAAAGAATGTGAAAAATGCTCGGAAAAATGTGATGTGAAAAATGAATTGGTTCCAAATTTATTTTACAGACCGACATAAATATAAGAAATCATTTCCAGTCTAGAAAAGCTTAGTTGTTGGTTTTGTGTAAGAAAAAATAGTAGTTTTAACAACTGATGGCTTAAATAGTGCTTTTTTTACAAGCTTTAGTTTAAATTAAAAAAAAACCAAGAAAAACAGGAAAATACTTTAAAAAATCTCAAACGAAGAGCGCTTCTCGCAACACATCATCATATTTTTAAAAACATGTTATCCCCTGATACCTCAAAACTTCAATTATGTATTACTGTATTTCTTAAAATATTTCCTTCTATTTTATAAACATTATGAATCAAATTATCAGTGCAGCATGATGTGGGTTACACGCATGAGTTTTTATGTGCTAGAAATTCACTCTCGATTGAATTTGTTAGGTAATAAAATTAGGATTTCCTGTTGCATTTGTTTAAATAAAATAATAAAAGTTCTTGAATTGACCCAGAGGTGGGTGTGAGCAATGCGGTTAATATTTGCCAAAAACATAAATATATGGTTCTTGTATCCCAGTGGCTCACCCAGGAATTGGTTTCGAGGGGGGGGGGTTAAGGATAAATAATAAAAAAGGTGCTTAAAGCGCGGAACTGTGCTCAAATGTAGAAGAAGGGGGAGGGTTAACCAAATTTAAAATTGTTTATTTATCCAGTCGCCGCAGTCAAAATTTTTTTAGAAAGTAACACTAAAAATGCAATTTTTGACTTAAAAACTAAAATCGTAAATAGTGATGAGGTTTTGGGAATTTGAGTTGTTTATTTACCCTCAATTTGTTTTTGAAAATGCTTAAAACACCAAATCGCACTATTTAAAAGTAATTGTTCCTTAATCGCGCAAAGACGGCTGGTAAGAGGGTGTGATCTGGGATGAAACATAAGCTAGCGCCTCTAGTACTTAATCGTAGCGTGCTTAAACGTCTACTTGTTCCCGCGCTTTTTTACGAATTTGTCTCTAAATGGCCTTAGATGTAAATGACACCTTTAAGCACACCTAGAGGCTGGTATTATTATATTGTATTACCTACTAAAATTTGTGTGTCAACATTTAGTACTTTGTGATTGCCATATTGCTTAATAATGGTTAGAAAGTGACTTGCTATTAAAATGCAACTTTCCTCATTAAATAAGTTGCAAATTGTCTTCCTACTGTTTTGTTTATTTAAAATAATTTTTTTAACTATTATTTAAAAAAATATTGAAGCCACTAGCGGAAACCAAAATATCTTGGTTCAACCTATTGGTTTATTCTTGGTTTGTCTTATGTCATTATCCCTTCTACTAAAATTTCGCCAATATGGATTGGTTATTGGTGGCTATTTGCGTTTTTAAGTTTACAGTTTTAAGCCAACATAATCAAACAAATTACCGTAAACTGCATTAAAAATAGTAAAAAAACAAGCTAAAAAAATGCTAAATCTCTTACGATATTTCTAAAACAAGCCATTAAACCTACTTGAAAAAAAATGGAAATAATATCTCACGACGCTGTCGGAAATGCAGCCACAACAGTAAGCAGGTTTCGCAACCTCAGATTAATAAAAAAAATGAGATATAACTAACAGTAAATAACAGTAAACAATATTACCCCGATCAACCAGCCACAATGTTTATTTCCCAAAAAATACATAGAAACAAAACAATTCATAAACTTCTTGAAGCTCTTTTGATAATATTATTGATTATTTGACATATTTTTATATAGGATAATTTTTCTTATGTTAATAACTTAATTCTTAGTCCTAATTTTTAGTCTCAATAATTAACTTTTTTTAATTTTTAATAAGTAGAATTTCGAGATTTATAAAAAAGAACACAAGCCGGCAACGTTTTTTCGACGAGCCGCGAATAAATGTCGAAATGTTTGGTTGCAGCTGACGGCGTTGTTGTTAACGGGGGTTTGTGTTGTTCGGTGATTTTTGAATTTTATTGTGACTATTTGTGAAAAAAGAACTGTATCAAGCTATTTTGAGGACCAACAAAATGGTTTACCATTGCCTGGTATGCAATAAAAGCGGATATTCTAGCCCAGAACTAATATTTCGGAGGTAAGAAAGATCCTGTCATTTTACGTTAGTCATGGGCGTAGTATGAGGTAAAAAACTGCGTAAAAAGCTTATGATTATACTATTAATATATCAAAAATCTAAGACTAATACTAATCTTTTTTAAGAAACAAAAGTACCAGATAATTTTGCTCCTTTTGCAGCATGTAAAATATTTATTTATTATAATTTATACATAACAAGAGAAGACAATAAGACCAAGTGCTGATAGTCAGGTACTGGGGCAGGTATTTTTTGTATTTTAATGGGTACCTGGGTACTTTCTATAATGTGAATAAAACCGTTTTGGAGATATTTACTCTGAGCCAATCTTATTTTTATTTTCATTAATATTTATTATTTATTTTTTTGCCTTTTGACTCCTGTTTCCTGAAAAACTACTAGTAATTAATTTTTTACCTCTTCCTTAAATTTTCCTTGTGTTCTGTATTCAGAAATGAATATGCAGCCAATGTGTAAAGAATAAAATTTGTTGGCCTTAAAATTTTCATAATTAACATCACAAAAAGTTCTCTTAATTTGATAAATAAAGTTTATATTCCACTAAAGAAAACTAAAAGAGACATTATTATCATAGTGAAAAAAAACGCTTAACAAGCCGTTTATTAGCGTGTTTTTTTTTGGACAAAAACGTTATAAAACGGGTTATTAACCGTTTTTTTTTTGCTATGAAAATATTTTTTTTAACTTTTGTTTTGTGGGATACTGCACAATTAAAAAAAATATATAACAGCCATCTTGAATAATTGACCTAAAAATCATTTCAAGTGCTCTTTGGTAAACTTTTGATCTGTTCGTAAATACCTACATTCCTCAAACTAAACTTTATCCTTGAATAAATCTATTTTTTGTGGTTATGCAAGTTCTGGCAGTTAATTCTTTTGAATAAGAAAATCCGACCAACCCTACCTTATATCTCGTTTCCACATTTATATATTTAAATTAAAATTAACGCCGCCACTGGTGATGGGAAAAGCAATTTTTGACAGTGTTGCCGTTTTATTGCTCTATCTCTTTTCTGTTCATATAATCGTCCAGAAGGGTGTTGGATTGTAAACATTAGAGGATTTCAATAGGGAATGTTTGGTCTCTCTTTAGTTATTAGTCTGAGTTCGCAACCAATATTTATTTTACTTAGATTACATACCTTTTTTTGTTTCACAAGTCGGTTAAAAAAATCTAACCTCAAACAACACTGTGCTGTCAAGGTAACCCAACTCCGGAGCAGAGTTATCTTTGGTTTGAACCAAAAGTGAAGCAGCTGATTATTTATTGACAGTAAAATTTCGCCTACTTTGGTTAAAAATTTATTTTACATATTTAATACATTTTTGACAGAACAAGGACTTAGATCAAAACATTAGAGATAATCTTACTTACTTAATTTTTGTTTTATTGCGAAAAAATTGACAAAAAGCGGTCAGTATCGGGGGCGGTGTACATACTTCTTTTTGTTTCACACAGACAAGTCGGTTAAAAAGGTCTAACCTCAAACAACACTGTGCTGTCAACTTAACCAAAGGTAACTCAGCTCCGGAGCAGGGTTATCTTTGGTTTGAATGAAAAGTGAAACAGTTAATTAGGTATTGACAGCAAAATTTCCACTAATTTGGGTAAAACTGGTTATCCGCTAATAAATGGCTTAAATCTTTAATTTGATTGACCATTAAATTTTTGATAGAACTAGGAATTGGATCAAAACATAAGAGATAATCTTACTTTTTAAATTTTTGTTTTATTGCGAAGAAATGGACAAAAAGCGGAAAATACCGGGGGTGGGTGAATTTCTGTCCTTCAGCTTAAGCTCTGAAGACTAAAATCAATTAAAGAGTCTAAGAACATTAATTCCTTAGTGTGCCTTATAGGAAAAAAATATGAATTTGTTGCAAGAAGCAGGTCCTGAATATGCAGACAAAGTAGTAAGTAAGACCAATCAAACCTTGATCTCAAATCATTCTGATCAATTCGTAGTTGCTCTCGGATAGATCAGCTTTAACCTGGGGTGCGTTCACATTAAAACGTCTTGCGTCATAGAGAAAAAAATAGTTTGATGATTATTTATTGAAAATGACACAGCCTCTATGGATCTGCGTGCGTCTTTTCAGTCAAATCCATAATGTTCAAAATTAAAAATAATTCAAAAATTTAATCTTAGTTAGGTTTCACTGTTTATAAACCTAGAGCGCAAGTCGAGCGATTTACAACCACCTCTTTGAAAAGGGCGTGAAAGGCGAATCGCCAGACGATATTTTCATCCAATCTAAACGCGAGTAAATTTCACCCTGTGTTTGATCTGAACGCTTTAAGGCGCATTTACACAGACAAACTTTCCTTTGATGTGGAAATGCCGACAAACATTTACACGAGCCTTTTGAGCAAAATGCTCAAAGAAATGTTCGAGCAAAATCTCGTACAAAAAAACACACGTAAATTTTGGAGAGAATGTTAAGCAAAATTTGTTTGGAGAAATGTTGGTATAGAAATTTCTTACAAATTTAAATTTTATAGTTTTATGGGAATTCATTGAACTTAACTGAAAATAGAAAGACTAAGTTTTAAAACAAGGTATTTTTAATTAAGTGCTTTCCGACGGAAAAAGAATTTGATGTAGAAATTCACATTTTATCTTATAGGCAACTTCGATTGACTTGATTTTTATAGGGGATATGCCAGTATACTTGTAACTTTTTGGGGTTGTAGAAAAACGAGAATAAAAAAATAATAATGACACTTATTTATTGCTGTTGCCTGTAAAATGTAATGATAAAAATTTACGTTTAAAAGAATATCTCTTTATTTTACTTCCTAGTTTAAAACACAATACAATAACAATTAAGTCAAATTAAAAAACCTATATACATTTTATTAAATCTCAAATATATGAACAAAAGCACGTTCGGTCTAAATAATACCCGTTTATTACCCACTTTTACAATCCTACCATCCCGACCATTTCCTAAAAGAATATAATTTAGCAGTAATAGACTGGACTTCTGAATCGGAATGTTGCTCCTTTGCATATTGTTTGTTCAGTGTCAGTAATCGACCTTGATTATTACATTAAATTGACAGTAAATATCTATCTTCAGCATTTTCATGAACCTTTTGCTTTTTTAAGCAACTCTTGGGACCTTAAACTAACTAGGTAAATCTGGTGTGAGAAATTAAAAAACAACAATAAAAGCTAAAGGTAAAGTAAAGTTACAAAAATATGTTTAAAAAAAATCTCCATCCCCACCACTCCCCATAGTCGTGAGGCGCGGATTACCGCTTAAAAGTGCAATTTTTGAGTTTTTTGCTGATATTTGAAAAACTCACTCAAACTTTTTTTAGGAAAAAAACCCTTGTAAATAAAAAAAAACTCGCAAGAAAATCCCAAAAAAAACCCCGGGCAAAAAAATCCGGGAAAAACCGTAAGAAAAAAATATTATAAGTAAACCTAATCCATGTGACAAAACTGATAGTAGAGCCAATAATAATGTTTCGCTTGCCGTCGGCTTTTTTTCACAAAAATTTTAAATAAAAGTTGGTGTTCCATTTTTTTAAAGAATTGAGATCACTGATCACTGATGTGAAATTTTATTTATTCTCATCTTTAAAAATATGTTTCCAAAATAGATAGCAATAATTTGCTCAAAAATTTAACCGAACAAAATGTTCAAAGAAAATCTCACAAAAATGTTCACGCAAAATTTTTTAGATATTTTGCACGAGCTTTTATTTGAGCATGTTCGTCTGTGTAATTGCGTCTTTAGAGGTCGCCCGACGCTTTAAGTGAACGTACCCCTGCGCCAGTATTCTTGAAAAAGTGAGAAGAGAGTACCCATATCTCGTCTGAACGCTTATTCTGAACCGCTATTAGACAAAACATCATTTCGTATGCAGGGACGGTCGTAATGTTACGACTTCCTTATCGTACCTAACGAGGTTTTCGTGCATTTAATCAGCTGGAGCTGTCACGCATTCGCCATGATGTTAAAAGTGCACCTGCTTGATTGGTCGACTTAATTAGACACTTAAAGTAAATATTTCAACGCATCGGTATACGTATCGCGTTCGAAATAAAGCCAAAATATACTACATTTTTGACTTGTTTATGCGATGTTTCGAACGATGCCCACTTTTTTGAAAGGTGCGATGACAGAACTGCTGACAGCAATCGATGCGTGCGTTGGGATGGACGTAACCATACGTTCATCACTCCGTACGCATCGATTGCTGTCAGCTTTTGTGTCATCGCACCCGTCAAAAAAGCGGGCATCGTTCGAAACATGGCATGAGCAAGTCAAAAATGTAGTGTATTTTGGCTTTATTTCGAACGCGATACGTATACCGATACCGATGTGTTAGACACTTATAGTAAATAGACACTTAAAGTAAATATTTCAAGTATCGGTTTACCTAACGCGTTCGAAATAAAGCCAAAATACACTACATTTTTTACTTCTTCATGCCATGTTTCGAACGATGCCTGCTTCTTTGACGGGTGTGTTGACAGAATCTCGTTGCGTACAGAAGGATGTACGTATCGTTACGGACCCACGAACATACGCAACGATTTCAATCAGCAGTTCTGTCATCGCAACCTTCAAGAAAGCGGGCATCGTTCGAAACATCGCATAAAAAAGTCAAAAATGTAGTCTATTTTGACTTTGTTTCAAACGCGTTACGTATACCGATACCGATGCGTTGAAATATTTACTTTAAGTGTCTAGTGTCTATTCTCGTAATACGTAACGTTTTGAAGTCGCTAAGCGAATCGAATAGCGAGCAGCTCGCTCAGCGGCACGCTGACCGACGACTTTTCGTGTTCGTTTTGCCGAACGCGCTGCCCTGCGATATGTGTAAGAAAGAGAGCTTTACGTGATCGAATTTGATCGGAAGTTCAGAAAGGGTAAAACAAATGATGGTTGCACAAGTGTTAATCCTTTAAAAAAATTGCATTTTTATTTGATGGTGTGGTTTAGCCCTTTAACCCCATGATATAAACTAAGTAGCACGTTAATTTACCCCGAGACTTGAACGCACACTTGCAAAATATCCCGCACTGTTTCGGGTTAAATTCAATTCTGCACTCAGTCAGGGAAACTAATGTTTACCGCATGGTCGTAAAAAATCTACGATTTTTTTAAGTATTCATTTAGAGATATTTTTTTTATTGTTAATAAAAACGGATTGAATACTCAAGAAAACAAAAAAAAAATATCTGCAACACTATGCAAAGTATTGTAGGGTAGGAAAATCGTACGCGCGGACGCGGAGGGCAAAACAGCTACCAAATGGTAGGTGTTTCTCAAACGGTCGCCGCGCGGCTGAGCGAATTCGGTCTACGCATTGCGTTCAATATACGTGAATACCATTTTTGCTACTTTGGTCACGTGGTATGCGAATATTACGTCATCACACGGTCAGCGACTACGGAACGTCGAGCGTATTTACTTATACGAGAATAGGAATTGGATCGCTTAAAATTTTGACAACTTTGACAGCCGCTGTTGTAGTGTTTAACAACCACTACCACTACCAGGCATCGATTTTACCAGAGTTTTTGCAACACATTAGAAACTGTCACTCGTAAAAAAATTTAGAGGGGAGAAAAAACAAAAAATTAGGCTTTATTTAACAAAATAAGTGTTTTATACGTTGGAAACTGATAATATTTTATTAATTTTCAAATTAATTGTACCAAAATACTCTAAAATTAACCAACAAAATAACCACAACCACAAAGAAATGGATTCGTAGCTTACGGCAGTGGTAGTGGTTAATTACCACAACGGAATGACGTTTAGCCTGCGCAGACTCAGTAATTACCACAACCATTACGAAGTGTCAAATAAGCGTTCCAAAATATCCCTAATAGCGGTCCAGGGCCCGTATTCTTGACGGCCTGTGAGGTGAGTAGTCAGCGGTGAGTATATATGTATATAACCAAATAAAGTAAGGTTACACACGTCACGACAACTCCCGTGGATTCATTTCCCCGTGGAAATAGGTGGTGAAAGTTCACCCGTGGATCTGAGAATTTCGCTTATCTCACCTCACGGGCCGTCAAGAATGACCAACCGAGATCTCTGAAACAAGTATACAAAAAGTTAAAAAACAGTAAGATATAAAACGCGAACGATTACTGCAGCGCATCAGCGCAATATTCTGCCTCGCCGTACAAAGTTCTTTAAATCCAGTATAAAATCTTATAAGGACCACCCAAGCCCAATTTTAATACAATACACAGAGCAATTATTTTAATAAGAGTACAAAAATTAATGACATGAAAAAATCGACTGTAATTTAAACTTTAATTATTGCGTACCAAACCGCTCATCAAATACTACGTTTACACGTGGAACGGAATAAGTTTTCAATACGATTCATCATTCGATTTGGGTTCTTGTCAGATTTTTCTGAGCCCCGCTGCAAAATTTTTTAGGGTGCGCCCGTGTTCTACTCGATATTTGTTTTTCGACCACAAAAAAGTTAATGCATTAATGCGGAGTCGGAGGAGACCCGGCGTACAGAGACAGATGACGAAACTGGGAGGACAAAAACCCTAAAATGAAACTAAATAAAGTATTTTTTTAATTATTTTTTTAAATACATATGTCCCTGTTGTTCAACCATTATATTATTATTCTCATAGTAGGTCATGGCGCGGGCGAGACGAAAAAGAAGCCCAAACTGGCAAGTCAACTTAAATTGCATCAATGAGTCGTTTTTTTCTGTAAAATTCTATAAAGTTTGAGATTTTCTTATGGACTTCCAGTACAAAAATTAACTGTAATGTTATGGTTGGGACATATAGAGGTGTGTGCTGGTTAATTTAACATAATCTTAACATATTAATTTATTTTAATTAACTCATTTTTTGGGATTTTTAAAAAATGCTACTTTTTTAGAAGGCATTTTTTATATTGTCAAACTTTAGAAGACATTTAAAAAAAAAGGTAAAAAGGGTATTTTTCATTTTTTGTAAAATCAAAGTAGTTTGCGTCTATTTGCGACTTTCGAAGTTATATAAGTATTTTTGGTACCATGTTAAATATTCATATATTGGAGTAGAAAATTTAAGAACTTAAAAAAAATCGTTTTTTTCTTACAATGTCTATCAAATTTTAGTTAAATTTTGCTATCTCATTTATAAAGGATTTGTTCATAATTTCATAATTGTATAAACAAGGTGTCTAAACTTTGTATGATTATTGGTTAGCAGCTTTATTATTCACCCTTGATCAAAAAACTAAAAACAAAGTTCGTAGGCGAAAAATTAGGGCCTATTTTCGTCTTCTTAAAATTTTATGTGCAGGGTGACTTTTATAAACCTTCCCCATGGCAAACTTTTTATTATTGGTTCTAGAAAGCTGAGATAAAAAGAATTTGATATAACATTTTTTTTTTTAAATCATCTGAATCGGCTTTCCTTATAAACTAATCACGTCATTTTTGTCGGACGTTAAGTGACATGATAAAAGTAGTCTTATATCGAATGCTTTTTGTTTCAACTTCCTAAACTCAAAAATAAAAAAGTTTTCCACAAGCAAGATTTAAACAAAAATCAGTTTATTATTAAACATCACAAAAAAAATAAGATTATTTTCAAAAATATTTTGACGTATACTTAATTGATGGGTAAAGCAAGTATTACACCATTCAACAAACTAACTAGCTAAAAACCCGCTTTTTTACTCCTAACAACTTAATGCAATCCCTACCACTCATTTAAATATCCAAAAACAATTTCGCTTGACATCTGTCAGTAAGCGAAATGTCAAAAAAAGTAACCTATAAGTCAATCCAGCAAGTCACACCCCATGTTCTTATTAAATTTTGTCCAAATCGGTTTAGCCATCAACACAAAAACTTTTGCATTTATAACATAAGTAGGATAGTAGGATTAAACTTTTCTTTAATTTATATTAGAACTTGTTTAGTTGAATTGAAAGTAACATAATTACGCCATAAAATCTAAACATAAACTTCATAATATTTTTGTCCTCCCAGAAATTAAATTTCGCCCATTGTGCGGCGTTAAGGTGCATTTACACAGACAAACTTTCCTTTGATGTTGAAATGCCGACAAACATTTACACGAGCCTCTTGAGCAAAATGTTCAAAGAAATGTTCGAGCAAAATCGCGTACAAAAAAACACACGTAAATTTTGGAGAGAATGTTGAGCAAAATTTGTTTGAAGAAATGTTGGTAATAAAAATTTCTTACAAATTTAAATTTTATAGTTTTATGGGAATTCATTGAACTTAACTGAAAATAGAGAGACTAAGTTTTAAAATAAGGTATTTTTAATTAAGTGCTTTCCGACGGAAAAACGATTTGATGTCGAAATTGACATTTTACCTCATAATCAACTTCGATTGATCTGATTTTTATAGGGGATATGCCAGTATACTTGTAACTTTTTTGGAGTTGTAAAAAAAAACGAGAATCATAAAAAATAATAATTGGAACTTATTTATTGCTGTTGCCTGTAAAATGTAATCATAAAAATTTACGTTTGAAAGAATATCTCTTTATTTTACTTCCTAGTTTAAAGCACAATACAATAATAATTAAGTCAAATTAAAAAACCTATATACATTTTATTAAATCTCAAATATATGAACAAAAGTACGTTCGGTCTAAATAATACCCGTTTATTACCGACTTTTACACTCCTACGATCCCAGACCCTTATCTAAAAATATATAATTTAGCAGTAATAGACTAGATTTCTGAATCGGAATGTTGCTCCTTTGCATATTGTTTGTTCAGTGTCAGTAATCGACCTTGATTATTACATTAAGTTGACAGTAAATATCTATCTTCAGCATTTTCATGAACCTTTTGCTTTTTTAAGCAACCGTTGGGGCCTTAAACTAACTAGGTAAATCTGGTGTGAGGAATGACAAAAAACAATCAAAGCTAAGGGTAAAGTAAAGTTACAAAAATATGTTTATAAAAAAATCCCCTCCCCACCACTCCTCATAAACGGGAGGCGCGGATTACCGTTTAAAAGTTCAATTTTTGAGTTTTTTGCCGATATTTGAAAAACTCAACATTTTTTTGGAAAAGAAAAATTTTCCTGGGTGGTTTTTTCAATTTAAGAAAAAAACCCTTGGAAATAAAAAAAACTCGCAAGAAAATCCCAAAAAAACCCCCGCTCAAAAAAATCCGGGAAAAACCCTAAGAAAAAAAATATTATAAGTAACCCTAATCGATGTGACAAAACTGATAGCCAAGAATAATGTTTCGCTTGCCGTCGTCTTTTTTCCACAAAAATTTAAAATAAAAGTTGGTGTTCCATTTTTTTAAAGAATTGAGATCACTGATCACTGATGTGAAATTTTATTTTTTCTCATCTTTAAAAATATGTGTCCAAAACATTTTTGCACGAGCTTTTGTTTGAGCATGTTCGTCTGTGTAATTGCGCCTTTAGGGTGTTGACCGCTCGAGGTAATTTTTTTAAGGCGCAATTACATAGACGAACATGCTCAAATAAAAGCTCGTGCAAGAGATCTGAAATTTTTTGCGCGAACATTTTTGTGAGCTTTTCTTTGAACATTTTGTTCGGGTAAATTTTTGAGCAAGTTATTGCTATCTATTTTGGAAAAATATTTTTAAAGATGAGAATAAATATAATTTTACATCTTTGATCAGTGATCTCAATTCTTAAAAAAATGGAACCCCAACTTTTATTTTAAACTTTTGTGAAAAAAAGGCGACGGCAAGCGAAACATTATTATTGTCTATCAGTTTTGTCATATGCAATGTTAAAATAGTTAATGATGGAGGTAATAACATTTAATTTTTTTCTTTAACATTTTTGGTTTTCTTTCATTATAAAAAGAAAACGGAAATGTCTTTGAAGTAATTACTTTTTAAAATGCAGGTGGATATTTTTAGAGAACTGTTCTGGAGAGTAGTTAGTTGTTCCTTGGGTGGGGGGTAGGGAGGTTTAGACAGTCGCAACGCAGCACTGTCAAACACTGCTGTAATTTTGTGTGTCAATGTTCATTTGACCAAAACTCCCTCTCACTAGTCTACGGTTTTTACCTTCTCCTAACCCAGCAACAGCAATAAATAAGTGCCAATTTTTATTTTTTTTTGATTCTCGTTTTTTTTTACAACCCCAAAAAAGTTTCAAGTATACTGGCATATCCCCTATAAAAATCAGATCAATCGAAGTTGCTTATGAGGTAAAACGTGAATTTCGACATCAAATCGTTTGTCCGTCGGAAAGCACTTAGTTAAAAATACCTTGTTTTAAAACGTAGTCTTTCTATTTTCAGTTAAGTTCAATGAATTCCCATAAAACTATAAAATTTAAATTTGTAAGAAATTTTTATTACCAAAATTTCTTCAAACAAATTTTGCTCAACATTCTCTCCAAAATTTACGTGTGTTTTTTTGTACGCGATTTTGCTCGAACATTTCTTTGAACATTTTGCTCAAGAGGCTCCTGTAAATGTTTGTCGGCATTTCAACATCAAAGGAAAGTTTGTCTGTGTAAATGCGACTTTAAATGTCGACCCTGCTTAAACGATTCTTTTTTAATGTTACCCGTTCAAATTAAAAGAAAAATCTTTATTTGCCATTTTACACAAAGAAAGTTGTCATATGCACTGATTTTAACATTAAAATAGGAGACGTCAAAACTTTTTTTTAAGTGGTTTAGTAAACATTGGTAAATATATAAAATTAAGGGAGGATCCTCGGACGGATTTCTTGTCAAAATCATTCCTTAAATGCGCCGTAGGCGAAAATTTTGAGGATATTACACCAAAAACGCCATTTTTCACACGTTCTGAATGATGTTGAGAAAAACTGCTTATATAATTAAACTAAAATTGTAACAATATACAGTGTTTTGCATTTTGCCAGAAAAATATTTTATCTCGTACGTTTTTTGTGGAATATTCTAAACAAAAATTGGTTGGGTTGGGTGTGGGATATAGTCGATCGGAACTGATCAGCACCAATTCTTTTGACAATTTACATGCACATGTAGAGGCCACAAGAAAAAATTTGGAGGAATCTATAGTGTGTCATTTTATTTTTTAACCAAAAATTAAGTCATAGGTGAAATTTACAAAAAAAAGAAAAAAGATGCGATATGTTGCTACACAGGCACCACATGTGCTTCAACTGTCAGGTACTGATTCCTAATAAGGATGAAACAGGTCTGTAGGTGTCTGAATTCTCCATTAAACATTGGAGGCCTGTCCGTAATGAAGTGAGAAACAAAAACGCTTTGTCTGATATGCCACGAGTGTTACTTTAACTTTTTTTTGATTTAATCGTCCGTCATTTTAACTGCATCATTAAAATTTGTTTTTTTTGGCTCAAAAATTTAAAAAAATTAAAACTAATTTAACTCATTCTAAAACTGCTTTGGTTTGTGCAAAATTACTAACGTGCAGAAAAATAATGACGTTTCTTAATTTTAGTCGTGGCCATCTTGATTTGGGAATGATATGTGTCATTTTTTTTGGAATTTTTGAGACAAGCGTCCTCGATTTAATATAAATCGTTGATGTTAGTGTAAATAGCACACCAGAAGGGGAAAATTACATTTTTCTCGATAGTTTGGCCGCCATTTTGAATATCAAATGTCAAATCAAATGTTTTTTAAAATTGTGACGAGCTCATCGCTAATAGCATGCCACTAAAAATATTTTTTTTAAAATGTTGTCTATAAATTAGAAGTTTTTATTTTTGACATATTAAGCGCCATCTTCATACCCGCTTATAAACTCTAATCTTTTTTACTGGGAGATCATGAAGTCGGTCAGTAGCTTTAATATGAGACATCAGAAAATATCATCACTTGAAAAGTGAAAAGAAAATCAAAGGAAAACTACATTTTTGAAATCTGGCCGCCATTTTGTGTTGAAAGGACATATGTCAACTTTTTTCATATTTTTGGATTAAGTGGGACCTCGTCACTATTGCTCAATTAATTTAGATGTGATTTTTCTGAAAACACAATTTTTCCTAACTTTGACAGCAGCCATCTTGGTTTCTGGGGCTGGAAAATGGGGGATCCTGGACTGGAATTTTAGGTTTTGGTATTAGATATCCAAATATTAAAAAATATACTCTTTTTGCAGGTTTTTCTTGAAAATTCCTATGAATTTACTTCACTAAATGGGTCTCATGTATTGTACCCTCTGTATATTAGTATTTAAAGTGTATGCAATTTTAAAGGAGCCGAAAGGTATTTGTTTGCGGCAGGGGCGTTTGACACGCCCCTGTTTTGACATTTGACGTTGCATTTTGATATTATATTTTACTAATTTTGCCTCTTTGTGTTTTTTAAAGCCAGTAGGTTTACAGCACAATAATATAATTAAAACAAAGGTATATTTCTACTTTTTACAGATATATTGGAAGTGCTAACAGATTATTTATTATTGGTGTTATCAGTTAGTGACCTATTGATTTTAGGTATTACAAGCGTAGATTAAAAAGAGACAAGATATCTGGTCCAACGAAAACTCCTTGGCAAATAATAACCACTGTTTATCTACAAATAAAATCACAACAAAACAAAGGTGAGAAATATCGATTATTTTTCTATCCTTTTAAACGACGTTAGAACGATAGGGACAGAGAATTCTGTGTCAACCACTTTAGGTCGTGATTGGGTTGTGGGCGGGGAAAGTCGGCAGGGCGCAGACGGTCGGATGATATTTTTTGTGTTATTTATTTTAAAATTTCAGTACATGCCGGTAGGTACACAGAAAATAAAAAAAAGTTTATGAAATATACTTAAATTAGTAGATCCTTAAATTAAAATATCAACAAACACACAAACAACAATAAAAGCTAATTCACATATGTGTTCAGGTATATAAGAATATTTAATTCCTACCTCTTATCGGAATATTTTAAAGTTGATTTATACTGCCACCGTTGCCATATGCCCTCGCCCTTCCAATTAATATTTAAATCTTTTTGTCTGTCCTAGATGTCTCTATGTGCCCTAAGCGTTATTGACTTTATTGTGTACTGAAGAAGTCAGTATCAGTAAGTTTCTGCTAATGACCAGAAAAAATATTAAAATTAACAAACATAATATCATAATGTTTAGGTAGTGGGTAATATTTTTTTTTCTTGATGTTCCATTTGCTGTGAACTGTGTTTCTTTGTTTTAATGTTTGCCATAATTTTATTGTGTTGAAAATTGAAATTGCTATAAATCATATACAAACTTTGTAATACATTTCTTTTTGTATAAGGTTCTACTACAAACATTTATTGTTAGAAAGCTTTCAAAGCTCAAATTGGCAGAATTATTTTTTGCATGTTTTTTAAATTATTTTGCAGATTTCATATTATAGTCAAATTTAAATAATATAATCCATGTGTAAATTTCTATTTAAGTAGGTACGCTACTGGTGTGTTTACTGTAAACAATAGAAAAGTAAACATTGTTCCATATAATAATATAACCAAAGTCTTCGTAAGTGTCAGGTATCTTGTCTCTTTTTAATCTAAGATTACAACCATTTTGTTTTTTCTTTCTTTTTTCGAGCTGTTTTCTTTCTAAAGCAAGTGTAGGTTTAGTAAAAACAAATTATTTTTTTTTTTGCTATCCAACATTTCTGATTACTATTTATTATTGTAATACTGATGTACTCTTACAAGTTAAATTCTAATTTTTCTAATTATTTGTTAAAATATTTTTAAGGGCTAAACTCTTTGTTTATAAGAAATGTTTATAATATTTCTTTAGAAAACAATAAAGTCTACCCGTTTTCATGCAGTTGGATCTCGATACTATCCCAAAAAAAAACGGTATTGAACTTTAGCAGAGCCAATGAAAAAAAGGTTCGATCGCCCCGTTTTTATGGAAGATCTGAAAATGAATCGTATTGAAAACGTGCTCAGTTCTACATGAAAACGTAGTAAAAGTTAAAACGATCGCAAAAAGTTAAACGTTAAATTACGCCACATGATCCTTGCAGCTTCACTATTAACTTCTCACTACGTTCGGTTTAAATTGGAACATTTAAAAGAAGAACAGAGAGTTATGCGAAGTTCTGAGAGTGCAAACGAGACCAAAAATAAAAGACCAAATCCAGAGAAGTGAATAGGATCAATACGAAAATGTTAATGGTTGTCTAGTAGTACAAGCGTTCGCAGTAAAAATTATGATGGATAGATAACCCTCGCCATTTTTTGAAAAGATTTGCATTTTCTCGTCCTGGGGTGCGTTCAGATTGGCCGTCGGGTAACGCTCCAGCTCGACCTGGCCGTTCAGATTGCCCTGGTTAAAATTTACCTGGCTGTTCAGATTGTCGCTAGATGTTTACCGAACGCTACCGAAACGCGCGCTTTTGCACCTCACTAAATAGCTTGATAAAATTTGTCCCGCATGCGCAGATCAAATGCACAACCATTTCTAACCTTTTTTCAGCGACAATATTTTTTGTATTTGTGTTTTTTATATTTGAAGTGTAGTTTTTGGCAATGGAAAGAATCATTACACACTCCCATAATTTTGTTTTCGAAGAGGAAGGCAATTTTGTTCTAGATAATGTCCTTTATCATCATCTATTCTATTCAGAAAATGGTGGTTTCTTTCCTTTTTTTGTTTGGCTTGTGCCGCTAAACTGGTAGCAAGCACGTCCTCGTCTTCGGAAGATGAATCATCCTCATCGAGTAGCTCTCCATTTATAAACCATTTACTATTACTCCTTCCATAATTACAAAAAATTTCTTAAGAGCGAGGTTATGATAATGCGTCTTGTCCGTTCAGATTGGACGAATCGGCGGGCACACTCGGAATGCACTCTCTATCGGGTAACGCTCTGCGCCGGACTTCACCCGGACGTGCCCATCTGAATGCACCCCTGAATACGAAATGGACAATCCTGTACCTCAAAATTGTGGATAAGGACTCGGCACACCAATCCAAAGGTGGGCAATTTTAGAGGTCACATGATGGATAGGGTAACCCCCACCATTTTCACATATATGATTTAGTAGTACCACCAGACTAAAAATAACCTGGTGTGCCGGACCTCATTCATGGATAAGGGTGCGGCACACCACTCTAAAAGTGGGCATTATTATTATTATCCATAAATGAGGTCCGGCACACCAGTTGATTTTTGGTCTGGGGGTACTACTACATCATATATGTGAAAATGGTGGGGGTTACCCCGCCCCTTTGCTCCAGAAAAAAATAGACATCAAACATGCTGCTGGTAACCTTGAGGTCTTTGGAGAAAAAACGAGAAATTGTAGACCGTTCCTTTAAAGCAGGGTTGGAAAAAACCGGGGTTTTTTTTTTATATAACCCAACCCACTGGTCTTTTTTGGGTTTTACAAATGGGTATTATTATTATTAATATAAACAAACCTTAAACTTAGTGTTGGAGTTTGTGTATTTACTAGACTGCAAGTACCTGCTTACTTAGTATGACATGATAGTATACGATTCAAGTTTTCGTTTTTTTCGAGGTTATTAACTCTAAACCATTTTTTAAAAGGAAAATGCCTAAGAATAGCGCTAGAAAGAGTGCTTCAGAATGGACTGAGGTTTTAGGATTCAGTAATACAAGTAGAGTCTGCAAATAGTGAACCAAAATCATTTTTTTTATAATTTGCATTGTTGCCCAGCTAATGCAGCATCCATTGAAAGCCATAGTCTTATTTGGAATAATAAAATAAGAAATTGTTTAGGATTATAAAAAGATTTTCAACTGGTCAAGTTTATCGAATCTTATGATCAGATTCAAACGACTGTTTATTTATTTTATTAATAATGAAAAAATCCCCTTTTAAAAAAGCCCTACGTGTTTTTTCTAAGTGGGTTTTACCCAAAAAAAACCCAGTGGGCTTTTTCGGTTATCCACTGGGCAGCCAACTCTGCTTTAAAGACATTCTATAATTCCTCCACAGTATTTTGGGACAGTTTGACCTGTAATTCGTCACACCAAGAATAAACAAACGCATGAAGTACTTACCGCGAGAACCACGATATTGGAAATGCAGAACAGCATTATACAGTTTCTATTTAATTTATAAACAAGTTTTAGACAAAATCATTTCGGACATAAAAAAGTATTTTTGACCTGAACATATTCATACCAAGTTTTGTACAAAGTGAAGCCAAATCAAGGCAAAATTAACTAAAATCGTTTCTAAATACGATAAACTGTTTGATTAATTCAAAACACAAATTCTTGAACTTTTATTGGGAGACGTTAGTATTTGGAAACAATATTGCTCAGAAGTAGGAAAAAGCTTAAATCAAAACATACCTGATAACATTTTCGAGGCAATGAACAAGTGTGGCGATATTTTTCCAAAGTAGGGCATAAATTGCGGCGCTATAACACCTTTGATATTTACAGTATTAGAGTTTAATTTTGTGTTAAAAGTGGCATTTGTAGTGTCATTTTCTTTAAAAAATTTCGCCTGCTACGCCATTGATATATTTACAATTTTAGTTTAATTTTAAATCAAAAAATGCATTTTTAGTGCAATTTTCTTCAAAAATTTCGTTAATGTAACTTTCTCAAAAATTTTTGGCGCATTTAAACATTTTTTAAAATAAAAAATGTATCAAATAAACAACTTAAAATCCCCCCCCCCTCACTAGATTTGAGGTCAAATCCGCGCTTGTAGTTACTAAGTTTAGTTTGCATATATTGATATGTTCCTCATAAAAGCTATGCTCTTATCCTAGTATCAAAACCGCCCCCCCTCTTTTCAAATGGCTGGGACCGCCACTGCCTTTGGATTGGTGTGCTGAGCCCTTAGCCATAATTTTGAGGTACAGGATTGTCCATTTCGTATTCAGGACGAGAAGATGCTCATATTTCAAAAAATGGCGAGGGTTAACTATCCATCCTAATTTATACCTTGTACTCTTGCTCTATAGGAAAACCCTATATTAGCTTTCCGGATGAGTAATTTAGTCCGCAGTTAGATAAAATAATAGTTTGGTTAGACAATGACCTCTAAACAAAGGCTTTTGACTCGGAAATTTTATTACAATGAAGCACTTCATGTCTAATATGCTTAGTTTTTGTTGGCTCATGCAATTAAAAAAATACCATCAGAAAAATTATTCGCTTTAAATAAGAAATAAATATCCACGTGATCAATGAGGGTAATTCAAATTGGACTATGAGATGCTATAATTGCCCAAGTAGTAACTTTGAAAAACAAAGAAAATAATTGAAAAATCATCGTTGACGCTGAAGAATCTATTGCGCATGCTTAACGCAGTCTGCTGGTGTTCGAGTTGTCGGCTCTCCTTTTTTTTCAGGAGGTGTATTTTTGAACAGGGAGTGGCATAGATCTACGGCGAATAATCACACGGGATGTAGTAAACACACTTGTGACTTTAACCTAATATTTATATAAATCTAAGGTTCACATATTTATGTAAAATATGTTATATCATATTTACGTAAATCTCATATAAAAATATTTTTATAAAAAAAAAACTGAGTAAACATTACGTCAAAACTTGACTTAAGTCATCATAAGCAATGTTAATTTTTATGTAAATAATATGACTTTATAATTAAATTCTTAGAATTTACGTAAATATTACGTAAATAGTGGGACCTTAATTTTACATAAAAAATATTACATACCTATTATATTAAAAATTATATGTAATATTTAAGTAAACTAAGTTACGTAAACGTTACATAAAATTATTTACTTTAAATGAAAGTAATATAATGTAAATAACTATTATGTAACAATTTAGACATTACGTTTACATTTTAAATTATACGTAACTAATATGTAAAACATTTTATGTAATATTTATATCATCTAAATTACGTAAACGCTCTATAACATGATTTACGTCACATTAAAATTTTTAAATTTACGTAAATATTATGGAACAATGTGAACCTTAAGTTTACATTTAAAATTTTACATTTAAAATTTTACATAATTATTACATAACATTTTTTATGTATTAATTATGTCATTCAAGTTATGTACATTCCCTTTAAAATTATTTACGTCAAATTAAAGTCCTAAATTTACATAATTATTATATGAATTGAACCGTAAGTTTACATTTCAAATGTTACATAACTATTATATAAAACATTTTATGTAATATTTATATCATCTAAATTACCAGTGCTTAATAGTTTCTTTCTAGTAGGTAGCGTACTTTGAGGTATTGACAAGATCTCTATAAGAATCACCTCTTGCGCCACTTAAACCAGCCCGTCTGGTTAACTTTGTAGTTTGCCACATGTTTGCCAATGTCGGAGCGTGTCAAGCAATCACCGACGGATCTGAACGGACCTTCCGTTGGCCCGCTTCAAGCTGCATGCTCATGTCGGACTTAGATAGTTGACGCTTTGCGCATGTCATACAGATTAATGTGACTTAAATTTTACCTTATTAATAAATAATTGTGACCTTAAATTTACAAAACAAGGTAAACCTGTTATGTAAAATATACGTAGTTTTTACTTAACTCTTACGTAACATGGATGTAATATTTATGTAAAAGGTATATCATGTGATTTACACCACATATATGTAAAAATTAGGTGGGCTTTGCGCATGGCATTATGCAGAGTTTTCGAACCTTAATGTGACTTAAATTTTACCTTATTAATAAATAATTGTGACCTTAAATTTACATAACAAGGAAAACCTATTATGTAAAATATACGTAGTTTTTACTTAACTATTACATTACATTACATTTTATTTACATCACATTTATGTAAAAATTAGGTGGGTTTGCGCATGGCATTATGCAAAGTTTTCGCACCTTAATGTGACTTAAATTTTACCTTATTGTGAACTCTGAGTGACCTTTAATTTACATAACAAGGTAAATCAGTTATGTAAATTTTACGTAATATTTACATAATGGTGTTTACTGGGTATATTCTTGAGCGATGATTCGATCTTACGGATCTCATAAAAATCATATGTTCCCGATCGCATGGTTCAAAACCGGGGCGTTGAATCTAGTGACGCTTGCGCAATAAAGAGGTTTTATTTGGAATGTATTGCTTCCTAAACTGCTTTTCGATCGTGGGAGGTGATCGCACGAGAGAAAGACCGGATCGTATGATTTTCAAGAATAGACGTCCAACCCCAGGTTAACTTGATTGAGAGAGTAACTATCGCTGCGGCTTCTTTTTCGGAAAATGCGAGGGCATCTTGGCCGTTACATGATCTTAGAATGATATGCGATCACCATATGCGTAGAATTTGCAGGCAAGCCTGGTTTCGCGTACTAGGTATATCAATATGGTGTACAGCCTCTCAGACTCTCTTGAATAATTCTACTATAATTATATGACCCAGGGTCAAAAATTAACTCTGTGTTTATATTTAATTAAGGAATGATTGTGAGTGTGGTGAATCATACATAGGCGAAACAAAAAGACCACTATCTGTTAGGCTCAAGGAACATCAGACGAATACCCAAAGAGGTGAACCAACGAAATCAGGAATCGCCGAACATGCATGGTCAAAACGACACCGAATGAAGTGAGAAGAAAGAAGCAAAGGTTTTGCACAAGGAGTTACACTGGACGAAACAAAAATTCCTTGAAGCTGCCTTTATTGGGCAAGTGTTGAAATTCCAAATATTTGTAAGCCCCTCCTTCTTAAACTTTACGGTTAAGTGATTTCCCATAGTATATAAGTGCGCCTTCGGAATAGATTGTAATTTGCACCTGAAGACGATCAGAGATTGTACTGATCGAAACGTCGTGTATAAATAAAATATAGACAATGGAAGTCCGAAACACAGAGTTAATTTCAAACACATCATTGCCTCAAACAATCAGGGTCGGCTCTGGGCAAGTCCAAAGGCGAAAAATGTACTGCGCATGTCTGACGCAGTCTGCTTGCGCCTAGACGAGTTTTTGGCTCTGCATTTTTTTCAGGCCAACTTGATTGCGAGAGTTATTAGGGAGATTTTGGTCAGGCAGTTTAACGGCAAATTTCGTTACTCTTATGGTTACCGTTGCCGTAAATAAAGGTAACTTCAAGAGGTTAAAAATAGAGCTTTTGAATGTAGTCAATCGTTTGGCGGTAAACATAACCTTACTTTTTTAATGACTTTTGTTGTTTTTTTCTCAAGTCTTTTTTTTATTTGCTTTTCTAACCATATCATGGAGGAAAATATTAATTTAGTGATAGGACTGGGCGACGGACACCCCAACATAAATTTAGTCATGCAAATGATTTTGCAAGATATCTTTGGTGGAGTAATACAAGAAATCGAGCCTCTGCAAACTTATTGGTACTTACTCACCTGTTTACAAAAAAAAACGGTAAAAAAGGCACCCAACTACTACTATAAACACGGTTAACAAAAAATAAAATCCAAATACACAAAATTTTTGTAAAACAAAACAAACTTTTATAACCTAAAAATCTTCTACCACAGAACATCAAGTTTGGTTGGTTGTCGTTTTAACGGTAAAGGTAGTCGCTATTCGACGCTAATTAGCGCCAGTGGTTACCTTTAATAAAGGTAACAGCCGGACAGAGCGCTACTGCGCCTGCCCAGAATAAAGGTAAGGGTAACAGACTGACAAAAAACCTGACCAAAATCTCCCTATTATCGCTAACGCTTATTTTCGGAAAATGCAAGGGCAGGGCCGTTAAAGAATCTCATAGTGATATGATTCTATTCTACATAACAAAAGTCATTCTGCCTGGCGCGTATTTAGCCAAGTAATCTTGCTAGAACAAAAAAGAAGCTCCAATACCTCAAGAATGTTTAGGAAGGGCTTATTTTAGAACCGTAGGTAAAACTCTAGATTAAACCATAGTTTAAACTTCAGTTTAATCTTTGGATTAAACCATCGGTAAACAATTTGCTCAATTATATAAGTCGCAGTTAAACCACGGCCAGGAAGAAAAGAAGAGCTGTTGATAACCTTACTTTTTTTTGTAAACTTCATAAAATAAAAAATATTGAAAATTTTAAAAATGAATAAACGAGCGCGTAATTTTGACTACTGAGGCTAGTAAAGCAAAATAGGATTGCGTCGAGTCAAGAAAGAGTGACGCATTTACTCGAATATCGTCGTGCACAATTTCGCATATCTCTTCCCACTAAGCAAGGTCTGTTACATTACAGGTTTTCAACGTTGAAAAAATGTAGAATTGATGTAACTTTGTATACGTTAAGAAAAATGTTTAACAAAGTAAAATGTAAGTTCAAAATTAACATTCTATGTGAAAGTATCGCTGATACACGAAAGAAGCGCTAATTTTACGTTAATATAATCTTGGATTTAACAAGAAATGTAAACGATAAAGTAACTGAAAAATAACATTATTTGAAGTGTAATAAATGTCAGTGTCGAAACAAATTTGCTTCTTTACAGTTACATGATATTACATAATATTGTAAGTTTTTTAAATGTCAAATTTAAAACCAATTTGGTCCTTTATGACATGACAAAATACAATATTGTAAGTGTAGTAAACATCAAAGTTAAAACAAGTTTAACTTAATGATGATGATGATTAATGTCAATGTGGTTGCTTATTAGGAATGCATATTAGTTTTATGCAAAAATTCCAAATTAATGAAATTTTTAACCCAAATATGGCGAAACTTTATGAAAAAGTAAGGAATGATATCGAAAAGTTTACTGTTTTTATGAAAAGCCTGCGATTTTTTTGATAACTTCCCACAAAAGGAAAAATAAGTATAAATTTATATTTATTCGCATCAGTAACGTACGATAATTTTATGATATGATTTTTTTTACGGTTCGAGGAAATTATATATTTTCATTTTTTTTTTAAATTTCGCCAAATTATGATTCTATCAAATTATTGTGATTCAATATTTGTATATATTTTTTTTATTGCAACTGAAACCTTTGTAGGTATATGTATTTTATTTATTAAAAACAATTAATTAAATTAATAATAAAAAATAATTTTCTATTTTCTGTAACCAATGACACCACTGCATTAATATGCCGTGAATTGGTTAAAGTTCTTAACAAAACCGAGAGGGCCTAGTGGTCTAAAGCGCTGAAACCCTGGTGTGTCATCTTTAGAACAGTGGTTCGAGTCCCGACAGCGCATATTTTCTTTTTTTTATTTTTACTATTTTTTTATTTGTTGAAGATGTAATCACGAAGATCAGAGATTTTAAAGCACGAAAATATATTTTTTATGTTGTTTGAACCAATATTTAATGAGTTAGAGGTAAATTAAAAAAAAAATAATTTTACCTGGCCATGTATCATTAAATGTTACAATCAAGTCACATACTAGTTAAAAAAAATCGAATGTAACACTGTTACGTAAATGTTTAGGATAATTGATGTACTGGCAATGTAATATCCTCGTCAAAGTTACAAGCCGTGTTAAGTAACAGGTCACAAAAATACGTTAAGGTAATGTAAATGGAACAGGTTTCTGCTTAGCGGGTTGATAATCTAAACTTCTTTTTAAAATTTACATCGTCCGTCGTACTCCTCCAAAGGATTTGTTTTAGGACGAATAATTTTTGGTCTTTTTGGTGCTTCGACAATGTCAATAATTTCGTCTTCATCCAGTTGATCAAAAATAAATTCTAAGTCATCGATCATAGCGATTACACTAAATACTTACCCAGGACGCCGGCGCCGGTAACGGTTAAACCGAAGTTTGTTGGTAAACTGCACCTATAAAACGTAAAAAAGTCGACATCGGTGACTTAAACTAAGGTGACCAACCGTCCTGGTTTGGCCGGGACAGTCCCGATTTTTAATCATTTGTCCCGGGGAAAAAATCCGTCCCGGATAGTCCCGGTTTTTCAGCAAAAGTTCAGTTCGCCCCGGTTTTGATACCACTGTATTTTGTAACTTTAAAATCACTGCAATTAAAAAAGCGGATGTTCTCTGCCATCTATAAATTTGAATTGAAACCTTACTTAAATTATTTCTCTTTAATAAGTGTTTTGGAAAATACATCTTAATATTATTAAGGGTGCATATAAGAAAAAATACATGATATACAATACATTGAATGGCCGGAGTGTCCCGGTTTTGCCCCTTTAGGAGTTGATCACCTTACTTAAGGCGCAATTACATATTGCTATCTATTTTGGAAACATATTTTTAAAGATGAGAATAAATAAAATTTCACATCAGTGAACAGTGATCTCAATTCTTTAAAAAAATGGAACACCAACTTTTATTTAAAATTTTTGTGGAAAAAAGCCGACGGCAAGCGAAACATTATTATTGGCTCTACTATCAGTTTTGTCACATGGATTAGGGTTACTTATAATATTTTTTTCTTACGGTTTTTCCCGGATTTTTTTGCCCGGGTTTTTTTTTGGGATTTTCTTTCGAGTTTTTTTTATTTCCAAGGGTTTTTTCCTAAAGTCAAAAAAAACCCAGGAAAATTTTTCTTTTCCAAAAAAAATTTGAGTTTTTCAAATATCGGCAAAAAACTCAAAAATTGCACTTTTAAGCGGTAATCCGTGCCTCACGACTATGAGGAGTGGTGGGGAGGGGGATTTTTTTTAACATATTTTTGTAGCTCTACTTTACCTTTAGCTTTTATTATTGTTTTTTAATTCCCAAACCAGATTTACCTAGTTAGTTTAAGGTCCCAAGGGTTGCTTAAAAAAGCAAAAGGTTCATGAAAATGCTATTTATTGTCAATTGTCAAAAGGGCAACATTGCGATTCAAAAGGGTGGCCGGCCTACTACCTGCGAAATCCAAAACGCGGGATGATAGATCGGCGACACAGTCTACTAAATTACTGCTAAATTATATTTTTTAGACAAGGGTCGGATTCCTAGGGTTGTAAAAGTGGGTAATAAACGGTTATTATTTAAACCGATCGTGCTTTTGTTCATATATTTGAGATTTAATAAAATGTATATAGGTTTTTTAATTTGACTTAATTATTATTGTAAAAGACTAAACTAGGAAGTCAAATAAAGGGATATTCTTTTAAACGTAAATTTTTCTCATTATATTTTACAGGCAACAACAATAAATAAGTGCCAATCATTATTTTTTTTATTCTCGTTTTTTTTTACAACCCCAAAAAAGTTACAAGTATACTGGCATATCCCCTATAAAAATCAGGTCAATCGAAGTTGCTTAAAAGGTAAAATGTGAATTTCGGCATCAAATAATTTTTCCGTCGGAAAGCACTTGATTAAAAATACCTTATTTCAAAACTTTATTTTTCTATTTTCAGTTAGGTTTAATGAATTCCGATAACAATATATATTTTGAAGATTTTTATACCCCCAATTCTTCAAACAAATTTTGCTCAACATTCCCTCCAAAATTTAGGTGTGTTTTTTTGTACGAGATTTTTCTTGAACATTTCTTTGAGCTTTTTGCTCAAGAGGCTCGTGTAAATGTTTGTCGGCATTTCCACATCAAAGGAAAGTTTGTCTGTGTAAATGCGCCTTTAAACTGATGTTTGACGTTTAACTATGAGTTGTAACATTTCGCCTAACACTAACAAAAAAGTCAGTTAAACTAGCAAAAAAAGTCTTGCCTCTTTATTTTAGCAAAAAACTTTTTAGCTTTCGCAAGATTGTTTAGCTAAATAGGCGCCAGGCAGAATCACTTTGCTAAAAATTTTCCTCATCCTTCATATACGAATTAATTTTTTTTTGCATATTTTTATTGTCATGTGTTACCGTTATGTAATTTTAATGATGGGTAGAAACCATTATTTAAACTAATTATAGTCCGTATTAATAAACTGTAAAGATTAATGAATTTCAAACAATAATAAAATAATTAGAAAAATAAACGCCAAACGACATACACTAATAAAAAATTTGGAAAATTATTTCTTTTGCAGGTAGTGGAATTTACCTTTCTGGAGGTAATTTAAAGATTAAACATGGAATTGTCACTAAAAATCCGCTTAGGTATTGTCGCTTAGCCCGTTTTTATGTCAACAAATTTTTGTCAAGTTGAAAAAAATTGAATTACAGTATGAATATGGTATGGTGAGAGCTCCGATTTGAATTTTTTTTATATATCTTTTGTGTTTCAGACCATTCTGACTATTTTATGTCGCGACGTTTGTCTGTTTGTAACTAACGCTCATAACTGGAAAACTATTTGACCGATTTTGATACAATTTGGTATCTCTGCTGAATTTGTTCTCTTGTTGGTGCCATTTAAAGATCGCTCAAATCAACTGCATGTAAGACAAGAAAAAGGGTAGGGGAAGTTTTTATAAACTAAAATGTTTTAAAAAAATATACCTTGTATGGTATCAAATAAATGGTAATTGAGTCTAGAACTTTAAAAAAAATGTAGCCAGTGAGGTCCAATGAGGGAGGTGTAACGATATGTTACATTATTTCATAAAATATGGCTTGTATATGGTATCAAGAGAGAACTTATAAAAAAACACAAGTTTTGACCTTGTTCTCGACTTACAGTTATAAAAATTAATGTCTTTTAACTTGTAAGTGCTAATTTAAACAATTTTTTTAGTTACACTAATAGTTTGTTAAATATGCAAATTTCATGACTCAATTTTACTTCTGGTTTATTATATACCTATCAGTAGCATTGGCTATTGGCTGTGTAGCCAAGAAATTCAACTTTTACATATTTATTTCATTAGCTTTGCACTTACCTATAGTGTGGCGTAGATAAAATTTTTGGGTAGGGAGGGGTTAACCTAAAAAACTGTCTTTGTCTCCGAGACTTTTCTAAAAGAGTGTTCGACCTTGCGAACCAGATAAAAAAATACCTGGTCTGAAGTTCGAAGGTAGTTGACGATCCGACCAATTAAGGCTATAGTTTCTCCCCAGATTTTAAGTAAAAAAAAGTACGACTGGCAACGCCTTGTTCTTTAATTTTTTAATCTTTTGCCAGAGTGCACAGAGAAAACTAAACATCAGAATTAGATGAAATTTTGCAGGGCTGATCATTTTTAAATGCTTAACAAAAATATCTGAAGGATTTTTAAAAATTCTCAATTATTTTTTCGTCAAAATAAAAGCTCTGGGCTCAAAATAATTGCGGTTTAGAACAAAACCGATTTACAAAAAAAATAGAGAAATACTCACAATTTCCTGTGGATTACATTTTTCCTTTTTATATTTCCTTGCTTTAACGAAAATAAAAACTAAGTTTCCTTTTTTCTAAAAGCCTTTGCACTCCGGAAAAGAAAACTGATCAATCAATCACACTTCATTGAATTAGGGAGACACACGCATTTCAAGTGTTGGCCGATAGATCGCAGAATTTATACGATTCCATGGTAACTGCAGGTGTTTTGTCAACAAACTTTAAATCGGGCTGCAGTGGGACAGAATAGTATTTTTACGTTTTCCGACAGAAAACCATTCGAGGTTATGCTTATCTTTCAAAAATGTGTTTTCGAAAACATTGTTCTAAAACAAATATAAAACTACTCCGCGTGTTCGGTCGCCCGCCGAAAAAAGGCCTAGCGCTGCGCGGGCATTATCCGGAGTCTATCAAAGAACCAAGAGAATTTTACTGGCTCGCTGGGATTACTAGGAATTCGCATAGAAACATTCGGCGCCCATAACCCCACAATTTTGTTTTTATTTTGAGGCAATCATTTTTTTAAATTTAAATTGTTGCGGCATAGTTATGTGCAAGTGTACTAGTGAAATCTTGAAGTGCAAAGGATAGATTTTAGATCCCAACCTCAGTTTCAAAAACACACGGATACTTTTACTACAAAACAGGTCAGCAAAGCTCCATTTAGAGCAGGCCTGATTTAGAGGTTGGAAAGACTCTTGCTACTCGTTGACGCTCCTTTTAAAATAGAATACGATTATTTCATCTAGGGTCAGTAGCCGATTTTTAAATCTGCATGCTTTTAAGTTAACCTGTTGTCGGTATCAAGTAGCGGGAGTGTTTCCAATTCAATTATAAACTTTTTAGCGCTAACCACACGCACTTTACGAAAAAAGTGAAAGTAAAAAATACTTATGTGCTTTAGCGACGCAGAACGCGAAAAGTCAATAGGTATTTACGTCACTAGACCGGAAATTTACACCTGCGGAGACCTGTAAAGACACTTTCCGGTCGTGTATCGTACGTACTTTTTTTTTCAAACGATCAGAAAAAACATTTTAGTATCTATCACTTTCGTCGACGCCTAGCCTTGTTGCGTAATTTATGAACAGTCCCCTGATATTTTCTGCTTCTTGTTGGCTAGATAGCCATTGCCGCTAAGGCCGGTAGTTTTTAAGATGAAAACTAAGAAAAACAAGTAAAGTTTTGTGGTTAGAAATTATTTTTGTATTTTTAACTTGTGCCAAATTGTATAAAACATTAGAAAAATTATAGTGTAGTGCCTATTAGCTTCACATAGCTAAATCAGTGATGACTGACTACCAGTTTTGGCCAACCATGGCCAACTTATCAAGCAAAATAATGATAAAAGAGCTCATAAAAGGCAGATTTCTAGGTTTGTTCTTTATTTACCTATATTTATAGTATACTCTTACTTTGAGAATTAAAAATGTGTGGTCGATTTTTCGGTGTATGTGATTCTTGAAGCAGCTTTTATTATTTCCTCCGGATTCAACTCATTTTCTAGATCTGAGTCCATTTTTGTAAACAAAACTTTTGAAACAAATTTAAAACAGCTTTTTTAGAAGTGTCAAAACTGTCCAAAAAAACAAGCTAAAAGCTGTCAACAAGAAGTCATAGCCAACTTGGCCAAAAATGGGACCGGAAAAGGATCAAAGGACCGGAATATTGAACAAAAAGGTCCTTTCTGGAGAGTGGAAATATTTCGAAAGAACATGCCTTGTAATGTAGAACTTTCCGTATGAAAAATCGTACGGAAAGTCGCTATTTCCCGGTCGTTTGAAAAAAAATAAGTAACCTAACCCCTACTCATCAGTACGGTACTAGGCATTAAGAGATGAAATGATGATGAAGAACAGATGGTTGTCTTTCACATGAATCCTGTGTCAGATTTCTTTATCATCATTTCATCTCTTAATTCCTAGCAGCGTACTGATGAGCACCACAAGTGCGAAATCCGGATCTACGGTTACCATTACCTTTTTTGAGGGAAAGCTCGCTATTTATTGATTTTGTTATTTATTCACCGTCACTAAATCACTTTTTAAATTTATCAACTCCAGAGCTTAGGATATTTGTAAAGATAATAATTATATCTGTCTCGGTAGGGGCGCTTAATTTTCCTTGAAATTGAAGGTACATCTGCCGATTCTGCAATTTGACAGATAGTTGTCTTTTACATGAATCCTGTGTCAGATTTCTTCATCATCATTTTATCTCTTAATTCCTAGCACTGTACTGATGAGCACCACAAGTGCGAAATCCGGATCTACGGTTACCATTACCTTTTTTGAGGGAAAGCTCGCTATTCATTGATTTTGTTATTTATTCACCCTTACTAAATTACTTTTTAAATTTATCAACTCCAGAGCTTAGGATATCTGAAAAGATAATTATATCTGTCTCCGTAGAGACGCCTAATTTTCTGCCGATTCTGCAATTTGACAGATGGTTGTCTTTTACATGAATCCTGTGTCAGATTTCTTCATCATCATTTCATCTCTTAATTCCTTGCACCGTACTGATGAGCACCACAAGTGCGAAATTCGGATCTACTCGGAAAGCTCGCTATTCATTGCTTTTTTTTAAAATTATTTTATTTGATACTTTTTAGTATTCTTTTTTGAAGTCCGTTTAATTTTTTGTTAAAAAGAGTCTATTTTTTATTTTTAGTGCTTTTCTTTTGTATTCCTACCTTCTAGGCTTCTTCAATATAGCAATGTTACTAAACCCGATTTAGTAACCATTGAATTATTTTAGTTTTGTCTTAAAGTCGTGAGAAAAGTATGTTGTTTGATAAAACGGATGAATCGAATAAAATAATAATTATAAGAATTAATTATGCAGGAAATTATATTCTTTACGGAGTACAATGGACCCGAAAAAGCACCCCAGTACCTAATTTCAAAAAAATATGAACGGAAAAAAAACGCCAAAACAACTCAAATAAACATAAAAAACAAAGCAAATTTTTTGGTAAAACATACATTACAAAAAAGATTAGACCTAAACACTAAATTAATGTTTTAGTGGGTATCGGCTATGCTTTAAACCGTGATGTTTTTAAAATGGGTTTTTATTTGTAAAAGCCAAATTTTGATTTTGGTGTGCAAATAGTTAGGGGGGGATTGCCCCCCCTGTCCCCCTTAATTGACGCCCCTGCTATGTTCATAGTTCATTGCACTTTTTCTCCTTGGGGAGTGTTATTTACTTTGTCTCCTGCCAGGAGTTTTGTTCACTTTTCCTCCCTCTACCCTGCAGATCTAATGATTTGTAGAGATGTCGTAAGTTCCTACTGTTCATAAATTTTCGTTATTTATCATATTTGTTTTGTTAAAAATATACTTAAGTATATATTTAAAGTTTTTTTTTTAAAAACCTCAAAATTTTTTACCGAATATGGCAATGGAAAAAATCCGATATGTTCTTTTGAAAAATTTGTTTTTTTCGGCAAAATTTTGACCCCTTTTTTTCAGACATTTTTACTCTTGTTTGAAAAGACTCGCGCAAAACAACTAAAGATTTGTAACGTAAACTTTTTGTCTACGAAAAAAAAAATAACAGAAAAAAGTGAGGTTATTAGCAGAAAAATTAAAAAAATCGACAAAAGTGAACCAGCCCTGAGTTAAAAAGCCCAGAGTTAGAGTCGACCCAGGGTCAGCAAACTCTGCGCAGTGGCGGTCCCAGCCATTTGAAAAGGGGGAAGGCGGTTTCGATACAAAAAAAAAAATAGAATAAAAGCATAGCTTTTATGACGAACAAAAACTTAGCAACTACAAGCGCGGATTTCGTCTCAAATCTAGGGGCGGTACTCAGATTTTAAGTCGTTTATTTTTATTACATTATATCAATGGTATACGAAAAAAAATAGAATAAAGCATAGCTTTTATGACGAACAAAAACTTAGCAACTACAAGCGCGGATTTGGTCTCAAATCTAGGGGCGATACTCAGATTTTAAGTCGTTTATTTTTGTTGCATTATGTCAATGGTATTATAGTGCCGCAGGCGAAAATTTTTAAGAAAATTGCACTAAATAATGCATTTTCTGATTTAAAAAATTAAAATTAAGGTAGTAAAAACTAAAAATGTAAATATATCAATGGTTTCAAAGCGCAGCAGGCGAAAATTTTTAAGAAAATGCCACCACAAATGCCATTTTTAACAGTAAATATCAAAGGTGTTATAGCGCCGCAATTTATGCCCTACTTTTGGTTTTCTAAATGTTTTCATAAAAAATTTAAAAGCAGGGAAGGAGTGGGGGTTAACTACCCCCCCGTCACCCTGAAATCCGCGCTTGTGTAACTACGTATAATTTTTTCAGTTTTCAGTTTCAAAAACATAGATAACAAACAAACCACAAACAAAACTTAATAGCTAAATACTTTTTTTTTAAGTCTAAAAAGCTTTTTGGTGAAACATTACCTTTTATATCGCATATCTCAAACCAGTACCCTCTGCGCGATTTAGTGTCCTTTAATCCACCTTCGCCGCCATTTTCACTCAAAAGTGAAAGAAAATCCATTAGTTTTCTGTCAATATGGCGGCGAAGGTCGAGGAAAGGACACTAAAACGGTAGGAGTTGATTGGCCTATGTGGAGAAGGTATTGCTCAAACATAAGATGCCTATCTCAAAAAAAATTCGTTTTCGATTTTTTTGGGCAAACCGGTCAATTTCAATATGTCTGTGGATATGCAGCAACGGTAAGCCCGTCAGACGAATTTCCGTCATAGTTTTTTTAAGTACTTATGTTTTCAATCTTCTGAAGCATGAGAAGCTTCTTTCTGACGAAGCATTACTTACTGGCAAACATCCAAGAATGTTCTTATCAACGAAAAATATTGCCACACTTGTTCATTGCCTCGAAAACGTTATCAGGTATGTTTTGATTTAAGCTTTTGCTTACTTCTGACCAATATTGTTTCCAAATAGGAACTGACTTCTCCCAATAAAAGTTCAAGAATTTGGATTAATCAAACAGGCTAATTTTGCCTTGATTTTGGCTTCATGTTGTATAAAACTTGGTATGAATATGTTCAAGTCAAAAATACTTTTTTATGTCCAAATTGATTTTGTCTAGAACTTGTTTATAAATAGAAACTCTATAATACTGTTCGATATTTCCAATGGTTTTCTTGTTGTGACGAATTAAAGGTAAAACTGTCCCAAAATATTGTGGAGGCATTCTAGAATGTCTTTAAAGGAACTTTCTGCAATTTCTCGTTTTTGCTCCAAAGACTTCAGGGTTATTACCACCAGCATCTTTGTTGTGTACTTTTTTCTGGAGCAAAGAGGGGGGGGGCGATCGCCCCCCCTGCCCACTGCCCTCCCACCTGCTCCCTGCCCCCCCCTCCTGGGACCGCCACTGCTCTGCGAATTAACCATTGATTGATAAACCGGCCCTAAGTAATTTTTATTTTAACTCTATTTAAAGTCGAGATTGTAAGGAAAGGTCAAGATCTAACCCCGTTCAGACAATATACCTATACTATCCAAATTATTAAACCTATAAAATAGTTGATTTATCCTTGTCAAATACTAATTAACTGAAGATGTTTTGCTTGTTATAAGACTTTTGGTGGCATTTAAAGACCTTCAACCTTCTACTTTTTCATTATTATTTCAAGAATAAATTAATAACATTGTTAAAAATCAAGAAGATTATTATATGTTACTTTTTATCACAATTATCACAGTTGGTGCATAGACGCGGCGAGTCACCTCAATTCTACTCGCGTGCGGAAATTGCGTCGTACGCGTGTACTTTTTTATCGAACGGTGCCGGCATCCATACAGCCGAACCAAAAAAATGTAAAAGACAGAAACTTTTACGCCTAGGCACCTCGTACGTATTATGACCAACTTATACTGCCTAAAACAAAATAAATGTTAAACAAAATCGAACCAATGGTTACTATCGAACCATTTCATAACACCGACCGGGTGTATAAATCTGAATTACGTAGTATCAGAACTGCATTTCTTATGCATGAGCAATATTCAAGAATTTTTATTTCATGTAAAAACCAAAAATATACACAACTTATTGAAAAGTGAAAGTTATCGAATTCATGACCGATAAAAAATGTAGTAATAAACGACATTTTTTTCAACACAAAATTTATTAAAACTTAATTTTTACCTTCTTAGCCCGATATAAATAAAGAAGTGTTTTGGAAGAAGAACCTGAACACCCTAAATTTATCCTAAGAAGTTCCGTTGATTTAATCAAGTTAACTAAATAAATTTTGTCACCGTCGATCCCTTAGGGGGGAGAGTCTCCCCCTTTTCAGTTGCTTGCAGTTGGGAAATATGAAGGATCAGTTCGGAAATATGAAGTTTCAGTGGGGAAATTTAAGTAGATTTTACAAAACATTTTCTATTTCTAATTTCTTCAAACAACAATAACAACCTTTATCCCCCCCAATCAAATACCTTCGGATGGCCTCGTTGAGTTTGAATCCACTTTCTCTTGCGAGAGAAATTTTGTAAAAAGATTGTGAACTCACACTTTGTTTACGAAATTGTGTACAAAAGTGTGAACTTCGTAAAAAGATTGTGAACTGACACTTTTTTTGACAAAACTTTGTAAAAAAAGAGTAAATTTTGTCAAAAGTTTGTAAATTCACAGTTTTTTACGAAATTCACCCTTTTTTTGCTAAATTCACACTTTGTAGAAGTGGCACTTCTACGCTTTGGTAATATACGTATACGAATGTTAATGATTAGCTTAAACTGTCTAATAAGTCAAAATAATAGTAATTATAATAATATAATTGTTTCTAAACGACATTCTGAAGGAAAACTACATTAAACAATATCTTAATGGCAAGGCGGCTATACGCCAACTACATTATGTTTTATATTTATTACAATAGTATAGTAGGTAATTTATTAATAGCATATAAAGTAACCTGATTCTTGCGCAATGTATAACAGTTACTCATAGTCATAAATGCATGGAAGAGGTATATATGGCGAAATATCTACTAAATGACAACAATTGGCGATTAAAGTTTGCCTATTTTTAAGCATCAAAAAGTGAGAGAATATGAGTAATAGGCAAGCTTTTCAACTTTCTTGCTTCACCCGTCAATTTATTCTTCGCCTGTATTTCCTTTTAAGAACGCCTATGGTTTATCAAACCAGGAATTTATCAGACCGTATTTAATAAAAAAATTCATCGTAAGAACGATTCACTATAGAAACTGCAATTCGTCAAACCAATTTTTTATCCGAACCTTATTTCATCAAACCCATTCAACAATAAATTCGAAATTTAACAGACCGTTTTTAATCGAACCAGTGTTCATCAAACTCATTCAATATCAAACCCGGAATTCATAAAACCAGAAAATTTTTGCTAAATTGATTGCGCATTCGCCAATAATACATATCACATCTATATACAAACTATTTTCTGATAAATTATGGGTTTTACGAATTCCGGGGTTGATATTGAATGAGTTTGATGAACAATGGTTTGATTAAAAAATTGGTTTAACGAATTGCTGTTCCTATAGTGAATGATTTTATAATTGAACTTTCTTTTATTTAACGGGTTTGATTTTGCACATTCTGATAAACCGTGGGCGTCCTCCTTTTAACATATTATTAGGGAAATTTTGGAACGCTTAAATTTTGACACGTTTGACAGCCCTAATATATGGTTGTATTTAACAACCACTGCCACTACTACGCCCGGATTTTACCAGAGTTTTTAAAACACAAAATTGGGCTTTATTTTAGAAAATAAGTTATTAACCAAAAAATAACCCCAGCCATACCGAAATGGATTCGTATCGTAGGTAGTGGTAAATTACCACACCGGCATAACGTTTAGTTATTGCGCAGACGCAGTAATTACCACAACCACTAACGAAGTGTCAAATCAGCTTTCCAGAATGTTCCTATTATTAGACCAATCAGACTCAGAGTGCTGAACTAAAGCGAATTATGGCGTAACACGTGTCAATAGTCGTTTCGAAAACACTGATTGGCCTCTTTAAATTTTCGGCGAAATGCAACCAATCAGAGCCTTCTGGTTACAGAACAAAATACAGGGCCGTAACTTTTTTATTTTTAAGCATTTATGTTCCAATTATTTTCTTAAAGAGAAAAACCACAAAAACCACAAAACGAATGGCGAATTTTATTTATTAATTATTACTTTTACTAATTAAGTAAATTTATATAGGTTTCTTATAACAGTTTAGTGTGAAAAGTAAAAGCTAATAAATTACATATATTGGTTAGTTATTTTTAAGATTGATTTAGATGACTGTGAATTGAATTAACCTGTTTCACCGGTCGAGTTCCACAATTTTTGTGACATGTCTTGATCAGAAAGTGTTTAAGGTGGACACATTTCAATAAATCGCAATCATTAGGTTTGACAATTGCTTTCGTTTTCCTTCTTCCTTATTTTGTTATAACAAAAAGTCCACACCCAAAATTGTACATTAAGTATAATTTTTGTTTACGTATGCACAAGGTTAAAACCTCTATGTTGTTGTATCTAAATAAATCATGGTACCGGATTTTTGTGGTACACTATGCACAGTACTAATGATTTTACTAACTGTCCGCAAATAACCAAACCATAGCTTTTTTCGTTACCGATGCAATTGCAATTATTTTTATTTTATTGCCTGTAAAAGTAAATTATTTAGGTCAAAAAAGACCTACATACAAAATTTTGTCATGGTGTCTGTCTGTATGTAACACGATTACTCAAAAACCGCTAAACCGATATTTTTATCAAATTTGGCACAAAAATTTTCTGGCACCAGGCGGTGAGCTGATTAGTTTTTGGTGTTGGTGAGGGGTTGGGTTGGGTTGGGAGGGCAGGAGGGGGGATTAAACTTTTTAAAAAATTGTAAGTCACGACCCGTAGCAGCTAGCGACACGCGGTTTTCACATTAAGATAGATAAATGCATTTTAAACCAAAGAAAAAATTGAAAACATTTTTTGAAAAAAATTTTTGAAAAAAAAATTTCTAATAAGTTTTTACCGAAATTTAAAGAAAATTAGTCGAAATGAGCGCAAAAAGTTATGTTAAAAAAATCTAATTCTTTTCGCCTAAAAATCAAGAAACTTCCTCAGGTTTTCTCCAAGTATTCACAAAAATATAATTTTGAAAATACGTTATTATACAAAACCGTTGTTGCGTCATTCGTCAGCCGCCCTTGAATTATAAAAATGTTGAGTTTTCAGTGGATGTTGTAAGCATGTATTTTATGTTTTTTAAGTTAATAGACACTTAAAGTAAATATTTCAACGCATCGGTATTGGTATACCTAACGCGTTCGAAATTAAGCCAAAATACATTACATTTTTTACTTGTTTATTGTTTGGAACGATTCCCGGTTTTTTGAAGGGTGCGATGACAGAACTGCTGATTGAAATCGTTGCGTCCGTTCATGGGTCCGTAACGATACGTACATCCCTCCGTAATCAGCTGCTCTGTCATCGCACCCGTCAAAAAAGCGGGCATCGTTTGAAACATGGCATGAACAAGTCAAAAATGTAAAGTACTTTGGATTTTTTTCGATCGCGTTGGGTATAATATTTACTTTACGTGTCTAACAACTCGTCGCCAAACTGTACTTTTTTTAGACACCTACCTATAGGTTTTTGGGCTTTTTCTATTATCTTGAGCAAACCTAACCGAAGCCAACCAACCAATGCCGTTTTCTTTTTGTCGCGGTTACGGTTAACCTTGGTTCTACAATTTCCCAGAAGTATAAGTAAAAGAAGGAGACCTCGATTGTGTAATATCTTTGAATATTGTTTAAATTTACAGATAATTGTTTATGTTTACATGTGTATATAATTAAAAGTTTTTAATTTTTATGAATTTCCGGATTGTACTTCATGTGTCATGTATTAGCTGACATGAACAGAAAAAAATCGATGTAGACAGCGCATCCTGTCATGTTCGATACCTTGAGAAACGGAATCAGCCTATTTTGACGGTTCAGAATGGTTGCGGTTCTCAAGGGTATGGATCTTCACAGGATGTGCTATCTACGTCCATTTGTTCTGTTCATGTCAGCTAGTAGATGACGTCATAGCATTTTTGATGTGAAATTTAAGTATAATCCGGAAATTCATAAAAATTAAAAACTTTTGATTTTATACACATGTAAGCATAAACAATTATCTGCAAATTTAAACAATATTCGAAGATATTACACAATCGAGGTCTCCTTATTTTGCTTATACTTCTGGGAAATTTTAGGACCAAGGTTAACCGTAACTGCTACAAAAAAAAACAGCTCAACTTACTTGCCTGACACTTGCCTGAGACGCGTTCGAGCCAGGGGCAGTCGAGCTCTTTTTGGGTAAGGACACAACCCCCTTAAATCAAGTAGGCCTCTTACATATAAATTAACATAATTTAATCTGCATTGGACCAATAACCTTTTTAACTATTTTATAAACAAAATTTACGAAAAATAATAAGACATTGTTTTGATCGCGTTCATGTACCACAGTGACTTCCGCCTTTTTCCGCAATTGCTCCTACCTAATTTTTGGAACTTTATAACACCGGTTTCCAACTGGTTATAGATCGTGAATATTCGGTCTCTTCCGTGCGGCGTTTTCTATAAAGCTCAGACCCCCGTCACACAGTTTGCAGGCACATAAGCCGGAACGCGGCTCTGGTAGTAATAACTGCCAACTCTTTCCTCGACTGACAAAAATAAACAAACAGCTCTATAATATTTATAAAACATATTTTTTAGAAAGGGAATTTAGGTTTTCTGGTATTCCAAGTATTAATTACTTTCATATATTTTTTTTACCTTAAAATATATATTTTGATGAAATTGGGATTCATGCAAGTAATACTATTTTTTTGTAACACAAGTAATTTGGTTCAAAAGAGAAAAAAGTGACATTCGGCAAGGAGAAGAAGATTCGAAAATTCAATAAATTTTAAAGTAAAAGTGGTTCCTCATTGTAAACCATAAATAATAACCTGATACCCACATACGCCTATTATACTTAAATGCTGCAAATCATACAGTATTACATGCTGCAAACCATATTTAACAAAAAGTGTTTCCATCTTTTGGAATATGTAAAGTGGCCCTCACACGATCAATATTATTGTCAATATTTGCGGTATTGAAGAAGATATTGACAATATATTGACCGTGTGAGGGGACCGCATTATAATATTGTCAATATATTGGTGGATTTTCAAGCTCCCGTAAATATTTTGCCCCGAGCCAAATATATTGACAATAGTTTGATCGTTCGAGGGCTATATTGACATGCATTTGTTTTAGTCGCTCTCTGGTTATTCACGAGTGAAGAAATTAAGGTTACCACCGCCGTCTTCGGTTTCGACGGCAGAGTCGCAGTCGATTAATGATAAGAAATCAATGTCGAAAATTTCAGATCTTCCCGTTGCCAAAAATCTTAGCCAGCCTTTCATGAAGTTATATTGCTTCTCGCATATTCGTATTTTTTTTTCTCAATACATAGAATGACCAAATCCAGCAGTTCTTGAAATGATTCGGAATCCATTTTGTACTAGTTTTTATAATCATTGGGTTAACTTCCTAAAAGATTCACATGTGATTTCTCTTGAAAATTTAGTCAGAAACTAATTATTGATACAAATATTGATCATATGAGGACTTTATTTAGAAGATTCACATGTGTTTTCTCTCGAAAATTTAGTCAGAAACTAATTATTGATACAAATATTGATCATGTGAGGTCTTTATTTAGATATTGACGATATATTGTCAATATAAAATATTGACAATAATATTGATCGTGTGAGGGCCGCTTAAAACGATTGTCTAGTAAAATATAGAAACCAACTTTACAAAAACAGCTGACACTTTTTTTGGTCCAAATCATTAAATATCTTGGATAAAATGAGTCGTACACTTTTTATTCCATACAGATTTTATTTTGAATAGGTTTTAAAATAAAATCTGTATAATATGAAAAGTGTTTGGTACATTTTGTTCAAGATATTTAGGGTCAAATTCAACTTCGTCCTTGGAGCTATACGTTTCCGCAAATAAATGAAAAATGGGAAACCGGACATAGAATAGTTCTGCATTAAGGCGACGATAAAGCCTTGTTTATGTGTTATTTTTGTATAGTGGAGTATCAGTTATGGATTTTTGAAGATTTTGAAGATTTCCTCGAGTTTGTAGATGTGATGAAAAATCGAATCGATCGCCTTCTAAAGAGATACATTCGGGATGCCGCAGCCCAATATAATTTTACACAGACAGGTAGTTTTTAGGTACAAGTTTTCCAAAAATACTGTTATTTACTTTTTATTGACTGTTCTTGAGGACGTTTTATCAAAAAAAAAATTCTTTAGTTAGAAATTATGCCCATCCATTTCACCTACCCTACTGTAAACTTCACATACCCACCCCCTTTATTTGGCAAAAGATTATATTCATATAATGTACCTATGTCATATTGAACATTCATAAACAAATCGCCTAACCAAAAGCATTTGCCTTGGCATTTCCAATTTTTTAATTTATTTTGAATCTGATTCTTGCCGGTACAAAATCTTGAAGCTAAATATTATCAACGAGGATATAAGCTATATATCCTCGTTGATATTATCGACCCTTACTTTGTTTCTAGACTATCCCATAAGTTCTTTAGATGCTTTGCATCCCTATGAGCAAAATTACTATTAGAAACTTGGGTAATCTTTACCAAAGCTTTATTTTTTTCCTTATTTGAAGATGCGTCATCAGTACGCTCATTTTCGATGACGTGCTTATACCTTCCCACCATTTCAGTAAGGTATAAGTAATTTTTCTCGGTGATGTAGAGTGCCGTTTTCGCTTCATTTTTTTTTATTTTCTTGCCCGCTTCTAAAAAACAAACAAACCGTTAACCGCGAAACATAAACTCATGAAAGCTACCATGAAACGATTATGGTGCCCATCAAAGTAAAGATACCAGTAGTTCAAAATGCCCAGGAAATACAATGTTGTCCGTTTAACCCTTCCTTCAGCTTCCCTTGAAGTCGTCCTTGCCTAAAGAAAGAACTATGAATAAAAAATCGAAGCTTTCCTTGAAGGCTGCCATCAAGCCTTGAAGCTCTCTTTTCTCAACAGAGTGTGATTTAGTGGAAAGCTGGTTTAAATTTTAATAAGTAAAATTGCACGACGACAACATAACTATAAGATGCTATAATGGCCCAGGGATAGCAAAAATGAGAAAAATCTAATGCGCATGCCTGACGCCGTCTGCTCGCGCCCAGGGGTGCATTCAGATTGAAGAGTCCGGGTGAAGTCCGGCGCAGAGCGTTACCCGATAGAGAGTGTGCCCGGCGATTCGTCCGATATGAACGAACAAGACGCATTATCATAACCTCACTCTTAAGATTAAAAAAAAATTGTTATTATGGAAGAAGTAATAGTAAATGCGTTTATAAATGAAGAACTACTCGTTGAGGATGATTCACTTTCATTACTTTTTCACTCAGTTCACCACTCTTGATTGTTCCATCTAGAACAAAATTGCCTTTCTCGTCCAACACCAAATTATGGGAATGTGTACTGATTCTTTCCATTGTCAAAAACTAGAATTCAAATTTAAAAAACACAAATACAAAAAATATTGTCTCTGAAATAAAGTTAGAAGTAGTTGAGTATTTGATCTGCGCATGCGGGAAAAATTTTATCAACCTATTTCGTGGGGTGTGAAAGTGCGCGTTTGGGTAGCGTCCGGTAAAAATCTGAACAGCCGGGTAAATTTTAACCAAATCAATCTGAACGGCCACGGCGCGCCCGGGCATTACCCGACGTTCAATCTGAACGCACCCCAGAAGAGTTTTCGGCACTATATTTTTTTCAGACTAACTTGATTAGGAGGCAAGGGTGGATCCAGTTTTTAGTAAGGGGGGGTCACATCAATGGCGTAAAGGTAAGTAGAAATATCTGCCCCCTCTCAAGACGAGAAAAGAAGACGCAAAAAAGTCAAAAATTTGACTTAAAAAATGGAATCAAATTACAAATTATGAACATGGCGAAGCACCAGTCCTGTTAGTACCTCTGGAGAACCGCTCTAGAAGGTCGTTTATTAGGTCAGTCAAGCCACACCCCCCCCCCCCCCAAAGATATTCAAATTTTGATATGCTTATAATTTCGAACTAATTTTAAATTAATTTTCAAAATTTTGAACAACACTCCTTCCTGGCTTTTTTTAATATTCAAAATAGAGAGTACAACCGGACCTCAAGCTACACCCCCCTTATTTAAAGCGTAGAGAAAAATGAAAAGCAACTATCCCAAAATTAAAAACTAATTTCTTAAAATTAAAGCTTCTTATATTTAAGATTTAGAAGGTCTAAGTTTCTACCCAAAAAAATGGCTAAAAGATCAAATATTTAATAAAAGTTTCTTATTGCACGAATTTACGTTTACACAAAAGAAAAAAAATAACCATTAGGATTAGACTTCTTCAGATTCCGTTTTCCCACGAAATGGGCACCATAATCGTTTCATGCTAGCCCAAGGAAATGGTTCTTAAAACGTCTAAGCTGAATCTGAATAAAGGCTAGCAGGTAGATATGGGTTGTTGATGGAATACCACCTTACCCAAGGGCCATCATGCAAAGATACCCTTATACATCACTTATGAATGGTTTGAACGAAATTTACAGGGGATTTATCAAATTTTTGTCTGGTTAACAAAGAGGTGACGAACGTTGGATTATTCAAGAATTCTTTCTTAAACCTTAAAGAAAATAAAACGCCGGTAAAAAACTACATGATTAACGGCAATCAATTTTTTATTGTTAATGCCATAGGAATTTATATTGGTAGTTTATCTATAAGAAAGACTACCGCTAAGTAAAGACGAAATGAAGAAACTTAAAAAATCGTTAAGAAATTAATACATATGTATGAAGATATTTCTGCAGATTATTTACCTCATACATTATAAAAGCAGGTCGATTTTCTCCTGATTATTCAGCGAAAATTTTCCGCTCAGGTGAAAATCTCCCTTGTTGAAACTGAAAATCTCCCTTGTCAAAACTGATAATTGTTTTTATTGTCGATTGTTCGTTTGATGATATATAAATAGCGAACAATGACATTTTGGTTTGTTGTTGTGTTGTTCATTTTTTAATTTGGTAAATAATCTTCAAAATTCATTTCGGGATGGTGAAATAATCAGAAAATCATTTTTTGATTTTTTGCCATAAGAAAACCGCAAAAAATCTTCGATGTGATTTTCGATAATTTCCTCATCCCTTAATAAATTACTACAGATAATTTACCTCATACATTATAAAAGCAGATCGATTTTCTCCTGATTATTCAGCGAAAATTTCCCGCTCAGGTGAAAATCTCCCTTATCAAAACTGAAAATCCCCCTTGACAAAACTGATAATTGCCCTTTTCAAAACCCAAAATCACACGTCTGTACCAACAGGTTTTTATTGTTGATGTGTCGTTTGATATACAGACCGCTTGCCAGTGTACGTACATGCAGAGACACCGCACGCCTATTCTTGAAGCAACCAACACTCAGGTTTCCGATCGCCATTCGCTGCCGTTCGCCGCCTTTCGCCTTGTATTTAGTACGCCTCTAACCACTGTGCTGTGTGGAGCGTAGTCAATGAAACCGGAATTTGGTCAGTACATACGCAAATTTTTATAACGTCATTTTCTTATTTTTTGTCACTGATAAATAAGAGCGTTTTATTGTCAACTGCTCAGATTTATCAGTGACGACGTGTTACAATGAAAATAATAAGGAGAAACAAAATAAAAGCAAGTTCTCAAAATAAAATAATACATTCTAAAAACCAAAAAAAAAATAAAGCAAATTTTCGAAAAGTCCTCCTTGCTCGGCTAGACAATATCCGAGCCTACTATAAAAACCCCTTCCAACGTTTCCAAGCATGTTAGGGGTGATAATTTGAAAAGCTTCTTCAAAAACAGATAGAAGTCATTAGGAGCAAGATCGGGAGATCGAGCTGGCCATAAAATAGTTCCCCGTGTACTTATAACCCGATTAGGAAATACATTATCAAGATATTCCCTAACAAGGCCAACATTGTGAGCGGAATAACCATCTTGTTGAAACCATGTTTCACCAAATCTTACACCTAACAACTGCCTAGCAGTTGGAATAATGTGCTGCTGCAGTAGATCCAAGTATCTAGGACCATTCAAATTGCAATTGCCGTTAATAAAAAATGGCCCAATTACGTGTTCCCCTACAATACCCCCCCCCCCCAAACATTTAGTTTTTGGGGATACTGTGTTCTTACGTCAAAATACAAATGCAAATTTTCCCTCGACCAATATCGAACGTGTGTTGGGTTATGACGATTTGACCATTTGACCATCTGCACTTTTTCGGCAACTTCGTAGACATCCATTTTTAGTTTTAAAAATGTATTATTTCAATTAAGAACTTACCCATCTGTTTCTCGAGCAAGGCAGAAATAAAACAAAATGAATTTCCAAAAGATAACACTGCAGCGTGCTTCGAATCCACCTCGGTCGTACGGCACGGAGAGTAAATTGGACTTGATTCCCCCTATGTTCGTAGTAGCTTGAAGCGGTCTGTATATATATCGAACATTGACATTTTGGTTTGTTGTTGTGTTTAGTGTAGGGGCCTACGTCGATAATTTCTATCCCATGGGATTTTGAAAAGGAGTTTTGTGACTTTGTGGGGTTGATAGCTCTTTAGTCACACAATCGAGTGTTACCGGGTGTTTTGTTTGCATCCGTGTGGAAGGGGTTGATTTGACGTCATCTTTCAAGATGGCGGCCAAAAATCATAAAAAAATACAAATTTCGCAACCGGGGCATGATTAAACTCGATAACATATAATTCGGGAACGAGGATTTGATGCAGTTTAAAGCGTCATGACCATAAAAAATACCCCAGTAAAATTAACACATTGCAAAAGTAACATACTAAAGGGCGCTATTCATCAACTATTAAAGCGAAAAGGACTAAATTTGGTAAGACAGAAAAGAAGGTCAAGTCCAACAATATTTTTAAAAAAATATGACGCGTTTCAATATGGCGGCTGATACAGCGACCTTTAACCACATTTTATGCAAAAATGACAAGATGGCCATCAATTCTTGTTGAATTGTCGCCGCCTACTATGAAAAAAAAGTTTAGTTGATGTATGACCTTGATTGACTTTGAAAATACCATGTGCAAGTCAAAAACCAGCTTTTTGTGATGTTTTTTGCAATTTACCACTGCGCAAAAACTTTAAGCGCCGGAGATGAAATTAACATATTTTTTCAAGGTCATGAAGCTTCAAACTGCATCATACTCTAAGGATTGAATTTGGCATACATGCCTAATACTTTAAGGTAGATTTGAAGTGGGACTGACAAAACCTCGAATTCTTGAAGAGATTTTTTGAAGAGAAAATGGCAAGAATCTTGTTTTTTTGCTATTTTCAAGGTCATTTAAGGTCCGATGACCTTGAAAGTAAATTTTTTGAAATCCTAGTTCTCGATGTGGAATCGAGTATAATCATGCCCCGGTTCCGAAAGTTGTATTTTTATGATTTTTGGCCGCCATCTAAGAAGATATCAATCCCCTCTACACGGATGCGAACAAAACATCCGGTAACACTCGATTGTGTGACTAAAAAGCTATCAATCCCACATAAACACAAAACTCCTTCATTCAAAATCCCACGGACATGCCCCTTCACTAGTTGTTAGTTTTTTAATTTGTTAAATAATCTTCAAAATTCATTTCGGGATGGTAAAATAATCAGAAAATCATTCTTAGATTTTTTGCCATGAGAAAATCGTTCTCGGGTAAGCCCTCGAGCGGTTTCCATTGCAAAAAATCTTCGACATAATTTTCCCATCCCTTAATAAATTGTTACAGATTATTTACCTGATCCATTATAAAAGCGCGTCGATTTTTACCTGATTAATAAGCGAAAATCGCCCGTTCAGAAGGGTGATTTTCACCCCCCAAAAACTGATAATTTAGCTTGTCAAAACTGATAATGGCCCTCCGATAAGTTTTTTTTTTAAAGTTTAATGTTCGTCTATCTAGAAATATTCGGTAAATAATCTACAAAATACCTCTCGGGCTAGGAAAATAATCAGAAAATCTTCGCTCAGGTTGGTCGCTTAAGAAACTGCTTGAGTGCATTTTTGTTTTCTCAATGCTTGATTTTGGATAATTTCTCCAACCCTTGTGATAACTCGATGGCAGACATTTCGCCAAAATATGAAAATGTAGGGGAACGTGGGACAAAACCGGGTAGTGAGGCAAACCGGATAGGGCATTTAAATCCTTACCCAACGGTGCCATTTATATAGGGTGTTCCAAAAAAAAACAGACTTTTTGGATTGCCTACAACTTCCACAATAATTTTTTGAATTTCAAAAATTAAAGTTTATTTGAAAAAGGAAACTTCAAAATTTATGCGCCCTATGTCAAAACTGACATTTCTTTAAAATTCAAGATGGCGGACGGATTTAAAAAATGGATATTTTTGACCCTCCTGCAAAAAAATTGTGTGCGACACTGTAATAAATTTAAGATACGCTGTAAATAGTCTTATCATTTAAAGGTGTATAACCATTTTGTTTTTTTTTAAATCGGTTAAGAAATAAGAAATTTCTGCAGTGTTAAATTTGATGGTGTTTGTGTGGTAGAAAACTTTCTTACTGTAAGTCATCTTTTCGACGTTATACAATTTGATTAAAATTTATCAGAATTTAAAAATTTTAAGGTTTCTTAAAAGCTAAAAGTCTAAATTTTACACGCACAGTATAAAAAGTATCATTTCTTTACAATTCAAGATGGCGGACAGATTAAAAAAAAATCCCTCCTGAAAAAAAAGTCTGCGCCACTGTGACAAAATTGAGTTATGTGCTAAATATCCTTATTCTTTTAACGTCAACACACGTTACATTTATTTAAATCGGCTAAGAAATAAGAAAGTTATGCTGTTTTCTTATCTTTTTATTCGACGGGTGTACAGTTTGGTTAAAAATTATCAGAATCTAAATATTTTAAGCTTTATGAATAGCTAAAAGCACAAACTTTATGCGCCAAAATTGACACTTCTTTAAAATTCAAGATGGCGGACAGATTTGAAAAATGGGTATTTTTCATCCCCTCTGGAAAAAAAATGTGTGCGCCAGTGTAATAAAATGAAAATGTGCATTTAATAGCCCTATTTTTTTAACGTATATTCACGTAACGATTACTAAAGTTGGTTAAGAAATAAGAAAGTTTTGCAGTTTTACATTCGATGTTCTTTTAGTAATAAAAATTATCTTTTTTACTTGACGGCACAAATTTTATAAGGCAACTGGAAAAGAGAGACAAAATTATCATCTTTAAAAAATTCAAGATGGCAGACGATTTAATAATATAAAGTAGAGACGGGCATTCTGACAGGCAAAGGCAGTTATTAAAGTTTTTTGTTTTTTTTTCATGTCCTAATTCTACTTTGGAACACCTAATGACTCAAATTCATAGGTATGTAATTGTTACAAGCAAAACTTTAATTTTTTTAACTTTTTAACCGACTTAAATGCGTTACGTTAAAAAAAATATTGCAGTGGCGCACACGTTCTTTTCCCAGGAAAAATAAAAAATACCCACTTTTTTTTTCAAATCGATCCGCAATTTTAAATGTTAAAGAAATGCCAGGTTTGACATTAGCCGCATAAAATTTGGACTTTTAGTTTGCCAGCTTAAAAAGATGACTCATAGTAATGAAACTGCATAACTTTCTTATTTTTTAACCGATTTAAATAAACGTAACGAGTATACGTTAAAAGAATAAGGCTATTTAGCGCACAACTTAATTTTGTTACAGTGGTGCTCAATTTTTTTTTAGGAAGGTAAAAAAAGCACTATTCAGATTTGTCCGCCATCTTGAATTTTAAAGAAATGGCAGTTTTGACATAAAGTGCATAAAATTTGGACTTTTAGCTTTTAAGAAAGCTTCAAATCTTTAAATTCTGATTATTTTTTACCAAACCATATACCGTTGAAAAGATGATAACTTTTAGTGAAACAGTCTTTTCCCACACAAACAGCATTAAACGTAACACTGCAGAACTTTCTAATTTCTTAACCGATTTAAAAAATCAAAACGCAAAAATACCCATTTTTTAAATCTGTCCGCCATCTTGAATTTTAAAGAAATGTCAGTTTCGACATTAAGCGCATGAATTTTAAAGCTTCCTTTTTTAAATAAATTTTAAATTTTAAATTTCGGATAATTATTGTGGAAGTTGTAGGGAATCCAAAAAGTCAGGTTTTTTTTGGAACACCCTATATAAGGCAACAAATTAAGTAGGATTTAGCATTATTTTTGTTAAGGTCTTTTTTATCCACAATAGGATTTTTTTTAAATTTCATCGGTTTATTCTGTAGATAAGTGTGTACTTAGTTGCCAAATTGTTGATTATAAATAAAAATTATTTAGTGATATAAATTGTGTTTAATTTAGTAATCCGGTTTTGGCCCTCCTTCCGCTACTCATGTAGTTTTTGTTAAATAATATAACAGACCTAAAATCACAGAACATCCGAAATGTTTGCAAAAAAAAATCCACGTTGGGTCCCGGGTTCGAATCCCGGGTAGGTGCATGGATATTTTGTGTTTTACCTTAACTTTGCAAAAACCTGGCTATACTGGATATTGCTCCTCTAATTAAAAAAAAACAAAAAAGGCAGAGTTTGTTGTTTTATGGTTCTATATATAGTATACAAAACTATATTTAGATGAAGGGTATACTTACGTATATGTACCCTTCTTTTTGTAATTGTTTATAAGCTTAGGTACTGACCGGTCAGTACTGCTCATAATAATAGAGGTGCTTACGCACCGCCTACGCTTCAGCAGTACCAAGCAGTACTTATATTATGTTTTTAAGACGTTTTAACGATTTGTTTCTTGCAACGAACGAGCAGACGAGGTGAACCACCTTCTGCTTACAAGGGCCCTGCAGGGGTACTAAAAGTCTAGGAAAAGAACTTTATACAGGGAGATATCTTGTAAACTAATGGGTGGATCACAGCTATTCTGCAACTGCCATAGTATGGGGGGTTTCTTGAATATATTTTTCGAATGTATTTTATATTTGCTTCATTGTCTAAGTGAGAAGGGTGTAATTACCCCTTACCCCCTCTAGTGAAATTTATGAAGCGCTTGGTACCTAACCATGTCTAACGCTCAGTTTCGTTCGGGAAGAAAAAGCCAAGTCTGTAACAACGGTAAGTTGTAAAATTAGTAAAAGGCAGTGGCGGTCGCACGGCGGGGGCCGTAGGGGCGATGGCCCCCACCTTTTTTCGAGAATTTTCTCATAAAAAAAGTAAAATTTTCGATATTTTTTTTAAAATTTTCGCCTGCGGCGTCCTATTAGGTCGAAAGTTACATTAATTTTAGGACTTTTGCATAAAACGTTTACATTATACATACATATTCTATGTACATTTCCAAACCCATCCAGACGTGAAAAATGTTTTTATTTAATTTTTTTTTGTTATTCTGGTATCTTACGAACCTTTTTTCGTTGTCTTGTAGAGCCCTGAAGATGGCACAATAAAGTGTCGAAACGATGGCGAAGAATAAATTTTGTTCCTTTTATCTGACCTTTTCCCACTAAAACGCACCAAAAAAAAAATGTTTATTTTGTTCCTAAAGGTCCTATATTATATCTAAACCTTCAGGTAACCTTTTACATTAAAAAATCTTCGAGATATTTGATAAATTAAAATAAGTGCCGGTATTCCCCCACTCTCCCCTACGTATAATTAATTATACTATTGCCGAAAGACAAAAATTCTACAATTCGTTTTTTCCGTATTTATTAACAAAACAACGTTTTATAATAGTCAAATCAAGTCAAGCCAAACATAGCTTTATTGTTTCATAAGCATAAAAAAATAAATGTCAATACAAAATTAATTAAAAAATTAACAAAAAAAAGTAGTTATAAAAAAAGTAAACAATAAATATACATATAAAATTAATAAGAAAAAAAATATGTCAATATAAAATTAGTAAAAGAAAAATACAGAAAACATGCAGGAAAAAATACAATAAAAATTAAATAAATAAGCGTTTCACACAACATTTTACACATAAAAGTCACAAAAAATAATAGTAAATAACAACAGGAAAAATTAAATACAATACCAACCCAAAATAAGTAGGAAAAGAGAATTGTGTCCTTATTCCTCGCGATCTAGTTTAAGCAAATTGTTAAACTTGAGAGCATCTTTATAATATTCGTTATTGTCGTAATATGGATGAGATTTTAGAAAAGTAGCCACTACTTTTCTAAACTTGCTTTGATCCCTTATTGTTCTGATAGTTAATGGAAAGTGATTATACAATTTCTTGCCCTCATAAATAAGTAAATTTTTTGTCAGTAAGTCTGGGTATAGGTAAAGGAACATGGAGGTTTACTGCATGCCTGATGGTGGTGTATAAAGGAGTAAAAACACTGTTGTTGTACTTTTTGTGTATTAAACAAACAGTTTCTAAAATAAAAATAGCCGTCAACGTTAAAATATCCATCTTTACAAAAAGGGGTTTACAATGTTCTCTCGGGCCTACTTCATTTATAATTCGAACTGCCTCTTTTATGTTTTGAAAATTGAATTAAACAGAGTTTTTGAACAAAACTTCCAAAACGCAATTCCATATCTTGCTCTTGATTCAAATAAAGAATAATAGACCAGATGAGAGTTTTGGGTTAAGTTGCTTAATGTGTTCCTTAAAATCTAGATTTTGCTCAAGAACCTTACCAAGGCCTGAGAACTTCTGGTTTGATTGTTCAATGCGATAGAGTTTATAGAAAATTTGAATGACATTATGTTGGTCTTTTTGATGTTAAAACTAAGTTCATTCGAATCACACCATGCTTTAACTAACCCTAAGTCCTTCTCTATAATATCCTCAAGCTCACACCTATTTCCCCGCCAGACACTAGCATTGTCATCAGCAAAGACATAGAATTTACCATTAATATTGATAAGAATAAGGTCGCTAATATATACTAAAGAAAATATTGGACCCAAGACTGAGCCTTACGGTACATCCCTGGTAACAGGTAACTCGGAAGACAAGGACTGGTTGGAACTTGTCATCTGAGATCTGAGAGTTATAAGACGTTGCCCACCTGAGAGAAGTGCTCCTAAAGCCATAAAGCTTAAGTTTTCCCAACAGCGTTCTGTGATTCACGCAGTCGAACGCTTCCGCAAACAAAACAGAACAATGCGGCTACCGAGTCATTATCATTTAAATTAGAATAGACCTCCTCAAGTAGGGCAAACCTTGCAACATTAATTCCTTTATAACGTTGAAATCCAAACTGCGAGTTTGACAGAGCCTTAGACTTCAAAATGATCAACCACTCTTTTTTTAACTATTTTCTCTATTATTTTTGACAAAGACGATAGCAAAGCAATTGGGCGGTAGTTTGATGGATCATCCGAGTCTCCTCCCTTGTGTATGGGTATAACTTTTTCTTTTTTAAGGCAATCAGGAAAATAACTCTGTGTTTCGGACTTCCATTGTCCATATTTTATTTATACACGACCTTCCGATCAGTACAATCTCTGATCGTCTTCAGGTGCAAACTACAATCAATTCCTAAGGCTACATACTTATATACCGTGAGAAATCACTCAACTTTGAAGTTTAAGAAGTTGGCTCCGCCCAAGGAGGGGCTTCCAAATATTTGGAATTTCAACACTTGGTTTACTGAAAATACTCTGATTCTGCCCAATAAAGGCAGCTTCAAGGAATTTTTGTTTCTTCCAGTGTGACTCCTTGTGCAAAACCTTTGCTTCTGCCCACTTCATTCGGTGTTGTTTTGACCATGCATGTTCGGCGATTCCTGATTTTGTTATTTCACCTTTTTGGGTATTCGTCTGATGTTCCTTAAGCCTAACAGATAGTGGTCTTTTTGTTTCGCCTATGTATCATTCACCACACTCACAAGGGACTTGGTAAATGCATTCCTTGTTTTGTTTGTTCTCCGGTTTTGTTTTACTAAAAAGGCTTCGAATTGTATTACTAGATTTAAAAGCTGTTTTAATATTAAAATTTTTCGCTACTCTTCGAATTTTCTCTGATACTCCTTTAACGTATGGAATTGTAAGGAATGCATTTGCCTGGTTTTGGTCTTGTAATCTCTGTCCTGTTTGTTGAAATTTAGAAATAGTATCTGTTATAAGTTTAAGGCTGTAACAATTCTGCTGCAGATCATGAGAATTCTTAGAAATTTGAACGACTCTGTTATAAAAAGTTCTTATTATGCCTCGTTTAGTTGTAGCAGAATGATTTGAACCTTGATTTTAATATTGTCCTGTGTGAGTGGGTTTACAATAGACTGTTGTTCTGATGTCGCTTTCTACTCGTTTGACAAGTACATCAAGAAAAGGAATTTGACAATTTTGCTCCAACTCCATTGTGAATTTAATGGTGGGTCTTATGTTATTTAGGTGGTGAAGAAATTCTGAAAGTTGTTGGTCATTCCCGGTCCAGACAATAAAAGTATCATCAACATATCTCAGCCAGAGCTTAGGTTTATGTGTTGCGGTACCAACCGCGTGTGATTCGAACCACTCCATGTAAATATTGGCCACCACTGGCGAAAGCGATGAACCCATTGGCAGACCGTCATCCTGAGCATAAAACCTGTCTTTCACTTGAAAATAAGAGTTATGTAGGCAGCACTCCAACAACTCCATCACACCCTCCAGCGGTAGGCTGGTACGTTCATAAAAAGGGATTCGTCATCAACCAATCTCTTTTTAATAATATCTAGCGATTCCTTTATCGGGACATTGGTGTAAAGACTTTCGACATCAAAACTGACAAGTCTATCCTCGGGTCCTAAAACAAAAGATTTAAGAATATTAACAAAATGGTTGGAATTTTCTACAAATAAAGCGGTCTTATCTGCAAGAGGTTGAATAATTTTCAAAAGGAATTTAGAAAGATTGCTTGTTGGAGAATTTCTGGAACTTGTAATTGGGCGTATGGGCATTGCATCTTTGTGAATTTTGGGAAGTCCGTATAGATGAGGAGGCTTGCTATAATTTGGTGTAAGTGGAGATCTTGTATTGTCCGGAATATATCTGGAATACTTTTTCAAAATTCTATTAACCTTACTTTCGATTGATTGCGTCGGATCTTTTGGGAGAAGTTTATAGTTTCCTTTAGCAAGTACCTCTTCAACTTTCTACTCATAGGTTTCCGTGTCCAAAATCACTGTTGCATTGCCCTTGTCTGCCGGTAAGATTTTAACTGATTTGTCCTTTTGAAGATTCTTCAACGCGATTTCCTCTGTCTTGCTTATATTAGAGGTATTCTTAATAGGTTTGTCAATAATGGTCCTTACTTGATGTCCGAACTCGTCGAACAAGACTAAAACCAGGCAAATGCATTCCTTACAATTCCATACGTTAAAGGAGTATCAGAGAAAATTTGAAGAGTAGCAAAAAACTTTAATATTAAAACAGCTTTTAAATCTAATAATACAATTTGAAGCCTTCTTAGTAAAACAAAACCAGAGAAACAACAAAATAAGGAATGCATTTACCAAGTTCCTTGTGAGTGTGGTGAATCATACATAGGTGAAACAAAAGGACCACTATCTGTTAGGCTTAAGGAACATCAGACGAATACCCAAAGAGGTGAAACAACGAAATCAGGAATCGCCGAACATGCATGGTCAAAACAACACCGAATGAAGTGGGCAGAAGCAAAGGTTTTGCACAAGGAGTCACACTGGAAGAAACGAAAATTCTTTGAAGCTGCCTTTATTGGGCAGAATCAGGGTATTTTCAGTAAACCAAGTGTTGAAACTCCAAATATTTGGAAGCCCCTCCTTGGGCAGAGCCAACATCTTAAACTTCAAAGTTAAGTGATTTCTCACAGTATGTTAGGAATTGATTGTAGTTTGCACCTGAAGACGATTGATCGAAAGGTCGTGTATAAATAAAATATAGATAATGGAAGTCCGAAACACAGAGTTAATTTCAAAACAGTAAGTGTTAAGTCCGGAAAATTTTGGAGGATTTTCACTGATACTCCGTCTGACCCGCAGCTTGTTTTCTTGCTCTATGTCTGAAAAATATATGAAATAACATTAAACAGTCGCACTTTACCCTATATTTTATATCCGGCTTGAACATATAACTATGAGTTACTATAATAGCCCAAGTGTCGCAAAATGTGTGTAATAATAATATTAACTTTGAAAAACAAAGAAAATAATGTAAAAATCAGCGTTGGCCTTGGGCAAGGCCAAAGGCGAAAAAGATACTGCGCAGTCTACTCGCCAGAAGAGTTTTGGGCTCTGCATTTTTTCCAGGCTAACTTGATTGGGAGAGTTACTATCGCTACGACTTTTTTTTTCGGCAAATGCAAGGGCAGCGCCGTTTTAGTATTTCATAAGTTATACAGGCTTGAACCATCCTGTTCTGCGAAACCGATAACTGCACGGAGTGTTGTTAATTCCCAGACACAACAAAACGTGCGCTTAAGCCTTTTGTTATAGGAACTACTTGAGTGTATAGAAGGTAACTGCAACCACCACCGAAAAAAAGTAATATAACGACTGTTTTAGTCTGGGTAACTCGAGAGAACAAAGTGGTTTCTAGTTACTGTGGTTGGTTCTAAAGGTGGTTGAAAGCCTAAGCACCCATTGTTTTACGGGCACTTGAAACTTCGATATATAAATTGATTTTCAAAACGGAGCATGTGATATCCATAAATAATCCATAATAAACATCAGAATTGGCTAAATTTTGTTTATAAAAACTAACAAACGGTTCGGAGCACTTTTTTGGTTTTTGCCTTATCAACATTTTTTCTATTAAAAAAAAAGTCAAATGACCAATCCAAAATGGCGGAATTTCTTATTTATAAACCGATTTGTCTCAAACTTGAAACTTTGCGGTGATTAAGGTCACCCAATACAATTTTGGACTTAAAATTAAAAAAATATGAAAATGGCGGATTTTCTTATTTATACACCGATTTGTGTCAAACTTAAAACTTTGCGCTGTTTAAGGGCACTCAATACAATTTTTGACTCAAACATAAAAAAAAAACAAAATGGCAGAGAACTGATATGTACGAAATTTATTGGTGAACAGGTGCAATAATATATAGTTGGAAAGATGAGAATCAAACTAAAAACTAGAAAATAAAAATAGGTCAAAAAATTTTTAAGTTAAATTAAATTAAGTTAAAAACGTTAACATATTAATCTGGGGCTTTTAATAGACTAAAATAAAAACGTATGGCGCATAAAGACCTGTAGAACGACTATGTATAATTAAATAAGAACGAGTTGTCTACATTGCATTAGAAGCAATTAAAGAAAACTACTTACTAAATGTTATTAAAAATCGGATTCCTATTTGTAAACTCGCTTGAATTCCACTCAGTTTATAGCTTTTCAATTTTGGAATATGCCTCAGTTATCTGGTCACTTTTACTAACTGCTAGGCACACCTGCAAGTGTGTGTTGTACAGAATCTCTGCAAAGCTGCGAAAGAGCCCAAACGACTTCCCCTGCATTTACCTACAAGTGTGAAATAGTGTATACCTATCCTAAATTGATTTTCCTAAATCATTTGGACTGCATGAAACTCTTATGCCGGTTCCACAGTCTCGCCGAGGAACAGCGAGACAGGCCAAGACGGAGAGTGTAGATGGGACCTGTCACTTCGCCTCGCCCTGTCTTCCCTCGGCCCGCTGGGTCTCTGTCTGGAGTCGGTTTTCTGTGCACGAGTCAAAGGGTCTCGTAAGATTTCCGAGGTTGAGCGAGCGCGACAGTGTACACTCGCATATTTCCGCGAGCTCTCCTTGTGTTGTGTTGTGATTTGGTTGTGATTAATAACGAGAAAAAATTGAATTTTATGAAAATATACCAAACGGAACCGCTGGTATGGGACCCCAGCCATAGGTTCCATAATCCAAAGCAGTGGCGTAGCCAGAAATCTGAGGGGGTTTCATCATTTAATAAAAATCAACTACCTACCTATGGCAAATTTTTAAAAATTAGGTAGCTGCCTATTGCTTGAACTGAAGGAGGGTGGAGGGGCGGTTTAATAGATGTTGAATTAGTGTATACGATACGAGCCGCAGGCAAAATTTTTGAAAAAATTACTCTAAAATGCTATTTTTTACACGTCTCAAATGTTGTTGACAAAAAAATTGCTTAAAATTAAACAAAATTGTAACAAATACAAAAAAAAAATATTTAAAAATTTTGATCTCTTAGGTTTTTTGTAAAATATTTTTGAAAAAGTAGATTGGGTTAGATGCCAAGAGGGGTGGGTTGCGGTTGTATATATAGATTTGTTGCCAAATCATAAATACGTCGCAGATAAAAATTTTAAGGAAAATTGTACTAAGAATACAATTTATTACACGTTCTGAATGCTAATAAAAATTCCTTAGAATTAAACTAAGATTATAACAATTAATGACATCATAGCACCGCAGGCAAAAATTTTAAATTTTAAAACATAACACCAAACACGCGTCACAAACTGGAGTAAAGGGTCAAAAAAGTGGGGGAGCTTAGGTCTCCCTGGCACCCTTAATCATGAGTAATTTATTGTAGATTGGGTTGGACCTCCTGGGGGGGTTTAACATCTAAACCCCCCCTGGCTATGCCACTGCTTAAAGACCAAAAAAAAAAACAATTGCATGATGTATGGGTGGTTTTAGTATTCCGGAGAGCACACAGGGTAACAGCAACAGCAACTTCTGGATCGGCCATATCCTCGGGTTCTCACACAGATGATGGAGTTTTCGGGAGTTCGCAACTCACACTCCCGCTAAATTATTGAGAGTGTCTATGGGAGTAATCGGGTACATGCCTCTCGGCGGAGATAATTCGGGGAGAAATAGCGAGACAACACGGATGAAAGTGTGGAACCGGCATTACAATAGAGGCGTTTTCTCGCGTTGAAATTGTTTAAAATGTTTTTAAAAAGTTTGAAACATTTGTTTTCTTGCGTTGCAACGGTGACTTCACATCGAAACGGGTTAAAAATATTTTGAAACGGAATCCACTCTAGTTTCAAAACTGACGCATGCGTAGAAGATACATCAAAATTCTACATTCTTGTTTTAACCGATTTTTTTTTGTTTTTGCGTGAAAATGTATGAAAAATCGTATTCTAGATATCTTGTTAGCCATTCTTCATGGTATCCCTGTGGTCTTATATGATTTTCTGGGCTTAAAAGAACAGTAAATAAAAAAACTTCACTATCCATGTAGCTTCCATTGCTTGCCATCCATGCTACTAAAACGGGCCGTACACTCGAAGGTTTTATTAGATAAACCAGTAGTTGATCCATTTTAATTTTAAACACCAAAGGAATAAACAGAAAAACGAAAAAAAAGTGAGGTTACACTAAACTACGTCAGCGTTTTGAACTACTCATTTTTTCTCGGTTCTAAATAATGACGTCACATCTAAATAGTTTCAAATAATATTTCAAGATAATTTCAACGCGAGAAAATGCCTTAGGTAATAAAATTTTGCTGCAACTCAAGAATGAACCTGCTAAAATTATCTACATATAAACATAAATACTTATTAAAATTTGTAGGCATAACAATATTTACTTAATATTCGTTAAAAAAAACAGAGAATTTTCTTGCACGTGAGGACATGTTCATGCATTAAGAAAACTATTAGTCATACGAATACTGTCTGCAGGAAAAAACGAAAAAGCCGTTAAGGTAGTTATATTTTAAGTTAACATTTTCCTCACGTAGTTCAAACGAAACACGACGGTATTTCCATCGCATCTTTGGATGTTTTTTATAATAGAGGAAGTTATCACTTAACTTTGTCAAGCGGCCGTTATCGTTATTAACATTAAAGTCGCTATTTTTCGCTAACTCTCTAATAAAACAAACAAAATTTAAATAGCTGCAGGTTTGCGACCCAATGTATATATTCAATGGTGTGGATATTAGTTGGATGGGGTCAAACAATTGAAAAATCAAATTTTTCCTATGCCTACGTCTCGAATATATATTTATCCATCTTCAGGGCATTCCAATAAAGGTTTTTTTTCCAAATTAGTATACAGATGTAAAAAGTTTAAAAACAAATTGAAATAATTTTAAATCACATAATATTTAAAGTAATTTCTACACAGTTATCGACAAAACATTTCAAAGTTGTTCTGTATCAACGAAAAGCTAAAAAAATTAACACATATTAACAAAGAATTAAAAAACACAAAACTCAACAAAATATATTAAAATTGTAAAATATTTACTTACTGAAAGTGGTGATTTTTCTTGTCAAACTTATAAACTAGTTCAAACGACATAATATTAATCTTTTAAAAACAATAATTTGGGTTAATAATTTACTTCTTCCGATGTTTAGTTTTTGTTTATCCTTGTTTTTTGTTGCAAGTTTTGCTTAAAAAATCTTTTTGATGATAGTACCGAATAATACATAAAGTAAAATAAAATAAGATCCTTTTATTAGGTTCCTTTTAAGCGTCTTTGTATTTCTTTAACTATTTTATTAATGACAAAGTCGTTATGTAGTTGGAGGAGGGGGGTGTGAGAACAATTAATGTGTGTGGTTTGGCGGGGTTAGGTCGAAAGGGGGGGGGAGATGTTTATGAAGTACAGCATATTTTAATCTTTTAAAACCAATTTTAAAAAAATAGACATATCCCCCCCCCTTTCGATCTAACCCCGCCAAACCACACACAATAATTGTTCTCACACCCCCCTCCCCCAACTACACAACGACTTTTTCATTAATAAAATAGTTAAAGAAATACAAAGACGCTTAAAAGGAATCTAATAAAAGGATCTTATTTTATTTATTTTTTTAATCAATACTTTATGTATTATTCGGTACTATCATCAAAAAAATTTTTTAAGCAAAGCTTGCAACAAAAAACAAGGATAAACAAAAACTAAACATCGGAAGATGATAAGGTTTCAGAAAGTACCTGCATTTTAAGCACTAAAGAAAAAATTATTAACCCAAATTATTGTTTTTAAAAGAGTAATATTATGTCCTTTGAACTAGTTTATAAGTTTGACAAGAAAAATCACCATAAATATTTTAATATGTTTTGTTGGGTTTTGTGTTTTTTAATTGTTTGTTAATATGTGTTAATTTTCTTAGCTTTTCGTTGATACACTACAACTTTTTAATGTTTTGTCTATAACTGTGTAGGAATTACTTTAAATATTATGTGATTTAAAATTATTTCAATTTGTTTTTAAACTGTTAACATTTGTATACGAATTTGGAAAAAAAACCTTTATTGTAGTGCCCTGACGATGGATAAATATATATTCGAAACGTCGGCATAGGAAAAATTTTTCAATTGTTTGACCCCATCCAACTAATATCCACACCATTGAAAATTTAAATATGCTCTATGCAATAGATAATAAATCCTTTCGATATAGGTCACTTCTTCCGTCTCTAAACGACTGAACCGAGTTCGATAAAGTTTTCCCTACTTCCGCATTACAAACCAAAACGTTTTATTATAATGGGAAAAAAACGCGCGGATATTTAGCTAGTAAACAATATATTAAGTTTCAAGAGAGAATAAAATCTAATAAAGTATTTCCGATTTTTGTAATTGGTAATGATTGAAATTTAACACGGAAAAAAGCCGCAGGCAAGACTTCTTGAAAACGAGTAAAACGACATATCGAAAGCGATAAGCTCGTGACATATGACCAATGTACTTTTACTGGCTATAGGAAATTTTTCGGAATCTGTATGCGATGGAGAAATTTGAGAAATTTTAAGGAAAATGCATAAGATAGATAATAATAAGAGAACATAAAATTAAGCATTAAATAAATTATGTCCTTAATGCCTTAAACTTTAACCTGCCTATAACAGGATGGAGATTGCCACGGTGATTTAAAACTTTTGGCTTAAATTTTGGCTACATCTTAAGTTTTAAATTTAATTTTTGGATCATTGGCGACTCCAAAAACAACTCATTTTGAAAACTTCCCACCCATGATTAAGTATTTAGAGTCTGATTGAAGAAATCCGCGGATGGGTCTATTTTTTATTGGAGGGGGGGAATATCAAACCCAAAGATTAAAATGTCGCAACAATCAACGTCATCGAGTAAAAAGGCACATCGCTATGGAAACCATTGTTATTTCATTTACCAGCCGCATTGATTTATAGTGTAAAATTCGTGTGTTGCGAGAAAAGTATTTTTCTGTTTTTCTTGGATTGTTTGATAAAGGTGTTAACAACTCACGGCTAAACTGTGCTTTTTTTACCCGCGTTTTTAAATACCTTGCTGTGCTTGTTATTTAAAGCAACGCTTGTAAAAAAAGCACTATTTTAGCCACTACTTGTAAAAACTACTATTTTGGACCATATCGTTTGATATCCTGGACCAAATGAGTCGCACACTTTTTATTGAATAAACATATTTAATTTTAGATGGATTTTATTATAAAATCTGTATTAAATAAAAAGTGCGCGACTTATTTGGTCCAGCATACCTTATTTGTGGTTCTTGACCCCCTATATGAACTCTATTGAGCTGTGTAACTTAATGTAGGTACACAAAGTGCTTTTATTAACGCACTGACTTACGGCATTAGTTTTTACGATTTAGCATGTAACTATTGTACCAGTTCACTGACTCCTATTCATGCACCTATAGATACCTGACATAGCTTTCTAAAAACCATACTGATAAGAGCCCTAGAAACTTTTTGTTTAATTAGTTAATTATAAAATATATTATCGCATCTTCGTTGAAACAAAACAAAGCAATAAGGTAGTAGGAAGTCATTACATGGTTTTCGAGATAAAAATGTGGGTAGAGAAAACCTACATACGCACGTAAGTTACCTACATGTTTCGTGAATCATCTTGTACAATTGGTAACCACCTAATAACTGATCTAATCATTGGGAAAAGCAGGATATGTGTTTTTTATAAAGCTTATATAGACAATGTCTATTCTACATCGAATATGTAAGTCATAGGTTTATAACCTTCATAATTAGTCGGATTAAAAATGCCTATCTGTCAGGAATTTAAGGGCCCATTTACTCAAGTTTTAATGCATGCTTAATGACTAATGGTTAATGTTTTATTTCTATTCCTGTCTATTTCCCTTCAAAAAGTAGAGAGAGAAGACAAAATTATTCATTAGCCATTTAAACTTGAGTAAATAGGCCTTAAGGACCCTATACACAGTGAAACATATTGCGATGCAAGACATCGCCTCTGGGAATCACGAGACTTGCATCAGTTGCAAATTACGACACACACTCAAAACTTGCATCAACTTCACAAACTTAAGTGCCCTAATAGCATAAGTACGTTTTTAAAACGTTCCTGGAACGTCCCACCGGGACTTTGTGGACGTCCCGGGAACGTACTGTGCCGTCGCGTGACCTCTCGGGGATGTTTTTTTTTTGGTAAAAGTATACTTCGACCGCCCCAGGACGTCTTCTGGAGACGTTTTTAAAACGTACCAAAACAGTCAAAAACGTGCCCTTACGTAACCACCATCCAGAACATATTCTTTGTACTACTCCAAGACGGATCATTGTTTCGTGCAGCTTTAGAGCCTTCATTATCAAAGAAACGTTGCCTGAACGTCCCCGGAACATTGCAAGGAGGTACTGTTATTAATATCCCCAGTATAGCTCTAGAACGTCTCGACGCTTTTAAGGGGGAACTAGACGACGATCCTACCATCAGTTGAAAAAAGTGACGTTAATAGTAGAAATCGACGAAAAGCGTTTTCTTTTGCTGCCTGCATTCGATTTGCATTTCTCGACATCTAAAGTGTCCTAAAAAGTATGTCCCGGGGACAGCTAATTATAAACGTTCCTGGAACGTTTTTTGGTGACGTCCCCGGAACATCTTTTATGAGTCCGGGACGTTCCCGACCTACGGAGACTTAAAAACTATGTCCCGGGGACAAAGTGTGCTATTAGGGTGGCTCCGCATCGCCGCCGCAAGCCGCAACTGACGTCAAGTTGATGATGAATCACTACTACTCACGTTGATTCTTGCATCGTGATTCGTTAAATCGATTCCTTGCCTCGCAAAATGTTTCACTACAGTCCATTCTATTTTTATTTAGACAAGACCTAACCTCAATGACCCACTGAAAAAAACCAGGTTTGAAAGTTGACAGAAATCCAAAGGCCCTAGATTATTGTTCAGGTTAAGATTTTTTCTGACAAAATTTTGAAGGAAAAAGTATTTATTTACATACTTGCCATGAAAGACTCGTGAAAATAAAATTATTTAAAAATACCTTACAATTGTACCATCGGTTAACCTAGGTTTGCGCTTTTTGACACTGATGTGTTATAACAAAATGTATCGTTGTTTGAAAGTTTGAGACAATGATGTGTTTGAAATTAACTCTGTGTTTCGGACTTCCATTGTCTATATTTTATTTATACACGACGTTTCGATCAGAGATTGTACCGATCGAAACGTCGTGTATAAATAAAATATAGACAATGGAAGTCCGAAACACAGAGTTAATTTCAAAATGTATCGTTATTTTTGCGTTTATGAAAATGATGCCAAAATTGTAGATCTCCAAAATTGTAGATAAAAACTGTGCGAAAAAAGTTTTTTGTTTTAAATTTTCATAACAATATTACCTACTATCTCATTAGCGAGAAACAAAATTACCAAACGTTAGATCAACAATTCTCGTTGACAGTTGACGTCACTTAATCTGTATAAGTTTCGGGTGGAAAATAGTGTATGTACCTTTAGATTCCCAATTAAATAATTCTGCGCATTTGTGAGGTTGCAGCTTATTCTTTTTACACGTAAATAAAGAGGTTGGACTCGATTTAATCGAGTTCGGAAAAAAGGAATCTAGGCCAGAGTGTTGTTTGCGTCCTCCAGCTTGGATTGCTTAAGTATTGCTTGGTTAAAATCGTATAACTATGAGATACTATAATGTCCCTGCTCTTGCCTTCTCCGAAAAAAAGTCGTAGCGATAATAACTCTTCTAATCAAGCCTGGAAAAAATGCAGAGCCTTGCCTTGCCCAGAGTCAATCCTGATTTTTTACATGATTTTCTTTGTTTTTCGAATTTTTTATTGCTATATACGTTTTGCTATCCTTTGGACACTATAGTCTCTCATTTGGTTGGAACCTACTTCTTGCGAAAAGATTAATAAAACTAGACTCTGACCCTTACGATGATAACAGCAACTTTCATTTATTTTTCTTTCATCTTCGATTGGTTACACATTAACATAATTGTATGTAAACTAGCGATGATGATGCTATTACACACGAACATTATACTATTAAATCAAGAGATGTTAAAGCTTAGTTAATGTTAGTTCCCACGTTTAAACGAAATTTTTAGCAAGTTAGTTTCAAAGATCATAAATTAAAAATTATATCAGGTGTCCAATTACACAATTTAACTCCTCATACTGATCTCGCTAAAAAAAGTACACTAAAGGTTTTGGATTTTTTCCTCGCAGCTGCATAGGGTGATTATTCCATTTATGTTTAGATGGACACCAACATAAGAGTTTCACTTGACAATAAAGAAATTGCAGTGGCAGTCTTCTTAGACATTGAAGGTGCATTTAACAATGCCAGAACAGTCTCTCGCCAACAGTTGTAGGAGGAGAGGTGTCAAGTCACTCGTCAGCAATTGGATCAAAATGATGCTACAAAATCGCATTGTTAAAACCACCCCGTGGGAGGAAGAGTTTAGGGTAAATACCAACAGAGGCAGCGTCCTATTCCCCTACTATAGTCACTTCTGGTGGACCAACTGCTCGACCTCCTTCAGATGGAGGGAAAAGATGCGCAAGTTGTAGTACAAATAAGAGGCAAATTTGATAGGGTGATATCTAACATCCTTCAGAGAAGTCTAAACCTAATCAACGGTTGGTGCACTAGGGAAGGTCTATCCATTAATCCCAAGAAAACCATCATTTTACCTTTCACAAAAAGGAGAAAACTAAATCTAATCGAACCTAGCATTAGCTGGGAACGTATTCCTTTCCTAAAAGAAGGGAAATACCTGGGACTGATACTGGACCAAGGAATGCCCACCTGAACAAAGTCATCCAGAAGGCACAAATGGCTCTCTGGACTTGTAACAGAATATGTGGGAAGTCGTGGGGGATGAAACCAAAACAAACCTACTGGCTGTATCTAACGGTAGTAAGACCGATGATCCCTTATGACTCTATAGCTTGACGGTCCAAAACCAAGCAGGTCACTGCTCGGAAAAAACTGACGGACGTGCAACGAACAGCATGCAAAGTCATAACTTCAGAAATGAAGACAACACCATTGGAAGCAATGGAAGTAATGCTTAGCCTCTTCCCGCTGCATATCTGGCTGGGGAAAGAGGCAAGAGCAACTTTAGCAAGATTCAATAGCTTCAATCAGGAGCATCCGGGTCAGGCATTGGGAAACTGTGCAGGGCTAAGCAAGGTATTTTGTAATACCCGAATCCTTAGTATGCCAACGACCACAGGCTACCAAAATACAACTTTGAGAAAGCGTTTCAGGTTCTGTTTCCAACGAGGGAAGAATGGGAGGGGAATATAAATCAACTGGTACACAGACGGATCAAAAATCAAGGATGGCGTGGGAGCGGGTGTATCGGGTTCAAGAGCTGCAATTTTAATTGTACTCGGTAACCTTGCACCATCTTCCAGTCCGAGGTTTACGCCATAGAGCTCTGTGTAAGAGAAATAGCCGACAAAGGCATCTCTAATAGAAGCATCAAAATCATATCAGATAGTCAAGCTGCTCTGAGAGCAATAAGCTCAAATAAGATCCAATCACTTTTAGTTTCGAACTGCCTTCAAACTCTACTAAAGATCTGTGGAACCAACAAAATCATTCTTGTCTGAGTCCCGGGCCACACAGGAATTGAAGGAAACGAAAACGTCGATTCTCTTGTTAAGGCAGGAGTGGAATCTGCGTTCTTATAACCAGAGCCCTGCTTTGGACTAACTAAAGCCACGATCGATAGGGAATTATCCGAGTGGGTTGAAAAAAGGGGTGCAGCACTGGCGCTTAACACTCCGGAACAACAGCACTCCAAAGCCTTTCTGAATAAGCCAGACAAACGTAGAGCAAAGCAGCTCCTGCAACTATCAAGGAACAGCCTGAGTATAATCACAGGTCTGTATACAGGCCAGTGCCGATGCCGACTCAACCAACACATGAATAGAATTGGAGTGAGCACTAAACTGATGTAGATTCTGTGGAGGAGAGGGGGAAACGCCGGTACATATCCTATGCCACTGCGCAGGACCAGTCAGAACAAGGGCGAAAATATTTGGCCCTGGGTTAAAAGTGCCCCAAGATTTCGAGGAAGTCTCACCAAATAGACTGATTTCCTTTATCAGGGAAGTTGGGATAAGTGACTTATATGAGCCACAATAGACCTTTTAGGTCATAACAAACCTAAGCTAACATAAGAGTGGAGTTTCATACAATTCTTTAAGAGAGGTTTGCACTGTTTTGTTACTCTCTGCATGGCAGATTTGAGCCCAAGTCCGTCCTTGTCTGTGGGACTGATTTCCAGTTATCTTGTGCCCAAAGAAGAAAGGTTTTACAAAATATTTTCAAAAGTTTGTCGATGACTTACTTTCTGAGACTCAAAAATCGGCGCATTTCCCCCAATTTCTCAAAGCACGGCATTGTATTAGTTAATCACTCTGTATGGTTTACCAAGATATGAAAGTGAAATAAAAGAACGGTGATTCTACGTGGAATGCAGTTTAGATGATGCGTGGTAATAACACTATATGGAGATAAATAATTTCAAAACGTCGTAGATTTCGTAGTAAACTGTAATGAAAGTAAGACTCGTGGCATATCGGACAAAGCGTTTTTGTTTCTTACTTACCAGGCCTCCAATGTCTAATGGAGAATCCAGACACCTACAGACCTGTTTCATCCTTATTAGGAATCATTAGGGAGTCATAGGATTATACCTGGCAGGTGTCTGGATTCTCCATTAGACATTGGAGGCCTGGTCGTAATGAAGTGAGAAACAAAAACGCTTTGTCCGATATGCCACGAGTCTTACTTTTATTTTTATTTGCGGACATATTTGTAAACTGTAATGTTTGTGAACTTTTCTAAAGCATTTTGCTGCCACTCTATGTATAGAAAATGTTGGTCTGTAGATCTGGTGAATCTGGAGAACAAAACAGTTTCTTCACTGAGAAAAATATCCACTAATTCTAAGTAAGAATTCATTAGCCCCAAGTAGAAACTTCATTTAAGTATGAAACAAGTAAACTGTCTACTTACCATAAGTTTTCTCACCCACTTGAGGTTATATATAAAATAACATATTAACCACAAGTAAAAACTTCACTTACCGTAAGTGAAATATCTACTAACCGTTAGTAAATCTATAGTAGCGCAAAACTAATATAACCCCCAAAATATGGCTCTAAATAATATAAAAAATATATTTTTGAGCCCTAAAAACCATGTCCTATCACAATACATCCTAAGAAAAAAAAACAAATAATAAAAAAAGTGCCATGCGCCGACGGGGTTCGAACCGACAACCTATAGGTTGATAGAACAATGCTTTATCCACTGTACTATGCGCTTATAAAGAAATAGGTTGAAATCGCGGAATATAAGCGTTTTGGCGGATTCCTATTGGTCGACTAAAAAGTTTTAATCATGATTAGAGCTTAATCAGAGAATTTTCGCGTTTCCGGTCATCGATTTTTTTTCGAGTTTTTTTTTAACTTATTTCCATCATGATCTTTGATGCGGCAATACGTTGACAAATCATTATAGGCATGCATTATTAGGGTGAATATATTTTTCCGCATGATTTTTCAATATTTGATGCTTTCAATTGTCCTTAGTAGAAAAATTCACTAACCATAAGTGAAGGGAAAGTTAATTGACTTGTCGCATAATGATAAGTAGATAAAACACTAAGGGCTGGTTTCTCAATAGCGAGTTAGCGTTAGCTCGAGCAACATAACCTTACAAAAATCTTTAAAAAGCAGATTAAATTAAAATAACTCTGGGGTAACCAGGGCTTCAAAGCGAGGATAACTCAACTAAGGGTTAACCTAAAAAAATATTGGCTTAAAACAACAAAAAAACTGGGATTTATAAACCGAGTTAATTTAACTCTCTGGCAACCCGCTATTGGGAAACCGGCCTAAGGGTTAACAAACTAGTAGAAACATTCACTAACCCTAAGTGAGGGGAAAGTTAAGTGACTGGTCGCATATTGGTAAGTAGATAAATCACCAGGGGTTAACAAACTCGAGTCTAAGTAGATCGTTTTACTTGCAGGTATTGAATTCATCACTTGGGGCTAATAGAAACTTCACTTACCACTAACAAAAAAAGCTAATTAGACACTTCACTTGGGATGGTTTTCTGAGTGCTAAGGAGGTATACATAATTCCAGGCAGTGGTGAAGCCATGGTCTCTAGTACCGCCGGTACTTTTGCACCAAGCACCAAGCGCCATCATCCAGGGGTGGTTTTCGCAATTTACTGTTTATTAATAATAAAGTATAAAGCAAAAGTCAGTGCGTAATCTTACAATAAAACATATAAAGTAAAGTATATGTAAAAATTTAACAATATAAATAAATATATAAAAATTAATAAAACGAAATCACAACAATACAAAACAAGCCAAACATACCCAAAGGATGAGCCATGCCGCAGCTCAATGGACCCAATGCATGAGTAGATATGTTTGTTTTGTCTTGTGTTGTTGTGATTGAGTTTTGTTAATTTTTATTTATTTATTTACATTAAATGTTTACATATACTTTACTTTATCTGTTTTTAAAGATTCTATCATGAATTGTATAAAATGTGAGAGGACTTCTTATAGATTCGCATTCTAAGCAAAGCAATTAAAGTGCAGAATAAATGTCGTTAAATTTTAATTCTTCGGATGTTTTTCCATAACATGAATAAAAGAAAACGAATGGTGTGTGTTTGCTGATGACATCACACTTTGGTAAACACTATTGACTTTGGTGTATAAGATGATGGTGCTTAGTATTGACAGTGTTGGTATGTACCAACACATACGTAATTCATTAAACTGGGAAAATCCATCAGAATATGATGAATTTTTCATTTTTACGGCCATAACTTAAACTTTTAAAAGTAAATGTGGCATTTTTAAGATATAAAAAAAACAATAAGCATTTATGGATACACGATGTGTGATTTATCAAGAAAAAATGTATAAAATCTTACTTAGGTATTTTTTAAATCTTTGAATAAGTTTGGATCATTTAATTATGAGATTTCGTAACAGCCCTGCCCTTGCATTATACGAAAAAATGCCGAACCGAAAATAACTCTCCAAATCAAGTTAGCCTGGAAAAAATGCAGAGGCAGTAGATGATTTTTAAATTATTTTCTTTGTTATTACTATTACGCCCAAGTTATTATTGTTACACGTTTTGCGATCTTTGGGTCGGCCGTTATAGTATCTCATAGTTATATGTTAAATAATTAAATTAGTTACGGCAGCAAAAAAATTTAGTAACTTGACATTCTACAAAAAGAAACTATGCTGTTTTAGTAAAACAATTTGCGGTTCTGTTGTTTGGCAACATCGGCGCCACCAAAGTTGAAAATTTCTCAGTGCAGGTATATTAGTATACCTATAGAAGGTATTAGGAATAGTTTAAAAATACATTTTGGTCCCTGTTGCCCCTTAGGGGCCTTATATATAATTTTTCATGACATACAAGGGTACGTTAACGGAAGGCCAACACATGTGCCATATTTCGTTGCTCTAGCTCAAATTGTCTGAATTTAACACCCGGTTCCCACCTACGACTTTCTCGTGAGTGCTCACTCACGTCAATATGAAATGTTATGACAGTCATGTAACGTGCGAGCGGGCACGTACGAAAAAGTAGGTGGGTACCGGGTGTAAGAAAAAACATTGGCACCCTAACCCTACTTTTTGACTGAAGCATTTTTCGGGCTGTTAACAGGTTAGGCAGTGTTGGTGGTTCTATTAGTAATCGATTAAAATAATTTTCGTAAAATTTTCATGAAAAGACCCACGGAAGCCAAATTTTCTATGTATGCCCCCTACTAAGTATCAAGGAAATTTTTGTTTCAACAAACTAAAGACCCCTAGCAGTTGACTATAGAAGGGGCGGTGGGCGCGTCGTAAATATATAAATAAATTTGTAAACATATCAAGATCATCAACTACGATATTTTCAAGCGGATATTCAAGGATAGGTTATAACCTTACTCGTATCAAGAAAACCATAAATAATACCCCCTATTGAAGCGGGTTTCCATGCAAAATTAATTTAAATTACGATTTTTAACAAACTCTCAATGTTGAAAGATTTTAATTCATTGATTGCAGATTTCGATTTCAGATTTATTTCATCTTCTTGTAAGAATAATATGGTATTAATTTAAGCAAGTATTGTACAGTCCGCCAAGGGAAACTTGTCTGTTCAAAGGATTGAAAGAAAAGCAAACACTCTAACATCTCATTTACAACAAGGTCAGAAACTCATACTTACAATACTAGAATTTCAACTCATATTAGCCTTCCAAATGTTTGTTTGAAAGTTTGAGACAATGATGTGTTTGAAATTAACTCTGGGTTTCGGACTTCCATTGTCTGTATTTTATTTATACACGACGTTTTGATCAGTACAATCTCTAATCGTCTTCAGGTGGAAACTCTACGTAATATATACTATGGTAAATCACTCAACCGTGTTTAAGAAATTGGCTCCGCCCAAGAATGGGCTTCCAAATATTTGGAATTTCCACACTTGGTTTACTGAAAATACTTTGATTCTGCCCAATGCAGCTTCAAGGAATTTTCGTTTCTTCCAGTGTGACTCCTTGTGCAAAACCTTTGCTTCTGTCCACTTCATTCGGTGTTGTTTTGACCATGCATGTTCGGCGATTCCTGATTTCGTTGTTTCACCTCTTTGGGTATTCGTCTGATGTTCCTTAAGCCTAACAGATAGTGGTCTTTTTGTTTCGCCTATGTATGATTCACCACACTCACAAGGAACTTGGTAAATGCATTCCTTATTTTGTTTGTTCTCCAGTTTTGTTTTACTAAGAAGGCTTCGAATCGTATTATTAGATTTAAAAGCTGTTTTGATATTAACGTTGTTCGCTACTCTTCGAATCTTCTTTGATACTCTTTTAATGAGTGGAATTGTAAGGAATGCATTTTACTGGTTTTGGTTTTGTAATCTCTGTCTTTTTTGCTGAAATTTAGAAATAGCATTTGTTATAAGTTTAAGGCTGTAACCATTCTGCTGCAGATCCTTCTTATTGTTTCTTATTTTGATTTCCAAGTCATGAGAATTGTTACAATAGTCTTTAAAAGAAAAGTAAAGAAACACATAAAAATTATCCAAATTCCGAAAACCTTGCACGACCCAGTTGTTTTTATTTATTTATTTACGTATACCTGAGTACCTATAATTAAGTTTAAACTAGTTGTTTATAACCGTGTTTATTACATAATGTAAGAAAATTTAGAGGAGGAGCCTATGTAAAATTTGTAATGTTTTTTTGGTTCAGAAATAAACAGATTTATTTTTTTTTAAATGAAGAAAAAAAACGGCAAACGACTGCGTGCTTGCAACATCATTATCATTTTTTCACAAAGGCGGAATAGAACTCTCAACTCTCGAGGAATGTACTACTTTTATTGGGCGGACTGTATGCATTTCATTTTATTTTACTTTTAGAAGGTACCCAATGGCTATTAAATTTATGTATGTGTGTCACTTTTAATTATAAGTTGAATATTTTCAATAATTCCGTTGATGTTATTAATTAAATCAGCCGATTATTATTATTATCATCATTATTGAATCCATGTAAAAAAGTAAGGATTCAAATATTCTTTATTTTGTTTTAGTGATGCGAAACTAACCGAACCTGATGTTGTTTACTTTTAAAATTTAAATCAGGGTGATCAAATTTACTTTCATTAAAATACATTTCAAGGGTCGTTTTCCAAATTTTCTCTAAGAGACAAGTTTTAATAAAATTTGCTTTTCAGTTTCTTTTTCAAAATCAAACCGATTAATGTCCATATCAATGAACCAACGTGAAAATTCTCCGATTGACAATAATCAAAGTTTGGAATGACTCTCGATTAGTAACTAATCACGATTAAAGCCTAATTGGGAAATTTTGGCATTTGTGGATATGAGCATACGGCTATAAGTGACTTAAATCAGAGTGTTGTATTAAGCTTTCTTAATTTTGGCGTTGGCTTGACTTTCCAGAAAAATGGTTAATATTTTGACATGGAATTATTTTTTTTTAAAACTGCACCACAAAAACCGTGGCAGCTCGGCGGCGCGGCGTCTAGCTTTAATCTTGATTTTTGTTTTACTCTAATGATCTTGGCTTAGTCGCCGGATATAGCCCCTCTCCCCCCTTCTGCTACTACTACTGGTCCTGGATAAACAGTACAGGGTGGTCCAAATTCGACGGGCCTCTATAGCTTTAGGCTTTTGCAGCATAGTTAGCCCAAAACTAATATACATGTTAAAGCCGTATTGCGATATGTCAAAGCGTTTCTGAGCTACAGGGTGATTCCCAAAAATGTGCGATTTTAAAGCCCTTCTACAACTTTTTTATTTGTAAAGATAGAGATTTTCATTAAAAACATTTTTTGAAGATTTTTTAAAGACAAATCTACCTGTTTCACCGATTTTCTCTTAAAGCCTTTAGTTCCCGAGATATCACACAAAGTTATATTTCTTTAAATGGGATACCCCCAATTTTTCTAAAAAATCATTTTCCTAATAAAATTTCTTGTCGAACGATGTAGCATACATCTATTTTTATTAAATAGTTTAAAAGATATTTGCATATTTTGACATTTACCATAGTAGGCGCTGTGCGAGCCCTAAATGTGTAAATAAAATTTTATTGTTTTTTTTTCATACAAAATCAAGTTGGCTAAGACACGAGGGGACACAGCAACCTCGAACTTTAACTTCTAGTGTACTATAATTACCAACCCTAAAATAATAAACAAAAATAAAATTATTAAAACATATCCTACATCTTCTCTTGACGCTATTTTCTGAATTAAGAAGTTCTACCGCACGAAGCTGCCTGAATGCAGTACGAAGTGCCTCTTCCAATTCCCTTCTAGTAGTTGGGCGATTTATATTATATATAGGACCTTTATTTCCGATCCAGTTTTCGGCAAACACAATATTTAGTAAATTAGTAATGTCTCGTGCATTGTGAGGAGGTGCACCGTCATTTTGCTGAAGTGGCAAATTGTCGATAAACGGAATCACTTGCTCTTCTAACATTTGTTGGTATCTTTCGGCATTTAAATTTCCATGAAAATTATATGGCCCAATAATTTGTCCTCTGTAGATGCCTACCCATACCTTAAAACTGAAGCTTCCCTGATTCGCTTGTTCCACAATAATATGGGGATTTTGCTGGTTCCAGTAATAGCAGTTATATCTAATGAATATTCCATCACTAGAAATCGTTGCCTCATCCGTCCAAATAACTTTTCTGGCAAAATCAGGGCTTGGCTTTTATTTAGGTACCACCTGCAAAATGCACGTCTTAAAGCAAAATCTCGTTGCCGTAATTGATGCACCCGTCGGGGTCTATATGGCCTAAACTTGTGTTTTTTAAGCACCCGAAACACAGCCTACTATGGTAATTATTAAAAATTGCAGATATCTGTTCAACACCGTTCTCAACTAAGCAGGTGTTGATCTGTTTAACCATTTAATAAAAATAGGTGTATGACACACCGTTCAACAGAAAATTTTATTACAAAACTAATTTTTTTTTTAAAAATTGGGGTATTCCATTTAAAAAATGTAACTTTGTTTTATATCTCGTGAACTAAAGGCTTTAAGACAAAATCGGTGAAACACGTATTTGTCCTTAAAAAATCTTCAAAAAATGTTATTAATGAAAATCTCTATCTCTACAAATAAAAAAGTTGTAGAGGGTTTTTAGAAACGCACATTTTTGAGAATCACTCTGTAGCTCAGAAACGCTTTGACATATCGCAATGCGGTTTTTCGTTTTCGACTTCTCTTGAAAATCGAGCCCGTAACATGTATATTAATTTTGGGCTAACTATGCTGCAAAAGCTTAAAGCTATAGAGGCCCCTCGAATTTGGACCACCCTGTACAGTACAGTACACATCTTACAGGCCATTGGCCATTACATGCTCAGAGGAATCAAAACTTTATCCTTATATGCGTAATAATCTTCATTACTTGGTTATTATGTAATATACTCGGTAATATATTTTTACAGGTCTCTTATTCGATCCGTGGATCTTCAAAAATACATTTACAGTTCTATAATATCCTCTAATTCTAACAAATTCCAAGTCATTTCCATACGCATAATTGCACAGCAATTTTTCCTCGTGAAACAGGGGCATCAGTCATTGGCTGACTTTTCCTGTACGGTGGTACAACATTGTAGCTTTAAACGACCATTATTGTAAGGTCATTTATTATTATTGCTTTTAATTGACCAACATACACTACAAGTAATAATCACTACAGAGCAAATATATTTTTTAAGAAATTTTTCTCTTCTTTTCAGGAAAGAAAATGGACGCGGACAGCAGCTACGGAGGTAGTGACACAGCTCAAGACTCACATCACAATGACGGTCACAACTCGTCACTAGAATCCAATCACAATAACGACCATCACGTCAGTCACCAAAATCATCACGACGACGACGACGACGTCACCACTACAGCGGTTCACATAGTACCAGTGCCGGAACAAGAAGTTGACAATAGGTATGTACTGCCCATTAATATCTACGAATGCCCCTTTTGGTCAAGGTAGATCACACAACTGAAAGAAGTAGGTAAATTGTTTCTTTCAAACGTGAAAGGGACAAAATGTGATTTTTTAACGGTAGTTTTTTTTAAAGAAACCGTCTTGAATATATAAATCCTCCAATTTCGACAGAAAATAAGAAATTTATAGCAGTATACATTTTTGTTAAAACAAACTATTAAAGAACAAGCTTTTGTGAAATGCACTCAAAAGTAGTGTAGTACCATAATAAAAGCGATGGGCGCAAATTAAAAATTTTAACTTTAGGATCGATCACATCGACGATTCACCTAAGAAACAGTTGTATTACTCTAACCTAAGGACATTTACAAAGACTTGGCAAGCACGGCAATCTCACCCGTTTTCAGCTTCTTTAGATGAAAGCATTATGTTTATCATTCGAACAGAAGAAGAATTTAGTTCTTCTTTTGTAGTTCTCTCTTTGTCACCGTAAAGTTAAAATTTTTAATTTGCGCTCAACGCTTTTAATATGGTGTAAGAAAGATAAAAAATTATTTTCTACTTTTGAGTGCATTTAATTAAGGTGACCAACCGTCCCGGTTTGGCCGGGACAGTCCCGATTTTTAACCATTTGTCCCGAGGAAAAAATCCGTCCCGGATAGTCCCGGTTCTTCAGCAAAAGTTCGGTTCGCCCCGGTTTTGATACCACTGTATTGTGTAACTTTAAAATCACTACAATTAAAAAAGCGGATGTTCTCTGCCATCTGTAACTTTGAATTGAAACCTTACTTAAATTATTTTTCTTTAATAAGTATTTTGGAAAATACATATTAATATTATTAATTTAATAAAAGCGTGTTCTTTAAAAGTTTTTTTTAATAAAATTTTTAGATTTGTACCCTTAATCGTCCATTTTGAATCCGCCATACCGAAATTTTCAAATCTGATCAAAAATTCATAATCCCCCTCCTTAAAAACCCCTGTATGCCAATTTTGATTGAAATCGAACAAACTAAATCTTTTTCCCCCTCTTCTCTCTTTAGAGGGAGGTGGGTATCTGTGAATATTATTGTATTTTCACCGATAAGCTATAAACGCATACCAAACTTGAACAAAATCGGATGTGGATAAATCAGTTAAAATTGGTTACCCAAACATGACCGAAAATCGTCCGTCTTGAATCTGCCATATTCAATTTTCAAAATCTGATCAAAAATTCGTATTCCTTATCCCCAAAAGTGCCTGTATACCAATTTTGGTTGAAATCCGACAAACTTAGGTTTTTTCCCCCTCTACTCCCCTCGTAGGGGGGAGGAGTGCCTAATAATGACATATTATTGTATTGTCACCGGAACTATAATGCGTGCTAAATTTTAAGGCAATCGGATGTGTGTAAGCTAGTTAAAATTGGTTAGCAAAAGATGAAAAAAAATCGTCCATCTTGAATCCGCCATATTGAATTTTCAAAATCTGATTAGAAATTCGTTATTTTCATCCCCAAGTGCCCCAGCACACCAAATTTCAACGAAATCGGTCGTATACCCCCTTTGAGCCGGGGGGAGCTTTCAATTTCATCACACTTTATTCTTGTGTTGTTAATATAAGCATGCCAATTTGAAGCCGATCGGATGTCGGGAAGTTGGTCAAAATTAAGTTGCAAGATTCCACCCGAACAAACATATCTAGCTTGTAAAAATGGTTAGATATCTGCTAAAATAATGTATTGTCTAATATAAGAAGTTAACCCTTTCACCAGCGATTCTACGTGGGGAGAGGGGAAGATAGGGTAGAGAAGGAGGAGTCTCCGAAAAAAATACGTGTTAAACAGACCAGCTAACCCAACACACCTTTTTTTTATACATTTTTTTGACTTAAATTTTTTTAAAAATGCCTGTGGCGCTAAGTCATTTAATTTTTGTAAACATTATTTAAAACCTGAAAAAAATGGTACCTATATCAGTATAATGGTTCCTAACATTATTGCCTGCGGCGCCCTTATGTACCAACCCAATCCCTCTTTTCAGTTAATTAAAAAATTTTCAAAAATGTTCTGTTTAGACTGCAAAAAATGTAGCCTTTGGCGCTATAACATCATTGAATGTTTCAATTTTAGCTCAAATTTTAGCCATTTTTTATCAACATTTAAAACACGTTTTAGTATAATATTCTTAGCATTTGATTTTATCAACGAATCTAGACTTCAAACAGATCTGCACAAAAATTTGCACCTTTGCTTTTAAATATAAATAAATTAATTTTTTTCGTACATCTAATGGACGCCCACGGTTTATCAGAATGTGCAAAATCAAACCCGTTAAATAAAAGAAAGTTCAATTATAAAATCATTCACTATAGGAACAGCAATTCGTTAAACCAATTTTTTATCCGAACCTTATTTCTTCAAACCCATTCGATAACAAATTCGAAATTTATAAGACCCGTTTTTAATCAAACCCTTATTCATCAAACTCATTCATTATCAAACCCGGAATTCGTAAAACCCGTAATTTATCAGAAAATTTTTGCTAAATTAATTGCGCATTCGCCAATACCACCTGAACCGGAGGCGTACACGCAGGTGGCGCAGCGGCGCGGCATTTTGATGCATTTGTCGCTGTTACGCGCGCATACTTACGGGTTCCGTTCAATAGTTTGTGTATAGAATCACTTGCATTCACCCGTCTTGCATTCATGTGTTATTGGCGAATGCGCAATCAATTTAGCAAAAATTTTCTGATAAATTAAGGATTTTACGAATTCCGGGTTTGATATTGAATGAGTTTGATGAACAATGGTTCGATTAAAAACGGGTCTGTTAAATTTCGAATTTGTTATTGAATGGGTTTGATGAAATAAGACTCGGATAAAAAATTGGTTTGACGAATTGCAGTTTCTATGGTGAATTGTTCTTACAAAGAATTTTTTTATTAAATACGGTCTGATAAATTCCTGGTTTGATAAACCATAGGCGTTCCATCTAATCCATATAACGATGAGATGTCGCAAAATGTGTAACAATAATAACTTTGAAAAACAAGGAAAATAATGTAAAAATCAAGGTTGGTCATGGGCACAGGATTTTTTGACTCTGCGTTTTCTCCAGGCTAACTTGATTGGGAGAGTTATTATCGCTACGGCTTTTTTTTCGGAAAATGAAAGAGCGGGCTGTTCTATTAGACCCTTAAAGTTAAATTTCGGGTTTATCGGCATTCGTATCCTTATCTCTATCGAGTCGACCTATCGAGCAGGTGTACTTTTAAACTAATGGCGAATGCGGCACAGCTCCAGCTGATCAAATGCGTCAAAACATCATTTCGTATGCAGGGACGATCGTAATGTTACGACTGCCTTATCGTACCTAACGAGGTTTTCGTGCATTTAATCAGCTGGAGCTGTCACGCATTCGCCATGACTTTAAAAGTGCACCTGCTTGATTGGCTGACTCGATGGAGATAAGGACACGAATACTGATAAAACTGAAAATTAACTTTAAGTGTCTATTACCTCATAGTTATATGTTCTAATCCAACCCAATATTTCCTAAACCGCCCATTCCTCCAAAAAAAGCTGCGACTTTTTCTAATTATTGGTGAGACATTGACCCCCCATTTAAAAAAACTGCACTGCACAATATCAAGTTTTGTTTTGTTGTTTCAGATACTACCACAAAAATGAAATCTCCCTCCCCGTTCATTATGACGACGAAACCGACTTTCAAAACGACAAAAACAAAAAGCAACCTCACTACCTATCCACAGCGAATTTAAATATCTCGGAATCCTTGGAAAGGCACAGTAATCTCGAGGAAATGAGTAAAAATTATAAAAGTACGAGTTACCTCAACGCGGACGAGAGTGAAAATAAAATGGGCATTGAAAATCCTGCGTACCAGGATGATGAGCCACACGTCAATGGCAAAGGTAGGTAATTCAAAAAATTTGTTTAAATGTTTTATTAAAAATACGAACCAAAGCTGAGAAGTGAAAACAAGATTTAAGTTGGCTAAGATTTATAGGCATACAATGAATATAGAAATACATATAACCATATATTTTCAGTTTGAAAAAAGCAATTAAATAGCACACTTTGCGCTTAGCATGCCTTTGGAAAGTAGCCTCTGGGCAGAGAGCATATAAATCTAAATAGAGAGGACACCTAATGGTAAATTTGCAAACCCGCTTAACTGACTTGAAAACCAAGTGGCGCAGCTATCGTTTTTGGTTCTTGGCTTGGCAACTTGGTGCGCCACTTTCGCTTTTGGTTATTTTTATCGCACGGATGTAGAAACCTTGGATTGCTAATACCTATAGGAAATTTTCATGAAAATCATTGCCGCGTGTCTTCCGCCATTTTCGCCGTCATGTTGTGGAGATTTAGGTTGGCGACATTGGTTTCCTTAATTTTAAATAGTAGTGTGGGAACACTGACTGTCAACAGTGTCAAAATATGATTTTGAATTTGACATTTCTTTATAAGGTTATTTTTGTTGTTGTTTTTTAATACAAAAACAAAAAAGTAAAGAAACAAGTCATAAACAAATGCTCCAACGGTCACGCCATTTATCTCCCTGATTTGGTCTGGAGTATGTGCAGGTTTCGAAGAAATAAATCACAACATGCAAACATTGCCCCCCAATTTATAAACTCAAAGGGTACTGTTAAGCCACACATTATAAATTGTAATAAACGCTCGGTTCAACCATTGCTGTTGGTGCTCCCGCTGAAGATACACCTTGATTACGTTGATCTGAATCCGCACAGGGACTAAAACAGATAAGAATAGATGCACCAACGTGATACAGTAATAAAAAATAAATTAATAGAGGTAGATACTGACTTTGATAATAGCATATATGGCTCAGCTGAAAGCCAGAGCCATGGCAAGTCAAGCAACATTTAGCGATCACAAAAAAAGTACATCTTTGGCAGATGGAGTCGAGCATAGAGTTTTACAATATTTGAAGACCTTGGCGGAAAAACCTATTAACTACCATCTGTGTCGACCATACCTTCTCTAAGTTAACAAGTTATTACTAAGATATCCTTGAGTTTTGATAAGTTTTCAGCATTCAACATTTTTTTTGTAGCTCTATCTTTTATAAAGGATGGTCAAAACTGCATATGTTGTAGGTTTCATTGTCCTGATAAAAATCTATCATTCCTCCACAGTGATCTGATATGTGGTTTTCGAAATACTGCGGTCAAAGTTAAACATTTTAATATTCTGGCTTTTCCCTAAAATCAGTTTGTTGCACTTTTTGTGAAAATATAAATAATATTTGTGAACCAAATTGTAGTCTGAGAATAAGTAGCAGAAAAATATAGGTTGCATCGCACTGGCATCACAAACGTAAAAAAATATTAAATTCATATGACCAAGAAATGACTTTTTTAACGAAAGGCTTTGTTATGTTGCCACTTAACATGTAACAAACATGCTTCAAAACAAAAACTTTTATAACATTTTTAGCCATTTTTGTTGATTTTAGTAAAATGGGTATACCTATTGATTGCTATGGGGCAATGATAGATTTTCATCAAGATAAGCAAAATCACACAGCAAGCCAGTTTCCATTAGGAAAGTGCATCATCCTTAAAAGACAAATCTACAAAAAAAAATGTCAAATGCTGAAAACTTACCAAAACTTAAGGATATCTTAACAATAACTTTTTCTGCTGGGTCTTCAGAATCAGAAAACTTTTATTACAAAAATTGTTAACAAAAAACATTGTCACAATTGAATAAATAAGCGTCAAAATGTAGTGTTAAAAATTAACATTAAGGTAAATTTAACCTAAGAATGTCTTCAAAATGTCATTTAGATATTAAACAATGTTAACATTAAGGTTTTGTTAATAAAGATTAAAAAATAAATATTGCTTTTTCTTTATTTCTAGTAAACTGGTAAAACATCTTATAATTACTGGTCTTAAAATCTCAAAACAATACTGGCTACAATATCAAAAAACTTGACAATGAAATCCTAAACTACTTACTTAAAATTACATATAGAAAGTTACAAACACATGGAAATGACAACAAGAAAAAGAAAAAAAATATACTGATAAAATACATATTAAAATTAATTTTTTTAATGTTCTTTTTAAAACTCATGAAGTATTGTTCTAATTTTGTAAAACTCGATGTGCCAAAGATGTACTTTTTTGTGATCACTTGCCATCGCTCTGGTTTTCAGCTGATCCATATATGCTATTATCAAACTCCGTATCTCCCTTTATTCATTTATTTTTCTTGTCTTCTAGACCTATAACAACCTCGGAATTATAAACTGTTGGCGCATACCTGTCCCTAGCCGTTTTCAGTGTCAGATGTTTCAGATTCAGATCAACTTAATGAAGGTTTATCTTGAGCGGAAGCGCCAGCAGCAATGGTTGACAGTACCCTTTGATTTTATAAATTGGGGGTAATGTTTCCATGTTGTAATTTATTTGTTCAAAACTTGCACTTTCCCCAGACAGTTCAAGCATTTGTCTGTCTTTTCAATGGTTTTTATTGCTTGGTTCCTCACTTGTCTGTTTTTGTATTAAAAAACAACAACAAAAATAACCTTGCTAGAAACGTCATTTGTTGACACTGTTGATAGTCAGTGTTCCCACACTACTATTTAAAATTAAGGAACCAATGTCGCCAACCTAAATCTCCACAACACGGCGGCGAAAATGGCGGAAGACACTCGGCAGTGATTTTCCCACAAGGGTATTATCAATCCCTTTCTTTTTTACATTCGTGTTTTATCGATCCAAAGCAGTATCGCACAGGAAAATCGTATTTTTTGGACAAGTTCCGCGTTGGGAACTATCCATAATATCGATCGCCCGCGTTGCACTGCAGACAACAGACCCGTGCCGGTACAGTCACAGGTGGCGAATACAGAGCGAGGTGATCGACCCCCTCTCAAACGAAATTACGTAAACACATATATGTATGAGGTTAAATATAGGCCTTTCCTAGGCCAAACTTGTAAGCAAGATCTAAAATCTAGAAGGCCATGGAGCCATCTTAGCTCCGCGCCTATGCACATGCGCGAAAATTTTAGGAGGCGGCCGGTTTCGCGACCTTCGTCTTCGCCCTTCGGTCGAGACGCCATTTTTGTTGATTTGTTTTGATGACACATAGTCGTTTTCCGCGTTTTCGTTTATGCACATTTTTTTATTGTAATATTTTTAATATTGGGTTACGCGAAAGTTTTTAGGAGTTATAATAAAAACTGTTTATATCTTGGAGCTTAAGATGTCGCCGCATAAAAAGACGTGCTGTGTTTGTGGATGCCGCCAAACAATAAAAGTGAAGTTCCACAGGTTGGTACATATCTTTTCTACCTAAAAATGATTTCTATTCATATATTTATTTCAAAATAGAAAATTACTGATTTTATAAAAACAAAAACAAAAAATTTTGACAACTGCACAGCTGTCTTTCTGGATTTTGGTTGGTTAATCGATGACAATGGCCGCGCATGTGCAGAACCGCTAAGCTTTGACGCCAGAAAGAGACAATAAAGAGTCATAAAAGAGTAAAAGAGAAAGGTATAGGCATATATATATATAGGACATCCTGCTTACAAAGTTTTCACGCCGAAAGCATTGCAAGGGCGTATATTTAAGCTTATACATATATGCGTAAACACTTCCCCATAAATGTTGCCCTGCGGCGACAGTTTTTTTCTTTTTTTAAATTAAACTTTACTTTTGCAGGGTGGTCCAAATTCTAGGGGCCTCTATAGCTTTGTCGATTTTCAACAGAAGTCGAAAACTAAAAACCGCATTGCGATATGTCAAAGCGTTTCTGAGCTACAGGGTTATTCTCAAAAATGTGCGATTTTAAAGGCCTTTTACAACTTTTTTATTTGTAAAGATAGAGATTTTCATTAAAAACATTTTTTGAAGATTTTTTAAAGAGAAATCTACCTGTTTCACCGATTTTCTCCTAAAGCCTTTAGATCCCGAGATATCACACAAATTATATTTCTTTAAATGGGATACCCCCAATTTTTCTAAAAAATCAGTTTTCTAATAAAATTTCCTGTCGAATGATGTGCCATACACCTATTTTTATTAAATAGTTTAAAAGCTATTTGCATATTTGGATGTTTACCATAGTAGGCGTGCGCGCCCTAAATGTGTAAATAAAATTTTATTGTTTTTTTTTCATACAAAATCAAGTTGGCTACGACACGAGGGGACACAGCAATCTCGAACTTTAACTTCTAGTTTACTATAATTACCAACCCTAAAATAATAAACAAAAATAAAATTATTAAGTTTATATATATATATATATATATATATATATATATATAAATTTTTATTAATTAAACTATGTAACACCTAAAATCTACATCTAACAATTTTCTTTAATTGTAAAACAAATGCTCAAATTAATGGCCGTTTTCTTGTAAACATATCCTACATCTTCTCTTGACGCTATTTTCTGCATTAAGAAGTTCTACCGCACGAAGCTGCCTGAATGCAGTACGAAGTGCCTCTTCCAATTCCCTTCTAGTAGTTGGGCGATTTCTAAATACAAGGTCTTTGACTCTCCTCCACAAAAAGAAGTCGCAAGGGGTCAGGTCTGGAGACCTGGGGGCCAATATATAGGACCTTTATTTCCGATCCAGTTTTCGGCAAACACAATATTTAGCAAATTAGTAATGTCTCGTGCATTGTGAGGAGGTGCACCGTCACGTTGAAAGTATAGCTTATTATTTTGCTGAAGTGGCAAATTGTCGATAAACGGAATCACCTGCTCTTCTAAAATTTGTTGGTATCTTTCGGCATTTAAATTTCTATCAAAAATATATGGCCCAATAATTTGTCCTCTGTAGATGCCTACACATGCCTTAAAACTGAACCTTCCCTGATTCGCTTGTTCCACCATAATAGGGGGATTTTGCTGTTTCCAGTAATAGCAGTTATATCTGGTGAATATTCCATCACTAGAAATCGTTGCGTCATCCGTCCAAATAACTTTTTTGGCAAAATCGGGGTGTTCTTGGCTTTTATTTAGGTACCACCTGCACGTCTTGGAGCAAAATCTTGTGATACACCCGTCGGGGTCGATAGGGCCTAAACTTGTGTTTTTTAAGCACCGGAACGGCATTGCTGCGTGGAATTTCTATTTCTCCTAGAACCGTTAGTTCTTCCAACTCTCTATCTCTGGCTAGGCTTCTATACGTCCTAGGTCGCGGTTTGTAAAGGATCCGTATTCTTGTAGATGACGTTTCAACTTCAAAAATATTTTTGAGCTAGGTTGCCTTCTTTCCGGATATCTCTGAAAATATAGATTTAACGCCGTCTGTCGATTTTCATTTTCGTTACTTTTAATATAACATTTTATCATGACTTTTCAAAGTTTTCAAACATTTTTATATCTTGACGAAGACGCCACTTTTGATCATAGCTACCTAGATAGATACCCTAAAACTACTTAGGTCAGAGTTAAACACAGCCTACTATGGTAATTATTAAAAATTGCAGATATCTGTTTAACTACTTAATAAAAATAGGTGTAT